>CM062936.1:30887500-33456764 GCA_031878705.1 Tapirus indicus | reverse complement strand
AAGAATGTCCAGCCCGAGTTACTCCTGCAGATGACTGAGCCATGGTCAACATCCTGACTGCAACTCATAAGAGATCCAGAACCATCCAGCTAAACCGCTCAATTCCTGACTCACAGAAATTGTGAGATAATAAATGTTTATTGTTGTTTTAAGCCATTAGGTTTTAAGATAATTTGTTATGTAGCAGCAGATAACTAATACACTCTGTTCATGTTTGTACTTGGATTGTGTTAAATTAAAAGCTTTAGGGAGAACTAATCTCTTTAATATAGGTCTTCCTATTAAAGTACACGGGACACTTTTTCATTTATTTAAGTCTTCTGTGTGTCTCTCTAGCATTTTAAAGTTTTCTTTCATAGATGTAAGTATTTTATCTTTTTGTTGCTATTGAAATGGAATCTTTTTTTCTAATATACTTTGCAACAAGTTGTAAATGGAAAGAAATTTTATCCAGTCACCTTTCTGAATTTTCTTACATTCTGGTATTGGGTTTTCAGTTGATCCTTTTGGATTTTCCAGGTACAGTCTTAGCCTCTATAAATAATAATACTGACATCTCCTCCTTTACAATCTTATTTCTTTCTCTTATCTAATTTTGTCAGCTGACATCTCCGGGATGATAATAAATACTAATGATGACGTTTCACCTTTAAGCGAGATGATGGCTTTTGGCTTAAGAGAGAAAGATATTAGCGTGTTGGAAAGTATTCATCCATTCCCATTGTATTATGAGTTTTAGTCAAGAAAGGGCCTTGAATTTTATCCAATACCTTTTCAGTAACTATGGAGTTGGTCAAATAACTCTTCTCTTAAGATATATTAACACAGTAAATTATATTCACAGATTTTCTAATTGAATCATTCTGAAAGTGGTGATGGTCTTTATAATACTCTCTACATTATTCATGTGAATAAGCTCTTATTTATAAATTAATACAGGCTCATTAAACAATATTATTAAACAATAAAGCTATTATATTTTGAAATAAATAAGCTAGAAAATAACACCTTTTCTTCTGCCTCCTCTTCCCCAATTCCAACAATAAAAAACAAAACAATAACTTTTTTGTTATGTTCTACAGCTTATTCCATGATAACTTTTTGTATGGAATAGCTGGCCCCCAAATAGTTCTAGTTCATCATTCCCATGTAGTTAAATTAATGAAAATTAAACTTTTAAACAGTTTAATACAATTTTGACTCACCTGTTGTGCCTCGAAAGGATCCAACGGCTCAGTATTGGCTTCTTGATGTATGACATTCCAAGACACCTTTGGGGCAAAACAAATACTTAAATTCAATCTATCTCAATTGCTCTAGGAAAATAAATCCATCACGTGATAAAATTTAAAAAACGCTCACAATTTCTTAAGGGTTTTTTTTTGGCAATTTAGATAATGTTCTACGCTTTCTACAAATATTTGAATTATGAAAGAGCTATATCATTCAGAATTAGTAAAAATGAAAATGATTTTGGTTCACTACTCTTAACATTTTTTCAAAGCTTTCTAGAAGACAGAAAACTTAATGAGGAAGGGATTAATCCAAGAAGGGCTTAATGAATTCATGCCCTATAAAGTTAACCATGGAGGAACCTAAATTTACTCTAACGCTTGTTAAGAAGGAACTTTTATTGGCATCCTTCTTGTTTCTCTCCACCTGGTTGTCTCTTCCAACCCCCTCACTCCTCCCATTTTGGTAAGAGAAACTGGGCACGCATAGCCCGAACTCTTCCCTTTTCCTTTCTCCTGGGAGCTGCCTGCACAGAAAGCACATTTTCCCTTTCTTCTCCACATAGGCACCCCAAGCTGGCCCAGCACTGCTATAACAAGGTAGGCAGGCCAGCATGCTGCGGGCTTCACCGTCAGGACATGCACTTTGTACAGAAATAGCCACATATTCCTACTCTGCCTTTAGTAATTACTAAGGTGATGTTCTGGCTCCATCTGCTGATTCCTCTTCTTTTTCAACTGGTACAAAACTTGGGTAGGGAGGAAGAGTATTATTTACTAGACCTAAAAACTCTTTTGACAAGATTACCTCTCATGTTCTACAAAAGGGTTCATAAAGTCAATCATTTAAAAAGATTTTAGTAAATATAATGTCAATGAAAAATGAAAAGGAAAATTAAGCATTCATTATTAAGTATTTAAGTATTAAGTATTAAGAAGACTTTTTTCTCTTTAAGTCTTACCTGTATGGCAACCATTTGTGTGTGTGGAATATCTGTCACTTCATCGGTACTTTCTGGATCTACTTCCCACTTGGCAGAATCTCCACAGTGACCATCATTTCTGGTAGACTCACTTTGGGCTGTATCAGCACCATCCGTGCTGCACTCTGACCTTAACGATACTTCCAGAGAGTCTTGAAGGATCTGTGTTTCAGAGGCAATCTGGTTACCAGGGACATTGTCAGCACTCAAATGATGACCCTCAAAATGTGCAGCAGCACTTTCATCTGGTCTGTCATTGGCTACCAAAGACGGCACCACTGGTATTGATCTTTGCACCTGAAATTCAGAAGAAACATTCGCCAGAGGTGTGTAAATGTTAGTGTACTGGGGCAAACTCGGTAACACATTTATGTATGTTGGCGGTGTCTGCGTAATGTCAAATCCCGGAAAGGGAAGGTATGTACAGTATCCTGTGATCAAATGGGGTTGAGTCCAATAGGTTGGTTTCACATCCTCAAGAACTGGTTTGGGAGGATCAGAGAAGACTTGCTCATGACTTGCATCCTCAGAGACGGGTTTGGGAGAATCAGAAGACACCCCTCTGGGCTTCTCATCCTCAGAGACTGATCTAGAAGAATTATCAGATATCAGTTGTGGCTTCTCAGCTTCACAGGCTGGTTTGGGACAATCACCAGATACAGGTTTGGGCTGTACATCCTCAGAAGCTGGTGCTGAAGATAAATCAGACACTGGTTTGGACTTTACATCTGGTTTAAATTCCCTAGTGGTTGGATTCAGTGCTAGTTTAACTCGCAGATACTCTCCTGTTTTTGAAATTTCTTCTACTTTTGTCTTAATGTTTTTCTTCTTTCTCTTTTTCTTGAGCCGTAATGCAACTTTCTTCAGTGCAATACAGTTGTCAATCACAACAAAACGAGGACATTCCAGGAGAAAAGATTTCAAACCTCCGGCTTTTTCTAGTATTTGTCGTGTTTCTTCTGGGAAGAACTCATATTCTTCAGAGAACATCTTGTTACTCATGTCCAAGGGACCATGTTCCTCCAACAACTGAGAGAAATAACTTGGAAAAAATTTACAGTTACATAAGTTATTTTAAAAGGAAGTACTTGTACACATTCATTTGAAAAGAGTATTTCCCCAAAATTCTCCCAAAGCACAATACTATTACACTTCTAGCTGATCTCAATACCTCCCCAACAAACATACTATACTCATATTAAATCTGAGAAAGGCTAACTGCAATCAATGATACTATGAACAAAATTTTGTTACCCCTCAGAAAACAATCTTTTAAAAACTTTCTGGAAGAAAACAAAAGAGGATTAAAAAGTTATTTTATAGGGGCAGGCCCAGTGGCGTAGTGGTTAAGTTCGCACGCTCTGCTTTGGCGGCCCGGGGTTCGCAAGTTCGAACCCCGGGTGCACACCTATGCACCACTCATCAAGCCATGTGTAGCAGCGTCCCACATACAAAATAGAGGAAGATTGGCAACAGATGTTAGCTCAGGGCCAATCTTCCTCACCAAAAAAAAAAAAAGTTACTTTATAAATTGCAATTATATAATTGTACAATCTATTTAAAAAGCAATGAAAAGCAAAAAAATTATTTAAGAAAAAGAACAAGAATGTCAAATGAGAAGAGGAAATCAAACTTCAAAAGAATCCTACTGGAATTTGCAGATTCCAATAAGAATCTATCAACATTTTTCTGTTTAGGAATATACAATGATTTAGAGGCACTGAAATCAATCATGTCTGACTAATAAATCAATACAGTGCAGGATCAGATTCACAGTAACAGGGCCGATTCCTTAATCTGCCTTCAGCTCTGGACTGGGTTTGTTAACTCCAGTTCTGGGGTTGTTTTCTTTTCCCATTCTTGCATCAGGCTCAAAGAGGCTTCCTCTTCCATTAGAAATGTGGTATTCAGTCGGTAACAGTGGGATAACCAGCAAGAAAGACACACACCACACACCACTAAGCAAGCTTCTTCAAGAGCAAAAGTCTCCAAAGGAACTTTCTTAGAAATTAATGCGAACAAGGAAGACAACTTATTTAGGAGGAAAGTAAAAACAACTCTTCTTTGAAGCAAAAGAAAACCACTTCATGTGCAGATGCTGCTGCAGATAAATGCATAGGACAATTTCTGCAAATGATTAACCTCTATTCAAAGCAACTGGTACTCTGAAGCATAAAGACCAAATGCCACTTCTCTTTGCCAGCACTGCTGCTCTACATACTTAAAAGTCACAAAACAATCTCTTTTAAAATGTTCTTTGATGAATTTTTCCCCTTAGAGTTATCTCTACAATGGAAACTCCCCTACATATGTGTTGTTTTGCAAAGTAACAGGTTAAATATGTCTTTGCTTTAGGATTCCCATTAAACTCCATTTTTAATGAGAAATCTCTAAAAGCAGAAGGGGTTGAGGGAGGGTGAGGGAGAAATAAATAAAGCATTGTAGTCTCAGGAACAGTAATCCTTGCTGAGGATTCTGGCTGACTGGTAGAAATATCATCGGCCCCACCATCTGTCCAAAGAGAGACCTTTCTAGTTGGTGTTTAGCTGCCGTTAAGAAACAGCAGAACAATTCATGAATGGTGTATGTGTATTTACTTTTTGCTCTCCATGACAAGCACTAAAGAGAATCACTGAAAAATAAAGCTTTTCTAAAAATACTTAAATCCAAAATGGGATAACTAAAGAACAGAGACATCATGAAAGGAAACCACTCTAAGGAATTCAGCAACAAGCTTCTCAACAGCTAGCACCATAAATAATGATGCAGATCTGGTGATGACTGCCAAGCAATTAATGAAAGTCGAGTTCCTGAAGAATAGTTCCTGAAGAATAGTTAAGGATGTGAAAAAATGCTCACCACGCATTTTTAGGTGAAAAAGGAAAATGACAAAGCTAAGTGTATAGTAAAATCAGTTTATAAATTTTAAAAAGTATGTTTTACACATATACATTTAAAAAGTCTGAAAGGATACATACCAAAAGTTAACTGTGGTTATATCTGGGGATAGAATTATTCATAATTTTTACTTTTTCCTTTAAACTGTTCTTTATTTTTAAAAAATCTCCATAATAACTTATATTATTACTTCTATAATCAGAAAAATTTTTTTTCAAAGAAACAGAGCCTCCATGTTTTTTCCACTGGCTAAGTAGCAATGAATTTTTCATACATTCAAGCAGAACAAAATTTAATTCAATAAGGGTCCCTGGCCCAAAGAGAAATAGTATTATAACCATATTGTGAATCAAATTTTAGTTACTATTACTTGAAATGCAATGCAAAATCAACTTTAACTCTATACACTTTTCTAGCCTTGAAAAGTAGTCTCTGTAAGATAAGCACTGGGTTCAAGATAGCACAAATATGATTTCTTCATAATCCAGTGTTCTACAGGGCTTAGAATCTGTCCATCAACACAGTGAACAGTGGTGCTGGTGTGGCTGTTTAACAGATATGAAAGAGGCTAAAGCTCTAATGAAAGACGCTAGATCCAACTGGGATGACGAGGCTGACACGATCATTTCAACTTCTGCCAAGTTAGAAAATTCATCTGTCTCATCATCTGCCCCTGTTCAAAGTCTCAGACTCTAATGGAGATAGTGTTCCTGCACTTCAGAACCAAAGACTGGACACACTGTGCTTGACAGGAGACAAAAATAATAATAAAGCGAATTATACCAGATATTAACAGTTCGTACGTATATATGTATATGTTTATATGTGTACATATATTTTCAAAATTGGATGATGACCGTTAGTGTCTTAAATGGTAACTGATGGCCTTTCATAGTGCCAGCGCATATCACTGTTAGCACAGGGATGGGAAAAACATTTCAGAAAGCATTCCCACCCTAGTACTCTGGTTGTGCCCCTTTGAAAATCACTATTTTCTACATGCTCATGCTTCTTATTTCACAAAGCCATTTTTGTTCTGCAGTGATACACTGTGATCCGACCAACGATCAATTTAGCTCTCCTGCTATTTGTAAGCTGCCTGATAGGACTATATCTTCCACTTTTTCTGCAATCTTTCAGTGCTTAACCTTAAGTGGTTAATAAATCTTGGCTGATTAATTAACACCACTAAAGAAGCGTTAGGAAAAACTAAATGCAGAATACTACCTATTGAAATTTGATTTGCTTCACTATCTAAATCATAAAATGTTAGAACTAGAAGCGAGTCATTAAATCAGTCCAATCCCCTACTTTAAAGTGAAATACTTAAGTCAAGAAAAAATTAATAGCAGTTATCCCAGTATTCTTGACTCCTTGTCTAATATTTTTTTCTACTCTACACTCTTTTCATATATAAAAGTTTAGTTTCACTTTTCTTTTTTTTAAATCCATTGGCCAATAAGAGATCATTCTTAATCATTCTTAAGTAATCACATGTTTACTTTTGAAAATTCAAAGAAAAAATTATGTTTTGAGGTGTAACTTCCTGTAACTTCTTGACTTTCTCCTATTTAAGATATAAATTCTATCTCAAAATACAAACAAATCAGCCTAGTTTTTTTTCTCAGAAAGCTGTTTAAATTCTTCCCACTTATAATGGTAACAAATTCTTTATGAAGCAAGCTCTGAAAACTACAGTTCAGCTTCAGTTTTGGATGCTTGAAGCAAAGTCTAGCATATTTTTTTTTTTTTTTTTGTGAGGAAGACCAGCCCTGAGCTAACATCCGTTGCTAATCCTCCTCTTTTTGCTGAGGAAGACTGGCCCTGGGCTAACATCTGTGCCCATCTTCCTCTACTTTATATGGGATGCCGCCACTGCATGGCTGACAAGCAGCGTGTCGGCGGGCGCCCGGGATCCGAACCGGCGAACCCCGGGCTGCCAAGCGCGGACGAAACCGCTACGCCACCGGGGGGCCCCAAAGTCTAGCATATTTTAAGAAACACAGTGTAGTTTTATAGCTTTTTCCACATTGTCATCCAGTTCTCTGGAAATATAATTTGCTCAGCACTTCAATTCAAAAGAAAAATCCAAAAAAGAGGGACCATCCAGTTCTCTGGAAATATAATTTGCTCAGCACTTCAATTCAAAAGAAAAATCCAAAAAAGAGGGACCCAAGAGCATATAACTAGACTAGACAGGAATGATGCAACTGAGGAAAATAGAAGAAATGACCGAATTATGGATGAGTGACAGGTTTTCCAGGAGAAAAGTCAGCTTTCAAATTAATTTTCTATTGCAAATTTTAGCCCCTAATTTCTTAAGAAAGGCATCAATGCACTACTTATTAATGCCAAGCTCAAAATAGTAACTGACTCCTAGATTTTCCTGAACGCTTTACTCCATTATTTTATCCATCCCATTCAGGCTTGACTTGTTAACTTCACATTCACATTTTCAACCCAAAAGTAACTCACACTCGAAGTTACTTAAAAGGAAAAGTCTGTTTCTCTTTTATTAGATGAATGTCAGAAAGTCAAGTTTCCAATACAATACAGAGATACGGGGTTCTATTTCTGTACCATCATCCCAGGGGAACAACTATCACCTCAGCAGAAGTAATAACAGGATCCTGGTATCCTTTCCCCAAGAAAACGGTAATACTTCACTAAGCTACATTACTTGTCACTAGACCTGTGAGATGTCAAACAACTGCATCTATCAACATAAGGACCATGAGATCAAATAATCACACTACTCCTTGTCAAATGTATACCCTGGAATTCATGATGAAAAGATTATGGCTGGAAACTGCATCAGTCCTATCAGGACACACCGGGACAGTTGTGGAAGTAGAAAGTATCACACTAGCAGCTCCAACTGACAAAACTAATCATCATTAGGATTCTAAATTTAGTCATTGAAAGTCCTCAATTAACTTATGTAATACTCGACAAAAGCTATAAAGATACTTTTCTTCCTCATAGTTTGTGAGCCAATAAATGATTCCTTTAATAAACATAAAGGACACAAGTTAAACAACTTAAGATCTTTAAGTGGCAGCCTCAGTACAAGGTAATAGTTGCAGGAATGTTGCACTACTTACTCATACAGAGTTGAACATTTCTGTTTGGGGTTAATGTCCCATAGCTTCTTATTACGGACAACATATTCATTACTGTGCTGTTCATAGAGAGCTTCAAATTCTTCTACATCTTGCCGAAGATGGTCAGGCACCACAAATGGGCCTGCAGAATTTGAATTGCGTCTGCTGATAAAAAAACAATTTTGTGAATAATAAACATTTAAGTGACCCAGAATTATATTTAAATTGAAATAAACATAAAGATAGTACTCAGCTTTACGATGCAAAAAAACTACCAGAGAATTTAATGCAGAAAAGTTGTCCTTCCACAATTATAGTCAAGAAATATACCTGACTACTGAATAAGCATTTTTAATTATTTACTCTTGCTACCCAGAGCAAATTTTTTAAAACTCTTGGTTTAAAAAAAAAAAAAACAATGGGGCCACCCGGTGGCGCAGCGGTTTAGTTCACGCTTGGCAGCCCAGGGTTCGCCGGTCGGATCCCGGGCGCCCGCTGACGCACTGCCTGTCAGCCACACTGTGCTGGCGTCCCATATAAAGTAGAGGAAGATGGGCACTGATGTTAGCCCAGGGCCAGTCTTCCTCAGCAAAAAGAGGAAGATTAGCAACGGATGTTAGCTCAGGGCTGGTCTTCCTCACAAAAATAAATAAATGACTAAATAAATAAATAAATAAAAAACAACATTGCTTTAATTGTTAACTTGTTAAAGAGAAAAATGAAAGATTTTATTATAACTGCTATAAATTTAAGTTGAAGTGAGACTGAGATGGTAAAAGGTACTTAGTAAAAAGATTAAAAAAAAAAGAGTATAAGATTCTAGCACTCTAAAAAGATAACAGTAGTTTGAGTGTGGGCTCTAAAACCAGATTGCTGGGTTTAAATTCTGGCTGTTATTTCAAGCTTTGTGTTCTTGGGCACCTCACTCAACTACACAGTGCATGAGTTTCCTTATCTGTAAAATGGACATAATAATAGTACTTATCTCCTAGGGTGGAAAAGTGGATTAAATGAGTTTATATATGTAAAGCTCTTAGAACAGTGCCTAGTACTTAAGTGTTATCTAAGTATAAGCTATTATTATTTTAACTTAAAACAACTCCTCCATTTAAAGAATTCATGAAAATGACTGTGCAAAACCAATGTTATCACAACGCCTTTAAGAAACGTGGAAAAAAAAAAAAAACCCAAAACATTTTGTGGGTTTCTGGTCCTTAAAGGAATATGATATAGAAAGGTCACTGCTACTCACTAGTTTTATTTCTTCTTCTATTTGTTTCCTAAAAACTCAGTTTCAACAAACCAGATGCCATTGAAAATCACTAACATCTAAGGTTAAACCATAACATCACATACAGCTTCCAAAACATCTTCCTCTCTATTACAGCAAATATGCTAGTAATTATCAATAGGATAGTCTCTTCACTGAACATTTTAAAGCATATTTTCTAGGATTTTCCCACAGTATCTTGCACATAGTAGGTTCTCAAACGTAGCAACCGAATGTCATCGGCCCTGCGACATTAACCAGTTTGTATGAATTCTCAACGTTGACAAGCTATGTTACAAATTCAACCAAGATGGCTCACATTAGGCTGTCATAATAGACACATATCTTTAGACAGAGAGATTAGGGAAATAAAACACAAGTTTAAAGCACATTAACACCACTTACTAAGTTAAAACATTTGAGTTAAAATGAAGTAAAAACTTCAAAACTGTACTTACTTATGGTCTTCACCTGAAGTAACGGTCTCATTACTTGGTGTTATTGAAGTTGTTCCAGACCCAACTAACATAGGCTGGTTTAAAAGACAGAAAAATGACAATGATTTTCTACCTTAAAATTATCATTAAAACTGACGAATGCTTATATAAATATGCACACAAATTGCCAATACATAAGACTTATCTAAATTTTCTTGTAAACAGGAACATATAGTAATAAAAGTTTCAACAGCCATAAATGGGTGCAAATTAACATTCAAGTAGCTTCGAAGGCTCCAAAAAAATTTAAATGTCACTCAGTTTAAACTCCCATTTTAGATAAACTGAAGGCATATAGTCAAAGATAAAAAGAAAAGTTTTATTGGAATTTATAAGCTGCTCTCATCCACCCCTAATATTTGTTCACTTTCTCAATCCCCTCAATACATCTGATCCCCCAAATACATGAGAGCCACGAAGAACCCACCGAAAGACTTATAAAGAATGCCCTAGTTATCTCAGGCTTGCAGCAGGGCCGCAGGTGAGAGGAAGAAGGGATCGTATCAATCCTGAGATTTTGTTATGATGAGTATTCATCATCTTTATTTTGAATATTTTAGATAACTCTAGTTATTAATATTAGGTACCACTGTCTTGTCATACAGAAGATAACAATAGGGCACAGAGAAGTCAAATAACTTGCCTAAAGTCACACAAATAATAAAAATAAAATAAAAATAATAGTAACTGGTAGAACCAAGATATGAAGCCAGGTCTGCCTGACAACAAAGCTGCCCTGGCCTCTCTGCTCTATGACCATCCATACGGAGTCCTACATTATGACCATGTTTTCACTTGGAAATATCTAAAAAATAAAAAGGACAATAAAGGTAAAAGTCTCTTTCAAGAGTTACTTATATGCAATACGAACCTTAAATTTCCTTAAAATGTAGAAGACTGCCAAAATGCATTTAGATTAAAGCCTACAAAGTCTTTCTCTACAAAATACTTCAAAATATCCCCAAGAATTGGTCAGTTCTAATTTATATATTCAATTAATATTTTAGACAAGAATGAATACAGAAAATATTCCATACCTTTGAATCTTTTGGCTTCTTTTTCTTGCCTTTGTTTTTTATCTTGGTAGAATTAAACTATAAAGTGGAAAAAAAAAATCACTGAACACTCAAATAACAGCATTATGAGGCTACCATATTTTATAAAGACACCATACTGATTTTCATAGACTAGTCATAAGTTGAATTACATAGGATGTTTAACAAAAATAACACTAAGTGTGTCAACCCTAGTGTTATGATTTATAACAGAAAATAAGAAAAAGTTTAATGATGCCTAACATTATAACTAAAATTAAACTCTTGTTCCACCATTTTAAACTCATTTTCAACAAGGTTTATGTCATTTCAAGTAATTAATCAGACTTTTAAAGTAATTCCAGTTATTTGCTAATAGTATTTTAATGGTTTTTCTCTTACTAAGCAAAACTAGACATTCTGTACCTGGCCAGACACCGGGGCACAAAGAGTGAAATGCAAAGAAGCATTTAACTTCCCAGTGGTATGTTAGCTGTGTTTCTATACTTAGCCAGGCAATACTTGATACAGTGGATTATGACAAAATTTTAATTATAGATGACTTGATCCTAAAAATCAGTAATCAAGCACCTTTCTGTTTGAAAACTGCCACAATCTACTAGGGAAAACAATTCTGAAGTTATTTTAACTGAAACTCAATTTGGAGCCACTCAAAACAAAGTCCCTTTGTTTTCCTTACAGAGCAAAACATTAAAATTTTAATCATTACAGATAACTTTTCATTTTTATGCCAGGAGATGTTCAAGAACTCCTTTCTTATTTACAAGATTAACATTTATTAGGTGTGTAATTTATGGACGCTGTCTAACGTAAGCCTCAGAGTTTGCTGACTGATGCTCCAATTCCAAGAGGAAGAATGGGATTAACTTTCTAATGAAATAGTACTGGTTCTCCAGAACTCCTCCAGCTTTGGTTCTGGAGTGCCACCTGTGATGAACATAAACACTGGCCTAGGTCCTCCTCTCTTCCTTTGGCTAACACAAATTAGAACATAACATTTAAAGTGATCCAATAACTTACTGGCACATCACCACTGTCCTGTTTCCTTAATACAGTGCAGCGGCTGTCTGTAGAAAGATACAGATGGTTTGTGAGGAAACAAAACATTTACACTGACATACAATACAGTAAAGCCTTAAAGAAAATCACCCCAGTTACTAACAGAGACAATGTTCTACTCCTGATTTGGCTTTGACACAAGTCTAGTTTAGAAACCAAGGGCCAAATGGCTAACTAAATGGGAAACCAACTACAAAAAACCACAAAATTTCAGTCCAACTCAGCATAATTGGAGTGTCTTCTAGGTGCCAAACTCTATGCTAGGTGCTGGGAATACAGAGATGCACAGAATAGTCCCTGCCATCCATTCGCTCGTGTTCTGCATAAAAAAACAAATGGGCAAACACCCATAACCCAGCGTGCTAAGTGCCACAATAAAAATGCAACGGGGGGGCCGCCCGGTGGCGCAGCGGTTTAGTCCGCGCTTGGCAGCCCGGGGTTCGCGAGTTCGGATCCCGGGCGCCCGCCGACGCACTGCCTGTCAGCCATGCCGTGGCGGCGTCCCATATAAAGTGGAGGAAGATGGGCACGATGTTAGCCCAGGGCCAGTCTTCCTCAGCAAAAAGGGGAGGATTGGCGACGGATGTTAGCTCAGGGCTGGTCTTCCCCACAAAAAAAAAAAAAAAAAAATGCAACGGGAACAAAGCTGATGGAATAATAAAAGTTCAAGGGGTGAGGCCTGAGGAGGGGTCAGGCCTGAGGAGGGGTCAGAGAGGGCTTTGGGGATGTGGGGACTTGAACAAGCAAAGGGGTGGGATGCAGCTAAAGGAAATCCATGAGCAAAGACAGGAGGCAGGAAAGTACAGTAAGAAGTGGAGTGTATATTTACAGGCAGATGGGGAGAGTGATGATGAACCCAGACACATGATGTGAATTTAATGTGAGGCAAAACTAAGCAAGTATTTCCCAAAGAGGATAGTTACAGGATCAAACAGATGTTCTAGAAGAGTCACTAGTGGCAATATAAGAGGAAGATTTGGAGTGGGGGGGATCTAGAGGCACAGAGACCAGTGTGGAGGCTACTGCAATAGTCTAATCATGGAAAGATGACTAAGTCCTTGCCTAGGGAACTGGACATGGCCGGGAGAGGACAGATCAGAGATAAAGCTTATTTGGATTGGTAATAAACTAGATACGGGGTAATAGGAAAAAAGAAGAGTCAAGACTAATTCCAGGGTTTCCTGCTTAAAACAAGATATACAACAATGGTATTAACTGAGATAAATTTAGGAAAAACAGGTCTCTAGGGATGTAAGTGGTTCAGGCACATTGCTCTGAAGGGGCCTCTTGGCTGTCTCCATAGAAATTCCAACAGGGAAATAACCATCCAGAGTTGAGCAGAGAGGCTGGGGCTCCCAATTATCATAGCACTGGTGACATTATTGAACACCCTTATTGACAAGATCAGTGGATTCTGAAAAGTTTTAACAAATACAATCATTCCTTTAATTGAAAAGGAGATAAGATTGCAAATGTCTGGTCTGAGGCAGAGCTACTGGACTTGAAAAATCTGTTGGCCAGTCATTTGGTTGGTGGCTTCCAACTCTACGACTAAAAGCAGAGAAATAGTCATAGCCAGATGGACTGTGTATTTTAGGTAGAGAACACAAGAATCAGGAAAAATGCACACTGAGAGGGAACTGTGTCCTGTTTGGTTGTCTTGTGTGATCCAAACATGTTCCGGGTTTGTAAGCTCAGTCCCAGGACAGCATTTTATTACCAGCAGCAGCAAACTGATGGCAATAAACTCAGGCTATCAAGTAGCATGTCACCTCCAGTCATGAAGCAGTGTCCTGGAAAAATAAAGCCATCTGTATTTGAGTGTGCTCTTTCCTGAGAACCGCAAAAGTAAGCTTCTCACTTCCTTATATTGTATATGAACTTTGTAACGTGACACTTTTGTACAATGCCAGACCTTTTAATGTACACTTTAAAACAAACGGCATGAAATTTAAAAGTCTAACAATATATAAAGTAGACTTCTGATGCTGAGGAAAAAGGGGGGGCATTATCATAAGACACACATGTAGTACCACAGATAAGGAATTAAAATTAATTTAGAATCTAAAATATTAGGATTTTGAAGAAAACAGGACCACACAGATCACTGGCTCCAAATCCCCTCATTTTAATGGTGAAGAAACTAAGATCCAAGAGAAGCTAAGGAATTAACTATTAGTTATCCTATTCTGCCAAACTGGACTCCATGCCGTTACCCAAATAAACCCCCTATTCCCCTCCACCCTACACCTCTAAGCTTGGACATCACCCTGTCCAACTCCACCTCCACGTTCATGGCTCATTTCAGACTCTACCTCTGCACCAAGGCTTTCCTCCTCCCCAGGGAGAACGCAAGTGCTCAGTCCTCTGTTTGAACCCCCAGCACTTTTTCCGGTCCTCTCTAACTGAGCTCCTCCCATATTATAGTTATGTGTATATTCATCTTATTCCCTTTTATAGAACATAAGGTCCTCGAAGGCAGGGACTAGCATAAGCATTTCTGAATTCCTTGTTAACACCTAGCACGGGCCTTCAAGAAGTAGTAAAAACAAGGTTTTTAATGAAATGAATTAGGCAAGAAGCAGAGCCACAGTCTGCTTTTCCTGACTCCCAGTTCTAAGGCTCTTTCCACTACAACAGATGTGCTATTGGTTCTGGATTCTGCAAACATCATCGACTTCTGCAGGCCAATGTTTTCCTGACTGCTAAAATCAAACCATTTCCTAATAAATTCCATCCATTTAATATGTAATTGTTACCATGACGTTGTTAAAACATCTAAGATGAGAATATTATGGTGTGTAGTCAAAGTAACGTACTCATGTGAGTATCTCTACAACACTTTGCTCAAAAGAGTAAAAAGGTTTTAGGACATGAAAAAAAATCACTATTCTTAATCCTTAACCTCCCCAAATAAGCCAGTTGTGCCATAATAATTTTCACTATTTTCTTTGTTAAGTATTGCAATAAGCTAGGTCCTTCACAGATTTTTTTCCCTAAGATCAGATATAAACTGAAGCTCAGTCCACATACCCATTATATCAAAGAATTCATCCAAAGCGTTATGCAATGCTGGGAACTTGTCCCTGTGCTCTTCTAGCAGCCATATTAAACACCGTGCTTCCTTCAATGATGCTGGCTCACAGAAATAATCCAGTTGCTTTCCTTCTATAGAGCCTAGTTTATGTCCGTATTTCTCATTCCAGAGAAAAGTCATGATGCTAAAATCAAGCTCCTTAAGAGACGCTCCATAACGAGAAAAAAAAGGTCCTGTGGCATCTAAGCCTGTAGGAAAAGGAAAACCCAAATCAGAAGAAGGGAAAACCATTTACTGTAAAATCACATTCAGTTTCACATCTTTGAAAGCGGTTCTATTCCAGTTTGCTTACATTTTCATTGAAAACATTTAAATACTTGAATACCAACTTGTTCAAGCTGTTTTGCATTTTAGAAACACCATTTAATGTTGATATGCTAACTACAATAATTTTTATCTACTAGCTGAAGAAGGTGGGCCAAAGCTTCTATTATAGTTATTTTTATTAGACTTAGGTGATAAGACATTAGATTCTTTTAAAAATATAATTTTCACTAATTCATAATGACTTTCATTCCAATTAGTACAAACTACCAAGATTTTACAAAGCTTTCCTACATATATTCCACAATAACAAAGCATCAGTAATATGCAGAAGCTTCCCAAATGTCTTTAAAACAGACAATGGGTCAACTCTCTCAACACCTCTATGAAATGGTCCTTATCCCCCAAAACATCATGGTTCCTTACCTTCCTCACAAAAATCAGGGTGGTCACTATTCCCACTTTTATTCCACCTTCTACAAATCAAAAAAAGGGGTGGCTGCAACCTCATACACTACTAGTGAAAGGACGGTGAGCCTCTGCTCCTTACTAACACAGCCACCAAAACAGCAAAGATTAGCTCTGTTCTACCTCCCCACACGCCTGATACAGCACAGTCTCCTCTTACATGGGCCACAGATTCTCAGTCAGCAAATGAAGCAGACTACTGAGTCAAAACTACCCTCGACGGCTGTTTCTTCCAGATGAAATAGGTTGCAGAGGTCATGTTGCATGAAAAATTAATATCTTTATAAACACCAGAACCAGGGACCACGTAAAATACTCATACAATACAAGGTTTAAGGGAACCGCCAAAGAAGAAATACCACATTCACATCTCCCATCTAAGGGTCACATCTGAGCCTGTGCTCAGTGAGCGGGAGGCAGCAGATCACTTGCAGTATTGAAATGTTAATTTCCTCCCCTATCCTGCATATAAACTGACCTCTCATGTTAAATACGCACTGGACGTGACTCTACTGTATAGACTTTTTGTGAGAAGAAAGTAGAATTCCAGGAATTGGAAATTACTTGCTTTCAATAAATAAATCTGAGCTTTACATTAGGGGTCGAGTACAGCCTTACTAATTAACATGCTTGAACTCATTTCACAACTTTAAATAGAAACTGTAACTTTGAATAGTATGCATATATATTTATTAAGATGATACCTTTAATCTTCAGAATAAATGTGAATTATACCAGAAGGACATAGTTACATTTTCCTGTCAATGAGCTGTAAGGCTCAAATGCTACAGTTTACCTGAATGAACAATGTGGGCACTCTTGCCCAGGTAACCAGAAAGCCTACTTCTCTTAAGAAATAACTTTATAATTTACTTATCTAATTGTTAACAGATGCTAATGACAATCTTATCACTTAAGAGTACTTTTCTGGGTCCAGAAACCTATGGAGACCTATGCTCAAAGCAGCAACACTTAGCTATCAACTACACCAAACCTGCTGCCGTCTTCCTTTGTCTCTACTGACAGGAATTTACCAATATACTCTGCAACCCGAAAATTCTAACAGCTCTGTGTCTCTGAAAGCTCAGGTAGGTCGGGGGGGTGGCACGCAGAGGCCTGGCAGGCTCACTCCCTGGACTGCTGCTGAAAGGCCCTGCTCTGCTGCGCTCCCATTAGCATTTTATCCAACAGGAGCCAACTGAATCATCTATTGTGTGGGACCAGTTGCCATGATGGTCACCAAGATAAACAAGGCCCTGATAGGTACCCCAAGAAATCACTATCTAGTGTCAGACAACAACCCTGCGGCTGCCTTCTGCGGTCCCTGCAGGGCCTTGGGCAAAGAGCCTGCTTGGGGGTTCTTCCTCAGCCAAATTAGGAAAAGCAGAACAGAGTAACAAAGTTTTATAATCTTGTGGTTCACAACACCGTAGTTCAACCCTCGAGTATTTTTCTCATCATCCTTAGATACAGATTTGCGTTAGGTGATCCTAAGTAATTAGTTCCATCAACTCTTACCTCAAAATTTGTCATGAAGGAATCTACCTACTGAACTGCACAACCCTAGAGGGCACTCCACAGCCAGCCAGCTCCAGGGGGCGCTACTCACCACCGCTATGCCTAGTATTCACACAGTTTACAAATTTACAAATATAGTTGAGCATGATACAGGACTAGAGTTTTCCTACTGACTGAACTTTCTTGTATTTACACTTTTCGAAAAAGTATGTTGTAACCTATCTATAAAATAACCTAAAAATTGTGCGTTGGAAAGAGTATTTTTAACCATACAAATTTGCAGTCCTACATTTTAAAAAAGCGTAACTGACGATGGGAAAATGAGGCAGGATCCAGAGGCCTACATTCATCCTGCCGCCACGGGGCACCTCTAGAGCTAGTGACGTACCAAAGCTGTTGAGTCTCTGGACCCAGGCGGCCAGCCTTGGCTCCACCTCTTTAAGCTCACTCAAAACATGCAGAAACAGCCTTGTCTTGACTCTGCTCTTTTCTTGAATCAAGTGACGAATGACATAGTCCACTGCTTCATTTAGAAAATTTCTGCTAGAAAAACAGGTTGTGTAGTCCTCTGTGCTTAAAACCTTCCAAGAAAGCAACTCTTTGAGAAGCTTAGAAGTATTCAGTATACCAGACTGAATCTTGTCAGCATACTGCTTTATGCACTGCAGAATTCTGTCGTCAAGGAACCGGCAACTCTGAACACTGCCCACAGTTTCTGAGGATAAATAACAGTGGTCAGTTCAAGTGAGAATAGGACCAATTTGCAAAGACATAAACTCAGAAAGAAATAATGTAACATTTACATAATGACATGAAACATGACTCAGGTGGATTATTTATGCTGTTTTAAATAAATAACTCAAGGAATTTTAAATGAGAAATATAAATATTTAACAATACCTTTGAAAAGATATGACAGTTCACATTAAACCAAACATCAAAAGCAAGTACCTTACTTCCTTCACTCTGTACCCCTTATGTAACATCTAAAACCTTAGTTCCTCTAAAATAAGGTTACCTTCCCTCAACAATCCCAACCCAGCCTCATCAAGTACCTAAACTTTATATCCAATAAATGTTTAGTCATTAAGAATGCAAAGGATATTTTTTGGAGTTGAAGGAATCATTTATATAGTTATGAATTCAACTAATATTTGGTAGTTATTGTTACATTATCCTTCTTAGTGTTGGATGCCGTGGAGTTATTGACTCCAAGTTGGAAAATATCTCAGAAGTTCCTCTTCCCACCTAGGCATCTCCCTAATGGATGGCTATTTGGCCTCGTGAAGTATGCAAAGTTAAAATAGAAACATTCATTAAAAACTTTTTCAGTAGGAAAGATAATTTTGATTGATTTGTAAAACATTAATGGAATACTAGATGAAAAATAAAGAGAGCAAGAGGAAATATTTCATTTTGGAAACAGCAGTCATAGCAGAAAATGAGAATACCTTATTTCAATTAAAAACTAAAAGGAAACAGGCCAGCCAATATGTCCCCAGGAACAGCAAAACTACCGAGACAGTCCCATGTTGATGGGGGAATGATGACAAGATAAGAGTAAAGCAGAAGGCTGGACCAGGTCATCTTTATGGCCCCTTTTATGAACTGCTTCTTTATTTGAACTCAGCATTATTCAGATAATTAGTAGTTAATTTACAATTCAACGTTTTGGAACTTAAATCCACATAGTGGAGTTTACAGAGCACTGTCAAATATATGATCACATGTCAGATATTATTTCCCCCTCTCTCCAAGGTGAGGAAACTGACACAGAGTTTGCTCCCAGTTAGTGGCAGGGTAGCATTTTGAATCCCTGTGTACTGCTTTCAAATTCAGTGCTCCTTACACCAGCCCCCTCCCCATCTCAGAGTAACAGAAGATGGTGACGGTATTAAAACACCAACTGAAATCTAAATTTCAATTCAATAACAATTAATAAAGGTTCAATAAAATATAAGAATATCACGCCTTGGACTCCAGCATACCTTTCTGCTCTTCAGTTTTGGGTGGATTACTTTCCCTTAAGTCTTCTTCCATTCTTTCTTGTGCTAATTTTTTTGCTTCTTTTTTTTGGATCTTTCTCTTTAATTTTTTGTCTTCTTTCAGTCTTAGCTTCTCTAGGCTGATAAACATTTACAATTAGTGATAATTTACCTTTGTTATAAACTCAATTAACTACTTTAGTTTCCCTACTGTAGAAACCATTCTCCAAGCAATAAGTTATAAGTCTTCCTTTTTAGTTAGAACTTGGCCTGCACCTTCCGTTCAATATCAAAAACTGTTGACACATGTGGTCAATTCAGTCAAAATAAAGGCACTTGTTTCATGAACAGAAGAACCTCAATGACTGAGTGACTTCTAATTACAGATGGTATGTAGAGACTGTACAGATGTTATTTTCATGTATGTAAGTTACTTAGAGTAAATATGGATAGTAAAAATTACTCTACAAGATAATACATGTAAACACTCTTTCAAAGAAAGATCCCAGAGTAAAATATTATTTTCACATCCCAATAGTGGCCCACAACACTGGAATTTGTTTTATATGGTTACCATGAATTCTCTTCAACAAATAATTCCGTTCATTTTTCTTTTGCTTTTTCTTGGTCACCAATGATAGAAAAAAACCACTTCTTAGAAGAAAAACAAGAAGCGGGACCAAAAAAAAAAAAAAAGAAAACTATAATTGGAATTACTTGATCTGAACAAGAAGATAGAGAAGTGAATAGTTTTGACAGCACACTGAGTATTTCAGAGTGAGCAATAGTCGTCGGTTCAAAATGTGTGCTGAAGAGAGATAAAAGGGAAAAATGCTTTTGGTTTTTGGGGGTTTTTTTGTGAGGAAGACTAGCCCTGAGCTAACATGAGTTGCCAATCCTCCTCTTTTTTGCTAAGGAAGACTGGCCCTGGGCTAACATCCATGCCCACCTTCCTCTACTTTATATGGGATGCCACCACAGCAAGGCTTGACAAGTGGTGCGTCTGTCCACGCCCGGGATCCAAACCTGCGAACCCCAGGCCGTCAAAGTGGAGCATGAGAACTTAACCCCTACACCACCGGGCTGGCCCGAGAAATGCTTTTGGAATTAAAGTTTAAACAGCTGAGAGCTAATTACATAATTTTAATCTAAATGCCAAATCTATTAAACATGTCATTTCACAGTATCAAATGTCATAATTTTACTTATAAATTCAACCACTACATAATGCTTCTGATTCAAGTTTCTAGTATTTAACCATTCTAGGCTAATTCTCTTTAAGTTTTAAATATCCATAAAACTCATTTAAAAACCACTTATTTGGATATCTGTGCACAGCCGATTTAAAACCAGCATAATTAAGAAATCTGCATTTAATAGGATTATATTCTAAAAGACATCATTAAGCTACTGATTGATTATTAAAAGTCTTACCTAGAACATTTCTGTTTCAGAATAGGTCTTGGAGGAACCTTTTCTTTTGTGACCTTGTGTTCAAACTTTAAATAAAACAAAGACATCCACAATTTGTCTCATACTCCCATGACATAAAGCACAAAACCACAAATAACAAGCATTTCAGAAGCACACACAGTCAGTATTCAATTTGATAGAGAACATTGATGATGTTCTGACCCCAGACAAAAGCCCAGAAAACTTTAGCAAAACAATTTACTGAAAAGAGGAACAAGAGAGTAGACACACTTTAGGAAGACATTAAAAAAAAATTAAGAGTAAAGCAGAAGATCAAATAAACTACAAATATCGATGCAACAACCCACTCCTGCCACTCCCATACAGTGAAGTTAAAGGTAATCCCTGGAGACACTCTTCGCCCCCCCGCTAAGAACCCCACTCCTGCCCACACCCAAAAGTCTACTGGGGATTAAGAAAGGCAGGTTATCAAAAAGACGAAAAACAGTAAAATCAAAATATAAAAAGCCTCCTTTTCCTATTAGGAAATAAAAGAATCCTTCATTGCAAAGAAGCATTCTCACATCCTAATATTTCCTACATTTTCCTAAATTAAGTAACTGTTTCTTTCCTGAAAAAGATGAGATCCAAACTGCACAACTTTCACAGATTTAAATTGTGTTTTAAAAGGTGTAAGCATTTTGGTTATCAATTTAATGAGATTTCCCCTTTATCAGATACTTACTTCACATTTGACTTGACCACCACTGCTGAAGATGATAATCTTAGAAATGACACCTTCACAGTCAGGGGTAAGACAAATTCCTTGTAGAAAATCCTATTGGATTAAAAAAAAAATCTCAGAATAAATCTATACATGTATACCTTTTTAATCATCAAGAACTGTTAAAACATGGTCTAAAACCTCCTTCCGGGAAGCAGTGAAAGTTCCTGCTCATTGCCATGTGACTTCTGGAGCCTCCCTGTAGGAGGAATATACTTCCCGCTGTAGGGCTGACCACAACAACGCAAGGTGAGATGTACACTTTGTCTAAGCAAAAGCTTTACGAAACACTGCATGGACTGGTCATTGCTCTTGACTCTGTGCCACAAGAACATGTTCCAGTCACTCTTCAACCTCAACTCAGAAACAAAGAACATAGCCACACAGACTAGAGCTACTACAGCCCAACCCTGGCCAACAGCTGCAGAACTTCAGGACAAGTAATATAAGCAAGAAATGAACCTTTCTAATTGTAAGTCATGAGAGATTTGAGTTGTATGTGACTTCGGTATATACTAATGAAAGCTGACTAATTTACAGAAAGTCTTTAAACCCCTGGGAATGGTTGAGACCACTAAGGGAGCATGTATCGCTAGAGAAACTCTATTAAGGTAAGACAAAGACATAGCAGAAGTGACTAATGGCAACAGTTATTTGATCATATCATTATATCTTTACTTAACTATGTGAAAAATACATAAAATGTGAGAATTTATTTCTACCAAACTTGAATAATTCCCACTGCTAACAGATACCTAGCATAACCACCTTATTTTTTTCCCCAATAAGGACAGGGATTTACATGAGGTTATGCAGTACAGAAAAAAGATTTTCTTTTTTTTTTAAAGTCCATTGCTTATATGGATTAGAAACAAATTCTATGAAAGTAAAAAAATTATAAAATTATAATTTATGAAATTTAAAAACTATAAAATTATTGTGCCTTCTCTTAAAGTATACCTAGCTAATGATAATTCAGATCATTATCTTGCTAATTAAGAGAAACCCCAATGAGAAGTGACAGTATGAAATTTGACTCAATGATCTCACCTAATTTTGGTAGAAAATAAAAAATTTGAGACCCCAATTCTACATCATCACTTTAAAGTAATTAAATGAAAGCTCCTTGTTGGACTAAAATTGTCAGTGCATAATTTAAGACCTATATTTTAAAACTAGTCATTAAAATTTTTATTTTTGATCATAACATTCCCAATGTAAGAGCTGGTTAAACAATTTATTAAAGACCTCTATGGTTACTGCCTTCATACTTGCATAAAATAAAAACAAAAACAGATTTTCTACTTTATCATTAAAGCTTTAATTTAAAACTTTCTAATTATGTCTAGAATGCATAGGAAGGAATTTATATTCATTTAAGATATTCTCTGAAGATTCTTGGGGAAAAAATATCAATGTAAAATAAGTATACTAAAAAATCCAGACAATCTTATTAGCCTTACCTTGTCAATTTTATCATTAAAGGTTGTTGTTTTTAACTTCTTCCAACAGTTCATGTGAAATTCTATTTTACAGTACTGGCAACAGCTGATACGTATAAAACCCTGGGGGTTTAAAAAAATTTTTAATTCACATTTTAAAGATGTCTATGCACATACGCACTCTCACACTCATACTAAAGAGAGAGCTGTCTGCATTCACCTGGCAGCCGTAACTAGACATCACATTTCCTTGTTGGGGAGTACAGTACTTCTGTACCCTAGAATGCCTAGTGCTGGAGATACAGAGCTTGACCGACATACTCATTTCCACAGCTACACCTGCATTATGCTTTAAAATATATCAAATATTTTATAAACATTATTTCATCTGATCTACTAACCAGGGACAGTGCAACAGTGGGCAGCTAGTACCTTCTTGAATAAACTAAGGGCCAATAACTTATTCACTCAATTAAGAGCCAGAGTGGGTCTCAAACTTAGGTCTCTAGGAGCTAATTCAGTGATCACAATGGCCTTTAGATTTCTGGACTCAAATTTTCCAAGAGATTGGAATTACAACAAATCAGAGGTAACAACTTCATTTTGTTTCCTGTGCTCTTAAGGAATAGGCAGTTATGTGAAACAGTGGCTAGAAGAGGGAAATGGAATTAGCTAGCCTGCCTTCTCAGGTCACCATCCTGCCCTCAGTGCTTATTTCAGAGGCTCTGGCTTCCCACATGAGATGATGCAGACCTAAAAGAAGTCCAGGGGAAGGGGTGGACAAGAGGACACAAAACTGCTGGCAAGCCAAAGAACTCGGGTGCCTCCAACTACAGAACGTATTCTGAATCCATTTTAAGGTGCAATTCTGTAAGTTAATGTCTTAGTGTACATTCATTATTTACCTTAAAGTCTGGGTCAGTTATGTATATCTGGATTTTGGAATATCCATGGCACTTCTGATAGCAACAAATGGCATCTGGCACTGGAGGGAACCTGCATTCTTCAATAAACTTCTCTAACAGCATCTAAACCAGAATAAACAAAAATGATACTACTACAACACTAATTCGTCAGTAAGAATACTTGTGATTTCAATAACCTCTTGCCATTGAAACATTTTCAGCATAGGAATGACAACGTATTTTAACCAAAAACAAACTACTAAAATACTACTTTTAAAGTTTTTCCTTTTAGAAGGAAACTGATACAGAGACGCGTCTAGATGGAAAGATCAGAAAAAAAGGACTGAAGAAAAAACTTGCAGAATTTCAAAATCTGATCCTGTGTTATAATCATCAAACCTCATTTTATAATATACAGCTCTTAGAAATCTCCTTTAAGCATTCAGAGAGTCAAATAAGGCAGACTAATCCTTAGGACCCTACTATTCTCCTCCTTCCCAATGTCACCTGACCTAGGATCCTACCACCCTCATTCACCCACCTCCCTGAATCCCTGCCGCCTGTGATTGTTCACTCCCTGGAGAATTAGCCCATTGCTACTAAAGCCCCCAACAGACTCATGCCACGCTTCCAGTGCTGGCTTCTTGTTATCAAGAGTTCTACGCCCCCATCCCAACCTAACACAAAGAAGAAAACCCAACGATCCCTGTGTTTTGTGTTTTTTTTTAATAACAGCTTTGTTGAAATAATTCACATACCATACAATTCACTTCACATATTTAAAATGTACAATTTAGTAGTTTTTAGCATATTCATAGGGTTGTACAACCATTGCCACAATCTAAATTTAGAACATTTTCATCACCCATTAAGAAACCCCATACCCATTAGCAATCCCTCCCCATTTTCCCCCAATCCCCTAGGCCCTGACAACCACTAATCTACCTCCTGTCTCTCTATATAGATTTGCCTATACTGGAGATTTCAGATAAACAGAATCATACAACATGTGGCCTTTTGTGTCTGGCTTCTTTTACTCCACATAATGTTTTCAGGGGTCACCATGTTTTAACATGTATCAGTACTTCATTCCTTTCTACGGCTGAATAATATTCAACTGTATGGACAGACCACATTTTACTTACCATTCATCAGTTGACAGACACTTGAGCTGTTGCCACTTTTTTGGCTATTACAAATAATGCTGCTATGAACATTCATGTACAAGTTTTTGTGAGAACATATGTTTTCCTTTCTCTGTGTATATCTAGGAGTGAAACTGCTAGGTCATATGGTAACTCTATCCTTAAACTATTGAGGAACTGCCAGATTGTCTTCCAAAGCAGCTGCACCATTTTACATGCCCGCGAGCAATGTATGGGGGTTCTGATTTCTCCATCCTTGTCAACACTTATTATTGTCTGCCTTCTTGATTACAGCCATCCTAGTGGGCGTGAAGTAGTGTCTCACTGTGGTTTTAATTTGCATTTCTCTGATGGCTAATGAACACCATTCACATGTTTATTGGCTATTTGTATAACTTCTGGGCACATATGTTTATTCACATCCTTTGGCTACTTTTAATTAGACTTTTTATTATTGAGTTGTAAGAGTTGACCCCTGTGCTTTTAAAGGCTTCAGCCAAAAGCAAGTTCTGAGTACATGTCAGGGTTCACCACAAGTAAAGGCTTATCCCAGTCAATTCACACATAATTTAGTCTTTCTAGAACTAGCAAAACATCCTACGTTTCTTAATATGAAAGTAAATTTATACTTTCCAAGTCTTCAAATACCATCTCAATAACTATGATGAAACAATGATGCTATGCCTCTAAGTACAACTGGTACAGCATACTGCTTAATAATGCACACTCTGGGGTCAGAATGCCTAGATTCAAGTCCCACTCCACCATTCCCAGCTGCATAACCTTCAGCTCACCATTTAGCCTCTCTAAACTTAATCTTCTTCATCTGTGAAGTGGGAAGAATCACAGTAGTCATCCTGTAGGGCTGCCATAAGGATTAAAGGTAACAATACATGGAAGGTGTGTGGCTGGCACACAGGAAACATTTCAACAGATGTCAGTGATTCGCACAGTCTTTAAATGGGACCTGAGGACAGAGAGCTCCTACCGTTCTGTCTTCTGATACCTGAGTCAGTCAGCGCAGATGGACTCTTACAGTTACTAAGAAGATCCTGCAGAAATAAACGGTTACCTTTATTTTCCCTGGCTGAGTTTCTTCAATGACCACATTACTTGTGGGCCAAGTTAACACTCCAGGAAGACGACAAATCAAGGTTCTTGCTTTCTCGAAGTGATTAAGAGCTTCTAGAAATCTAAAGTCATAATTATAAGAAAGAAGGTATTAAAGATGTGCCATGTACTTCCATTCCTCACAACAAAAGTCACAGAGATTTCAAACTTACTAGCAAGAGCATATTTGATAAATCACTGCACAGAAATATTCAATGTCAACCTATATTTTCTCTAAAAAATCCAAGGCATTATTGCTGTTTGCTATAAAGTAATATAAATTAAACACAAACCTGCCTGGGCACTGGCTTTATTATGGTGGGTGCACACTAGTCCTTTTAAGGTTGTAATTTATTTTTAAAAGTTTCCAACAATTAAAACAGAAAATTGAACATTTTGTTTGTTCTATTCTTGTTCGTTTCATTTACTAAGCTAATTAAAGTAGATTCTTATAGAGAAATGGCAACCCTCCACTTCAACTAATTAATCATAAATAGGGAAATCCTTTCTTTACTTGACTCTGTTAGGACATCTATACTAAAAATCACTCTCCAGAAAACATCTGGTGTCGTGTATTCTGGACATCTTTCTTCAACCATAAAACAGTGAATTATTTTAAGAGAACAAATGTGTATGTAAATTATTTTAACTGTAAATATGAAATATGTTGTAGTTCTGATTTATGGTTTAAAAAAATAAAGTCAATAGATTCCCACAGTCCATTCAACAAAAGAATACAGTGATGTGCCCTATGACAAAAATTTGGGCAACAATGAACCGTATATACAACTGTGGTCCCGTGAGATTAGTACCACACAGCCTAAGCATGTGGTAGGTGACCCCACGTAGATTTGTGTAAGTGCACTCTACCATGATTGCACAACAAAATCACCAAACTGCACATTTCTTGGAACATATCTCCATCATTAAACAATGCATGACTGCACTATACATTGGATTATGAAGTTAACCAAGTCTTTATTCTTCTCTTCAGACTAGAGAAGAAAGACAGTTTCCTGTTTTCTCCAATCTTGAAATGATTTTCTAATTTAAGAACTTATTTTTGCCATAGGTTTAGAAAAATTCACTTGCAGAAAAGCTAGACCACCATCCACCCCAAAACAGTTATAAACAGCAGGACTTTAAACCAGAAACTGCACATTACAAAAAACAGCACATTAAATATTGAACCCTACACCATATTACTTTGAAATTAAAATTTAAATGCCTTTCAAAATGGCAAAGACTTTTTCGTTTACCACATCCCCAAGTTACACATTTATGTTATTTTCCTAGATCATGTGAATATCTGCATGTGACCACTGCATTAAACAGGTATGTCCTAAACACTTTACATGAAACCTTGAAATTAATTTCATTTGCTAATACTATACAGGTGATTGCTAAATCCTTACTTCGTCTGCCTCTACCTGATTCTTAACATAGTTCAGCCTGGTCAGACAGTAACTTCAGGAAGTAAAAGAACTTTCTTTAATCTTCAAAAACCTATAAAGGAGGTTCTAGGCACACTCCCAAGAGTACCAATAAAATTTCCCCTAAAAAGTCAGATGAAAATTTAAGGATAATTAAAAGTTATGAATGATATTCAACCAGTCAAAAACTATTTTTTTAGGGCCAGCCCAGTGGTGCAGCGGTTTAGGTCGCACTTTGGTAGCCCGGGGTTCGTGGGTTCGGATCCTGGGCGCCCGCCAACACACTGCTTGTCAGCCATGCCATGGCGGCGTCCTATATAAAGTGGAGGAAGATGGACACGGATGTTAGCCCAGGGCCAGGCTTCCTCACACACAAAAAATATATATATATTTAAAGTAATCTATCATATCTACCACTATATTGGTGCAAGGGGCAGGAATAGGAGGGTTTTTTTTTTAAACTGAAGGCATAATCCTGTCCGCTAAGGGTTACACAGCATTTTGGGGAGATAAGACATGAAACACTTAGAGAACAGCTACATATTGAACTTTGAGTAAGGATGTCAACTATAATACAAGTTAAGAGAAGAGATTTTTATTCCTAACTCAGGATGTCTTTGAACATATATGTACCTCATATTAAAACCATCTTCATATAGGTTTTTTGGGAAAAAAGTATTTAACCCAAAAATTATATCTTCAGACTTGTGAAACATTAATTTATATCAATTCACTTACCATTTATAAGTGACATCTACTAACAGATAAAATCCTTTGTGTCAAATTGCTCTATTACCGACTTTCTTATTAGATTCAAAATTAGGAAGCACTAGGAGCTGAACTGATTGCCTTACTTTAATAATATTGATATTGAAATGCTGGTCCTCAAAGTAAACATACTTATAATAGTGTGCCACGGAGAAGATAAACTAATTCCAGAAAAGGGATCACCATCACAATGGACTTCAAATGAGTTACCAGCCCAGAGCATAAAGTAATGTGGTTTCTACTAACCTGTTTTTTTTCAAATACACTTTCCCGATTCCACAGTAGGCCAAGCAATCAAGGCCCTCATTGGGGTAGTGTTCAATCATCCTCTTAAATTGGTTTTCAGCTTCAGATAATTCCTTCAGTAGCAATAAAAACAATAATCACTTACACAAAAAGAGAAACGCTGGAACATATTTTATCTGAAGGTTAATTCTTTTTGCATAATGTTAAAAACAACTGTATATCCAAAAATTTCTATGGCAAGATTACACCTTCTGCATTTCATTTCCTTAGCAATTATATAAATTTTGACCATATGGACATTCAAAGACACAGCCAAAGTCCTCCAGCTCCAGGATGAAAAGTTGGTGCTGAACACATCAGACAACCAACCAAATGAGCATTTACTAACACACATGGAGGGCCCAGTGTGTGCTAGCCAACACTAAAAGGTGTGAATTCATGGTAAAAAGACTGATTTGGATGCAAACACCATGACATATATCCTGTTAAGTACTGCTTCCTTGGGAGCACAGGCATTCCAATGATGTTGCCACAATGTTCTGTGGCAGAAGACAGACAAATGCTGTGTCTTAAAAACAGCTCTTTAGGAAAAGCTTTACAGACCTTAGAGTATATTGTTTTGAATATTCTCAACAGTGGAAACCTTTGTGCTTTGAATGAATTTTGTTTTAGAAAAAAAACCAAAAAAGCCTTAGCTCAAAGCAATACTGGTAACCCCACTGTGGGCGAAAAAGGAAATGCCACTACAAAATGGAGGTAGTAAGAAGTTTTGAGACCAGTTCCAAAGGAAGCATTCCAAAAATGTTTTAAGCAAGAGCTGTGCTGGAGTAAATACATTGCTTCCTTCTGGGGCTACTCTGAACGATGAAATTCTTTTAAAGGTCCAAGTTCTATCACACCTGCTTGGTTTTTCCTTTAATCAGTCTCATTACTTCAAAGTAAATCACAAATATAATAAACTATTTGTTCAATTCAGATAAGGCAAAACATGTTAAGGTATTTATTATTACTCTGCCAAGAACAGAAGACTTGAGACCATGAAGTGCTCTCTCCAACAATC
Source organism: Tapirus indicus (assembly GCA_031878705.1). Lineage (NCBI taxonomy): Eukaryota > Metazoa > Chordata > Mammalia > Perissodactyla > Tapiridae > Tapirus > Tapirus indicus. The sequence goes on along the minus strand of CM062936.1, from coordinate 33,427,028 downwards.
TATTAGAAAATAGAATTAGACAGGCCTCAATGGAAGCCATGTATCTGTCACATCAAGAACAAGGAAAGGGGGCCGGCCCGGTGGCGTAGTGGTTAAGTTCACACGCTCCACTTCAGCGGCCTGGGGTTCGCGGGTTTGGATGCCAGGCGTGGACCGACGCACCACTTATCACATACCATGCTGTGGTGGCATCCCATAAACAGTAGAGGAAGATGGGCACGGATGTTAGCCCAGGGCCAATCTTCCTCAGCAAAAAGAGGAGGATTGGCAACGGATGTTAGCTCAGGGCTAGTCTTCCTCACAGGAAAAAAAAAAAAGAACAAGGAAAGAAGCATGTCACAAGGAAGAGGAACCTCAGCACTGTGGACCACTGAGAGTGGAACAGAAAAGATGACTTGATCCTTATTAGGTAGCAATTGGGGTTAAGTCTTCATCTAGCCAAGGAAGCCTGGAGCCCAAGTTGGTAGAAAGGATATATTATACCCGAGGTAATTCTAGAGCCATTTCAATCTTTATCAAAAACTCAAAACCATGGAAAGCAAAGTATAATACTGAACAATGCAGGTAAGTAAGCATTTCAGGAGAGCAGTGAAGAACCAAGAGTAATGGAAACCACATGTGCTCACACCTATACACCGACTGTCTGTGGTAATGGGAAGCCTACACCCTAGAAAATAATAAAATATCCACGTACTCACCATCCAGAACTAAAAGATATTAACATTATCATTTTTACTTTAGTTTTTTAAAATAAAATAGCATATCACAAAGCTGAATTCTCCTTCCTTAACCTCCCAGGCCCATTCCTTCCTTCTATTACTCAATGCAACTGTAATCTTAAATATGCTTCAGGGATAGTCAATGTTTTTTTACAAGATGCACAGATAGCCGTAAACAATATACAGTATTGTTCTGTACATTTCCCAAATTGTACATAAGTGGTATCAAAATGTTTGTTATGGTCTCCACTTTGCCTTTTTCCCTTAGCATGTTTCTGAAATCTATCATGATACAAGAGGACCTTTACTTTTTTTTTCCTTTTTGGTGAGGAAGATTGGCCCTGAGCTACCATCTGTTGCCAATCTTGGTTTTTTTTTTTTTTTTTGCCTGAGGAAGATGGTCCCTGAGCTAACATCGGTGCCAGTCTTCCTCCATTTTATATGTGGGACGCCACCACAGGATGGCTTGATGAGCAGTGCATAGGTCCGCACCCTGGATCCGAACCTGTGAACCCCAGGCTGCCAAAGCAGAACATGCAGATCCAACCACTACACCACCAGGCCAGCCCCAAGTCTTTTGCCTTTTTTTTTTTTTTAAGGAAGATTAGCCCTGAGCTAACATCCATTCCAAATCCTCCTCTTTTTGCTGAGGAAGACTAGCCCTGGGCTAACATCCGTGCCCATCTTCCTCTACTTTATATGGGACACTGCCACAGCATGGCTTGACAAGCGGTGCGTCGGTCTGCCTCCAGGATCCGAACCTGCGAACCCTGGGCCACCACGGCAGAGTGCGCGAATTTAACCGCTATGCCACTGGGCGAGCCCCAAGTCCTTTACTTTTTCTATAAATAAAAAGTAGATTCCCATTGGTTGTCTGGCATAGCTTTTTTCTAATGGGAACACAAATTATATTTTCTCTTCAAAAAAAAAACCTAAATTAAACTTAGGTATTTCAGAAAAAATTATCAAGAAAGTACACAGAAGAAAAGTGAAAATGGGAAAACTATTTTTACATATCTTCTAAAATTAATGGTATTTTTTAATTGTTTATTATCTCTGTTACAAATCTTACCTCAGGCTGTCCTATTCCAAGGAGAGAAATGGCAAGTCCGTAGACTACTAAAACATAGTTAATCATGGCCAGGTTCAATTGCTGTCAATAAAAATGCTCCAGTTAAAAATCCAAACATAATTCTGCTCAATTTGCATCACATCAACCTGTTATCCTCAACAGAAAAAGAAGTGTAATAAAATCTCACTGATCACTATGATTGGGATAAAGGCCAAACAGAATTAAAAAATATATTTTGCAAAGATACGCCATTATATTTCTATCAAGTATTTAAAACACAGACTCACTGTCTCCGAGTTCCTAGAAGGCAGAGTTCATAACATGTTAGACTAACTGAAGTCATATTCTTTTGCATATAAATGGGTACTAGTGACAGATTAAGACAATCTGCTCTCTTACAATCTTGCATAAAGTATTTATCTAGCTAATACTGTCTTTCTGGATGAAAAAAATGTGACTAAAGTGAGTCAAAATCCTTGATTTAGTACTTTAATGAGAGAAAAAGCCAAGAGTTCTAATGAACATCAACTAGAGTGCCAGGAGAGAGCCCTGCAACCATAAAGGCTGAATCAGAGCATCACCTGCTTCCCACAATCTGGAGCAGATTCAGCCCGTCTCAGCAAGGTCTAAGGCATATTAATACAAAGACGTCAAAGCCTCGCTTCTCTTCTACGTTCATCTGAAACACATCAGCTTCCATAAACGAGTTATGAGATGGCAATTTTACCTTGATCTTTTGAGGATCTAAACCGTTGAGCAACTCTGTGAAGGCCTGTGCGGCACTGCGGCAGCGCTGCTCCAACAAAGCCGTGTAACCATCCTGGATTAAGCTTCTCAGCATTTTCATTATATTAGCAAAATCCTGCAAAAAAGAAATTCTGTTTCCATAATCCACAGCTATACCTGTTTAGCCTAGAATTTAAAATGCCAAAGTGCATCATAAGGCAGCTATATTTTATAAGTGATCATAAAATATGTAAATAAATACCCAAAGCTACGCTTTATGCGTTATATTCCTTTCTCCACACAGCACCTTTAAAGTGAAAATTAAAAGGTACTGCTTCAGCATCTTAATTCTGATACTTCTACTGCTGCCCATGACAAGAAAGGGTGGTTCACTTTACACTACTTGATGCTAAACCTTGCTCGCTATTCCAGACTAAATAGACAGTATTTGGAAGTTATAACAGCACCAACGAAAAAATCAACCACGGTTTAAATAAGTAAATTGTTTGACAGGGACTAGAACAATTAGACAAATAAGAACATATGAATTTACTGATCACTACCAGATTTTAACAATTGCCCTCATGCTCTGAAAAAAAACCTTAATTCTCAGCAAGAAATGGCTCTTTCAATCTTTAGCTCTACTCCTGCCTAACATGTACTTGAACATAACTAGATAAAATTATCAGAAGAGATATTACTAGGTTAAATGCAAAGAAAAAAGCATAAGAAAAAAAATTGCTATAATGTACCCTGAAATATAGTGAGAAAAAACTTTATAATTTGAATATATACGTTCATGTAATGATAATTTGAATTCAGATTTTGCATGGCAATAGCTATATGTCACAAAAGGTCCATAAAGATGGGAGAGGCAAGACCAGAAGTTAACTCTAGACCTCCTCACTCCTTGCCATATATGTGTAACACCATTCAAGGGAGCAGCAAACGCAAATATGCGTGTGATATTCATCACTGTTCCTAACAATAAAGATCCAAAAGGAGACCCCACTGCACAAAGCAGAAGGAAAAGCAGTTTGGTCACACATGAACAAAAGCTGCCCACTGGTTTTCATCCAGTGAATCAAAGGTTAGGAGAACTGTCCCCCAGAATACACGTGGAAGAGAGGAGCTCTCATATAAACATGGTATTTGCTATAGCATTTCAAGGGCTCAACGACAGCCATATCTATGTTAAGATATGAATTTTAAAAGCTATAGAAGATGATGTGCTATCCCCACAAATACTAGTCATCAGCCTTGAAAGAACATTTTAATCTCTTTCACAATCTAGAAAACAGATCCATGTAGCCTCATGTTTCCACTGGAAATTATTTCTCAAATAAACGATCTGTACTGAAAGCTCCATGAGAGCAGACGGACTCGCACTGCCACATATCCAATCTCTCTGTCTTCAGCATACGCAAGGGCCTTGCATATAAAAGTGTGTTGAATGAACACATGAAGGCTCAAAAATAACTATCATTTATTTAAATCATCTTTTGATCTTCACAGGTTCTTTTCTAAGTCTTTCATGGTTTTTAGAGTCAGTAAAATCAATGTAGGGGCCGGCCCGGTGGCGCAGCGGTTTAGTTTGCGCTTGGCAGCCCAGGGTTCGTGAGTTTGGATCCCAGGCGCCCGCGGACGCACTGCTGGTCAGCCATGCTGTGGTGGCATCCCATATAAAGTAGAGGAAAGATGGGCACAGATGTTAGCCCAGGGCCAGTCTTCCTCAGCAAAAAGAGGAGGATTGGCGACGGATGTTAGCTCAGGGCTGGTCTTCCTCACAAAAAAAAAAAAAAAAAAAAAAAAAATCAATGTGAAAAAGACATAATTTTAGAATGTTAGAAATTCTAAAAATGCTTTTATACAACTAATTAGAAATCTGTTTTCATAAACTGCCTGAAACAGGCTTCATTCCAACAGTCCTTTATAAGATATCTGTCATACATACCTAAAATAATTAACTGAATTTTAAAATGACCCCCACATTGAAACAAGTATTATATTCCATGTCAATGTACATATTTCGGGATGAAATTTAAATCCAATATTTTACTTTAGAAGAAATAAACTCTGATTACATAAAGAACTGAAGCGTCAAAGCTGACTCATATGCATTACATTTAACCAAAAGAGACAACCTTTCACTGGTACCACACAGTCCACATGTCTTCAATGACTGGAATGGTGACTAGCCCCAGTTCTATAAATTCTGGATTCCATCAAGTTTTCTATTTCTTCTTGAGTCAGTTTTTATAAGTTGGATTTTTCTAGGAATTTGTCCATCTCATCTATATACCTTTTCAAATTTCTTGGTGTAATGTTGTTTATAATAGTATTTTGATACATTTGTAATATTGAAGGATCTGTAGTAATGCGCCCTTTTCATTCTTGAAATTGTTTTATGGTATATTCTTTTCTTTCTTAATCAGTTTCAACACTGGTGTGTAATTTTATTCATATTGTCCAAGAATCAACTTTTAGCTTTCTGGATCCTTCATTATATGTATGTTTCCACTTCATTATTTTCTACTTTGATTTTTATTATTTCCTTCCTTCTACTTTCTTTGAGTTTATTTGCGGTTTTTTTCCCCCTAGCTCTTGGGATGAATGCTTCGTTAATTTGTCTTTATTCTTTTAATACATACACTTAGCTTGAGGAATTTTCTTCAGAGTAATCTTTTATCTGTATCCCTTGCATTTTTCAAGACTTTTTCTTTCAGAGCCATTTTAGGTTTACAAAAATGAAACTGAGAGGGAGGTACAGACATTTCCATATACCCTACTATCAACATCACTCATCAGAATAGTATATTTTTTACCAAGGATGAACCTACACTGACACATCATAATCATGCAAAGTCCATAGTTTACCATAGGGTTCACTGTTGGTGTTGTACATTCTATGGGTTTGGACAAATGTATATGACACGTATCTATCATTATAGTATCGTGTGAAGGACTTTCAATGCCCTAAAAATCCTCTGTGCTCTGCCTATTCATCTCTTCCCCCTTAATGTACATTTTTCATTACTAAGTACCATAGAAAGAATTTTATATACAAAGTTGTCTGATTAATGTTAACTCATTCAAAGAATAAAAAGTTTGCTCTTTAATCGTTTGAATAGGTGTAATGAAACTGCAAGTGTTTAAAACTTTTAAAATGATTTAAATCTTAAAATATTTAACTTAAAAGTTAAACTTTGGGAAGCAAAGATTCCCAAATCTTTAGATCTTTGGGAAGATTTACTTCTTCCTGTTAAACCTCTGGGAAGCAAACAATTCTGCAGTGTTAACCATTAGTTAAATCTCTAACATAACATCTAAATGAGTGATAGTTTGGTTTCTCAGAAATCATATATTAAGTTATACTTCCCTAACTAAAATTAAAAAAACAACCTTAGAGATGTACATGATTAGACTTAATCCACGTGAACAATGTTTTGTTCAAAGAGTTTGCTTTTTCAGCTAGAAAAGCCTTTTTCTTTACCTGGTGTGCAGCTCTGGAAGATTTAGAAAACTGCTTCTCCAAGATGTTTTTCAAATCTACTGGTAAACACCCTTGTGAACTAGAACTGAAAGAGAAAAGCGTTTTGAATTATTTTAAAATAAAACAGTCCTGCTTATATAAAGAAAAACATATTTACTGTAGATCATTTTAAACACTGAGTAAACGGAGACTCACAAGTTCCTGAAGAGAAATATTACCATGATGCTGATTCTCCCCAAATTAATCTCTAAATTCATTGAAATCTCAATAAAATCCCTATAAAATTAGAGGTGGAGGGGGACCAGATGAACCAATTATAAAGATGATATGGAAGAACCACTTGTGAAAAAAAAAAGAAAGAAAGAAGGGGGGATTTGCAACGATTATCAAAAATTACTACAAATCTACAGTCATCAATAACAATCTAGTCCTGAAACAAGAAATGTGCCCAATAAACATTGCAAAGATGCTCCATCTCATGGGAAAATCTAATAATAAGCTATAACTGTGCCCGAAAGTCTGATTCCTAATGCTAGTGAGGGTTAGGAAGATTCAGGTATTCTAGGTAGTGTTTTCTGACACCAAACGTGTGGGTTTTTTCCAACACCAAATACTTATTTTTCCACACCAATTCTCTAACACCAACTGGGTGTCCAACAATTCAATTCCATTTTGACACTAACTCTGGATGCAGGCCTCACAGGTTAAAGACACAGTCTCAGTCTCAGGACTGCTCTTACTTCAGAAGCCAGCCACAATCATTTCTGCCAAGCTGAGGTTCCCGTGACCCATCTCAGGTTCAATAATGCCCTAGAACACTCATAGAACTCAGGAAAGCACTTCACTTACTATTACTATTACTTACCGGTTTATTATAAAGGATGCAACTCAGGAACAGCCTAATGGAAGAGATGCATGGGAAGGTATGGGGGATGAGGGTGCCTCAGGGCTTTTGCGCCATCTTCCCAGCAACTCAATGTATTCACCAACCGGTAAGTCCCCCAAGCCCCTATGTTTAGAGGTTTTTATTGAGGTTTCATTACATAGGTATGAATGATTAAATTACTGGGCACTGGTGACTGAACTCGATTTCCAGCCCCCTTCTCCTCCTCAGAGATCAGGGTATGGGGCTGAAAGTTCCAACCCTCCAATCACATGCTTGGTCTTTCCAGTGACCAGCCTCAATCCTGAAAGTATCTAGGGACCCAGCCTCAGGTAACCTCATTAGTATAAACTCAGGTAAGGTGGAAAGGGGCTCATTATGAACACAAAACACACTCTTATCACTCAGGAAATTCCAAAGGGTTTAGGAGCTCTGTGCCAGGAACTGGGGACAAAGACTAAATATATATATTTTTATTATACCATACCCTCCCCTACAGCTTAGTAGGAATGTGAATAGTGCCCATTTCCTGGAAGGACAATTTGGCAAAATCTATCAAAGTTAAAATTACACATCCCCCTTCGACAGAGCAATTCCAATCTAGAAATTTCTTCTTCAAATACACATCTATACTATGAAATATCCTGCAGCCGTAAAAATGAAGGATATAGATCTCCATGGTCTGATATGGGAAGATATTTTGAAAGAGATAAAAGCAAGCTGTAGGCCAGAATAGTTCAGTGAACAACAATGATAGCTGAAGTATAGTGAGCAGTCCCCATGTTCCAGGCTGCTAAGTGTTTTATGTGGTTATGCCCTTTAATCATGAAATAACCTCAGGAGGTAGAGGTAATCAAATAAGAAGCCCTCAGTTTGAAAACAGAAACAAAATATCAGGAAAATAAGTTTATCTTTAACAAGACAATTTAAAATTATAACTATGCATTCAAAGAATGTTCAGGTATGTGGTTTTGGTTTCTTTTGTGGTGAGGGAAGATAGGGGGACTAAGGATTTTTCTACCAAATAACAGAATAACATACCGTGCCCTTGTTTTGTATTTAATTTTTGTAGCAGCATCAAAAAATGGTCATTTTTTTTTAATGGGGCTTTACTAATTTCTCTTGGTGCTTTGATATTCAAAGCATTCTCCTTGAAGCGCCTATCAAGGAATCAGCCTTAAGAAATGAAGAAGAGAAAACTGACAACTGGTATAACTGTGGCAGAAATGGCTTTGCAGTTTCTCCATCATCACCTTCATTGACTTCATGAATTTCTGTATCTGTTGTAAGATTTGCAATCCCACCTTGCAAACAATTTCTATCTTTGTCGGTAATGAGGGATTAACTATAAAGATAGGTGACAAGAATTCCTACTGTTAATTTTGGGGAGGATGTTTAGTAGAACTAATGTTATCAGTGGTCAGTTCATTAGTAAACACTTTCCTCTAAAGATAAATATTCAAAATAGCCTCTGAATATACACATACCCATGCCTGTGTAAGCAGAGTAAGTTTCTACAAGGCCAAGAAACTGCTAACAGGAAGTTCCTAAAGGAAGCCACTAGAGAAGGAAGTGTGGGAGAGGCGAAATACAGTGAGCAGGGAAGAAGCCTTAATTTTCACCTTATACTTCTCTGAATATTTTCTCCTCTTATGAGCATGTATTTTGGAATTTTAAAAAATTGATACTGATATATTTCATATTATATGACTTTCAGAAATCAGTATTAACATCCAGGATTAATAATCCTTTAGCTAAAAATGACCCACTCTTAAAGACATGCCTTTGATATTATGAAAGGGATTTTAGTTCGCATCATAATACACATATGTAAAGGCAGCTACTACTTGAAAGAGATTTTTTTTCCTTTTTCTCTTTTCTTGGGAGGAGGACATTAGGGGAAAAAAACCCACCTTAGATAAAAAAACATACCTGAACTTCTCCAATTCATTGTTTCGAGATTTCTGTTTTCCTTTATATTTTGGAGGCTGACCTGTGAATACAAAAGTATTTGTTCCTGAAATCTGTACATAAAAATCTGTAAGCTTGAAAGTAGAACAATATAAAATATGTAAATTGGAATGAGAGAGCAAAGGAAGCAATATTGTGTGTGAGTGTAACTACAAACAGGTAAGCCAGAAAAGAAGCTACTGCTGATGCTTTCCTACATATGCTATAAAGTTACTATAAATTATGATTATTATTATTTAGGCTTATAATAGATACAGAGAGAAATAGGCTATATAGTTCCTATTCTCAGGCAATTTACAATTAGATGGGGGAAAAAAGGCAATCACTTCAGTAATTAAACAATAATCACCATTAAGAAGAAGATACTGTGTTGTTATTGACATATTAATTCCATAGAAACTGCTCTCATAACTCACAGAAGCGAGAAATCACTTAAGGTGTAGTGGCTGGGAAAAGCGTTAGTGGGAATGAAGCATTTGTGTTTAGTTTTAAAGAACAAGTAGGATTTGGATAGAACGGGCCAAACTCAAGAGTGAAGTTCATCTGAAGAACCACTAAGTAGACCTGTGTGATCTGGAGATCTGGTGAGGACAGAAGGTTGGGAAGGGGCTGCAAACGCAGGATGAGTGTTACAGGCCCTGTGCTTGCGATTCTCCAGCTCTGCAGGCTCAGCCTTTACCCCACTGGCAGGAGCAGGGAGCCACTGTGTACTTTTGGGCGGAGAAGTGACATGCACAAAGCTGTGTAGGAGAGAGCACAGCAATAGAGACAGGGTGTATTTGATGGAAGCTTTGGGGAGAGACAAGTCAGAGCCTATGTATTGAGGGGATGAGAGCCTGAGCTGGTTTAGGTGGCCTCAAAAAACAAAAGAGGCTTCTAGAAAGGCAGAAGAGTTCTAGTTTGACTTCTGTTGTGTGACTTAGGGCAAAACTACTTAACCCTAACCCTGAGACCTTAATTCCTTTGCCTGAATGTAGATGCTGAAGTGTGGATGGTATTTCAATTATTAATTTAAACGTGCTGATAATAATGGCCTAAGAAATACTGATAAATTAAAAGCTGTTTTCCAAAAAGAAGTTTTATCCTCAAAGATTTTTCATGTGCTATTAGAGATACATCAGGTAAGACAATCATCTGAGATCCCCCGTCTTTATAATACCGCTAATGCGCTAACCAAATGGAAATGCCCAGTAGTAAGTAGTTGGATATGTTGTACTGGAGCCTAAGAGAAGACAGAACTGCAGGAAGCAAAAGACAGAAGTAAAAACACTGAAAAGAAAACAAACAAACCAACAAATAAGAGAAAGGAAAAGAGAAGAACAGGCTCACTAAGTAGGTTAACAATCACCCCACAACAACCCTCAGAGGAACACACAAAAGCTCTGGATAAGTAACTCGTGTGTAACAACAACCTTGAGTCATCAATAAAATCTGTTTTCTCAAACTCTGTTTTAAAAGGCAGGGAAGCATATAATCCACTTTAGAATGATTTCCATCAAAATTTGGTAGTATAAAGGGAGATTGAGAAATAAATGAAGTGTGAACAGTTGCTTCCCTGGAACCCTTCATTTCCCAATGCTGCCCAGTAAACGAGGTACCGCTGTGTGTCTGCGTATTTACTAGACACATAAATAAACATATGCACTGAGCACATGCAATTTAGGATAAACTAGTGTTAGCCTAAAGCATCCACTCTCAACAGGGCGATATCACCTCCAACAGGGTGAAAATTGGTTATTGGGATGAAAAAAATCTAACTCTTTTTATATATAAAGCACAGATATACATAAATAGATACATGGTATTTGTGGTATTAAAATTTCATGGCAGGAGGGCAATCAGGAAAAAATGTCTAAAACGCCTCTTTGGGGGGAAAGATAATGACATAAAGGCTGAGAAACACTGGCCTAATGGAAATTAGGTGGCAGATCCAGAAGAGCTTCATCTTTCCTTTCCATTCCTTTTACTTGGATTTTCAAAATTAAATTTATTAAATAATGTGAAAAGACTGAGCAGTGATTTCAAATAAATATTCAATGCTTTCCCAGCATACAAGCATTATGAAGGAAAAGGAGAACTACAGCAAATATAAGTGATGCTTATGCAAATTTTAGGGCACAGGAGTTTTGAGGCAAGACTATGTTAACTCAGCAACAATTTACATAAGAAAAAAAACTCACCTGATGGTGGAAGAAATTCAGGATGACAGTCACAATCATCTACCTTCAAAGCCTCATCTACCACCTACCCACAAAAATAAAATTAGTAAGACTTTCAAAAAATAGAGCCATGAAGAATTCAATAGCTAAATAATAAAATAGGATAGAATTTATCCAAGCACCTAAAATACTCAGCTGGTTATTAAGCCTAAATGAATAAACAATCAAAATGATAACTAATGATAAGAGATTATGATATGACAAATTCTCAAATGACAATTCTACTTCTGACACCTTGCATGATGCCTGACAGGGCAGTTGTTCCATAAGTGTCTGTATTGAATTAATACTATCAAATCTTTCCTTATGCTACTCTCCCTAACTGAATACAGCCTCTTTGAGATTTTCATTATTAACAACAAAAGCACCATACAGTAGGTTGGAAAAGTTCCCTTGAATGCCTACTACCCACTAACTCCAAAACACCATTTTCCTTTTTTCCCCTCAAGCCCTGGAAAGAGATATAAATGTGGACTTGGTGATACCTGCTGTGCTCTGAAAGCACTACAGTTCAGAGGTGAACTCAGATACAGACCATCTGTGACACTGATCAAGAGCCAGGCTAGAGGCCTAGAGGTGCTCTGAAGAAGCCAGCAGATCGAGGTTCTGCTGAGCACAGCAATGAATGCAGGGCTGAGGACCTATGCTGTTAAGAGCAACAGAGGCTACAGAAATACCCTGGGCAGCGATGGGGATGGGGTGCCTCCCAGGCCCAGCACAGCACAAGCTGGGTGAGTGGGCTGGCACAAGGAGGCAGCCAAGTAGATCGCAAAAGGGAAAAGGGAGGAACAGAAAAATCAAAAGCAGTGTAAGGGGTGGGGTGACTTGGCCACCAGACCCCACTGTCACTCATTCCCAAGTGACTGTCTGATTGGGAAACACATAAAAGGAAGGCACACAAAGAAACTATCCAAGTGGCAAAGCGAAATTTAGAAAAAAATATTTTGAAAACATACAAATGTGACTTCAAAAGAAATTCTGTGATCATGGCAGAGTGAGATTCCCTCTTTGAATCTCTGCCCCCTAAGACACAACAAAAACATCATTCACATACCAACAGAGGTCCATCAAACACTACAAAGGACTTCTAAGAGACCCTTGCTGAGGTACATCGGATGGTGGAGGCATGGGAAGCCCCAAAGGACTTGAGGAGAGGTAAGGAGCTTTATTCCCCCTCCCCAATTGATCAGCAAAGACAGCACGGCTCACAGACAGAGAGAGGGGAGGGGTGGCCCTCTGCGGGGAAAACTTTCACCCTCCAGGTGCTCTCACAGACTGTCGAGAGATCCCCACCGGGAAGCAACGACGGACTGTTTCAGGGGTGTGGTAAATGCCCCAAGAGAGCCAGAAAGGAAGCACCTGAGTCGGGCAGGTGAAAGAGAGAACCCCTCACCCCACATGCCCTGTGCTTCAGCACAATCCCTCTGGGGACTGCAGTGGGCTCAGAGCACACTGCTCTTGACCTCCATCCAGTGGCAGCAAGTTGAAACTGCAGGACCATCTTCAAGATGAAGAATAGCAAAGGTAAATCAGCCGGCTCTATGCAAAAGTATCTTAAGACTACAGACCAAGAGGAAAATGACAAACATCCAGAAACCAACCCTGAAGGCACAGAAATCTATAACCTGTATGACAGAGAATTCAAAATAGCTATCATAAACTCAACGAAATACAAGAGAACACAGAGAAACAAATCAATGAATTCAGGGATTTCTTCACAAAAGAGATTGAAACCATAAAGAAAAACCAATCAGAAATATTGGAGATGAAAACACAATGGACAAGATAATGGAAAACCTGGAGTCTTTAAAGAGCAGAACTGACACTGTGGAGCAAAGAATTAGCATTATTGACGATAGCCACACAGAAACGCTCCAGATAGAGGAGGAGAGAGAGCTAAGACTAAAAAGAAATGAAGAAATTCTTCGAGAAATATCAGACTCAATGAGGAAAAGCAACATAAGGATAATAGGTATTCCAGAAGAATAAGAAAGAGAAAAAGGAGCAGAGAGTTTGTTCAAAGAAATAATAGCTGAGAACTTCCCAAACCCAGGGAAAGAGATGGAAATAGCAGTGAATGAAATCAACAGATCACCTAAATATATCAACAGGAATAGACAAACGCCATGCCACATAATAGCTAAATTAACAAGAGTCAGTGACAAGGAAAAAATATTAAGGGTAGCTAAACAAGAAAACAAAATAACATACAAAGGAAACTACATCAGGCTGTCAGCTGACTTCTCGACAGAAACTCTACAGGCTAGGAGAGACTGGAATGATATATTCAAAATCATGAAAGACAAAAACCTTCAGCCAAGAATACTTTATCCAGCGAAAATATCCTTCAAAAATGATGGAGAAATAATAACTTCCTGATAAACAAAAGCTAAGGGAGTTCATCATCACAGACCCCCACTACAAGAAATGTTCAGGAAGGCCCTTAGGCCTGAAAAAAAACAAAAGAGAAAGGGGATACAAAGTTTTGAGCAAGGAGAAAAACAAGGAGACTAAACCAGAAACACTACAGTTGGAAAACATCAAAAATGAATTTAAGCTCATCACTGTAAGCACACATTCACGACACAAGATGGAATAAGTAGTGACAACAACAAATAAGAAGGGGAAGAGGAAAGGGATCGAAATGACTTAGTCTAAGGAACCAAGAGGCATCTGAAAATATACTGTCTTATCCAGGAGATCTTTTATATAAATCTCACAGTAACCACTAAACAAATAACGAGAAGAGAACCACATATGACAAATAAAGAGAAAACTAAGAGAATCATCATGCAGAACTACCAAACTGAACTGGCAGTCCGAAATACATGGGACAAGAACAAAGGAAATGCAAAAGAACCAGAAAATGAACAATAAAATAGCAACATTAAACCCTCATATATCAATAATCACTCTAAATGTAAACGGATTGAATTCTCCAATCAAAAGACACAGAATGGCGGGATGAATTAAAAACCAAGACCCAGGGCCGCCCGGTGCAGCGCAGCGGTTTAGGCCGTGCTTGGCAGCCCGGGATTCGCCGGTTCGCATCCCGGGCGCCTGCCGATGCACTGCTTGTCAGCCACGCCATGGCGGCGTCCCATATAAAGTAGAGGAAGATGGGCGCAGATGTTAGCCCAGGGCCAGTCTTCCTCAGCAAAAAGAGGAAGACTGACAACGGATGTTAGCTCAGGGCTGGTCTTCCTCCCAAAAAAAAAAAAAGCAAGACCCAACAATTTGCTGCCTCCAGGAAACACATCTCAGCTCTAAAGACAAACACAGACTCAAAGTAAAAGGATGGAAAACGATACTCCAAGCTAATGGCAAACAAAAGAAAGCAGGAGTTGCCATACTTATATCAAACAAAGTAGACTTCAAGATAAAAAAGGTAATGAGAGACAAGGAAGGGCAATATATAATGATAAAAGGGACACTTCACCAAGAAAACATAGCACTTATAAATATCTATGCACCCAACACAGGAGCACCAAAGTACATAAAACAACTGCTAAAAAACCTAAAAGGAGATATTAACAATAACACAATAATAGTACGGGACCTTAACACCCCCACTTACATCAATGGATAGATCATCCAGACAAAAAGTCAATCAGGTAATAATGGACTTAAACGAAAAAGTAGACGTGATGGACTTAATAGATATATACAGAGCACTCCACCCAAAAACAGCAGAGTATACATTTTTCTCAAATGTGCATGGAACATTCTCAAGGATAGACCATATATTAGGAAACAAGGCAAACCTCTATAAATTTAAGAAGACTGAAATCATTACAAGCATCTTTTCTGATCATAATGCTGTGAAACTAGAAGTCAACTGCAAGGAAAAAACTGGCAAAGGGACAAAGATGTGGAGACTAAACAACATGCTACTGAATAACCAATGGATCGTTGATGAAATTAAAGGAGAAATCAAAAGCTATCTGGAGACAAATGAAAAGGAAAATAGACCATACCAACTCATATGGGACGCAGCAAAAGCAGTCCTGAGAGGGAAATTCATAGCAATACAAGCCCACCTTAACAAACAAGAAAAATCCCAAATAACCTTAAATTGCACAGAACAGAATTAGAAAAAGAACAGACAAAGCCCCAAATCAGCAGAAGAAGGGAAATAATAAAAATCAGAGCAGAAATAAATGAAATTGAAACCAAAAAAACAGTAGAAAGGATCAATGAAACAAAGAGCTGGTTCTTTGAGAAGATAAATAAAATTGACAAACCCTTAGCCAGACTCACTAAGAAAAAAAGGAAGAAGACTCAAATAAATAAAATTAGAAGTGAAAGAGGAGAAATTACAATGGATGCCACAGAAATACAAGCGATTATTAGAGAATACTATGAAAAACTTTATGCCAACAAGTTGGACAACCAAGAGGAAATGGACAAATTCTTGGACGCATCCAACCTCCCAAAGCTGAATCAAGAAGAAATAGAGAATCTGAATAGACTAATCACAAGTAAAGAGTTGAAACAGTAATCAAAAACCTCCCCAAAAAATAAAACTCCAGGACCAGATGGCTTCCCTAGAGAATTTTACCAAACATTCAAAGAAGGTTTAGCACCTATTCTTCTCAAACTCTTCCAAAAAACAGAGGAAGATGGAATACTTCCTAACACATTCTACGAGGCCAACATCACCCTGATACCAAAGCCAGACAAGGACAATACAAAGAAGGAAAACTACAGGCCAATATCGCTGATGAACATAGACGCAAAAATCCTCAACAAAATATTGGCAAACCGAATACAGCAATACATCAAAAAGATCATACAACATGATCAAGTGGGATTTATACCAGGGACACAGGGATGGTTCAACATCTGCAAATCAATCGACGTGATACACCACATTAACAAAATGAAGCATAAAAACCACATGATCATCTCAATTGACGCAGAGAAGGCATTCGACAAGATCCAGCATCCATTTATGATAAAAACTCTCAACAAAATGGGTATAGAAGAAAAGTACCTCAACATAATAAGGACCATATATGACAAACCTACAGCTAACATCCTACTCAACAGGGAAAAACTGAAAGCCATTCCTTTGAGGACAGGAACAAGACAAGGGTGCCCACTCTCGCCGCTCTTATTCAGCATAGCACTGGAGGTTTTGGCCAGGGCAATGAGGCAAGAAAAAGGAATAAAAGGACTCCAAATAGGCAATGAAGAAGTGAAGTGAATCTCTATCTGCCGACAACATGATCTTATACATAGAAAACCCAAAAAAAATCCATTGGAAAACTACTAGAAATAATCAACAACTACACCAAAGTGGCAGGGTATAAAATCAACTTACAAAAACCAGTTGCATTTCTATACACTAATGATGAACAAACAGAAAGAGAACTTAAAAAGACAATCCCATTTACAACTGCAACAAAAAGAATAAAATATCTGGGAATAAATTTAACCAAGGTGGTGAAAGACCTATACAATGTAAACTATAAGACACTATTGAAAGAAATTGATAAAGACGTAAAGAAATGGAAAAATATTCCATGCACATGGATTGGAAGAATAAACATAGTTAAAATGTCCACACTACCTAAAGCAATCTGCAGATTCAATGCAATCCCAATCAGAATCCCAATGTCATTCCTCACAGAAATAGAACAAAAACTACTGAAATTCGTATGGGGCAACAAAAGACCCCAAATAGCTCAAGCAATCCTGAAAAAAAAGAACAAAGCTGGAGGCATCACAATCCCTCATTTCAAAATATACTATAGAGCTACAGTAATCAAAACAGTACTGGTACAAAATAGACACACAGATCAATGGAACAGAATTGAAAGCCCAGAAATAAAACCACACACCTATGGACAGCTAATCTTCAACAAAGGAGCAAAGAACATACAATGGAGACAGGAAAGTCTCTTCAATAAATGGTGCTGGGAAAATTGGACAGCCACGTGCAAAAGAATACAAGTAGACCATCTTCTATCGCCATACACAAAAATCAACTCAAAATGGATTAAGGACCTGAAACTATAAAACTCCTGGAAGAAAATATAGGCAGTACACTAACTGACATTGGTCATAAAGGGATCCTTTCAGATTCCATGTCTACTCGGACAAGGGAAACAAAAGAAAAAATAAACAAGTGGGACTTCATCAGACTACAGAGCTTCTATAAGGCAAATGAAACCAGGATCAAAATGAATAGACAACCCACCAGCTGGGAGAAAATATTCACAAATCGTTTATCTGACAAGGGCTTAATCTCCATAATATATAAAGAATTCACACAACTGAGCAACAAAAAAACAACCCGATCAACAAATGGGCAGAGGAGATGAACAGACATTTTTCCAAGGAAGATACACAGATGGCCAACAGGCACATGAAAAGATGTTCAACATCACTAATCATCAGGGAAATGCAAATCAAAACTACACTAAGATAACACCTTATACCCATTAGAATGGCTATAATCACCAAGACAAAAAACAACAAATGTTGGAGAGGTTGTGGAGAAACGGGAACCCTCCTTCACTGCTGGTGGGAATGCAAACTGTGCAGCCTCTATGGAAAACAGTAGGGAGATTCCTCAAAAAAATTACAAATAGAAATACCTTATGATCCAGCAATCCCACTCTTGGGCATCTACCCAACGGACATGAAATCAACCATCACAAGAGGCGTATGCACCCCTATGTTCATTGCAGCATTATTCACTATGGCCAAGAAGTGGAAGCAACCCAAGTGTCCCTCGACTGATGATTGGATAAAGAAGATGTGGTGTGTATATATATATATATATATATATATATATATATATACAATGGAATACTATTCAGCCATAAGAAAAGACAGAATTGTCCCATTTGCAACAATATGGATGGACCTGGAGGGTAAGTGAAATAAGCCGGAGAGAGAAGGACAAACACCAAATGATTTCACTCATATGTGGAATATAAACGAACACACAGACAGAGAGAACTGGTTGGTGGTTACCAAGGGGAAGGGGGATGGGGGCTGGGCACAAGGGGTGAAGGGATGCATCCACATGGTGACAGACAAAAAATAATGTACAGCTAAAATCCCACAATGTTATAAACTATTAAGACATCAATAAAAATTAAAAAAAAAATTCTGTGATGTTGAAGTATTGTCTTAATGTAGTTGTAGGAGGTAGTCGGATTATTTATTAAAGAGAGTCATTCTCTTGATATCAATAGACAAAAGGGGGTTCATATCACCAGAATATTTAGTTTCCATTATCACCAAAATATTGTAAAAATATGGAACTATCTATACTTGAAATAATTTTTAGTTTTTAACTGAACTTACCTTTGGATTCTGATTACCACCGTTTGCCATTTCGTGGTAAGTTTTTCTGGAATCTTTTTCAGTGTCCACAAAGTTAAGTGAAGTACTAAATGCAGGTACTGGTAAACTAGATATGTAGGCCCTGAGGGAGGGTAAAAGAAATAATCATTTTATTTCTATTGCTTAGTACATATTTTAAAAAAGCTATCCTTCAAACAAACAGGTTTCAGCAATTATAGCCTTTTTAACATGAAAGCAAGGTAATATTGTTTTAAAAAGCATCTCTAGGGGCCGGCCCGGTGGTATAGAGGTTAACTTTCCACAATCTGCTTTGGTGGCCTGGGGTTTGCAGGTTCGGATCCCGGGCGCGGACAGACGCACCGCTTGTCAAGCTGTGCTGTGGTGGCGTCCCATATAAAGTAGAGGAAGTTGGGCACAGATGTTAGCCCAGGGCCAGTTTTCCTCAGCAAAAAAGAGGATTGGCAACAGATGTTAGCTCAGGGCTAGTCTTCCTTACACAAAAAAAGAATCTCTACCTCTGAAACTGGACTCTATACATAAACATTATTTTAAATTTGGTATTAAAAACTCAAAATAGGGTTCAGCCCCATGGCCAAGTGGCTGGGTTTGGCATACTCCACTTCAGTGGCCCAGGTTCGATCCCTGGGCACAAACCTACGCCACTTGTCGGCGGCCATGCTGTGGCGGCGACCCACATACAAGATAGAGGAAGACTGGCACTGATGCTAGCTCAGGGTGTATCTTCCTCAGCAAAAAAATAAATAAATAAATAAAATCAAAATATATTATGAACAGTTCAAGCAATGTATTCTGTTTTCTAATATTAAAATAAGTTTTTAATTCCATAGCTTCAATATCTTAGGCATCTGAAGCATGTGGGAAAAACTTCATCTGTTTTAATCGCCAAGTAAGCAAACTCAGAACCCTGGCTGCTATTTGTTTTCTTGTGAGCATACTCAAATCTGTTGCTGATTTCTAATATGAAGTGTCTTAGTCTTTGAAAAGATATTGGGAGCCTGGAGGCAGATGTTTCCAGGACAGAGACAAGGGTAAAAAGATAAAGGCTGTGCCCCTGCTCTCTGTTGCCAGGACCCTCATGGCCAAAACTGGTCCCATTCAAGCACAGTAACATCCAGTGAACATTTCAACCCCTCTTCCCACAGGCTTAGGCTGCTCGTCTCCAACATATACATATGCAAATAATTCAGTCAAACAGTCAGCAAAATAAATCTGACAATTCACAAGTCACCTGATCTTACACACCAACGCTTTAAAAACCACCTCTCCTCCATCCATCCCCAACTTTATTGTGGTTATTAGCTACTGAAGTGTCAAAACAAAAGCGATTCTTTAACTCACT
Organism: Tapirus indicus; assembly: GCA_031878705.1. Classification (NCBI taxonomy): domain Eukaryota; kingdom Metazoa; phylum Chordata; class Mammalia; order Perissodactyla; family Tapiridae; genus Tapirus; species Tapirus indicus. The sequence goes on along the minus strand of CM062936.1, from coordinate 33,407,262 downwards.
GGGCAAAGCCATTCCAAGTTACAGCTACTAAACAGATTGATATTAACTCACCTGTTTTCGTAAAAGGCTTTAATTGGATTCCTGGTTGGTGTTCGACCTATAAAAATTAATCACACACATGCATAGTAATCAGTAGACTGGTAATACATACATTAAAAAAATCTTCAAATTTCTTTTAAGCTGACAGTAAGAACATCAAATTTAGAGAACTGAAAAATAAACCTAAGCAATTTTACATTTCTAGATGTTTTTAATTTTAGGATGGTGTCAACAAAATGTTACACAACCTTGACATCCCACTACATCTGATCATTGACTAGATGCAGCAATATATAAATATGACTCAGAGATGGTACCTGTCTTCAAGGAGCTCACAATCTTATAATCATGTTATGTTGGATGACAACATCTGCTGGTGAAACAGAAGTGCTCAGCTCAGCTTATAAGACACTGAATACCCAAAGAAGAAAAATCAGGAAAGACCTATAGGCTGCAAGTGTAGAGTAAGGGAATTTCAAGCACTGGAGAAAGCAAAATGACTTAGGAGAGAAAACAAGGGCAAAATGAAAATCTAGAATTCCTAGCCTACACAGCCAATTTCTGATATATATATATATATCAGAAATATATATATACACACACGCACATATGTATATATGACATATATGTTTACATATGTATATACATTCAGCACGCTACAGAATTAGCCACACACTTGGTACAAAAACATCAAATAACTCTATTGAAGGGCCTTTACTTTAGGAAATAACTATAGTACTGGAGGAAAAATTCTTAAACAATTTTGTTTCAAAAAGTCTTTACTTTATTCAAAATTTCAAGAAGGCATATTTTTCTACAGAAGTATAAATAATTTGTTGCTGTCTTGTTTCAAATAAAAAATACAAATCATTTATAATCACCTAATGAAATATAACACTAATGTAATTCTACACAGATAGAAATGGAAAACTTAAGTGACCTGACCAACATAACACAATCAGTACAAATCACCTGAGAACTGATTTATGGTCCTCCATTAATTCAAGAAACCCACCTTCAAAGTATTAAAGGGAATTCGACTGTAACCAAAAGAATCTTAGGTGAAATACCTTGCAGGTCTTCTATTTGTTTTTGTAACTTTACATGCTGCTGAATTAGATCCTGGATTCCCTCAGGGTCATTTTTACAGAGTTTTTGAGCTTTTATGTTTGCTTGCAGGGCCCAGTCATACTCCCCCAGCATAGAAAGAGCAGCACAATAACGATAATGACCCTGTTCCAAAAAGATAAATTTAATTTTTTCTCAAAAATATGCTTAAGTTAAAGAAAGTAGATAAGGAAAAAATATTTTGCTTTAAAACTGATTAGTTACTTAAAATGTTAGATTAGGACCCTATCAATGAAAAGTAAATAAAAATGTTAGTACTTCTTAGGAAATAAAATTTACCTAAATGAGCTATGTGAAAAGTTATAAATAGTATTCATAATAATTTTTAACTGACTAGAGATCAGTAATTTTGCATGAGATTTTTGTACCCCCACAAAGAATTCAACCTTTATTATATTTTACTAGTAAAGAATGAAATCTATTATTTTATGCCAAATAAAGTATAAATTTATTATAAAACATATTTTTATACTTTATACTAAAGTATATTTTATACACTTATATACAAAGTAAATTTATTATAAATTCATTATAAAGAAGTAATTTTTTTCAAAATACTTTAAGGCAGTAATAATCTCTAGGTTATGACATTCCCTACACTTTGGAAATCAAAAGAATGTTAGAGCTGGAAAGAAGAATCAGCCTGTGCAGTCGTTCTCCAACCCTCTGACAGGCCTGGGCACAGGTAAGGGGTGCATCTAGACTAGGTCTTCCCTCCAGCTCTCTTCATCAGCTCTTCACTATTTCATCTCTAAGTGTAGTTCTTGGCTTCAAGAAAACATTCAAAAACCACTGATTTACCCTTAATTCCAATGATCAGGTTTTTTTGTTTTGCTTTTTGCTACAGAACCACAGTCCTGGTTGGCCCCATTTATGCCTTTTGAGAAATCTTCTATGTCAAGCATGAACACTTTAATCTAGAAAGCTAATATTACCAAGACTGGGGCTAACCCAATCAACCTGTCTTCTAGCTACTCACAAACCCAGCTCCCATTTTAGCCACAACTGGCCTAATGTCACACCTATTTAGAAGCAAACCAAAGAACCCTGATCTTATGACTCCAGGTCTTGAGCTCTTTCCTCTTTACTGCACATTGTACAAAGAACATTCTGATTCTATAAGAAAATATGAAATCAGAAATAAGTGACCCTTTTAAGATGAGCTTTTCACTAAAAGAAGCCAGAAAGAACCATGAGGACCTTTGTTTATGCAGGTTCAGTGCATATATAACCCTGTTCTGGCACACCAATCCAACCTGTGAGCTCTAGAGCATTTTTTTAGCCAGATGATTTAGGCTCAGATCAAAGATCCCAATTCAGATTGCATTTGGGTTAAACTCCACTTTTCCTCAAAGGCATAAGAAGATAAAGCAGTCTCTCAGACATGCTACAAGACCAAAATCCTATCCCCTAGGCATATGTCAACTTCAAAGTTAGGTAATTGCATTTTAAAAAAAACCACAGCATAGGAAATTATGATAGGTTATAAACCATACGTCCTAAATTTGTAGAAAACACTTTTTCTTTCTCTTTTCCCCCCACCTTCCTCATCTTTTACTGGGTCCCTTTCCCTAAACTCTGTAAAACCCAGTAATAACATCTATCAGTTGAGAAAGGAGTTTATTCACATCTCTTTGCTAAAGTTATCTGAATGAAGCTTAAATCAAAGGTATCTCAGAGAGCTTCTTGAACCCAATTACAACAGAAAGTTGTGCTTTTCTTTGACACAATCTCACTCTGTATCACACCTATGGAAATCCCCTACTGTTCATCTACCTAGCATCCACCCCTTTTGGGTGCCACCATGTCCCTATTCTACACAGTAATGGCAGGACTATCAATTCTAGTGCCCCATCTCAACAATGGACAGTAGGACAGAAGCAGAGCTGTGACCCAGGAGACTGGCCAATTGAAGTGCACCAACTCCCAGGTCATAGTGATCAAACCACAGGTGGGCACATGGCTCCATCAGGGTCAGTCTGAGGCATCCCTCAGGTATACTATATATATAGATAGATACTAAAAAAGGTTCTGGAAAATTAACTGTGATTACGCACATCAGTTTGGGGCTCCCACTACATGGTAAAAATCTTTTTTCAAATGAAGCCAAGAGAGTCTACACTCTGCCACTTCTGGTCGAGATGGAGTAACAGGGATTGGATTTACCCTCTTGCCTAAAACAAACAAACAAACAAGGAAAAAGTATATAAAACAAAGGTTTGCAAGACACTGGATATCAGGCAACAAAAGAGAGTGATCCCTGAGAGATGAGAAAAACACAAAGTAAGCCCTATGATGGCTCCAGCTTACTGAATGGAGCATCTAAGCCATGGCACAGGGAGAAGGAACCCAGGATGAGACCACAGTCTCGGTTAAGAAGGCAGAGCCTGGAGTCCAGGAAAGCTAAGGCAGCTCAAGTTTGCAGCACAGAGGACCAGAGAGCTGCACAGAGAACTCCCAAGACCTTCAGAGGGTCCCCCTGAGTCTTTAGCTGCGTACTAATCAGTGAATGCATGTGCAGAATTACCCAAGCCACGGATAGAACCACCTGATAAGCTACAAGGGAAAAACAGTCAGCACTCACACCGGGCCAGGAAAAATTCCCGTTTCTACTGACTAGAGGGGAAAACATCATAATTCATGGAGTATCAAGTAGAGTACACAGAAGAGTTTTGCCTCAGTTATGGAGAAAAACTTAGCCCTAGACCAAATATCACTATGGTCCCACCTAACAAAGTTAAAACAGGACTCCAAAGAATTAAACTGTTTCCAAGTAACTTTACTACACCCCAAAACAAAGCTCAAAAATATTTACAGAAATATGAAAATATCAGTATCAAATAAGGTAAAATTCACAATGTCTGGAATCCAACCAAAAATTACTAGGTATGCAAAGAGGGAAAATGTGATCTATAATGAAGAGAAAAATCAGTCAATTGAAAACCACCCAGAAATGACACAGATGCTAGAATTAGTAGACAAGGACATTAAAAGAGATATTACAAATATATTCCATATGTTCAAAAAGCTAAAAGAAAGACTGAACATATTAAGTAAAGACATGAAATATACAAGACATACTCAAATTGAAATTCTAGAAATGAAAGCCATAGCATTTAAGATGAAAAATACATTGGATGGAAATAAAGGCAGATTAGACATTAAAGAAGAAAAGATCAGTGAACTTGAGGACGAAACACTAGAACCTAGGTAAAATGAAACACAGAGAGGAAAGAGAAAAAAAGACTGAAAATGAAGCTAACAAACAAGAAGGCACAGTAGAGAAGCAGAAAGAAGAATGTGCAGAGATCTGGATCCAATCATGCCCGAAGCTAACTCCTAGATTTTTCAATTACGTAAGCCAGTAAGTTCCCTTTTCTACTTAAGCCAAATCAAAGTTAGGGTTTATCACTCAAAAACAAAGAACCTTAACATATCCCTCAAAATTAAAAGGTTCTTGAGGATATTTGTAAGGCTACTGGTTTGTATACTGTATAACAAAACATCACGAGGCAATGCACACAGAAATGTCAATAAATATCTGTTGACTATACTGTAAAAATTCTCACTGTTTAGGATACAATGACTCACCCTCTCTGAAGCCTGAAAGCACGTCTAGGACAAGTGACATTGTACCAGTCTTCTATATTCGGAAAGAAGGAAGAAAAAATGGCCCACTCTCACACAGAAATCTACAGAGTACCTTCATATACAGCCTTATATTCTAGAGGCATGACTCAATAGACTCAGGCTCATAATTAATTCTGAAGTAAAAGGATTCTTATAAAATTAAAGAATGCACCTTGCACGGTCTACTTTTGCTCTTGAAGTTTAAACTATTGTTCAATGAGCATTCCTTTCTGGTAAAATAAAATAAAAAATGACCTGGATATATAGTTACCAAATTTTTTAAATACTTACTAGAAGTTGTGTTTTTCACCTACACCTATATTTTTGCAATCATCCCAAAACATCCCAATTAAAAAAAAATGAGTGAACCCACATTAAATATAGTCAACTGATCTTTGACAAAGGAGCAAAGGCAATACAATGGAGCAAAGACAGTCTTCTCAACAAATGGTGCTAGAACAACCAGACATCTATATGCAAAAAAAATGAATCCACACACAGACCTACACCCTTCACAAAAATTAACTCAAAATGGATCACAGACCTAAATGTAAGATGCAAAACTATAAAACTCCTAAAAGATAAAACAGGGGAAAACCTAGATGACCTCAGGTATGGCAATGACTTTTTAGATACAACACCAAAGGAATGATCCATGCAAGAAACAACTGATAAGCTGGATTTGATTAAAATTAAAAGCTTCTGCTCTGTGAAAGACTTTGTCAAGAAAATGAGAAGACAAGCCACATTCCAAGAGAAAATATTTGCAAAAGACACATCCGATAAAAGGATTATTACCCAAAATATACAAAGAATTCTTAAAACTCAACAATAACAATCGATTAAAAAAATGGGCCAAGGACCTTAACAGACACCTTATCAAAGAAGATATAGAGTGGCAAATAAGCATATGAAAAGATGCTCCATATCATATGTCACCAGGGAAATGTATATTAAAACAAAAACGAGATACCACTACACACCTATCAGAATGGCCAAAATTCAGAACACTGAACACCACCAAACGCTGAGGAGGATGCACAGCAACAGGAACTCTCATTCATTGCTGGTGGGAATGCAAAATGGTATAGCCACTTAGGAAGACAGTTTGGCGGTTTCTCATAAAACTAAACATATTCTTACCATAGAATCCAGCAATCACACCCCCTGGTATTGACCCAAAGGAGTTAAAAATTTATGTCCATACTAAAACCTGCACATAGATATTTATAGCAGCTTTTATTCATAATTGCCAAAACTTGGAAGCAACCAAGAAGTCCTTCAGGTGAATGGAACAAATAAACTGTGCTATATCCAGACAACGGAATATTATTCCTCACTAAAAAGAATTAGCTGTCATGCCATGAAAAAACATGGAGAGAGAGTGACGTCAGCATCATGGCGGAGTGAGATTCCCTCTTTGAATCTCTGCCCCCTACGACACAACGAAAACATCATTCACATTCCAACAGAGCTCAATCAAACACTACGAAGGACTTCTGAGAAACCCCTGCTGCCATACATCGGACGGTGGAGGTGCGGGAAGCCCAGGAGAACGGGAGGAGAGGTAAGAAGTTGTACTCCCCCTCCCCAATCGATCGGCAAAAACAGCGCGGTTCGCGGACAGAGGGGGGAGGGGCGGCCCACAGCGGGGAAAACTAGCGCCATCCAGGTGCTCTCACAGACTGTCGCGAGATCCCCACGGGGAAGCGACGACGGACTGTTTAGGGGGTGTAGCAAACACCCTAACAGAGCCAGAAAGGAAACCCCCGGGTCAAGCAGGAGAAAGAGAGGACCCCTCCCCCCACACACCCGGCATTTCAGCATAATCCCTCCAGGGGCTGCAGCCGCGCAGCCGCCTCAGAGCAAACCGCTCGCGATCTCCATCTAGTGGCAGCAGGGGGAAACTGCAGGACTAACTTTAATCATGACGGGTAAAAATAAAGCCGTCCCCGCCGGATCCTTGCGAAAATATGTCAGGGCTACAGACCAAAAGGAAAATGACAAACACCCAGAAACCAACCCTGAAGGCACAGAATTTGATAACCTGAATGAGAGAGAATTCAAAATAGCTATCATAAACAAGCTCAACATAATACAAGAGAACACACAGAAACAAATCAACGAATTCAGGGATTATGTCACAAAAGAGATTGAAACCCTAAAGAAAAACCAATCAGAATTATTGGAGATGAAAAACAAAATGAATGAGATAGTGGAAAAAATGGAGTCTTTAAAGAGCAGAACTGACAATATGGAGGAACGAATTAGCACTATTGAGGATAGCCACGCAGAAATGCTCCTGGTAGAGGAGGAGAGAGAGCTAAGACTAAAAAGAAATGAAGAAATTCTTCGAGAAATATCAGACTCAATGAGGAAAAGCAACATAAGGATAATAGGTATTCCAGAAGGAGAAGAAAGAGAAAAAGGAGCAGAGAGTTTGTTCAAAGAAATAATAGCTGAGAACTTCCCCAACCTAGGGAACGAAAGGGAAATAACAGTGAATGAAATCAATAGATCACCTAAATATATAAACAGGAATAAAAAATCATCTCGCCACATAGTAGCAAACTTGAAGAATACCCGTGACAAGGAAATAATATTGAAGGCAGCTAAACAAAAAAACAAAATAACATACAAAGGAAACCCCATCAGGCTCTCAGCTGATTTCTCGACAGAAACTCTACAGGCTAGGAGAGACTGGAATGATATATTCAAAATCATGAAAGACAAAAACCTTCAGCTGAGAATACTTTATCCAGCAAAAATATCCTTCAAATACGATGGAGAAATAATAACTCTCCCTGATAAACAAAAGCTAAGAGAGTTCGTCACCACAAGACCCCCACTACAAGAAATGCTCAAGAAGGCCCTTAGGCCTGAAAAAAAACAAATGAGAAAGGGGATACAAAGATTTCAGCAAGGAGAAAAGCAAGGAGACTGAACCAGAACAAAATACAGTTGGAAAACATCAAAAATTAATTCAAGCTCATCACTGGAAACACACATTCATGACACAATCTGGAATAAAGAGATAACAAATAAGGAGGGGAAGAGGTAAGGGATTGAACTGACCCAGCCTCAGGAAAAAGGAGGCATCTGAAAATGTACTTTCTTATCCAGGAGATCGCTTATATAAACCGCACGGTAACCACTAAACAAACAACCAGAAGAGAACCACACATGACAAATAAAGAGAAAACCAAGAGAATGAACATGCAGAAATACCAAATTGAATTTGGAGTCCGAAACACAAGGGACAAGAAATGAAAGAAATGCAAAAGAACCAGAAGATGAACAATAAAATAGCAACATTAAACCCTCATATATCAATAATCACTCTAAACGTAAATGGATTGAATTCTCCAATCAAAAGACACAGAGTGGCAGGATGGATTAAAAACCAAGATCCAACAATCTGCTGCCTCCAGGAAACACATCTCAGCTCTAAAGACAAACACAGACTCAAAATAAAAGGATGGAAAACAATACTCCAAGCTAATGGCAAACAAAAGAAAGCAGGAGTAGCCATACTTATATCAGACAAAGTAGACTTCAAGATAAAAAAGGTAATGAGAGACAAAGAAGGGCAATATATAATGATAAAAGGGATACTTCACCAAGAAGACATAACACTTATAAATATCTATGCACCCAACACAGGAGCACCAAAGTACATAAAACAACTGCTAAAAAACCTTAAAGGAGATATTAACAATAACACAATAATAGTAGGGGATCTTAATACCCCCCTTACATCAATAGATAGATCATCCAGACAAAAAGTCAATAAGGAAATACTGGACTTAAATGAAAAACTAGATGCAATGGATTTAATAGATATATACAGAGCACTCCACCCAAAAAAAGCAGAGTACACATTCTTCTCAAGTGCTCATGGAACATTCTCAAGGATAGACCATATATTAGGAAACAAGGCAAACCTCTATAAATTTAAGAAGATTGAAATCATTACAAGCATCTTTTCTGATCATAATGCTGTGAAACTAGAAATCAACTGCAAGGAAAAAACTAGGAAAGGGACAAAGATGTGGAGACTAAACAACATGCTACTGAACAACCAATGGGTCGTTGATGAAATTAAAGGAGAAATCAAAAGCTATCTGGAGACAAATGAAAAGGAAAATACACCATACCAACTCATATGGGATGCAGCAAAAGCAGTCCTGAGAGGGAAATTCATAGCAATACAAGCTCACCTTAACAAACAAGAAAAATCCCAAATAAATAACCTTAAATTGCACCTAACAGAGTTGGAAAAAGAAGAACAGACAAAGCCCCGAATCAGCAGAAGGAGGGAAATAATAAAAATCAGAGCAGAAATAAATGAAATTGAAACCAAAAAAACAGTAGAAAGGATCAATGAAACAAAGAGCTGGTTCTTTGAGAAGATAAATAAAATTGACAAACCCTTAGCCAGACTCACTAAGAAAAAAAGGGAGAAGACTCAAATAAATAAAATTAGAAATGAAAGAGGAGAAATTACAACAGACACCACAGAATTACAAGGGATTATTAGGGAATACTATGAAAAACTTTACGCCAACAAATTGGACAACCTAGAGGAAATGGACAAATTCTTGGACGCGTACAACCTCCCAAAACTGAATCAAGAAGAAATAGAGAATCGGAACAGACCAATCACAAGTAAAGAGATTGAAACAGTCATCAAAAACCTCCCAAAAAATAAAAGCCCATTACCAGATGGCTTCCCTGGAGAATTTTATCAAACGTTCAAAGAAGATTTAGCACCTATCCTTCTCAAACTATTCCAAAAAATAGAGGAAGATGGAATACTTCCCAACACATTCTATGAGGCCTACATCATGCTGATACCAAAGCCAGACAAGGACAATACAAAGAAGGAAAACTACAGGCCAATATCGCTGATGAACATAGACGCAAAAATCCTCAACAAAATATTGGCAAACCGAATACAGCAATACATCAAAAGATCATACACCACGATCAAGTGGGATTTATACCAGGGACACAGGGATGGTTTAACATCCGCAAATCAATCAACGTGATACACCACATTAACAAAATGAAGAATAAAAACCACATGATCATCTCAATCGATGCAGAGAAGGCATTCGACAAGATCCAGCATCCATTTATGATAAAAACTCTCAACAAAATGGGTATAGAAGGAAAGTACCTCAACATAATAAGGGCCATATATGACAAACCTACAGCAAACATCCTACTCAACGGGGAAAAACTGAAAGCCATTCCTTTGAGGACAGGAACAAGACAAGGGTGCCCACTCTCACCGCTCCTATTCAACATAGTACTGGAAGTTCTGGCCAGAGCAATTAGGCAAGAAAAAGGAATAAAAGGACTCCAAATAGGCAATGAAGAAGTGAAACTCTCACTATTTGCAGACGACATGATCCTATACATAGAAAACCCCAAAAATTCCATCGGAAAGCTACTAGAAACAATCAACAACTACAGTAAAGTGGCAGGGTATAAAATCAACTTACAAAAATCAATTGCATTTCTATACACTAACGATGAAAAAACAGAAAGAGAACTCAAAAAGACAATCCCATTTACAATTGCAACAAAGAGAATAAAATATCTGGGAATAAATTTAACCAAGGAGGTCAAAGACCTATACAATGAAAACTATAAGACACTATTGAAAGAAATCGAGGAGGACATAAAGAAATGGAAAAATATTCCATGCACATGGATTGGAAGAATAAATATAGTTAAAATGTCCATTCTACCTAAAGCAATCTACAGATTCAATGCAATCCCAATCAGAATCCCAATGTCATTCTTCACGGTAATAGAACAAAAACTACTGAAATTCGTATGGGGCAACAAAAGAGCCCGAATAGCTAAAGCAATCCTGAAAAAAAAGAACAAAGCTGGAGGCATCACAATCCCTGATTTCAAAATATACTATAAAGCTACAGTAATCAAAACAGCATGGTACTGGTACAAGAATAGACACACAGATCAATGGAACAGAATTGAAAGCCCAGAAATAAAACCACACACCTATGGACAGCTAATCTTCGACAAAGGAGCAAAGAACATACAATGGAGAGAGGGAAGTCTCTTCAATAAATGGTGCTGGGAAAATTGGGCAGCAACATGCAAAAGAATGAAAGTAGACCATCTCCTATCGCCATATACAAAAATCAATTCAAAATGGATCAAAGACCTGAAAATGAGACCTGAAACTATAAAAATCCTGGAAGAAAATATAGGCAGTACACTAATTGCGATTGGACATAAAGGGATCCTTTCAGATTCCATGTCTACCCAGACAAGGGAAACAAAAGAAAAAATAAACAAGTGGGACCTCATCAGACTAAAGAGCTTCTACAAGGCAAATGAAACCAGGATCAAAATGAATAAACAACCCACCAGCTGGGAGAAAATATTTGCAAATCGTTTATCTGACAAGGGATTAATCTCAGTAATATACAAAGATCTCATACAACTGAGCAACAAAAAAACAAACAACCCGATCAAAAAATGGGCAGAGGATATGAACAGACATTTTTCCAAGGAAGAGATACAGATGGCCAATAGACACATGAAAAGATGTTCAACATCACTAATTATCAGGGAAATGCAAATCAAAACTACACTGAGATATCACCTTACACCGGTTAGAATGGCTATAATCACCAAGACAAATAACAACAAATGCTGGAGAGGTTGTGGAGAAACGGGGACCCTCATTCACTGCTGGTGGGAATGCAAACTGGTGCAGCCTCTATGGAAAACAGTATGGAGAGTCCTCAAAAAATTAAAAATAGAAATACCGTATGATCCAGCAATACCACTCTTGGGCATCTACCCAATGGACGTGAAATCAACCATCACAAGAGGCGTATGCACCCCTATGTTCATTGCAGCATTATTCACTATAGCCAAGAAGTGGAAGCAACCCAAGTGTCCCTCAACTGAAGATTGGTTAAAGAAGATGTGGTATATACATACAATGGAATACTACTCAGCCATAAGAAAAGACACAATTGTCCCATTTGCAACAACATGGAAGGACCTAGAGGGTATTATGTTAAGTGAAATAAGCCAGAGAGAGAAGGACAGACACTGCATGAACTCACTCATATATGGAATATAAGTGAACACACGGACAGAGAGAACTGATTGGTGGTTACCAAGGGGAAGGGGGGTGGGGGGGGCACAAGGGGTGAAGGGTTACATCCACAAGGTGACGGACAAAAATGTACAACTAAAACCCCACAGTGTTATAAACTAAGACATCAATAAAAAAAAAAAATAAAAAAAAAATAAAAAAAATAAAAAAAAAAACATGGAGAAAACTTAAATGCATATTACTAAGTGAAAGAAGCCAATCTGAGAAGGCTACGTACTGTATGATTCCAACTATATGATTCTGGAAAAGGGAACACTATGGAGACAGTAAAAAGATCAGTGGTTGCTAGGGGTTTGGGGGGAAGGATGGATAAGCAGACCAGAGGATTTTTAGGGCAGTGAAAATACTCCGTATGAACCATAATGGTGGACACATGTCATTATCCACTTGTCCAAACCCATAGAATGTACAACACCAAGAGTGAACCGTAAGGTAAATCATGGACTTTGGGTGATTATGATGTGTCCATGTAGCGTCATCAATTTTCACAAGTGTACCACTCTGGTGGGGTATGCCAATAATGGGGGAAGCTATGCATGTGTGGACGCAGGGGGTTTATGAGAAATCTCTGTACTTTCCTCAATTTTGCTGTGAATCTAAAACTGCTCTAAAAAAATGTCTGAAAGAAAAAAACAGTGAATATTTTATGTTTGATAAATTAAGCCAGGAATAAACATTCTACATAAAGTCCTCAAAGTAATTCTGCAAGTTTTAGCACTCTTTTTCTAAGTTGAAAATAGACTGAAATGGCAAAAGGTATTCTCTGGAAAACCAGTATCATGGTCTCGGTTTCAGCATTAAGAATTCTATCATCCATTCATTCTGTAAATATTTATAGAGCACCTGCCAAATGCCAGGTTCAGTGATCAGCAAAGCTTCTGTTTCAAGCACAATGACTCACAAGGAAAAGAGTAACAAATTGATGACCCTCAAAGAGAAGCACATCCAGTGCTGGCTTCTCAACCCAGTTTTGTCTTTTACTTGCAATGACACCTTGTAAAAGTCACTTTACCTTTCTGGGACTCAATTTCTTCATCTAAAAATGAGGCGTTTAAAAAGTGACTCCAAAATTTGGATGCGGAAGTCCACCTGGGGAATTTTACAATCCCCAGACTCTGATACACTCCTAAGCCACCTTAATCACAATTTGGGGGCTCTAAAATTCTATGATTCTACTCACTCTGGTTTAAAAACAAGTCATGTAAAGCCAGGATTGAAGTCTGAAACGTGTCTTTCTGTGTCTTATTTGAAGCTCTACTTAAAAAAAATTTCAGATTTTTTATGATTTAGGAAAAGACAGAGATTAATAGAACAAACACTCAGAACTAGCTGTTAACATTCTGTTATATTTGCTTCAGATTCTTTTTTAATGAAAGAAATAAAACTGTACAGAGATAGCTGAAATCTCCCTTGCACCCTCTCTAACCTTTCCCTCTCTCACTGTCCAGAAGCAAGTACTATCATGAGTATCAGAGGTATTTTTCTAGCCTATATTATGCTTTTATTGCTGTTTTCATTCAACACTGTTTTTTAAATCTATAAATGTTGAGAAGCCAGTTAACTCATTTCCACTGTAATCTAGTATTCGACTCATTCGCTCACTAAGTCAACCAGTATTTACTGATGAGTGCCTGCTATGGGCCAGTTTGTTAGGCAGTCCAGATTCAAGAGTGAACCAAACAAACAAAAATACCTGTCCTTGTGGAGCTCACATTGTCCCAGAGGACATACATTAAACACAACTTAAATAATACATAGAGTACGTTCAGGGGTGACAAATGCTAAGAGGGAAAAAAGTAAAGCAGGAAGAGGAGAGCAAATGTCTAGGAAGGGGCAGGTCTGGCACTTTAGTAATGTGGCCAGGGTAGGTTTCAGGGAGGAGGACTTTCAGCAAACAACGAAAGGAAATACGGGAGCTAGCTCACGCTCTGGGAAAAGGATTCTAACTCTAGGCAGATGGAAGAGCAAGTACAAACCAGGAGTGGGCCTGGCCTGTTTAAGGAAAAGTGAGCAGGCCTATGGGCCAACACCAGAGAGAATAAGGCAGGAAGCAGTGGGGAGTGAGGCTGGAGAAATAATGGTGTTCAAGACAGGGTACAGATCAGAGAGATCATAGTAACGACTTTGACCAAGTGAAGACACCACATTCATCCACGGCTGTATTAATAGATGCTGAGGTATTTGCAGTTCTGTGCCATTAATACAATGTTGCAATGTCCAACCTGTACATCTCACCACGCGCACACATGCGAGAATGTTTGTGGGGTACACACATTCAGAATCAAGGAATTATGGTGTATGCACATCATAATGCTAAATTGGCTGTAACCAATTCTCACCCCACTGGTTTAGTGATGGTTCCTATTAGCCCACACACTCACCAACACTCAGGACTATTGGTCTCTTTAATTTGTGCCAGTCTGAAGGATCCAAACAATATCACATTGTTTTATTTACTCGTGTATATGTGAGTCTGTTCAGAGGCTCTCTATGCTGCTCTCTTGGTTTTGTTTTTTTATGTCTACACAATTTTAATTACTAGGAAATAGAACATAGTTTATTTCTATTGCATTCAGGATTCCTCTTCTGTGAAACACGTTTATTGGCTCATTTTCTACGGGGTTTCTTACTTATTTTAGTTCTTTGCATATTCTGGATATAAATCCTATCATTTCTATACGTTATATATATATATGACAAATTATCTCCTCCCAGGCTACAATTTCATTCATGGTGTCTTTTGACATACAAAAGTTTTTAAGTTGATACAGTCAAATTTATCAAGTTTCTTTCCCACTGATTTGTACATTGTGTGTTATTTAAGAAATCCTTCCCCACTTCAAGGTTACAGTCTCCTAGAGTTCCTTCTAAGTATTAAGTTAGAGTTTTCAGTTAGGTCTTTAATCCACCCAGAATATGATGTTGACACCTCAGTCGCTAAACTGACCTCAAGACCCTTAGATTCCTACAGGTTACTTGTCCTCCTCAGACACACACAGCCTCTCAGTGCTATGCTGTCTCCTTTCTGATTATGGAACTAAAGATTCCCCTCTGTCACGTTCTCAAGCTTTGCATAATTTTATCCAGCATTTTTACATACAAATTTACATCCTGTAAACAGATTTTTCACAAAGTTGTACGGCATTATTTGCCCAATGTAAAATATAAAAGAAACCCACCTTTGTCCAATTGTTCTTCAGAATAATGGCTCTCTTTCCATCACCAAGTGCATTTCTAAAAAAATAAAATAAATAAAATATTCAAGCATTTTTATCTTCTTAATAAAGGCATTATATATTGCATATCTATTTGTACCTTTTGAATTTTCCATATATAACCTAGTTAAAAAACATTTTTTTAATTTTTAAAAAATCCATATAATATATGTCCATTATAGGAAATTTGGAAAATACAGAAAAGTAAAACAAAGGGAAAAAGTCACCCAGAGTCACAATCACAACTACCTAGGAATAACTACTTTTAATATTTCTGGAGTATTCCCAGCACGTCTTCTCTGCATCTTATCTACACCTAACTTCTCATCTGTATGGTTTTTTTGCACTAGGTAACTTACCCAACAGTTATCTATCTCCCTCCTCTACCTGGTTACTAGATTTTTGTTGTGGGGGTCTACCTCACTACTACAAGATTTAGAGATAACTCCTAACAAGTTTAAGCCAATCATGGCAATCCCACTCTCCTTTCCATTGATTAGTTTAATGGTAGTCATGTGACCCAGTACTGGCCAATGAGACTTGAGGGACTAATCACTCTTAAGAAGAAATCACAAAGAACAAAACAAAGTAACTTACACTACCAGATAGCAACTATCTACCAAAAGGCTATATATATTTAAAAAAAAAAAGTATCTGAAGATAGACATCCTGACCAACAGAATAGGATGTAGAAATCAGAAACAGATCCTTCCATACAGTCACCTGATCTATAAGACAAACGTGACACTGCAATGCATGGAGAAAACATGCTCTTATGAAATGGTGCTGGGTCAATTGGACATTCATATGAATCTTGAACCCCACCTCAAACTAAATACAAAAACCAACTCAGGATGGACTATTGATATGAAAATTAAAGTTAAGCCATCAAGCTTTTAGAAGAAACAGAATATTTTGGTGACCTTAGAGCAGGCAAAGATTACAAACAGAACACAAAAAGTACTTTCCATACAGGAAAAAAGTTGATCAACCATACTATTTTAAAATTAGTAACTTCAGTTTGCGAAAAGAAAACATCAAGAGTGAAAAGGCAAGCCACAGAGTGTGAGAAGATATTTGTAACACATATATTTAACTATGACTTATATCCAGAATTTGTTTTAAAAAAACCTCCTGCTAATGATTAAGACACTCAACTCAAGGGGCCGCCTGGTGGCGCAGCAGTTTAGTCTGCGCTTGGCAGCCCGGGATTCGCGAGTTCGGATCCCGGACGCCTGCCAGATGCACTGCTTGTCAGCCACGCCGTGGTGGCGTCCCATACAAAGTAGAGGAAGACAGGCACAGATGTTAGCCCAGGGCCAGTCTTCCTCAGCAAAAAGAGGAGGATTGGCGATGGATGTTAGCTCAGGGCTGGTCTTCCTCACACAAAAAAAAAAACTAAAAAAAAAAAAAAAAAAAAAAAAAAGACACTCAACTCAAAAGAAAAAAAAATATATCAAAAGATTCAAACAGGCACTTCACCAAAGAGAATATCCAAGTGGCCAATAAACATATAAAGATGCTCGACTTAAATATCCTTAATCAACTTAAGGAAATGCAAATTAAAACCACAGCATTATATCACTACACACCCGCCAGAATGTCTAAATGAAATGAAACAAAATAATTAAGTGTGAGGACATGGAACTGAAACTCTCACATGCTGCTGGTAGGAGTGTAAAATACAACCACATTGGAAATTATGTACTAAAGCTGAAAATAAGCATGCCCTCTGTCCCAGCAACTCCACTCCTTGATTATATACTCAACAGAAATGAATACACGTGTTCACAATGACATTATATGTAAAACCAAATACTAGGAACTACCCAAATGCCCATCAACAATAGAATGGATAAAATGTGGTATATTCATGCAATAGATGAACACTTTACAACTACATGCAACAATATGGATCTCAAAAACCATGCTGAAAGCCAAACATAAAAGAGCACATATGATTTTGTTTATATTGCACAAAAACAGGCAAAACTAACCTATGGCGTTGGAAGTCGGGATAGTAGTTATCCTGGGGGAGGAGGTCGGTAGTGACTGGAAGGAGGAACAAGGGGTACATCTGGGGTACTGGGGTTGTGATCTGGGTGCTGGTTACAATTGTTCTGAAAATTCAACCTATATACTCATGAACTGTACACTTTGCAGTATGTGTATTAAGATTTTTTTTTTTTTAAGATTACAAGAAAAGGTCGTCCTTCGGCTGGAGATTGTAATATTTGGTTTGACGTCTGAATTACACCAGCCGTCCTGCCATCCTGAAGGGGCAGCCTGAGGTCCAAGTCACACAGTGGGGCCAGAAAAAACCTAGGTCTTTGATGACACTGTCGAGCCACTAAATTCACAACCCTCAAGTCAATTTCTTAAGAAACTCTTGAATGAGGTAAGATTTCTTCATCATTTAAACCAGTTGAATCAGGCTGGTTTTCTGTTATTTGCAGCCAAAAACATCCTAATACGATGGCACACCTCTTCTGCTCCTCACTGCCTCGCCCCTCGAATACCTTTTGCCATTGCCTATGCTAGCCATCTCCATTTCCTCTCATTTCTCAATCCTCTCCAATCTGGCATCTGTTCCAAGCTTCCCACTGACAGCTCTCCCTGATAACTAAAAGATGTCCATACTACTCAATCCAAATCCCATTTGGCTCCTCAGCAGCAACAGGTACTGCTGGCCACTCCTCCTCTTACTTCCATGACACCACACTTATAGTTTTCCTCCTACTTCTCTGGCCACCTCTTAACAGTCTCCCATGCAGGTTCATCCTTCCCTAATTGGCCACTATTTGTGTCCCTCAAGGTCCAGTTCTAGCTCCTCTTCTCATCTCAGCTCAGGCTCTCTCTAGACCAGTGGAGTTCAATCTTGGCTACGTATGTACTATCTGGAGGGCTTCTAAAAACCCAATGCCAATTACTTAAATCAGAATCTCTGGGTTGAGGGGTACTTATTCAAAGCTCAAGTGATTCCAGTATGCAGCTGAAGTTGAGAACCACTTCCCGAGGCAATCTCACCCACATCTGCAACTTCACATCATCTAGGTTAACTATTCCAAATATCTGTATCCTGCCCAAACCTCTCCTTGGAGTCCCAGAGCCAATAACTCACTGCCTACATGACATTCCAATTGAGATCCTTCAAGGGCACTCCAACTTAGTATGGCCAAGAGTGAAGTCAAGTTTTACTTCCTACAATTTCTCTTCCAGTGATCCCAGTGTCAGGGAACGGGCCTACAATTCATGAAGCTGCTGCAAGCCGAAACCTCAGAATAGTTCCAAACAATGCCTTCTCCCTCACTTCCCAACACCAAACCATAAGCAACTTCTGTCAATTTTACCTCTAAAATATCTCAAATCCTTCCACTTCATTTCCACTCTTTACTCTGCTCCAAGCCACCATCATCTGGCCTAGAGTACCGCAACCGCCTCCTAACCCCATTCATGCTGCATCCCCTCCAAACCTATTCTCCTCACTGCAACTAGACTGATCTATTTAAGGTACTAGTCATGCTGTCCCCTCAGTTTAAAACCCTTACTCTCTTCTCCATGCTCTCAAAGGCCAGTAGCCTTAATGTAGCCTACAAGATCCTCCTTGGTCTAGCCCTTGACCACTTCTCCCTCTCCTTCTCTGCATTCAGGCCACGTGGCACACTATTAATTCATGAATGCAACATGATCCCTCCCTCCAGACCTTCACTCTGCTGGCCCACTGTCTAGAATATAGGGACTATGTCTTATTTTTGCTCATTTCTGACATATCTATAAACAGAATCCCAATAATATTTGTTGAACTAATGTTGAATGTTATATTTATAATATACGATACTATAATATCTATAATATAGCCATAGTATTACATTACTATTGTTATAATCACATTATAAATATTAACATATTTTCACATTTACTAGTGTATGACCACATTCTACTACTAAAGCAAAGTGGGCGTAGTAAATCTCATGGTGTTACTGCCCATCCAAACCACTGCAGCCCGATGTCTAAATACTCTGGAGAGCAGGTATGACTTTAGCAGCAGCAATACTCTGCACAATACATCTGTGAAAACGGGAAAACTCAAGAGATACAAATGGTTCTTTACTCTTGAAGACTGTGTGACATATGGTGAGAGTATGAATGGAGGGTAAGAAATAAGAGTTCACATGGGAAAGTGTTTTCATTTCTCCAGCTCCCCCCACCCCCACCTATTTCCTCTTATACAATAGGCTACATTTTACTCTAAAATATATCGGGAAAAAACACTTAATTCCACCTCCTCTAGCCTCCATGTGGATTTGCTAGATTAATCTCTCCTGCGCTCTCTCCTCTCCCCACCCCTAACTTTTCCCAGGGGGTGAGTAATAACTTATCTAATGGGGAGTGGCCCTGATCATGCGGTTCAGCCTCTTCTTTTTCTCACTGGTTGGGATCTTATCTTAAACACTAACATAACTCCAGATTCCCTTTTCCTCCAAGCTTGAAGTTCACAAGGGCCCCTGTTGCCCCGTTCTATCTGTGACCAGAGGTGAACTAATCCCAAGTCTCTTGGCTATCAGACTTAAGGCCCTGTTCTCCAACAACTGTTATCAGTAATAGAGGTAAAACTGGATTACCATTTGCCTGTGTTCTGCTTCCATCTCTTAACTGATTCTGGACTTGGGAGGGGAAGAAGATGCTATTTATTGACTCTTACAAACCACAACAAATTAACGTATGTAAGAACTTTGCCAGCCATAAAAGGGTTATCACTTTTTTCCCCCTATTGTAAATCATCACTTTCAGGGCCTGACCAGATCAACAAGAAATAACAATACTACTCCCCAAGTTTCTAGATCTTACAATGAAGCAACAAAAGCAGGATTCAGACGTAATGGTCAGTCACTGCCAAATATGCAGTGACTTAATAACCATCAGCTGAATACACACATTTTAAATCAAAAGTCAGTGTCAGAAATTAAAATTATATATGCTCTTTCATCTAAGTAAAAGAAATTTATTAAGAATTTATCCTACAGGGAGCTGCCCGGTGGCGCAGCGGTTTAGTCCGCGCTTGGCAGCCCGGGGTTCGCAGGTTCGGATCCTGAGCGCTCGCTGATGCACTGCTCGTCAGCCACGCTGTGGCGCTGTCCCATATAAAGTAGAGAAAGACGGGCACAGATGTTAGCCCAGGGCCAGTCTTCCTCAGCAAAAAGAGGAGGATTGGCGATGGATGTTAGCTCAGGGCCGGTCTTCCTCACAAAAAAAAGAATTTATCCTACAGGGGCTGGCCCTGTGGTGTCGCGGTTGGGTTTGGTGCACTCCACTTCGGCGGCCCGGGTTCACAGGTTCAGATCCCGGGCACGGACCTACGACACTTGTCAGCCATGCTGTGGCAGTGACCCACATACAATAGAGGAAGACTGGCACAGATGTTAGCTCAGGGAAAATCTTCCTCAGCAAAAAAAAAAAAAAAAAAAAGAATTTATCCTACAGATATACTTGCACCTGAGAGTAGAACTAAGTAAAAGGAAAATCATTACAGAGCTGTATATAATTTTTTAAACTGGAAATAATCTATATTCTACTACAAACTAACTAAAGCATGAGTAATCCATTGAATAAGACTACATAGCCATGAATAAGAACAAGAGCAGATCTCTATATACACTGATGTGCAACGAGCTCCAAGATTTAAATATTAAAAAAAGCAAGATGTACAACAGTGTGTATAGTATGCTCCTACCCGTGTTAAGAAAAAACAAGACGTATACATTACATTGAACCAAACGAATTTGCCTATATTCTGACTTACAGAAATGGCAACTCCATTTGATTCACCGTAATAAGTGCTTGTATTGGCCTAAATTATAGAAATACATTAGGATCTGAGAAGAGAAATTAAGGCAGGGGTCTGAGCCAGGCAAGAGTTTTGATTTTATCCTTTTGTACTCAATTTTTCATGATGTGCATTTGTTACTCCTTTTTAAAAAGGGGGGCACACCCTAAAGAAGACTGAAAAGATATTTTCTTCAAAAGCAAATTCAGCAGCTTTTAAGTAAAAATAAAGAGACCACACAAGTAAGAGCGCAGAGTAAGAAATAACTCACCAAACCAAAACACTCACACTAAAGCTAAACACACATACTTAGATTTTTTAAATTCTAACATAAAATTGACTTAATTTATACCTTTGGCCTCAAAGAAATTCAGAAGAAAAAAAGAGAAGTCATTGAAAGTCTATCTGCCTGCTATTAATCACAAGTTGAAATCTAATAGAAGGAATATCATATGATGGTTTAACAGTTAAACACCAAAAGGTCAAAGTAAATATCAAGTTTTAAAATTCCATAATTTTCCAAAGTAAATTCAAAAAACATCCAAGGCTAAGCCTTCCCTTTCTCCAATTACATTTCCCCTTACACAATTTATCACAACCCACCAAACAATTCAAATTTCCACATGTGAGTTCCACAGAACGAATTAAACAGTAAGTGGCAAAGCCTAATCATATACTTTGCATAACCTTGTAACTATGGAAGCTACAGATATGCCTGATTGCTTTTACTAGAATCTCCTCTAAACTGAAAATTTCTAATTATCTCAATTAAAACTGTCATTCTAAAATACCCTATTACTACAAATTGTATTTGAAAAGTCAACTTCTGGAAGACTGGAATAAAAAGGACATCTCATCCAAACCAGGCATTCTGGGATACACTGCACACATCCCTTGGCATGAAGGAATCCTCTGCTGTGGCAGGAGGTAGCATATTTCCACCCACCCCTCCCCTCATTCCAGCTCCATTCTGCGTACTTCCCAAGTGTGACATCCGCAGACTTGGAGGTGCACACCTCTGACGAATGGCAAGGGTTCTGATTGGCTCTTGGCCTCACCTATATCCACCAAAGGTGGTCTGATTCACAAACTGTGTGACTATTTGGCATTAAAACCACCACCACCACCACTTTGACCACTTATGAATGAAGCATTTTCCCCACACATACCTCACCTCAGGCATCCCGCCATTGGTCTTAAAATATTTATATTTCTCTCCTTTCAAGATTATTTTTCACTTATTTTATCCTTGATGTTAGTGATCATTGTTTTTTTCTTTTTTCGTCTTACCATGTGCATCTTTAATTACACTGTTACTTTTTATCAAATATTTCAAGTATACATGAAAGTACAGAGAATAACATTAACATAATCAACACCCATGTACCAACTTAGCAAGACCTTAACATTTTGTCATATTCAGATCTTTATACAGAAGTTTGTTACAGTTGACATCCACCATATACCATCTTTCCCATCTCCAATCCTTTTCCCTCCTTCCCTCCCCAGACACAGCCACTCCCCTGGTGTTTAACATGCCCATGCATTTTCAATACACACTATGTATTAATTATGGATATGCATACCATTTTGCATATTTTTAAACATTATATAAACGGCATCATACCGTACAAATCATTCTGCCACTTGCTTTTTCACTCGACATTGCATTCATTTTAACTGCTGCATAGAATTCCATTGTACGAATATACCATCATTTATTTATCCATTTCCCTACTGATGGACATTTAGGTTGTTTCCATTTCTTTACTCTTACAAACAATGCTGTAATGAAGGCTTGTACATATCTTCTTGGGTACACATTTGAGTTGGGAGGGCATGAGCCTAGAAGTGGGCTGCTGAGTACGCACATCTTCACCTTGCCAAATTGCTCTCCAAAGTGATTGCACCAATTTACACTTTCTCCAGCTGAGTATGAAAGTTTCCTGTGTTCCACATCCTCTCAAACACTTGGTACTATGAGGTTTTTAAATTTTTGCCAATCTGATGGGTATAAAAGAGAGACTCATAGTTTTGAATCTGCATGTCCTGTAAGGATAATCATGTTTATTGACTATTTGGACCATTTATTTAATTTTTAATTTTTTTCAACTTTCACATTGCCCTTTGACTCTATCATCACCTTTCCATGGTGACTGATAGTAGACACTCTGCATCCAGGCTGTTCAAATTCTGGCTCCATCACACCCACCTAGTGTCTGAGGACACTTTGCTTGAACTCCTCATGCCTCAGTTTCCTCATCTGTAGAGACAGCAGCACCTACCTCACGAGGTTGTGAGGGTTTTATGAGTTAATACACGTAAAGTGCTCAGAACAGTGCCAGTGGGGCTGGATGCTTTACCCCCAGCTATCCCCGCAGCTGCTCAGCTAGATTCCCTGGACACATCTACCAACCCTCAGATGTGAGAGCTTCAAAACATCTCAACCTTGGTAACTCAGCTTAAGGGCACAGGTCCTCCTGCGCCAATGGCACGTCTGAATCACCGGCAATATGTTCTTTTCTGAAGTCACATCACCTACTCACTTAATGAGTCATATGTACCGTGGACTCAGAAAACATTATATCTACGTTACTGAGCAAGTCATATAAACAATGTGAGAGAAGGTGAGAAACACCAGCAAAACCAGTGTGGTATAACGCTTCTGACATTAAAGAAGCATCCATTACATATTGGTGATTGTCCAAGAATGAAATGCTGCTGACCTGCCTCTAGTGAAAACTTCGCAGGTGTTGAACCACAAGCTATACCACCAGGCACGAGGTACAAGGATGGAGGTACAACCCTGCTCTTGACCTTTACCTCACCAGGCTACCTGGCTTCTGTATTTCTACTTTGATGCACCTCCTTTGCAGCAGAGTTTCAGGAGGATCCTCCTTGAGTATCTAGCATTCAACACTCGTGAAAAAGAGCAGAAACACCCTGGTTTGCCTCTCAGCTCTCAGAGCTCCCCTATGCAGAGTGGATGACCTTCCGCCCAACCAAGGTTTCAGATGGGCACCTCAGTTTTCACAAGAGGCTAGCCAAGTTGCCAACCTATTCATCTTGAAAGCATACAGATTCACCTTCAAACAGCATAGGATATCTGCAATTCTGGACCTAGCCAGAGGCAAAAACCTAAAGACATTTGCAGCTCATTTCTTGTCAGAATCAGGTGAGGACAGTGGTATTGATGGAAGACTGTCAAGCCCATCCATTCCTCTAGTCTAGATAGCCTCGGTTTATCCACGGCTTAAGCCATCTAAAAGCTGCATAACGTTAATACAGCGGTATTCTCCGAGGTGGTTGAATTACTGGTGATTTTTATTTTCTTCTTTTTAAACTCTTGTATTTTCCAAATTTTCTACCATGAGAATGTGTTCTGTTTATAATAAAAGAAAAACATAAGTGTTATTTTTAAAAGCTACATACTGGGAGTACACTCTCTTCCCCACTCCCACATCCCAACATAAGTGCTTTCACTGAAAAACAACTGACATCAGACTCTGCTTTCATGAGAAAACTTCACAAAAAAAATTATTTGTGGAACCCAAAACTGCACTTTCAGGGAGTTTTTTGCTTTGAACAGGAACGTTGCTGAGGTTCTTCTCTAATCCATCACTCAATTCATATTACTTGTAAGCCACATAAGGAATTTCTTCCACAACTAAACACAGGAAAACACTGTTTCACCTGAGCAACTGGTATCCTGTTTCTTCACAGACAGTGAGAATTAAGTAACTTGTCAGGTTTTCTCTTTTTATTTTAGGCAACAGAAAGGTCAGGCACAAATATGAATTATAGCTAATAACTAAGCAGGACCGTATGTCTATGCAGCTTTATTCTGAGGATCCCAGGCTCCAACTTGGCATTTTAGTTTGTTTTGTTTTTAATATTCTTCTACTGACTGAATATTCTTGAAGCCACACTATACCGTTCTTACAGTGAGGTAGGACAGAATTAAATCAACAGTCTACAGTGCTCAATATTAATGCTTATAATTTACGCCCTAAAAATTTTAAACTTACAGACAACAAAATCATGGTGCAGTGTCAACAATCTTTCTCAACTAACAAACAAAAGCTTAGTTCAACATAAGGAACTAAGAATTAATTACTATTTCACTCCCATAGTTAAACCATTAAACTTCTTTGCTTTCATTTATGAAGGACATTTACTTAATTTAATTTTTTCATACCAAGATAAACAGAGGAAACAAATACAGCAAAAGTTCCTCTTCCAGAGCTATATAGGTTAATTAACCAGAGCACAAAGAGGTAATAAATTATAGGTGTTATAAACACAGTCTCTGACATCATCAGATAAGATCTGTGTTCAAATCTTGGCGTCACTACTTACTAATGGTACGAGTTTGTCCAAATGTAAATGTGGAGAATAACATTACCTGCCTATTAAGTGTGTTGTGAGAATTAAATAACATATGTAAAGTAGTTAAAATAATGCATAACGTGTTATCCCTCAGAGTGCTGCTGTCATTGTTGTTATACATAAAGCCTACAGAGCACTCTTTTAACCATTTAACTATTTCTGCCAAAGAACTATTGAAGGATTTTCTTGCATACCTGCAAAACAGAAATATTTCTCAAAAATGAGTATTTAGCGGGGGGCCACCCGGTGGCGCAGCGGTTTAGTTCACGCTTGGCAGCCCGGGGTTCGCGAGTTTGGATCCCAGGCGCCCGCCGACGCACTGCCTGTCAGCCATGCCGTGGTGGCGTCCCATATAAAGTGGAGGAAGATGGGCATAGATGTTAGCCCAGGGCCAGTCTTCCTCAGCAAAAAGGGGAGGACTGGCAACAGATGTTAGCTCAGGGCTGGTCTTCCCCACACACACAAAAAAAATGAGTATTTAGCATAACAGTTCAGTGATTAGGGTACTCTAACCAACTTACCTAAACTGTCCAGTGCGAAGAAAACAAAGAGCTCGGTTACCATAAAGAAGGTGATTTTCAGGTCTTTAAAAGAAATAATGTTTAGTCAGTAAAAAACATTACATATGAAACAAACAACAATCACACAAAAAAGATAAGGCATGAAAAAATTTTCAAAATCTTTACATCTGTGTGGCAAAGCAGAAGGAACAGGATTTGGAGTCCTAACTGGCTAAGTCCCAGTTCCTTCACTTAGTACCCAAGTATCTTTGTTCAAATCAACCTAAACTTCCCTGTATTCAAAATGAAGATAGTTCTAGTTTTTCTGCCTAGATCAGAGGGAGCTGTGAGAATCAAATGAGACATATTAAAAAGGTAGCAATATCAGGTGGCCTAGCTACAATGTCCATAGGAGCCAAGTGTGAGGCACACTTGCAGGAATGCTACAAAATTCTAGCAGCTGAGCAAACAGAAGGCAAAGTAGAGAGAACACATGCATTCTCTCAACAATTCCAACTATTATCCTCTAAAATTTCCATCTTAGAAAGAAAAAAATCCCTGAATAGGTGACATCTTAAGTATTACTAACTAACTCTTTTTGATCAGTTAATAATTTGGAAGGAATGAGTTGAAGGCAAATGAGAACAAGAAAGAACATTTGACTCTGTACTGGAAAGCCCAAAAGAAAACGGGGCAGGGTCGAACCAAATTCACAATTTTGCCTGACTTGCTTGAGTTACACGACTTGGTTCAATTCATCTCCTCAGGCCATCTCTAATGCTTCTACTGCCTGAGGTGAGAAAACCTACCCTGCATAGCAAGTTGAAGATGTTCTCCAATTCCTCATCTTGCTTTTTTCTCCTGACTAGCTAGCATTCTAACTTGATCTGCTACATAAAAAGGATCTCACTGTTCTATTTTGCTCTTACCTATATTCAATGGCTCTGGTGTAATAGATAATAGCTATATCAAATCTTTCTTTGGAAAACTCTTCATTTCCTTTCATTTTCATTAGTTCTCCTTGCTGAAAAACCAAAGTGAAAGAAGAAAAGTAAAAAAACAATCAAGAACCTCAATACCTAGGAAAAATGGTTCTGGGTTTCTAACAACCTGGGGGATTATTTACATAAAAAATGAGAATGCAATATCCAATATTTTGGTATACATATTTAAAAGAAAACTGTCTCTAATGACTCAATGCTAACTCTGTTAAAGAAATATTAAGTAAATAAAACCATTACATTATGAATAAAAACTAACAATTGATCCCTTTGTGTACAGTATTTGGCAGGCAATTTTAAATATGCCTTATGAAGCCTGCCATATGGCAGGAAACAAAAATAGATGTAAGGTAGAATTTTAATTTTAGGTTAGAAAATGTGATATTATTTAATAAACCTGAGTGCTACAAAAACAATATATACACAAATAACACATAGGCAATGTTGATTAGACTAATTAACCCCCCGAAATGAGGCAACAAAGTTAGCAAGAATGAAATGAAAGATGCTACAGATACAACCGAAACTTTTCACATCATTCAAATTTTCAAAATAAACAAATTAACTAAAATAAACTGAATCATATCAACTATTAGAGAATTAAATGGAACATTAAATATTTTCCTAAATCTTTTTTTAAAAATTTAGTTAAAATCATATTTCCTATGAGTGAATTGTATGGCACGTGAATTACAACTCGATAAAGCTGTCACCAAAAAAAAACTGTATTTCCTCAACTAATTAAAAGCCTTTTATTTAAAAAAAAAAATCAAATTTCAATTAACTTAAAATCTCTAACATCACAGAATTCTGATCAAGATGTTGTTTTCCTTTTCCAAAAATTAAATATTCCAATGAAAATTTATTAAAATTTTCCCTCATAAGTAACTGAATTTTACAGTTTCTTGTATGTTGTCAAATACATACTTCCTGAGTGTTAATAAAACTTCTAACAAGTAAATCTTAAAATATACTTACAAGTAAATATTTATTCTCACCTCTATACACTCCGCACAATTTTGAGTTTTAAATTCTTCAAGCAAATTGCAGTTTTCTGTTACAACTTTAGTTATGTGATACTTGTCTAAATTTTATTTTTAGGAGAGAGTGAGAGAACATTTGTTTTAAAAAAAAAAACAACTGATATTGTTAATGTTCTAATTCTTAAGATAGGTAGGTGAGTCCATGAAGTTCATCATATTATTATACTTTCTAAATAACACGTTTCTTGTAATCTTTTACATGTATCAAATAATAATTTAAAATAAATTACTGATAAAATGTTTCAGAAAACATTAGATTCATTGCTTCCTATGAATCTAATCTCAGTTTTACTTCTAGCATAAAAAAACCACTTGTTTATTATTACATTAGTTCTAATTGTAGTTACAACAAATGCTCTGTCATAACACATTCCAAACAGGCCTCATAATTACTCAATTCAACAAACATTATTGGGCACCGTGGGTACCTGGTACAATGTTCAATAAAAATGTCTGAAAACAAAAACCTGGAAAACTTCTTCCTAAAATGTATCTATTATAACAAATGAAGAATTTAAAATGTCTTAATTTAACATTTTGACTCTCATGAGTGAAATGTTAAAATGAGACGTTACTTGAAACATTATTCTTATAAAAAGAAAATGATTGAAATGCAGTAGGTAATAACCAAAATTTATGTTAAAAGTTTACCAGACCTCATTTTCTGAATTTTAAGCTATTCTATAAAAAAGATTTAACTGGTAAATAATTTTTTTTGCAACAAACCTACAGAATCATTTCCAAGGCAATAGAAGTACCTAAAATTTAAGATTCAAGAAAGGATTTGGGAAGGTCACCAAGTAAATTAAAGTAATACTAAGCGACAGAACAAGATTACAGGATGAAAACCTGGGCTGTGAGATCAGAGAGCTCTGACTTATCTAGATTCTACTACTTACTAGACTGCAAAAATATCACTAAACCTCTCAAGACCTTAGTTTGCTCATTTCTAAAATAGGGACAATAGTTGCCTTACAGAGCTATTATAAAGAAGATAGAACAGAGAAAGAAAGTCAGAAATAAGCCCACATGGGTGCCCAATACATGATATTGGTCCTCTACCTCTATCATAAAATCTAGCCTATAATGGGGGCCAGCCCGGTGTCATAGCAGTTAAGTTCACGTGCTCTGCTTCAGCGGCCCGGGGTTTGCAGATTCGGATCCCAGGCACAAACCGACGCACTGCTTGTCAAGCCACGCTGTGGCGGCGTCCCATATAAAATAGAAGATGGGCAAGGATGTTAGCACAGGGCCAATCTTCCTCAGCAAAAAGAGGAGGATTGGCAATGGATGTTAGCTCAGAGCTAATCTTCCTCACAAAAAAATAAATAAATAAATAAATCTAGCCTATAATTAAAACAGAACAACAAAGAGAACCACTTCTATCGGTATGACACACCCCAGTGTCTAACAAACCTATTAGAAATACCTGTCTTTGACAAATAACAACAAATGCTGGAGAGGTTGTGGAGAAATGGGGACCCTCATTCACTGCTGGTGGGAATGCAAACTGGTGCAGCCTCTATGGAAAACAGTATGGAGAGTCCTCAAAAAATTAAAAATAGAAATACCGTATGATCCAGCAATCCCACTCTTGGGCATCTACCCAATGGACACGAAATCAACCATCACAAGAGGCGTATGCACCCCTATGTTCATTGCAGCATTATTCACTATGGCCAAGAAGTGGAAGCAACCCAAGTGTCCCTCGACTGATGATTGGTTAAAGAAGATGTGGTATATACATACAATGGAATACTACTCAGCCATAAGAAAAGACACAATTGTCCCATTTGCAACAACATGGAAGGACCTAGAGGGTATAATGTTAAGTGAAATAAGCCAGAGAGAGAAGGACAGACACTGCATGAACTCACTCATATATGGAATATAAGTGAACACACGGACAGAGAGAACTGATTGGTGGTTACCAAGGGGAAGGGGGGTGGGGGTGGGGCACAAGGGGCGAAGGGTTACATCCACAAGGTGACGGACAAACAAAAATGTACAACTAAAACCCCACAGTGTTATAAACTATTAAGACATCAATAAAAAAATGGTAAAAAAAAAAAATCACACAAAAAAAGAAATACCTGTCTTTGTGTTTAAGCTTCATTTCTCTCTAACACTTAGGTCAATAGTGCAAAATTTGCTGCCTTCTCAGTGGAGATGGCAAATTATTATTGGTCATCATCAACTAAAGAGTCGAATATTTCCTGTTTCAAGATTCCTATAATTATACTATAAAAATACTAACATTCAAGTGCTTTAGGGAAAAATATTTCACCAAGTAAAAAAATATATAAGGCAGTTTCATCATACATAAGAATAACAGATTCATCAGGGAAATTAAAATTACAATCTTAGCTCTGTTACTTATTTCTCTTATGAATAAGAATACATGAGCCCCAGTTGTGGTCTATTTCTCTCGATAATGACATCCATTTTGCAGGATTTTAAAAAGTATGACGTCATAGAAATCATCAAGACAGGAAATATAGAGTAAAACTAACTACAATGTTAAAATTCTCTTATTCAGGCTTTTCTCTTACTCGCAAGAGAAAAATATTTTTTAAAATCCTAAGAAATTATGTAACTACATATTCCATTTTCTCAAATAATACCTTTAAAAACTAAGTAACAATTTAAAGCATTTATACTTACATTCAGTAAAGAAAATACTTAACATAGGCCAACAACTGTCAACTGCTCCTAATTTAGGTAGAATTGTTACATCGCCTGTGTATTTCACCCAGTTCAAAGCTTCTTCCATTGCCAAGATTTTCTGTTTCAAAAAGAGGGATAAAGAATGTGATTTGGGTATTAATTCTAAATTTACACGTGACATTATAAATTTATCTTATATAGTATTTTAGATTCCTAATACGAAACTTGTACAACCTCACATTTTCATTACTCCAGCACGTAACCTAGAATAGCTGGACCCAACATACAAGTTAACAGATACCATGGACTCACATATGTTATATCTTCAGGCAACCTCAGGCTACCCTCAGAGCTTAGGATGCTAATGCAATGATTACTGATCTGGAAGCTGATCTGGCCAGAGGCTACCCTAGGTAGCAGGAGAGTGCAATAATACAAGGTGAACGAGGGGTTCATCTCAAGATTTCATCTCAACTAGGACTTCTACCCATAGCTCAAGGTTAAAGGTACAGATTAAGCTTCACCAATGGGACAATGTATTTTAAATGGTTTGTGGCAAATAGAAGAATAAGGAGACAAATAACAAGAGGGGGGCGTGGCTGGGCAAATGAGCACTCAGTGCAACGATCTTCACGAAGAGTCAAGAGTTCACAGAAACGTTATCCATACTTCTAGTGTCTGAAATGACTTCAGAAATTAAATGGTGGTGTTATCAATGCAGGCCTAAGGGAAATACGTTGATGTTCATGTTAACAGGAGCATTAAAAATTGACTTATTGTATCTGGAGATTACCTAATAATTATACATCAAAATATGTTCATACCAGGGATCTAACAATTTCATTTGGGAGAACATACGCCAAGTAAATACTATAAAAGAGAAAAAAGAATCAACTTGTAAAAGAGACTGAAAATTACACTACATATATGGGAAAAAATGAATATGATGCAAACCCCCAAAATAAGGAGACCGCTTAAGCAAAATATAGAAGTCAATACTACCAAATAGTAGATATAAAACACTGACCATGTGGACCCAATACATAGGGCAATGGGCAGTGAGACGACTGCCTTATTTACAGTGGTTGTGCTGGGCTCCCACATTAACACTTACGCTTTCTATTTTATAACCAATTCTCAATAAGCCTCCAATAAAGAATGAATCATTCTGCAAAACAAAAAAAAGAACAAAACATATTTTATTTCTTATTCAGTCAGTAATACTTGAATTTTCCAGTAGATAAAAAAATTCCAAATTTTAGAAATACTACTGTATGTACATAGTAGCCCACTTCCCACAAGCACCTTCATGTTCAATTTACTTCTTAAGGACCCTAAAAAAGAATTCAGAAATAGTCTTACATAGGGTTCTAATAATAAAATGATTTCATGTAACTTTTAGATGTATGGAATTTAAAGTTCATTACACCTAGATTTTTTATAAAAGTATGCTGGCTGCTATTAAGTTACGGCAAAGGATTATCTGCAGAAAATAAACATCAGATTGCTCTTTCTAAATTTAAGTTTGCAATTAGAATAGTACCAAGAAAAACATTTGGCTCCATAACCAAACGAAATAAGAAAAATTATCAAATGGCTTTAAAGGAAAAAAGAAAAAAACCCCAGTGTAGTACAAGTACACCTCCTCAAATCTGACATGACGAAGTTTACCCCAAAGAAAAAAATTTGTTGTGGTGGTCGTGACAGCGGCATGACTTTATTTTACAAGACAGAATCCATCACTTTCAGAACTTGTGACAGGGGTTTCTGTGAACCAGGAGCACACTTTCATTTGTGAAAAATTCCAATTTCTATCCTTAATGATAAGGAGCAGTCCTGGTTCTCATCATGTCGCGCCAGAATCATGAAAACGGCCACCTGCCTGATCTCTCAAATACACAGCACAAACTATGGATAGCAGAATAATCTCAGGCTAACCAAAACTAAAACCATTACCTGTTAACCACTAAAAATTAGTAACATGAGCCTGACACCATATAAATATTTATATTATTTAAATAGAGGGGGGGAAAAAAACCACATTCTACCACTTACCACAACTTTCTTTGCCAAATCCACAATATCTTCCATCAATTCAAGATGCTGTAATTTCTTCAAACTTATCTCAGAAGCATGAGGACTGCTTAAAGACAAATTTACTTTTTAAAAGACTGGGTTCTCATATGTAAAAATTCATTAAGCTTTATACTTAACTATATATTATAGCTCAATTTAAACAACTTGAAAAAGCTTTTCTCTATTTCTTCACTCTAGGTAACAATAAATTGTTTACTAAGTGGATAAAATACTATACTTTTTCCTCTCTTCTGTATTACAATGCTGATATTTATAAACAAGCATATTAATTTTTCCTTACTCAGCTTCAAATTTACCATCCAATGCTGTTCAGAATTTCATTCATTATAATGTTACCACAATTATTCATTCATATCCAAATCCCAAGTATCAACTTCTTCCACCCTATTAAACAAAAGTAAAGCTGAACAGTATACAAGAAGGAGACACATGCCTTCCATTATACTTGGCATTCCTCAGTACTGGGCAATATGCTTACCACTGTTCATACTAATGAATAACATGTAGTAACTTACGTGGCCTCCACACAGGGGTGCAACCGGGATATTACAGAACTATGCTGACGTTGAAACAGAAGTGGCCAGAAGACGTGTATTTTAATGGCATCACAGTAATCTTGCAGGACAGAAATTGGTTTACTACACCACATACTGCAGATGTCAAATTCTTAATTAAAAAAAAAGTTTTAAATTAACATTCTGTGCCTCCTTTTGGAATGAATCAACACTGTTAATAGAGAAAAGGCAAAAACGGATATGGAAAGATAAGAAATGAATAGATGAAATATTTTAACCAGTTAGATGTTAAGCATATTTAAGTGTTAGTTAAAACTCTGTTTTAACAAAGAAAGGTTTTGGTTTCTAGTGAAAAAGAATAGTAAGAATAGGGTTTTTTTTTTTTTTTTTGGTGAGGAAGATTAGCCCTGAGCTAACATCCATGCCCATCGTCCTCTATTTTATTTTATTTATTTATTTATTTTTTTGTGAGGAAGACCAGCCCTGAGCTAACATCCATGCCCATATTCCTCTACTTTATATGGGACGCCGCCACAGCGTGGCTGACAAGCAGTGCATCAGTGGGCGCCCGGAATCCGAACTCGCGAACCCCAGGCTGCCAAGCGCGAACTAAACCACTACGCCACCAAGCGGCCCCCCATCTTCCTCTACTTTATATGTGGGACGCCTGCCGCAGCATGGCTTGACAAGTGGTACACAGGTTTGTGCCCAGGATGCGAACCTGCGAACCCTGGGCCACTGAAGTGGAGCACATGAACTTAACCACTATGCTACCAGGCCAGCCCAAGAATAGACTTTTTAAAAATATATGTCTGTCATGTTGACGTGAATCGATGAACATCTTGATAGTCTTTCAACAAATTAAAATTAAAATACCAATGTACTCACCTAAGTTTCTCTCACTTTGGGTATAATCTTTATACTGTCTACCCTGAAAAAAAAAATTCTTTTGATTTGTATCTGGTAAAATGCAAAGTACAGTTCTTGATTTTTAATGTAAAAATTATCAGTACTAAACTAAAAACTTCTGGTGCACATTTACTTAAACACTTTGAATACAACATCTTTAACTAAAGGCCTTTAGGCCTTTTTCATAGTGTTTCCCCTGAGTCTGTTTCTGTGGCTCTCCCTAAGAGCTCTTCTAATCTCTAGTCAGAAAACTTGCACCATCACTCATTCTCTGGCACTGCACATTCTTGTTGTTGAGGCACTGCTTACTTTCCCTTCTGAAATCACCTCTCCAAAAGCATGTACACCTACCTCCTTTTAAAAACTCATGTAGCACAAAAACATCTTTACTCAGCTCTAAATCAAAAAATCTTTAACAAGTAAATCTTAAAAGTTCTCATCATAAGAAAAAAATTTTAACTATATGTAGTGATGGATATTAACTAGACTTGTGATTTCACAATACATACATACATCAAATCATTATGTTGCACACTGGAAACTAACATAATGTTATATGTCAACTGTATCTCAATTAAAAAAGAAAAAAACCTTTCTGGCAGAAAAACAGACAAACAGATCAAATGGAACAGAACTGAGAGTCCAGAAACAAACTCACACATCTATGGAAAGCTAATGTGCAACAAAGCAGCCAAGAACACACAATGGAGAAAGGAAACTCTCTTCAATAAATGGTGCTGAGAAAACTTGACAGTCACATGGAAAAGAATGAAAGTAGACCATCATCTTACACAATACACAAAAATTAACTCAAAATGGATTAAAGACTTGAATGTAAGACCTGAAACCATAAAACTCCTAGAAGAAAATATAGGCCGTGCACTCTCTGACATCAGTCTTAGCAGTGTATTTTTGAATATCATGTCTCCCCAGGCAAGGGAAACAAAAGGAAAAAAAAACACGACAACATCAAACTAAAAAGCTTTTGCATGGCAAAGGAAACCATGAATAAAATGAAGACAAACTACCAGTTGGGAGAAGATATTTGCAAATCACATATCCAATAAGGGGTTAACATCCAAAATATATAGAGAACTCATATAGATCAACAACAAAAAAATGAACAGGCAGAGGATCTGAATAGACATTTTTCCAAAGATATACAGATGGCCAACAGGGACATGAAAAGATGTTCAACATCACTAATTATCAGGCGAATGCAAATAAAAATCCAGTGAGATATCACCTTATGCCTTCAGAATGGCTATTATTAAAAAGATAAGAAATAACAAGCGTAGGAGAGGATGTGGAGAAAAGGGAACCCTCATACATTGCTGGTGGAATGCAAACTGGTGCAGCCACCATGGAAAACAGTATGGAGATTGCTCAAAAAATTAAAAATAGAAATATCATATGATCCAGCTATTCCACTGATGGATATTGATCCAAAAAACATGAAAACACTATTCAAAAATATATCTGTGCCCCTATGTTCATTGCAGCATTATTCACAATAGCCAAATCTTGGAAACAACCTAAGTGCCACTGATGGATGAATGGATAAAGATGTGGTACACACACACACACACACACACACACACACGGAAACAACCTAAGTGCCACTGATGGATGAATGGATAAAGATGTGGTACACACACACACACACACAATGTAATACTACTCAGCCATAGAAAAAGATGAAATCTTGCCATTTGCGACAACATGGATGGACCCTGAGGGTATTATGCTAAGCTAAATAAGACAGAGAAAGACAAATACAGTATGATCTCACTCATATGAGGAAGATAAACACATAGATACAGAGAACAGATGGGTGGTTACCAGGAGTCAGGGGAGCGTGAAAGGGGTCAAGGGGCACATGTGTACAGTAACGTATGGCAACTGGCCTTTTGGTGGCGAACACAATGTAGTTGATACAGAAGTCAAAATATAATGATGCACACCTGAAATTTATATAATGTTATAAACCAATGTTACCTCAACAAAAAATAAATTTAAAAGACAATTCAAAAATAAATAAATAAATAATAAATTGTTAAAAACCTTAAAGAAGACACAATGTTAAAAACAAAAAGCTAAGGAATCTACTTACCACACCATCACAGTAAAGTTGAGTCACACGAACATAATCATTGGACATAAATTTAGGAGCAAAGACACAATCGTCCACATCAGGGCACTCTTCTAACAAGGCATAATCTGCTACAGTGAAATCTCCCAGGGTAAAATCATTCATGGTGCACCATCCTAAGAAAACCACACAAACCCAAATAAGTAATTAAATCATCTGAGATGCTATAAGAAGCAGTTTTCCTGGCTTCCATGGTATATTAGAAAAATACTTGGAACTTATGCCCCAGGGAACTAACTCCAATAAGAACACCAGACTCTGGAAGATTCTCATCCTCAATTCTACTATTCTTTCCCTCTGACCCTCTTCAAATGTCAGTTTAATCTACTTCGTCTTTTCCTTAGGTTCACACAGTCACCATCTCTGCTCTGAATTGATGTATTTACATGTCTCTTTTAGATGGAAGATAATTAAGGGCATCTTATTCATCCATGTGCCTTGTTTCCATATGCCTTGCACATGGTAAGCCCTCAAACAAGTGTTTGCTGAATGAACAAAAGACATCTTTCCACACTGCCCTTTTACCCCATCTGCTTTTCGTACATCCTGTGAAATATGCCATTTCACCACATACAAACTCCACTACATCCTCAACCTCCTGGCTGGAATTAAATCCTGACTCCACCGAGAAAATGGTTTCTTATCAGCTGCTCCTATTCTCCTACCCACCCATCAGTGTGTGTTTCTGTCTTGGGCACGGGGGCAGAGCTGGAGCAGTACAGGGTGAGTCTGTCAATCTCCTAATTCCCCACAGTTGCATCCAAACCTTCCATCCTTCTAACAATCACTGCTCCTAACACCCTTACAACTACTACGACACACAGTCAGCACTGCTAGATTGCATAGGTGGGCAAAAACCCTCACATTATCAACAATCATGTCTTAAAAATAATTATTTCAATGGGGGAAAAGGGGAATTAGGGCTGGAGTTTCAGACTAAGGTTTTTTCCCTAAAGAAAGTTCAATAATAAAGATTTACAGCTATCAGAGAATAGCTACAAAGCCTAAATATCACTGAAAAATGCATCATTTTATTACTTCTAACTCTTGTCCCAAAATGGCTTTCTTCTCCTATCATCACCAGCACCTTCATTAACATCATTTTCTATACCTTTTCACTTCACCACTATTATCCCACTATTGTTAGAACAAACCAAGTTTCTTTTTTCCTAAGCAAGACCACCATCAGTCCTTGAAATACAAATCTGTTTAATTAATCCTTCTTATGTCCAATTTGCTGTATGAAAACCTCACAATATCAGAAGTGAAAAACAATAACAATCTTCCTAGCAAACTATGTGTACTATTTGTCACATATCATACCAAGTGTTTTACATGCATCATCTCATGAATCCTCACAGCAATTCTTCTCAGGTCCAATTATCATCATCTCCACTGCACAGATGGGAAATATTCTTGGTAAAATCAAGTAATTTGCTCAAGGTCACCACGCTAGGAAGGATTCAAACCTAGGTCCTCTGATTCCATAGTCTCTCCTCTCAAACACTATATTTCACTAAAGTATCTACTTTTCCTTATCATTCCCACCTAGTTATCTCTTGGCTGCTGTCACGTTTAAGAACGCTGGCAACCAGTTCAGAGGGTTCTCCTCTCTATTCCAAATTCTATCATCATTCCAGCCACATCAAGGTCCATGTAGACAACCACTTCAAGATGCTACCCTTGCAGTTTAACTACCTCCTCAACTAAAATGAACTTCACTGCCCACTTCACCTAGGCTCTTCCTTCCCAAGGCCACACCTCAGATCACTGCAGCTCTAAATCACTTTTTAAACCTTCACCTCTGACTGGCTCCTCTCTTACCACAGTCCAGAGTCATTATGGCCCATGTCTCCCCTATCTCCTACCACAGACATTCTTCAACCTCATCAAAAATTCTTCCCTTTTCTCCCATTCAAATCCTCCATCCTCATTCACTTTCAGTTTCCTATAATAGGGTTTCTACTTCTACCATTCAAAGGAAACCACTTTCAATAAGGTCATTAGCAACCTTCTACAATAGACTGGTTATATATAATGTCTGGAACCTGATCTGCTCTGGATGAACAACATTTCCAGAGTTTAGAATTTAAGTCCAAAAGTGAAAAGTGACTGGAGAAAATAAAAAGACATTTTAGCACCCAAAGTATGGCACACATGCTATCCTGGGAAATATACGGTTTTAAGTTCATTTGTCTTACAAACATTTTTTGTATATAAATCCAGAAAGAGCCAAGAACTATCTGTCACAGCCCACACATCACCAGCATGGCACACAATTAATGTGCTCATATCCGGCAGACTGAGTCATCATGACGTGGGTCATTCACAGCCTGGCAGATCTCACTGATACCACATCCTACACCAACTGTACCATAATTACGACACTAGTGTAATTTTTATTTTCTATTTGGTTTTAACCAGAGAGGTGATGTGGCATAGTGTTTAAGAACATGGACTCTGGAACCAGACTGTCTGGGCTTGAATCCTGGCTCTCCCATTTCCTGAGTGTGTGATCTTGGGCAAGTTACTTAATCTCTCTGTGCTTCACTTTTGTCACATATCAAATGGGATAGCAATACTACCTACTGATCAACCAGTTAACACATTTAAAGTGCTTAGAACAAGACATGGTATGTAGGAAAAGCTATAAATATCAGCTATCGTTAACATTAATATTAGATGAATATTTTTAAAAATCCATTGTTTCGATGCTTCTAGCTAAATGGCTACCTTACTTGCTAAGTCCAAAGAGAACTTTTCAGCTCACAACTTACTTGACGCTGTTGACCACTTCCTCCTTCTCAGAACTCTTCATTTGGACTCCAAAGACCATCTTCTCCTGGTTCTCCTCCTATTCTTCTGGCTGCTCTTCCTCAGTCTCCATGGGCTCTTCTTCTCCATTCCCTGCCACCCAAACGTCAACTCTCTTTTCTTTTCACGCTTACTCTCTCCTTGGGTGACCTTATCCACCACATCCATGGCTTTAAAACAGCACTTTCTGAACTTCCATCATTTGCACAGCTTCACCATGATTTTTGCCATTTCCACATATCACATGTATTTTTACTTACTTAGTATTTCTCTTTTATTGGGCTCGCTTGGCCTAAGTGATAATATCCATGATATAGGTTTGATGTACAACTTATGTTTTCCATACATATTAAATTCCTAACTACTGAAAAAATGTCAAGTGTTTATCTATGTACCACTTTAAATTATCTCATACTGCACTATAGCAAACAACA
The DNA here is from genome assembly GCA_031878705.1 of Tapirus indicus. Classification (NCBI taxonomy): domain Eukaryota; kingdom Metazoa; phylum Chordata; class Mammalia; order Perissodactyla; family Tapiridae; genus Tapirus; species Tapirus indicus. Next base: position 33,367,734 of record CM062936.1, on the reverse strand, counting down.
GCTGAGATGTCCAAAAGCTGAAGACTCTCAAAGACCTCCAGGCTGGGCTGCTTCTTGTGACTTCTAGACCCTCCCTGTCAACTGCTACGGATCTTAATCAAGATGTCTCACAAGCCTCTCAGATTCAGTAAGCTCAAAAACAAACATCTTTTTCCTCAAAAACAGATGAAACCAAGTTCTTTCCTCTTTCTGTATGCTATCAGTTAACTGCTCTACATGCCACCTGGTGACCCTAACTAGAAACCTGGGGGTCAATCTAGACTCCCCAGTATCTGTCAACATTCCTATCCAACTGACCACGAAGTCCTGTCGTTTCTACTCCCCTAAGAAATCAAAAATTAGCACACATACACCTCTTCATGACCAATGCCACTGCCTTAGTTGTAGCTTCATCTTTTCTCCTCCGTACTAATTTAACAAGCAGTCTCCTAACTGGTGACTTGCTTTCAATCTTGACATCCTCTAAAACTCTGATCATAATATTTGACTGCTTAAAATTATTCAATAGTTTCCCTTCATCTTCAGAATGAAGTCCAAACTCCCTACTATAGCACAGAAGGCCTTTTGCAATCCTGTTCCTGCTTTTATCTCCAGTCACTCCATGAAATCCAACTTACAAGCCAGTCATATTCAACTGCTTGTCATTCCTAAACACACCTTATTCTGCAACCTCCTAATGCCTACCAGTCCTTAATAATCGATTCCAGGGAGCATTTCCTGATCTTCTCACTACTACCAAGTTTATTTCTGCACCTCTTCTCTGTAAGCCCAAAGCACCCTGCCCATATCTTTCTGACAATAGTTTCCACACTGTTTGTTCATCCCAGGTTTATCTCTGTACATTCACGATAGGTCCAGAGGGTACACTGTGCCCTACTCACCTTGATACCCTAGCTCAGTGTTTCCCCTATTTTTAATTTCCATTCCCCAAAGTAGAAAACTTTGCCAAATCCACTTGCCACCTGTAATGTTATTTATTTATTTAATACTTTTCTTTAGGATAACTCAACTTTTAACTTAGAAGTAAATTTATTTTAATAGAAAATGTGATATCACCAAGAAATCTTACATTTGGTAGGACAGCACTTTCTTCCTAACACAAACTAAAATAAATATACTACTAAAATTAACCATTCAAGTAAAGGACTTCTGATCCCATCGGTTAGGATGAACTAATGGGGGACTCTATCACTCCAAAACAAAGTGGATCCTAGATTTTAAAAATTTAAAAATTTTGCTGAGCTCAAAGAAATAAGGAACATTTAAAGTCACCCTTTTCTCCTAAAAGCAACAAACCTCTGACAGTCAAAAGCTTTAAGTAGTTAATACTAAGAGTAGCAGTGGGATCAGGACACTGAGCCCTGGGCCAAAAGCAAAGTGAGGGAACTGAAAAGTGGTCGCATGAAATTCCCTGGCCCCTAACCAAAGCTGATACAAATCCTATCAGAAGAAAAGCATCCCCAAATCAGACTCTCAAGATTTCCACAGAGAAAGATCAAATACAAATTCATAATCAAAGATCACCAAGCACAGGAGGTGATAACCCACCATGAGGGAGAGAACAGAAAAAACAAGCAATAAATTTAGACCCCTAAGGACATTAGACACTGGGATTGCCAGACACAGTCTACAGAACAGCCATGGATTTAAAAAAATAAGCAAGCAACATGAGACTATAAAAAATGAGTATACCTAAAAAACAACCAAGTGGAACTTCTAGAAATTAAAAATATAACTGTTAAAAGTAAAAGAAAAAGAATGATGGGTTAAAGAGAAGTTAGGCACAGCTGAAGAGAAAACTGATGAACTAGAAGATGTGTCTGATGAAATTACCCAGCACTGTAAATTCTAGTAAAAAGATAAGGAAATGAAAAATATGAAAGATGAAAAGTGATCTGGGAACAATCTAATACATACATATCCAGTTAAATTTCCAGAAGGAGAGAATAGATAAAATCAAAGAGAGAAATATTTCAAGAACACAGGGCTCAGAATCTTCTAGATGTCATGAAAGACAAAATTCAGAATCAGAAAACATGTATCCAAAAGAGGATAAATAAAAAGCAATCTCCATTTAAACTTAGAAGTGAAATGACATAACACCAAAGACAGAAAATCCAATGGAGCCAAAAGAAAAAGAATATTTTCTTCAAGAAATTTCTTCAAGAAGCATAAATAAAACTGTCAGCAGATTTTGCATGTAGAATAACATCTTCACCATGTGGACAGAAGATAGACTGTCACCCTAAAACTATACACTTATCAAAATTCTCTCTTAAGAACAAGAGTAAAATAAAAATAATTTTAGATAAAAACTGAGTTGTCCACCAAGAGACTTGAACTAACTTCTAAAAATACCAATTAAAATACACAAATTGTCTGACTGGATTAAAAGAAAAATCTATTAATATGTTCTTTATAAGAGACACCAAAAGTTTAAGGACAAAAAAAGTGACAGTAAAATGAAGAAAAAAGGATATTCCAGGTAAATTACCACCAAAAAAAAAGGTGGAATAGACAAAACAGATCCTAAAACAAAAAGCAAATTAAGCAGGGAGAGGACCACAACATAATAGAAAAGTTTCAGTACACTAGGAAAATAATGTTAAACTTGCATGTATCTAATCAAATAGTCTAAAAATACATTTAAAAAATGGTTAGAACTACAAGAAGTCTGTTAGAAGGTAACAGTGGGAGATTGCAATTCATCTCTCTCAATTAATGATAAGTCAAACAAAAATTAAAATAGTCTGAACACAATTTACAAGTTTGATCTAATGGACACAATTAGAGAATACATACTTCTCACAAGTACGCATTCTCTGACGACACAATTAAGAAATAAAAAGAAAAAAAAGTTAATGTACATACATGTAAAAATTTCAAAACACATTCTGAAGAAAATTTAAACACGTAAGTCAAAGAAATCAAAACGAAAAATTTAAAATACTTAGATTTGAAATTTAATGAAAACACTATAAATTAAACCATGTTAGGTAAGACAAAAATAAACTTTGAGGAAATTCATACCTTTAAATGCTTTTATGAGAAAATAGGAATGGCTGAAAATTAATAAGCATGTAATTTAAGTTAGAAAAATAATATAAGAATAAACCCAAAGAAAGGAAATAATAAAGAGAAAAAAATCAATCAACTAAAAACCAAAAATATAACAGAAAGGACTAATTAGGCCCAAAATTAATTCTTTGCCAAAATTAATAAAATAGACAAACTTTTGGCAAGATTAACCAAGAAAAAAAGAGAAGTCATACATAAAGGATATTCAAAATGAGGTAAGGGAACATAACTACAGATAAAACAGAGATCAAAAAGGGAATTAACTAACATAACACCACAAATTCGATGCCAAAATACTTAAAATTCTTGTTGAAAGGACAAATTTCTAAAACTGACCAAAACTGACTATTCAACTGCAAACTCCATCCAGTAGTTCATAAAAAGACAATCCATCAAGATCAATTTGGGTTTATCTCAGGAAAAAATGCAAGAGAATTAAGAATTTTAAAATGTATAAATTGGAATACATTACATTTAACAGATTAAAGGAGAAAAACCACAAGATATTCCCAACAGATGCAGAAAAACATGTGACAAAATTGCAAACAAAGACTTCCCTAACTTAACAAAGAGTATGTATAAAAACTCATAACAAACATTATTTTTAATGGGGAAACATTCCCTTTAAAATCAGGAATGAGATGTGTATGCCCCCTATAATCACTTCTGGTGAACAACCATAATCACTTCCGTTGAACATAGATCTAAAAGTGTGCCAGTATATTAGGAAAAGAGAAAATAATTGGAAAGAAAGAACCAAAAGTGTCACTATTTGCAAATGATACAATTATCCACATAGAAAACCTGAAGACTTACAGAAAATATATTAGAAACAATAGTAGTTTATCAAGTGGATGGCTAGAAATCAATGTAAAAAAATCCATTAAATTTCTATTTACCAACAATAAACAGTAAGAAAATAGAATCTTAAAAAAGAACACCATTTATAATACCAAGAAAAGTACTAGAAACATCAGAATCTACATTTAAAAAGTGTTAGATCTGTATGGAGAAAATTTAAAAACTATATTAAAAAACAAACGGAAATACATACCATGTTCTCAGACAGGAAGGCTCAAAATCTTAAAGATTTCAATTCTCTTCCAACTGATTCAATCAATTCCAATTAATTCTCAAAGAGTTTCTCATGTCACATGACAAGCTGATTCTTAAAACAAGAACAAAGGTCCAAGAACAGCTGAGACTCAAGTCCCCGGAGATAGCAAGATTTCTGGTAAAGCTATAGCATTAATTACAACAGTGTGGTACCAACACAGAGACAGACAAGTGGACAAGTGGCACAGGAAGATGAGCCAGAAACACACCCATGCATATAGAAACTAAACATGTCAAAGACGTGGTTCAGCAGATCACTGATGAAAAGAGTGCCAACTCAATACATGGTATGTGGACAACTGTCACCACATGGGGGAAAAAAATGAATGTGGATCACTACCTCACACCATACACAAAAATCAATACCAAATGGATTATGAACTTAAATGTGAAAGGCATCATTTTAAAACTTCTAAGAAACACAAGAGAATGTCTTTATAATCCCAGAGCAGAAGTTTCCAATTAGATTACATTAAAATTAAGAACTCTGTTCACCAAATATACCATAAACAGTGAAAAGACAGACCACAAACTGGAAGAAGATATTTACAATGCATATAATCAATAAAGGATTGGTGTTTCCAGTTTCTTAGTTTTAAAAGACAACCCAACAGAAAAAATGGGTGAAAGATATGACCAGATATTTCACAAAAGGGAAACAGATGGCTAATATCATACAAAAAGATGCTCAAACTCATTAACAATCAAAGAAATGCAAATTAAAACCACAATGACACATTATTTCATACCCATTTGATTGGCAAATATTAAGAAGTCTGACAGTAACAAGTGTTGCAGAGGATACAGATCAACTATAACTCTTACACACTGCTGATCCAAGTCTTGACAACTGCTAGCCAAAGCAGAAGCTGGTACAACAACTTCGAAAAACAATTTGGTACCATTTTGTAAAGTTGAATATTCAGACCCCATAACCCAGAAATTCTACTTCTAGCAAAAAGCTTATCACAGTGGTATTCCAACCTTTTTTTTTTTACTCAAAAACCACCAAAAATGCTTTTCAAAATTACATACTCGTCACACTTTAAGATAACATCTGCAAAATTTCAGGCTAAGCTTAAATAATTGCAAAGGATGAATTTCTGAAGTATCACAGTGACATTTTAAAATCAAACTGACATATCATTGGTTTAAATTATGTTATAATTATTACAGCACAGAGTTGATCAAAAAATAACTATCTATGCTGATAATTAAACATAAAAAGTGAAATTTTATTGGAAATGCAGCTCTTGAGATGGGAAGTACCTGGACTAAAAGGGGCTTTCCCTAACACTATACACTGTATTTTAAATTCTCCCTTTGTTTTCCTTGCAGTTTTTCCACTTTGGGCATTGCCCTAGTAAGATTCCATGCAGGTGAATGGTATGCCCTCCTTATCTAAGGTGGAAGTGCTACTGTGAAAGGGAAGGTGGGAAAGTGGAACCAGCAGGAAGCCACCATCATAAGCCTCAGGCATCACCAATTTTAGGAGAGAGTACACATGGAATTTAATGATCTATAAATTGATTCATTCGTATCACCTGTGCCCAAGTACTCCTTAGAAAAACCTTCATCACTCCCCTGGGGTTCATATACCCCAGTGTGAAAATTAGAAATTCTTGCCAACTGTGTACCAGAAGATATGTACAAGAATCTTCATAATAGCACAACCTTGAAACAACCAAAATGTCCATCAATAGAAAAATGCATACACTGTGTTCTATTCACCCATGGAATACCACACAGCAATGAAAATTAATGACTTACATCTATTCTCAATAACAGAGACTCAGAAACATAACATTGAGAGAAATAAGCAAGCCCCAGAAAACTGTGTCCAGTATTTGTTTTTTTAAAAACTCAAAAACAACACAAACCATACAATACATTGTTAAGGGATGTATGCATATCTAATAAAATTATTTTTTAAAAGCAAGGAATGACACACACAATTCAGGATAGCCATTCTCGAGGTGAGCACATTCAATACTGGTCATTTTGATTCTTGGATTGAGTGGTGGATTGACAGGTTTTCATTTTATTGTTTGCTTCACAACTTGCATATAAGTTACATATATTTTGAATGTATCATATATTACATTAAATAAAATTTTAAAAAACCATTCATCATATGAAAGAGTATTTAATTACCTCACCTGCCTCTAGAGAGGTACATACTACATACCATGTAAATTACTATCTTTACACCAACCACAGGAACTGACATACATTAGGTACAAAATAAATGTTTATTGGAATTAATCTTATGAGGACCAAATGAGATAAAGACTGAGCCAGTTAGCTGTGAGAAATGAACCCATAGGCTGACAGAGGGCTACAGCAGAAGCCGAGGTGGCTCCAAGCAAATTTAGCTGCAAGCTGAAGTTTTAAGAAAGCTGGTCAGTGAAGAGACGACAAACATTTAAAAATCTGATAGCAAAGTGTTAGCAAGGCTATGAGAACAAAGGTGTGCTCACTCAATACCAGTGAGAGTGAAAATTAGCACAACCACTTCGAGAGCTTCTGTGATATTTGGTCAAGATGAAGATGCACATACCCTACTATCCAGCAAATCTAGTACTCAGTGTATTTCCCAGAGAAACTTCCAAATGTGTGTACAAGCAAATGAGTACAAAGATGTTTATTGCAGGATTGTTTTTAGAGTAAAAAACCAGAAACAACTTCAAAGTCCATCAATAAGGAAATAGATAAATTATGGTATATTCATACAACGGAATTCTATACCAGTAATTAAAATGAAAACCAAAGATAACATAATTATCCAATTTATTCGTATATAAATCTCAAAAATGTGATGCTGATTGACAAAAGCAAGTGGCAGAAAAACATACATCATTTAATACCATTAAAGTTTAAAACACACAACACTATATTTTGTTTGTGGATTCACTGTGATCCAAGTATAAAATATGCACGAGAATGAAATACACGGACCAATAAGGTGGCTACCTCTAGGGAAAGAGGGGGAGGAACTGAGAGCACCTCCAATATCTGCAATTTTCTCTCTTAAAAAAAAAGGATCTGAAGTAAATTTGGCAAAATAATTACATCTGTAAATCTGAATCATGGATTCGTTAGATTCCCCCTCTGTATTTTATATGTAAAACATTCCAAAAATTAAAAGGGAAAATTAGGCAAGAGTAAGAAAATTGAGCAAACGAACAGAGAGAAGACACCAAAACGCAGCCCTTGAGCGCAGAGCACGAACCTTTAAGCAAGAGGAGGAGCAGCTGGGTCCCTACAGAATTTGAAATTTCTTTGTATTCTTATAAGAAATTCCATTTCCCTTAGGATAAAATGCAAATTTCTTGCAATAAAAAAAAAAAATGTCCTAACTAGAGCTGTAACTATGAGGAAACTACTCCCAGGGGAGGAGAAGTGAAATCCTTGCTTCCCGCCAGGATGTAGGGCAGAATCAACAGAAATAATTTGTGAACGCCATAAAACACTACATATGTTATCAAGAACACACAGGGTCAGCTAGAACGTATCTGCCCAGTTGGTGTGTGCATATATTTTAAGGGGAATTCTGCAATTGAAGGGTTTGGGGCATCCAGGGCGCCTGTGGAAAAGGCACGCCGCACTGGTACCTATGCCCTGGCTCCGTTTTTGCCCCTTGGCCCCCCTAATTCCGTCCTCATAACAGGCTGGCTCGACAGGCCACACCTGACATCGTAAACCCTGCGTAGCAGCTGGCCAGACCCGCTGCTGTCCCAGGTTCCTGAAGCGTCGGGGGAGGGAGGATGCTGAGAGGGGGCGCAGGGGAGGGAGAAATGCTGGGTTGACTTCCCCCACTCCTGGTCCCCTCCTTGGGGAGGGGCCGACCCCGACTTCGCCGCCATGCTCACGAAAACAGGTGGCGCAGACAGAGAACACAAAACACAGAGGCCGGGGCGTGCACGAGTGTTCACGAACACTCGCAAACAAAAACCCGCACCACCGAGATCACGCACTCGACAGGACCCAGGGGCGACAGGCGCGCGGGGACACGCGAGGATGCACACCGAGCAGGCGGTGCTCCAGGCGGGAGTCACGACTGCAGGAGACACAGGGAGCAGGGGACGCACACCCCCCGGGGGGGGCAGTGACACGAAGGGGGGCCACCCACAGAGCGGGGCGCCCACGCCGTGGCCGGAAAAACGGGCGCGGACACAAAGGAGCTGGGGGGGGGAATACACGGGCGCGTGCCCGCGCGCTCGGACCGGGGGACCCCTCGCCTAGCGGGAGTGTCACCGTCGCCCGGACCCGGGAGAGGATGCGCGGGTGGCAGGGAGATGCACACACAAAGGGGCACCTCCACCCTCACCCGCACAGACACCCGGACAGGCCAGGGCTTGCAGAAAGGGGACAGAGACAAAGAGGACACACCCACTGGGGCCGACAGAGGCGGCCACACCCCCCTGCGCACCGGCACCCCGACCCACGCAGACACACCGCGGGCACCACAGCGAGCGACGCGCACACACCCACACTCACCACACACCCACGGAGGGGGTGTGGAGGGCCCCTCTCCCCGGGCATCTCGGCTGCAGCGCGACAAGGAGACACATCCGGGAGCCCTGCCGCGCGCCGGGTGTGCACTCACCTAGGCCCGCCGCCCGCGGGCCTCGGACGCGGCCCGCCGCCGCCGCCGCCTCGGGCCCTCCACGTCAGTCGGCCGGCGGGCGCGAGCGGGCGGCGGCGCGGGCGGCAGACGCGTCACGTGGGCCGCAACGCACATGCGCGGCCGCCTCGCCCCGCCCCCTTCTCCGCGGCGGCGAGCCGAGCGATCCCGCCGACCCCCGGGCTTGCGCGCTCCAGTACGACGCGGGTCGCGGTGCGCCTGCGCTCGGGTGGGTGGGCGCCTTCGCGACTCGAACTTTCCTTGGGTTTTTTTTTTGGTCTCTCGCCCCACCCCCCCCACCCCACCCCCCACCCCACCCCCCACCCCCCGCGGCTTCCTAGTCGGCGCTTGCGCAGGGGACTCAGCGCTGAGGGGGCCGAGCGGCCGGGAGGGGCCCCACTGGTCGCATGAAGGACACTAGGTCGAGGGCCTCCCCCACCCGCCCTCGAGTGAGAAACAGAAGCCCCCACGAGTGGGCAGGCTCGGGTAGGCCTCGCGGGCCTCGCGCCCTGCCCTGACCTTCTCGGAGGGAGGCGAAGCCTGCAGAGTTGGAACGCAGTCTGTCCCTCCCCTGCTGTCCCCTCACAGCCTCCCCTCCGTGCGCGCCCCCGGGAGGGGGGTGTGCGCGCGTGTAAGCGGGTGTGTGTTGGAGGTGTGTGCGCAGGATGGCAGTTTGCAGTGCTTTAGGCTGGGAAAAACACTGCAGAGGCTGTGCCCATAGCAGAGCGATGAGGTTATAACAGACCAGTGGTGACGGGGAGTAAATCACTGACGGGTGGTTGTGTTTCTTTTCCACAGATTGTCTAAAGCCACAGGGAAAATGGTGGAAAACTCACCGTCGCCATTGCCAGAAAGAGCGATTTATGGCTTTGTTCTTTTCTTAAGCTCCCAGTTTGGCTTCAGTAAGTACTTTGTTGAGGGATGGCCAGGGCCTTTTTCTGGTGTTCAAGAACAAGGAAATTACTGTTTGTTCTTAGAATGTGCACATGTGAACTGTGGTTCTTTCTACCTATGTCTCTTTTTAAGAAAACCTGAAGGGAGCCTGTATTTGTTCATAGGGTTTTATGTGCTTGACACTAGCCTAAAAGATTTAGTCTCTTTAACAAATATTTATACAACACCAGACAGGATGGCAAAATGAATAAAACCTGGTTCCCATGGTCGTGGTCTTGTGAACAAGACAAGTGAGTCTACAATTAATACTCAGTGTTGGATAAGTGCCGTGCGAGCCCAGTGGAGAGACATGAGATCAAACTGGGAGATCAGAGTTAGCTTCCCCAGCCCAAAAAGAAGGGAGAAGTGGGAAGGCCTTGAATGAAGGATTTGGAAGTGAGTAGTTTGATATGGTGCCAGTATAGCCTGTGGGAGCTAGGGAGTGAAGGGAATTAGGCTGGAGAAGTCAGGTGCCCTTTACATCCTGGATCTTGCTCAGTCTCCGTAAGACCCCATTTTACAGATGAGGAAACTGATGCTCGCTGAGACACTAAGATGCCCAGAGTCACACAGCAGGCCCCATGTCTCTCCTCAAAAGGATTTGAGAATTATGAGGGAAACGAGGGAGAAAATTGAGTGCCCACGATCCAACTTTGTGGAATTTTGTGGAAATCAGGGACGTAGGGGAGTGGTAGTGCTTCTAAACCTTAAGTGCATCAGTATAGCCAGCCAAGCTGTTAGCTAGGAGAGTCTGTGGGGTGAAGAAGTTATAACTTGAGTTCAAATCCTGACTCCTCCATGGATTAGCTATGTGACCTAGCGCCATTTACTTAACCTCTTTGAGCCTTCAGATTCTTCATCTGTAAAAGGGTCGTGATCATGTTTATTGAATGTTTATCAGGCACAAGACAATCTTATGAGGTAGATATTGTTATTTATGTCCTCATTTTACAGATGAGAATACTGAGGCACACGGAGTTTAAGGTACGTGCCCAAGGTCACACAGCCAGTAAATGATGGAGCTGGAATTTGAACCTAGACACTGGGTTGACATCACTCTGCTGCCTCTTATGGCTGTTGTGAGGATTAATTCTGGTAATTTATGCAAAGCACTTAAAACGATGAGTAGGAACAATAAGTACTTAAATGTTAGCTGCTGCTGTTATCATCAACATCATCGTTTTTGTAAATCCTTGTTTATGAAGGATTAGAAACTATACAAATAAATAAAAGCAATGACTTTAAGGCTTATGTCCAAAAATACCCACAGCCGAAACTTAATTCAACAAATTTTTGAGTGCTTACCACATGCCAGGCACTGTTATGGGCAAAGGAAGAGCAAAACAGCCAGAAATTTCCTGCTTTCATAGAGTTTTCATTCTCGTAGGGGGAGATAGCCAATGGACAAATTAACATATGTACACTGTCAGAAGATAACATGTACCATGGGGAGAAATTAAGCAAGAATGGAGAATAAGGAGTGGGAAGAGGTTGCTGTTTTAAATCCAGCACTCTAGAAGTGCCTCACTGAGAGATGAGGGTTAAGCACAGGCATGAAAAGTGCAAGTTAGCCATGTGGTGGTCTGGGGAAAGAGCCTCCCAGACAGAATAGCCAGTACAGAAGCCCTTAGGAAGAAGCATGCCGTAGGTTCGAGAAACAGGTGGATGTCAGTAAGGTTGAAGCCTGAGAAAGTGAAGCAGAAAGTACGAGGACAGAGGAAGTCAGAGGCCAGTCCATAAAACTAGGTGGTGGGTGCAGGAGGGTTACATGATTCTCTCTGTTGAAATATTTACTGATTTAAAAATAAGGTAATTGTGTTAGTCTGCTCAGGCTGCTATCACAAAATACCATAGACAGGGTGGCTTAAACAGTACACATTTATTTCTCAGTTCTGGAAACCTGGAAATGGCAATATCAGGGTGACAGCATGGTTGAGTTCTTGGTGAATGTCTTCCGGCTGCAGACAGCCACCTTCTTGCTGTGTCCTCACATAGTGGAGAAACTGCACACACAAGCTCTGGGCTCTTCTTTTTCTTATAAGGACACTAATCCCATCATGGGGGCCCCACCCTCATGACCGCTTCTAAACCTACCTCCCTCCCAAAGGTCCCACCTCCAAATACTGCCGCACTGGGGATTAGGGCTTCAACATATGAATTTAAGGGGGTACACAAACATTCAGTCCATAAAGTAATTATAGCTTGTGAAAATAGCTTTGAAGGAAATAAATGGAAATGATAGGGAGTAATGAGGGTGTGGTGGGTGGGACACAGCTGGAATAGCAAGTGATGGGGAAAGTTTCTCTTAAGAAGTTGGCATCTGAGCTAAGATCTGAAAGGAGAAGGAACCATCCGATGAAAGAGCCAAAGGAAGAAAATTACAGGCAGGCGGCACTCACTGCAAGTGCAATGGCCTGAGACACCATCGAGCTGAAGCGTAGTGCATGAGGCCTAGACGTGGGAGAGGTGGGCAGGAACCACATCTTTTAAGTCCTTGCCAGCCCTGGAAAGGAGTTTGGAATTTATTCTAAGGGCTTTGATGTACTTGAACAGGCAAGTGTTATGGTCAGATTTATATTTTTGGAAGGTCACTCAATGCTATGTGAAGAATGACTGCTCAAGTATTTTCTTTTTTCGAGGTTGAAATTACTGGACACCCACTCTGAAAACTCCCCCTAAGTCATTCATCCTCTCTCGCCACTGAATCTGGTGGGGCCTCTTACTGCCTTGGCTAACCTCCTACTCATCCTTTAGGCCCTAGTTTTCCTCTAGGAAATCTTTCCTGACCATTAACATTACCTCCATCACCACCAGTGGTGCCCCTATATCATCTTTTTGCTCCTATAACATCTTTTATTACTCACTCATTAGCACTTTTCACAGTGTACTGAAAATATAAATTTACTCGTCTGTATTCCTCACTAGATTTTAAGCTCAGGGAGGGGAGAGGCCATCTCTTTTGGGTTCACTATTGTATCTCGTGCTCCTGACATACAGAATTCTGTAATGTATATTTGTTGAGAAAAGTGTTAATCTTTCGTCGTCATTGATATAGGTAGTTTGAAATTTGTCTCTGCCACTTACCTAAGGCAGATGATGTAACATTTCTAAGATTCTGTTTCCTCATCTATAAAAACGGTGTGGTACCTCATAGGATTGTTTTGAGGATTAAATGAAATAATGCATGTAAAGTGCTTGGAAGTGTGCTTACCCCTCGGTGAGTGCTCAGAGGTTAGCTATTGTGACTACATTGGGACCACAGTAAAGGATGCCTCAAAGACTTGGATTGAAGGAAATAAGATTGTACTCTGAGAAATAAGGTAGAAGCCCATCATGTGGTGCATCAGGACAAGGGTAGATAAATTCACCTGTAAGCAGCTAAATGTCTATAATTATTTCAAGCCTGTGAGGATGAAGTGTTGAACGCCTACTACGCCTAAAGCAAATTGCTGGGTGCTATCAGAATTACAATAATTGCTGAGGCACAGTTTCTGCCTGTCAGTTTCTTAAAATACAGTGTGAGTTAAGACATGTTTAAAAAAATGACTATTGGAAAAAAAGGGGAGTTGTTGTTTAATGGATATAGAGGTTCAGATTCGCAAGATGAAAAAATTCTGAAAATTTTTTTCACAGTAATGCAAATATACTTAATGCTACTGAATTGTACACTTAAAAATGGTTAAATTTTGGTTTTTTTACCACAATAAAGATTTGACTGATATAAGGTAGTTGTGATAAGTATCACAAGAATGATACAAATAAGGAACTAGAAGAACTGAAAGGAGGGAAAAATCATTTCTGAGCGGATCAGGGAAGCTTCAAAGGAGCCTTTTTCTTTTATCTGAACCTTGATAGATTAGATGCATGCCTTACTTTTTTCTTTTTTTTTCCCCCCCTCTTCTGTAGTATTGTACCTCGTGTGGGCTTTTGTTCCTGAATCTTGGCTAAACTCCTTAGGCTTAACTTATTGGCCTCAAAAGTAAGTTTAATATATTTCTTAAATAAAATAAGAGTATATTAATGCTGCTTTGAAGGATCAGATTGTTCCTTAAGACTACCCAAATTTTAAATATTTATTCTTTTAAGATCCATAAATAACCATATAGAAATTTAAAGCTCTTTAAAGGTGATCATTGATACACCTCCTTATTAAAGATGGTGGGGTGAACACACATCTTTATCTCCATTTCCTCCCAACGTCTTGCTAAAGTGACACCATAGAAAAATATATAAGGTATAAACCCACAGGAACAAATAATGGAACAGTAGATAAGAAGTATCAACCACATTTTGGGAAGTGGATTGCAGATAGGTGACTGACTTAGTTCCCACTTTTTCTACATTGCTAAAGGGGAGAAGCTAGCAAGAATATTTGTGCCCTAGAACTCCAGAAAGGCTCAGACACTGGAGGTACAGGTACCTCATTAGCATGGTAATTCTGGGTTGGGCTAAAAACAGTGTTTAAAGAGCATTAGACCCTTAAATCCCCCTGCTCAGCCCTCAGAGCTGGGAGACCAACCCTCCCCTAGAAGGCAGGAATTTTACTCTCTGGAAAAATTGAATGAGAGTCTCTAGCCTGGGGACAGCAGGTCTAACTGAGTGTGGAAATGAGGCTCCTTACTGAAAATGGGAATAAGTGTAAATCTGCTGAATGATAGGATTCGCCCAAGCACCTTTCCTCACTAGGCTGTCAGGCTTGTGGTTGCCAGGCTTATACCACCCTACATCTCCCAGCAAAAGAGAGAGGTTCCTCGCTGAGGAAGTTGGCCAGCTCAAGAGAAAGGATCTCTAACTTCTGACATTTGGAGGTCCTCCAGTGAATGGCCAGGTCTCCTACAGTGAAGCTCACCAGTTGGCCATTCTGCCCACATGTACACAGTGCTTCCGGTTAGCTTGTTGGTACTTCATTTTTAAAAAAGGAATGGATGGCCAGAACTTACCGGACATTAAAAGAAAGCCTCTAAAATGGAATACAAAAGAGAAAAGCAAAAAAGGGAACTTGAAGGAAATGAAGATAATGCAAGGAACAGAAGAAAATTTTAAAATAACAAAATCCTCGAAGAGATAAAAGATTACAACTATGAAACAACAGAATACTATAAAAAGGGAAATGTTCAGGGAATTACTATGTTTGGAAATTATAAATATGATAGCCATAATTAAAATTTAGTGGAAGGGTTAGAAGATAAACCAAAAGTAATCTCCAGAAAGCAGAACAAAAGACGGCAAAATGGCAAATAGAGAAAAGACAAGGAAAGTATAACACGGCGAAAACACTCTTAGAAGTTCCAGAAAGAAAAAACTGTAGGGAGGAAATTATTAAAGAAATTAACACACCCAGTAAAACATCCAGGATAGAGCACTTGATATGCTTAACTGTACTGAGAGGCATGTTAGAGTCCTATCAGAGAATTTGAAGATTGAGTGTTGATAGGTACATGGGAAACCAAGCAAACAGACAAAAGGATGTAATTACTAATTCTAGGAAAAACAAAAAGTTGTACAAGGAAACAATAATAATAATACGCTAAGATACTCAGTTTCAAACATCATTTATTTAGTCACAATAATTTTTAAAAACTGTTGTTATGAGCAGAAATTGTGATGGAAGTATAGTAAGAGGATAGGAGGAAGGTGAGAGGGCAGAGTGTAAAAGAGCTCAATCCCCCATCTCTATATTAGGTAGTCCAGAGAAAATGTCTGAAATTGAAAAAAATCAAGAAGAAATAATATGAGTACACTGTGTAGAAAGGTGGAGGTCAATACCAGAAGAAACAGCTCAGGTGCTAAAAGTGTTTCCTTCTGGAGAATAAGATAAGACTCCAAGGTTAGGATGGGTGGGATTACAGGATTGCCAGTTTTCATTATAGGCCTTGTAGAATTATTTGACTGTCTTTTATGTGCATGTATTACTTGAATAAAAATTAAAATTTAAATTTAAAAGTATGTTAACTTGGTGATGGACTCCTGAGAGTTAGAACTTTTTAGGAAGTCTGTTACCTACTTTGATATTCTCTTCTGTAGATACTGGGCGGTTGCATTGCCTGTCTACCTCCTCATTACTATAGTAATCGGTTATGTACTCTTATTCGGAATAAACATGATGAGTACCTCTCCACTCAACTCCATTCACACAATCACAGGTAAATGTATATCAAAGGAAGTGCTGGGGGATGGAGGACTGGGGTATCAGCACTTTGATCTAGAAAAGCAGCCAAGAATAGGCTGCACTGGGTGACACACATTGGCACAGTAAAAAGAACCTAGGAGAAATAAATACAAAATTATACCAGAAGAACTGTTTACATGGCAAAAGTAAGTTCTGATGCATATGCTGTTTGTAGCACTAGTTAACAAGTGTATGTTCTCATAAAATCCGTGAGTATTTAATATGTTGTTCAGCAGCTTTGCCTGAGAGCTGCTTTTATCCTAAACAGGCCGTGTTGATCAAGGGAGGGCAAATAGGTCCATGCAGACCTTGTCCAGGAGAGGGATTTGGGGGGTGTATCATCCTCAGGATCACTGTACACCTGACCCCAGTTAAGTGAATAGAAGAGCCACACATGTTTTTGCAGTTTTACTTTTTTTAAGTTCTTTTATTTCAAGTCTAAAGATTAAAATAGTTTCCTGAGCTTGCCTAGATCCTAGGAAGCGAAGTATTTTTTAAGTTCCCTGGTATGATTTTTTAACTTTTCAAAGTCTTTTTCTAAGCCTATATAATGTATTTTGAAAATCAATTATAGTATTTTTATATTTCTTTTCTGATAATCTTGTGTATTCCCTGCATTCTTGACTGGGATTACAGCAAATAGATGATTTGTGCAAAGAGGGGAAATTGTTACGTTTGCGTGAATAATTATACCAAATGATTTAATAGTTTGGGGGTATTGATTTAAATATATTTTCTAAGCCTGGGTATAATTCTGTCCCTGTGAGAAATGTGCAAAGGGGACTTTAGTCATCACTGTACAGTTGAATGAAATATAACTTTCTTATCCAAGTTAGAGATGCAAAAAGTACTTTGCTGGTTTTTATTCTAGTTGAGACATTTCTTCGAAAGAGAGAATCTAAGTAGTCTTTTAATTATGTTAAACATGGTATTTGTCATTATCCAGACGTTAGTCTAGTAAACTACATGGTAGGTCTCTGTAAACCCCAGAGACCATAGAAGAAATTGCTTGGGTAAACAGAGCCTTTGTTCTCTTCTTACAGATAACTATGCTAAAAATCAACAGCAGAAGAAATACCAAGAAGAGGCCATCCCAGCATTAAGAGATATTCCTATTAGTGAAGTAAACCAAATGTTCTTTCTTGCAGGCAAAGAACTTTACACCAAAAAATGAATTGTATGTAGACTAACACCAACATTTATTGTAAGTTTTTGACATAATAATTTTGACCATAATTATTTTGACTACCTCTCTTATTAATGCCTGGTATTGAAATGTAAAAAGGTGTAAGTTGAACTTCTCTTAGATTGTTTCATTAATATTGTAAATGTTCTCAAATATGAACTATTAATGGACAGAATAAATAAAATACTGCATTACCATGTAGCAGACTTTTTAAAAAATAAGTGTCAGAAGAAGCAAGAAGTCCCTCCAGAGAGGCATTCATGTTTTAATTTTCAAAGGGCAGTCGTGTCTTTCCTCCTGTTTGTTCTCAGAGGCCCAGAATTCCAGCTCTTAGATTTGAGAGAAGGGTGCATTTAATGTGTGTGTCCTTGCCATCAGATTCATGTCTAATGCACAAACAAATACATATTGAGTACTTACTACATACCAGGCACTGGGGATGTAGCGATGATAACATTCTCTCTCAGAGGGCCTACGTTTTAGAGGCAGATTGAGACAGACTAAGCAGATAAACAAGAAATATTATTTGTGATGAGTTCTATGCAGATAATTAGGATACTATGATATTCTAGAAAGTGAAAGGATGACTACTGCACATTGAGTGATCAGGGAAGGTTGCTCAGAGAGACGCAGTTGAGGTTGAGATTTGAATAGCAAAACAACAGGCGGTCATATAAAGATTGGAGGAGAGAGGGGGGCTTCCAAGTATGAAGCAGTATGGCAGACCTTCAGGTGGGAAGGAGCTTGGTGTGTCCTAAGGACAGAAGGCCAGCAGGGGGCCTAGAGAGCAGACTGGGTGTGTGGGGTGTGGGTGTGGTCTGGGGTGAGCCTGGAGAGACCCAGCCCCAACCGTGAAGGCTTTGTAGGCCAGGGTAGGAAGTCTGGATTTAAGTGTCAGTGTGATGAGTTTGAGGCACTTCAGATACTGAGCTATTGGGAGGTTTTAAGGAAAGGCATGACATGGCCTGATTTATATTTTTAAAAAGCCACTGGGTGGTGGGTGGAGAATGGATTGGGGAGGGGGAGTTGAGGATGGGGCGAGAGTAAAAGTGAGACCAGTCAGGAGGCGGTGGCATTCATCCAGTCAGGAAATGCCTGCTGCTTAGAGCAGAGTGACAACAGTGGAGCTGGGGAGGAGTGGGTGGCTTTGCAGCATTTGTTGGGAGACACAGCTGACTGGGTAGATGGATCTGATTGTGCAGGGTAGACAGGCTACCAACAGAAATTGTGATCAAGGGTCATTCCTAGGTTTGATGATTATGCCTTTTACTGAATCAGACAGTATTTGGGAAGGCAGTTGAGAGGGCTGGAGGATTGGGCATATTAATTAGTTTGAATGACACTGCCTTATTAATACCTGGATGTGTTTCATGTAAGATTAAGAAGCTTAGATAGAAATAAGCTTTAAAAAACAAATAGGGGCCGGCCCCGTGGCCTAGTGGTTAAGTTTGGCATGCTCCACTTCAGCAGCCCGGGTTTCAGTTCCCGGGCGTGGACCTACACTACTCAGTGGCAGCCATGCTCTGCTGGTGACCCACATACAAAATCGAGGACGACTGGCACAGATGTTAGCTCAGGGCAAATCTTCCTCAAGCAGAAAGAGGAAGATTGGCAACAGATGTTGGCTCAAGGCGAATCTTCCTCAGGGAAAAAAAACCAAACATATATAACTTAGCAAGAGTATACTCACAGTTGACCAGTGGGACCAAATCCAAGCTCGTCTAGCATTCAAGGCCTTCTAACTTTTTTTTTTTTCTGTTTTGGTGAGGAAGATTAGCCCTGAGCTAACATCTATTGCCAATCCTCCTCTTTTTCCTGAGGAAGATTGGCCTGAGCTAACAGCTGTGCCTATCTCTCTCCATTTTATATGTGGGACGCCTTCCACAGCATGGCTTGATAAGTGGTACATAGGTCCACACCTGGGATCCGAACCTGCGAACCCCAGGCCGTTGAAGCAGAATGCACGCACTTAACCACTACGCCTCTGGGCCAGCGCCAGGCCTTCTAACTTTTGACATCCAGAATCTCTACGTAGCAGTGGAGCCACACATTTTAATTTATACAAATTTAACTATGCTGTCTAAAAAAAAAAGAAGCTGATAATTTTTAAAAGTTGGGAAAACTAGGACTTCCATTTCAATACCCATATCCCTGCCCAGTAAGCACAAGATGGATAACGTGAATCTTCTGTTCCTGTTCCCTAGTTTGTCCTAGTTCCTGTATTTTTTATGGTAGGAGCATGGTGTGTCACCACATTTAAGAGCAGTTTGAGGAGCTGGCACAGCGGCATAGTGGTTAAGTTCACGTGCTCCACTGTGGTGGTCTGGGGTTTGGATCGGTTCGGATCCTGGGCATGGGCCTACACACCGCTTATCAAGCCGTGCTGTGGCGGCATCCCACATAACGTAGAGGAAGATGGGCACGGATGTTAGCCCAGGGCCAGTCTTCCTCAGCGAAAAGAGGAGGATTGGCAACATGTTAGCTCAGGGCTAATCTTCCTCACCAAAATAAAAAAGAGTGGGTTGAGGGGACCAGCCAACTCCATCAAGGGTAGAATGGTAAATAAACTGTGGTCTGTTTATACAATGGAAAACCACACAGCCATGCAAACAAGAATAGATTACTGCTCTAACAACATGAATGAATGTCACAGACATAATGCTGGGCAAAAAAAAAGCCAGACGTAAAAGAATATATACCATATGATTCCATTTATATGAAGTTCAAAATCAGGAAAAACTAATCTGTGGTGATAAATATTAGAATAGTGGTATTAACTAGGAGGCAGCACGAGGGAGCCTGCTGGTGCATTAGAAACGCACTACATCTTGATCTGGGTGGTGGTTACCTGGGTATAATACATTTAAAAAAATCAGACTTACATCATTAAGATTTGTGCTCTTGATGTTACACATCAATGAAAAGGAAAAGAATAGTGCCTGTGCCCCACTCCCAGAAATTTTGATTCATTGGTGTGGAGTGGGGTCCAGGCAGGGGAATTTTTAATGTCTCCCAGACACATAACATGCAGCCAGGGTTGAGAACTTCTGCCTTACTTGATTGGACTTACCTGAGTCTGTGGTCACTCAAGGGAGTGGCTGTTCCCTTTGGAGGAGAAGGTGGCAATTGTCAGAGCAGTCCTCTTCCCACCTGTGTGAGACTCCTGTCCAGATCAACATTATTCCTTTGTATAACCCTAGGGCCAGTCCTGGGCCCAAGAAGGTTTTGAAATGGGTCGGAAAAGGACCTTAACTAACTCCAGTACCACACTGCACTTTAGACCTCAGATTGTCTTTTCATTCTGCTTCCCAACCATATTGTCCTGATTGCTCCTAAGAGGTGATGCCAATGTTTGTCAGACTATGGGCTGCAATTCTTATGAGGGTCATGATCAGTTTAGTGCAGCAATTCTCACCTTTTTTTGGTTAATGTCAGGACTCCTTCATGCTCATCAAGAGTGAGAACCTGAAAGACTTTTTGTGTATGCAGATTATATTTAGAAATTAAATAAAAATTTTTTAAATATTTGTTTATAAATGATAAACCCATTACATTTTGATATATTTAAATAAAATATTCATGGAAAATAACTTTTTCAGAACAAATTTAGTGAGACGAGTAGAATTGTTTTACATTTTTGCAAATCTCTTAAACGTCTGGCTTAATGAAAGACAGCTGGATTCTCATATCTGCTTCTGCATTCAGTCTGTTCTGTTACCACATGTCACAAAGCCTCTGGAAAACTCCACTGCATACTCATGAGAGAATGAGAGTGAAAAAGACAAATAGCATTTCAGTATTATTGTGAAAATGGTTTTGACCTCACAGACCTCCTGAAACAGGGTCTCCAGACCACACTTTGAGAACCACTGGCTAGTGGGCCTCAACTAGCTTGTGTGTGTGTGAGCTAGAGTAGAATACAACATACAGACTGCATTGCACTTGGTAAGGGTAAATGCCTTAAACACCCCTGTGGCCATTTCAGATCTTCCCTGTTCCACCTCCTATCCCAGCCACTTGACAGTGCACCCTGGGAGGAGGGGGAGTTAACACCGTGGAGGCCAGTGTGGGGCACGCATCAATCCCCCAAGGAGATGGTTCTGAGCGTCATTTCATGAGCTGCTCAGGAGGTCCTGTGAGATTGAGGGCCGTCACCATGGCAATGGTGAACTCTGACGCACGCTGTGTTGGCCCGTCTGTCTTCTCTGTTTCGCTCCTCTTGCTTCCCACTCCTGCTCCCTAGTGTCACTTTCCAAATAAACTGCCTACACACAAGCCTTTGTCACAGGCTTTGCTTCCAGGGGAACCCAGGCTGAGACGTTTTTATTTTGTACATTGTATTTCAATGATAGGGCCATGATGTATAATGCATTTCCCTACTGCATGTTATAAATTAGGAAAAAAGTTTGAAAGACACTGTGTTTTGCAGTAGGCCCAACTAATAACATGAAATATGCCAAATAAGGGGCTGGCCCAGTGGTGTAGTGTTAAGTTCACTCTCTCTCTTCGGCAGCCTGGGGTTCGTGGGGTAGGATCCCAGGTGCAGACCTACACACCACTCATCAAACCATGCTGTGGCGGCGTCCCACCTACAAAAAATAGAGGAAAATTGGCACAGATATTACCCCAGGGACAATCTTCCTCAAGCAAAAAGAGGAAGATTGGCAACAGGTGTTAGCTCAGGCCCAATCTTCCTCACCGAAAAAAAGATTCCAAACAAAAAATGTCAGTAATATAAAAATGTTCCAATTTTAACAAAACCTTCAGAAATTAGATTTTTAGTGAGAATTAAAAGTCCAAATATGAAGTCACCTATATGAAAAGCCAACAGAATTCAAATCCAAAATTCTGCTTTCCCTAATTTCTTGCCCTACCCTGTTTTAGTCAGAAGGATCTCAATCAAGTGCCTGGGTTTCCTCAGGCTGCTGCATAGGCTCTCATTAGAACGGGTGTCACTCCTTGAGGAAATTGCTCCAACCCAAAATTTCTTGTATGTCCCACTTTTTCAGAGTCAGTAGGACACACACATCATATTACCAGCCCCATGCCCACAGAACTGAAAAAAGTCAACTACATCAATTGCTACAGCTGTTGTTCCAGAACCCAGTACTTCGGACAGTATAGACCCCCTACTAGCCAGTCACCACAGGGCAGACTGGATGGAATGTGCGGAAAGGGAGGCAGAAGAGGAAAGATTCAGAAGAAAGAGATTCTTCTCGATTTGTCTTCCCAGGATCAGGTCGGGCTGGGGCAGTTGTCAAGATTCTCAGTCACTCAGCATAAAACTCAGTGGGGTTAACGGTGGCACCATTTCCTGCTTTGGAATGGGCAGAAATTGACTTATCTCACCTTTTCTCTTCAGGATAGTCTAAGTCGAAACACAACAAAAGTTCATTTTTCAAAGAACAGCACTTTGAGATAGCCACGAAGTCTGTGGCCACATAGATAGGGACAGCTGATGTCTCAGTGGTCACCTGTATGGACTCATGACCAAGGACCAAATGTTCTCTCCCCCTCTGTGCCTCGTCACCAGGTAAGTCCCAGTCTGCCAGAGATGTGATAGAAACCTCAGAGACCAAAGGAACCATGAAGTCAGAAATGATGGTGGTGTAGAAAATACAGCTGTAATTCTTGAACAAGTGCATTTGTGGGCCGAGATTTCTATCTGTTTCACATGATACAGGGGGAAAACTCTCCAATAATTCAATACCCATCTCAGGCTGTTTCTGCAAATCCATAGTGCCCAAGCTCTGCTTGTGTAGGTCTCAGTCACAGAGGGTCACATGGCCAGGGCTGCATGACACCAGCCAAAGCCTCACGGTGACTCAAATGTCACTCCAATCGCCATAGTCGGCCAGAATGGCCCACTGTGTCATCGAACCTCTTTACATGGCCTCCACATGTTAGGAGCAGCTGTGAGTCAGCCTGCATCAAAAGGCCCCATCCTGTTCTCTTTGGTTTCCAGCACCCCCTCTTTTCACCGTTCTCAGTTAATGCGCCATGGGTTGGCATGCACCGGGGGAATTACAATCACTCCTCAGCACCACTCTGTGAAGGACAAGCGTCCGACAGAAATTACAATGCAGTGTCCACTTGATTACATACAGGTGGAGCCAGATTTTCAAGTGCTGCATAAACCTGAAGCCAAAACCAAGCCTTCTTCCTGAAATCTGATGTGAGGAGGGCTGGGCTTGCAGATCTAGAGACTTGGCCCAACCATCTGCAACCTGGGAGGTCCAGGCAGATGACAGACAAGCTCGTGTGTAGTCACCTTTGCCCCTTTCCACCCATCAGATGAGTCACACGCTCCCCATGAGTATCGGGGAGTATGGGGTAGAGAGAATGGCAGAAGACTCTTCCCCAATCCTTCCCCAAGAAGGCAGAGGTGTTTCAATCTCTGAGGCAGAAACAAGAGAAAGACGATGGTTCTCCTACACTGGCCACTTAGGTCGTCTCCTGTTTTCCACTATTTCTAAACAATCGATACAACAAACATCCTTCTGGATAAGCTTTGTGAAATTGTGTCCTTGGGCTAGGTCCCTGCCATTGGAATTATTAAAAGGTCAAAGGGCTTGAACATTTTTAAGACTCTTAATATGTGACGTCAGACTGATCAAAAAGGTTATATCAATTCACCGGCTCCCTGTAGCTCACTAACATTGGGTACTACCCTTATACTGGTGTGATGGTTAATTTTATGTCAACTTGACTGGGCTAAAGGATGCCCAGACAGCTGGTAAAACATTATTTCTGGGTGTGCCTGTGAGGATGTTTCCAGAAGAAACATTTGAATCAGACTGGGTAAAGAAGATCCTCTCTCCCCAGTATGGGCCGGCATCCAATTCCTTGAGGGCCCTGAATAGAACTAAAACGTAGAGGAAGAACGGAACCTCTCTCTCTTCTTGAACTGGGACATCCATCTTCTCCTGCCCTCAGACATCAGATCTCCTGGTTCTCAGGCCTTCGGACTTGGGCTGAATTATACCACACACTTTCCTGCTTCTCCAACTTGGCATATCTCAGCCTCCATAATCACGTAAGCCAAATCCTATGATAAGTCTCCTCTTATATATCTCTATATCCTATTGGTTCTATTTCTCTGGAGAACCCTGACTAATACAGCTGGGTAGGAAGTGTTCCTCACATTTGGAGTATATGAAAGTCACAATGTTCCATTTTTCTAAATCTTACTAAGTATGTTTTGTTTTCCCACTGTCCATTGTTGACAAGAATTTCACAATCATTTATTGGGGGGCTACCTCACCCTCACATGGGCTGTTAATGCTTATTCCATCCAAGAAAATGAGAAAGAATACTGGCTTTCAGTCCATGGTGTTTGCTGCTCCTGCCATTGTGCCTTTTCCCTATGGCCCAATGTCCCACCTCTTGCCCCCGCTCCCCAGACTACCACAGGCTCACACACCAACTCTCAGACCTCTGTCCCTCTGACCCCATCTCAGGACACCCAGGCCTCACTGCTGGGATTGGGCACCCACCTGTGGCAGAGGCTTCTGCATCCCCCAGTGTTCTGCTACCCAGCTTCCTCTGAAATGGTTCCTCACTTTTAATGAAGCACATAGTGACCTAGAATGAAGCTCTTTCCCTTGCAGCAAGGCAGTGTGACCTCAGTTTCTTCTAGGCAGTGCATTAGATGGAGGGGGGAAGAGTGTGTGTAACTTTCGTAGCGTCTTTCAAGGAAGGAGCATGTCCCTCTCCAGCCCTCCTCATTCCTGCTGCCTGGCATGTGGATTTAATGACTGGAAATCGAGATGCCCCCTTGGACCATGAGTGACCTTAGGAATAGAAGTCACACAGCAGCAGAGCAAAAAGATAGAAAGAGCCCGAATCCTTACATCACACCAACCCTGTATGGGCTATGTCTAGATGTGGACATGACAAAGAAATTTCCTCCTGTCTTGTTTCAGCCATTGTTATTTTGTGTTGTCCAATCACTGCCAAACCTAAGCCTAACAACAAATTTCCCTTCAGTGTCCAGGCACAAAGACGTCGTCTGTGGTCATCTGTGCCCTTCTGAAATAATCCTGCTAATTGCCAGAGTGAGCTTGGATGTCTATTCTCAACCTTTGATGTGGCCAAGAACCACCTAAGGAGCTATTCAAATGCAGATTCCCAGCTCTAGTAAGTCCAGAAGGCCCAAGAATCTGCATTTTTATTGAGGTATAATTGATGTATAACATTATGTTAGTTTCATGTGTACAACATAATGATTCAATATTTGTATATACTGTGAAATTATCACCACAATAAGTCTAGTTACCATCCGTCACCAAACAGTTACCAAAAATTTTTTTTCTTATGATGAGGATTTTTAAGATTTACTCTCTTATCAACTTTCAAATATGCAGCACAGTGTTGACTATAGTCCCTATCCTCTACATTACATCCCTAGGAGTTATTTATTTTATAACTGAAAGTTTGTACCTTTTCACCCCCTTCACCCATTTTGCCCACACTGCCCCCCTGGCAATCACCAGTCTATGTATCTATGAGCTTAGTTTTTATTTTGTTTTGTTTGTTTGTTTTGTTTTTTAGATTCCACATATAAGTGAGATCATTCCATATTTGTCTTTTTCTGACTTATTTTACTTGGCATAATACCTTCTAGGTTTATCCATGTTGTCACAAATGGCAAGATTCCATTCTTTTTTATGGCGGAGTGGTATTCCATTGTGTGCGTGTATGTGTGTGTGTGTGTGTACCCCACATCTTTATCCATTCATCCATTGATGGACACTTGTTTCCATATTTTGGCTATTGTAAATAAGGCCACAGTTAACCTGGGGGTGCATGTATCTTTTCAAATTAGTGTTTTCATTTTTTTCAGATAAATACCCAGAATTGGAATTTGTGGATCATATGGTAGTTCTATTTAATTTTTTGAGAAATCTCCATACTGTTTTCCATAGTGGCTGCACCAATTTACTTTCCTGTCAACAGTACACAAAGGTTCCCTTTTCTCCACGTCCTCACCAACACTAATTTCTTGTCTTTTCATTAATAGCCATTATAACAGGTGATATCTCATTGTGGTTTTGATTTCATTTCCCTGATGATCAGTGATATTGAGCATCTTTTCATGTGCCTGTTGGCCACCTGTATGTCTTCTTTGGAAAAATGTCTATTCAGATCCTCTGCCCATTTTTTAATCAGATTGTTTGGTTTTTTGCTATGAGTTGTATGAGTTCTTTATGTATTTCAGATGTTAACCCCTTATCAGATATATGATTCGTAAATATCCCATTCAGTAGGTTGCCTTTCCACTTTGTTGATGATTTCCTTTGCTGTGCAGAAGCTTTTTAGTTTGATGTAGCCCCACTTAATTATTTTTGCTTTTGTTGCCTTTGCTTTTGGAGTCAGATCCAAAAAATCACTGCCAAGATCGATGTCAGGGAGCTTACTGCCTATGTTTTCTTCTAGGAGTTTTATGGTTTCAGGTCTTACATTCAAGTCTTTAATCGATTTTGGGTTAATTTTTATGTATGATGGAAGATAGCAATCTAGTTTCATTCTTTTGCATGGGGCTGTCCAGTTTTACCAACACCATTTATTGAAGAGACTGTCCTTTCCCCATTGTATATTCTTGCCTCTGTCATAGATTGATTAACCACGTATGCATGGGTTTATTTCTGGGCGCTCTGTTCTGTTCCCTTGATCTATGTGTCTTGTTTTATGCCAGTACCATGCTGTTTTGATGACTACGGCTTTTTTTAACAGGCACCCCTGGAGACTCTGATGGAGATAGGCTGTGGACCGCACATTGAGAGATAGTGGGCCTTTGAAACAAAAGCCTGGATAAGGATGGTCTCCAGGCTACAAAGTCCCCTCCATTTGCACAAAAAGTTTTTTTTACTGTCCTCCCTGCACACTATCTCCCCCGAGACACACACACGCACACAAACACGCACACCATCCCCACGAAAAGAAACCTTGGCCCTGGGCTCGTCTGTCCTTCCTTGGGTGGAAAGGAAGACACTGTACTTTTTCCTTCGTGGATCTGTAGCAGCAAAAAATGAGCAAGATGCCAATAATCACCACTCGTCCCACTCTTGTTAATACAGTAAGTAAAGGAATGGCATGCAGTTTTAATTTGCAAATTTGAATACTAATAAGGTTCAATATTTTATACAAATAGTGAATAAACATACATTAAAATGGCCAACTTCCAAGAAGTAAAGTAAAAAGACATGGGCTTGGGCATCAGTCAGACCTGAGTTCAAATCTTAGCTCTGCCTCTTCCTGCCAGCGTGACTTTGGACAGGTTACTTGACCTCTCTGAGCCTCAGTTTCTTCACCTGTAAGACAACACCCATTTTGTAGGATATAGGGAAACAGGAAGTATATAAAACACTTAAAACTGTGCTGGGCACACAGTAGGCCCTTAAGTAACAGTAATCATTATTATATATCACACTTTTCCTCATGGTGATCACTGGCCTAGAATCTGCTTCATCTCCTCCAGTTCTCATCACCATTGTAATAGTTGCCTGTGGCTGCCATAACAAAGTACCTCAAACTTAATGGCTTAAATCAATAGAAATTTATTCTCTCACTGAAAACAGTTTCACTGGGCCGAAATCAAGGTGTTGGCAGGGCTGAGCTCCCCTCTGAGGCTCTGCAGGATAATCTGTCCCTTGCCTCATCCAGCTTCTGGTGGCTGCTGGCATTCCTTGGCTTGTGACCATATCACTCCAGTCCCTGCCTCGATGATCACAGGGTGTTATGGACAGAATATTTGTGTCCCCTAAAATTCATATGTTAAAATCGTAGTCCCCAGTGTGATGGTATCAGGAGACAGGGCTTTGGGAGGTGATGAAGTCATGAGGGTGGAGCCCTCAAGAAAGGGATTAGTGCCTTTGTAAGAGACCCCAGAGAGCTCTCTTGCCCCCTCCACCATGTGAGGACACAGCGAGAAGATGGCCATTTATGACCAGCTGACCAGACACTGAATGTGCTGGCACCTTGATCTTGGACTTCCCAGCCTCCCAAACTGGGAGAAATAGCTGTTTGTTGTTTAAGCCACCCAGTCCGTGGTATTCTGTTATAGCAGCCCTAACGGACTAAGACATGGCGTTCTCTTCTACATGTATATCCCATCTCCCTCAGCTTCTCTGATTGGCTTTAGGACCCACCTGGATAATCTCCCCACATCAAGATCCTGAACTTAACCACATCTTCAAAGACTCTTTTTCCTTACAGGGCAGCATTTACAGATTCCAGGGATTAGGACCTGGTATCTTTGGGGGCCATTATTCAGCCTCATTCCAATCATTATATATTAAAGTATGGCTTAAAATTCATCTCAAAAAACAAAAAACAAAAACCAATGTGCTAAGGATGGTACAGCACAAAGAAAGAAACCCTGTGTCGTCAACACTGAGTCCCCCAAATCTGGAGACATCCAATGCCACAGTTGGACTGTGTCAGATAATAAATCCCTATTGTGAAAGAGAGAGAGACACACATGCTTACACACAACAAGCTACCCTTTCCTCTCTCTGCCTGCCCTGTCTCTCCCCTGCCCTCTCTCCCCCTGTCCTCTCTCCCTGTCCCCACCTGCTCCCCTGTTGCCCCTGCTTGCCTGAACTACCCTCACTCATAGGGGCCTTTTCCAACTTTGCCCCTCTCCTCAGGAACAGCCTGCATGGTTAAGCATTTGAGCTTTGGATCAGAGCAGATCTGGATACCAGTTCAAGTCCTGGCTTCACCTCCTACTTGGTGTGGGAGGTCTTAGAGAGTTCACCCCCTAAACCTCTGTTTTCTCATCTGTCAGATGGGGGCAGCTCCCTCAGGATCATCCTGAGAGTTGAATCATGTGGAGTGGGTGAAACCCCGAGAATTGCAGAGCCTAGCCCACAGTTCTCACTGCTGTTCCCTAAGCATTCCCCATGCCAGCTGGCATCCCAGATGTGCTTCCTTCTCTCTCTGGATGTCCTCTGTGCTACACACTGGTCGGCACACATACTTTATCATTTTTTACTTTTCTTCTCAGGACCTTGTCTGATTTGTCTTGAGTCCCCAGTTCCTAGAATGGAGGAGCTAAGTATATGGTCATTGAATGAAAAAAGAAGTTCAGAGGCTCCTATCTGGAATCATCAGAAGTGTTACAATTAAATTGTTTTGAAGGTGCAATGACAGAAGTGTAAACTTTTTTCATATTTTAAGGAGTCAAATCATTTAAGGACCTAAATATTTAGAATTATCAATGTGGAGATCTTGTAATAACCTTAAATTACTAGAAAGCCATCACTATTTGCTTACTATTTTCAAATTTTGACGAGTCTTTTAAGATTTTTTTTTCTGCAGTTACTCAAGTTTATGAAACTAATCCAATAGCTACTTCAGATCAAATTCCCCATCATCATGTAATGTGAAGATTAAATTTAATGTGTGTGAAAGATGGATGAACTGCTGCAGGATGGAAAAGGCAATTAGAGATAATGGCCTCTGACCACAAAGGCACACAAATTAAAGAATTGTCAACCCAGGGCAGAGATTCTATCAGTGATGAATCTGTCGTTTCACTTGACTACTGAACTAGTACAATTATGGGAAAACTAACAGAAATGACCTGAGTGAACAGACAGACTGGGGCCATTTGTTTCTTAAGTGAAATTTCCAGGCACCCAACTTCAGCCTTTGCTTTTCCATCACTGCTGAGTGGCAGTTGGCAGAGAGAGATGACCTTTACTTAACCTTGAGAATAACTCGACCCCTTCCTGGCCAAAATAAGGAATGTGTGTCAGTGCCTATTGACAATCCATTTGCAGGAGTTTTTGAATGTTTGGTCTAAGTCGATGATATCTTTGCCTTTTTGAACTTTATTTTACAAAATAAATATCTTTCATAGGCCATCTTGGGAGTTAGAGAGGGCCACACACCATGTACAGACACATGACAAATTTAAAAGGTGACTTTTATCTGTTTTGTTTTGGTTTGGGTTGTTTTTTCACTCAAACATTCATCTGAATGAATATGGAAAAATAACCAGGTTTCATCTACCACTTTCTTACTGGAAGACCATCCACTTTCATTCCTCTAGGTATTTAGAAAATGTTTATTGCTGTCAGCAACCCAATAGATAAGTGATTCCAAAACAAATCCTAAATCGAGCCCTGCTTTTGGACTTAACTCCTTCCCTCCCAAACATACCTGTGTAGTGATTTGTTCAAAGATCTGAAGTAAACGAAATCAGATCAGATATCCAATCCCTCAAAGAAAATGGTTCCAGTGAAGTTAAGTCTCAAAACTTGCCCTCGTTTTCACCTCTCTAACCTGTCCTTATCGGGAGCTTCTTGTCACCAATGAGATTAGTGATAGATAGTGCATTGGGCTAAATCGGATTTTTCCTGTTGGATTAATCATGAAAATGCCATGAGCCAAATAACTTACCGATTGAAAGCTACCGATGAGCCCATCAACCACACATTCTGTGGATCAATAGACTATATCAGAAATACCCATGATTAAAAGCCTGTAAGATTTTGGCTAACGTTATTTCATGATTATAGAATTTGAAATCTACGTAAGTAATGAATATGGAACGGTATCTAATGACTGATGTTTTAAATGTTTTCGTTGTTTTTAGTATGTACCACTTATTTTTAAAGTAATACATATGCATTGTAGGGAATTTTAAAACTATAGAAAACAACAAAAAAATTAAAATCACCCATAATTCATCACCCAAAGATAATTACTCTTAACAGTCTTGTATAAGCCCTTCTAAGGAAGTGTGTGTGTATTTAACAAAAAAAGATCACACTGTAAATATAACTTTGCTTCATTTTTCAAGTAACATTATATTGTGAGCATTTAACAACTGCGTAATATTGTGTCATATGGACACGCCGTATTTTATTTCGTAAATTCTCTGTTGACTTTTAGGATGATCCTAAGTTTTCATTTTTATAAAGATTGTTATAACAAATATCCTTATATATTTATCCTTATATCCTTATATACCAAATATAGTATAAAAATATTTGTCCTTATCTCTAATTATATCCTTAGGAAATATTTATAGAAAGGGGTATAAAATTTCTAAAGGCTCTTATTACCCATTGCCAAATTGCTGGGAAGGTAGCCTCAATTTTACACTCCCACCAGCAAACCGTGACTGTTCACTTGTCAACATCATGTATTAATAACCTATTTATTTATTTAATACACATTTTAAGCTTTAATTATTCAAGAAAGTGATAGTGGGTCTTCCATATCATTTTCAGAATAATGAAATAAGTTCAAAGAAGTTAGAAGGTGTGGTTTGGAGAGTTGACAGGCCGTGATTTCTTAGGAATTTACTTAGACTCATATGAAAAGCAAATTTGTATTGAAAGCTTCCTGGCAGGCCCAGGAGGCAGAAATCACTTCTTTGTGTGGCGTGACTTAAACTTTGAAACTAATTTAGAAAATTCCCTTCACATACAAAATAATTCTTTTGCAGGAATGAAAATGGTTATTGTCTGGTTCACATTTTAAACCTGCCTAAATCATCTTTTGTGAACGATTTGCAGCAACTTTCCGTAATACAAGAAGACCTTCAGCCTCAATGAAAGTGGCCTGGCAAACTCTTCTCTGTTGAAGTGACAGAATGCAAAGAGAAGAAATATAGTGATTACAGACATATGCAAGTTGTTCGAGACTTACAGACCGTCCTGTTAACTAGGTCTCAGTTATGCTTACCACATTGTTCAAAAGAGAGTAGAGAAAACACGGTTCTAAAATCATGCTTAAGTCATGCCATTTTCCTTTTGGGGATTTACGAGAGACTTTACGAAACTTTGGAGCCTTAGCATCATTGTCAGGGGCACCCACTGTCACTCGGTTTTTGAGACACAGACATCAATGGACAGAAGGCCAGGTCAACCAGCTTTGTCACCAGTCCCTGCTCTTATTTCACAGATAAATCATGAATTTGAATTCTCTCTTCCATTCTTTGGCTTTTTTATCATAGTTGCAGAAGATAGCATCTTAGAGGAAATCCTTTAAATCAACTTCCATCTTGACAACGCCTCGTCTCAATCAGTAAGTGCCCAAGGCACAGGAAGTTTCTTTAAAAGAGTTTGCACGCTAGACCCTTATAAGAGAGCTGTTCTGAAAACTCCTGTCTCGGGATCGAACTTGAGTTGAGATACTGCTGTCATGACGTCCTTCTGGACCTGACAAGTAAGCCCTCCTGACGGAGGATGTGGCTCCCTTGTGCTTTGCATGTGTTACCGGGAAGGGCCAGGTAGGAAGTACAGCTGCCACATTTGTGCACTTAGGACACTGCAGTATCTTCTCCTTGCCTTAGTAAGCACCCACATGATTGGGCCTGTGCCTGCCTGCCCACATCCCACCACTCTCCTCTTGCTCCTTCTTCTCCAGCTCCACGGGCTTCCTTTCTGTTTCAGCTCTCCAGGTTCTTACTTATCTCAGGGCCTTTGCACAGGCTTTTCCCGTGCCTGGAAAGCTCCTGCCTCCACTCTGTCAGATTGCTATAGAAGTTTCTAAACATTCCTCTCAAATTCTGTGCTGCCTCGTCTCAGCCTGGTAATGCGCAGGTTATGGCCCAGCCTTAGTGCACAGAGCCCACTGTGAGAATCATTGGTTTGTCCCCACTAGACTCATCTGTCTTACTCACCACATGTCCCTAAGGCCTAGAATGGTACCTGGCATGTGAGTAGGTGTGTAATACATTTTTACTGAATGACATGAGTGGTTGAACGAACAACCAGTCACTGATAAGGGAGGGTGTGTAGCAAAAAGGGGTCCACTGGGCAGTTTGGCTGAGTGCAGGTGGTCAAGTCTGCAAGCATCATGGAGAACGAGCAGAGGCACAGGGATGACTCGGCAGCACTCTCACTGCCCAGGCCCATGGAGGTCAAGAGAGGCCCGGGGCAGCAGCCTTTGCCAATGCAGCAGCCATGCTTTCTCCCAGAACAGCTCGGCTCAGCCCACCCCTCACACTATAACTGGTGGCCCCTCTCATCTCTGACCAGATTCCCTATGTGGACCCTGTGTGGCAATTCTGCTCGAGGTCTGTTGATGTGACCTGAGTGGGAGGGGAGCTACCTGAGGGGAGATTCAGAGAGACCCTGGGGAGTCAGGTTTAGGCGGGATCAGCTGGCGGTCATCAGCCCTCTGCTTGTGAGTGGGTACCTGAGCAACGTGCAGCCTTAACACAGAGTCCCAGAGGCAGGGCAGCAGGGACTTGGGCCTGAAATAGAGACAGAATCTGCAGGGGCTGGGGGCAGGAGGGAGACTGGAGGCGGCTGAGTCAAGCCTGGTGGGCTTCCAAAGGTTGGCCCCTGCTGTTTAGGGACACAGGACTTCAAGATAGAGCAGGCTCAGATATAAACCCACAATGTAGATAAGGAAACTGAACTTTTCTGGACTTATCAGCTTGGCCAGGAGAAGTGTTGTGGGCAAAACACACAGGACAGAGAGAAATGGGCAAGGGGAGGGGGTCTGGACCCTGGGGCTTCCAGGACAGGAGGAAGAGGTGATGGCAAGGTCAGACCGGAAGCCTGATCAGCCAGACTCACTCTCATGGGGGGTGGGGGCCAGGGCAGGACCAAGAGACAGCAGCAGAATGAAGGTGCAGCAGGAAGGAGAGAGAAGAGGGCAAGCAGAGATGTGAGGATGCACGAGGGAAGGCACTGGGAATCCTGCATAGCTGGGCCTGACCTCGGGTACAGAGCTGCCCAGTCCAACATCCAAGTCAGATCATGTGGAAACCTCAGAGACATCTTTAAAATTCTTTATCAATAGGGGCCAGCCCGGTGGTGTAGTGGTTAAGTTTGCACGCTCTGCTTCGGTGGACCAAGGTTTGCAGATTCGGATCCTGGGCACATACCTACACACTGCACATCAAGCCACTCTGTGGCAGCATCCCATATACAAAACAGAGGGAGATGGGCACAAATGTTAGCTCAGGGCCAATCTTCCTCAGCAAAAAAAAATAAATAAAATTTCATTGTCAATAAAGGGCCTCAGGAAAGTCCAACCCAGCCAGGAAAACCATCCTGTACAATCTCTAGAGAGTCTGTTAGGAGCCCAATATTTTCATTATTGTTTCTTTCTGTTTATTTTCCTATCACAATTACCGGTAAGACGTTCCAAATAAAAAAGGCCTACATTTAGGTTGACCTACACGAAACTGCCTTTTTTGTAAGTCAAAAATGGTCGAATACCAGCTATTTCATGTGGTTCCACCTAATGTGTTTGGGTCCAGGAGAGAAAGCAGACGGGAGGTAGGGAAATGAACTTCTTCCTCAACCAGTTCCAGGTGTGGCTCAGAGCCATGCCCTAGGGACCAGAAAGGCGATGGCAGGTACCAAGAGGGAAAGTGGCTGCATCCCTCAGAGCAGAGGGAAAAGTGACAGTGACAAGGGGAGCTGCACAGAAGAGCAAAGGATCGGGGTCTCCTCTGGCAGGAGGAGGGGCTCCGGGTGGAGCTTCCGGGCTAAGCCTTCAGGTGCCCTCATCCCGTTCTCAGGAGGGCGCTGGGCTCAAGCTGACCCTTGCAACTGGACTATGAATACGGCAGTGGAAACTTAGCCACTGGTGCTATGTCTGTAATATATGAAATGTAAGACTGTGTTGGTTTTAATTGGATTAATGAGTCATTTTTTCCACACCCTGATGTCCCTGGACAGCCCAACACTAAATGTCCAACCACCCTTTGTGTGATGAGGCTGGCCACTCCTGCCACCATGTCAAGTGAATCAGGGTTCCCTGGCTTCAATTTATGTATCAAGGTGGCAGGTCAGGGGTGGGCTATGACATGGAGTAGTTTGTGAGTCACAGCCGCCCCAGAAGTGGTTATAGACAAGAGCTCCTGGCCCTCTGGGGAGACAGCCACAGAGCTCCAGAAAACAGCAGAGGTGCCATCTAGGAACTGAAGTAGCTCGGTATCCTGTGCTAATAATTACCTTGGACTTAAAAAAATAAATAGGTAAATTGATTTTCAGACCATAGGGGGAAATTGAACAAACTTAACGCTTTCTTTTGGATCAAATCCAAGGCAGGGATACAAGCCGTGCTCACCCAGACTTCACCCCGGGAGCTTGCAGAAATGCCAGAAAGTTCACATTGGCCTCATTTCCCGGGGGTTGAAACACCCAGGAGATGGTGTCTTCAGAAGTTATGTTTGTGAGACACACTCCAGTAACTTCGTGACTGATATTCAATTGTCCTGCCTACGACAGTGTTTGCTCAGGTTGACTCTGAAGAAGAATGAATGTGTGTTTATATTTAGGAAATTTCTGTATTTAGGTCTGTTTACTCTTAAATCACTTCAGGTAGCTTTCTAGATTTTAGCAAAATAAAATGATTTCTACTAAAGCTAACCATACACATACCCAATGACTCAGCAACCACTCCTAGATATCTACTCAACAGAAATATACACATATATGCACAAAAGGCATATTCAAAAACGTTCATAGCAGCATTATTCATACTAGCCCCAAACCTGGAAGCAATCCAAATGTCCATCAACAGTAGAATGGATAAATGGTGCTATATTCCTACAGTAGAATACCATAGAACAATGGGTGACTCTTGTGTACACAATGTTGAGTAGAAGAAACCAGACACAAGTGAGCACATACTGTATGATCCCATTTATATTAAGTTCAAAATCAGACAGTCACGATAGTGGTTATCCTTGGGGAGAAGAGTGAATGTGGCAGCTTGTAGGGGGCATAAGAGGGGCTTCTGGGGTGATGATTATCTTCTGTTTCTTAACCTGGCTGGTATTTTAAAGGGTGTATTATCTTTTAAATTTCATCAAACACTTACGATTTGCTCACTTTTCTGTATCTGTTGTATGTCAATAAGAAATGTATTTTAAAATCAATTTTTAAAAATCTCTCTTTTTCGGGGCCGCCTGGTGGCGCAGCGGTTTAGTTCGCGCTTGGCAGCCCGGGGTTCGCGAGTTCGGATCCTGAGCGCCCGCGGACGCACAGCCTGTTAGCCTTGCCGTGGTGGCGTCCCATATAAAGTGGAGGAAGATGGGCACGGATGTTAGCCCAGGGCCAGTCTTCCTCAGCAAAAAGGGGAGGATTGGCAACAGATGTTAGCTCAGGGCTGGTCTTCCCCACCAAAAAAAAAAAAAATCTCTCTTTTTCTTTTTCCCCAGGGAAGAATTTGCCCTGAGCTAACAACTGTTGCCAATCTTCCTCTTTTTTTTTTTTAACCCAAATCCCCAGTACATGGTTGTATATCCTAGTTGTAAGTCCTAGTTCTTCAGTGTGAGCCACAGCCACAGCATGACTACTGACAGGTGGGTGGTGTGTTTCCATGACCAGGAAATGAACCTGGGCTACTGAAGCGGTGAGAGTGCCCAATTTTAACCACTAGACCATCAGGGCTGGCTCAAAATATCTCTTAATGATCTATATGGTAGCTGTAACTATCGCTAAGGGCCAGTATATTGTTGTAGAAACTATGTGAAACTTCTGAATTTGCAGGTGTAGTGTTTGGTGTACCTGGAGAGACCCAGATTATGACAATGGTGACCATTATTATTGATAACTGAAGCCCCAAGTCTCACACCTAACTTAAATCTGGATATTGGCCCTACCACATTGTTTAACAACATAATATTAAAGTAATTTAAGATACTCACAGAGAGGTCTAGTCTGATGATGACCTGGACCTTGGCAATTAGTCTTCCCTTCATGTCTTACTTTGGAATTGACATCATCATCCTAAAAGCACACCTCAGATCTCCTTACCTTTATATGATGAATGGCTCAGAGGCCACTGCAAGTGTGCAGAAGACAGGACCTTGATAAACCCGGGACAGTCAAAAACTAGGAGTGTCAGAGAAGAAACCAAAGAATTTCTTTAGAATTTTTTCCTTTGAGTTACTTTAAAAAATTTGAATTTTGTCATGCCAAGAAAAGATTGTATTATTCCTTTAATGGCTCAGTGGCCAAAGAAAAAGATGCAAATAAGGTTTGTCTTTTTATCTTTTTTTGCTGGGAAAGATTCACCATGAGCTAACATCTATTGCCAATCTTCCTCTTTTTTTCTTCCCTCCCTAAAGCCCCAGTACATAGTGTGTACTCTAGTTGTAAGTCCTTCTAGTTCTTCCATGTGAGCTGCTGCCACAGCATGGCTACTGACAGATAGGTGGTGTGGTTCTGTGTCCAGGAACTGAACCTGGGCTGCCGAAGTAGAGTGCACTGAATTTTAATCACTAGGCCATCAGGGCTGGCTCACAAATATCGTTTTAATGAAATGGAGAACCAAGGAGTTAAAGTCTTCCCTAGAGAAAAAACTTTAAGATAAGCTTTGCTAACTGCAGCTGTGCATATTCAGCACAATCAACTGTTTAAAACTAACCAGGTCTTTCTGTCCCTCCTTAGTATATGAGTGAGCTGTCTTTCCCAGAAATTCAAGGTCCAGACGTCAAGATTCAGTCTTCAAGGCCAAACACAGGCTGGTGGGAAGGTGCCAGCCAGCAAGGCCACGTGCTCCCCTTCCTCTACCTAAAACCCCAGATAAAAACCCCTACCTCTTTCCCTTCAAGGAGGTGGATCTGAGTTCTAACTCCCATTTCCTCGTCTGGCTGCCTTTTGATAACCATAAACCCTCTGCTTGCCACAAGCCTGACATTTCAGTTATTGGCCCTACTGTGCGATGGGTAAACTAACCTGTGTTTGTGTTTAGTACATTAATAGAAATCTAAGCTTTTTTAAACAGATCTGTTGGGGTATGATTTATATACTATATATTTACCCACTGGCACTGTACAAGTCAATAATTTTAGTAAATTTATAGAATTGTGTAGCAATCACCATAATTCGGTTTGGGAATGTTTCCATCACCCCAAAAAGTTTCTTTGTGCCCATTTACAGCTAATCCCTGTAGTGGGAGTACTCCCACTCCCAGCACTAAGTATTCTGTCACTATAAATTTGCCTTTTCCTGAGATTTCATGTAAATGGAATCATACAATGTAGTCTGTGGCATCTGACTTCTTTCACTTAGTATAATGTTTTCAAGGTCCATTCATGTTTTAACATTTCATTTCATCCCTTTTTTTTTTTTAACATTTTTTTTTTGATGTCTTAGTTTATAACACTGTGGGGTTTTAGTTGTACATTTTTGTTTGTCCATCACCTTGTGGATGTAACCCTTCACCCCTTGTGCCCCCCCACGCCCCTTCCCCTTGGTAACCACCAATCAGTTCTCTCTGTCCGTGTGTTCACTTATATTCCATATATGAGTGAGTTCATGCAGTGTCTGTCCTTCTCTCTCTGGCTTATTTCACTTAACATAATACACTCTAGGTCCCTCCATGTTGTTGCAAATGGGACAATTGTGTCTTTTCTTATGGCTGAGTAGTATTCCATTGTATGTATATACCACATCTTCTTTAACCAATCTTCAGTTGAGGGACACATGGGTTGCTTCCACTTCTTGGCTATAGTGAATAATGCTGCAATGAACATAGGGGTGCATACGCCTCTTGTGATGGTGGATTTCATGTCCATTGGGTAGATGCCCAAGAGTGGTATTGCTGGATCATACGGTATTTCTATTTTTAATTTTTTGAGGACTCTCCATACTGTTTTCCATAGAGGCTGCACCAGTTTGCATTCCCACCAGCAGTGAATGAGGGTCCCCGTTTCTCCACAACCTCTCCAGCATTTGTTGTTATTTGTGTTGGTGATTATAGCCATTCTAACCGGTGTAAGGTGATATCTCAGTGTCGTTTTGATTTGCATTTCCCTGATGATTAGTGATGTTGAACATCTTTTCATGTGTCTATTGGCCATCTGTATCTCTTCCTTGGAAAAATGTCTGTTCATCTCCTCTGCCCATTTTTTGATCGGGTTGTTTGTTTTTTTGTTGCTCAGTTGTATGAGATCTTTGTATATTACTGAGATTAATCCCTTGTCAGACAAACGATTTGCAAATATTTTCTCCCAGCTGGTGGGTTGTTTATTCATTTTGATCCTGGTTTCATTTGCCTTGTAGAAGCTCTTTAGTCTGATGAGGTCCCACTTGTTTATTTTTTCTTTTGTTTCCCTTGTCTGGGTAGACATGGAATCTGAAAGGATCCCTTTATGTCCAATCTCAATTAGTGTACTGCCTATATTTTCTTCCAGGAGTTTTATAGTTTCAGGTCTCACTTTCAGGTCTTTGATCCATTTTAAATTGATTTTTGTATATGGCGATAGGAGATGGTCTACTTTCATTCTTTTGCATGTTGCTGTCCAATTTTCCGAGCACCATTTATTGAAGAGACTTCCCTCTCTCCATTGTATGTTCTTTGCTCCTTTGTCGAAGATTAGCTGTCCATAGGTGTGTGGTTTTATTTCTGGGCTTTCAATTCTGTTCCATTGATCTGTGTGTCTATTCTTGTACCAGTACCATGCTGTTTTGATTACTGTAGCTTTATAGTATATTTTGAAATCAGGGATTGTGATGCCTCCAGCTTTGTTCTTTTTTTTCAGAATTGCTTTAGCTATTCGGGCTCTTTTGTTGCCCCATACGAATTTCAGTAGTTTTTGTTCTATTACCGTGAAGAATGACATTGGGATTCTGATTGGGATTGCATTGAATCTGCAGGTTGCTTTAGGTAGAATGGACATTTTAACTATATTTATTCTTCCAATCCATGTGCATGGAATATTTTTCCATTTCTTTATGTCCTCCTCGATTTCTTTCAATAGTGTCTTATAGTTTTCATTGTATAGGTCTTTGACCTCCTTGGTTAAATTTATTCCCAGATATTTTATTCTCTTTGTTGCAATTGTAAATGGGATTGTCTTTTTGAGTTCTCTTTCTGTTTTTTCATCGTTAGTGTATAGAAATGCAATTGATTTTTGTAAGTTGATTTTATACCCTGCCACTTTACTGTAGTTGTTGATTGTTTCTAGTAGCTTTCCGATGGAATTTTTGGGGTTTTCTATGAATAGGATCATGTCGTCTGCAAATAGTGAGAGTTTCACTTCTTCATTGCCTATTTGGAGTCCTTTTATTCCTTTTTCTTGCCTAATTGCTCTGGCCAGAACTTCCAATACTATGTTGAATCAGAGCGGTGAGAGTGGGCACCCTTGTCTTGTTCCTGTCCTCAAAGGAATGGCTTTCAGTTTTTCCTCGTTGAGTAGGATGTTTGCTGTAGGTTTGTCATATATGGCCCTTATTATGTTGAGGTACTTTCCTTCTATACCCATTTTGTTGAGAGTTTTTATCATAAATGGATGCTGGATCTTGTCGAATACCTTCTCTGCATCGATTGAGATGATCATGTGGTTTTTATTCTTCATTTTGTTAATGTGGTGTATCACGTTGATTGATTTGCGGATGTTGAACCATCCCTGTGTCCCTGGTATAAATCCCACTTGATCGTGGTGTATGATCTTTTTGATGTATTGCTGTAGTCGGTTTGCCAATATTTTGTTGAGGATTTTTGCGTCTATGTTCATCAGTGATATTGGCCTGTAGTTTTCCTTCTTTGTATTGTCCTTGTCTGGCTTTGGTATCAGCATGATGTCGGCCTCATAGAATGTGTTGGGAAGTATTCCATCTTCCTCTATTTTTTGGAATAGTTTGAGAAGGATAGGTGCTAAATCTTCTTTGAACGTTTGATAAAATTCTCCAGGGAAGCCATCTGGTCCTGGGCTTTTATTTTTTGGGAGGTTTTTGATTACTGTTTCAATCTCTTTACTTGTGATTGGTCTGTTCAGATTCTCTATTTCTTCTTGATTCAGTTTTGGGAGGTTGTACGCGTCCAAGAATTTGTCCATTTCCTCTAGGTTGTCCAATTTGTTGGCATAAAGTTTTTCATAGTATTCCCTAATAATCCCTTGTATTTCTGTGGTGTCTGTTGTAATTTCTCCTCTTTCATTTCTAATTTTATTTATTTGAGTCTTCTCCCTTTTTTTCTTAGTGAGTCTGGCTAAGGGTTTGTCAATTTTATTTATCTTCTCAAAGAACCAGCTCTTTGTTTCATTGATCCTTTCTACTGTTTTTTTGGTTTCAATTTCATTTATTTCTGCTCTGATTTTTATTATTTCCCTCCTTCTGCTGATTCGGGGCTTTGTCTGTTCTTCTTTTTCCAACTCTGTTAGGTGCAATTTAAGGTTATTTATTTGGGATTTTTCTTGTTTGTTAAGGTGAGCTTGTATTGCTATGAATTTCCCTCTCAGGACCGCTTTTGCTGCATCCCATATGAGTTGGTATGGTGTATTTTCCTTTTCATTTGTCTCCACATAGCTTTTGATTTCTCCTTTAATTTCATCAATGACCCATTGGTTGTTCAGTAGCATGTTGTTTAGTCTCCACATCTTTGTCCCTTTCCTAGTTTTTTCCTTGCAGTTGATTTCTAGTTTCACAGCATTATGATCAGAAAAGATGCTTGTAATGATTTCAATCTTCTTAAATTTATAGAGGTTTGCCTTGTTTCCTAATATATGGTCTATCCTTGAGAATGTTCCATGTGCACTTGAGAAGAATGTGTACTCTGCTTTTTTTGGGTGGAGTGCTCTGTATATATCTATTAAGTCCATTGCGTCTAGTTTTTCGTTTAAGTCCATTATTTCCTTATTGACTTTTTGTCTGGATGATCTATCCATTGATGTAAGGGGGGTGTTAAGATCCCCTACTATTATTGTGTTATTGTTAATATCTCCTTTAAGGGTTTTTAGCAGTTGTTTTATGTACTTTGGTGCTCCTGTGTTGGGTGCATAGATATTTATAAGTGTTATGTCTTCTTGGTGAAGTGTCCCTTTTATCATTATGTATTGCCCTTCTTTGTCTCTCATTACCTTTTTTATCTTGAAGTCTACTTTGTCTGATATAAGTATGGCTACTCCTGCTTTCTTTTGTTTGCCATTAGCTTGGAGTATTGTTTTCCATCCTTTTATTTTGAGTCTGTGTTTGTCTTTAGAGCTGAGATGTGTTTCCTGGAGGCAGCAGATTGTTGGATCTTGGTTTTTAATCCATCCTGCCACTCTGTGTCTTTTGATTGGAGAATTCAATCCATTTACATTTAGAGTGATTATTGATATATGAGGGTTTAATGTTGCTATTTTATTGTTCATCTTCTGGTTCTTTTGCATTTCCTTCGTTTCTTGTCCCTTGTGTTTCGGACTGCAAATTCAATTTGGTATTTCTGCATGCTCATTCTCTTGGTTTTCTCTTTATTTGTCATGTGTGGTTCTCTTCTGGTTGTTTGTTTAGTGGTTACCGTGCGGTTTATATAAGCGATCTCCTGGATAAGAAAGTACATTTTCAGATGCCTCCTTTTTCCTGAGGCTGGGTCAGTTCAATCCCTTACCTCTTCCCCTCCTTATTTGTTATCTCTTTATTCCATCTTGTGTCATGAATGTATGTTTCCAGTGATGAGCTTGAATTAATTTTTGATGTTTTCCAACTGTATTTTGTTCTGGTTTAGTCTCCTTGCTTTTCTCCTTGCTGAAATCTTTGTATCCCCTTTCTCATTTGTTTTTTTTCAGGCCTAAGGGCCTTCTTGAGCATTTCTTGTAGTGGGGGTCTTGTGGTGACGAACTCTCTTAGCTTTTGTTTATCAGGGAGAGTTATTATTTCTCCATCGTATTTGAAGGATATTTTTGCTGGATAAAGTATTCTCGGCTGAAGGTTTTTGTCTTTCATGATTTTGAATATATCATTCCAGTCTCTCCTAGCCTGTAGAGTTTCTGTCGAGAAATCAGCTGAGAGCCTGATGGGGTTTCCTTTGTATGTTATTTTGTTTTTTTGTTTAGCTGCCTTCAATATTATTTCCTTGTCACGGGTATTCTTCAAGTTTGCTACTATGTGGCGAGATGATTTTTTATTCCTGTTTATATATTTAGGTGATCTATTGATTTCATTCACTGTTATTTCCTTCTCGTTCCCTAGGTTGGGGAAGTTCTCAGCTATTATGTCTTTGAACAAACTCTCTGCTCCTTTTTCTCTTTCTTCTCCTTCTGGTGTACCTATTATCCTTATGTTGCTTTTCCTCATTGAGTCTGATATTTCTCGAAGAATTTCTTCATTTCTTTTTAGTCTTAGCTCTCTCTCCTCCTCTGTCTGGAGCATTTCTGCGTGGCTATCCTCAATAGTGCTAATTCGTTCCTCCATATTGTCAGTTCTGCTCTTTAAAGACTCCATTTTTTCCACTATCTCGTTGATTTTGTTTTTCATCTCCAATAATTCTGATTGGTTTTTCTTTAGGGTTTCAATCTCTTTTGTGACATAATCCCTGAATTCATTAATTTGTTTCTGTGTGTTCTCTTGTATTTCGTTGAGCTTGTTTATGATAGCTATTTTGAATTCTCTCTCATTCAGGTTATCAAATTCTGTGCCTTCAGGGTTGGTTTCTGGGTGTTTGTCATTTTCCTTTTGGTCTGTAGCCCTGACATATTTTCGCAAGGATCCGACGGGGACGGCTTTATTTTTACCCCTCATGATTAAAGTTAGTCCTGCAGTTTCCCCCTGCTGCCACTAGATGGAGATCGCGAGCGGTTTGCTCTGAGGCGGCTGCAGCCCCCGGAGGGATTATGTTGAAACGCCGGGTGTGTGGGGGGAGGGGTCCTCTCTTTCTCCTGCTTGACCCGGGGGTTTCCTTTCTGGCTCTCTTAGGGTGTTTGCTACACCCCCTAAGCAGTCCGTCGTCGCTTCCCAGTGGGGATCTCGTGACAGTCTGTGAGAGCACCTGGATGGCGCTAGTTTTCCCCGCTGTGGGCCGCCCCTCCCCCCTCTGTCCGCGAACCGCGCTGTTTTTGCCGATCGATTGGGGAGGGGGAGTACAACCTCCTACCTCTCCTCCCGTCCTCCTGGGCTTCCCGCGCCTCCACCGTCCGATGTTTGGCAGCAGGGGTTTCTCAGAAGTCCTTCGTAGTGTTTGATTGAGCTCTGTTGGAATGTGAATGATGTTTTCGTTGTGTCGTAGGGGGCAGAGATTCAAAGAGGGAATCTCACTCCGCCATGATGCTGACGTCACTCCCTCATTTCATCCCTTTTTATTGCTGAATAATATCCCATTGCATGGATAAACCACATTTTGTTCATCCATTCACCAGTTTATGTACCCTTGAGTTGTTTTCAGTTTGGGATTATTATGAACAAAGCTCATGAACATTCATGTGCATGTCCTTGTGTGGACAAATGTTTTCATTTTTCCTGCGTAGACTCCTAGGAGTGGAATTGCTGGGTTGTATGGTAAATTTATGTTTAACTTTTTAATGAACTGTCAAACTGTTTTCCAAACTGTTAATGATTTTACATTACCACCATGACATATGAGGATTCCAGTTTCTCCACATCCCTGCCAATATGTGTTATTATCTTTCTCTTTAAAATGTTGTGACCTTTCGAGGGAGTGACGTCAGCATCATGGTGGAGTGAGATTCCCTGTTTGAATCTCTGCTCCCTACGACA
The DNA here is from genome assembly GCA_031878705.1 of Tapirus indicus. NCBI lineage: Eukaryota > Metazoa > Chordata > Mammalia > Perissodactyla > Tapiridae > Tapirus > Tapirus indicus. The sequence goes on along the minus strand of CM062936.1, from coordinate 33,323,218 downwards.
CAATGAAAACATCATTCGCATTCCAAGAGAGCTCAATCAAACACTACAAAGGACTTCTAAGAAACCCCTGCTGCCATACATCGGACGGTGGAGGCGCGGGAAGCCCAAAAGGACACGAGGAGAGGTAAGAAGTTGTACTCCCCCTCCCCAATCGATCGGCAAAGACAGCGCGGCTCGCAGACAGGGGGGGAGGGGCGGCCCACAGCGGGGGAAAACTATCGCCATCCAGGTGCTCTCACAGACTGTTGAGAGATCCCCACTGGGAAGCGACGATGGACTGTTTAGGGAGTGTAGCAAACACCCTAAGAGAGCCAGAAAGGAAACCCCCGGGTCGAGCAGGAGAAAGAGAGGACCCCTCCCCCAACACACCCCGCGTTTCAGCATAATCCCTCTGGGGGCTGCAGCGGGCTCAGAGCATACTGCTCGCCATCTCCATCCAGTGGCAGCAGGGGGAAACTGCAGGACCAACTTTATCATGAGGGGAAAAAATAAGGCCGTCCCCGTCGGATACTTGTGACAATTTGTTATGGCTACAGACCAAAAGGAAAATGACAAACACCCAGAAACCAACCCTGAAGGCACAGAATTTGATAACCTGAATGACAGAGAATTCAAAATAGCTATCATAAACAAACTCAATGAAATACAAGAGAACACACAGAAACAAATCAACGAATTCAGGGATTTCATCACAAAAGAGATTGAAACCATAAAGAAAAACCAATCAGAATTATTGGAGATGAAAAACAAAATCAACGAGATAGTGGAAAAAATGGAGTCTTTAAAGAGCAGAACTGACAATATGGAGGAATGAATTAGCACTACTGAGGATAGCCACGCAGAAACGCTCCAGATGGAGGAGGAGAGAGAGCTAAGACTAAAAAGAAATGAAGAAATTCTTCGAGAAATATCAGACTCAATGAGGAAAAGCAACATAAGGATAATAGGTATTCCAGAAGGAGAAGAAAGAGAAAAAGGAGCAGAGAGTTTGTTCAAAGAAATAATAGCTGAGAACTTCCCCAACCTAGGGAATGAGAGGGAAATAACAGTGAATGAAATCAATAGATCACCTAAATATATAAACAGGAATAAAAAATCATCTCGCCACATAGTACCCGTGACAAGGAAATAATAATAAGGGCAGCTAAACAAAAAAACAACATACAAAGGAAACCCCATCAGGGTCTCAGCTGATTTCTCGTCAGAAACTCTACAGGCTAGGAGAGACTGGAATGATATATTCAAAATCATGAAAGACAAAAACCTTCAGCCGAGAATACTTTATGCAGCAAAAATATCCTTCAAATACGGTGGAGAAATAATACCTCTCCCTGATAAACAAATGCTAAGAGAGTTCATCACCACAAGACCCCCACCAAAAGAAATGCTCAAGAAGGCCCTTAGGCCTGAAAAAAAACAAATGAGAAAGGGGATACAAAGATTTCAGCAAGGAGAAAAGCAAGGAGACTAAACCAGAACAAACTACAGTTGGATAACATCAAAAATTAATTCAAGCTCATCACTGGAAACATACATTCATGACATAAGATGGAATAAAGAGATAACAAATAAGGAGGGGAAGAGATAAGGGATTGAATCCACCCAGCCTCAGGAAAAAGGAGGCATCTGAAAATGTACTTTCTTATCCAGGAGATTGCTTATATAAACCTCACGGTAACCACTAAACAAATAACCAAAAGAGAACCACACATGACAAATAAAGAGAAAACCAAGAGAATGAGCATGCAGAAATACCAAATTGAATTGGCAGTCTGAAACACAAGTGACAAGAAATGAAGGAAATGCAAAAGAACCAGAAAATGAACAATAAAATAGCAACATTAAACCCTCATATATCAATAATCACTCTAAATGTAAATGGATTGAATTCTCCAATCAAAAGACACAGAGTGACAGGATGGATTAAAAACCAAGATCCAACAATCTGCTGCCTCCAGGAAACACATCTCAGCTCTAAAGACAAACACAGACTCAAAATAAAAGGATGGAAAACAATACTCCAAGCTAATGGCAAACAAAAGAAAGCAGGAGTTGCCATACTTATATCAGACAAAGTATATTTCAAGATAAAAAAGGTAATAGGAGACAAAGAAGGGCAATACATAATGATAAAAGGGACACTTCACCAAGAAGACATAACACATAAATATCTATGCACCCAACACAGGAGCACCAAAGTACATAAAACAACTGCTAAAAACCCTTAAAGGAGATATTAACAATAACACAATAATAGTAGGGGATCTTAACAACCCCTTACATCAATGGATAGATCATCCAGACAAAAAGTCTTAAGGAAATAATGGACTTAAATGAAAAACTAGACGCAATGGACTTAATAGATATATACAGAGCACTCCACCCAAAAAAAAGCAGAGTACACATTCTTCTCAAGTGCACATGGAACATTCTCAAGGATAGACCATATATTAGGAAACAAGGCAAACCTCTATAAATTTAAGAAGATTGAAATCATTACAAGCATCTTTTCTGATCATAATGCTGTGAAACTAGAAATCAACTGCAAGGAAAAAACTAGGAAAGGGACAAAGATGTGGAGACTAAACAACATGCTACTGAACAACCAATGGGTCATTGATGAAATTAAAGGAGAAATCAAAAGCTATGTGGAGACAAATGAAAAGGAAAATACACCATACCAACTCATATGGGATGCAGCAAAAGCGGTCCTGAGAGGGAAATTCATAGCAATACAAGCTCACCTTAACAAACAAGAAAAATCCCAAATAAATAACCTTAAATTGCACCTAACAGAATTAGAAAAAGAAGAACAGACAAAGCCCCGAATCAGCAGAAGGAGGGAAATAATAAAAATCAGAGCAGAAATAAATGAAATTGAAACCAAAAAAACAGTAGAAAGGATCAATGAAACAAAGAGCTGGTTCTTTGAGAAGATAAATAAAATTGACAAACCCTTAGCCAGACTCACTAAGAAAAAAAGGGAGAAGACTCAAATAAATAAAATTAGAAATGAAAGAGGAGAAATTACAACAGACACCACAGAAATACAAGGGATTATTAGGGAATACTAGGAAAAACTTTACGCCAACAAATTGGACAACCTAAAGGAAATGGACAAATTCTTGGATGCGTACAATCTCCCAAAACTGAATCAAGAAGAAATAGAGAATCTGAACAGACCAATCACGAGTAAAGAGATTGAAACAGTAATCAAAAACCTCCCAAAAAGTAAAAGCCCAGGACCAGATGGCTTCCCTGGAGAATTTTATCAAACGTCCAAAGAAGATTTAGCACCTATCCTTCTCAAACTATTCCAAAAAATAGAGGAAGATGGAATACTTCCCAACACATTCTATGAGGCCGACATCATGCTGATACCAAAGCCAGACAAGGACAATACAAAGAAGGAAAACTACAGGCCAATATCACTGATGAACATAGACGCAAAAATCCTCAACAAAATATTGGCAAACCGACTACAGCAATACATCAAAAAGATCATACACCACGATCAAGTGGGATTTATACCAGGGACACAGGGATGGTTCAACATCCGCAAATCAATCAACGTGATACACCACATTAACAAAATGAAGAATAAAAACCACATGATCATCTCAATCGATGCAGAGAAGGTATTCGACAAGATCCAGCATCCATTTATGATAAAAACTCTCAACAAAATGGGTATAGAAGGAAAGTACCTCAACATAATAAGGGCCATATATGACAAACCTACAGCAAACATCCTACTCAACGGGGAAAAACTGAAAGCCATTCCTTTGAGGACAGGAACAAGACAAGGGTGCCCACTCTCACCGCTCTGATTCAACATAGTATTGGAAGTTCTGGCCAGAGCAATTAGGCAAGAAAAAGGAATAAAAGGACTCCAAATAGGCAATGAAGAAGTGAAACTCTCACTATTTGCAGACGACATGATCTTATACATAGAAAACCCAAAAAATTCCATCGGAAAACTACTAGAAATAATCAACAACTACAGTAAAGTGGCAGGGTATAAAATCAACTTACAAAAATCAATTGCATTTCTATACAACCAACAGAAAGAAAACTCAAAAAGACAATCCCATTTACAATTGCAACAAAAAGAATAAAATATCTGGGAATAAATTTAACCAAGGAGGTCAAAGACCTATACAATGAAAACTATAAGACACTATTGAAAGAAATCGAGGAGGACATAAGGAAATGGAAAAATATTCCATGCACATGGATTGGAAGAATAAATATAGTTAAAATGTCCATTCTACCTAAAGCAACCTACAGATTCAATGCAATCCCAATCAGAATCCCAATGTCATTCTTCACGGTAATAGAACAAAAACTACTGAAATTCGTATGGGGCAACAAAAGAGCCTGAATAGCTAAAGCAATTCTGAAAAAAAAGAACAAAGCTGGAGGCATCACAATCCCTGATTTCAAAATATACTATAAAGCTATAGTAATCAAAACAGCATGGTACTGGTACAAGAATAGACACACAGATCAATGGAACAGAATTGAAAGCCCAGAAATAAAACCACACACCTGTGGACAGCTAATCTTCGACAAAGGAGCAAAGAACATACAATGGAGAGAGGGAAGTCTCTTCAATAAATGGTGCTGGGAAAATTGGACAGCAACATGCAAAAGAATGAAAGTAGACTATCTCCTATCGCCATATACAAAAATCAATTCAAAATGCATTAAGGACCTGAGAGTGAGACCTGAAACTATAAAACTCCTGGAAGAAAATATAGGCAGTACACTAATTGAGATTGGACATAAAGGGATCCTTTCAGATTCCATGTGTACTCGGACAAGAGAAACAAAAGAAAAAATAAACAAGTGGGACCTCATCAGACTAAAGAGCTTCTACAAGGCAAATGAAACCAGGATCAAAATGAATAAACAACCCACCAGCTGCGAGAAAATATTTGCAAATTGTTTGTCTGACAAGGGATTAACCTCAGTAATATATAAAGATCTCATACAACTGAGCAACAAAAAAACAAACAACCCGATCAAAAAATGGGCAGAGGAGATGAACAGACATTTTTCCAAGGAAGAGATACAGATGGCCAATAGACACATGAAAAGATGTTCAACATCACTAATCATCAGGGAAATGCAAATCAAAACTACACTAAGATATCACCTTACACCTGTTAAAATGGCTATAATCACAAAGACAAATAACAACAAATGCTGGAGAGGTTGTGGAGAAATGGGGACCCTCATTCACTGCTGGTGGGAATGCAAACTGGTGCAGCCTCTATGGGAAACAGTATGGAGAGTCCTCAAAAAATTAAAAATAGAAATACCGTATGATCCAGCAATACCACTCTTGGGCATCTACCCAATGGACATGAAATCCACCATCACAAGAGGCGTATGCACCCCTATGTTCATTGCAGCATTATTCACTATAGCCAAGAAGTGGAAGCAACCCAATGTCCCTCGACTGATGATTGGTTAAAGAAGATGTGGTATATACATACAATGGAATACTACTCAGCCATAAGAAAAGACACAATTGTCTCATTTGCAACAGCATGGATGGACCTAGAGGGTATTATGTTAAGTGAAATAAGCCAGAGACAGGACAGACACTGCATGAACTCACTCATATATGGAATATAAGTGAACACACGGACAGAGAGAACTGATTGGTGGCTACCAAGGGGAAGGGGCGTGGGGGGTGGGCACAAGGGGTGAAGGGTTACATCCACAAGGTGACGGACAAACAAAAATGTACAACTAAAACCCTACAGTGTTATAAACTATTAGGACGTCAATTTAAAAAATGGTAAAAAAAATAAAAAATAAAAAATAAAGTGTGACAGGTAACACTGGAAAGCATTAAAAAAAAAAATGTTGTGACCTTTCCAGCAGGGGTGTGACAGTATGTCACTGTGGTTTTAATTTGCATTTCTGCAAATTAAGGATTACTATGTAATCACACAATGGAATATTAAAATAATACTGTATTTTAGATTTGCCCAGCAACCTCTAAGGCAGTTGAAATTATTTTTATAAACATCCATCATTTTCATGATCATCATAAAAAGTATTTATTTGTGCATTGGTCTTTCACCGGCAATTCTACAAAAATGAGTCATGCAGACATGATTCATGCCCTTCATCCAAGTATTAAATTCTCCCTCTGGTGTTTCTGTATAGGGCAGTTTTTCTCTTGCTTAGATTTATTGTCCTCCTATCACAGAAAAAAGGTGATAAAAATAAACTGCTCGAACAAACAAACAAAAAACCTCTATGAGTTCAGTTGATTGTTCAGGGTCCAAAATAAAATGATGGAAGAGTCTTAGTTGAGTCTATATAATTGGCAAGGCAAAGATGTGCAACAGAAACAGATGAGAGTAGAGCCATGTGGCCCGTGGTTGGTGTCAGTAATTTCCATGGTCGAAGCTGCCCAGTCACAGGGGCGGGAGGCGGGGAAGGGGCCCAAGCTCAATGCTGGGAAGGGGGCGTCTTGTGGGATTAGATTCCCTTCTCAGATTTGACTGTTTCTGTAATTGGATTTTCTCTGTATGTAAAGGGATGAGATGAGTCAAGAGCTTGGTTGAAACCTTAGTAAGTTCCTGGAAACTTCTTGGAACCTGCAGAAAAGAGTTCTTAGACTTTCGTCTCCAGGATCTTAAGGGATTGAATGTGCCAGGTCTCCTTTCACATTTCCATTTCACGTTCCATTCCCCAATGAAGTAATCTCCTAAATCCCATTACAAAATCCCAATTCAGGAAGAACGAAGAGCCCACGAACTGTGGTCACTCACTGGACCCAACAGCACCTCTGAGCTCTGGCTCATTTTTATGGACCCCAAAGAAAAGAATGGCCTTGTTGGTAACCTCGTTCTTTTCCTCTGGACCCTCCTAGTCCATGTCCCCATCTCCCTGGTTCTTAAATTATTTGGGGGCTGAAGGAGACTAGACATATGCAGGACGGACTCATAAAAATTGTGCTCTTGCTTCCACTCCTAGACATACATACAGTGGAAATGGGCACATATGCCCACCAATAGACAAGTACAGGAATTATCAAAGCAGTGTTATTCCTAACAGCCCCAAGCTGGAAACTAACCAAATACCTATCAATTGGAGAAGGGATGAATGAATGAGGTTCTATTCAGCAATGAGAATGAGTATTACAACTGTACACACAGTGTGAATGAATCTCACAGACAAATGTTAACGAGAGAAGCCAGACACAAAACAACACATGCCCTGTGATTCCACTGATATCAAGTTCAAAACCAGATAAAGGGAATCTATAGTGTTAGAGGGGGTGGTGACTGGAAGAGAACACGAGGGATCACCCTGGAGGACTGGTGGTTTTCTGTTTTTGACCTGGGTGCTGTTTTCATGAGCATATTAACTTTGCATAAATACATCAAGCTTATGATATATGTAGTTTCCTGAGGATGTATCATTCTTCAATAAAAAGTTATTAAAAAATAGCCTAGAGGGAATAAAGGGTGGTTTTATTTTCTTCATGTTAATATTTATAATCAAGTTGCTATGAAATTTCCTATAAAAGAAACTATGCTCTCCAATATATTCTTCAAATAGATCTCTGAAATATAAAGAGAAGTGATATTCTTTTATATAATTTCAGAGAGCTGTTTTATGCCTTTATTTAAAATCTACCTAAAATAAAGTCTCCAATTCCTTTGTATGAAGCCCACCAGAATTGACTCCAAAGTCCTGAAAAGTAAATCCACGGACGTATTGGCTTTTGGGTGGTATATATTATATTTCTTTGCAGCCTTCCTTGATGACAAACATTCTGTTCCCCCTGCGTGAAGATAATGCTACCTAAAATGCGTTGTTAGTGAGGCAGAGGAATGTTCCATCGGGAAGTAATGAGTCAGGTGCTGCCAGTTCCTGCTGACTCATCTGTGGGGGCGCTGTCTCTCTCCTGGCCAACAGCAGGAATTTGCAAAACAAGGATTTGCCTATTTCCTTCCTTGGAACATACTTTCCTATGAGTCAAGGAAACTGGAATGTATAGAAATCAAGTCTGAGTTGGTGAAGGCCTTTGCACTGTGCTGTAACTAAGGCCATGGGGTCTGCACAGTGGATGCACACAGGGGAGGGTGCAAAGGGATCTGTGGAGGATATTGGGACTTCTAGGGGTTTTTAACCTAAAAATTAAACAAATAATTTAGTTTAACATCTATTGATTTAATGCACAGACTGACACTGGCGCCCTTGGGTCACATGAAGTACACCAGGTCTCCTGAGGCAAGAGGGGGTTTGTATAATAAATACCAGGTGATGGAGTCACCTGTACTTATTTATACACTTATTACGGGGTATTGCTGTGCATATGCACATGGTGAAGTGGGTTTATGCGTTGTGCTATCCAGTTGTAACTAAATTAAAGTTCACTAAAAGGACAAAGGGCTTTTAAAAAGTTCTGCCCAAAGATTACAATTCAACAATAAAAAGACAATCCAGTTAGAAAATGAGCAAAGGATTGGAGTAGACATTTCACCAAAGAAGATATACAAATAGCCAATAAACACATGAAAAATGCTCAACATCATTAGTCATTAGGGAAATGCAAATCAAAAACCACAGTGAGATACCACTCTAGACCAACTAGGATGGCTATAATCAGAAAGACAGACAATAACAGGTGTTATCAAGGATGTGGAAAAATTAGAATCTTCATACATTGCTGGTGGGAATGTAAAATGGTGCAGCTGCTTTGGAAAACAGCCTGATAGTCCCTTGAAAAGTTAAACATAAAGCAACCATTTGATCCAGCAATCCCACTCCTAGGTATATTCCCAAGAGAAATGAAAACATATGTCCAACAAAAACGTATACACAAGCATTCATAGGACTATTATTCATAAAAGCCAAAAAGTGAAAACAACTCAAATGCCCACCAACTGATGAATGGATAAAAAAAATGTGTTCTATCCATACAATGAAACATTATTTGGCCATAAAAAGGAATGAAGTACTGACACATATAACATGGATGAACCTTGGAAACATTATGCTAAGTGAAAGAAGTCAGGCACAAAAGGCCACATATTGTATGATTCCATTTATACGAAATGTCCAGAATAGGAAAATCGAGACAGACAGAAAGTAGACTAGTTACTGACAGAGGCTGGGGTGAGGGGAAAATGGGAGTGACTGCTAATGGGTACAGTCTTTCTTTTTGGGGTGATGAAAATATTCTGGAATTAGAGAGTGGTGATGGTGCAACTCTGTGAAATACTAAAACCCGCTGGATTGTACACTTTTAAAGGGTGAATTTTATAGTATGTGAATTATAGTGCAATAAAAACAACTTCTGCCCAAGAAACTAGATTGAAAATAATACGGGTAATGCAAGCCCAAGAAAACCATAAGAAAATGGCAAAGCTGAAATCTCTGCTTCTATTACAAGCTTGTCATCAGCCACATAACTAAGTAAAAAGATTTGATGGGAAGTTAGCAAAATGTAACTGAAATTTTCAAGAAAAATAATCAAATTATTAACATATCATTGAACCTCAAGCAAAGCATATATTATACTTCAGATATTATTGATCATGTGTTTAAAATCATGTGATCCTAAATCTAGTATTTTACAAAATTTCACCAAACTTAATGATAATTGTTTAGCAGATTGTTTTGCAGTTTCTTATTTAAAACAGAAGTTCAAAAAGAAACATACTACTTGAAAAACACTTTTTATTCCTACCACAGTAAAACTGGTTAAAATAGTAAAGAAACAATATGGCAATAAATTGAAATGCATTCTTTTATTAGCAAATCTGTTGGAAGACTCAGTGAAAATGGGAGATTTGAAGAAATAATTATTACAACAAATTACACAGTGTGGGAGGTTTGCGATACAGCTGGGTAAAAGTACAAATGTTTCTATCATGTTTCAGCTTGTAGGATTTGCAAGATTCTTTTTCAATAGCCAAATTCATTAGGAGCTGCTTTTTGTGAGCCACCAAAAGAAAGATGTGTCAGAAAAGTCAGCCTCAAGCTTAAATAATTACTTATTTAAAATAATATATTTTATGGCTAAGTGTAACTGTTGTTGGAGCGGCTGCTTTGATGAGACTTTTCAAGATTCCAGAGAAAAGGTATAGACATGGCACCACATGTGAAATCCATTTATTGCATCATTATCAGGCAAGCTATTGCAGAAAATAAATTGAAGGAGAAATGTGGGTTTTTAGAAAATGCCATCAAAGTGATTGTTTTCCCTTTTTGTAAACGAATGGAAATGAAAGGTATGAGCAATAGGGAATGGTGGGGACTGTGGAGAACTGAAGAGCTTAAGGTTGTTTAATGAAGCAGCCTCTACTCAGCTCCAGTTGATTGGTTCCACGTGGGAACACAGGCAAGGATTGCCCGAGATCCAGATTGTTCAAGAGAAGTTTCCTGATTTTTGTAAAGCCCACGTGACAGGAAAATAAAACGAGTCCTTTGAAGGGCAATCTTCTCTCTGTCTCCACTATGTTTTACTGTAGGATGAACACAAGCCAATGGTAGCCTCTTGACTCCTTCAGAAAAGTTAAACAATGTGGCTCATTTTATGAAAATAAGACCTTGAAAGTACGGAACTTTTGCAAGTTTTTGTCATCAACGGAGGAGTGACCACAAGAGTCTTTTGAACTAAACAGAAGCCAGCCGGCTATCTTTTGGCAAACCACCTGAGTGTCAAACTTAAAAGTGTTTTACATTTTTCTGACCTTTTTTGGGCTAAGTGATTGTTAGAAATATGCCAGTTAGCAAATATTTAAAAATTTAAAATAGATACACATACAAAACATTTTGTTTCGATACAAGGGTGATATTCTTAAAAATGAGTGGAAAGGTAAGTGTTGAATCCAAAGAACCTCAAGCTCTGAAGAAGATCCTTGTGAAACTGGATGTTTGAAATTGTTTCTAGCATTGGGTGATTTTTCTTGCTGAAACTGATTACCTTAAAAAAACCCACCAAGTCTGTATACCTTAAAACAAAATCATGTGGGGCCGCCCGGTGGCGCAGCGGTTTAGTCCGCGCTTGGCAGCCCGGGGTTCGCGAGTTCGGATCCCGGGCGCCCGCCGACGCACTGCTTGTCAGCCATGCCGTGGCGGCGTCCCATATAAAGTAGAGGAAGATGGGCACGGATGTTAGCCCAGGGCCAGTCTTCCTCAGCAAAAAGGGGAGGATTGGCGACGGATGTTAGCTCAGGGCTGGTCTTCCCCACAAAAAAAAAAAAAAAAAAAAATCATGTAAACTATTTAAAAATATTCCAAGAAGTTTCAGGGCAGTTTTGAATCCTTTGTCTAAAACATAAATATATTACACAGCTAAATAAAAATACAAAATCTGACATCTCCCAGTTGGTTCAAAAAACAACGAATTGACATCAGAGAAGATGGAAATTTACTCATCAAATTTCAACAAAAACTTCTGCAAAACTGGTGGATGGAACCGAAAACAAACATTGTGATCCACTAAGTGCATAATGTGCTTCTTTCATTTGAATCTATGCTTCTCTGTGAGGTAGGTCAAATATTATTAAATTATGTACATCAATTTAATGAGAGCAAAAGGATTTTAAAGCTGTTAATTCAAATTATGTTTAAAATGGTTATTTGATATTTGTATTATCCTTTAAAATCCATAGTGTGTGTATATTTTATAATGTGCATAACATATTAGCCCCATAGTACATGTAGGTTGGTCATATGAAATTTTCTTCTTTCTAGGTCAAAACAACCTAACATCAGTAATTTCAAATGGTTCCACATAATGTATAGTTTATAAGTGAATGTTTGTTAGGGTGCAGGCTCAGAGTTTTCTTTAATGACAAGAATACATGATCAAAAATGTGGAGCTTGCACAGGTTTAGCTTTTATAAAACCAATCCATGCAACCACAATAACCAGTGAGAACTGAGGCGCCCCGAGCTCACCATCTCCCCATCACAAATGTCTGACTCCCAGTACCTGTGATTCTGTCGCTGGCCATGGCTAAAGTGTCCTGTTTCCTGAATTTGCACTAAGCTGGCCAAATTCTAATTTAAGGAAAGCGTACCACACAGCACAAAAACAACTGATGTTGGCTACCTTTGGAGAGAAAAAGGGGAGAACAGGAGAGGGTGACTTTTACTTTGCAATGTATACTTTTCTATACTTTTGGATTGTTAAAATATTTGCATGTATTCCTCCTACTTTTGAATGTTAATGGATTATTTGGGCATTGAGGCCATTTTTTTTTCTTTTTATACCTTTTCTGCATTCTTAAAAACAATATCATTTAATGAGTTAAATATAAAAATATCCTGACAAACTTTTAAAAACTTTAAAGAACTAATTAAATCTAAAAACATCTTGAACAAAAAAGGTGATTATCAAACATTTTTTTTCTTTCAAAATATTTATTTCAAGTAGAAACTGGGAAGAAATCAAAAATTTTTTGTTTAAAAACCTTAAGGAGTACACTCATTTGGTCATCAAAATATAAAAAACTGAAAATAATTTTACATTAGATACTTTGATTGAAAACAGAGTTACTCTAGTCAAGTAACAAGCCCAAAGCAGTTCCCAGCTAGGGGTTATGGCTCCCCTCTCTCTCCATGCATACACACAGCCCTTAGACAAGAATCATGTAAATTTTTATCCAGAACTCTCCCCTAAAAATTCATATCTTTTTATTTCTGTTACTCTTATGGAGATTATTCAGTGTTTTGTTTGTTTTTCATAAATAAATTTTTTCCAGAATGCCACAGAGGAACCACATCAACCCTTGGACAATATCCAAATCATTTTTACAAAAGCAGAAATAGCCAAATAATGGTCTCAGGTTAAGTGAGAGGCATGGGTGGTTATTAATCTGTACTGGAATAATTTGTCATTTGATCCGCAGAGTGACAATGCTGAATGTGCTTTGAAAGTAGTCCCTACCTGCTAACAACCCGCGTTGACACAAACCTTCTCTTGGTCCTAGAATCCCTTCTCAATGCATTAGTGCCTTGAAGAAGAATCACCAGGACAAGGAAAAGTAAAAGCTGAGTTCTTGTCATGAGTGGAGTGCTGACCAGACAGAGTCAAAGCAGCCCCCGACCCGCTATACCCAGCAGAAAAGCAAAGTGTCTTGCAACGGCTGAACCCAAGAGTGAAAGTGAGGTGGGTCTAACATGGGAGAGAGACCCGATTTATTTGAATGAGGAGCACTCAGCACCCCTCGGAGAGTCACGGTGGGGGAGTGGACCCTTACCACCGAGGCCACCTCCGTCTCCGGTTCTCCAGCCTGGATTTGTCTGTCGATCTCTGCCCTTTCCTCCTGGGCCATTTTCCACCAGACCTTCCGCCTCCTGGTACTGAAGGTCAGAGGCCCGGGCTTCTTCCTCTTGCTCATCATCATCCGAACTGGATTCATCGTTGTAGAAGTGAATCGTGGCTTGCACTGGGAAACTGGCCAGCACTTTTTCCCCGGAACTCTGCAGATATTCTTGACTCTTAGAAATGGGTAAATAAAGTCTAACATTTAAGAAACAAATATACCATTAATCAATTTGAAACAGTTCTAAACTCCACCTAGAGGATCCTTTTCCCAGAAGCAGCTAACTCCCAATCTTCGTCTCTGATTTTGCCTTCGCTGCACAGTTTTTTTTTGTTTTTGTTTTTGTTTTTTTTGCGAGGAAGACCAGCCCTGAGCTGACATCCGTTGCCCATCCTCCTCTTTTTGCTGAGGAAGACTGGCCCTGGGCTAACATCCGTGCCCATCTTCCTCTGTTTTATATGGGATGCTGCCACCGCAGGGCTGACAAGCAGTGAGTCGGCAGGCCCCTGGGATCCGAACCTGCGAATCCCGGGCTGCCAAAGCGTGAACTTAACCACTGCGCCATTGGGCGGCCCCTACATAGCAGGTTTTTTTTTTTTGGTGAGGAAGACCAGCCCTGAGCTAACATCCGTTGCTAATCCTCCTCTTTTTGCTGAGGGAGACTGGCCCTGGGCTAACATCCGTGCCCATCTTCCTCTACTTTATATGGGACGCCGCCACGGCATGGCTGACAGGCAGTACGTCGGCGGGCGCCCGGGATCCGAACCAGCGAACCCCGGGCTGCCAAGCGCGGACTAAACCGCTGCGCCACCGGGCCGGCCCCCATAGCAGTTTTTTTAAGTCACCAGAACACAAAACTGTGAGCAGATGGTGGGACCTGGCCACACTAGCTCAGAAATGAGCTAATAATCTGAGTGAGAAAATCCATTTAGACCAACACAGGAAAAAGGGTGGGCTTCCATGAAGGTAAAAGGAAATTAAAACAGAGTTCCAAGATTAATTAAGAGACTCACTCTGATCAAATGGAGGATCTGGCTCATCCCGGATAATAAATGTCCTACAGTCATGTGTTCTTCATGTCAGGGATACGTTCTGAGAAATGGGTCCTTAGGCAATTTTATCCTTGTGTGAACATCATAGAGTATATTGAAGGGGGAACAAAATTTGCCACCCCAAAATGTCTCATTAACAGGAGGATTATTTTAGGCTGATTATTTTTACAAAACAAAGGATTCAGAAAGTTTTTCTTGTTACCTCTCCCTTAACTGCCTAAAAGAATTCACATGAAAAAACCTATCTCAGGAAGTGGATCTATCTCCTTAACGTAACCTAAACCAGGTGGTAGACAGGGAGGAACCTAGAAAAGTCTGTTGGACTCCTCTCTGTGTTCTTCTGTTTCTGTGTGACCAAACACTTGTTTTCCAAACGTTTGCTCCTTTTCCCCTACCTGTAAATTGCCTTCCTTCCCTTTGAAGTCCCTGACTCTCCCCACCCCAACATCTTCTTTTGTCTTTAGCTGAAGATGGTATTTAAGCTGAGGGCTTTGGCCATTTTTGCAAGTTACTTGATTTTCCTGGATTTCTCTCATGTATACGTCATTAAACTTTTGTTTGTTTTTCTCCTGTTGATCTGTCTCACGTCAATTTAATTCTTAGACCAGCCAGAAGAGCCTAGAAGAGTTGAGGAAAATTTCTTCCTCCTCTACAACACTTACACAAACCTAGATGTTATAGCCTACTACACACCTAGGCTCTATGGTACTAATTTTATGGAATCACCATGATATATGTACTACATGACTGTATTTAGGTTAGGCCCCACACCCCTACACCCCCAAGTATGGGGAATATTATGACCGTTTGGGCTCTGGAGGAAACTTGACTCTGATACCGTGGTCAAGAGAAGCGGCTAATCTTTCTGGATGTTGCTGTAGAGAAAGAAGCTGTAGGGGTAGGTCCCTCGCTTTGCCAGAATAGAAGGTGGCAACCCTGGCTATTGGTCTGGAAAGAAGGAAGGAAGAAAGAAAGGGAGAAAGGAGAGAGGGAGGGAGGGAGGGAGGAAGCAAAGAGAAAGAGAGAAAGAAAAAAGAGAGAGAAGGAAGGAAAAAAGCAAAGAAAATAACAAATATATAAAATTTGGAACCTCTAAATCCAGGTTTTGTGAATTTAGGATTCCAGTTATACATGTATTACAGTATTTTAAAAAGTATTAGAAATATGCCCCACCCTCCCCTTAATCTCTTATCCTTGTGCCTTTTACTCACTAATTTGTTTGCATTGTTCCCTGCCATCTTCTGAGGAACTGGAAGGGATTATCAATTGATCACTGCTAATTTGCAAAGCTGATGTCAATTTCTCCCCTTTTTGGATAGGGGAGACAAAGGAAAGAGAAAACGCTCTGCTACAAATAGTGCATGACAATTTCAAACTTTCTAAAATTTCCAATAGACCCATGGTTCTCAAGCCCCAGGGGACATCCGGCAATGTCTGGAGACAATTTTGGTTGTTGTAACTGAGGGGAAGCTACTGGCATTTAGGGGGTAGAGGCCAGGGATGCTGCTAAACCTGCTACAGTGCCCAGGACAGCCCCCACAAGAAGAATCCTGCAGTCCAAAGTGTCAACAGTGCTAAGGTTGAGAAACTGCAACAGACAGAATGGATATATGTCTAAGACAGAAATATAGGCACAGTTTAGTGGTTGGCCGTGTTAAAAATTAGGTGTTATATTGAAGTATTTATAGGCGAATTTGTAGGATGTCTGAGATTTGCTTTAAAATATTCTAACAACAATAAAAAAATAGTTGGGAGAGACTGATAAATACGAACAGATCTGAAGAAAACTGATAATTATTGAGGGTGGTGATGGGCACATGGGGGTTTATCATACTAATCTCTCCACTTTTGTGTATGCTGGAAATTTTCTGTAATAAAAAGGTAAAATAAAATTGTGTATTCAGTTTGCAATGCACAGTTACATGGATGCAGCTCATGCCACACCAGTCACTGCGTTTTCAATGAATCAAAAATTGGGGAGCAAGAGCAGACACTCTGTGCAAGGCAGGTCCAGTGGGAGCTGGTGCAGGTGAATGCTCACAGGGCTTGAGAGGGTGGTGGCTCTGAATCCTGGCTGCATGTTAGGATCTCCTGGGGAGCCTATAAAATATGGATACCTGGGGCTGGCCCCATGGCCTAGTGGTTAAGTTCAGCACACTCCACTTTGGTGGCCTGGGTTCAGTTCCTGGGTGGGGACCTACTCTGCTCATCAGTGGCCATGCTGTGGCAGCAACTCAGATACAGAATAGAAGATTGGCACGGATGTTAGCTCAGGGCGAATCTTCCTTAGGAAAAAAAAAATACAGATACCTAGAGCCAGCCCTCATGGCCTAGCCTTTAAAGTTTGGTGCACACTCTGCTTTGGCAGCCCAGGTTCAGTTCCCGGGCACAGAACCACACCACTCGTCTGTCAGTAGCCTTATTGTGGTGGCGGCTCACACAGAAGAACCAGAACTTACAACTATACACGACTATGTACTGGGACTTTGGAGGGGGGGAGAAAAAAGGAGGAAGATCGGCAACAGATGTTAGCTTAGGGCGAAACTTCTCCTGAGGAAAAAAAATACAGATCCTAGGTCTTTCCCCAGAACAAGTGCATCACAACCTCCTGGAGGAGCCACCTGGAGCCTGTGTTGTTAAAGCTTCTCCAGGAATTCTATGAGGATTAAAGATCATGATGTGAGGGATGCTGGGAAAGCTTCCCTTTTCCAAAAATCACTCTGACCAGTTGGAGGGGCTCTAAATTTCATCTCTAGCAATTAGTATCTTTAGGTTTTATTAAGGCTTCCAGTCTCCCAGGATAACCAGGGCAAGAATACTCTGAGAAGAGGTGGCAGCATAGGCTGGGTTCCTTTTGGTGAAGGAAATGAGAGATGGAGACAGGGAGACAGACGAAAATCCTGAGCACTAGCCACTTGCCTAAAATGGATGAAATGAAGAGGGATAGAGCAGTGAGGGTCCTGATCACCAGCAGGACCAGGGAAACACTACTGAGAGAGGCATCCATCCACTCCCTCATTTATTCAACACATGTATTCTGGAGGTCTACTTTGCACTAGACAACATATTAACTTAAACGCTGGGAGAAAAATAGAAATGTATCTAAGTAAGTAAGTATATATGTATATACAGTTAATATGCAACTAAATTTAACACAAGGAGAGGAATAAACAAAAGGTACAAAGAAAAGAGAAACCAATTCCAACTCGCAACTGAAACATGGAATTAATGGAGGGATTCCAGAAATCCAACAAAATATCCTTGAAGTTCCTTGGGATAATAATAACTCAATAATATTGGAGAATAGACAACATTATTTTCCACTTTGTTGAAAATGCATACAGTTGAAGACACTAAGTATATTAATGCTTATATTAAAAGGAAATGACACATTTCTTACTATGAAGTCATATATTACCTTACAGGATGCTGGAACCCAAAGGCTCCCCTTGATCCAGAAATGTGTTGGTCACCCCCAGGCTCAGGCTGTAAAGACAGACACATGCAAACACAGACACAGTTAAGGAGCCTCTAAAGTAGCATCCTGGAGTTTTTAAAAATAAAACTGGAGTTGCCTGCACTTGTTGGTGTCAGTACTGATTTTAGCAGTGTTTGATAAGCCCCTCCTCCTGTTACTGTTGTCGGCATTGCAAGGGATTCAAAGATGCAAAGATGAGTCCAGCCCAGTCCCTCAGCTCAGGTGTCTTAAACCTAAGGAAGAGAGGCCCGTGCAGGCAAACAACTACGCCACAGAGCATTGTACAGTAAGATGCTAATGGTCCTCAGCAGGGAGGAGGGTCGGGAAACGTTCACGGAGGGCCTGGCAGAGGCATCAGTGGCACTTGGGT
This sequence comes from Tapirus indicus, assembly GCA_031878705.1. NCBI lineage: Eukaryota > Metazoa > Chordata > Mammalia > Perissodactyla > Tapiridae > Tapirus > Tapirus indicus. The sequence continues at coordinate 33,305,003 of CM062936.1, read as the reverse complement.
GTGCAAATCGGAGACGATTCCTTGAGGAGGTGAGTGTTAAATTTGAGAGGCGGGAAAACAGAGAGCACAGGTGGGGAATGGTGAGGAGCCCGGGGTGGAGTGAATGAGAGGCTGCATTGGTAAAAGGGCTCCAATGAGCAGTTGAGTCCCGAACACATTAAATACCCACTGTTGAGTCTGAGTTTCATTCTGGAGACAGGCATTAAGACCATTACTGATTTTTGAGCTGGGAGTTCAACAATTGGATCTGTATTTTAAGGATAATGGTGGCCTCTGGGAGCAGCACCCAGCCTAGACTGGCGAGGTAAGGACTTGGAGGTGCCTGGCAAGAGGGGATAAAGATTTGAACTCAAGTAACAGCGAGCAGAAGGGAAAGGAAAGACAGATTCCAAGGACACTTCAGTAGCCTCCAAAGGAGGAGGAGGAGGGCCCCAAATAGCCAAAGCAGTCTTGAGAAAGAAGAACAAAGCTGGAGGCATCACACTTCCTGATTTCAAACCATATTACAAAGCTATACTAATCAAAACTGTATGGTATTGGCATAAATACAGGCACATAGATCCACGGAATGGAATAGAGCTCAGAAATAAACCCACGCATATATGGTCAATTAATTTACAGCAAAGGAGCCAAGAATATACAAAAGGAAAGGATAGTCTCTTCAATAAATGGTGTTGGGAAAACTGAACACATGCAAAAGAATGAAACTGGACCCCAGTCTTACACCACGCACAAAAATCAACTCAGACTGGATTAAAGACTTGAAAATAAGACCTGAAACCATAAAACTCCACACGGTAAGCTCCTTAACATCAGTCTTGGCAATGATTTTTCAGAGTTGACACCACAAGCAAAGGCAACAAAAGGAAAGATAAACAAGTGGGACTACATCAAACTAAAAAGCTTCTGTACAGCAAAGGAAATCATAAAAAAAAAAAAAAAAGTAGAGATGGAAGCTAGTCTGAGTGCCAGGCAACTAAGGACAACATTGATGGATGGGGACAAGACACAAGCAGAGAGGGAGCCAGGCTTGTCCGTGCTGTGACCAGCGTGAGCATGAGGGAGGCGAAGATACGGTCACATTCTGCCTGTCCAGGGTTGATCCTGTTCTACCCAAACTCCTGAGGTGCTGGACTTGAACAGATTTGGCCTAAAGAGTGGCCAGATCATCTGAGGGGCTGAGGAGCCAGAAACTATCGTTTGATCTCGGATCTCTGAGAGCTTTAGTTACCGTGGAAAGTACGGAGGGGATGCCTTGGGAGGGACCATTGGGGACCACTTGAAAGAGCTGAAATGGGCTGGGGCAACGGATCAGAAACCCAAGCCCTTGGGTTCTGTGGAATTTGGCAGGAACCAGATGGGGAATGGGACAACACCTGCTAGAACATGACACGGAAGGACTCCAGTGATTGTCACCAATGATCACCATGCCATTCCATCCTGCAGGGAACCTCAGTGTGTTTGTGTGTGTGTGACCTTTGAGAGCAACCGTCATTACATGTTAGCAGCCATATTTTTATAATACCCTGCGAGGGGCTAAGGGAGTTAAAACGAGGCTCTTTGGAACAAATCTTTTCCATAATGAGGTTCACTCTTAGGGGGCTCCAGGTTTCTGTGTTAGCTCCGTTTATGATTATAAAACACCTCTAATCGCTCAGGCTCACTCTACCACTATAAGCAGTCCGGGGCTGCCAGAGGGGACCTCACACCCTGTGATGGGAGAGGGTCTAAAGTGACAATGCAAACCCCAAAGGGCAGTGTTGGTGGTACAGAGAAATAGCTTCCTGAACGTGATTAACTCTAATCAGACTCTGTGAAACATACAGCACACCTTTATAAAACTTTTAAAACATTACCCCACAAACATACAAAAACTTTATGCCACAAATATCCTCTTATTAAAGATCCTTTTCTGAAGACAGAGAGGTCTAAATATTCAGTTTGATTATTCAAGGGGAACAAAAATGTATACAAGTTAAGCACTGTGTTTCAGGTGTATGTGTGTGTGTGTTCTTGAAAGCGAGAGAACAGACACAAGCAGAGCCTCGCCTTCTCCTCCCTGTGCATGCCTGCCATTCCTAAAGCTAAGATGTGGGAAGCCTGGAAGATGGGAGGGCGGAGGGGCCCCGGAGAATACAGTCCCCGACGGAGAATACAGTCCCCGACACCTCCCTCCAGGAAATCGCCTCCCTTCCAGGGCCGGCAAGTGGCCAGGAGGGAAATGGGACAGAGGTCAACAAAGGTTTAGGCTGTCGTCCATTTTTCCCAAGCAGGGGAGGGAGACAGCTCCCAGGGGTGGTCGGGCACCAAATGGATGAGGGCGACTGCGCTGCTCAGGACAGGGCCTTGAGGCCTTCCCTCGAATTTAGATTTTATTCTAATTTTTCTCTTCCTGCCGGCAGTCCTGGTACAGGTCACTAGGCAGTAGCCCCTCCTCATTCCCCTCCGCTCCCCGCCAATGACATTTCTCGAGAAATACTCAACAGGGCTCTGGAGCCGAGGAATTCTCCCGCTTTGTCGGGAGAGGGCGGCGGTGAGCAAGAAGCGGTCCCTCCCCGCGCGGAGTTGCGCTCACCCCGCGGGGCTCCCGGGGACCGCGCGCGGCACGCGGGGCCAGCAGTCTCCGGCCGCGGACCTCTCCGCCCCGCCTCCTGGACTCTGCGAAGAGCTGGCCCGGGGGAAGCGGGGCAGCGAGCTCGCGAGCTCTATCGCCCCCACGGAACACCCCACCCTCCCCCCTAAAAAAATCCACGGACCCACTCTGCTTCTTCCAGTGTGCCATGCTGACGATCGACTAGAACATTTTTTTGCAAGCACTCCATTTTTCTAACAAATGGCCTTCTCATCCTAACAGGAAAAAAACACCTGCCTTACATTAGGAAGTATGCTATAGTATTTTTATTCTTGCAAACAACTGATAGGCTCCACATACATTTCATTTAAAAGAAAATTGGATAATCGTAAACTTACATACACACTCTCTCCCAAGCACCTTTTAAATCTTAGGTTTGAGAACTAAAGTTTGAAGGCCAAAGAAGGAATTATTTTCCATTACTTAGATATGGCATGTAAGAATAATATGGGCTAACCAATCATGTCCCTCGTTAATTTGATATAGATTTGATTTGCTTCACTCAAAGTAAAAAGTAGTAACTGAATTAAAACTCCCATTAGTCAGACTAGTTTAATAAAATGGTCTAAATACAAAAACACGGTGGTGGTCTGCTTTCCTGCACCTGAGTTTCTTATCACATTACAAATAAGTGCACACTAAGCCATATGCCACAAATGTTATGTAGATTAAATACATGGTCCTTCCTAGCCTGATTGACTTCAGCATTTTAAAAGTCATCAATTTACATTTTAAAACAAACAAAGGAAAGGTAAATTCTATGACAGCAAGTCATTACTTCAGTAAGTATAAAGCAATGAGGTTACCGACGCAGGAGACAAAAGAATAGTGGTGGCGATTAATCTTCACCCACAAAGCCCTCCACTGGAGTGTATTTGCTCAGACAACATGAGTTACCCAAGGACTGCTTGCAGACAGGGCCAAAAGTGCCTCAGAAAGAGCCAGACGGCGGTGGGGGCTTTTAACCACACCTTCTGGACACCCCAGACGGGACTCTGCCCATATTTGCTCTGTGGCACCAGCCCAGTGCTAATGGTGCACTCAGCTTTTCTCTAAGGTGAGGGAGACAGAAGCAGCCTTCTCCCCTCATCTCTCTACCCACTGGTTTGCAGGAAAAAAACCAACATGGGAGAAATCTCTTCCAATGCCCATGAAACAGCTCTGCCAGAGTGGCTTTGCTTCTCAAGAAAGGAAAAGCACACAGGAACCAAATCTACACGTGACTCAGGTCTGATCAACACCTGGCTCACCTAGGCTCCTACTCCCAGACCTGGAGGCACTTCTGCATTAGATGACCAAGGGAGGGACAGGCAGAGGAGGCCTTTCATGGCCCCTGTATTTTAGAGATGGTATCACTTTCTGGCTGAACTGTGGACGCCTACAAGGCCCACCTTAACCTTACCCGGATTCCAGTTCTGGTCCGCTCAGCATCTTGGGGTGTCAGGATCCAAGGTCTCCATGGTGTGGGGCTGGAACGGCAGGGACCAGGCATGAACCTCAGTATTTTCTGCTGTCTTTTAAAATTATAAGAGTTATCATTCTTATCATTTCTAATGTCTGCCTGAGAAAGTCACTGGACATCCCAGAATGGTCACTCAAGTTCTCAGTCTGTGGATAAACCAGTGCCATTGTGTTTTCTTCTCCTGCTGCATTCCCAGTTCTCTGCCCTCACTGGGCCATGAGAAGTCCCCCACATCTGATACAATTAACAGGGAACACATTAGTTGAGAGATATCTCTCCCAGCCTGGTTGGATCCTTCAATTCAGATTCCCCACTGTAGCTGGCTACTTAGTCGCTCGTTAATTTCAACCGCACCACCTAGGCTATTGAAGGATCTTGACTGTACAGAGAGGATTCTCGAGTTCTACGATGCAAAGGAGGAATCGATTTCTCGTCTCTGGCTGCCTAGCCACGTAGCCTCTTCCACACACCTGCCCGGCTAAGTTGGTTTTAACTTGACTGCCTTAAAAAGGACTGGTGCCCGGGGACAGCGAACGCTGAGCCCAAGCACAAGGCAAACAAAGACTGTCACCAAAAGCGTCACAGTCAACTTGAGGGGATCCCCCTGCAAGGCTCGCTGAGGGGCTCCGAGACTCCAGCGTTCCCAGCCGGGTGAATTTCAGATCTATAAACGGAAGCGTTGGCCCACTTCCTTGGCGGGCACCTCCTGGGCCTCCGCCCTTCAGAACTGTGCGTTGGAACCGAGAGGACTCTGCACCCCTGTCTCGGGCTACGGAACTTGCTCCGTGTCGCCGTCGGGTTCGGGGGCTCGGCGGCGCCGGAGTATCACGCTCTGTGCTCCCCGCACCGCCGCACCGCGCGCCTCTCGACGCGTCCAGCGGGGCCGGGGAGACACCCTCACCTCTCGGGCCCGCGCGGCGGCGGTGGCCCCGGGGGATCGTCCCCGGGGCAGTGACAGGCGCGCCCCCGCGCCTCCCTGGCTCCAGCCGCCGCCTCGGGTCTCATGATGCCCGCGGGCCCGGCGTCCCTCCAGCCGCGCCAGCGACTCGGCCGCGCCTTTAACCGCTGGGCGAGGGCGCTCACCTACCAGTGCGCTCCGCGCCAGGTTTAAAAACGGGGGCGGGGCGGGGAGGGGACACGGGAAACCGAGGAGGAGGTGGGGAGGGCAGGAGAAGTTCCAGGAGGGGACAAGGGAAGCCGGAGAGTGGGAGGGAACAAGAAAAGCTCCAGGAGAGAGCGTGGCGGGGGGTTGGGAGGGCGATGTCCAGGAGGCGACTCGGGAAGCCCGGGGCAAGGGTGTGAGGGGACAAAGGAAACCCTGGGAAGGTCGCCGGGGCTGGGGCGAGGAAGCTCGGGAGGGACGGCGGGAAGTGACACGGGAAGCCCGGGGAGAGGGACACGTGTGAGGGCGGGGGCCGTGGGCGTTTCCGTAGGGCGCGCTCCCTCCGGCTTGGGGGTGGCGGGGCGCTCGCCAACGGGCCTCCTGCGCCACGTGCTGGAGAGAAGGGGTCCCTGGCTGCTTCTTCCCGCCCCTCTAGGGTCCCCTGCAGCCCTCGGGGTTCTGGTTCCTGTGCGAGCATCTAGGTCTCCCGATTTCTGGAGACTCTCACGTCCATCTCTTTCAAGTGGCCGCGGGGTTTGGGGGGGCGGCTACAGAAGCCTCGGGACCAGCGTGGACCCGCCCTGCCTTCGGTGCTGGACCCCGGGCTCCCGGGCCGCCCCGACAGGGACGCTTCCAGCCGGTGGAAGGCCGCGGAGAGGAGCGCGAGATGAGGGCGCCCTTCCCACCCTCCCGGGCCTGGGAAAAGAATGTGGCTCTTTACGGGGACGGGTGGGGTTTTCCTTTGGTTTGCCCCCTGCCCAGCTTAGAAAGCGACTTGTTGCGCCGCGACAGCCCCGGTGCCCGGCCCTGGCTTCTCTTCCCCGGGCTGCAGGGCCCGCGCGGGGCGGCGAGCGCGGCTGCCACCGTCCCGGCGCAGGGTCAGGGTGGGAGGAACCCAGTTTTATCGGTAGTGCCGGGCGACAGGACGCTGGTGGCCACGGGCCTGGACTCAGATCTGCTCCTCAGTGCCCCACGGACGATGCCTTTGAGACTGGAGCTTACTTTATGTAATTTAAATTAATGGATAAAAAACAAAAAAATCCAAGGACTTCGGAGATTAAAATGTTTCCACCCTTTCTTTTTCTTTAAGAGCAACAGATTTGGACAATAATTAAACCCGATTGAAGGCAAAGAGGGGAGAAATTAATAAACACCCTTACTATATAAAATTTCCTACAAATAATTTAAAAAGACACTGAGGATAAGGGTGGGGTAGGGAAAGGCAGAGAACATTAACAGACAACATTGCCACAATAAGATACCATATTTAATCTACCAATGGAGAAAGGATTTTATGAATGAACAGTAGGCAACTGGGTGTGGATGCCTTAAAATTAACGTCTTCCAGGTAGCCTGTGGCAATGTAATCAGGGCACTTTTCTGAGAAAGTATGACAACTTATATCACATGCCTTAAAAATGTTCATTTCCAGGGCGGCCCAGGTGGTGTAGTTGTTAAGTTTGGGAGCTCAGCTTCACTGGCTGGGGTTCCTGGGTTCAGATCCTGGGTGCAGACCTACACACCCCTCATCAAGTGATGATGTGGCGGTGTCCCACGTACAAAATAGAGGAAGACGGGCACAGATGTTAGCCCAGGGCCAATCTTCCTCACCCCCCCCCCAAACAAAGTTCACCTCTTGGCCCAGTAATTCTAGTTCCATGTCTGTACTGAAAACGTATTTTGAAATGGGAATGAAGATGCATTTAATCAGAGAGATGTTCATCATAGTGTTATTTATAATGTTGAAAAATATGTCTGAAAATATGGCAATGATTAAATAAATGATGGTAGAATATCATGCAACTAATAAAAACGTTTACCAAGGGCTGGCCAGGTGGCGTAGTCGTTAAGTTTGTGTGCTCCACTTTGGCGGCCCAGGGTTTCGCATGTTCAGATCCTGGGTGCGGACATACTCACTGCTTGTCAGCTATGCTGTGGCGCCGTCTCATGTAAAGAAGAGGAAGATGGGCACGGATGTTAGCCCAGGGCCAGTCTTCCTCACACACACACACACAAAAGTCACTGAGTTTTGAACAGCATGGGAAAATACTCATGATGTGATGTGAAAAGGACAAAATTGTATGAGTAGGATCCAACCTGCACAAAGAGGCTGCAAATGACAAAACAGAAGTGGCCGCTGAGTACTGGGATTACTAAGGATTTAAAACATTTTGAAAATGTTTTCTAAATTTTCAATGATGAGCATATATTACTTTTTTTTAAATTGTGGCAAAATATACATAATATTTACTATTTAAACCATTTTCAAATACAATTCAGTGGCATTAAGTACTCTCACATTGTTATGCAACCATGACCACCACTCATCTCCACTACTTTTTCATCATCCAGAACTGAAACTCTGTACTCATTAAACACTAATTCCCCATTCCCCCTTCCCCCACCCCTGGTAACCACTATTCTACCTTCTGTCTCTAAGGATTTGACTATTCTAGGCACCTCATATAATTGCAATGATTTTGTTACCGAACAAAAGTGGGTCCACTTCTTGGTGAGTTGAAATCAAAGCTTTCACCAGATGTAGGTGTCACACAAAGTAAGATTTATTTGCAGCAAATAAGGAGCCCACAGGGAATGATTTCCAAAGCTGTGGCTCTCAGAGCAAGGGAAAGCAGGGACCTTTTATTTCAGAGGGGGAATGAATATTCAAAAGGGAAGTTTCATCATCACATGTAGAGGTGGGTATTCGATGGCTCAGGCGCAGTTGGAAAGTATACTTCCACATACGGTGAAGGTTATGGTAATAAGGCCTAAGCTCTTCCTGGGGTGGAGATCTTAACATTAAAATGAAGCAAAGTAGGGCCAGCCCCAGTGGCCTAGTGGTTAAGTTCAGCAGGCTCCACTTTGGCTGCCCAGGTTTGGTTCTGGGTGTGGACCTACACCACTTGTGTGTCCGTGGCCATGCTGTGGCAGCAGCTCACATACAAAAAAGAGAAAGATTGGCAACAGTTAGCTCTGGATGAATCTTCCTCAGCAAAAAAAAATGAAACAAAGGTCATCTCTTGGGCACTTCTCGCCCATCTGCACAGGTGTCACTCTTGCAGTGGGATTTGATTGCATCTCTTAACATAACTTAAAAAACAATTTGGAAAAACAGTTAAGTGCTTATGAAACCTCCTCTGAGTTACTTGGAGCAATTAATTGGTGACAGTTTGTCCTTTTATGGAGCATATATTAATTTTCTAAATTATCCATTTAATCCACCCCAACCCTGCAAATAGGTATTATCTTCATTTTACAAATTAAGAAATGGAGGTTCTGCGAGGTTAAGTAACTGGTGCAAAGGCACAGTCTGATTGAGAGCCAGGACTCGTGTTCCTGAGGGGATAAATGGGCTCTGGAAACTGAATGCACTAAAAATAAATTTAAAGAGTGGAAGGACCCAACACAATCCCTACACACAGTAGACATGCAGTTTTGTCTTTGTATTGTTTTTCCCTCTGCCAAGCACATGCAAGACCACATGGCCAAAGCTGGGACAATTTGAGCAACAAAATGAAGTAGTATTGGATTATAACCCAAAGGATAAAGTAAATATCAATGAGCTCATACTGATAAATATTGAATAGGTGAATAAATGGGGAGAAGAGGCAAGTCTCCTTAACAGAAGAAATCTAAATAATTTATGTAGATACTCTATCAAGTATCACTCCACAAACGATTAATAAAATCAATAGTTATTTATGCATGTTTTTGGTGTAAATGCATTTAATGAAAAATAAATTCATTGGTGATACAGAATAAAGATGTTGTTTTTAAAGTTCTTTCTGCAGGTAGATGAATTAAAAAACAGCAAGAGAAGTAAACTGCTATTGAGCTAGTTGGGAATTCAAAGGGCTTTTGTGTTACCAAGTACATTATAATTATTTCTTAAACTTTTTTGGGTCCAAGGAAGACTTTTATGATAGAGGAAGTAATTTGGTGACAGGTATAGAAATCTTACGAAACTTAGGCCTGTGGTTTATAAACTGGGAAAAATTGCATAACTTCAAATGTGTGAATTCCTGACTAGGAGGTGATGAGGGAAATAGATAAAATTGCGATGCTGTTTCTTGCTCTGCTCTCTTTAATTAAAAATTCTTTTTCAAAAGCTGACTTTCTGTCATTGCTTAGAAACAAAGAGTAAAGATGTTAACCTCGGGGTTTCCGGCTGGCCTAGGAGGAGGATACCAAAAGTCAAAACATCTCAGAGGGCAGAATATTTTTACATAAACAGTGCTGAAGACAAGCAGGGAAATGACCATTTCCTTTCCTTCTGTTGGGCAAACGCTATTTCCTGTGATCCGTGCCACAAAGTGCCTGCACCTTTGAAAGCAGATTCAGGAGCTACTGAGATGTTATTGCTGTTGATGTGGTTATTTTCTGAAAGATTTTTTGGAGACAAAAAAAAAAAAAAAGTGTATTTGTTCCATGAGAATAAGAGGTATTTGGTTTTGGGGTTTTTTTAAACTAATTAATTACTTTTATTTTTAAAAATTGGTATTTTACCTATCCTGGTAACATACAAATACTATAAATTTACCATTTTAGGCCAGCCCCATGGCATAGTGGTTTAGTTCGCCTGTTATGCTTTGGCAGCCTGGGGTTCGCAGGTTCAAATCCCAGATATGGACATACGCACAGCTCATCAAGCCATGCTGTGGTGGCATCCCACATACAAAATAGAGGAAGATGGGCACAGATGTTAGCTCAGGGCTAACCTTCCTCAGCAAAAAGAGGAAGATTGGCAATGACTGTTAGCTCAGAGACAATCTTCCTCACCCCCCAAAAAAAATTATTTAAAATTTACCATTTTAACCATTTTTAAGTATATAGTTGAGTGACATTAAGTACATTCATATTGTTGTGCAGCTATCACCACCACCCATCTCCAGAATGTTTTCATCATCCCAGCTGAAGCTCTGTACCCACTAAACAATAATTCCCATTTCCCTCTCCCTCTGGCCCTGATGACCTCTATTCTACTTTCTGTCCTATGAGTTTGATTATTCTAGGTACATCATGTAAGTGGAATCATGCAGTATTTGTCCTTTTGTGACTGGCTTATTTCACTTAGCATAATGCCCTCAAGTTTTATCCATGTTGTAGCAGGTGTCAGAATTTCCTTCCTTTTTAAGGCTGAATAATATTCCATTGTGTGGATAGACCACTTTTGTTTATCCGGTCATCCGTCCTGGTGGATGGACACTTGGGTTGCCTTTGGGCTATTGTGAATAATACTGCTACGAACAGCATTCATACGAGTCCCGCTTTCTTTTTTTTTTTTTTTTCTTTTTTTGTGAGGAAGACCAGCCCTGAGCTAACATCCGTTGCTAATCTTCCTCTTTTTGCTGAGGAAGACTGGCTGGGCTAACATCAGTGCCCATCTTCCTCTACTTTATATGGGACGCCACCACAGCATGGCTGACAGGCAGTGTGTCGGCAGGCTCCGGGATCCGAACTCGCGAATCCTGGGCTGCCAAGCGCGAACTAAACCGCTGCGCCACCGGGCCGGCCCCACGAGTCCCGCTTTCAATTCTTTTGGGTATATTCTCAGAAGTGAAATTGCTAGATTAAATACAGTTGGTTTTGAAAAATTATTTTAAAGCTTGAAAAAAATTTTTTTTACTGTGAAAGTTGTATTCAAGGCGTGAAAGAGGGGGAAATTGTACCTGTTTCATAACCAAGCTTCTCTCTGTGACTGCAGATGTCCATAGCTTAACCGCGTGATGACTGATGTCTGGACATTGGAACCGTCTATAGACCCTCCCTGTATTAAAGCCAGGACCATGGCAATGACCTCCCTGATCTCCCTCCCACCCCCTTTACCTCTGGGATCTCATCTCCTGCTCTTCCCTCCATCCTTCCCCATAGAGCCCCAGGCCTCTGGACTGTTCATGGACCAGGAACATCCCAGACACAGTCATCTCTCTCGGGGCCTCTGCCTGAAACAGACATCTGCACGGCTTGTCCCCCCACCTTCTCAGGTCTTCACTCGTGTCCCCTGAGGATGATGCCTTCCCCAGACACTTGTGTAAAGTGTCTATCACATTTAACATACTGTATTTTTCATCTGTTTATTCTATTCGCTGTCTGGCTCTCCCACTGGGATGTCAGCTCCACGGCTGCAGCACTTTCATCTGTTTTTCTTCTCTGCTCTATCCTGGTGCCTAGAACAGCATCCACACGTGGTAGGTGCCCAGTAGATGTTGGAGTCAGCTTCAGAAGAAAATGAAGAAGTACTTTGGAGTTGTCCAACTTACTTATGTACTTTGACTTAACACCCAAAATGAGAGAATATGGAAAGCAGAATGTTTTATCCACATGTGGCACATGATAAGTAGCAGGATCTCACCTCAGGCTGTCCCCAAAGTAAGCAGGATGGTACTCCGCCTGGAGAGTAGGGGGTTGAATAGTGGCCCTTAAAAACATATGTCCAAGTCCTAACCCCAGAACCTGTGAATGTGACCTTACTTAGAAAAAGAGTCTTTGCAGATGTTTTTGAGTTAAGGATCTCCAGAGGAGATCATTCTGGATTTAGAGTGAATTCAAATCCAATGACAGGTGTCTTCATAAGAGAAATTAGAAGAGAAAGGCAGAGGGAGGTTTGAAACACAGAGACACACGGAGAAGATGTGAGGACAGAGGCAGAGACTGGAAGAATACACCTACAAGACAAGGTATGCTCAGGATTGCTGCAGCCTTCAGAAGCTCAGAGAGAGGCGTCCCACGGAAGAGCCTCCAGGAGGAAGCTTCTGGTCTCCAGAACTGCAAGAGAAGAACTTTCTGTTGTTTTAAGCCATCCAGTTTGTAGTAAGTTGTTATGGCAGCCACAAGGAACTAACCCATGGCCTATAGTCATACCTAAACTAGTCTCTGAGTTTATCCTGTAATGAGATTCACTCTTCTAGTGGTGTCTGTAGGAGGATAAAAAACTCCTATTAGAACTTTAATCAGCTAGTCATTTGCAGTGCTGTCTGAGAAAAAATAAAATGGACCAAGCAATATCAGAGAAGCCAGAACCCCAGATCCCAGAGCTAGAAGTGACCTTCAGTGTCATTCCTGGCTCCTCTCCGGTTCACAGAAGAGATAACTCTGTGAGAAGCTCAGGAAATGACTTACCTACTGCGCTAATAACAGCTAATGGAATAACAATAACGTTGGCTAACATTTATTGACCATTTATTATGTATCAGGATACATAATTCACTCAGCCCTCGCAAATGTATAAAGGAGAGAGTAGTAGTATCCATACTTTGCAGGTCAGAAACCAAGTCAAGGAGAAGTTAGATCACTACTTTAAGATCACGCAGGAAGTTGGGCTGGGACGTGAACCCAGGCAGGCTCCCTCCAGAGTCTGGGGCTTCGCAAGCATGCTCTGCAGAAGACAGAACTCCCATTACCTGTCAGTCACCTGTGACAACAGACCTCACCTTACAGTCACACTGGCTCTCCAGGACGCGATTCTTGCGGCCATGCCACAATGGCCAATGGCTGCAAGATCTGTAGCTCATTCTGTTCATTCTCAAATGAAACCATCCAGGCTCTGTGTCACGCTGAAATTCTGCTTCTGTTCTGAGAAGTTGAAATTCAGACCCTGCCCTGTTTCCTCTGTCCCTCTGGGATTTTATGATGTTGAAAGTGAAAACACTTTCTGTGTGTATATATTTCAATGGAGCTAGGAGAGGAGTGGGGAACACGAGGAGGAAAAAGTGGGACAATCCTAGGCATCTGAGGCTCCTGGAAATGGACAGTAATTTTTTTCTAACCTTTGAAATAAAGACGAGTAAGCTTGTCCAGCTCACTGCCCATTCCCTCTGATGAAGAGCGAGGAGGCATCCCAGAGACTGGGTGTAGCCTTTTAACTAAGTGTTTGCAACCCTCTGAGTGGTCTCTGCCGGTCAGCTCAGTGAGGGGGGTCGGGGCGCCCACCTGGAACAGGCACCAGTCTGTTATTGTCCCAGCCCACAAGAGCTCAGGCACATGGTCGGGGAGATGGTCTCCCCAAGGACTGACGTGCCTATAGGTGCACATGAAGACTCTGTCCCGAAGGATGTGACCTGAGATCATCACATGACTCCACGATATGAGCTGATTGTATCTGAAAGTCTATTTTTCTGTTGGTGTGGATGCAACCTGCATGAAGACTGTCATTCTTGGCCCTGGTCCTTTCTGATGGCCCCATTGCCGGTTCTGGCCCTGCCCCTGCCCTGACTTCAGCCCTGTTCCTTTGACCTGACTGACCTGGCACCTTCGCTTTGCTCCTGTTCTTTCCTGCAGACGCTGCCATACATTCACCCCTGGGCTCAGTCTCCACCCAGTGGCTCCAGGGTCCTGCCCAGCCACGTATCTCCAGCCCCTAGATTCCACAATGAAACCAGCTGTGTGCCAGCTGAACCTGGCTGGGCTCTCCAGGAGGGGGACTGTACACACAATGCCTGATAGTCTTCACAGGAACCCTGAGCCCATGTTGATGGCCTCTTCTTGTCCCATCTGTCTGGGGTGGCAGCCATGATCCTGTGCTATGCAACCAGCACTCCATGCAAAGGGGCTTGTTGGGGGCTGGCCTGGTGGCGTAAGTGGTTAAGTTCACACACTCTGCTTCCGCAGCCTGGGGTTCGCAGATCCAGATCCCAGGCGTGGACCGACGGACTGCTCGTCAAGCTGTGCTGTGGCAGCGTCCCACATATGAAATAGAGGACGATGGACACCAATGTTAGCTCAGGGCTAATCTTCCTCACACAAAAAAAGGGGGGGCTTGTTATGGGCTGAATTGTGTCCCCTCCAAATTCATACATTGAAGTCCTAACCCCCAGTTCCTCAGAATACAACTGTATTTGGAGAGAGCGTTTTTAGAGAAGTAATTAAGGTCAAAAGAGGTCATATGGGTGGGCCCTAATCCAGTATGACTGTGTCCTTATGAGAGGAGATTAGGACACAGACACGCACAGAGGGAAGACCATGTGAGGACACAGAGAGACAACGGCTGTCTACAAGCCAAGGAGTATCGGCCTTGGAAGAAACCAGCCCTGCCAGCACCTTGATCTTAGACCTCTAGCCTCCAGACTCTGAGGAAATAAATTCCTCTCACTTGAGCCATCCAGTCTGTGATGGCAGACCTAGCAAACAGGGCTTTTGGTGTCTCTCCTTGTCCCCGTTTCATTTGGGGCTGTTTGTCCTGAACCATTGCACACTTGCCTCTCCTCACATCCCTGGTAAATGATCTTGCTCATTTCTAGCCCATGGCATTATTTCACCACTGGCAGGACGCTCCTAAAACAAGGTGGCTGCTGCATAAGCAACACTCAATAAATGTCTTTTAAACGAACAAATTGTATTACGTTTTAAAGCATTTATCTTCCCGAGTAGAATGGAACTGTATTATTCAATTTGTTTTGCCAGAACCCAGAACAATCTTTGTGCATTGGTATGGGTATAAGTTTAGCTGTGCTTAAGAGACCCCAAATAACAGTGACTTACACAAGTTAGAAGTTTATTTCTGGGGCTGGCCCAGTGGCATAGTGGTTAGGTTCGTGCACTCTGCTTAGGAGGCCTGGGGGTCACGGGTTCAGATCCCGGGTGTGGACATACACACTGCTCATCAAGCCATGCTGTGGTGGCATCCCACGTACAAAATGGAGGAGGATTGGCATAGATGTTAGCTCAGGGACCATCTTCCTCAGGCAAAAAGAGGAAGATTGGCAACAGATGATGGCTCAGGGCCAATTTTCTTCACCAAAGAAAGAAGTTTATTTCTCACATAACAGTCTGGAGGGAGATGGCAGGGAGCTGGTAGGTGGTCCAGCTTAATGGGGTTGTGTAGGGCCCAGGCTCCTTCTGTCTTATTACTCCACCTTCTTCAGGTGCTGCCATTATCTTCATGATCCAAGGTGGCTTGTCACTATGTCCACGTTCTGAGTAGCAAGATGGAGACAGGGAGGGGAAGGGCATTCCCTCGCTTTTCGGGATAAGACTCAAATGTTGCACACATCACTTTTGCTCATGTCCCATGGTGAACTAGGTCACACAGCCACACAAGTGCAAGGGAGGCTGGGAAGTACACTACAGTCATTATTCTGGACTACTGCGCATGCAGCTGAAAATTCTGTTATTATGGAGGAAGAAGAAAACAGATACTAAGAGACAACTAGAAATCTTTGCCATCCCATGTCTCATAACAGGTGCTCAATAAATATTTGCTGAATTAATGAAATATTATCAATTGAAAACATGAATGTAATAGTAGTGATGTCACAGGGGGCAACGAGGATCTCTGGTTTTAAAAAAGTACACCTGAGGGGCCGGCCCGGTGGCGCAGCGGTTTCGTCCGCGCTTGGCAGCCAGGGGTTCGCGGGTTCGGATCCCAGGCGCCCGCCGACGCACTGCCTGTCAGCCATGCCGTGGCGGCGTCCCATATAAAGTAGAGGAAGATGGGCACGATGTTAGCCCAGGGCCAGTCTTCCTCAGCAAAAAGAGGAGGATTAGCAACGGATGTTAGCTCAGGGCTGGTCTTTCTCACCAAAAAAAAAAAAAAAAAAAAAAAAAGTACACCTGAAACATGTAAGCTTTTATTAATGTAAGTTGGAATATTTACCAGATATAGAGAAAAATATTTTCACTGAACACAGCAGAAAATATTGTTAGATTTTGTAGCTTGAAGAAACAGCTCAAAAAAGGTGTATTTAAACATAAGGACGTAGGGAAAAAACCTCACATGAGCTAGCAGATACTTAGGGAAGCTGAAATATACATTCTGGTGTCATTGTAAATTCCAAATCCAGATCAAAACATAAGTCTAAAACGTAAGCAGCCTTAAGCAGTATTTTATATGCCAAAAACAATTAGAGTAAATACACTCATATGGTGAAAATAACTTCTATGATTAGGACCCATTTATTTCACGCAGCGTTTGATGTGTAAGAAGTTCGGCTGGAATTTTTCTTTTTAGATCTTTCCTGAAATGCTCTATCTCCAGTCCCATTGCCACTGCTGGTCCCGGCTCTCATCATTTCACTCCTGCATGGTGCCACACCTTCTCCATTTGGGTGTCTCCTCCCTCTCCTCCAGACCAGGTACTGCCTTCAGATGATTCTTCCTGGTTCTATGTCCTGGTCCAAAACATCTGATGATTCTCTGATCAACTCCTAACCTCTTCGCTGAGCATCTAGGATTTCCAGTCATTTGCTATTCAATATATCCAATCCACCCCTCACTCTAGAACACCTGCTGTCTGAATGGTCTCCTTATTCATTTTATTAGTAGATCATGTGTTCACATAGCTCAAAAATAACACAGCATAAAAAGTGACAGTAAAAAGTCTCCTTCCCATCCTGGCTCCCATCCACTCCATTCCCCTGTCCCCACTCTTCAAAGCTTCTTGTGCATGCTTCAGGGTTCTTTATGAAAATATAAGTGAAATAGCTATATTTTCTTATCAGCCGCCCTGCCTTTTATACAAAAGGTAGATTACTATATTCCGATATTTCTATTTCTGTATCAATACACAGAGAGCTTCCTTATCCTCCTTTTTTTTAAAGAGCTATGCAGTGTTCCAGTGTTTGAAGTGCCAGCATTTATGTAACTGTCCCCATCTGATGGACACTTAGGTGGTTTCCAACCTTCTGTTGTTACAAACAACACCTCAGTGAATAACCTTATACACCATTTTGCACATACATGACTCTATCTGCAGTGTAAATTTCTAGAAGGGGTGCCTGAGTTTTTCACCACCAAGCTAAGTCCCCTTTCTTTGCTACCACCTACGGGCCTAGGCCTCTGTGGCAGGGGCTTGTCACACTCCCTTGGTCCCTTGGAGAGATTTACTCCGCAGGTCAGTCAGAGTAACTGGTGTATTGTATGCATGACTCATGGGACATAATGAACACAACTTTATCTCCTCCCACCGCTTTAAAATATATCCAGTGGAAATTATCTTCACCTGCCTCAGATGAAAACTCTACTAGGGTGTATTAATTTCCCAGGACTTCCATAACACAGTACCACAAACTGGATGGCTTACAAGAGAATTTTATTATCTCATAGTTCTGGAGGTTTGAAGTCCAAAATCAAGGTGTGGGCAGGGCCAGGCTTCCTCTGAAACCTGTAGGGGAATCCTTCCTTGCCTCTTCCTAGCTTTGGTGGTGTGCTCCATCGCTCCAATCTCTGCCTTCCTCATTACATGGCATTCTCCCTGTGTGTCTCTGTCTTCACATGGCCTTCTTCTCTAAAGACAACAGTCATATTGGATTAGGACCCCCTCTACTCCAGTATGACCTCATCCTGACTAATTAGATCTGCAACCACCCCATTTCCAAATAAGGTCATGTTCTAAAGTACTGGCGGTGAGGGCTTCAAAATATCTTTTTTGGGGGGGACACAATTCAACCCATAACATAGGCCCCAAACTTCTCTGCTCCCTTTAGGTAGGAGACAATGCGAGGGTCACTTAGTTCATAAGTTATTTCTCAATTCAGAAACTAGTATGTCCAGTCCTAGATATGAATCAGTCCTTCAAGCTCCATTCCAAGACCACTACAGTCAGGGGTTGGCAGCTGCCTGCTGCAGGAGGGGGTGTGGTTGGAGGTTTCTGCTCTCTGCTGACCTCCCTGGTGCCCTGCCCATTCGTCTCCATCCCCCCACAGGCTCCCTCTCCTTCCAGAGGGGGAGAGGTAGGAGGATGGATGCGACAGGTCTGACTTGCTGGGAGGCTCCATGCTCTCAGGGCCTGCTATTGCTGTCTTTTTCTTCTCATGGGTTTTCTGGGGCATTTCTTTGGAGATTTCTACCTTGGAGACTTCTCGGCTGCAGATCTCCTGATTCTGGCAAATGCAGCTTGGTTTTGGGAATTAACTTGTAACTTCTTCTTCAGCCTTAGAAATCCAGCTTGCCTCCCTCTGCTCCAGACATCCCTTTTGGACAGGACCCTCAATGATCCAATGCCAGCCTTTCCTTTCCTCCCCCATGGCCCACATCTGACTCAAGGAGCGCATGCTGCAGCGAGCTCCTAGCCTTACCACCGAAGCAGTTGGGCAGCCCATCTCTTCTCTGGATTTCCCAGGTGATGTCAGACTCACTTCCAGGGGTCCCCCAACTGCAGGACACATGCTAACAAGCTCTCTGGGCTTCTCCTGGGGGATGGACGGACCAGGAGATGAGATTTCACAGCAAGACCAGGGCTTTCCCCAAAGAAATCTCACCCCAACCCTTCTCTCCTCACTCTGACCCCTTGTATGTTCTCGTCCTGGTTGAAGCGCTGAGGGACCAGGTCAGTATCACTTCCTTTGTACACTCCCTCTGGATCTGATACATATGCATCATTATGGAACCTCAAGATTACCATTCTAGCATTCTCTTCCCACCTGCCAGCACACCCACTGTAAATATAGCAAATTCTCTCTCTCTGCCTTTTAAAGAAGGTGGGTCCTGAATGAAGGACCTTTTTTAAAGTTTTTTTTTTAAATAAATTTTATTTTCAGAATAGTTTTAGATTTACAGAAAATTTGCAAGATAGTACAGAGTTCCCATAAACCAGTTTCCTTTATTACTGTCTTACATCAGTATGGTATATTTGTTACAATTAATAAACCGATATTGGGGCATTATTACTAACTACGGTTCATTCTTTTTTGTGTGTGTGAGGAAGACCAGCCCTGAGCTAACATTGGTTGCCAGTCCCCTTTCTGCTGAGGAAGACTGGCCCTGGGCTAGTATCGGTGCCCATCTTCCTTTACTTTATATGGGACGCCGCCACAGCATCGCTGACAAGCAGTGCGTCGGCGGGCATCTGGGATCCGAACCTGCGAACCCCGGGCCGCCAAAGCGCGAACTAAACCGCTGCGCCACCGGGCCGGCCCACATAGCTCATTCTCTATTCGGATTCCCTCTAATGTCCTTTTTTCCCCCTAATGCCCTTTTTCTGTCCCAGGATCCCATCTGCACACCACATGACATTTAACCTTTTCCTTAGGCTCTTCTTGGCTGAGACAGTTTCTCAGATTCTCCTTGTTTTGGATGACCTTGACCGTTTTGAGGTCAATCTAGGTATTTTGTAGAGCGTTCCTCTATCGGCACTTGTCTGATACTTTTCTCACAGTTAGGTGGGGTTATGGGTTTGGGGGAGTGTGGTATTACAAAAAATGTATTTGGTCTTTGTCCCCAGTTCCTGGCACGAAGCTCCTAAGACCCTTGGAATTTCCTGACTGATAAGAGCTCTTTGTTATTCATAAGGAGCCCCTTTCAATCATATCTGAGTTTATGCTAATGAGGTGATAATTGGTGTGCTCCTGGATGGCTTGGGATGGGGGCTGGTAGCCAGAGGAACCAACGAAGTGATTAGAGGGTTGGAACTTTCCACCCCCTCCCCCCACTTACTAAATGAAACCTCCATAAAAACCCGTAAACAAAGGGGTTTATGGCGAGGTGCTGTCAAGGTGGGACCCCCCAGAGAGGGCGTGGAAGCTCTGCGTCCCCGCTTCTTCTATACTTGTCTTCCATTGGGTAGTTCCTGATGTATCCTTTAGAGGAAACCGGTAAAAGTAAGTAAAGCGCTTTCCTGAGTTCTTTGGGTTATTCTAGGGAATTATCAAACCTGAGGGGTGGTTTGTGGGAACCGTGAATATGTAGCCGGCTGGGCAGAAACGTGGGTATCCTGGGCACCCCATTTGCGGCTGGCGTCTGAAGTGGGGGCAGGGAAGTGGAGAACTGGTTGTTGGTGCTGGAATAGACACCAGGTGTTTCGTATCAGGAGGAAGAAACCTCTCCGGGAGGAAGACCAGAGAGGGAAAGGGAGGGCCCCCATTTTTGCTGAGCATCGTGAGATACGGATCTATAAGGCTGGAGTAAGGGCCTGAGAGACTGGAGGGCTGCACGAAGGAGGGTAAAGAAAAAAGGGTCTACAGGGGGCAACGTGGGGGAGAGCAGAGAAGCATCGAAGGGCTCTCTGTCTCCCCTAGAGTGTGGTCCAGCGTCTGGCGCTGGAGGAGCCTCCGTGCGCCCAGCAGCCCCGCTGTGTGCAAGGCCCCCCGCGGCCCCAGCGCAGCCCGCGCGGAGGGGGGCAGCCGCCAGGGGACGCAGCGGAGGAGGAGCCGGCGGAGGAGCCGCCCCGCCTGGCGTCGGCAGTAGGTCGGGGCGGGGGTCGGGGTTGAGCAGGACGGGTCGCATCCTCGGTCAGATTGCGGGGTTGCAGCGGGGACGGTCTGGAGACCAGCTCTAGCCGGTGAGAAGAGAGCGGAGTTTCCGGAAGGGCCGCGAAGGGGATTTCGGGGACCGGACAGCGCCGCCGCCCTCGCGCTCCCCCCCGGTGGGCCCCCGCTGGTTCGGCCCGCTTGCCAGTGCGCACGCGCGGCCCCCCGCCGGCTGAGCGCTCCGGTGCCAGCGCGCCGCCCCCCGCCGCCCGGCTCATGGCACCGTCCCAGACCCTGGTTTCCCAGATGCCAGGGTTAGGGGCAAAGATCAGGACCCGCCCCCCCGGGGCCAGGAAGCACGGGTGAATTCTTCCATAACCTGGGTGTGGGCAAAGGCTTTCTAAAAACCCAAAGTCCAGATGCAAGAAATCTTTTTTTTAGATTGCTACGTTTGACAACATTGAAAAACTAAAACCGTATTGCCACACACACAGACAAAAGCCTGCCGTAAATAAAGTAAAAGACTGGCAACACATATCGTAGATAAAGGGTTAATATTCCAAATTTATAAATAACTCTTTAAAGATTGAGGAAACCAAAGACCAAAAATCCAATTTAAGAAAAGGCAAAAGCCATGAATGCACACTGCAAAAAATGATATGAAGCTGGCCCTTAAACAGATGAAAAGTTCATTTCCTCTCATAATTAGAGAAATGCACATTACTCTGAGATATCACTTGTAGCCTATACAGTTTGCAAAAAGCAAGACCCTGGGGGGAAGCAGGCAGTTTGAAATATTGCTGGTGGGAATGCAAGATGGTATAATCCTATAATAGAGGGGAATTTGGCAATATCTGATAAAACTTAGTATGTATTTACCCTTTGATCCAGCAATTTCACAGCTAGGGACTCACTGTCATAAAACACCTACACCAATATGAAAGTATATATATGTTCAAGGTTACTTATTGCAGCACTGTCTGCAACGACAAAATTTTGAAAACAATCTCAGCCCAAGACATTCGTAATTGGGTGAATAAACTCGTACATTCACACAATGGAGTACTATGCAGTTGTTAAAAAGGGTGAGGAAGACCTCTGTGAACTGATATGGAGTGATTTCTAGTATGTATTGATAAGTGGAAAAAGCTAACTACAAAAGGTTATGTCACTTTTTGTGTAAAACAGGAGAAATAGTAAAATATTCAAGTATCTGATTATTTTTGCAAAAAAAAAAACACCTCTGGAATAATAAACTAGAAACTAACACATTGGTTACTTACAGTGAGTGACTGGGAATGGTGTGAAAGGCTAAGAGGAAATGAAACATTCAATAATAGCTTTTTTGGGTAGTTTTGACTTTTGGAAACATGAATTTTTTGTGTGTATGTGTGGGGAAGACCAGCCCTGAGCTAACATCTGTTGCCAATCCTCCCCTTTTTGCTCAGGAGGACTGGCCCTGGGCTAACATCCGTGCCCATCTTCCTCCACTTTATATGGGACGCCGCCACGGCATGGCTGACAGGCAGTGCTTCGCTGGGCGCCCGCGATCCGAACTCGAGAACCCCGGGCTGCCAAGCGCGACCTAAACCACTGCGCCACCGGGCGGCCCCGGAAACATGAATGTTTTAATATTCAAAAAAATAAAATTGTCAACAAAGATTGGGGGAAAAACCCTAAAATTGAATACAAAGAGAAGTAAACAAATGAACTGAACTGTACAGTAAATTAACCACAGGAAAGAAAAGTAAACCCAAGTTGTTTCTGAACACACCTCTTTGACTATACACCTTCTGTGTGTAAATAAGCAAATGAAATTACAAAGACATTTTGAGCTTCGCTTAGTTGGTAGTGATCTGGTGTAGCAATTCTGAAAATATTTTCTGTGTATTGTGGGATTAAGCAAATTAGTAAATAGAATGATATTGGTGGGAGGCAGGATTCTCACCGTTGGAGAAGAGTGATGCAAACATGGAGAAAGGAAAAGTAAGGAAGAGCACTGTGGATTGGAATTAGAGCTCTGTGGATTGGAATCTATTTCCTAGATCTGTCTGCTGGAAGAGCTTTGGGAACAGGGCACCCCAACAGTGATGAACGTTTCTTGGTTTGTAAATACCATTCTCCATTAAAAGAAGTCAGAGCCCCTTGCAGAAATGGTTCATTTACGGAGGGGCAGGGAAAGTGGAAGATGGCCAGGAACAGCTTGTGCCAGCTGAAAGCAAAGTGGTATTCAAAGAATGATGGAGATAGGTCAGGAGGACACAGGGGCCAGCCTGACAGGGCTTCCGGTGGCCAAAGGCAGAGCAATTTGAGAATCAAAATGAGTAATGACAGTAATGAATTCTCACACTGGAAAAAAAGGAATCTATGAGTGCAGAGTGATACTAAAAAGCATATAAACTTACAAACAAATAAATAGAGGTAAAAGGGACAGCTCTTCTTTACAGTATGATGCCAACTAGTAAATGCTGAAGGAACAACAGAGTTAGAAAAGTTGCTGCATTGCAACTATTATAGTAATAACCGATTCAGGCAGGAATCGTGAATGGATGCAAAAACCGCTGGGTGGAAGCTTGTTGGGAAATAAGATATTCCACAGTCTCAAAGTATCACTGCACAGATGATTAATTACAAAGGTAAAAAAAGGAAGTGGGTACCACTTTAACCCTGTGATCAAAGTCAGCATCACCAATAAAGGATGAACTGATGTTAGGTGCCAAAAACGCATAACCTGAATTGGATCCTGAGGAAACACCAGACAAACTCAAATTTAGGGACAAGCCACAAAATCATGGGCCTGACACTTAAAACACGTCAAGGTCACAAAAGACAAAGACTACGGAACTGTTCCAGATTAAAGGGGAATAGAGACATGACAATCACATGAAATGTGTGACTTTGAATTAGGAAAAATGATCTTACTATAAAGGATGTTATTGGGACAACTGGCAAAATGTGAATATGGACTGAATAGTAGATGATAGCATTGGATCGATGTTAAATTTTCTGAATTTGATCACTGCGATGTGGTTATGCAAGAGAACATTCTTGGTCTTAGGAAATACACCCTGAAGTACTTAGGGGTGAAGAGTCATGAATTCTGCAATTTAATCTCAAATGGTTCAGGAAAGAAAAAAAGTCTGTGTTATACCTTGTACTGCTGAGTGGATATACCACAACTTGCCTTCCCTGTTGTTGAACATTTAAACATTTCAATTTAAAAAAATCATTCTTACAGTGTTGCTATTAACATCTTTACAAACATAATTTCTGTCTTCTTTTGTTACCGTTTTTAGGATAAATGCCCAGAATTATGAGTACCAAATCAAGAAGTGTCGGTGTTTTTATGGCCTTTAAGAAGAGAGTAGTAATTCAAGATGCCAAGAGTGGCTGATTGAAATAGAAGGTTGTGGGTAGCATTGGAGGTGAGAGCAGAGAGCTACAAATAGCAGGGGATCTGAAAGCAGCTGCTCAGGCTGTTATGCAAAGGACTCTCTCTCCTTAGGAGAAACTCCCACATTAAGCTTACAGCAGACTTTTTAGGTCAGTAACACCAGGCCATTGTTCTAGGAGCCAGGAGTCTAATCCAAGCCACCATGGCCTAAATTTAGACATTGGACAATAGGGGATTTGTAATTAGCTGGCTCATTGCCGCTAGAGAATTCTCCTGATGAGGAACCACAATGTGTTTTGTGTTCGAGAACCTCCTAATTCTCCAAGGCGGTTGTGAAAATCAGCACAAATCTAAAATTGAAAAGAAAAAGTATTTGGCCTAAAAGATATTGAGTTGAAAACAAATAAAAACCACTGGTAATGAGAGTATAAATTGGTGTAACTACTTTGGAAAACAGTTTAGCATTATCTTTTAATACTGAACATTAGCTCAACCAGTAATTCCTCTTCTAGGTCCAAACCCAGAGAAACACTTGCCCACGGGCCTGGAGACTAGCAAGGGGGGCAGCATTGTTTGCCAGAGCAAACAAACTGGAAATAATCCAATGTCCAGCAGAACAATGGCTAAACAAGTGATGGTAGAGTCATACAATTGAATATTATACAGCAGTGGAGATGAATAAAGTGCAGCTATGCCCAGTTGTATATGTGTGAATCTCAGAAACACTGGGTAGAAAAAATGCAAGGCTCAGAAGTCTACTTAATGAATAATAATAATAATATTATTATTATTATTATTGGTGAGGAAGATTGGCCCTGAGCTAACATCTGTCACCTGTCTTCCTCTGCTTTGTATATGGTTTGCTGTCACAGCATGGCTTGATGAGTGGTGTTGTCCACGCCCAGGATCCGAACCTGTGAACCCTGGGTCGTGGAAGCAGAGCCCGTGAACTTAACCACTATGCCCCACAGCGCTGGCTCTGATAATAATTTTATAAAGCTGAAAAACAAAACAGAGTACTTTGTAGGGATAATATTCATTTGTATTTAAGATTTATTTATTTTTTTGTGAGGAAGACTAGCCCTGAGCTCACATCCGTTGCCAATCCTCTTTTTTTGCTGAGGAAGACTGGCCCTGAGCTAACATCTGTGCCCATCTTCCTCTACTTTATATGGGACGCCACTGCAGCATGGCTTGACAAGTGGTGCGTCTGTTCACCCCAGGGATCTGAACCCGTGAAACCCCAGGCTGCTGAAGTGGAACATGTGAAATTAACCGCTATGCCACCAGGCAGGCCCCCAAGATTTATTTTTTAAAGCAAGAGAATGATAAATGTAAAATTGAGGATGGGGAGCTAGGGGGATGGGATAGGTATGAAGTACAGAGGCATTGGCAATATTCTGCTATTTAAGACTAAGGATGCCAGACCTCAGCTGGGTGCACCCAAGGGGTACAGTCAACAGGATACAATTTAAAGGAATAAAAATGTTGCACGTTGGTTTTAAATACCATCAGCACAAGTATAGAATAAGGATTAGTGATGTTTAGAAAAAGTAAAGTCTTTACAATTTTTATGACTGCAAGTTCAATAAGATGTCAAGCTCAACTGCTGGTATTCTAGTTCTATGTCGAGGGGTAGCATTCTAGACGTCATATCTCACATACAGGTTACAGAAATTCTATTGAGTGTATTGTATAATATGTTAAATTTTAAAAAATCACTGGTATGTACTCTTTTTGTATGTTGCATTTGAAAATAGCAATGTAGATAAAATCAGAAAACCATAAAATTTAGAATTGGAAGAGGACTTTAAGATGATACTTAATCTGAAATTTAACCATTTAAAAATTATAAGTACTAGGGAATATTTATAGTTTGGGAAATTAGGGAAGACTTTCTAAATATAAAATCAATGGAAAAAGTCCCGACAGAGAAATTGAGAGGTTTTATTCAATTAAAACTTAAAAATGGTGCACCAAAATCATCTTAAACAAAATTAAAAGGCAAATGATAAGCTGGGATAAAAATATGCCACAAATATGACAGCCAATGAATTAATATCCTTAATATATAAAGAACCCACATAAATCAATAAGAAAAATGCTAACACCAAAATCGAAAAATGGCAATGCATATGAATAGATAATTCACAGATGAAGAAATGCAAATGGTCAGTAAAACAACTGAAAAAAAGTTTTTCTAATAATTCAAAAGGAAAGAAAAACTAATCTTTTAAAGAGAGATTATTTTTCATTAATCAAAATTGCAAAGATTTAAAAAAACTTGTATTATAGCACTTGATGTTGACAAGGGTATGCTAAAATAAGCCCTCAGTCTTCTGTTAGAAGATAAAATTGTACAACATTTGAGGTAAGAAGTTTGGTCTCATGTTTTAATAGTCTTAGAAAGGTTCATGTCCTTTGACCCAGTAACCTCACTTACAGGAGCATAGGAATACGTCCTAAACAATTCCCAGAAAGGTGGCTAGGAAGTTTTGTATAGGACTATTCTCTTTTGCATTATGACAGCAAACCCTTGTTATAAAAACAGTCCAACAACAGAAGAATGGCAAAACAAATTATGGAACACTCAAAAGTGGAATATTTTGTAGCCGTCAAAAGTCATGTTATTGAAGATGTCAATTCCCATCACTCCTGAATTTCAGCTCTCCTGTTTACTAGAAACCTCAGCAGTGATGGGAAATCTCAACTCGAGATTTTCTCAGACCTGGAGTTATTCTGGAGACCATCCATAAGTACTTCCCCGGAGATCAGACATGATTCCTTTCCCCGAATGCTTAGTCTTTCTGTTTATTTCCTTCTCCATGCGGGGAGTATTGTAATAACACTGTGTGTCAGTCTGGATCCCCCTACAGAATAATCAGTTCCCTATTCCCCAAAACAGAGAGGGGGAAGCCTCAAATCCCGGCTTGAAATTGCTGTGCTGAAAACGGACTTCAGGGTTCAGGTGGCCGAATTAAGGCTCCATCCATCCAACCCTAGGGTAGCCATGGAAATCTGGCGGTGCCCTTAGAAAGGACGAGCAAGAGTTAACAAGTCCACATTTCAGGTACTCTAGTAATGAAGGAAGGAGTAACACTGGGGAAAGAAATCCAGTGAGGAAACAACTCAAGCCCATACTCTACCTCCTTCCCCAAACATCCTATCAAGAGTAGCCCAGTTGGGCGACTTTTCTCTCACTTATTCAGCAAAACCTTCAGCCATCCTCACTCTGGGCCAGGAAAAAAGAGCCGGTCCCTGCCCTGAGGGTTTCCAGTCTCCGGGGGAAGGCAGACACACAGCGTACAAGCACTTACAGAGTGGGTGAGTGTTGCAGGGGAGGTGGAGAGGGGTCCTTTCTTAGTCTAGGGGTCGGGAGGCCTACCCCCATTCTGGCATTTGAGGCAAGACCTAAAGGACAGGTATGCGGATGTGGCAGGCGAGGCAGTGTTCTGGGCAGCCAAGTGGAGGAGGGCAGCGAGAAGGGCGCTCTGGACGAGCCAGAAGTCCGGGCCAGTGTGGCCAGCTGTGGCTGGAGATCGGCCGGAGCGGGGTCAGGATTTGGGGTTGTGCCGCCGCAGCGGGGCCCCACCGAGCGGTATCCTAACCTGGCCTTTACCGCCGACTGTTTCCCACGCGCCTGCTGCCACCTGCTCCGTCCTGGGCGGCGACTCCCCCGCCCCCTCGGGTGCATTTCGGCGGCGGCCGCCCACTCGGTTGGCCGCGGTGCGGCGCGGGGCGCAGGTGCGGGCCCGGAGGCCGGGAGCGCAGCCCGCGGGATCCAGGCTCGGCCCCCGGGTACGTGCGGCGCCGATTCCCGGGGATCCGTCTCGCCAGGTAAGGGGTCGAGGCGCCGGCGCCGCGGCTCCACTGGGACACTAGGCGCACGCTGGTGGGTGGGCCAGATTCTCCGGCTCTGGTTTCCTGCTTCGATCCTGCTGTTCATCCCCCTAGGGGGAGTTTTTTTATAGAAGGGAATAGTTTAATCACGGCTTGCTCTTCGGGTTTGGCTTTTTTCTTATTCAAGATGCCCCAGTGGGGGCTGCATGCAGTCACTCTTCCAGGGCCCAAATCTTGTTCAGAGCGGGCTGCAATACGCAGAGTTCCAATTCAGCTGCATCATCCGCTCTTGGCTTCTCCAGGAAAGGGCTATTTACCATTTCATAAACATGGAACATGCTGGCCCTCTGGTTGCTTACTGAGTTGCTTCTGCCTTTCCCACAGTCTGAATTTCTCTTTTTATTCCATCAGATTTACTGTTATTTTATTATAAACTGCCTGCAGTGCTTTTGCGACTAAGAAGCCGGGTTTGCATAAATGCATTGTAAAAACCACGGGTTGATCTGCAAAGCCGGGGTCATAAACAAGGGGCATTGCAGCTTTGCTGCACCCCTTCTTGTAGTCTCAATACTGGTGTCTCTGTGGAAACATAAATTAGGTGAAAACAAGGAAGCAATGCCGTGGGCCGGGAATATAAGGGGCTGTATGCAGTGCTCCCGTTTTCCCACCGATTCTTTCCACCAACTTCCCACTCCAGACCCATGCAATTTCTAGTAGTAAAGGTTTATAATATGTACTTTTTTTTTCCTCTTAAGCAGTGATTGGCTTTCCCTAAGCACAGAAGTCTCAGTTCCTAGGAGAAAAATGTTCATGTTGGCTGAGGGAGAAAAGAAAGTTCAGTAATGATGTGACTCATCGGCCTCTTGTTACCGTGCTTTCGAGGGTGCCATCTGTGCTGGGTGTTACTGCAGTGCCTGTAATTTCAGGCCCTCTGCTTGTTGATGGTTATTGTCATCTGTGCTTTGGGTGACTCCACACTCCCAGGGCACTCTGCCTGAGGACCCTGTTAGCTTTTGACCCCTTTGTCTCTTCACTGTCCCAGTTGTCCCTTGATGCCCCTCTGCTTGTCACTGTGGTCTTTCTTGCCCCCTTCTCAGGGCTCAGATGTGCACTGTCATGATTCCACCCAGCAGATCAGGCTGCAGTTTCTATCAGAATGTTTCTGTCCTCCATCCTACACACTAGGGGTCTTACTCTGAATTTTCTAAATTAATGTGATAGAAACTATTTAAAGCAGCCTCCCAGGACTGGACACTGACTTCAGTATAAATCTCATTCCCTTGGGAGATAAAATGATTTAACCTGAAGGGATGGTTCAAGTGGTAGAGACATCAGGCACTGTGATTGACAGGTTGAGGAAAATTTTTAGGCAAACACACCTTTCCATGCCTGAGAAAGGTAATGGGGTCTACGCGAAAGGAGCCTCACTTTGTGTAGACCTCAGAGCCCTCAGAGCTCTGTTAAAGGAGGTAATAATATCCACCCCACAGAGTTCTCATGAGGATGAAATGAAAGCACCTTGCCCTCTATTCCCTCCCTGTTGACTGGGTCCAGGTTGGCTGTTCTTGATCCAAGTAGTCACTACCCAGCCGTGTGCCCCTCCTCCCTCTTCATCCTCTCTTCATCCTCACACTCACATCCTCATGGATGCTATTATTCCGCAGTGGAGCTGTGGAAACAGAGGCCCTTGCCCATGGTCACATGGCCACTGAAGGCATTCATGTGTCTGTGGGGGGAGTTGGGGGTCTGGGCCAATATTTGAACCCTGGATGCCTGACTCCAGACTGTGGCCTCCAAACCTTCACTATACAAACTGCAGCTTGCTCGGGCTCAGCCCTGGGCTGCTGGGGGGATGTGCTGCTAATGCTTTTTTCTCATTTTGGTTGTAAAGGTTTTAGTTAATTTACACATTCATTCGTTTGACCTCCACAAACGGTTCTTTAAACGTGAGACCTTTGTTCAGGAGATGGGACTGGATGGTTAGGAAGACAAACAATGATGTACTCTCTGTACTCAGAGCGACAGGCGCTCACCAGTTTGCAGTTCAGTCTCCGATCCATTGAGGTGGTTTAGTCTTTTGAGGCTGCTGTGAGTGTGTGTGTGTGTGTGTGTGTGTGTGTGTGTGTGTGTGTGTGTGTGGTTGTCTGATCTTCTGGAAGCTTATGGTACTAATGGCCCCAACTGGAAGTCCTGTCTGATGGGCAGGTAACTGCTCACAGAGGGTGCCTCCCTTCCCCAACCAGGAAGGAATTTTTACATGCCTGGATGTAAAGGACCACTCCCCTCTGCTGGAGGGAGATAAATTTGCTTTCAATGGAGAAAATTTTGTGACCACTTCGCTCTCTAGTGGCCAACTGGGTAAAAGATAATGTGCTACTTCATTTTACAAATGGAGATATGAGCCAGTTTAGTTTCAAAACTTTTGAATGAGCACCTACGACGTGCTGGCACTGTGCTCAATACCAGGGATATGAAGGTGAGTCAGAGGTCACTGCAAACCACATCCTTGTAAACGGAATCACATGTAAATGTATTAGGATCCCAGAATTTTAGAGCTTGAGGGGGAAGTTAGAGATGATCTGGTTTATGTCTCTCCTTTTGTTTTAAACGGTTGAAAAACTGGGATCCAGAGAGATGAAATGATGTGCTTGAGATGTGCTAGTTAAGGACATAGAAAAAAAAAACCAGTGAAATTCAATTGCAAAAATAGTGCAGAGTTCTTTACCCAGTGTCCTCCAGGGTTCACGTCTTACACAACCATGGATTAGTGCAATACTAATTAAGCCACAGACTTCAGATTTCCCCAGTTTATCCACTGAAGTCCTTTTTCTGTTCTAGGATCCAATCCAGGATACCGTATTGCATTTAGACCCTGTAGTTTTTAACTTTGGGTTTTCCTATTCTTGAGATTCCTTCAAACAGTAATGAATTGATGACATTCAGATGTTATACAGTGTATCATAAGCCTCTTTTGTCTTCTGGAATATGCTTTGTGCGTTTTCAGAGCTAGCTGCTTGCGCTGGTGATCTCCATCCTACTTGTAGCTTTTTGGATGTGTCCGATCCCAGCCTATCTGATCTGGATACAAAATGCTGTCCTCGGGACTAGCAGTGGCACACCCGGAACATTCTGCCACTGTTCCTCTTGGATCTTGAGTCTCATTTCAATGTATTGTTGTTGTGCACAAAGCATTCTTTGCTTTCAGGTGCCTAGTTTATCTCGTGAAAGACTTTGGAGCCAGAAAGACATAAATTCAGCCCCCAGCTTCCCCACCTAGTTGTGGGACCTTGACCAAGTCACCCAGTGGCTCTAAAATTCAGCTTCCTCCTCTGCAAGATGGAGACAGTAGTCACTCTTCAGAGTTACTGAGAGGGTTAGATAAAGAATGTACAAGGGCTTGGTGTGCAGGTATGGAATGAATGAGTGGATGGATGGATGGCACTAAGGGGAGACCAGGCTAGGGGGGTACAATGGAAAGTCTTGAATGCCAGGCAAGACCCCTTGCTCTTCCTGGTGGTCAGGGGCAGACAGTGAAGGGTCTGAGAAGGGAAGCGATGGGATCAGAGCCGCACTTTAGAAAGTCAAGGGTAGAGGTGTGCTGGATTAAGCAGAGCAGTGGGAAATGGGGGGCTATCATGTTAGTTCTGACGAGAACAGAATGGGGGACTGGACTGGAGGGGTGGTGATGGAAAAGTGAGGCTCTCGAGAGACCATGTGGAGGTGCCATCCACTGATACAGGAATAAACAGGATGCAGGAGGGAGAGAAGTAGGGACTCCAGGATGACTAAATTCTAGGTCCAGGTGAAAAGGAGACTGTGATGTCCTTAACAGCAGATAGTGAAATCAGGATCAAGAGGTAATTTGTGGGGAAAAAAATGTATTTGGTTTTATTCATGTTGCATCTGAGATCCTAAGAGAATACCCAGGTAAAGATATGTAGGAGCAGTGACTGTGGCACTGGAGCCTGGGAGAGGCCGGAGCCGGCAACGAGTCTGAGATCATGCCCAGAAGGGTGGCTGCTGAGACTGAGAGGACAAATGGAACCACCAAGGGAGAGAACGTGGGTGAGGCCAGAAGTCAGAGGCAAAGCCTCACTCATGCCCAGCGGTTCAAAGAAGGGTCAGAGAGACAGAGAAGGGCTACTGGGAACTAGGATGTAGTAGTCAGCTCCGGCTGCCGTAACAAAGTACCACAGACTGGGTGGCTTAGACTACAGAAATTTGTTTCCTCACAGTCTGGAGGCTAGAAGTCCAAGACCAAGGGTCAGCAGGGTTGCTTTCTTCTGAGGCCTCTCTCCTTGGCTTGTAGATGGCCATTTTCACCCTTTGTCTTCACATGGTCTTTCCTCTGTGTCCTCATCTAAGGACACCAGTCACACCGGATTAGGAGCCATCTATATAACCTCATTTTACCTTAATTACCACTTTAAAGGCCCTATCTCCAAATACAGTCACATTCTGAGGTACTGAGGGTTAGGATTTCAACACTAGAATTTTGGGGGGACACAATTCAGCCCATAACATAGGAAGAGAAACAGGTAAATGAATTTTGAAAGAACTCAAGGGAAGAGTGTCAGAAAGGACAGGGGCTGGCTACTGGCCTGATTTTCCTCAGATCCGCTCACCCACTGCCTCTCCCTTTCTCCTGATTCACAAGGAAGGAGGCTCTTTGAGGCTCCTCCTCTGTTTGGCTTCCAGGGAGGTTCAGCCAAGGGGACGGTAGAAGGCAGAGGAATGGAGAAGCCAGGGGAATTTGCCCCTTCTCTCCAGCTCTGGCCAGGGCTCCAGCAGGAGCTGTTTTCCCTGTGGCTCCATCACCCACAGGACAGATCTGTGAGGTTCTGGCTTCCACCAGGTGACCCTGGCTCCGAGGCTGAGGTCATGCCACCTCCTTGCGGTGTGTAGTGGCTTTCTGCTATTTCTATTCTCTGGGTTGCCTCACTGTCCAATGTGTAGTGTGTGAGCTCCTTCATCGTGTCTGTAGCCAATTCTCAATATTAAATCCCGTGTTGAATATCTATAGAGTGGTTTCTGTTTCCCTGACTGGTGGGGACACCATAGCCAGGAAGGCAAATGCTGCGGAAAGATGGAAGGATGAAAACTGGACATGGTTAGATCTTTGAGCAATGAGGGTAGTAGCTGCAATTCTAGGGATGCAGAAGGGGATCTCTGTTGATCTGAAGGGTTTATACCAATTCTCACTAAGGTTTTAATTTGCACATACTTTTGAGATTGAGCATCATGTTTCTTGGCCAAATGGGTATACTGTTTTTGAAGTGCTTATTCAAGTCTTTAGGACCCACTCTTTTTTTCTGACTTTTCTTATTGATTTGGAGTTCTTTATATACTGTATTCTAGACATGGATCCATTATCAGTTATTTGTGTTGTCTGATAAAGGTTATCTGCCCTCATTTTCTCATTCCATGCCTTCTCATGTATCATGTGTTATCTGTTCTCCTTCCAGAACGTGTCTTTTTTTATAGTGTCTCTTAGAAGAGGTTCTTAATTTTAAGGTATCAGTCTTTTCCTTTAAAATTAGTGCTCTTAGTATCTTGATTAACTAGTCTTTCCTTATTTTGAGGTCACAAAAATATTCTATATTCTAAAAGCTTTGTAGTTTTTCCTTTTTTAATCACAAGAGTTTTCAAAATAAAGGGAATAAAGTCTATTAACTGTTAAGAAACAAAGCAAAACCAATTTCTGGACTCTTCGATTCCTGTGTGCCACACCTTCCCCATCTCTTTCCTTTTTCCTTTTTTAACTTTTCTTCCTCCTAAAGTACATCCCTTAGTGAGGGTCTGTATGTGGTAAACTCTCTGAAGTCATTATATTTCTGAAAACGTCTTTTTTTTTTGGTCCTCAATTTGAACGATAGTCTGGGCTGGTCCACAGTTCTAGGCTGAGTTATTTTCTCTCAGTATTTTGAAGCTGTTATTCCACTGTCTTCTATCCAACTGCTCTGACTTGGGAAGTAGTCTGTCTTCTTTCTCAGGTAGCTTTGGAAAGCATCTCTTTCCCTGGTGGTCTTTAGTTCCACTCTGCTGAATCGAGGTTTCCATTTGTATTTATTATGCTGGGTATTTTGAGTCATTGTGGAAAATAAACTGCACATTTGATTTAGAAGCAAGAACTACCCTGTAGGAGGGAAGGAAGGAGGAGTTTGTGCCGAGCACACCCCAGATCTTGAACACGTCAACCTCACAGGTGTTCTTTGCACACGACTGTGGCCTCCCCTCTCTCCAGGAGGTGCCCAGCAGGGAAGGAGGGGCCTTGTGACGCAGCTAAGGGAGAGGAGACCTCATGATGTGCAGTGGGGAGGGAAGGGTAGACCTTGTGGTCATGTGACTTCAAAAGGCTATCTGAAAGGGGTCATAGTGTTTGCCCAGAAAAACATTTAGGATCTATCATCTTGTGGAACATTTTTCTTTCTCCAACAACTGACATGTATAGGGACTGATATTCTCCTCCTCTGTGGACATACCACCCACACATTTACATCTGTGTATTCATGGATATGCTTTTCCAGAGTTTATAACTGCTCTCCTTCATTAGAAGAGGGAGACGGATAAGGTGAGAGGTGGGAAGGGTCTGCCTGCGGTGGGTATTCAGCACTCGGGCTACACCACAAGTCCTTCTTAAATTTCCTTTTTTTTTTTTTTTTTCTGAGGAAGATTGGCCCTGGGCTAACATCTGTGCCCACCCTCCTCTACTTTATATGTGGGACGCCTGCCACGGCATGGCTTGATAAGTGGTGCGTAGGTCCGTGCCCGGGATCTGAACCTGCAAACCCCAGGCCACCGACCCGGAGCGTGTGAACTTAACCACTACGCCACTGGGCTGGCCCTAAATTTCCTTTTTAGGTACTTCAATTGCCTGATTAAACAATTCCTATAAATCTAGCAAATTAAACTTATTAGTATGGCAATTTAAAAGCAGGTACCTGTTTCAAATCAGTAATGAGGCTGTCCCTAAAATAGCCACATTCTCTAACACATTTCAGGTGTATAAATACCAAATATTCATAGATTCCTTATTAATCCAGAAATATAAATCTATGGTTTTGGCTCTTCCAAGCCTTTCTATACTTAAAACTCAAATTTTTATTGGATTAGGAGATGGATGCTCTTTTCTTTTTGGCGAGGAGGATTGACCCTGAGCTAGGGTCTGTTGCCAATCCTCCTCTTTTTGCTTGAGGAAGATTGTCCCTCAGCTAACATCTGTGCCCATCTTCCTCTATTTTGTATGTGGGTCGGTGCCACAGCATGGCTTGATGAGTGGTGTGTAGGTCAGCGCGCGGGATCTGAACCTGTGAACCCGGGGCTGCCGAAGCAGAGTGCACGAGCCACTGGGCCAGCCCCAACACAATCCTATTTTTCTTTGAAGCTTTCCTGCTTTCTAGCATGAGGTGTCCCTGCTTATCAGGTACCTCCCCTAACACCTGCATCGGCCATTTTTCCAAGGATCTCTGGTTCTTTTTAGTGGAAAACAATAGCATGCATACTGGGATGTGAGCACTAGGGTGCATTTTGGGGTAAAGTTACTCTGAGGCCATATCAGTGAACAAAACTAGAAAAGGTCTTTCTTTTTCTCTTAAAGATATGAGTTCACATGAACTATTTTCAATAGTTTAAGATGTTTAACTTAAAATTCTTTTGATCCTCTAATTTTATCTCTTTATTTTGAATAATAAAATAGCTTTTTGCTTGATTTGACAATATGATTGTTCTAAAACAATATGATATTATGAGTATTAACGCTACTCAGTAGAGATCAAGGTTTTCTGCCCAGTTCCTTTGGTCCTTAGTGTCCCCGTAAGGATGCAGTAATTCACCATTTCTCGGTCAGTGCGGTTCTTCAAATATTCATCTGATGGAGAGTTCGGTTCCATTGTTTCATTTTGCTTTCAACTTGAGGGTACTGGTATTCTAATAGCTGACAGTTTTAAGTTCTTAGAAGGGGGTAGAATTTAGCAAGCAGTCCCCAGACCCCTCCAGATACTGAATTACTGGAGAAGGGGAGAGGAGGGTCCATCTTGCCATTCCATTTGAAAATCAGCTCAGTCTACAACATTCTGTAAAAGTTTCATTTCATCACTATCGCGTCCATCTACTGTCACTTAAAACATACTTAAAAGGGTCAAATATGTGTGATCTCTAGCCAGACTAACTGGTTCTGCCTATTATTTAATTTCCGACATTAGAATGTACACATTTTGCACAGTTGGTAAAAACATTTTAACTATACTCAATCCTGTCTTAAAACCTAGATCTTCTTTTAAAATATGTCTAACATTCTCTTACCCATTTAATATAGGATGTTATATATTGTTATACCGAGATTTATAATGAATAAATTCAAACGATTCTCCCAGTTAGCATTATCTTGACCTACAACTAGCCAATGTTTATTTCTACTGCAGGGAGCTAGCTATTATTTTGGCATTCCATATAATTAAGAAATAATGACACATTACATATAGGCTCTGAAGGTTTTACATGAAAGCATCTTTTAATTCTTGGGTCAAAATTCACATCTTCCCTTTACCATTATTCATATATTTAATTACAGACAACTCTGGTATAGAACTCAGAGTCCTTTTTTTTGCTTTTGTTGAGGAAGATTCGCCCTGAGCTAACATCCGTTGGCAATTTTCCTTTTTTTTTGGCTTGAGGAAGACTAGCCCTGAGCTAACATCTGTGCCATCTTCCTCTATTTTTCATGTGGGTCACCACCACAGCATGGCTAGTGAGTGGAGTAGGTCCGCACCAGGATCCAAACCCGTGAACCTGGGCCACCGAAGTGGAGCACATGGAACTTG
Organism: Tapirus indicus; assembly: GCA_031878705.1. Taxonomy (NCBI): domain Eukaryota; kingdom Metazoa; phylum Chordata; class Mammalia; order Perissodactyla; family Tapiridae; genus Tapirus; species Tapirus indicus. Next base: position 33,268,632 of record CM062936.1, on the reverse strand, counting down.
AACCACTGGGCCACAGGGCTGGCCCCTCAGAGTCCTTTTGATAAATATAAAACTTCCAAAAGCAATAATATTAGAAAAATAACCAAAGAGCATCAAAATAAAATTGCATTAAATAAAAAAATTTCTTTAATATAAAATTTCCCTTTTGGAATAAATGCATTTAAAAATTGGGATTCCAGAATTAATCTTTGACCAAGGGTAGTGGTGGTTGGCTTGATCCCTACTTTTATAGGGCCTGGGCATTTGCTACTCTGGAAGATTTTAAATGGCAACCTTTTTTCCCTTTGAGGCCCTGATCAGGGCCCAAGCCTCTTATCTGTTCTTCCTCCCACAGCTTGCTTCCATCAGTCCAAAATTACATTTTTCTTTTTTGAGTTTAAACCAATAATAAAAAGGATTATTGGTTTAAAATAGTTTAATTCACTTAACTTTTAACTGCATATGCAGATAATCACATTGCCACTTTCTGGCTAATAAACACGTACCACAGACAGTCAAATATTCAAAAGAAAAAAGCTCTTCACATTTTACAGTTTTTACTAACAAAAGCCTCATGATTTCAGTTAAATATCTCTTGACATTATTTTTTCAGAGGGCACCTTTTCAAACAGATGGTCATTCTTGAGACCCTGGGATCTCTGAATATCATTTGTTTTTATCACTCCAACACTGTTGTGGAGGGAATAGATTCTTTTATCTACAAAACAGAGACTATGTACTTTAACTGCTAAAAGTGAACTGTTTACAGTTACAGCTATTTAAATTTCAGCATCTACCCAGCAGTTCCTATTAAACTAGGATTCGCTATTTCAAAAAGAAATTGTCCTTCCCAGCTCTGGTCATTTGACTGATTAGCGTCCAGAATGCTTTCCAAGTTCAGACAGAGCTAATGTCCGTGGGAAGCTTCCCCTGGGGAGGAGCAGTCATCCATTTAATGGGGGGCAGGACAGCCTCCTCTAGCTGAGTGATATTGCTTTGGTTAACACTCTGCCTTGTCCCCAAATCATTTCCAGGCCATGCCTCCTAAGGGCAAGAGGCTAGAGACTGTGAGTCTGGGAAGGCTTTTCCTGGAGAGAGCCAGTCATTTAGATCGGGTACTGGGTTACGGAGGTGGTCTTCAGTGGCTGGCTGGTGACTGCTCCTTCCTTCCTGCACTGACTTTCTTATAAATAACAAAGTCTTGCTTTTAAATTCCTAGTCTATGGTTTTATTCTCCACCACAATTTGGAAGAGTCTAGAGTATCCCAGATCCAGGGAATGACAGGCGGTCTTTAGTAGTGCTTCTCAAACTTTAATGTGTTTGTGAATTACTTGGAGGTTTTGTTAAAGTGCAGATGCTGATTCAGTGGGTCTGGGGTGGGGCCTGGGATTCTGCATTTCTAGGAAGCTCCCAGGTGTTGCCCATGCTGCTGGTCCAAGGACCACACTGAGTAGTGAGGGACTACAGGATCGAATCAGGTACACACACAACAAGATCCCCTAGTGTCTTATTTTTGCATCCTTCCCCTTTTCCTTTGCTGTCTGGGGATGATGAAGCTAAGTTCCATCCTTGAGCCTTCTTCATCATTTTAAGTAAGATCATAAACAGAGCCTGTGGTGTGAATGTTTAACTTCTCTTACTCCTCCCCTTCTATCTATCTTCCTGTACTCCTTCTGGGAGTGAATGGTATCAGTGCTCCTCAATCCAAGGGTCAGGAAGGGACCTCACCCCCTTCTCTGTTCATGTTGATCTACTGGGGTCCCCGTTCTTTATAACCCAGAACTGGTATACAGGATTGACTGTGACATTTTCCCATGATGTCTTCTGAGACCATGACATCTTGGAGCATCTAAAAACCTGGAAAGTTCCCATCCTGGCCAGATGCGAGTTGTGGTGTCTGTGGGAAGGTGAGGTTGCAAAGCTCTTAAGGAGCTTGGAAAGACTAGAGATACTTGTGACCTTCAGGTAAAGAGATGACCTCTCCTTACCTAGCAGGGGTGGAGAGATTGGTCCTTAGAGCTGTAATTCAGCAAACTTCAAGAAGGCTGCCTGAAGGGTTTGTCCAGTAAAACATTAGGGTTCATCGTTTTGTTAAGCTTTTTCATTGTCTCATTCCTGACTCATAGCTGCGTGTTATCATGGAGAGGCTGAGTTCCTCCTCAGAGGGGACTCCCTCATTTCTTTCTCCAGTGACACAATTTTAGGTCTTGTTACATGCAGGAACCCACTTTCCAATTGCCACTGTCCTGTAGGGAAGTGTAGGATATGGCTTCTGCCCTGCTCATCGCTTCCGGTCTTTCTTCTCTTTCTGGTCCACTGTGATGCTTGCTTTGTTTTTGAGCCCAATTATTTCTTTTTGGATTCTCTCCCTTTTTAAATCTATCATTGCTGTATACCATGGGGAGAATTTACTATGTCATCTGACCAGAAGTCTGAGGCTCTGAAGTGGGTTTTCTAGACTGCCATTTTAAAGCAGATGAATACACGTCAGGGTACTTTAAAAATCTGTCCTTGGATTGAGAGACTTGGAAGTGTTGTACCTGATTGCTTTGACTGCATTATGCCAATCCCAGTAAAGGCCAGTGTAGGAAGCAACTCAGTGAAAACCTTTCCTATGCTTCAGAGCTGTTGAGGGCATTGTTCTTGACACACTGCCTTTGAAAGGAACGAGGTTTCATGGGAGAAATCTCATGTCAGCATGAGGAAAAACTGTGCTTCTCTTATGGGACAAGAAGACTGTGAATCATAATTGATGTTGCCCTTTTTCTACTGGTCATAGGATGCTCACCGTCAGATTGATGGCACAATGTACAAGAACAGGCAGCCTTTTTAGCGCTGATCTGTCTTCAACTTGTTTCCTGCCCTTATTTTAAAATATATAGAGTCTAGAAATATATATATCATGGCATTGGATAAATTTATGTCATTTTTCTTAAAATCTTTTTTGCATGAAGGCCTAGTATCATCTAATCAAAGAAGCTTCACTTTATTTTCCCAACTGGACCGGGGAGAGGCTGTGTGTTAGCACACTCTGACTCGAGGCATAGTGCTGGTTAATTAATGTCATAAACCTAGACACAGCCCCTTCCTCAATCTGCCTCCCACTCCTCAAGGAAGGGAGGCTGGACTCTGGGCTTAAACAGGCCAGGCAGCCACTGGGCCTACCCCCTTAGTCCCCAACCTCTCACTGGACCACATCGCCTGCCTTCTCCCTCCATCACATTACCCTTCCTCCCGGCCCCCGCGTGTCTCTCCCTGTCCTCTCCCACTCTCCTCCCCCTGCGCGGCCTCCCTTCTCCCTGTATCACCCCCCCATTCCCTGGGCGTGGCCTCCCTTCTCTGTCCATCCCCCCTACTTACCCCTTCCACCCCCCTCCACGGCCTCCCTTCTCCCTCCATCACCCCCACTCCCTTCTCCCCCCCCCCGCGTGTCCTCCCTTCTCCCATCACCCCCTACCCCTTCTCCCCCAGCGCCTCCTCCCTTCTCCCATCACCCGCTACCCCTTCTCCCCCAGCGCCTCCTCCCTTCTCCCATCACCCCCCACCCCTTCTCCCCCAGCGCCTCCTCCCTTCTCCCTCCATCGCCGCCTACCCCTTCCCCCGGCGCGTCCTCCCTTCTCCCATCACCCCCTACCGCTTCTCCCCCAGCGCCTCCTTCCTTCTCCCTCCATCACCCCCCCCCCGCGGCCTCTCCGCGGCTGCGCGGCCTCTTCCGGCCGGCGGGAGGGCGGGCGGCGGGGCGGGGCCGGGCGCTGGGGGCGGGGCCGGGCCGGTGGTGCGAGCGTCCGGGGCCCGCGCCGCCGCCGCCGCCGGCCGGCCGGCCATGCTCATCACGCTGTGCTACCTGTACCTGTGGGCGCGCTGGGGGCGCCGACCGGCCGCGCTTGTGCGCGCCACGGTGCAGCGGCTGCGCGCCTCGCGCTGTTCCTTCACCTTCTGCGGCGCGGCCGCACGGCCCCGGGGCGCCCGCGTGTGTCTGAGCCGCGGCGGCCGCGTCTTCTGCGTCGGCGAGAGCCAGGTGGGCGGGCGCGGGGCGCGGCGGGGGCGCGGCGGGGCCGGGGGCGCGGGCGGGGGCGGGGCCGGCGGGGGCGCGGCCTCCGGCCCGGCCGAGATCCGGAAGCGCCCGCGGGACCCCGCGCTCCGCCCCGGGCTGTGCGGGCCCGGAGCTCCCCTCCCGCGATGCCCACGGGAGCCCGGAGGAGGGGATGCGAGATTCGAAACTGACCGGCGACCGGGTCGCCTCTCCGTGGCGAGCCTATCGACGCGTGGCTTGTGGCTTTCCAAATAGGCGTGTACCTGTGTGCTTGGGCGATGACGAATAGCACCTGAACCCAGAGCAGTGCCCACCCGGAGTCTCTTTCCTGACATCCTCACCTCCACTGTGGGCTGGAGTTTGGCTGAATTCAGAGAAACTTAAATCCTCAGCTTTCTGTCATACATCTGCGGGGTGACAAAAACTGCCTTGTTTCCCTCTGCTGTCACTGGGGACATGTACCACCCAGGGCACCCCACTGATTGCCTTTGCATCTTTCTTATTTCGGTTTGCACACAGTCTTTGTTTTTTGGCCCAATACTTAGGCTGGTGGCTCAAGTTCAGCCGGCTGTGTCACCCACAGTGTGACTTGGGCTGATCGTTTATCCTCTGCAAAACCTCTGCTTTCCTTCTGTAAAAGGGAACAACAGTTCTTTCCATTCAGCTATTGGAAATGGACTTGACTTCACAGTGTGGTTTTGGGAAAATTTCCATTGATATCACTAATATTGTTTTCATTAACATTTTAAAGTGTTTTGCTTTTGGTCGATTTATTGCCCTTTCCTCTTCTTTCTGGAAAGTTGGCTCACTTTTAGCATTAAAGTGAGATTTTCTATGTGTGTAAAACCATAACACCAGTGTGGGAATTAAAATCTTATCTCAGATTTGAATATTTTGTTGAGGTAATGCTGGGGTATGGGATTATACTATGCTGGCTGCTGGCAAATCAGAAATACCCTTCCTTGTTAGTATACAGTCTCTCACGGGAAATGCATAACTGTTTTCTCAGTTCTAAGAAAGTGCGTCTCTAATACCACCCAGATGCAAGAGGGAGCCATTCATTCATTACATACGATGGAGCCTGAGAGCAGGAGGGCTTAATTGTCTCAAGGAACCCTGATTGAGAAAGATAACAAAATAAGGAAAAATAGAGGGGTGGATTTTTCTATTGCAGTGTTGCCAAACTGGATTCATTTACTTAAAAAATAACCTCTGAGGTTTAGAGTAGAAATTTTGAACAAAAATATTGAGATGACAACGTGTTTAATTTTCGTGGAAGGCCGTTTTACTTTTGAACATCTCCATGACTTGACTGGTCTTCTGTTAACTGTAACTAATGATTCGCTGCAGCCCGGTGCAGGGGCACCCCAGCCACACCCGGCCTTCAGGGGTTCTGTAAGGTGCTGTGCTCTAGCTCTTTGCACAGTTCACTTTGCCTCACCCTAGATGTTTGCCCAGACATCACCGTCTCACAGAGATTTTCCTTCATTCTCCAGACTAGAGGGGACCGCCCTGCTCTGTGTCCTCATAGGCTTTAAATTTAAATCACAGCTCGTATTTCCAGTCTTTATCTTTTTCTCCCCAGGAACTGGGTCTGTTTAGCTTAGCAGCTTGACCTGGAATACTCCCTCAGCATTTCAAGGAATGAAAGCGTGTTTAGTGGTTCTTGGCTTTACATCTGATGTTTAAGGCCTGCAATTGGAAAGCTTGACAATTTATTTGTGATTAGCTGCTGTTATGTTAAAATTTAAAATATTATGGGGCTGGTGATTTGGTTCGGTGGATACCTTATTGTCAGTCTACCTGGACTGAAGTAACTTTACAGAGCTGAATCTTATTTCTTTATCTCCATATTTTATATATTTAAAGTCAGATGTGTAAGCACTGAATGTGAAGGTCCCACAATAATTAATAAGTATAACTAAGGATAGTTTTACAAACTGGAAATTTTAAACTTTTTAATATATATATTTTCTATGTTTGAGTGGACCATCTGTTTTTTGTTTTTAACTACTGTATTGATGATTATGTTTACTCATGGAGAGGAGTTTTTTCTCCCTCAAATTTTCATTCATTCATTATTTCACCAGATGTTTACAAAGCATCTGCTATGTGCCAGTTACTCGGCCTGATGAAAACCTCTTTGATCTTCCCAGCAAGGGCAGATATGCACTGATTGGCAACACTGTGGAGCCTGACCCAAATACCTTGTTTTTTGGTGGTGATGGTAAGGCTTGGCCCCCACAGCCTTAAATATCAGCTTTTTCTGCTCTGAATGTGCCTTGTTTTTAGTGGGTTAAAGCCTTTAAAATTACTGTCATTTTACAGAGATTTCAGGAAGGAGAGCGGAGATAAATGGACCTATCCAATCCGCTAGCCATCTTGATGCTGTACTGGCCGGAGGAAATGGAAGAGCAGCTCTTCAGCCTTCTGTTAGTCAGGCTTCTGTCGACCAGCATGCCCTTCTGAGCCTCCTTGTGTTTAGATGTGCTTCCAAGTTGTCATTTGGAAAGCTCTTACATGCTCTAAGCAGTGAGGAATGGGGAGGATAAGCCGAGTTTCAGAATTCATTGCTTGATAACAAATATCTAGACATGTTAAAGCTGTCATGAGTCATGGAGGGGATGTTGCAGCTGTTTAAATCGTCCCAGCTCAGTAAGAAACGCAGGGTTAATGTGGTCTATGGGAGCGAATCAGATAACCTTATTGAGATCCCACCTGGAATTACAGAGGAGGGGACGTTGGGATGTTGGTATGAGTGACAGTTGTGATTTGAAGTGATATTGAATCCTTTTTTCTTGGTTTCTTTCCTGCTATCCAGTCCATTGATGACTTGAACAAATGGGCCCTGTTTCTTGTTTCTCCTTTTATACTTGAAGCAGAACACATAGCATTTGTGACAGAGAGCATTTGGGTGCAAGGTGAGAATTTACAGAGACCATCCTCCTCTTCAGAAACTGTGAGTAACGTATTTTTCACTTGTGTACCATATGGAAACTGTGTGTCTTAATCAAAACTAAATTTGTTTTTTATGAGTGCTCCTTCTCGGCCTTTGTGACTCCCTTTCTTTTTGGATATTTTGGGGTACAAAAATATATTAGTAAAATTACAAAAACTACCTGTGGCTTGTGTTTGGGGCTCACGCTGTACGCCCATCACTTTAGTTGCAGGGGAGATGGAGAAATACGTGGCTGGACAGTCATGGGATCAGCAAAAACCTGGAGTTCTGTTACTACAAGGGAGAAAGACAGACTAGATATTGGGGGGTAATTAACATCTCTGCCACAGTTATCATCTCATTTAACTTATGTTCTAAGGAAGATTTAATCAAGATCTTGCTTAATGGCAGTTACTTAATTCTTAATTTTCTGGGGTAGAAAGATGTCTACCCACCAAGGAAGACAGCTACTATCCAGAAAATTCATTTTGTTTACGAGGAGTTTGGTGGGTCTTGCAACCAGGAGCTGGAGATGTCCAGCACTGTTTTTTTGACCACCGTGGGTATTACATCAAACTCCATTTTATAAGCTTGGCTTTAAAACTTAAAAAGGAGTTGATCTCATAGCTCACTGTTTTCTCACTAAGCCTGCAGGTCCCGTTCAGGTTGATTGCTTAATGGGATTTGCATTTTGGGGTGCTCCTCTGAATCTGTGTATATATTTTTCACCTAACTCTAAAGTCTTGAGTTTAACAGGATCCTAAGATATTAAATAGAAAATACGTATGTAAGGAAGACTTTTGAACTTGATGAGATCTTATATTCTTTCATATTTTTAGGATTATGGAATTTATACAGATATTTAAAATTATATCTTTTTGAATTTAGGATATCTCAAATGGCTTTCATTTGTGATCATTCTACAGACCCCCAACAACAAATAATCTTAGGAATTCAGTTTAAAAAAATGTAGCATTCATATATCCATATTTTCACTTATTCATTTGTTAACAGATATTTACTGAATATCTGCTGTATTCCAGTTATTTTGCTAGGTGCCACAATAAATGGCAGATTCAGCTCAATTTTCAATGTCTTCTGTAGTGATACTAGCAGTCCTGTTTAGTAAGAATTGATGAACCAAAGAACTTACCCAATTCTTTTGTTGTAGAAAGTTCACTTATGTTCCTTGTACTCTATCAAGGCATTCATTCATTCATCCAAGGTTTATTGAGTGCCTTTATATGCCAGGTCTTGTGCTAGGGCTGAAGGTATGTGTCATGTGGTGATGAAAGATGCATTCAGAGATGACAGTCCCTGTCATCTTAAGGAGCTCACAGTGTGGGAGAGAAGACAGCTAAGTAAATGAACAATCAAAGTTCTCCATGATAAGTGCCATGGGAAGGCATGGATAGGGAGCGGTGGCGAACGCATCTAGAAGGGGTGAGGTCAGGAAGGATGTTCCAGGGGGAGATAATAATCTGAGTTTTAAAGGAAAAACAGGAATTAGATGAAGGAGGAAGGGGCTTCCCAGGCAGAACAGCAGGTGCAGAAGTGCACAGAGTGTTTGCACATGGTTAGTGCTATTGGAGTCGATGTTAACATGAGTTGGGGGTATGGCCCGAGATAAGGCCAGAGGGGAAAGAGGGGCTGGAGTATTATGTAGGAAATGACCTTGATGCCGTGGTAGCTTCCAAGAACATGACCAGGCAGGCCATCCCAGCACTTACAGAAGAGAGAGGCTCGCAGACCCAGCGAAGATGCTCAAATCACACCATTTATTAAATCAATTCAAAACACGCAGCAAGAGCGGAAGACTCTGGGGTAGGTTAACACTTAGGATGGGGTGCCCAAGGGATGCGAGGACCACATACCTGAATCCTGGGCTGTGCAGTGATCACATGTCCTGCCTCTGCTGCGTCAGCCTTCCCTGCCAAGGGTGTAGTTATAAGGACCAGGGTTGAGGTTAAACAGGGGCTCAGCAGATGGAGGGTGCCTGCGGCCAGCACACACTTGCTCTGTTGGAGAGACTCGAGACGTGTGCCTGGAAGAGCTGTGGCTTCCCACTGATCTGCTTGGAAGCTGTGCTTTTTATCTGTGTTTCTAGGCAGAATATACATGGGGCCCTAATGAGTGGCTGACTTAGGGATGACATAACTCAATCTGGAGGTGGCATGATTTGTGTCTTACTAATACTTATGGTTTAATTGGTGTGTCCATGACTTTCTGCCTAGGAGTAATACTCTCTTTTGTTCTGTTCTTTTTTTGTTCAACACACGTCTGTTCCATTTATTTCATCTATCTTTAGCATGTCTTACAAGTTACCGACTTAATATCTAAGTTTCATCCGTGCTGTTTTTCTTGTGTCCTATGTAGTAGAATTGAATATTTAATAGTACAACAAATACACATAATACACAGATTGAAAAAGGTTCATATGCACTGATTAAGAATTTGGACTTTATCTTAGGGACAGACAGTAGGCCAAAACTTCTTTTTTCTTTTTCAAGCCGAACGATCACATTTGTGCTTTCGAAAGATCACAGTCAGGCAGATTGGAGAATGGATCGGAGGGAAGCAAACCTGGAACAGATTGTGCTCCATGTGGGAAAAGAGAATGGCCTTGAAGAGTATTGATAGGAAGGGTGAGCTGGAGACAGATGTATGAGCTTTTGGGAGATGATGAGGGAGTTTCGGTGGACGGTGGGTCGTTCGTGGAGATGAGAATACGGCAGGAAGGGCTGGTGGAGGGGCCGCTGTAAGGAATGCAGTTTTGCACATCGTTTTAGTCGGCTTTGCTGAAGTGACGGACGGCCTTAGAATCTCAGTGGCGTCGAACAACAAATCTTTGTTCTTGTTCATGTTACACGAAGGCTCAGCAGATTGGCTGCTGCTGTTTCAAGCTATGACTCTGGTCTGGGCTCTGCTCCTTCTCATGCATCCTTCTCATGCAGGGACCCAGGCTGAAGGAGCATGTCCATCCTGGGACATGCCATTGTCATGCAGAAGGGAGGAATAAGAGAGCCGGCAGAAACTCAGTGCGGTAGACTGATTTGTTTGTCAGGAGGATGTGCTGGAAGTGACTTTCTGAGCCTCACAGATCATAAGAAACCTTGCAGCTTCCACCTGGGCTCTTGGAACGCAGCTCCCATGCGAGGAAGCTCACACTGCTGTGTGGCAAGGTCCACCTGAAGAAGATCCGAGGCCCTCAGTGGACAGTCCTACCTGAGTTCCCAGCTAATAGGCAGCTCCAGCTTGCCAGCTGGGTGAGGGAACCATCTTGGGAGTGAGTCAGCAGGCCCACTTGAGCCACCCTAGTTGGTGCCACGTGGAATAGATTTGAGCTGTCCCTGCCAAGCCCAGCCCAAATTGAGATTTGTGAGCAAAATAAATAATTAGTTTAAGCCGCAATGTTTTGGAGTGGTGTGTTACACAGCGATGGATAACCAGAACACTTGGGATGTCTGTTAAAACTGCTCTTCCTCAGCTTACCAGCATCAGCAAGGTGGGGATATAAAGTGGGCAGTGAACAGTTGCGGGTGCTAACACAGTACACTTGAGACGGTGGGCCTCAGGTGCTTCTGGGGCATCTAAAGAACATAACTAATATAAAAAAGTTTGTGATAACAAGGGTATTTTTATTATTTTCTGATTAACAATCAGTTGTTCAGAAAATTAAAATACGTAGACCAGCCTTTTCCTTGAATGTCTGGTCAGTCATGATTTTAAGTTTCACCTGGGTCCGTTTATCATTTCAGCTCTTGCTTGCTATGGACGTGTGATGTCCCTTACACTGTCACTCGATTTTCCAATACCCTCCTCTTAAAAGTGCCATAGGGCACATTATCTTTTTAAGTAATAGCGCCTGGAAATGAATTTTGTGATGCTCCTTTATCCTCTCTGTTTCCAAACCCAAAGCAGCGAGGACAACTGAACGTCAAAAATAAACTCCTCCCTTTACCCTCATAGTTTCAGATTCTTCACATCTCTGTGTGCCTGGCCCTCCATCCAATTCATTGCTAGAAGTTTAAAAAACCTAACATGAAATTAAGTTGATTTGGAGCCAGAAAAATTAGCAACATCTGTAATCTGACTCGGTAACTGATTGTTACTGGTTTTACTCTGGTTCTCCAGAGAAACAGAACCAATAAGATGTGTGTGCGTATACATGTAGATATACGTATATACGTGTATATATACGTATCATGTATTGCTTAACTGCTACGGGGATACGTTCTGGGAAATGTGTCGTTAGGCGATTTTGTCGTTGTGTGAATGTCAGAGACTGTACTTACACAAACCTAGAGGGTATGGCCTACTACGCATCTAAGCTATATGGTACTAATCTCATGGGACCACCATTGTATATTCATTCTGTCTTTGACCAAAACGTGCGGCACATGGCTGTATACAGAGAGAGAGAGGGAGAGAGAGAAAGAAAAATGTATTTTAAGGAATTGGCTCACGTGATTGTGGAGGCTGGCAAGTGTAAAATATGGAGGGCAGGCCAGGAGGCTGGACACTCAGGGAAGAGTAGATGTTGCAGCTCGAGTCCAAAAGCAGTCTGGAGGCAGGATTCTCTCTTTCTTGGAGGACCTCCATCTTTTCTCATAAAGCCTTCAACTGATTCCACGAGGCTCACCACATTATGGTGGATAATCTGCTTTACTCAAAGTCTGCTGATTTAAATGTTAATCATTTCTCAAAAATATCTTCACGGTCACATCCGGACTGATGTTTGGCCAAATATCTGGGTACTGTGTCCTAGCCAAATTGACACATAAGATTAACCATGACTTAACTGGTTGTTGAGATTTCTGTTCCCCATTTGCTGCAGAACTTGAGCTCCCCACATGCTGCAGGCAGCCTTGGGAAGGGCAGTTCATGGAATAGCCACTCTACCCATTTAACCTAGTGCCTTTTGAGTTGAGTGGAGCAGATACATCACTGCCTGCTGTAATCAATGCAATCTCAAGTTGAGCTTTGGTTAAGGAAGGGATTTCTGCACGCTGCTTTTAAGAGGAAATCCCTTTGTTTAGGGCCAACCTGGGCTTCCTTCGCTTTGATCTTTGGGAGTAAGGTTTTTGCTTGACTTCCCCTTTCTTTCTCAACCCCTTTGTTTCTCTCTGGAAGTGCAAATTGGAAGGTCCCTGTTTGCTTTTAGCCACCGGACAGCAAACACCCCGGGATGAGTATTGGTGACGTCGCGGCTTTTCTTTGATCAGAGTGCGCAGCGCTGCTTGGAGGAGTTTGCACGGTCTGCGGCTCATGGACCACGTTCCTAGAGAAAGGAAGTGCATTTAGGTGGCGGAGTTGAGAAACTTGATCAGGGACATGTGTATGTTGCTCCTGGCTGCTTCCTGCCCTTCTTCTTGCTTCGTTTACCTCCTGTGTCTCTCTCCTTCAGACCGGTGTGGGGATTTAATTATTGGCTCCTTTTGCACTAAGTGCTCACTCTGAGGCATACCTCCAGCAGGGTGCTCCGTCAACGTTTGAACAACTAACTTCTGGGCTGGGTCTCTGTTGGCTGAGCCTTTCTCCTCATTCTTTGATGGCCAGCAATGGTGCTAAGAACAAAGATGCTTTTAGCTTCATGCAGGAGGCTGCGCTGGTCCTTTTCACATTTCCCATGCACCCTTCTCAGAAAAGTCAGCTCTCGTCAAGTGATAGTTTATCTTCTCATCCTCCTGACCTGACATCCTTCCTCATTCCCAGAGCTGGAAATCAACTAAATATTTGTCTGCATTGTAAGCTTCAACTCTCATCCTGGATCAAAGATGTTGTCTTTGAAACGCAGAGTCCTACTGAAACATTGATCAGGCCTGCCCCTCCAGATGAATCCTCTTCCCTCTGGCTGTGTGTCTGAGGAAAGGCTAGAGGTAAAGCTAAAAGAAAATTCTGAGATTTCTCTTTCTCCAAATATTCCAAACTGATTAGTGGGTTTCAACCTTTTGAACATATAAAGACTTGCATTTGTTATTTTTCCCTCCAAGACTGTGTTTCTCAGCTTTTAAAATTACTGTTTCCCTAAAGAGAAAAACTAAAATCAGTTTGGATTTTCTCTAAGGAGAGAAATGAAATACTAAGGAGTAAGATTTTGTGGGGTAGGAGTGAGCCTTGGAGGGCCACAAACCATTGTGATATCTAGGATTTTTTTCACCCCCTCCGCTTCCCTGAGAACCAGTTTTTGCCTATTTGGGGGTGATAGGGTCCCCGTTGAGAATATTTGCTCTAACGACTCCCTGTTTTGGAATAATGAGAGCGTCCTCTATGGATGGGCGCTTTATGCATCACCCCATTTCACTCTCCCAATAACCCGATTCCCAGGTAGGTGCTCTGATCATCTCCACTTTACAGACAGGAAAGCCAAGCACAGAGAAGTTGAGTGACTTCCTCGGGTCACACGTCTATTAGCCAGAGGAGCCAGGATTCAAATCTGGGGAGTCGGACTCTGGAATCCTCTTGCTGTCTCGGCTAGCCTGGAAGATTGCCTTGACTCTTTCCTTTTTTCTTTTTAAAATTGAGCTATAATTCACATACCATAAACTTCATCCTTTTAAAGTATACAGTTACAATTCAGTAGTTGTGCAATCATCACCACTATCTAATTCTGGAACATTTTCATCGCCCCAAAAAGAAACATGTACCTGTTATCAGTCACTCGCCACTCCCCCTGTCCCTGGCCCCTGGCAACTGCTAATCTACTTTCTAATCTAGATTTGTTTGTTTTGGATGTTTCATATAAATAGAATCGTATAATATGTGACCTTTAGTTATTGGCTTCCTTCACTTAGCATAATGTATTCAAGATTCATCTATGTTGTAACACGTGTCAGTACTTCATTCCTTTTCATGGCTGAATAATATTCTGTTGTATGGATGTACACATTTTATTTATCCCTTCATCTGTTGATGGACATTTGGGTTGTTTCTACTCTTTGGCTATTATGAATAATGCTGCTATGAACATTTGCCTATGAGTTTTGTGTGTGAACATATGTTTTCAGTTCTCTTAGGTATATACCTAGGAGTGGAATTGCTGGGTCATTTGGAAACTCTGTGTTTACCTTTTTGAGGAACTGTTAACTCTTTTCCAAAGAGGCTGCACCATTTTACATTTCTACCAGCAACGTATTAGGGATCCGATTTCTCAGCATCCTCAACAACACTTGTTATTGTCTATCTTTTTGTTTATAGCCATCCTAGTAGAGGTGAAGTATCTCATTGTGGTTTTGATTTGTGTTTCCCTAATGACTAATGATGTTGAGCATCTTTTCAAGTGCTTATTGCTAGTTGTGTATTTTCTTTGGAGAAATGTCTGTTCAAATTCTTTGCCCATTTTTAAATTGGGTATTTGTCTTTTGAGTTGTAGGAGTTCTTTATATATTATAGATACAAGTCTCTTATCAGATACATGATTTGCAAATATTTTCTCCCATTTTGTGGATTGTCTTTTCATTTTCTTGAAAGTGTTCTTTGAAGCACAAAAATTTTTAGTGAAGTCCAATTTGTCTATGTTGTTGTTTGTACTTTTGGTGTCTTGAGAAACCATTGCCTGATCCAAGGTCATGACAATTTATGCCTATGTTTTCTTCTAAGAGTTTTGTAGTTTTAGCTCTTATGATCCAGTTTGAGTTAATTTCTGTACCTAGTGTGCATGGTATGAGGGAGGGGTCCATCTTCATCCTTTTGCTTGTGGATGTCCGGTTGTACCAGCACCATTTGTTGAAAGATTATTTTTTCCCTCTTGAGGGGGAAAGAATTGTCTTGGCAACCTTGTCCAAAATCAATAGTCTATAAATATATGTTTATTTCTGTACTCTCAGTTCTGTTCCATTGATCTATATGTCTGTCCTTATGCCAATTGGACCTTGAATTTTGAACCCCAAGTTTCCTGGACGAGCAAGTACCCTCACAGCAGAAGCAGCTTGGCTTGTGAGAATTCCCCTTACTTCTGTAGGTTCCAGATTTGCCCCAGCACGTGGCCTGGCGGTATTTCATTATCTAGTCAGTTCTTCAGTGATATTTTTAAGGTGATATTTTGTTCACTTTTTAAGATGATTTAAAAAAAATTTTATCCAGCATTTTTCACTGTTTTCAGCAAGAGTTAGTTCTAAAAACCTAGCGTACCAATATAAAAACTGGAATTCAACAGTTTATATCTCTGATTATGAAATTTAGGCCAGTAGATCCTTGAGAAGATTTATTTTGGGAAGTAGGGAAATTATTCATGGCATCTTAAAAAAAGACCACTGTATTGCTTCTAAAGTGAGATTTGTAGTAGCTAATAATGGCAGCTTTCATGAATTGAGCACTTTTTCTGTCCCATGCGTCCTACTGGGGGGTTACATATACTCCTTAATCTCATTAACACAACAAACCTATAAGGTGACGGGTGTTAATATTATCATTATTCCTGTTTTACAAATGAGAGAGCTGAGACTTGAGAGGTTCTGAGACTTGCCTAGGGATGCACAGCAATGATTAGCTGAGCTTGACCCAGACCCAGGTCTCAGACTCCAGGCTCTTAACCCCAGGGGGCTCCCCCTCTCCTTGTCCCAGTTTCAAATTCTTCCTTTATAAAAAGTGGAAGGCTTTAAGGAACTGAGTTCTGTCTGCTCTCATTTTCACTGTCCCCCTTGTGGTGGAAATGGGAACCGGGACAGGCAGAAGCTCTCTGCAAGTCTTGCCCGTTGTTCTCACATTTCAGGAATCAGTGGGGAAGCGTGTTTAAACTCGAAACTCCGGAGAGTCCAAAGCACCGGGTGAGAGTAGTGCCCAGGAGCCTGAAGTTTTCACGTGCTCCCGGAGAGTTCTCTTGCAATTGGTCTTGGACCCCACTTTGAGGAAAGCTGCTTTACAGGTTACATTATCAGTCAGTGGATGTTGTGGACTTGTTTTCTCCTTTTCCTGTTACTAAAGGGCAAGTTCATGTTTTTCCAGTGTCTGGGGCGTGGCCCTTTCCCCTTTTAGTTCCTCTAAAAGCCGTTGAGACTTCAATTACTTTTAAATGAGAGGTTATATTTAGTGCTTTGTAAGCCCTGTTGTCAGGTAGAAATGAGGATGTTCGGGCCAGAACAACCTTGATGTTAATAAAATGCAGTATTCCGTAGTAATTCGTTATGTTTGCCTAGAATGTAGTGGTGGGAACTGAAGGGAAAAATAAAGTATCTGGTCATTTTAGAGAAGAAAAATCTCACCCTCTCTTTCTTCCTCCTCCCTCACCCACTTCTCCTCAGATCGTGAAGTGGTCAGACTGTTGTTTGCCATTGGCCTACAGACCTGGGGATCCGTATCAGTTAATTGCTGAAGCAAGTGTGGACGACTTCAGTAAGCTGGGGGTAGCGTTCATGGAAGACAGACTCCAGATGGCTAACGGACTGATCCCCCAAAAGATCGTTTGTAAGTAACTTTAGAAAATGTTTCCATCACAGCAGGATGCCATAGGTTATTAGCTTAAGGACAGTTGAGCCCTCCTATTTGGTATGACTTCAGAGCAATGCTTATTTGCAATTTAATTCAGTCAATAGGTTGGGTATAACCATAATAGTATAAAATTCATGCATGCCAGATTTTTTTGAGGTGCTTATCCCTAAGTATATCGTTAGTGCTTTTTAAATTCTTAAACAAGGATTTCCCATAATTGCACTGTCCATGAGATGGCTTGCAAATTTAGAACCCATGTAATATTTATTTCACACAATAGAATACAGTAGAACTAGTTTCTAGACTGTACTTCGATTGAATGGAAAGCATCGCTAGTGTTTCTATGAAGTTCTAAATCTAACATTTTTTACTTAAAATATACATACCACAATATTTTGGGACACATCTTTTTTCAGGAAACATGCAAGATGTTCTTCCTTAATTAGGCTTAAAAGCAGGCTTTCTATATCCATGAAAGTCTTCATTTGTATCTCAAGCGAATGAGTGTCACCAGCTCTGGACATTTGTGTAAATCGCATCATTTCCCCATCTGCCATGTGCATTTGCCTAATACCCTGTCAGATGCGTGGCAAGTGCTCAATAAATGTTTTTTAAATCAGTGATTATAAATTTATATTCCAGTCCTGAGACAAGATACTGGAAAGACCCTTCTCCCCTGTTGATCCTATGAAGTGTCCCGAGAGCAAGTTTTTCCTGGGACGTGCTTGGATAGACTCTAGATATGTGCCTTTTTGTTTCTTGGTTTCATTATCATATGGGAGATTGACACCCAAGAAATTGAATCTATAAGTAAGTAGGCAGAATCACCTCTCTGAATCTCACTTTCTTCACCGGTCAATAAGGGGACCTGAGGTTTTCTGATTCGTATGGGAAAGGTGTTGGGGAAACTTGGGGTTTCACTAGTGACCGTCAGGGGCACCCTCCTAGCAGGCGGGAGCAATTATGTGGATCCGAAGGATGAGGCAGATTGGGGTGGGGATGTGGGTGGAGCCGCGGAGGTGGGCTGCCCTGGACGTAGGTCATGGAGCGCAGAGCGCCCTGGGGTTTTGGCCTGAGCTGCATGACAAACCAGAAGAGCTGACTGACTGTCTTTTCTGCTCGTGCCTTAGCGGTGCACTTGCAGGACTCCACTCTGAAGGAACTGAAGGATCAGGCCTCACACAAGCAAGCCCAGATCCTGCAGCCAAACGCTGAGTCTTCTGTTGAGAGTAAGCCTGAGCTGGGCATTATGGAGCACGTTGGCCATGTTGACCCGAAGGTTCTCGGTGCAGAACCCACGCAGCGGAAAGGCAGTGCCTCTGGGAGCGAGCCTGCCGGGGAGAGTGACAGAGGAGTGGGCTCTGTCGAGCTCTGTCACCTCCATCTGTCTAGTTGCCACGAGTGTTTGGAGCTTGAGAACAGCACCATTGAATCCGTCAAGTTTGCATCTGCAGAGAACATTCCAGATCTTCCCTATGATTACAGCGGCAATTTGGAGGATATTGCTGATGACATCTGCCCTGAGAGAGAAGGGAGGAGAGTCAATATCACGGGGAAGGCCCCCAACATCCTCCTCTATGTGGGTTCCGACTCCCCGGAAGCCCTGGGCAGGTTCCAGCAGGTCCGGTCCGTTCTGGCTGACTGTGTGGACACCGACAGTTATACCCTCTACCACCTGCCAGAGGAAAGTGCTCTCAGAGACCCATGGTCAGACAACTGTCTGTTGCTGGTCATTGCCACCGGGGAGTCTATTCCTGAGGACCTGTCCCAGAAATTCATGGCCTATCTTGCTCAGGGAGGGAAGGTGTTGGGCCTGTCTTCATCCTTCACATTTGCTGGCTTCCAGGTGACAAACAAGGGTGCGCTGCAGGAGACAGTCCAGAACTTGGTTTTCTCCAAGGCTGACCAGAGCCAGGTGAAGCTCTGTGTCCTGAGCAGTGGCTGTGTTTACGAGGAGGGCCCTGGGGAGCGGCTCAGCCTGGGCAAGCTCCAGGGCCACCTGGAGAATGAGGACAAGGACAGGCTGATTGTGCAAGTGCCTTTTGGAACATGTGGAGGAGAAGCTATTCTTTGCCAGGTACAGAGGTTGGCATCCATATGATGATCTTTGTGTGTCTTTGACTGGGGTACGCTCTTGAAGGCTGTACATTGAAAGGTTCTGTGTGCTGTGGGTACTTTTGACCTTTGGCTGGGAATTTTTGCAGATGGTGGGTTGAAGGTTAGATCACGGCTTTCCTGCCGCGTGAATATCCCGTTTCACCAAAACGCTTATGATGGAGGAATGAAGCAGAAAAGGTGTTATGGCTAATTAAAGATGGCTGGTTAGCCAAGGATTAGTCAGAAAATTCTTTCTTGTTTTGATCTATACTGGTAATAATCTTTCTACAATACATTAGTCCACTCTCCTACCTCAAAGCTCACTCTGGTTAATATCATCCAACCTTTATTTAACATGGGGGGTTAAGTACCTTGGAGTGGTGATTCCAAATGTTCTAACCATGACATGGAAATGTTGTTATTGATGTCTGAGATTTGCGTGAATGCTCACCAACTGCTGGGATAGTGAGTGTTGAAAACATCTCCAAATCCTCCATTCCTTTATGATTTGTCACTCGTAAAATCTTAGTGCTGAGAAAAATTTCAAATAAGGGAATATTGAAACGATTTACATTTATGGTGTATTTAATACATAGGTAAGAAAAAAATGGAAAGAAAGATAACAGGGACGTGCAGCTTCCCTTTGCATCCTTGGGGGGCCTGTGGCTCATCTGCTGGGTTTTTTTTCCACCTTTTTTTTCTTTTAGCTTTTTGTTTGTTTAAGCAAATGGTAGAAGAATACACTATTTCAGAATTTCTGATCATTTACACAAATCTTTTAATGTCTTAGAGCGCAAGTTTTTGTTAGAGTTAGATGAACAATATCCTTCAGGATTTGATGATCTAATGAGAAAACTAAGTAGATGTAGGTATTTTGCCCAGAACAGTTCCCAGGATGAGTGTAACAGATTTTGTTTTATTATAGGGATCTTTTTATTGAGTTAGAGAACTGTTTTCCTTTTTGTTGTTTGTTTTCATTTCCTATGCTGTGCCTCTTTCCGGCCCTCCTAGAAGCCAAGTCTTTTGGGTTTTCTGACCAAATATTCTTCAAGGAGGTATAGATTTGTTTCCTTACTATCTAAAGCCCACTCATTTGTTCTTAAGCTAATACTCAGGCAAAGATGCATATAATGAAGAAATCTGGACATCGGGACTGATGACCATGTACAACCCAAGCAGGTTTCATGTAGGCTGCAAACCACATGAATTCGTTTTTGGAGGTCTAATAAATATTCCTCTTATCTTTTTGTCTGCAAACATGGTAACTATACTGACTGTGCATTCTCAGAAAATCCACTTAAAAATTCGACTTCCTAGAGCCATATTTCAGTCTTGAATAGCGCATTTTACCCCGCTCCCCGCGCACAGACTTGTACTAGAAAATCGATTCGGCACTGTTGCGATCCATTTCTCTGAGTTACATAGCAAATCTGCTTGCTGCACCATTTAAATTGACCCCATAACTGTCATAAAATTTGATACTGCATGCATTACCCTAGAAAAAAAGGCAATATGATGCTGCTTCAAAAATCAGATTCAGAGGATTAGAATGTCATTTTTGATTTTAAATGACTTCCAGTCTGTGTGTGACAGGGTCGCTGTTTTCCCCTCAGGCCTGCATCTCTATAATACCTCGCCGCCGAGATCAACCAATAAATATTATCACAGGCTGGTTAGTTTCCTCTTTCCCTGTTCAATTTCATAGTCTTCATCTTTGTAGTAAGTCGAGCAATGACGTAACCCAGTAAGAGGAGATGAAGGACTTCAGTGGCAAACCACAGCTGCACGGTAGGTGGTGGTCTCACAGCCAAGGATCTGCCTATTGGTGCCTTGGCCCTTCATCAAAATAAAGAAAAAGGAAATTTTGGTGTACTTGCTGTACTGATCAGGTTTACAGGAAAAATTTCAGGCTATGGATTAATGCTGACTTTTGATTATCAAATAGACCAGGAGTGTGGCATGAAGTTGTCCACATAAAGCCTCTAAAGTGGATTTAAAAATATTTTGTTTTCTTGCTTAGCACATGACAGAAGTGGTTTTGCTTCTAGAGTAGACTTTCTTAACCGTGGCACTGTGGACATTTTGGGCCGCATCCTTCTTTGTTGTGGGGTCATCCTGTGCATTGTAATGGAGTGTTAGCACTACCCATTAGATGCCAGTAGCATCCCCCTCCCCCTACTGGTGACTGGAGGCGTTTCTAGTTCTGGCTTTCGGTCTGGTCAAAAAGCCTTAATTTCAGAAGAAGCCACGTTACAGAAATGGGCCCGTCACTATGATAACAGCCTGACAGCCAGAGGATGAGACGTTTGTCAGGTACCACAGAGGTCCAGGAGTGCAAATCCAGCACACACGCGCTCTGGCGTGCCCCCCTGTCCTTGAATTGAGGTCCAGAGCCAGAGGCGGCCTCTCGTCTCGCTTCCATTGTAGAAGCGCCTAATCTTGAAACTGACACAAGCTCTCCTCCCAGTGCCCATGGCTGTCCTCTCCCTCGCCTCCTGGAACCCTGAAGGCCTGCTCGTAGGGCGAGCATGTCTTTTCCTCCTCGGCATTGCACACACATGATGGTGAGTTCAGAGCACCTCCCTGTGTGTGCTTCTTGGATCTTCTCTGTGTCCACTCAGTCCAGGGAGGACACGTGCCACTAATCACGCTCGCCCCTCTCCCCTGGGCCTGGGTAGGGATAGAACTTGGCTCATTTTATTTCTGCCACCTGTCGGGGGTCATCACCAGGATAGTCACATGCATTAAATGTGACCTGCTGCTGTGCTGATTGTCCATAACAACACTGGCTTTGTCCCCTGCAGAGGAGAGGCACACATTTAGGGTAAGAATGTGCAATAGAAGGATTTGGATACTGTAAAGGGTTTCACTTTTCTGCCTCCCCTGTCCAGGGCTGCTTGGAGGACAGACTCACCTCTTGCTACTGGCTGACAGGCTCAGTCGTGGGAGAGCAGCCAGCCCTCAGCTGACCCGCTGTATTATGGGGACGCTGTTGGACGGTGCTCTGCAAACTTTTTCAGACTGGCCTCGACTTTCAACAATTGAACCATTTTGGACAGTATATTTGGACAGTATTTTTGCCTTGGTTAAGGCTTCGGTGGGAATTGAGAGATTTTAAGTTGTCTGAAGGCTGTCACCATGCTTCTTATTTTCATAATGCTCCTGTAATGTCAGGTCGGGAGCTCTGCATACAGTAGAAGTTCACAGCTGACCCCTGGCAAAAGCAAAATAAGACAAAGTAAACATGCTCAGGTTGCTTCTCTGGATACTCAGTATTCTGGTACCTTCCAAGCCCTAACACACCAAGTCCTGATCTCAAGGGAGCTAGAAGTTCTAGTACATTCCTTTATTCCAAGACACACACCGCTGATAGGAAAGTTCTAGCTCAGGGGAGCTGGAAGTTCTAGTATGTTCGTTCATACCAGGACATAGACCGTTCAGTGATAGGTGGGGCTATTTTAATTTTAATTGGACAACAAAGTCTGAACTAAATACATGAAGTTCCAAATCTTAAAATTCAGTTAGGTGAAGGAGGGTGGTGGGACAGGCCTTTTTAGGGTCCCCCGATCCCCACTCATCTGTTTGAATTCCCGCAAACACTTAACATGGTGAATAAGGCTCTTCTGCTCCCCAGTGTTTCTCCCCAGGAGTTATGACTAACGGAGAACAGGAGTTTCAAGCATGACCCATTGTGCCTCCTCGAGTTCAGAAGCGACTTTAGTTGGGTTCTCAGCACAACCATATTTCTAAATGTTTTGGTCGTATAATCAAGTTAAGTGACTTGCCCAATGTCCCACGACTGGTTAGTGATAAAAGTTGGGACCTGGAAAGAGTTTGATTACTATCCAAGGTCATTTCCACCACGACCCCTCAGCCTGACAGCCACGATTTTAATCTGCTCCTTTGAATCTTTTTACTGCTCATCATTAATTTCCAAATATTCAAGTTCAGAGTTCATATACTGTTGATAATTAGAAGGATTCATGTTCAAGTTTTCAGAAAAACTGGTAGAGACACTTTTTGCCTTAATGTTGCTAAGTGCCCTGGTTTATAAAGTGGTGTCTTTTTCCCCCAGGTGCACTTAGAACTACCTCCCAGCTCTTCACTAGTGCAAACTCAAGAAGATTTTAATCTGCTCAAATCGAGCAATATGAGAAGATATGAAGTCCTTAAGGAGATCCTGACAACCCTTGGCCTCAGCTGTGACATCAAACAAGTTCCTGCCTTAACACCTCTCTACTTACTGTCCACAGCTGAGGTGAGTGGGTGCGCTCAGCGGGAGGGGAGCACCTCAGATGCCCTTCTGCAAAACTGACCCTTTTCCTCAATCGTCCCATTGCTGTGGGTTTCTGTTTTGATTTTGGATTTAAAGATGTCCAAGTATAACTAATTTTTTTGCTATTTGTATGTAAGGGAGGGAGAGAAGACTATTGGAGTTTTGAAGGTATTAAGGTTATGGTTCTTTCCACTTGGGGGAAAAGGTTACTGTTTTATGTGTCAAGAGTGAATTTGGAAACCTGGAAACCACAATTGATTCATTTGGAATTAAAAAGCTTTGTTTTGATTTGGGCCTTCCTCAGCGAATCTTCGGAAGGGAAAACCACAAGCTTTGTTTCCTTTGTGCTGACGTCTGCCATCTCGTGACAAAGGGGCTCTGGATTTCGGTTTGCATGTTTTAGTTATATCCAAAAGGAAAATGCGCATGGAGCTGGGAATGTATTCAGGAATTTTCCTGGCCTTTTGTCTGCATTTGATGCCCGTGGTTGATACCTGGTTTGGGCAGGTTGCCAGATTCTCCAGGTGCGTTTCTCGCTAATCTCTTTGCTTTGCCAAGTTGTCAGTTTCTTATTAATTGTGGCAAATTATTTTGTGGGTCTATTTCTGTTGTCTCCCCTGAACAGGAATATTTGTGAGTTTAGGGACATAACTGTGCAGTTTCAGCAAATACCTAATAGTCCAGGTGACTCTGAATGCCAAACTTCCCTTGAAAAGAACAAATTATGCTTTCTACCCCAGCATTTTTAAAAGAGGAGGGATTCTCTTTTGGGTTATACCCTGTCCCTTGGCAAACTTAGTTTTCAGAGGAGAGCAGAGCTTTGAGCTCTCTGGGTGGAATGTGCACACTTGGAGAAGACAGATATAAAACCTGAGAGCATTTAGGATTAGGGTACTTTATAGGATTATTGAGGACTAGATGAAACAATAGATGTGAAAGTTCTGAGTAAACTGTATTATTTAAAAGGTAGTGCAATTATTATTATTGTTATTAGATTGCTGAGAGTTTGAATAAGTTACAGGTGTATACTGTGCCTAACCAGTGCCTGGTGCCTGGTCTAAAAACACTACAGGTGATGTTTTTAATTTTAAAAGTTAATAATATTGCAATGGATGGTTTTTTTTTTTTCATTTAAGAAACGTTCTTTTGTTGCATTTTCATGACACAGTTTTTGGCCAGTTGGCACTCTCTTCAATGGGTGCTCTTGGGGTTAATGGTATGACTCTTGTTTGTACCTTCATCTCAGGAACTCAAAGCTCCACGTCCTTTATCTGTTTTACGTGTTCGGTAATAGAAGGAAAAGCATCAGCCCCATCTTGTGACTTATGAAAAAGTATCAAAATACAGCCGGTTCTCAGAGGACCCACCTCTAGACCCCCCCCACGTTGGAGGGTTGGAGCAGAGCCTTGTGGGTAAGGGTTTCTGGTCCCCTGGGGAGATGTGACTGTCACTCTCCTAGAACTGCTGTCTCCCTCCTTTCTTGAGCGTGGAGGGCTGAGGCTGGACATGTGAGGAGGTGCCTGCCTGCCCTGAGGTCAGGGAGCGAGACAGACCCGGGCTTGCCCTTGGCAGTGCTCCCTGACCTTTCTCGAGAGTTCTTCTGACCACGCTAGTCTTGGGACTTGCGCCTCTTGACTCCTGGATGTAGCAGTGGAGAGGAAAGAGGACCCCAGGTTACTCTCCTGTGAGCAGAGGTCTGAACTCTGGGCTTTTCGTGTGTCTTCTTTAGGACGGGCACAACCTGAAATACCTAAGCAGGGCCTTTGTACTGTGTGTCTGCTTATATTAACACACACAGTAGGTGCTTCATATTTTTCTCCTTCCTGTTCTTTAGACTGCCTGGAGGTGGGGACATACATTTTCCCTCTTGATTGACAAACCCACTCACAAACCATGGGAATGAAATGCTTCAAGATTTAAGCAAATATTTACAAACACTCCACACAGACTCCAAGCCTGCCAAGCACCTTATGACATCATAACTTTGGAAAAGAGTAATTTTCGGAAATGCTCACTTCTCGTTTCGGGTCCTTCATGTGTTCTGCTTGATCTTGACTGTCTACCGTGGACAACTTTTTCCTCCCAACTGTTTCTCCCTGAATTCTGTTTTACTTTGGGAGCCCAAGGAACTGAGTGAGTGAGTATATGATTGTTGTGTAGATGCTCATTTCTTGCTGTTCATTAACTCCGCTTAGAAGACCTTGAATCTGCTGTAGAAGGAAATGTAAGAATTCAGGGTTTTAGAGGACATTTCTTGGAATACAGATTCTCTGAAGGATTAGTGTGCGAATGAGTGAAGCTAGCTGCTCGCCGACAGCGATGGTCTTTCTGGAGGCAGCTGGACGATTCCTCCTGCTCTTCTCCTGATGCTGAGGCCGATACATTTCGGAACACCTTTTAGCCGTGGTGCTGGTGGCTCAATATTTATAGATATAGACAACAGATTGGGAATAGAATTGGGTCATACTTTCTATTTAGTTTTGTTTCCTGCAGCCTTCTTAATAGATCTCATTGATCCCCATGGAATTAAGTTGCAAGGAGGGGATCTTGGCGTCCGTCATCTGTTATCCACGACCCATCCTTAGATTCATCACCTGCATTATGGATTAGATGCCTGTACTGGCTCTGCTTCCTGCTTCCTGTAAGGTCCTCTGCGCTTTTGTGAATTAAAGATCTCACCACATGGTGTCGCTGCTGAGCTAGGCTGCCTGGAGAACGGACACCCTGGAACTACAAAGCAGTTCTTCAGAGATTTGATTTTTTCTCTCTACATCAATTTCACATAGTGTAATTTAGGAGTTTTCCATTATATTGGTGGCACTTTCTTTTGGGCCTGCAGAAATTATTTCAGTGTCACAGTTACTAATATTCGTCTTTCATTAAACATTTACTGTGTACCGGGTACTATTATAGGATGGAATATGAAAGAACAAAATAAACACACTAGTTATCTAAATAGTTCTACAGCGTCCAGCTGTGTTTATACAGTTTGGTGCCTAGACACTCACTCTTTATAGCAAATAGCACAGAAGATTTATGAGGCACCTATGTGCTGCCATGTTACTGCTATATAAATGGAAAAGAATAGTACGGTGATCCAAGTAGAAAAAAAGCACTCACGCAGAGTGCAGTCGACCCTTGGCGTTTGCTAGGGATGTGTTCTGAGACCTTCATCGACATCCAAACATGATAGACTTCCGCTATGAAATCTAGTCACGAATGACTTCATGAGCGTCACTGTGCATGACACCACGAGGGAGCGAGGCTCTGCTGAGGTACACGCTCTGGGTGGCTGAGCTGGACTTCTTCTCTGACCAGAAGGTCTTCCCATGTAATCAAACCTCCCAGGGGCAGGACTGAAACTTGGGCCTCTGCAAAATTATCATACGTTAAAGCAAACCATAAAACACAAGAGCACACGTGCACCACAGGCATGTGCCCGTAGAAAAAAGACTGGAAGGAAATACAGTATATATAGGGTATATTTCTGGGTGGTGGGCATAAGGGTGATTTTAGTAAGCTTTTAGAACTTGCTTTGTATTTTCTACATTTTCTGTAATGCATATATATTTTTATAATGAGCAAAACCAGTTATTAAAAATTGAAAAAACAAATTACTGTATGTCATTGGACTTTGAAGGCATCCCATAAATGGTCAAAACTTGAATGTCAAAAAGCAAGAACTCTCGTGTAGATATTGATAATTTATTTAATGTTCGACATCTATATTATTTAAAAGCATTAGCTTTGTTAGTAAATGACTTTATTCCGGTGAATGACTGGTTACAGCTCCGTCTGTTAGGTTTATTTGTGGCTCTCGTGTTAGTGTGTGGCTGCTTCAGGGCCTCAGCAATCCATTCGCTCCTGTGGGTGGAAGAAACTCCTGGTGGAAGCTCATAATTCCATGTCCCCACCCCTGCTTAGATGTAGCAGTTTCTTGATGCAGCCCCATGAACTGTTTCTCTAAGAAGACCACAAACATGCTGACTTCTATATGGCGAGCTCTTTCAAACAGATAACTTCCCTTCTGGAGGTGTGGGTAGAGCAAGAGACTCGTGAGCATGTTACACGGTTGACTGCTGGGTTCTGTGGAGCGAGATTACTGGGCGGCCACCACATGACCTCCCGCCGTTGGTGGTGATGGGAAATTAGCAGGCATATGCCTTTACTGTGAGCGACACTGATTTTGTAGAAAAAGCACAGTTCTTTCCCTTGCAGAACCTAAAGTCCAAATGAGAAACTCATCCTCCTGTTTTCTCTGGGCTCCGTGTCCATTTTTATCCCTGCCAGGGAAATGGCAGAAAAGAATAGGGCACGCAGTGGAGCCACGAGGGGTTTGCACTGAGAGGGGCAGCTGGTTGATTTGGACAAACTGGATGGGAACCTGAATGCAGGGGCAGAGCCTCAGCCCCCACTCTACCCTTGCCATGCAGGCTGCCAGCAAGTCCCTTTCAATCCCCCCCAGCCCTGCTGGAGGAGGAGGAAGAGGGTGGGACTGTGCACAACCCGCTCGGCCTGCTCCCTTACCCTGGGACATCACCGCTTCCGCCTGGAGAGCGCTAGGTTCTTTCTGAAACTCCAAAGCTGGGATTCTTTTGGGCGTTCCTTGTGTCTGGTAGCTAATGACATGGGGGTGACCTGAAAGACAGAAGCAGGCAGGACTTTGGCAGGAGTCCTGCGAGAGGGTCTGCGAGTCCTTTACCTCAGGGTCAAGAAGGAACTGTAATAAGATGTGACAACTGGGTTTGTTATTAAAGCAACTGGGCAAAAATCACCATGTTGCGCGTGTGTAATTTTGGTAGTGTGGGAGTTGTGGGATGGATCGTATATGCTTAAAAACAAAGACTAGTATAGCATTTCATTTTGATTTAACCTCAAATTATTTGCCATGAAACTTTTTTTCTCTCCCCAAACAGGTATTGTTGGTATAAGAATAGTTTTGATAAAAAAACTCCCTTCCACTCAGGGAATTACTTTTTGGGTGTGGTTGCTTTATGAAGAAACTTAGACTAAATCATACCACATGGTTCTTAACTCCTCCTCTAACTGACCACTTCATTTAGCCAACATCCGAGCACCTACTAAGTGTGAGACCTTGCTGCAGAAATTTCTGGAAAACAAGAGATAATTTCTCATCTTTGCAGCATGCTTTGTAGTTAACCAGGTGCCTTCCCAGGTGTCTGGATCTCATCTGGATCTTGCAGTGGTCCTGATAGGTGGGGGAAGGCAGGGAAGGGGTGGAGCAGGGGAGAGTCTCATGTAGGTTTCTGAGTTAATTAGAATTCTCCAATTTAAAAAAGAAGAATCTTTGCTTTCCATTTTTTTAGCTTCTTTTTGGCACAGAATCCTCCCTGCCTCCACTTTGAATCGTAGTTCTGAATCTTGAATGTACAGTGAGAGAGAAACTTCTAGTGTTACTCTAAAATACAATTTAAAAAATAATTTTTAGAGATCCAAATTAGAGAGAAACTCAGAATTCCAGGTGCGCCCTGAATAGCTTTTGACATGTGGCTGACGTGGTGTTGTGGGGGTATTTTACAATACCGCACCAGCTATGCAGCAGCTGGCAGATTAAAGCAAACATTTAAAAGCTTTTATAGCTATGAATGTTTTTAAGGGTCTTTCATATGCCTCTTTCTCTCCTTTCTTTCTTCTTTTACCCTTCACCTAAACTGGAAATTTTTTGTTCATTTTAACTGACTTCCTGCTATCAAGCATAATACCTATCGCAATGGTGACATGATGAGTTCTGACACTGAAATGCAAAAGAAATAATACTTGGGGTGTTTTCCTTAGCTGCCTTTATTTTATCCTATTTTGGGGGAGGAGAGGCTTTTCAGCTACTGTATGTACTGTATTTTTATTTGAATCTTGTTTCCACAAGAATATTCCAAAGTGACTCCTTCAGAGTAAATACTTCTGGGCTACAATCGAGGCAGAGACTGATAACATGCTGTGGGAAAAACAGACACAGCTTTGGTTGTTTTCCACTTTTAATTGCTGGTGTTAGAGTTTTGGTTTTCTCTCTGTTGCAGCTCTTGCTGGCTGACCTGGGGAAGGGTAAGTGGGTCTCCAGCAAGAGGGAATGTCTTTCCCAGCACTGTCCTTCTGGGGATAGCGCCCTATCTATGAAGAGTGGTTTTATTTCCTTAGACTATATCCACCGCTTAGGCACTCACAGATTTGTGGATGGGAATCAGGCTCTTTTGGAATAAAAAATCCTCTAAGACCAAATTCTTTCTGTCTTCTGCATCAGCTCCCTAATAGCTGCCATGTGTGAGCGGGTATGGATTATGGTGTTACCTCCTGGGGAAGTCGATTGAAGCTGTCTCGAGGAAGTCTTGCAATGTTCTTAAGAGCAGATTTTTGTCTCTTAAGCCTGAAAAATACATCCCAGGAACTACGCCCACACTGGTGCCCTATTAGAGGGCATGATCAAAGGGCCCTCGTGATCAGGGGCAGAGCCGAGGGCCAGGATTGAGGTGGGCATGGCGGCGAGGCACTCGTGATGACAGCAGAACCGTTTGGAGCGTGGTTCTCCCAACTGCGGAGCTGCCATGTCAGTTCAGGAATGTTGGGGTCTGAGACCTGAAGGCCATTTGATAAATGTTATACTTCAGTTTTCGGGGATGTGAATTATAGTTGGGGAGCACATTTTGTTTCCATTCATGCTAATAATTTGAGAATGTTGCTCCAAGAATTGTGCTGTCTTGAAAAAATGTTTATAGTGCTTTGGGGTTTCAAAACTGACAGGCAATTTGTGGACCTGAATGGTCGTTAATCCTCCGTTTCCCCTGCCCGAAAAGGGTAGGGAAGGGTAGGGACAACCTGGGGTGCCAGGCTGGTGGTGTTCCTGTGTTGGAGCTCAGCAGTGAGGCTGGGTCAGGACGAGGTGAAGATTTCTTTGGCTTCCTCGTGAAAGCAGGTCAGCTTGGTGGCTGGAAAACTCAGCCAAGGTTTGCCTGTCTGCCCATCAGTCTCTTTCTCTTGGAGATAAGAAGAGAATGCTCATTGCTTTCTTAGTTTTGTTCTTGTTTGGGCTCCCCGGGGCTGCCAGGCATTGCTGTGCCAAGCTTGGCCACACAGCCTTCCAGGTACTGGGTGTTTCTAGAACAGTTCTACATTATCCTTCTGCTTGTGTCGTGAGTATTTCTCTTTTTTAAAATGTTTTCAGGCTTTGGTTTAATAATATAATCAGTGAAAGAAATATTGGAGTATAGATTTTAGTTTTGGTTCTTATTGAATGTTGAAGATACTATTCCTCAAAAAAAAAATTCTGGAGATCAGATCCCATTTGATCAATTGAGGAACATGGCTTTAAATGAAAACAACTTAGAGTCTTTAGAATATTTGTTTTAATTGATTTTTTAATGGTATTTGAGTCTTTATAATTTTAATATGAATTATATGTATATGTACATATTCATATGTTTGCTTTAATTAAAACTCCAGGAAAACACTGTAAGATTGCTGAAATAGAACCTCTCGTGGAACGGTCTTTTCCCATTTACCTCTGAGGATGAGAGAAGACTTAGGTTATAATATCTAGATATTTCTGCTAAAAAGGAAACGTCCTTTCCCATTGACACATGGAGATTTACAACATAATTTTGTTGTAGAGGTGGAAATTCTGCTGTGTGTGTCTGAGCCTGGGGAGATAGGGGTTATGGGTGAAGAGAAGGATTGTGTTAGCACTTGGCTCTTGCACCTCTGAGATTTAAATTCAGATTCTAAATAGAATCTCTTGCGAAAGTGGAGTGGCGTCCACATCACCAGTCAGCAGGGTTGCCAAATTCTGAACGGACGCATGGCTGGACTGTGTGTCAGGGTCACAAACCACTCGTCTGTGCTGAGCACTGAGCTGTGACAGCTTTGAGTGTAAACCTACTTGCCTCCTGCAGGCAAAGTAAAAATTTGAAAAATTAAAAAAGTTGAAAGTGAATATTATTCTAAGAAAACTTGTAAAGATTTGCTGTTTGATGCCACAGGAAAGTATTTGACAAATTTTTTTGTCTTTGATCAAAAATGAATTCTGTGTACGGCAGTTATTGGAGAGTAATTGAATAATGGTACCCCTAATCTCCCTTCCCGTTTTTAATCTCAGTAAGTAAGGAAATATAGCTTTTAACAGAAAGCATCAAACCATGGTTTCCTAAATTAAAATCTGATAGTTCATTATTTTGAGGAGTAGGGGTGTGGGGAATGTCCAGACTCTCTCTGCCTAGAATTGCCTTGAGTATTACTCTGGATTGTTGCTTTCCATAGGCAACCTTGATATATGTGACAATTTAAATTTTTCTGCATTTTTTCAGTCCACAAAATGCTTTAAAGATCAGAGATCTGTAATTTTGAAGATTCTCTTCTCTGTGTATATTTTCTTTCCAGGTGATGGGGTTAGGTGTGGTGTCTCAGATTGGCTGAGTTTGTCACAGAAGATGACTTTTTAAAGGACAGCCCACTGTCACTGAATTCTCATGACCAGATCTTCTCTAGTCTGTTGGCAGAGGGTAAAGGAGAAACTTTTCACATCCTTTCCAGGACTCTGTTGTATTTATGCTGGTCCCAGCAAAGCAACAAGATGCAAAAAAAAAAAAAATTATTTTAAAACTTTTTAAGCAGTTCCTCTGGATGCATTCTTTTGTAAGAATTTGTGATTATTACCATTTTCATCTTTATACTGGAACAATTTGAAATCATTGACAAGTACCTTTGCAAAGTTACATTAAGCACAGTGAAAGAAGGTTTTGCTTTCTGCTTTATTTATTTCAGGCTCTTTCTTAAATTTTACTGTTAATTTAAGGATTATCAGGGCAATATAGAGGAGCCTCAAATTTACAGATAAGTTGTGTTTTCAAAGTTTGTGTGCTAAACTGTTTTAAAAACATGGTCCCTGTTATTTGTGCCAGTTGGGTTTTCTTACCAGCTCATATATGTCCTCATGCTCCATAATGCAATTAAACCGTGGAATGCCATGTCGTGGTACCGTTTCTGACAGATTCTGGCTTGGCAGATCACAAACGCGGCGGGAACATGCTGAGTCTCTTTCTACTTCTCCAACGTTTGACTCAGAATTTAACGGCTCATTTTCAGACATTGCTCGAAAACAGTCATGCTGGACACCTAGTAATACCCTGGTGTGTATATATGTCCTTATGAGGAATTAATGAATTTGCATTGGTGGGTTAATACTTTTCTTATATTTAAGAAAGCATTTTTCTTTTTCGTAGTAACTGTTGAACTGTACATACAAGTAAAAGAAAAGGTTTAGTAGGAAATTTCAAATATACAAAAATAAACAGAATAATGTAATGAACCCTTATGTACTCTGCTTCACGGTTTTCTGTTCTGGCCAATCTTGTCTATTCCCACCCACTCCTCCTCCTCTATTATTTTGAAGCAAATCCCAGGTATTATATCTGATTTCTCATCTGTAAATATTTTAGTGTGTGTCTCTAAAAGATAAGAGTTCTGTTTAGAAACATAACCAAAATACCACTGTCACACCTAAAATAAAACACTTCCTTCATATAATCTCTTACCCAGTCGGCATTCCAGTTTCTAACTGGACAGACATACTTAAAGATGGGCTGTATTAGCCATACATTGTGTGTAAGCATGTCAGTCCCTTAACTAACGCAAGAAGGAGGCACCGAGATATAAACCGTTTTAACTTTTTTGGGGAAGTGATTTGGAAAGCTGGTTTCTGTGCCTGTTTTGAATGCCACATGTTAGTTCACGTTATCAGGCCATTCTGAAGATAGCGGCAAATAACCCATTGTAATAATATACACTACAACCCTGCACATTGAAATATGGGAGTTTTGTTTCCACTCTCGCCCTTTCAGAACTAACCGTGAGTTTCCCGCCCTCTCTTTTCTGCGAAGTCCTGTTTTCTTGAGCAGGGACGGTATTGATTTTTGCTCTGTATGCTTTGGTTCGGGTTGATGTTTAGCCTTTGACCCAGCCACTTTCTTACAATAAACAGTTTGTTGATGAGAGCAGCTGCCCAGCAGATTGTTTCCAGATTGTTCTCTCATGCTGGAGGACAGAGTGCACCTTACGAAGAAGTCGCTTGCGGCTTCTCCTTCCTATGGCGCTCTGTCTTTGAAGCTGGCTGTCAGCCTCTGAATATTCTTCTATTTATATCCAGTGAAATGGTGTGAATCCGTGGCACCAGAAATCAGGCCTAACTTACAATCTTGAATCTTTTATTCTCTGAACGAATGATACCAGCATATTCTAGAAGTTTCTGCCGTATGGAGCAATTCCTTACATGTATGTGGAAATTAGTGTGCTGGGTGGTGTTATATAGGGAAATAGACAGAACATGCTTTATTTTGTATAAGAATCCATGAGCCTTGAATATTAAAAGTTTTTCTACACAATTAAGAAAGGAGGTAACTTTCAAACTAAGTATTATCTGCCTTGTGTTATTATCTTGCCCTTTTAAAATAAATTCTCATATTTTTTTCTGCTTTTGAAAGACAGTACTCCCCCCTTTTTTTTTCAATGCAAGCGACAGGGACCCCAATGACTTGGTAATTTATGTGACTCAAAGGCGCACCTTAGTTTGGATTTTTGCTGCTTCTCTAATCACCCCCTCAGCTGTTACCTAGAATGGCCTGTCTGCTCACAGCGACCTTCATTAAGGCAAGGTCAGAACTTCCAGCATCAGAGCCAACACTTTTTGCTAAACTGGCCACCAGGGGCTGCTGTCAGAATGGTGTGGCTGAGCTCACCTCCCCAGAGGCAAGTTTACTTTTTCTACAACCAGTAAATTTTGTTAAGCTACCAATCCTGGTTTCAAAACTCAGGTCTCACTACACAGCCTCCAGTCACCAAGCATGCTCACGGCTGTATTCCTTCCAGCCAGGTATTACGTAGAACCTGGACTCAATTCAAGACCTGAGATTAAGACTTGTGTGTTTTTCATTCAGTGCCAATAAACTGTTAGTAACACACCGATTCCAGATATACTGAGAAGCTTCACGAAACGCACTGGGGTTTGCGCTCGGGGAAAGTACAGCCTGCGTTTGGGCTGTTCAAGATCTGGGCCTCCGGAGGAACGGTCCATGGCAATTGAATCTGGTTTTTCAGGAAGGTGTTCTTGCCTGAAGTGGCTTTAGCAACCCTGCCCGGATGCAGACAGCACGGAGGGTCGTGCTGATCCAACTGGATGTGAAACACTAAAGGGGCTCTTAGTGGGTGTTGGTTTTTTCACTTTTTTTTTCTTTTTTTTACAAAGGCTACATCTTTGATGGTTTCAGGATTAACAGCAGAACAAAGATAGACAGTGAATGTCGAAGGTGGTAGAGGCCTTAGAGAGAGTTTCTGGAGCTAATCCCTTTGTTTCTCACCAACTTTTTATTAAAAAAAATTTTTAAACCTAAGAAAGGGTGAAAGAAATCCCATGTAGCCTTCATGTGCATTCACCCCTGGTTAACATTTTGCCACATTTGATAAAGAAGGTTTGGTTTTTTTGAAAGATGCATGTGTTACTGCCTTTAAGTAAAACAAAAACCACAGAACTTATCATAAGTTGTTTACGAGAGTGTGAGCTTTGGCATTTTTGCTTCTAGGAGTTGGCAAGAGAGTGGCACTTGTTTCCACTTGGCCTTGGGCTTGTTATTTGAAGTAAAACCAGTAGCCCTACAGGTTTGTAATGGTTCTGGATGGCTGGTCTTCATCCTACTGGGCTATGGGCACATCCCATCTTCACATGGTCCAGCGTGTATAAAATTCTTACAGTGTAACATATTTCAAGTGCTAAATTATGGAACATAAAACATCTGAGCGCCACTCGTTGATCTTTTATGCCCAACAAAGGTATTTTATCCTCTGATCTAGGAAAATTCCACTGATGACCGTGTCACGAGTATCGGATTTACAATTCTTTCAACTTTCTAACTCAAGTATAGTGACTTGGAACCATAGATGTGATTGCTTGCTTCCATAAGAATTTTTTTTTGTAAACTGTAAATAGTGTACAAATGCTGTTGTATTATTTATGTGAGTGTCTGTCTGCCCCCCTAAACTGTAATACAAGAGCATTTGAAGGCAAGGACCATATGTTGTTAATCTTTTATCTCTTTTCCAGTATTTTCCTATGGTAGGCATTTAATAAGTGCATCTTGTCAGAACACTTAAAAAGTGTTTTGGCTTTTCCCACTAATGTGTTGTGAAACACTTCCTCTGCTCCTGTGGCTGGGGGACCTGAGGGGCCTCAGGGGACAGGCAAGCAGTAAACAGCCCACCCAGCTCGAACTGGCTGCCCAGTCCAATCTAGGTCTGTCATCCTGTATTCAGGTATAACAGGTATTTTGTAAACAACCATGTTAAACAGTTTAAAAGAGTCAGCTGTTGATGTACCTGTGGTGGACCAACAAGATGGAGCTTCAGGAGAAAGTTGGAATAGTTTTATCTGTTATTAACATGCTTTCCAGTTTTGAAATGACACCAGGTACATGCTGGTCATCAGCTGCTCCTTCCCGTAAACTAGTAGTAGTTTCTGAAACGCAGACTTCTTAGACCATCCACTTCGAATACCTGCTGTGGATCTGCCCTCTCCTTGCACACTTAGGGCAGTGTCCTACGCCCCTCCCTGCCCCCCGCCAAGGTGATGTTCGCTGGGATTCTCTGAATTTTCCAGAGTGTCATGGTGACAGCCAGTTGGACAAATGAAGCTTGGCTAAAATAAATGGGCTAGAGTAGAAAGCTCTTGGCCTTCTCTGAATCCTCCTCATGCTGGCCACTCCTCATGCTGGCCACTTCTCTCTTCAGGTAATACGTATATTTTAATTTTGGAATCCTGGAGACGTCGTTATAGTTTTAAGTGAGCATTAAATATTTGGGACTAAACAATAAATCTTGAAGCTGCATCTTGACTGTTAAAGCTGACCTGAATATTCTAGTTTTCTCATTTTAGAAATGAAGGAACTGAGGCCCAGAACAGGCAGGGCCTCTCGGTGCCTCCCAGCTGGTTGGTAGCAGAGCTGTTGACTCAGTTCTGTGCTGGGGTCTCCTGCCTCCACGCACAGCTCTCCAGGGAGGTCGAGGCCAGGCCCACAGGTGATGGGCAGGTAGTTTAGAATGGATGGGCCCTCGCGATGTACTCAAAATCCGTCCTGTTACCAGGTGGTCTAGGCCTGCCGCTCACTCAGCACTGTGGAGGTGTGGACGTTGACATGTGAGTGTGAGTGTGCGAGCCAGGACGTGCCACCTCAGGGCGGGCTGGGCAGGGCCGCCCACAGGCGTTCCCACTCTGCACCCTGGGCTCACAACACACAGCTTTCTTGGCTTCCCACCCCATGTCCCCGCTCTGTCAGAAGCCTGTTTGTGTTGGCTTGGGACAAATGGCGGGCGTTTTACACAGGCAGGCTTAATGAAGGCCCTGGAGACTTCTACGGATGTTGAACCCAAACCCACGAGCCCCGTCGGTGGAAGTTAGCGCCTCTCGAGTAGAAGCCGTGGTTGGGCTCGGACCTGTAAAGCCTCCCTCTCTTTTAGGGCCGTCCGTGGCTTTCTTTTGGTCTCCGCGTTTGCAGAATAGATTTCACCTCTAAAATGAGCCTGTTTGGCCCAGCGGAGGTGTGATGCCTATAAAACCAGCCTTATTAGAAATGACTTATTCATTACCTCTGTTTTACTGGTCCACCCCAGCCCTTTGTGGTCTTCGCTAGTTGGCAGGTAAGTAAAAATGCAGTAAATCCATGGCCTTTCAGAGCCTGAGTCTGAGCAATACCTTTACGTAATAAGAGGAATACAGTTTAACAGACATTTTTTGAGTGCCTACTGTGTCCCAGGCATTGGGGACCTAGAAATGACCATGACAAGTTCAGCTCGTGAGGAACTCCTATTCCTAGGACTTAGATTCTATCTGATGCCATCTGTTGTAAATCCATTGGAGTTGCAGAGTTACCATTCCGGGTCTGATCCAGTCACTAGTGGAGGATCGAGATGTCTAGAAATTCGTGCCTCAGGGCTGGTGTGTGAGGGGCGGTCACTTCAGAGTGAGCCTCCCCAGCTAGCCCTGAGCAGCTTTGGGTTCCCTCTCAGCAGGTATTGGCCACTGTCCAGTTACCCTGTCCCCTTATTCCCTGCCTCTTCCCGGGCTCTGGTTGCTCTCAGCCACAAGGTTGTGCGGGCAGGAGGTTGACAGGCAGGAGGTGAGAGAAGTGGATGGATTTCCTCTGTGCCCTCTCATCGTACAGTCCCTGTGGGCGACTCTGTCCTCTTGCTCCTTCAGGCCTATTGCTGGTCCAGGTGCTTCCTCATCCCTCCTCTTCGATTCTCTTAACTCTGCCCACAGTTCCGTAAGTAGCCTTTCTGTTAAACCTTTTTGAATATGCCCTTTCTTTCCGGCTGAAACCGTAGAGTGGTGAGTGGTAACTCACTTAAATGATAAAAACTTTGTTTCTTTGTGAAATGTCCTCATCTGGGCTTGCCAAGGTAGACACAGTTAGTTAATGGTAGACGCAAGCTTCAAATTTAAGTTTCTCTTACCAAACATCCTGCTGCCTTCCCTGCCTGCAACCCTTCTCCCTTCCACCCCATCGCAGCTCAAGCCACATACATCCATTTTATTACTGTTTCATAGTTGCATATTATCTCGAGTTTATATCTTTCTTTGTGATGCCTTTGGCGTTTTGATGACAGTAAAGAGGCATTGCCTATGTTGCTTCATTTTGGCTTAGGTCCTCCTGCTGAGGACTGTGGGATAGGAATTAGAGCAAGGATTTGGGAGCCAGCAGATTTGGTGTCATGGGTTCAGATTCCAGCTCTGTGACTGTGTGATGTGGGCATCATTAATGCTGTCTGGGCCTCCGTTTTCTCTTCTGTGGATGGTGCTGTATGTAGTGCAGACGTGTTGCTTGGTGAGGATTGGGGTCCTGGGTCTGAAGTGCCTGCACAGTGCCCCACGTGCAGTGGGTCTGCAGCAAATGGTAACTTTCATACCGTGGCTGTAGTCAGGTGCCTGCCAGAGCAGAGCTGAAAATTGTTTAGCAAGAGGCGTTGCCAATCACTTCTCTGTCTAGGTGGAAAGTCACTTGGGAAAAGACTTATTCTGAGAAGTCACTTGAGTGGTCCCTCTTGGTGATATGTAGGTTGGGCAGGGAGGAGCCCCGAGGAAAGCATAGGAAGGCCCCTGGGAGGCTACACAGGCTGCCCCTCCATTTCCTCTGTGTATGCAGGGCGAATTGATGGGGAGCAGTGGGCCGGTTGAGAGGACAGGGAGCTTATGGGGAGTAAAGGGGTTGAGACCTTGATCCCTTCTCTCTCTCTTTTTTTTATTATGATAAAATGTATGCCGCTGAATTATACACTTAAAAATGGTTAAAATAGCAACTTTTATACTACTCTTTAGTTTGTGCAACCATGCCCACTATTTATTTCCAAAACTTTTTTATCATCCCAAGCAAACTCTGTACCCATTAATCAACTCCCCACCCCTCTTTCCCCTTAGCTTCTGGTACCTTCTATTCTACTTTCTGTTTCTATGAATTTGCCTATTCTAGATATTTCATGTAAGTGGAATCATAATAATATTTGTCTTTTTTGTGTCTGGCTTGTTTCACTTAGCATAGTGTTTTCAAGATCCATTCATGTCGTTGTAGCATGTATCAAAACTTCATTCCTTTTTATGGTCAAATAATATTCCATTGTGTGTACATACCATGTTTTCTTTATCCTTTCATCTCTTGATCCATCTGTCAGCACTTGTTTATTTTCACCTTTTGGCTATTGTGAATAATGTTGCTATAAACATTGGTGTTCAAGTATCTGTTTGAGTCCCTGCTTTCAATTCTTTTAGGCATATACCTGGGAATGGAATTGTTGGGTCATATGTTAATCCTCTGTTTAACTTTTTGAGAAACTACCAAATTGGACCACTTCTATTTTGAGAGTCAGCATCACTAGATTCACTGTGATGAATTATGATGGACCTAACTGGAAAGAAACATAATCAAGGGCCTCATAGGAGATCTTGCTGGATTGGTGCCAGACTTGATACCGGGGCCAAGATGAGTGGTCTTAAACCCAGATACCTATGGGACAGAAGAGGTGTCACACAAGAGTCCAGCTTGAGAGTATGTCCCCAAGTAATGAGGGCGGTGCTACTTGGCTCCAGCCAGTTATTGCCATGTGGGGAAAGAGTTTTCATTTCTTCAATAGAAGCAGGAAATTTGATGTGAAATGTCATAATTTTTAAGTGTTAGCAACTAGTTCAAAATGGGTGGGCTAAATAAAACACATCTTGGGTTCATTTTGGCCCGTGGGTGTCTGTTGGCGATGGTTGACTTTGATGTCTTTGGGGGTGAACTGGTTTCAGTAAAGTGTGTCACTGAAGCTAGAAGCCCCTCCAGGTCCATTCGTTCTGGGGTGACAGTGCTTGGGATCAGTGGCTGAGCATATTAGAGGAAGCAGAAAGGCAGGAGCCTTGGGAAGCCAAGCTGGGATACAGTGCTGTCTAAGGAGGAATCTGGACAAGTGAGGAACGGGTTGGTCAGACTGCAGTGGGCCCAGTGGGGCTGGGACAGAAGCATTTGCCTAGGGGACCAGTCAAGTGAGCAGGAACACACATCCCAAACCCTGCCTGACACTTTGCTCTGCTTGGTTCTGGTGCTCTGAATAGAAGTCCACTCCGAGGGTTGCCGCATGAGCAGTCCCCGCCTTAAATGAGGTCAGGACCAAAACCAGTCATTTTTTGATTGTAAAGAACTGCTATGCTGTGTGCCATCATCATGTGTGTGAAGACGCTGAGTCAATGTGAAATCGGCTGTGAATATTTTGTTTGTATAATACTAATAGTAAGAATTGGGTTGTTTCATATAAATTCCATGAGACTAGAAGAATGTCTGCTCCTGTTTCCTTGAGAATGTTTCACTGAGAATGAGACACCCATAAAAAGAGCTTATGTTCCGTGTCTTTGTGGATTCATTTTCTGCTTTACCCACTTTTGGTTGCCTAGCAGCTTACAATGTTATGATTGAAGCACAACTAATCTGATTATTTACAATGAGGCAAATGTGTCTCTGAGATAGAAAACCTTTATAGGTTAAGGTCAGTTATTTGGTGTTTCTTGGGAAAAGGAGCACCAAAACACAAACAGACGGTAATAAATACTTTGAATCCAATGCTGAATTAGAGGTATGGCTATGTTTCACCCAGTGAATCTTGTTAGATGGGTAAATTTAGCAGATAAGACAAGTGACAGGGGTGGAATGGCTCTAATGTGATGGGACACAGTGCACTGTAAGTCTCTGATCTTAGTCGCATGCTCTGTAGCAGATGTTGCAATATGTTAACTAACCATAGAGTAGCCACATCTGTGTATTTGCACTAAATGTAATTTCAAACATTCATTTCTTCAGTAGTTGGGATACTGGTGTCCTTTTGGACATTAGTGAATATAGAGTCTCATGGACTTTAGTTGTTGTTTAGTGTTGCATGAGCTTTTTGCTGTTTGCATTTAAAAAAAATCAACTTTTGGGAAAGGGGTTGGGGGCAGGGCGAAAGGGATAGAGGGGCATATGTGTACGGTGATGGATGGCAACTAGACTTTTGGTGGTGACCACGATGCAGTCTATACAGAAGTTGAAATATAATGATGTCCGCCTGAAATTTATATAAGGTTATAAACCAATGTTACCTCAAAATAAAAAAGAAATCAACTTTAGGTATGATTAATATTCAAGAAAATGCACTCATTTCCGTGTAGCGTTTGATAAATGTCTATGCAGCAGTAACCACCATTACTGTCAAGATAGAGAACATTTCCAATATCCCACAAGATTCCCTTGTTCTCTTTCTCAGTCAGTCCCACCCCCCTTGCCCAGCCTTGGGCAATCACTGATCCACTTTCTATCATTGTAGATTACATTGGTCTTTTCTGAAGTTTCATCTAAATAGAATCATACAGTATATACTCTTCTGTATCTTTTCTTTTTCTTTTTTAAAAGTCAGCATTATATTTTTGAGATTCATCCATGTTGTTGCGTATCTGAGGAGTTCATTCCTTTTTTATTGCCAAGTAGTGTTCCAAACTAACAGTTGTTATCCATTCATCTGTTAGTGGACATTTGGGTTGTTTGCATTTTTTGACTTTTATGAGTAAAATTGCTATATCCATTCATGTACGAGTCTTTGTGTGGACGTATGTTTTCATTTCTCTTGGGTAAATACCTAGGAATAGAATTTCTGGGTCATATGGGAAGTGTGTGTTTAATTTGAAAAGAGACTGCCAAACTGTTTTCCAAACTCATTGTACCATTTTATGTTCCCACCAGCAATGTATGAGAGTTCCAGTTAGTTCATATCTTTGTCACCACTAGATATTGTCAGAATTTAAAATTTTAACCATTCTGGTGGGTGTGTGGTGGTATCTCATTGTGTTTAATTTGCATTTCCTTGGTAACAAATGACACTGAGCATTTTTTCGTGTGTTTGTTGGCCATCTGTTTTCTTTTGGACAGTGTCTATTCAAATATTTTCGTTGATGTTCTGAGTTGAATTGTTTGTTTTTTTATAATTCTGTTTTGAGAGTTCTTTGCATATTCTGGATACAAGTCTTTTGACAGATGTATGTATTGAGAATAGTTTCTCTCAGTCTGTTTGTGTTTTCATTTTCTTAACATTATCTCTTGAAGAGCAGCAGTTCTTAATTTTTATGAAGTCCAGTTTATCAGTTTTTTCTTTTATGGTTCATCCTTTTTTTATTCTGAGAAAAGCTTTACCTATTCCAAAGTCAGAAAGTTTTTTTCCTATATTTTATTTTGGAAGTTTCATAGTTTTACATTTAGGTCTGTGTTCGTTTCAAGTTAGGTTTTGTATACATGCAAGGTAAGGGTCAAGATTTTTTTTTTGCATATGGATGTCCAGTTGTTTCAGCACGATGTATTAAAAGATGATCCTTTTCCAAGTGAATTACCTTGGTGCTTTTGTCGAAAATTGATGGAATATATATGTGTGGCCCTATTTCTAGACCCTTTCTGTGGGTCTGTTCACCAATGCTGTCTTGATTGCTGCAGCTTTATAATAAGTCTTGAAATCAGGTAATGTAAGACTTCCAACTCTTTTCTTCCCCAAATTGTTTTGGCTATTCCAGGTCTTTTCCATTTTTGTATAAATTTTAGAATCAGCTTATCAATTTCTATAAAAAGAAGCCTGCTGGGATTTTGATTGGGATTGCATTGATCAATCTGGAGAAGATCTGACTGCTGAACAGTGTTGAGTCTTCTGATCAGGAACATCGTATATCTCTTCAGTTATTTAGACCTTCTTTAATTTTAATTAATATTTTGTAGTTTTCAGTGTACAGGTCTGGCACATATTTTAATTTATCCTTAGATGTTTTGGATCTACTGATGCCATTGAAAATGGTATTTAAAAAATTTCAGACTCCAAATATTCATTGCTAGTATATAGAAATATACCCAGTTTTTGTATGTTGACCTTGTGTTTTGCAACCTTGCTAGACTCGCTTACTAGTCTGGTACTTTTTTTGTAGATTCCTTGGGGTTTTCATGTTGTGTACAACATGTCCCAATAAGAAACAAAGGCATATTCATCTTTTCTTGAGAATGGCTAGTGTTTCCCTAGTGCTGTGGCTAATTCAAAAGGGCCAGCATTTATGTGATTATAAAACATTCAGTTTTTGGGTCGGCCTAGTGGTGTAGCGGTTAAGTTTGCGTGCTGCGCTGCAGCGGCCTGGGGTTCTCGGGTTTGGATCGCAGGCGCAGACCTGCACACCGCTTATCAAGCCATGCTGCGGCAGGCATCCCACGTATAAAGTAGAGGAAGATGGGCATGAATGTTGGTCCAAGGCCAATCTTTCTCAGTGAAAAAGAGGAAGATTGGCAATGGATGTTAGCTCAGGGCTAATCTTCCTCACCAAAAAATAAATAAATAAATAAATTCAGTTTTTGGTTCCACCTAAATTGTATTTAATTAGCCTGCAATCTTAGAGAAAGGTAAATACTAAGTTCCTGAAGTTCAAATGTTAAAAAAATGACACTAATTAGAAGGTTTTTATGAATTTCATTGCGGTGGAATTTGCTAGCAGTCATTTTGTTTTCAGTGATTTGGCTTTCAAAGATTTCTGGTTTCTTTTTGATGCTTATGTATTCATATCAAGACTCTGTCTTATCATTGCCTTTTTTTGGTTTTATCTCTTGATATACCTATATATCTTGTGGAAATTAAGAAAGGAAACTTTAACTAAATAGGGGTTGGGAAGGCCTGAAGGGGGAGCTCTCAGGCCCTATCACACATGGTCAGTTACACCAAACAGGAAGAGACTGACACTTTGCATCTTGGGCGGAAGTAAAACTACTTAACTACTGAAGGAAGACTTCTCTCCCTACCCAGCAACAGCCCAGCCAATGAGAAATGCTGCAGCTCAGCCAATGAGAAGCTGTTGCTGCCCTGAACTATTACTGTCCCCCAATGGACTTTCTTTTAGAAGAGCCCCTCCCTACTCCCCCTTTTTCTCTATAAAGGCAGCTCCCCTTCTTTGTTTGCTGGATTTGCCTATAGTTTGCCATAGCATGCACATCCTGAATTGCGATTATTTTGGCTATTCCTGAATAAACTCATTTTGAGATAAAATAACAGGTAAATTTGCTTTTTAAGTTGACAGTCTGTTACTTATATTTTTCTTGGTAAGGAATTTAATGTGCATTTGTATGGTGAGTGCTTAATAAACTGCACTATTTGCCAGACTTGGTACCAGGTGCCATGGATACACTTGGGAGCAAGACAGAAGCATACAAATGCTGTCTTTATGGAGTTTACATTCT
Source organism: Tapirus indicus (assembly GCA_031878705.1). NCBI lineage: Eukaryota > Metazoa > Chordata > Mammalia > Perissodactyla > Tapiridae > Tapirus > Tapirus indicus. The sequence goes on along the minus strand of CM062936.1, from coordinate 33,225,084 downwards.
AGCAAGACAGTGGGACATTGAATAAATGGTCATACAAGTGATGGAATTACAATTTGATAAGTGCTATAAAGTCACTGAGGGTTTATGACAGAGAGTCCTAGCCTAGATTGGGAGGGGTCAGAGAAGTTTTCCCTAAAGAAATGACATTTCTGCTACACTCTGGTAGTTGAGTTCAAAGAGTTAGGTAGATTTGGGGTGGGGGTGGGTAATACTACTTATGTCAGCCTGTTAGCCTTGATATAGGTGATCCAAACTTTTTTCTTCAATAGCATTTCTACACTGCCATAGTGGTCATTAGAAGAGTTAAGCCAAGAATCATGAATTAATTCGTTTTCCCTACATAGGTTAGCACCTTCTTCTGCAGCTCTTAAGTCATTGTAACTTGAGTGCACTTGAGAGGACACATCGGGCAGATTTGCATCCAACAGGTAGTAATTCTGATGTGTCTTACAACCAGAATTTTATTTTCTTGTCCAGGAATAATGGGGTTGGGGAGGAGGCTTAGTGCTTCCCGTGTGTGCTCAGCTTTACCTGATGGCTTAAAGTTGCATTAGACTGTAGTGAATAAAAATATTGAGGAGAATTATAAGTGGTATATAGTTATATTTCTTAAGAGGTTCCAGGTCTCATTGTATATCTTTTAGATTCTCTTTGTTCTGAGTAATTTACTTGGCTCTGAGTAAGTCCTGAAAGATTATGTGGAAGAGGTATAAGAAAAAACCTATGTGCCTTTCATTCATCAGTTTTAATTTATTTTGCATATTTGTACCTCTCTAAGTATTGCTTTTGAAAACAAATAATTTGGAATATTTAGTATTTAGTAGACATAACAATAGTAATTTAATTCCTTGAGAATCTGGCTCCCAACTTGTATGCAAATAAGAATAGATGATTAGTTTGGGCAAGTCGGGTTGACCCCTCTGCCAACCGGAAGTGTGTATTTGAATAGCTGGAGTGAGTTTTCTTAGTGCTCGTCTTTCCTCCTCTCTTGACTCTGTGGTACTGTTTTGAGACATGGCGGGTGGTCCATACATGTTTCTTAGATGAATGGTGTGTAGATGGCCGGTCAGATAATTGGCTTCAGAGGAGAGTCCCTGCTTTATTCCCGTTCTCAAAGTTCTACCTGGTGCTGGCTGGTGCTGGTTCTTTTTGGTTTCATCCTGGTTTTCACTGACTTCGAATGGGGATTCGCATTGCCCGTACCTGCTGAATAACTGCTTGAGTTGATGAAACTGGAGTTAGTTAAGAAACATCAGTTATCTGCAGTATTCTACCTCTCTGTTTTTGTGATTTAACCTATTCACCAATATGTATCTTTAGCCTGTGTGGTGCCTTTGTGACATCCAACTGTCCTGGGGACTGTGATGAAGAAAATTCACATGTGTCCATTTTATGCCTTAAGGGCATTGACCAAGGTTTAAGGAGCAGAAATGGTAATAACTAACAGCCACATTTGAGCATTGGGGGTGTCTTAGTCAATTCAGGCTGCTTTAATAGCCCAGGCAGCTTATAAACAACAGATGTTTATTTCTCACACTTCTGGAGGCTGAAGTCAGGGTGCCAGCCTGGTTGGTTCTGGTGAGGGCCCCCTACTGGGTTGTAGACAGCCATTTTGCTGTGTCCTCACTTGACGGAGAGGGCGAGGGGTCTCTCTGGGGTCAATTCTATAAAGACATTAATCCCATTTGTGAGGGCTCCACCCTCATGACCTAAACACTTCCCAAAGGCCCCACCTTCTAATGCCATTACCTTGGAGATTAGGGTTTCAACATGAATTTTGAGGGGACACAAACGTTCAGTCTGTAACAGGGGCTACCTTTGTATGTTGTTTATTCATTTTGTCTTATGTCAAAGAAATAATGGTGAACGGAATATTCCGTTTAAAATGTATTTTGGTTCTTTGTGCAAAGATGGAAACTTAGTGCTGTGGCTTCTGGTAGCTTCCTTCAGCTTGACCTCTTTCTTCGACTTTTCTGGTGCTCGTTTAAGAAGGCTCACCCCCTATTTTGTACCCCTCCTGTGGCACTTCATTCCTCCCTCTGGCACTGTCCGTCCTGTTTTGTCCTGGGCTGCCCCTCTCTCTCTGCTGCCCACTGGGTTGTGAGCTCCTCAGCCAAGACCTTCTTGTTATTTCTGTTTATATCTCTGTTGGTGCCTCATCTGTAGTAGGTCAGTCATGGTGCTGCTTGATATCCCCCTCAGCTTCCTCTGTGCCCGTCTAGCATAGCTGCGGAGCTGAGCGCGGCTGGATAAAAACACAAAATCGCACCGACTGCTCACTCTAATTTCAGAATCACTAACCTTAAGTGGACCCTAAAGGTTTCCAGTTGCTTCCAGTTATTTCCCCTGCTTCCTTCATTTTCTCACTCTCCCTTCTCAAACCTCCAACGCCTCCTTCCTCCTTTTCACTCTTAGCTGATGCTCTTGCTTCCTATTTATCGAGAAAATAGAAGGAATCAGAAGATGATGTCACCAGGACTCCCACCTGCCCGTGACCTTGGAGCAGGGTGGCTCCAGTGTAGGTCAGTTCCCAGGGCCGTCCTGGAGGGCTGTGCGGCCAGCAAGGGGCAAGGGAGGGCTGCAACCCAGTGCGGAAGCAGGACTGGGTGTCCCCAGAGGGGAATGTGAGCCCTGCCCATCCCGATGGATAAGCAGCTCTGCTCCCAAGGTCCACCTCTCTGCTTGAGCGTTAGGTCTCACCCCCTCACCTGTTCACCTGTTTTCCTTTCTGGATAGGACCGTTCCCATCATCATCAAAAACATGCCGTTATTTCTCTTATTCAAACCAAACCTATTTTGACCCCATTCCTCGGTAACCACTGCGCCATTCTTCTTTTTCCTGTTAGAGGAAACTCCTTGGCAGAGTTTCTCACCTTCCACATTCCCGTCAGGCTTTGCCTCCACCAGACTGGCTCTGCTGCGCTGGGTCCAGTGGTTCCTTCCCAGCCCTCTTCTCACTGCTCTGTTTTCTTGCCAACTTCTTGCTGCCTGCAAAACTGGACTCCTGGTGCTCCCAGGACACTCCCCCACCTTACACACTCACACACACATACACGCTTGATTTTCTTTTGCCTTCTCAGTCTACTTTGCAAACTCCCTCATCTCCCTGACATCTAAGCACTGACACCTGTTTTGTGTTGAATTTTGGCCCCAAAAAGGTACATTGAAGTCCTAATTCCCAGAACTTGTGAATGTAGCCTATTTGGAAATTTGGTCTTTACAGATGTAATCAAGTTTGGATGAGATCAGTAGGGTGGGCCCTAATCCAGTATGATTGGTATCCTTGTACGAAGAGGACAAGAGACAGACACCCGGAGGGGAGAAGGCCATGTGACATGGTGGCAGCCAAGGAGCGCCAAGGATTGCTGGTAACGCCAGAAGCTAGGAGAGAGGCCTAGAACAGATTCTCTCTGAGAGCCTTCAGAGGGAGCGTGGCCCTGCCGACCCCTTGATTTCAGACTTCTAGCCTCCAGAACTGTGCGAGAATAAACTTCTGTTGTTCTATGCTGTCTACTTTGTGGCACTTTGTTATGGCAGCCCCAGGAGACCAGCATAACCTCTTTTTATCTAAGTCACTCCCTCATTGCTCTCATCGTGTCTCTTGGCTTCAAATTATCATTCATGGCCTGGTGATGCCCATGGCATGGACCTCTCCCTTAAACTCGTGACTCACGTGTCCTGCTGCCTATTTTTTGCTTCCGTGGACTTCTAATCGATATCTCCAACGTGACCCACCCGGAGCTGAACACCTGCTCTTCCTCTCCAAACCTGCTCTTCCCACGGTATTTCCCACAGCAGCTCTGTCCCTCCAGGTGCTTAGACCAGAAATCTTGGGCTCACTTTTGACTCCCCATTTCCTCTAACTTCCCAGATATGATCTGTCAGCAAATCTTGTAGCCTCTGCTTCCAAGTACAGTCATGTGCCACATAGTGACATTTGGGTCATAGTGAGACACCGCATGCATGATGGTGGTCCCATAAGATTAGTCCCGTAGAGCCCAGGTGCGTAGTACGCTCTATGATGTTGCATGACGACGAAATCACCTGAGGGCGCATTTCTCAGAACGTACCCCTGTTGTTAAGCGACGCATGACTGCATGTTCAGAATCCCATCCCTTCTCACCGTGCCCACTGTCACACCAGTCCAGGCGTCATTATCACCTCCCTCCCAGGTAATTTAAGTGTCTTTGTAACTGGTCTCTGCTTCCACTTGTGTGGTCCTCCTCAGTCTGCCCTCAGTGTGGCCCTCAGTGGACTGATCCTGCCAACAGAGTCAGGTGGCTTCACTCCCTTCCTCAGAACTCTCCAGGGCCCCCTGTCATTCCCAGAGAGAAAGCCCCAGGCCTCACTGTGGCCGTCAAGGCCCTACATGGTGTGGGCACCACTGCCCGCTCTACCTCTCTGGCCACATCGCCCCTTGTCCTCCTCCTGGCCTGCTCTGCGTTACTGACGCTTCCCTCGTCGTGGTCCCTTGGAGCCTCTGCAACTTGCTCTTCCTGGAGTCCCTCTATATAAATAAATCCAAGTGATATGTTTACACACATTCTATTACAGCACCCTCCCTCCTTCCTCCAGATCTTTCCTTCAGTGTCACCTGCTCAGTAGGGTCTTTAGCTGCCCTGCCTAACATGGCTTGCCTCCCATGCTTCTTATCTTTCTTCTCTGCTTACTTTTTTCTCCTTGGCACTTGTGACTGTCTAACAGTCTATGTCTTGTGCTTATGAACTTTTTAATTATCTGCCTCCACGCTAGAATATAAACCTTTTGAGGATGGGGACTTTGGCCCTTTTGTTCACTGTCGAGTCCTCAGAGCCCACAAGAATGTCTGCTGTGTGGTAGGCATCCTGTGATATTTGTTGAATGAATAGGTTGCCCAAATATTTTAGTTGAATCTATTGTTTTCATAATAGCTAATGTTTATTTTACCATTTTTAAATGTTTTTCCCCCCACTTTTAATTATGACAATTTTCAAACATGGAGAAGAATTAGAGAGACTAGCGTAATAAATACCCCAAATACCCATTGAGTAAGTTTAATGATTATTAGCATTTTGCTTTATCTGCTCCATCTCTTTTGGGAGTAAATGGTAGATATCATGATATATATACATTTCCAACGTTAAGAAGTTTTCCTGTGTCTTCACAGGACTGTTATCACACCTGCGGAAACTTACAGTAATTCTTTTTGTTGTCTAATGCATGCTGTCCATATTCATATTTCCTAAATCTCTCAAAATGTCTTTTCCAGCTAGTTTGTTCAAACCAGAATCCAATAAAGGGGTACTCATTTGTATTTGATTATATCTCTTAAGTCGCTTCTCCTCTAGACCAGGTCTCCCCCTCCGACCCCCATCTGACTTGTTTACCTGTAACATTGGCTTTGTGAAGATTCCTGTCCTGTAAAATGTCTCACCTTCTGGATTTCTTCTGAAGTCATTTAACTTGTTCCCCTCTCCTCTGTATTTCCTGCAAGTTGGAAGTGAGTTTTAAAGGTTCATTAATTGACTTTACTTGAAAGAAATTTAATCTTTGATGCTGCTTCTCTGTGGCCACATGGAGCTTTGGGACATTCGTACCCCTGATGTTAACAGAGGGACGTGTTCTCCTTTGAAAGGCCTGGCATTTGCATGAAGATGGCTAAGAGCCTGGATCTGTGTTTACTGTGACTGACAGATTTTAATACGTTTTGTGCTCTGGGTGATGACTCCCCCGACCCTGCAGGCCCCTGATGCTCCACCCCAGAGGGAGGCCCCTGGGCCCTCTGGAGTCTGAGAGGAAGTTGCAGCCTCCTGGGAGGCTCCAAGACTCCTTGTAGTTTCAGGGGTGGAATAGGGACCTCTGCTCTGGGTTACATAGTTTCTGCCTGCCCCTGCCTGGACCCACATTTGGGGCAAAAAGAAAGTAGCTTTTGGGTACCCCATTATTTTCTCTGTGTGAAAATTCTTCTCCCCTGTTAGTGACCTGTCAGTGGCTGGTGGTGTTCAACTTGTCTGCAAGAGGAGGTGGAGGTCCTCCGGAGGCCGAGATTGAATGCTCTATTGTCTTATAATAGATAAGATTTGCTTTGTGTTCTGTGACTTGTTCACCCAGGTTTCTTTTCCCCCAGATAGGATAATGAATTTCCATGTGGGGTGGAAGTATAAAGCTATAAGTTTTCTGCGAAATGCACAGAGGACTAGAAAAGTACTAATGAACTCTAGAGTTGGAGGAAGATTTCAAGAATTTAGGTTATAATGTAGAATAGAAAGTATAATAATGAATTGTACTTATTTCCTTGAATCCTGGTTTCTGCGCAGTTTATTTTTATAGTATAAGCATACTTCGTATATTTATTGTCTATTGTACAATAGTTCAAATGTATGGAGTTTGTTAATCTAGCTTTTATTGGTCATGAATTAGGAAGTACTTGTGTTACCAAAATGGCATTTTAAGGAAAAGCTACCATCATCTAACGTAATGCCAAATTAGGACCTTTCCCTTTCTTTCTTTATGACACAGGACATCCGGGATCCTCTTATGCAGTGGCTGGGGAAACATGTGAATCCTGAAGGAGTAATACAATCCAGCAAGCTCTCCCTTAAGTTTGTTTCCTCGTGCACATCTGAAATAGAGATCACCCCATCTGCCATACCTGTGGTGACTGACATGGAGGCCTTCTCATCAGAAAATTTTAACTTAGAGATCTACCAACAAAATCTGCAGACAAAGCGACTTGGAAAAGTAATTCTGTTTGCCGAAGTGACACCCACCACGATGAGTCTTCTGGACGGGTAAGTTCTGGCCAGGCCTCCTTCTGTACCTGCCTGGAGGAATCTGGTTATGGTTGGGGTAGAAGGGATAGATACATAGAACATGAATCTTAATAAACCCATTGGCAAGGTGGGAGTACCCTTGTTCTAGAAGAGCTAAAATGTAGGAAGAGAAATTAAAAAGTTCTCTTATCAAAGATTTGTGTTTTAAAGAATGGGGGATTTGTGTGCCTTGTGACTCTCTTCCTTTAATCAGGCCTTTCAGAATGTCCTTGGAAAAAAAGAACATTATGAAAAACCATGTTTAACAGGTGGCATTATTGTTCAAGTTATCATTTTACTTACGTGTTGTTATAAGCAATGTTAAACATTTAGTTTAAGATATTTTGCAGGGGCATTAGGCTAGCAAATTTGAGTGACATGTAAGCTGTGTTAAATTGAAATAAATTGGAGCTTTGTATTTTGAAAATCTGTTTTGGTGTGTTCCTCTCCAACACATTTTTTAAGCACTCTGTAATCCCATTTGGATGTTCAAAATTTACTGTTGTAGCAAGTTTTCCTTTTTATTCCTTCTGTTTTATGGACTTTGATTAAAGGTTAAAAAATAGAAAACAGATGAAAGAAATTTTTTAATTCCCAAATTAGTCACTATTAATTAATAGTCTTATATTATGTTGAGATAGTTTGAAAAGTAGGGTTATGAAGGGAGTGAATAAGAAAAGCATCTTCCTCAACGTGGAACTAAAATTTAAGGGATGTAAGACTCCAAAAAAACCCCGGATTCACAGTTTCTAGGCATTTTCACCTGTGGGATTGCAAAATTAGATGTGTAATTCAATATAATGGAAGTATTTTGGCTTTTCTTCTTGATAATAACTCCTGGAATTTGATAATGTGTTGATTTAAAATGATGAGATAACTTCAGGATTTTCTTGACTCTCATACTCAAAGTCATGGAAATGGCAGTTTTGTGTATGTATAGGATGTAGAAAAAGCATTAGTGTAGAAGAATTGGCAGAGTAAGGAGGCAGAGCAGGAAGGGGAATATGAGCCATGGTAATGAACAATTCTTGTTTACTGAGTTATTTTGTGTTGTCATTGGTACTTTTTTCCAATGTTCCTAACCTCTCCTGCCTCCACTCCCCTCCCACTCACAACCCCTCGATCCCCAGTAGAGAAGGAGAAAGCCTGTTCTTGTAGATGGAACAAATCATTACTTGCTTGTATAAACTCTGTGATAATCTTTTGTTACTCAGTAAATACTATGTTATATCTAAAGGGTGACCTATTATAATTATATTTTCTAAATAAAAAATCAGATATGATATTTAATGAAAGCTTTTGGGAGGTGAAATTCGGATAGAAAAATATCGGGCTTCCCAGACCATTTTTGTTGTTTCTGTGGACAGTAGTGAAGAATAGTTTATGTCGGGATGATCTTGAAACATTGGAGTTATGGTCTTTGAGCTTGTGGAGTGGGTAGTGTGTTACCAAGAGGCTGGAGCCCTCTAGAGTGGACAGACTGAGGCTCCTGTGTAATCAGATACTTGGGATTCCTTACACCCTGGTGAGCCCATGTTTTAGGATGAAAAAAAAAAAAGGCCGTGTACATACACTCCTTTTGTACCCTTGAATATCAGTAAGTTCCTTTTTGGTATTGAACTTTTTAAAAAAAAATTAAAATTCTATCTTAAGCAACTTGGATTCGTAAAAGCGTGTTACAGATGTTGAAGCTGTGTAGCTGAGCTTGAAGACAGTGGAGTCGGAACCTCCTGTAGGATGAAGTTTTTATTTTTACAAAAGAGAAAAATATTTTAGCTTTTCCGAGAGCATTTAGGAATCCTCTTTGTTTCTCTTTTTGCCTGGTCTCTGCAGAGCGCAGAGTGAAGTGGCTTTGACGATTAATGGTTAATCCCTCTGCTTGGCACAGAGCAGATATTGAATCAGTGGTTGTCGCTCACCGTGACGGATCCCACATGTCCTCTTCCCTTGCGCATGTGGGTTCCCTCCTAACGCTAAGAGATAAAGTCACTCACTGCAGCTTTGTGAGTCAGGGAGCTGGTGGGAAGTTCCTGGGGCTGTAGCCTTTTTTAGAAGAAAGAACTTGAAGAGGTCACCTTGGTGCCAGAAGGACCCAAAATTGTCCACAAAGGGATCATGAGATAGATAAATGAAATACATGGCTTATTACTTTCTAAGAGTAAGACCAAAAACACTTCTACGGCTAATATTGTATTTGGTTCTACATGAGCTATCCTAATGGAAACACAATCTATTGTTGTGGTGAAAGCAACAATAATAATATGTATTGAAAGCTTTTATCTTCCAGACACTGCATTTGTGTACTTTACACGTGTCAGCCAATTCATACATCATCTTTTAGTGCCTAGGGTCATCACTGGAACAGAGTCAGACTCTAGTATCACGCCATGGTGTTGAATGCTAGGTAATAGAATTTACTGTATGTGGAATTGTTCCTGTTTCTGAAGCTTTATAATAATTATATGGTACATCACATCAATGGGTCAACTAGGCAGGGCAAGAAGAATTTTCAAAACCTAACGGAGTGGAATAGAAGTGAAATTTAAATTAAATATAGATCTTTATTATAAGATTTCTAAAATCTTTTTTCTCTCTGTCTTCTCGCCCCTTGGGACTTGTAGCAGGTAAAAATTGGGAGTTCTCTTCCAAAGAAAGGGAGGGGAAAGTATGTAGTGGGGAACAATCTTCAGTTTCTGCCACAGTCACAGACGTCCGTGTTGCATCTTTCTTTCCTTCTGTACAGAACTCTCACCCACTCCCCCAGGAAGACAGCCTAATATCCTATTCATTTACTTCCTCTCTGTCAGATTCAGGATCTCTGGGGATGTGCAATCTTCTCTTTCAGGGCTGGATGTGGCTCATTGAGGTCTGGCAATTTCTTAGTTAAAACAGCACCCCTGTGTACTGTGCTGCTGTGGTTGAGATGGGACCTGGGATACCCCTGGGCAGGGAGAGGAAAGACTCCCAACCCCGGTGGTAGGTAAGTTCCCTGGTCGTGCATCTGGCAGCCTGGGTTCTCCTCGCCAGGAAGAGCTCTTTTGCCCAGTGTCCGTTAGGGTCGTGGCTTTGCCTTTTGGGAGGGTCTTAACTGTACCACATCTGAGATGGGCATCAGAGAGGGTGGGATTTTGATATCTGCTCCCTGTGAGGATTTGGGGTCTGGCTATTGGTTTGAGGATGAACTATCATGGCCTTTCGTAGGTCAGCTTTATAGTTTCTATGGAGATAGAAGTCTCTGAAAGCTTTAGGAGGCCCCTAATCTGTTTGCTTCTGGTGGTTCTGTGGGAATAACCATCGAAGATCTTGTCTGGAGAGGTTTTTCCGCCTAAAACTCTGGTCTTTTAAAGGCCTTCATGCTCTGCCCATCCTCTTCTCTCCCAATTTGATGGCGGCTCCCTTGTGCCGAATGAAAGTGGGCCTGGGTGAAAGGCTGGGCCCTTAATCACATCTTTGGCACAAAGCTCCTGGGCTGTCTATGGTGAAGCATCTGTCTTGTCACCTGGGAGGGCTGCGGGGACAGTCCCACAGGCTCCAACTTAGATTGCCGGTTGCTGACAGAGAGCCTATCTCATCAAATCTGTATTCTTCTTCACCTTCTTGAGACTGGGTAGCCCTAGTGGTTAGCATTCTTTCAATGAAGAGTGTCAAGAAGGACTGACAAACACTGACATTTTGAATTTTCAGAGCTATTTCCTATAACGATACAGCTTCTGACAGACACTTGGTCTACCTCCTGTGCTCCAGAAAGCCAGGCCTTAGTCAGGCTAAAGTTTGCCTTCATCATCTATGGAATAAGCATTTGTGGAGTGCCTCCTGTGTGGCAGGCAGTGTGTTAGGCACTGGAGAGATAATGATGGAGAAGGTACTGTCCTTGCCATAAAATGTGGAAGAAGCAGATCCCAGGGCACATTCAGTTCATATAGTTCTGTGCACCCTTCTTGGTGTGAGCACTGGGAGCTCGGGCAGAAAGGAGAAGTGGGCATGGTACATAATGTGATGCAGGGAGAGAAGTAGACTGGTCAGTGGTTTCTTTCTTTGAGCAGTTACTATGGGTCAGGCATAATTTCTGATGCCATAAAGCTCACAGTCTGGTAGAGGAAATGCTGAACTGAAGACTTGATCACCAGCCAGCTCTGTAACCTGGGCTGTATCACCCCCCTGGGCCTTGCTGTCTTCAGCTGTGAGATCTGGGTCTCTAGATGCTCCCCAGTCACCTTCAACTCAACTCCTTTGATCGAGTGATTGGAATCTTACACCCAGCCAGCCTTTCTGTCTCTCAGTAACCTCAAAGCTGAAATAGTTGGGCTGTGAATTCGCCTGACGTAAGTTGAGGAGACCTTGTATGGGAGACAGTTGACTTTCTACAAGCAAAGGGAAAGAAGAGGAAAAACAATCTCATTAAACCGCTTTTTAAAAAACTTGGGGGGAAATTGCATTGGGGAGAATAGTCAGCATCGTTTAAGAAAGACAGTATTTTTGTTTCACAATTTGGGGCCGATTCCAGCTTTTCACCTCTCTGCGTGTGTGTCTAGTCAGTCCCCAAAAACATCTCTTCCCCTTCCCTTCTGATTCTGCTCCCCTCACTCACTCTACTGCGTACCCTCCTCCCCCGGAGTCGAGGCCTGAGAGGACAGAAATTGGGCTGGAACTAATTTAATGGCTGAGTGACCTCACGGTAGAGAAACAGCCGGATCCTAATAGGGGTCTTTGTCTACATTTCCACCCTGGCTGGTAGCATGCCAGTCAAGAGTCAAGCTAGAGACGCAGGTGGAAGCGATTAGACCTGTCATAAAGTTTGAAAAATTGATTCTGGAGGCGAAGTGAATAGATTGGACTTGACAGTGTTGTCCTAAAGATTCTAAGGGAAAATTCTGTAGTTTAATTTGAAATCCCTTGATTATTCATTAGCCTTCCAGATGGCTTTTGTTGATGTTTTACATATTAATGCCTGTATTGTGTTATTGGTGTGCTCTTAATGCGCACCTAGGTAACGAGCAAAGAATAAATACATCATAAATACATCGGTAAGTGTCCCAAATTAATGGGATGTTAACGTAATTGTGAAATAAAGGGTTTTTAAGAAGTTGATTGGTTTGGAATAATTAGCGTCAGCTTTTTTTTATGGGCCAATTTGGTACTTTTAAAGTGAAAATTATTGGAGAATTTTGAAGAAACCTTCATTTTAATGTTTACTTCTAAAGTGAGCTTTAGAATATAGCTTCAGCCTTTGACTCCAGCAGTCATGACTGAAGGGTTATTCTGGCAAATTCTCCATCAAATGCTTTTTTGTCCCAAATCAACACCTGAATAAGTTAACCTTTCACATGCCAAGCTCCTGGAATTGAATTATATAGTGGCCCGTTATTTTCCAGAGATGCCTCCACATTAATCTTTCATGGTGAAGGATGTTTATTTTTACATTTTGTAACTGATGTTTTAAAGTAGGGTAAATTTATTGTGATGTTTGCCATTTTATGATGGTTACAGTGTGTTCCGTTTAGATGGCATTTTCATTGGAATTGGACCATCTTCTCTCTCTCTCAACGCTGAACAACATTTAACTATTGGACAACCTGAAAGGTCCCATTTTTACTGTACAGAAGGGAGAGAGGGAATGTAGCCATTAAGGCTATGCTGTGGGAGCGATGGACACCATCTGCTTCAGGGGCAATAGGACCAGCCACCCAGCCATGGTGGTGGTTCTGCTGTGCTCGAAACACAGTGGAAGCTCTTCCTCTGGAACCCACAGCACAGTCTTTTGCATGTTCTCAATAGTGGCAGTCTTAATCTTTTGAGGGTATACTAGACTTTTAGGGGAAAAAAACTAGATACTATGGGTATCCATTGTGGGAGGTATTTGCAGAACTGTTCACAGTTCCCCACGGTTCACTCATTTCACATTACTGAGGATCGAATATCTTGGTTGACTTAAGAGCTTAGCTCTTGGGAGGGGGTATTGCTGCCCTGGGTTGGAATCTCAGTTCCACCTTTTACTACCTGAGTAACCTGGGCACATCAGTAACCTTTCAAGCCTCCATTTCCTTATCTGTATATGTAGCTGGTAATAGTCTCTGCCTTTTTTTCTTTTTCTTTTTCAAGTTCAATCACTTGGCTAATTTCTCTTCAGCACCAGCCATGTGCCGGACTATGTCCTAGGCTCTGGGACCCAGTGGGGACCTGCATGCCACCCCAGGATGGGGTGAGGATATATTGAAATGTGTCTGCAAGGCTCTTAGTACCTGGCTTGTATTTATCAAACTCTCCTTATTCTTTAAACTTTGGATGTGATTCTTTTTTTCTTTTTGACCTTCACAATGCATTCTTCAAGGGCAGTGCTGTGAGTGTCTATGAAACAAATTGGCCTTGTCTTTGCCCAGGATCGTGATATGTGTTGTCTTGGGATGGAGTTTTTGTTGAAGATTTTGACAGTTTTTCTCATCATCCTAGAAACACGATGGCTCATCACTGGTTGCTATTTTGCCAAAAATGTGTTGTTTTAGTCCAGTTATTCTTGAAAGATGGGAAAACAGTCAGTTGTCCATGTTCGCGTTTCCCTTAGAATATGTGGAGTCAGTTCTCTTTTCATCGAAGTTTCTTTGTATTTGAATCATAACACTTTATCTATCATTTTCAGGGGTAACAACAGTCAGTTTGACAGAGCCAAGTCTTCAACTGTTTGAATGTTTTCATCAGTCCCATGGATATGCCTTATGCGTTACCCACATCTCCCTTGAGATCCCCTAAACCTTATGTGCCAGTCAGAATGCATGGGTTTGGTATTGTTTCATTCTCTTGAATTTCTTTAAACATCTCTGATATTTATTACTCTGCAGAATTGCTCAATTGTGTACTATATTTGATACTCATTTTGTCAAATGCCTCTGTTATATTTAAACAAGTAATAAAAGACTACAAAAGGTAATAAAGCAAGGTTTGGGGCTAGAAAGGGCAATCAATAAAGATGGTGACAAGGAATTCTCTAAATGTTTTTTGCCTCAGTTCTCCAGGGATTTACCCTGGAGAGAAAGCCAAGAGTATTAACTGTAGTGTTGAAGGGAGTTGAGTCCTCTGCTGGTTGGGAATGTTTTCACTCTAGTTATAGAGTACAAGGGAGTTATTTCTTAGCAGCAGGGCCATTTAAATGACCTTGGAGTACCTACAGTGAGCTTATTGGAAATCTGGCTTACACTGGGTGAGGCAGCTTGGGACACTGACAGCATACAGGCCTTGGAGCTTCATCGGCTGCTGGCCTGGGGCGAACTCCATGACTTGTCATTGTAGAGTGGACAAACTGTAGTGATGCCCGCTCATAGGAATGTCACTCATGTCTTGAGGATCAAAGAGAGTAATGAAATGTAAAGCCCATCACGCAGTCTCTGACACGGAGCAGGTGGTCAGTAAGTGCTGGTTTAATCTCCTCTTTGCCTACCGACTCAGATGGGGGCTTTCCCCAGATGGGGGCTGCAGATAGCCACCTGCTTGGAAACTGCAAAAATGAAGATTGATAATATGTTCCAAGGTTCTGATGTGGTGAGAAATATATGATAAGAAAACAGCGTTGCCAAAACTTGGTTTATGAATTAACATTAGTTTCTATGTGGAAAATTTTAAAATATCCTTAGAATTTAGTGTTCCTGATAATTCAGGATGGCCACTCACCTGTGTACGTGTGATGAGGAGGTAGAGGATGAGCTCTGGGTTAAAAACTGTGTTTTAGTAAAAATCTGTGAATGTGTTGGATGATCAAGCAGATATTTTTCCTCCTCCCTATTCAGCATCCCTCTCCTCCACTTCCATTTCTCCCCTGACTTTGCTTTGTGACTCACTTAGAAAAATTTCTGTTTTTCTTTCAACTAAAACACTTACCTGCTTTGGAGGTGAGGGTTGATTTGCTTTCATCTGCCCCTTTACAATCTTTTACACACCTCCCATTTGGCCAAACACACTCTAGCTCTGAAATATCCTTGTTTCTGCTTTTTGTTTTGGAAAGAAGCATGTTCTGTTTCTGCATGAGGGGTATTCCGTCACTTTGAGATCCCAAATGCCACATTTTTTCTGCATTGCACAAGGAGTCATTCATCATTTTCATTTTTTGTTTGACTCTCCCACAAGAGTATTCAAATTAGTGAGAAGGAAAATGATGAAGTCATTGCCTGGCGAAGAAGTATTTTCTTGGGACGTGGGAAGGGTAGAGGAGACAAGAGAAGAGGAGGAATTTTGGTGAGATCTATACCTACCTCTTTTTCTGTCTTTTGGTTCCAGAGGTCACCTGGGTGCTAATGTAGTTTTCAGTTTAGAACTGGTTGGTAGGTATGTATAGAATTTACTTAAAAATGAAACTACACGGAGGGGTGGTGGTGTCAGTGACCCTGGAAGCTTAGGCTGTAACTTTATCATGTGTCATTTTGACACACCAGCTGTGTGATGTTGGGTGAATCACCAAACTTCCAGGGTCTGTTTCCTCATCTGTAAAACAAGAGGGTTGTACTAGGTCCATGGCTTAAAATTTATTTTTAAAGCAATGAAGCCTTTTTTCAAGTGAAGTAGTAAACCAAATCCCACTGTACAGATAGGCCTCTGGAGCCTTCTCAGAGCCCAGGTTCCTCAGGGCGTGGGTGTCAAGACCACTGGCCAAGAAGGTACCCACAGTCCTTCCAACTCAGACACTCGGGCCCAACCGACTGGCGACAGCTCTTATATTTTAATGGCTGGCTGACTGATTGGCTGAATTATTTTTTTTCTACTCTGCCTTGTTCCAAAAGGATTTAAAGCAAGATGGATTTAAGTTTATCTGTAAGTTTATTCTGCCTCCTGTAGGTGCTGTACAATCAAAAGAGAATACAACTATGTTTCTTTGGTTGTTATGTGCCATGTCAAAGCTATATGTGTATTATTCATAAAACTCAGCATCATTCAGAGTTTTGCAACTTCCCCAGACTAGCAATAGTGATGACTGAGTAACTGTGGTTCCCTTCTGGAACCTGGGGAAACCTATATGGGTTCCATGCCCTTGTTAAGCTAAGCAGCTATTGCGTTGAGAGGTGATTATCCAGGTGGTTATTCAAGTGTCTCCATTAGAGATGAGTGATGTCTGAGAGGAAAAATCTGTTGGAATCACTTCCAGTCCAAACACCCAGAATCCAAGAGGGGATGATACCATGAATAAAGAACTCAGCATTGGTGGAAAATGCCCCTCAATTCACAGAATCCTTAGGGGTGCGCTAGGAGGGTAAAGTGGGTGGAGAGGTAGTGGTAGGAGTTGAGGGGGGGAGTTGGGGCTGGTATGTACTTGTCTTATATGAGGTCTTGGCCAACATTTTAGATTTTGAAGTTTCATTAAAGCTTGCTTGACCCATTGACATAGAGAATGTAGAATTTGCCCTGGAATCAGTATGGGTTGCATGTGCTTGAACAACACTGGAGAATTTGCGGTAGAAGACATATACAAATTGTAGCTTTCTCTCTGCTCTCCTGGAATTTTTATTTATAATCTTTCAGTATCCTTCTTACCTCTGAAAATATCCTACCGCACCTTCCCTTTTCTAAAGGTAAACATAATGAAATGTAATTTGATTTTCAACATTCTGTGATACCCGTGGAGGTAATAATACAAGAAACTTGGATGTTGCCAACTGGGGTTGTGAATCTCTGATGTGGAGCTTTTCTTACAAGAATTTCTTTTTGTTTAGAAGCTCAATTAAAATGCTGCCTCTAGCTTTTGGTTTAGGTTTTATTCCTTCCATTCTCTTGCCTTGCCTTCCCTTCTCCTCTTCTTTTTGGTGGAGAGTATAAGTGCCTCCCACCTGTTAAAGGTCCTCAGAAACTTTACTGTTTGAGCTTCCTGCAGGTTGATGCAGATCGAGCACCATTATTAGATTACAGGCAATTCCACTTTTTTATTGTGGCACCTGGAAAACTGTCATGAAACAGACCACATTTTTCCAGCACAATGTTCTCATAATTGGGATGAAATGAAGGATTTGACATTTGCTAAACCCGAAATCAGACCAGCAGTGTGTACAAAAACTCATAGCCTCTTAGGTCTGGGAGGTGCCTGAAGGGTCACCACCTACCGCCCAAACGCCCTCTGCAGGTTGTGGGTGTGTCTGAGCACCCTGGTGGCGAGCAGCTTCCTGTCATTTGTTCAGGTGACAAGTACTATTGAGCTCTTATAATTTGAGGCAGCTGATTCCAGTTATCGTTGGATCTCTCTCTTTCCCAGGATGGGAAATATATACCCATCCCATTCCAAAAAGGAAATCTGGCCGTGGATCCAAATAGAGAAAATTTGACTTTCTCCTGAATGATGGTTAAGATATTTGTTAATTATTTAAGGTAGTTTCAGATATTTGAAGACAGTTATTATGGCCTCCTTTATCCCCATGTCACCTTTTCTCTAAGTATGTCCAGTAATAGACATTTCTTCATATCCCCATGTTGGAGATCAAAACGTTAGGTCTGAAGGACTGAAACTTTGATATAAAGTTAGTCAAGGTACATAAAGCTATTCAAATTTATTTTTCTCAAAATGTTTTTCAATTATAAAAAGATTTCTTGTTCATTATAGAAAATTTGGAAATACAGTAATGAATACTAAGGAAATGAAAATCATCTATAACCCCACCACCTATAAAAGATCATGTTAATCTTTTGGTGTATTTCCTTCTAGTCTTTTTTCCTCTTCTTTAGTGACCCCATTACAGTATTTCTTTTCTAAAATATAATTAGAAAATTATAAAACAAAAGCAGACATTGAGGGGCCGGCCCAGTGGCGCAGCGGTTTAGTTCGCGTGTGGCAGCCCGGGGTTTGCAGGTTCGGATCCTGGGCGCCTGCCGATGCACTGCTTGTCAGCCATGCCGTGGTGGCGCCCATATAAAGTAGAGGAAGATGGGCACAGATGTTAGCCCAGGGCCAGTCTTCCTCAGCAAAAAGAGGATTAGCAGCGGATGTTAGCTCAGAGCTGGTCTTCCTCACAAAAAAAAAAAAAAAGCAGACATTGATAGAAGTTGAACAAGATGAGGCTAATATTTGTTGTTATTTACAGTATTTCATCACTATTACACAATTATTTCACATAATTTCATCTTTTGTCCACAGACGTGTCATGCCTTAATAATAATAGTTAACACTAATTTGTCATTTACTCTGTGGCAGGTACTGTGCATTATGTGCATTTTTCCCATTCAGTCAGCTGATTCTAAAATTTACATAAGAATGCAATTTGAGACAAAAATCAAATTGCTTTTGAGGTGTCAAAACAATCCAATGGATAAAGGAAAGTCTTTTCAAGCTCCATCTAGGAAAATAACCGAATCTTGACCCCTGCCTCACATCATACACTAAAATTGATTTGAGATGGGTCATGGACCTTAATACAAAAGCTAAAATTATAAAGCTTCTAAAGGAAAATAGAATATCTTCATGACTTGGGAGTAGGCAAAGGTTTCATAAACTGGTTACAGAAAACAATAACCATAAAAGAAAAAAATTGATAAATTAGACTTCATAAAAATTAAAATATTTGCTTATCAAAAGATACTTACAAAGAATGAATAGACAAATCACACCCTGGGAGAAAGTATTTGCAAAATATATACCTGACAAAAACTGATATCTGTGATATATAAAAAACTTAAACAACTTAATAATAAAGTGACAAACAGCCCATTGAACAACAGTTCACAAAATAAGAGTGTCAGCAGTCAAATAAGCATGTGAAAAGATCCTTAACATTTTCTGTCTTCAGGAAAATGCAAATTAAAACCACAGTGAGATACCACTACACACCCACCGGAGTAGCTAAAAATAAAAAGACTGACCAAACCAAATATTGGTGAGGATGAGAATAACCACAGTTTCCAAACATTGCATCGGTGGTAGGAATATCAAATGGTACAACACTTTGAGAAACCGCAGTGGAAGTTTCTTATAAAAGTAAATATGTAACTACCTTCCAACCCAACAGACCTATTCCTAGCTATTTACCCAAGATAAATTAAAATATGTGTCTACACAAAGACTTGTACATTATTGTTCATAGCAGCTTTATTTGTAATAGCCAAAACTTGGAAACAACCCAAGTGTCCATCAACAGATGAATGGATACACGGTAGCATATTCATGCAGTTGAACACCACTCAATAAAAAAGAATGGACTACTGATACATGTGTCAGCTTGCATGAATCTCAAAAACTTTATGCACGGTGAAAGAAGCCTTCCACAAAAGAGTACATACTGGATGATTCCATTTTATGAATATTAGAACAGGTATATCTAATCTATGGTGGGAGGAAGTCAGAAGAGTGGTTGTCCCTGGTGGATGGGGTTGGAGGTCAACTGGGAAGGGCCATGAAGCTGAGTGGTAATGTTTCTTATTTTGTTGGGGGTTTTGGTTACACGGATGTATACATCCAGCAGATGTATACAAAAAGCCAGCAGATCTTAGGATATCAGCTGCTGGTAAATTTTACATAAAAACTAAAGTATTGAATTCTAGTTAAATGGTATTCAGGCTGAAGTATTAGGTGGGGAATATCCTCACTTTACATTGGAATGCATGCAGCCATAAGTGGATGGATAGATGGGTAGATAGATATGCACTAAAGCAAATATAATAGAACATTAATGGAAGGATCTAGGTGGTGGATGTGAGTGTCCACTCTAAAACTCACCCTTGTGGTAATGTGTCAATATTTTTATAATAGGTAAATCACTGTGGATGATTTTTAAAAATAGCTATGATAGTATATTTAAATTGACAAAAATTGGACTTATGTAAAGTCTTTTGGTAGCCCCAATTGTATAGTACATGAAGACTGCATCATAAAAGGAAACGTACGGTGTTTCCCACATTCATCCATTTTTCTCCCTTCCTTCTTTTACTTAAATGCGCACAATTTTCTCTCCTTCCTTGGACAAAATAGCTTAAAGTATATGAAAAGTATGAGGTTACGACTGAAGTGTTACTTTTGGTGACTTGCTGGATTATTTACTCCTTAGGTATTGGGTATTCTGAGTACTAAAATTTAAAACAAAAATCACAGTCTGTATTTTCGTTTTCTGAAATCCCAGTGGCCCAATTTCTCTTTATTTATGCCCCTAGTGAAAATATTTAAAAAATCTAAATTTGTCTGCACATAAAGTTTTCATTTCTCACACCTCATATCATCCAGCCTGCTGTCCTGGCCTTTACAAGTGTGTGCGGAATAGGAGGCTCCCTGCCGGGCACACGGCGGGTCTCAGGGTTGCTGTAAAGTGCTGGACCTCGTGTTAAAAAGAGAAGATATAATTAGCAACGTTCTCATTATTTAAAATATTCTCATTAATGTATGTTCTGATGTAATTTTACTCCATAATTGCTCAAAGAGTCTCTCTAAGGCTCTAGCCCAAGGTGGAGGGGGGGGGGTAGGTGCCAAATTCTCTTCCTCCTGAGATGCTGTTTTCCAGATCTTTCTGCCTAGGTCCTTTAAAACAATCAGAGCAGACCCGTCAGGAGTTAGCTTTCTTCTCTTAGTGTTTGGATTTTAGTCTTTGATATTTCTGGCTCATAATTTTTTTGAAAGCTCGTCTTGTTAACCAGTCCTCAAGATATTTTTCCTAATGTGATATTTTGTCCTGAACACCCCACCCCCGCCCCTTTAAGATACTTTCAACTGTGATTGCTTAGCCATGACCTCCGGTAGAAGGACTGAGATGAAAATTCTCACATCTCCAAATTTAGCAAATTTGCCAATAACTGATGGAATGATGATAGAGGTAGTAATGCAGCTTTTTTCTATGTATTGATAATCTAGTTTTTAAATTAATAATGAACTGTTATTTGGGAGGATATTTCAAGAAATGGGAAGGAGAAGTGTGCTCCTCTAGTTGACAGTCATTGCGAGTAATAACTAATAAAAACAGTGACTTAATAGGTAACACGCATAAGAGAGATTTTGCTCAGACTGCGTATGAGGCCCACTGATAAGAACTTTCCGTCATTCTCTTTCACTCCTCCCCACACCCCCTGTGGTAATAAGAAGCCTGAAGTAGGTCTGGAGGAGATGCAGTGGTCCAGATGCGTGGCTCCTGGTGGTGGTGGGGGGGCGCAGGGTTTGAGTGCAGGCTGGTGGTGGCCAGAGGCCGTTCTCCTGATCACGATCCGGGAGTGAAAAACGAAAGCAGCCAGATCTTGCCACTGACAGTCTTTCAGTATCAATTTCTGAAGTCTCTTAAATGAAAAACACACATGCTTGCGCGTGGAATTAATTTTAAAATCGTGGCAAGCCACTTTTACTCTTCAGATTCTTTGCAGTTGGGGGTGTGATAACTAGGGCTCACAGGTTTTATTTTGAAGGTGGTTCTCTGCTATTCCTATACCTGTTCCACTCCTAAAAGATTCCAAAGCAACCATCTAGGGTTTCTGCAGGAATTAAATTCCTTTCCCGTTCGTGAAATGATCCTAGGTGGGAAGACCTCCATTCTTCTTTTTTAATGAAGGGCATTGGATTTGATCCCTAAGGTAGAGCTGACGTTCTGAGGGTCTGTGGTTTTAACTCAGCTGATATAAACACAAGATTAAAGATGTCAGCAAATTTAAAGTGAAGGATTAACAAAATTAGGATATAGTATCAGAAAGAAACGTTCTTATGGGGTGGATAATTTCATAGGACTAAGTGAACCTGGTAAAGATGAGAATTAGTGAAGGTAGAATTTTTTTTCTCTTGAGAACCATGAAACTTTTTAAGCACATCTCGTTCTCACAGTGCTTTTTAAAGAGCAAAGGGCATTTTGAAAACTCAAAATGCAGTTCGCATGGGTAATCCTTAGGAAAAAAAATGAGATTTGAAAATGAAAATCTCTTTTCCGGCACATCAGGAGATGACTGGAAGAAACGCATCTAAAATTAAACATCTTTAAAAATTGACTCAGGTCATTCAAAAAAAGTTGTAATTTTCCTTGTAGAACATTCCAGGTGAGGCTTGAATGGGAGGAGTCAGAGCTCAGATACAACTTATGCCGTCTCCATTTTTCATGGGAAGAAAATGCAGCCCGGAGGGAGGAAGGGCTGCTCACCACTCTCAGGAGGCAGAGGCGGGGCACTGTTGGTCTTTCTCCCTAACTCCTGGCCAAGCCCAGTGCTCTCCTGGCCTAGGGGGTGAGCTGCTCCCTGGTTCTGGAGATGCTGAAGTGGAGGGCGCTGTCAAGGCTCGTGTGGCAGCCTGGAGGAAGGACGTGTGTACAGGACCTCATTCCACTGAGACAAAGTTCTCTGGTTGTGCTAGACAGTTGTTCTGTCCCCTCTTGGAGGGTGTGGCTGGTAGGCAATTAATGTTCTCTTGGGACTTTTTTTCTATTACAATTTTATTTCGGTCCTCATTTTCTTTCTACTTTGTGGAAAGATGTATTTACTGGAGTTACATTGGAATCAAAGTACAACCTCAGTGCAAAATTGAGAGGAAAAATGGAATTGGTCCTCCAAATCATAAAATTATATAGGTTATCAGCATTCAATTATACAAGTAATACATGAATATATTTTCCTTTCATAAAATTAAAAATTACAACTAATGTTCAAGTTCACGCCAATCCTGTTTCCATTCCTTTGGCCCCGCCCTTCCCATTCCTCATCCCACCTCTGTAATCACTGTTGGGGGTTGATCTGTCTTTTTCAAGGACTTTTCTGTATAGTATTATATAACAGGTGTCTTACTGTATGTGTCTATATTGGGGTAAAAGACTGAGTTGCTATGTAGCCAGAGACCCAACCATAATTTCCTTTAAAAGAAAGGCATTTAGTTCTGCCTCATGTGAGGGTCTAGGATAAATAGTATAGGTCATCGGGCTGCCATGTTCTGTGCAGTCATTCAGGGACCCAGGCTGACAGTGGTTCTGCATCTTTAACATGTGGCTCCCTGGGTTAGTCTGGTCATTGCTATTTCAGCAGCAGGAGGGGCAAAAGGGCAGAGAGAGAGGGCCAGAGAGTTTCTCTTAGAAAAGTGAGGCTGGAGTGGCACACACTCACCTTCTTTCGGCAAGCCTGGTCCCAGCCAGCCTGGCTAAAAGGAGGGAGGTGAGGAGATGCACGGTGCAGCCAGGAAGACGGGAAGATAGATTTGGGTAGACTGCTCTCTGTCTTTGCTACTGCATTGTTCTCTCATTCAACCAGGCATCTTGGAGTCTTACATGTTACGGTATATCAATCTAGCTCATTCCTTTAAACTGCTGCATAATATTCCACAGCAAGACCATCCCACTCCGTTTAGCCATTTCCCTCTTAATGGATAGGTGGCTAGTTTCCACACTTGCTGTTAGAATCAGTGTTGCAGAGCCCATTGTGGCACACTGATGGTTAGGGACAGGTGCAATGTTTCTCTCCTGTGGGAACTGGGTCATCGGGGATGTGTCTTTAGTTTGGATAGTTTTTGTTAAACTGCCTATCAAACTGAGTGGATATACCAGTTTACACTTCAGCCCTTGGGATTCAAGCGAACCTGTTTCCCTACAGCGGTCTGTAGGCTGATTCTTGCATTTTAATTCTGACAACAAGAGAGGTTAACCACTCCCCTCCCCCCCCAAAGAAAAATGAAACACTAGTATGAAAATTCTTTGGAGAAATATTTATTATTGAGTAGATTCATTAGAGGAGAAGGGTTTTTTAAAAACTACTCAAGTTCTTGGCTTTGTTTTATAGCCAGCGTCTAATACTAATTTATTTCTACTTAGTTACCCAATTTAGTAACAATATAAATGTCTGTGGTTGAAGATGATACTTAAAGATGAAACTGAGTTATTTAAAGGAAATGAAAGTTACCTTTTGATTTAGAACCAGCTGCCTTAGAGCAAGATTGCTTTTGAGGAATTTATGATCGAAGGAATGTGATCCATGTATTTCCGCTATGGATTTGCTGAAATCATGAAAATTGTCATCTAAATTAAGAGGACTCCACCTCTCATAGACCAGAGCAGAAGGCATAGTACTAATGCAACAATTTCTATCCAATCAGATACACGATTGTAAGTTTGAGCTTGTAGAAATCTGCATCATTCTTATAGACAAACTTTTACACCAACCTCATCTAAGGTGTCATTACATGGCCGAAATGGTTATTTCTTTAATTTTAAGAATGTTTATAATCACCTATGCATTTGTTGATAATCTTTCATTCCTAATGTGTATCTTCCTTTTAAATCTTATATTTCATTTTTGAAAAAAAGATAAATTTCTCCAAGTCTCAGGTTATTGATTTAACTTAATTTTCAGCATTTCTGCCCTTTCCTTTACTGTTCCCTTCCCCCAACCACTCTCCAGAAACTTAAATGTATTATTACTTTGCACTATGAACCAAACTAATTTTGTCCAGATTGAAAGGTTATAAAATTTATACAATTCAGGCCCACAAAAGTAAGATAGCACATGTGAATTCAAGAAGCTGTTAGTTATGAAGCTCTTTTCCTTTCTGAAAGGAAAGTAGTTTTAAGCTTCATTGAACGGATCTATGAAAAAGGTTGAGTATTATTTTACAATAATTTCAGACTTTCATGACTGGAAATTAAATACAGCAGTTTTAGAGGTATATTTTACTTGAACTTTTACAAGCTCAGGCCATGTTTTTATTAAAAAATCGGACTCAGCACCCTATCTGGAGTACAATACCAGATGTGACATGTAAGAGAAATTGCTGGGGCCACCTGCTTATTGTGTATTAAAAACTTGTGTGGTAGCTGATGTCATATGAAGTGCATATGATCGGGAATAATTTTGAGTTATTAGACCATATCAGAATAGTAAGGATCACTGGTGGTGAAATGTTCAGAATTTTCTATCACATTTTACTGTTTGTTTGGAAAAATGAGTGTTGAAATGATGACCCTTTGTTTTCAAAACAACAGCAGCAAAAACCGTGTGCAAAGACTGTAGAGTTGCTGTGAATGTATTTAGGGAGAAGCAGGAGCTGGGAAGGAGAGAGCTGAAGAAGGGAAACACCTTAATTTCATGGACTTCATGTGGGGCAAGCAGCAGGATTCTGATTGGTAGAGCTTTTCTCTATTTTTTTTTAAAGCTGTTCCTGTTCTTTTTATCTTTTCAATCTTTGCTTCACTCCTGCTTCCCTGTCCTTCCCTTGGGGTAGATAGGAGCAAAGCCTCTTTGGGTTTTATTTTTTTTGAGGAAGAGTGGCCCTGAGCTAACATCTCTTGCCAATCTTCCTCTGTTTTTTGTCCCCCAAAGCTCCAGTACATAGTTGTATATCTTAGTTGCAGGTCCTTCTAGTTCTTCTATGTGGGACGCTGCCTCAGCATGGCTTGATGAGCAGTGAGTAGGTCCATGCCCAGGATCCAAACCGGCGAACCCTGGGCCGCCACTAAAGCGGAGTGTGTGAACTTAACCGCTATGCCACTGTCCGGCCCTCTCCTAGGCTTTTTAAACCAGATTGGTGGACCCAGGAGTTTGCTTATGTGTGCCTTGGAGCAGTGGTCTTTAAACTGGGGGCATCTTCTGGGGTACAAGTTTGGGAGGGTTTTGTTTTCAGACACTCACCCTCCGTGTGGACTCTTTCCTGAAATTGGTCACCCAAGCAAATGCATGGGATGGGGCATCTGCCTGTTTTATTCCCACCCCCTTCATATTGCCCCTTTCACCCATCCACAATTTAATTATGGATGGAACCTTGTCCGAGATGGAGCAACCTCTGGGCTGGCACACAAAAGGACAGTGTGAAAGAGGGGTGTGAGGAAGTGAATGACACTGGGTAGCATAATTCTTTAGATGAAATTGAAGGAGGACCTAACCGATCTGTCAGCTGATGGATCATTTAAAAAAGACTTTTTGATGATAGATAAGGGTGTGATTTTGGCACTTATGCTGGAAGGAGTTAAAGAGTGGAGTGACATTGCTATAATAAAACTCCTTCTCTTTCCCTGTGCTTCTGTATGTGAACAAGCTTCTCAGTGTTGACATCTATAAAAATGGAAGGTAGGAATGGAGTTGATGTTGACCCCTGTCTCATTCCAGCAATAAGTATTATGCCTTACTGGATACAAAAAAAAGGGTTACTCATCTCATTAAGAGATGGATTTCCAAGTTTTTATGTCTAATATTTTTATCAAGATTTGAAACATTTATATTTTGACCAATTCTGTATTATTGATAATTATAACTATAAATCAACTCACAAGAAAAGAATTTTAATACTTAGAGCTTTATGGTCACAGGAACTAAAACAAAAATTCAATTTTTACATACATATTTTTATTGTAGACCAGTAAAACAGGGAGGTTAAGACTTTCAAGGATAAAATGATTTTATTAGGATGAAATTCTGGGGGTGAAGTGGAATTATGCTGATGGAGAAAAAGGAATGAAAATTTCTGAGTAAAGAAGTCTGTTCATGTACTTTTTAAATAGATGATGGTAGATAACACATTTCTGTGGTATTTCGATTCCTTTGCATATATTTAAAGGGGTGATGTAATAGTTTTATTTAAAATATCAATGTCTACTCTAAGCCAGAAATTCTTTCCTTTGCAACTATCCAAGCTTAGGTTGAAAAACTTTATATGTCAATTTAAAAATACGCAAGGCTTTCAGAGCTTTTTTGTAATTCTTCTAGAGGATTTGCAAACCAAAGGCTTGAAGACCACTGCTCTGGAGCATGTAGCAGAGTCCCACACGTCATCGGAACATTTCTTAACCCCATGGTGGGGGTTGAGATGAGCTATTTGGTCTTGAGCAGCAAAACTTCTCCAAGAAGAAATAATACAAAGAATCGTGCACAAGTTTGGGTGTTGTTCTACAGTGATTTTCATAACTTTGCTGAAAAGAAATCTGTCTGTATGATAATCAGGGACATTGTCACTTGAGTGGGCTCTTTTAAGTGCAAATCTGGTTATGTCCCTTCCTTTCTCAAAAACTCTCTGGCTTTACATTTCCCAATGACAAAATCCTGACCCTTTGCATGCCAGGGAAGACTCACCGGCTCCAACCTTTCTTTCCAGACTTGGGTCTGCCCAGGACCCTGCCTGTGACCCTGAGATGTTTTGTTTCAGTTTTACTCAACACCTACTATTTCCTGAAACTGGACCTTTGAATGTGCTGTTCCCACTACCTGAACACTTTCCCCACCATTTTCCATCTGATTCGTTCCCGCTGGACAGTCTTGGTCAGTTCTCCACTCTGGACGCCTTGCTCTTGTCTCCAGATCGAGTCAGTAGTTACCTCCTTAGAACTTGTGCATCTCCGCGTCCCACTGGTGCCTGTGTGCCATGTCTCCCCACTATGCACACCCAGAGGCAGGATTAGTGATCTACTTGTGCCATGTTGGGCCTGGGAGAATGATTTTTATGATTGTGGGTACATTTTTGGCTCATGGGATTTGGGCAATTTGTGGCAGTTAAGAAGTGACAAGTATTGAATTATAGGCGTGGCATGGCTTGATGGAAAGAAGAGTCCAGAAGCCCTTGGGGCTCCCCCTCAGCCCTCAGTGAGTTGCTTTTGCTTTGGCGAGTCACCGAGTCTTGCCTCTGCTTCCTTCTGCGGCCTGTCAAATGCATGAGTGCTTCGTTAGAGGTTCTCTCACTCCCTTCCAGGTCTGAAAGCTGACACTATAGGTCCTGACCGTGAGGCAGGCGAGCGCACCACACAGGACAGGCGGGTGCGGGGAGCAGATGCTCAGTGTTTCTGAACTGGTAGAGCAAAATGTGAAATTTGAACGAATACATAACATCTTAGAAAATTTTATGAGGGAAAACACATCTGTCCATCAGCACGTGGAAGGATGCCCAACATCATTAGCCATCAGGGAAATGCCAGTCAAAACCACAACGAGCTACTACCTCACACCCACTAAGAAGGCTCTCATGAAAAGACACACAGTAACAAGCATCGGCGAGGATGTGGAGAAATTGGAACCCCTCTACACGACTGATGGGAGCATAAGCTGTACAGCGGCTTTGGAAAACAGTCTGGTGGTTCCTCAAAAGCTTACACGTAGAGTTACCACTGGACCAGCATTTCTACTCCTAGGGACCTACCCAAGAGAAATGAAATGTATGTCCACATAAAAACTTGTACGTGGATATTTATAGCAGCATTTTCGTGGTAGCCCAAAGGTGGAAACAACCAATGACCATGAATAAATGAATGGATAAATGAAGTGTTTATGTGAAAGAAGGCAGTCGCAAAAGACTGCATATAGTATGATTCCATTTATGTGAAATGCCCAGAATAGACTAATCCATAGAGACTGAGAGTAAGATTAGTAGTTGCCAGGGTTGGTAGTTGGGAGAAATGGGGATTGACCACTAATGGGTATGGAGTTATTTTGGGGGGAGTTGATAAAAATGTTCTGGAATTAGATAGTGATGATAGTTGTATAACTTTGAGAATATACAAGAAACCACTGGATTGTGTGTGTATATGTAAACGTGCGTGCGCGCGCACACACACACACACTTATCAATGTTGTTTTCCAAATGCTTAAATGCATTTATTGGTTCCAGTTTTCCTTTCCTGCAACCTTCTTCCTCCAGGCCTGCTGCACCGTTGTCACTTGGAGCCATCCCCTTTGCCACCATCCTGGGACAGTACTTTGCTCTCTCTTCTACTGTGTCCCCTCTTTCACAGATCCCATGCATTCCCCATTTTGGCACCCTCCCTAGTTTTGCAGGAGTCAGCTGGTTAAGAGGTGTTCATTGAACCCTTGGATGTCCAAAGGCGCTTTCCAGTGCCTCCTCTCTCCCCCTTTCTGTGCCAGTGAGGAAAGTGAAGCCAGAGAAGTTAAATAGCTTCATCTCTTACAATTAATAATTATGCTTTCCCAGTTCCTGCCCTCCTGCCCTAGGGCACAGAGTCCGTCCAGCGATGTGGGTCTCAGTCACACGTGTCTCCAGATCTGAGCCTCTCCACTGATCTGGTGGGGCGCCATCCCTGCCATTTTCCTCTTCTGTCAGGGTTGGTGGGTGGCTCACACCTTCTCTTGCATGGCCCCTGTGGCTTTCTGTAGCAGCTGGTGCTGGTCCCTCAGGGCAGTGGCCTCAGGCCTCCTCCTCCCGTTTGTCTTTGACTCTTTCCGTTCTCCATTGCATGTCTCCACGTTGTACCCACTGCTCCAGCCCCTTCACCAGTGCTGGTCCCTTCACCAGTGCTCCGTCTCGCATTTGCTCCTGTGCAGGGAACTGCTGTTAGTACGACTGGAGTCTGAGGCTCTCTGGATGGCGCCACGATCTTCTTGAGGATCTTGTTGGTTTCCATTTTCCATTTCCATTTTGCAGTAGTCGTAGCAATCTTTTAAACTCTTTATTTTGCAATAAAGACAAGTATAAAGATTCACCCATTGCTAACATTTTGCTACATTTGCTTTCTCTCTTTCACTCAATGAATACATAGGTATATACACACGTTGTGTGTGTTTGTATATACGCATGTATCCTGAGCCATTTGAGACTTAGCTGCAGCCATCATACTCCCTTGCCCCTAAATGCTAAGGACAAGACCTTCTGTTATGTACGTACAGCACAGTTATCAAATTCAGCAGATTTAACATTGGTACAATGCTATTATCTAGCAGTGTGTGTTCACGTGTTGCTAGTTGTGCCAATCATGTCCTTTGCAGTAGTTTCCTCCTGTCCCAGGACCACTCATCGCGTTTAGTTGCCGTGTCTCTGGAGTCTTCTTTAATCTGGAGCATTACCCCAGCCTTCCTTGGAGAATACAGGATTCCATTCAGGCTATTTGGGGCAGGAACACAACAGATATGAGGTTGTGTCCTTGGAGCAGCACATCAGGAGGCACAGAAGCCAGTGGCCCCGCACTGGTGACGTTAATTTCCATCACTTGGTGAAGGAGGCGTACACGGATCACCATCTTTCTTTTGTAATAAATAAGTAATCTATGGGGAGACGTTTTGAGGCTAGTCTCAAACTTTTACCCAATAATTTTATTATGATTCTTGCGTGAATCAGGTGGCAAAATGGCGAGCTTCTAACTCTTTCATTCCTTTGGCATTTATTTGTTGACATTCTTGGTAAGAAATAGCCTTCCTGTCTCATTTTTTATTCATTTATTTAGTTATGTCGGTACAAACGCATGGATTTTTATTTTATTCAGTGGATTATAATGCATTAGATATGATTATTTATTTTGGTGCTCAAAGAGTCCCAGATCTGCCCAGTGGCAGCCCCTTCAAGGTAATGCTTGTGTCCTTTTGACAGAGCCACACCATTTCTTGAATTATGCCTTGTTTTCTAACACAACAAGAATCAACTCTTGTTTAAAAACATGTTGTCTTGTTTTATGTTACTCCTTATCCCAGTATGCTGTAGCATCTTTATATGCTCTGCTGGTTTGCATCTCATTTTTTCCATCGTTCAAACAAAATTTTATTATCCACATGATTATTCACAGCTGAAGTGTGATGACTAAAGCTGGTGGGATCCATCAAGTCTGAGATAACTTTTCTGAAACCTGCTTCCCCATTACAGCATTATTATCCCAAACTATTTCTCCATGGCCTTCTGGGGAAAGCAATTGATGGGTGAGAAGTCTATTAGGGAGAAGAGTTATTGTTGTTGTTTTTATAATTGACTGTTTTTCTTGGGAAGGGAGGAGTCTTCGGAATTTTTATTTTATTCTTTATGCTCCTCTGTATTTTCCAAATTTTGTACCATAGACATGAATTACTTGTGGAGTTAGAAAAAGTGTAACTTCTTTTTAACAGTTTTTTTCGAGATGATTATGGATTAAGCCAAAATAGAATTCCTGTAAAACTTTGACCCAGCTCCCTTTATGTTAAGATCTGACACAACCACAGTACATTTATCAAAAGCAAGAAATTAAGCCAGGTACAATGATTGTGTTGGGGGTTCCCAAGACCACCCCCAGGTGTGCTGATTCACTAGGAAGACCCACAGGACATGTCCTCATGGCTATGATTTATTACAACAAAAGGATACAAAGCAAAATCAGTCCAGGGAAAAGGCACCTGGCTGAAGCCTGGAGGAACCAGGGGCAAGCTTCCGAGAGTCTTCTCCCCTTGGATTCACACAGGGCACACTTAATTCCCCCAGCAATGAGCAGTGACAACAGATACAAAATGCTGCCTACCAGAGAAGCTCATTAGAGACTTGGTGCCCAGGGCTTTTATTGGTGCTGGTCATGTAGGCACCCTCTGCCTCGCTCATATCAAAATTTTAGACTCCTAGAAGGAAGACAGATGTTCAGCACACACCATGTTGCTTGAACAGACAGTATAGGCACAGTAAGCACGCAGGCCTTTCTAAGGGTAGCATAAGGCCTGCTATGTTAACTCTTTTCTGCAAAACTATTAACCAAAGTTGCAGAACTTATTTGGTTTTTATGGTCTTTCCACTAATGTCCTTTTTCTGTTCCACATCCAATCCAGGATGTCACCTTGCATTTATTTGTCATGTCTCCTTGGCCTCTTCCAATATGTGACAGTTCCTCTGTCTTTCCTGACCTTGACACATTTGAAGAGTGCTGGTCAGGTATTTTGTAGAATGTCCCTCAGTTGGGGTCTGTCTGATGTTTTCTCATGAGTAGATTGAGCTTGTGCACTTTGGGGATGACCACCACAGAGGTGATAGGCTCTTCCTGGTGCATCATCTCAGGGGTACGTGATGTCTGTCTCTTACATGACGTTAACCTTGACCACACGGCTAGGGTGGTGTCTGCCAGGATTCTCCACCGTAAACTTACTAGTTTTCCCTTTGTAATTAATAAATATTTTGAGGGAGATGTTTTGAGACTTTACTATTTTGCATAGAGAATCTCAAATATATACAAAAGTAGACAGAATATTATAGTGAACACCCATGTATGTATCACTTGCCATCAACAATTACTAGCTTGTGGCTAATCTTATTTCATCTATATACTCACCCCTGTTCCAGCCTCCATTCTGTAGTTTTTTGAAGCAAATCCCAAACAAGGTGAGCTTTTTGGAGGCCAAGAAAGGGTTGGAGAATTATCCCACTCTGTGCACCTTGCGTGTTCCCTCCTGCATGTCCCTCTTTCTAGTTCTTTAATAGCACAGTTGCATCTGTCCTCTGGAATTAGCAGTGGGAATCAATGGCTCATCCACTCCTTGGGGCTGTGGAATTGGGCTGCCCAGGACTGCAGCCTGGGTCATTCCCTGGATGACCAGGGTGGGATGGGGAAGTATCTAACTTCTCTGTGCTTCAGTTTTCTTGATTGTAAATTAGAGAAAGAATACCTAAAATACAATTGTCATACGGGTTATATGAGGTACGTATAGCTCCAGAACAAGGCTTGGCACCCTGTCTGTGCTCAGTTTAAGATTACGGAGAAGGCACTGTGGAGAAGAAATTTAGTCTTTATCTCATGGGAGGATCACAACCAATATTTCAAATTGTTTTAAGTACCTGACTATACATATGCACATCTTTATTCCTTCATCCAAGCAGAGATAGTGTTGCTTTGGTGGAAAAGTAATTGATCAGAATCGGGAGGCTGGGCATGAGCTTTTGGAGCTTGGAGGAAGACCTCTCATCCTCCAGCAGGACAGACCTTCCTTTCTCCACTGCAGCAGGACATGATGATATTGACTGCTTTAACGATGAGTGGTACCCACCGGGAGATGCCACTTCAGCCCCACTAGGAATGCTAAAACAAAAAAGATGGACAATGAGAAGTGTTGGTGAGGAGGTGGAGAAATTGGAACACTCGTCCGTTGCTGGTGGGAATGTAAAATGGTGCAGCCGCTTTGGAAAACCGTTGGGCAGCCTCAAAAGGTTAAACACGGAGTTACCATATGATTCAGCAAGTCTGTTCCTAGATATCTACTCAAGAGAAATGAAACATATGTCCACACAAAAACTTGTGCACACACATCACTATTTATAATAGCCAAACAACCCAAATGTGCATCAGTGGATGAATGGATCAATAAAATGTAGTCTATCAATACAATGGAGTGTTAGTCAGCCATAAAAAGGAATGAAGTACCAATACCTGATACAATGTAGATGAACCATGAAAACATTATGTGAAGTAGAAGTGAGACACAAAAGACCACATATTGTGTGGTTTCCTTCATATGAAATGACCAGAACAGACAAATCCATAGAGATTCAAAATAAATAAGTGGTTACCAGGGGATGGGGTGGGGGAATGGGGAGCGATTGCTAATGGGGTTTCCTTTTGTGGTGAGGAAAATGTTCTAGAATTAGATAGTGGTGATGGTTGAACAACTCTGTGAATATACTACTAAGACCACTGAATCTTACACTTTAAAAGGACCAATTTATGGTATTTGAATTATACCTCAATAAAGCTGTTATTTTAAAAAAATAGGTAGTATAGAAATTCAGAAGTGTATGTCAGAAAAACTCATTAAAAATAAAATGTAATAAACATCTCTTGATGAAAAAGTATTTCCACATCTGGAAGCAGCTGAGAGTAGCTTGACAACTCACGTAGAATAAGCACTCAGGTAAATTATCCGGGAAAAGTGCAGAGGGTTTTATGTTGAGGGGAGAGTGGGGGAGCTGTTGAGATTGTTGGGCCCAGAATTTCCTTGTACTTGCCTTCATTTAGACTGTAGAGGCACGGCCCGAGTTATAAGGTAGGTTCTGTGTGCTCCTTAATGACAGGGGACCACATTTCATTCCTCTTTGTCATATCCTGTCTCCGAGCCCTTAGCACAGAACCTGGTCAGCATTCCATAAATGTCTGTTGAAATAAAATGAAGTAATTTTTCTGTCAACATATCCACCATTGGGAGAGGTGAAAAATTGAGAAAATGAATAGAATGTGTTTAACTTATTTTCACACTCGTTTTATTGAAGCTCTCTGTAAAAATAAACCCATGTGGATGGTAATTGATTGAGTGATAATTTCTAGGTAGCAAAGTGTGAAAGTAGATAAGTGCCCCCTACTGTGGAGAAATTGCCTGGCCCAACTCTGAACTGTTGAGGTGTTTATTTTAACACTGGGAAACATTTATTACTCTAAACTTGTTTCCATTCATACACAGCATCTATCACACCAGATGTGTGCCATGTCTAAATTAGACATGGTTTAAAAAAAATGCAATAATCCCCGTATCAGGTGAATTTCCTAGAGAAATAATATTTCCTTTTTATTTATTGCCTGTTTCTTCAGCCTCATTTCCTTCTAAAATAAAGCCAAAGTTATAATTTGGCTTAGTTTATTTGATGTACACAAAAATTAATATGAGCATTATAGTGTATTTTTCTCAATTACAAGTAGCTTAAAATTAAAAATTGAGTATCTCCAAATAAAACTTAGACTTGGGGTCTTATTAACAATGAAACATCAGCAGCTTTCCCTGCACATTGGCCTGACCTGTCCTTCCCACTTCATTAATGCAAAGTTTGCCTTAGGCAGCCAGTTTTCAGAAGGGGCGTGGCTCCCCGGAGGGGCGTGGCTTACTACACTACTTACTTACCTGCGTGACCTTGGGGAGGTTATAGGATTTCTGGCTGCATAGTTTCTTCATATGACAAAACAGGAATAATGTCTACTCAGAATAAGATGAAATCAAATATTAAATTTGATACCAGGGACAGAGCAGGTGCTCAACGAAAATTAACTCCTCCCCCAACTTATACTACATACAGGGCACATGTGTGCACACATGCAAAGATACCCGTGCATTCTTGTCCTGCTAATTCTGACCTGAAACTTGCCATATAGTGGGCTCTGGATAAATATTAGTTGAATAATTGTGTGACCTACAAGGAACAATTCTAGGATGGGGTCAGCGTTAGCCTTGTCCGCAGGCAGCCCCCAGCCTCCATGGCATGACTGAGGGTGGCTAGACCGTCTTCCCCATCTCGCTGTCACTGTGCTGGAACACGGGCATCTGAGCAGTGTTGCTGCTGGAGGCTTCCACGAATACATCTGGGAAAGGTGGTTCGTGAAGCCCACCTCGAGACCACTCATTTTCCTCGTTCAAATCCTTATATGCAAAAGATTGAGGGATAATGTTGGGTTTGTGGTTGGATGCTCTTAAACACAAGACAGCCTGTACTAAAGGCAGTTAACCAAATGCAAAGGGCTGTGACACAGGAAGTCATCGCATCATGCAGTAATGCCCCTCCAGCTGTGGTTTTGAGACAAACTTTCAAGATAAAAAGATTAAAATTCTCAGTCTTTCTGCTTCTGCAAAGTTTCAGTCCACTTGAGGGAAAGAACAAGATGGCAGCTGTCACCCGGTCTCCCTCCTTTTGTGGACCATGTGGGTGTCTGTGGGATTTGCAAGGGGAGAGCTGTGGATGCAAAGCCAGACCCCGAAACCAGAAAAACCGGAGAGTTTCATGAACATTTTGCTGAGATGTCAGCAAACCAAGTCAGATAAGGGAGAATGCGAGAACAAGAGACAGTCAAGTTAAGCCACACGACGAGTAACTTAGGGGCGGTATTGATCACAAACCTCACGGGAAACTGTCCCTGGCAGATCACAGCCCTCGGCAGGCGTCCTGAGCTGGGAGAGGGTCATCCGAGAGGAGGCTTCTGGAGCAGGTTCACTGGAGAGATGGGTGCCATTTAGACCTGTGGTGCGCGGTGCACATGCTGTCCCTTTGCTGAAAGCCTCTGTCCCACACATGTGCGTGACCTGCTCCCTGTCTCCCTGTGGGTCTCTGCTCAGATGTCCCCATGGGGGCGCTGGCTCCTACCATCCCGATGACAGCAAGTGCCGCCTCACCCAGGCACCCTCTGTCCACGCTTCTCCTGGCCTCCTGCCCTTGTTGACTGTCTCTCTCTCTCTCAAACCTAAACCTCACAAGGTCAGGAACTTGTTTACTGCTGTGTCCCTCAAGCCTGGGCAAGGCAGGGGCTCAGTAAATGCTTGTTGAATGAGTGGATGAATTTCGAAAACACATTCAAGCCTGTTTTGATTGTTTCCCCTCAATCTTTGTTTTGTTTTTATCAGAGATTGATCTTTCCAGCCTCAATTTTACCAGTCGTGGTTTCTCTTACAAACAAGGCTTGGTGGTTAGAGAGTCAGTCCCGACTTTATATTTCAAGCCGTGCTTAGCCAGCAACTACTTTTGGAATTTTCTATCTTTTGGAGATAGATTAAAATAGATTCCAGATGGATTAAAGAATTATACATAAAGACATGAGAAAGGAGAAGACCATAAAGTGGATATTTAGCCATGCTCATGATGAGATAAGACTTTTTAAGTTTAAGGGCAATGAAGGAGATTTTTATAGAAACTGTTAATGACTTTAAATATTTAGTGAAAATGTTTAAAATATAATAATAAATAAAAGATAATAAATAAACACAGCCCCACACTAAATGACAGTCAGCTAAGAACAGGGCCACTCTGCTTGGACTAGGGGAGCTTGTATGAAGCAGCCAGAACGTGAGCCCCTGAGATGCCAACCTGGAGGGGTGCTCTGAGAAGCTGGGGAGCCCCAGGGAGGGCCCTGGAGGTTTAGGGTGGGCGAACCAGGAGGGTCGATGCCAGGGCCTTGGCCCTGCAGCTCAGTTTTTCCAAGGCCTCGCCCAGACTGGCTGGTCTCACTGGTACGTGGCTAGACCCCCTCAGGGAAACACAGGTAAAAGCGCGAATGGCAGAATCATTACGGGCTTCTCGGGAACAGGGCTAGTGGTGAGAGGGCCTAGGAAGGAGACGGGGTTCTCTGTTTCTCCTACCCCACCGCTGCCCTGTGCCTCCCTGTCTCCAGCTTTGGGATAGGGCTGGACAGAAAGACAGGTGAAAGGAAGGGGAGGAAAGGATCTAGAGGTTTGTTCATCTGCTCTGGGAGTGTCGCTGAAGCAACACAGGTAGAACTGGAATGCCTTGCGGCCTCGGGTAGGAAATGGCTGAGGGAACAAGAGAGAAGCCATCCTGAGACGGGTTTTGAAGCGAATTCCTGTATTAGTGAAGACTCTTAAAAACATCATTTGACTATTTTCAGTCCAGGCATTCCTTGCTTTGCATGGCACCGTGGTAATTGAAGCCCGTGTGGGAACTGTGGCCTCGCTCTGCACGGTTTGTGAGGCCGCGGTTCCCAAATGCACGAGTTTCACTTAACACTGGGACCATGCGAAGTGAGAACTGCCCATATTGATAAATTAATACATCGAAGGCCATCTAAGTATGACACCACCATGGGTGTGTGTGTGTGTGTGTGTGTGTGTGTGTGTGGTTTCACGTGCTAGTAAATCTTAGTTCCTTTGTGCTGGTTTTCTGATTTCAAAATACATTAGCCATTGCATGCTCTGGCTCATACCCACCTCATAACCAGAGGTGAGGGAACATGATCCCTAGATGTGGTTTTCTCTTAACTAGGTGATTATTGGCGGTGGGTGCTACTTGGGCTTTCGTGTATTTTTTTTCCTTCTATTTTTCTTTTTGTTGCTCTGGGGACTGTGTTATGTTGCCTGATGATATACTTCCTAGAACGGGTGACATTTTAATGCCTTTTCAGTGTGTTAATTGGGTCTGGAGGGTTTCAAAGGACGGCTATTGGTATGGTATGTGTTATTCATGTCTCTCTGACCCACAGAAGCTGTGGTATTTACTTGTAATCTGAGGCCGATTCTATTTTAGAAAGTCTCACCTACTATTAATGCTATTTGTATGTCCCTTAAAACTAAAGCCATCCACAATTAACTACCAGAAGTGCTCTGTCACTTCAAGACAGTTTTAACTCTGCAGGAATCCCACCAGGATGTTCTGGCCTGTGTTTTCCCCAGCAGCTCTCCTCCATGCAAGTAACGCTAAATAGAGTAGTAGTTTCCAACCATATTAGACCTATACTATTTTTGTGTGTGTGTGTGAGGAAGATTAGCCCTGAGCTTACATCCGTTGCCAATCCTCCCCTTTTTGCTGAGGAAGACTGGCCCTGGGCTAACATCTGTGCCCATCTTCCTCTACTTTATATGTGGCATGCCGCCACAGCGTGGCTTGACAGGTGGTGCATAGGTCTGCACCCAGGATCCGAACCTGCAAACCCCAGGCCGCAGAAGCAGAGTGTGCGAACTTAACCACTACGCCACTGGCTGGCCCCATTAAACAGCTTTTTTGAGATAAAATTCACATCCTATACAATTCAACCACTTAAAGCATACAGTTAATTCAGTGGTTTTTAGTATATTCACCCTTGTGCAACCATCACCACAATTAAATTTAGAACATTTTCATCATCCCGAAGAGAAACCCTATACGCATTAGTAGTCACTACCCATCCCCCCGTCCACTTCCCTGTCTCAGTCCTGGGCAACCACTGTCTACTTTCTGTCTCTATAGATTTGCCTAATCTGGATGTTTCCTATAAGTGGAATCATATATGTGGCTTTTTGTGTCTGGCTTCTTTCACTTAGCATAAGTGAAAGGTTGATTCTTGTCCATACCTCTTTTTATAAGAAATATTTTGTATCATCATCTTTAACCTCTTGGAGTTAAATTCATAGCCTATATAACCTATTGACACACCTAATTTTTAAAAATCAATATATTCTAAACTTAATAAAACAGAAATAAAAAGAAAGTAAAGTTAAATAACATGCTTCTGAATATGTGCTCATATCCGACTGTTCAAGGATTCGCAATGTACGAGTTAGACACTTGCACCTGTACGTAAAATCATGAATGTGACAGCTGCCCGACAGACTCGTAAAGGTATGTTGCATTGGGCGATTCAGACACCACAAATGGTGCTGCCGTAGATGACGTGATTTTACATAATGGGAAACAACTCTGCTTTGTTTGGACTTTACCCGTCTTCCTTTGATTTATGTGGTGGTAACATCCTTGGAGAATTAAGAGTATAGTAAAACTGCACAGAAAGTACTTTTTGTTTATAGGTAAAAAATAAAATCAGATTCTCATATCAGATAGTGATGAACAGGTTTTTTGTCTATATGCGTGACCAGCAGGACATTAAAAATTTTGTTTCAGTAGCAGGGGAGAGTCTGGTTGTCCAGGGCTGACCTTGTGCATTTTGGGACAATGTGAGTCCTTGGGCCGTCTGAGCTTTAAATTCTAGTCATTGCGACAACCAAAAAAAATGGAGTTCTGAAATGTCCCCTAGGGGGCAGTCCTGCACCCATAGAGGACCTCTGCTCTGGGGTTTACCTTGTGACGTCCACTTCATCAACGTGATCTCTCTCATTACTGAAGCTTTCTTTTTCTCCTTGCACTGTTCAAATTATTAGCCATACTCTCATAAACAGGAGGAAAGCGTGTACCTTTTTCAAATGTGGTGAAAAGGAATTACTCTTATCTGATTCTACCTGCCCCTCCACCCATCAAGATCCACCTTAGGTTCCCCTTCTGTTCTGAAATATTGCGACATCAGACCAGTCCCAAGAAGTCACTCCTACAGAGCTCCCAAGATCCATATGTACAGTCTGCATCTCCTTTTGATGTTTGCTGCGACTGTTGCATGTTATAAATTATCTTTTGTTGTGGACATCCTCCATGTTATAAGTTATCTTTTGATGTGGATGGACATCCTCCTAAATGTCCCTCGCTGGGCCCTCCATGTACCTGCCTCGGATGGGAACCCAGCGAGCATTTGTCTCCGTAGGAGAGTAATGGGACTCTTTTTTTTTTTTTTTATATATGCAGTGGTTTTTAAACTTTCTCACTTGTGTACCCTAAAATAATTTTGAAAATCTATAAATCCCCTTACACGTGTTTAAGCTGACATCTAACAATTTTCATCAAAAGTTTAAATAATTGCAAAGGATGTAATTTTCAACATATGATAAATATTGGTATTCAAAAGAGTAGCATCTCTTTCTACAGTTTATCCAGTGAATCTAAATGCCATACTTATTTTAGGGCTACCATCACCCATTACAAATTATATGAAGGTCTTCTTTAATAGTCAAATTTTATGTTGTTATTTTATCTTCTCGAACTCATATTTCCATCCCACTTACCCCATAGAAGTTTATACTAATGTAATCCATTTTTATGCTTGCAAGTCTTTTATTGATCACCGTAGGATATTTCTCTGCCACAAAAACATGTAATTTTCTGTGGACATAAGGCTCTAAGGATAAAAAACATTCTTCTGGATTGAATTCTCCTTGTAATATATCAACGGTATACAATATACCAAAACAGATACATTGTAAATTTTGACAGATGCTTATTAAACATAACTAAATTATTATTGGAAATATAGCTCTGAATGAAATAGATGGGGTCATTTGTTTCAATTAGTTCATTTACTTGTGGATGAACATGACTTATTGAGAGAATGAGACAGTTCAGCATTAATTCTCTTTTTTATGTATGTAACCAATGAGAAATTTTCTTCTCAAAGAAAAGTAGACGGGAATGGAAGGAGTTTATTTCTTTTCTTATATAGCATTGTCACTCAGGTTTTTTAAATGTATTCAAGTTATATGCTAAGAACTACATTTCTCTCTCATCAATAATTGTTTTTACCAGTCTGTCAGTTAATAACTCAGTTAGGCCCTCCTTCAGTTTTGTTGAATGTGAAGAACCAAAACCACCTGATTTATGAAAAGATTTGTTACTAGTCATTAGAGTCATTCACTTTATTAACATCTGAAGGATACCTAAGAGACCTTACTATGAGTTATCAAATTGTTGTAATTATACCAATTAATGCTTTATTTAGAGACACCTAGATTATCTACTTAAAAATAGTTGAGAAAATTGAAATAGTTAATTTTAATACATCTTCATCAAAACAATATATTTTTTAAACAAAACATTTTTATCCCATGTTTTAAATATGCTTTCATATAAACCTTGAAGCTGCAGATTTAGCTCTTCCAGTGTTTGGAAAGCACCTGCCATATAATCTAATTGGCAAAGCCTGTCCTCATTGGTAATCTGAGTAGCCAAATCAGACTTTCTGTTAGAAAGTCCACCTTTGTTTTTCAGTTCAAACAGCCATGTTAGTATTTATGCCCCAGTGACTGTATCTCACTTCTTCATTCCAATTTGAAGATGGATAAATGAGGCATGCAGTTTGTCCCCTGGGTGAAATAAGGTGCCGCATCTTAAATGGTTCTCTTTGGCGTTTCTCTGGGAGTGAAGCATTCTTGAAGAGTAGCTGGGTCATGGAAGAGGTAAGATTGTTAAGTGAAAGTTGTCTGCATTCCTTCTGCCCGCCCTTAGAATACATCTTAATCAAGAGTGATGGAGCATGGGAGAGAGAAGGACAGACACTGCATGAATTCACTCATATATGGAATATAAATGAACACACGGACAGAGAGAACTGATTGGTGGTTACCAAGGGGAAGGGGGGTGGGGGGTGGGCACAAGGGGTGAAGGGATGCATCCACATGGTGACGGACAAATAATAATGTACAACTAAAACCCCACAATGTTATAAACTATTAAGACATCAATAAAAAAATAAATAAGTAAAATTTTTAAAAAAGAGTGATGGAGCATGGATCAAAATATCTCATTTCTAAACGCCATCCTTCGCACTTATCAAGATGTGTCTAAGATGGGGAACAATCTGGTTCATGGTGTTTGATGAAAGGATCTTTTTTGCTGTCATTGGCATTTTGCATTATCCCTTTGTTACCTCATGGGGGGTTTTTTATATCCCAGGCTGTGCTCACAGTTAGACCTGGGGAGGGTGAGAGGTTCCTTTCCTTGTCATGTGGGCGGAGGGCAGTTGTAAAAGGGGTGGTAGAGTAGAGCTTGTGTGTGCCTGGATTCCAAGCTCATTCTGAAGTAGACTTGCATATGGAAAGTTGAAGCTCTGGGATTTTTTCCCTTAAAACTATTTGTTCCTGCATGCCCTCTTGGAAAGATGTTTTGCCCCAGTTTGAAGATGGCTGTATTTTAGGACATTTTCAATCCTCATGAATCGTGAACATCTTGTAGCAATGGTGAGTCCTAGAAAGCCAAAAATGTGTAAAAATGGTGTGCTCGTGTTTGAAAGTT
Organism: Tapirus indicus; assembly: GCA_031878705.1. Lineage (NCBI taxonomy): Eukaryota > Metazoa > Chordata > Mammalia > Perissodactyla > Tapiridae > Tapirus > Tapirus indicus. Next base: position 33,183,405 of record CM062936.1, on the reverse strand, counting down.
AGAGAATTTGTGGTTTTCCTCTCTATTCCCCTCTTTCCCTCTCCTCCTTCTGCCCTGCTCTGTCTCAGAAATGTTTTAAGGCAGTTTATAAGGATGTTAGCCTCTATCAGATCCTGAATTAAAATTGGGAGGGACAAACGGAGAAGCAGTGGTAGAGACATACAGTGGTGGGGAAAATACCTAAAGCGATGGGAGGAGTGAATGAAAATGATGCACAGAAGAAAGACTTAGCTCTCTGTACCCGAGGGATATTGTCAGGTCGGTCCCTTTGCAGAAGGCACCTGTTGTGCATCAGGACTTGGATGGGGTCCCAAGGTCACAGGGTATGGCTTAGGAAACAGGCTCTAGAGGGAAACTTACCAGCCAAGGATCAGGTCCCCGGGCACTCTGCAGGAATGAAGTGGGCATACCTTCTGAGGAAGGACTCTGTTCCCCTCATGCTTTTGCTTCATATGGGACAAGAGAGTCCCCTAGTCAGGGAGACAGGAGATGGCCTGGCATGGGGCAGCAGGACCTGGGGTATTGTCTGTTTGCGGGAGTTGTCTGGAGAATCCAGCTACCTTACATGTGGGAACTTGTGGGCCCACGGGAAGCTGGGAATGGCCCTTTCTGCCAGAAGAGACCTCTGCTCTCTTAGGAAGATGAGAGAAGGGAGGAGCCTCCCGTCCCACGTGGTTTGTAGTCCAGGTAGCCCAGAGGGAGCTCATGAGTCATTTTCCAGTAATCCTACTTACTACAGTTATAAATTTTTTCTTTAAATTTACTTATTATTAACAGGCAATGTAAAGGGCACAATCTGGTCTGTTAAATAAGTCACAGGCTAAAAATAGAGAAACACTCAGAAACAACAGAGTTATTCTCAGAGGTCAGACCAGATGGGAATTTCTTCCAGATCTTCATAAAAGAATGCTGTGTGAGAGCGACTAGCATCCTCAGAAGCGTCTTCACAAGAGGAACAATCGCGGGTTTCACAGGGCGGCGCTGTAGTATATAATCTGTTAGGTTAGAAAAGCTCTTTAAAATTTACTTGGGAATCAATACCAAAAAAATGTGGTAAGTTTAGTTCCACTTTTTCTAGTTTTTACTTTTCAAATACATGTTTCTGAAACGTAGAAGGCTCTTAACCTGACTGTTGAAATATCTTGCTTCACTCCACAGCCTTTGTTTTGAGGAGGGTTAGGGGAGGGGGCGGTACAAAAAAGCTTTTGATGAGAGAAAATATAATCAGTGTTGGACTGTATGGTTCCCTGCCCACTCCATCACCCATGGCCACAGACGTGCACCCCTCAGCTCCGGCACATCCCACATCCTCATGGGGTAGGGGGGAGCTGCCATCATCCAAACGTGCAGGGAGGGGTGTCCGGGGAAGTCACCTTCTCCTCCTTCCCCTGCTTCCTGGCTGGCCTGGAGAATCTGACTGCCCCAGGATGGGGGACTCCTCATTGGAGTTGGGGGATGAAGGGACTCAGAAAATGCAGCAAGAACATTTGAGGGCATGGATTTAACCAGGACTTAACACTTGTTGACCAATGCCACCCTGCTGTCCCCCAGTCCCAGAATCTCCAGAGATGGCCATGGACAAAAGCTATCTGAGGGCATCTCTCCCTTCCCTTTGCCCAAGAGGAAGGGAGCTAGGGGGAGTCAGGGTGCTGAGGAGTGGAGTGTGCATATGTCCCCTCTGTGTAGCATGTGGCAGTACCTTTCCGAGTCAGTCAGGGGCTGGCCTCCGGGAGGGGCTTCCTGGGATCCCCCTGCAAGCCTGGGGAGGGTCCGGAGCTCCAAGGTGCAGAGTAGAGAGTGGTCTCCCCTGTTTTCCCAACTCCCCAGCCAGGGCGGGGGTCCCATGGCACTGAGCACCCTTCTGTTCCACAGCCTGCTCAATTCTAAAGGGAAACCCCACACAAGGGTGATGAGGCCAGAGGGTGAGCTGCCCGGGGTCCCCACCACGTCATCTCTTTACCCACTGCCTCATCCAAGTGGCTTCACTGCCTGAGGGAGACTACATAGGTGTTGAAACGTCAGCAGTAACGTTCAGGTGCAAATCCACGTGTCACGCACTTTTTAATATATTTATTGGAGAAAAAAAAGTTAAGCCTCCAACAATGTTAGCTACAGGAAAGCTGCTGCCACCATACAGATATTTTCTGAAAAAGTAGGAAAGTGACCAACTTCCCCATTTTCTTCTCTCCTCTGCTCTCTCCCCACACCTCTCCCACAGACCCACTTTAGGGAGGGGAGTTGAGTGAAAGTGAAAGGAGTGAAATCAGATGTAAGACCCGGTGAGATGCACAGGGAAAGAAAGAGATGGAACAGGGTAGCTTTTCAATAGAGTATGCATACTTCAGGGCTGAGCACATTTTGCATCAAAGTGAGCTCTCACGAGTTTTAATTTGTGTTGGAAACTATTAAGAGTCTGTACAAGTCAAGGTTCATGATTGCAAGCAACAGAAATTGACTTGGGTAACTTGAGCAGAAAAGAAATGTATTAGAGGCTGGATGTTGGGTAGCTCATAAAATTAAGGGGAAAGTTGGAGGATGAGGCGGGGAAAATAAGTTAGAAAGTGAAGGCAGGCAGAGCCAGGATTCCAAAGGTAGGGTCTGGGGAGGGGAATCCCAGCTGGGATTCTAGACTCTCCAGTGCCCGGGTCTGGGCGAGCAAGTCCCCGGTCTCTGGGGCCTCCTCCCACCCAGACACTCCCTGGGGCTCCATCTCCACCCACCAGGAGGAGGTGCAGGGGCTTGTCCAAAAGCTGCCAAAGTCATTCTTTTCTGTTGGAAAAGAAATCGGATGAGATTATGATTGCATTTAATGGCTGGAAAAATGGACCAAATTTAATAGATTTTTTTTTTACCTTTTGAAATAAGCAAAATTTATATGTATATGCACATATATTTGTAGATAATGTGTTTATAAACAATATACAAGTTAGCCTATTGGCACACAATTATTGATTAATTGATTGCAAACAAAAAAGCCTTTTCCAGGTATGTTACTGAGAACCTGTGCTTCTCTAAGTGGGTTTTATCCTTCCCAAACTGGGCATGTAACAAACTACTTTAGTTCAACGTTTTCTGGGTCATTGTTAAAATAACATAGCTTAAATGGAATTTATTCACAGTGCTGTTATATCAATATATTCTTTATTATTTTAGGGTTAGATTTCCATGTATAACAAGAATGTTGTTATTGTCTTCAGAGGGGATTTTATTATTACCGTTCTAGAATGGACCTTTTATTCCTTCCCCATCTCCATTTTCTCCTTCATTAACTAAGAAGCAAATTAGACTTGCATTTAGCCGATGTCTGCCAAATGTTATTTTTAGAAGCCTTCTCACCTCTTTCTCTTTCCTTTGGGATTTCTTCTTTCTTGCCTTAACTATGTTTTGCCCTCTCAATCATTGCAATCAAAATCAGTGCCCTCCCGATATTAGTTCAATATGTAAAGCAGATTGTTTATTTGCTCTTGGGATAGGAAAGGCCCTTCTAAGCTTAAAACTCCAAGGAAAAATGATAAAAGAAAAAGATAGGCTTCTCTGTAGTAATAAATTTCTGTATGACAAGCAACACTATGAAAGTCAGGTGACCAATGGAGAAAAAATATTTGGAACATAAATAGTAATGAAAGGGTTAATATTTTCAGTACACGAAAAAGTTTTATGATTGAAGAATAGGTAAAGGAAGTGAGCAGTCAGTTGCCAATGGAAGCAGTCAGGTGACCAGTAAAAATATGGAAAAATATGTGAATATCATTATTAATAAAAATGGAAAAATATAATGTTTTGCACACTAAATTCTGAAGATTAAAATATTATTTGGGCAAAGGTATGGAGAAAAGGGTATTTTCACACAGTTGGTGCAGAATTAATATAGCCTTTCTGGTGTGTTTTGTGTAACACACACCTTAAAATTTGCATATATTTTTCACTTGACAGTTCAGTTTTAGGAGTGTAAACTAAGAAGTTGAAGTAGGCACAAAGATATATATGTCTGCGTGTTCATTGCTCCACCCATTTATAATACAGAAAAACAGTTTCAGTGTCTAATAATAGGAAGTCAAATTTTATATCCATTTGAAAACTATTAGTATATTTGTTAAAAACCATAAAAACAGATCAAAAAACAATAGCCACAGTATGACCCAATTTTTGTTTTAAAAAAGTAAAGGAATAAAAACGTTTGTGCGTTCATTGAAAGAAGAAGAGAAAAATTTACCAGAATACATTAAAGGCAGTTTTCTTCAGGAGATAAAATTATGGGGGACTTTTTACCTTCTCCTTTGTGATTTTCTGAAATTTCTAAAATTTATTCTGTGACTATGGATTGCTGCTGTACAACAGGAAGAAAAAATTATAAATCCTGTTGAAAGAAATAGTGTCAATGGTTTTGGCGTATGGATTATCTTTATGCTGGTCTTTTCTTTTCTAGCTCAGTGATATCCCAACTCTTTGGAGTTTTGACCCAAATGTTATTTTGGTTTTATAATTTACCATACGTGGCATTTTAAATAAAAATTACTTTTGAGAATTTTTTTACTCAGGTACCTTGAATATCAGTTCCTAGCTTATGTGCAATTTTAGCAAATTGAGACCAATTAGTAGGATAGTAAATAAGACGCTATTTAAATCTACTGTGTAAGGTATAAAAAACATCTAAAGATATTTGCTGTTAATGTGTACTATAACTTTCTGTGCTTATGCCGTTGGCCCTATGGAATTCCTTTTAAATGATTCATAGAAATGAGTCTGTACTAGAACTCAGATGATGTTGGGTTTAGTGGCTGCTACGACTACCAGCTCTTCATTATTGATCACTTTTTATACCAGGTCCTATGCTTAACTTGCCTTTAAAAAAAGGAAATTTTGCCCTCCAAACTTTCATTTCAGTATTGAAAGCATTCCCATCATCTGGTGCCATTTGTATATTCTGAACCCCTGGTAGTTCTGCCATTCCCTATGGTTTCTGCCTGAAACTTTTCAATGATAAAACTATGGTAATTTGTTGCAAAAGAGAAAAATACAATCATTTTATATTGTGGCAACAATGGTATTCCAAACATCACAATTTACAAAAGAGGGGATTTTAAAATTAGTTTAAGCTGGATCGCTGAAACAGTGAGCCAAATGAATTAGATTTTTGTGTTGTTGAAAAGGCTACAAAAATTGAGAGAGCTGTTCCTGGAATGGCCTTTTGAAAATCCCCTTGCATGCTGCGTGAAGGATGAGCGGACGGCTCTAAGTCCGGCATTGTTGGACCCATCGAGCAAAGACGGGGTGTATTGACGGGAATTCTGCTGAAGAACCACATGGAGTTGAGCTGTTTGCTCTCAGATTTAGCGGCTGTTTGGACAAGCAGACGTCTTTATTCTTGCTCAGACCTGAGTGAGCTGAGCCTCAAGTTGAAAAGGAAAAGGGGACATGAGAAGAAAAGGCTCTTTCTCAGCTTAGACTTCTCTGTGTCATATTGACTTTCCTTCAGAATTTTCTTTGTTCTTAATGCTATTTCTTCCCACCCTGCTGCCTGAAGGATTTTTTTTAGAACTTACTGTGTACTTTCAATATGCAGTCTCTTTTTTTGTTTTACCAAAAACAAAGCAAATAATAACAGCAGCATCAACAACTCAAAAACTGAGTAGACCTTCCCCTCAAAATAAACAAACATATAGAAACTCAAGAGAACTGTCCCTCCCTGGTCTGGAACATGAGTTCGGGCTCTTAGAAGTGTCTTGGTGGAGGTCCTGAAGCTCTCAGAAGGAGGACAGAAACCCAACATTTATTGAGTGCCTACTGTGTATCAACTTTTAAAGCTCTAGAAGATGGCAGTATTCCCATTTTATAGATGAGGAAACAAACTTGGAGGTCACTCAGCTAGAATGTGCTGAATTTGAATTTGAATCTAGGTCTCTCTAACTTGCTTTCTTTCCTCTCTATAAAGAGAATAATTCAGTGATTTGGGCCACCAGAAAAGGACAAAATACCCCCCGGTGGCCATCGCTCTGAGCTCATGGGAAAGAAGGTAGATCAGGCTTATTTCTTATCCCCATCAAGCAGGCCATTTTGATGCCCAGGATCCTTGGACATTGATACCTACTTAGTGACCTTAATAATCAAACCTTTAAACTTTCAGCTCTAAGAAAAATTACCTAGTAATGTTTGGGGTGGACACCCACCTCTTCCCTGACCCTGTGCCTCCCTCTGAATCCCACTCCATCCCCGGCGCCAGCTGTTGAGCAGCAAAGGAGTCTTGATCTTTGGAGCATTGCCTAGAATTTCCTAGGAGCGAGTTCCCGCTATAATCTCTGACGTGCCGTGAGCTTTTCATACCATGGGACAGTTTTAGTTTTTGCATACTTAGATTAGGGAGAGTCACATTTGCCACTATTTTACTGGTCATAATCTTCATGATTTTTCATGAAGACTAGTGAAGATGCCTGTGGTAGAAATAGCAAATGCTCCAGGCTTCAACAGCAGCCCAGCCAAGAGCTCTGTTAAGTTGATGTCACAGTACTGACTTTTCTGGAGGTGACACTTGCCCTTGTTCATTCTGGTTATCCCTCACCTCCCTGGTAACTTGGGACAGCAGACCCCCCTCCACAGGAGCTGAGCAGGAGGCTGTGAGGGGAAGGGGGACCAGAGGGAAAACGAGTCATCGTGAAGGAAAAGGTGTACAGTTAATGCCTTGAACAGAAAATGTGTTGCTGTTTAAAAAAAAAAATCACAATCAAAATGGACAAAAGTTGTTATTAAACCCATTTCCTGTGTTTAAAAAAAAATTGTGGTTGAAGAAAGTAGAAGCATAAAAAAATCAAGTCCATGTAAGCTTGAAAAGAAACCTGCAGTGGTGGATTTGCACATCGGCCTTAATTGGCCCAATTGACCTTCTCCGCTGTATTTACAATTACCTTGAAATTGTAAGCAGATGTTTGAAACCCCTTCTTTAATAGGTCTGCAACATCTGTTTCACCAACACTGCTGCCCACCAAAGCAGTCATAATTAGAGAGTGCCTAATGCATACATCTTTCCTTGTGGACCCAATTGATCGGATTTCTCCCGGAGGTACTAAAGTCGACCCTTATTCTTGCTTTTATTTGAGTACATTTTGCATTATATTTTCTTACACAGAAGAACAGTATGCCAGCCCAGTACAAAAACCCCAAGATAGTTATTCTCCATAATGAATTTTTTAAATAGTGTCTATATTGTCACTAACAATGGGTGAAAAACGTTTGCATGTATAATTGTCAACCCTTGAAAGTGTGTGAAAGCTTTTGTTCTTTCCTGCTGCTTTTGTGTTCTCAACTAGGCATTTCCTGCAAAACCAGCAAAGTAAAACATGGAAATTTTAAGAGCTGAGGGGGACCATTATTTATTTTATTTTATTTTTTTAATTGATAGACTTCATTTCTTAGAGCAGTTTTAGGTTTACAGAAAAACTGAACAGAAAGTGTAGAGATCTCATATATTCCCCTTCCTCCCCATCGCTGCTCTCCTGCTATTAATATCTTTCTTGCCTTAGTGTGGTACATTTGTTACAACTGATGAACCTGTACTGATACATTATAATTAAGTATAAGTCCATCATTTACATTAGGGTTCACTTTTCGTGTTGTACCTTCTCTGGTTTTGGACAAATGTATAATGACATGTATCCACCATGACAGTATCATATAGAATAGTTTCATTGCTTTAAGAAAATCCCCTGTGCTCCACCTATGGGGGGAGCATTACTGACTGAAATATTCTTACACGAGGATGTGTTTACTTTAAAAAGAAATTATTTCTCATGCATAATGGTCCAAAGAAATAGTCATTTTTGTTTTAGAGTTGAATGTACAAAATTTCAGAGAACTGTATTTTTTCACATGCTTTAGTATTTTAAAATAACATTGCATATACCCTATAAATTTTACTAAGGTTGATGTGGTATGATGTACACCTAATAATTAGAAAATTCTATAAAGTACTAGCATTCATTTCAATGGCTTGAAAATAAATTATTCTTTTAAAGATTAATTCCTTAAAATTGTATCTTTATTGTGGACACTTATTTTAAATGACTTGCCTGAGGTCAGATGTGTTGGATTGGAAGAGTTTGGGTATCAGTAGCTTCATTTCAGCCCTATATCCTGAGGTGCGTCTTTTACCTGAAGATTTCTTCCATGCAGACGATCGCCGAAGTCTAGAACAGAAGAAATATGGCAGGAAAAGTGCCCAGGTTCAAACGTGAAAAGCAGCGGGGAGATGCCAGACTTAGAAATGAGTGAAGAAATCGTGGGTGGGAGAAGGTGTGTGTGGCCCGTGTCCCCTTCCAAAAGGCAGTGAGGCTGGTATAGGCCTGTGGCATTCAGGGCGGGAGTAGAGTGGTATGGGCTGCCCTGGGCACATGGCCCTGAGCAGGGCACAGACTTTTTGTTTTTATCAGCAGTAGAGGTAGCTTTTTCAAAAATGTTTTATGGAAGTATAATATGCATACAGAAAAGTACACATATCCTATGAGTGCAGCATTTGAATTTTTACAAACTAAACTCATGCATGTAATCAGATCAAGAAATGGGATGGTCTAGCACCCCAGAGGCACCTATCATGGTCCCTTCTGGTCACTGTCCCCCTCTGAGGGGAACTTTTTTTTTTTTTTTTTTGCTGAGGAAGATTGGCCCTGAGCTAATATCTGTTGCCAATCCTCCTCTTTTTCCTTGAGGAAGATTGTCCCTGGGCTAACATCTGTGCCCATCTTCCTCTATTTTGTATGTGGGACATCACCACAGCATGGGTTGACGAGTGGTGTGTAGATCCGTGCCCAGGATCTGAACCCTTGAACCCTGGGCCGCCAAAGCGGAGTGTGTGCACTTACCCACTACACCACTGGGCTGTCCCTGAGGGGAACTATTCTGACTTCTGACACCATCTTAGCTATGGCCAGTTTTGTACTTTGTGCAAATGGAAACATATACCACAGACTTTTGTGTTCATCCATGTTGTTGCATGCGCTTAGCTTGTCCATCCTCACTGCCGTCGGATAGTCCATCAGGTAAATATTCCACAATTCGTTTATCCGTTCCACTATTGATGGGCATTTGGGTCACTTCTGGTTTGGGGCTATTATGAATAGTGCTCTTATGAACAGTCTGGTTCTTTGGTGAACTTACGTAATCATTTCTGTCGAGTGTACACCTAGGAGTAGGACTGCCGGGTTGGAAGGTATGCACATGTCAGCCTGAGTAGTTTTCTACTTAGCCTGCTAAATGGTTTTCCAGCCAGCCCCAGGTGAGAGGTCAGGGTCAGCAGACCTTCAAGGTTGACACTAGCATTCTTACTTGATGACCCCGTGTTATCAACAAGAAGCATTTCTAGGATGCCCAGCCTAACCTGCAGCTATGGAACACAGCCAAGCCAACTAAGGGACTCAGCTGACGTTTGTAATTGCCCCCAGTGGGCCCGGCACTGTGCCTGGTGCTTTCACATGCATTAGTTCACAAGAATCATAAACTGCATTATCCCCATTTTACAGATGAGAAGACTGCAACTATGATGTAGTTTTTGCAGCATAAGACTACTAGATAAACCCAAATCCCAGCCTAGGCTGTTGACTCCCGTGCTCTTAGCTGCCATATTGTACAGCCCTTCCCTTTGCCGTATTTGAGGGGTGGTTAAATCTTCTTGCCTTCCAGAGAATTTGCATTGTGTGACTTCTAGATAACACGGGGAGGCCATTCTCTTGATCCTTTATTCAGGCCTCAAATGTACATACCATTTTATTTACTGAGTAATGGTTAATAATGTACTAATGGTTCAGGGCTATTTATTATCAAATTGTAGGAACTCTGGATCTTCACAGACGTTGTAAATTGTTCCTAATATTTGCATAATGGTTATTTTTTGGTTTGTTTTGTTTGCAGATGGAACAATTTCCTCCAAACCCAGCAGAATACCCTTGGTTGACACATTCAATCCATTAAAACTTAAGTGGAAGCCAACTGAGTTTAAATATTTTTGGCAAATTGAGAAACACTTTTAGTTTATGGCAGTAAGATGGAAAATACATAAATGCCCCAAACACTTTTTGTATGTGTGTGCCCAAGCCTATCTCATTTTTTTTACTGAGATATAATTCACATATTATAAAATTCACCCTCTCCAAACAGTTTTATCTTCATATTTGTTCCCCATCCCTCTGTGAAAAATGAAAATCTTAATGGAAATTTTTAATGAAAATTACAAATTTAATCTAAAAGCAGTGTTGTAATTTAGCCTGTATTTCCTTCTCATCATTTAGGAATGTTATTTTATAATCTCCTCCTATCTTTGCCATGATGACAGGTCACTACTTAGTTTTAATTTTAAAATATGGGAGACATTTATCATTTTTGTATATCATAATTTCACTGTAAGCAATCTAAAAATGCTTCAAAGGAAATCATTAATATGTCATTATTAATCAATGATATCTGAATATATTAAGATTTAGATGACCCTGTTCTTTAGATATCTGATTATTTTTCCATGGAGAGTATTTTTGAGTTCCCATCAATAGTTGTGGAAGCAATATTACTTTAACTGTAAAGGTAGACCGAAATTAAAAAAAAAAATCTACTCACTTTTTCTAGAGATAAGTTATTTTTATATTTGGGACTAATAATTTTTGCCTTAAACCAAATTTAAGTTTGCCTTAAACCAAACTGCCTATCTCAGTTCTATGATTATGTAAAAATTAGCAATGAAATTCCTAATAGGATAAGTAAATCTATAAGACGTTAAAGGTTTCTTAAATCAATCCATGCATACTTTTTGTGTTTATGAGCTATTTAAGACACATCCTTAGCCTTTATTATGAGTAATGGAGTCTTATTGAAGATTAGAGTTTGTTTATATTTAGAGGGTCCCCCCCCCCCCCCCCCCCCCCCCCCCCCGCTTGGAAAGCACCTCTCAAGTTGTGCTAGCAAATTACAAGTGGACCATTTATAAGTTAAGTAACACTTTTGTTATTCAGTAGTCTTGGCATCCAGTGAAATAGATGTTAACTTTAGAATTTATCATTCAAGTTAATAGGCAGTATTGTGCTACCATCTTGAGTTTTACTTGTGTTAATGGAGTTGGGTTGGAAAACACACATATAACATCATTACAGATCCATATTTGGGTTTGAGGAGTCTCCTTGTATCTTAAACATCGTGAATTTTTAAAAACATGCGTGTAAGATATTAATAGTGAGCTGAACCATCTTCCTGTGAACTTTGTTTGAATCTCTTCTGTGATGTGCCTGTTCATTTCCTGTGCCCATATTTTGAGCTTTGGCTTTGAAGTTCTTCCATCTTGTCATGTCCATCTCGTCCTCTCAGGCATCCAGGGGTCCCCTGCTGCCTTCTGTTCTCCCACAGTCCTTTCTTCGCCAGGCGGCTATCCTATCCTATCCCTTCTCCTTCCTTTCAAGGATAGCTGAAGTGTGGTTGTTTTGTATATAAAAGAAAAGCCAATTCTCACAAAATAATGAGTCGTTAAAATGTGCGTAAGAGAGATTTTAGGGTTAGGCATCCTCCCAGCCTACTTCCTATCCTGTGACTCTAAGGAAGATGGTCAGATTCATTTCTGAAAGATGGCCATCCACATTTGACTGAAATGAGCCTTCTGCCTTTCAGTCCAGTATTTACTAAAGCAACATTGAAATGTGTCACTTTTTTTTAAGTGGACGTGCTAATGCTGCCCCTCGACCTCGTGTCTTTCAACCTGGATATTTGCACAGCAGTGAATATGTGAAGCAGTGCCCATGTTCAATCCCATTTAATCTAACTGTAGAGACCAAACGCTTAGCTTGCTCTAAAGACAAGAAGTTGGTCCTTGTTACTGTGTAAGTGATGTTTCTTTGCTGCTTAGAAATGAGAATAGTATATCTGCATATCTGGAATGTATTAGTTTCTTAAGGCTGCTGAAACAAATTACCACCAACTGGGTGGCTTAAAACAACAGGGAATTATTCTCTCATAGTTCTGGAGGCCAGCAGTCTGAAATCAAGGTGTTGGCAGGACCGCCCTCCCTCTGGAGGCTCTAGGGACGATCTGTGCTTTGCATCTTCCAGCTTCTGGTTGTTCCTGGCGTTCTACGGCTTGCAGAGTCATCATTCGAGTCTCTGCCTCAGTCTTCACGTGGCCTCCTCCTCCGTGTGTCTGTGTCTTCTCTTCTGTCTCTTATAAGGATATATGTCATTGGATTTAGAGCCCACGTGGGCTTCAGGATGATTTCACTTTAAGATCTTTAATTACATCTGCAAAGACCCTTTTTCCAAATAAGGAAACATTCATAGGTTCTGGGTATCAGGACATGGACATATATTTGCAGGGAAAGGGTGTGTCACCATTCAACCCACTACAGGAGAAAACTCACGTTACTAGGAAGCTGATGGCAGGAAGGGTGATGGACTGTCACTGGCCAGTGTCCTGGGAGGGTGGAGGCTTGCCCCTTGGTGCTGGGCACAGGGAGAGTCCACGTATGACTTCCTCTGCTGCTTTGAAATCAAACTGCCACCTAAGTTACACTAGTCAACTAAAAATGGGATCAAATGACCTAAAAATAGTTCCTAAGTATTCTCCGGCTTTAAAATTGGCCCAGATTCCCATGTTACTTAAGAAGTGGGGAAAGAAAAACTTGAGAAACGATCAACTGCATAAATGGTCATTACCTAAGGATTATTCAGATTTTGGCTTTGTTTCAGGAAACATATTTGTTTTGTTTTCAATTTAAATTTTGTTCCACCCCCCGCTCCCCACCCTCCAGTATAAGAACCTGGTCAGCTGGACAGGGTTTCAACGGGGACTGGGCGGTACTGAGCCCACCAAGACAAAAGTGGCTTTCATTACTGAGCTTGATACAAGGTTCGTGATTGCAGCTGACTTGCACATTTCTCTAAAATTATACTTTTATGAAAAACCAACTCTTCCAATGTGTCAAAATTACCACTCATTTCTTCACATTTGACCACTGTGGATCTTTCTTATGTTTGTTCTTCTATGGCCTAACCTTACTGGGCAAAGGATCTTTTCTTTTTTAAAAAACAAATATCATTGTATTCCTGCTGATAATTTTGTGAGCTTGATATTAAGGAGTTGTGATAATAGCACCCAGTAGATAAGTTAAACATTAATTCTCTCTTGATTAATAAAGTTTTTTGGCTGGGATTTATAATTCAGCCCTTTCATACTGTTTGGACTTTTCCTTGGCATGAACATGGCCAAGATACTGTCTTTTGTGTTGTGGTTTTAAATGTCTAAAACTTGTTCGAGTGTGTATTTGGGGTGATTCTGAGTTACCTATTAGTAGAGGTTTCTATTGATAAGGATCTTCAAATGATAAAAACCTATATAATATAGTGCACAGTTTTTGTGATGCTTTGGGTCTTCACAAAACCTTTATAAATAGCTGTCTGAACCCTAAGCAGATTAGATCCCAATACTGAAAACATCCAAGGCCATCCAGTTTGTGTACATTTATCATCATTCAGCAAACATTTTTGGTGCAGTTCCTACTACATGAGAAAGAAGCGTAGATCATTCCTTGAGACTTACTGCCTTTTTTTTCTTTTACATCAAGATTTTCACTGTTCTGGTAAGCAAAATAGTAGTCCAGTTATAGCCTTGGGGTGAGCGCAGTTCTTGTTCCTGTTTTACAATGGGAGAAGCAGATTAACCTGCCTAGATAGAAGGGTTGACTGTGGAGGACTGTTGACCTTTCCTAGAACGGAGCTACATAAGCAGGGCTGTGTTCCAGAACAATCTTTGATAGTGGTGTATTGATTCAGGGGAAGTTTTTGGAGACTGTCTCACTAATGCAAGCAAACATAACATGGGTGAGAATTCAGACAGTGGCATTGGAGATAGGAGTTGGGAAGAAGCATGGGCATATTTGTTGTTGTTAGTGCTGTCGAGTCGATTCTGACTCCTAGCGCCCCTGCGTACAGCAGAGGGGAACCCTGGCTGGTCTTTTTGCGCCATCTTCTCACCTTCCGGTGCTGCATCAGACAGTACTCTGCTGCTATTCATAGGGTTTTCTTGGCCAATTTTTTCGGAAGTGGATGGCCACGTCCTTCTTCCTAGTCTGTCTTAGTCTGGAAGCTCCACTGAAACCTGTCCACTATGGGTGACCCTGCTGCTATTTGACATGCCTTTGGCGTGGCTTTCAGCATCACAGCAATGCACAGCCGCCACTGTATGACAGCCAACAGATGGGTGGTGTGGTTCCCTGATCAGGACACGAACCCGGGCTGTGGCAGTAAGAGCACTGAATCTTAACCACTCAGCCACCAGGGCTGGCTCATGGGCATATCTGCATGACACTGTTGAGTAAGAAGATGAGTTAGCTGTGGGCAGGGCTGGCTAGAGGGGAATTAAGCCAAGTGACTCCTGGTTGGATAAAAAAAAGGCAATCAGCTCTTTGTGGCTCTCACTGAAGCATGAAGAGGCCCACAGAAAGCCACAGAAAGAGGGCATGACCTCTGACATGCCTTCAGGAATATTTTCAGGTCTAAAAATGTCCTGGTACTTTATTGCTGGCAAAACATGACATCTTTACAGTGGCTAATTAGACCACTCCGGTGGCATGTCAGCCCAGGGACAGCTGATCCAGGGCATGCAGGACACCATGCTCTGGTTACACCTGATCCCAGCCCTGGATTGGGAGACACGCCCGGCTCCATAAACACGGGAAGCAGGGAGCCCGGGTGGCCCTGCTGGAGGAGTGAGGCCCCAGAGAGTGGAGCGCCTCCCCTGGGTCTTGCCTTGAGCTGGAGCTTGCCCTGCAGTCCAGAGTTGCTGTCTGAACTCTATTTGGATTTATGGGCTAGAGAGCTGCCGAGTTATAAAATTACTGCTTCCAACTGTAATCTAGAGAAATTGTGACTTCATATTACAGTTTTGACACATGCTCTGGATTTAATCTTACTGCTAATAAAATACGTTTTAGTTGACAGTTGGTTTTAATCAAAATTTTGACCCAAAAGGTGATAGTTACGATTGCTGCTTTTGCCGCCCAGTTTTTGTGGGCCTCACATAGGAGTATTCAGTCCTGGAAAGCTTCTTGGCGCCATAAAACTCTTGACATAATATGAAATTAAAGTCTTTGTCACAGCGTTTAGGAAAGACAAAACCCTAAGTTGCTTTACTGATAATCTGAGTCTGACGCCTTGAAATCCCCTGGCTTTAAATCTTGGAAGCGTTTGCCTGCTCCGTTGGAAATGGCTTCTCCCGACCCTTGGGTTCCCTATCAGGTTCCGTGAGGCTGGGTGAGCCAAGGCTGAAGACCTTCATCTGGGCATCCAGGAGGAGAGCGGTCTCGTGAGAGGACTTCCAGTGGGCCAGGCAGTGCCCCACCTGTTCTTCACCCCATGCAATTCCTGTCTGATAATTGCTCTTTCCTTAAGAACTTGTTCTTGTTTCTCAATCTGACAATTTATTTTTGAGCTCAGAATATGACGCCTTAGAAGTATGTGCTGGAAGAGTCTTTCATACTTAGCTCAGTCTGTTGGACTGGCAGCTCTAAGACACGCGCATACTAGGTCTCCCTTGCCCTTGGGCTCTTTGTGGTATTCTCGCGAGAGGTCGCGGTCGTGCTTGGTAGTCGTCGCGATAGTTCACTCACGCTCGGTCTTTCTCGCGATAGGTCACGCTCGCGCTTGGTGCTCTCGCTTTCCGGCCATGGGTCACCCTGGGGCCCGTGGCCCGCCTGGGGTCGGTCGTGCTCGTCCTTGGGCATGCCTGCGGTCAGTTGCTTTCTCTTTTTTCTGTCATATACACCCACTCACAATTAGAGAGGAAAATTCACCTCCACTTTGGGGATCCGATAACCTGGACCTGAAGAAACTGGCTGACTCGTGACCGCCAGTGAAGAGCCGCGTGTCCGATGACAAATACTGAATACGAGCAGGTTCCCTTCAGGCTGGACAGAGGCGAAGGAGCATCTCTCCTCAAAACCTCAGTCCGCAGTTTGGGGGCCGGTTTTGATCACTGGAGACACTTCCAAGCCACAGTTACCCCAGTGATGATTTTGGTGTGGGAGTCTTTGGATCCCGTATCACTTTTTTTCTTACTTTGGAACTTTTCCCTTTGTTTTCTCTGATTTCTCCCTCTGGCTTGGCGACCGCCCTAGTCTCTTTTTAGCCAGCTGTTTCCATGTCATATTCCTTACTGAAATACTGAAATCTCCTTGTAGAATCAGTGTCCAGATCAAATGTGTTTATGTATGTTTGTTTCAAAAGGTTTGTCAAAAGGTTTCCTATTTTTTGGGTCCTGTGCTCCCTCCGTGTCTCATGGTGTCCTCCTCCAAAGGGAGAAAGTTCACTTTTTTGGCTCTTCCAGAAACTGGAAAATAAAGAGCAAGTTCCTGTAGTCCCCTCGGTCCTCCAAACAGTCAGGCACTAAGAGAAGGCGGCTGTGAATCTGAGAACCCTTCACTGCCCTTTCAAGGTTCATGCGGTGACGAGGGCTGTCTTTTGAGGGAACATGTGTTTTTCTACCTACCTTTGAGGACTCATTTTGCTGACTCTTGTGTTAGCATAATATTCAGTTGTTCAATGAGAGAAAACAATTTCAAGGCAATGTTCTGGCAAAGAAAGAACAAGGAATTAGGGAACAACTGTCAATGTTAGGTCTGAGGCTCTGCCACTTACTAGCTGTGTGACTTTGTTCAAGTTACTTAACCTCTCTGTGCCTTGTTCCTATCTGTAAAGCGAGGATAATGCATTGTATTAAATGAGCAATGGCTGTAAGGTACTCAGAATCATGCCTGACACGTACTAATCTACTTGTGGCCACAGCAATCCTTGTCTAGGCTGCAAGTGAGGTCAGGGAGCTGTGGCCCTCACTTATTTGACAGTTTCATTTTTTTTTTTTGTGGGGAAGACCAGCCCTGAGCTAACATCTGTTGCCAATCCTCCCCTTTTTGCTGAGGAAGACTGGCCCTGGGCTAACATCCGTGCCCATCTTCCTCCATTTTCTTACATGGGACGCCACCACGGCATGGCTGACAGGCAGTGCGTCGGTGGGCGCTCGGGATCCGAACTCGCGAACCCCGGGCTGCCAAGCGCAGACTAAACCGCTGCGCCACCGGGCGGCCCTGACAGTTTCATTTTTAACCAACTCACTTCAGACATTGAGTCACTTGTTAAGGAGAAAAGCTTCCGAGTTGTGTGATCTACATTGGATCCTTCATCAAGGTTCTTCAGTGCAGTAGTCTGCCTGCTGGGATTCCAGACAAGGAGACAGTAAGGTAGATGCTGTGTTCTTCCCTTCCCATCCTCTTCCTCCTCATCAGGCATTTCTTTCACCTTTTTGCCTTTCATTAGGTTATAGCACTGAGCACATAAAAGCCAGAAAGCCACTGGCCAGGCAGTAGACAGGAGAGAGATGAGAGGTACTGATGCATGGATAGTAGCAGTGACCTGCCTGGCTGGGACTTTCTTGCTTGGCTTTAAAGGACCAGGTCTTCGGTGTCTAATTGAGCCTAAATGCCAATTTCTGTGCAAGAACACATCCCTCCAGGAATCAAGAGGAGTTTTTTCCCTTCCACTCTGGTGGTAGAAAGGCTGAAAATCTGAGCTTGTGAAAGCTTAGGTGTGTCCTGTATCTCGGGTTGCTTGTCTTACGTCTAATCAGTTATCTTGATGCTATTAATCGAGGGCAGGTCATTGGGAAGTGTTACCAATGAAATTCCTGAGAATCAGTGATTCAGAAACCAGTTTGGGAATTGAGAATATGAGAAACTGTATTTTTTTAAAGTTTAAAATATATTCCTTTCTACCTGCGAAGAACACATGAGGCCAAAAAGCTCAATACCTAAATATCATAATATTTTTCAGTTTCCAGACAAAATAGCTTTTTTGATACAAGAACTTTATTTCTATGTTTTGAAACTTTTAATTTCTTTCCTTCCATTGGGCTACCCTCAAAGATGTCTGTTTCTCCAATTTTCCTTGCAAATTTTCAATAGAGCTTATTTAGCTATTTGAGAATGTTAATTGTAGTTAGAGTAACTCGGGGTCTCTTATTTGGTCCAATATCAGGAAACAATATTTAAGAAAAACTATTGGTACTTTTAGTTTGAGATGACAATCTGCATGTGTGTGTTTATCTTCTCTCCTTCTTGAGCCCCCATTAAACCTACTGTGTGAGAGTAAAAGTTGCAACATCTACCACATCAAAGAAAATAAGAGGCAGTTATCAGCAGATGAGATGTAAATCATTTTCAAGCAGATGGAAGGATGATGGCTGGTGGAGCCTAGAGTACATGTGGAGATCTGCAACTGTGGAAGGAGCCCTAGCAGAGTCCTCACAAGCTCTGACCTTGGGATGTGTCTACTGCGAAGGGCTGAAACGTAGGGCCCGGTTATGCACTCAGCTGTCAGTACCCCTCTCTTCTGCCCCCACTGCGGAATGGCAGGTAGTTTTACCCCAAGTAAAATATTCTTCCGATTCTTATCTTTAAAGACATTGAATGACTTTCGGGTGATAATGAGGGCAGTCAGTATGGTATTGGTACCTCAGAGAAGCATATATAGAGATATCAGTATATTCTGATGAGAAACAGGAAATTTCTGAATCAGAGAACTGACCTTGTGTTACTTACAGAGCTTCTTAGTGCTCCAGTCCCCATGGGATGATGCCATCAGAGGCTGATGTGGCCCTGTGTATTAGTTTGCTAGGGCTGCTGTAACAAAGTACCACCGAGTAGGTGACTTAAACATGAGAAATGTATTTTCTCACAGTTTTGGAGGCTAGAAGTCTGAGGTCTGGGTGTTGGCAGGGTTGGTTCCTTCCAAGGGCCTTGAGGGAAGGCCTCTCTCGCTGGCTTATAGATGGCCATCTTCTCCCTGTGTGTTCACATCCTCTTCCCTCTACATGTGTGTGTCCAAATTTTCTCTTCTTATAAGGACACCAGTCATTGGATTAAGGCCCACCCTAATGTCCTCATTTTAACTTAATCATCTCTGTAAAGACCCTATCTCCAAATATAGTTACATTCTGAGGTACTAGGTGTTAGGATTTCAACATGTGAATTTGGCAGGGAGGAGGATGCAATTCAGCCCATAACACCCTGCATGTGCAACTGGGTTGTACCGTAGAGGAGGACTTCCTGAATTAGGAGACCTGGAGCTTATATAGGGTGGCTGGCACGTCTGCCCCCCTCGCTCTGGTGGGGAAGAGAGAGATGGGACTCTGGAATATAAGCAAGTCCCCTCTGGGGAGGGGAGGGGAGGGGACAGCAGAGGAGGGGAGAGGAAAGTCACTAGGGTTTTACTTACCTGAATTGTAAACAAATGGCTCCAGGGGAGATACTTCTAAATCTCTCTGGAGCAATATACAATCTCTAGCTTGCAAGCATACAAATATATATATATATATATATATATATATATATATATATTTTTTTTTTTTTTTTTAGTGAGGAAGATTAGCCCTGAGCTAACTCCTGTTGCCAATCTTCCTCTTTTTGCTTGAGGAAGAGTGGCCCTGAGCTAACATCTGTGCCATCCTCCTCTATTTTGTATGTGGGACACTGCCACAGCATGGCTTAATGAGTGATGTAGGTCCATGTCCAGGACCTGAACCTGTGAACCCCGGGCCGCTGAAGTGGAGTTCGCCAAACTTAACCACTGCTCCACCGGCTGGCCCCCCCCAATGCATATTTTTAATTCAATCATCCTTTAATCACATTGGCCAGTGCTCTTTGCTGTGAATGCCTGGACTGTGCAAAAATGTGAAAATATTCCTGGAGAATTGTTTCCTAACACCCAACAGTCTTTTTATTATTGAAATTTGAATATGAATGGAAAACCAAGGATTACCAAGCATGTAACTGAAACTTACAATGAAAAAGGCCAAGATAAACAGAAAAAATGACTACTGAGGAAAAAGAGCTAATTCAATGAAATGCATAGAATTTAAAACCATCTGATTGGTATGGATCTGCAGTCAAGAATATTTCATCCTGAAAATAAGAATAAGATTCTATTACAGAGTTACAGTATTGGAAATGTGTATTGATTGTGGAATTTAAAAAATCAATGAAGAGGCTAGAGTAAAGATACAGTCAAGAAAATGTCCTAGATAAGGGCTAAAAATATAAAAAGATGGGGACTATGGGAGAAAATAGAGACATAGAAGATCAGTCCTAAAGCTGTGGCTGTACTGTCTAATACAGTAGCCACTAGCTGCATGTTGCCATTTAAATTTAAATTAATAAAAATGAAACTAAAAATTCAGTTCTTTAGTGACACTAGTCTCATTTCACTTGCTCAATAGCCATACATGGCTAGCGGCTATAGCATTGGACACTGCAGATTTATGGAAAATTTCCATCGTTGCAGCAAGTTCTGTTGGATAACCCTGGCAACCAGTAAGGGTTAGAGAGAGACTAGAGAAAAAGGGAGGGACTTTTCAGATAAATAATACAGGAAGACATGACTCTTCATGTCAAAAGGCCCTACATACAGCCAAGCAGAGTGAATTTTAAAAAGATATACCTAGACATATCATTGTGAAATTCCAGGGAATAAAGGATAAAGAGAATATTCTGAAAAATTCAAGAGAGGGATAAATACAGATATCTACAAGGAAATAAGAATTAGTGGTGCTAAAGTTTGAAGGGAAGATGATTTTAAGCCTAGAACTGTTTCTACCCAAACAATCAAATTTGAAGACAGATAAAGAGAGGACACTCAAGACTCAGAAAATTAGCTTCATGCATATCCTTTCTCAGAAAGTTACTTGAGGATACACTCTAGCAAAACAAGAAAGGAAACCAAGAAAAATAAAAACATGGGATCCAGGAAACAGTGGGTCCAACCCATAAAAGCAATTAAGGAAGTCCTAGGAAGACAATCAGAAAAGAGGCCTAGATTAACCCATTCAGAGTAGAATGGGACAGTGCCCTCCAGGAGGAAATTCTCTGGAAAAAAAAAAGGAAATTACTGGAGTGTGTACTGTGATTGAGAATTTAGTAAAACCTGGATATGTGTATCAGTTTCCTAGGGCTGCTGTAACAAATTACCACAAACTGGGTAGCTTAAAACAACAGAAATTTATTTTCTTACAATTCTCGAGGCCAGAAGTCTGAAATCAAGGTGTCATCAGGGCTGTGCTCCCTCTGGAGGCTCTAGGGAGAGAACCTGATCTTTGCCTCTTCCAGCTTCTGGCAGTTGTCAGCTTCCTTGGCTTGTGGCCGCATCACTCCAGTCTCTGCCTCTATCTTCCTCTGTGTATCTGTGTCCTCTCCTCTTCTTATAAGAACACTTGTCATTGGATTTAAGGCCCACCTGGGTAATCCCAGATGATCTCATCTCAAGTTCCTTAATTTAATTATGTCTGCAAAGAACCTTTTTCCAAATAAGGTCACATTCACAGATTCCAGGGATTAGGACATGCGTATATCTTTTGGGGTCCGCCAGTCAATCCACTATGTAAAGGTATCTGTTAGAATAGAAAAAGAGAGTATCTTCTTTATTTTGATACTAGATGCATTCTCCATTGGATGGCACAGTGAATCCATTGAGAAGGAAATGTAATCCTAGCATATTATTTGGCTCTGTAACAAATAATACCTATATTGTTAATAATGTAAATTATGTGTCATAACATAAAAAGGTGGTATGTATCAACTTTTGGAATGAACCTATAGACAAATAACAAAAGATACAACAGTTGCTACTGAACCGTGTATAAATGTCCTTAGATTTGGTAATGTAATGGGTGACAGAGGTGGGAGAGGAAGTGGATGTGAGGTGCCATGAAAAGTTGAGCACCGATGTGCTTCTCTCACAAACTGAGCAACAAGACATACTGTCTGGTAAATAAAACAATAAGTGGGGTGTTTGGTATATTATATTATCTGAGGTTTCACAGTTGTTCTGTAGAAGAACTGGGAATGATGTCTGAGTGAGGGGGACAAGAGATGGCTGGTAGGTGAGTTGAATCCTCACTGTAGGAAGCCAAAGACAATGTGTAAAGTTGCCAAACCATGAAAACCAGTAAGTGGCTGTCGGAACCAGTTAAATAAAGCATGCTGCATTTTTGAGAGCATTTTTTATACTAGTTCAGGAGCTTGGCTAGATCCCAAGGGGCTTTTTAATCACACATTTTCTGTGATTAGCAGTGTGGCCTGATAATGGCATATTTGTCTTCCACGAGTAGTTCAAAATTTTAAAATAGGCATTTTGCCATTTTCTGAAAACTAAGTTCCACAGCAATATTTTTATTACATTTTCTTTCCCAGTAAGTGAGCTCAAAGGAGTGATCCTGAAAATTATGCTTATGGTGGACTTAAGTAAAAAGGATTTATGCAATCAAATTTACAGATTGTTTTTTATTGATCACAACTCTTATGCTAGGGATCAATTTTAATCTAGTTGGCATCTTTAATTGCTTATCCACTTAAAAAATTAACTCCAGTGGATGGAAGAACCCCTTCTAATGTGAATTGTTTTTGCTGTTAGTGAAAATATGGTATGTTATTTGTTATAGTCAGGAAAAAAGAAGACAGAATTGCTGAGTAGGCCATTACCCCTTTGTAAAAAAGGACGATGAATGAAGGAAGGCTCTCCCCTCGAGCAGAGTCCCATTCAGCACATCCTTTAACATTTCCAGCATGTGGATCTTGCCTGCTCTGGTGTAACATAACCATTCATTCATAACACAGACTTCTCAGTACCATCAATATACCAAGTACTGAACTCTTTTGAGATACAGGTATGAATATTCCTTCAAGAAATTCAGTCCTATTACTAATGCTTTGCCCCTTGTTGATATGCTCTCTCCTGGTACCTGGTTTTATTCAGTTCCTTCTGAACCTACTGAATCAGACCTCAACCTGCACGTACAGGAAAATTTAACGTCCTTTCTCCGGTTCTCAGAACATGGAAGAACTGTAGAAAAATACTCACTCCTGAGTTTCTTTCTGCCATGGGAGTTATATGCCCATCTCTTCCAGCAAGGCAATATTTCTCACTTCCCAGTTACTTTCATTGAAGAACTCGTGGTGACCTTGAGTACTTTTCTTAACTTTCCACCCCTTATCCTTTTTTACCCTCAAAACAGACTTCAGGTGTAAGTAAGCTCCTCATGGATTCTACAAGGGACCTCTATTTCCCAACCTGCCAGCAGACATCTGTGTTCTCCTGCATCTCTTAGGTCTCCTTAGTGCGCCATCCCTGCTGTCCATAACATTCCCTCCCACTTGTCTAAGACATTAGATCTACTGTTAGCACTCTTTTTATCCACACATTTGACTGTTCTTTTCCTGCTCTTCTTTATTCCTTTTGCCTATAAACATACCCAGATCATGTTAATACTTCTTAAGCCAACACTGGACCCTCTATTGCTTCCAATTTCCCCCCTTTCTCTCATTTGAATATTTGTTCTTTATTCACTCTGGAAACTTTTACTGGGAGGCAGTATAGCAGAATGGAATCCCAGTTCTGCTGCTAACTGTGTAAACTTGGACAAACTTCCTCATCTGTGAAATGGCACTAATGATATTACGTATTTCATTCATGGTGTTTGGAAAAGTTCATTAACAGTACGTGGCATGATGTACAACTTGATGTAGCCATTCTAGAAAATGCCATGCGATAGAACATTACTGTTTGCCCAATATGAGTTGAAGATGACGGAGGACACATCGGCATGGTAGTCAGGGCTTGGTTCCAGGTCTTTTGAGCAGAAAGGGATTGATTGGTGATTGGGTACTTGGGAGATCAATGAGAGGGCTGGAGGTGCTGACCCTGGGCTAGCTCCAAGAATGACCTAGAGAACAGCCCCTGACGTGGCCCTCCACCGAGGAAGGGGTCAGGGGAGCCAATGGAGCTGCTGACTTCAGGAGCACACCCTGTAGCTGAGACCAGGGGCCACGTCTCCACTGTTGCTGCAGCTGCTCACAACACCCCCGAAGCTTGTGGCCTTGGGATACTCGATGGGGCTGCTCCCACGAAGCTGGAGACTGGACACACAGCAGCCAAAGTGGCAGGAGGGGGTCTCTGCCTCTCCTCCTTCTTCCAAATCTCATGTGAGCACATCTAATTGGCAAACCTATGTCAGTTGCCTCCAAAGCCTTACATGTATGGAGTCTGGGAATGCCGTTTTTAAATTTTTTCAGCCTCTGCAGGACAGAAAGGCACACTAGAAGGAAGTTCGAAGGATTTGGGGTGCCAGTCCTCCTTATCTACCCCAGGGGCTCAGCAAAAGCCTTCTTAGAGAAGGAAGGCTTTGGTTGGTCTTTGGGGATAAACGGGATTTGGATCAATGGGACATATTGTAGGTTGTCTCTTCCTAGCCCATCAGGTTTCTCTACATGTCATCTGGTGATCAAGCACTTCCTCTTCCAGCTTCTCTGGCTCCAGAGTTCTTCTTCAGAAAAGGCCCCTCCTGTTGGCCTCTTAACTCGGGAACCCTTGCTTTCATCCTCAACCCTTCTGAACCGGTTGCTCTATAAAGTGCCACAGAGATCTTCTGTCAAATTCTGGACCAAATCCAAGCTCCTCTTTTTGTTTTTAAAGACTCTTCACGTAGGCACCAGAGATCTATCACTTCCTGTGTTTCTTCCTTTGCAAAATGAGCCCAGCTCTTCCTTTCATCTCAGGCTCAACCACTTAATGGCTCTTTCATGTGTCTGCTTGCTGTTGCCTGTGCGTCCTCATCGAAACAGCGTTGTCACATGCCTGGAATGCTCCTTCCTCGTCAGCCCACTGAGACCCTCTGCAGCTCCTGAGACCCCTCTCCTGGGGGAGGCCTTCCCCCACCAGCACCGGCGTTCTCTCTATATCATAGTAAGGGTTACGCTCCATTTTACGTTTTTTTTTTCAGTTGCATTTTAGTGAATATTTTCATTCTAAATTATAAATAAACACTTGGGATTGATTTGTTTGTTGCTTAAAAAGTTAAAATTGGTGGTTGGCACATGCCTTTAAGGTATTTGGGAAAAAACAACCCACCAGCAACATAGTAGAATGGAAAATAGAGGAATTAGAAACAGGAATTAAAAACAAAAACAGACACCAAATCGTAAAGATCAAGAAGTAAAAAAACCCACTATGTGATGATCGGGGAAGCTCTTTCTGTCATGTGGCCAGCCTCTCTTACGGGAAATCTCAACTCCTAGAATTCTAAGCACATGAGAAAATAAAGAACGGTCTGGGAGAGAGGGAGAAAAAGATTAAAAGATTAATTCATTGGAAAAAGTATTTAAATCAATAGTAGTAAAAGGTGATTATGTATTTTAAATATTGGCTTATAAATACTGAAATTCATCCAGGCTGGTCAAGAATCATTTCATGGGGTGTGCAGCATAATGCAAAATCATAGTTTTTGATGGATTTCCCATCTTTGTCCCTCTTATATTAAAATCGTAGTCTACAGAATGGAAGTTGGTAGGATTCTTTCATTTTTTTCTAATATTTTTATATCACTTTTTATACTAACTCCTTGTCCTGGGTTAAAAAACTCCCTCTGTTTTCCAGGTATTTTCAGTCCTCAGTTTGGAGAGGATGTCCCTCCCTGCTTCTGGTTCCCTCTGCCCGCTGAGGCTGGGGTTGGCAACGTGCCAGATTTCTGGTTCTGTCTTTATTGTTTAGAGCCATGTTTCATCAGCAGGCATCCATTATCCTTGAAATAGCTCTGATTCCCAGCTTGCCACTTGTCTCTAGTAGCCAAATCCCCAGAGCTGGACTGCAGCATCACAGATGTTACAGATGCAGTCTGCAGATGACAGTCAAGACCGCGGATCTGTGCTCTCAGTTTCTCTAGTTCTGCTCACAGAATGATGGAATCCTGGGGCTGAGAGGGACGTGGGGCCTCCAAAAGATCCCAAGCAACACTGAGAGAACCAGAACCACCTCCTGCATTTTAATTGAATCAAGAATTCTAACTGATTTGGAAAACATGTGAAGCTCATCTTTTAAAAATCACTTAGAACAATATATATGCATATGTGTGTACACACACACACATCAGAACAAAACCAGTCTCAAGAATTGGTTGACACAGAGGCTGTAATTATTGTTATTATTTTAAAATTAATAATAATATTGATATTTTACTATTTTTATAGTTATTTTCTAATATGAATTTGAAATGTAGGCAGTATAATTTTCAGAGTTTTATAATGGCTGATTAATTTTTTTTTGTCTTAAAACCACAGACATTTATTGTCTCGCAATTTTGGAGACTAGAAGTTTGAAATCAAGGCATCGGCAGGGCCGTGTGCCCCCTGAAGGCTCAAGGGAAGAATCCTCCCCGGCCTTCTCCAGCTTCTTGTGGTTGCTGGGAATCCTTGGCTTGTAGCTGCATCACTCCAGCCACATGACCTCTTCCCCCTGTTCTTCACATCATCTTCCCTCTGTGTGTGTCTGTCTCTGTGTCCAAATGTCCCCTTTTTATAAGGACGCCAGTTGTATTGGATTTGAGTCTACCCTAATGACCTCATTTTAATTCATTTCTGTAAAGACCCTACTTCCAAATAAGGTCACGTTTCTGAGGTACTGGGGGTAGGACTCGAACATGTTTTTGTAAGGAGGAGGACACAGTTCTACCCATCATTGCCCCCGAGAATCAGTCAGCACAAGCCCAAACTCTGTGGTCAGTGGCTCCCACCTCCCTCTTATGGGGAAGTTTCACGGTTCCTCTCTGCACTCCCTTCAGCAAGTTGAACAATCTCCATTCTGACTTCAGATGGGTTCCTTGTGGTCTTTGACAGCTGGTCTTCGAAAGTTCTATCATTTTAGATTGTCCTACATACCACCATGGTATATGTACCATGCTTCACTAACCTCTGCTCTTACAAGGCCAGTCTAAGCTCAGTATTAACCAGATAGTCCCTCCACCCACCGTGGGTTACATAATAGAATGAAACCACGTAACCAGCATTCAAGTGGAAGCACCTCTATTTATTAGCCGTAAGTTATTGATTCTAAACCACAGTCGTCTTATCTGTAAAATAAAGGTATAATAGTACTTACCTCATTGGAAATTAGGCTTAAATGTAATAATGCAGGGGGCCGCCCGGTGGCGCCGCGGTTTAGTCCGCGCTTGGCAGCCCGGGGTTCGCGAGTTCGGATCCCGGGCGCCCGCCGACGCACTGCCTGTCAGCCATGCTGTGGCGGCGTCCCATATAAAGTAGAGGAAGATGGGCACAGATGTTAGCCCAGGGCCAGTCTTCCTCAGCAAAAAGGGGAGGATTGGCAACAGATGTTAGCTCAGGGCTGGTCTTCCCCACAAAAAAAAAAAAAAAAAAATGTAATAATGCAGACAAAGTACTCGCCCAGCCCAACTAATTATTCAATAAATGTTGGCAGTAATGATGATTAATAGTGATGTCAGTTACTATTAAAATTGTTGGGAGATTATCAGAAACACTCATTTCGGAAACTTTCCAGGATCCATAAAATTTCAGAATCGTTGAGCTAGATCAGTCCTTAGAGATCCTGGTTGATTAAATTTTTAATGTTTCATATTTATTGTACAAACTGCATTGTAATGAAAATAACATAAAAGAAAAAATTCCATTATCATGCCAAGTTAATAGGTCCTCCATCCTCCTCAGTTATTTTCATTTTTCCAAAAACTCTTCCAGGCCAAGTCTGTAAGCAAAAATCAGTTTATGGTGTTATAATTTCAGTGTGGACAGAATTTTGTGTTGTTTATTTTTCACCATATTTTATACTAGAAACATGTTTCAGTGGTGGCACATCTCCTTCATAGTTAAAAATTACAGCAAAGGTGCATCTGACTCCTCTTGTGCTTACTTTCTCCCCAGGCCATTGTTTCGGTGGCCAGCTTCATGCAGGTGCGACCTGATTGCACCTCCTACAGCTTGCTCTGTGCCCTGCTGCTTCTCCAACTCATGTAACTGCTGGAGCCCACCTGGCATTCATACAAGCACACCTGGGAAGAGACTTCCCATTGGGCATGCCTTGACCAATAGGGATGGGAGGTAAACATTCCCTTTCTCTGACCCTTGACCCCACGAGTCTGAGGCATGTTCTAGACAGCTCCTCAGAAGAGTCACCCCAGTTCCAACTCATCTTCATTTTCCAAAATAAACCACCTGCACTGAAGCCCTTGCCTCAGGCTCCTTTCTCGGGAGGGCTGTTGCTAAGACAGTCGGCAGAGTGGCCCTCTAAGTTGTTCACACTGTGATCTCTTCAGTGGGCTCCATTCTGTTATATATTTAGGTAATTTCAAATTTCTGTGGTTCTGAAGCTGCATTGAACATTTTTATGCCAAAGGCTTTTCTTTCTTTCAAAAAGAAGTTTTAGGACAAACTCAACGAGCAAGGTCACCGAGTAAAAGACCATAAGCCTGTTCACAACGGGCTGTAGATCGTTACTGCCAACTCGCTTCCCTAAAAGGCTGCGTTAACTTAGAGCACCACCAACATGTGAGTGTAACCATTCAGCTGCCGTCTCTTCAGTAATTTAAATCTGGCGCCTCAAATAGGAGGAAAATGTGCCATCCTTTATTGTTTTAATAACAATTTGTGTTTCCTTCATGGTTAGGAGGGTTGAGCATGTGTCTTCCTTCTGTTTGCAGTATGTGTACCTCTCACCTGAGTTTGGCCTTTGGTTCTGGCTCTTGTAAAGTCTCCAAGTGTAGGAGGTCTCCACATAGCACAGGCAAAAGAAAACCTAGAAGTGGCAGAAATTTTGCATGAGATAGCAGAGGTGGCATCAGATTTGGCCTTGACCATACCAGCTGGCATCCTACAGCATCGCAGGGAAGACTGGTGAGGAGGGCGGAAGGTAAACAGTCCCTGGGTTGTTTGCTGAGATGCTTCTTGATGGCTTGTTAAGGGGCTTTCATCAATAATTTATGGTTCTCATGGTTATTCTGTAGAAGATTTCTCTCCACCTCTGCTGCCAGGGTCCTGTTAATGAGTTTCTAATATGCTGAATTTTTCCCTGTTGTTTCTGTTGAGAATTGGTGATATTTTGTTACTAATTCTATTCACTGTCTTCCATCCTCCTTGTTGGTGTTCCAGCAAGCATGACATCAGCACTCTCTTTCGTTTCTCTTTTTTTGTGTGTGAGGAA
Organism: Tapirus indicus; assembly: GCA_031878705.1. Lineage (NCBI taxonomy): Eukaryota > Metazoa > Chordata > Mammalia > Perissodactyla > Tapiridae > Tapirus > Tapirus indicus. The sequence continues at coordinate 33,154,351 of CM062936.1, read as the reverse complement.
AACCAGCTCTGAGCTAACATCTTTTGCCAGTCCTCCTCTTTTTGCTGAGGAAGACTGGCCCTGGACTAACATCTGCGCCCATCTTCCTCTACTTTATACGGGACGGCGCCACGACATGGCTTGACAAGCAGTGCATCTCTCCACGACCGGGATCCGAATGTGTGAACCCTGGGCCGCCCAAGCGGAGTGCACGAACTTAACTGCTATGCCACCGGGTCGGCCCCTCTTTCATTTCTCTTGATGTCATAATGTTAGGTACACAGAGAACCTCTGAGGACAACGAGTTGAGTTTTGTCTTCCATGGATGGGAGGGGGCAATAGCTAAACAGGCCTGGTCTATATGGTTCAAATGCAGAGAAATATTTATCTAGATCTTACAAACACGAAAACTCAATTGGGTCTAATTAACGCAGGTGACCCTGACTCTGTGCATCTGGTGGTAGAAGACCTATAAAGTAAATTACATAGCACGTGCCCTGCCCTACAGCACATCCATGCATACTTGCACACACACCTTCTCCCTGCCCCGTGCAGAAATGGAGAAAGGCAGAGGTGGAAGATGAGCTCACACACATCCAGTACATCTGAAGCTGGTAAGTGGACTGCTATTAGTCTTGTCATAGACTGAGTTCACACATACACATATTTGCAAGTCCAGGGTACATGAAAGGATTCGGTAAGTCTTCTTGAATACTTGAAGGAGGTTAACTAGTTAATATTTCTAGTTTACATGGAAATTATCACGTATGGTGAAAAGGTATCTGTAATGATTGAACTGATTGTTCCTTGGAACGAAGGAGTAGGGAGAGGGGTGTCCCAGGCATAGGCAAGTGCAGAGGGGAGAGAAGATGGTGTGTCAGCAAACTGCAAGTAATTCCATATTAACAGATGGATATCACCTCCTAGGCCATCCATTGATTCAGTAAATATTTACCTAGTTCCCGTTCTCTGCCTGGCATTGTGCACCATTATCCAAATAAATAGGAGGTGTAGTTTTGGTTGGCTTGGACTTATTTGATTACTATGTCATCAGTTCTAAAACATGCGTTTTAACACTTCTGGAATTGGTGTGTGTGTACCACAATCAGTGGAGTCTTAGATTAGATTAAAAAAGCTATTAGTCATTATTGTATTTGGCAGTGCTTAAAAAAATATAAATATAGCAGAGAAGTCCAGGCTCACAGCTCAAGAAAACTTGAGCGGTTATGCCCTGACCTATAGAACAGGTAAGTCCAGTGAGTGATACATTAACTTTTACTTGGGTGTTTTCATTTCTTTTAAACTTACTCTGAATTAAATGCTATTTTTATTAGTAATTTAAAAAAAATAGTTATCTTTCTTTTTAAATCATTATCCTGCTATGACTAAACATAAACAGTTAGGTCTTGTTCTGTTCTCGTTCTTCCATTTTCTGGGCATTTTCCAGGCATGGATAATTGGCCACATAATAACCATATTTTTGAAATGCCACAAGAGGTAAAATTCATAGTAAGGATTATTTAGATACTATATCGACATCTGTGTCTATATCTGCATATCCCAAAACAAGTCATTGATTGATTGATTGGGGAGGGCATGTGTATTGTGCTGGTGGCCATCACACCCACGAGCCCAACACGAAGGCAGCCACTGCGGTTACCATGGCGTTAAGAAACAATGTAAATATAAAATTATTCCCAAATCTAAAGTTTATTTTAAAAAACCTAACAGGCCAGATAGATATGCTTTGTGCAGTCTGTGCTTCATCCGTTAGATGAGGGTTGACCCTTTATCATGACAGTGTACTTACAGCGAGAGCAGCAGTAATTTAAATTAGTTGCCCGTGGCTAACAGCGCTCCTTGGTGGACGTGGGAGGTGAGGACCACTGGCTTCAACTCTCTGCTCTCCTCACCGGGGAGGCTGCCTGGTGGCTCTTGTGCTTCTGTGGGGCCCTGTACCCAGGTGTCGGTTCTCCATCCCTCCTCCCTCCTCCTTCTCCCGCCTCTTCTCTCTTCCTCTCTCCTGCCTTTTCTCTTTTTTCATATTGGTCAAATTCTCATTTTATTTTATTTTTTTTCATGATTTTATTTTTTTATTTTATTTTATTTTATTTATTTATTTTGTGAGGAAGACTGGCCCTGGGCTAACATCCGTGCCCACCTTCCTCCACTTTATATGGGGCGCCGCCACGGCATGGCTGACGGGCAGTGCGTCGGCGGGCGCCCGGGATCCGAACTCGCGAACCCCGGGCTGCCAAGCGCGGACTAAACCGCTGTGCCACCAGGCGGCCCCCTCAAATTCTCATTTTAAAGAATATATTTTAGTTCTTCTTGCTTTTGCTTTTTATAGCCTTTTTCTAAGCCTATCTTAAAACTTATGTCAGTTTTAGGATGATCACTGACTATTTTTGTAAGGACCACTCAGCAACAGGTCTTCAATCTATTCAGGTTAAATTCATGAAGTTTTTTTTCTTTGAACAAATGCTTAAATATCATATAAGACATTAATGATGTGCCCAGGAGGTGATGATGTGATCATTCAGGTTAGAGAATTATTGAAACCTGGTTTTAAAATCGTCACAGCGAGGTCACGCTAGAGCAAAGTGCAAAATATGAGATTTGGAGAGGAGGGTTCCACAGAGTTGCTAAAGGCCAGATCTCCCAGTCGTTCTTTATTGGTGAGTGTGAACAGTGATCATCCTAGCTGGGGATGCCAGTTAACTGAATGAATGAACGAATACCTGAATGTATGTCTGGCAATTTAAGTCAATTCACTTTTATAAGTCTGCTTGGCAGTGGCTCAACAAAACCATTGAAATACAGTAGTTTTCTCTGTTCTTCCTAATCCTCATGTGCTCTTACTATGCACAAAAGACAGATGGAAATTAAGGCAAATCTGCCAAAGGAAAAATTCTACTGGACGCAGTGTCCAGCTCACCCCTCACAATGCCCACCTTCCCAAGGTGATATAAGAGCAGAGGGTAATAAAACTACCCACAGCCACGTGGATTGTGTCCCAATGCATAGTCCTTTGTGCTGTTAAGTGACCGTGTGGTGTATTTCACCCTTTCTCGTGGGGATCATGCCTCCCTGAGCACTGATTGGTTTGTCTTTTTACACACTCTCGCCGGTCCACCCTCACGTCCCATGTACCAGGGCTGGCCCTGATCCAGCTGTGATGTTGCCTCCCAGTTCTTCCCTTCTCCTCCTACTTTCTGGTGTATGTTTCTCCTGCCCCTCCTCCACTGGGCAGCGCCCCGCAGAGCTACTTCTGGTTCCTCATTGCTTTGGCTGCTCCTCTCTGGGTATTTCCGGGTCATCTAAAAGCTGCTCGGACCCAAGAAGTAGAAGTCTGGGAGTAGAATCTAAGACATGATGGATGGCAGATATTTTGGGGTGAGGAATTCAGTCTAGTTCCACTCAAATCCAAATATGAGGTGGTAGAATTACTAGTGATTTTTAAAAATTCTGTTACTCCATATTTTATTTTTCTACAATGGGCAGCTCTTTTCTTTATAGAGAAGTGGAAAGAGCTTGGATTTTGGAGTCTGACACATCCCAGTTCAGTCCTCTGTCTGTTGCCTGCTAGCTTTGTGACCTTTAACGGAAAAGACTTGCCCTCTCTGAGCTTTAGGTGTTTCATCTGTAAAACAAAGATGTCACCTACCTGAGGATTGTGAGGATTAGAAATAAGATATGTAAAATAGATGCTATATAGAGGGGCACGGCCTGGTGGCACAGCGGTTTCGTCCGCGCTTGGCAGCCCGGGGTTCGCGGGTTCGCATCCCGGGCGCCCGCCGACGCACTGCCTGTCAGCCATGCCGTGGCGGCGTCCCATATAAAGTGGAGGAAGATGGGCACGGATGTTAGCCCAGGGCCAGTCTTCCTCAGCAAAAAGGGGAGGATTGGCAACGGATGTTAGCTCAGGGCTGGTCTTCCTCACCAAAAAAAAAAAAAAAAAATAGATGCTATATAGGAAGCTCTCCATAAATGCTACTGTTAGTATCATTACTGTGATGATTATTATGTTCAGATGCAACATAGTTTAGACTGATAAATGGTTTTTTAATAGGTTTGATTAAATCACAAAGAAGTGGTAGATGCTGATGTGGAAATGAAAGATCTGAGGGAATGACTATAATTTTCAATTCTTTTCTGTGTAATATTTGATTCATACAAAAGAATGCAGCACATATGTAAGTTGTGAAGGACAGAAATAAAGTGGACATGATCACTCCGTTCATGCTTTCCCCCATCCTCCTACACTACTCCTCTTCCCCAGCCCTCCCCAGGGAACCCCTCTCTCAGCTTTGGGTTTCTCACTGAGGATGAACTTCTGCAAAACATGAGCCGATTGAGTTGCTATAAACGCCCTGAGCCCATCAGCCAAATCTGACCCCATTCATTCTTTCATTAATTCATTCATTTAACAAATACTCTGCATGGCACCCCCCCATTTCTAGGTGTGCTTCCCTCCTCTGTATTTTTTTCTCTTTTGGAGCCTTCTCACCTGCTGCTTCCTGTCAGTTCCATAGTGTTTCATTGTTTCCTTCTTGGCATTTCTGATGTTAGAATTGACATTGCTTTATAATTTGTCACAGTCGTTCTTGAGGATAGTCCAGCCTTTCCCCATGCCTGTTGACAGGGACTGAAAACTAATTCTTCAAGATGTAATTTCCAGTCAGTATTAGGCCCACCACTATTAACTATCCCATAGTTACAGATTTTCGCCTGTACGAAGAGCTGTACTGAATGCCTATAAAAATGCTCAGCCCTGACTACATCTTGATAAATGGCTAAATTATCTCTTAATTGAGTACAAGCAAAATACAATAGGAGAAAAAGAGAAGTGTTCAAACACTGCAGCTTCTTCAAGGGAAATTGAATAAGCGCTCTTTCATGTCTGAGTTTTTAAAAGTGGGTTTAATGACACTGTTGTGTAGCTAATGCCGTGGAAACACACATCCTCCCCTGAGTGTCGGCGCATAATAACGGTATTTAAGCTAGCTCGTGAAAAAGGGCCTTCCCTGGCTGTTTCGTGTCGCGTTTCTCGTGTGATCACTTGGACAACCTGATGTAAAAATATTTTGGCTGCAGGTGTCACAAGTGACACACTGGACCCTCTCTCCCCAGTGTGTAGGGACAAAAGCGGGTTCTTTTAAGACCTGCACTTTTAATGAACCGTCTTATTGTAGACACTCAGAATCTAATAGTGTGCCTTTTGGTGAAGTTGTTGAGAATTTTAATGCATTTTAGTTCTCATTCATCACGGCCTATGTGCTCCTAGCGGGAGGGTCTTTAGAAATAGGATTAACTTCTACAGGAATGCATTAGCCATGCCACAGAAGTAGGCAATGTGCTAACTAGTCTGATAGATTGCTCCAACCTTCAAATCCTTCTGGCCGTCCCCCTCCCGGACTTTTTTCCCTTTATTGACAGCTTCTCATTGAATGGCTCGAAGCATTAGTGTATTTAGGAGTTAGATGTTTTGTATGATCCTAGGCTGATCTCATATTCCCTTTCTGAAATTAATTCGACACTGCTTTACATGTTAATCCGCAAAGGATTGATTTGGAGAAGGTCAGAGCAGTGCAGCCTCAGAAAATGGAAGAAAAGCTCCACTTAGAACAGCTCATTTCAGTTCCCAGACCTAAGCCTGGCTGCCTTTTCATTGTGCCACTTAGACAGCTGTAGGCGGCTTGGACACCTCACAGAATACATCAAACAGTGGGGTTTGATGTGGGCTGTAGGATCGGTGGACTAATTAAGTTTAGCTTGGTTAACCAATTGCAGTTTGCAAATTGAACAATTGCACTTTGAAAGCTTCTGACACAATAGAACACAGAATCTTCTTTTTAGGCATAAACATTCCCAATAATGGAATAGTACTTTTTGAAAGAAGCTTATACCAAATCCACACAATTTGGATGTCTCTAATGTAAAGTTCGTTTCACTGGTAACAAAACTCCAGTCTCCTTTATTCAAGGAATTGCATGATGTCAAAGGCAAGTAGCCCCAGTGCAGTGGGTGGGGAAGGAGGTGGAGGAGTGGGGTGAGGGAAATACCCCGTGGGTGCAGAATAGGTGTTTGAGAATTAAGAGATTTAAATTCTTCTACTTTCTTTAAATTTTTAAAGCTTGAGCCATAGTCCAACAAATGTTGGAGAACTGATCAGAACTGTGGCAGAAGATAAGTAATGGTTTTTGGAAGATGTAAACCCAGAAAATCAAATTAAGGCGAATGCAGGGTCGTTTGGCAAAACAACTCAATTTTATAGGGAAGCCAGTTAAGTCGACACTGAGCAGAGACACAAATGGTAAGACCAGAGTAATTCCAAATGCAAGTAAAAAGGACAGTGTCAATGTTTATCACTACCTTTACATTGACGGATTCCACGATAGTGTTTTTTTCTTTTTGAAAATAATGTATATAATGCATCCTCTTACCTAATGCTTATCTCATTTTAATCTAATCGTAATCATCGAATGCTTACTGTTTGCTCTGGAAAGTTCCTACAACAGTCATGGTGTATTGCAGCCAAACAAAGTTGCTCTGAATGATTGCCAGGAAGGAGGAAAGCCAACTTTAATTTTTGCTAATGGAAGTCTTCCTGGGAGCTGAGCAGTGGCAACAGCTGACTTCTCTGATCCTTGGCTTAAGTAATTAGTATCATCGTCAGGCTTTTTTTAAAAGGTTACTAGCCATGGAAAAGGAAATAGTACTACCTATTTCTCTCACATCTGTGGGTATAAAGCAAAAAGTGGGGAGTGGGGAGTGCTTAGATTACTGGTGGCTGTGGCCTTTCCACCTTTGGCAACGTCATTGCAGGACCCCTCATCTGGGGTCAGCTAAGGTCCTGGTGCTCATCCTAATGCCATCAGTATAGTCTCTAGGGAAGGGGACTTTGGGAAACACTGCTTGCTCCTCTTATTTGTGGGGTGACTAATGATAAAACAAGTTTAATTTTGCCTTTAGCCTTCTTTTCTTCTTGGGACATAATCTCTTATGTGCTAGTGACAGAGCTCTCTGTCATCTGGATAAAATACTCCTTTCTGAAATTAGTTAGGGGGGGGTCATCAGTTGCTTCTGGAACACTGAATTCTAATGTGTGGAAAAACAGGCTGTTTATAATAAAAGAAATGTATGTATATGCATTTAGGATTTATTGGACCAGGACTCTGTGTGTACCAGCCAGAGCTGTGTATCTCCACTTCTCAAAATAAATAGTTGAGATAGATAATTATTTCCATCTATCAACACGTTTCACCGGCCGCATCGACTTACATGTAAAACTGTACGTCCTGGGACCCAGCTAGAGACTTGGCTTTCTCGCTGGACAGGCTAAATGGGAGGAGGTAATCTCAGGTGACCAGTTCATGGTTTCAGGGTAATATTTAGCAATTCAGAAGTTCATGCAAAGTAGCAAAATAACGATAATTAGAACAATAGTAATGACAGTATATTAACCGAGGAGGTTATTGAGCTATTCCTAGATACTGTGCTGAGCACCTGATACATTTTCTTCAATTTATCCCTCATAGCAACCCATTGACAGATGTGGAAACTGAGTCTAAGAGTGCTGTGTAACCTGGGTACAGCTGGTGCACATTGGAACCAGGGTTTAGAACAGCATTTTGACCCTGGCATTTTTGAGCCCTTTGAGTTAAGGAAAAACAGTTGCCAAAAACTTAAAACCCCAGACAAGCGTCCCAATTCAAATGGATGACTAATGGAAACATCCTATTCATTATAATTGATGAATTGAGTAGTTTAATTTAGGGGTAGGGGAGTTGTGGCCTTCTGTGGATAACCAGAATGATTTGTGCTGTTCCCCTGGGTTCCCAGTGGCTTTTTTTCTGTCTTGAGTCAAAGGCATCAGGGACACTGTAAGAATCTTGTATATATATGCCCTAGGAGCCTTCGTTGTCCACCCCTGGCCTGCATAATAAGCCCCTGAACTAGAAGAAAATCTTTTCTCCAAATAACTCTTGGAAAGTGACGTGCGTGCACATGTTGGTGTGTATATGCTCTTGCCTCTGTGTGTGTCCTAAGAGCCCTGGCACATCTGATCTTCCCTATTCTCTAGTTATTGCCTCCAAAACAGCAGCAGCCCCACTCCCTCAGCCCCAAGGAACCAAATAACTACAAACACTTTTGAACAACGCCCAGATCTGCAAAAAGAGCTAGTGTGGATAAAACGCTCACCTTTGCCTAGTTACACCATGAGAAATTTACATGTTGGGGCATTTTTCCTAATTAAGACATAAGGAGAATTTAGAGAATGTCTGCCTCTTTTCTGGCCACTGATTCGTGCATTTTACGTGGCCATGGCTCTGGGTGGCCACAGGACGGTGCACACAGTCCATGCCTTCTGAGAACTCACAACAGCACAGTGTGGTCCAGAACGGACACAAACCAGGCTTTTTGCTGTCGGGGGCACGAGATGTTCCCTGGAGAGCCAGCCTCCCCTGTCTTCCAGGAGGCAAAGGAGAGTTGGGCGGTGGTATCTGCATCAAGTTAGGTGCAAGGAGAGACTCGGATGGCTTTCCCAGCAGCCCTCAGCAGCTAAGGGCCAAACCATGGCCAGAACTGAGGTCTCAAGTCTTTTTTTTTTGTTTTTTGGTTTTTTTGAGGAGGATTAGCCCTGAGCTAATGTTGCCAATCCTCCTCTTTTTGCTGAGGAAGATTGGCACTGAGCTAACATCTGTGCCCATCTTCCTCTACCTTATACGCGGGACGCCTGCCACAGCGTGACTTGATAAGTGGTGTGTTGGTCTGCGCCCGGGATCCGAACCTGCTAACTCCGGGCTGCCGAAGTGGCATGTGCGAATGTAACCGCTATGCCACCAGGCCGGCCCCTCAAATCGATTTTTAAGAGCACCGATTTGATGAATTCTGCACAATTTATACCCTGTTTTTACCGAGTTATCCAAATGTGACAAGGCTTTTGTGTGGGAATCTTAAATGTGCTGCTCTGTTTCTAAACAATAATGTGAGAAGCATGCATGTCTAAAATGGTTTTTTGATGCTTTTGCTTTTGGTGTGTTTTCTTTTATTTTGCTTAAAACCTGTTTCTTAGTGTGTATGATGATAATGGTTTTTTCTCACAGTGGGGAATTAGAAGGAAATTTGGAAGAGACCAAATCTTTACATTTAATCTTTGCTGCTAGAAAAGCCTCATTAATTGCTGGTCTCTTTCTTCCTCACCGACCACATATCCACCCCATTTGCATGTCCCTCACCTTGTCTAACAGGACGTCAGAAAGCGTGGTCTTTGCACCAGCAGCATCAGCATTGCCTGGGATGGGATTAGAAACGGAGACTTCCAGGTCCCCTGCCCTGCCAAGCCAGAGTCCATGTGTTAACAAGATCCCTGGGGATCTGTATGCACATTAAAGTTGGAGAAGCAGCACGTGGAATTCTACTAAAGCCCTTATTTCCTCTTTACATTTTCTCTTCCCTCACCTCTACCCCTTTCTCCTTCTCATAGCTGCCTTTTCTCTACTTCCTGAACTGTCTGAAACAGGAAAAGATGTTAAATTCTCTTTCTCAGTACTATGAATGTTCTGTATAGGATTGCCAGAGAAAATACAGGACACCCTATTAAATTTGAGTTTCAGATAAATAAGAGATAATTTCTTAGTATAAGAATATCCTGTGCAATATTTGGGACATACTTAAACTAATAAGTTATCTGTTTATCTGAAATTCACGTTTAACTGGGTATTCTGTATTTTTATTTGCAAAATCTGGCAACCCTAGTTGGAAGAAAATGAAAGCATAACCCTTTTGGGGAGAAAGTGATAGTATAAAAGGTAAAGAAGCAATTTTATTTATGTTTTTATCAAGGTAACATTGGTTTATAACATTATATAAATTTCAGGTGTACATCATTATATTTCAGTTTCTGTGTAGATTACATCACGTTCACCACCCAGGCTAACTACCATCCATCACCATACACATGTGTCCTGTCACCCCTTTTGCCCTCTTCCCTCCCCCATCCCCTCTGCTAACCACCAATCTAATCTCTGTCTATGTGTTTATTTGTTGTTTATCTTCTACTTACGAGTGAGATCATACAGTGTTTGGCTTTCTCCATCTGACTTATTTCACTTAGCACAATAACCTCAAGGTCCATCCATGTTGTTGCAAATGACAAGAGTTCATCTTATTTTTATAGCTGAGTAGTATTCCATTGTGTATATATACCATATCTTCTTTGTCCATTCATCCCTTGGTAGGCAGTTAGGTTGTTTCCAAGTCTTTGCTGTGAACAATGCTGCAGCAAACATAGGGGTGCATATGTCTTTACACATTTGTGTTTTCGTGTTCTTTGGATAAAAACCCAGCAGTGGACTAGCTGGATCATATGGTAGTTCTATTCTTAATTTTTTGAGGACTCTCCATACTGTTTTCCATAGTGGCTGCACCAGTTTACATTCCCACCAGCAGTGTATGAGATTTCCCTTTTCTCTACATCCTCTCCAACACTTAAACAAGCAATTTTAGAAGGGGAAGCCTGGAGAGTCATCCATTCACCTTCCTATCTGTGGCCTGGCTAGTACTTTGAAAGGGATGGGATTTGGGGTTTTGAACAAATTATCTGTGGCATCTTTCTCCTGACCTAGGTTGTGGGTGTGGGTGTGTTTGGGGGGGGGGCAGATGAGGACAGGGGACATCAAGAGAAAACTATACTTTATTCTTTCTGAGCCTGCAAAGACTATCAGATGAATTAAGCCATTGATGGAAAAACCCATAGTGACCTAGAATTGGGGGCACTCTTTTTCCACTAGGTGGCTTTAGGTAGGAGAGCTAGCAAAGTAGAACAGCAAAATTTGGACTAGAAAATGCCCTCCATTTGAGTATTTTCATTTATACTGGGTTCAAGTTTGGGCTTAGTATGTCAGATTCAACTATTAAATTTTCTTGTTTGATGAGAACATGAAGCTCTCATTTATTCATGTCATTAGGTGAAGGTATTGCAGGTGTTTCTAGAACAGTTTGTGACCTAATATTTCTTATTGTTAGGTACTTCCAGATGATGGAGTTTGACTCAAATGCCCCAAAGCAATGAAACTCAGATTTAAGGTTTCAACATTTGCCATGACTCTTAGCTGACTTTTTATGCCACTTAATAAGTTGTACATACATATTCTAAAGGAAATTATGAGCTGCCTTATTCATTACACATTTTTCCAACTTGTAATTGTGTTGGCATCAAATGTTGGCCACATTTGAAAGAAATTGGCATATTCCTTGATTATTGTAAATCTGCTATTGCTTTTAACTGAAAATGACATTACAACCATTTTCTTAAAATTTGCTTTCTTACCTTATCCCTATTTGGGAAATATGCGGTGGTGGTAGAATTCTTTCAGGACTCATTTGCAAAGCTCAACCTTTCAAGAACAGGTCTTCTTGCTGTTGGCATACTGACCTGAAAACATAAATAAGAATGTCTTTGGACCTCAGGCATGAACGAGATTATTACAGGAAATTATGTGGTGGAAGTAATGGAAGTTAGAATATTAAAACATTGCTTGTTTGGCAGTGTGTTTGCGTTGCTTGGTATCATAAAGTAGGTTGTACAGAGGAATGCTGACTAAATTTATAATCTGGTAAAGAAATATTCCTAGTTGCAGCAAAATTATCCAGTAGTTTATGTATTTGCATATACATATAGCATAATATTGCCAGAAAACAGGAATTCAAGACTCCTTGTACATTTGATTTTTTCTTTCTCTGTCTTTTCTGTACATGGTCTTTGGCTTACCCTTTGATATATAATTTCTTATATTAAACTTACTAAATTTAATAAATAGTATTTGAGGAAATAATGTTCTTAGAAATTTAAACAAACAATTGAAGTAAAAATAATGAGAGCTGCATTTGGGGGCTTATGAAGCCTCATATAACAATTATTTTTAATTTTATTTTAAAAATTAAAATTCTAAAACATAATTGGTAGAGTTCAGTATTAGGCAATCTTATTCTCCAACTAACAGTTGATCAAAAATCAAAGGATAAAGTATAGCATGAGTGATATAAAGGATATGGAACTTTAAAATGTTGTTAGTTAACATCTCTGTGTGTGATAAAAATTATAAATAATACCATAGGAGGTAGATATTTTCTTCCATCTCCATGAAATCCATTGGGAATCCATTACCTCCCAATTTGAGCAGACTCTAAGAAGATTAGAGGGAGGAAACACCTACTAAGTAGAATTTAGATACAGAGCTGATTCCATAAAATCTCAGTAGTTTTCACTTTGACTTGGCTATACAAACACCTTGTCCTTTGTAGAAGGACAGCTTTTCTTGTATTCATGAGGCTAGTTTGTGTCTCTTGCAATTTCCTACTTACACAGAATGATCATAGTGGGGTGGAAGGAGCTGTCCAGTGTTCTAGGTGCCCCAACCATTCTTAGAACAATATAGTATAATTTAAAGGGATTCTGTGTTGAGAATGTTTGGATTTTGGAATTCTGTGTGGCTGGAGCATCAGGCTGGGAGGCCAGCTGGAGATGACAGTCAGAAATGAGGATGTAAGTAGACACCTGTTAGGGTGAGTGTGGGGAATGTTTATCCCCTTTACCTTTCCTTCCCCTTCTCTTCTTGGCTCCTTGAGCTTTGCTCATTATTGGCATCCATGAATTCCATCCCATCAGAGTTAATTGTATGTGTATTTGGCTCCCAGCTAGATGGTGAGCAATTTGAAAATGAATACCACATTTGGTTAATCTCTGTATTCCCTGCAGCTCCCAAGACAACATATAGTAATTGCTCAATAAATGTTGAAGAAATGAATGGACGTTGAGTTTAGTTAAGGAGATTTTTGTCAGTTTTGTTCTTATGCTGTAAGACAGTGTACATTCTTTTCCAAAGCTGCCTTTGACTGGGTAAGGAGATCCCATGATTTGTTACCAAGCTCCAGGTAACAAATGCTGTACATAGTGGATATTGGTGTGTGTGTGTGTGTAGTGTGGTTTGATGTACCTATACCCTTTCAGTTCTTAAACAGCCTATTTGCAAATGAGAGAACGTGGCTAGGATTGATCCTTCTGTGTAGGTGGGCTCCATGTCCCTCTGCTTGAGTCTGGGTGGGCTCTGTGATTGCTTTGACCAATAGAATATGGAAGAAGTGCTACTGCTGGTTTCTGGGCCCAGGCCTTAAGATTGGTGGCTTCCACTTCCCATCTCTTGGAAAACTTGCTCTTGAACCCAGTTATCATGCTGTGAAGAAGCCCATGCAGCTCTATGGAGAAGAACTGAGCCTCCGGTCCAGCTTCAGCTGAACTCCCAGCTGACACCAACCTGCCAGCCGTGTCCATGCACCATCTTGGAATTAGATCCTCTACACCCAGTGGAGCTGCCCCAGCTGACACTACTGCTCAAATCTGCCCAAATTGCAGATTTGTGAGCAAAATAAATGATGGGGTTATTTAAGCCACTAACTTTTGGAGTGGTTTGTTATAGAGCACTAGATAACTAGAACTGAGACCTATGTGAGCATCACAGTTATCTGATGTGCTAGTGGGGACCAGGGAGTGCATGGATAATGGAGATTCATTTATTTGCTCTCTCAACACTGACTGTGCACCTAATATGTGGGCCTGGAACTGCACTGTATCCCGGCAGTGGCTGGAGGCTGTCAGGTTCTCTTGAAGGAGGTCTGAGTGGCACCTCCTCATGGCCACCAGTGTTCCCCTTGTCTCCCCTACCTCTTCTATTTTTGTACTCCACAATACTCTACTTGACTCATCATCCCGTTTATTATACTGATTTGTAATGGTCCGTTTTCTTCTCTCTCTCTGACTAGACTGTAGTTCCTTGAAGGCTGGGGAATATCCTCTGTGCTTATCCGAGTATCTGGCGTATTGTAGGCCAATATGTGAATATTGTGAATTAGTAACATTGAAACCTCACTTTTATCCCATGTTTCCAGCCAACCTGATTTTCAGAGGTGCTGTATTTTATTTTCCCAATGTCTTGGATCAATGAATTATTGACCATGGAGGAACAGGTATTACCTATCATTCACTCTTCTCCTCTAAGCCACTTCAGAGCATGACAGTGGTTGGCTTGCCACCTAGATACAAGATTGACCACAAAAATTACTTTCATCTGAACTTTATCCTTGGTTTAGAGTCGTAACCATCCAAAGGAGTGGACTAAAATTTTTCTTGAAAACTTTTATTATGAAAAAATTTAAATATACCAGAAAGTTGAAAAAATAGTACAATGAGTACCAATATGCACAATGCTTGGATTCAGCAGTTGTTTATATTTTGCCCTTTTTTTCTTTCTCTCTCTTTTTTTTTTTTTTGGATAGAACATTTGAAAGTAAGTTATAGATAACACATCACCTCTAAAGCCTTCGGCATGCATCTCTTACCAATAAAGATTTTGGTAAGCACATAAGCACAATACTAGTATTTCTTATATAAACTTTAGTTCAGTAATATCTAATTCATATTCGAATTTCCTCAACTGCAAAAAAATGTCTTGTGTTGTTGTTCATTTTCAACCAGGAGCCAATCACAGTTATGCATTGTATTTGTTATGTTTCTTTCATCCCCTTAAAAAAAATGATATTAAGTTTTTGGAGAGACCAGGCCAGTTATCTTAAAGAATGCCCCACATTCTGGATTTGACTGTTCCTCATGGTGACATTTTTGTCCCTCTGGTCCCTGTATTTCTTATAAACTGGAATTTAGGTCTAAAAACTTGATTTGATTCAGGTTAAATATTTTGGGCAAGAAAGCTTCCTAAGTGATACTGTATAGTTTATACTGTATCATGTCGTATGGTACCATTCTTAGTAATATTAAGTCTGATCACTTGGTGAGGTGCTAACTGCCTGCTCTCTCCACTGTAAGGGGCTGTCTTTTTCTGTACATAATCTATGGAGCGTTACTTTGGCACCAGGCAATACTCTTTTCTCCAATAATCTTTGTGATCCTTGCCTGAATCAATTCTCTAAGGTTTGCAAAATGGTGAATTTTTGTATCTGGTTTTCCTAATGGATTTATTAGCTGGTATTATTCTATAAAGAATCAGAGTCGAAGTTGATGTCATAGTCACTCCAGAAGCAGCAAATGATTGATTTACTTCTCTTTCTCTCTCGGCCAGCACTTTGGGCTTATGAATTATCATTTTATAATCAATTACAGTCCTTATTCTCTGCTAAATTGTCCCAGATTTGGTCAATGAGAGCCCTTTTAAGCAGGCTCTCATGTCCTTCAGAGTCCTGTGTCCCCTCATTTTTCTTTGAGCGCTTCCTTATTCTCTGGCCCGACAAGATCCCAGGCACACCTTGCCCCAGGTTCTAGAATTGGCCATTTTACATTTTTACAAGGAACTCTGGTTCCTTGTAGTGGAGAATGATTTCTTAAAAACCAAGATCTTTAAATTCCTCTGAGAATGATGGACCAAGAGCTTACCAGACTTTTCCCCCTCCCCTGAAAATAACTATGAAAATGGAACATAATACAAAAAGCAGTTACCTGACGTTGCCAGAGAGTGAACAGAAGCAGGCAGGCTCGGGGGAGTCCCTCCTTGGAAAGGGTAGGACTGAGCTGTACAGAGTAAGCCAGCCTAGTGCTGTCAGTGCAGCGAGGCAGAATCCCAGAAGGGAAAGGTCCAGAGAGGGGATCCCCAAATTCTGCCTACACACATCTTTGACCGCCGAACCACATGTGCATGGAATGGACTAAATGCACCTCAGATGATTCCAGAAGATCTGAACTGAGACAGAAGCTGCTGCCCAAAGGAACAGTTTGCAGTTCAGTTTCCAGTTCAGTTCAGCAAAGCTAACTGCCAACCAAAACAGAAGAACCAGCACTGATCAAAGAAAAATATCAAAATCTAGAATCTGTCCAATTTAACAATTCATCGTGTCTAGGATACAAAGCTAAAATACCCAACGTGAAGAACCCAGGAATAAAACACTCTTTCAGGAGAAATGAAAATCAACTGAGTCCAACCCCAAGATGAAGCAGGTATTAGAAGGAGCAGAAGAGGATTTTGCCCTGGCTGTTATAACTATCCCAAATGAAATAAAATAGTGTATGCTCACAATGAAGGAAAAGATAGGATATCTTAGCAGAGAATTAGAAATGATAAAAAAGAACCAGATGGAAATTCTAGAAGTGAAAATACAATATCTGAAATAAAAAATTCACTGGGTGGACTTCACAGTCAAATGGAAATGATGATGGAGAGACAGACTGGGGCAGAAACAATGTTAGAAAAAATAATAGCTACAAATTTCCCAAATTCTATGAAAAACAGAAGTTTATGGATGCAAGGTGGTGGAGGAACTTCAAGCAGAGTAAATACAAAGAAGCCCTTGCTGAATCCTTCAAACCGCTGAAAACCAAAGGTAAAGAGCAAACCTTGAAAGCAACAAGAGAGAAATAATACAAGGGAACCACAATCCAATTAATGGCTGACTTCAAAGCCGTGGAGGCCAGAAGAGAATAGAACAACATCTTTAAAGTACTAAAAGAAAACAGTTTTCAACTCAGAATTCTATATCCAGTAAAAATATCCTTCAAGAACGAAGGGATTGGGATGATGAAAAAGTTCAGAGGTGGAGGGTGGTCATGGTTGTACAACAATGTGAATGTCCCTAATGCCACTGAATTGTACCTTTGAAAATGGATAAAATGGTCAATTATGTTACGTTTATTTTTCAACAATGAAAAAAATGTTTTTAAAAGAGTGAAGGAAAGCTAAGGACATTTTCAGATAAAGGAAATTATGAGCATTCATCACCAACAGACCTACCCCTCAAGAAATGCTAAAGGAATGTCTTAAAGCTGAAGAGAAATGATACCAGATGGGAACTCAGATCCTTGAAAAAGAATGAAGGACATTGGAAATGGCAAATATTTGGGTAAATGCAAACTACTATTTTTTCGTTGTGCTTTTCTCTTTCAATTTCTTTATTATGTAACTATTGAAAGCAAAAACTATAACTGTCTTGTGGGGCTTATAACATTTATAGGTATAGGTATAACAACCATAACATAAAGGTAGATATGGACCTCTATTGCAAGATTTCTATATTTTACAGGAAGTGGTACAATATTGACTGTAGTTGGACTATGAAAAGTTATGACATATATTGTAATCCCTGGTGCAGCCACTTAAAAATGCAAAGACATATAGCTAAAAAGCCAGTAGAAGAATTGAAATGGATATTCAAATAATTTTTTAAGGCAGGAAATGAGGAACAGAGGAACAAAATATTGATTGTTCAAATGAGGAAAGGGAAATAGTTTTTTAAAATTAGGTTATAGTAATATGATGGTAGCCATTTAAAGTTTTTTGAAGAACATTTATTAACATGGGAAAAACACTGCCAATGTCATGTTAAATGAAAAAAGGACACTCAGACACTGTAGTATGACAACAGTTTTTAAGAATATGATGATATATTCACACACCTACACAGTATAGGAAAAAAAGTTAAAGGTGATAAACCAAAATACCTTTTGGTGGTAAAATCATAGGTGACTTAATGTCTTCGTATTACTTTTCTACAATGAAAATGAGTTATCACAAAATGTATTTTTTAGCTATTGCTAGTATATAGTCATACAATAACACTTATTCTATATTTTCATTTTGTATACTTCACTAAATATATTTTTATTCTAATAGCTTTTCTCTGATTCCTTTAGATTTTCTAGGCATATAGTCATGGTGTGCACATAATATAGCCATTCAGTCTTGAGATCTCTTTAATGTCTAACTGCCTAGTTAATACAACAGAGAAGCCCCAGGAGCTAATGGCACTAATCTCCCTAACTGGATCCTAAACAATGGGGAATTATACCTCCTGGGTACATCCCTGCTTCCTCATCTATAGAGCAGGCTCCTTGTAAGGATTAAATGTGATGATGGATGTAAAGTCTTGACTCAGTACTTGGCCATCATATGCCCTCAACAGATGTTAGTGGTTATTGCTATGAGGATGTATCTCTTGGTACCTGCTTTTCTTCTGGAAGGGCACAGAGCTGAGCCCTGGACAACAGCTACACTAGTCTGTGGGCAGATCACACGAAAAGAGGGGCCACTAACAATCAGCCCTCAGGGGGGCCAGTTCTGGTCAGCTGTGCCTAAAAACGACATCCGTCTGGCATGTGTATTATAGGTTTTCCTTATATTCAAAACTCCACACCTCAGAGGGAGATGTTCTCACTTATGTGAGAATAAGTGATGAACGTGAAGGTGATAATGCTGATGCATAGCCCAGTTCTGTCGTCTGAAGAGGCTCACTATGAAAGATCAGTCTCCAGGTTTATCCAAGGAATAAGGAATCTCTCTAGTAAGCAGCCTTTGAGATGGTCCCAGTGATCTCTGCCTTTGGGTATTCATGCTCTTCTCTGAGCCCCTCCCCTTGAGTGTGGACTGGACCTATTGGCTCACTTCTAACAAACAGAATATGGCAAAGAAATGGGATGTCATTTCTGAGATTAGGTTATAAAAAAGACTGTGACTTCTGTCTTGCTTGCCTTTTCTCACTCTCTCTTTTGGAGCCATTGCTCTGGGAGAAGCAAGCTGAGATGCTGTGAGTAGCCCTGTGGGCTGTGAGGCCCATATGGCAAGAAACTGATGTTCGTTTCCATGAGGAGCTGAGGCCAGCTGGCAGCCATGTGAGTGAACTTGAAAGTGGACCCTCTCCCAGTCAAGACTTGAGACAAGCACAGCCCCAGCTGGCACCTTGATTGTAGCCTATGGGAGACCCTGAGCCAAAAGCACCCAGCTGAGCCATACTCAGCTCCTGACCCACAGAACCTATGAGATAATAAATGTGCTGACTTAAGCTACTAAGTTTTGGATTAATTTGTTATGCAGCAATAGGTGACTAATACACTTTCTTAAGCAATTAGTATCTTGACTGACTTCCCCTCCCTCACCCCATCCCTCCCGCTTTAGTCCTTGGGGAATTGTTGCAGTTTCTCCATGACATTCTTTCATTTTTAAAATTTTTCATCAAGGCATCGAATGTCTTTCTTGCCCATTTCTTCATCTCTCCGTCTTGCTTCTAGCTCAGTCACCACTTTTTGCTATGTTAACAAAAGATAACAAATTGCCTATTGCTGTCATTTAATCTGTTTCTTTGGACACCTCCCTTGCTCCTTTCAAAAGTCAAAGAAAGATATGGCTTCACTGTGACTAGAGCCCAGAGCAGTGGTTTGCAGGCTGCTTTTTGTCCCTTTGTCACATCTCAAGGAGGATGTCATATGCAGGAGCCAACTCAGAGTTGTTCACTGTGGGCCAGCACAACGAGATGCCCTCTGACCATGCACAGTTCCCGGTCTCCCAGCTCCAAGCTCTCCCCATCTGCCGCATGTTGACTACTGAGATAAAATGGAGGGAAATTCTCTGACCTAGAGTGCACTAAACTGAGTAGTGAGACCCCTGGACTCTTGTCCCATCTCAGCTGCAGCTTTGCTGTGTGAACCAGAACCAGATATCTTTCTATCTAATTTCTATATCTGGAAGACCTGAACAATAATAACCACTATTTTCCTCCTCTTCAACAGGGTTTTATGGTAAGATTTCTTCTATAAGTGATAGAAATGAGCGTTTAGTATTTTAAACCTGAGTGGAATGATTATACAATTTGCAAACTATAATAGAAGCCACCATTGTCCTTAGACCCAAGAAGAGTTATGGGGAAAATTGCACATCTCACCTAATGAAAATATTTGCCAATTGAAAATTAGTTTCTCATACATTGTCTCTTTATTCTTTTAGCTCATGCTTAATAAAGTGGACATTTGGTGATGGACTTCTCAATGCTGTCCCTGTGGCTGTCTGCCTATTCACACCATTCCTGGCTGCATTAAGTATCCCCAGTGCAGAGAATTAAGTCCCCGTAAAAGTATACTCTGGATTTTACCGAGAGGTCACGGAGAGCCCCTCTTCCCTTGGCAGTCAGCAGCATTCTTATTACACTTCATTTATCTGCTTGGGAGGACTCGGGAGGACCAGCTGGGCCCCTGTCTGCACTCATCAAGAGTTAATTTCTGAGTGAGGTGCTGTGGTCATGAACAAGTACAGAAGGTACCCCGGTGGTCCTGCCAGACAAGAGGGGCCCTTCATTAGCAGCAACGTTCAATCAGGCTGCTTAACCCGCCCCGGGGCTGAGGTGGTCATGTCCTTGCTGCCGCCCTCTCATAAACACAGAGCCCACAGCCGGGCTCAGACGTCCATGTGGCCCGGGACAAGGAAGAAGGTGGAGATCGGAGCCCAACACACATCCAGGGGATACCCGAATGTTGCTTTTCTTTTTGACAGAGGGGTGAGGGTTAACCGAGATATATTTTTTTTTCCTTTAAAATTTGAAAGCATCTTTTGTCTTTGCCGACTTCACATTTCCCAAGCTGAACATCATACTGGCTTTCTTTCTTTGCTATTGAAACAATCTCATGTTGTCCTGTTTCTGGCATCTCTTAGGGCTAACAGTGTGTATTGAGACAGCCCGGTGTGGTGGAAAGGCAGAATCCTTCCCTAGCTTTGAGGCCTTGCTTCATCTCTCCACATGTGGTTTGTTCAAATGGTTTGCGAAATGGAGGTGATGGTACCTGCCCTGCCTACCTGGCAGAGCTGTTAGGAAGATAAATGCAGAAACGGTTCATAAACTGTCACACATCACACAAATCTTAGGTGACTCATTCATTATTGCCAAGGTAGGTGTGTATTTTAACAGTCACATGGAGAACACCAAAACCTGGTGTTCTTGGTAGATGTTTTATACTTTATTTGAAATGCTGTCTAATATTGCAGCATTTAATAAATAGCAAATAATTATAAACACTTCCTCCAGTTCTGGCCAAGTGACTCCAGTGCATGTTGAGCACCATGGCGCACAGAGGGAGCAGTGTGGTAGGAGGAGTAAGGGAGAGAGTTTCTTAGCTCACTGTGACATCTTGCTTGGTCATGAGACCCTCCAGGCACCATTGAACAGGGGAAACTGAAGGTAGGCTGAGTCATTTTGCCAGTTCCCTAGTCCACGGCAGGTAGTTTTGGGACAGTCCATGGTGGAGTCCTTGAGCAGATCCCTGGGTTACCTCTGGGCAAACATGGCTTCTGATGGCCTATGACAAACCTGGCATCTTCCCTGACCCAGATGAGTAACTGGATTTACTTACCATAAGTGGCTTGAAATTCTTTCTGGTGATCCAATAGCCCACAAAAGAGAAGCAGAGGCAGCTCCCCATGCCCTTGTCGGTAACACAGAGTGTAACTTGGGGGGATAAATTAGTGGAGTTACAGCACGTGCTGGGAGGCTTGCCCCGAGCAGGGAACCGGCCAGGAGGAACTAATGGGCTTCGTGGAAACCGAGTGGAGCCTCAGCCACAGGAAGAGTCGCACGCACCGTGGAGGGGTTGGTGGAACACATTCATTTAAGGTGGAATTGCTTAGCATTTTAATGGTTACTGTAAATTTTAAGCTCTCTTTTTTACCTGGCAGATCGAGAGTGCTATGTCTTGGTGTAATGAAGCATTATGTTGGTATAGCAAAAAGGAAACTGCCCTCCTGTCGGGGAATTCGGTCTCACTAGAAGCTCGTGATCTGGCGCGGGGGATCGCCTGGGAATGGATGTGTGTATATGTGTTCGCGCAGGCGTTCCTGATGGGGAAGTCGAGACCAAATTGCCCGTTACATTGCCTAACTCCACCTGATGGTTTTCTGAAATGGATGTTGGATAGCAAATCCAGCCCTGTTTGCAGGCTCTTCTTTTTTAACCTAGGAAATTTCTTTCTTTTAACTTGTGCGTCTTTCTTTTCCTACTTTTGCTTTGGAAACGTGGAAATGATTCGTGTAGTATTATTTTGATGGAGAGAAAAGAATTGAAATTGAGGAGTAAATCAGTTACTGGATAGTTCTTACAGCCAAAATCCGTCAGAGCCAGAAGCTGCCGCCACATCCGGAGCCTCGCTCCAGGTCTCGTGGGCATAAACTGGAACCTTGGCAATAAACTTCTGGACACAAGGTCACCCTATGCCAGGGTTTCTGGAATCCAGATTTAATAGTGCACATTCCTGCTTGTTTTGAAAGGGGAAAATCGTTACTTTAAATGTTAGGTAAATCTGTTCCATCCTGAACGTGGAAATATTGATGCTAGAGAGAAAACAAGGAGGAGTAAGCTGTGGACAGTTCACCTGCCCTGCTCCAAGCCAACAAGTCCGGCCCTAGCTCTCTAAGACTGTGCTTTCAGTCTCTTCCCATCAAGAAGACCATCTTGTTGGTGGAGGGTATGCCAAACAGCTACTCCGAGGGCCAGCTCGGGATACCTTGGCCTTCTGAATTCCTAGCAGTGTGTGTTGACCCGTCTTCAAGCTCCATCCATTTCCCTGTCACCATGACAACCAGTGTTACACAGGGGTTCACTTCTAGTTAAGGGTATAGGGTTAGAAAATTGACTCTAATTGCACAGAGTTCTTTTTTTCACATCATTAATTTTCAGTTTAATCATGCTTACATACTTACCCATATCTATGCCTATGTCTTTGACCTCCAAAATGATTAGAGGTTGGGTTTGGGGATTGTTGCCATATTGATTCCTATTTCTGTTTTGAAACCGTCTTGAAATGGCTAGTATGCGGCTGCTTACTAGTGAAAGGTGACTTGCTGCTCAGACTGTTCTGTTGATTTCACCCTTGTGAATTGTACAGGGATGGTACCTTTTTTATGGAGTTACTTGACACTGAATTACATGGAGAGTGGAAAGGAAACCCTAGTTCTGTTGTAAATCTGTTCTATCACTGGAACTCCATTGTTCTTGAAGTTTAGGACAGTGCAGGGAACACTGGCAAGGGCTTGAGATTTGGATCCAGAGGGCAGGGACGTATGTCTTAGCCACGTCACTCATCTGCTTGGACACTAAATGACTTCTCCAAGCCTCAGTTTCTTCATCTGGAGAATGGCAATAACAATAGCAACTTTTGAACTTTTTCTAGTAATGAATAAATAAGACATAATGAAAAGTGCCATGCAAACCTTTGTAAGATACAGGGCAAATGTTAACTGTATAGGTAGAGAATATTTGTGGCAGAGAAAATATTGTATGATTCCCCACACTGCTTCATTTTCCTCCTAGGCACACAGCCCCCCTTTCAGCTGGGCTGGTGTTGCATGGATGGCTAACAGGACATGAAGTAGGCATCTTCCATGCCTGCCCCATGAGCTTTGCCCACTCGCCCTTCCACTTCCATTGCGATCTTGGAGGTCATGTGGGAAAATGGTGATGTTACAAGTTGGAAGAGGCCTGTCCTTGAGTCACCACTTGGAGGAGAGCCGTCTGACGAGCTGTGGATGTGGGCCACTCCCCAATGTTAGCCTACCCTGATGAATCACAGTTTTGGAAAAGAATGTTATTTGCTACTGTTAGCATATAAAGTAAATGTATTACACTATATACATCATAAATACAAAGTACTGTTGTTTAAGGCGATTTGTATCATGTTATATACAATATTGCTGCTAAAAGTGCAAATGAAAATCAACCTATCTATAAATAGGACATAATTGCTCACAATGAAGCAAGTCCATATCTTAAGATTTACTAAATATTTGTTTGTATCTTGACCAACAAGGAAAGTTAATAGACTCACTAAGAGGTGAGTTCCTGCTAGAAACATTAATAATAATAAAAGAAGATTAACTGCCATTGATTAAGCACTTACCACATGCCAGACCTGCTGGGCTAAGAACTTTGCATATGTAATAGGCATGTGTCTGAAATGAGACATTTGCTTTTTCTTTCAAGTTATTTTTATACCTGTTAAAATTGAATTCTGAGACAAAGTTTTTTTTTCCCCCTTTTCTAGATTGTCATAACTCTTCCCCATTGTTATAATAGGGTGTGGCAGAGATGAATCGAGCTGGGGAGCTAATTACGTGTGAGAACCTGATCTCTAAATACCATAGGGCAGGCAACTACTATAGTCAGTTTCTGGCAGTCGGACTGTTGCAGGTTGAAAACTGTCATGTGTCTTGGTTGTGAACTGGGTGTGTTTTGGTGGGCGTGACTAACCAAAGAATAACTATTCAGGGGCATTCGTGGCTTACCAGTAATTTTACCAGTCTGTTATTTAATTTTCTTATGTGAATCTGTCCAGCCAAATATGGTTTCCTGCATGTTTCATCCATCTGCATTAAGTACCCGAGCATTATATCCACAGTATAATTTCCACCAAGGCAAATGCTGCCACTGATGATGAGGTCCCAGCAGCCACAAATGCTTTATGATGACTTGACTTCAGGTTTGTAATCTTACCTCCTTCCTTCAGCACCACTCTCCACCCCTCAGCCTGAGTGGACAGAGTTCACACCCCAAGGTAAAAAAATTGCACCAACGCTGAGCTCGCTCTTCTTGGTGGGTTCCATAATAACTGGTTCTGGAGTTGTGTGAATTAGGTTGTTTGAAGATAAATGAAGGAAACGGAATTTTCAGATACTGTCTTACACTTGAGGTGAAGGAAGCGCTCTGAAGAGGAGCATGGCGGCTGGGGAGCCCTGCAGCCAGATCACCTGGGTTCAGGTCCAGCCCTGGTCTTAGCCTCCTTATCTGTAAAGTGGGAATAATTATAGTACCTTCCTGCCCCTGTTTTTGTATCAGGAACAAGGAGTTAATAATAGCACTACCTTATAAGATTAATGAGTCATTTCGTGTGGATCCCTGCAGGGAGTGAGCACCCTACTGTTCTCATCGTTGTCATTGCTGTGACCCCATCTGCTCCATGTGTAATGTCGGTTTTCACTTCATTGGAAAGCTTGATTACAGATCCTCTGTTTTCTCAGCTTACCGTCCAAATGGCTATCGTTTTTGTGTGTGTCTCTTTGTTCACCAAGTATTCATGAAGTACCTGCTGTATGCTAGACAGTGTGCCAGGAGTGTATTCCAGGTATGTGTATGTCCGTATTAATCTGCTTTCAGTAGGCAACACTCTGCTGTGCTGACCTTTGCCATGTCAGCACAGAGTCTTCAGGCACTCACCCTTATCCTCTGATGATGTGGCGATGGGGTCAAGTTGGCCTCAGGGTCTGTGGGGTCATTTGGGCTCAAGATGACCTATCCAGAAGTTGTTAGCATACGTTCTCTGCAGCTGATATTAAGCACAGTTAATAAATATGGAAATTAATTGTATGAAACTCAGACACTCTCAGTAGAAAGAAAGATGGCTGGATTACACTCATGAAGCTCTTTCTAAATGTCTGCATTTTACTATTATTAGTTGCTCACAAACCACCCTGTGATTTTGGCTCGTTGCTGACTTGCTGTTTTTCCAAATTTGAGAACTGGGGCTTTGAAAACTGGGGTGACTTCCTGAGCCTCCAGGCTGAATCTAGGACTCAATTTGTAGGGTCCAGTTTTCTGCTGCTTGGAAATCTGGCAGATCCAAGGTAGACAGAGCTGTGTCAGAGCCTGCTGGCACTACTGGGGATAGAAACCTAACTGCTCCCAGATCAGAGAGGCCAGGGAGACTGCACTTTATTAGCACAAGTAGACCAAAGTGCAATGACGGGCCACATGTGTGGGCATCCACACCTTGGGGAGTGTCCCCTAGTCTCCTGCCCTTAAATATCATCTCTAAACTGAGGGCTTCCAAATTTACACCTCCAATCTCTCCCCTGATCTTCAGAGTCTCACATTTATTTACTGACTGGATATATATAAATAAACTATAATTAGACTTAGATATCTAATTTTTACATGTCCAAGAGACATCTTAAAATTAACTTGCCCCAGTAATCAAGACAGTGTCTGGTGGTGTAAGGGTAGAGGTCTAGATTAATGGAACAGAGTAGAGAGTCCAGAAATAGACTCAGTTATATGGCCAGTTGATTTTTGGTAAAGGTGCCAAGGTCATTCAATGGGGAAAAGAGAGTCATTTTAATAAATGGCGCTCAAACAACTGGATATCTGTATGGAAAAAAAAAATGAATCTCAGCCTTTACCTGATACCATCTGAAAAGATGAACTCGAAATGGATCATGGACCTAAATATGAGAGCTAAACTTAAACTTCTAGAAGAAAACATAGGAGAAAATCTTTGTGACATTGGAATAGGGAAAGATTTATTAAACAAGACACAAAAAACATGAATTGTAAAAGAAAGAAGTTATTAAAGTGGACTTTGTTTAATCAAAAAAAAAAAACCACTTTTGTTCTTTATAAGACACAGTTAAGAAAACAGAAAGGCAAGCTACAGACTGGGAGAAAATATTGGCAAAACATATATCAGACAAAGGGTTTGTAGCCAGAATATATAAAGAAACTTACAACTCAATATTAAGAAGACAACCCAATTAAAAAAAAAAAGGCAAAAGATTTGAAAAGACACTTCACCAAAGAAAACACATGAATGTCAGAAAGCACATGAGAAGATGCTTGATATCACCAGTCTTCAGGGAAATGCAAGTTAAAACTACAACGAGATACCACTGCACCTCCATTTGTAGGGCTAACTTACCGACTGACGACTCCACAGTTGGCAAGGATACAGGGAAACTGGAACTCGCGTATATTGCTGGTGGGAATGCAAAATGATACAGCCACTTCTGAAAACAGTCTGGCAATATCATATGAAATTAAATATACACTCACTACACAACCCAGCAAAGCTACTCCTAGGGATTTACCCAAGATAAATGAAAACATGTCGACACAAAGACTTGTATGCAGATGTTCATAGCAGCTTTATTCATAACAGCCCCAAACTGGAAACAACCCAAATATTCATCAATTGGTGAATGGATAAACAAATGGCTGGACCACTATTAGCACTATAAAGGAGCAAAATATTAATACATGTGATAACGTGGGTGGGTCTCAGAAATATTATGGTGAGTGAAAATCGATGGCTCTTACCTGCCTGGAAGGCCTACATGATTGTCCCCCCTTCCTCCCTCACAGACCTACACATATGCCCACACACACACGCACAGGCACACACACCCGGGTGTCGGGCCTCAGACACATCAAGCACGTACTCCCTACCTCACATCCTTTGCACTTGCTCTTCCCCTGCCTGAACCGCTCCTCCCCCAGATATCTTTCCTGCTCTCTCTTCCTTCAGGTCTCTGCTCACGTGTCAGCATGTTAGAGACACTTTCCCTAACCATCTTCTACAAAATAACAGTTTCCATGACTCCTTCCCTAACACCCTTCCCTAATGTGTAATCTATTTATTTGCATTTTTGTTTGGTATCTGTCTCCCCCTGCCAGAATGTGAGCCTGCTTTGTCTACTGCTGTATTTCCTGGTCCCTGGAATAGTGTTATGTAATAAGTGCTCAGTAAATCATTGTTAAGTAAATATGTGAATGCTCACAATTAGGAATGCAAGGAGGAGGAGAGGAGGAGACTTCAGATTGCGTGTGCCCCGTCAAGATACGTACCATTGCATTCCGTGTTAGCGGGTTTCCCCTTTGCCTTCTCATTCATTCACGTGCTGAACAGGCTCTGACTCCGTTTCGCTTTGGGAAACTGGTGAATTGCACACCAGGAACGAGTGCAGACGCATTTAATACCTCGTTTAATGTGTTCCAATGGATTAGCTGGAAAATCCTCAGTGTTTTTGCAAAGGTATTAAAATAGAGCTTTTTACACAGGAAACTTCTCAAATGATGTATAGAACACTGATTATTAATTAGTCCTCCTCACTCCCTGCGTTTATAAAAACAAAACTATAAGGCAAAACTAGGAGGAAATAATTTGAATAATTTTATAAGATATTGGACTTAAATGCTGTTTTAATAACTGTGAACCAATACTGTTTACTGACATTATCACTCTGTTCTGTTGCTGAAGATTTGTTTGTGTTAATGCCAGATTGGAAGATTTTAGGCTTAGCACAGCATACTGTCTTTGGATGGCATAGAATTATGTTGGGACAGTATTAAGAGAGATTGTGGGGGCCGCCCGGTGGCGCAGCAGTTTAGTCCGCGCTTGGCAGCCCGGGGTTTGCGAGTGCGGATCCCAGGCGCCCGCTGACGCACTGCCTGTCAAGTCATGCCGTGGTGGCGTCCCATATAAAGTGGAGGAAGATGGGCACGGATGTTAGCCCAGGGCCAGTCTTCCTCAGCAAAAAGGGGAGGATTGGCAACAGATGTTAGCTCAGGGCTGGTCTTCCCCACAAAAAAAAAAAAAAAAAAGAGAGAGAGAGAGATTGTGATCAGAAGTCACCTTTGTATAATAAACTTGTTGATTTAGGTCCGATGATCTTTTCTGTAGATGTTGTATTACTTCTTTTCCCCATTCCTGAATTCTTCCTTCTGGAAGTTACTACTCATTAGCATGGACCCAGCACTTATCCTCCAGAGAAAGAGTCAAAGGGGGAGATGATGCTTGAAGTGGTTTTTCTTCCCTCCTTGTGAGTGGCCCCAGTCAGTTTGATGGGTTCTGTGGGAAGACTGAAGGGATAAAAGGGGTGCTTTGGGATTATTTCCCGGTTTTGGAGAGTGGTGGCTTTTTTATTTTCCAATGTCCCAGGCGACCTGAGTCCTGGTCCCCCACAGCTCTCACAGTCCCTGCCAGTACATTTAATATAAATTGCTGTAATATTTTAAATAGTAAAAAGAAACGTGTTTTTTGGAATCAGAAAATTTGGTAAATTTGTGAAATCGATCATCTCACTAATAGGTCATTTGGAGAACTGATCTAGGTCCGCTGACATTTATCAGATGTCTTTTCTGCATCTATCGGGACAGTCATGTGATTTTCCTCATTTCGCCCATTCATGTGATGCGTTACATTGATAGGTTTTTCTAATGTTAAACCATCCTTGCATTTCAGGATAAACACTACTTAATTATAATGTATTATACATAAGAAGCACAATTGAATTCAGTTAGCTAGCATTTCACTTAGGATTTTCACATCTATGTTTATAAGTGAAGAGGGCGTATTATTTTGTTTTCTTGCTTACTTAGAATTGAGATGATACTAGAATCATGAAATGCATCAGGCAGCTTTTCCTCTTCTTCTAATTTGTGGAACATAATGGAATGTTTTCAAAGTTAAAAACTGCAGCTGTTTTGAACCCCAGTTGTGTGTGGTTTACGTAAGCCACCAAAATATTTTTTTAAACCCCGTCCTTAATTAGCCTTTTAAATTAAAAAGATACTTTTCTAGTTTCACTGTTTTTCTTTTTTCCAGTGAGTGACCTAAATTAACTGTCCAGTTAATTTTTAATGAATATTTATTCACTCATTCATTTGACATTCATTTAGATTTATTGGGCATTTGCTCTGCACAGGGCATTATCGCAGGCACTGGGGGAGAAATGAATGGCAAGAGTCCTTCCCTCATTTCTTCCAGAAGGGAAACAGAGCTTGTTCTCCTAAGAAAGCACGTCCCATTTTATGAAAGGAAGGGGTGGGACCACTTGGGAGCTTTAGACATTTGTCTCTCACGGAATAGTAATTTCACATATTTGCTGAGCTGTAAAGGAATCATGGTCCCAGATTTTCTAGTTTCAATTAGAAATATATGTAATCATTCATCAATTACTTATAAAGTACCATCTATATGCTAGGCAATGTGTGTGCATAGAAACTGTGAAATCCGTTCCAGTAGTTTGTGTCAAAGGTCATCAGCGTTTCGGAAGATGCATATTGTCGTCATTTACTCCCATTTTGAATATATTAAAAAAGCGTTTGAAGGCATGAGCTTCTCAGGAGGGGACCCCTCTGTTCCCCTGTCCCTCCTGCCCTGCTCTCCGCACATGGATGCTTGTTAGTGAGCACCATCCGTGTCTCTTAGCAGAGGAGGAGGTGCATTCCTGCCTTTTCTCAATGTTTGCAGCTCAGGTGTGATAACGTGGCTTGGTCACCATGCTCCGTGTTTCCGAAAAAGAAATCAGAGGTGTGGGTTTCTGAATTCCTAACCTGGTGCCTTTGCCAGAGAGCAAAGTCAGGTTAATCAGACGTCTTCCTTCTGTAGTCCATCTCATTCCCTAGCTGACTTTACCTGGTCCCACGGCTCTAAGTACCATCTCCAAGTACTGTCTCCATGGTGACGGTTCCCAAATGCATAGCCTCGCCCAGACCTCTCCCTTAGACTCCAGGCTGTGCAGAGTCCGCATCTCATACTGCCACGTCCAAACCCAGCACCTGATGCCACCCTCCACCTGCTCAGCTCCTGGCTTCCTCTTTTCAGCAAATGGCATATCCTTTTTTTCCAGTTGTGCAGGCCAGAAATCTTGGACTTCTCTTTGACTCCTGCCTTTCTTTTAGGAACCCAATCCATCATCAAATCCCACTGGTTCCACTTTCAGAATATCTAGGATGTATCCACTCCTCCAACTCAGGGCACTCCTACCCCAGCCTGTGCAGCCTCACCTCTCACTTGTCTCATTGCAGAGCCTCCGTCTGGTCCCCCTGGGACCACTGCCCCCAGGTTGTTTTCCACGTAGCAGCCCAGGTGAATCCTTTTTAAAATGCAAGTGAGATTGTATCACCCCTCTGCTTAGAATGGCCCAGCATTGCTTCTTATTTCATTCAG
Organism: Tapirus indicus; assembly: GCA_031878705.1. Classification (NCBI taxonomy): domain Eukaryota; kingdom Metazoa; phylum Chordata; class Mammalia; order Perissodactyla; family Tapiridae; genus Tapirus; species Tapirus indicus. Next base: position 33,123,837 of record CM062936.1, on the reverse strand, counting down.
TATAAAACCCAGCATCCAGATCTTCAAAGCCCTAAGTCTGCCCCCCAACCACATTCCTGTAACCCTCTCCCCACACACAATGTACTCAGCCTCCTTGGTCACCTTGTTCTTCCCCAAACCCGTTCAGGGCCTTTGGCCTTGCTGTTCCCACTGCCTGAAACAGTCCTGTCTCAGATACCTTCTGGAACACTCTCTCCCTTCCTTCTGCTCTCTGAACAAATGTCCTACCAGAGGGACAGATTCCCTGACCATTCGACACAAATCCACACCCCATCTCTTGTCCCTCTTTATCCCCCTTACTCTGCTTTATTTTGTTTCCCCTGCATTGACACCTTCTGTATTTACCTGTTCATCTGCCCTCCCCCCACACTACAATGCCAGCTCCCTGGGGGCAAAGACACAGAGCATTTTGACTGTAACAACCCCAGAGCCTAGATGGGGGCCGGGCACACAGCACACACGTTCACTGAATTATCTGTATCCTGGCTGACGTGCTCCAAGGAACTTAAAGAGATTGCCCCTTGGGAAAAGTTGCTCCTGGGAGTCCAGGCTGCCTGGCTCAGTTCACACCGCCTTAGCAGAAGCTGAGTGTCCAGGGTGAGTCTGAACACACTCTGTGGAGAAGGGTGTCGCCTTTCACAGGGGTGTTAGGGGCCTCTAGGGAGCTGTCCATGTCGGTCCTAACTCCGTGGATCCTCCTAGCGACCCTGTGAATGAGACGGTGAATCATCCCCATTTGACAGATGAAGAGCCTGGGCCTCAGAGAGGTTAAGTAACTTGCCCAAGGTTCTTGGCTGGAAAATGTTGGAGACAGAGAAACGGACCATCTTGCTCTAGCAGTAGGTTCTGGCTACAGGCACATTTCTTTGAAGTCTGATTTATCTTTAACATTCTTGCAAATTGTGCGTAATTTCCACCCCATAATTCTAGTGTGTATTTGTTTTAATATAAAAATAATGTTTTAAATATTTAATATTGAAATATCAAATATTTAAATAATATTTGAAGCAGGGGCTTTAGGGAAATGTAATTGTACCTAAGGAAATGTCCAGAAGTGAATGAAACATTAGAAATAGGGTAATTAATTGACTTAAAGATCTCAACAACTTTCACCTTTTATTTGTGTAAGTAAAGTTAAGGTTTCTCCTCTTTGTAGAAACCAGCTGAGCCTGTGAATAGGTCATTTAATCAGAGATAAAAGTACCTTAGACATTCAAGTCCGACTGAATGTTTCTACAAGGGTCTGGAAGTGAGTGCAAAGTTCTGTAATGGTGGAATGGAGAGGGACTGCTATATATTTCCCCCCCCCCATGTCTAGTGTTGGTAAGCGGACCCAGGTTCTAGATAATCACAGAGGCAGTTACCATACTTTGGCATGTGACTTTGAAAGGAAGTAAAAGGGAGTGACACCAAGCTGATAGGATAACTGTCATAGTTAAGGTGTAGACAGCCTTGTCGGTCTAAGTCATCGTGAAAGGGCTGGGGGGCTGGCATGGCACAACCTTCTCTCCCCAGAGCCTCTCCCCGCATCTTCCTTTGCTGTTCCTGGCTGCAGGTCTAGGAGGTACCACACGTCTCAACAGCTCTGTGGTTCTGAGATGAGACATCAGCTGTTGGTCGTGTTATTTGGGAGCAGTTATTTGTGGTGGGTCGGGGCACACCCCGTACCAGCTGTGTCATCCAGGACGAGTAACTTCAGTCAAAGCTTCATCTACAAATGGGGTTGTCATAGTCCCCTGCTTGGAGCATTGTCCCGAGGAGTAAGTGGGATCACAAGCAGCAGCTCACACGGGGGCTGACGTAATAAAATCAGCTGATGACGCTTCTGCTCCTTGGTGGGACTCAGGGCAAGTGCCCTGTGTGCAGGTCTAAAATGGTGGGATGTCAGCCACTTCGTACGGTTCCACCCGACACTTCTGCTCTGACACTAGGACAACGAACCGTTTGTAAGCAGATGGCAGCTGTCCCTGGTCACACAGATGCCAAAGTGAGCTGGTTCTCCTGCCGCGTGACAGAAGAAAAGGCTGCCTGTCCCCGGGGATTAGGGCTGGGAGCCTGCTGAGCAGCCGCCAGGTGATTTAACTGGGGTCCTCTCATAGGTTTCACTATCGGCACCTGGTTAATGGGATGGGGACTTAGGGACCTGGTACCGAGATTGTCTTTTCCTGTTCTGGGCGGCAGAGTCCTGAGCGCCTTGATAACAGGTAGCACATCCCCCGCCTGGTTTTTAAGGCGTATGAACTCCCGTTTCTGTGGCTGGCCCAGGCCTTTTTGGAACACTGGTTTTATTCTTTGGCTTTTCCCCTGGAGTTCACAGTGTGAAACCTGCCCCACGCATCCCTCCCAGCGCTGATCTTAAGTGGTGAGAGGACGCCCCATTCTCCTTTTTTCTTTTTTTCCTCTTTCTTTTCCCTTTGCAAAGAGTGTGTTTTGGGGTGCCCCCTCAAAGTTTCTGAAACCACAGAAACTTAATCATTGCGCTAGCAAACAGGCCCCTTTGAAACAGCTGCATTCCACATGGCCCTGTCCATCCCCCGCTTTATGGCCCCGTGGCCCCCCACTTATGTGGCTCATGAGGGCCTACCTTCCGGGGCGCTCGGTGCTGGTCTCAGCCCCAGCCTGCCCACCGCCTGTTGTCCATCACTCTCTATTTCTCTTCTACAGTACAGACCCACCTAGAGTAGGTTACATTTAATGGGGTGAGAAAAATCCACACCGTAAGAGAAAGGTCATAGGTGAGGTCATGCTGCTTCCTCCCGGGAGGCAGAATGATTTTCTCCTCTCTGGCTCCCGCACCGAGCAGTCATACAAAAGAGCTCTTTTTATGTTTGATGTATTGCTTTTAAAAAACGAAACCTTCATGTTTTTTCATTTTTGGTTCATACCTCTTGGCCGACCCAGCAGGAATTTGGCAGTTGGCTGTGCTGCTTCTCGCAAATGCTAACAGCTGCCTTGCTGAGACTCACTGGCAGTGTGGGCATGAGGGCTGGTGGACGGTGGGGCCATTGCATCCCAGTCCGCGTGTATTAAAGAGCTTATCACTTCTGGACACTGATAGTGCATATGAGGGTTCCTTCCACGATTCTTGATGCTTGCTGTATGGTTGAATTTTTTTATAATCAAGAGTGCTTTTTACGGTTACCCAAGGCACAGTGAGGTGTGTATAGATTTTGTTTTGGACAAGCCCATGCACTGCTCTTTTTTTCCCTGTGTGAAATCTTTCTCTGTAATGATTCATGTTCCAGAAGATCTTCGATAAGGCATATTTAACCCACTGTAAATACAAGCAAGTTCAAACTAAGGCACACCTTAATTTATTGTTTCATTTTATTCTATTTACAAAGCACATTGTTCAACACCTGAATTCCGTGCTTTAAAAAGAATCAGAAGCCACATGGGTGCCAGATCAACACAGATAGGCAATGATGGTGAAAGAAATGACTTGAGAAAATTTTACCGACTTCGTAATGTTTTTAAATGGAGAGAACACCAAAATTCTGCCATCTCCTGCTTCCAGAGACTCAAGTGGTCTGCAGGCTGAGTGAAATGACACCCTGCCAGAAAGGTTGTGTGGCATCCCCCCACCCACCTTCCAGTGCAGACAGCCCCCCTTGCTGTCTGAGTCTTGACAGACCAGATTGGAACATTCCCGCTGCCTTCTGGATCTTTCTCTGTGGATGAGCAGAAACATAAGACTCTGAAAAAGGCAGCCAAATACAGAATATGTCTTTATGATTATTTTTATGTCTTTACTCTGAATATAAGGACCAACATAACTTCATAGGACCCTACTTCACATTCCTTCACAATTCATTGCGCACTATTTCACCCACTAAATTAGCCAAAAAACGTGTTTTTTTAATGATACTATCCAAGATAGGCAAGGATATAATGAAACAGGTACTCTTAAACCTTGTTTAAGCCTTGGTGGGATGTAAATTGGAATAACATTTGAAAAGCAATTTGGCAGTAGGCATCAGGAATCATAAGAAGTTCATATCCTTTGAGCCCATAATCCTACTTCTAGTAATTTACCTGTAAGAAATTATCAGCTATATGAGAAAACCCATACTCATGAAGATTTATAACTAAATACATTGTATGTAGTCACTCGATGGAATATTATCCATCAACAGAAAGACTAACAATATAGAGAAATGCTCGGATCAATTAAAAATGCAGGTTAAATTAATAGTAGATTAAAATCTTAAAACATGTATCTGAAAAAGGACTAGAAAATATGGAAAAGTGATAACAGTTGTGTTAGGATGAATGATTAAATCTTTCATTTGTTTCCCAAACTACCTATAGTATGATTACTTTCATAAATTAAATGTCCTACATACTTTTGACCATAGTAAAGGAAAACATTAATTTAGCCTCCACTAATTTAGAATTTATGATTATCCAGACAGATTAAATTGGAATTTCCTTTGTTTATGGGCACAGACAAAATGATAGGGCAAACGTTAAATTACTTGAGTGATTCAAGCCCCAAGTCTTACTTTAGCATAATTTTAATTAATTGAATGCATTTGAAAGAAGTAGAACTGCATTAAAAAATTTTTTTTCACCACTGTCAGAGTACAGTTGTCTGATTCAATGATTTCACTGTCTTTGTGACAATAAATGGATGAGGTGGTGTGTACTGTTTAAGAAGTAGTAAGAACAAATCGTGTCGGTGGACAGAGAGAACTAATTGGTGGTTACCAAGGGGAAGGGCGTGGTGGGCACAAGGGGTGAAGGGTTACATCCACACGGTGACGGACAAACAATAATGTACAACTAAAACCCCACAGTGTTATAAACTATTAAGATATCAATAAAAAAATTTAAAAAAAAGAACAAATCGTGTCAGATGGCTTGCATGGCTATAGGAGATGGGTCTTCTTTTGCCTTTTTCTAATAAGATAATCACGGTACTCATTTGCTGACTGGAGGCACTCTCTCATACACACTAGAACTTCCTTAGTCAAAGAATGTGTTCCTGATCTTTCCAAAAGAAAAAGTGCCTTACAAAAACAACAAAATCCAACTAGTACTGGCAATTAAAGTACCCCAGTCTATAGGAAATGGAGAGACTGCTCTCAGAGCTACCCCGTGCTCCAGAGTATTATAATATGAGTTATTCATCTTTCCCAAAGAAGTTATTCATCCTCACTAAAAATTCCTTTGAGTTTTTATAACTTCAGGATCCTTTTAATAACACACTCATTTTATATAATAATCTCCAACTGTAATACAGCACATAAACCTCTCTTCCAGACCCCGCCCACAAGTCCTCCCTCCCTCATTACAGACCTGGTCTGTAGCAGGAACTTTCATCTACCTCTGTGCATTTTAATGCTTATCGTAAAAAGCATTATGAGAAGTTCCAGGCAGTTTCATTTTGTGAAAGCACACCCAGCAATCTCGATTTCATTAGACTGTTAAGCTCCGTTTACTGTCTCTGGCTTTATGAGGGTCATTCGCTGGGAAAGCGTTTAGCAGTAGGTCTAGAGGTGTGTCAGTGCGCACGTTCTCCAGGAGGATCCACTCAGGTCCCCTCTGTTGACAAAGGGTGGCTGTGCTGTGTCGCTTTGGCTCTGCGCATGCGCTCGCCTACACAGCTGCAGCGTGAACCCAGCACGCCCCGTGTGGGAGTTAGCTGCGCCCCTCAGTTGTGCCAGTTGTGTGTGATCCTCAGGGACATTGTGCAGGACGCTTCACCAGGCATTTAGCATGGGTGTAAAGAGGACACGTGCACAGTACAGCTTCAGGAAGACCCAGTGCCATCTCCAGGAAATGCCAGTTTTATCTTTTCCAGGCAGTGCTCCTGAACAGTTTACTAGAGGCTGGAGGTTGTTGAGCAAATCTAGCAAAATGGAAACAGAATAAATCTATGATCAAACTCGAACCAACCCCAGGGATGATAAGCGAAAGAAATAAGCACAAGACAGTGACCTGTCCCCAAGGGGCCCTGACAACCCTCTGGTGGATAAGCCAATGGCCAGGCAGCTTCCAGCCTGGTTGTCAGCAGAGGCGAACTGGGCATTTCCCAGCCAGGAGACAGTAACAACCACCAGTGTTAAGAGAGCACTTGGTAGCTCTATCAGTTGTTCTCACAGGTCTTTTCCCTTAATCTTCTCTACAGTCATGTGAGGTAGGGCGGGGAGACAAGATGATTCCTCTTTTTCCAGAATATCCTTGATACAGCACCTCAGACAAGAGTGAAGTGTGCCCTGTTGTAAAATGGCCTATTCTGGAATGTAGGAGCTGCCTCCTCTTCTGGAAGACATACCGCCAAGGAGCCTTCCATCCCTTCCATCATGTTCGTTTGAGAATGGAGAGGAAACTAGGGCAGAGGCACCTCAGGGTGCCTCACGAGGCCCTATTAGTTAAGGGGTAGGGTCCAGTCTTATCTACGAGGAGACTGGGGCTCTGCATAGGCAGATGATCTCCCCTGACGGGTGCCCCCAGAAAAGCACCTCTACTGGGTTTTCTGCAACCCCAGCTGTGGCAGAGGAGCCCTGAACCACCAACCCTTCAGTCTGGACGGAGCAAGTGCCTGCTGAGTGGTCGTTGGTGCTGGAGTTGGAATAGCCCAGCCCTCCCCAAAAGATAGGCACTTGCTTGCCAATTTCCTGGTAAGATTAAAATGGTGCCTCATCCCACTGTGGCCCTGGGTACACTCTTGGAAGAGCACCCAAAACTGAGTTACACCAGGACTTGGAGTGGAAGTGACAGTGTCCAAGGCAAACCACCATGTGTACACACATGGGCACACGCACACACACTGCCAACTGAAAAATCTGAGAAATCCATATTCTTGTGATTTGTTCAGTATTTCTTGGCCCTGATAAATTCCAGCTTGGAAACGTGGCTGAATGCATGCTAGATGTAGGTGAAATTGTTAACTACAAAGGCGAGCTTATTTTCACATGCGTCCACATCTTTAAATGCAATTCAGGGTTTGGTGTGCCTTGACCTCCTCCGCCCCCTCCATGAAGTGAGCCATCTCCCCCTGAACTCTGACACCTCTTAATGTCCCTCCGTCTTAGGTGGCCACATGGCCTGGTATTGCAGATTATCTATCCTGTCTGTGTCTTTTTTTCCCCGTTTGATTCAACGTCCAGTGTGACAGGCAACTTTGCTTAAGATTTCTTTGTATTCTCCCATATATCTAACATGGCATTTTAATAGGAATCCAGTAAAGAAATATTTGTTATTAAAAACTCCACTCCATTGACTTACTCTATCATTGTTTCAGATGGTTTAAGATGCCTTTTAAAAAAGTTTTTTTTTTTAAGAAAAATGAAACAAAGAAAATGCATGGAAAAGATTTATGTATTTGGTTGGGGGAGGGGGAAATTAAACTTCTCATAATAGTTTTTAAATTAAATTTCGTACTCGTCCAAATCCTTTCCTTCTCCACCCCTTCCTCTGATATTCCCTCACTCATGAAAGCATAGGATTTTGATGGTATTCGCAGGGAAGCTGATTTACGGGAATAAAGAAGTTCTTTAAGTTTTAAATTTTGGAACATTCCCAGTGTGTCTGAACCCGGGTTTCAGATTTTACTGGCATTTTGCTGGCAGGGCAGTTCTTTGGAGCCTGTCCTTATTTGAGCGTGTTTCCTGACACCTTCGGGGGTATGGTACTATGTTTTTTAGATTTGAAAAAAAAAAGTTTAAATAGAAAAGCATATATAAACATATACAGAAGATTGATTATGAAATGTCCAGCAAAATAAAACGGCAGTAAAAACTCTCAAAAATTAACAAATGGGAAGCACTTTCTTTTTTTTAAAGAGGCAGGAAAAGGCTGGGGGAAGACAAAGATACCAGGAGAGAAATGTTCTGGAAAACCCCAAAAAAGCTGACTTTTCATCTGTGCTCATCCTGCTCTCCACACACGAGAGTCCTGTTGAAATAGGGCAAAAGTACCACACTTCCCACTGCACGTGGGCACGTGGTTGGTTCCTGCAGCCATCAGGGCCACGGACAGAATCCAGCTGAGGTGAAGGGAAAGCTTACGGAGGTGAGGGCAGGTGACAGGACCCTACACAGGATGGGAGTGTCTCCAGGGACCAGCCACAGGGGGAATCCTTTGCCACCCCTGGGCCTGAAGGGGCAAGGGAGGATGTAGAATCTTCCAGAGCCCGTTGGAGAGTCTGTGAGAGTAGAGACTGAGGCCCAGTCTTGGCAGAGATCGAGCAAGACCCACTGAGTCTTAAAGCTGGAATCCCACTCAATGGGGAAAGCCTGAGAGCATTTTCATGAAGACCAGGAACAGAGCCAGGATGCCCACCATCTCGACTTCTATTTAACATCATCCTAGAGATATCAGCTGTTTCAAATAGACAAGAGTAGTCAGTTAGAGGCATGCACACTGAAAGAGAAGTAAAACCATCTCTCTTTGAAGTTGATGTGGGAAACCTCAGTGAATCAATGATAAAACTAACTTGAACAATAGAAGAATTCAGTCAGGGAGCAGGACCGAAAATGTCCTGCCAGCATGGAGCCTGATCAAAAGCCAGCCTCAAGGGGTCAACAGAGTTGAGTAGAAAATGGGATTGAGGAGGGGGAATTGGAAAATAACCATTGAACAAAAATCTGTTATAGAATTGGATTCTGAACCAGGTTTAGTTCCTGGGGGCCATAAACCCAGCATATCATGGAGCAAAGCCCTGCATTAAAGAAAGAGGCCCCTTGTCTCACTGACTGAAGAGTTAAGCTGGTGCTAAGCTTCCTGGTCGAGCAAGCTCTGGCATGTTGCTTGATCTCTGGCAGGGTGGGGTGCAAGGAAGGCTCTGGAGAGAGGTCTGAGCTGTGAGAGGCAAAGAGGAAGGGTGATGCCCAGGGCAGCAAGGTGGTGAAAGAAGCAGGGGTTTTGAGGCCAGCTGGCAGGGGCAGGAAATTCTTCCTCATAATTACCCTTGAAGCGGCGACGGCACTGGGGAGGAAAAAAGGGCCCAGTGAGGGCCTGGGTGGCAGGGTGCAGCTTCCCTTTCTAGAGGAAGAAATTCATTACCTTCATGTTGCTTTGTCTGCCCAGACGTTTCCTGGCTCTGTAGGTAAAGAAACTGCTTATTATAGCATTTTATGTAAATTTGGTGAGGACGGGTCAGCATATTTGAAACAGAACATCTATAGAGCAGGGAAAACACCTCCTCAGACAAGCAAGCCTGAGCTGTTGAACTGTGGCACAAGTGCAGTGGTATTTAATTTTTAAAAATTTAAGATGACTTGATTTCAATTCTAAAAAAAGGCAAGAACCCCATTTTAATGTTATTCTTTGGATATAAATTTTTATAACTTTCCAGAAAAATGTAAAACCCCTGAGACCGTCAAACCTACACAACTAGAAAATGCATTTTAAGAGACTGGTGGCATTTCTACCTTCAGATTTTGTTTTGATAAAGGAAGAGATTCTTTGGTAGTGACTCAGAGAGTGGGCCTCTGAGCCAGCAAACCTGGTTAACTGTTCTGGGACCTTACCAGATTGTTTAATACGAGTAGCCTTCACTTCCTCATCAGTAAACATGACAATGACCATCACGAGAGTTGCTCAAGTTTTAAGTGAGAAAATTGCTCATACCAAGGGCCCAGCACATGGTTGGGTGCTGAGTTAAGTGGCACCATTGGGTTATATGCAGTCTAGAACCTTGTGGTACTTTCCAAGGACCCAAAGATCCCATTCTTTACCTGTAGTTGAAGATACTTGGCTCATTAATTAGTTCACAAGGCCTTGGAGAAATCTTAAAGTGAGTGAAAAAATGGTGCTGTGTTGGTTGGTGTACTCGCTGTTGGAAGCCTATCATATTGAGGTATTGGTCAAGAGCAAGGGGTGTGTGTGTGTAAAAGAGAGAGTGACCCAGCCCTTAACATGCTTCATGGGGCTAAACTACTCAGGCCTGACATCGGTGACCATGAATGAAGCCACTCTAGGGAAATAGAACACTGACAGGGAACTCTGACATTAAACATTACCAAGTCACCATCTTGTATACAGTGGCGCTCTCTGATATACACTTTCTGTCTGGTTGCCAATCCCGTATTCCTTTCTCCTTTTTCCAATCCCCACCATAGCTCTAGAAAATAACATCTCTTCATTTGTGGGACTGTTTCTGTGTTATCCTAGAGGACATAAAAAGAATGCAATACTTTATTTCAGTAGTTATGGTGGCTAAAGGAGAATTATTGACTCCTTGGTGTTGTAGCTGTCTGCATTTTTCAAGAAATACAGTCTTTTTAAACACGGCATTGAGGGGCTGGCCCTGTGACCTGGTGGTTAAGTTCGGCACACTCTGCTTCGGCGGCCTGGGTTCAGTTCCCAGGCGTGGACCTACACCACTCATTGGCGGCCATGCTGTAGCAGTGACCCACATACAAAATAGAGGAAGATTGGCACAGATGCTAGCTCAGGGCGAATCTTCCTCGGCAAAGAAAAAAAAAAGTCATTGAGAAATAGCTTTTGGTGCAATGATTTCAGAACACCAGCCTTTGGACCAGCTGCATTCTAGTCTCTAGAACATATGCAAGCACTGGCTCTGGAGACTGGGATTCGGTAGATCTAAGATGGGGCCTTAGCATCTGTTGGTTCTGTTTGCTTTTTAAAACTCCACTGGTGGTTCTGATGCACAGGTTTGGTAGAGAACCTTGCCCTAGAGTCAGCTCTGATTCTGTGACCTTGATTCTATGGTCAGGAACCCACATTTGTTGAGCTTGGTAGTTCCTAGCAAAGACTGAGTGAGTCATCTGTTAAAACTGAGTGAAAAGTACAATGTAAAATATCTAACTATGTTCTCATTTTTTTTCTGAAGTTTTAATGGAGATGATTGAGAAGAGTCTTAAAATGGTTTCCTTTGTGACTGCCATCTTGTTAAACATGAGGAATGCTTTGTGCAATGTCAAGAGACTTGGTCATTCTGGGCTGATCTCTGTCAGACCTGGTCTAGCCCTTCTTGAGAAAGTCTGATGTCCATCCAGCCTGACTGTCTGTCTAGGGTGAAGGTGAAGCTTCAGTTCAAGTTCTTAGGCATAAATTCCTTAACCCAGTCTGTGTTAATGGGACTCATTGCCTTGTTCCCTACATGTTGCAAATAACTCACACAGAGCTGCAGATGCAGAGACTTTATGCAGACCAGGAATATTAAAGCCATTTCAAGAAGAAATCAAAAAGGTTTCCCTTGGAATTGTCCTATAGAATCAGTGGCTGAAACTTATTTTAATCTTGTTGGGAGGTAATACTTCAGTAGAAAGAGCATGGGCTCATAGAAAATGAAGGAAAATTCACATTCTTTTTAATGAAGTAGATGATGTTGACACAAATCTGTTAAAGACAGTACAAAAAATTATAGACCAATATCATTTCTAGCATCAATTATTTCTAGCAGAAATAATAAATATTAACAAATAGAATCCAACACCGTATTAATAATACACTTTGATCAAATATTTTTCCAGGAATGCAAGGTTGGTTTAATATTAGAAAAAAAATTATATTTATAGATATATTAATTCTTTAATATATTAATGGATTGAAGGAGAAAAAGCATATAGTTATCCCCATAGATGCTGAAGAAAGCATTTTGTAAAATTCAACATCCTATCTGTATATTCCTAAATGTATATTTTTGTGTATACATTCCAAAAATAGGAATTAATGGATGTTTTCATAATGTGATTTCGTGTATGTGGGTATACACTAGTCCTAAAGACAGCATCTTCCTCAGTGGAGAAACCCTTAAAACTAGGGGTTCCACTAAGATCAGAAGCAAGGCAAGGGTGCCCACCATCTCCACTTCTATTTAACATTGTACTGAAGGTATTAGCCAATCCAAATAGACAAGAGAAGTCAATCAGAGGCATAATTGAAAAAGAAGAAACACTATCTCCATTTGCAGATGATGTGGGAAACCTTAGGGAATCAATGATTCTCTTACTCAGGCAATAAAAGAATTCAGTAAGGGAGCAGGATATAAAATTCACATACAGAAATCGATAGTGTTTATATACACAAGCAGTAACCAGTGAAGGATATTATGGTATGCATTTACAATCACAACAAATAAGATAAAATACCTAAGAATGAACTTAACAAGAAATGTGCAAATTTTACATGAGATAACTTTAAAATGTGTCTGAGAGACACAAAAGTATACTTGAACAAACGTCAGACATCCCTTGCTCATGGATAGACAAGGTGACATCACAAAGATGTCAGTTCTCCCCAGTTTAATGCACTTGGACTAAAAATATCATTAAAGTTTTGTTTTTGTTTTTGTTTTTACCATTAAGGTAGATGCTAAAGTTTGTTTGGAAAAATAAATATGCGAGAATAGCCAGGAAAACAGTGAAAAATAAAAGCCATGAGGTGGTACTAGCCTTGCTAGATTGTAAAACACACTGTAAAGCCTCTATAATTAAAACAGTGTGATGTTGGCACATAAATAAGTGGAGAGACAGCAGAAAGGAATAGAAAGTCCAGAAATAGACCCAAGTACATATGGAAATTTAGTATATAATAAAGGTGGCATCTCAAATTCCTAGGCCAAAGGTCGACTTTTTAACAAATGGTCCTGTGACAATTTGATAGACATTTGGGGAAAAAGATAAAATCCGATCCATACTGTTCACCATACATAAAAATAAACTCCAAATGGATCAGGGATCTAAACTTAAAAAGTGAAACTCTAAGTACTAGAAATGAGTAGAATTCCTGTATAACCTGGGTGTAGGGAAAGGCTCTGATGACACAAAAACAAGAGGCAGTAAAAGAAAAGATTGATACATTTGACTACATAAAAATAAAAAATAAAAAAATTTTACATGGTAAAAAACACCATAAACAAAATTGAAAGACAGACAACAAACTGGGAGAAAATACTGGCAAGATCCAGATGAAGCACTAATATTCCCTAATACATAAGGAACTCTTAAAAATAGGCAAAAGACATGAACAGGTAATTCTCACACACACACACACACTATATATATATATATATATATATATATATATATACACACACTATATATATATAGTGTGTGTGTGTGTGTGTGTGTGTGTGTATATAATATAATATAAATATATAAATGGCCCTTAAACATATGAAAACCTCACATATAAGAGAAAAGCAAATTATAACTACACTGAAATACCGTCTCTCAGGTATCAGATTGGCAAAAACTGAAAAGTATACCATTACACTCTATTGGCGAGGCAATGGGGGAACAGGTATCCCATACCGGGCTGGTTCATTAGTAATGGAGGGCAGTCTGGAAGTATCTAACAAAGCTACATATGCATCTTCCTTCTGACCCAACATCCCACTTCTAGGAATTTACCCTGAAGATACACCTCCAACAATACAAAAATACACGTGAACAAGGGCATTCATGGTACTGTCGTTTTGGAAAGTACCTAAATGCCTACGCGTAGGAGAGTGATTGAATAAGCTATGCTGCATCCATGCAATGGGGTGCTACTCAGCTTTAGAGAAGAATAGAGAGAGCTCTATGAACTTATAAAGAGTGTTTCTGGGTTATATTAAGTGAAAAAAACAAAGGGCAAAGGAGTATTGACAAAATGGGAACTTTCTGTAAGGAAGAAGGGAAATAAGAAAATATGCGTGTATCTGTTCATTTCTGCAGAAAGAAACACGGGAAGAATAAACCAGAAACTAGTGAGATTAGTTGAATTGTTATTTACAGGAAGGAGTTGGAGGGGGAGATCTAGGTAGAAGGGATGGTTGGGGAGCGTGACACTTCTCAGAGTATACTGTTCTGTACAGTTGTGACTCTTGGAATCAAGTTACAAAATAAAAAAGAAACAGGGATTGGAGGAGCACCCTATAATGGAATATAGAAGCACAAGTAAGCCTGACCTTATTTCAGATGAATCACATAACCACACTAAAGTGAAAGCAAAAAAGAACAAGCCCAGGGAACTTTTAAACCAATATTTGACTATATACCCTCAGGCGAAAGACGAAAAAGAACTGTAGACAAATATTGAAACCTAGTTAGTAAGTTTGTTTTTCATGGTAGCATGGGTCAGCAATTCTGAAACTACTTTCTGTTTGTTACAGTATTGAGCAAATAAGTAAATATATTTGAGATAATGGGAGCCAGATTTGTCATTATTGGAGAAGGAAGTTACAAATATAGAAAGGGTCTTGGAATGAACTTTGTGTTGTTGAATTGGAATTGGAGTTTTCAATGAGCTCATTTTTTTTAAATTATAATTGACATACAATACTATATTAGTTTCATGTGTATAACATAGTGACTTGATATTTCCATACATTACAAAATGATCAGCATAGTAAGTCCAGCCACCGTCTGTCACCATACCAAGTTATTACAATATTATTGACTATATTCCCCATGTTTTTAAGGTAGGTGGATGGATAGATGGGAGGAAGGAAACACGTACTTTCTAACTCTTCCTAGCACCCAGATTTGTTTTATAAATATCTTACTCTACTAAAAGGAACCAGAGCTCTTTAGAGAAAAGGCTGATTCCAGGGCTGGTGCTGAGAAAGTTCAAGATGAGCCCGGAACTACTTCTTATGCCAGAAGGTAAGGAAGAGCTGAAAGATGACAGGGACATGTCAGTAGGACACAGGAACCAGCTGAAGGTTCCAAATCTGGGTCAATTTGAGCATCAAAATAAATAATGATAGGAAAGTACATAATCTATTGAATAAAATAAGATTACATAAGTCCATTCTGATATAAATAAAAGCTCTTCCTTATAGGAGCATCCCAACAAGTAAATACGGAAGAAATGATGGAATTAAAAAATCACTTTTTGGCAACCATCAAGTAAATAGAATCATCCATGGATGCTAAAACTAGTAGATTAAATTTTATGAGAAACATGATATTTATCTTCCCACAAGTACTTAATAATTACAATGGAGAAACAGTAACTGTACAGTGGAAAAACCTGGCACACACCACCTTAACCAAGTGGATCAAAGTGAACTCACCAATACTGGGAGAAAGCAATGCCATGTGCCTCCTGGTATAAGGCACTGAGAAGGATACAGCCTCATTAATGTGCATTCCTGCCAAAAATGCTAACCCTAATCATGAGGAGATTTCAGATCATCTAAACTGAGGGACATTTTACAGAATAACCATAATGTCTTGCACACTTCAAAAAATGTCTAGATTGTGGAAGACAGTAAGACTAAAGAATTGAACCAGCTTCAAGGAGACTGAGGAGACAAGACAACTAAATGTAACAGATGATCCTGGATTAGATCCTAAACCAGAAGGGAGATTGTGTTTTGCTATCAAGGGCATGATGAGGACAGTGGGTGAAATTTGAATAAATTCTACAGGTGAGATCAAGGGTTGGCAAACTTAAGCCCTCGGGCCAAATCTGGCTTGCTGCCAGTTTTTGTACCACCTAAAAGGTCAGAATGTTTTTTACGTTTTTTAATGATTGGAAAACATTTCAAAAATCATAAAATCTGTATGACATTCTAGAAAAGGCAAAACTATAGAGACAATAAAAAGATCAGTGGTTGCCAGGGGTCGAGGGGAGGAAAATAAGGATAAATAGGGGGAGCACAGAGGATTTTTAGGGCAGTGAAATACTCTGTATGGCACTGTAATGATGGATACATGTCATCATACATTTGTCAAAACCCATAAAACTCTAAAATACAAAGGGTAAACCCTAATATTAAACTACGGACTTTAGTTAATAATAAATCTAAAGCTGCTCAAAAAATAAGATCTATTAATTTAAAAAATATACTGTATTGTGACACATGAATATTATATGAAATTCAAATTTCTGTGTCCATAAAGTTTTGTTGAAACACTGCCGCATTCACGCATGTACATCCTGTCTATGGCGGCTTTTGCACTGGGACAGCAGGTTGAATAGTTGCAACAGAAACCATATGGCTCACAAAAACTAGAATACTCACTATCTGGCCTTTTATAGAAAAAGCGTGCTGACCCCCAAATTAGATAATAGTGTTGTATTAGCGTTAAGTTCCTGATTTTGATAACTGTACTCGGGTTATGTAAAATAACACCCTTGATTTTGGGGAAAGATACACCAAAGTATATAGGGATAAAGAGACATTATGACTGCAACTTACTCTCACATGATTCAGAAAAAAAATTGTGGATGGACTGACAGACAGAGATGAAACAGGCTGTGTGGTGAAAAGTTAACGTTCGGGAAATCTGGGTGCTGGGTGAAGGGCATGTAGGAATTATTGATACTATCCTTGCAGTTTTTCTGTAAGTCTGATATTATTTCAAAGTAAAAGGTTAAAAATAAAAATAAAGTAGCAAGGGCCTTAGAACCAACCAGAACTTGATTTGAATTCTTGATTTGCTGGCTCTGTGGCCTCATAGAAGTGGTTTCGCCTTTCCAAGATTATGTCCTCGCCTGACTTGTAAAGCTCAGATGAGATAATGCATGTAAAGTGCCACTTGTAGCACAGAAAATCAGCATCATTTCCAAGTGACAAGTTGAAACATTTACCCAGTGCCTGCAGGAAAATGGGTCCCAGATGTCTGTTTGCCACGTGGTCAAGATGAGTCAGTGTCCATCTTCTGAAATGGCAGCCGCATTTACCAACAGAAGACCCTCTGTTGGGGTAGATGACTGGGGTAATGGCTGCGGACACTCTCCATAGGGAAGCCCTCCACATCCAGGTGAAGATGATGAACTCAGATCAGCTTGAGAGGTGGGTTGAGAAGATCCTGTGATCTGGGGACTCCTAGCAGAGGGGTAGGACATGGTCTGAGTTCTCGTGTGAGGTGGTATTGTTAAGGCTCACCTCCAGAAGGTGCAAGGATTTAGCATCAGGACTGTCACTGAGGCATGACCATAGAGGTAGCTATGGGCACCATGACTATTTCAATCTACACAAGCTTAGTTGTCCATCTGTGAATTCTGTAACTGCGCTGGTCTGAGGAAGAAGGTGGTGATACTCAGACATCCAGCATTTGTGGTGCAGTGTCAGGGTTAAGAAACAATGGTTTCTGTTCATCTTGATTGAATGATACAGACCAATATCAATAAATGCTTGATCTACTAGGAAGGTACCTCCTTCTGAAAGCTGAATCCACAGGACTCCTTCCCTGTGAGCAATGAAATGATTTAGCAGTAGTGTAGACGCTATTATGATGTTGGAGATAGGGAAGATTAGCCGAAAACCTATGAATGCTTGGTATGCTAGGAGATATGGAAATTAAACAGGCAACTCTAACAGAGGGTCTGACCCAGAGGCATCCTTCAACAACAGAAGTACGGGCGGGGCCCCTGCTTCTGGGGAACACCCAGGGGGAGGGTTGTGATGGCTCTGCTCTTGAGCATTCCTAATTCCCATTTTGCCTCTAATTGAAATACTCCTCCTGTTATACACCAGAAGAGGAAGAAGGGAATATGATCTAAAGCTTTCTTGTCTGCCAGCATCCCATTAGGGTGGATGGATAATAGGTCATTCTAGCTCTAAATGTCAAATCCAGAAGATAATGCAAGAATATATTGATAAAGCTATTGTATTATGTGCCTGTGTGCATCAGTGACCAAAATTATTTGTAAGCAATAACCTAAAGAAAGCGTTATCTTTAAACAGTCAACCAAAAAACTAGTCCAACCAACTGTTCATAGCTTTGCTAAGTGGGTTCAGAGAGCCTAGAACTGGAAGTGAAGATTTTGTAACCCCAATGACTAGTATTAATCTAAAAGCTTTTTAGCCCCAGGTTCTGATACATTAGTGGGTGTGTAAGGAAGAGAGATGGGGGAGAGGTACAGAGAAGAGGCGTTATCTCTAGACTTTTTGAAGAGTCCCTAACACACTCATGTTCCACCACTGTTCTTCCCTCCCTCTCCCTGACCACCTCCCTTATCCCCAGGAGGATATAATGGGAGGCCTTTCTTGTCTTCTGGCAGAAAGAAATTCTAGGATCTACACGACAAAAAGAAAGTGCTATATCTAAGCACCTACCCTGTCAGACCACTTTCTGTGTTCTGTCAACTTCCATTCTTACTGAAAATGCACCGAGTTTCATTTCATAGGTGACTGAAGAGATTTGGAGAGATGGAGCCCCTTGCCCGATGTTAGTTCATATCAACACTGGGATTTGAATTCAGATCTGTCCAATTCCCTGTCTGAGTCTCTGTTCTGCTGTGGTGTTTCTGAAGTTCCTCGGGAACGTTCCTTTCCTGCCAGGAACAATAGCCCCAGGGTCCCTGAATAGCACTGTGCTTCCTTGGGACCATCAACCTCGGCTTTGCGCCCACATGCCTAGCTGCCTATTCAGAAGTTACTGGTCAGAGGTCTAGCACATTCCACCCCAGACCACGTACCCATGCACTGCAGGGCCCTCCCACGCCCCTTGCTCCCTTTTATGTGTTGTTAGCAGAAACCACTACTCATTTTCTTTCAAAAAGATGATATTATGCATTCTTGCACAGAAGATACCTTGTGTGCGTGTGTGTGTGTGTGCGTGCGTGTGTGTGTGTGTGTGTGTGTGTGTGTGTGTGTGTGTGAGGAAGACCAGCCCTGAGCTAACATCCGTTGCCAATCCTCCCCTTTTTGCTGAGGAAGACTGGCCCTGGGCTAACATCGTGCCCATCTTCCTCCACTTTATATGGGACGCCGCCACAGCATGGCTGACAGGCAGTGCATCTGTCTGTGTCTGGGATCCGAACCTGCGAACTCTGGGCCGCCGAAGTGGAGTGCATGAACTCAACCAGTATGCCACCAGGCTGGCCCCACTAGATAGCTTTTTTTTAATTTTTAATTTTTATTGATGTTGTAATAGTTTATAACATTATGGGGTTTTAGTTGTACATTATTATTTGTTCATCACCATATGAATGCATCCCTTCACCCCTTGTGCCTACCCCCACCCCCCCTTCCCCATTTAACCAACAACCAGTTCTCTCTGTCCGTGTGTTCGTTTATATTCCCCATATGAGTGAAATTATGCGGTGGTTGTCCTTCTCTCTCTGGCTTATTTCACTTAACATAATATTCTTTAGGTACATCCATGTTGTTGCAAATGGGACAATTCTGTCTTTTTTATGGCTGAGTAGTATTCCGTTGTATATATATATACACCACATCTTCTTTATCCAATCATCAGTCGAGGGACACTTGGGTTGCTTCCACTTCTTGGCTATAGTGAATAATGCTGCAATGAACATAGGGGTGCATAAGCCTCTTGGGATGGTTGATTTTGTGTCTGTTGGGTAGATGCCCAAGAGTGGGATTGCTAGATCATAAGGTATTTCTATTTTTAATTTTTTGAGGAATCTCCATACTGTTTTCCATAGAGGCTGCACCAGTTTGCATTCCCACCAGCAGTGAATTAACGTTCCCGTTTCTCCACAACCTCTCCAACATTTGTTGTTTTTTTACTTGGTGATTATATCCATTCTAACGGGTGTCAGGTGATATCTTAGCATGGTTTTGATTTGTATTTCCCTGATGATTAGTGATGTTGAACATCTTTTCATGTGTCTGTTGGCCATCTGTATATCTTCCTTGGAAAAATGTCTGTTCATATCCTCTGCCCATTTAGAAGATACCTTTTTAAAAGAAATGATTGCTCTGTTAGAGTGATACTTTTTTAAAAAATAAAATATCTTAATATTTAGCTTTTTAACTTTTTCAAAAGTGCTACCCAAATATAATGGTTGGTGTTCAAATATAATACATTGACAAATGTAGTTTTTGAAATGAAGTTTAGCTCTGTTCCCTTTGAACTATGCAGAAGTCGACAGGGTTATGAATAGTGAGAATTCGTCTTCCAGGAAAGTTTTTAAAAATCAGAAATAAGTAGTTAGCCTTAAAATCTGACTTCCTGGGTCGTCCTCCTCCTGCCTCATTCCCACCCCTTTATTGGGTTTCTTTTTTCACATAGAGAAAACATGAGGGGACTGTCTGAGAATGTCTTTCTGAAAGCTAAGAAAAGGGAGAAGTCAAAACTGAGAAAATTCGGGGGAGAAGACATGGAAGAAAAGATGCAGCATGTGCACCAAGAACATGAGTTGCTGATGCTCCTCTGTGCCGCTGGGATGGAGACCCCAAGGATGCTCGCAGCTGGTGCATGCCGTCTGCCAGCCCAGGCAATCTGGGACTCTGCCTGCCACCGTTGCACAGGCCACATGCTACACCAGGGGACGAGTATGAGGGACAAGTGTGGCATATGTATGTTGTGTGAGTTGCAGCAAGACTGGTGATGCTCAGACAGTTGGCTGCCATTGCGTTGTGAATCTGTGATCTCTCGGAGAGGGGGGGATTGTTTACCAACTAGTGAGCTGGTGGGGGCATGCTTAAACTACTTCAAGAAAAGTTGGGTTTAGATACATCTTTTCTTAAATAGCATTTTCCTTGATCATACAATGAATGTACTTCCAGTCTAGAACTATTGCAAAATTCAGAAAAATATAAGGAAGAAAATAAAAACTACTTGAAATCTTACCACCCAGAGATTACATAGAACATAAAGAAGAAAGTAAAATCATCATATAATTCTGCCTCCACCTTCCGGAGATAACCACTGTTAACAGATGTCCTGTATTCTTCTAGGAATACATAGCCTACATAAATGGGATCAATAATGCTATTTTTAAGACTTCCTTTTTAATTGTCAACATAATAAGAACTTCCATAACTATACATCTATGAGTATTTTTTTTAATGGGGAAAAAGTCTAAAAGAATACACACTTTTAATACGAAGAAAGGCTTAAATGGATGGCTTATTTTCTGCTTTGTTCTTTTTTATACTTTTCAAATAATTACACTCCTCAAAATAACCACAGCTAATATTTTGTTACATTTCCTGAAAATTTTAAAAGTATATCTTAAAACATCGTGGGAATCATGCTGTATATAGACTTTTGCATCCTGATTAAATCTAATGGTGTCCAGTGGGCATTCGCCTGTATCACTGATGGCTACATGATATTCTTTCGTGTGGGGATGCTGTGATTTTTTTTCATTCCTCTGTCATGGACTGTTTGTATTGTTTCTGACTTTTCACAGTGTAATGCTGTGATGAATACTTGTGCCACTGAATTATTTTGTTTCTCTGTCTGAATACTCCTTAGCAGTCAATCTTACAAGTATAGTCGCTGAGTCGGAAGGTATAAAATTTTTAAGGTTCTCATTGCATATGAACAGACTGTTTTTAAGAATTTCTGCTCATTAATTACTCTCAAATAAGCTCTTGCTCATTGGTTATCATAAAATGGGTGCTGCAGATAATCGTTTTTTATTTATTTTTAAAGCAGATCTTTTATTCCTACTCTTAGAAATATTTATGAATAATTACAAATATTGTATCTGAACATGAAAACCATGCTTTTTTCCCCTAAATTTTTCAAAATAATTTTAAAATTAAAGGTAACCAGTCATCTTAAAGTTAAAAAAAAAGAAAAAAAAATCATCCTAATAAAGCCACCATTATTGTTTTCTCAAATCTCCCTCCCTCCCTTTTTCTATGAATTTTATATAGTTGGAATAAAAGTGAATGTGGTTTTTGTATCCTGCTTTTTAAACTTAATGTTCTATTACAAGCATTTCTTCCGTGTTGCTGTAGTCTTCACAACTATCATTTTTAATGACTACAAATTATTCCATTGACTTCACATACCGTCATTTACTTACCCATTCCCCTACTGAACACTTAAGTAATTTGTACTTTTATAGCACCCTGGTGAATATGGACTGTTTCCTTGGGTTTGAATCACCAAAGTGAATGACTGGGCTGAAGTAAATTTTTGTTCATTCGGAATTTTCGCTAATTCACACTGGCCTGTCTTCTAGATTAGTCTTAGTTGTTGAAGCTTTATTCCAGTGACCACGTGAAATTCAGGACATTGCCACTGGCAGCACGCCCAACAGGAGCTATGATGTCGTTAGTAACCAAAGTGGTCAGGATGCTGTCCTGTTTGCAAAGTGACCCTTACGGGGCTCTGGATGTTTCAGACAAAAACAGAATGCTTTTCTTGTGTGTCCCGTTGCCTACAGTCAATGCACTCAGCTGCCACTCACAGAAACCTTTTATTCCACAGCCTTTGCCAGCGTGCAAAGAAAATATACAGAGGCAGGGAGGTAATCATTATGTAACGCCCTCCTTGTTTTTTTCTTTTTCTGTTTCCTTTTGTGAGAACATCATCAACTCAGGATGGAAATGCATTTACGGTGTCTCCTTTCTGCTAAAGCAAACTCTAGCAACTTCATTTTCAGAAATGCAAAATTTACAAAGTCCATCAATGCTGCTTTGTTGACCGTGAACCGTGTGGTTTGGCCCCCAGAGTTATCTCGGATAGCACAAATAAATCTGGCGGCCTCCAGTTGTCTCAAACTAAGCGGTACCTCCTTCCCCCCGTTGTCTCCCTCCTTGCAGAATTTCCTCTTGGGCTTCAGCAGCACAAACTCAGTCTTCTCATCAATATGCCCTGTTAACTGCTGCCAAACCTCCAGCAGTTTAGTGCATATGTTCCCTTAATCATTTCTCTTTGTTCTAGAAGTCTGTGTTTGGTTTCTGAACCTCACCCCCCACCCCCCAGCCTCATTCCACCATCACCATCGCTGGCTATAGACATGACTGTCTACCGTCTACCTTTTTATTTAAAGAACATCCTAGATTGCCTGCCATCAAGAGAGCCTTCACAATCTGCTCATAACGTGCTAAATCATCCCCCGCTTCCATAGAAAAGTTGTTAGTTGTCCCCCCTACCCTGAGCCTGAGCCCATGGCCTTAGGAGCCCAGGTGGAGAGTCAGACTCTCTGGAAAGCAAGACGTTCCTAGAAGACAATGGTACCTCCCTGCACAAAGATTCCTTCTTAGGATTTTCTGCTGGTCCAACACAGGAAAAGGACGCTTTATTCTTGGAGCCCAACAGCATATAGGCACAGTCGATCTCAATGGGTTATTCATGGTGTCCAAGAGAAATACTTCTGGAGTTGTATTTCATGTGAGATGGAAGTGGGCTTGGCACCCGGACGGTGGGGCGGCCTGCTCGCTGGAGTGCCCTGTGCCTGTCGGCCCAGCCCAGCCCCCTGCCCGACGTGGCCCGGCTCTTCTCAGCAAGGAAGGGGTCTTCCGGGCTCCTCCTGACCGGGATCTACACACACTGGTGCAGAGCGCTCCCAGCCACTGGTGCACGGAGACACTGCTATTTCTCTCAGCGTTTAAGTATTTCTCTTGTCTTCCCATTTGTAAAGTTCCACGCTGTTCCCTGAGCCCGGAGGAGGGGTGAAGAGCTTTCAGAGCGCGGGCTTTCTTTAGAGCTCTTTATCCTCAGCACAGGGGTGCTGCAGAAGCCTGGAAACTGCTCTTGGAAACTATGTTTATACAAAATACCATCTCTCCATCATCCCTGCCCTTGCCACTTCCCTTCCCAAAAAAACTATTTCAAAGAGGCCCCAGCAGCTGCTCTGACAGTGGGCAGACCTGATTTTTGCTTTGTTTAATAAATCCTACCATGAGCTGTGCCTGCTCTGTCCCTGGTCAGCACCTCCCGGGAATGCAGAGGAAAAGCTTCCTCACACGGAGTGAAAAGACGTAGAACGTAGCGGGGACGAAATTCTCCGAGTGCGGGATTTTTTTTCCCTTTCCTTTTCTGAAAAAAAGTTCCTGTTGCCTTGCTGGGTGGAGATATAGTGCCCTTTTCTACCTATATCCCAAAGGGAAGTTTGTATTCGTTTAAATGAAACCATTTTAAAAGCAGAACTCAAACCTAAAATGACCCAAGGTTCTCCCAAGTTTTCAGAAGGTGTAGATTTATTTACTACAGTTAAAACATAATTAGTTCTCAGGGGACAGTGTATCTTTAAAACGGCTTTATTGCCACCATATTGGTTTTGTGAATAATCAGAAACTTCTGTTATGATTATGTTCTAATGTTCGGACAGAAACGCACCGTAAGTAGAAACAAATGTCAGGAATTGCTAGTTGTCACTTGAAGAAGGGACACCATATCAGAGGGGGAAGAAAGAACTTGATAGGATATTCCAAAGATATATAATCTAGCAACGTCTTAAATGAACTGAGTAACAGCTCAGGCAGGTACACATGCCCGCCCCCCACCCCCAGTCCAGTCTTTTTTGATATTAAATGATATTTTCTTCGTCTCTTTTCCGTCATTCTCACCACAGAGGCTGGGAATGGGGTCAGTATGCCTTGAACCCCGGAAGGTGGCCATTCCTTACCCACACGGTCACAAATGAGTGTAAACAGTGTCCCTCACTTTGAGCCGTGGGTTCTCATGTCCGTGCCTGTTCTGGCTGACCAGTCTTTCCCACCATTCGCAGGTTGATGTTTGAGATGCCACAGGAAATGGGTTTAATAGCCATCGCAGTCCGCCAAACGCAGGGCAAAGGTCAGTCATCTTTTGTTATTGTTTCTGTTGTTTGTGTTTTCTGAAATCTGTGACTTTCATGGCCAGAGAGCCAAGTGCGTGTGCCCATCGAGTGTGTGTGCCGATCTCTGAGACACCTCACATTAGAAGTCGTTTGTTGTCACACCCCCTAAAACGGAGGAAGAGGGAGGGAAGCTGATCAGAAGATTGAGCTTTAGTAGAATTCAAGCATTCTCTCAAACTGAGATGTTTATTAATCACTTGACAGTCGCTTGTGATGGTGTTAACATTCGGTTACCTACAGCTTGTAAATTCTACTTTCTGACACGTTCTAGGCATTGTAGTATGTGAATCCTAACTGTGTTATAGAGACATTTATTTTCCTGAAGGTTCTCTGTGAGGTGCCTTCTATGTCTATGCTGAATGTCACATGGAGGGGCTTTTCATATGCCAGCCCCCACCCCAGGTGGCAATGGAATTTGCATGGAATGGGCCCTTGGTCAGTGATCAGTGCCCATTTACAACATAACCACAGAATGGCCCAGGGCTGCTTGAGCTTCCACCACCTGCTAACCCTCGGAGGCGAGGGGGTCCTCCTCCCAGAATTCATTTGGGGTCTGGCCAGAGCAGATTCCGTGCTTGGTGGTCATGCAGGACGCACTAGGCCCCACCCCCAGCCAGTGCCAGGTCGACCCAAACACGCTTTGACTCTCAGAGGCTTGTAGGCCTTCCTCAGAAGAAGCAACGAAGTCACAAATCCACTGTTTTTCACTTCTTTCTCTTGAACATGTCTTTTGAACATAAAGAGGGGAAAAAAAACCCTCATTTTATCCAAAGCTGTGGGGCTCAATATGGTGGTTAAAAAAAGACATAGAAGAACTTTGATTATACCTCTCATTTTGATTATTTTATTTTCTTGACTTCTATTTTAAGAAAAATAACTCAAAGAAGTAATATCAGGGATCACTTTTTAAATTCAGCCTCCTTTTTTTTCTTTATAACAGTGAGATATAATTCACATACCACACAGTTCCCCCATTTAAAGTGTACGATTCTGTAGCTTTTAATATATTTGCAAGGTTGTGGGACCATCACCACAACAGGGATCACTTCTAACAAGTGGCTTCCAGGACCTCTCCTGGACCAGTGTAGATTTGGTCCAGTTTTCCCGCTCTCTCTGCTTGTGCCTGCGTTACCATATGGTGAGAGTTAAAAACCGAGAGTGATGTTCAGACACTGTAAGACTTTGAATCATCAGCGCGTAAATGATATGCTCACAGAGGCAGAACATTATGCTAATTATCGGCAACTTGTTCAGCATCAGAGCTTCAGATTTTAAAAGCTTCTCTGTTACTGAGTTAACCCCAGAATTTCCAAGCATCTTTATCAGACCAGGTTTGTTCAAGGGGGACACGTGTTCGGTGTGTGGCTCTGAGTCTCCCACACGTTTCCTGGCACCGCGTGCTTCTGAGTCTGTCCATGTGGCAGAGTGGCCGGTTTCCTGACGGGACCTGTGTTCCAGGGCGGGGAAGGAACGCCTGGCTGAGCCCCGTGGGATGCGCTCTT
Source organism: Tapirus indicus (assembly GCA_031878705.1). Lineage (NCBI taxonomy): Eukaryota > Metazoa > Chordata > Mammalia > Perissodactyla > Tapiridae > Tapirus > Tapirus indicus. Next base: position 33,097,927 of record CM062936.1, on the reverse strand, counting down.
TCTACCCTGCTCATCTCCATCCCGCTGAGATCCCAGCTGGGACAGAGGATTCCGTTTGTCCAGCATCTGATGTCCCTGGCTGTTGTGGAGGCGGTCAGGTCCATGCCCGAGTATCAGGTAGGTGCAGTTTTGTCACCATTACGTCCCCACTGTGCGTGCACATCTCAGCTCAGGTTTGTCTGTGGTACCCCGCTGAATGATTGCTGCATGGAGAGCCTCGGCCTGCTCTTTGCAAAGCTGGCAGCAGTGCTCCTGCAGTTTTAAAAGCACCATCAGGTTTTATAGCTGCCTCAGGCTCGGTGGAATGCGTTCATTCCCCAGAATTCCCTTTCTGTCCTGCCGTCAGATTTCTCAAACATCCTAGTAAGGGCAAGCCTTTTTTTTTTTAATTGAAGCACAGTGGCCTTGCTGGTGGGGCTATTTGTCTGTGTTTTCTGGTGAAAAGGCTTATTTTATAGACCCAAAAAGCCTTCTCACTTCCTACCTTCATTTACCCGTGCTCAGCAGAGCCATCCTTTGTCTTGCGTTCAGTGTGTAGGTTATCTGGGGCTGTCTGCCCCCAGCTGCGGGGACACGTGTGCCTGCTTCATTGTAACTGTCGGGTGCTTTGGTGTCAGTTATGAAGAAGACAAGGAAGAGAGAGCGATTAACAGAGGGGCTGAAGCCTTTTCTCCCTTACCTGGCCTCCACATTCCGTATCCCCCTCCTCAGTTTTCCTGGAAGGATTTCATATGGCTGTAAAGGGGGGGTTCCTCCCCGCCTCCCTCCCACCTCTGGCTCTATGTCAGGCTAAAAACAATTGCCGTATTAATTCCTGAAACAAGATGCTAAGATCATGACTCTTAAAGGAGGCCTGTCATCGGTGTTTAAACAGAGAAGCAGCCTCTCCACTGCCCCTTAAGCCCCCTCTAGTGTGGCCATGTGCGTATAGTCACTGTGTAGAGGACCGGGGGACGTGTCTCCGTATGACGTCAAGTCACCGACCTGCACGCTGGAACGTGCTATTTATTACCAGGCACTCAGTATCCTGGCCGTGTCTGATGGGCTTGGGTTCACCTGACCGTCACAAACCTTCACAGGCCCAGCCTGCAGACTTTGAACTGGGCATTTGGCCTTGTAGAAAACAGTTGAGAAGATAAAGTTCTGTCGTGGAGGAAAAGATTTTTAACCCTAACAACAGGTTAATTCATCTTAGGAAAATAAATTTAAGATTAAAATTAGTCTGCGTAGCTTTTTCGTGGCTTTGATTTTGACCTTGTAACTTAGCGAGCAGTCGAGTGCCCGCTGTGTGCGAAGGCTGTGCCAGGTGCTGGGGGCAGCAGGGTGGGAGGTGGGAAACTTGCCCTCAACAGTGCCCCTGGGGGGCTTGTGTCCCCTGTTGTCCTTAAGGGGCTCCTACCAAAGTTCCTATCCTGTTTCCACAGTCACCCGGCTCAGCCTCACCTGTGTGATGTGACTTTGGTTTTGTTCTTATTTTACTTTCAGTTTCACTGAGATGTAATTGACATACAGCAGTGTGTAAGTTTAAGGTGTGTAGCATGATGACTTACGTGTATTATGAAATTATTACCATAGTAAGTTCACATCCATCACCTCATATAGTTACAAAAAAAATTTTTTTTTCCCTTGGGATGAGAACTTTTATAATCGACTCTCTTAGTATTTATTTTGTGTTAGCATACACAGTACAACTACAGGATGGTTGAAATAGGCCCCAGTTGCATAGAGTTCACCTTTCTTATGGCCTTCACTCGGGCCCTGACTTGTCCTTGGCCAGTCACTGTCAGCACACAAATCATGCCCAGTCTCCTAGACCAGAGGCAGCATTTCTGGAATACTCGCCATTCCTTCCAGAACCCACGTCGGGCTGCCTGCTCTTCCTCCTGCTGTTTCTTCTGTCCGAGAGGTCCTCTTGTAGCCCTCCTCCCACCCACACACTCCTACTCCTGCTCCCTTCTCTGCACCTTGAAGTGCCCTTCGCCCTGGGAAGCCCAGCTCAAATGCCATTCCTGGAACCTTCTAGCCACAAACTCTGCCTCCTATAACATGTTACGGTACTTTAAATGTCTAAGCCCGTTTGATGGTGTCCCCCACGGATTGCTCAGAAGCAGAGTTATTTGTGCTCCCATTCTATCTCCTACAAATGAACCAGCTCTTTAAATGCACGATCAGTTTTATTTTGGTCCCCAAAGATCCTAGCATAGTGTTTTCTACATGGGAGGGCTGCAGCAGCTGTTTGAATAAATGATTGAGACAGTGAAAAATAAGCATGTGGCCTTTCTCTTCATTTTGGAATAAATGTCCTTGTTTACCTACTTGAGAACCCAAAATTGCATAAGCTGCAACGTGAACTAACCAGATCTGAAAATGTGAAGTGAAACAGGGAGAGCAGGGCCAACGTGGAAGTCAGTGGCTGCCCCCGTGGTGGAGGAGCTGCTTCTGAGCTTCGGCAGGGATGCTGCTGGGCGCAGTGGGACACGGGAAGGCAAGAGAGGAGAAAGGAAGGGAATTGGGAAAGTGACTAAGACCAAAGTCTCCAAGTTACAGATTTTCTGGGCCAGCGTTTCTCACCCTCGGCACTATTGACGTTTGGGTCCCCTACACTTGGTTGGGGGGCTGTCCCGTGCATCATAGGTTGTGGAGCAGCATCTTGGGCCTCTCCTCATGAGATGCCAGTAGGACTCTCTCAAGCTGTGACAACAAGAAATGTCTCCCAGGATTGCCAAGTGTCCCCTGGGGGGCAAAACGCCACCCCCCACTGAGAATCCTATTCTAGACAGAAAAGAAATATGAGGCTTCCTATCAGTTCAGAGTCATGGTGAACCCCCCACGTTTTATTTGAACTTTTGTTCTTTTGTGCTCCTGCATTTCTTCTCTCAGCCTAGAATGCTGTGCTGGGGCAGGTGAGCTTCTAAAGAACAGAAGCGTATTCTAACTGGCCGAGGTGCAAGGAAGCCCTGTTGGCGGGAGAGAGGGGATTTCTTGGAAACTGCAGGCTACACAGCATAGTATTAAGCACCCAGGGGCTTGGTGTCAGAAAGCCCTGAGTCTGAATCCCAGCTCTGCCGCTTCTGGGTGGTGTAACCTCAGGCAAACCAGGCAGTCTCTTCAAGCTGCAGTTTCTTCTTCTGTTACATGGGGATGATACCAGCACCAACACGTGGGTTTGGTATAAGTAACATACAGATTAGTGCTGAGATGGGGCTTGGTGCTGTGCCGGCCCTGTGGGACTCAGAGGCCATCAGCTACTCTCTAGTCTCCATTTTATTTTGCTGAGTGTCTCCTTCCAGCATCTTATGTCCAAATGGGCTTCCTCTACCCACACCTGGCTGCCAGCCCCATCCCCAGGAGGCCTGGCGGTTCTGGTGCCTACTGGGTCTCACCCAGTCTGTGTGTCCCAACTTCAGAGTCATGGCGGAAGGTGGGGTCCAGGTGGCCCAGCTCAAGGCAGTGTCCACCCTTGGATCATTCCACTGTGACTGGGGCACACCCTTTGGGATGGGAAGGCAGTGGGCCCCAGGACAAGTCCATTTCTGTTACTCAAGCTGACTGTTGGCAGTTCTTTGAGGCCTTCTCTGATCACTCAGTGAAATGAGTTCCTCCCCTGTATCTCCATAGCATTCTACTCCACACTTTCCTACCTGCCTTTTATGACGTTGGTTAATTGAGGGCCATCTGTCTGTCTCGAGCATGAGCTCCTTACAGGAAAAGAACCCTGACAATATTAGTCTCTCTCTGCCCCCTGCACCTAGGGGTACTCCATGGGGTGATAAGTACCCCATGGTGATGGTTATTGATACTGAGATCATGGACTTAATTCACAAGATAGGCATTTTTAGAAAGTGTTTTTGATTGTTGATGATGGGGATGGGGAAAATGCTGGGATTTATACCAAATATGTTCTTTAGGTCTCTCTCCTCCTACCCCCAAAAGGTACTTTAACACTGACTTGTCCCAAAGAAGTGATCAGCTGTCTAAAAGAGAGGAGAGGAGGAGCCCTTGTGTTCCATTAGTTTCGAGAGTATTCTGCGCATCTTCCTTTTACTTAGATGACCTCACCTGGTCTTTTTGTTCCTGTGATCACTTGATTAATATGCAGATTTTCCTTTAGGACATCAACTTACGAGTGAAGTGGCCCAATGATATTTATTACAGTGACCTCATGAAGATTGGTGGAGTTCTGGTTAACTCGACGCTTATGGGAGAAACGTTTTATATACTTATTGGTAAGTTTTTCAAGACTTTTCCCCAGCATTTTTAGATTAATAAAAATAAAAATGGTTTATACATGGCTACATTGGGGGAAGTGGATTATCATTTGGGATTACTTTTTCTGTGAGTCTTGAGTTATAGAACAGAATATGTATGCAAAACAGGCCAGATTAGTTGAAAGCGCTTCAAGGGGTTTGGCATTCCTTTCTATGGCCAGAGACCACCAAATAGGTTTCACACCAAACAGGCCTTTTCTTACACCTCTCTACACTCCTGCTTCTCGTTGAATTAGAAGTGGTGAGAGTAAATGTTTAATGTACCAATCTGTAATAAGAAAAGAAAGATAATTTCAAGGATGGGTCTCCTGGTGGTCTTGCATTCTTCATTTGACCTTGCCAGGCCGTGAAAGTGTTGCCATCTTTTTGACCTTCAGAAGAAGCTCCAGGCTGATCAGGGTGGGGTAGAGAGTGGCCATTCCACCTCAGCACATCTGTATCAGGTGAGGAGATGGATTCAGAGGAGTTTCAGAAGTTCTCAGGCCCCTGGGCATCCAAGCATCAGCTTTTCCCTAATGCCCAGGAGGACTTGATTGGTGTTCAAAAATCAGTAACAGACTGAAAACATGCGACCGTGTGTTGTAAGTTCCAGCCAAAGAACACAAGACGTATGTTCCAGCTCTGCAACTCACTGGCAGTATTATTCTGGGCAAGCTGCTTCATATCCTCCGAGCTCCGTTTCCCATCTTTAAATGAGTAATTGTGCCAGATGCAGAGATTCCTGAGTAGGGCCCACAGATACCGAGGAGGCCCAGGGATGCTTCAGGGAGCTAAGTGTGGAGGAAATAGACATTTTCCTGTGGGGAGAATCCATAGCTTTTATTAAATTTTTAAGGCCATGGGAGGTGGTGTGTGGGTGAGAGGGCATCTTTGGGGAAAGATTCAGAGTCGCCAACAGAAGTGCTCTCTGGTCCTTGGAAAGACACAGCCTAAGTTGACAGTAGTTAATGTTGCTATTTTCCTCAGGATGTTGAATTTTCTGAATACCAGGAAGACTTTTCAGCACTGTATACCCTTAATTTAATGCCTTACACTCCAATAGCTTTGGCTATTGTGTACGTTGTTGAATGAATGAACCAACAACTGGAGTTTCTGCCCCTGTTGCTATAGTGACTTGCTTTTCTCCAGATGTAATTTATGTTGCTTTGTATTTTAATAGCCAGCATATTGAAAAAAAAAAAAAGTCTGAGGCCAATCAATCCTTCCTTCCACCCTGAAAATGGCTCAGAACATTTACCAAAGAATGCCATTATTGTAAATGTCCTCGTTCTATCTAAGGCGAGTATTGGGGGAATTTTTTTCTCAGAGGCACTGAAAACACAACAGTCTTACTGCCTAGTTCTTGCAGTGTTTCATTTGTTATTAAAGACATCTTTGAGGTTGATTCAGGTCCCTGCTGAAAACTGAGGTTCGGCTTCTCTGAAGACTCTAACCTCTCCCGGAGAGGATGGTGGTATTAAGTAACGGCAGAGATAAGCCTATTCAGACCCCACTACTGGTAACTCGCTCTCCTGAAGCCTTGGTTTAGGAGCCTGTGAAAGAGCCACTGGACATGGGTTGGCCCCTTGCCAACAGCGTAACCCTAGCACCAAAGACTTCCAAGGATAAAGTATTAAAAGATGTGTTCTTGGGTTATGCCTTGACCAAGGTTTGAAATCTCTGAATCCAGAGTTTACTCCTTAAGACCTGAATAAAATCCTTTATTTTCAAGCATGTGTTCTGTTATTCAAGTAGGAAAAGAAAGAAGAGATTTTATTTTACATTGGGCTCAGTGTGGAGTTACAGTTCTTGGCTAGACCACACGAGGCATCATCGTTTCAGAAGCAACTCGAAGAGGTTTTGTCCCGTTCATAGCTTTCGTTTAATTGAATTCAGTGTGGGGCTTGCTTTTTTCCAAGTTATTTGCAGTAAGGTTGGGGTGGCCCTAGCTTGAACAACGATAGTAAAGGAAGGCTGAAAAGGAAGATGTCTCAACGATATATCATTCTTTAAGTGGCCAAGACAATCAATCTGAAATGAGGAAAAGGAAGCCAGAAGTTGAAAGTAAAAGCTGTAACTTTTTGCAGGTGGTTGAGAGGAATGTGTGATGCCATCAATAGGTGGAGCTGCTCATGGTTTTCAATTGTTTGTTTTTGTCCAGGCTGTGGATTTAACGTGACTAACAGTAACCCTACCATATGCATCAACGATCTCGTCACAGAATACAACAAGCAACATGGGGCAGATCTGAAGCCCTTAAGAGCTGACTGTCTCATCGCTAGAACTGTGACTGTGCTCGAGAAACTCATCGACACATTTCAGGACAAAGGGCCCAATGGCATTCTTCCCCTTTATTATAAATATTGGGTACACAGGTCAGTGTTGGCTTGTCTTCACTCTTTTAAAATTCCTTATTATGTCAATAGTTCAGTATCTTAAAATGAGAAACTAAGCACCGGTCTACATAACTATTTTTTTACCCTTCTGACGGAGAAACCTGGTGGACAGCAGGTTGAGCAAATTAACATCACCACTAATGGGAGGGACTGGCATCGTGCCTCCTGGTGGGCTGCAGTGGGAAGGACACGATATCACCGGAGAGGTTTCCTGCCTAGCGTGTTTAAGCTGAATCTAATGTGAGGAAAGAGACAATTTAAATCATAGAGCATTCTAGATAACAGTGGTTTTCAAAGTGAGATCCCTAGATGGCAGCAGCAGCCTCACTCGGGAACTTGTTAGAAATGCAGATTCTTGAGTCCCACCCTGGACCTCCTAACTCAAAAACTCCAAGGCTGGGGCCCAGCATTTGTGTTTCAACAGATGCTCCAGAGTATTCTCCGGCACGGAAAGTTTGAGAAGCACTGATGTATACCAAGAGGACTCTACCCTTCAAAATGTCTTAAAAAACAAAAAATAAAAAGAAGGTGGGAGAACTGTTTGAGATTTAAGAAGACTTAAGAGGCATGACAGTTAAATGCAGTATGTGATTCATAATTAGATGCTGGATGGGAGGAAGTAGCCACAAAGGATATTAATGGGATGATGGGGAAATTTGAACATGGACTGTATATTAGATAATGTTATTGTATCAAGATTAGATTTCTTGAGGGTGATAATGGTGTTCTGGTTTTGTAGGAGATGGTTCTTATTCTTCGGAGATACATACTGAACTGTTTAAGTATGAAGTGTTACGATGCCTGCAACTTACTTTTAAATGTCAGCAAAAAAAAAGCACACGTGTGTGTGTGTGTGTGTGTGTGAGAAGAGAGAAAGCAAATATGGAAAATGTTATCAGTTGGTGTGAATATAAGTGAAGGAAATATGAGGTTCATTGTACTATTTTTTCAACTTTTCTATAGGTTTGAAATTCTTCACAATAAAAATTTGGGGGGGGTGGGAATTCTGTACTTTAAAAATTGTTAACAAGGATGTAACTCAACAAGCACAGTTGGAAAATATTCAAAAGAAGTAGTATTAGAATGAGTTTAACTTACAGTTGATGCTACCCAACTTTATTTTATAAAATAAAACTTGTCTTTTCAACTCAGCTTCTTTCTTCCCCAATCTCAGCCAAAAAACCTAGAGAGTTGTACAATGTTTGTTAAAAGTGCTGGAAGGTGAGGAGGTGCTCAAATCACCATCCCAGATGATCGGAATTAGGAGGAGTGACGTCATATATAAAGGAAGAAATTCCTAACTCCCTATTGGACTTTCCGTCGTCCTAGTTATTCTAGTAGTTATCAAAACCATTCACGTGGGAGTGGTGCAAGTCAGAGCATTTTAACCACATCTAGCCCCAGGCTTCTCCCTTGCCATCCCCCAATCCCTCTGCATAATGGATAATTACTTAACTAATTGTCTCGGGCCACTGCATTCCATTTCCCAGTGACTGTATGCTGTTCTTCATTTTCAGTGCTCAGCAAGTCCGGCTGGGAGGCGCCAACGGGCCAAAGGTGTCGATAGTCGGCCTAGATGATTCTGGGTTCCTTATGGTTCACCAGGAGGGCGGCGAGGTGGTGACCGTGCATCCAGATGGCAACTCCTTTGACATGCTGAGAAACCTCATCATCCCCAAACAGCGGTAGCCCTGTCGCCAGGAAGACAGCCTGGGGCCTGCCGTCCTCGCTCGCTGGGCCCAGTGCTCGGGCTGAGGGAGAGGGGGCAGCAGCTGAGATGAGTGGGGGCCGACAGAAGTGCAGAACCACCACAGAAGCATTCCAGTTCAACTTCTGCCGCCTCTCCTAGCCCATGGATTTGGAAAACCAATTTAGAGTTGTAGGCAAATGTTTTCTCCCTCCAGTTAATCTGTTTAATTCTTTAATTTTGTTCTGTCTGCTGTCATTTTATTTGGTGTTTGAAGATATTCTGGAGTGGAGGGTTGACAAGTGGAACCTTTAGTTCAGGTAAAGCCCCACCATAGGTGTGAAATTGTTCTCTCCTCTTGAGCTTAGATGTGTGTTTATTGGCCAAAAAAAAGTTTTTACATGGAAACAGCTATGGAATAATTCAAATGTTTTCCCAGTAGTGGAGACTTTTATCTCCAGACTATTAAAAAATAAATCAAAAAAAGCTCTCCAGCCTAGGCCAGTGGTGAGTTAGAGGTACGGTAACGCTGTTTATAAGCATCCAGGGAGGCATTTTCCTACAGGAACATACATCGGCACTTAGTCATTGTTCTATTTTTTTTGTTAATGAAGAAAAGAGAAGGTAGACTTCTTAAGAGTTACTCTCGGCCTGGTGGTTTGTGGTCCAATAACAACGTCTAAATGGCTACAGAGATGCATCTGGCTGGTACGGCTGCAATGATCTTGTCGAGGAAATCAGTTAATTACTTTGACATTAATTTATGATCTCTCTCCTTTCATAAGTTTAAATTTACTGCATTCTCCGAAGTGATGGGATCAAGTTCAAGATCCTTAAAGCGTTGATTAGGCATTGCTTGGATGTGGGGGTGGATGATCTGGCTCTAACAGCTGGAGATGAAGCCTCGCTCTCATACCACACGCAAGGGAGGATTTAGAGCTTTTAAGCCAGTTTAAGGCTCGCTTTGAAATGTGGAGCATTCCTGCCAGACTGTGCGGTACACAGAATATAGAAGTACGTGGCATTTTATTTGTAAGTCTTAATTTTTTGCCCCTTTTTCTTATATCGCCAAGAAAGAAAACGTTGTTGATACTGAATACCATCATTTAAGAGGGAGGATGTGTGTGCGCGCAAAGCTTTAAAAGAAGATGTTCAAACTCTGATGCCCCAAGTGTCTCCGTAGAAGAACAAAAGAAAGGAAGCCTTTTGATACCCACTTGCTATTTCCAGATGGACTCCACGCTTTTTCCATGTAACGCCTATCTCTGTTGAACTTGTGAATCATACAAGTTACTTTTCAGCCTTAAAAGGCCCATTTTTGTCCACTTTTCTCTCTTCCTGCCAGTCCCAACTAAAATTAGTGGAAAGAAAACTTGATGGAGCTCTCAGCTTTGAACAAAATTCCCTCATTGTACAGCACCACCATCTTTATCCAGTTCTGACCAAGTCAGGCTAATTCTAGAAACTTGTGGTTTTCAGTATAAAATCTGTCTACCTTTTAGCCAGGCACAGGCAGCCCCATAGGAAGGAAAAAAATAACATGTTTAGTTAAGTACACCAACCCAATATGTGTCCTTTGGAAATGTAACTTTAAAAGAACTTCAAAAGTAATTTTTGCAAATAAGCCTTCAATTAGAATTATTTTCCTAAAAAAAAAAAAAAATCACTCTCTTAAATACCCAAATCTTCCTGTGGAATTAGTGACAAGTTTAAATAGAAGTCCACACCACCTCAAAATTACAAAATGGACTCACCCTTGAGAGGGCATCTGCAAAATATCATCGAGAAGAAAAATCTCCAGGCTAATGATGCAAGTTTCATTTCTCAAACTTTGTAATATAAGGCAAGTCATCTCTCAGAGCTGCCATCAAGACTTTTTGAATTTCTTTGGGGGGTTATTTAATGAAAAACATGTTTTGTTTTAAGCTGAAGTCCTATTCTAGACAGTTCTGCTTGGGGAAAAAAATGTTATCATTTAATTTCCTTTCTGTAAATTAAAACTAATGACGTGTGGCCATGTCAAAGCAGATGGAGATGTTCCGGGCGGATTGCTTTGCCTCTGTGCTTTTAAGACTGTTCTTACTTGTGCCGACATCCAGTTGTCTTAAGGGAGACAGAACGGACTGGAAGCAGATGCTGCATTTTTCATAAACCTGATTTTACCAAAGACTTTTGAAATTCTGCTTCGTATAGAACAGCTGAATAAAGGCGTTTTACTTACAGCTGTTAGCATTAGGGAAACCTGTCTACTTGCTACACTGTACTCATCGATTTGGGGTGTTTATGCACCGAGCAATCTGTGATCTCAAGGAGCTTTAAAGTCTTAATGGAAAACCTTGCATTTTCTTCTTAATCTTTAAAACACAGCAACTAAACTATACTAAGCACAGGATTAGCATGTGCTTTTAGGATGTTGAATTATCCCCCAGGTTAGAGGCTGTGCATTGAGCATGTACCAGGTTATGTAAAAGGCAAGACATCCTCCCTTCTGGGCTGATAGCAGATTTCAGAGGAGCTCTTGGAGAAGTGCCCCCTAAAACAGGACACGGCAATAGCTGGGCTTCCTGTGGCTCCCCACCAAAGCAGTGCTCCTTGGCACTGGGAATCTTGGCTGCGTTCTCAGGGCGTGGGCACAGTAGGAAGAATTTGTGTTCAGTGGGATTCACTGGTGCAGCCCAGTGACTTTGCCTGATGTGGGAGCAAGTGGCCGGACGAGGGGTGGGTGCACAGGCCCAGGTGGGGGAAGCCCGCAGCCTCCAACCCCCCCGCCCCAACATATACACATGGGGACATGGGAAGGCCTACCTAGTCACCCCCATCCTAGAGTCTGGGAATGAGAGAGAAGCCAGCTTCACCCAACACTTTAAAAATGCAAAAGGGGGGCATTTTAGGTTTTTTCTGTAGATTTGTTTGCTTTTAACAAGCAGAAAACTGAGAATCCTTACTCCTGGGTAATTACTATGCATATTTAAAATAAAAGAAAGTGTAAACCTTTGCATTTTTAGCTTTTCAAAGATTCATCTCTGAAAAGTAATTACTTTAAGCCAATGCCTATAAAAAGCAGGTCTACCAAAATAAACTTTAAGACTTTCTATATAGTTTGGGCTCATTCTTATTTTTACCGCAAATTTCATTTTTAAAAATAGGCAACTACTTTTGGTTACAGTATTTTTATTCATGTTTAAACATTTTTACAAAATAAATAGTTTACATAGTAAGGAATATATATGTATTTCTAAGTATTAAGGAGCCGGGTGTTTTTTTTTTTCTTTTTCGAAGCATTTTTGACAAATGTATTATGCGTCACACAGAAGAGAAATCATATTACTCCAAAGAATGAAAGTTAGCAAAACCCAAAAGTTAAAAAAAAAAAAACCTTTTAACTGAAGTGAGAAATAAATTTAATCATAATTTATTGTTTTTAAATTTGAAAATAAATTTAATGTAACAAATTTAATATAAGAACAGATTTTGTTCTTGTAGAATTTGTATTTTGTGAAAACTGCTTGACTTTTGCCTCAACAGTTTTTTTCCCCAAGATTTTAATCTTAGATATCATACTTAAATTTAGGAACAGCTTGAATAATACATGTGATAAACCAAGGGCTACGATTCACTAAAATTTTAAGCTACTGTATTTTCCTGGCATTTATTTGAAGATGTTCTTTTTATTCCATTTTATCCATAGCAGCCCCCACAGTCTACCTTAACCTACAGTTAGAATAAATTACAACTTCGGGTGGACTTTATACAGTATTCGTTGACCGTATAAAGCCTTAGGGTTAGGCTCCAAGGGAGGAAGGCGTGGCCCATAGGACTTTAAAAGGACAAAAGAGGTGGGGGTGAGGGAGTGGACGCTGTGCAGTCCTTCATACCCTGTTCACTTCTCTACAAAGGTATGAATGGAATGGCTTTTCTGGAAAGGGCTTCCATGAACATAAAGGAATTCCTTTCCCTGGGAGGCCCCATGGAGGGCCGAGCCAGTCTTGAACTGGGCTTATTTCTCAAATCCATTTGATCTTGCATTTTTGTCAGCATGTTAGGACTCACTACAATTTTCTTCTTTTTTTGTGAAAGGGAGGCATATTTATTAAAATGCTTCCTCTTCCCCTGCCAGAGCCTCACAGAAGTCAAGAAACGATATCCCCAGCTTAAATGTGCAGACTTTTAAAGATGGAGGTAACAATATTAGGTAGCCATAGTAACTGCTGTTAACTTTGCATTGAGCTGCTGGCCGCCTAGAAGCTGGCTTGTGTAGGAATCTTCCTTCATGTTCTAGGCCATGAAAACTGTGATGTTTGTTTAGACAAGGAAGTTTTCTCTAGTACACATTTTTCAAGTACGTACACACTTGTGTTAAGCCTATTTACGTTATCATTTGTAAATTTGTAACAGTCTCCTCCTTCACAGTAACCTGTGATCTTAAACTGCTCCGAAAACCTTCTCAATTTGTATTTACTTGAATACAGCCCCTAATGGTTAATAACAGGGTAGACACAAAAGCATTTTGCAGCACTTTATTGAAAAATGTCAGGTGATATCTCCTGCTCATCAAACCTGCACTTTCCAGAAATCATGGTTTAATTATGAGACTTGTGAGCATAAAAAATTATACCCCAGGCTTATTTTGTGTGTGCACACTCACAGTTGCTAATGAGGTATAGCTAAATGCAGTATAGAGGTGTATGCATCCGATGCTTATGACCCAGCCCTTTGGCTGCACGGTGCATGTTCCTAAATTTGCTAATTGTACCATAGGGCAACTGACACCATGCAAGGGCACAGGGCAGGTCCTCATGTGACACTGGGTTGGCAAAGGATCATTTCACATTTTGAGAACAGTTGATGTAGGTGCACTTTCATTCTAGAATGATGAGTTAAAGACATTTGTGAAAAGCCTTTCCACTCAGAAAGGTGGAGTTTCCTAAAAGTAAACCATTTTTGAAAAAGCGGCAAAATGATGGAGTGTTTATCATGTGGAGCAAATTGAAAGATGGTGGTTTGATGTATCGATCCGCTTCAGAGCCATGATAGGATTTTCAAATGGTGAAATCTTGAGGCAAAAAAGTAAAAATAAAACAAAAATTAACGGAAGTTTATTTTTAAAACACTGCTGGCACTTTATAAAAGGATTTACCTGTTACACACATGACACGTTCACATGAAGTTTTCTTGCTATGTATAAAATGCAGAAAATGCTGAAGAAAATGTACACATCATTTTCATTACATCCCTTTAGCAGGTTTTTTCCCACGAGGCGCAGTCCGTTGACAATTTTCCATATTGCACATGCAATTTAACTAATTTATTAGCACTACTTGTAGCAAACACGAGCCCAGGGAATTACAGGTCTGTGTGGGCCAGGGGAATCTTGCTTGTAATCAGACTTGACAGGGACGGCCAATAGCATTGGGCACCTAACTCATCCACATGTCATTTTCATAAAATATCTGTCTATATATATATATTTTTTTGCATTTAATGCCTATTCAATATATTCTGAAGGTGCTATTGGTGTTATCAAGAGTTCATAGGTTAGGAGGAAGTATAAATGTACTGGGGAAGCACAACCACGTTCACTGCCTTGGTCTTCGGCTTGATTTTTGTACTGAAGAACGGGTTAAATTAAAACAACTTTGTATGAGACTCATGAATGACTTTAAAACACAGCGGAGTTGTGTATTCACGGGACTTATCACGTTCTGCCTTGACTTCAGAATCTAAAAGGGCGCTCAATCCAGGAGGTATGTCCCCAACCTGGCATATCTGACTACATCAGTTGGGGTTTCCTCCTTCGAGTGGAGGATATTCGTGGAGTGGAAACCCCATCAATCCCCCAGCGGGGCTGTTACTGAGCATCGGGGACAAGGCAAGGGGCGCGAGCTTGATTTCAAGGGGAGGAAACCAAGTCCCCCCAAAGGCGGGGTAGTCTGAGGTCACACGTGGGACGTGGGGGACGCCCAGCTCTGCCCCCTTCAGAAACCCGGCTCTTGGAGAACAAAGGTCTGGCGGTCGTGGCCCCCAGCATCGCCGTGTCTCAGTCCTCTCCACCGGCGTTTGTGGTAGCCTCGGTAAAAATCTAAAAGTCGGCTTCTGAGTTCTAGTAAAATAGTTGTCTCTGTATAAATTAATTTAAATCGTGCATATACAGCTCGCCCCTCCCAAGTCGGCTGGACTCGGGGAAACAGGAGCCCAAGACGCCCGGCCTATGGCTTCTCCGTGCGGGCAGCCCTGCGCGCGGCGGGACGGCCCGGGACCCCGCGGTCCGGGCCCGGCGGGTCACCTGCCGTTGGTGATGATGACCGAGGCGCCCAGGTAGTGCGGCAGCGGCGCGCCGGGCGGCGAGGCGGCGGCGGGGCCGGGGGGCCGGGGCCGCAGCGCGCCGGCCATCGCCTCGGGGGCCCCGGGGCCGCAGGCGAGGGCGGGCGCGGCGGGCGCAGCGCCCCCCAGCGGCCCGCGCCGGGCCAGCACGCGGTGGTAGTTGAGCAGCACGAAGGGCAGCTGACCCGGCGCGCCCGGGGGCTCCGGGGCCGGCGGCGCGCAGCACTCGGGCGCCGCGCGGGCCAGCGCCAGCCGCGCCCCGTCGCGGGCGGCCTGGCGGGCGGCCTTGGCCGGGCCCAGCGCGGGCTCCTCGCGGTAGTGGCCGCAGCTCGGGAAGCTCGGCGGCGGCGGCGGCGGTGGCGGCGGCGGCGGCGGCGGCCTTGTGTCCTCGCCGAACCTGCGCGCGGCGGCGGCGGGCGCTGCGGGGACAGGCGACACGTTAGACGCCCGCGCGGGAGAGGAAGGGGACATGCCCACAGCCACACCAACCCGGGGGGCCTGGCCGCCACCACCACCCCTCGGCCCCCCGCAACCCGCTCCGCCCGCGCGCTCCACCCACGGAGCCGCCCTCGCCCCTGCCCCTCGTGCGTCCTGGGTCGGCGCTGTCCGACGGCAAGATGCAATTCGGAAGGTTCTAGTAGCCCCATTAAAGAGTGAAGAGAAACAGATGGAAGTGATGTTAATAATACACTTAATTTAATACAACACATCCAAAATATTATTGCAATGTGTAATCAATATTTTAAAATTATTGAGATATTTTATTCCTTGTTTCTTTGAAATGCAGTGCAGGCACTTAAAGGACATCTCACTGCACTAGCCACATTTCAGTGGTCAATAGCCACACCTGGCTAGTGGCTACCATACTGGACAGCGTTGGTCTAGAGGCTTCCACGGGCGTAGAGTTAGCGGCCACAGTCTGCCCTGATCTATTTTGCTTATCCCTCAGTGGGATGGGTGGAGTATAATCACCCTGCCCCTTTAGTAGTGTCATAATTAAAGTAATAACCACTCTCACTAATTAGATGCCTGCAATCAATTTGCTCCCTATGGTTTTTTTACCTTAAGACCTTTGTCTCCCTTTAATACCAAAAAGACTAAGAAGTCGATCACAAATTGCCCCAAATTAGCACCTTGGGTCCATTCTGCGGCCCCGCCCCGCCCCGTGTGTAACAAATGAGGTGGTTATTAACCTCTTTCACTTTCAAAATAGCAATTTAAAAAAAATCAGATATGGTGTGTTATATCATTGGCTAACTTCCACACACAAAGAAAAATAAGTCTTTCAAGTCAATCTCAAGTGGATAATATTTTCAGTGTTATCAAAACCTTTTGCTTTGTCTTTCTTTCCTTGCCTGTTCCGGGGAAATGCCTTCCTTGGTTATTGGGGGGACCCAATGCACTATTGGTATTGGGGATCCAAATCTGAGAAATCAGTGGCTGCTGGGACAGGTCCAGGCCAAAGGGCAGGGCTGCACTGCCCTGGCCGCTGGTCTGTTCTTAAGTTAGCTGCTTTTGAGAAACATGTCCCGGTAATCTCCGAGAGGGTTAGATTTCTCCCATGCTCTATCCCTCTACTCATATTTGGAGACACGATGTATCACACAGCCTCATAAAGACTGGGTCACAGCACAGAGCAAGAGATTTCCAAAGCAGCCTGAGGAGGAGCGGAGCCCTACCTGCTTCCAAAGAGAGAAAGAAAGTTAGAGGCGGGAAGGGGGGACTCTAGACAGCTCTCCTCTTTAAGCGAGTGATTCCTTTCTGGGGCGTGTAACATTCCTGGCATTTGGTGGCCCCTGCAGGACATTTGCACTATTTGGGTCTACACACTGAGCAGGAGTTAGGTCTGGGTGAAACAGGAACACACCTCTTGCAGCTAACCCTCAACCCCCACCTTCTGCCTGGGGTTGGCCCACTGAGCAAAAAGGAATCTGTCTGGGCCTGGGGCAGCTGGTGGCACCTCCACAGAGGACCTCTGCTTGCCTGCTGCCAGGAGAGCTGGCTGGGCAGCCACTCCTGTCTCTCTGTTGAACTAGCACGAGCTGGGCAGGCATCTACGGTGAGCCAAGCCCTGGGGTAGGCCTAGCCCACGGCTTATGATCCCATTTGACAGATGAAGAAACTGAGTCCTGGGAGCATTTACGTTACTTGTCCTGGGTTGGTAAGTGGCATTTCTGTCCCCGAGCCCATGAATTTTCACCACTGTTTTCCCCACTTTGAAAACTGATGTGGGAAGAAAACCAATTCCCACATTCATTTTTGGGTGGAGTGGAAAGTAATCTTGTAAAATAAATGCAGCCAGGGCATTCTCAGTACCTGGGAGCTGGTTTTGAAACCCAGTTTGTCTCCCTTTTAGGGAGCAAGCGAGGCCAGGATTTTTATGGAGGGTGGTGAACACCCGTTTCCTCTGCCCTTTATACTGTCACCAGTGCCCACGAGGCACAGGGACTCAGTCGACCAGCTTTAATCAGTCTCCTGAAGTCGCATTCAGAGCAGGAAAGTGTAGCAATTCCTACTTAGAAGCAGAAAGGGAAAAGTTTGCCCAAAGTGTGAGGATCCTTTTTCCATCTGCCACCCACCGCCGCCACTGCCGCTGTTCACAGTCCTGCCCCCTCCCCCCGTGCAAACATGACCCACCTTCGTAGTTTGGCACGAGGCTGTGCCGAGCAGTGTTCACCGGCGGCTCAGAAAGACTTTTAGCTGGAGACGGGCTGCTAGGCACTAGGGGGTTGGCATAATGCCATTGGCATTCGCCGCTGGTTGGTAGCGTGCTCAGGAAAAAGCGTGCCACCTCACACGGGGATCCTTGGGGCTGCCCAAATTTGGCTGACAACATTGGCTTTTTGCTGCTGAAGACATGAGAGTCTAAAGGGAAGTGTCCATAATGGTAGGAGAAGGGCAGGCTGTAGGATGGAGCATACAGAAGGTCGCTGCCTTCTGAATGGAGCTGCTGTTCTGGGGGAGCCGGAGCGCTCGCCGGGGGGCTGGCTCTCCAGTTTCCGAGCTGGCCGCATTCCAGTTTGTCCATTTGGAACGAGCTGTATTGCTGCATGGCAGAGAAGACGGATGAAGGGGCCGGTGGCAAACTGCCTGCCAGCCTCACAAGATCTGATCCTATAGTGCCCAACCCCATGCCAGGGCTGGACCCACCCTGGCCGCCACTGTGAGGTCCCACTGGGGACAGGTGCATGGCAAACAGTACCCCATTGACCCACCCCCTGGGTGGAAGGAGATCTCTCCACCCCAAGCTGACAATACTCCAGATACACGTAGCCATTTCCTATTTCTGAGAGCTTGCATACTACTTAAAAAAAGGAAAAGAAAAAAAAAAAGAGGGAAGGTTTTCATTAAAAAAAAAAATGCTATAGAAACACAACGCACTGGTGTTCTGACCCATTTATATGGACTCTAGCCTTCCCAATTTAGTCTTCTTTGTCCTAAACCCAACTGGTCCATCCCGATGTCAGCTTTGCCCACTATGCCTGAATGTCGTGTGGGCAGGACATGCCAGAGGGACTTTGCTTCGCTCCACAGAGAACCTGCCGGGCAGGGAGACCCCTGCTAGGCAGAGGCTCGTCATTCCTTAATGTGCCTGGGCATCCAGACCCCCTGGACAGATGGCAGCCACACCCGCCCCCAAAGGACATGTGTGTTACCTGTGGGGGGTAAGGGTTTGTTCTCAGCTTTGTCTTCATCTTTGTAGATTTGGGTTTAGCTAATTTCCTAGTTTCCTGTGAGGTAGACAAGGCGGTCCTCCAGGAGTCCTGGGACTTGGATGTGGACACCTGGTCCAGGGACAACTGCAGTTCCTTGTATTCAATATCCCTGAGAAGCAAGAGGGGGACAAGTCATGTCCAGCGGGGTGTGGAGGAGACTGGCTTCCCGGGCGCCATCCCCTGAGCGAGTTCACTCAGTGTATCGTTTCACTGAGCTTGTATGTGGATGGGATTTGAGAAAAAGATGCCTCATCCTCATGATAAAAGCCACCCCAGAGCCCCAGGGCTCGATGACCCCAGGAGATGCTGAGTGAGGTTAGTGTTATTTGGCAGGAATAGAGGGAGGCTGGGGCAGCTCTCTCCAATCCCATAAAGCCCCAAGCGTGCTTCCTGGGGATGCCATGGGCCACTAGGAAGGGTGCTGGGATCAAAAGGAAAGAAACACTTGATCGATGGGTTATCTGTGACCCGGCTGCTTCTCCATTTAGCACCCAGGGAGGTGTGGACGGGGGGGACCTTTGAGGGTCCAGCAGCCTGGCTTCCAGGGCTCATTTCTGCCCTAAAGAGCCAACTAGGCACAGTCATATTCATGGGAGGGCAAGTCACCTAGAGTACCAGCCCACACCTGTTTGCTCAGGAAGAATCATTAAGGAGTTAAAATGCTTTCTTCCCTAGTTTTGCTAGGATCGCTCTACTTCTAAAACAACCAAACAAACAAAAACCAGGGACCTGGCAATCATCCTATGAACGAATTGAGAGCCTAAATCTCCACTGCATTAGAATGCACATGGGGGGGCCTGCCCGGTGGCGCAGCGGTTTAGTCCGCGCTTGGCAGCCCGGGGTTCGCAGGTTCGGATCCTGGGCGCCCGCCGACGCACTGCCTGTCAGCCATGCCGTGGCGGCGTCCCATATAAAGTAGAGGAGGATGGGCACGGATGTTAGCCCAGGGCCGGTCCTCCTCAGCAAAAAGAGGAGGATTGGACGGATGTTAGCTCAGGGCTGGTCTTCCTCACAAGAAAAAAAAAAAAAAAAAAAAAAGAATGCACATGGGGACCCTCTTCAGGGTGGGGGTGGGGGAACTGCAAGGATCCCAAGTTCAGGGCCAGAGCTGGGCCAAGGGGATTTAACATACAATAGCCATAGTAGGCAGAGAGGAATATATGGTCCCAGGTAGACTTAGGTCCTGTTGCTTCTATTGGTCTTAAAAGTATTTGTGACTGAACTTGACCATCTGGAGTTTTGAAGGGGCCAAACTAGTCACCATCATTTGCAACAAGCTATATAGGAAGACAAGGGGGAAAATGGGAGATAGCCGCTGTCCCAAATGGAGTACACAAGATGACTCAAATGTTTGTGGGCACGGAGAGCATAAGTTTGTACTCCTGGTCGGGGCTATGCATCCCGTTTCCATCCTGCTCAAGATGGGGGCAGGCCCTGCCCGCCCTCTGCCCACCCACACCCCTCTCCTGGGCTCTCTGATCCCATCCTAATCTACACTCCCCTCTTCCCGGGTCCCCACCGCAGCCTAGCACCTGGCCCTCAATGTGAGTATAGAAATAGTCTGGACCTTCCCAAACGGCCAGATTGTTCAAAGCAAAACAAAACAAGAGACAAATGAACAGTTCCAGAAAGAGAGCGAGAGATGGTGCTTATCTGAGCGATCTGATGAGGGACAGGGGAGAAGGAGAGAAACAAATACGTCTGACTTACGTGAGGACATAATTGACACTCACGATGCAGTGGGGCCGGGACGAGCGGCTGTTGTGCACGACGGTGGCGTAGCTCTGCACCCATACCCAGCCGCCCAGCTTGGAGAGCAGCCGGTAGTATTTGGTGGTGACCTGGCCCTTCACCAGCACTGCAAGCACAAGGCGACATGAATCCCGAGGGACAATTAGCAGGCCCCGCCTTTGGGGATGCTGCCCCCATTGATGACCTAGAGCCCTGGTTCTGGACCTTTCTGGGGTCAAGGACACCTCGGAGAACTTGACAAAGCGGGTGGGCTTTCTCCGCAGGAAGGTGCGTGCTTGCGGGAGGTGCGTGCACGCGCGCAGACACGCACGCGCGCGCACGCAAGATTTTTGCCAAGCATTTTAAGGGGTCCACAGAGAAATCCCTCCCTCCCCTGTTAAGACCTCTAATTTAATAGTCACTGCTTTCACTGGGGGGGGAAACAATTAGCCCCCGAACAACGTTTGCACCTGGCAGAATGATAAACTTGGATTAGCTTTTTAAGTTTCCACAACGCCACGATTATGTTATTATCCCCCAAACCCTTAATAGGCAGGGGCGGAGGGCGAGGGGAGTGATGTACTTATTTAAACAAAGTAGTAAGTTAAGTGCATTCAACTAAGCGTCAAATTGATGCCGATATTTGCCTTTCCCCAGAACATGTGTGTACTCACAGTGACCCTGTTTGTTACTCTATGGCCGTTTATATTTTCTTCTCATTAACCCCAGTTTTCTTTGGGCCCATTAATTTCCTCTGTTGCTCACGTAAGAAAAACCTCTGCTTAACTGTGTAGTTCCTGAAAATTAGGCCTATGGGCCCATCTTCTATGCATGGGTGCAAACTCTGGGTTGCCCAGCAGCTCACTCCCAAAGCCTCTGTGTGCACATAAACCGCACTGATACCCCTTCCGGACCTGCGAGGGAGCAGGGGGCAGGGCTGGAGGGGGAGGAAAGTGCCAGAAGCCTGGGGTGGGCAGTAGAAAGGAGAAAGCCCAAGTTAACCGTCTCCAGGGAGGGAAGGCCAGCAAAAGTCTAAAAAGGCACCCCTGGATGTCCAAGCAGGACATTCCTGCCTGTGACGGCAGGGCTGGCCCCAGGGCCCTGACTAGCAGCCACCTGAGCAAGGATTTGGGGAGGAGGCCAAAGAAGCCCAGTCTGTGACTGCACTAGCTGGCACTGAAGGAAACCCCTGGAGGCGCACAGACACAGAAATTCAGCCCTCTAGGTCCTCTAGGCACACTAGGCAGAGCCTCCTCGCTCTCCCAATCCCTCCCTGGGCTCTCCATTGCCTTTGGTGGCTTCTTTTCACGTTGAGGGTGGCTCTTTATCATCCACTTTAATACCTGCAGCAAAATATTTTGCTGCAGAAGACAAATTGTTGCCAATATGTCAAGGAGTTATTAGCCTTAATATATAAAGAGTTCATGCAGATTGATAAAAACACTAAGACCCTAAAAGTAATATGGGCAAAGGACATGAACGGTTCACCAAAGAATAAACATAAATGATTAGCAAACATTGTACTCATTTGTTTAACTGAAAGCTAGATACCATCCATCAAATCAGCAGATGTTAAAAAGGAAACAAATATTGCATGATTGCATTCATGTGAAAAGTCCAGAAGAAGCACATCCATAGAAACAGAAAGCAGATTAGTGGTTGCCAGGGGCTGGAGGATGAGAGATGCTGGGAGGGACTGCTAATGGGTACCAGGCTTCTTCCCGGAATGAAGGAAGTGTTCTGGGATTAGATAAAGGCGACAATTGCACAATATTGTAAATATACTGAAAACCACTGAAAATGGTTAAAATGGTGACTTTTATCTCAAAAAAATAATGAAATGACAACAGGCGATGCTGGCTCATCTCTGGTGAGAGGCACTGTCATGTGCTGATGCAAGTGTGAACTGGTGTTGTCCTTCTGGAAAGCAGTTTCACAGCTTGTACCCATTGACACACTGATTTCACTTCTAATAACTGATCCTCCAGGGATTATGAGTAACACAAAGACTCATGTACAAAGAGATTCATTGAAGTCCTGCTTATAATTCAGGGAAAAAGGGAGGGGAGACATAACTGTCCAAACTAGGAAAGAGGGTAAATAAATTAAGGAGTACTATGCAGCCATTAAAATGATGATTTTTAAGAATTTGTAGTATTATGGGGAATATATATGATATAATGTTAAATGAAGAAAAGACAAGATTCAGAACTGCATAGAGTACAATCCTAATGAGGAAAAAGTGTGCACACACACACATGCACACCCCAACTAACTATGTGATCTCGGACAAGCTCCTAACCCCCGTGCCTCAGTTTCCCCATTTATAACAAGAGGATAATCATAGTCCCTATATCATCCAGTTGTAGTGAGGATTAGATAACCCACGTGAAGATTTAGAACAGTGGCAGACATGCATGATGAGCTCAATGCATATTAACTCTCATTATCAGACTGATACAGTTACAGGTCATTTTCATTCTTTTCTTGCTTTTCTAAATTTCCAACAATGAGGAGGTATTAGTTTTATAATCAGAGTGAAAAATTGGTTATTTTTTCCATGGGCACTCCATTCGTACGGGGGTTGGGAAGTGGGAATGCAGTAGACATCGGGCCCCACATGCTCTAGGGATGAAGCCAGGGACGAATCCAGCAGCCCTGCTGCGTAACAAGCATCCCACCTGGGCGGGGGGCAGGTCTCTCTGGGACAGTGCAAGAGCAGCTCTTTTCTGCCCTGGCTTAGTATCTACACCTCAGTGGACTCACTTGTCAGGAACAAGACCCCATGCTGAAGAGTGTAGACGAAGGTAGCAGGAAAGAGAGAGGCTTTACAACGCTTCTCCTTTGGCAGTTTGCCTTTTTAACAAAAAATACACGGTTTTTATTTCCAGCTCGTTTTTGCATCCATTGCCTCATTTTACCCCCACGACAACCGTGGGAGGTGGACATCAGCAGGAAAGTGGGGCCAACAGATCTTGAGAGCTCAGCTGGGGCCCAAGCTCAGGTGTTCCAACTCCTGTTTCTCAGAGGAGCCACTGTGAGAGGAGGGGGCAGCAGCCTCCACAAGGTTCTCTGGGTGTAGCTACATATGGGGGTGGGGTGGGCCAACTTTGAGGGGACACTCAGTTAACCAATTTGCTTATGGCCCCAAAAGACATGCAATATGATCAGACTGAGGTCCCATCTGTGGATTTCCCAAGAGATCTCTTCTTTCTTCAAGAGAAATGCTGTTCATCTCTTCAACTTTGAAATCTATTCCTAGCAGCATCTGTAAAGCCCCTATGAATACGTCTGTATACTTTTCATTTTTCTTATCTTGTATTTTATACTTCCTCTTATTTCCTATAACCTTCCTGAAACCTATCAGTCATCCTCTTAAAGCTGGCTACAATGAAGCTGTTTATTCCAAATATTTTATATTCAGACTCAAATGGCAGAAGTTGTAGACATTTTATTATCTCTGACCCTCCCTGACTCTGCAAAGATGAGGCTTAGATACGGAGACGAAACAGAGACATAGAATTTTTTTTTCTTTGCTTTTCTATGACCCGTGGCGATAGTCAACATATCGATCCAAGTTGAAATCCTAGACACTTAGTCACAACATTCCCCTGTCTGCTCCAGCTCCCCGTCCAGTCTGTCGTTCTCAATTAGCTGCCTGAAACTATCCCAGGGCAGAGCACTGTAAAGTACGGCTGTGCGTATGGTGGTGGTGACGGGGGAGGGAGGACATGTCCCCTAAACTGTAAGCTCCGGGGGCAGAGGCCTTGCCCCTTTCTGCCGCAGTATCTCCAACATCACGGTCTAGGAAGTCCCGAAATCAGGGTGCCCCATACCTAGATGCAAGACAGCAGTCAAGGTTTTCTGAGGCCACTTGGGAAGGAAATTCTAGTCCCATCAATATGCTAACCAGAAAGTAGGTGGCCTTCCTGGTCCCTCCAGAATTTCTCCTGGAGGCATAGCCATGGCTCGGAGCCAGCCTCTGGAAGGAAAGCAAACCTTGGCCTCGAGCATAATTTCTATTTCTGTTTTGAATTTTAAGAGCTGAAAATGACACCAAAAATGCCTGTCGTGGGTTGAACAGTGGCCCCCCAAAAGATCTGTTCCCTGTCCTAAACCCTCAGAACCTGTGAATGTGACCATATTTGGGAAGAGTCTTTGCAGATGGAACTAAGTGAAGGATCTCAAGATGAGATCATCTTGGATTAGGGTGGGCTCTAAATCTAGTAACAAGTGTCTGTATAAGAGACAGAAGAGAAGACACAGACACACGGAGGGAGACGGGGGCAGAGACCGGAGGATGCAGCCACAAACCAAGGAATGCCCCCAGCCACTAGAAGCTGGAAGTGGCAAAGAACGGAATCCCCCCTGGAGCCCCCAGAGGAAGCATGGCCCTGCCAACACCTTGGTTTTGAACTTCCAGCCTCCAGAAGTGTGAGAGAGTAAATTTCTGTTGTTTCAAGCGACCCAGTTTGTGGTATTTTGTTACGGTAGCCACAGAACTAATCCGCTCCCTACGGGGAAGAATGGCAAATGGAATCCCTGTGCTGCTCTTGGCTCTTGTCTCCTCTGCCAGGTGGCGCCTCGGAGAAGTGCAGTCGGTGAGATTGAAGACAAGCCCCTCTGGGGAGCGGGTCTCCAGGACGCTCGCAGGTCCTCAACACAAGCCCCCACCCCCATGCTCCACGCCTGCTGCCGGAAGCAGTGTGGGTGGTAAGTTCGACACAGAAAGTGCTGGGAAAGAGAGAAGTACCTTAGGGAAGAATTTCCACAAGGGCCACATTGTGGAATGTCTCCAAAGGGACATTGACCATGGAAGGTGGGCTGGGCCCGACCCATCAAGTCCCCTTTGGCACTGAGCAGAAGGGACAATCTACATCTATAAATGCCCAAAACTACTTCCAGGGATCAGGACAATGTGTAGATGGAACTGTACCTTCTAGGATTATTTACTGTCTTGTTGCTCATGGTTTCCTCTTAATGTGCAGGCTCTCCACACCTCTGTCACCAAGACGAAGCCACTTCTAGCTGCTTCTACCTCCAGACTCTGCTTGGAGGGCAGCATCTAAAAAGGATCTGTGCATGAATTAAACCCCATTGTCCATTTCCAGTCCAGAGGCAAGTGAGGCGAGCAGCGGAAGCTAGTATCCCCTGGAATGTCAATTAAAACTCTTTTTGATAGATTGGAAACTCCTTTCAAATTGATCTTCTATTTCAAGACCACTTTCCCTGTTCCACAGCAGTGCTATAGATGGGTCGCAAACTGGTATCCCATGCACCATGTGTCCACAGATGTGCTTTGTTGGTGGCATAGTGCTGTACTCCAAATGCCTTTGGATGGGTCATGTGGTCTCCAGTTAGCCACAGGCTCTTCCACTCCCTATTGCCCTATGCGTGCCCATTTGTACATTCATGTTACATGCCTGGCCCCATAGCTTTTGAGTTTGTGACTCTTGTATGTCATTTAGAGTGTGTTCTCCATGGATCTATACCAGCTGTCCTATAATTTTGTTATAACAGTTACTGCTTGAAATTTGTAGACCACATATTCAGGCTTTGAAGACTTCCTGTGACATTGAAATGTTTTGATAGTTGGACACGGCCTCTGTTCTCCTTGGGGTCTGGGTTTGGCCCACTCTGGACTGGGGCCTACCTAGAGAGCTATGTGAAATTCTCCACTACCTTGGACAATTGGCCACATGGACACCATGGTTCTTCCAAAACATCATGTCCACAGGAAATCTGCCCAGTGTCCCTCAACACAAATGGTCAAGTCTACTGATATTGATCCCTTCCCCACCTGAGCATCAGGCTGCCCCCTGCCCACCCCCGGGACCTGCAGGTCAAGGGAACACAGGCCTCTGCTGGCTCCCCACAGACAAGAAAGAGTGTCCCAAACACATCACAAGGAGCAGGGAGACCGGGAGGCAGGCCCCAGCTGGGGCCCCGTTTCCCTGAGGCCACGTGACTGTATGTGACTGTATCACGCCTGCGCTGGGGCCCACACTCGGTCTGCCTGGCCTCCCCTCAGCCCACAAGGCAGTGAGTGGGGAATGGGCTGGGAGGGTCAAAGGCATTCCCTAGAGGATCCGTGTTCGCTTTTCCTTACAGAAGGTTCTGGGGAAAGCCCTGGCACAGTCTGACTTGGACAGCTTACCTGGGAATGCCCAGGCCCACACTGACCCAGAGGCCGAGGTGCCAGGGCCGTCCCAGCCCCCATCTTGCGGACCTCTGAAAGCCTGTGCTTCTCAAAGACCACACTGCCGAGCCCTGCTTCTCCTCATGAAGCTGACTTTCCGAAGGCGTTGAATTCTCTTTCCTTAGGGGCTGTGCTTTCTTCAGACCCTGTGGACTCCTGCTCCCGGTTAAGATAATATTTTGAAGAATGTGTGAAAACCATTTGGCTGACTTTGGTCCTCCAGAACCACCACTTTCTTGCATCCAATTAGGCCTCTGGCAAAGCCCTTCACCCTGTCTCCAGGGATTCCTTGGTTTTGGACACTAGTGTGGAGAAAGCTTGGCCTTGGAAAGTCGGACAGTGACCTCCCTTTGGTCCTGGGTGTTGGCCGCTGTTCACTTTGCTCCTGTGCTCAGTTACCTCATCAACTGCAAAGACAGACACATCTGTACATCTCGCTGTGAAAGGAGGTGAGGCTCCCCTGTGGCTTTGGGGTCTTGAGGGGCCCGGGGGGGTCACCAGAGCTGCTGGCCACCTCCAGCCTCATTCAGTCGTGGTGGACGGAAGGGAAGCAGCCAAGGCTGCCCTGTGGGCCCACACGCCTGGGACAACCCCCGGGCCAGCCTCAGCTGTGACCGGACTGAAGGACTTGAGTCCCAGGTCAGCAGCAGCCACTGTGGGGATCCGTGCAGAGCCTGGAGTGCAGGAGCTGGAAGAGGAAACCCCAGCCCCACTGCCCTCCCTCGGGCCCTGTCCCTGAGCCCTGCCATTAGTTACCAAAGCACTATGTGACAGGACTGAAGAGTCACATTTCAAAACGACACATCCTGCCTTCGCAGACTGCTCACCTAGCCTCCCTAAGCCGCTCTATCCAGCTGGAAGGCAGGAAAGCCCCATGCCCAATACTTGGGTGAGGACACAGAGATAGTAAAGAAAGTCCCTCTGATGGGCTGAATTGTGTCCCCCCAAAATTCTTATGTTGGAGTCCTAACCCCCAGTATCTCAGAATGTGACCATATCTGGAGACGGGGCCTTTAAAGAGGTAACTGAGGTAAAACGAGGTCACATGGGTGGGCCCTAATCTCATACGACTGGGGTCCTTATAAGAAGAGGAGATTAGGACACAGACACACACCAAGGGATGACCATGTGAGGACACGGGGAGAAGACGGCTGTCCACAAGCCAAGAAGAGAGGCCTCAGAAGAACTAGCCCTGCTGACTCCTCGATCTCAGACTTCAGCCTCCGGAACCTTGAGAACACATTTCTGTGTGAAAGCCACCCTGTCTGTGGTATTTTGTTATGGCAGCCCAAGAGGGCTAACACAGTCCCCATACGGGTCTATCTGAACCGCGTGAGGTGACAGCATCATCCAGAAACAAGGACTTAGGTCCTTGTGTAGGGCTGGGAGGGGCTGAGCTGCCGCTGGACATACCCCCCAGGGAGGCAGCTGATACTGGCATCAAACTGGGAGTGAAAAGAACTGGAGAGCATGGGGACTGGCTTTCCTCAGCCCCCACGGGGCAGGAGCTTGGGTGTGGAGGACGCTCAGGCCAGCCAACAGGGACCCTGGGCAGTGAGGGTGACAGGGCCCACCAGAGTGGTGACCCACGTGTGTAAGGAAAGGAGGACAGACTGGGCAGGGGGGTGAGGAGCCACTTGTGGAGGGAGGGCTGGCTGGAGAACACCTTCCTGCAGCCTGGAGGCCAAGGAGGGGAGGGAGCTGAGGACAGGCTGTGGAGAGGTGGCGCTTGCTCGGGCCGGTGCCTCCTCACACCCCCCACCACGGAGAGCACCCCATCTCCCTCCTGAGACCTTTCTTCTGCAGAGCCCCCCCGACAGATGTGGGGTGAGCAGGGGAAGTAACACCCCTGAGAGCAGCTCTCAGCCAATGACGGGCCGACAGGGTGTATAGACACCTCAGCTCACTCTCCCCTCGGTGCCATAACTGAGGCAGGCGCCATGCACTGGCTCCCAGAGTCCCCAGGCTGATCGAGGGCCTGTCACCCACGGCAGTAGCCAGTCAGACAGCTCCCTTCTATGGCTCCTTCCCTTCCGTGGCTCACTTCTCTCTCCCCTATCCGTGTTTCAGTCACCGTCCAAATAAGCTCTGGCACTTGAACTCCAGGCTCAGGGTCAGCTTCTGGAGTTGGCCCCTCTGGCCCCAGTTCTGTGCCTGGGAAGGAGAGGGAGGCTGCAGGTACCACACAATGGAGAGGTTTCAAAATTGCCCCAGCTCCACACCATGAAGACCCCTCCTCCCCAAACCGAGCTCTGGTGGTTGACTGTCTTCCCTTTCTTCATCTGAAAGGTCTGGCTTTGGAGGAGAAAGTGACATCCACATTAATGTCACGGCTGCCCTGAGGGGGACGTCCAACGCTGGAGCTGAGGCGTGAGCTCTGGGGGAGTAACTCTGTGTGGGTAAGAGCCTCGGCTGTTTCTTGGGGTCACTCTCTGACTTATATCTGGAAAAGTCGGCGGAGGGGAGACTGGGGCAGACTCGGGGGGCCTGTGGTGGATCCCGAGGCCACACCGGCCTCCTCCAGCCTGGCCGGGGTATACTCTGGGCCTCCTCTCTCTGCAGTGGTTTCTCAACCATAGTTAAGGTCAGAGTCACCGCACAGTAGCGATCCTTGTCAATACTGCTGCTTTCTGTTTCTTTAATTTACCAATTCAAGCCCATTTAGAAAAGAAAGTCGTGCTCCCTCTGGTTTCTAAACACTCTGCCCTTTCTGTGTGCCCCTTGGAAGCCTGTGTAGGCCTTTCAGGGTTCCCTCAGATTGGAAATGTCTGGAATTCCAAATATCAAGTGAAATAAGGCAAATTTATCATATAAATCGCAGGAGACCTCTCGAATCAAATCCCCTTGTAGGTCTGGTAAGCCAGATGAGCTCGGGAAGATAGGGGCCCCTGGTGGACAGAGACTGGCCCATGTCTCCAAGTTTAAGACCCATGGTGTGGTGTGGCGAGAACCGCTCTAGTCCTGCCCACCCCGGCTGCTGCCCTCCCACACGTCACCCCATCTCCGGGTCTTGCCTCGCTCACCTGGGAAACGGACACAGAGCAGCCCAGCTCCCCGCACTGACAAAAGGTCAGAGTGGATATGTGAAAAGCATCCGGTCCCTGTCGGGGGACAGGCGCCTCCGACTGGTCATCTGAAAAAAATCCCTGCTTCCTTCTGTTAGCCAGGCAGTGCGAGAGATAAGAAATGGTATCTAGAATGAAGACTTTTAATTCCCTACGTTTTCTTTCTCCGTGCTTAGAGGCCTAATTTCCCGCATTGCAGCCCTGCTTTGAACAACTCTTCCTTCATGGAATTCAGGGGTTTCCTTTCAACTCCCTGCTGGACACCATGCTCCTGCCCCCACGCAAGGGGGCTGGGCACCCCCAGAGCTGGGGCTTCCAGAACAGCCCTGTCCACCCCGACAGGGGCAGGGAACAGCCCTCCAGGAGGGT
The DNA here is from genome assembly GCA_031878705.1 of Tapirus indicus. Taxonomy (NCBI): domain Eukaryota; kingdom Metazoa; phylum Chordata; class Mammalia; order Perissodactyla; family Tapiridae; genus Tapirus; species Tapirus indicus. The sequence goes on along the minus strand of CM062936.1, from coordinate 33,068,196 downwards.
GAAGATGTGAACCCTCACATAGGCTCTCCATTCCCACTGTCCTCCCTTCCAGACTGTTCTGTGGTGCACATTGCTGCCCCATACTCTGGAAGCAGATGCTTCTCCCATCTCCAGATTGCTCTCATGACCTCAGAGCACACCCTCCCCTCTTATCACGTGCCCATCCCAGTCCCCCACAGATCTAATTCTATAATCAATGCTTTCTACTCTGCGTGAGAAAAAGTTCTAGCTCCCGTATCAGTGGTCAGTGGCGCTGACCTGCAGCTCCCACCAAACACTAGGCTCCCCACCAAGCTTGGTTTTGAGAAGGACAAGGGTGTTTGTATGAGATCATGACCTGGATGTCTTTAAAACAAGAAGTAAAAAGGCTGTTCACAACTCTGAGTCTCTCCATGCACAGAGACCTTCTCACGCTGCTGTGAATTAAAAGGGAGCAGGAAGAAGCCATCCGAGTCTGCCCAGCCAGTGTCCTGGTGGTCACGGTCTCTGCCCATAGTGACTCAGGAGGACAGAACAGCTGTGCCCTAGTAACTGCCAGGCTCACTGGGTCCCAGTCGACACTGAATGGCCAGGCAAACAACGTGGCCGAGGATCGAGCAGCCCCTGGACCCGCTGTTCGCCTCCAACTCGACACCAGCCACTTGTCCTCTAACACCTCTTGGTCAACACACGGCAGAGCAAGAGCAGAGGACATGCCCTCTGGGCCACACTGCACAGGATCTGGCTCCTCCCACCATCTGCACCCATTAACAAGCACCCCGGACTGGCCATGGGCGTGGCGGCACTAGACGGCAAGAGGATGAGCTGTTCCACCCCATCCCAATTACTCATTGCCTCAATTTGGATTCTAGAAGAAAAGTGTCACTTCTTTAAACACTTCAGTGACTAGAACCCCACCAATCCAGATGGTCCCCAAATTGCCTCTGTTGGCAAATCGAATACTGATTGTTCCGTCTTTCCACGCTGACTTCTCCCAACCTGGGAACCTGGGGTCTCCCCTGAGTTTCCTCAGCCAGATGGTGGACAGTGGTCGGAGGCCAGATGCTGCTTGGGTATGGCTCCCAGCTCTGCCGCCTCCTCGCTGTGTGACCATGGGCAAGTGGCTTAACCCCTCTGAACCTCAGCATCCTCAACAGCAAAAGGAGGATCATGACCATGAGACTCTCCCTCACTGGGTTGGTGACATATTTAATCACTTAAACTAGTGCTTGGCAGTATTAAGGGCTCTGTAAGTATGGGTTCTTCTACCGTGGTTGCCATTATTCGCAACTGGTGTCTGGATGTCAGAGAGAAATTTAGGTTCCAAGGAAGTTGCTAGAAGCCAGCAATTTCCGCACCAGCCCGCACCTGCCAGAGTTTCATTGGATGCGTGAGCTTGAATGTTTGAGAACTGACAGCAAGTAGCTGTGCTTAAGCAAGGGGTGGACAGGGTCATGCTTGAGGTTTAAGACTTGTGTACACAATGGATGACTATTGTGCCAAACAAGGGACGCTCCCCACCCCCGGTGAGCGCGGTACTCACGGAGGTGGTGCGCATAGCGGAGGTGGAACACGTCGCAGCCGTGAACGTGATGGTAGAGGGTCTTCTCGATCAGGTCCTGCGGCTCGTACCCGGTCAGCTCGGTCACCCTGCGGGAGGACGGGGGCTCTGTGAGTCAGGCTGCTCTGCAGATTGCCTCTCATTTAAACTAATCTTGGTCTCACCGACTAATCAAGTGCTAAAAGGCTGGGGGCGGCCTTTTTTAAAAGGCTTTTAAATCCGTGTTGATTTTGGAAACTGAGAATGATGTTTTTTACAAGAGGAAAGTCTGAACTCTGGCGCAGGGCAGGATGTAGCACTGTTCGTGAGCAGGGATGTTCTGAAACCACTGGCTGGAAGAATGTTTGGGATGGATGCGAATTTTATCCCTTTTCAAGGTGAAGCTTATCTGAGGATGCTTAAGAGTGAACTTTGAGAGGCCGCCCGGTGGCGCAGCGGTTTAGTCCGCGCTTGGCAGCCCGGGGTTCGCGAGTTCGGATCCCGGGCGCCCGCCGACTCACTGCCTGTCAGCCACACCCTGGCGGCGTCCCATATAAAGTGGAGGAAGATGGGCACGGATGTTAGCCCAGGGCCAGTCTTCCTCAGCAAGAACAGGAGGATTGGCGACGGATGTTAGCTCAGGGCTGGTCTTCCTCACACAAAAAAAAGAGGAAACTTTGATACTGACATTGGGAGACAGCTGCCAAGGCAAGAAAGAACCCATTCTCTGGGGGTTTGTGGGGGACAGTCCTGTGTGAATCTTTAATTATTGTGGTAAAATATGCATAACATAAACTTTACCATTTTAACCATTTTCAAGTGTACAGTTCAGTGGCAATAACTACATTCATGATGTTGTGTAACCATCACCACTTCCATTTCCAGAACTTTTTCATCATCCCAAACAGAAACTCTGTCCCCATTAAAGAATAATCCCATTTCCCTCTCCCTCCAGCCCCTGGCAACCACCATTCTACTTTCTGTCTCTATGAATTTGTCTATTCTAGATATTTCATCTAAGTGGAATCATACAATATTTGTCCCTTTGGGTCCGGCTTCTTTTCCTTAGCGCAGTGTCTTCAAGGTTCATCCACGTGGTAGTAGTGTGTTGGAACCTCCTTCCTTTTTATGCCTGAATAATATTCTAGTTTACATAGACAGCGCATTTTGTTTATCCATTCGTCTGATGATGGACACTCGCGTTGTTTCCACATCCTGGCTACTGAGTGTGTGAGCCTTTAAATCTCCATTCCACACTGGACACTGTTAACTGTCACAGCTGGTCTTGGGATGATACTACAGTTGGGCGACTCCTACTGATGGGAATTATGGAGTAGCTGGAGACATATCATATCAGCGGAGGATTCTTTTAGAGCCCCCAGAAAATAGTATAACACCCCAAAATATTGTGACTAGAAAGTAAACCTTAAGCTCGCTATGGAAATGGAAGCATGTTCCCAGTGCTTATATGACATTACTCCCTCTTTATTCTCATCAAGCCCCAGGCATATTAATTTCCCACTTCTGCTCTTTGAAGAAAAGTGGCTCTCGACACCCAAGACCACATCATCACTAGCATTTGGATCACTCCGTCTGTAGGTGAAAATTGCATGTGGCAATGGTATCAGTTCCCAGGCCTTGGGCAACTGCACTGGGAACTATGCCCTTGGAGGAGGTGGCCCAAACATCTTGGTGACAGATGTTCAAGGACAGATGAAAGAGGGGGACAAGAAGGGATTCCAAAGGAGGTGAGGCTATGGTGAGAAGTCAGTGCTGGGGGGCGAGGGGTGGGGACAGAGGACAGCCGGATCAGGGGCCCTGCTGGCCCGGATCTGAAACCTTAGCTGTAAATTAAAAGGGGAAACTTGACCTCACTCTCATTCCCTAACCCGCTCCCCTTTCTGTCGAGTTCTGTGCGGGCTTCGGGTCGTAAATCTCTGAGAGCCTCATATTTCCCTGGAATCGCTCACTATTTGGTGTACACATTTCCATGGTGTTCCTCCAGGGCAGGAAGGAGACAGGGCTCGAGGTGGGTGGAAAGTGAACTTGCACAGGCCAGAGCCTTTCAGGGCTCAGGGGACTTGTCTAAGGGCCACCTAGAACTTCAGGCCCATTGGAGTCTGACTCTGTGTGGCAGGAAAACTGAGACGTCTGGCTTCCCCCCAAAAGAAAACCAGGCATCTCTACGGTGTGGGGATGAAAGAGGCTTCCCAGACCCTCTGGACGTAAAGTTACAGAACAACAGTCCTGAACGTGTAAATGAATCAGAAACACATGTATTAAGTTTCTCATCAAAGTACACACTGGCTTTAAAAATTAAAGGGGAAGAGAAGGGTTTGGCAGCACGCCCTCCCCATTTTTTCCAACGCTCTAGTGTCTGAAGACCTGTCAGAGGGATTTGCCAAACCCCAAACATCGCTTGGTTCACCCATCCTTAGCAAAAGCACCAGCTACAGTTTCAAAGTGAAATACCACAAAACCCCTATGAACCAAATTTCAGGTTATGCCGAGTTCAGTTGTGTCTGGGATTACGCTGAGGTCTGAGGTCCTGACTGTGCGAGGCCAGCCATCCCGGCCCCGTGACTTTGGGGCTGCCGGGCATCAGGCCGAGCCCTCGCCGTGGCTCCTGGGGTTCAGACGTAGGAGCTAACATCTCACACCCCGCTGGGCCATTCTGCTGACCTCCCAGTGCTGGGCCAGCCCCTCTGTCCCCCTGCCTGGTGACCTTTCAAAGACCATCGAGCTGCAACAGACCAAAGACCTGAGTGAAGAATTCTCCAGCGCATTTCTGACCCCCTCAAGCACCTCCTAGATCACCGGAGTTCAGAAAAAGCCTCAAGGCTTTGCTAGAAGCTTCTTCTTGGTACTTAGCAGGAAGAACTGCAGTCTTCCGTGGAGACAGCAAGTCTTCCTCAAGATCACCATCTTTCTTTTCTACTCACTTCAGGGGTACGGCCCTCACACACTGAGGTAGAGGAATGCTGTGCGTTCGAGAAAGCCCACGTCTGAGGCTCCCCCTTCAGGAGCAATCTGGCCTCCGCTCTAACTTCACACGCTCTTCTGTAAAGCCCCCGACCTGTGCCTCACGTTTCGAAGTTGTGTGGATTGAGCAATCTGAGAAGACCTGAAATCTGTCCTCCGGGGAGACCCTCCTCTTTCCTGCTCTAAAGAACTCACCAGGTCTTAGGGGTTTTTGCTAGAATGGTCAAAGAAAAACCAAGAGACAAAACAAGGGAGAAACCAGTTGTATCCTCCCAAATTTCTAAAATAATGCACCTGGACACCCAGGTTTTCTTTCGGTCTACTTTTAGAAGTGGCTCCTGAATCTGGAAAGAACTCCTCTTTCACGGGGTGCCATTACTTCTCACACAGCCCCAGGCTTCGAGGCAGCGGGCCAGCCCAGGGCTCCTCTCCCTGCAGGTGCCCCCATCTTCACTGCAGGAAAACAACACTCTCAGCGTTTGGCTGTCCCAAGAGGAGCTGACATCCTTCCACCGAAGAGTTACATTAACTCTTTGCTTGGAGTTTCTGGGAGCGTAATGGCGACTCTGTAATGCCAACGCATTTCTCCACCTTTAGATGGTTCTGAGGCACATGAACGATGAACAAGACTAATTCGTGTCTTCACCTCCCACTCCTAACCAGGTAGTTTTGTTTTTCTTCAATACATAGTTAAAATGATCAATTTTATGTTGTGTATATTTTACCACAATTAAAAATTAGGAAAAAAAAAGAATCAATAGATCCTAGTTTCAGAACATACAAAAAACATATACACACACACACACACACACACACACACACATATCCTTTCTCCAGGACAGCTCAGCCACACACACCAAAACTCAGGAGTGGGGTCTCTGAACGCTTATTCTTGTCTATACAGCTGAGGAATATTCTAAGGGGCCAAGAGGCAAAGAGACTCACATTGCAGGCATATCAGGCTTTTTACTTTTACAAATGCTTCACATCTATGATCTAATTTCATCTTTTCTAACAGCCCTGTGGTCGCAGAGTGGACGGGGCCTGCCCTGGAGGACGGACAGGCCAGGGTGGCTCCAGCACAGACCTCCCCTCCCAAGCAGCCTTCCCCAGGCCTAGGAAACAAGGAGTCAGCGCTTCTGCCTCATTCGATCTCCCTTCTCTCTCTGAAGAGATTCTCAAGTTGGCGGGAATCCCCAAGTAGGAGAGGAAAGGAGGGTTGGGAGAGGCAGTTCTGGGGACACTGCAGCCTCGCCCTCCCAACCCAGACCTGGACAGGGTACCCGCTGAGCCTGTGGTCATAGCTTCCCCAGGAAAGGCCACTTCTCTGCTCCAGCCTCAGCCCTGCGGTGGCCATCACAGCTCAAATGGCTTCCCGCCAGCACCAATTGGAAGGCCTCCCCACCACAGACACTCCTCAGTGTGGAAACCTTCCGTGTGTTTTAAAGTCCTACCAACTTGACCGAGATAGGAGGCATAAGCCTGACATCGTGGGCTTTCAAAAGAGGCTAACTTGTGCTCCCAACATATTTCCAGTTCAAACTCCAGTGAGATGATGAAAATATAAATAAATAAAACAAAACCTATAGGGTGGAGAAGCTACCCTAAGGTGCTCCCTAAGTCCTAAGGCTGATATTAATTCTTTCAATTCGTGACTTGGTTTCACTAAATCCCTTTCTAATTCACAGTCTTAGATGAATTAGGACGACTCATTCCTTGTTACATTTCCCCTTAATCATGAAGCTTTCAGGGGCCAGTTTCCACCACTGGTATCTTCCGGAACTGTGCAGCAGCAGGTGCCAAACTCACCTGGAGTCCAGGAATATCAGCTTCAGGTCGAGGCTGGCCCTGAACATGAACATGTTACTGTGCAGCTTGATCTCCGTGATGGCACTGGGTGGCAGCGACTGGCCCACGGCCACCAGCCCCACGATCTGGTAACACGAGTCGTACAGGGACATGTCCAGCATATACTGCCTGATCTTCAAGTACCCGCTGCAGTGGATGACCTGGGAAAGCAGAGGGCGGAGTTAGCTGCCGGCGACCCAGGGGTTAGATGGGGACCCCCTCCTCCCAGCTCTGGGCCTCCTCGTTTCCTTGAATGTGCTGGAATATCCCCCAGCCCAGCCTCCACTGAGCTGTCTGCCCCAACGCCTGATTCACTGCTCAGAAGAAATGAAGCTGTGCTTCTTTCTGAGGAAACAATATCAGCCTAAAATACAAGGGTTGTCAAATCCAACTGACCATCCTTCAAGTAACTCCACAAGTTAGGGCTCTCTAACATATAATGGATTTATACATAATTAACTCATGGCCAAGTGGCGATTAGTTGGCACAGCAAAAGCATTTTGGGGGGCTGACCGTTGTTCATTGTTCCATAGTGCTCACCAGTAACTATAACGCTTATCATCTTCCAGTGGGATTGAATGTGACATCTGTTAACTTGACATTTATATCACTTGACAAGCTATATCACGCTAGTAAATTAAGAATTCTTTCAGTTGAATCAAATAAAAGCCTGGATTTTTAATGTATTTTAATTTTATTTTATTTACAATTCAAGATTTTATCCCCTCGTAATAAGCAATAAGCCAGAGTGGCTCTGTAGAAACACTTGTAACTGTCATAGCCAAAAGCCACGGAGGAGAGAGTGGGAGTGTTCCAAATGTCAAAGAGAAGCATTTGTACAGCCTTAAGCCTCAATATCTGAAGCGTTTACACGAGTTACAGTCAGTAAAGTCTTGAAAGGACCATGATCTTTATAACAGCCGTGATGAACAGCCAAAATCTTAACTTCTCTTTTCAAAAACTTTCCTCCAGGATTTCTGAAGGTATTCACAGTCTTTAGAGCTGGGACAAATCTTAAAATCCTTCTAGTCTATTCTCCCATTTTACTGAGGAGGAAACTGAGGATAAGGTAGCTGATGTGTTTTCCTTAAGATTAGACAGACAGGTAATAAGTGGCAGAAACAACTCAAGACCCAAGTCCCCTGAAGAATGTCCACTGGGTGCAGGACGGTGCTGGAGTTCCCCACCACTGGGCAAAGATGCTTGAGTCTGGGACAGCAAACAACAAAGGTATCCCCAAACTATAAAACAGAGTGGGGTAAAGGTCAAAGGGAAGAGCTCAGGGTGGGGCTCAAAGGAGGGGGCTGAGGAGGGGCTAAGGGGAAGGCAGTCCCTAGAGATGAGGAGGGGGTGGGGAAGGCATTCCAGAACCAGAGGACAAAGGTACAGAGGCAGAAAACTGTCCTCTCTCTCTTCACCCACCTCTCCCTCCTTTCCTAACATGCAAATACTCCTGCAGAAAGGCTCCCATCTGCCTCCAGCCTCCAGTTCCAGAGTGACGGGCTTATGACCTCTTTCCTCTGAGGCGAGAGAAACAGCAACTGCAGACTCCTGGGAGGGGCGTCAGGAGCTCCAGAGAAGGGTGGGAAGGGTCGAAGGGGGTGCTCAGCACGGACTCCCCCAACCTGCCCCTCCAGCTGGGGTCTGGGAGCGGCCGACTCTGATGCTGAGGCACACAGTTGCCCGTGGGTCTTTCGGTGACCCGCTCCTAGATTCTGGAGTTAGCCAGAGCAAGTGGTGTGTCCGGCAGAGAAATGCAGCCAGGAGGAGCGAGGCCTGGGCTCGGAGGCCCAGCTCTGCCCCTTGGCCTGTGTGCCTTTCTGCCGGTCCTCCTCCTTTTCAGCTGGTGTCCTTGATTAAGAATGGGGCCTTAATACCCGCCTCAGAGGGCTGCTGTGACGGTTGATTACATTAGACAAGACGCTGCGGACGAAACTCTACTTTGCACTCAGAGTGGGCTCACGCACATCATCATCAGCATCACTGGATTTGGCCAAACATTCCAAAGGCCAGAGGGACATTTCTGGGCTCTGAACACTCACTGCCGAGCCCAGGATGCTGCCTAGAATATGGATTCTCAGTAAACTCTAGGGGCGGCTGGTCCAAGGGGACTGACCTGTGTGCAAAGTAGGATCTGTAGATGCCAAGGTAAAATTCTACCCTGAGCCACGTTTATTCCTGCTCTCCTGTGATGAAATCCTGTCTGCCTGGAATATCCTTGTAACACACCAGCTCTCACACTTGCTTCATGAGCAGCCATGAGCAGTGTTAATAGAAAGTTCTACATTATCTACGTTAGGCAGGGTGAAGTGTTTGGGTCTCCAGGCCTTCCTGTCTGCTGATGTTCTCGAGCGTGAAGCAAAATATAAAACAGTGCAGAGCTGCCACCACCTCCTCCTTCCCTCCCACCCACCCGCAGCCCCTCGTACCTTGTATCCGCTACACGTCAGGCCCGCGTTTCTTTTCGCCAAAACACACTTCATTCGAAGAAAGAACGACCTCTCTATCTCATACTCTGAAAGCAGGAGTGAGGTTGGATTGGCAAACTGTCCCATGATGTTTCCCCGTCTTTATCCCAACAATATCCGTAAACCCTCAGGGTCAGATCAGGCAGCCAGAGGCCTCGTCCCAGCGTGCCCAGACCCTGAGCCAGAGAGCTTCTGCCTGTGGCCAGGGCCGGGGTGGGGCGGGGAGACTGGCCTGGTCCCGCGTGGCTTTCATGTGCCCCAGAGGAAGGCAGCCTGAACCACGGCCAAAGCAAGGACGTGGGATATGCCGACCTGGGGCCAAGGTAAGGACAATACATGCAGTGGGCCCAGCTTGGCCCAACCTACCCTGGTCCCCTCGTGGTGGCCACAGAGAGGCCTGGCACCAGGAAAATTGCCTTGGGCAGCCCTGGAGCAGGTGCCCAAGCCTGCCAGGAAAGCCAGAACCATCTGACCTCCCTCAGGGCAGCAGATTCTGAGTAAAAGTCACAAGGGCAGCCTCTTTCCCCAGCAGAGAGAGCCAGTCCCAGGGCATCTCCTGCCAGCTGTGCCTGTGGGGACCGAGACTGTTCAGCAATGAGGACCCGCACGGCCAGATCAAACTTTTGCCCTCCTAGCCCTGGACACATTACTCCCTCCTTTCTAGGGGGCTCTCACCCTCCCCACTCACTCTTCTCACAGATGAGTCCCCTAAGGAAATACCCTCTGCTTTAGTGAGCAGACACCAGCTCTCTGAGGCAGGAATGGTGAAGTGTCTGTCCCCCTGGGTGAGGGTGAGGGTGAGGTCACTCCACTCTAAATAAACACCCATTTGATGGTGGTTAATAAATTAATTTTTTTGATGGTGGTTAATAGATTAATTTTTCACGGAAGGTTACCACTAGGAATGAAAGCAAGGCCTTCCTCCCCTCCCTGAGGGAACTGCCCAGTGGAAGCCAGGGAACCGCCTCAGACGCCCCCTCCTCCCCTAGTTGGAGAGGCTGCCATGTTTACCCACAATTCCTCTGCAGCAGGCTGTGGTCTGTGAGGCGTAAGGCTTCCCATTAACATGGCTGCCTATCTGCACCACTTCCAGATAAGCACCCTGGTCTAAAAACCATCACCAACCATCATAGTAATCAACTATCCAGTTTCGGGGAGGGCCCATTTCTCACACAATTATCATACAACAAGGGGGCCAGTTCAGACACAGAAAACCAACTCTGCAGATGAGAAATTGGGGAAAAACCAAGCACTTGTGGACCTCAAACTCTGCACACTCGGTGAAATGAATCAGTGGGCGACCCCAACTCTCCTAGACCTTTTCACTTCTCCTCTTGTGCAGTTGCTGCACCTCAGACTCGAGCTCCAAGGAAACTGGGGATGGAAGCTCTCATGATATTCCCAAGATTCACTTGCTGTCATTTTCTAAACACTTTTATTAAGGCTATGATGTGGAAGGGTAAAATGAAACTAGAGATAATGGGAGAAAGCCCAGCCCCATGCAACTACCACACTGTGTAAGTTTTAAAAAAATAACAACACAATGTTCTGAGGAATTCTCTAAGACTCCTGCTGTCTTTGTCCAGCTTTAAACAACCCCACAGTGAAAGAATTAGATTCAGGTGCAGTGTTCTCTCCTAGCCCTCACTGTGGTAGAAATTTCTTCTTCAGAGCCTTATTCAACTTCACTTATGCAGCCAGACCATTTCCAAGGACTTAAGAATCACAGACTTTAGCTACAACCAAGCTCCCCATGTCATCTCAGAAACCAAGATACCAGTCTCTCTCCTTGGGAAGCAAAAATTAGACTGATGGTGACTATTTCTGGAGCCACAACATGGGGGCCACAGAACTATATCTGCAAGGGGTTTTAAAACTGAGCGTGCTATTCTGTATTCGCTCCTCCTACACTTAGAATGACCCTTCCCAGGAGGAAGCAGTAAGAATGGAACTCAATTTCCTCTCTGGCTGGCTACCCTAGTCTCATCACTCTTGAAGTTTCTTCTTTTGCATTTTGTCCCACTGGGGAATTTTGGCCAAGTTGGGATACCATAGTCCAAGGCAGACAAGAGACCCATTGGTCAACATGCTGGTTGGTCTCTTTGGACTGTCAGAGGGAGTTTACAAGGCCAAGGCCCCTGGAATAAGTTCTTCTGAGTCTTCCTAGCATGTATCGAAATTGCAATTTAAAGACTCATTTGTGTAATGATGTGCTCCAAATCCTCCACTGACAGTCACGCCACGCCTGCCCTAATACCACAGTAGGGACCCAATCGATATGTTTAAATGACAAGACTGTCAGGAAGAGGACCTTGTCCCCAGATGGAGCCAGGCCAGTGAGAGGGACCTGCCTCTGTCTGGATCCAGGCTTCTTAACCGATTTGTGCCATGGCACAAATCCTACAGACCCCTACTCAGAATAACCTTTTTAAGTGCATAAAATAAAATATATGAGATTACAAATGGAACCAACCGTATTGAAAAACAGTTATCAAAGTATTAAAACAAGTGGTGATATGGTTATAAATGTGCTGCTTTATTAACATGTTAAATAACAAGATCCAGGGGCAGGCCTTGTAACTCCTGAAATTTCCAAATTGCAGTGAGCCTAAACCGTATGTTTAAATATTTGCAACAACTGTAATGTGGTAAAAAAAAGGTCTGTGATTTCTGATGTTGGCCAAACCACAGGTACGAGTGATAGTAAGATGGCTTATTGTCTGCAATCTATAAGCAAAGGAAATGATAGATTTCAACTAGAGAGAATAAAGATGTAAGTGACCCCGTGCAATGTCACAGACCCCCTGAGTTCTATCCTCTGACCCTTTTGTTAAGAAGCCCAGGTCTACACCCGTGTTGCTGGAATCCTAAAGTCAGAGCACCTTAGGGGAGAAGGCTTGATTTATCTTTATCTCCTTTTCTTTATCTTCTACCCAGCACCTATCACAGCCTCTGGAACGTGAAAGGGGATCGACAGCATTTCTGTAAAGCACAGAGGCGTAAAAGCAAATCCTCTGTTGGTGGATGCTACGTGATTGCCAGAGAGGCCTGGCTGGGCAGCCCTAGTGACGCTTCCCCTTGGCAACGTGGAAAGCAAATGTGACCTCAGGTCACACTGAAGAGCATCATCTTGCTTCCTTTCTGTCTGGAGGAAATACCTTGGAGCAGGTGATGGTGAAGAGGCTGGTGGGCCGCGAGGACAGCCGTCATCTCGTCGTGGTCGGAAGGATGGATGTACTCGTAAATACTGTTGCCGGTGAGCTCCACCTGCCACAGAGGAACAGAAAGGGTCAGAAATCCTCTCCAAGCCTGCCTAGGGGAAGGAGGGGGGAGCTGTGTGTGTCACAGGTATGCACCCGCCAGGGACAGGACATTCACTTCCTCTTACAACCCACACCCTCTCCACACGCACAAACATTAGTCTTCTTGCAAGCAGCACTCTGAATCGTCTCCCACACTTTCCAACAAGGCCAGAGAGCAGAGGCTTCAGTTGAAAGCCAGGAGAGTCCTGAGCAGGAGGGACTGGGAAGTGAAGGATGAGAAAGGTGTTCCATGGAGTTGGGTGACCCTAATGGCCTGGGCAGCATCCTTCACCCATGCTCGAGTACTGCCTGAGGGGACTGGCCGGCTGGGAGACCAGCCGCCATGTCCGGAGTGTGGTCCCTGCGAGAGCCTCGTCCACTCAGAGGCTGACGGGCGGGAGCCACGGGGTCTCCACTGAGCTCGAGGGGGACTCGCACTCTGACAAAGGCCCTTTCCCCATCAGCTCTGAGCTGTGCCCCTCAGGACTGGCAGGCTCTTTCACGTTGCCAGAAACATGTCTCTGGAGTTCCCAGTCCAGGATGACTGTGTTAACCTCATGGTTCCCGCCCACGGGTGTGGCTGGGTGGCTGGGTGGCTGCGTGACCTGCAGGAGGGTTTGGGCCCACTCCAGATAGCCATGTGACATGGTAATTTCCTGGGGTTGCTACCCTAACACCCCAACACCACCTACTTCCAGACACACCCCACAGAGGACACCATAGCAGGCCAAGAGGTTACGTCCATGTTGGACAGGACCCTGCTTTGCAGGGATGGGGGGCTCTAGGAAAACACTATAGTTATGATCTTTACATAGAGGTCCCTGGTGACTCAATGACTAACCTGGAGAACTTTTCTATTATTCTCCCAAACACAAATGCCATGACAGGAAATGATAGGGATTCTCAAGACCTGAGCCCTCTCACCCATCTTAAGATGGACAATGGCATAGAATGTTCCAAAACTACCACCAAAAGAGACACCTTCTGAACAGGGGTGGACAGATCCTATTTTAGAGATACAATAGTGCAGACGAGGACAGTGAGTCAGCGCACCCAGTATTGATCAGGCCCCAGGGCAGTGATGGTACTTCCATCACAGATGGCAGGAATCCCAGAGCCCACTGTGGGAAGAAACTCAAAATGTGTGAGAAACAGTCCTTGGATGGCAAAGACCCTTGGGCGGGTCTGCAGAACTCTTTCTCAGCCCTGCCCCAAGGGGAGAGGGCAAGCTAAGAGGGCAAAGACAGGATTGCAAGTGCCTTGTCCCTAACCACTCCCTTGTTATTCTTAAGTGTGTCACACTGCCTGTTTCTTTGGGACGCCCATCGCTCTCAATTCGAGCAGAGACAACATAATCCGTCAAGGGGCAGCCCTGACTGTGCCACCTCACGCAGCATGACAACCCCAGCCAGGAGTTTTAATGGAGAAGTTCCCTGGGGAGCCACCGTTCCAAATTAGCATCAAGGCCATCAGCTCTTTACTTGGGACCAAGGGGCCATTGAGAGGTGAAGTAATTTATCCCACCCCTCCCAGCCAGTTCTTTCAATTTGTTAAGATGTGTGAGTTGTGTTTTTATTCAGAACAAATTATGTTTCTGGCCTGCGAAGTAATCTCGTCCCTAAAATGGCTTTCACAGTTCTATTTTCTGCATTATTCATGGAATGTTTCTTTCCAATATTATGCAGAGCAACGGAGGGAATGCTATTCCTCCCTACCTCCCTACTTAACACTCACCTCCCAAACCTGGCACTTTCCTAAAGACCCAAATGGATATCTGCCTATGAATCAAGTTATTACAAGATTTCACTTAAAAAAGTAAAGAATAAAAACCAGACATTCTTTTTTCAAGTCATTCCTGTTAATCCTTAAAAAGTTTAAATAAATCAGCGACATTTAAGTCAGCCATTTGGAACAGGACAATCTCCTTTCTCCTGAGGGTAGTGATAGAAATTCCTTGTGAAGCTGTCAGATGGAGGGTGACAGAGGCTAATAAATAAGGCAGCATATTTTTTATTGATTCACAATTTCAATGGCTTATTTTAAAAATGAAAAAATAACAAAATAGAATTGTTTGTGTATGTTGGCCTGTCATTTCTCCTTTATCCACTTTTTAAGGGAAAAATGATAATTCTGATTACCTCCAAGTTCTTATTTAGAAAAAAGTGATGTCTTTTTAGAGAAACATCATCATATACTTGCCAAAAGCCTCACATCTGTGCTTATAGGAATTCGATTCTCATTTAATCCCGAAGTAGCTTCATCTGCTTTCAAAGGTCGAATTCTCGTCACATGAGTTTGGAGAATAAGAGTAAAGGTCTATGAATTGAAAGGCTTGATTTTCTGAATACTTGGGTCAATTATAAAACTCTAAGGCTGTCTAGGAAGTAAAACAGTCTTCAAATAATGGAAATGTTTTTAAAGAACAAATTTTGCAATGATAAAACAGGCTGACCTTGACTCAAAATTATGGTTGACATGGTTTCCTGTATTTACATATCTATTCATGCTTTGGATGTTGAGAGAAATGTGACTAACTCACCAGTTAGTTAAAAAAAAAAGAAAAGAAAAAAAAATTATGGCTGTTGCTTAAAACTCCCCAGGTCTCATACATCAACCTTATTAAAACAGACCCTCAGTGTGATATTTTAGTATTTGTAAAACCCCGCTAACTACAAAATGAATTGCTTTCCGACTAAGAGCTTTTTTATGTTTTGCTGAATAGCTTTTCTTCCTGCCAAGAAAAGTACATATGATAAATACAGCACTAAATGGATATATTCTGGGTCGTCAGAAGGGGAAAGTCCCCCAGAACTCTGAAAACGCATATCATTCTGCTTTGGGTGTTTTGCTGACTATGGTAAATTAAGCATTTAAAATAAAATGGTTTGGGTTTCAGGGTTCAAGTTATGTCAACAAACATAAAACGCTGTCCTTTCTCTTTATTTCAAAAGTGAAAGAATTAGGTCTATGGCCCCGAACAACGCCATGGCTATTTTTACAGTCGAGCTTCCGGCTGCAATCTCGAACGTTACATTTTCCTTTATGTGTCTCATAAACAGCTATTTCATACATATCTGTATTTATTTGAAAATGTATCTTAGTCACCTAGATGCTATATAATGTATGCAACTTTGGTAAGGAAATGTAAACCACAACAATACAATGTTTTTGGAAATACACAGCAGATATACAGGCCTTTCTTCCAAATATAAATCAGTCAATTACATTAACCAAAAAACCCTGGAACTAGGTCATTTAATAAAATTGCATGGATAAAGAGTGCTTCCCCAACTCTGCCCCTTCCAAATAGATATAAATTTGACTATATGAACTATTATGTATTATTTCTGTGTGCATACACCATATAGAATTTAACCAGAAGCTTGACTCTAGTTCCCAACACTCAGACTGTGGGCTGAGAATACAACTTGCATTTTGGGGTTGCCTCTTTCACTTTTTGGTACAGCGAGGATCTCTGTGTTCACTAATTTAAAAGCAAAAGTAAACTAATAAATTCCGCCATGTGAACTAGATTTCTTAATCCAACACTTGATAAAAAAAAGTTTAACAAAAGTCTTTGAATTGGGATCACCTTATAACGCACAAAGAATCATTTTTATACTCTCAGATAATTCAGAAAGTTATTTAGACAATGCAGACTTTTTTTTAAAAAAAAAACACCACTTTGCTGTGAATTATCACACAGTTATGGCAAACCTAGGAGCTTATGTTCCCTAGGAGTTTAACCCTGAATGAATGTGAGAATTAATAAATTTAACCCTATTAAATTAAATTAATAATTTAACCCTGAATTAATGTGAGAGATGTTACTTAATGAGATAATGTCACTGAGAGTAATTGAAAGTTCTTGGAACACGGAAGGGCACTTTGTAAATATAAGCTATTACTCCTATCATTATTCACCAGAAAACCCGTTTAAAGAGTTATTCTGACCACTCGACAAAATTTTCTTAACACTTTTATCTCTGGTGATTTTTTAAAAAAATCTTTAAGCCTATTTTAATAAAGTTTTCATGTTTGATATCTTTGCTTGACTTTTTACTACTAATAAAAATAATCTAAAAGGTGCAAAATAAGTTTTTTAGGAAAAGAGAAGTCAGGTATTTGACATCCTATTCAATATTTCATTTGACTATTTAAGGAAAGAAGACAGAAAAAAATACACACTGTGATTCTGCCTAGATTTCCTTCTGTGGTGTTAATGGTGAACAGGAGGCAGATTCGAGAGGAAAGACTGTTGCTGCTTATTTGAACAGTTCACCATGAAACACTCCCCAGACGCTAATGAGGGCTCACGTCTGCATTAAAGTGTTTTTGTAGCTGAAGACTGAGGCTAAGACAGTCCCACCAAGGGATCAGAAAAAAATCTGTCACTCTACACAGACTGCCAGTTTGACTCATCTTTTTTTAAATTGACACTTCTCCTCTCAACACACAGATAGAAGGCATCTCTACGACTTTTTTGAAAAAAAGTAGTGTATAACTCCCTCCCCTTTCAAAATTTATGATACAAAGTTGTATTTCTGCCTTATGACCAGAAGGAGATAAAATTTTCATTGTGATTCTGCTTAGATTTCCTTTCGTGGAGTTAATCATGTACAGGAGGCATATCTGTCACCTATCCAATATTTTGGTCATTTTTAATTATCATGTTCATAAGCAATTTTATTTCCTACATAAAAAGAGAAAAGTGGCTGAGAGATGTAGGATGCTGGATTAAGCAGCTTGACTGAATGAACTGGAACGTCCTGTTACGTGCACAGTGCCTTACGATGTGCCAGGACATTCCAAATGTCTACTCAGCCCTAATGTGTGCCCACCAACAGATGCTATTTGAAGTACAGTTCTAAAGAAACTGGTGATGCCTGGCTTTTGTGTAGCTCCCTATAGTTTATAAATCACATAAAATGGGTACTTTGCTATGTTTCTTACCATGATCCTGAAAGAGGGATAGAGCAGGCACTATTATTTGAGTTATGGTTCGGGGAGGTTAAGCACCATTCCCTATCAGACAATGAAAACCATATAACTGAATGCATTTCCCTTTTTGCTTTGACTGCCAGGGAGCTCAAATCTAAATTTAATATTTGATAACAGTGACTTTACCTATTTTAAAATTTTTGACCAGTCATTTAAAAATATGTGAAATGTTTTGTCTTGTTTGTGACATTATTATAAGACTAATCAAGGTTTTATAAATTACAATGGAAAAAGTTAAGTAATCCGATCAATGTCACTCAGTCACAGATCAGATCAGGAGTAGAAACCAGGCTGGGTACAACTAAAAGGCCTTAAATAATTCTAAATAGAGCAAGGTGGATATTCAGAGAATAATGACTTTGGAAAATATAAAAATAGTAAATGTTATGTTCCCAACAGCATTTCCCATTCTACAAGTACATAAGCCTATGAATCACATAGGTGTAGAAGCCAAGCTTTAGTATATCTTATCTGGGAGACCTGGTTTCATTAAAAAAGAGAAGAGGAAGAAAAAAGAAAACACTAAACACAATTTAAATATGAGATTCACTTTAAAGGACTTTGCATAAGAAACACATAGGCACAGAAACCCACTTGGACATGGATAAGGATATGCACACATTGAAAGAGAAAGTTATAAACAAATGCCAAGTTTAAAAAATGTATTGGCAGAAAAAGAAAAGGAATACATCAGATGCAGGTTTCCAAATTGGTAATTTTGTTTTTCAATGAGAAAACCCAAGCCACATGAATTGGCATGTTTTATTTTGGCTCAACTATGCGAGGAGGCTGGTGCAATATAGATTATTCACGTGCCTCCTGGGAGCCCACTTCCTGTATCTAATTAATTCTAGTGTGTCTTCAGCTGTGATGAAGAAAAGCACTCTGATAATTCACAATGTAAAGAAACATTTAGTCCCTATATGTATAAAAAATGTGACTTCTAGAACTATCATCCATGCTTGTTAAATCAGAAATGTGAATGGCAACAGTCAGACACCCCCCATCGGGATGAGCCCAGACAGCAGCTAAATTCTCCACCAAACCCTCAGCTTGATGGGGATAGATAAAACTGAGTGAACCTCTTTCCTCTAAGGGATGAACTCCTTTTTACAAGACGGTTCCAGAAAAATCGGTAATATTTAAATGTTCTAAAGAAACCAGGACTTTGCTGTGCAAAACAGTAGTAAACTGAGTTTTATGAGTTTCTATCACAAGCATATAAAATGCTTTACTGAAACGACCACTGAACTGGAAAAACTCAGGAAAAATTACCCTGAATTCCATGTGAACACTCATAAATCTACCCCCCCTTTTCTTTCCCCGAAGCCCATTCTGCATAAAATCCATGTTCTGCACCAGCTTTCTCCTCACTTTCACAGCAACTCACAATAGCACATGCAGACCATCAAGTGTGGACCGAAAAATCTCCCTTTGTGAAGCTCTTGTTAGTGGCAGAGCGCGTTACTGTATAAGCAGAATCCAGACGATTGGACCGAATCTGAGAACAAGGCTGACTGTTGCAAAGATACGCTGATCATTAACCCCAAAGGAAAAAGAAAGCAAAAAAGTGAAATGTAACACGGAGAAGAGAAGTCCCAAGGGATGGCCTAAGAAGATGATGTTGCAATTTTGGATTATGTGCATACACAAAAGCAGATGCTTGAACAGACTCATTTTCAAATTGGGTAAGACTGTCAGGATCTACCAAAGCTTCATATAATATTTTGGTTGTACATAAAATTAGGCAGTACCTACCTGGGACAAGCCTAAATGGACAGAAGCTGTTTCTGATATATACATGATTTTGCCATCAGATGCTACCACGAAAACGAATCCATCCAAAGTCTGTAAGAGAAAAAGAATCAGGGTAAGAGCTGATAGTTACACATTAGAGTTAAATCTGAGAGTTGTACTGTCACTGGGGTGGAGGGATGTATAAAATATTATCAACACATATTTGTTAAATGCAAAAATGGAGCCCAGGGCCATGGGAAGGATTATAGGTTACAACACTCAAGGTTTAGTTCCCGGGCTAGGCTCTCAAATGCTTTTAAGGCACTTTAAAAACAGTCTTACATCCACATCACAAGAACCATGCAAAACGTTTGAGAATTCCTACCATGCTCAGTTTAAATGTAGTAGCTTTATTGTTTGGGGTTATTTTAGCACTTAGCACAAATCCGGAGTTCTATGGTACTTAGGGGAAAATCTACCACTATATAGACCACTTTATGTCATAATTGGCCCTCGTTCGTACCACTAGGACATAAGCTTTATTTGCCACAATTTGCTAGTTACCCCTAAGTACCATTTGAATAATAAATTCTGAACACTACCACTCCCCAGAAAATAAAAGAAAATACCCGGTTATTTTAACTGACTATGGCTACAGAATTAATTATTTAGAATTTGCCAGAGATCAAATAACCTTTGCAAAATTCAAGGGGAAAAGTATCAATTTCTGAAAAGTTAAAACAACCTAAATGATATTCTGATTTTGCCTAAGTTGGCTAGCCCTCAAAAAAATAAGTAAAATTACAAGAGGTAATTAAGACAAATAAAAAAGTAATGATTATATTTATGTGTGGCAAGGATAAAAAAGACTAAATTATTTTTTGAAAAAGGAAACTGAATTTTATTTACCCATTCATATTTTAGATCCAGAACCAAAGAAAAGCAATAAAGTTGGTGAAAGACCCATACAACCCACAATGCTACTCCCATAAAAAATATTCCAAATTAATTTCTGGCCACAAATTCTATTTTTACAGCATGTAATTGAAACCAGATTACCTTTGGGCTTTTCTAAACCCAACCCCTCTTTGGAGGGGGGCCTAAAAAGAATGTAGTAGAAATGAAACTTGAAAGATATCCTTACACTCTGTTGTCTCAAATACAGTTTTGCTACAAAAATTCTTTGCCAAGTAAACTATCATTATCTTTCCCTATGCCAAGGTTGAAATCAACATCTTGGTTAGAAACCTTACTTTCACGTTTCTAACTAACTCAGCTACAAAATATTTTCCCAACTAAACTCCCTTTCAAAAACATAAACGATACACCAGTTTCTAAAGTTATAAACGTTTTGGCACATTTTGTATTCTTGCTTAACTCCAAAGTCATTAAAGAGATACATTTAATGAAACAGTATCTGACAGCTAGCCATAAGAGTAAAAGAGAAAAAAATCATCATAATTAAATTCTGAAAGTTGCCGGCAGTAGTTTAAAAAATAATATTCTTAATGGAAAATGTTAGGTATGCCTTCATAGCTTCAAATTACCTAATGCGCTTGCATGTATATTAACTGCAAAGACGCCCATCCTCACACTACTCCGGAATTAATTAAATCTTCAGAGGGAGAAACTTGGGGCTGTTGACTTTGCCCACTAGGTTTCCACTGGAGTTCCCAGGCACTTAGTTGTCCCTGATATTAGTGTCACTTATAATATGCAAGAGTATCACACATGCAAAATACAGCACACGGAGCTGGAAGCGAGGGTGGGGGGAGAGCGCAGGGCGCGCGGGAAAGAATCCAAGAGCGCCATTACCCGGCCCGGCTCCCACACCGCTCGCTTTATGCTCTAAAGCTTAGGGTTTCAAATATTCCCCGGGATCTTCTCTTCCCCAACGCGTGCATTTTTAAAAAATAAATCACACTAGGGCATTTGGGGCAAAAGAGTTTTCAAAAGATCTGCTTTTTCGAAATGCGGAGCTCGTGGCCGACTCGCCGACCCCAGTCACAGCGTTCCGCAGCCAACTTTTTTTTTCTTTTAAAGAAAACACAAAATAGAAGGAGGAAATGCAAAATAGCTCTCGGTAGGCATTTTTCGATGGCAGAGACAAATGACGGGCGGGGGGGAATGAATCGGGTCGTTGATGAGGCTCTGTGAAGGGCATTTGAAAGATTCCGAGGCACGGGGTTTTGCTGTCCCCACCTAGCACCAGCCGCCGACTTGGAAGTGGCCGGTCGTGTGCACGGTTACCCGGACCGTGCCCCAAACACTGCAGGGGAAATCCGAGGGCAGGGGCGGTTTAGCAACCGCGGACTGAATGGCTCCGGGCTGGGGCAATAAGAGGCAGACCACAAACCAAGCAAGGGTTCTCTCCTTCATCCCGGTGACCCCAGAGGCCGCACCACGCCCGGAGCTGGAGCGCTCAAGAGCTGGACCACGTGGGTTGAACCCGGCTCCACCACTTGCTGTGTGAAATCAGGCATGTTGCTTAACCTCTCTATCCCTCAGCTTCCTCCTCTCAAAACTAATTGAGCTAAAAATAAAAATCCACTCTAGGTGGGTGGTGAAGCCAGAAAATATAGGATTTAGAACAGAAACTGGCCCGTGGTAAACTCAAATTAATGCCAATTGTTAATATTCTATTATTGATGCTGTCTCCTTGATTGCAAGCCCGCCAAACACACAATTGTCAAACGTTTCGGAGCTGCGGCACTCTGGCTCAGAGCGTCCTGATCATTCCTTCTCTGGCTCCAGCGCCTGGCACAGCCTCTGGCACGGAGCGAGCTCTCCATAAAAGTTTGCTGAGGGAAGTAAAGTTGGAAAGGACTTAACCACGCCCAGGGGCGCCCTTCGGGCTAGGTCTCGGCGGCTAGAGAGTCCTGGGGCTGTGGAGTGGGAGCGTCGAGGTGCGGGGTAGGGGTTGGGGCTGGCCCCAGGTTGCACTGGTTGAGCTGAGTCCACACTCGGGTCTGGCCCTTTGAGGGGGTGGGGGAGTCTCTTGACCCGAGGTCCAGGGGCAGCCTCTCGCTTCGCGATGACCTCTGCAGCCTGGGGGCGGCCTATGGATCCACCCGGACCTCCGTGGGACGGACACCTGCAGCCTGGGGGGGTGGGCAGGGTTGGAAGGGAGCCCCCACCAGGGCGCGAGCCGGGGCGGTTGGCGGCGGCGGCGCTCCGCCCCCGGCGCAGTGGCTCTACCTGCAGCAAGTGCGATCCCAGCTCTTTGGCGACGCTGTCCAGGGGCCCGGCGCGGCTCGGCTGTCCCCACGCGTCTCCTAAACCTGGAAGGGGGAATGAAGCAAATCAGTGAACGGCAGCGCTCAACCAGAGGCCGGGGCGCCGGGCAGGCGCGCGGAACCTCTGCACCCGTCGACCTGGCCGCCCCCGAGTCCCGAGCGTCCCCCCTGCCGCCTCCCGGACCCCGAAGGCCACCGTCAGTACCCTCGCCGTCGCTCCTTTGCTTTATTAAAAAGAAAAAGGCCAGTGGAGAAAATCCCGCTGAGGCCTCGGGTCCAGGCGCCCGGGCGCGCACTGAGGCCGCCAGGCTCCCGTGGGTCGCCCACGTGCTCACGGCTCTGAAATCGCTGTTTTATTTGAAATGCCACAAAGTAATCTAATCTGCTTTGAAATCGGCCATCCTCGTAGCCAAACAGGGATATCGATTTGACCCGTAAATATTCCCCCAAGCACCCTCTCTCCATCCCTCCCTTCCCCGCGTCGCCGGCAACTACGCCTTTTCTCAAAGACAGCCCCAGACAAAAAGCCCTCTCCGTCCAGGAGGCAGCTTTTCTGACATAAAAAAAAGATCTTTTTTCATCCTCACGTAATCTCTCGGACTTCCCAGCCCTCACAGGCTCTCCGGGAGCGCCGACCCTCTTCCAATCCAAGAGCTATATAGCCTGGGAAGGGTTTACCTGGGCGCTTCCCCAGGGCAAAATCCAAAAGAGCCAGCGGCGGGGCGGGGGATGGGCGGAAGGCGGTGAGAGCCGCGTATATACTCGACGGTAACTGGGTAGTGTCTGTCGTCATTTAATTGGGGTCCCTCAGCCCCTCCGCTTCTTAACTGGCCCCTCCCCAGGCCTCCTGTTGCTCCCCATCACCTCCTCGAAGGCCACCAGTGTTACAGAAAGCGCACCAGGGGTAAGGAGGCCCTGCCCAGCCGACCTCCCTCTGCTGCGCCCTCGGCTCAACTGCCGTGACCCCAGAAATCCCAGGCTTTTCTCTGCACACTCGGGAGGAAGCTGGAAAGCCGAGTAAGGTTTCGGAGCTAAGCGCTAAGCGCCAGCTGAGAGAATCCCCGAGCCGCTCCCTGGAGTCCTTCCTCTGGGGACCTGGCCCGCAACCCTCCCGGCGCGAAGTGGCAAAGGCCGGTGACCGCTGTCTCAGGCTGCGCCCCATTCCTCCCGCCCCCATCGCGGGGAACGCGCTCCCGGCTCCAGGCCCACTCGCGTATCTCCCACCCCGGGCTGCGACCCTGTGCCCTGTGGCCCCGCTGGCGTGTTCGCCTCCCCTCCGCCCAGAACTGCAGGCCAGACCGACCCCCTGCCCGCTGCGCCGGGAGTACCGGACCAGAGGCCAGAACGGGATGCGCGAAGAGGGGAACCTTGCCCAGCCACGGCGACGTCGGGGACTATTCCCACGACCGCAAAGCCCCACCAAGCGGGCGGCGGCAAGTGGGTTCCCGGAGAGTCGTCGCTTAGGAACCCTAGTTCCCCTACTGTCCCTGCGGGCTCCCGGGGCACTCCGGCTTCTGGAGGCCTCGACCCCAGGAGGTGGAAAACGCACTCCTAGCCCAGAGCACCTCGGGGTCCTGCCCCACCCCCCACCCCCCAGGCTTTGGAGACACTTGCAGGCAAACTGTTCCGCGACTAAAAAAGGGACGACCTTTAATTCTCCTCCTGGGCTCTAGGAATTAGGGGCTTATCCTGGTCTCCCCCTAAGGAAGTGGCTAATTCCCACACATCTCCATCCCCCAAATAGGATCACAGCCCCTCAGCCTCCATCACGTGAACCAGGTGTCTCTTTAACCCCAGGAAATCACTGTCTGCCCCACTCCCACTCCCAAGGATGGCCACAGTGACCATGGTAGCGCCCCACTGGCTCTCACACGCAGGTCCTTCCTCCCCTGACACTCAGGACTCCGGCCTGGCAGCGGGGCATCAGCATTTAATCCATTTAACCAGAAATGGAAAGAACCAAAATTTAAAAGCCCCGGGGCTTAAATTGAGAAAGAATTTAATAAGGACCCAGGAATTCTGACTTCTGAAAATGGACAAACGCACCCTGGTAATTGTCCCTTTCCCTACTCCAGGGTCATTTCCTCCGTGTGGGCCAAGCCACCCTTGCCTGGCTCCAGGCCGACAGTGCCTTGGTTTCTAGAAGAGGCTGGGGCCAAGTGACCTGGAGAAACCTACACCCTCCGTGATGACGCACAGACCAGCCTCGCTGCCTGTCTCTCCCAAAAACTTTGTCGCAGGCTCCCACCTTGCGTGCAAAAGTGCGTTGAGTACAAGGAACAATTTTCCGTATAATTCAAGTACGTGGCTACTTCAAGAAAGACTTGTTCCCTTATATCATTACAATTTTCCCTATAATTTCCCAAAGCCTCGGCTTTTCGGGCAGAGATTTGATCCGAAAGCCCCTTCTGGACCTGGCGGGGGTGGTGGGGTCCCCTCCAGCATCCCTGCCCCCATGCCACCTCATCCCAGGGCTCTGGTGCTGCCAGCTCTTCCACTGGAAACCGCTGTGGGCGAGGCCTTTTCACTCTGCCCATAAAAATCTACTTTGGGCTGAACGCGGAGACCAAAAAAGGTAAGATTTGTAACAACAAAGAAAATCGTCTTGGTACTGTAAAGCCATATATACTCCTGAAAAAGTGAGGCGCTGGACATGTGGACCTAATAGGGCTTTGTTTGTTTAAAAAATGAGAGGAGCGTAAGAAAAGACTGGGCTGAGCTCCTCCAAGGTTATCAGCCGTTGGTGGTCGGATTCCCGATCCTGGGAGCCACCCTCCACTTTAGGGGAGCAGCCTGCAGTCCCAAGCCCCGCCTGTGGCTTCCTGCAGGGGTCCAGCTTGTCCTTCATGTGTCCAGCAGAGGAATCTGATGGGGACTCCCTGCTACTGGGAATCCAGATGGCCAGGTAGGTCATGGGGGTGGGGGTTAGCCACGAGTCAGCAGAAAAGGGAGCCAGGTATCCCCTTTTCCCCTCAGTCTCTGAGGATTTGTGGGTGTCTGCACCTTGGTATCCACACTCAGCTCACTGCCTGCCACAGAAGCTATCTAAATATGGTCCCTTCTTTCTGGGTGCTCAGTCAGTCAACAAAGAGCTCTTGAGTGCCTGCTGTGCCCAGGCCCCAGGCAGGCCCTGGGGTTACCCCCACCGGGCCCCACCCTCCAGATTCAGGTCATAGACCATAATCATGGAACCAGACAAATAAGATGATTTCCCACCGGAGGGGAGATGGTGGAGGGATTCCCTCACAATGAGGTGGGGTCACCCCTCTCAGATGAGGGGACACAGGAGTTGAGACCTAAAGGAGGCAGCTGGGTTTGCTTCTTCTGGGCCCGGGAGCAGGACTCTCGTAGGGCCAGTGACCGATGGGTCCCACCCTGGAGAAAGGGTCTGGACTTTGAAAAGAAGGCCCAGGACAGACGGTGGATCTCACCCTTTCCCCAAGGGCAACCTTGGGTATCTAAACCGATGACAAAAAGACTCCTCACAGTGGTCTGGTGAAAATTAAGTGCGGTTAATAGCAGGGGACCGCCTGACCCTGCCACCACCCCTCCACGAGACCTGGATCTGGGATTGAGAAAAACCCAGGGCAAACCCATGAGGACATGCGGGGATCTGGGTCTCACCTCCTCCTGCCTCCTCCTCCCACCTTTAAGATGCCAGCTGGGCCAGTCTGCATGGTCTGATCTCCCACAGTGCTCTGACCCCTAACCTTTACTTCTTACCCTTAATATGGGGTTGTTTTGGGATTCAATGAGCTAAACTCCCTGGCGCTGACCAAAGAGCTCAGTCCAGCAGAAGGCCTCCGTGTAGGCTGCCACCACCTTGGTGCAGCCTTCTCTTGCCCTCTTCCTCCTCCTCTGCCTCCAGCCCTCTCCTCCACCTCCCCCCCCCCATAACTACCCCTGCGCCCGGGGAGGGGGCATGTTACTGCCAAGCATGGCCTCTTCCGTGTCCTGGGCCATCTGAGGACACAGGTCACACTGGCTGATTGCAAAACACTCCAAAATCAAGAAGGATTTGGAGGGCAGGGGGAGTAAGGTCGGGGTGCTCGGCCCTGTCCCCGACCGCCCCCTCCCCTGTCCCCCCCGCAAGGCGCACGTCCCGACTGGGCCCACTGCGGAGCCAGCGTCTAATGCCCATCACCACGGCGTATGCAATCCGGAATTCAGAGCACGACCACCCGCGGGGGCGCAGGCTCAGGGGCTCCCTTCGGGGCTAGCGGGCGCCAGGAACCTGTGCAAGGCTGTAAAGTGGGGAGCTTGGGGCCAAGCCCCTGCCTTGCTGTTCTAGGAGAGCCCATAGCCTGCGCCTCTAATAAACCTCCTTCCTCGACTTCAGGACCCGAGGAAATTGTCACAGTTCTGGGGCACCTCTGCGTACTTCAGCCCTTTTCTGGCCTTGGAATGCTTCGCTCTCTCCGGGGTCTCTGAAAAGCCCGGCCCTCAGGCCCTGTTACGAACCAACGGTGGGGACGGGTGTGAAGGGGGTGGGAGGGAGGGATGCCCCCAAGAAAACGGGGCGGGGGAGTCTTGGGGGCTTCCAGCCTAGCCCTGCCTGGCCGTGGGGGCCAGTGTAGTACGTGCTCAGACAACAGACGGAAGATCCCGCGACCCCAAAGCCTAATGCTTAGACCTTGTGGGATGGGATGGAGCCCCGGGCCGGGCCGCACTAAGGAGGGCGCGGCGCCCAGCGCCGCTTGGACGAGGCTTCCTTTCCGCGCACCCGGAGCGCCTGGGCTCTGGCTCCCGGGGGCTGAAGCTGCGCCGCGCGGGCGCACTCCAGTACCTCGTCTGCACCCCCCTGGCCCCGGGGGAGTTCCCTTCACCACCGCCCGGAGCTTCGTGCTCAGCGACTGTGGGCTTTTCCCCTCCCCGGACCCGGGGCGCACAGCGTCTCAGGCTCCCAAGTAGAGATGACGAGAGGATTGTAAAAGTCCACGTCACTCTAGAAAATGTCTATTTTAAAAAAATCTACATTTTGGGCTTCGATAGAGAAAGACCTCAGATCTGTGACCCCATGTCGGTTTAGGGCGAGTTTCTCCTCATCAAACCCTCTAAATCAAAGCGCTTCCGTTCCTGACAACAATTTCTGGGAAGGCCCCCCTTCTCGTGGGGCTCAGGTATGTGTATATTTGGGAGTCCCTGCCAGAACCTAAACCCAGGCAAATTCTGACACTGGAATAATTCAGGCCTCCAACCCCACTTATTTCTGTATATGAATGACGTTTTCACTTCTTTTAAGTAAAGATTGTGATAAATGTCACTGTCCCTCCTTCCTCTTTCACCCACACCTGTCTTGAGTCTTCAGGTCTGGGAAAAAAAGGGGGGGGGGTGTCTGTTCTTTCCACAGTCAGACTCAGTTTCCAACTCCATATCTGAGCTCAGACCTCACGCCACTCCCTCCTGCCAGCCATGTGCTTGCAAGGGCAGGGAAGGGAAGCCACCCTCTGCTCCACCACTGGGCACATGAATCAGGGGGAGATCTGCCATGGAGCTCCTGCAGCTCTGACTCTGGCTTCCTGAGGCCCAGTGTTGATCACCGTGTGGCAGAACTTTCCCTGCGTCCTGCCTGGTGTGGTCACCATGTAGCTATGGCCAGCAAGCAGCATAATTCACCCCCGCCCCTGCTTCTGTGTTTCCGAAGCACCCCTTCTGAAGGGAAGGCCACACTGCAGAGAGGGAGGGCTGACCACAGGCCCTGGCACCTCCCTGAGCCCTGTGTGTACCAGACCTTCCCAACTACCGGTTAACTCACACAGTTTTCAATTCTGAGTCCACTTCCGAAGTCAGCCTTGCTCTCCTGCCCTCTGCCCTGCCCGTCTACCTCCCACTTCTTAGTTCGTTGTTAAAGGGGAGAGAACGTGGGGACCCAGAAAACAGCGAGTCTTCCAGTTCCTAGCAGTAAGTCCCCAGAGGTCCACTGAGTGGGCACTTGGCAGTTTAAGCCACATCTGGCCCAGGAAAGGTGATGAGCTCACAAAAAGGAGTGACTGGAGTAAGAACAAGTTCAATTTCCACCTGCACCGCCCGGTTCCTCACACCTGATCTCAGGAACCCTGTGCAGCCATCGAGTTGCTAATGGGCCCATTTAACAGACAATGAGACCGAGGCCCAGCAGGATAGCTTGACAGAGCTGAATTTTGAACCTGCTGTGAAGATTGCCAGCATCCCCAAGCCGTGGACTGGCCTCCAAGCGGAGTGTCCACCTGGGCTCTGGTCGCTTCTCTCTGCTCCTGCGCAGGGACTCCTCGGAGCTCCTCTTTTTCTCCTCCCGCCCAGGGAGGCCTCACGGATGAAAGGAGCCGAGGCCAGCGGCCTCTCCTGTTCAGCTGGAGGAGAACAGGCCACCCACCAGCCTGCCACGGTGGCGAGGGCCCGCTCTTGCTGTGGGACCTTGGGAAAGGTCTGCCCCTCTCTGGCCTCAATTTCTTCAGGTATGAAGGGTTAGTCTGGTGATTCCTGTGGCTCCTTTGGACTGTGCTATTCACTTTCTGACTCCCAAAGTCCTAACTTGATCTCTAGATCCTTCTTCACCCAGGGATCCTGCTCGCTCTGGAGTGGTCGAAGGGCGAGACCACACTTGGAACATCCACTCCTATCCACTCGGTATCTTTCCGTCTGCAGCCAAGAGCGGGAGGCGGGAGCTCCTACCACCGCCCGGCATGGCCTCGGCCCTAAAACCTCCCTGACCCTAGTGGCTCCACCAGGCCCCATCCCCATCCTGCATCACATGCCCCGGAGCAGACCGGAGCTCCCCAGAACAGGTTAAATCAATTGAGTTGCTGCTCCCTCACCCATGCCCTTTGGAGCTCCATGGAGGAGCAAGCAATTTATTCTGCATAATTCAGGTCTTTCTAAATGCTTTTTTTTTCTCTGCCCCAGGCACCCGTCTTCTCAACTCCTCAGTCCCAGACTGACTTGAGGGGAACGGCGCCATCACCCAGACCTGCAGGCCGGAGGCCTCTGAGTGCAGGGACAAGTCCAGAAGCTGTGTGTCCACTGCTCCAGGCCAGTGCACCTGGCTCCCTGCTCCAGTGCTGCAGGAAAGCTGGGACAAGACCACTGCCTCCTGCCCGTCCAGATCGATGGGGATCCCACAGGTTCAGGGCCATTTCCAAGACTCTAGGGCCAAACAGGTTCCTCCTGACCTCCACCAGAGTTCCAACCTGGATGGTCACCTCCCGGAGACACAAAGGCCACCCCTCAACCAGGCCACTACCAAACAAAGCACTGGGGCCTGGTGCTCAAGAATCCTTGGACCTCCAGTCAGTCCACCCCTACCACGGGCTCAGGGCCAAGCAATTCTGGGCCCAAGTGCCTGGAGACTGGCTTTCCAGAGCTAAAATGCACAGACCCAGTTTAAATATCTGCAGGATTTTTCACAGACTTTCTTAGAAATCCCCCACACACCAAATGGCTTACAATTAGCCCTCTTCTCCAGAGCTCCCTTTCTAACCAATTCCTGGTTTATTTGAAATCATTGGTAACACACCATTTAATCTTCTGATCATTTCTCTGTTTGTTTCTATTGTTGGGGAGAGAGGAGGCAGCTGTCCTGCTGGGGTTCCATACCTGCTTTGTAGCCTGCAGATTCAGACATGGCTCCCCGGAACAAATCCTTCCCGGGTGGGAAAGAGACTCGGCCCTTATAAAACTTAATTCTCTTTTAATTTTCACTAAAACTTCAGCTGGAAAGGAATCATCTCTTTTCTCCGGTGGGGAGATCACCCTTGGGCGGACAAATAGCGACCACTGGGCCGAAAGCTCCCAGTGGGAGGGGCTGGAGGGGGGAATCTTAGTTGATCGGGATTGGAAAGGGAAAGAACTCGCGCTGGGCTCTGGCGGACAGGCCACGGGCTCCTGCGCCAGGGAGGAAAGCACCCCTGGGGCTGTACGGCCCAGCTGGGAGGCCCCCGTGAGGCCAGGCCACCGCTTCTGGAACCCTCGGCTCCCTGTCCACAGGCACTTGGCTCCGCGGCTGGCCCCGCTGCAGAGCCAGCTGTTGCGCTGGTGGACAGGCCCTGCCCGCTCCACCAGGGTGGCCGTGTGAAGTGTAGCTCCAGACCCAGAGACCATTACAAATAACAGGCTTAGGGCCGCTAACTGCAAAAGGTCGAGCTCACTGACTTTGGGTGGATCACCTGGCTGGGGACTACCTTAAATGAGGCGCCCTGCTGCCGAGGGACACCTGTCGCTGGCCTGCAGCAACTCTCCAGTGCCCTGTGGCCTAAGTTGTCTCCCTCCTCCCACACTGGCTTCTGGGGCTCCAGAGGCCGACACCGCCTTTGTGGCTCCTTGGCCTGGAGGTGTTGGAGCACCCATCAGGCCAAGGGTCAGAACCTCTGGTACCAGGCCACAGCAACCCCAGCAGAGGACAGAGACGCTGGAAGGCGATCGGTTCAGAACCACCGGGACACCACCAGGCCTCCCCCAGCTCTGTGGCTCAGAGGTGCCTGGCCTGGCAGCCAGGGTCACTCGCAGGCCCTGTGCTGGCAGGGAATGCCTGCCCAGTATGCCACCATTTCTGACCACTGCAGTCTGCTGGATCCCTGGGTCCCAGCGACCTTTGCCCACCGTGGCACCTGCCCCTCTGGGTTTACAATCCCAATCTGGAGAAGAAGACTATGCTCAGGCCTGCCTGCCATTTCCACACTAATCATCTCCCTTTCTCCCCTGCCGGGTCTCAGCTCACCAACTCACATCTCTCCTACTGTGACTGCCCGCACCCCAGCCCTAAGGGAGCAGAGCAGAGAAAAGGCGACCTGAGAGGCCGAGTCTGAAGCCTCGGCTCCCCACAAGTGCTCTGCTCCGCGGTGGGGCCTGCAGGGCCTGGGCCTCCTAGGGCACTCCACTCTCTCCCAGCTGGGAGTAGTAAGCGTCCTTCACCCCTGCGAGGGTGCAAATGCTTCACCTCTACGGAAAGAGAGATAGGAAGGAAGGAAGGGAAAAATGAAACGGGTAATTTAAAAAGTGAAGAAAGAAAAAAAGGAAGTTAGACCAGAATGGACTAGCATGAACACAGAACAATTCTCGATTGGCCCCAGCCCAGCCCTGGGCCGGGAGATGGGCTGGTCGCTGGGGTGCCAAGGCCCTGGCATCTCTTTCTCTCTCTCCAGCAGGAGCCAAAGCCCCCGGTGCCGCCTCCCCAAGACGGCCTGGCACTGGCCGGGCAGGCCGGGAGGCTGAGGCGGCCTCTGCGGTCCGGCTCCAGCTCCCCACTGGGGCCAAGTTCGCCGGGCTCCTCAGCGCTCCCCGCCGCCCACCTGTGGCCTCACCTTCGGGGAAGACGGCGCGCATCTTCAGGTAGCTGGTGGTGAGTCGGATGATGGACGCCTTGTCCAGCTGCGAGGTGATGGCCGACGGCAGCGGGAGTAGCTTGGCCAGCTCATAAAACTCGCCATTTTCCTTCTCCCTCCTGGTCTTGGCCGCATTCTTGGACTTCTCCTTCATCGCGCCTCGGCTCCGGGCATATTAGACCCGGCCGTGCTCCAGGCCCGCGGAGCCCCGCTCCGGCTCCGGCGGCGGCGATGGGGAAGGGGGCGCCGGGGGCCAGGTGAGTCTGGGGCCCGGCCGCCGGCAGGTGCGCGGGGCCGGCCTGGGGCACCGAGACGCCTCTCCGCAGCCGCGGGCCCGGAGCTCGTAGCACCCAGCGGCGCCGCCCCGCGCTCCGCCCGCCGCCGCCCCGGGCGCAGCCTCCTCCGGGCTGGACTGTCCCTCGGCGACCAGAGCCCCGACTTCCCGCTCGCGTCTGCTGGCTCTTCCTTTCTCCCTCCTGTCTCCTGCGCCTCGGCTTTCCTTAGAGGGTGGAGAGGGGCCTACGAGGAGGCGGCGGTGCTGTTTAGTCCTTGACCGAGTGTTCGTACCCGCTGCCGCGAGGCCCCTCCGGCCTGGAGGGCGGCATGGGCGGCGGCGGCCGCGGAGCCATGGAGCGGGAGGGGAGCGGAGGGGAGCTGGGGCGGAGGCGGCTGGGGCCGGGCCCAGGCGCGCTCTCCTGCCCTCCCTGGCGGTTCCCTGTGCCCGAAGACGCGGCGCCCGGAGCCCGCGATCTGTCGCGAGGCGTAGCAGCTCCGCAGTCCACGTGCGACCGAGCGGCGTTTGTTTATGGCGGACCCGCCTTCGGGCGGAGCACTCGGCCGCCGTGGCCCGGCGAGGGGGGGCGAGGGGGGAGGGACCGCGGCGGGGGCGGGGGTGGCGAATCTCGCCTCCCGACCCCGTCGCGGCCCCGGAGTCACAGGCGCGCCTCCGCGTCGCTGCCTCCAGCGACTCTCCCAGGAGAGACCCGCGCGCTCCCGGGCTCGAGGAAGTCGCGGTGAGTACGCACGGCGACCCGCGGGGACCGGCTCCGGTGAGCGGGTCGCGGGACCCGGACGCTGGGAAGAGCGGCGGAGAGGGGCGAGGAGGGAGGGAGGGAGGGATGCCAAGACCTCCTCTGTGGCTCCTGGGCAGGTCCCGGGCGGGCGCAGCCGAGGGGAGGCGGCGTGACCCGCCGGCCAAGTGCCCTGCCGGGAGGACCGAGTCCTCGGAGCCCGCGCTGCTCCTGCGCCCTCACTGTCCCCTCTTCGCAGGTCAGAAAGTCGAAAGGGGGAGGCCAGAAGGGAAGACAACCCCCCCCTCGGGAAACGGCGCGAGAGAGGCTCGGAAGTGACCCTTCTGCCCTTTCGCTCCTCGAAACACGAGAGCGAAGGGAGATCGACGCCTTACCCGGAGGGGCCGGAGGCCGCGGGGACGCGCGGGCCGGAGGGAGGGAAGGGGCCGGGGAGCCAAGCTTAGCGGCAAGGCCTCGCCCAGGGCGGCGGCGGGAACAGGGCCCAACAGCCCCGGGTCCCACAGCCCAACCTAGCGCAGTCGGAACTTCGGGGAATCATGGCTGGGGCGGGCTCTTCAGGGCGAGGGTCGCCGAGCGAGGGTCATCTGGCGAGCGCTGGTGCGGGCCAAGGTAATGGGGCAGGAGGCAGTTGGAGTAGGGAGGCGCATTTGGAGACGCGGCCATAGGGCGTCCCGGCGCTCTCCCTCAGGGCCACTCTGGTTCTCTTGTCCGTCCCGTCCCCTGCCTCCGCGCCTGCATCCTCGGGAGGGTCCCCCTTACATCCGACCGGGGCAGTGGCACAAACCCCGACCCATTATAGGAGTCTGAATCCTCCAGACGCGATGCGGACGCGCGCGCTGGGAGGACGCCAGCTTCCCCCGCGTGCGGGGTCAGAGGGCAGCCGCAGTGGACGCAGGGCAGGAGGTCCTGTGGGTCCCTCGGCCGCGTGTCTCAGGCTGTGGGGCTGTGGGGCGCCTGATCTGGAGGTCGGCGGGGGGTGGGGGGGGGCATGTGAGATGCCAAAGCCGCGGGGCCGGACGCTAGGATCTCAGTTCTCGGTGCCACCTCTCTCCCTAGCCCGGGCGGAGCCTGCTGCTCCGCACACTCACTACCTGACAGTGACCGGTACCCGCCTCCTGCCCCAGCGCCTGGAGGGCCTGGCCTACGACCACCTTGTCTGCAGCTGGTGCTCCTGACGCTTTCCAAGGACCCCTTTGAAGGTCATAAGTTTGACGGCAATTAGAGTCTTCGTAGCTCCTTCCGTGGGCAGGACAGTGCGCAGACCCCGGCTCAGCCCCCACCTGCCCCCACGCCCTACCGAACCTGCAGCCATGGCCTTGGTTCGCTGGGTTGGTGTTCCGAAACCACGAAGCCGCGCGAGCGTTGGAGTTGGTGGCCTCGCACCAAACGCCGGGCGCACCGAAGAACCGGCACTTTCCCTTGGGGTTTCAGATTGAGGAGCGCCTTCCTGTTTCCAGCAGTACGCGCAGAGGGTCAGAGCCGGGCGCGAGCGGTGCGGGTACGCGGTGCACAAACGCAGTGCGCCTGGCCTGCTTCCCCGCCTGGAATCCCGCGCCGGGCTGCGCCAACAGTTGTCGTCTCGTGGCTTCCCGGAGAAGGGGCTCCAAGGGGGAAGGGACTGCCGGCTAGGCCCCTCCGCAGCTTGCGCAGGCCGTCCCCCAGTGCGCTCCGGCACCACCCTGGCTTGGGGAGGATTTAACGCTTCCCTCACCCCCAAGATTTCCGATCCTCAATTATAGACCCGGGAGAATTCCTCCCGGCCTTGAAGGGATTACCCAGATAGCAGAAACATGGTTAAGTGGAAGTCGGAGAAACCCGACAAGTAACAAGAACAGAAACTTTCTTCAGACCAAATTTCCCGGATTTTACGGGAAAGCGTACTTGAGATTTCGCTACCGGGTCTTCACAGCGGCAGCCGCTGTTCTCGCTTCGGCCAGACAGGTTCGAATCGCGTGGTTTGAGAGGTAGCGTAACAGAGTGTTTAAAGACTAGCAGATGTGTGGGTGTGGGACACTTTCCGGCCAAAAGCCTGTCCCAGCAGACGCCAAGCGGGCATTGTATACCCACCCCAACACATTCATTCACACACACACACACACACACACACACACACACACACACACACACACAGGCGGCGGGCCTGCACCACCAAAAGTACCCTTAGGTATAGTATTTGGGGGCGGACCTCGAAATTTCCCAGGTGGGAAGGATAGTGATGTCTTGCGGAATAGTGAAGTAAGAACCCCTGCGCCTGGTTTGGCTGCACGAGGGCTCCCTACTACCGGAGGGAAAGCTCGGAACCCTCGGAACCGGACACTTAGGACGACACTCACAGGCTAGAAGCTCTGTGTAAACTGGAAAAAGCACTAAACGCCTGGTCCCGGGTTGGGACACCTGGGGTGTATCCCTCGCTCTTGGTCTCTTGGTTCGAGGAGTACCTCCTGGTCAATGGTTTGGGCCTAAAGCCCAGCGGTTCACACACAGCATCGACACCGGCCTTTTGGGACCCAGGGGAGAGGCGTAGACACAAAGAATGCCCCCGGGTCAGGGCATCACCAGAAATGGTGATTCCCGTACTGGCCCGGAAGGAGCCTGAAGAATCTAGAATGAATGTAAGTTGAAGGCAGAAAGAGGACAGGTGGGAAGAGGGGTCTGACACACTGAGGCCACGAGCTACGGGCGCGAAGCCTGCTTGTGGGGCTCCCCCACCCCCAGTCTGTCCTGCTTGAAGCGCTTGGGCGCACCCCGAGGCGCTTGAGCATGCCTCCGCATACCCTCCACCTCTTAGAAATTTTCCATTAGGAAACCGATCTGGAAGAAATTGAGGCCCCAAGAGGAAAGGGGCGGGCCCAGGCCGCCCCACATCTGCTTGGATTTTCCGCTTCAGATGCTCCGCAACTGTTTTTCCCCGCGCCGCGCCCGGCGCCTACCTGAGACCCATCCCCCGCGGAAACCGACTTTCGCGTGAGATCAAGAGGGAAACGCGCAGATGTTCCCCAAGGGATGGGCTCCCGGAGAGGCTGCAGCGATGGCAGAAGGGGATCAGAGACTTTGTCACTAAGGAGGTGGGGGCGGGGGGAGGACTCCTCCCATTCTGAGCACTAGATTTGAGGGAGGGGGTTTCGAACCCCCGAAGTGGTGTTTAAGGAGAACTTAAACAGCTGGAGGAAGCCAAGGCAAAAGAAACTCCAGGACTACGGAGATTCACACCGATTCGTTTTACAAGCCCTTGTCTACACAGGCAGTTAGCACCATATGGTTACTACAGAAAATCCCGCTTGCATCCAGTATCACATATATGACTATTTCATGGCTGGGAGGACTTTTGGGTCTGATCTATCCGAAACAGCACCTCGATTTCTCTCTCCTCTCCTTGTGTAAGGCCCATGGAGATACCACCAACTTTTCCTGGGGTCATTGCTACTGCCGGAAAGGATCAGACGACAATTACTGTATTACTACTCATTGTTTAAAAGTAATTACAGGTACCCAGAGCAATTTCGTAATGAGTCTTTCCTTGAGAGGTCAAGACAGTAACTGGCTCCGCTCACTCGTTCCCAAGGAGTAGACGGAGAGAAGTTCATTTCTTTTTGTTTTGTTGTAAATCAGTTCTTTCACTGGAAGATACTCCTCTGGAGAAAGGGTTTGCTTTTAGGTTGGCACCGTCTCTCTGATTATTTGATTGCATCGCAGGAACGAGGGCAGATCCGCACTCGTGCACTGGGTCCAGGGATCCCTTCGTACCTGGGTGTTCGGCCCTTGGCGGGGGTGCCCTGGGCGCGGCTAGGGGGGCGCGCAAGGGAAGTAGGCGGAGGACTATTCCCACCTCCCAGGCGCCTGTCCGGGCCTGCCTAAAGCTGATTCTGCTCTCGGAGATTCCGAAAAGAGCGCGACCCTTCTCGGACTTTGTCGTCAGGGACGACTTCGGGTTCTGGGATTGGGGGCTCGAGGGCAGTGCTTCCCATCCGAAGAATGGAGTAGCTGCTGGCAACTTCTCTCTCTCTCTCAAGGCGATGCATTTAGGAGAACAAAAACAGTGCCACTTTAATTAATTATAGTGATTAGCAAAGTCCCCGAGCCAGGGCCACAGGGAGCCACCGAAGCCGCGCCAGGTTTGGGTAAACGAAGGTCACACTTTTTTTTCTAATTTTACCTTGGGGTGAGAGGGTAGGCTTTCTGCATTTTCCTTCCCGGTCTTCCAAGCCCGGCTCCGCTTTCTCCCGCGTCTCTGAGAAGGTGTTCCGGGACTTGGCGCGCCTCTCCGGACGCACGCAGACATCTAGGGTCCCCCGAGGAGGGTGGGAATCCCCCTGGAGCGAGGCAGCGCCCTGCGCCCAGGATCGGCGCTCAGGGACCGACCAGGGATCCGGGGCAGAGGAAGAGGGGAGCCGAGCGTCCCACGCTGACCTCCTCCCACCCTTCCACGACCCTGCCGCATGTAGCTTCCGCTGTCCTCTCCCGGAGGGTTCTCGGCCCGGCTTAACGGAAACGTCCCCTTCAAATCCCAGTTCGGGGAGAGGCAGCCCATTCGTTCCCCGGCAAAGCCCGGCTTTTGGCTTCCCGGTGAGCCTGGGATTGCGTCTCGGAAGCCCTTGAGCTGGAGAGCTTTACTAGTCTAGTGTGCGCTGAAACTCCTCACTGCTTATATCAATTGAACACCACCGCCTTGAAATCTCCAAACCAATTAGCTCATTAACGCCGGCGCTGAAACCGCCTTTCAAAAACATCAACCAAAAAAATTCCTTTTAAAAAAATAAAACAAAACCTGTCCACCAGAGACAAACATTTCTGCACATCAAAGAAAGCACAAAGATGGACTTATTTTTTTCTTAATATAAGGCTGAGTATAATATGGGGCTATTATAGTACTTTAGAGACACAAACTCGGTTCATTTAATTAATATAAGGGGGCTATTTGCAAAGCAAAGCGAACATTGGGGAACTCTCTCCCTCATCTAAACAAATCTGTAGGAAGAGGTAGGCTAATTCATTCGAGGTTTAGTAGAGAAAGTCACAGAAAGGCCGACGGGCAGGCGGGCGGGCTAGATTGACCCCCTCCAGCCTGGCCCGGGCACGCGCGGCCGCCCCAACCCTGGGCGTGAGCATCTTCCCGCTTCGCGCGGATTTTTATTTATTTTTCTTTTCTTTTAAAGGCCGGCGTGGAAGGCGGGTTTCCTGAGAGGTGAAGGTCCCGGAACACACTCTTCCCTCCCGGAGGGAAAAGGCGACGCCCAAGGCAGAGGGCCGCCCCGCATCAGAGGTTCAGGGCGCGCCAAAGCCGGACTTCAGATCTGAGCGGCGGCGGAGCCGAGCTTGTGTGGGGTCCGCGCCCATCTGGAGGCGGTGGCGGGGCTCTCTCGCCGGCCGTCCCTGCCCCGGGCCGAAACCCTCTATGGGAGCTGCGGGCCACACTCGGGGACACCGGCGGCCAGAGAGGGCCGAGCGTCCGGCTTCCCGGTCGCCAGAGATCTTCTTAATTCCGCGGAAGAGACTCAGGACTCCTACTCCCACCGCTGGGTGGGGGCTCAGAAGGGGACTGTTGCAGACATACTTTGCGGTGCAGCCCAGCCTTTTGCGCGCGCAAAGTCTCGGGACCGCCCGCGTGGTTAGAAACGCGGCCGGGGCAAGTTGGCGGAAGGGGGCGCAATGCGCACGGCCGCGTGAGGGACTCAGCAAGCCTGGAGGGTGGAGGGCTCAGTGAACACCAGCAGATCAGAGTACATGGGGAGGGGGGAATGTCAGTACACTCGGGGGGAGGGAGCGCGGGGCACAATGGAGTGGGAGGCTCAAGAGTGCGCCGCGGCAGTGCAGCGTACCCGGGAGAGTCTTCGTACGCACCGGGCGGCAGGGGTGCTGGAGCGCGCGCGGCTGTGCATGACGCTCACGTAGGTGCGCGAGGCCAGACGGACGTCGTCCTGGGCCTGACAAGGGAAGCCGTTGCCCATCTCCCATCTTTCCCCACCCTCCGGTCGCTCGGCCTCTGCTCTGCAAACCCCTCTCCCCGCACCCCCGCCATTCTTTCCACGCGGGAAGTAGGGACCAAAGGGAGCGAGGGCCGGTGGGGCAGGCGAGAGAGGGCGGGACCCGGTGCATGTGGGTGGAGGGATATCTGGTGGGAATCAGACGCTGGTGCTTTCATCTTGGCTTCGGCCAAGCCCCCCTGGGCTGTCCCCAGCTAGCGTGCACTTAGCCCGCGTTCGGAGTCGAATTCTCGCGCTGGCGGCTCAGCCTCTGGGGGGAGACCCGGCATGGTCCCCGATTGTGGAAGAAGGGCCGACTCCCCTCCGCCGCCCCTGGCCCTCATGTAAGTGCCCCGAGACAGAATTCCTTTTAGGTGCCAGAGCCAATACCCCGGAGGAGAAGGCACGGGGTAGAGCACGTTTTCATATAAAACGAAAGACGTTGAAGATTAGCACTTTTTCTCAATTGGAGAATATTTTCCCTGGCAAAAGTACCTAGCTGAACTGAACAACTAAGGGGTAGATTCAAACTGTGCGGTTTGCGAATATTTTTGGCCCCAACTCCAGCACCGTCTTCATTTTTTAGAGGGCAGAAACAAAATCTTGATTATGGCACCCACGCTCTTCTCGCCCTGCGAGTGTAGACAAAGACATTATTTAATCTGAGTACGGAATTCTCTGTGCTCCTCTCCCAGAAGCTTTCGGACGAGGAGGGCGAGGCGTCGAGCGCCTTCCTCGCTGGGTGCGCAGAGTTCACATTCAGGGGAACGTTCTTGGCGCTTTCCTCTCGACGGGAGGGAGGGTCAGGGTACTAGTGTGCGCACGGTTTAATGCAGTTGTGCAAGGGCTTCTGCTCCGTTCTCCATGTCGAAGCCGATTAAACCGCTTTATTATGGCGGTTTGAGAGACCTAGTTTTAATATTTGCATTTCATTTTGGAGAGTTCCTACCAATTGCCAGACCCTGGGCTGGGCGCGGCGGGAGGGGAGAGGTGGATAGTTTATTGGAGAATCTAACTTTTGAACAAATACAAGCGGGGTCGGGGGGCGGGGAGGGGAGGAAGGGGGTTGGAGAAAAGCGTGGAGGTGAACGTCAGCGGAGGAGCGCGGTTCAGCGACCAGAGACGCTGGCCGCTCCTGGCGAGGCAACAGGCGCCCTGTTCCACTTGTTTCGGAGCTCTCAGCACTGTCTGGACCGAAAGCGACAGCCTCAAACACTTTTTAAGCACTTTAGACAAGGCACTGAGTACTGGAAAGCTCACATGTGAATTCGCTTTACTTCCTGGGTAGTTGGGAGCAGGGAGGAAAAAGATCAGCGCCATTATTACGCATGCCCAAATAATTTTAGTGTTTATTGAAGTCCACTTAAAGTAATTGACCAGAAAATACCTTCCTGTTGAAGCAACATAAAGGGTGCTCCATTGAAAGCTAATTGACTTATTTATATTTCTGTTTAGCCTGAAGTCTACGCCATCATTTTTGGAGAAGCTGTCAACTCTGACAAATGAAGGAAAGTGGAAGCCGGGAGAGCCGCACCTGCGGAAAAGTGCTGGAATTCCAGGGCAAACCCCGCCCATCTGTTCTTTTCTGAGAGTACTTAGACCCTGCTTGATTGTTTGAGATCCAGCAGTTGGATTTTCTGAAAATAAATCCCAGAAATGGAAATTCACGCTCATTACCTTGCACAAACATTTAAATTTCTGAGTGGCCTGCATGGAGCCAAGAGGCAAGGATCCTTCCTGCCATAGCCATAGTCCAGCCTGTAAAAGCTGAAAACCTTCAGCTGAGGGTAGAAAGGCAATAATTTAGACACACAGAGAAAATTCCTAGCTAGAAGACAAAAAAAAAAAAAAAAAAGCTCCAAATGAAGTTAGAAAATTTACATTTGTACAAAAATCCTTTGAACATTATTTGACAGTATATGTATTTTTCCAGTTATGTTTGTTGATCTGAATTTCTCAGCGACCCTTTGCATGTGCGAATCGTGAGATTCATTCTCAGTGAAGATAACTAATGGATCTTTTAGGAATCCATGCTTTAAAGTAGATTTTCTATGTTGGTCATGGAAGCTGCTTCACTTTAGATACTTTATGGGATGGTTGTCAAGGGAACCTTGGGTAAGATTTCTCAGGAGTGTCTCTACAAACATTATTCATAATTAAAAAGTGATTCATAGAAATCACCAGAAAAATTATGGCAAGTTATGTTCAAACATGTTTTTTAGACCATGTGGAATAAATAAAATCATTAAGGTCAGGTTGGGTAATACTTCCTCCCAGCTTCCTCTGACTGTGCCAGGAAGACCTGATATAGCTTCATAGATGTGAGAGCAGCCTGTGGGACATGAGCCAAAAAAGTCTGCATTTTCTCCGGCTATTTTCTTTATTGATAATGCAGGTTATAATTCCATCCCTTGAAAGACCTCTGGGTAGTATAAGTCCAAGAGATGGGCAAGGGAGCACTAAAAGGAGTATCTTTAACTTTAGGGATTTTTTTTTCCTTTTTAGGGGAAATAAAGACTGTGGAAAGCTCCACGTGATAGAGTCTGAAAGGCAGAATGAACCCACTGGAACATAGACTCACTTGTTTATAGGCCAGCTGATGTTCGATAGGATTTTTGGCAACTTAGTGGTGAAATTCCCAGGATGAACCATCCTGCCCCCAAACCTCGCTTTGCAGGGAGAAGCAGTACATTGAGGTCTCAAGGTTTTAGCAATACAGACGTCTTCAGCCGGTAGTTATGTGGGTACGAACCAATTCTCAGCGGAGAAGTAGGGCAGGACTTGTCAAGGCAATTTTCTGGCCTGCACCAGTAACATTTAATGCAACTTCCAAAGCCCTGGGCTTCTAATCTAACTTACCTTGGGCATTGGTGGACTCTGACAATGCGTATCGGTTTCTAATATTTATATGGAGAATTGGCATTTAATAGGGCAGTTAACTTATAAATCATCCAAACGGAAGCTGTTGCACTCGCTTAAAAAATGCTCCCATTTACATCCCTAAAAGAAGAGATGGAATTCCCAGCCCCATGCGTGATCACTCAGAAGCACTGTGGCGTGACTTACTAGGTCATTTTAGACCTCTTCACGGTCAGCTAAATCACGGGCCTGGCATGTGAAGATGGCTGAAACCAACAGATTGAGTGTTGTGTGTTCCAGGCACACGTGCTTCACGTGCAGTCTAGGGGTGGACTAATGCAGAAGCAGCTTGTAATTGACGCATCAAAAGGAACGCAGTTCTTTGAAGTAGGGAGTCCTCACGCACGCCTACTTGCTCACGTGCTGTTACTCACCCAAGAAACATTCCTCGGGTGGCCGCAGTGTGCCAGGCGCTCAGCCAGGCATTCGCATGATAGAAGTGAGTTCCTGCCATTCAGGTGTCCTCAGTCCTGATAATGACACTGACTGAGAACTTGGTCTGATCCTGTGTGTCAAGGGCCTTAGATATGTCCACAGCTTTTGAACTGGTAATTCTATTTCTGATCATTTGTGCTGTGGAAATCATTTCTAACATGAAAAAAGCCTTTTGTCATGAGTATTTGGGTAATGGTTATGGGTACAAGCTTTGGTATCAAGTCTAGGTTTGACTTCTCTCTAACCCTCGGTTTTGTTATCTGTGCAATGGGGATAATAGCTACCTCATAAGGAGGTTATGAGTGTTAACTAAGAAATGAATGACAAATATTATGAATATAAAGGGCCTAGCACACTGTTTGGGAGAAGGAAGTATTCAATAAACCATAGCTGTTATTATTGGCATGATCATCACAGAATTATTTATAATATTAAGCTTTGGAATATTAATATTATTAAACTCTGGAAACAAACTATCCTAAATGGGTGGGGGTTGACTAATTAAGTGTTGATATGTATTTTCAGTGGAAAGTTATGCAGCAATTAAAAAGATTTTAAAAGTTTATAACAACTGGCATGGTATTACCTTCCTAGAGTACAGATCCCAGAGAGCCGGCAATCATATTCCCCAGACTCCCTTGCAGCTAGGATTCCTGATATGAAGTGCGGCCATTTAGATGCCCTTATTTGAGAAGTAGAGTGGAAGTGACACTTCTGCCGCCTTCATGGTGTCTGCTGGTAGGTGTGATCTGTGAATACTTTTTTGATGTGTGTGTGTGTGGCAGAATTAGCAGAGGTCCCACTGGCATTGCTATGATACCAATAGTTCCAGAGGTGGTTTTCCCATCCCTGGCTTGAAGCTAACGAGGGTGTTGCTGGATTCAGCAGTCACAGCGGCAGCTTCCTGGTCCCCTACCTTCCTGACTGGTGGTCCTAGCAGCTGCCCTGGCTGGCCAGTCCTGCAGTGTTGTCCATCCCTCGAGAGTCAGCCTCGAGCCTCTCTTCCAGTCCTTCCAATAGTTTAGTAAGCACTGAAATCCCTCCGTTGAATCTCTTTCTGATTAAAACAGCAATTTCTGTTATTGGCAACTAAATCCCGACTGATGTACTTTGGAAAGCATGCCAATACTATAAGACTCTGCATATTGTATGATTGCAA
Organism: Tapirus indicus; assembly: GCA_031878705.1. NCBI lineage: Eukaryota > Metazoa > Chordata > Mammalia > Perissodactyla > Tapiridae > Tapirus > Tapirus indicus. The sequence continues at coordinate 33,025,303 of CM062936.1, read as the reverse complement.
TTAAGTAAAACAACAACAAAACTATATCAGTTTCAGAACATTTTCATCACCTCAAAAAGAAATTCCATTAGCTATTAAATCTCTATCCTTTTACCCCCAGCAGCAGCCCTAAGCAGCCACTAATCTACTTTCTGTCTCGATGGATTTCCCTATTCTGGACTTTCATATGAATAGAATCATATAGTTTGTGGTCTTAGGTGTCTGGCTTATTTCACTTAGCATAATGTTATCAAGGTTGTAGCATCCATGTTGTAGCATGTGTCAGTACTTCACTCCTTTTTATGGCCAAATAATATTCCACTGTATTGCTAGACCACATTTTGTTTATCCATTTGTCCATTGATGGACATCTGCATTGTTTCTACCTTTTGGCTATTATGAATAATGCTGCTATATCCCTCCAACTTTTATTTTGACCGTGTAGCAATTTTATAATAAATATTTGGTAAGTTTTATAACAAGGGAAATCTGGCTTGGGTAACTAGTACATTTGAGTTTGGTGTTAAGGAGAGGGCAAGATTGTAGGTTTTGTCCTTGGATTGGCCAGTTAGTTTAGGACACAGTAAAACTCTGTTCCAAGCCAGATTTACAGCCTCCGTCTATACCCCCATGTCCACAGACCTTTCTATAAGTGGTAATCTTGGTCACCAGAAGGACGGGAAGAGACACCATAAGTTCATCCCCACTACTCAGGAAACGGCTCTGATGCCAGTAGGACTGGTTGTGGTAACCTAGCAGAAGTCCTGAGATTTGACTTTTGGTATTTTCACTTTAAAAACTATATCTACTGGGGTGCTGGAAATGTTCTATATCTTGATCTAGCTGGTGGTTACATGGCATTCATGTGAAAAATTCATCAAGCTGTATACTTAAGACTTGTGTATGTTATTATATTTAACTATATGAAAGTTACACCCGATTAAAGAAAAGAAAAATTATATCCATGTGGTTTCCCTCAGATCTCCCTTTCACCCTCCCATCCCAGCTCTGTTCTTCCTTTCTGGCCATTTCTAAATGACCACAGGTTTGTACCACACAGCTGGTGAGGAACAGAGCTGGGATCTAATCCAGCTCTTACTAACTTGGTGTGGCATGCTGCTTTCACTAGGAACTCTTCCAATGCCTAGAATCTATGTGATTTTTGAGACTTGGCCTCAAACCACAGGGCCAGTGAGTATGGGGGCTGGTCTAGGGGGCCAGACCTCCTGGCCCCAGGGCACATGCTCTGTCTGTCCCATGTACCTTTCGACCCCCAGCATCCAGCTTTGTACCAGGCACATAGCAGATGGCCAGTAAATATTTGTGGAGTCAATGTGACCAGAGTGGGGTTATCACCAAAGGCCAAGCAGGATGCCCACGTGGCAGTTGCTGGAAAAATCAAGACAGGAAACTCAATTCTTATTTTTTTCCCATGGCAACACCAATGGATGTTGGTCTGTCACAAGAGCATGGAAAGTTCCCACTGGAGATATCCGAACTCTCTGGCAAGACCCATGAAGTGTTAATTTTAGCTTTCAATGACTGATGCCCTTGTACAATTTAGTGGGTCAGGAGAAGCATGAGCCAAAGCCAAGATTACTCACTTGAGAGGTTTCCTTTCCTGTAGAGTACTTGGTGTGTTTTCAGTTTGTAGAGACTTGCTGCTTACACATTTACATGGAGGGAGTTTCCACTGTTTTGTGTCTAATCTGATCATTGTAAACTATTCCATAAAAATATTAGCAGTCTATCCTATCAGTCAATTTTCCCAGATCTCATGCATTAAACACGAGTTTGACTTGCAATGTCAAATGCTAAAAGGCTATGGTAATAACCATAAAATAAACAAAATACTTGCATGTCCCTAGATACTCTGAGTTGAAAGATGCATAGGTTGAATATCAATTAGTTGGATTAAGAAGTGTATATCTGCAGGGGGTTCCATGTCTACCCAGTTTTCCTCCTTGTATCCTGGTAGGAAATGAGGAAGTTCCCTGCTGAGGGGAGATGCCCGTGCTTCAGGAGGAATAATATCTCAGCTGCCATTTGCAGCTGCCTAGGGTCACTGGGGACAGACGGGCTTTCCAGCATAGCACAGATTTAGGATGCATAAGAGGATCTGTGCACCCTCTTGGAGGACCTGTGCTCCCTACATGACCAGATCACAGGCACCCCTGACTCTCATGCATTTGACTTTGTGTGCAGTGTCTACCCATACACTGTACATGACCCATCACACCTGCCTCAGGTGTATCCACTGATGGAGGACCATTTGAACTGCTGCCTGGTAGTGGTCCCTGCTAGCCCACAGGACAGCTTCAGCAGGTTGTGTTCTTTGCTTGTTCGTTGAGGTTTGCATAATTCTTTGAGTATTTTATTGCATCCTTTCCTAATTCTAAGTAATTTAGGAAAATTAGTGGAAAATGAAGACAGGAGATCGTAGACCTCATGAATGCAATGCAATAGAATTAGAAAAGAATCGTTAGATGTTGTGAATGTGTGGGTCTTTAGACTCAACCAGACACCCCAGGACACTAAACTGCCCAACTGTGGATTCAGTTGTGAAGGAAAGAAACAACAGGAAAGAACATGTATGAAACGCTGGAAACACATTAGAATTGCATTGAAGGGTAAACAAATAGTTAATCTGGAAAAGTTTAGAAGTATTCTGGCTAATAGAAAAAAAGGGAGGATAGAATTAGGATACACCGTTTTGTAAACCTCTGATGAAATTATGGATTTCAACAATGAGCATCCGATCATCAATGGGTGCTGACCTCAGGGGCGGGAGGAGAGAGAGAGAGAAATCTCCAGAATAATTCAGAGACCTTACATGGCTCCTGATGGAGTATATACTCCTTATAAAATGGTCTTGCCAAAAACGTCAACTCTGAATCTGATTCAGTCCCTAACTAGACACTCTAACTACCAGTTTTCAGGAAATACAGGGACAGAGAAGTATGTTAAATGAATCAGGGAATGCTACCAGCAAATCTAGAATATGGGAAACTGTAGGAAGGACTCCTCAGTTTCCTCCACAAGTAAATGGCAAAGAAAACAGAGACGGGCAGGGAGGGAACCTGTGGATGAAAAGACGCTGAGACACATTAATCATATGCAAAGTGGGGACCTTCTTTGCATCTTAATTCATGCAAATCACCTGTAAAAAATGTGTGAGAAAATCAGGGGAATGTCAAGACTGGATATTTGATGCTATCAAAGCATCAGTGTCAATTTTTTAGGTATGATAACGATATTGTAGTAACATATTTTTTAAAAGAGTTCTTATCTTTTAGAAGTCCATACTAAACTATTTATAAATTTAAAAATATATCTAGGGGCTGGTCCGGTGGTGTAGCGGTTAAGTTCGAGCCATCTTTGATGGCCAAGGGTTTGCCAGTTGGGATCCTTGGTGCAGACCTACTCACCGCTCATCAAGCCATGCTGAAGTGGCGTCCCACATAGAAGAGCTACTACTCTACAACTGTGATATACAACTATGTACTGGGGCTTTGGGGAGAAAAAAGAAAAAAAAGAGGCAGATTGGCAACAGATGTTAGCGCAGGGCCAATCTTCCTCAAACAGAAACAAAAACAAAACTTTAAAAAATATATATCTAAAAGAGAGAGCACAAGTTAGGATCTTATAAGAATTTTTAGTTCCCCAAGGTACATCTATTGTTCTGACTTCTCATGTTTGACCACAGTGCACAATTTCAGGGGTGCATTATAGACAAAGACAGGGACTGCAAGTAGACTTATCCAGCCCTGTTATTTTCTGATCTCCTCAAGGGGGCAGTCTCTGGGGTGTATTTCCTTTTGCATCTCCTCCTCCTCTCCCTCTTATCACAGAGACCTTCTCTGGTCCAAGCTGTGCCTTGAGGTATAAAGGGAAGCAGGGTCACCCATGTAATTTTCAGTGAAAAATAAAAGTGTGAGGCCTCTTGTCCAAAATGCAGGAAAAGGGGCAGGGCCAGTGGTGTAGCAGTTAAGTTTGAGCTCTGCTTTGGCTGCCTGGAGTTTGCAGGTTTGGATCCCAGGTGCAGACAGACGCACCACTTGTCATCCATGCTGTGGTGGCGTCCCATATAAAGTAGAGGAAGATGGGCATGGATGTTAGCCGAGGGCCAATCTTCCTCAGCAAAAAAAGAGGAGGATTGGCAATGGATGTTAGCTCAGGGCTAGTCTTCCTCACATTAAAAAAAAAAAGCAGGAAAAAAGTGACATTGAAAGTACTGAAATATAAAACTTTTTCCTTTTTTCTGTAGTCTCTCTCAATCTGTCATTGTGGGGTTTTTTTTTTTTTTTTTTTTTTTACTATTTAATGTCACTTTCCCTTGGGCATGAGGATGCTTTCAGGGCCAATACAGACCCTCAGGGCCCCACCTCATGACTCAGTGTGCCTGCGTGCAGCCCACCAGCTGTGGCCATCACACAGATACACTCTCTCAGGGCCAGAGGCAGCTGAGTCAAGTCAGGCATCTCTCCTTCCCACAGCCGATGGGCACCCCCCAAAGAATTATAACCTCTGCGCCAGGACACACTTGGTAGCTGCATCAGGGATGGGTGACACAGCATTTCCACTGAGTTGCATGAAGAACGTGCCAGGTTGTCTGCAATAATTACAATTTTATTTCATGCTTTGCAATCATCGTATCTTTCATTTTATTTACTTGTTGCCTTATTGTGCTAACTAGACCTTTGATGCCATTTTGAAAAGAAATGGTAGGAGCAGCCATCTTTTTCTTCATCCTGGTCTCCAGGAGAAAGCTTTCCATATTTCACCATTAAATACAATGTCTGCTGCTGGTTTTTGGTAGACACTCCTTTTCCCCAGATTAAGCAGGTTCTTTGCTATTTCATTATCTTCTGGCTTCCGTCGTTCCTGTTGAAAAGTCAGTTAGTCTAATTGTTGCTCCTTTGAATGGAATGTGTTTTTTCTTTTCTCTAGCTGCTTTTATGATTTTTTTTTTTTTTTGGTCTTTGGTTTCCATCAGTTTTACCGATTTATCTAGAAATAATTTTCTTTGTATTTATCCTGCTTGGAGTTGATAGAGCTTCTTGAATCAGTGGTTTGATGTCTTTTGTCGGTTTTGGAAAATTCTGTCAGTCTATCTTCAATTATTGCTTCTCTCCATCCTCTCTTCACCACCTATGTTAGATCTTTGCACTGTGTTCCCATGTCTCTTAAGCACTTTTCTGTATTTTTCATCCTTGAGAAGATTTAGTCTGGTGTTCAGACCAAATCTGACTTTCCTTTTCTCTTAGGCACAGTCCTTCTGGGGTCTCATTTGAAATCCTGGGATATTCACCTGGGCGCTCCCTCTCTGGCAAGCTCTGGATTCTAATTTTTGCATCTTCAGCACCATGAAACTGGTATTCGTTTTCTAGGATTGCCATAACAAATTACCACAAAGTTGGTGGCTAAAGACAACAGAAATTTATTCTCTCACTGTTCTGGAGGCCAGAAATCAAGGCGTCATCAGGGCCATGCTCCCTTGGAAGGCTCTAGGAAAGAAGCTTTCCTGGCCTCTTCCATCTTCTGGGGACCCCAGGCATTCCTTGGCTTGTGGCTGCATCACTCCAGACTTTGCCTCCATTGTCACATGTTCTTCCCCTGTGTGTCTTTGTGTCCTCGTATCTTCTCATAAGGACACCAGTCATTGGATTTAAGGTCCACTCTAAATCAGGGTAATTTCATCTCAAGATACTTAACTAATTACATGTCCAAATAAGATCACTTGCTGAGGTTCTGGGAAGACACAAATTTTGGGGGTACACGATTTGACCCACTGCAAGACTATTGAAAGTTCTGCTTCAATTTTTAACCGCTTTACTGCAACTTTCTGACTTGTTTTTCAGCTCTCGGCAGCAAATACCTCAAGCAAAAGCCACACAGAATGTCAAGCTCATATCTCTGCAGTTCTTCTTCTTCTTCTTTTTTTTTTCTGGGATTTTTGCCCCTCAAGTACTGGCTGCCACGGCAGTCCTAAACTCAAATTTTTTTCTTCCCAGCTTAATGAGACTGATGCAAACTTCAGGCTGCTGCTTTCACTCATTGTCTATGGCCTGTGCTTCAAACTGGCAAATGTTCCAAGGGAAAAGGTAGTGGCTAGCATGGGGTCTCTCTCGATGCACTTCACTCCGGGATCTCTCCAGGATTACATCCTGGATGTCTTGGTTGGTCTTGGATGCACTCAGCAGCTGTCTTTTGTATTTTATCCAGCTTTTATAGTTGTTCTTAGTACAAAGTTTGCTCTGAAACTTCTTCATAAATAGAAACAGAAGTCAAATATGGCATTTCTTTTACTCTAGGCTCATGTCTCCAGACTGCCAGGTGAATGTCTCAGGTGCATTGCTTTTGGAAACCCAGTTATTGAGGGATGTGCCTCTTAGTTTTCCCCCCTCCTTTTTATTATGTTTAGAGAAAGACACATCTATAAGCTCGCCTTTATTCTCTGTATATGGCTGCTTGGGGCAGGGACACTTCTGTGATGTAAAGAAATAAATAGTGGAAAAGGATTTGGTAAATAGTGGGACATGTCAGAGCTACATGGGGCTCTTCTTACCTTCTTCCTGCATAGGATCCTTAATAAAATCTGAATATCAGCCATATAAAAGGAAAAACGGCATGAATAAGCCACACAGTGTGATCTTTGCATGCTGAGGTCTGAGATATCAGAGCAAGGGAGGAGTTATGTCCATAAGGGTATGTTTTTCAAAGTGAGCTTTTTGATAAGGTGGTATGGATGGTACACATTTCACCTGATATAATCCTCAAAACCTATAGTCTAGGTACTACTACTAGACCGTTTTATAGATGAGGAAAGTGAGGAAAGTCAATTATTTTAACCTCTCTGTTACATTGCCTTTTAGTTGGTTTATTCCTTTAGTGAAACCACATTTTAAACTACAAAATGCAGACTTCTATGAAAGTAAACTCTTAACTAAATGAATGAGACTTTTTGTAACTTCTAATTTTTATATAATTTCAAATTTACAGAACTGTTTTAAGAATGGGATGAGGAACTCTCCTATACCCTTTACCCAGGTTCACCAATTGTTTACATTTCTTCCCATTGATTATTCATTCATTCTGTCTCTCTCTCTCTCTCTCTCTCTCTCTCTCTCTCGCTGAATCATTTGAAAATAAGTTGGAGTCATCATGCCCCTTTACCCCCCAAATACTTTAGTGTGTATTTTCCCAGAACAGAAATATTCTCATGCATAACCTCAGTACAACTATTAAAATTAGGAAATTTACTGTTGTAACACAGCTATTATTTAATCCAGAGTTTATACTTATATTTCACCGATTTTCCCCATAATGTTCTTTGTAACTTTTTCCCCCTGGGTCCAGGATCCAATCCAGGATCACGTGTTCCATTTAGTTGTCATGTCTCATTAGTTTCCTTTAATCTGAAACAGTTCCTCAGCCTTTCTGTCTGATGTTCTTCATGATTGGCTCCAGATGATGTGTCATGGGCGTTAGTGCTGTGTTCTCACTGCACCCTACCAAATGGTACACGATGTCCCTTGCCCTGTTACTGTTCTTCTTGCATTGGATCATTTAATTAGGGTGCTATCTATCAGGCTTCTCCACTGTAAATTAATCCCATTCCTTCTGTAATTAACAGGTATTTTGTGGGGGAGGTACTTTGAGACTATATAAATACCCCATTCCTTATCAAACCCTACTGGGGCTGTCACATCATGTGCCTCCCATGTGTTAGTTCTCTCTCTCTCATCCCTTTGTCTTACATGGTTTGTTTCTCATTTGATGAAGCACATCCTCAATCAGATTTCTGAGAAAAGATGCACTGGAGGTCAAATTTTTGACATTTTGCACATCTATGTTTTCATTCTACCCTCATTCTTGAATTGCTAGCTTGACTAGTTACAGAATTCTAGATTGGAAATTTTTCTTCAGAATTTTGAATGCATTGCTTTACTGCCTCCCAGCTTCCAATGTAGCTGTTGGGAAGTTGATGTCACTTGAATTTCTAAAAATGTGAACTATTTTTCCTCTCTGAAAGTTTAAAATTTTTAAAAAAATCCTTAAATGGGGACTTTTCCCCCCATTCATTGTGCTGGGTACTGTCTGGCCTGTTCAATCTGGAAAACTTGTGCTGTTTAGTGGTGACAGTTGTTTGGGCATTCTTTCATTGATAATTTCTTCTTCTCTGTATTATCTGTCTTCTGTAGAACTCCTGTTGTTGGATGTTGACTTTTGCATTGATTTTCTGATTTTCTTTCATACTTTCTCCTCTTATTTATCTCTTTGTCATTTTGTTCTACCTTCTGGGATATGTTATCTTCCAACTGGGCTATTGAAATTTTCATTTTAGCTAATGTATCATTACTTTCTAAGACTTCACTCTTGCTCTCTGACTGTGCCCTTTTTTCTATCATCCTGTTCTTGTTTCATGGATACTTATATTTCCTTTGCTAGTTATGCTCATAATTTTTGAAGTTTTTTTCTGCCACCCACATTTGTCTCTTTTTTCTGTTTGTTTTCTGACTGTCATGCTAGAGGTCATCTCCTGTTAGAATGCTAGAAAAAAGGTCTCTAACATGATGTTACAGGGTGATGTCTAGTATGATAAAACAGAATAAAAAACAGAATGGAGAACAAAACAAACAAACAAACAAAAGGGAAAGATCCTGATCTGTCCACATGTCAGAGGAGGAGTCTGATTGGAAACCCTATGGAGTTTGGTGTTACATGTGGGTAGTTGGTCTTCACAGGAGGGTGATTGAAAGGCCATCTGTTTTTTTCATTGGGGGCCCCAACTATTAGTATCTATAAGTCTTTCTAGTGGGGCCATTTAGTTTCTCCGGGACAAATCCTCCAATTTCTCACCTGGGAAAAGACAGCTCATTTCCAGTGTTCTGGAAGCTGAGTGGGAGAACATGGCTGTTCAGCATATAGATATTCCCTAAATTACCCTATTTTCCACCCAATGTCCTACTCTCACCTTCCATTCTGCCTGCTCTCCCTGGGTTCAGGGCTTCTGTCAATGGGAGATTTTTGAGACAAAAGCAGTTAGAAAAGAAGTTTACTTGAAAAAGATCTGCAAGAACATCCAGGGGTTAGAAAGATCTGGATCACCAGATGAAAGTACAACAGGTATTTAAAGGAAAAAAATCCATAAAATTACCAAGGCTACTGAGATTACAGTTAGTCTGTGTGTGGCAGAAAAACAGCAAATTTATCATGTGATTATTATATCCACAAAGGTCCTGACAGATCTCCAAACAGCACCATTTCAAAGGTCTAGGATAAAGTTATTTTTGCTAGGGAGTTAGTAACTTACAGGAAAGGTTCAAGATTTCCTGTATTTTGCTGACCCTGTTTTAGTTTGTCTCAGCTATGATGTGTTTTTTCCTTTCTGTCTGTGGAATGAGATGTGCATGATTACTGATAAATGAGATGTTATTTTGCTTTTACAGTTCCACCTACTGGTCAAGTTTCTGGCCCAAAGGTGGATATTCAACCATATGAGTTTGTTTTTATGATTTTTTAATTCAATGTTTATTAATTTGATGTTTTGTTTTATTTGACTAGTAGTTTTATGTACATAGGTGTAAAAAAGATGTTAATAATAATAAGCAGCAGCACTCCTTGTGTATTAACAAAATTAGAGTCATAATGATACTAAGAGGTAACTTTTGTCTGGATGCTCTGTAAATCTCCCACTCATACCTGTCTAGAGAATTTATTATTATCAGCTCATCTACTGAGAACAGGAAACAAGAACCAACCTTTCATCTTTACCTGGTTTTGCCTGCAATGCCTGTATCTGTAAGGACATCTTTTTTCTCAAGTTTGTCAGTACGTCTTCTCATCCTGATTCTGTGAGTTGATTGGGATCAGCTGGGTGATTCTTTTGCTACACATGCTATTGTGTGGGGCTGCAGTCATCTGTGGGCTCGACTGGGCTGGGACATCCAAGATGACTCATCCACACGTGACAGGACCCCTTGGGCAGGACTGGTTGAGGCTGAGCTGCCTCTGGGGGAGTGCCCTGGGGTCAAGAAGGCACTAGGGGTCTAGTCCTGAGAACCAGGCCCTGGAATGAGACTGGTGGGAGGTAAAGTGGGAAGCCAGCTCTAAAGTGTTGCATGGCAGAGATGTCTAGAAGACTGGGCCAGCTGGAAAGCTGGATGGCCCAGCTTCTGTCTTTCTCCATGGAGTCTCAGGGCCCCATTTTCTCTCCAATGGCTTCTCTATGTGCTCTCTTCCTCCAGAAGAGGAATCAGCTTCTGATTCCTCCAGACATTCCTTGGCTTGTGGCTGCATCCCTTCAGTCTTTGCCCCTTCTCTTCACAGGGCCTTCTTCCCAGTGTCTCTGCATCACTGATATCCTTCCTCTTTCCCTCTCTCTCTTTCCCCTTTTTTCTTGTAAGGACCCCAGTCATTGAATTTAGGGCCTACCTTAGATCCAGGATGATCTCACTTAAGACCCTTAACTTGGTTACATTTGCAAAGACCCTATTTCCAAATAAGTCACATTCACAGATCCTGGGGTCGACGACTTGGACATATCTTTTTGAGGGACAAAATTCAACTCATACAGCAAGCATAACTCTATTTATTCCGCTTGGAATATGTTGTGCTCTCTGGATATGTGGCATCATATTATAAATAGTTCTGGAAAATTTAGTCATTATCTTTTAAAATATTACCTCTCTTGTTGTGGAGAAATGGGAACCCTAATTCACTGCTGGTGGGAATGCAAACTGGTGCAATCTTTATGGAAAACAGTTTGGAGATTCCTCAAAAAATTGAAATAGAAATACCTTATGATCCAGCTGTTGGGTATCTACCCAATGAACCTGAAATCAACAACCCAAAGAGGCTTATGCACCCCTATGTTCATTAAAGCATTACTCACTATCGCCAAGAATTGGAAGCAACCCAAGTGTCCCTCGACTGATGTTTGGATAAAGAAGATGTGGTATATACATACAATGGAATACTACTCATCCATAAAAAGACGAAATTGTCCCATTCACAACAACATGGGTAGACCTGGAGGGAATTATGTTAAGTGAAATAAGCCAGAGAGAGAAAGACAAACACTGCATGATTTCACTCATTTGTGGAATATAAACTAACATCTGGATAGGGAGAACTGTTTGGTGGTTACCAGGGGCAAGGGGGAGGGGAGGTGGGCACAAGGGGTGAAGGGAAGCATTTATATGGTGACTGACAAACAATAATATACAACTAAAATTTCACAATATTATAAACTATTAAGACATCAATAAATTAAAAAAATATATTACCTCTCTTCCTTTCTCTTCATATTTTCCTCCTGGGTTCCATCATATATATACTAGACCAGAGGCAATTTTTTTCTCTGTAAAAGAACACACAGTAAATATATTAGGCTTTGGAGGCCATACAGTCTCTGTCACAACTACTCAACTCTATTGTGTGAAAGAAGCCTTAGGTAATACATAAACAAATGAGCATGGTGGTGTTCCAGTAAAACTTTACGGGTCAAAGCAGGTAGCCAGCTGGATTTGGCACATGGGCTTAGTTTGGTAACCCCTGTGCTAGACTTTCTCATTCTTTTCTCCATGTCTTTTATGCTTTTTCACATTTTCATCTCTTTCTCTCTGCTGTGTTCTGGATAAGTTCTACAGGTATATCTTCCAGTTCATTAATTCTCTCTTTAACACTCTTTAATACTCTCTTTAAGTGTAATCTACTGTTTAACTTATCCATTATGTTTTTTGCTCAATAATTACCTTATTAATTTTTTAAAGTTCTGTTTGTTTTTTTCCCCAATTCTACCAATTCATGACCAATGGTTTCCTGTTGTTTATTCATACATTGTATGTGTGTGCTTTTTTCCTTAGATATTCTATACTTCATGATTCTGCATGCTGTTGCTACAATTTATGGCCCTTTGGTGACTTGTCTTCCCAAATATTTGTTGATTTTTGTTTTTGAGGTCATGCTTAATTTTAATTTGTGGGATTCCTGCAGACTAACTTGGGGAACCTTTCCTTCAAAAAGGGTCTACATCTGCTTTTGCCAATAGATGGGGAAGACTCTTCTCTTCCATATCAGATCACCTCAGAATCCTTTCAATATTTTTTTTCTAGAGTAAGAATCTCAGATTTGGGTCCCCTTATGAGGCCCTACCTCACGGCAGCACCCCCCACCCGTTGCCATAGGTTCAGACCAGTTCTTGCCACTCAGATTCCTGGTTACTCTGGCCCTGTCCCTGCCTTTTAGCCACCTCCTGAGCATGACTGCCCTGGTCCCTGGTGATTCCCACTCAGCTTCTGGTCACAGAAACCTGGTTACCCCCATCAACCTGCTTTCTTCTCTGTCTCATCTCAGACTCAGCTTTCTCTTGTCTGTCTGTCTGTCTGTTTTATGGCATCCCTGGAGACCTCTTCCACTTCCAGGAATATGTCATGTCTAAGATCTTGTTGTGGAGCAAGCCACTCCTGAAGCACTTATTTTCTTATGGTTTGGAGACAGTTCTTTCATGAAACTTAGCTTTACATGGACATGTACACTCTGGTGACTTGTTTAGTGTCACTTGGGATAAGAGAAAATGGACTTATGTGCAGCATCTTGGATCCCATCCCGCTCACACATGGAGGAGCTTTGGTGGCTACCTCACAGGTTGATGTGGGGATTAAACGAGATGATCTGTGTGGAAGGACATATCCCTGGACACAGGGTAGGCACTTCATACATTTTAGCTCACCCATAAACTGGGATCACCAGGGACCTTCTTCAGGCATTGCCCAGACTCAGCCTTGCCTTTGATCACTCATCTTCAGTCTCAGTAGTGTCTCCTTATCCTCTCCAGTGGATTATCCTGCACTCCCACCATGACATTTGCTCTGAGAAAATGCTAGGATAAATGTATAAATAAAACCTTGCTTAAAGTGTGACCCCTTCTAGCAATATTAGAGTTTTGATCAGGGGCAAGTCAAAGGAAGGAAGCTCCATTGTAGAATTTGGGACACTGACCTAGTTGTTTTGCAGGATCAGAGGGGAGGGGTATTGGGATTCTGAGCCTTTCTGGCTCCCCTGAAATTACACTAAGTGTTCAGTGGCCACTTGCTTGGTCTAACAATAGAGACGGGTACATTTGGAGAAATTCCTATCAGTATTCCTGGCTTTATTAATATGAACAGCTGAAAGAATACGATGCAACATCCTCTTACATATGACCCCCTGCTGAAAAAAACAAACAATCTACGACACACTCACATTTATTTACGTTGCTGAACGAGAGTTGTTCTTTGCTGAGTTATAATGAGGAGTGAGTTTTCCAAGGGTGTGATTTATGAGCCTTTCACAAATGGGTTTTAAATGGGGGCACTGACAGTTCCACTCCAGCTATGGCTGGATTGGGAGCCCTTTGGCCCAAAGGAGCTGAAATGAGCTGGTAGGAGGCAGGGGAGGGGCTGGCTGGGCAGATCGCATCACCCCCAGCCAGGGGCACCCAGCCAGTCCCAGTTCTTCCACTTGTGAGCTGTTCCGCTCAGCAACACTGATCCTTTGTTTTCGTTTCTCTCAAGGAAGAAATAACACGTTTTGACATGAAGATTGAAGGTGGGATCTGTCCTGTGCCGCAGACGGCACCAGAAATGGAAACACCAGCACTTTTTCTGCCCACGCTTGTCTCTCTGTTGAACTGTTGGGTGGTGAAGTTAGCATTTCATTTGATTTGTTTTCCTTCCTCTCTCCCTGCTGTACATTCCAACCAAGAGAGTGAGGATAGTGCAGTAGGTTGAAAAATGGTCCCTCAAAGATATGTCCACATCCTAATCCCTGGAACCTGTGAATGTGACCTTGTTCAGAAAAAGGACTTTGCAGATATGATTAAGTTAGGGATCTTGAGATTTGGAGATCACCCTGGATTATCCAGTTGGGCCCTAAATCCAGTTGGGCCATCACAAGCATCCTTATAAGAGAGGCAGAGGGAGATTAGGCAGGTGCAAAGAGGAGAAGCCATGGGAAGATGGAGGCAGAGGTTGGACTGATGCAGCCACAAACCAAGGAACGCCAAGGATTGCCAGTAGCTGCCAGAAGCTGGAAGAGACAAGAAGGATTCTCCCCCAGAGCCTGTCGGGGGTGGAGGGGGGTGGAATGCAGCCCTGCCAATACCTTGATCTCAGACTTCTGGCCTCCAGAACCGTGAGAGAATAAATTTCAGTTGTTTTCAGCCATCCAGTTTGTGGTAATTTGTTACAGCAGTGTTATCTGTTTTTCTTCTGTCTCTGTGTTTGCATATGTGTTCTCTTCCATCTTATTTAATTGCATATTCAACCTTGCTCCCCCTTGGGTTCAATATTTCTCTCCTATTTCTGCATTTGATTAGACATCGTAAGAGAAATTCCCTTTAGTTTTACAGTACACGGAGATAGAATTGGGAAGTGGAAGGAGAAAAAGATTACTTAAGAGACAAAATAGGCACCAGGGACGCTGTTCTTTTTGGACACGACAAGCAGAAGAAAAGACTTATTAGAGAGAAGAGACCTTAAGCAGTTTTCAAATTGAATTTTGCTGGATGAAGGATGGATCCAGGTCATGCATATGTAACCCACGTGGATACAGTCTAACTGTGGGGCCCCTCCTGGGGTCTCATGTTTGGTCCACGAAGTCCAATGAAGAAATGGCCTCTTAAGAGGAAACACTGAAGCCTCCAGGATGCAGGAAAGGGCAAGAGAGAAGGTGGAGTATGCACTCCGCCCTGAATGGGGCCCTACATGTCCTCTCCACAGCCCAATGGGGTGTGGGTGAGGAGTGAGTATTTCTGGGTGCCTGGAGGGAGGTTTCCACAGTGCCGGCCACCAGGTCCCTCTGGGCATGGGCTGTGGGCTGGATTGGAAGCCAGACTCAGTCAGAATAGTGGTGGCATTATTGGGGGACATCATCAACACCAGGAAAGGGGGTGACCAGAGTGGGAAGACAGGAAGTGGAGGCTCTTGGAATCACCTCAGGCTTAAGCCTGGAATTGACCTGAGAACCCCAAATTATCTGAAGAGTTACTTCAAAGCAAGTGTGTTTTAAATGCCAAGTAGCTGGAATTTACCTTGACTAGGCAAGATTAATATATCCCACCACCAGCAGAAACAGGGGCTTGAGAGCTAATTTAAGTTACAGAGAAAAGAAAGTCTGCCTCCTCCTGCCCCACTGCAAACCACACCAAGGTGTCAGCGGGATCTTACACTCACTGCACAAAGCCATTCACAGCCCTTTGGAACAGCCCTGCCCTTGCTTGCGGGCAGGTTGTTGGCTGGGTCTGAGACCAGGGGAGACAAGAAGAAGTCCTGTACACTGAAGACTCAGTGGTTCAGAGACAGCACCATGGCAGGGCTCATGGGGTATCCACACAACCACACAAAAGGTCCTGCACAGTGGCAGTGGTGAGCGAGGATGGTGGCCATGGCCTTTGCAGAAAATTCTGTACCAATGAGGACAGTAGTGAATATATAATGAGCACTTTTTCTCCTCAATCTAGCATTCATCGCATTGGGTACCCATTTAATCCAGATTTTGATAATACCAAAATGTGACTTTATCTTCAGGTGGTTTTACAGAGCCATTAAATCACCCAAATGGGGCCCCCACTTCCCAGTCCTAACAGCTGCGGCCTGGGGGAAGCTGGCTCATTCTACAACTGAAGGAGCACTAATGGTTGATATGCTGAATCATGGCGGGCCTGAGACCCTCCATGGGGTCTAGTTGTAGCAAGGGCCCTGAGAATCCACATGAATAATATTGCCCACACACACATCAGTGCCTCTGGTTTTCAAATGTGTGTAGATGGTGATGGAATTAAATACACATTTATTTCAAGACCATTTGGCAATTCAGAGTTAACGTTTTGTCATGGTAAATTCTCAACGAATGGGTGTGACTTGTATCATATGAGCGTGTGACAGACGCTGTCAGTGCCCCACGTGTGTCCTCTCTGGGTGCTCTGGCTGACTTCTAGCTGCCTGAGGGCCCCCTGGCCCCAATAACCTTCAGGCCAGAAATGCCAGGACATTTGCACCCTCCCTGGATGCCCTCAACTTCTGCCTCTCCAGAGTAGGTGTATAAATACCCCAGCTCCCTTGCCTGTTGCATGGGATAATTTTGAGGTACGTGTTCTGCAAATTTCCCCAAGTTTCCCAGTGGAATGAAGCCTAGTCGCCAACCATGAGAGCTGGCGTCACAGTGCACCTTTTGTTTTTCCCTTGTCACTTCTCTACTTCCTTCCAGTGCTCTTATACCTCTGAAATAATAAACCATATGCCTCCAATCCCAGTCTCAGGATCTGCCTCCAGGAGAACCCAAACCAGACAGAGGATGTCTAAACCATTTCTTTTTTCTCCCTCTTTTTTTTAATTGAGGTATAAATTACATATGGTGAAGTATACAAATATTAGGCAAACAACTCAATCAATATCTATTTGTAAGTCCCTCATAACTACCACTCAGATCAAGCTATAGAGCATTTATTTATTTTTGTGTGTGTGTGAGGAAGACTAGCCCTGAGCTAACATATGTTCCAATCCTCCTCTTTTTTGCTGAGGAAGACTGGCCCTGGGCTAACATCTATACCCATCTTCCTCTACTTTATATGGGATGCTGCCACAGCATGGCCTGACAAGCTGTGCATTTGTCCACACCTGGGATCTGAACCTGCAAAACCCCAGGCCACTGAAGTGGAGCCAGGGAACCTAACTGCTATGCCACAGGGCCAGCCCCTACAGAGCATTTCTAACACCCTAGCAGTCTCACTAACTCATCACACTGTCAACAAAATCCTGAAAAATAACTACTATTCTCAACTCTATCACCATAGATCTGCTTTGCCTGTTTTTGAACTTCACATAAATGGAATCACTCAATGTGTACTCTTTGGAGTATGGCTTCTTTTATTCAACATTATGTCTGTGAGATGTTATTGCCTGTAGGAATAGTTTGCTATTTTTTTTACTGCTATATTACATTCCATTATCAGACCATTAAAGTAAATTATTTCAACTATTGATGGACATTCTGGTTGCTTCCCACTTCAGGCTATTGTGAATAAAGCTGCTATAAACCTTCTTGCACATGTATTTTGATTCACACCAGTGCTCGCGTCCCCTGGGTATATGCCCAGTGGTGGAATTGCCACGGCATAGACTAAATGTAGTTTAACTTGCGTAGATACTGCCACACTTGTTCCAACATAGTTGTAATAATTTATATGTGAGAGTTCTAGTTGCTCCACTGTCTGACACTTGATATTGTCAGTCCTTTAAATTTTAGCCATTCTGGTAGCTCTTTGTGGAATAAAAAATTGGCCACTCCTAGAAATATGACACAATCCTTGGCCATCTTTAATTGCTCTGTGGTCTTGAGAAAGGATAAACTCCCTGTATCTCTGTCTCTCCATCAGGAAATTGAGTATACCTCTGAAATAATAAACCATATGCCTCCAATCCCAGTCTCAGGATCTGCCTCCAGGAGAACCCAAACCAGACAGAGGATGTCTAAACCATTTCTTTTTTCTCCCTCTTTTTTTCATTGAGGTATAAATTACATATGGTGAAGTATACAAATATTAGGCTTGTCAACTCTGTCTACCCCGAAGATGCCTGGAGTTGCTGGTTTAAGCCTGATTAGCCTGCAGGGAAAGAACCTTGGTGACTTTTTGTCCATTCTGGCCTTCACAACCTGTCCCTTTCCTGAATCTGCATGTGGCCTCAGAGAGCCTTTCTTCCCAGCTGCACTCTTTGGCAGGCAGGGCCATAGTTTAAACATCCTGTATCTTTTACAACACCCGGTACAATTTGGGGCACATAACAGGTGCTCAACAATCACTTGTTGCATCCATTCTCTGGCTCACAGGTCTTAGGACGGAAGGCTCCCCTTCCAGGGTGGTCATCCACGCTTCTCAGGTTTCCCTGGCCTCCCCTGCTGAGGCTACAGGTGGGGCCAGCATTACTGTACCAGGCGGGGGCCAGTCGGGAAAAGCAGGACAGGGAGGGGTTATGAGAATAGAAGTTTGGAGGAGGCACCCATGAAGTAGGGGCTCAGAGCCCTGAGGAGGGGTCCTTGTCTGCCAATGCTGCCCCTTGGATGGGTACAATGAGGCTGGTCCTGGGAGCATGGAAGAGGCAGGAACCAACCGCTGCCACCAGGTGAAGAGCTGATGCAGTGCCGTTGGGAACAGCAAACAGGAAGGAGCGAGTCCTCTGTCCTTCTTGGAGCCTTGTAGTCTCCTATTAGCAGAGCCTGACAGAGCCACATGGCAAAGAAGCAGTGGAATCCACAGAGCCCTGTTCCACCTTCAAAAAGCATAGTGTAAAGGGAGGTTGAGAACTGAGAGAGAAAAGCTTAATAATTGGCACAATTAGTGATCCAATTTCTACTGGGTCATTCAATGTTCTCAACTTCCTACACAGGACCTCGAGGCCTTGCAATGTCCTGGGGTATGGCTGGGATTCCCTGAAGGAGATGCTCCACTTGTGTCCTCCTACTCTGACCTCCTTGTGCCATCTGCAGCCCACAATCCACTAGAGGGAGGTGCTTCTTCACACCACCACTGCTGGTGACCTCTGTGAAGGTGGCCATGCCTGGGGCCATGGGTGCCATCTTCAGGTGTGGTCCAGACCACTGTCTTGGAGGAGCCAGGAAGGATACTCATTCCGCACAGGAGACAGAGAATGCCTCTCCTGCCACTCCTGGCTACAATTGTCACTGAGGCTGTAGCAGTCAGCTTCTGCTACTGGTATGCTGTTGTACAATCCCTACAATTGTAGATGCTTACAACAATAAAGGTTTACTTCTTGTGCACACGATGTTCACTCTGCCCCACGCTGTCCTCATCCTGGGACCCTAGCTGGAGATCCAGCCCCCAGCTTCCCTCCAGGACAAGCTGGTTCTGTGGCAGAAGGGAAGGACAAATGGCCCCACGAAGCAGTGGTTCTTAAAGCTGCAGCTCAGAAGTGTCACACATCACTTCTACTCACGATTCGTTGGCCAAGCCCAATGTCAACAGGGCAAGGAGGTATGACCCTCCCACAGCGAGGGCAGCAAACATTTGGAATAACACCACGAGGCCACACTGCCCACATTCAGAATCTCACAGTCTCAACACGCTTCTCCACTGGGACGCAAACCAGCCCAGAAGACTGAGAGAGGTAGGTCTCTGCTGGGTCCTCCACTCTCCTCCTCCTTCTCATGTTTCTTTCTCCTGCAAGTCCCTACACAAATCTCCTGCCTCCCTCAGAAGGTAGAAAAGGCTCTCGTGCACGTTTACACATGGAGATTGACATGAGAAGAACGGCCAGCTCATCAGTTTGAAAGGGGCCAAACTATGAATTCCAAACTATAAATTTAGGAATGCCTCTCCCCTCCAAGACTACACCATATTTTTCAACTTCATTAGATGCGGTGAGATTGTCACTGACTAGGTGCCTCCAGAAACTCAAAGGCGGGTTTGGAGGCAATTAACTGTTTTTCCAAGTTGTTTTTTTTCCTTTTGTATGTTAAGGAGATGTAACCACCACCATCCTGCAACTGACCAAGTGAGAAACTCAAAGGAGATGTAGCCACGAAACATCCTGAAACTGAACAAGCCTCACCACAAGAGCTGCACCCATAACCTTTGCCTTATTTTTAATGCAAAGATCTCTCCAGGAGGAGCTTAGGCCTCATTATGTGGAAGCAGGTTCTCCAACTGAGCCTGTGCAGGCAAATACCAGCCTCTCCCTTTTGAATATTCACTTCCCAGTCAAAATAAAAGTTCCTGCTTCCCTTTGTTTGGGGACTCCATGACTTTGGAAATGATTCCTCATGGCCTCCTATTTGCTGCAAATACACCTTACTTTGTGAGACAACTTCCTGTGGTGTAGAGTCTTATTTAACTCACCAGGAGGCGAGCCCACTTGGTTCAGTAACAGAGTTGTCTCCCTGTTCAGAAAGCATGCTTTCCTCTCGTCCTGCCCTCAACTGGGTCCAGTGCCCTGAGTCTCTCTGGGTCGACTTGTCAGAGAAGAAACTTCTAGCATTCTGAAGGGGTGGGCAGGGAGCAGACATTCTGAGGGATGGTGAGGAGCACACCATTCAGAGTGCAGAACAACAAATATATGCTGGAGGAGGGGACCTGAGGGTCCCAACCACTCTTGGACAATCTTTCAACCATTCCTCCTGTTTTCAGCGTCTCATTGTAATCTCCTCTCCAGAAATACCCGCTGCCCCCAATTCCTGAGCCTTTCTGAGGCTCTGTAGCAGGGGTAATTTGTTCCTGTCAATTTAAAAGGTAAATTCACCAGTTATTTTACCCTCAGAACAGGTTTATTTGGGAACAGCCAAAAGAATTACAATTAAGAAAGTGCATCCTATGGCGAACCATAGGCAAATCCGTGAAACAAAGGTGGGGAGTTGCTTTTATAGAGAAACAGGGGCTGTTCTAAAGGAAAGTCCATTGGGGAAAAGTAACAGTTCAGGATGGCAATAGCTTCTCATTGGCTGACCTGCCCATTTCTGATTGGCTGAGCTGTTGCCAGGTGGGGAGAGAATCTTCCTTTAGTCGTAAAGTAGTTGTATTTCCTGTCAGAGATGCAAGCACCCTCTCTTCCTGTTTGGAGTAATTGATGATGTATGATCCTGGAGTAAGAGCTCCCCCTACAGGTCTTCCCAACTCCAAGTTAGTTAAGGTTTCTTTTTATAAATTTCCACATTTCTTAACCACCTCCCTCCCTCCACCACCCTCCAGTAGGTAGGGTTCATCTTTTTATCACCTGCTGTTAGATACCGTTTGTCCATTCACATTTTCGCCAATCAAAATATTATTAATTTCTCTTCTGTTGCTTCTTCTCCTGACCTTTTGTTCTTTAGTGGAATTTGAGGGAGTGCAGAGATAAACACGCATATGTTCCAGCCACTAGATTTACCCAGAAGTCTGCCTACAAGATCTCAATGTCTAGAAGAGCCTAGACTGGGTCTTATACAGAGGAGGCCTTCCTCCTCAGGGGGCCTCCTCAAGGGCCAGGAGTGGGTCTGGGAGGGAGCAGTGGGGAACCTGGAGGGCCTCTGTTCTCCCTGGAGGGCAACCAAAGTGCTGAGGTGCACATTTACCTGAATCACAACCACCTCGTTTCACAGGGGAGCTTGAGGCCGGGAGAAACAAAGCAATCCCCTGCATCCCACAGCCAGTCAGTGGACCTGGCAAAATGACAGTGTTGTGGACGCTGAAGAACGAGGTAGGGGCGTGGGCAGGACCAATGAGGACTGGGCGTGGTCAGGGAGAGTGAGGTCAAGGCATGGTCAGGCAGAACAAGTAGTTAAATTTTGTGTGGCAGGGTTGCCCTCGAGCTCTGGTGTATTTCCACTCATTCAATCATTGCAGCAAGGTTTTGTTTACTATATAAATGGAATTTATCAAATATAAAACGCAGTATAATTTTCCTTTCTTTCCTCCAAGAATACGCCAAAATTGTAGTGTCGCCCCATTTTTGAATTCAAATGTGCTAATACTCCCTTCTCTCTTCCTTCTCTTGTGTGTGTGTGTTTAAGAATGAGAAAGGCTCTTGATTCTGGAAAAAGTGTAACTAGACTCTGGAATGGAAGTCCAAACTCCTGTACTCCTGAAGACTGGGAGTTGGTAGTTCTCTGCTGGGTCCTCCTTCTCGTCTTCTTCCTCCAAAGGCCCACCACCCCCTGCTTGGCCTACTTCTTTCTCACCCACCCCCAGAAGTTCTTTCACTTTCTGGCCTCCTCACATTTGCACCTGCGGGTCTTTCTGCTTGGAGCACTCTTCCCTGTGCCTTCTGCCTTCCCTGTTAATGCCTGTCCTCCTTAAACTTAGAAGCCACTTCCTTGGAGCCTCTTGAATCTGCAGACAGGAGGCCTGTCACTGCTAAGGCTCCTTTGTGCATGCTGCCCCTCTCTGCCTCCTGGCACTAGTCCCACATACCGTATTGACTCACCCTGAGCCTGTGAGCCCTGGGACAGCAGGGACCAGTTTACACTAATCCCGGCAGTGTCCCTGGGCCATCGTAAGCACTGCGCAAATACTCAGGGAATGAACTAAAGGATGAAAAAGTAGAATTCATCATATGAATTCTGCATTTCTTCAGTTTGAGTCCCGCTGTTCAGATCATATTCAATTTCTCATTTTTTTAAATTAAAAATGTAATCACGAGAATTTACTTGGGCCATTGTCATTTCCTTTCAGTTAACTATTTTGGTATTTTAGCACAAAAATAACTCTTTGAGTGAGAGATGAGCAAAGCCATTAGGTAAAATTAATTGGAGTAATTAAAAGCAAATAGTTTTCTTGGGAAAACCAGATTTTAAGAGCTGGTCCAGGGCAGCTCTGCTGGGGAGCAGCTGCTCTTGGGGTTTACTCCACTCTGCTCTCTGCTTTTTTCCATGGCTGCTGGTGGTTCTCACTGGTAGCCGCTGTTAGTGGCGGTGACACATTAATTGAACTTCACTACTTCCAGGTGTGTGGCACACTCCGGGGTCACCAGTGCAGGGGGGGTTCATGTGTATTCAATTACTGCTGCGAGATGAAGGAATGCAACATGTCATACGTTAAAGTGTCAATTACCACTCCTTACGGGGCTGCCTGCAAACTAAACCAATCAGCCACCTTCCCTGTGGAGCATGTTCTGTTTGGGCTGGAAACCCTGTAAATCGTGTGTGTGTTGGGGAGAAGCAGAGAGGAAACAGAGTAGTGAGCGGGGAGGACAAAGGGGTTGGAAAACGCATCTTGAAAATTCAGGCAATTGTTCCCGTTTGTTTCAAGATTGCTCTATGGGGTGTTGTTGGACACAGGACTGGAGTCATGAAGCCGTGGAGAGCTGAAGAAATTCCCTCCAGGATACAGCACCCTCCAGGGGTGCTGATGAAATATCCATCATTATATATATCAGAGTTATTATATGGGGTCAGCCTTTGACCTTTACATTTTAAATGTTCACATTTAATATTTACATAAATAAAGTGAAGAAATGCATAATTACCTGCAAGATGGCCCCGAGCATATTAACATAAAATTGTGATAATTTGACAATCGAAACATGAAATTAATTTAGGTAAGAAGAGCTTTTAAAAATGAGATTTTCTGCCTGCTCTTGCTGTCGTGAACTGTCACCAAGGCTTTTTCCCTTTGGATACATTCAGAGGAGCAGAAGGCCATGACACCCCATGGCTGCCCCATGAGGCCTTCTTTTGGAGGAATTTTTCTTTCCTTCCTTCCTTTTTTTAAAAGGCATTTTTCTTAGAAGCCAGGAATGGTTATTATAATTAGTATTTATTATGCTGTCTTCCTTCCGCAAACTTGCAGCGATCAATCTTGTTTACCATCCTTCAGCACTGCCCTGTATGGAATAAGTATTATCCTCCTTTCTCACAGCAACAAAGAGAGGGTTAACAGTCTCATTCAAGGTCACCTGACAAATTATTCTGTATTAGAAACCACAGTTGCTTAAGCCCCACTATTGCTTAGATAAACAAGCTGTGTTTTTATTCTTTTTTCTTTCACTTTGGGGTGCTGGTAGCTCTCTTCTTTATGTTGACCTTTGAGTCCATTCATCCGTCAGCAAATACTTGTTAAATACCTACTTTTAAATGTGTTAATTGTAGGAAAAAGATTCTTTGGTTGAAAGAATACAGATCGAATTTCCAACCTCAAAACCACACTGAACTCTTATTACTAAGAAAAGTGGTCTTTGTTGGTACAGTTTAATTTAATGCCCATTTCTCTTCCTTTCCCTTCTTTCTGCGTCTCTTCTTCTAGCCCTTACCTTCTCAAGGCTTCTTGCTCACTCACCTTGCTTTCTTCTCCAGAATTTGGACATTGGCTGTTGAATACCTTGAACTGTGTGAAACTACTGAAATTCAACCATTTTTGACTTCCAAAATTGGCAGTTTCATTTGGTTCACCTTAATACAAGGCTGCTACAGAGGTTTGGGGCTTCTGCAGTTATAATCAAACCGTACAATACCTGGGACAGAATTTGGAAAATGGTGTGATGCTACATATCTATGATGTATGTTATAGTTGTCATTATTAAAGTAATGATCTGTTTGCTTCTGGGTTTAAATGATAATTTGCTTATGAAAACTCTCCATTAGCATCTTTTAAAAGGAGCCACACTCCTCCCTCTTTTTGTGGGATGGTAAGCAGGGCCTGGTCAAGAAGGAGCACTCATGAACTCCTCCATGGACAAAAATAAGATGAGATCTTTTTTGAGGGTCAGCCTACCTCAGAGAGAGAGAGAGAGCAGGTGTGCCCAGAGGACGGGCCTTCTGCTTGCCCAACTCACTCACTTACATTTGTCTGACCGTATTTTCATGATTAAAACAAGAACAAAACTCTTTTCTATGTGACCACATCTGTACTAATTATTTTAAAATAACACAAGGCAAAGAAGAGAAAATGTTTTGATGTTCTAGCTTTGATTGGGTTTCCTTGGCTGAGTTTGAGGCAGAAGACTCAGCCCCAGACACAAAGGGGATGGAAGCAGAGTTTTCTGGACTATCCTGCTGGGTGCACAGAGCCCAGTGAGGCAAACTAGCATGTGGGGCCCACAGCTTGGGGCCCCTGCTATTCTGATGACTTGGGCTCCAAGGAGGCAGCTGGCCTGACCACATTTCTTAGTCAGTTGGCTGTTACAAAATACCAGAGACTTGGTGGCTGAAACAACAGAAATTTATTTCTCACTGTTCTGGAGGCCAGAAGTGCTGACGAGTTGGGTTCCTGGTGAGGGCCCATTTCCCGGTTTGCAGACAGCTGCCTTCTTGCTGTGTCTCCACAGTGACAGAAATAGAAGGCAAGCTCTCCTGTGACTCTTCTAAAAAGGGCACTAATCCCATTCACCAGGGCTCCACTCTCATGACCAAATTACCTCCCAAAGGCCCCACCTCCAAATACCATCACATTGGGGATTAGAATTTTGGGAGGACACAAACATTCAGTTCATAGCACCATGTTAACCAGGCGATTTAGTGAAATCCACTGAGTGAACTTATTAACAGTCCTGGCCTCTGATTTGTGCATGGTCTCAATTCAGAAGCCTTTTCACCTGTTCTTCAACTGGCGCATCTTTTAAATGACCTGTCTTGGTCCAGGTTAGAAAACAGAGCCTGAGGCAAGGATTAAATGCTAATGCCTTATTTGGGAGGGGCAATCGCAGGGCATGAGAGTGAGGGAAAGGGGAACTGAGGCAAGGAGGATGGGAAGTGATGCAGCGAGCCATGAAGACAGAACTAGTTGCTCTGCAGATGTACTCATCTGCTCCATGGATGTCACTGTGTCTAAGAGTAGTCCTTTGGAGGAAGAAAGAGAGAAGACATTTATCTCAGCAGCTTCCTCCAATCTTCTGCTTCCCCTTGGCCCAGGTCCACCCACTGGGGAGTTAACTCCTCTGTCCTATCAGTTGTCTCATCCAGATCCTTCCCAGCCAGGCAGAAGTCAGACCCCATGCCCTGCGGTGTGGATTGCATCCTTCTTTGGTGAGTCCATAGGGGTCAGGAGGAGCCAGAGACTGTGGGCATGGAGCTGGTTGACCTCAGGCAGTAGAACCTCATGGGCCCAATGAAGTTGGTCTGCCACTGAGGTCAAGCAAGCAGCTAGGGGGCCTAGGAGGAAGGTGAGGCTGAGAAAATCTGAGGGGCACATGAGATGTATCCAATGCACCAGGCCATTCATATATTGATTAATATATAGTAATTAATGCCTCCTAGGCTTAGGGGCTACGAGGACAAATCACAACAGGGCATCAATTACACAAGGAATCAGGGGGATTCTAGCCTGGGATAAGATACACAGCCAAGAGCACAAATAAAATGCCACGGGGTCCAGGCGAGGGACAACATTTGTTTAAAGAAATGTTGGCAACATTCACTAGTTTACAAATGCTTATTAGTATTATGAGTTTGAAGGCTTAGCTGCCGGAGACTTCAAGGTTTTATTTAACCTGATTTCAAGTAACAGAAATAAAGGCACTTCTAGATTTTACTTCCTCAGTCACTGATTCAACAGAGATTTGCTGAGAACTTACTATGGCCTGGCAGAGTGCTGGGGGCTTTCATAAATTGTCTCTTTCAGTGCTCACCACGGCCCTGTGGAGTAAGTTTATGACCCTACATCATACAGATTAGGTAACTTGCCCAAGGTTATGCAGCTTTCGGGCAGCGAAGTTGGGATTTTTTTCCCCAGATTTCTGACTTTAAGTCCATTGCTGTTTTACTGGCTGTAGGGTATGAGGAAGTAAACATGGGCACAGTGATGCCTACTTGGTAATCAAGCCATTTAGCAAGGGCATATTGAGGAAGGGGTCTGCAACATGAGCCTCCAGGGCACACAGGGGATTTGAAGAATAGATGGTTTAAAACCTAAATGGATTCTCGCCTGCATCTGACTTTTTTTCTTAAATAGATTCACTTTCCTCCTTAGGTTTTCTTTGAATTAGTGTTAAATAGGATGGGCACTTTGGGATTTGGCAGCCCAGGTTTGCTTGATGGAGGTGACAAGAGGGTGAAGGTGAGTGTGGGGTGGAGGGCCATGTGGTGTGGGAAAGCTTGCTGGCCCCACAGAGCTGGACAGGAACAAGCCCTGAGATGACGAGGCAGGATGAGCTTGGAGCAGTCACCTGTGAGGTCTGTTC
The DNA here is from genome assembly GCA_031878705.1 of Tapirus indicus. Classification (NCBI taxonomy): domain Eukaryota; kingdom Metazoa; phylum Chordata; class Mammalia; order Perissodactyla; family Tapiridae; genus Tapirus; species Tapirus indicus. The sequence goes on along the minus strand of CM062936.1, from coordinate 32,998,679 downwards.
TACAACCTGGGAGGCCACATAGGGATGGAGAGCAGGGGCTGGATTCCTAAGACACCAAGAGCCATTGCAGGGAAGAGAGAGATATCCACAATACCGAGGCAAAGCTGAGTCCCCAGCTGGAGTTGAATAGAGCCGAGTGGGGGTTCAGAGAATTTAGGTATGGTTTGAAGACCTCTTTTTGAAATACTGTCTTGGCTTGGATGCCTCCCAGCTACAAGAGTTATAAGATGAGTCTGAATATGGGTCAAAATGCACAATATAGGAGGCCCTTGTTGCACAGGAGTCTTCAGTGCTTGGTGGTTTGTGAAACCAACCCAATGCAAGAAGTCAAAGCGTTCGCATCACGCACTTCATCACTTTTTTGAAGACCTGGTATTTCTGTTGGCCAATCCTTATCAGATCAAATACTTGTTTTACCCCAGGCATGGGGGCAGCTGTTATATCAACCACAGCATTAAGAACAAGAGATTCGAGCCCAGTCCTTCAGAGTGCATTTGGAATGTCATTTCTGAATCACCGGAGTCTCCCAGGAGCTTGGTCAGGAGAGGGGGATGGAATTGGGGAAGAAGTTGGTTACGCCACTTTATCCCCTACCCTGGGGATAACCTAAGTCCAGAACCCTGGATTTCATTTAAGACTTGCTTCTTCTCTTTCTTGCTTCCCCAGAAGGTGCTGTGGGCACGTCTCCATCGCCCCAGGCTGGCTTCAGATCAAGCCTGGAGTCAGGAAACTCCTCCTTTCTGAGTCACAGAGGGCTTTCCTTGGAGCCCCCTCCCCCTTGACAAATAAAACCAGGGCATGGAGATCATTACGCCGCACATTATTAGGCAAAATTGGATTAATTAACCTCGTCTGGCCTCTCAGCTTGGGAGACAGAAAAAACGAGGTCTAGTTCAAATGCAGCATTTTGAAAATGTCAGCCATGACTCGGTGATAAATATTTATAAATATATATGCTGCATATCAACAGGGTGGCCAGTGTATTTTTACATGTAAGTACACAAAGGCACTCTGTTGTTAACACGCATTCAAAGCAGCGGCCTTGAAAGGGCCATTATGGCTTGTACTATGAATGTTTATTAAGAATAATATGCAAAACGGGGCTCCATCTGAATGGGCCCATTGATGGGGTATCAGAGCAGCCAGGGCTGGGATGGCAGATCATCAGGAGCGATAATAGTGTTCCTAACAGGACTCAGCCAGGCCCGAGAGACTGGGGTGATGTGTCCACGGCCCTGGCCACTTCTGGCTGTGGGTGTTTGTTCTGGAAATATTGACTTAGGGCTTGAACGAGTCCTTAAACCATGGTGCTGAGACGCTGAGTCACGGAGCCATGTAAAGGATTTTCCACCTTGAACTGAGCTCCAAGTAGTAACTGGAGTTTTAGATGTGACTTTCAACTAAATCCCTTCCTCCTCCCCATCCTCTGAGCAGGAAACATTTCCTGGGAATTTTCCCACATCAGTCCTTTCCTAGCCTCTCCTCCGCTTTTCTTAGTAGAGACCGTTTCTGCTTAATTTCCTCTGAGCATCTCAGGATCCCTTCCTTGTTTTAGGGAACTTTTCATTCATTTATTCAACCAACATTTATTGAGTGCCTAGTATGTGCCTGACAGGGACCTCACGCTGGGGCTGCAGTGAGGGATAAGATAGACGTGGCTCGTGCTCACCCTCCTGGGAGAAGACACAAGAAAACAAGTTGACAAAGAACAGGGATGACTTTAGAGAGGGAAGTGTTACCAAAAGCCAAGCAGGCCCGTGTTAGGAAGGGTTTCGGTTGGGAGTGAGGGGTGCTTTTTCAGGATGGGAAGTCCAGGAGGCATCTCCAAGAGGGACGGGTGGGTCGAGAGCTGACTGGCATGAAGGAGCCAGCCTTCCACAGCCTCGTGAACATCTGAGGCTGGAAGAGCTTCCCAGGCAGAAGGAAGAGCAAGGGCAGAAGGCCAGTGAGCTACAATGTGGCATGTTTAAGATCAGGAACATAGACAGGTTAGTGTGGAAGAAGCCAGAGAGCAAGGTGCCAGAGGATGCCCACCCTGGACGTTACTCATGGGAAATTAAAAATGGCTCCTGGAATGCTGGTTCCTCTCAACCTGTCGTTGCCCGTGCCTCCATTGTTAAGAACACTTGGGGAAGCCAGGAGATATTTTTCAGGTTGTTGATGCAAAACCACCCTTGTTGATTGGTTCACTTAGAAACATCCTGGGAAAAAACCATGGTCCGTGGATTTTGGGTATTTTCCCCTACTCTGTATTTGAGTTTGAGCTTGGCTTTGTCTGCCATGACATTTTTCATCACAGAGCTTGATGGATCCCTCTTTATTTGATCCCAGTTCACCTGGAGGCCTCCAAGGTGACTTATTTCCCCTCAGACACTCCTTGGCTCACTTATCACTCAGCATGGTTGAAAGATAAAATTTAAAGACTCAACTTTATTTATTATTCCAAGAATAGTTGACATCAGGATCAATACATCTGGACAGAAGCTATTAACATTTTAATGAGTTACTCAGTAATATTCCAAAGACCTGTCAATGAGTCATGGCCCCTTTGATTAAGAATGACTTCGAAAACTACTGTAAATATATATAAGAAAGGCTCAGAATGAGGAGCTGTCACCCATCAATCCTGGGAAGAAGAGTGAGGATTCATGAATAAAGAAGCTCACAAGGTGACTGTCCCTGGGCTATACAGTTTACTGTAAGAGAAATAACCTTTTAAAATGCCATTGGTCTCCACTAAATGACAAACAAAGATGTCTACCTTTGTCAGTTGTCAGGTGTGTGTGTTGGGGCGGAGGGGTGCTGCTGCTGATAAAATGAAGAAATGTCAGCACATCTTCCTTTTAGATTCAGATCTGCAACATAAATGAAGTGAGGAATAAAGCTTTGGAGGGGAAAACAAATCCAGAAAGGGGAAAATTATTGGAAAAGAGAAGACTGGGCAGCTCTGAAAAGAGGGAGCGGGGATGACAGAGGCCAATGGAAGGACGTGTGCCCATAGGGTTCCAGTCAGTGTGTTGAATGCTTTGGCGCAAAGACTCTTTTGGGTTCCCTCTCTCTCCTCCTTCATCCAATTTCTTAAAAGTTCCTAGGCAGGTACTCTTGAGTCTTCTTTGATCTGGCTGGGCTCTAGACTGCTGTACTATAAAGCTCACCCCCTCCCAGGTAAGGCGGGTAGTGAAATCTGATTCTGACATTGGCCTATCCTGGGGACTGTGGTCGCTGGAAGGCGAACTTAATCCTGTGTTTGTGCCAAAGGGAAGAGGCCCAATCATGTGTGCACTCAGGGTGAGGGCGTACCACAAGACCCAGCTTACCTTCTGGGGCAGACACACAACTCATGGTTGGCTCTTGGGCTAGACTTGGACTTGGGGGAAGGGGTGGGAGCCCGGGAGGGATGATATGGCGTGACTGATGTTCATCACCCTGTGAAGGTTCTAGTGATGAGCCATTGACTCATGAACCAGAGCATGGGAGATGTTGGGCTTCAGGAGCTTGAATCTCGGGCAGGGAAAAGAAGTTGGGAAGTGGGGGTAAGGTAGGGTTGAGGGTGAGCCAAGGAAAGCATCCGAAAATGTTAATGCAGTTCTGTGCCAGAAGGAGGAGGTGGGGGTGGGATGCGGAAGGACTGGAGTAAATTAACCAGGGTGCTGTGTCCTCACAACATGGAGCCTGTGAATGCCGATCTAAGTCAGAATAGATCCAGTGTTTTCCATCCACTTTGACATTTCATTTTTCTCTGCTAGAAATAAGCGGACTTTGAAGTCAATGACCCAAGTTCAATCCTAGCACACCTATTTGCTAGCTGTGGACTCTCTTCTCTGGATCACACAGGTTCAGCATTTATAAAGTGTGACCGATAATACTGCTGCTACCCTACAGAATTATATTGAAAATCAAATGAAATAATGCATATAAAGCACTTACTACAGTCTGGTGCATGGTGAATAATTGCGGTCTAGGATGGCAATCTGCATTGTTGCTAACAACAGAGACATTGGGCTGTTTTCATCTCTTAGTTAATGAGGACAAACTCATTAGCTAAATGGGAAAGGGAAAGCTGAGTAGTGCCTATAATATTCTCTGTATTGTCATTCAAATAGTTGGAGAACGATAGGGCTGGCAGGCAACCTAACCATTGCTCCTCATTTTCTCTGAGATGGCGGGTCATTGGTGCATTTCTCCATTATTCTGAATGTTGACAATATTTTATTGAGTGTCTACAATGGACTTCTGGTTTTGGCAACATGGTGGATCAAGCTGATATGGAACAGCCCTGGATACAAATGCCTATAAAAGCTGGAAAACTAAAGCATTTGAAAAGTCATAGCTGAAAGAAAGGGAAAACCCCGGTGCTAGAAACAGAGGGAACTGGAAACCAGAAGGAAAGGGGGCCATTTGTCACTAAAGTCAGAGCTCCCAGGGTGGAGTCTCACCCGAATTAGGTCTTAGCACTTGGTTTTAACACCCACTTGAGGACAGGGGACCTGGAACTCAGATCTCCTGCATAAAGTTAAGACCCTCCAGAGGCAATGCCTTCTGTGAATGGAAGACTCAGAGGCCAAGAAAGTTTTTTTCCATCCAAGGCTCTGAGTGGGGGAAAAAAGTTATCCTATGAGAAATTAAAACTTTAAGCCCAAGCCAGACGCCATTTATAATATCAATTTACCTCAGTTGTGTGGTGAGTAGTTCTTAATCTGAGAATTTATGGACCAGGCAACAAAGACTTCCTTCGGAAGAAACAATCCCAGATGAAGATAAGCACATAATAACACTAGGACTCAAGGGGAAACATCATGAGCACAGGTCCGCAGCAGAGTCAGCAAGGAGAAGGGCCCATCGTGTGCCAGCCACCGTGCCAGGGGCTGGAGGGAATGTAAGCTTCACAGGGTGCAGAAGGCTCTGGAACCTGGAGGATGGACCTAAAACAATGGCCCATCACAGTCCACTCTGTAGCTATTTATGAATTTTCTTTCAGACTGAAAAGGACAAGAGTCGTATATAACTCTCTCAAGACACAAACTTTATAAGAGGTGCTGAAGTCCCCCCCAAAAGTTTACCAGTGTAGGGGACATCTGTGGCTTTAGTCTGCTCAGCATTCTTTCTCCCTGCCTCCTGGTAACAGCCACCTCCTTGTTTTGGTTCTGGAGAGACTGCCAATCACATACCCTACTCCCGGGCACAGTTATGGACACATGATACCTGCTTGGTCAATCCTAGTACCCTAGCCCCTGGCCACAGTGAGTCACCCAGACATGGGCATGTGACCCAGGCCAGGGCACCAGAGTCCTTTCCTGAGGTTTTATGTATGGAGGCTGGGAAGAGTGAGGCTCTTTCTGTCCTTTAGGTTTGCTGAGATGGAATAGCATAGGGCTGGAGTTGTCCATGGCTATTCCTCACCCCCTCCCACCCCCACTCACCCAACCACACCCAAACAGCCCTTCTACAGTAATGACAGAGAAAGCTGACATTTATGGAGCAATTACTAGGTGCTGGGAGCTGTTCTGAGCGTTTACAAGAATATCTCAATTAATCCTCACATTAGTCTTATGAGATAGGTTATTATCCCTATTTTGCAAATGGAGAAACTGAGGCACAGAGAGTTGAAGTAAATTTCCCTAAGGTCACAGCTGCAAGTTATGGAATCTAGACTTGAACCCCAATAGTTTGGCTTCAGAGTCTTGTGCCTTCTCAATACACAGAGAGAAGCAGGGCCTGAGAGAGACAGATGGATGGATGGACGGATGGATGGACAGATGAGTAGTTAGCCAGATAGATAGATAGGAGATGTGGTGATAACAGGTGGGTCTCTGGAATCTTTGAAGCTGGCTCTGCTCTAGGAATTCCCAATTTTCCATGCAATCAAGTTTCCTTTTTTGTATAACATAGCTTGAGTTGTCGGAGCTGGCTTTATTTGTTGTGGGTCCAACACACTTTGCCATTGCCCTTCTAGTAGCAGCACCTGCTTTGCCTTTGGGAACCATTCTCTATTCCCTGTGGTTTCTGATAGAGCTGTCAGTCAAGGTGCCTCACCCTTTCCCAGCCATATGGATGGAGCTCATGACCCAGGTCCGGCCAATCAGAGTATCCTGTCCCCTGGCCACAGTGATTGATTCAGGGATGGACATGTGACTGAAGCTGAGTCCATAAGTGTCCCTTGGGAGTTTTATTCTGCAGATAACTGGGGAGACTATCTCTACTGGACTTGCTGTGCCAGGAGGATGCTGTGGCTGCTGGTCGACTCTAGGTCATGGGCTTCTCTGTTCCCCACAGCCGACTTCTCCACTGGGATGTCTCACAGTTGCCTCGTGCTCAGCCTATTCCACTCTCGACCCAGTAGTTCCTCTCTAAACCTGCCTTCTCTCGCCATTTACGGGTGGAAGTCTGGGCTTACAACACAGATAGATGAATCCATCCAATTTTAGGTATTATTCCTAGAACTTGGGGACCCCTCACTCAGGATGGGCTTGTATCTCAACCTTCCCACCACCGTCAATGGCCTCACCAGCATTACAGGCCTGAGACCTGTGCAGTCTCACGGGGCTCTGCGCTTAGAAGGCCCCATGCTTGGTTTAAAGCTCCTCCGTCGCCATCTTGGAATCCTTAATAATTTTTGAATAAGGGTCCCCTCATTTTCATTTAGCACTGGGCCCTGAAAATTATGTAGCCTCCCTCCCTCTTCAAATTTTCTCCCATTTCTGGAGGGAAAAGCAGCAAAATGGGCCTCTCTTGGCTTTCTCTGTCTTTCTTTGTCCTGCCTGAGCCCTCTGGCAGAGATGCTGTCAAGCCAAAAGGGAGTGGAGAGAGGGGAAGGGAAAGGAAGCAAAAGCCCTGAATTAATCCCAAACTGGGTAAGTCTGCTTTGGAGAAATCGAGAATAGACAGTTGGTGGTGGTCCCTCATCTGACACGGGGACGTGAGTGATGAGTTTCTTTGGGGTGACTTAGGGCAGGAGCCTGTGGGGCAGCAGTGAGGTGCAGTGGGGTCCCCAGCGGGACCTGTGATTCAGCTTCTCACCAAATGCCATCAGCCCCACACCCGACGGGGAAGTGATGCCAGCATCAGAGGACAGGTCTGGGTACTTGAATCTCACTCTGGAAATGGCAGAAACAAAAAACCTGATGGAACAAAACAACTCTCAGCCAATAGCTTGTTTCTACAAATTGCAATTAAGCAGCCACTGACACTTCCAAATAAACATGGTACCAATTTCCATCTCTGTGCAGCTTTATTTAATGCCTTGTGACATCTGACATGTCACTCCTCAAGCACCGAAACAAGAAACTGCATGTCACTCAATCCCCAACGCAGATGTGGAAGTCATGGGCAGAGTGTGACTTCCCAAGGAGGCTGTTGTTATGGTCACATTCCACTAAAGGGACATCAGATGTGTATTGGGGACACAAGCTGGGTGGGAACACCCGAAAAGTATATGTTCTCCCATAAACACCCCCATTTCTGCGCTTATGATGTTTCTTCTAGATGCAAATGTTCTAAATTGTGCCCTTTTCCTCCCTCAAGCAAATTATTCTCTTTAAGACTTTTCAATGTACGACTCTACTGCAGATGGAGAATTAGAAGCTGGGCCCCCTACACCACACGTTACTCCCCTTTTTAAATAAAAATTATCATCAAAATCCAGGAATGTGTCTTGTCTGTTACTGGAACGGAGTTTTATTATTAAGGCGTGAGATATCCGGGTGAAATCAATAGGTTAAAGTCATGGTCTCTTGTCAGGTTGCAAGCAATGAGTGTGTGTGTGTTTATTGAGGTGAAATTCACGTAACATAAAATTAACCATTTTAAAATGAAAAATTCAGTGGCATTTATTACATTCACAATGTTGTGCAACCACACCTCTATCTAGTTCCAAAACACTTCTATCACCCCAAAAGGAAACCCATTCAGCAGTTGCTGCCCTACCCCTCTCCTCTCAGCCCCTGGCAACCACCAATCTGTTTTCTGTCTCTATGGATTTGCCTATTCTGGATATTTCATATAAGTGCAGTCATACAATATGTGGTCTTTTGTGTCTGGCTTCTTTCACTCAGCATAATAGTGTCAGAGTTCATCAATGTTTTAGCATGTATCAGAGTTTTATTCCCTTTCAAGGCTGAATAATATTCCACTTGGTGTATATGGAGTGTATGCGGTTTCTTTCTTAAGAAGTGGCTTGGACTCTGTTACCTTGGTTTTCTGTGACCAGGAAGTCTTGCTGCCACTGTCTTATGCCTGGTTTTATGAACACAGCAAAAGATGGCTCCCTGGTTGGGAAGTGATTAAGCGCCACTGTAAAACTCCCTTCTACCTACACTCTGGAACCACGAAAGGGCAGAGTAAGATTGCCAAGACACGTCCACAGCAGCACACGAAGAGTGTGTTCAGAACAAGAGTAAAATTGTGCTGCTAGTGAGGCTTACGATGGAGGTATTTTGAGCTTGTGGGTCATCCATCGCTATGAATGGAGTTTTGACCCCACAGAGTTAAGAAAACAGTAGAGAAATCTATTTGGAGCAGGTTAGGGGAAAGGTAATTGAGTTAGTGTTCTTGGGGTGTGCTCCTAAAATAAACTATTTGGGGAACTCTCGCTGGTGTGGAATTACGTAAATAAACAGAGTCTCATTGGGAAGGAGGGTCCCTCACTTCGGACTACTTGTAAGGCTGTTATTAATCCACTTTTTCACTTTGAATGAAATGCACTATTTCTCTTTGACAATGAAGGATTTTACTCAACTTTTCCTGCTCAAAATTTCTTTCATGAGCCTTCTCCTTCCCCGTTACTTTCCCCCCTATTGTCCCCGTCTGACAGCATTTCCTGTGCTCTGTAGATGCTATCAGATAACACCCGAGCAGGAACTGCTTCCAACATTGATAAAGTCTGAAAGCTGAGCCCCCTCTGTCCTCTCAGGTTTGCTGAAATGGTCACTAAAGTCTGTTTAGTACTTTTCTCTTTTTTTTTTTTTGACCAAGAAGCATAAATGTGCATTTGCGATGAAGACAGACGATTCTTGAGTGAAATGAGGTTTTATAAATGGGAGTGTTTGTTTATGGGTTCGAAGCATTGAAAAACAATACTGTACTGACCCCCAAGAGGAAAGTGAGTTGTTTTTTTCTCCCTGATGAAGTGTCTGAGATGGTTGTTGGCGAAACTAAAGACGGAGGTTTGTTTTTTAACGACTCCTACCGCGCATGTCAAGAGCTGACAGTCTCTTCCCCTCCCTCTTTCTCTCTTGTTCTCACTCACTCACACACAGTTTAAAATCTTTATTGAATCTTTGCTCCGTGACAAGACTCCGAGACTATTAAATAACCCCAAATAAATATGATTCATGCCTGCTTCCCGCCAGGAGGGCAGGGTCTGGCAGCCAGCACAGGTCCTGGTACATAGTAGGCAGTTAATAAATGCCAATGGAGGAATGAACGCTACTTCCTGCTTGGCTGTGTCAGTATTGTCCTGGTTCTGGCAGGCCGGGTATCTGCTCTGGAAGCCTTTCACGTCTGCTCACATGTGGGGATGGAGAGAGTGGACATTCTCAACCTGACCAGCAGCAGGGCCCGCCAGCCGGGAAAGTGAAGGGTCATGCAGGTGGAAGGCCATCTGGCCAGGCTCAGCAGCCCACCTGCGGTGTAAGGAGCCCCACGTTGCCTTCTGTAACCCCTTACGGGCCCTTCCTTGTAAAGATGACAGTGTGCAAAGCGGAGGTGTCCCTATGACAAAGTCAGTTCTTTGCAATGCCAAAGCCAAAATGGAAAAAGAAAGTGCAATTAGTCCCAGTGTGACAAACGATATTCCCGATGGGAATCCCATGGGTGACTTCATAAGAGCTGGAAAAGGCTGATTCCTGGAGCCCAAGGAAGAAGGAGCCCTCATCCACTCTCTTCTCCATTTCGCCCCAGATCAGAGCCCAGGTCCAGCCTCTGGAATTTTCTGGAGCCCTGAGGACAGAGGCTGGGTGGCCAACTGTGAGCATCCTCAGACAACTCCCTGCTTCCCGGGACATGCCATCAAGGGTCAATGGGATGCCCTTCCCAGTGCCAGAGCGCATCTCAGAGGTGACAGAGTTAACGCACAGCTGCAGTATCACGACCAAAGAAGAATTTTTCAAAGAGAATTGACCATGTTTATTCAGTTCTGGCTAAACTTTAAAAAAACATTTGTTTGGAGGACACCCAGATATACATATCATGTCACATTGAATTAGACCAAACATTGGAATTTGGGTGCGATATTATTCATTTTCCTTACTCAACTGGAACATGAGGGTGCCTGCGGAGTTTACCGGGCATTTAAATCTAGAAGGAAGTTTTAGGAGAACAATTTCTGGTGTGCTGCTCAAGAGGAGAATGATTTCTAGTTCACTGGTGGCCAACTCAGGGTCATAAGAAAATTAAGATAATATTTTAAACTTATAGGACAAGAAAATGTTTATCAACGGGTAGCAACCATTTATCATCAAAACTCTGTGTCAGTTGTCTCTTTAATCAGGAGAGAAGTTTTGAAATAGAAATGGCACCTGCATTAGGGTTCTCCAGAGAAATGGAACCAATAGGATATATATGTGGAGAGAGACAGGATATATAGAGAACAAATAGGATAGAGAGAAAGAGAGGTTTAAGGAATTGGAAGTTGATTTAAATGTCTCATGAGTAAATAATGGTTTGGCGTCATTTTTTAAATTATTTCTTATTTATTAAGAAAGTATTAATTTATTTATAATTTTGTATTCTCATTATTATTTCTCAGCTGAGGAACCCCAGACCAAGGTGCTGGTCACACAGCCACACAGCCACCACGTCACAAGCAGGCCTGTCCTTCCTCCCAGGTCCCTAGAGGCATAGCTGCCTCTCAGGGACACAACACACAGCCATATAGCACTGTCCCTCTTTCCAGTTGGGCCCAGCACCCAGGAAATGAGAGAGAGAAGGCTAGTGAAGCCTTTTGGCTATCCGGCAAAATCGCATCTCCCTTCTTCCTGCACCTCCCAGCCCTTCTTGCAGTAAGATGTGGCTGTGGGACTAAATCCCTGCTAAGGGAGCGTGAGTGGGGACGTCAGTGCTTTTTCTGGGTCTGGGACTGGTGTCTCTGCACAGGTCTTGTGCTTTGCATGTTCTTTCCCCTTCCCACTGGCTGGAATCCAGACTTGGTGTCAACTCAGCTTCAGGCATGTAGACAATGAGAAAGCTAGAGAGGGGGATGGGGGAGCAACAGAGGAGAAGGAACCTGGGCTCCCGAGTGACTGTGTGGAGCTGAGCTGCCTGAGCCATCTGGAACTCACAAACTGTGGTTGGTCTAAAGTCACAAGGGCTTAGCTACCCCACTGACAGAGAAGCTGTGCTGTAGGATCATGTAGCCATGTGGTCTAGAAAGAACACGCAAGCAGGACATAAGGAGTTTGCCAGATTGGATACCACACTCTCTTACACTGAGATGCTTGGAGAAGGACGAGAAGTACCTGGATGAGGGAAGGCAGGCACCTTTGGACATCCCAGGGCAGCGGGAAGAGCTCCACCTTAGGTCCAGCTGCCCTTGGCCCCAGGGTGCTGGCCAGAGTTTGGGTGACCTGAGCTCACAAGCCAAGGGGTTGGGCTGGCAGGTTGGATCTGGTACCGTGAGCCCAGGCTTCGGGGACAACTGGGGAGAGGCTGCTAAGATCAAGTCCTCAGGTGATCTGCAGAGCAGTGTCAGTCTGGGCCCAGGAGTCCGCATAGCAGACAGCCCATCAGAGAAGATGCTGTGGATGCCCTATCAGGGGAAAGCAGGGCAGGGGCAGGGCAGGGACAGAGTGTTTACTGCATGCCCATCAGATGCCAGGCATTGTGTGCCCACAATCTCATTTAATCTCCAACAGCCCCTGAAGGGGGTGTCATTATCCCCACTTTATAGATGAGTAAATTGAGGCTCCCTTGCCCAAGGTCACCAAGTGTGATGGTTAATTTTATATGTTGACTTGACTGGGCCACTGGGCAGCCAGATACTTGGTCAAACATTATTCTGGGTGTTTCTATGAGAGTATTTTTGGATGAGATTAACATTTATATAGGTAGACTGAGTAAAGTGGATTGTCCTCCCTAATGTGGATGGGCCTTGTCCAATCAGTCGAAGGCCTGAGTAGACAAAAAAGCTGACCCTGTCATGAATAAGAGGGAACTCTTCCTGCCTGACCACCTTGAGCTGGGTCTTTTCCTGCCTTTGGTTGAGCAGAAACATAGGCTGTTCGTGGATCTTGAGGCTGCCAGCTTTCAGACTGGAACTACGCCATTGGCTTGCCTGGATCTCCAGTGGCCAAATGTAAATCATGGGACTTAGCCTCTGTGATTGTCTGAGCCAATTCCTTACAATAAATCTCTCTCTCTCTCTCTCTATATATATACACACGCATACATACACACTCATCCTATTGGTTCTATTTCTCTGCAAAACCCTGACTAATATACCCAGGTAGTTAGGAAGCTGTACCTTTGTGGGCTTGGGTCCCCAGTGGAAACCCGCTCTACTCCACCACGTAGCCCCAGCATGTGCCAGAGGACTGGGGTGCTTTTTTAGCTGGAACAATGCAGGCCTGCCTGCTCTGGGTTGATGGACGCTCACCGGTCCTCGGCCAAGGCTGTGTCACTGCCCACATTGTCTGGCAGGAGCATCTCCTCCAGATGGTCTGGGTGCCTGGGGAAGGGGAATGTGTAGCCCCCAGGACAGGGAGTCAAGTTGTCAGCCCCCTCGTGGACACTGCTGCCCTTCTACAGGGATGGAAAGGACCTTGGTGATAGGAATCTGGATTTTTTCCAGGTTTCAGATCCTGTCTCCTCCCTATCAGAGGGCCAGAGGGTTCCAGCAAGTTACCACACATCCAGGAAAGAGCAGGAAAAATTAATTTCTCGTGTCCTATGATGTGCCGCACTGGAAGAGCTTTGACTCCAGAAAAGGGAGTTGGTCCATTCACTCAACAAGATACTGAGCACTTCCCATGGACCAGGCATGGGGGGTGCTGTGGGAACATGGCAGTGATGGGGCCCAGAGAGGCATCAGAGAACTTGACCAGAGAGAGCGGGGGTTCCATGTTGACTTAATGAAGTGGTAGAGGAGGCTGGGCCTTTGAGGGGTGCTTTGAGGGACACCCAGAGAATTCTCTTGTCCTTATGTATCATACTCACTAATCCAATGTTTGGCCATTAGAGATTAATTCCTTTGGATATGAAAGAGTTTTAAGAGGTTGAGGCTCCCAGGAAAGTCCTAACATCCCCAGGGAAAGGTAATCCCATGAGCCATTGCTACATGAGGGTCAGGGTTAGTGACCCTGTCTCCCCAGGCCTGTAGAAGAGGACACAGGATGGGCACTAAGAAGAAAGGGCGGCCAGAGGGTGCGGGGCTCAGAGAGGGACAGGAGCTGCTCAGGACTCAACTCTGTTGGCCACACGACCTGCACAGACACCGGTCCTTTCTGTCCCCTCGTTCCAGGAGGTGAGCCTGACCTTGCTTGGTGACCCCTCCCTCTTCCTCCTTGTCGCAACTGTGCTTTTGCTCAGGTCGCCACTCTTCGGGGAGAGCATTCCGTCTGTGGCTGAGGAGTAAACCCGATTTGTCTGCGCCGATTAAGGTTGGTCCATTTCCCTTGCAAAGGACTGAGTTAGGGATGAGCTTGGGACTCGGGTTTGGCCAATGAGATGTGGCGGGGAAGCATCTAGGGAAAGCTTCCTTGCTTCTGAAGAGCTGGGCTGGAGACCACGCCTCCTCCCCTGCTGGGCGCTGATGTATCTCCGTGAGAAGCAGAGCAGGAGAGGACCTGGAGCCTGTGGCTGTGGCCCCACTGAACCAGGGAACCCTGGGGCTGCCTCGCCCAGCACCCTGGTTACATGAACACATCTCTTCATTGTTTACACCATGTGGAATTTGGTGTTCCCATTCATTTACTGAACAATTGTTTTTTGAGCACCCACTATGTGCCTGGAATTGCATCTACTCCAGCTGGGAAGAAAGAATATTAAACAATAAACATGATCACTAAGTAACAGAAATAGCAGGTGAGTATAAATAGGGGGGTCAAGGGTGCCCTTATTGAGAAGGGGACATTCAAGTCCAAAGCATGGTAACCAATTCCCTCTGTGAAGGCCAATGAAATACAATCTGAAAATGTGTGATTGGCACTCTTTCTAGGAAAGCTTCCTTCTAAATAAGTGGTTCTCAGCTACGGGCAATTTGCCTCCCCTCCCAGGGACATTTAGCAATGTCTGGAGACACGTTTGCTGGTCACGGCTGAAGGGGGTGCTACTGGCGTCTAGTGGGTAAGGCCAGGGGTGCGGCTAACATCTTACAAGGTACAGGACAGCCCTTCCCCCGCACAACAAAGATCGATTGGAGCCAAAGTGTGACGAGCGAGAGGTCGAGAACCCTCGTCTAGACGGGCAGACTGGCTTTTGCCGCAGACACTGGGAAGACAAGGTGGATCCATCTGCCCTTTCCCTCAGCGGCAGCTTCGGCTGAGGGGCGGACCACCCAGAGCTCCGCGGGAGCAGATGGGGACGCCTGGTGCACTCAGGCCCTGCAGCCTGCGCACAGTTTGCCGACACAGGGGTAAGAAAGAGTAGGACGATGAATTGCACTAGCTGGTGCAACCTACTGCCAAATCCCAAGGGAAGGAAAATGAAACACATCTCGAGAAACTCTGTTTATGGTGCAGGAAGGGTTTAGTGACTTTACGGCTCAGATTACCATTCGGATATCAGTTTCATCATCATCAACCTCCAATTTCCTGTTTTGCTTATCTTAGAATGACTTTTTTTTTATGTTTGCACAGTCCATATGGCTTTGGCTTCAAGTTGATTAGATACGGAACTGGTTTATAATGGATTAGAATGCAGGATTTGTTTGCTTTGTAATATTTTAAGAAAGAAATGAAAGAAGCTGCAATGGTGGAGAGTGATATTGTATATTTACAGTCTTATTCTTTTTTCATTACCGGAAAAGACAACTTATTTAGGAATGTGGATTATGGCTCTTGGTCACTTTCTGATTTGTGTTTCACTGTAGGGTTTTCCTGAGTTACAAATCCCAACAGATTTGTGGGACTTAAGAGGTACACTTGTACATTTATTTTCCTTCTTCGCCTTTTTTCTTTTTTTCCCCCCGGGGTTGGTTTCTTCTTTCCCCCTTCATGTCTATGTTTCCCTGTAAGCCAATCGGTGCACCACTTTTTCCTGCATCGCCTGTGCAGTTGGAGACATTATTCAAATTAGCCCTGTGAAACTGATGGCCTGTTGCCCCGGTTGTTAAACACTGATCCACTGCGCACTGATGTTCAGCATCCGGACATCCTATTTCAGCTCATATTTTGGTAAATATATATTTTTCTTGATCATTTCAAACTACCATGCAAAGCCACATCCTGCCCTTTGTTAGATGCTCGGAACAGTGCACTATGTCATGGATGGCTTTGCAGGCAAGCAGAGGAAGCCTGCGCGTGCTGGTTCTGTGGCAAGGAGACCATCAGGGCAGGTCTCTACACATCATAGTGGCCGAGAAGGTGGCCTGCTTTGGGGACCAGGACTGACAGCTTCAATTCCTAGGGCTCTCTGGGTCTCAGGGTTAGAGGTCTTTGGCATATTTCAATACAACCAAACTTTAGGATCCTTTGATGTTATGGTTAGAAATAGCATGCGTAGTCACGGGCTGAGAATTTGGGGTCAGGATGTAGGATTTTTTTGTCTGATAGCCCTGGATCCCCACTTCCTGCACCATAACCAGACCAATGTTTGTGGGACGTGGTACGTAGTTGTTGTGGGTTGTGTCCCCCCAAAAAGAGATGTTCAAGTTCTAACCCCTGGTACTTGTGAATGTGACCTTATATGGAAATAGGGTCTTAGCAGATGTAATAAAGATGTAAGTTATAAGAAGAGGAGAATAGACAGAGACACACACACAGCAGACAGCATGTGAAGGCACAGACACCTGGAGGGAAGACAGCCACGTGATAACAGGGGCAGAGACTGGAGTTACACAATCGCATGCCAAAGAACTCCAAGGGTTGCCAGCAACCACCAGAAAGCAGGAGAGAAGCCTGGAGCAGATTCTGTCTCTGAGCCCCCAAGAGGCAACCAATCCACCAACACCTTAATTTGGGGCCTTTGGCCTCTGGAACCATGAGAGAATAAATTTCTGTTGTTTTAAGTCACCCAGCTTGTGGTACCTTGTTATGGAAGCTCTTGGAAACTAATACAGTAGCTCACTAAGAGCAACAAGAGGATTCTTCAACTTCTAATTTCTGGGAGAAATGGAGAGCCAAATGTATTTAACCCAGACTAATTAAACGGAACCTATTTTTTAAAAAATGAGTGGGAAAACTTATCAATAGTCGTCAAATAGATGCCACGAATTGGTCAATAAAGGAGATGGGAGTAGAATACAGGTGTTTTTTTTGTTGTTGTTGTTTTTGGTGAGGAAGATCCACCCTGAGCTAACGTCCGCTGCCAATCCTCTTTTTGGCTTGAGGAAGACTAGCCCTGAGCTAACATCTGTGCCCATCTTCCTCCATTTTGTATGTGGGATGCCTCCACAGCGTGGCTGATGAGTGAAGTAGGTCTGTACCCAGGATCTGAACCTGCAAACCCAGGCCGCTGAAGCAGAGCACGTGGAACTTTAACCACTTGGCCATGGGGCCGGCCCCCAGGTGTTTGTAATTTTAATCAAAACAAAGAACGAAGCAAGGCACAGACTGGCTCTTGCTCTTGGTTCACTCTCTGATGTGTCTAGTTTGGCTGGAGAATTGGTCAACCTGGACACGTCATGCAGATCAACTGTGAATTCCTTAGCTGCACAGAGTTCAAAACATTCTTGTTTTACATTGAAACCAATTGATTTTTTTACTCTTTCATTGGAAAATCCCTCTTGAGCAGCATCCTTCCTCTTGCTTCTCGTGGTTCAGCTGTAGTGTAATTCCACAGTAAAGTTGACAGTGAACTGCTTAGTTGATAGTAAACGACCCATACTCAGTCCCCACTGCAATGCCCCCAGAGTGGAGAATATACCCAGTGATCTTTCATGTTAATCACAGGAATATGTCGGCTGCTGGAAATAACTTTCTGGTTTCCAGAAACAGTTCTATCCATCTCCAGCCCTCAGTTTGTTGAGATCCCATTATATAAGAAAAGCAAGAAAAAAATGGAAATAGCATTTCTGCTTTAGCCATGAATCCAGGACTACGGAATATTGTTAAATTCCATCCAGTGCCTTACGTCTCAACACCCAGGATCCGCTTTGACGTCTGTGGTGACTCTATAGCAATCTGGCAATGCCATGGTGGTTCACCAGGGGCCACAATATTAAATGAACTCCTTAGCCTGGTCAGTTATGTTGTCACATATCCAGATGGATTGTATGTGTAGACACCAGCAGACTGTGCGGGCTGCTTTGGGCTGCTTGGGTGCATTAATGTCAGGGTTTCTAACACGCTGTCCACAAAATGCTGGTACATACTTTGGGCAGGCAACAGGTGTCCACTGGGCACCTGGGAAATGCGATAACCTGGCACAAAGTCAGTGTTCTTGGGGGTTTGCTCCAATGCTGCCAAAGCCCCTGCAGAGATATTTTGGGCTGGCTCGCACTGTAGGTGTGGACTTGTTGGAGTTGTTAGATGGACTAATTGCCTGGGGAAAGAATCCTGCAGAGGGGAAGAGAGAGTGGTCTATGTGGGGAGAAGGGGAGAGGGAGAGAAGGTGAGATGACAGAGAACAAACGCTTCACAATTACTAATGAGCTCATCCAAGGACTTGGTCAGGCCTACACAATAACAGAGAAAATACCTGCCTGTGTTAATCAGTCCTGTCTTTTGGGGTATAAAGATGAGTGGCAACCAAGGATCACCATACATTAAAAGGAAAAATAGCCCCAAATAAGAGGACCGAGATGAGAAACAGAATAATTGATGCCAGAGAAAGCATAGATAAATTAGGCAACAGATAAGAACTCAACTCCTACCCAAACCTCTAGTACGTATCTTAGAAGAATTTTAGAAGATATTCCATCTATAAAGTGAGAATAGTTGCTCCAAAAAAGGAGCACTTAGAGAATAAAGAAGAGTTCTTAAAAATTAAAACTATTATCAAAATAAAACCTCTGATAAAAGGCCTGGAAGATAAAGTAAAGGCAATCTTCCAGGATAAAAATATGGAAAATAAGAAAGAAAATATAGGTGACATGGAGGATCAATTCAGTGAGTCCAGCATTTTATCAGGTGGCAGTTCCAAAAATACAAAAGAGGAAAATTGAAAGGAGGAAATAGGGGGAAAAAAAGAATGAAATTACTAGAGCTTAAAAAAATCTATCAGAGCTGAAGAGAAATGCAGGCTCAGCTAAATGTTGGGTAAATTGAATAGGTCAGGTTTCAAAACTAGATGCATCCATGTGAAATTTCTGAACGCCAAACACAAAGAGAAGACCCTAAAAACTCACAAATACAAAGAACAGACATGTACAAAGGGACAATAATCAGATTTGCTTTGGATTTCTCATCAGCAACACTGGATGTTAGAAAACAGTGGGACGATGCCTTCAAAATGCTGAAGGAATGTGATTTTAAACATACAACTTTATGTCTAGCAACCTGTCAATCAAGTGAGAAGGCAAAAATAAAGGCATGGCATACAGGAAGAGACTCAAAAAGTTTTACCTTCTCTGTACAGTGTCTGGAAAAATTACTTAAGGATAAGCTCCAGCAAAATAATGACAATAATCACTAGCACTTATTAGGGCTTTCCAAATGCCAGGTACTATTTCAAACAGTACACAAGAACTAATTTCAATTAAGGAATTAAAAAGAAAAAACAACTAATTTCACCCTCACAACTACCCTGAATTTATTTACTATATTTATCATCATAATCCCCATTCTATACACAGGGAAACTGAGGCATAGAAAGATTAGTCAACGTGTCCAGGGTCATGCAGCTACTATGTGGTGGCCCTGGGAGTTGCACTGAGAGTTGGCTCCAGTCTGGCACTTCACCACTGGTATGTATCACCCCTTGGAGCTAGAAAGGATCCAAGGAGGGGAAGTCAAGGCTGCAGTGACTCTAACCCAGGAGAAAATGGAAAAGATCTTCCAGGATGACAGTCATTCCTCGGATCTAGGAAACAAGCATCCCAAATTAGAACAAGCTTCGGGAAGTACGGCTTTAATTCAGAGGAAACTACATAGTCTGAACAAATAGTGGATTAAGAAAGTTGGATGATCTTATCATGGGGCAAAGGAATATGCTTCTTTCATGAACAAATGTTTAAAAAGACAGTTAAAACTCCATCAAAACCAAGAAACTGTACAAGGATGTCATGGTTCAAATGTGAAGCACACCAAAGAGGGGGTATGATTGGAGCCATGGATGAGGTGTAAGAAGAGAGAATCCCGTTGACCTTGACACGTGGCCCAGTCTCCTTGGAGGGGCCCATGTTGGTGGCAAAGGATCACATTTCCTTCTCCATGGGTTGAGTTACATCATGTGGTTCAGATCAATATTTACATAATCATGGTATTGTACACACTATTTATTGAGTTTTGGATTTTAGAACCAACCTTTAGACAAACTCTCAGCTATTGTTCTAAATAGAATGTGGGTGATGAAACCTTGACGTGGCTGAAAGAGAGGGAAGAGATGGAACGAAGCAGAGCGGCCAGATTTCTCCACCAAAGATGATGCAAAGTCCAATATTGTCTAAAGTTGACAGATCAAGAGATTTTAATGTGTTGTTTCTCAACCTTGGCACTGTTATGATTTGGGCTGATAACTCTCTGTTGTGGGGGGTGTCCTGTGCATCGTAGGATGGTTAACAGCACAGCCAGCCCCCACTCACTAGATGTCAATAGTACTCCTCAAGTTGTGACAACCAAAAAAATCTCCAGGCATTGCCAAATGCCCTCTCCCCAACACACCCAGGAGGATTGCCACCAGTTGCGAACTACTGGTTTAGACTTATGAATATAATCATTAGAAGAACTAAAAATAAAATAAAACTAACAAAAATTGGGAGAAGGTGGAGGTGTTGGAGATATTATAAATAAGCTAAATCATTCATCTCTCATAGCTCTCTAAGTTATAAAATTTTGGTCTAAAGTTGATAAATCAAGAAATGACAGTATAATTTTAATGTGGCAACATTTTGAAATTATAGTGTGATATTATATTGTGATATATCTGATATGTACATATGTGTGATAAAGAATGTGTGTGATAAAGTAAAAAAAATGAACCTACTGGTAGCCAGGCTGCAAGAGGACACAGAATTGAAACAGAGGCCACACTTCCAGAACTGGGCTGTGACTCCCATACTATAAACCCTCCCGAACCACGACATGTGGCAAACCAAGCTTTCTCAGATCTGTATTCTCAACTAGACCATGGTCGTGCTGACCTCCTGGTAACTCTGCTTGGACTCGAGTGTTCCAAAAACATGACACTGGCCCAGCAACTCACCTATTTACAAATTGACCGATGCTCCCAAGACCATCCCACGAGGAGCCTGTGGAGGAGGGTCTGCTGGTTCCTATAATTTTGCTCTCCCTGACTCCTCCATCTGAGATGTTCTGTGGTTTCCTGCGTGTTCTCTCTTGCAAGCTAAGGCACCCAACTATGTGTGACTGCAAGTGTGTTCCTGGTGGTCTTGGGCTGGCGAGCTTTAACATCTGAAACCTTATTTAAAATTTAGAATGTGGCCCTATTGGTTACCTTTGTTCTGGCCTGCCCAAAATATCCAATAGGGATACTTGGAACAACATAAAGGGGTAAAATTTGGCGAGAGAGGGGATGTTCCTAATTGATTTATCACCACCCTCTTCCACATTCTGAGGACAAGCCTGGAGGACTAAGCTTTAAGAAGCAGTGAGGCCAAGACTTCCTTCTGCCTTTGAAGAGGGAAGCCTTGAATTTGTACCCTACTCTAAGAAGGACTGCTACATGCTTCGTGCATTTGTTTTACCATAACATAAGTGGCTCTGGTGTTCCCCATTGTGCAGGAGGAGAAGCTGCAATTGAGAGATTCAGTGACTTGCTCCAGGCCTCCTTCCTGAGTCCCGTCTATGTCCAACACGGGTTCCTCTGCTTTCCCCGGGCCAGCCTGGGCCAGGGAGGGCAGATGGGGTGCGAGGTTCCTGTGTGGTTCCATGGAGACCTGGGGTGGGAGTCGGTGAACCAAGGGCCAGTGGAGCCACGTTCTCCTGATGGGATATGCATGGCTGGCCCTGCACCCCTGTCACTCAGAACCTTCATGGCTGCCATCTCCACACCTCCTGGAGGGGCATCACTAAGTTGCCACCAGGAAGGACAGGCTTCCCCTTCCTTCCTTCCCACACCCACTTCCCCACAGAGTTTTGTTCCAACAGGTACCTTTTCTGCATGGCTGGGTCACACAGCACTCATGGCCACTGGGGGACACATGCTGAGACCTACAGCCTTCATGCCCAACAGCCTGGCCCACTCCCACCACTAACCCACCTGGAAGTTTCTGCTGGGACTTGGGGCCCATGAAGTGGATCAGGACGTTAGCACCTTCTCTGGCACCTCTGGGACAAAAACTTATTTTCCCAGCCGCATGATTCTGCCTTGGTTTGGGTTTCAATTGAGACACATTGTGTAGTGTGGGGGAGCCCGCCATCCGCCATCCACCATCTGCCATCCTCAGGGAGCGCCATGAGGAAGGAGAGTGAGGGAGACCCTGGACTTACTGCTCCTGCCAGTGGCAGATGGAGCCTGGCTAGGTGCAGGCCCCCCAGCAGATTGGGTTCAGGAAGGAAAGAGTGTTCTCACTATTCCAGAACATTCCATCCACACAGGCTGCGGTTCAGAGGCCCCTGTGATGAAGAGTCCAAGAACAGCCTGAGATAACCATGCAGCTCTCCCACAGTTTCCTGCGGGGGTTATCTTCTGGGACCATGTTGCCCGGTTTCTGGATCTTCTCCCCTTGCTGTAGCTTCTGCCCTTCTTGGGAAAAAAAAATTAAAACAACCGGGAGCCCCGATGCGGGTATTATTCAGATAATTCCCACCAGGACGCTCTCATTGTTCTTGTCTCATGCAACACTTTCCTGCATTGCCCAGGTGACCGAAACCAACATGGGCTCCTTTCCTGAGTAATCTGACGGTGGAGGGGAGCATCCAGGTGTCTTAGATCCTCCACACATTTGTCGTCATGGAGAGCCAGCCTTCGTGGCCGAGGGGAAGGTGAGGCACAACTGCTGTGGCCCGGCTGCCCGATTCCATGAACGATCAGTTCCAGAAGCAGAAGGGGCCATTTTGCTTACATTTCTGGTGCTCAGACTTAATAAGAATTGGTCATTCAACCACTCACCTATTTAGCGCTGTCTGCCGAGAGTGTGGAGCTACGAGTCCGTGGAATTTATAATCCGGAGAAGTCACCCCTGCCAGTACTTCTCCACAATGGACTAGTGGGCAGAGAGCAGGAGAAGGAGAAGGGAGACATTGCAGAAACACAGGCAATTCCTGCCAACACACGCTCCCTTTCAGGATTAGAACATGGCCCTTTTTTTTTTTTTTTTTAAGAATTACAAGGAAAGATGAACTATTTTCAAGTTGATTAAACTCACTAAAGGATAAAAATCCCAAATTTGTCTGTCTACAGATGGAGACAAAGAAGCTCTTTTTATCCTAGCTCAGGAAATGGTAAAAGGTGCGACTTTCCTAAGCTCCCTGCTCTTATCAATGGTGGCAGAAAGCTAAACATTAGCCTTTTTGTTAATGAAGGTTAATGAAGGAGGGTTTGCACAACTCAAACATCAACGTAGGTCAGTTTCTAACGTCAGCTGCTGAACCACGCACTCCTTTCCGTCTCTCCCAAGAACTCTCATGGAGACCAAATAAGACTTCTCCTTGCTTATCTGGGCTGGCTCACCCCCCAGGCTGGCCCTGTGTCCGCTGGGGGTTGACTGCCGACCAGCTCCTGAGATCTGTAGGCAGTAGGAGTGTGTTTTCTAAACCCCACGGTTCTCAAAAGATTGTTGTCCAAGTGGGAAAGGCAATCTGGGAGCTGTTGTGTCTGGGCGCACTGAAGTGCCTGGGGCATGTCAATAGCTTTCGGGACAGTGCAAAAGACCATTGGAGCGCTTGGTTCCCCAAAGCAAGGCTCTCGGGCTGGCTGTACCCAGGCTTGTCCCCAACCCTCCTTCCTCCGCAGCTTGAGACACCTGCCCGTGGGCCCCCTGACCCCATTCCCCTTCACACTCCTCCCACCCGTCTTACTTGGGTCCTGGCCTCAGGCTGGAGCACTTGCCCTACATTCAGGCGCTTGGCTTCTCAAATTGCTCCTTCTGCTAGTCCACTTCTGAAAATGGGCTTCCCTCTTGTTTTCAGAGGCTCGATTCTTCTCTAGGATCCAGGCCAGGATGCTAGACTGTGCCCCCAGGGTGAGCTTCCCAGTCTATCCTCGGGAGATCTGGCCTTGGTCACCATCACGCCCCCTCTGCCTAGGGCTGATGTTTTCTTCCTGATCTGTGGCCTGCAGCCTGCAGCCTGCTGTGACCTTCTCCCAGCCCAGCTGCCTGCCTCACTGGATCCTGGACTCCCTTCCCCTCCTGGGTCCCATGCTAGGGCTCCCCAGTTCTGCATAGCGGTAAGCTGGGCTTCTCACTGCTAGCCTGGACTCCCCCATCCCTGGCTGTGTGCATAGTGCACTCTGCTTCCAGGCTGGCCTTCTCTCTAGCCCCGGGGCCTGTCTGCCCCTCATCGCTGCCCTGCCTGGGGCACAGGGCTCAGCTGCATATCGTGTCTGGTCTCAAGAACCACACCCAGAGCTGCTGATGGCCGCATGGCCCTGGAAGCACTCCTAGCGTGAACCACAGCTCACTCTTTGGGGGAAATAGTGCATGCTCTTTGCCTTAGTGGGTTGGAATTTCCCAAGAGGAGGAGGTCTCCTCTTTTCCTTTGAAGAACAACATAAAATTAGAATATTTGTACTGAATGCTGTGCACCTAAGAAGGTCTGTGTTCTCATGGGCAACTGCTACTCCAGGGCCGACCTTGGGGTCCAGAGGCTCTCGTCCACTGACCAGCCAGATGTGAGGATGCCACATTGAGGTTCAGAAGGTGCCCTGACGTCCTTTCCAAGTCAGGGTGGGACACGTGGGCCAGCGACCAGCACTGTGTCTGCCCATGGCAGGCCTTCCCGAAGTGTTGGTTGGATGGAGAAATGCCCAAGGGATGGGAGAAGAAAGGCAGAGGAGAGAAGGAAGAGAGGGACAGGGTTTCCACACCCACCTGCCCCAACCCATCCATGAAAGGCAGAGTAATTGCCCCACCAGACCTGAGTAACTGCTCTTTTCTGGTTAAGGGTACTGGGGACAAATGCAGTCCTCAGGGCAGAGGATCAGGAGATTTCTGAGGGCATTTGGTAAGTGTCCCTCCATAACTCCCTCCCAACGTGATCTGCCACCTCCTTTCAGGAATCCTTTGCTCCTACCAAATTGATGCCTCTTAATCCCCAGAGCGAATCTCGTGCTTGCTGCCCCTGCCCCTCCTCCTTCCCCTCCTCACCTCCCTCCAAGCCTATCCTCTGACTCCCAGGAGCAGGAGTTGGTGAGGAGAGGGGGTCTTTACTGGGGCTGCCATAACACAGTGCCATAAGTTGAGTGACTTTGACAACAGAAATGTGTTGTCTTGCGGTTCTGGAGGCTGGAAGTCTGAGATCAAGGTGTCGTCTGGGTTGCTTTCTTCTGAGGCCTCTCTCCTTGGCTTGTAGATGGCCATCTTCTCCTGCATCTTCACATCATCTTTCCTCTCTGCGTGTCTCTGTCCAAATTTCCCTCGTTTATCAGGACACCAGTCATTTTGGATCAGGTCCCTCCCTGCTCCAGTATGACTTCATCTTAACTAGTGACGTCTGCAATGACTCTATTTCCAAATAAGGTCACATTCTGAGGCCCTGGGGGCTAGGAATTCAACATATGAGATTGGGGGAGGGACACACTTCAACCTGTAGCAGAGGGCCTGGGCATCTTTGACAGCAGAGGTCACAAGGGAAGGGGTGTGCATGTCCCAGGGACAGCTGCTCATCATCACACTGAGCTTGTCACCTTATTTCCATCTATTTCTTAAAGATATTCATGTTTAACTTGAAGGTGGATAAAATCTGCCCCAAGAGCTGAAATCTCCTGTCTTGATTCCACGTTCTTGGTGGGACTGTGGTGGGACTGTTCTTGGACTGCCTCCAAGAACGAGGAGGCAGGAGGCAGCGTGCCGTACAGACGGCAGGGGAGAGCCTGCTCCAGAATCCGATAAGCATCCAGAGAAGGAGAGGACATGTTCCCCAGGAGAGCAAGATTGACTCTGGGCCAACAGTTGGGAGGGTTGGATTAGGGAAGCTTGAGGGCGTGAGGAAGGAAGAAAATGAGGAGGATGGGGCTGGGGCGTGTTTAAGGATGGTGAGTGGCCCAGGTTGGCAGAAGCTGAGGATGCCTGTAGGGCATGTGGCGCTGGGATCCCATTAAGGAGGGCTACAGCGGCCCTGCTACGGAGCCGGACGTTATTCTAGAGTCAGGTCAGTGCCATTGGGGGTTTTCAGTGTGAAGTGTGCATGTGAAAGTGAGGTTTTCAGATGACTAATCCACGTCAGAGTGTCACAGACAGATCAGGGCGATGAGAGAAAGGCCAGTGGCAGCCAGGAGCCCTGGGGTCCAGGGGCAAAGCCAGGAGGTGGAGGGAATGAGGTAGGAGGCGGGAGCTGGGCCTGGGCGTGGCCAAGTCAGAGGGAGCCATCAAGGAGACTACCCGTGTGGAGCAGTCTTCCTGGAGAACTGTCATCATATTGATGGGAATAGGGACGCTTAGAGGGAGGGAGGCATTTGCTATGGTTGAAGCTTCTGGAGGAATTGCAGAGCAGCAACCGAAGGCAGGTCTGGAAGCGAGGAGACATGGGGATAGGATGGAGTTGTAGATTTGGGGGTTGTTCCTGTGACAGAAACTTCAAGGGGCAGAGAGGGCAGTGATGGAACCTGGGAGACTCCACATTCAGTTGATGGGGCGAGGAAGGAAGGAGGAGAGACAAGTGAACAGAAGGTCTTAAGCTCCCTGAGCAGGGACCATTTCTGTCACTGTAGCCACAGCCATGTGTTTGGTACACAGTAGGTGCTTAATAAATGTTTAGTTAGTGAATTCTGGAGTTAGGAAAACTGGGACAGAGCCTCAGCAGCCAAGTTTGAAGAGTAGTTTAGGGAGGGACAGTGACCAACCTTGGAGCAGCTCATGGAGACCATTGTATGCTGCATAAATTGCCACAACCCAGGTGGCTTCAAACCGTAGGAATTTATTCTCTCATGGTTGTGGAGACCAGAAGTCCAAAATCGAGGTGTAGGCCAGGCTGCAGTCCTTCCAAAAGCTCTAGGGAGAATTCTTCCTGCCTCTTCCAGCTTCTGGTGGCCCCTGACGTTCCTTGTCTGGTGGCTGCATTGCTCCAAGCTCTGCCTCCGTCTACACCGGCTTCTTCCCTGTGTCCCTCCCTGTGTGTTTTCCCTTTCTGACTCTTTCAAGGTGGACGCCTGTCCTTGGATTTAGGGCTCACCATAATCCAGGATGATTTCATCCTGAGATCCTTACCTTAATGACATCTGTAAAAACCTTTATTCCAAATACGGTCACATTCTGAGGCTCCAGGGAGGCGCATCTTTTGGTAGGGCCACAATTCAACTCAGTGTCATCACAGATTGACATTTCTGAGAGTGAAGGAAGAGAAAAAAAATATATGGAGATCAACGATCTGTTTCAGACTTTGTTTGGAAGTGCCAAGGAAGGAGAGGAGAAAGAAAGGTGGGAGGTGTTGGAAGCAGAGAGGGATGACTGAGGAACAAACCCTTCCTTGGAGCAAGTTTGGAAATCACTGCCAAGGCTGCTTTGTGTTCAGTTTTAGAAAGAGCAAAGTAATACGATTGAGAAAAAAACCCAAAAAATTTGCTGAATTTTTTTTGCAAAATTGTGGTGGCACGGGGTGTCCCATCGGGCTGTATGCAGACACTTCTACTCCCGTTTCACTTTCAACATTGGATTCGTTTCCCGGGGCTTCTGTAACAAAGTACCACAAACTGGGAGGCTTAAAATAACAGAAATGTATTCTCTCACACTTCTGGAGGCCAGAAGTCCGAAATCAAGGTGTTAGCACCTGACACCTGTAGGAGAAAATCCTTCCCTGCCTCTCCAAGCTCCCGGTGTTGCTGGCAATCCTTGGCGTTCTTTGGCTTGTACAGCGTCATTCCAATCCCTGCCTCTGTCATCACATGGCTTCTTCCTGGGTGTCTGAGTCTATGTCCTAATGCACTCTTCTTATAAGGACACTAGTCATGTTGGATTAGGGCCCACCCTAATGGGGTGTAGTTAATGTACTTAACTAACTACATCTGCAGCGACCCTATTTCCAAATAAGGTCACATTCACAGGTACCAATGGTTAAAATTTCAACATAATTTTTAGAGGGACAGACAACCCATAACAACATGTTCTACAGAGCTCGGGAAGTTCTGCAAAAGGCGTAGACATAGCACCCCAAAGAATCCAAGAAGCTTGACTGGAGGCACAGAGGAATCTGATGTCTGAATATAATACACCCAGAGGATTCCTACGTGGCATGAGATCCCAGCAACAAATAGCAGTGGCCCATACAGTGTATTTTATCCATGGGTGACTATAGCTTCCATGAGAGGAGATGCATTCAGGACATCTGGGAGAATAGCACCAGCACACTCCTCCCCACCCCTCTGTCCTTGCCTCCTTCCCACCACCCAAGACTCTCTCTGACCACCTTCTACATCACAGTGGTCATGCTGGCCATGCCCAGTTCTCAGCGTCCACAATTGAGGACAAGAGATGGAAACTTTTTTTTTTTTTCCAGTTTCAACCAGCTCTCAGTTTCTTGGCTTCCGCTGGAGTCATAAGTGAATGAACTGAAAAGATGTTTCCCACATAGGCAGCTGGCCCCAAACTACCAAATGCCAGACATTTCAGAAATACAGAGATGTCTAGACCAGCTGCTCAGAGGTGTGAATAAATTGAAGAACAGGTTGGTAGAGGAGATGGTGCGTTTCTAGCCTGACCCCTAGGAGGACCTCACATCCGTGGATGTCTGGAATCCTTCCAGGACTGGGTGGGAAAATGGAGGTCAACCCACCTGTCCACAGTTTGTCGGGACCCTCCCGGCCATTGTTTGCAGCGAATCAGGCGCCCCCTGGTGGACATTTTTCAATACTCCTCTTGGGAAGGCGTGTGCCGGCAATTCTAGGAATGGTTGGTTCTAAGAGGATGACATAGGCTCAGATTGAGAGGAAACATTAAGATAATCTAAGACATGTCTCTGATTTCAAAGATAAGGAAACGAGGCCAAGAAGAAAAGTGACATTCCCAAGGTCACAGAACTTCTGAGGGCAGAGCCAGGACTAGAATCCTTGGCTGTTTAACAGAACACCAAGGATAATTTAACATCACAGAGAACGTGGTCCTTCCTGCCTCCTCACGTCCTTAACTGGAAAAATCTTAAATTGGGACAGGATTAATTTAAGCTCTTCCCCAGTCCCTGGGTGTGGTTGACAATAGGTTAGTTATTAGGTGGTGTCAAGGAAAATTGGGGAAACCACAATATTTTAATCACCTTTTTGAGAGACTTCTGCTCTCATGTGCTAATTATCTTTTAGAAATTGTTTTTCTTTTTAGTCAGTGACAATGTCAAGTTTCTCACTGGGATTTTTTTTAATGAATATTCTGGAGGGGGGCGCTCTTATAGAAAAGACTTCTTGTAGAAAGCATTGCAGCCTGTCCCCTCATTTCTCAGGATTGGGTGGGGAAATCGCCATTCTCAAGACTTGCTGGTGTTTGCCCTCCAGTCACAAAATCCTACATTAAATTAACAGAAATTCCCCCTCCCTATTTCTAGGATATGCGAATGCCTTAGAGACTTTCATTAGTGGGGACCACCCACCAGTGCCGTAGGGGTGTCTCCAGACCTGAAGATGCAGGTGGTTCTTGCAGACGGAGGGAACACAACTTGTTTATGGAGCTAGCAATAGCTGGCATTAGTTATTTATACTCCATCTCTTTCCAAAAAGGCTTGGAAGTTGCTACAAGCAAACCAAATGATATATATGGCAAGGTTAATGCAACAAAAAAAACCAAGATGGTGCAAGGGAGGAGGAAGCAGATACAGTAAGCGGAGCCCAGGTCACGACTGAGACTTATCCTTGGATTTGGCTCTGAACTTTGTAGTAGCTACTGGGTTGCATAATATTCATCATCAGAAAGAGGGGAGCCAGCAATCTTTTAAGGGGCTTTCCCCCATGGCATTATATTCTACAAAAGGAATTCTTCCTTGGATCTTCAATTGGGCACTTTGGGTGACAAAATAAGGCCCTCCCTTGACAATGATTTCAACCCAAATGCAGAAGCAATCTTCATCCAGCTGCTTTTTGTAATGACCTCAGTTAAATCTAAGGGCATAACAGTAAACACGAACACGTTGGAGCAACTCTTCTAGGTCCAAACTAATGGGGTCCGGGTAGGGGCTTTCCTCGTAAGCGAGCGTCATGAAGGGATGGAACATAAATCCATCTGGGACTGGAGACCATCGCCAGGCGTGGCCAAGCAGATGGTGGGGGCCTCCTGAGTTGCACGGAGCATTCTTTGGGAGCGTAGCTTCAGAACCTCTACACATGCATACGAGTCAGTGCTTCAACAGCTTCATCCCAGGCTGCTCCAGGTGGAGGCTGGCAGGGCGATCGTCTGCCTCCATTCGTCTTTGGGGATGACCCTCATTTAGGGACATAGGAACACAGCAATCAGTCTGTCCTTAAGTACTTGAGATGCTCGAGCTTTATCGCCTACAAGCACTAGTGGAAGTTGCAGTTTTTATCAAACTCACCCTCCTGCAGATGGCCGGTGATTGTGTGCCAGAAAGCCAGGCTCAACTCTGAGGATAATGCAGCCCACATGGGGAGCTGCTTGCCTCGCTGACTTACAGAAATATCTCAGGTAGCAAGTATTTTTTTACTGCCCTGTTAGAAAAATACGTGCCAAGCACAGTTTGCTTTATGTATCCTTTGCTGTTACCAAAATGGAATGAATGTGTTGAGTGGGAGGGTGCAGATGTCACCCTGGGCATCGCCTCTGGGGGAGTTCAGGGTTCTCCTGATACAGCAGATGCTGCGATAATGATAATCCATAGGGTATTTCAGCATTTTGTGACTTCCAGCAAGTCAGGTAAGTGGCTAACTGACTCTGGCTGCTTCCCCTCCAGCAGTGAGGGAAAGCAAGTGGCTTATGCTTGTTGCTTTAAATACACCCTGCACTCCTGTCCCATGGAGCCCAACTTCAGGAGGACAGTGTACCTGGGGATCTGAGGGTAGCACCTGCAGGACCAGGGATGGTGTGGGAGAGCTGTGGCCCAGGATGTGTGGGCTCCGTGGGGCCGAATGGCACAACTGCATTTCATTCCCCGAGTGTGTCCTTCAGGATGAAACCGTGGGCACGGGAGGCTGAGGGTGTGTGGACGCTCATTAAAACGTTCTTTTCTCCTTCACAAAACAATGGCTCACTGTTCCCCAAAGAGGCAAGGAGTGGACAGACCCCAGCAGTTAGCGGAGGCCTCCGGCTCACTCAGGTGTGGCTGTGGGAATGCCAGGCCTCTGGGCTCACAGCCCGAAAACCCGCCGCGGTCCCTGAGCAGGCCCAGACAGAGGTGAAGGAGGACCAACCAAACTCTTTTCTCCAACTACTTTTATTCTTTCTGTCCACCTGTCACAGAAGCAGGATTAGATGGGATGCCAAAGGGAACACCGAGGAGAAACAAAGCCCCTGTATTAGGTGAAGAAGTTTGTGATCTGCTCAAACAGGAATCTGGCTAGACTTTTCTTTTGATACCACGTCTAAGAGATTTATATTGTTTTAAGTATAGTTTCAATGCTATCTGGAAAACAATTTGAAATCTTGGATTTAGTGCAGACTACTAATAAAAATGACAAGCCACTTCATCCTAAAATGGCAATAGAAATATTATGCAAATCAAAAGTGATCTAAATGCTGTGTGTATATATATGTATACACACACACACTGGTGGTTTATTAGTCAGTGTTACTGCAGGAACAAATAGCCCCAAATTCTTAGTGTTTCACCCCGGGTAGAAAGGCCATGTCTTGGCAATGTGAGACACAGTCACGGTGACACAATGCAATGAAGAAGGCAAGGCCCTCCAGTCCCACGCGGCTCTCTGACACCACCTACCCTCCACTTGTCCCCACTTTCCGGGGTACAGCAGCTCTAGGATGTCTCTGCCCAGTCTTCGTATCATAGGCCCAGGCAGCTCCTTTGGGCCGATGTCCATCTCCAGCAGCTGCAGGGCCTCAGAAACGTTCATGCCAGGAGCAGCCCAGGAACTGCAGAGGTTGGACTGGAAAAGAGAAGATCTGGAGAAAGAGGACGGTCTTGAAATATTTGAAGAGACGGTCACAGAGCAGAGGAATTAGACTCATTTCCTCCTTCCCCAAGAGATGGAAATCGCAGGGAAGTGTATTTGGTTGCACATAAAGGACAGTTTTGTACCACCCGATCTATCTCAGGGAAGGAGTCCGTCCCCGTGGCCTGCGCGGTGACCTGGAGGGACACATCTGAGAGGACTCAGGCCCTGGATGAGCTGGTCAGTGGCCTTCAGGCCTCTGCCAACCCAGGAGCCTGTGGTCTGTGGGGCCGCCGTCTGAGAGCACAGGAAACAGGAGCCGACCTTCCTGGCTTCAGTTACCGTGTCTTCTATCATGTCAGAAAATTCTTTTAAAGGGTGACTGCAGTGTATTTCATGGTTTTATTTTTGAGCCATTTGAATAGCATTTTACATTTTGGAGGGTTTGAGGAAATCCAAAAATCCTATGAAGTTTATTTTAATGTCACATATGTGACAGATCAAAGGTATTATCATAAAAAAATACCCTAATTATCTGGGCTGATTGAATTCTTGTAACCTTTTTCAGAATAGTTCAATGGCCCCAACCAGAGGCCATTTATGGTCCTTTAAGATGTCTTGAGAATGACACGATGTGTTGCCATTATTACACCAAAGTACAGGTTTTCATTTTGTTAAAACATATTTTTATTGTTGAGAAATGATACATAATATTTGTTGTTTTTATCAAAGAAAAAAAAAGAAGAAAAGATTTGTATTAGAGAGGCAAACACGTTTTCCAGATACCCATGATTCATCCACCAAAGACTTTATGAATATCTGTTTCGTTACATTTGTTACATTTTTGGCTGCAACTGAAAAAGAAAGGAAAGTGGAAAAAAATAATCAAAATTAATGATGGCCTTACAAAGCAATGTGAACTTTCTGAAAATGAAACTGGTGTCTCTTTCTAAGCTGTGAAGAATTTATATGAAGGCTATGTTATTTTAAAAGATTCCTTATAGCAACATAAAACTTGAAGTTTCACGTTCCTGATGGTGAATTAGAGTCAATTTGATTAGCTGGGGTGGTGCTGCTGTGTTTCCCAAAGTGGGTTCCTGGTAGCACCAACCCCGCAAGCTGCTCCTTAGCTGGTTCTGTGAATTTTGTGGTCAGAAAAGTCAGGAAAAGCTAAACCCCACTTCTCTGACTTGCAGAGTCATTAACCTCAATGGCGTTAAATGCTCTGAGGTGTCTTATAATAAAGACTCTCGTTAATATCTCTTGCAACGCATTTCTGGAAATGCTGGGGGTAAGATTAAGAGCATTGGGTTGATTGCCAGGAAATTCAGTGCTGGCCCTGATTCTGCTACAAATGGGATTGTAGACCTTGGGCAAGCCACTTCCCCTCCCTGTGCCTCAGTTTCTCCAGGTGTGTATCAGAGTTAGGGATGTGCCATCTGCAGCAGTTGAGTTGGTGTTCACAATTATTCACTCCCTCCTTCCCTGTTAAAGGATTACACACCCCTGCCCTGTTGGCTTTGGGCTTCTCCATGGGGTGTGGTTCAGCCAATGGAACACGCGTGCCTTGGACTTAAGCCACGTGTGAGCAAAAGCTCTATCTAGGATGTATTGTGGGAGCTTCCGCCCACTCTCCTGCTCGAGAGCCAGCACAAGGCTGCTTCTTGAGCCTGGATCCTGAGAAGGTGTGTGGATCAGGGCCACAGCAGCAGACCCTGCAACATAGTGAGAAAGACATGTTTGCTGTTATCACCACTGAGAATTCAGGGCTGTTTGTTACTGCAGTAACGCTGACTACTACATCAGCTCAGATCCCCTCCAGCTCTGACACCCCAACATTCTTAAATGCATCTGACCCCCCCGAGTTGTCCCCTCCAGTCTCCCCATCAGCAGCCTCCTGCACATGACATGCTTATGATACTCCTCCCCACAAAGACTCCAAGTGAACCCTCGTCACACCCCCAAGACTGAGAATCAACAGCCTGTGGTGGTGACATAGCAAGAACCTAAGCCTGCTCACTCCAGGATTTTGACTGGTTTGGGCATTTCCAAAGCCTGTGGGTTCTTGAGCCAGAAATCTAGCGGTCTGGAGGCCTGAGAAGCCCCCTAGGAAAGAACCCATCCAAAGGTAAGAGCCAGCAGATCTTCCAGTCCAGCTTAGCATAATAATACTGTCCAGGCATGGGGGTTCTCGAGTCTTCCAGTCTGCCTATGCTCTAGTGTCTGTGGACGGGGACAGCGGGAGCCAGGGCAGTGCTGAGCTTGGACTGTATGTGACAGAGCTGGGGGACTGCTTTGCCACCCTCCTCAGGGGCTTGTGGCTCCAGAGAGGGAAGTCAGGTCTTCAGCATGGGGAACTGGGCTGTTGATATCTCCTAAGATCGGAGCAGGGAGGTAAGAAGGAGAAAGTGGAGGAAGCTGCAGGGTGGCCTAGAGGCCCATGTCCTGCTCGCTAGGTGTAGAGTGTAAGGGGATGCTTCAAGGGGGCTTGCGGATCCCACAATGGCTGGCATGGGCAAAGCCAAGAATGCAGGTTGTGTTGTTACTGGGATGTGGCTTTTTTACCCTCAGAGGGTGTGGCCCAGCATAACATGCACGGTGACAGCAGTCTTTTAAAACCTGCTCTGTAAATCTGTCCTGAGCAAATTCTTCAAGACACATGAAGATGTACGAGCATTTGGGAAATGCTCATTACAGGGTTGTTCATATATCACAACATTGGGAACAACTTGCATGCCCATCAAAGGAGAATTATTAAATCACGGTCCATTCATCGATGGAGCACTCTACAGCCCTAAAAAATGATAAGCTGTGTGGGAAGGTGTTGCCATTGAAAGACATCTGAGAGACAGTGTGTAGTGACAAAAGCAGGTTCACGATGGCACGTACCACCATCCGCCGTGATTCTTGCAGAGTGGGGAGGGGAATTACAGAACTGCTTCTTTTTATGCTTTTGGACATTTTATAATGAACATGCACTGCCGTAAGAGATAAAACAGTAAGGCTATTTCCATTCTGAAAAAACAAAGTTTTTTCCCAAAGAAATGACTACGGTTGCCTCTGAGTGATGTCTTGGCCTCCTGGCCTCGTGTTACAGTGAGGAGGTCATGCTGCCTTATTTTTCCAGTCGATCTTGGGGTGAAAACCATGCAGAGCAAGTTACTTTGGATCCATGGTAACTTACTCATTAATCTTTCCAGCAGACAATTTTCCACTTTGGCACAAACATAATTGATCCTCATGGCACGTTACTGAAACTTTGGGGCAATATCGCAGTCACACAAATGTAGGTTTGAATCCTGTGATCACAGCTTCCTGGCTGTGAACTGTACGTATGCTGTGGCCTCCGTTTCCTCAGATGACAAAGAGATGGTTGTGAGAACTTCATGAGTGACATGTGATAAGAGCTTGGCACTGTGTGTACATAGCAGACAAATGCAATGAATGGAGCGTGTCTGCATCTTATTTCTTTTTCTGTGCTTCTCCTGCCTGTTCTTTTTTTCCTCTTTAATACATTTTGCTCTTCTGTCTCACTTTTGTTCTAACGCTCATAGCCAGCCCAATTGTCTTCCATAAGTCCTTTATATCCAGATGGACGACAATCCTTCTTTTTCCCGCCCATAGAAACCGAGAGAACAAATGGCCTCGTAGTTGTTTGTCTGTGTCTGCACTGTCCAGGAGGATAGCCATCACCCACATGACATATGGAATCTGAGCACTTGAAATGTGGCCAGTGCGAACTGAGATATGCTGTACGTATAAAATACACACCGATTTCAAAGACTTGGTGAGGAAAAAAGTAATGCAAAATATCTCATTAATAATTTCTGTATTGATTGCAGGATGAAATGGTAATATTTTGGATAGATTGGGTTAAATAGAATAGATAACTAAAGTTATTTTCACCTGTTCTTTTTTATCTTTTTAACATAGCTACTGGAAAGTTTAAAGTTACCTCTGTGGTGTGCATTACACTTCTATTGGGCAGCGCTGGTTTAGATCTACCATGGGAATTTATTTCTCTCAATACACCTCTCATTTGGTGTATTGGGCAATACACCATGGTGGGCCTGCCTGTGGATGATGGCACAGAGGAGACCCAGGGTGATGGTTCTCCAACATGTGGGAGAACTTTCCAGAACGTCAAGCTCTGACAGCCTCTTCTACATCTGCCTCAGAAATCTCTTAGGTGTGCACATAAATATTGGACAGATAAAATTGAACACATCTATTTAGCCAATATTTATTCTATGTATTCTATTACTTGATGTATTCTAAGTAAACTTGACTTCCCAGTCCAAAGACACATGAAACAGGTGGGTTTGAAGAAGGTAGGAAGGCAGGGAAAAGTGGATTGTTAATTTACAGAAAAGATGAATCATAAGCCTCCTTGAGAACGTAAGTGTCCCCTAGGCTTTTCAAACACCACTCGATCAGCTGTGGTGATTTTTCCAGGGGAGGGTTATCCTGACCTGGTATTGAGTCTCTGTCTGTCTTTTAACCCTAACCAGAATAAGCTCCAAGAGCAGGATGCCACCTTAATCGGCTCCTGTGCTCCTGTTGTATGGCTGTGGGTAGTAGAGGGCGAGAAACATCTCATAGGGTTGAATCCTATAAAGGATTTGGGGTTGGGCAGCCTGGCTCTGTCCCTTATTAGCTGCACACTTAAGCCAACTCTTGTGTACTGACTCTATTTTCTTACTTTCTGCATTCTTGATGGTCTGGCATTTGGGGCCTTGATCCTAGACAGACTGCCCCTCCCAGGGCTAGCTAATTCCTAGAGATAGCACACAACTCCCCTCCACGTGTGCCTTTGATATACAAACCAATCAATCCAGAGCCCACACCTTAACTGTCTCCTCTATCTCACATGCCAGGTCAATATCCTGCCTGCCCTGAATCACTCCAGGGCCAGGTACAGACAAGTAAGGAAGGCCCAGAGCCCGCCATAATTATTCAAACTGCCAATCCAAACTGTTGACTCTGCCCTGCCCTGCCTTCCCACAAAAACCACAGTAAGGGCTGTGGGCCATGCTTTCTTCTTTCCTGCCCTCTGCCCCCGACTGACCCTGGTGCTTCCCTGTGTAGCCCTGCAGGGCATTCTGTGCCTCCTGGGGAGCTGTGAGTATAAGCTCCTTCCCTCATGACAGTCATTTCTGGGTTTGCATGTCTTACCATTTCTGATTAAAACACATCACGGGCACATCTTTAGAACATCCTGACTTCTCAGAGTCTTGGCTTCCTCATGTGTAAAAGGTGGGTGATGGTGTCCCCTCCACAGGGAAATCCTGTGTATGAATGTCACTCAGCACAGTGCCCTGCCCCACAGAGCTCAAAACACGGGGAGTGATTTTTAAAAGAAGGTACCTCCTGGGCCCATCCTGGTGGCCTAGTGGTTAAGTTCAGCGTGCTCTGCTTCGATGGCCTGGGCCCGGTTCCCAGGTGCAGACCTACACCACTCTGTTAGCAGCCACGCTGTGCTGATGGCCCTCACACTAAAAAACAGAGGAAGATGCACATGGATGTTAGCTCAGGGTGAATCTTTCTCAGAGAAACAACAAAAAAAGAAAGTACCTCCTATGATTTCATTTTCTTTTTCTGTTTTGTTCCATGACATACTGTTACACCTTTTATTAAACAAAAGAACATAAATAAAAATAAAAATAAAAGTCCCTCAACCTTGGAGGCTACGGGCTCCAGAGTCCAGGCTCCAGTAGCCTCGGGACGGCCTGCATGTGGTTGGCTGTGGGCAGACCCTCCTCTTCCTCAGTCTCAGCCCCAGCTCTGCCCCACAATACTCCTCAGCCCCTTACAGAGAGTGACGACCAATCTCCAAGCCTCTTCTGCCCTCAGCACCAATCAGCCTGACACCCACAAAGGGGAATGAGCTTCCTCTCCCCCTGAGTCACGCTCTTCCTTAAACCTGGTTTATTTGGTGTTGCCAGTGTGGCAATAAGTTAACCAGAGGGCTGGTGAGCAGTGTATCCTGGCCAACACGCAGCAGCTAAGTGGGAACATGTAGTCCAAGCACGCATCCACAGTTTGATCCTCCAACTTCCTTTGTGATCAGAGGTCACTGTGCTTCCCCATGTTGGGCCAGAAGATGCTGCTGTGGTGGGAAGACCAGTGCAGGCCCCAGGACCACGGTGTTCTGGGCTCCTGGAGGCACCAGATATCTCTGTTCACCTTTCTCAAGAAAAGCCAATGTCTGCAAAATGCCCAGTGTAGAAATGATTGACACCAACATGAGCCACTTCCCCTCTGGAGGGAACGGCCTGCTGCCCAGCATGAAGGACTCGGCGGGAGGAGTTCGCACCATCTGTACCTGCACACAGGTATGAAGTCGGGAGCAGGTGTCTCCACGCCAGGTAGCCAAGCATTTCCCTTCTCCTTCCTTCTCCAGAATCTGTTCTTCACAGAGGGCTGTTTGGGAAGGGACCTGGCAAACACTCAAAATAAAGAGTGACATTTGAATATGCGAATAAATCCCAGAAACATGAGATTCCAGATGGCCTGCAGAAGGAAAAAATTTAGAAAGCGACGTTGAACGAAATAAAATAAAATGACAAAAGGAAGCATCCTGGGAGGGAGCAGAGCAGAGGACCTTCCATGGTACAGACAAGGGCACTGACGTCAGAGTTGATCCAAACCTTGTGACCCGGCTTTCCTCATGCGAAACATTTCTTCTGCCAAATTTACGTGATGACATCAGATTTCCGGGTGATTCGGAAGAAATGAAAACACTATGTATTAGCTGTAATTTACAAGGTCGAAAGGAAATTTTTGGACAGATACTTAACTGTATTCAATTACTAGAAAAGTCTGCTTGTAAAATAAGGTAATCATCTTGAGTAACTCACTTTATAATGAAAAAGGGGATTTTAAAACTTTTTTTCCATTTACAGCAGGACGTCTAACTGAAGAAGTTGAATCAGCTTTTCATGGTTATATATTTCAGTTAGCTGCCTTAAACCCTTTCTGGAACAGGGCTGGGTATAATAAATAATATATATTTTAAAGTTAAATCTGGAATATATCACAGTAAGCCAGCTACTTGGGGCCTGGGTCACCATAGGTGTTCAACAGAGAACCTAGATATGATTTGTGTCTGTGTGGCAGGCAGCCTGGTTTGCAAATTTTTAAAAAAGGAAAAAGCAGAGTTAAAACTTGACCCTATCCACTTGCTTCCAGTCTTTAGAGAAGTCTGTTTGTAACTCTCTGGCTCCCACTTTGATCAGATGACGTCCAGAAAACCCCAAAGGGAGTCCACTGATGGGATGTTGTAGGGATGCAGCCATCGGGGCTTCTGAGACCAGACTGGTCAGATCCATTTTCTTGTAAACGAAGCACCCTCCTCTCCTGGGGCCACCCTCCCCCAGAGCCAGACGGTGGCCTCTCTGTAACATTCTCCCAGGCAAGAAAATCTCCACCACACCATTGCCCGAGGGACGAAATTCTGTTGGAAAGTAACAAGACTAACCTAATTCTGTGTCACCGGAATGGTAGAGTGATGGTATTACAGGAAGGGGCATCCACGGTAGACGGGAAAGCTGTGGGGACTGGGTTGGACACAGGGCGGGAGGCAGAAGGCAATAATCTGTGTGTGTCTCAGCCAAAGCCTAAAGCTGGAAAACCCATCCGTTGATAAAGGATTATAAGCCTTGATCAATGGCGGAAAGAAGACAGTTTCATCCTGATCAATTTATGCACTCATGAGAAAACAATGGAAGCGAGCCCATGGAATTTTGCACAGGTAGAATCCAATGAATTTTCATCTACTTAACCCATGCTTTCCTCCCAAAGAGCTCTAACCTACGCCTATCCAAAAAAAAAAAACCAAAACACGTTTGAGAACACACCAGGTACCACTTAAACTGACAAAGGAGACAAGAAAGTTGGAACATTAAGGCTTAAAATAAATGTTGGTCTGTGGAAGCATTAATAAAAAACTGACTACATCAGGCGTGGATCTGTCCCCTGTCTTATTCTGAGTTGAAAATACTAATAAAAAAAAAATAATGTAGCCCCGAAAGTAAAAACCATATTACCCCAGTCCTAAAGATTTCTCCTGTCAGGAAACCCCAGGGAGTTGTCAAAAATAAATAAAATCTAAGCTAAAGAGAAAGTTATTGAGAAGGTGGGATACGGTAAGAACTTTCCATGTGGCAGTCAGGAATGCTGGGTTGACAGATGTAGCTAATTCTGAAAGAATAACTTCCTATTTGAATAACAAGTAAAAGGTGTTTAAAGAGAGAAAGGTTATATTTTACTTCAACAAGTACAGCTTGTGGTGAGTGTTACATAAATATTGATTAAAAGCACTGTGTCATTTTCCTTTGCTCTGACAGATAGAAAGAATATGAGGTCATCAGACTGTTTCCTCAGATCAGGTTCGCTGGAGCTCCTCTGCTGTATTCAGGGGAAACCAGGAGTTTAGATTTTGTATTATTTTAATTCAAAAAGTAGGAGGTGCTTGTTAGCTTGGCATTTGGTTGGGCTTGCAATTTTGCAGCATTTTTAATGACAACTGTGGGCCTGGTGGTGTTTACTATGTAGAGAGTCTGATGTGTTCTTTGGGGCCAGGTCACACCATATGAGCAGTTTTCCTGGAGGTTGAGTCCTGGAGAAACAGTTGACAGGAATATTTCTGCAGCTTCTGAAAGGGCAGTTTACCAGCCAGAAATGGTTAGTGCAAGACTCAATGGAGAGACTGTGCCAGACAGTGGGAGGGACGCCCAACCCAGGAGACTAGTTGTGTGCATAACTTGCCCGGTCAAGCCTTTTTAAATCTCTGTCCTTTATTTCCCGCTCTGTTAGGAAGGCACAGTAGTACCTGCCTTAGCAGTCTTTTAATAGTGATACTAATAATAGTGGTGACAGTGTTACCAATAAAGTAATTATACTTGTAGTGTTCCAGTGTCCACTGCTGTGTACAAAGTACTCCAGCACTACGCAGCCTAAAACAATCATTTTATTATAGTGCCCAATTTTGTGAGTCATGAATTCAGGCATGGCTGGGCTGGGCAATTCTTCTGTTGTGCATGGTGTTGATGGATGGAAGTCCTTGGTGGCACTCAGCTAGCAGCTGGTCTGGTCTGGAGGGACTTTGGTGTCTGGCACCTTGGCAGGGATAGCTGGAAGGCTGGGTTCTGCTGGACTGTGGACCACAGCGTCCCCATATGGCCTGTCTCAGGGTAGTCCCTCTACTTGTATGGTGGCTCAGGGCTCCAAGAGCATGTATCCCCGTGAGCAAAGAAGGGGCATGGCCTTTGATGACGCAGACTCGGAAATCACACTTTTTCTATAGCCTAGTGGGCAAGGCAGTCGGAGACCCCACCCAGATTCAGGCAGAGGGGATACAGACTTACTCTCCCTACCCCCCACCTCTGCAAAGGGAGGAGTGAAAAAATTTTCAGCCCTGTTTTAAAACTACTGCAAGCAGTAACAGCTAACGTTTATTGAGTACTTCCTATGTGCTAGGCAATCTCTATGAACTTGATTTGTATAAGTTATTTCACCCTTACAACAATGAAATCCTATGAAATAGGTATAATAATTCCCATCTTACTAATGAAAAAACAGAAAAACAGAGAAGTTAATTAATTTGCCAAAGTCACACATCTAGTAAGCAATAGTGCAAGGATTTGCACTCTTGTAAGATTGTTTTGAAGTTCAAATAAGATAATGTGTGAAAGGCCTTTTAAAAAATGTGATTTTTTTTATAGCCACCTTGTTCTGAAAAGGATTGAAGGCAGCTTTGTCAAGTGCATCAAGTGGTACATGAAAGCAAGATACTATTGTCTCCCTACTGAGGCCAGAATGACTTTAAGACACATATCTGACTGCCTTACTCACTAGCTTACCACCCTCGACAGTTTCCATTGCCTTAATGATAAAGCCCATAATCCTTTGCAACAAAATGGAGGCAACCCTCTTCCTCAGAATTCCAGGGAAACTGAGCACAGCTGACCTGCCTTTGGGAATGTCCCTCAAGGACAGGCAGATGGCCCAGCTGTACCTCCCTGGGGACTACACTTGGCAGGGAGGGACATGGGGATTTTATAAGACCACAAAGGATGTTTGTGCTGTGTGACGTGTGGGACACATCCTCCCTGCTTCCACAAATTTGCAGTAAAGTCTACATTGTTTACTGAGCCTTCCCTGGCTACGTTACATAGAATTTCAACTTCCCATCCTTATAATTTTTTCCTTAGCACATACCAATTCTTTCTCTTTTTGGACTGTCTCCTTCAGCAGAATGTAAGGTCCATGTGAGCAGATATTTTTGTCTTTGGCTTTATTCCCAGCTGCCGGAAGAACACCCAGAGCATAGTAAGGACTCAGTCATTAGGTGGATTATTTCATTGTTCATTGAATTTCTCATGGCCACAGAGGCCCCGTGTGGCTCCACAGTTCCATCAGTTATTCAGTGGCCATAGGAAGGACTCATTAGTTAAAAGAACGAATAATGTAAGTGGATTTCTTACAGTGATTGGGGTTCGAGGAGAGTTCCATTCTAAATTTTAAAGCAATTGAGGAGATAGGAGGTAAGACAGGAGAGTAAAGATCTTGGAGATGGCTATTCTTGGTCAAGGCTGGGCAGGATGTGAGCAGCAATGGGCTTCCAGAATCAGACCAAGGCCTTGCTATAAAAAGCGAAGCCCCTGGATCCACAGCACCGGCATCCTTGGGAGCTTGCTAAGAATGCTCACGCCCTAGGAGATTTATTTGCACATTAGAGTCTGAGAAGCCCTGGGTGAAGTTGTCCACTGGCAGCCCAAAAGAACTCAGCTCAGAGGATGCAGGTTTTTCAGAGGAAGAGAGAGAGGGAGCCAACTGCCCTGGGAACTCCTTCTCCAGGGGAGAGGAGGAAGGGAGGGGCGAGAGCACAGAAAGCCTGCAGGGTGGGGAAGGAAGGCCTCTTCTGCAGGGGGCTGGGGAGTGAAGGAAGCAATGAAGCTGCTTCAGGTTGAGGCAGGGAGAGGAGACCATACCCAGGGCCCTAAGTTATAGTCACCTAACCTGGCCCCTCTCTAGTGTCCTTCAAGCCTCACTTTGAGTGCCATCCAGTGATCTCCAACATAAACCCGCCCACCCATCCTCCCACCCAGAGCACAGAAATGGCCCTGCCCTCTGCAGTGGATGCTCACCTTCTTTTATTCTTTCTCTCCTGTCTCCCTCCCTTCCCCTTCTCCTAGCAAATTCTGTCCACCCTTGAGGTCTCCACTTCATGGTCACCTCCTCCAGGAAGACCCCCCTGACTAGTTAGCTTTCCCATTACAAGGCCCTAGACCTCTGACTCTTAGAACTACTCATGAAATTACATGTTCAGTGAAGATACTTCCTCACTTGGTTGGAAGCTTTAGGAGAGCAGAGACTACATTCTCAGCATCCAGGCTAGCGCTTGACATAGTAGGGTTCAACATATATTTGTTCAATGAATAAATAAATGAATGGATGAGTGGTCTGTAAAAATTTGCTCAGTTGGTAAGATTTGGTTAATTGGAAAATTACATTTTTTCATGAGCGCTCTGGCAAATGTTTGATTCCTTGCATTCTTCCTGGCTAATAGAACACCAACTCTGTTCGAGTGTTGGGCAAGCCCAGGGGAGGCCCTTCCCCAGCCCCAGGGGGTGAATCATGACAGGGATCCCAGGCCTCTTTCCGGTCACTGGCCTTATGGTAAGGGTGTGACCTAGGTCTGGTCCAAAAGACGTAAAGGAAGTATGCTGGGGCTTCTGGAGGAGATGTTCTTCCCTAATAAAAGTGGGCCATCGGGTGACCAACTTGTCCCAGTCTGCCAGGGACTTTCCAGGAAACCTTCCTTCAGTCCTGGGCAAAGGGGGCTGGTTGGTCATTCTAGGAGTCGACCCTAGGCATTCTTTCCTGTTTGAGACGTTGCTGTGTCTGCTGGCTGCAGCCACAGAGGCATCTTATGACCATGAGGTGAAGAGTTGAAGGGTGAAAATCTAATTTATTGAGAATATCTAAGCAGAAGAGTCCTCAGTGACATCACTGAGCCACATGAGAACAACCCTGGAATTTTCTATTTCCCACTTCTTGTTACGTGACACAATCGATTGTCTTTGTTCCTTAAGCCACTCTCAGATGGGTTTGCCATTACTTGCAGCTGAAAGCAATCCTAACTGATACAATCAATAAACTTCAGGGGAAAATTGCCTGCAAAAATAAGACCAGTGGAGCATAAGTAACGCAGAAGGCGAGGTCTTGGAGTGCTCCAAGTTCTATAAGCATTATTGGTCAACAATGGGAGACATTTGGATCCGGGTCTCAGGGTAGAAACCGCCCTGGCATCTCACTGTCATAGGTGCTGCCACACACACCATCTGTTCAAATATTGTCAAACAGAGAAATCCTGTGTTGAAAAACTCTAGCACAATTCAACTACACGTTTTACCTGCTGCAACAGGCAGGGCCATTATTTGAGAATTTCCACTGAACAAACAAGCCTTCCCATTTCATTTGGTAAGCCATGTGTGCAATGCGCATGAAAAGCTGAGTCACATGCTTTATTTTGTCTTCTTGATGTGCACATTCTTCATGGCCCAACAGAGGTGTGTGTGGTTTGGCTCTGTTAAAAAATTCTCCGCCCTTCCTTGTAAGCTCAGAAACAAAGTGCTCTCTTTACG
This sequence comes from Tapirus indicus, assembly GCA_031878705.1. NCBI lineage: Eukaryota > Metazoa > Chordata > Mammalia > Perissodactyla > Tapiridae > Tapirus > Tapirus indicus. The sequence continues at coordinate 32,954,619 of CM062936.1, read as the reverse complement.
TGTCTCTCAACAACCTTTCGTCTGGAGCCTTCCTGTGAGCTGGATCGACTGAGCTCTTGGAATGTCAAAGGGAGGCTCCCAGAAACGCCCAGGGAACTCCTGCACTTCCCTTCACTTTCATTTACTGTGGGTGTCGTCTCTCCAAGTTAGAAGTCTCCTTCAGTTCTTCATTCCTCTGGAATGGTGTTGGCAGCTTCCCTGGGCAAGGAAGAGCAGCAGAAGATGTCAACTCACAGTTGAAATCAAGTAGACTAATCATCCAGAAGATGCCCTTCATGATATATTCCTAAATGTACCACAGAACCCAAGCAGGGCGTGTACCCTCGGCGCTGTTGATACTTTTGGTCAGCTAATTCTTCATTGTGGGGGACTGCCCTGTGCATTGTAGGATGTTTACCAGCACCTCTGGCTTCTACCCACAAAGTGCCAGTAGCATGTCCTCCCTCCCAGTTGTGACAACCAAAATGTTTCCAGACATTGCCACATGTTCCCTGGCAGGCGAAAATCACCCCTGGTTGAGAACCACAGATTTAGGAGAATACAGAAGTTATAACAGAAGTTGTGAGGTTAATTGAAGCTCACCAACTCCTATTCTAGGGGTGGGGATGCAGATTTGTGAGAGGTTGACACGAGTGACAGACACGGGCAGGATGTCCAATCAGCTCAACTTTTGGTGACTGTGGGGAAAAGGTAGAAAAAAGGAGAAGTCTGTTTGCAAGTCCTCCATCATGTTGGATGAAAACGTCCCCATAAGTCCCAACCCATTTAGTCTGCATTTGATTTTCAAAGATTCCAACCTTCCATGTAACCATGGGCACAGAGGAATCAGAAGCCAGTCAGGGTGAGGCGCAAGTTTGCTGAAGCCTCTGGTTAGGCTGGCTTTGGGGGCCCCACACGCGTCAGAGTCTCAGTGATATGGGAGCCTGGTGGGTCCCTGCAGGTTACAGAGGAAGGCCGGGGAGCGAGTATAAGGAAGGCTGGCCCTGCCCTTTAAAGGGAGTGGATTCTGGTGGGGTAAGCACCTGTGGAACGCATCTGTTGCCCAATTATTCCATCAACCACCAGATGCATATACTGAGCTCTGTACCAGTGTGATGTGACTCTAGGTGCTGGGAACTAGACAAAACCAGGAGCCCCTGGGAGTTCAGAGGCTGGCTGGGGAGCCAGGATACAGAAATGAGGGGAAAGCTGATGAATTGCAAATGCAATCAAGTGGCACAGAGGGTGAGTGCTGGAGGAGTTTGGAGAGGAGGCGCTGGTGAAGCTGGAGGGGTTGGACAAGGATCCTGGGAGGAGGTGGGAGCTGGATGAACCCTGGAGGCTGCGCAGAGCTGGAGAGAGCTTGAATAGACTGAGGAGAGCAGGAGGGCTGGGGCAAGGTGGGGCACACTGGCCTGGGCAAAGGGGCTGAGTGGCAATCCCCATTTTCCTTTCCAGAAACGGTGGCAGAGCTTGAACAGAGCGGGGTGTCATTCTGGGGGACTGGTGGGAGATGAAATGGAGAGAAAGGGCAGGGACAGCTTGGAGGAGCCTTGAATGCCAGGCCAGGAGGCCAAGGTCCTGATATGCAGTCAGGGAGGGAACCACGACGGGGCTCTGTGCAGGATCAGGGTTTGCAAACAACGAGTGAGTGACAGAGCAAGCGGGGTCTGGGCCAGATGGTGGGGGTCCCACTGGGGGCCAGGACCAAGCTCAGCTTACACCAGCCCGCTCCCTCCCTGAGGAGCCAGCCTCTGCCCCGCACCAGCCCCCACATGCTCCCTGGTGGTGTTCCTGGCAGTAAACAAAACCCACCTCCACAAAGGCCCAGTGTGTGGAAAGTGAGGGCCTGCACGTTTCTCAGCGTCACACCCCATTTATCCCACGCGAGAACTGCACCCCCACCTGGAAGTGGGGAGTCGGGCAATTATCAAGAGAATGTGATCGATGGAGACAACCAATTGGGAATAATTAGGTCAAAAGCCCCTCTGTTTCCTAAGCACTAGTTGGCCGTGGTTGAGTTTCTGCCGGAATCATCTGGAGATCGGCCTGGACTCTGCAGGCCCCTGGGCGTGGCCTGGGAACCCACACAGACCCCCTCGGTCCCTCCCGGCTCTGGGGAGGCCAAGGGGGGGCCTCCGATGGCAGGCATTCTGGGGGAAAGAGGGCTGGGAGGCAGCTCAGCTCCGTGCCCAGAAGTCAAGTCCTGGGGGCATGTGGGAAGGTGCCTCCCCTCTGACCCTTCTCATGTCTCTGGACCCTTGAGGTGCTAGGGTGGCGGGAGCCAGGCTGGGTCCCTCCGCTGGCAGCAATTTGGGTTTTCTCATAGCCCCTCACTGTGGGACTCGGTGTGAGGACAGGCAGGAGGGCACGTCTGCAGGACAGGAGCCCGGGATCACCACTTCCTCTGATGCCCGGCTCTGTGTGACAGATCAGGAGCAGGTGGTCCCTGATTCCCCTCCAGGAGATGCTTCTTTCTAGGGAGGATGTTGGGTCCCTAGTGTTCACCCCTGCTAGCTCTCTAGATGTGAACTGAGCAGGGTGGGCTCAGTCTCTATTCCCTGGGACTGGCCGTGTCTGTCACAACCACACAGAGAAGATCTCCTGTCCTGGGATGGACAGCATGCTTGCCAGGCTGCGGGGTCTTGGTGGTGTTTGCTCTGGAATGCCCTCCTGCAAGCAAATGGGCCATCTCATTAAATCCTTCTCATTCAAAGCACAGCTTTTAGGGCCTGCGGGCCAGACAATATCCCAGAGTCTGGGGTATGAAGATAATTGAAACACAGCCCCAGGCCTCCCCGAGCGTGGAATGAAGTGGGAGACAGATGGGCACACTAGCAAGAAGCAATCACGTCGGTGAGTGCTTCACGGCACAGCGGGGCATCCGTTCGCCTGGGGAGTCAGAGCCAGCACCCCAAGAAGCAACCTGCAGGCTACATCAGAATGGAGGACAGGAATCTTCCTCACAAAGAAGGGGGCATTCTTGCAGGAAGAGTCCAGACTTCATGTAGGTGGGAAGGGACTGGTGAGTGCTTGGAACAGTGTGGGTGGGTGGAAGGGGAGGGGCAGGGAGAAGGGGACCATTTTCCATCTTGGACCCCTACCACTCAAAATTCAGATTTCCAGAGAGGCTCCGATGGGCCAGCTCCTGTCCATCCTGTGCCTGCTTTTAGTCCAGGGACGTTACGTTGACCAGCAACCGAGGTCGCATGCATAGGCGAGGATGGTTCCCCAGGAGAAACAATCCAGGGTGCTGTTGGGGAAGGGGGGAAGGTGGATGGAGTGCTGGTCATGGGGGGAGCAGAGGAGGGAGTTTGTCCCCCTAGTCTAGGATGGCCTGGGGAGCAAGAGGAGGTAGAGAGTGAGCAGCCCATTGGCTGCACCAGCAAGAAACCCCAGGAACTAAGGAGGCAAGAGCCATTGGCGGGGCTGGCAGTGGCCTGGCTCTTCTGCTGGGTCTTCCTTCCCAAGGTGGTTGTTGGTGTTGGCCCTCTTTCACTGAGAAAGGTCCACCTTACCAAGGGGCTTATTAAAGCCAATGTATTAATGTTGGCTCGTGACTCTTCACAATCCCACGAGGCAGGTGATCTTTCTTCATTTTACAGATGAGGAAACCAAGGCCTGGAGACTCCTAGGTCCTTGCCTAAGTCCACATGGCTCTAAGATCCCCTTGACATCCATGGTCCCTGCTGAAACTATTGACTGCTCCTCTAGATGTGCTATTTAACTCATTTAACAAATAAATCAGTAAACTCAAGTGTTTCTGAAAATTCCATGGTACACTTTATGGGAACTGACGGGTCCAGGCATTGTCTTAAAACCAGAGCCAGGACCCACCTCATCCGCTAGGGGGCGCTGCTCTTCACCACGATGTCCCTGAAGGCCTGTGGGTATTATCAGCACCGGAGTCTCCCCATGGCCAGGGCAGAGGAGGGACATCTCGTAGGTGGCCATGAAACCCAGGTGGGGTGGAGACACGATAAACAAGCATCATTAGTATTATATTTTTAAATTAACCTTTTTTATTCTTTTTTGATAGGGACGCTACGGTCACATGGTTCAATAATCAAAAGAATACAAGAAGGTGGGGAGTGGAAACTTGCCTCCCTCTGGCCTGCCTCCCTCTCCTCCCCTCCCACTCCCTACCTGTCTTGTGTATCTTTTCAGAGTTCCTTTAGAAAGCGTCATTTACAGACTTTTCACATTCGCTTTCAAGGCTGCCTATCACCTACTCAGGAAACTCAGCATGTTCAGTGAACGTCGAATACACCCTTCAAATCGGAAAAATTTCTGTCTAAGCCACTTGAAGGGATTTGAAAATCCTGTTCTGAAGAATCTTTGCTCTGAGGGAAAAGCATTAACTTCACACCTTTGCTCATTGGATAAATGAAAGTGAGACCCAAACTCTCATTCTTGAAAAACGTAATCTCTCATCTAGGAAGAGATCCCCTGTTTCTTTGGCTCTGAAACGCTGTTGTTTTTCCAACAGTCAGAAAATGCATTAATAAAGCCGGAAGGATCCTTTGCATTTGGAATTGCCTCTGTCATAACAAGATCCCCAGATACCCTGTCTCTTTCCCAAAGATAGGTCCTTTTGTCACTGGTGGTGTTAGCCACTGGAGCTGGTCCTATCGGGCCACTGAAGGATGCACCAGAATGGAGGAGGGCACAAGAGCCGATCAGGAGAGAGAGAGACTGTTCTTGTCTATAAAGCAAAATGAACAGAATCTCCTCTCTCTGCATCTTCACAATCTTGGCATTCACTCAGCAAGAGGTAGTAATAAAACATCCTCAAAGTGGGGCCAGTTCCTGAGAATTTGTAAACGTCACATCAGAGAGGAACACACTCCCTCCAGGAGGTTCTGGATTTCTGACAAGCAGGATAGTGCTCCAAGGAACTTGCGGGGGATGAGGAACAGCCAGTCTCACCAGCACTCAAGACTTGGAAGCCACTATGACCGGCAGAGCAGTGTAAGCACCAGCTGCCTTCCGTGGGGTGTGGAGGTTAGGAAGAGCCCAAGAGACCTGGCTGGGAAAGTGCGAAGGGAGCCCCTGTTGTTTTTCAGGGACTCCAACAGAAAATCTTCTGCCCTTTTAGATTCCTTAACCTCGTAGGCCAGGGGTTGGCACACTGTGACCTGTGGGCTGAATCTGACCCACTGCATGTTTTTATCAATAAAGTTTTATTGGAACACAGCCACACCCATTCACTTATGTACTAAGCAGTTGCAACAGACACCCCCAGATAGCCTGCAAAGCCAAAAATATTCACTGTCTGGCTCTTTACAGAACAAATTTACTACCTGTTACAGGCAGTAAAGAGGGGCATTGCCTGTAAAGGAAAGATATGAGGCATTTTCCCCAGCTATGAGGTTACCTGAGGAGCACAAAGAAAAGAAATACGGCAGGTCGTTTCCATAGAAATAGAAGGAAAGAAGGCAAAAACAGAGTCCCACAGACTCCCCAGCTGGACTCTTGGAGGAAGCTCCAGCCCTTAGAGGCCTGAGTGTGGCCGCCGACTTTGCCTGGACACGCGGGATGGAGTTGGGAATTGTAAGAAGGACACCAGGGCTGCCTCAGGACCACCTGGCCTCAGAGAACCCTCAGAGCTGTCAGGTCTCAGCAGAAACTCTACGGATGTGCGGCCCTTTAATCCTGGCCACCTCGGAAGGGGTCCTCAGAAGATGGGGCTCTTTGGTGCCAGTGTCTCAGGCAAGGTCAGCCACAGACCATCCGCCAACAAGCTGCTCCTCATCTGTCCAGAAGCCTCAGTGTCTGAGGGGACTGTTCCCACCCACAGCTGACTGGGGGTCTCTGAGGATTTCACCCTCTGCCTGGTAAGGAGGAGATGGCCCTTTAGGCAAAGAGAGGGTTGCAGGGGTAGCCCAGCTCTCCTCATGGAGGGAGGGACCACTGCTGAGTTGATGACCCTCCAGGGCTGGGTCTCCCGACTGGGAAAAGCATCACATACCGGTCTCACACCCCAGTCTCATGCTTCTCCTATTTGGGTAATTACAGACCCTCTTCTATTTCTTTTTCTTTGAAAAAATGAACTACATATTTATTGAATTAAACCTTATACATAGCATTATTACAAGGTGCCATGCACTGTTCTAAGTTTTTACCAAGGTTATTTTACCAAAAAAATAACTAAAGCAATCCCCCTAACCATTGACATGTTTCTGCCATGGGATGGGGAAGGGAGAGGGAGGCAAAGAGGATAAAGTGAGAGAGAAAGGGAAGGTGAGAGGTACAGAAGAGGCATGAAGAGGACAGAGTGGAAGAAACGAAGATCTATAGAGAGAGGGGTATGGGGAGAGAAAGGGTGTGCTTTTCATCAAGGGCAGCCATGAGAACACACCTGTAAAAGCTGTGACGCTCTTAAAACCACAGATGTGGGGATTTCCAACACAATGAAGATCTCTTGGTTACAAACAAATCAAAATACAGTCTTCCCTCGATGTACACATTCATTGCATTCCTGGAAAATAAAATGCAAAATTAACTTTATGCTCATATGGAGTTAGTTTCTAGCTTCAGACGCTCATAAGAAGGTTTTCACTTACATCAATGGTGCGTGGGACAAGGGACAATTTTCTGTTGAAAGCTATTGTTCTGTGCCTGGCAGGTCCCTGGTTCCTGTCCCTTAGATGCCAGGAACCCTCTTCCCCACTCCACCCTAATTGCGCCAATCGAAAATGCCTCCTCCAATTTCCAGAACAACCCCTAGGGGGCAGTACCGCCCCTGTTGAGGACCACGTATCTATTGGATACCTTCTCCCGGGCCAGGCGTGCGCCAGACTGGGGAGGAAGAGGGGCCAGGGAGCATAAATCAATCCAACTTGGAGTCCAACGCTACACAACATGTTTGCTCATTAAATTAGGGTTGCCAGATTTAGCAAATAAAAATATTGCATGAGACATACTTATACTGCAAATTATTTGTTGTTTATTTGAAATTCAAATTTAACTGGATGTCCTGTATTTTATCTGGAACCCTACCGATTATACGAAGACCATAGGGATGTGATGGGTGGGCCGGCATAGGGACCGAGAGGACTCAGAGGAGGGGTCTGCAGGGACGGAGACCGTTTCTGGCGTTGGAGCGGCCCTGCCATTGGCAGAGTTCTACATACGCAGCAGCAACTTGAATGCTCACACCAATCCATGGGGTGGACATCATTATCCCCAGCTCACTAGCAAGGCCATTGATGTGCTAAGAGGTCATGTGATTCTCCTCCAAACACACATCTGATAGGGGCAGGAGAGGGGACGCTGACATAACTCTCCCCATGACCGCCTGCAGGAGGGTTGGGTGAGGGATGTCGGGAAGGTCGGGCATGGAGGATGGTGGTGGAAAAGCCTGCTGCTGGACATGGCCTTTCACAGGAAGAACCGAGTGTCAGAGAGCCTGATTTAGAATTGGGGTTTAGCAAGAGAGGCTTAGAAGGGGTGAAGGTCTGTGTGGCTGCAGAAACCAGAAGCTGCCTAGAGTGTGAGGAGAGAATTGTTTTCAGGTTTCCTTGCACCAAGGAGTCCAGCCCACCTGGAAGAGAAAAGGGTGAGAGGTGTGCACTTTTGTAAGGAAAAAACTTAAGGCACCCCTTGGCAGATGCCTCCAGCCCAGCCCGGCACCTAGAGTCCCGCACACTCACCTTCCTGGCCCTGTCACCACCTCCTTTGAGCCTGAGCTCGAGGACTGTTCAGGAAGCCACAGACCTAGTGAAAAGGTTGTCCCATTCAAGACCTAGGTTTACATCTGGCTCGTCGCCAATGGGGGTGCTCTTCCAACCGTGGGGTGAACAATTCCACTCAGTGGGGTCCCCAGCGGTCTGTCTTCAGGACGGGGAGGTGAGGCCCCTCTTAACACTCAGACATACAGTGACACACAGCAAGAGAGGACAAGGAAGATGCTGGAATCAGCAGGCTCCATTCTTAGCTTAGGTGTGTTCTATTTGTACATGGCTTAACTGGACCAGTTTTCACTGAAACTGATTTCATATCTTTGGGGGATGAGTTCACAATTAGTCATGGAATGTTCTCTCAACAAACAGTAGGAGAGAGACTGGCCGTGGGAGCTGGAGGCTGAGTTCTCCCTTTGGGAGCAGCTTGGGTCGGACGCTCAGAAGATCGCGTCCTGTCATTTGTTATTAATATACAAATGGTCTATATATAAAAACAGATACAAAGCTGGTTTTAAAAGTTTCTTGAGAACATCTCCCTTACCTATGAATTTCCTTGATAAGCCTCTTTTAGTTTTTTTAATAGACAGTCTAAAGGTAAACTTAGTTCAGCTCTTGTTAAAATAACTAAAAAGTAATGAGGTCTTGCTATATGGATCCTAATACAGGGCTGGACATTTCAAATATAGATCCAAAGTTGCACATAACCAGGGTGGGAAGAGCTGAGGGGAGAAAAAGAAGCTAACTAATAGTCATTCCCCAGCTTGCAAATGTTAACCAACGGGCAGGACATTTAAACCTCTGAGCCTCAGTTTCCCTTACTGTGCAATGGAGAGATGAGATGCACCATTGTCTCCCACCCGTGCATGTCCATTAGAACCACCCTGGTGAACTTTTTAAAATATGCATGTGTGGTCCCCACTCTGGGGGATTCTGGCTTGCTGGGCCCCAGACAATTGTGGGGTGGGGAGAGAGAGAGGAGTCTTCGGTATTTTTGAAAAGCTCCCCAGGCAGTATGTGTGGAGTGGCTCGTTCCAACTTGTGACAATTTTTAAATTTGGGGGAATTTTGTGAGCTGATTGTTAAATGGTCATTATTAAGAATTTAAACATATAAAGTTACAATTAAATAAATTATATTTAAAACAAAGGTAATAAATCCTCAAAACTCATCACTTCCTAATTATTTTAGTATGTTTTACTGTTACCTATGCTCGGCCATTGTTTGCATCTCTTGTTATCTATAGAGTGGAAACGTTGTATAACATGGCGTGCTACTTCCCCAGTTCCCCTGGGTGAGTCACATCCCTAGCTTGAAATCAGCTACTGTGGGAGCATTTACACCACGGAAATTGGCAGATGCTACAAATCAGTGTTCTTTCCCCTGATGATCCAGTTGTTGGACATTCCCCAGCACACCACTGTCGCCAGTGTGAGGCAGGGTTAATTCAGAACCCCAACACTACAGCGATTACTGGCTCACTTTTTAAAATTTTGATCTGAAGATTATGCTGCTAAACTTTCACTTGCTGCCATGCTAGCGCCTCCTGGGGTGACCGGCTTTGTGGCCACAATGTCTCCTTCTCCACGCATTTCTTTTGAAGGAAAGACGTGTTTGCTCTGCTCTCCCCTGGCGCTGAAGAAGCAGGTGTGTTTGTGCAGGCCTTTAAGGTATCGTTAAAGCAAATAGGCTCGATAAAATCTTTTCTTTTCTCTTTTCTTCATTCTTCTGTTACTCGTATTGATCCAGGTCTTTCCACAGGCACAGAGTAGGCTGGCTGTGTTTGTACATTTCTGCAAATAATCGTGGAAGCCTATTGTATAGAAACAGGCTCTGTTACAATGAACCATAGGCAAGGGGGGGCCAGCGACTTCCTCTCCTTTAAGATGTTGGTGTTTGGAAGATTTTCACTGAAACTTTTCTCCGTGACTCGGCTTGGCTCCTTTGTTGCTGTATTTGGAATGTACACCCGCTATCGGCAGGGTAATAACACTGGGGGGAAATCAATTCTCTCACTGGCCTTTTATGGAAAGTTCAAGCTTGTCTTGGGTTGGGCACTCTCCTTTTCAGCCTCGGGTATGTTTTCTGGCGTGTTAAGAGAATAAGGCTGTGTGAACAGATTGTGTGTAAAGTGCTGAGAGGTTAGTTGGTGTTAAAAGTGAGCCCTGCCTGTTGCTGAGGTCTTTGAGGTTCCCAATAAATGACACGCTCTTCCCTACCCAAGTTCTGAACCAATTGAGAAATGAAATAAGGGAGTAAGGCGACCCGAACATCATCTTCATAACGGATAAAGTCTCAGGGGGAGGATATGGCTTATATCCGTGGACAAACAAGCTCCCAAATACCGAAGCTGTAATTTAGGCAGGATGTATGGTGGACCTGGGCAGGCCACCTTCTGCACCCCCACCCCACAGGGAGAGCCCACCCCTGGGGGTACAGCTCACTCCTGAGAGGAAACCGACAAGAGGGGGCTCACTGCTCATGGCCTGTTTCCCCCTTTCACATGTACCAATCAAGAAGGAGTGAGTGATGGGCAGAGAGAGCCAGGAGTTATGCTAATGAGCTCCCCCACCTGGAAGGAATCCTGAGGGGCTTCCCACAGCCCCCCACCCCAGCCCGGCCTGGCCAGCAGACATGGCTAACACATGTCCTTGCCCATAGTAGCTCTGGGAAACTCCTTTATCTGAAAGCTGAGCCCTGCCTGTGTTAGACCAGGTTTACAGAATGGAAAAGGGAGACCCATCCCGTGGTCATTTCAGAGTGCTTTTGGGAAGAGAACAGGATACTGTAATTAAAGTTGGCTATCCCTACAAAGTCAGAGGTTCTGACGTTCTTCACCCTTAAGTTACTATACTGGGCTGAGAAGCATCCTTCCAAAATTCATGTTCACCTGGCACCTCAGAATGTGGTCTGATTTAGAAATAGGGTCTTTGCGGTTAATCAAGTTAAGATAAGGTCATCCCGGATTAGGGTGGCCCTAAATCCAGTATGACCGGTGTCCTTACAAGAAGAGGGAAATGTGGACACAGAGACACAGGGAGAGCATCACATGAGGATGAAGGCAGAGACAGGAGGTATGCTGCCACGAGCCAAATGTCGCCAAGGATTGCCAGCAGACAGCTGGAGCGAGAGGAAGCAAGCAAGGACTCTTTCCTGGAGACTTCAAAATGGCAAGGTCCAGCACGTGGTCACCCATGTGGGCCCCTCGAGGCAGGAGGAGGTAGATTCTCTTTGGTGGAGAGAAGATGAAGTAACGGCAAAAATCGGGTGTCATCGGACCTGTGCAGGGTGATGGCAGGGAGGGGGATTCCCTATGGCTGAAACTCTAGTGAGACCCCACATCTCTTAGACGCTCGCAGCCCCCCCTAGTCCATCAACCACATCCCCAGTGGGAGCAATTTCTTTGTGGAAATACCTGGAGTTGACCTGGGCTGCTGTGAAGAGTCGCAGGCAGGCCCCCAAAGGTAGCTCAGGACACTTAAGGCTGCTCTCCCTGCGTTTCACGTGGAATAGGATGGGTTTTCTCACCCTTTCCTCATGTCCAGCATCCCCACTCTCTTCCCAGGCTCCACCTTTGGCAGGAAGGAAAATCTGGCTGAGACTCTGTAAGCAACCCCACACCACAGGAGGGCTGGGAAGGGGCTGTGAGGGACGGCCCCACAGGGAGCAGTAGGGTTTGGGGATCTTTGGAGAGGCATTATAGGATGCCCTTGTATCCTTCCAGATGCTGCTGAAGAGCTGACAGCTCCTTCAAGGCCTTGACCAGGCGCTCTGCTGTCACTCGACATCATGGAGACTGGGGACAGGAGATCTGAGCTGTAGTCTTGCTATGTCATTACCAAGCCTAATTTTCAAGATAATAGAATGTACTATAATGAGAAGCTTCTGTTCCTGGAGATTTAAGACCTTTCCAGGCAGTGCTTTGTTGTAGGTAGAACTTGTGTCAAATTTCTGGTCTGAGGCTAAGTGGTGCGTGTTGGGTCAAGAATGGGTGGAGACTTAATGGTACCTGGTGGGCAGATGAGCTGCGTCGTGGAACCAGTCCTCGTGTAGAGGTGAGGCAGAGAGTGGCAGACCGAATCTGACCTTGGACATTTGCATTCTCAGCCCATAGCACTGGCCTGACTCTCATTTCAGCTTTAGGTTTTCTCCTCTGGGGAATCAATGCCTGCCTTTGGCATCTGTTCTCCATCCTACTTCCTGACCACTGAGACAGAAGCCATTTATTAGGTTTCCCCCCCAAATGTCTGATTCTATTGCTGAAAAATTGCCACGGCCATTCTCAAGCAGGATATATTCCCTCTGCGAGTTCTTGCTTCTTTTGGTTCAAGGGGAAAAGTTGCATTTTTCTACCTAATACTGTTGTGCTATTTTTCCCTTCATTCAATGTATTCATTCAGATAACACCTCTCAGCCTTCCCATTTCTCACTCCTAATCTTTTATTTCTCTTTTCTGGGATTTATAACTTACATATGCATCTGTCCCTCTCTTTAAATTTATTGCATCGCCTCCTTCTCCTTCCTATTACATCTCTGCATCCATCCCGCCTGCCCGTTGTGAGTCCCTGGTGGAGCCCAAATGCACCCGACATGCGCTCTCCTGCATGCTCCCTTCCCTTGCCCAGTATATTCCATTGTTCTCATCAAAATGTGTAGTCTTCTAAAATGTTCTCACTCTGCTCAAAGATGACCTTCTTCTTTTTTTTTTTTTTTGCTGAGAAAGATTCGCCCTGAGCTAACATCTGTGCCAGTCTTCCTCTATCTTGTACATGGGTCACCACTACAGCATGGCCGCCAACAAGTGGTTTAGGTCCGTGCCTGGGAACTGAACCCGGGCCGCTGAAGTGGAGTGTGCCAAACTTAACCACTAGGCCACTGGGCCAGCCCCGATGTTCACTTTTTTATTCACAACTTCTGGTGTGGATTGAAAACAAAGTAGATTCTAACCTTCATGAAAGAAAAATCACTTGCTTTTCCTGCATCTCTAATCAAGGGCATTTACTTGAAACAACAAATATACAATGATCTTTGCATAGAGTCTTTTTTTAAAGTATTGGGCAAATCAGCAGTTTCACCATTACACATCCCATTGAATCTGCAGTATGTGTTTGCTCTTTTAAGACTATTCAGTTTTGCTAGAGAATATAAGAGAAACAAGTAAGGAGGATGGATGAACCCAGGTGCAGAAGCAATTAGCTTGTGAGATCTGTTAGCCGTAGATAAAGAAAGTAGAGCATTTGCGGGCTGAACAGAATGAGAAGGAATGGAAGCAAATACACACGAGGAACTCAATATTCACAAAATCTTAACTCAGCCACCCCTTGATGCCACCCATTCTGGCTCCACAAGTGCTCTGCCCAAGAAATGTAGGTAAAACCCACAGCCACTCAGCAGGTTAGCTGCAAGCCACATCTCTTGGCCAAGTCAACTTGCTCCTGTGATTCTTCCATAGAGCAAGGGCACCTGCCATCACCTGTCATCTGCTGAGCCTCCTTGCTTGACTATTAGACTGGTCCCAGTAACCACACCATCAGCGGGGAAGGCTCCCACAGCAGACAGAGAGGTAGGACGTGTGAACATTGCAGACATAGCCCAGGATTCAGGTGTGTGGTCCCTCCACCCCATGGGCACCCAATCCTAAGTGAGTCAACTGATCCCAGATCTCTCCCCTTGTTTCTTGCTGTGTGCTTTGAATTGATTTAGTAAACCATGTGATTCAAGCATTTTGATGGTCAGCGAGCCTTTCTGTTCCATGATAGCCTGCCTGGCGGGGCCTTGGCGGCTAGCCCTGCGTCAGCAACAGGAACTTTCATCTGGGCTGAGTCCGCAGACATAACACTGATGTTCCCTGACTGTGATCTGTGGATGCTGGTTGGGAGTGTATTAGTCAGAGTTCTCCAGAGAAACAAACATCCAGTAGGATGTGTATTTATATATTGTGATGGTTAATTTTGTATGTCAACTTAACTGGGCTAAGGGATGCCCAGAGAGCTGGTAATACATTATTCTGGGTGTGTGTGTGTGAGGATGTTTCCAGAAGAGATCAGCATTTGAAACGACGGACTGAGTAAAGATCACCCTCACCAACGCAGGTGGGCATCATCCAGTCTATCGAGGGCCTGAATAGAACAAAAAGGTGGAAGAAGGGCGAATTTGCTCTCTGCTGGAGCTGGGACATCCATCTTCTCTTGCCTTTGGACATTGGTGCTCCTGGTTCTCAGGCCTTCAGACACGTGGTCAGACTTACACCATCCACTCCCCTGGTTCTCGGGCCTTCGGGCTGGGACTGGAAGTGCAGCACTGGCTTCCCCAGCCTCCAGCTTACAGATGGCAGGTCGTGGGACTTCTCAGCCTCCATAATCTCGTGAGCCAATTCCTACAATAAATCTCTCTCTCTCTCTCTCTTTCAAGATAGATAGATAGATAGCTAGACAGACAGACAGATATTTTAAGGAATTGGCTCACACAATTATGGTGGCTGGCAAGTCCAAAATCTGCAGGGTGGGCCAGCAGGCTGGAGACTCAGGAAGAGCCAATGCTGCAGCTCAAATCCAAAGGCAGTTCACTGGCAGAATTCTCTCTTGCTCAGAGGAAGCCAATCTCAGGCCTTCAACTGATTGGATAAGGCCCACCTTATTATGGAGGGCAATTTCCTTTACTTTCAAAGTCTACCAATTTAAATGTAAATCTCATCCGAAAACACCTTCACAGAAATATCCAGGATAATGTTTGACCCAATATCTGGGCACTGTGGCCGAGCCAAGTTGAGACATAAAATTAACCATCGTAGGAGGAGTGTCTGCATATGAGCTGTACCACCCAGTAAACGAGTTCTGTGCTCAAATGAGTTTAGGAAAGGCTGGGTTCAGCAGAGTTATCCAGGGCTTATTTTCCTAAAGGACTCCTCAGAACTTTAATGGGCAGCATAGAGGATGCAACGTTTTACAAACTCCGCCCATGGAACCCTTTTATGCAGAGCATTCTTTGGGACGGGCGCTCCTCAGAGCACACCCTGGGACATGTGGGTGTAAGGCCGCTGACAGGAAGCCAGGTAGGACAGTGAGGAGGCCTGTGTGAGAAAGGCCCGGCGGGTTTCCTGGTGCTGCCCTGCCAGCAAGTGCTCTTTGGTGGGAGAGCAGCGCCCTGGGCTAGAAAAGGGCGGATGCAGCCAGAACAGGATGGCCCTCGTCACTCCTCACTGCCCCAGCAGATTGTCGGCCATTTATGAGCTCCTGACTTCACCGACGCTCCCACCAGTGGACGCTGTTGTTGTGATTTCTCTGTGGCGGGAGTTAGGACCAGTGTAACGGGGGATGATATCCCTTCCTCCGTGGTCCTGGCCGTGAGGCCCACGTGGACAAGCATGGAGGGCGCTGTGTGGACAGGAAAGGCCATCACAGCACAGTGGGGGGCTGGGGGACGCGTTCCTGAGTCTCCCTCTCTCGGACTGTCCCTGCAAAGAAACTTCACACAATTACCTTGGAGGGAACAAGCTGCTTGTTTTGAGAATTTGGAGTCAGGGAGGTGGCCCTGGAGGTGTTCAGACACCAAGGCACGTTTGGGGGTGGCCCCCCACCTCGCTGATCTGGGCCTTGGCCTCTGCTTCTTTCAGCTGATCTGCTGTTATCTTTCTTTTATGGTAACATATACACAACATAAAATTGACCATTTTAACCATTTTGAATTGTACCATTCAGTGGCATTAAGTATATTCACAATGTTGTGCTCCCATCTCCAGCACTTTTTCATCTTCCCAAACAAAAACTCTGTACCCTTGAAGCACTAACTCCACATGCCTGCTCCCCCTGGCCCCTGGGAACCGCCATTCTACTTTCTGTCTCTATGAATTTGACTAGTCTAGGTACCTCACAAAAGTGGAATCATACAATATTTACCCTTTTGTGCCTGGCTTATGTCACTCAGAATAATGTCCTTTAAGTTCATCCATGTTGTAGCACATGTCAGGATTCCATTCCTTTTTAAGGCTGAATAATATTCCATTGTATGGATATACCATATTTTGTTTATCTACTCATCTGTCAGTGGACATTGGGTTTCTTCCACCTCTTGGCTTTGGTGAAGGATGTTGCTGTTTATGTACAAGTATCTCTTTGGGTCCCTGCTTTCAATTCCTTTGGCTAGTGTATACCTAGAAGTGGAATTGCTGGATCACCTGGTAATTTTATGTTTAATTTTTTTTAGGAATTACCATATTGTTTTCCCAAAGCAGCCACTCCACAACACTTCTTATTTTCTGTTCTTTTGGTATTATTTTCTCCTCCTAATGGATGTGAAGTGTGCTGTGTTATTTTTAATGCCTTACGGCTTCTTCTGCTTCCTCATAGTTTCTGGTTCTCCATAATTTCAGTCTGTGCTTGAACCCTTGAGGGCGCTGGTCCAACTTTACAACAGCAGCTCCCACTACCACCAGGTCCATTTCCTTTGAGAGAGAGAGAATCTGATTGACTGAGCACATTTTTCTTTTCACAATTATTCATAGCTTTATTTGAAATAGCCCAAAACTGGGAACAACCAAAATGACCCCATATGTGAATGGTCGAACAAACTGTGGTACATCCATATCATGGGATAATACTGGGCAATAAAAAGGAATGAACTATTGATACACACGTGCATCTCAACGGCATTATGCTGAGTGAAAAAAGCCATTCCCTAAAGGTCATATACTGTTTGATTCCATTTTATAACATTCTCCAAATGACAAAATTATAGAGATGGAAAACAGATTAGTGGTTGCCAGGGCTTAAGGGTGAGGGGGTGACGGGGGATGACTGTCACTACAAAGGTACTGGGAGATCTGTGGTGATGGGATGGTTCTGTATCTTGATTGTGGTTGTGGTCACACAAATCTACACATGTGATAAGATGGTGCAGAACTATGCACATATATTGTACCGACGTCAATTTCCTAGGTTTGATATTGTTTGATGTAGTTCAATAAGATGTAAATATTGGGGGGAACTGGGTGAAGAGGACCCAGTATCTCTCCGTGATATCTTTGCAACGTCCTGCGAATCAGTAATTATTTCAAAATAAAAAGTAAAAACAAAAAACTCGTGTAAATAGTTATATAAAAATTTCCTCAAAGATGTTGATAGACCATGTTGCTTTTAATCATTATTTGAAGGTAGAACAAAAAATAGAAAAGAATAATAGTCTAAGTTATAAAAAGAATTATTGGCAAGAAAAAGATTATATCAATTTTTTTTATATGTCATCCACTTTATTGCCTGGGGTTTTTTTCTTTTTTTAATTGCGGTAACATTGGTTTATAACATTGTATAAATTTCAGGTGCACATCATTATACTTCTATTTCTGCATAGATAACATCATGTTCACCACCCAAATACTAATTACAATCCTTCACCACACACATGTGCCTGATCATCCCTCTTCTCCTCCCTCCCTGCTTCCCCTCTGGTAAACACCAATCCAATCTCTGTCTCTATGTGTTTGTTGTTGTTTTTATCTTCTACTTATAAGTGAGGTCATATGGTTTTTGACCTTCTCCCTCTGACTTATTTTGCTTAGCATAATACCCTCAATGTCCACCCATGTTGTCACAAATGGCTGGATTTCACCTTTTCTTATGGCTGAGTAGTATTCCATTGTGTGCATATACCACATCTTCTTTATCCATTAGTCCCTTGATGGGCACTTAGGTTGCTTCCAAGTCTTGGCTATTTTGAACAATGCTGCAATGAACACACGGGTGCATGTATCTTTACATATTGGTGTTTTCGTGTTCTTTGGATAAATACCCAGCAGTGGAACAGCTGGATCGTATGGTAGTTCTATTTTTAATTTTTTGTGGAATCTCCATACTGTTTTCCATAGTGGCTGCACCAGTCTGCACGCCCACCAGCAGTGTATGAGAGTTCCCTTCTCTCCACATCCTCTCCAACACTTGTTTCCTGTCTTGTTAATTACAGCCATTCTGATGGACATGAGGTGATAGCTCATTGTAGTTTTGATTTGCATTTCCCTGATAGTTAATGATGTTGAACATCTTTTCATGTGCCTATTGGCCATCTGTATATCTTCTTTGGAGAAATATCTGTTCAGTTCTTTTTCCCATTTTTTAAATTGGGTTGTTAGTTTTTTTGTTGTTGAGATGTATGAGTTCTTTATATATTTTGGAGATTAACCCCTTATCAGATATATGTTTGCAAATATCTTCTCCCAGTTGTTAGGTTATCTTTTCATTCTGTTGATGGTTTCCTTTGCTGTGGCTGAGCACATCTTATTTTGCCAAGTTATACGTCATAGGTTGCTGGCCAACATATGGATTGGCAGCCCCTGGGTCAGTCGACCATCAGCTAAGGCCAGGAAGAGGAGGGTCACCGTTGACATGTGCATGACTGTGTACAGGGGACCTCTCCAAGGTTGCCTCCCCTTAGAAGGGGCAGTGGGAGCAAGTCACCATAAACATGTCCACTATACGAGGAGAAAGATGCTGGGGAGTTAAAGTATATCTCAGCTAAAATGTGAAATAGAGGAAGCTGGCCCTTGGCACATGTCATCTCTTGTCTAGAAGCTTCTCTGTCCCTTTGCCCTCTGGGGCCTTCAGTAGGCTTGCTCATGTCCTTGTCACCTTCATTGGCGCTCAATCATCATGCTGCACTTTAATGGAAAATTCTTGATAACAAAAGCCCCTTTGATGTCCAAGGAAATGGAACCATTCTCGTGGAAAGACCGGTCCAGAGGTTGATAGCCACCTTGTCTAGTGGCTACTCCTTCATTTAATAAGCCTGAGGAGAAAACCTGATCAAATCACCATTCTCTCCAGTCTTGGACCACTGGCCAATACTGGGAACAGATGTAAGAGAGACCTTGTGTAACTTTCTATTGTTTCTGCTGTAGCAGAAGTATTGGGGACATTGTTGCATCACACTTTATGAGAATGTTCATGGAACCCCGTCGGGGCTTAGTGCTAGCAACAAGGTTTTCCTCGTTGTTTTTCCTGAGTTTATGGACATGAACTTGTGTAATTGTCTAGGTTTCCCTTTGGGTATTGGCTGTGGAAAGCTTAGAGCAAATTGGTTTTCCACTGTTACGGGCTGAATTATGTCCCCCCAGATTCATATGTTGAAGCCCTTACTCCTAGTACTTCAGAATGTGACTCTGTTTGGAGATGAGTCTTTAGAGAGGTAATTAAGTTAAAATAAGGTCATTAAGTTGGGCCCTAATCCAATGTGACTGGTGTCCTTATAAAAGAGGAAATTTGGACACAAACACATAGAGGAAAGACCATGTGAAGACAGGGAGAAGGTGGCCGTCTACAAGTCAAGGAGAGAGGCCTCGGGAGAAACCAACCCTGCTGACCCTTGATCTTGGACTTCTAGCCTCCAGAACTGTGAGAAAATAAATTTCTGTTGTTTACACCACCCAGGCTGTGGCACTTTGTTGTGACAACTCTAGCAGACTGATATACCGACCCACAACCATTGTATAGATATTTACTTGCTTTTGTTTTCTGCTTTATATTTAGTTTCACTTTATTGCTCCCACACTTGCATTTTCTTCTTTTACACTTATTTTTTAACTTAAATGCTGCTTGATTACGTTTTAGTATCCTTTAAAGTTTTCTGGATTCACGCACACTAAAAATAAATTTTAAAAATTCTTAATATGGTATCTACTGGGCATCTCTGGTGTTTAAGACTCTGTTGTGGGTACAAGGGAGAACCATCATGGCAGACTGGGAAGTGCTTAGCAGAGTGCCTAGTGTTAATAAAGTCTTGATAAGTGTTGGTTATTATTACCAGCTATGAGTTGCTGTACCAGTTAGCTTTTGCTGTGTAACAAACCATTCCCAAACTTAATGGCTTAAAATAGCAAACATATTATGTCTCATGATTGTTCAGGTTGAGTGAGCAGTTCTTCTGGTCTGAGCCAGCTCTGTTGGGGCTGGATGGTCCAGAACGGCTTCACTCCCATTCTGGGACCTCAGGTGGAAGGTTGGGGTTGCTGGGGCCTCTCTCCACCTGGTCACTCATCCCCCAGGAAGCTAGCCCACACATGTTATATGGTGGCTAATGGATTCCCAGCAGCAGGAGGAGGCAAGCCCCAGTACACCCACCCTTCAGATCTCTGCTGGTGTCACATTTTCTAATGTCCCATTGGCCAAAGCAAGTCACATCTCCAACTTCAGATCCAAGGATGGAGAAATAAACTCCACCTTCTGATGGGAAGGTCTGTCATGTCACATTGCAAGGGCATGGATGCCGGGAGCAGGGAGAATTGGGGGCCATTTATAATCACTGAGTGCAAGACACTGTGCTAGGCACTTCACACCTGTTCTTTGACTTAATCCTGCAAGTGTTTCCAACCTCATTTTAAAGATCAAAACAGAAACTCAGAGAGCATATGGCACTCACGCAGGGCCACACAGTTAATGAGTTGCAGAGCTGGGACCCAAACCCAGGCCTGCCCATATCCAAGACCAGTTTGCTTCCCAGTCTATGATGCAGAATTGTCCTGGTGCCCAGGACAGAGTCTTACATGCTAGAGGGGCCAGTATGCATTATATTGTTGATCAAACTTGAATGGGAGGACAGACTCTGTGAGGGAGGAATGAACAATGGACAAGGATGGGGATGCCAAGCTGTAGGTGAAGCTCTAGAATAACGTGGGGACTGCAGCGGGCAAGATATCTAACCTTTCTAGACCCCAGGCTTCAGCTGAACAACTGAGACCATAATGCCTGCCTGGTTTGGGTCATTAGGATGAAGCCCATAAGGGAAAATGGAGGTGGGTTTTGGAAAGTTACCTGGGTAGAAAACACACGGAGGGGAGAAGTTTCTTTTCCCTTCATCTTTCCCAGACAACAAAACAATTTTAACTCTAATCTTCACGTTCCATTTTTTTTTTTATGATCTTATTGTCTTTTTCTGGCCTTCACCTTTCCTTAAGGAGTGACTTCTGCGTGTATTTCTCCTCACCTCCTGGTAGACTTCACTCCTGGGCCACCTCTTCCTGTCTTCTTCCCTCCTCTCTGGGCCTCAGTGCTGGCCTTCCTGCAGGACATGTTTCCTCCATGGGCCCCTCTTCAGGCCCTTGCTTCTCCTCGGGATATCTTCCTGTTTCCTAATGCCGGTCTCAGTCGGGACTTTCTTCTGAATTTGAACACCAAGAGGCACCGGTGACCAGCAACAATGAGCCCTAAGAAAACAGGTCATTTGAGCCTGGAGAGACGTCAGTGAAACCTTCTTAGTATTTGATTGGCCTTTTGTTAAGGGAAGAGTGACTCTTTAAGCTGCGCCCGAAAGACACTGACCCCTTTTAGAGTGGACAGAGTTGGGACGGCAGGCACTGAAAGGGCAGTGTTGGTGGCCGAAACTAGGTGTGCCACAAGCCTGGATTGTCAGGAGGGCTGAGAGGCATCCATGCAGGAGCAAGCTGGGCACCAGCAGAGAGTCCAGCAGCCCCAGGAAGGACAAGCAAAGTGAAGCCCAGGTGAGGATTCAAGCTGGGAGAAGCTGCAGTGGGAGCTCACGCAACCCAGCCAGGCGAAAGTCAGGAGCCAAGGGGCACCTGGCAAGAGGCTGAGTAAGATGTTTAAGAGGAGCCCAGAAGAGCATTCAGAAGTAGTGCCGGACTGGGCTGAGGACACATCAACACGGTGAGTTACACTTATGGTTTGTTAATTACATCTCTGCTTAACTTTACATTGAAATTGGCATCTCTGCCAACCACGAAGGTTAAAATAATTAGATGAACCGGTGAGTTGGGAGTAGGATGGGCAAGTAGGCAAAGGAAGGAAGGAAAGGATGAGAAAATTCTATGCTTCTTAACTAGTAGGTTCAGTGATCAATGATTAATTCACCAGCTTGTTTTATTAAGTGACTCTGCCTAGAATCTGGGCAGATGTATATATGTGGACTCTAGAGGATGTCAGCAAAACATATTCCTATTCTTCTCTTACTTTGGTATGAAGGGATGGTTTGTATGCCTTTGAATCATCGAGTACATGGAAATGGGATAGTCACTTTGGGATACACAGACTTTACATTCATGTAGATTAAGGGCAAGATCAATTTCCAAAGAAAGATAAACTCTAATGCATTTCTGGGCTGTGCGGGGGTCTCCAGGAGAGCCGCTGCAGAAATTGCATTATCCATTAAGGAATTCCAGAGAGGCCTGTTCTCAGGGTTTATGAGCTCATCTCACCCAGAAGGTGGGTGATGTTCTTTATGCTCCAAAAGCAAGATGGCTGCCTCTTCTAGGGAGTAAGTGAAACCAGGTGTGAATCTAGAGGAACTTCATCAACAGCTGCAACGTTATAAAGTTCAAGAACACAGACGTCTATGAAATCACGAGAATTGTGTTTGGGAGTGTCTGTGTATGCCAATAAACACTGTTTTTGCTTCCTGTGAACAGTGGACCCACTCCCAAGACTGTCTCCATTATCAGACACCACACACAGCAGCAGCATCTGCTTGTGGTTTTATCTGTTCCCTTTTGCTAAAGCATTAGCAAGATTGCATGAGATGGTGGCTAAGAACATGGATTCTGGGGACAAATCACCTGGATTCAGACCCCAACTCTGCCACTTACCAGATGTAAGTTACACGACCTTTCTGTGCCTCAGATTCCTCATCTGTAAAATGGGGATAATGATAGTCCTGCCTCACAGGGCAGTTGTGGAGATAAATGTTAATGTGAGTCAGTACCTGGCAAGTAAGGGCTCAATTCATGTGATCAGTTATTCTTGGCTTTTTGTCACAGTTTGACATAGCTAAATATCAGGATCAATTAAAGCTGATAGACCCAAGGGAGAAGCCAGGAGTAAACAAAAGCATCCCTGCACATTGCTGACCGTAAATGAGACAACAAATAAACAGAATGACCGGCATTAGCAATCTGGATTCATTTGCAAAAGTAGAAACTTCAGTCCTATAAGAAGAGAATATGGTATAGAGAATTCTATAAGAAGATAATATGGTGACGTGCTCTACCCATTTTTATTCTTAGGGAGAGACAGGGATGTCTGTTTTTCAGTTTGATTTTTCTTGCTAAATATGACTTTATTTCTTAAAACCATCTCTACCAGTAACAAAAGATGAAGGAGTGGGAGAGGGGATGGAGGGGAAGGAAGCAAAGCATTGGGAACTGGCTTTAAAGATTTTCGTTCCCTTTGTCCTCTGGAAATTTAACAGGAATGTAAAAAAAATGCAAAGCCTTGTCCTTTAGGTTAAGTGGAAAAGGTAGTTTCTTCGTGTTAGAAACTATCCCACCACAAAGAGTATAAAGTATTCCATTGTGTTTTCATTTCTCAAAACAATTTCATATGAAAAGAATTCTAAACATTTAAATAGGGCTACGACTTCAGAAGTCATGCAATATGATCCGTACGGTAATAAGACAGGTATTCTTTGCAAAAGCATGTAGAGAAAAGTAGAACAGATACAGTATGAGAGCAGTTCACTAATTAAACATTAGTTTAATGAATCATGATTCATTAATGATTAAAATTTTTTCATTTCTTATTTAGAAACATTTTGTTTAGATATAATTAACATAAATAAAGTGTACAGATATTAGGTGTTTGGTTCAACAAGTTTTGAGAATTGTATATACTTTGGTAATCACCACTCAAAACAAGATATAGAACATTCTTTTTTTTTTTTTTTGATGAGGAAGATTAGCCCTGAGCTAACATCTGTGCCCATCTTCCTCTATTTTATATGTGGGACGCATGCCACAGCATGGCTTGATAAGTACTGCATAGGTCCACGCCTGGGATCCTGACCTGCAAACCCTGGGCTGCCAGAGTGGAGTGAGCAAACTTAACCACTCCACCACCGGGCCAGCCCCGATACAGAACATTTTTTATCACACCAGAAATTTCCCTCGAGCTCTCTCCAATCTCCTCTTCTCCCTTCATTTTCTAGCTTATTTATAGATTTATATAGAGAGATGAGTTTTGTCTTTATTTGGATTTCCTATGAACAGAATCGAAGTGTATGTACTCTTTTTGAGTTTGGCTTCTTTTGTTTGACATTGTATTTGAGAATCATCTATGTTGTTGGGTGCATCAATAGGTCATTCTGTTTTTTATTGCCAAATAGTATTCCATTTATAAATATGGCATATCTGATTCTGGCAATATTTATTACAAAGACTTTTCTTTCTCCATTAAATTACTTTGGCACTTTTGTGGAAAATCAATTGACTGTCTGTGGGTAAGTCTGTTGATCGACTCTCTATTTCATTCAGTTGATTTATGTGTGTGTCTTTATGCTAATACTTTACTGTCTTGACTACTACAGCTTTATAATATATCTTAAAATCACATAGTATAAGTCTGCCAAGTTTGTATTTCTTTTTCACAATCATTTTGGATATTCTAGATCCTTTTGGAATCAGCTCATTTATTTTTTCAAAAAAAATCCTGCTGGAATTTTTATAGAGATTGTGTTAAACCAATACATAAGTTTAGGGAAAATGGACATCTTAACGATGTTGAGTCTTCCAACCGGTGAACATGAAAATATTCCATTTATTTAGATTTCTTTCATTTTTCTCAGAAATGTTTTGTAGTTTTTATGTGGAGATCTTACACATCTTTCAGTAGATTTATTTGTTTGAAGTTCTGAATGCCATTGGAAATGGTACTGATTTTTAAAATTTCATTTTCAAGTGTTTGTTACAGGCATATAGAAATACAACTGATTTTTGCATATTGACTTTGTATATTATGACCTCACTAAATTCCTATAATTCTAGTGATTTGTTGGTAGATCCTTAGCATTTTCTTGATATAAAACAAATAATTTAAGATGAGTTAAATAGTAAATAAATTGAGAAAACTCGGTGTTATAGTTTTAACCATCTATTGAAAGTCTTTGCTTCTAAAGGTTTTATTGCTGCGGTGGTGGTGGCGATAGTTTTGATGGGGATGATTTGTACAAAGGAAAGTTCATAAAACAAATCCTTCACATCAGTGCAAAATTTCAAAGCCATGCAGTTAAGCTTCCAAATAACACCCGGATTCAAATGGGCGCCAGGACTTTGTAACTATTTATAATTCACACCTTTGTCTACCTACCTTTCAAAGTGCAGTAACTGGAGTGTTAATATCTACTGCTGTCATTTTTTCTCCAATTCTTACCGTGTATTTCCTACATATGCACAGTAGACACTGTTTTGAAATCCCCTTCAATCGTCATTTGGTAAATCACATCCTTGGTTTGGCAAGGAGCAGGGAGGAACAAGATTGGAAATGATAATAGCTGTCTTTTAATGAGCGCCGAATATATACCAGGAACTGAGCTAAGCAATCTATGTGCATCACTTCATTCATTCCTCTCAACGACCTTATATAATTAGAATCATCGTTAAACCTATTTTACAGATGAGGAAACTGAGGCTTTGATTCAGTTGTTTGCCAGGTCACACAGTTAATGAGTAGCAGTCAAGATTTGAATCAAAGTTCTTGACTTTGGAGCTCACAGTTTTGACCAGTTTCTTCCAAACCGTCTGTTTAAAAAGCACTCAAAATTCCCTACACTCATTGGGTATGGAAAAAGGAATTTAACCAGGCTTAAAATTCTTAGGCTGATAAGAAACGATACCAACTTTTATTTATTACCATGTAATGGTTGAAGGTTGGTAATAAATCTCTAGTGTAGCTAAGTGAGATGCTAAGAAGACCAAGTTCTCCTCTCCAATCGCTGGTCACCATGGGGACCCGAGTGAGGGGTGTGGAGCTCCGTGGCTGGAGAAACAGCACCAAGCCCAGCCTCTGTGAGGGCAGGTCGCCCATGGCGCCATGTATGATGGGCCACATCAAGCTGAGTTAGAAGGTTGCGTGGTCTACCTTGGGGTGCTCCCTGCTTTGGGGAGCACATCCAGTTCACACACACACAACCCACACAAGCCTCCTGCACAGACGCAGACGACGCCAGGGCCGGAATTACATAGCAACCCCCAAATGAAACAAAACAAACCCAACCATGGGCAGTAAAAGGCTGGGATAACAGGCCCAGAGAGCATCGGCACCAGCATTGCAAGAGGTTCCCCTGTACACTGCAGATTACAGAACCATAAAGAGACTCTTGTAAAACAAGGACTGTTGTGCTTCAGTGCAGGCTGAGCTTGGCAATCCCGTTGCTATATCTGATTTCACTGAGGGAGGAGGGAGTCCTTAAGATTAAAACGGGCTTGAGACGATTCAGGCAGGCTCCATCCTTTGCAGATTCTTCTCAGTGAAATCCATAGCGATGTTTTTATGATAATTTAAATTTTCTATATGTTGACTTTTACCCTTCATACCTTAGACACGTAGGGGTAGGGAGAGTACTTTATAACTCCTGGTGACATTCCAAGAAAACGTCACTCACCGGTACCAGCACTATCCTGGAATTTCCAGTCTGGAGAATGGAATTTGGCAGGGTCCATCTACATCAGTCAGGGCACCTGGAGGTAACGGTATGTTCCTCTGCTCCAAAAGGCATTCCGTTCCAGGAATCTCCATCTTTTCAGGCTGCGGTTGGGTTTGAAGTTCACTCCTTCACAGGCATCTCCCCCTTCGAACGTTGGAAACCTTCCAGCCTGAGGGCCTGCTCTGAACCCTGGGGTCCATAACCTTAGATGTGGAGTGAAAACGAACACCACTTCTCTCTAAACATCGAAGGACACATTCTCTTGGGATCCTTTATGCCACTCTGAACACCACTGACCACGTCATGGACAAACATGACGTAGGAACAATAGTTAGCAAAGCTCCGCATTTCATCAAATAAACTGCGTTACAAGAGATATAGGAGGAGGTTTTAAAAGCACTTTAGTTGTACTGCCTTTCATAATTTTAAGCACACGCAACATAATTACTTTTATTAATATCCTACAGTAACGGTGTTGGAGGGAGCACGCTCTGCATTTCTGTCCTCTGAATGGCTTCTTTTTCCAATTTGGCTTGTTTCTAAACTGGGCTGGTAATATTGTTTTCACAAACCCCCTGAAGCTATGTGGCTTTCTACGCAGAGCCATTAAAATATCTGGTTAAAAGTAGGTGTATTCTCTAGAAGCTTTCATTCAAAAATTTTTGTCTGTCAGCATCTCCCTCTTCTACTTTATATTGTGAAAATTTTCAAACATACAGGGAAGAAGAGAACATAGTATAATGAACACTCATATACTAACCATCCAGATTTAACAATTGTTAATATTTTGCCGTATTTGTGGCTGTGTTTTTGTTGTTGTAATTTAAAATAAATTATAGATGTTACCATAGTAATGTAGTAATGATGTTATATTACTATGTACATTAGTAAGCATCTCTAAAAAATAAGAAAATATTCCTCCATATCCCGCATTGCATTCCTTTTCTTCACTGGCAATCCACTATCCTCTATTACTTCCTGTACATCAGCAGTTAGATCTCAAGGATTGGTTAATTTCAGGTTGGACATTTTTTGCCAAGAAATCTTCACTGCTGGTGCTGTGCATGTCATATTGCATGACATCTGTGCCAGGTTGCCCCACTGCTAGTGGCGTGCAGATTCATGTCTGGGTTAAGAGGGTGCCCACGGATCTCTCTCCGTTATGAAGTCATCTCTCCACTCTTACAACTAGTGAGTCATTTGTGGGGCAAGACTTCGTGTCCGTGAATTATCAGGTTTCCCATCAACTCTTCCCTGATACTTCTAGCATCATTGATGATCCCTGACTGAATCAATCATTTGATTCAAGGTTACAAAGTGGTGGTTTTCTAACGTGATCGTTTATTTGATATTTGTTAGCTAGTATTCTTTCCTAATGAAGAGTTTTCCCTCAAAATTGGGGCTATTTTGTAACCCTGATGTATAGCCTAATACTTTCCCTTTAGTTACAAGTTTTTAGAGTAAGTTGGCTTAATATCTGGAACCTTTGAAAGAAAATAATTTGCTGTCCTTGTATTGTAAATGTCATATTATTTGTGGTTTACTAGTGTAAATGGCTTTAGCACACTAATATAACTTCAGGTCTATGAGACACCAGAGCACTAATAAATTCAGTAGAACCACTTAATTCAGCAATAAACAAAAGAAAAAGTCAAATTGGTTGAGTAGGTTGATTGGTTATTGGATTCAAGTGACAGTTACTTCCATAAAATGGCTTGTCCAGTAGCATCATAGTGACATAGCCCCAGTCTGAATTTTTAAAGGAATAATAGGGAGGGTATGTTTGTGAGAAGAGGAAAGGGGTGTGGAAAAATGGATTTCCCCCTCATTGTTTCTTGTATTAGGATTTCAAAGTTTGGCATTGTCATTAGCCAAAAGCATCTGAGCGGCCACTCTGTTCAAACTCCCCCCATCCACATGTCAGGGGCTCTAGGGGATCCCAGAGCACAGACTTTCTGTTAGTGGAGCCCCAAGTCAGGTGATAATGCCTGGGACCTTGTGCCTCCTTCCCGCTCAGCCATTGGCTGGGGCAACCCCCAGGACAGTGTGACCTTGGCTTGAAAGCTGAGGCGGATCAAACACAGGACAGCGCGACCTTTCTTGAAGGGGGTTCAGAGCAGCGCCTCCATTGTCGCACACTCGGCACGTGGGACCGTCTGTCTACCTCACCAGCCCCACTCCCACCACCCTGTGCTCCATCCAGCCCAGGCCACCTGCAGTTCCTTGGATAAGCGGAGTTCCTACACTCATCCAAGCTGGCTCACCTCGTCCACTGGCTAAACCCTCCCTTGTCCTTTAACATGCAGCTCCAGGGTCCTCTCGTCCTGGAAACATTTCCTGGAAGCACTTCCTCATTGCCTTTTTCTAAGCCTCTCACTCGACCATGATTCCTGATTTTCTCATCTGTCTCCCCTACTGGACTGCAAGCTCATGTGAAAAGGGAAAATCTTTCTTTCCGAACCTCTCTTGCCGAGTATTGAGCTGCCACACACAGTAGGTGCTAAGAAAGTGTTCTCTGAGCGAAACAAACGAATGAACAAAAACAGCGAATGACTGTGGCTTACCCGAGGGAACGCACTGATTCCCTCCTTCCCTCTTCCAGCAACTAAGTGGCTGAGCCAATTTCGCTCAAACCGCCCTGAGTTAAATACACCTGGGACTGAGGTGCGTGAAGCCTGGACAATTTCAGGCTTAAAGGAAGAAAATGTTTTGCATGTTAAGAGTGGCCACGGAGGATATCGGTGGGACTAGAGAAGTGGCAGGCGGAGGGGACTGGATGGGAACTGTGCTCAGATTACAAAAATGCTTTAACTAAGAACATTGTCATAAAGAGCTAAGTTATCAGAGCTCAGCCAAATAAACAGACCCCCCCCCATCCTCCCAAATGAAAGTGGTCACATAATCATGCTGTGATTAAGGAATGCCGTGAGTCAGATGTTTCAGAATATGTGAATAGACATAAATCAGCAATTCCCGGCTTCGAACACAGCATTCTTGGACATCCATTAATCTGCAGTTGGCTCCTCTCGAAGCTCTCCGCCCCTCTGGGCTTGTCTATCTCTTAATTGAAGCGGTGTGCCTTGGAGAATTATTGCTTTCCTACATCAACTTTCCCTTCCAAGGTTGGATTGCAAAAGAAATGCAGGAAAAAGAAACTGGATTCAATTTCTAGGCAAAAACTTTTTCTGAGTGCATCTGTGTGGATGCACACGCCCTCAAAGTTCCATCCTGAGGAGGGACCGGCCTCCTCGATCAGGCCTCCTAATTGTTGGTGAGTGCTAGATGTCAGGCTGTCTTTCCTGGCTGACTTTGAGGTATGATGCAGTTGATGAAATCCAGGGCTGCAGATCCATTCACAGTGGGATGAAGATGTGCTCTGGAAAATGTAGCTCCAGCATCTTTAATGTCCGCCTGCTCCTTTCATCCCAACCTTCACACTCCCGGGAGCCTAAGAGTTTGTAGTCAGCCCAGTGGCTGCAAGCACCTCCCTCTTCCCGCTGGCAGACAGATGTCTTCCGGCCTCCTCAAAATCAACGTGAGGCCCTGATTTATAATTCTGAATCCAACGAGCCAGGCCTGCTGAGGCTAGACTATCACCTGCCTTTGGAATTAATCTGGAGGGGAACATGGCGCCCTGGAGAGAATGGGCCACCTTGTTTCGGTTTGTGTTGGGCAAATGAGAAAGTGCTTTTGTGCATGTCAGCCTGCTGGTGCCCACATTTGGGAGGGATGGAGCCAGGGCCATTTAAATCATACACAGAGAGCAGCTTCATGAATCATCTCATAAACTGTAGCAGCAAGAGCTTATATGGACGGGCTGAGGTGACCGTGCGGTCCCAGGAACACAACTTGGAGGACAGAGTCACTGCAAATGTCCAGTTTCACTGAAATGCAAAAAAACCCAACAAGAACAACAATAAAAACTTCAGTGAAAAAAAATACAAAGGAGAAATTGTTTGGTTAGGCTGTGATTTGTGTTTATAGTATTGGGCGATATTTGACTGTCTCCCAAGTCAAAGACTTCTTAAGTTCTCAATTTAAAAAAAAATCATAATTATTTGATTAACAAACACTTCTAAGGCACCTACCGTAAGCCTAAGTGCTTTACAAATAATAACTCACTTACTCTTTCTAACAACCCTCTGAGGTCGGTACCATTATTACCTTTCTCACATACCTAACTGCAGGTCAACGGTCACATTATTAAGTACATGTGATAGCTCCTATATATGTGTTAAAATTCCTCCAACAAACTGATTTAAGCATTTCATACCAAATTGCTAACGAATAGGTACAGTCGGTGATAGAAATGAGACTTACTGGTTCGCTCGGGTGTGATGGATATACAATGAGACATGCTAATGTGATCAAAGCTCTCTTAATAATTTCCCTAAGACTGAGGGTTTCAGGTTTCAGTGGTTTTCAAATAACCTGATGGAATCAAACTAGACTGAAAAATAACTATAAAAAGGAAAAAGGAATTACAGAAAGCACACTCCAGAGTTGAAACTGGTCTTGACCACTGGTGACCAGTGTCCTTAATCAACTCGTGGCTGCTGTGACTCTGCTCTCTGGCCCTTCAGAATTTCCACTGGTCCTCGGCAGCTGCAGCAGGGGGATGAGGAATGTAGTTACAGGATCAGCTGTAGAACGAAGCTTGACTGCTTTGAAAGACTCTACAGCGTCGTTTATGCTCAGGGCCAAACTACTGTACGTGTGCTGTGCTTTCTGAAGGCCCAGGGGCCTTTCACTTAAACAGCCCTCTTGGGGAGTCCGCACATTCTTCGGGGTGTGCTGGAGCCTGCCCAGCCCAGATTGTGGACATCTCTTCCCACCACCGCATTCAGTGACATTAGGTTGATAGCTTGACATCAGCCACGGTGGAAGCATTTACACCACGGAAACTGGCAAATGCTATAACAGGGTGACTTTGCCACCCCCAGAACTGACTGACCAGCACACGGCCAGGAAAGGAAGTCTGAAACGTTGTGAACCTTTCCAGTGTAGCAGGACTACATGGTAAAAGAGTAATAAATAAAAAAAAGAACTGTTGGGAAAAACGGAAACCATAGTGCTCTAAGAAGTCTGCAGAGTTGCTTCTGAAGAGACAATGGCTGTGGTGCTTAAGAAGGCCATCCTTCAAAAGACCCAGGGAGAGTGCGTGGTGGCCTCATGCCTGTCCTCACAAGCCACAGGAAGAGAGACAAAACCACTCACCCACCTCCTACCTCTCTTCCATCCTGTGCCTGCTTTAACCCGCATGCTGGGTGCAGCCAACTTCTGCTCTAAATCTCTGTTGCCACCTACCTTGCCACAATTCTGAGAACAGCAAAATTAATTCTTTTGTAACTTGTATCAATCAGAGGAAAATACTGGAGCAACTGTTAGTTTCCTGTGGCTGCTGTAACAAATTATCACAGGGGGAGGGGCTTAAAACAATACAAGTCTTACAGTTCTGGAGGTCAGAAATGGGTCTTGCTGGGCTAAAATGCAGGTGTTGGCAGGGCTGCATTGCTTTCTGGAGGCTCCAGGGGAGAATCCATTTCCTTGCCTTTTCCAGCTTCTAGAGGCCGCCTGCACTCCTTGGCTCGTGGTCCCTTCCTCCATCACCAAAGCCAGCAATGGCTGGTCCAGTCTTTTTCATGTCGCGTCACTCTGACACTGACTCTCTGCCTGTCTTCCACATTTAGGGTCCTTGTGATTACACTGGGCTCACTCAGATAATCCATGATAATCTTCTCATTATAAGGTCAGCTGATGAGCAACCTTAATTCCATATGCAACCTTAACTGGCCCTTGCCATGTAACATTCACAGGTTCTGGGGATTAGAACGTAGATGTCTTTGGTGGGAAATTATTTTGCCTATCACAGCAACACATGTCACCTAAGGTCTTCTGTGAAACACTCTGGACGTGACTTTAGAATTATTTCTATCTGTTTTGGAGGGACCTAACCAAAGTGACTCCACCCCAGCCTCTCTCCTCAGTGATGGCCAGGAAAATGTGAGGTGAAACCATATCCTGTCTAGATCCTGGGGATGGGTTTTCCTGGTGTTTCTCTAGACTTGAGGACCAAGATCAGAGGTGCTAGTGTTTTCCTTCCCCAAATGGTTACTCTCTCCAAACTCCTTAAAATCATGTCCTTAGTTCCTAGCTCTGCTTGGCTTAGATGTAGTTGGAAGTTCTCTGTTGCCTGCCACCCTTTCACACGCGTCAAAGCCCAGCACACAGCGAGTACACCTCACCCAGAGAATCAGGCATCCTTGTTGACATATAATATGGATTGTGTAATGGCAGATTTATCTATGAGTGCAAAGAAGGCTAATTGTGCTGACCTTGGGGCACTTAAACACCAACCTGGACTTCCCCTTTGATGTCAGGCTTAGCTCTCAGGGAGGCACGTTCTCAACTTGGCATTTCCGAGGACCCCACAGAATGGGGTGCGGCTGGCTGGGGAGCAGGGAGGCCAGATTTAAGAAACATGGGCTTTTAGGTCATCAAACGTGGTTTCCCTCCAGGGAAGGAGTACACTGCTTTAGAGTTTAAGGGACTGGAATTGAATCAATGTCTGTCTCTTGAAAACATAATTCAAATATGGTGTAATAGCATGTCAGGGAGAGGGAGTGGATTTGGGGATTATTGGTTTCATTGCTTGGGAAGGTCCCAGAAGAGACCATGTGGAGGGAGACCCAGCCCAACAAATTGCTGAACCCTTTGGGTTGGCAGAGCCCTGTCAAAGGGCCCTGGGGGTAGCCCACGTCTCCACCACCCCCAACCTGGGGCCTCCCCCTGAACCTCTAAGCCACCATGTGAGCCAACATTTTCTAATAATCATTTCCTACATAAAATCAACAAGGGGAAAAATTCCTCTTCAGGCACATGTCTAGATGGTTACATTTCTCTTTGACAGAGAATTATCAGTGACGGCCCCATGGCTCGTAAGACCGTAGAGATTGTAAACCTCTGATTAATGGGGTAAGACAGATTGTTGATATTCATGGAATTCAATATTCTAACCTCAGACCCATGTTTACGGCACATCGACTTGCAACTTTGAAAAGAGCTCTGCTGTTTCTGTTTGGTTATTAAGAGAGAGCTCTAGAGTAAGAAGGCCAAGGCCAACATGTCTAGTTGGGTAGCCTAAACTAGGCCATGCTTTTTATGCAAGGATTTAGGGTTTAAACTCCAAATAAGGCACGGAGATACTCTGGCCACAATATTTTTCCTATTGTACCTGCAACGGGGCCTCGATGAAACCCTTCAAAATCCTCTGGGATTAACTTTTCAGAACAGCATGACACTTTTCTCATTCTCACAAGCAGCAGAGAACGTAACTCACGAATCCCAGGCTGCCATAGTTCATATTTTTCTTTACTTCTTTTATTAAAAAAAAATTAGTGAGTAAAACACAGAGCTCTTCATGAAATGTGACCCCCCCCTGAAGAATGGTAATATTTCATTCTCCATTTGTGCAGCACTCAAGTTCATGGTTAGATGAAGGTGACCACCATCTTTTCCATCATCTTATTATGGCTTCAAAATCATGCTGTGTTATGATTTGCCCCATTTTGCGGAGTAGCTAAATGGAGAACAGAATGAATAACGTACCCCAAATTACCCACGAAGCCAGGGTTATTAGAATTCCCAGGCCAGTGGGCTCACCACAAAACTGCCCCACTTGACAAATGGATGCTGTGCCGAGAACAAGCCAAGTTTCCATCCCAAATGATCACTGTCTGCTCCTAAGGCGGGAAAGAGGCCAGATGGAATTTGTGTATGCAAAAAGAGCACAGAATGAGTAGGGGGTCATTTGAATATTTCAGAGAGAAGAGAGAAAGCGTTTCTTTGGAGGTTAGTGAAAATTATTTTTTAAAGCAAAACTGATGAGTAAATCATAAATACAAGGTGACATATGGGTTGGAAGATGTCCACTATGGAGAACGGTTGGGGCTTTATCCTAGGGAGGAAAATGGGTTCTTTTCTTCAGGAATATTCCAGAAGAGGTATTGTCATGTTTTTAGAGCCAGAAAGTAGAAATAAGCTTAGTATTTAGCTGGAGGATGAACCGAAGCAGAATTATGAAGGGAGTAAAGTTCATCTCTATTCTTTTCCTATTTCCCCTTGGGACCCACCCCTTTGCTGAAACCTCTTTCCTGTCCTTGGGTCCTCCTGTTGACTCATGTCTGCTCAAAGGGCCCCACGATGTAGGCTCACCAGCCCCCATAGAAAGCCCCCTTGTCCCAGACGTCCTACTCCCATCAAACATTATCCATCTTAGTCCTATTCCTTCAAGTTTCTGTTTCCCTACATGCAAATGGATGTGGGTGAATTTATCAGAGAAATTATCCTTAAGAATACATTAGCTAGATGGTATGTCACCTCTCATAGATGATGGTCATGATGATGGTAATAATGATAATAATGGTAATAACATTCTTCACTGCATTTTCATGCATCAAGAGATTTAAGAGTATCATGGAAGGAATGCAAATAAAATGAAAAAATAATATTTAGCTTCTGCCATTCAAAACAGGGTTTTGCCGTAAATAAACTTGAAAATCAGGGGTTTTTGAGAAAAAGGATTTCCTCAGTTCTTTTCTATCCCTTGTCATACCAAGAGCCAGGGGTGTAGGACTAAACCATAGAGTTTCATATTCAGAAGGAAAGAGGGAGTGGTGCCTGCTCCTTCCAGTCGTGGAGGATTGTGGGATGCAGGGAGCCAGTGGGAGGAGTTAGTAGTGAGATGTGTGGGTCCCAAGTCACCTCTCCAGAGAGAGGGAAGTGCATTTGCTAAGTTGAAGAGAATACAGAAGGCAGAGGGGTTCATGTTGTGCTCTCTATTTGGGGGATGTCACTCTGTGGGTGGTTCCTCACCAACTTAGAGGGCCCTGGAGAAACCAAGAGGATGGAGGGCACTGTCTGGCAGAGAGAGTCTAGTGGCACTAGACTGAGGCCACTAGATAAGCTAAGCTGAGTGGTGGAGGGTCTGCCAAGTGGCCCACTATGGTGGCCACCAAGTGACCTGCACTAGAGGATGTCTAGAGGTAGATGGAGGCCATGGCAGAATCCCAGAGGGTTCCCTGCCCTCTAGGACAGGGCCACCTGGAATGGGGCCACTTGAACCTAACTGGTCAAGAAAGTTTCATCAGTTATGGACATTAGCTGGCCAATCCTACCCAAGTGGGGGACAACCAGCCCCACCCACAGGCTGTATTTGTACCAGGTCGCTTCCCTCAATGTCCCCAGGGCACATACGTCCCCTTCCTTCCTCCATTTGCCCAGATGCCACCTTGGAGGGGGCAACAGGGTAAGGATGGAATCAGACAAGCCAAGCTAAACCTTTGGCTACTGTTTAAATCGGTGTCACTCAGAGTGGGTCTGAGCTCTGGGGAGGACCCTCAAACTATTTGTTCCCGGCATGGGATGATAGAAGTACAAAATTGAGGGTAGACATTCAGAAGCTCTTGTAACAATTTGACAGAATAATTTCATGTTTATTGAAATTGATCATAAAAATATTTGGCTTGTACTTTGTATGTCTTATTAAATTTTATTTTCTAGTAATTAATTTCTATTAGATTTTGTGAATGTATCTGCAATCGGTTGGAAACTTAAAAAAAAAAAAGAAAAAGAAGCATTTCCTTACCACACAGATAGTTTGAGAAGCACTAAGTTATGGATGGGACTAGGTTTTTAAACCAGACTAACTACATTTTATCCCTTCAACCCAGTGAATAGAGACTTACAGAGGCAGATCAGATTCGTTTTGGAAAAAAATAAAGAAGCAACGTTGCAACATTTCCTGCACATCTGAATTATAACAGGAATGAATATTTTCCAGTTTTTACTCCCACTACATCTTCCAAGTCTTCCCTTTGCCCGGCCCCCGCCCCCAGGCTGTGTTCATCCCCAGAGGGGCATGTCCCAAGGGGTAACTAGTGTGGGGCTTAAAGACAGACTGGCTGCAAAGGTTGACTGTGAAGATGGGAGAGCTGACCCAGCTGGAGGAGAATGTTAGAGTACCCACGGCTGGTGTCCCTGCAAAGTGAAACTTTACAGAGAAAGAGGGGCATCATGATTACGATCTCAGTCTTGTCAACGGCCATCATTTTAAAGACAAATATCTGTTCACAGATCCCTTATAGAAAAATCCACATTTATCAGACTGGTACATTACAGAGGAATAGTTTTGAATTTTGAGGATGCTTCACTTTCAGATAGATTTATTCATCTCAGGTTCCCTTAAATGGTGACTTCCCCAAATGCATGTTAGTGATGTGTTGGGGATAATTAACTTAATTACCCCAGAAGTGGGGGAAAGCACAAACACAGCAGGAGCCTCTTCAACTGAAAATCAATCGCAAACAAGGAAGATATGTGGCCCAAATTGGCGTGAGTCGGTGGGTTATGCAACTGCATTTACTGAGACTTTTTTTCAGGCGGACAACTATGGGTAAAGGGAGAATTCTTAGTAACTGGTTCCTCTCCTTCCTGAGATGCTGTGCTCACTGCTTTCATATTGGTCATCCCATTTGAGGCCAACGGCCACCCACTGAGGGCGACATCACTGTCCACACAGAGAGATAAGACCACAGAGTCGAGCTGGGGAACCTGCCCAAGGTCACACAACTGGAAGGGGCAGAGCTGGAATTCGAACCCATCTGTCAGACCCAAACGCTGTGGTCTTCCAACCACATCTGTAGCCAGTTGGCCATGAGACCCCAAGAAAAGGGACTTGATTGAGGGGACCGCAGGGTCCATGGCCACTGTGGGCAGCAGCCTCACTTGCTTCTCTGTCTATATGTAGACTTCTGACCGAGGCCACCTTTGACCCTGAGTGAGTCTACAAATGGCAGCTTTTCGTACCTGTAATGTGGACCAGTTTAACTAGAAAGTACTGGAGGACACACTTTATTTATTGAGGACTCCAGAGAAGCGAAGGACAAGTCCCTTTGCTCTGAGAACTGTAAACTGGAAGACGGAAGGATCCCCCAAGAGTGAGCTGTAGTTGCCCCATTCATCTGCCAGCTGATAAACAAGGTGGCCCTGCTCAGCATCGGGGAGTGAGGTGACGGAGTTACTCACCATCAACCAGACAGCTCCGGCCCCTGGGAAGTGCCCCTGGAGGAAGACGCAATTTGGGGCTGGTGTTTGCTGAGTGATTCCTCTGGGGATAAAACTGCAGATGCAGGATGGGAAACGATCAAAGCGAAACTTCTTAGAGTTCGTTAACCTAGGGAAGTGCAGCGCCAATCAGACTTACTGTGCAAAGTGACCTGTGGGGGGGGTGTGCCCGAGTACACACACACACACACACACACACACACACACACACACACACCAACCTACAGAAAAGTAGGAGGATACTGGCCATGTGTGTCCACATTTGCAGTTTCAGGAGCTTCCATTAAATCTAGAAAAATGCCAGGAGGGACTGACAAGTCTTTGGAGATTGTCACGCACGCCCACCGACCAGTCTTCACTTAGGAAAGAGAAACCGCGGGTCTGCGGCCCATGGAGTTGTAATGAGCTGGCTTTTAAGCCAGCCTGGAAAAGCTCCTCGCAGACTCCACATATATCCATCACCCGAGCAGGCCCCAGTGGGCTCCTGTGCTCTCGGTTTTACAAAACGTTGGAAATGTTTGAACGTCTGAGAAAACTTACGACCTTGGAACACGTTCGTTACCTGTTTTCTTACAACTTAATGAGACTAAATCGTTGATAAGTTCTGTTTTGAAGCCCAAGAGTGCACCCCCGGGCGGGGCTCAGGGAGCCAAATCCTCCTTTCCCCGGACTGATTCCTGCGCTGAGAAGTATGCAAGGCCGTCAGCCCACAGCCCCCTCCCCTGCCTCGTGGTCTACAGTGATTTCTGGCAAAGCCAATGTGGTTGTAGCCTGTTATATCTTGGCAATTTGTTTGAAACCCCTCCTAATATATTCCAAATACTAGAAAAGCAGCACTCTCTAAGTGAGGCAGAGTTATTATGGGTATTCTAGAACGGCAGCTCTGTTAGAATCCTCAGACTTAGGCAGAGTTAGAGGTATCCATTCCTTCTCTTGACAAATATCCACTGACGGCTTGTGGCCTGCCAGGGGGACCCCAGGGGATGTAAGAGAGGCCAATCTTTGCTCTCAGGGGCCCACAGGGTGCTGGGATGCCCAGCAAATGAGGAAACAATTCTATAAACATCGAGGAGTTTGGTGAAAGGCATTTGTGGCTGTGATTGGGGGGGCTTGAGAGTTAGAGGGGACTATGGGGAAACACGTCAGATTTTGCAGACCCCTCCCAGGCTGCCTCAGGCCCCTTAACCCTGCAGAGGAAGGAGCAGGGCATAATCAGTATTCATTCAAGTACCTCCTCCATGATAATCCATCCTGTGGGGACTAAAATACGACTCCCCTGCCCTCTAGGAACTTAAAATATATTGGGGAGGTCAGACGTCCTTCGGCCTGTACTGCTGGAAACACTGTCACGTCGTGGGTAAGACACCAGAGCATCGGTTCTCTCCTCAGATCTCAGGTTTGTCATCTCAGCTCTGTGACTTTGGGAAGTTCCTTAACCTCTCTGTGCCCCACTTTCCCCATCTGTGAAATGGCAATAATAATAGTATCTATCAGAACGAGGCAGGCCTGATCCGCACTCGGCCCTTCTTGTGCGTGGAGCCATTTATATTATCACCCTCACCCTTTATCTGTCCCCTTCTGCCCCGTGGGGCACCTGTAACCCTGTATTGCCGTTCTATGCGCACAAGTCCATCTT
Source organism: Tapirus indicus (assembly GCA_031878705.1). Taxonomy (NCBI): domain Eukaryota; kingdom Metazoa; phylum Chordata; class Mammalia; order Perissodactyla; family Tapiridae; genus Tapirus; species Tapirus indicus. The sequence goes on along the minus strand of CM062936.1, from coordinate 32,915,787 downwards.
TGGGGGCAGGGTTTGTGTTGCTGGAGTGCCAGGGGCCAGGCCTGCACCAGGAAGCAATCAACAATCCTTGAGGGAAGGACTGAGCAGGAGCAGGCCTGGAATGACTGTAGGAGGCGGCGGGGAGAGAGGTACGGCTTCGGATGGAGTGATGTGGTCTGGCCACAGTACCTGCCCCTCTCGGGCACAGTGGCCTTAACTGGGACGAGAGTGAGAATCTTTTCCTCCAGGTGCTACTGACTATAGCAGGTCCTGCCAGTGGCTAACCAGTGAGACCAGTGTCCCATCCATGGTGAGGGGAGGTCACCTCCCCTGGCTCAGCACAGCCAAGCCTGGCCCTTCCTAAGGAGTCACCAGGGCAGGCCAATAGTGGGTGCAGGGCTCTGGGGTGCTGGGGTTGGCTGTGGGGCTCCCTGAGCATTGGCCCATGAGGGGGCACCAAGCAGAAAAGTGCTGGAAGGTGTGTCCTGCATGAGCCCAGGAGGAGTGGCTGGGCCGGAGACCCGCCAGGTGTCGGTCCCACAGGAGGGGGCCCCACCTTGCTGGAGCTGCCAGCCTCTCCTGAGTCAAAATGCACCCCCCCTTTCCACCTTCCCCTTCGCCTTCCTCTCGCCCCTCTTTCTTCAGGAGAGCAGGAGTCCATCGAAGGAAGAAGACCACAGCAGGTGCTGCCAGTTCCCTCAGTCAGCTCTAAGGGAGTCCTCCCATCAGACCGGTCCCCTGAGGCTGCAGCATCCTCCTGACCCAATGTTCTGTCACAGCTCAGCAGCCTCTAGAAGAATCGGTGCACGTCCAGCCGATGCTGGAATAGCTCCCGTTTGTCGGGCACTGTCTTGTCAGGTCCGTGCCCTGGGCCTGGCGTGTCCCATCTCAGCCAGCCCCCAGGAGGCAGCACTGCTGAGTTATTCTCCTTAGACACAGGGACCGGAGGGGCCTCTGCACCCCCAAAGCCCAGGTGGGTAAAGCAACACGCCCAGGAAACAGCCGGTGAGTGCCAGAACCAGTCAGAAATCCCCAAGTGAGAGGCATTCAAGCTCAGAGCCCAGAGAGGGGATGAGTGAGGCTTCCTTCCAGGGGAGCAATCAAGGTTTCAGGCAGAGACTGCACTGTTCCGAGAATGGCAGGGATTCAACACATTCAGTTTAGGAAATGTAGAGGCCCTTTCCACATTTCCAGGAAGGTGTTTTATTTTGTGATACGGATTCAATGTAGTTTACTCCCTAAGTCAGTAAAAACTAGTTTGGCCAAAAGTAGGGGTTTTTGGCTCAGGTAGCAGTCTTAATCTGATTCAATCATGGCCATTCCTAGAAGGCCAAAGTGAGCATATTCGGGGCAATAATTTCCAGCAAATGTCACGAGTGACCCTTTTAGGATAATGAGTCCTACAGCAGGTCCTCTCGGCTCAGCCATGAAAGTGACCTCAAGACTTCAGTGCCCACAAGTCCAGCCATTTGACACACCCATCTCCCTTGCCCACGTGGGATGTCTTTTAACTAGGACAGGTCCACGTGGCTGTTAACATAGGCAGCAAAAGCACATACGTCTTTGCAGTTGCTAGAACCATTCTTATTTTATTGTTATTTTTAAAGCAACACTGGATGTTTTGCTGTTGCATAAGGCAAACTACTGGTCTCCATATCTTTTTTATTACCTGGGAGAATTTTTCTTCTGAATGCGTTTCAGAGGTACCTTCTGGTTTTCTTGCCTTTGGCTCATGCCAGCAAGCCGCTTACAAGAATCCCTCCCGACTCCATGCCAGCTCTGAAGCGCGTAATCAGTTGCAAATGTTTCGGGGTGGATGACAGATGGATGGAGTAACTTTATCACTTCTCTCATTTTTTACTGTTAGCAAACTGTAGAAATCTCACAGGAGACAACCTCCTTCCCTACTTCCTCCCCCTCCACAGTCCTTTAAAAACGATGAAAACAGCAGCCAAGAAGGATGGCTTGTCTGGGGCTAGGAAGGGCAGGACTGACAGGGTCACGCTGAAGGCTCATCTGAGCCGGCGGGACAGAAATGGTGGAACGGAGCTGCTGTCTGTTTCGGTGATCTCCAACAGCGAGTGAGAATTTCACTTAACATTATTTTTCTTTTTACGTGAAAATGTGTCCCCCTGGTGTGGTCCTGCAGCACAACTGGCTGAGGGATCGTGCCTGGCACAGCTGGGGTCTCTGGGAGGGGCTGTGATGACAGAGCCGGTTCAGAGGCACCCGCCCCCCAGGTTGTATCTCAGACTCAGATCAGAAAAGCAGCTTCCCTGACGGCTATGACCCGTCTCCTCTCTGAATAATGTGCTGGCTACAATCCAAGCCATTTGGGGCGCCTCTACCCCATGCCAGGCACTCTGCCCAAAGCTGGGGACAAAATGATGATGGAGTCCCCAAAGAGCCAGTCTGCGGGGTGAAGAGGAAAGTCAGGCAAGAAAACTGGGCAGTTAGAAAGAGCGCTAAGTGCTGACACGGGCTTAGAACCGAGTTCCACTGGTCTGCCCATGCGAGGATGAGGCTCAGGGGATGAAGCCCGTCTGAGGGTAAACAGTATGTCTGCTTGGAGGTCTCACTGGGGTCCACTCCTTCCTCCCAGCAGAGAGGCCCAGAGGTCGGCCAGGCCATCATGTTTCTGTGTTAGTTTCCTAAGGACCGCGATAGCTAAGTGCCACAGACGGGGCAGCTTAAACAATAGAAAGCTATTGTCTCACTGTTCTGGAGGCCAGAAGTCTGAAATCATGGTGTTGGTAGGGTTGGTTCCTTCTGGAGGCTCTGAGGGAGGGTCCCTTCCATGCCTCTCGAGTAGCTTCTGGTGGTTGCCAGCAATGCTTGGCTTCGGCTTGTAGACACATCACTCCAATCTCTGTCTTCATGTGTCCCTGTGTCTCTACATAGACTTCTTCTAAGGACATGAGTCATATTAGATTAAGGGCCCACTCTACTCCAGTATGACCTCATCTTAACTAATTAATCTGCAAAGACCCCATTTCCAAAGCAGGCCACCTTCTGAGGTTCTGGGTAGACACTCCTAACCTACCACAGTCTCTGTAGAGAGCTTGGCTGGTGATACATGTGTCTCTCGCCTAGCGCAGTGGTTGTTGCTGGCATAAGGAAGCAAGCAGAGAGAGAATTTGGGGGGATGCAAATTGAGTCAAGTGGAGCAGGGACTTCTGGACAGGTCACCAAGAACTGGAGAAGGCCAGGAATAAGAACGGAGACCCAAAGAACGGAACTGGGAAGAACCAGGAAGTGGGAGCAGACATCTGGGCCCATGTTGAAGACAAGATCTGAAACGGCACCAGCTGTGTGCAACGGGCAGAAATGGAGCAAGTGCTGGGCACTCAAATGCCATGTGCCCGACTTTCCAGATGCCACCTAAGAAACCGCAGCAAAGAGTGGGTTAGGCCACCCCCCTTTGACCTCTCTTGATGGGATTACTCTCAGCAAGCCAATTAACTTTAGGGCCCTTCAATTTCTCCCTCAACTTATTATTAAAACTTTGCCCTGAAGTGCTTTGATGTAAAATAACTACAAAATGAAGTCTGCAGAAGTTTCTATCTACTCCCACACCAGTGAAGGGAAGGAGTTTATTCAACCTTTTGGGTCCTAGTAAGAGGCGCTAAGCCAGTGTCCTTGCTGTGACAATGGCCAAGCCTCCCACTGCAACAGCAGCATGTGTTGGCTCTCTTGGGGTCACTTGTAAAACACTCAACATATTTGCAAGGAAAATTACTTTTAATTCACTGAAATTTAATTAATTTAATTTAATAAATAAATTTATAGGTTGGGACCCCCTAGTGCTTTGGGGCATTTGGAAAGACAATATCTTTTTTTTTTAATTTACTTTTTATTGCAGTAACATTGGTTTATAACATTGTATAAATTTCAGGTGCACATCATTATACTTCTATTTCTGCATAGATAACATCATGTCCACCACCCAAATACTAATTACAATCCATCACCACACACATGTGCCTAATCATCCCTTTCTCCCTCCTCCCTCCCTGCTTCCCCTGTGGTAACCACCAATCCAGTCTCCATCTCTATGTGTTTGTTTGTTGTTATTTTTATCTTCTACTTATGAGCGAGATCATACAGTTTTTGACCTTCTCCCTCTGGCTTATTTTGCTTAGCATGATACCCTCACAGTCCATCCCTGTTGTCACAAATGGCTGGATTTCACCTTTTCTTATGGCTGAGTAGTATTCCATTGTGTGTATATACCACATTTTCCTTATCCGTTCGTCCCTTCATGGGCACTTAGGTTGCTTCCAAGTCTTGGCTATCGTGAACAATGCTGCAATGAACACACTGGTGCATGTATCTTTATGCATTTGTGTTTTCGTGTTCTTTGGATAAATACCCAGCAGTGGAATAGCTGGATCGTATGGTAGTTCTATTCTTAGTTTTTTGAGGAATCTCCATACTGTTTGCCGTAGTGACTGCACCAGTTTGAACTCCCACCAGCAGTGCATAAGAGTTCCCATCTCTCCACATCCTCTCCAACACTTGTTTCCTGTTTTGTTAATTATGGCCATTCTGACGGGCGTGAGGTGATATCTCATTGTAGTTTTGATTTGCATTTCCCTGATAGTTAATGATGTTGAGCATCTTTTCATGTGCCTGTTGGCCATCTGTATATCTTCTTTGGAGAAATGTCTGTTCAGGTCTTTTGCCCATTTTTCAATTGGGTTGCTAGTTTTTTTGTTGTTGAGATGTATGAGTTCTTTATATATTTTGGAGATTAACCCCTTGTCAGATATATGGTTTGCAAACATCTTCTCCCAATTGTTAGGTTGCCTTTTCGTTTTGTTGATGGTTTCCTTTGCTGTGCAGAAGCTTTTTAGTTTGATGTAGTCCCATTTGTTTATTTTTCCTATTGCTTCCCTTGCCGGTCAGACAGGGTACTTGAAAATATGTTCCTAAGACCAATGTCAAAGAGCGTACTCCCTATGTTTTCTTCTAGAAGTTTCACGGTTTCAGGTCTTACATTCAAGTCTTTAATCCATTTTGAGTTAATTTTTGTGTATGGTGTAAGACAATGGTCTACTTTCATTTTTTTGGATGTGGCTGTCCCGTTTTCCCAACACCATTTGTTGAAGAGACTTTCCTTTCTCCATTGTTTGTTCTTGGCTTCCTTGTCGAAAATTAGCTGTCCATAGATGTGTGGATTTATTTTTAGGCTCTCAGTTCTGTTCCATTGATCTGTGTGTCTGTTTTTGTGTCAGTACCATGCTGTTTTGGTTACTATAGCTTTGTAGTATATTTTGACATCAGGGAGTGTGATTCCTCCAGCTTTGTTCTTTTCTCTCAGTGTTCCTTTAGCTATTTGGGGTCTTTTGTTGTTCCATATAAATTTTAGGATTCTTTGTTCTATTTCTGTGAAAAATATTGTTGGAACTTTGATAGCGATTGCACTGAATCTATAGATTGCTTTAGGAAGCATGGACATTTCAATTATGTTAATTCTTCCAATCCAAGCGCACGGAATATCTTTCCATCTCTTTGTGTCTTCTTCAATTTCAGAAAGACAATATCTTATAGTGTGTCAGAATACAGGGTAGTCACCATTCCAGAAGGAAGCCTTCGGTGACTCCCAGTTCATTCATTTTCTCAGCCATTCGCTGGATACCTATTTCACACCATCTAAGTGCAGGCAGTGTTCTAGATGCTGGGTTACAGTCTGGAGAAGGGAGAGAGAGATTAGAGAATCAGCAACATGTACGGGCTTTATAGACCCATCTGTGCTCAGGAGAAAAACAAAGCACGGGAGGGGAAGGAATGTGCGTGCTGTGAGGCCAGGGAAGGGTTGTAGATGGGAAGCTGGCCAGGGGAGGGCTCCCTGAGCCAGTGACATTTAAGTGAAGACCTGAAGGAGAAGGGAAAGTTCTCCGATTCGAGTCCACCCTTGGCCTCAGCACCCTTACCTGGGGCAGGTGACTTCCCTAGCTGCGGCAAGAGCCCAGAGCCCACCCATCGTGGTGGTGTGGTTGCCTGGAGATAACAAAAGCAGCCTCTCCTTTCCCCACTCAGCCCTGTGGCTGGTACAACCCCCAGAAGCGATTCCTGCCCCACCTGCCCTTCTGGGAAACATTCTAGGGGAGGTTTGGTCTCTATAGAAAGCAGTGAAAGAAAAATGTCCTCCAGGGCCTCTGTGGGGGTCTCCCGGGGAGGCCTGCACACCTGCCAGTTGGTCTTCGGCTCCGGCTGGGCCCTTTGCATCTCCAGGGCGGCTCGTCTTACCCGGGAGCTCGCATGTTACCCCTCCTCATCAATTCACTTTTCAACACCAAATACATCTTTCTCATTTTACAGCATTTTCTTACACTTCTACCACTTTTGGCTTCAACCGGAATTCTTGATAGCTGTGGGGGATGTGTGTGTGTTTAACGAACATCTGAAAGAATATAAAAATCTTGTTTGAAGCAAACACCCGTTCTTTCAGTCTCCATTTCTGCTCACGCCAACAGAAATTGTGGCAATGTGGACAAGTTTAAAAAAAAAACACCAAAAATTAACCCTCTGGGCATGGTGACACATGACAAAGTGGGAAGCCAATTTTGTGGACATTTACTGAGGACCTTGATAATTGAGGCATTGTGCACGGTTTGGGGATTAAAAGGAAGAAAGTAAAACCCCACAGTCCTTGCTCTCAGCGGGGCTCGCAGCCCCAACCAGAGCATCACCATCACGTAGCAACTGGAATATGCCCAGGGCATTATGGGAGCCCGGAGAAGGTGCATCCAATGCAATCTGGGGTCATCTTAGTCAGGGAAGCCTCAAGTTTGCAGAGAGGAGAACCCCTCGCCCCTCTCATGTATCATCTTGGAAGGGGGTCCCTCATTTTCCCCAGATCATCCTGGAAGATCTCAGCTCCCCTACCTCTGGGCTCCCACATCTACTGACCAACCTCAGGAGGTAATTAATTCATCACATCAGCATCAATGAGGTCCACCTTACTCCATCAGGACCAAGTAGGAGAGGGGAGAAACAGAAGAAGCTGAGGTGCGGTCAGGGTAATGATCCAGGCGTGCTCTCTGGCGGAGACCAGATCTAGCCACACACAGCCCCCACCCCTGGTAAAGTTACAGAAGATTCCAGGCCACTCACCTCTCCCACATCTTGTAGGCCCTCTGCTCCTCCCACCTGGTCTGCTCTTCCAGCAGTTCCTTGACCAGCTCTTGGAGGTACACATTCTGGGGCAGGGCCATTTCTGTTACTCCTTGGGTCACTTGGCCAACAGATACTTGCTGAGTCCCGAGTATGTGCCAAGTGCTGCTCCAGGATCAAGCAAACAAACTAGACTCAGATCTTGCTCCCACAGAGCTTATAGACCAGGGTAGAGACAGACATTTATACATAATTAAACAAACCATTTCCTCTCTCTAAGTGCTAGGAGAGAAAGGTCCCAATGACCTACTAGGGGAGTCAGGGGCTGCTTCCTGCAGGAGATGAAGCATGAGCAGACATTAACCAGGAAAGAGGGGAAGGAAGAGTGTGCTTGGTAGAAGGAACAGCATGTGCAAAGGCCCCGTGGTAGAAGGCAACATGGTGGATACGAGGGAATAAAACAAGGGCTTGGGAGCTAGAGTTGAGAAGGCAGCAGGAGCATGGAGGAAGGGGAGGATGGAGAAGGGGAGGAGGGCCTGCAAGTCCACCCAGAGCAGTAACCTCTTTGCTGTGCCTGTTAGAGAAATGCTCTATTTGAAAGAAGCAAGGGGCCTACCTCACTTCCATCACCAGTTACAACTCATCACAGCTGTCTCCTCTGAAGATCAGGGCAAAGGCAAATGACTTCCCTTTGGCACATGGCCACTAGCCCGCAGAGGCAGGACTCAACCCTGGGGCTTGGGGCCTCTCCCTGCCTGCATGGCTGCCGGGCAGGGCTGCAGGTGCCCCCACGCCTCCCTGCCTGGCCCTGGGAGACCCGCTCCCTGAGTTGAGGGCTCATTAGTGTCAGAGGCTTGGCATGGGGACCATCTCGTTTACCTTCACTCTCCCACAATTGATCCATCATGTTGGGACCAGATGGCTGCCCCTCCACGTGTTTCTGATTCCCTTAATGGCCCCTGGGCTCTGCTGAGCTGCCCTCGGTGTCTGACAGACTCACAGTGCTCTGGAAACCCCTTCCATAAGGTTCTTTTTGGTCTCCTTACCCAACCATTTTAAAAACTTTTTTTTAAATAAGAATTTTGTGTTTTCCAATTCTTTGAAAACAGTCATGTACTCCATGTTATTCAAATGTACTATTTCAAGTAGGTAAGACACGCACACATTATAAAATACAAAAGACATGAACGGGATATAGTAAAAGTAAGTCTTTATCCCGCCCTGTCCTCCAGCCACCCAGCTCCCCGTCCCAGACACAACCACTGTTAACCAATTTCTTATTGGTGTTCTAGCACATGTACCAAGAGTTCTCTATTAACCACCAAACCTACAGTATTTAGAACACTCTTCAGCTTGAAAATGCAGGTTTTGCTTTATTCACAGTCAATTTCCTAGGAATATTCTAGCTTGAAAAATAGTCCTTTTCATTTAGTGCAAGTTTTCTCAACCTTGACGCGATTGCTGTGGGGGCCGGATCAGTCTTTGCTGTGGGGGCCGTGCTGCACGTCGTAGGATGTTAAGCAATTTCCCTGACTCTACACACTAGATGTCAATGCAACACTGCCTCCCCGCCCAGTTGTGACAACCAAAAATATCCTCAGATATTGCCAAATGTCCTGGGGGCGGGGGGTGGGTAAAATCACCTCCAGATGAGAACCTCTGACTTATTGTGGTTATTTAGAATGTACTCACCAGCTCATTAGAAAAAGGATCTGGGGACTTACGAAGATTCAAAACTCCAATAAGAGTAAAAATAAATGTTAAAGATTGACTCAAGTTGAAAATGATTGGAGCCTAGTGATGGATATAGAACAGCTCATTATAGTATATTCACTGATCTTGTGTACAGTTGACATTTTTCATAATAACAAAGATTAATGTTTCCAGTATGTTTGAAACTTTTCATAGTGAAAAAGATAATTGCATGTGTTGAGAAAGCATGAGAGAGAAGGACAGCAAAGGCAGAAATGAGAAGATGCCCATAGAGTGCCTGTGCTAAGATCGTGTCCATTTTGCTAGGGGTGGATTTGATCTGAGATTCCTAAGTCAACCAAAGATGCTAGGAACATCAGTGTCTAGCGACAAAAAATAACCCAGCTGCTCAGGACACGCACAGCTCTTCCGAGCAATGGAAACTGAAAGAAATCTTACAGGGCAGTTGCCTTGATGCAGAGTCAGCAAGACACAGTTTCCTAGAAATGCTGAATCAGACTCTAGGATGGGGCCGAGAATTTGTTTTCTTAACCAGTGTTCTTTAGAGGTGGGTCACTAGATAAGACGAATGTGCGATCTAGTCAAAGTCATTCTGCAAAAACAATGCACCCCAAGTGCAGGTCTCTGAAGATCTGGATGAATCCAAGAATAAAATTCAGAGTCGCTACAGGCTGGATGGCCTCAGAAATATTATTTCTCTCCAAGCTTTCAGTAAGTCTGAGGTTATAACCTCTGACTGTTTCCTGGAAGGCGGCTGTTCAGGGAAACCCATTTAGACTGGCCCCTCTGGCTCTCGCTCTTGCAGCTGGAGGGAGGGCTTAAGGGCTCTTGGAAAAACTGACCATTCTCAGTGAGGTCTGACATCTAAGAAGATTTCAGAGTGCCCCCTGCCACCCTCCTCCACTCAGCCTCCCAATAGGGCTGGCCAGACATCTCCTGGGGATGTTCCAGCAGAAGCAAACATGGACTTTAAAACTCTGAAATTTTCGGTCATGATCATTTTAATTGGAAAAAAATGTTAAACTGCTCATTCCAATTATAACATTACAATAAAGTACCAACAGAGCCCCAACTTTCATATATGCGACTTCCCATTGAGATATAATCAAATATACAGTGGAGGCAGATACGACCATATTTCGAAAGAAAATACTTTGGCCTATTTTTTTGAATCTTTCAGAGAGAGAAAACAAAAAACAACAACAAAGCTTGAAAGATCCAAATCCTTAAAGACTTGGGCAACTTTAAGAGAAATGTAGGCACAAAGAGCCTGCCTACTAATAATGACAGTTCTTTGCATACTGGTGAGTTGCAAAAGTTGATGGTTGTCTTTGATCTTCTGGAGGGATAAGGGTCTTTCTCGGCTCCAAACATCCTGCATTTACTCCTGATACCGGGGCGCAATGTCTAATTTCTGATAAAGAATCATCCGTAACAAGCAGGCTCCAAAAGCTTTGTTCCCCGAGGGCTCTTTCCCCAACCCAAGAATGGGTCTCTGCATCTCTTATTACATCATTTCTACCCATTCAACCTTAAACCTCCAAGGCTCTTTACTGCATTTGGATCTTGACTTGTTAAAACTCAATTCTTAAGCCTCCAAAAATCTGAGTAACTCCCACCGCTCTTGTTTAAATGGAGAATGTACAAAAGGTGATGGAGAACAAGAGAGAATCATAGCCGGTGAGAGGGGCCCGGCCTCATTCTTTCTTCTCTCTCCATAGGTTTAAGAAATGCCTCAACCCCTCTCAGGCCCTCTGCATTGGTTTGAGGCTGGAGGGTCGTTTACTTTTCAATTACCAAAAGCCTGCAATCTTTTTTGCGTGATATTCACAAACCCTAGGACACAGGCCTGATATTTACAATCTCCCCAGTTAGCAAAATGCAAGGGCACCCACTGCAGTAGCTAGGATTAATAGCAGAGAGCACTGTGGTTTTGTTATTAAGTTACTTTCAGCAATTAGTAAATTTATTGTCCTAATTGTTTTCACATGGCTGCTCGAGGCACATGTCTTACTTCACCGACGTCCTTACAGTCTTGGCCCTGTCATCATATTTCAGCGTGATCGCTGCCCATCTCTCCAAACTGTCCAACCCCAGCAAAAGCTGATTTGCAGTCAGGTCAGCAGGAAGGAGGAGGAAGAGTTCATTCCAAAGTCCATGCATCTTTGGATAAAACATGGAGAAATTTCATTTTGGCTCATTGGGCGTCTGAGAGTGCACTCGGGGGGAGGGAAGAGCTGCCTGTGGTTAATGCACCGGAAAGTCCAAATTCTCCCCAGCCTCAAATTTGCTGCTGCTTCCAGATCCCGACTCCAGGTCATCTTAACCTTCCTACGGAAACAGTCAGGTGGTGGGGCAGGGATGACTTTTTGGGCCCTGGGAGAATTTTGTTCTAGTCTCGGGGTCTGAGCAAGCTTGCTAGGGCACCCAGAATCCAGCCTTACCTGCCCCGTGGAGGGGATCTGGATGCCCGGAAGTCTTGGCTCTCCCTGGTTCTGCACTCAGGGGCTTGATTCCCCGGTACCCTTCAGCCGGGGAAAGGTCACTGTTCTTAGTGCTGCCCTCCTAGCAAAGAGAGGTGATGGTGGCAGAGTGGGGCTCAGGGCGAGGACCTAAGCAGGGCATGGTGGGATCCTGCCTGTCTCCCACTGGTTCCTGGAGGGCACTCACTACCCATCCAGCTGACAGGCAGCACCCTTGTAATGAAAACCTGGTTGGGGGGAGCCGGGAGCTGGTATGACTCTTGTCTTCTCGAGTGTCACCCACTGGGTCCCCAAATTTAAACCCGGCCACTAGTATCGCAGCCAGAGCAGGTGCAGCCCAGCATAGCAGGTGGAATCAGTGACTCAGGTTCCCTGGCTGCAGGCAGCTTGGAGACCCTGAGGTGACTCAGTTTCCCCACCTAGTAAATGGTACCTATCATCATGCTCGCTTTAGGAATCAACTAGAAATTTAGGCAGAACAGGGAGAAATGCCAGGTAATGAATGGGGTGGCCCTTGACTTTTCACAGCGCTTTTATGCAGGTTGGTTATTTTTGGCCTCATCACACATTTGGAAAGAAGGGAGAAATATCTCTATATTAATTATAGCACGGCACTTCAGAACCGGGCCCTGGCACCAACTGCCTGGGTTCAAGTCCTGGCTTGACCATTCATTAGCTCTGCGGCCTTGGGACCCATGGCTTCAATTTCCTGTTTTATAAAAGATCCATGTCACTAGGCTGTTGTGACAATTACATAAAGTACTTATCATAGTGCTCAATAAGTGCTGTCAGCAAATAATAACAGAGTTATTAAGTTGCAGTCAGAATCTAAGAATAGCTGGATGGAAAGGCACCTCTTGAGCATTTTGAAACAATTCCACATCACTGTCTTCACCCTTTCCGGGGTAATTGCTCTCATCACCCCGCTCCCCCACCCCCTTATTTCTCTATTGTCTGTCTCCCCCCACCCAAGTGGAGGCTCCATGAAAGCCTGGTTTTGTCCACTGCTGTATTGTCCCCCCCTCAACACACACAGTGCATGGCACCCAGCTCAATCAATATCTGCTGAAGAGCCAGCCTTGATGGCCTAGCGCTTCAAGTTCGTCACACTCCACTTCGGCTGCCCAGGTCCGGTTCCAGGAGGGAGTGCAACCAAACCACTCATCTGTCAGTAGCCATGCTGTGGTGGCGGCTCACGCAGAAGAGCCAGAAGAACTTACAACTATACACAACCATGTACTGGGGCTCTAGGGAGGAAAAAGGAAGCCAAAAAAAAAAAAAAAAAAAGGAGGAAGATTGGCAACAGATGTCAGCTTAGCTCGAATCTTCCCCTGCAGAAAAGAAAACTTTAAAAAAATCAACAAGTAAAATAAATATCTGTTGGAAAAAAATGAGTGAAAAAAGGCAGAAAATGAAGGAGAAGCCTGTTGCTCTCTGAGCGTCTCTGTTTGGAAATTGGGGCTCCCTACACCCCAGGCGGCAGCCCAGCCCCAGCAGATGGGTCCCTCTGCCCTCCCTCGGAGTGAGGGGCGTGTTTCAGCCTGCTGGAGTTTTCACACTCCTCCCGCCAGGCGGGGGGCGGGGCACGTAGCCAGGTTGTGCTAATTAATCCTCTGTTTTATGCGCACACGTCTGAACCTGACCTGAGTATGCAAATGCGTTCCCAGCCAGAAGGCAATGCATTTTGCTGGTCCTGGCGGGGGTGTCGTTTCTGCAGAGAGCAGTACTCCCCAGGGGCAGCAGCAGCGGCAGCCGCAGGACAGGTGCAGCTTCGGGAGGGACCGGAACCGCAGCAGTAATTCCACTCCGCGCGTCAATTCGTCAATTATTCACCCCACGCTGTGCTCCCTGTGCTGCGCTCTGCGTGGCCACCAGCAGGCCACTGAGGCCCCAGTGGGGCTCAAGACGGCTTCTGAGGAGGGAAAGGGCCGCCGCTGTGCCCCAGCTACAGACCCATGAGCTGCCATGAGCCCGTGTGAAGCCGCCCAGGATGGGTGAGTGTGGGTTCCCTGGGCTCGGTCATCCCAGGGATGCTTCCAGCTCAGCCTGGGGGGTTTCTTTTTACTCCAGCCTCGGGGACACTTAGAATGGGTTCAGGCTAACCCCGAGTTGCTTACAGCACCCGGGTTCCCCAGTAAGTAGGTTGTGAGGTAAGAGGGGGCTCCCTGGCTGCCTGTCACAGGGGCGTCAGCCGATCAGAGGGCAGAAACTAAGTTCATGTGTCTTTATTTTCACTGTGACGTGAACAAGATCTGGAAACTCTGATGTGTGAGGCTTGTTCTCCCAAGAGAGTGAGGTCAGAATTTTCCAGGCAGGGGGAGGGAGTGGATGAGGTTTATTAAAATGTCTTAGAAAGTCTGCAACTCTCAAATGGTTCACGCGCACACACATCCACAGAGGGGGGAGGGGATCGCAAAAGAGGTGTGCATCCTGAGACAAGAGAAACTGTAGTTCAGGCAGTGGATAACAAGATAACCATGACAATGACACTATTAGAAACAAAACCCAAGAAAGAAAGACACCGACGTGTGCTCCTGACCAATGCCCACTACGGTCCATTCTACTGGGCATTTGGGCTGTCGTTTTTAGGTATTCTATAGAAGGCATTTGTATTTTGTGTAAAATTGTCATTGACTAGACTTTTTGCCATTTTGATCACTGGCTCTTAGAGAAGCTAGGGAGTGATATAAATGCTTTCAAAGTAGAGAATAAGGACAGTTTTATTTCTCCATGTAAACCAGCATGCTTCCTGTTATTAGACAATTAGCTCTATAAAACTGACATTTTCCTTTTTGCTTTGGCTGCTAGGAAGCTCAGAGCTAAGTCTTTTTTTCTTGCAGTTGTAGCAACTTCTTTTAGAATTAGGACTAAGATATGATTATTTTCATCCTTTTCTTACTTGGCTCTTGTGCTTTCTCTCTCTCTCACACACACATGCAAACACACTTTTCAATAGTTTTTTCGTACCTGTGACTTTTATTGCAAGTCCTTTCAAGTCGTCTTTAAAAATAATATGATCAAGGTAAACATGCAGAGCTTGATACATGGTGAACCCTCAGCAAGTACCGGATCGATTAACTGACCTACCAAAAGGGAGGAGGGATTTTTCAAGGATGAAAAACTGAACTCTTGACCTCAGTGTTCTCTACACCAATCTGTCCACTTCTAGTCGTCCCTCTCTCCCTAACTGGTACCATCATTTGTTTAAACCAGAAATCTAGGTCACTCTTGGTTTCCCTTCTTTTCTCAACCCTAACATCCAAACCGTTAGCAAAGCCTGTCAATTCTATCCATTTCTATCCTGTTCCACCATCACTGTCCTAGTTTACAGAAAATATGTCTCACTCGAACCATAGCAATAGCTTCCACTCCTGCCCACTTGCAATCAACTTACCGCAGGGGGATGTTTGAAAACCTGAGTCACATCGTGTCCATCCCCTGCATAAAATGATTTGCTGGACTCCTGTCCACTTAGAATAAAGGCAGAGCTGTTCATTGCCACCTACAAGGTCTGGCCCGATGTCACCTTTCCAGATGCATCTTGGCTCATTCTTCTCCCACCCAACCTGGCCCACGTCGTGTGGTGTCTGTACCTGGTGCTCCCCTCCCCCAGCTCTCGTCCGCACTGACTCCCTCCTTCTCTTCCTCTAGGACTTCACCTCAAGTCGCTTCCTCAGACACTCTCCTCAACACCCTCCACCCCCATCCATGGCAGAAAGGGACAGGGTTTCAGAGGGTGGTGCTGTCCAATGTCCAATGGGGAAATAAATGCCACCATTCAACTGTGCCCCATTCACTTCCTTTCCAGAACACATCAGTTTGTAATTAGATACATATATATGTGTAAACACGCACACGCATATTTATTTGTTCTTTTGCTTGTTTCATTTCTCGTGTCTCCCACTAGACCTTGGACACCATGAATGCAAGAACCTTGTCTGATTTATTCATAAATACACATTCTCATCTGGCACCGTGCTGGGCACATCGTAGTTTCTCAATAAATGCTCTTGAATGAATGCAGGAATAAATGATTCAAAGCCCATTCTCGGCATCCCTTACATTGATGTGAGTAGCCACAGAGACTCTCTAGCCAACGGTTTGGAGTGGGGTCCGCGTAAGACGTCTGACTCCGAATCTGCAGTTAGAAGCCCGGGGCAGGAGAGATTCCTTGGTCAGGTACAAGTGGGAAGCACCCTCATGTGTGGGTGGAGCTGGGAGGGATGCGACTGAGACTTTTGCAGCCTTTGAAGTCGTGCTGCTGGTCAGGTGACAGGGGCTTCCTCCTGCGTTTGTTTCTGTTCATGGGTTGAGTGACCTCCACAGTTACAGGAGGAGGTCCGTGTATGTCTTGGTCCTAGCTAGGTTGCCTATGTGTGATAACCCTGTCCATGCAGACTGGAAATAAGTAGATTTTAATAGAGGTGGCTTCATGTTGAACGGTAGTGTCCTGTCTGCCTTGTTGGACCACCGGGGATGCAGCCGAGTCTAGCCATCCCAAGTGAATACACAGAGCCTGGAGGGAATGTGGCAGTTCTCTCTCCAACTGATGGTGGACACTGGGCAGCGCCATCCTCCAAAATCCTGCCCCTCCCTGCCATGCTGCTCCACGACCCGCCCCACACACTGTGACTGTGGTATACTCTGGTGGTCATTGCTTTCCCCTCTTCTTGGTAAGTTTTGTGACTCTTCCTTGAAACCCATTAATGTTTGCCCCAACCATTTACATTGTTTGGGGCACACCTGGGGTTCCAGAAAATGATGTGCCATCAGGCTTACTGTATCTTTGGTTGATCTATGTTATAAGTGTTGGACTTATGTAAACCTCTGCCCAACCTACTGTGAAAATTGTCGAACACACAGCAAAGAGCAAAGAATAGTACAGTAAACAACTGCAGACTGTCAACCTGGACCTAGCAATAGTTATGTTTCACCGTGTTTCTTCTCTCTGTGCATGTGTGTATATATATATATAGAGAGAGAGAGAGAATATATCTATGTATACACACGTTTATGTTTTGTTTTGTTCTATCTTATCCATTTAAAAGTAGATTGTAGGGACTGGCCCAGTGGTGTAGGGGTTAAGTTCGTGCACTCCACTTCTGGCGGACCAGGGTTCACAGGTTCAGATCCCGGGTGCGGACCAATGCACCGCTTGTCAGCCATGCTGTGGCAGCATCCCATGTAAAGTAGAGAAAGACGGACACGGTTGTTAGCCCAGGGCCAGTCTTCCTCAGCAACAAGAGGAGGATTGGCAACAGATGTTAGCTCAGGGCTGGTCTTCCTCACACACACAAAGAAAGTAGATTGTAAACAATCATGACACAATAAATATTTCATTCTCCCAAGGACATTCTCCTATATATATCCACAATACTATTACTACATCTATTAAAATTAACTTTGATTTAGCGTCATCTACTATCCAGTCCAAATTCAAATTTTCCCAATTGCATCAAAAATGTCTTTTATAGCTGGGTTTTTCTTTCTTGAACCAAGATCCAGTCAAAGGTCAACATGTTGGTTCTTGTGTCTATCTCTTTTAATCTAGAACAGTCTCCCAGCTTTCACTTGTGAATTGCCCAGTCCAGGTGTCTTCTAGAAAGCCGTGTGTTCTGGATTTGTGCTGGCTGTGGATTTGATTTTGGTTGAGCAATGTCAACAACATTGTTTAATGTATGAACCTGTGCCTCTGCCAATGGTTAATTTCCTCAAGATATGGTGCTATGCAGGTTTATTTATAAACTGTCTACTCCTAAAGAGAATTCAGGGCAGTTTACAAGAAAATAGAAAGTCTGTTGAATAAAGAGAAAATGTTTTGTAACATGTAGGAGGATGGCAGATGGGACAGAGGGGGCAAATATGCCATAAACATATATTAATGAGGTTTGTGTAACTAAACCTGAGAGTTACCTCAGAGTTTTCTGGCTGCAGAAGCAAAAATGAAAACTAAAAAGTTAAAAAATCATCTTCAGGAAATATGAGCTTTCCTTGCACTAGATTTAGAAAAATAATTTGTCCCATGGATCCTTAGACAAATAACATCAGACAAAATAATGAGCAGCTTCTTAACAGCTTCATAAATGATTCAGGAACATTCTTCATTGAGCTGCTTCTGTGATACAGAAGGTCACCGCCAAGGGCACCAACATTAACATGTAACGCAGTGAAGTCATTTTTCAAATGAGTCCAGTCTAGGTAGGTTGGTTTCTGCAGCTAACCTGATACAAGGAGAGAACTGGCACGCCCTGAGGGTGGGTGGACCGCCTGGTCCCGGCTCTTGTCCTCAATTCCCCACTGTCTCTGCTGGCCTCCCCTGACACGTCCTCAGGAGCAGGCAGGTCCCAGCAGGACCCTGGGGCGGAAATAGAGCAAGTGCAGGGCTGCCCCCCAGGGATGAAACTGAGAGAGCCTGAGCTGTGGGCTCCCCTAGTCAGACAGCCCCCCATCTGACAACCCGTGCACGGAGGTGGCCACAACTGAACTTGCAAGCTCTGCTGAGACTTTCTGATAAACACTTTTTCTCTTTGCTAAAGTGCAGAACCCAAGCTCAGAACAGCACAGCTGTGCTGCCTTCCTCCCTCCCCTGGAAAACATTTAGAGAAGGTATAAGAGTGAGAATGGGTTCCTGTTCTCCATGAGAAGGGAAGACCTCCTTCTGGCCCACTTCATGCTGGCCTGCCTCCGCCTCCAGGCAGGCCACCAGGGTGGGTTGACTGCAAAGTGTGCCCCTTGCAACCTGCTTGGTTTAGTATGTCCATTCAAACTTTGGACAGTGTCTGCCAAAAAACACAATGTGTGCTCTTTCAGATAATAATTTTTCAAGTACATATTGTATATGACATCATAGAAATTTCTGCCAATAGAGAAAAAATTCCCCAGGATCCCACTGCTCTTGAAAATCAACTCAGTCAGTTGCTCAGAGAGACTCTCTGAGCAAGGGGGTCATGAACTCCTTTTTCTGTCAGTGCACCTGTTTATTCCCTCTACAATAAAACTTGCGATTATACCTGTATTTATATTTAGATGTATATATATAAACACATATCTACATTTGTATTCCTTTACAGTCTTTAAATTTTTTTAATGTTTATAATCATAATTTGTATACAATTTTGTACATCACTTTTTCTCACTTAATTTTGTATCATATGCTTTTTTCCATTACCGGGTAGTCTTTAGAAAGTCATTTTTTAAAATAGATAAGTGATTTTCCATTGAATGGAGGTACTGCAATTTAATTAACCACCACCCGATTTTTGGACGAAGTCTGTTCACCTCTCCTTTTCATCCTACATAAATCGCACTTCTGGGGCTGTAATTATACGATAAGATCTTGGCTTGCTGCTGCCTTTCCTGGCTTGCGATGGTTCAGTGCCGCCATCACCCGGGGCGGGGGGCGGGTGGGAAGTGGTTGCCTTTCTTCTTGCTGTGGCTGGGAAACGTGCAGGCAGCTCATCTACAGTTGTGTCATGTTGTTGAAATGTCAGTGTTGGGAGAGAGGCGAGGACGCGGCCATAGCATGAATGAACCCAAGCTGGGTGGCATTGTGACAACGGGACACCGAGGCTGGCCGTGGCGACTTGCTCCTGGTGCAGGCCGTTGCGCGGATGTGGCCAGGCCTGCACTTGGCCGGGAAGGCGTCTGTGTGTCGTCTTGGTGGGATGGCGCAGCGGTAATTCCATCTCCCCAGCCTCTCTCTAACGCGTTTGCCCCTAAAGCACACTGCGTGTTCGTATGGGAGAGGCCTGAAGGTCTCCAGGTGTCCCCCACGCTGGCAGCCGTGCTACTGGTGTCCGGAAGCCACATGTTTTTATCATCCTGCACTTGTCAGGGAGCTTTGACGTTCACGATCTTGCTCCGGCTCCCTCGGGGGCTGTCCTGTGCTTCCATCCTAACTCTTTTCACAGTCGACCTTGTGTTGTGTTCCTACGCCACCCCCTCAAGTCCCCCAGGACTCCAGGATTCCTAAAAAGCAGGGATTATGTCTTTAAAAGGATTAACTTCCATTAGTATAACTCCCATTAATATAATATAAAATTATTCATTTCCATTAATAGAATGAAAAAAATTTTTAAAGAAACACTTCACCCAGTAAACTGAACTACCGCTATTTTTGTGTGTTCGGCGCTGGCCCTGGGCTGCACGCAGCCCGGGTCTTACCAGTGTATTACTGTAGTATTGTGGCTGCCTTGTGTTCTGTCTGCTTTGTCTCTGGCTTCGTCTGACCATCAATATTTCCCCATGTCGGTACAAGGGCTACGTAACCATCCTTTTTAAAGGCTCTGTGACAGCCCAGAGACAGATGGGCCTTACCTAACCCTGCCCTGTGCTGGACACAGACGCTGAGTCCCCGAATGTAAGCTGTGAGCATCTTCACGCACGTGCCCAGTCGCAACAATCTGGAACCTAAGAGGTGAGCCGCACTGGAGCTCCCTCCCCATCAGATGGCAACAGAGCAGACCCCTCCCTGTGCTCGATGTCCCTGCCCCTCTCTGTCCAGCTGGACTCTGGTGCCCCCAGTTCCTCCTTCCCACACTTGCTGAGGCAAGGTGAGCCCAGATGTGCGGTCCCGCCTGAGCTGAGCCCTGCTCGATTACCGACCAGCCCCTCCGAATATGGCTTCTGTACAGTTAGTTTCTACGCCCTGGAATTTCAGACCATGCGGAATTTACTTGTTTCATGGCTCGGAATTTCAGGAGCAGCACCACAGATGTTACACGTATGAGTCTCTTGGTGCTAGTAAAATAAACCTTAATCAAATAGGGGCGTCGTGACTCCAAGAGTTAGATAGCCCTCAATACACTGTCAATCATCAATACAGATGTTGCAAGTTGAGTCATTTGGTAGCGTAGTAGCTTTATATGGTCAGAGAGCCAGCTGTGAATATTTAAGGGGGAAAAAATCCTATTTATTTCTACACAAATATATTTCTGATCATAACTTAAATATTTTCTTTAGTCAACATACTGATTTCTCCTTCTCACCATACTCTCCAGAGAAGCTCTTACAGTCTTTTTGGTTTTCGACTCCACCAAACTCGCTTTCGAATTAGAGATCCTGCATGACTTTGATTAGAATCTCACTTTCGAAATAAGTTTGAAGCACATTTTTTAGGGCTAGCATTCTGTCCTCACAGATTAAAGTCCCCCTTCCCTTGTTGATGAATAATAGTATTTCCTGAGAGCTCAGAAAATCCCCAGCGCCAGGATGGGGACCTGAGGTTGACTTATGTCAAGGTCGCGTGGTGGCTTCTGGGCGGAACTTAACTCACTGACTCCAGACCCAATCACTAGTATGTTACACTCAAGGTTGTCATAATAGTGTCCCTTTGCAGAGAAAATGGCTTTTGCAGTTGGGCAAATGAATTTTTTAAAAAAAATATTTTAATGTAGTTTTCATAGCTGCCTGGAAAACTTAAAGGCAACACTGACTTTTCCATGAATTATTTTACGCGCTTCTTCCTGCGCCCGTAAACAAAAGGACCACAAGAAACCCACCTGTCTTCATTCATAAAGAAGGGAATCAGACCAGGTGAACTCCAGGTTTCATGGTTCAGTAATTCCATTTCTCCCAAATGCATTGGACTTGGAAATACCAAACCCACACGTAGACAGACACATGTAATATCCTTGAGTGCTATGCCTTATAATGAAAAGTAGATATTATTGATTAAATTTTTAAAATCTATTCTAATTACATAGGTAGTACAGAATATAGACCCCTTAATTAAAAAATAAACATTACAGAAAAAAACTAAAGTCCACTCTGACCCCCATCCCCAGTCCTAACACCCTCCTGCTCCTCCTGGAGACCATTATTGGTTTGGGGTATACCTTATAGAGACCTTGAAAAAATGCATTTATAGACACATGCTCATATATATATATATATATATATATATATATATTCCTAAAAGATATATAGCATTGTTTTTTTAAAATGTAATTTGTTTCACATGTTTTTTCAGTCAACAGTGTGTATTGTAGGTCTTTCCATGTTTCTTTATATAGAGGTTGCCCTTATGTCTTTATTTGGGCTGTTGGAAGATTTGCTTCTGGTCTCCGGCCTTCCTTCCTCCAGCCCATCCTCCTTGACCCCACCAGGTGCATCTAAAACCTAACTTCCTCTTGCTGTTTGAAAGATTGCCCCTTTTCTATCTGTTCATTCTTCAGAGCCCCATCAACCATCATCCATGCAGGGGGGCTCTCTCTGTCCCTCTACCTCTGTCAGAATTCATCATTATCTCCGCTAACTCTGTAACCTACACTTGAGTCTGTTATCGCTTGGATTTCACTTAATTATGTTTTTATTATCACATGGACTTCCCTTAATTATAAATATAATTAACCTAATCCTAAGCTAATAAATATTTATTTCTACAGCTGTCTCTTTTACCAGACTACCTCTGTGAAGACATGGACCATATTTATGTTGATTGGTCCACCCTGCACCCATGCACAGTGTCTGGCTCATAGTAGGTGCTCAGTTAAGGTTGGGTGGCCTGCCCGAGGTAGGGCACGTGAGCTTGTCTGAGGGAACTTCTGCCTCCACGTGAGGGCAGACAGAGGGTGGAGTTGCTGCGGACCAGCCTGTGGCTGGTATCGCTGTGCAGAGGGGACCGCCACCTCACACACATCCATTAGGGAGACTGCTTCTGCGTTTGCAGGGCACAGTCTGTGGCTGAAATGGAATTTGCTAACTAGCTTCCCACAGTGCTTCTGTTCCTGTTAAAAATAAACCCAACTCTATCTATGAGGGTTTGTTTTTTTAAAACAAAGAAAATACTTCACATCCGTCCCGAACCTGCCTTTGAGCTAAAACCTGACGCAAAGACTTAATCTTTAACTGACGTGCAGGGTGAAGCATAAACTCATACTAGAAATGCTAATGCTTTTTAATCATCCATTGCCCACTCAGGTATTTCTTATGCCGGGCTCGTGGAGGGCAACAGAGTTAGCAGGCCTGCTCTGACATTAACATAATATAAAAACTGTCCAGCAGTATTTTGCTCTGCATGAAACATTTCTTTAACCACATTTATTTCATATGTCAGGTAATGCTAATTTTTTGGACTAACAAATATAAGTAAGGAATAAGAACAATATTATGGGAAAATTTCCCTAGCTCATATTTCATATATCAGGTGATGCTAATTTTTTAGACTAACAAATAAAAATAAGGGATAAGGGAAAATATATGGAAAGTTTTCCATAGTGGTTCATTCCTCAGAACTTCACACAACTTACCAAGGAAGACTGTGATTAAAAGGGTGCATATATGGGGCTGGCCTGGTGGCACAGTGGTTATGTTCAGTGTGCTCTGCTTCGGTGGCCTGGGTTCATGGGTTCAGATCCCAGGCCTGGACCTACACCACTTGTCAGCCATGCTGTGGTGGCATCCCACATACAAAATAGATGAAGATGGGTACAGACGTTAGCTCAGGGCTAATCTTCCTCAGCAAAAAGAGGAAGATTGGCAACAGATGTTAGCTCAGGGCCAACCTTCCTCACCCCCCAATAAAAATAATAAATAAATAAATAAATGGACGCATATATGGGATAAGGGTTTGAATTTTTCACTGCAGGGGAGGTGGAAATGAGATAAAGAAACGAAGCAAGGCATGTGTTCTGTCTGTATTAGAAACCACCATTAGATATAAGCATGGATCAGGAGAAGGTTTTTTCCATTTAAAAAAACCCTTTGTATGAAAAGATACATCCTTTCAAACATGATTAATATGTCTTGCCTGTAGCCCTCTGCTCAAATTATTTGTAATTCTAGTGAGGAGGAAGCATTTCTTTCTAGCCAAAACAGCTGTCTGGATGAATACAAATGAGTTTATAAAAGGTTTGATTTTTCTAACGGGGTAAACTCCCAGGCAGGGCACCTTGTTCATTTGAGTTCTGTTGCTGAACGCTGTTCCCCGCAGCCCGGCTTCATTCTCCTTGGGCTCAGTGGATGGAGGGCCAAGGCAAGGTTGCAGCTCACTCTGTGGCAGATTCTGCCTGTGGTAGACATAGGCAAGAGTTGGAAGGAGGAAGCTGTTCCCAGAATCTTCCACTGCTTCCAGAACCTTCTGCAGCTTCCAGAACACTCTGGTGCCTCCAACATGCAGATTATTTCACTGAATAAAATCGATTTGCCAGCCAACCTGAGACCCAGGGTGAATCACTAGTCTCCAGGACAGGAACAGATGCTCCCTGCATAGACGGACAGCTCCAGGGACCACATTCTTCAGGACTGACTGATGGGGAAAGAATCCCAGCCCAGCTCTTTAGCTCTCCCCTCCAGTGAGAACCAGGCAGGAAAAACCTGCAGCCCAGGGCAAAGAGCAGAAACTGGGAAGTAACTGAGTTGTCTTTTTTCTGAGAAGGGAAAGGTTGGAATATTCCAGAAAGAAGAGTTGCCTAGCACTTGGCTTCCCCAACGCACAGAAGTTAAAAGCTTGAAATCCGATTTGAGAGTTCAAGTCCAGCTCAGGCTGTGGCCTGGGCAGGTTACTTTTCCTCTCCAGCCTCACTTGCCTTCACTGGAAAAGGATGGTAATAATAGCATCTGACTCAGAGGACGACGGGACAATTAAATGCCTTAAGTGGGGAATACTCTTACCACACTGCCAGGTACATGTTAAGGGTTGAAGACATGTTAGTTTTAATTGTGCACACTTTATTAATAAAGTTATCATTATTACTTACTCATCTTTAACAATAATTAATTAAAGGAGGTGATAGCTAAAAAAATTTACCTCCAAGGGTGAGATCAGAGAAGTTGAAAATCAAAGGTGCTTTTAGAGTATTGACAACATTGTGTCAAATATTGAAGAGTAATAACTAATATTTTAAAACGTAAAAATTTGGGGCTGGCCCGGTGGCGCAGTGGTTCAGTTCGTGCTTTGGCAGCCCTGGGTTCATGGGTTCGGATCCCGGGCGCCCGCCGACGCACTGCTTGTCAGCCATGCTGTGGCGGCGTCCCATATAAAGTGGAGGAAGATGGGCACGGATGTTAGCCCAGGGCCAGTCTTCCTCAGCAAAAAAAGAGGAGGATTGGCAACAGATGTTAGCTCAGGGCTGATCTTCCTCAGAAAAAAAAAAAGTAAAAATTTTAAAATGACTTTGAACAAGAATTGAGTTGGAGACAGTCCAGAAGATAAAATTGGACTTTTTCCACTAATTTTTGCCACCTTAGCTCTGGGTCAGACTAGTGTCTAGAAAAGGGACATCTCGGTGATGTGACCAAAACCAGGGTGTCTGAGGACCCCTTCTGAAACCTGAGCTTAATTTTTCCCCTTAAGTAACAAAAAAATATGCAATAAGAAAAAAAAGAAATTAGGAAGGTAAATTTAGATGTCCTGGTGAATGCCTGAACAGCGATGATTCCCTTTTCCTGCTGAACATGGTGAACTGCTGTTTCTCCTATTTTCTCCCTCAGGAGTTAAGAAATTATTGCATGATAAGTCATTTATCTTTGGTGCAGGTACAACAAGGATATAACCACATATTACCCAAAATGGGGGATTCATATCACATTATTTTCCATCGGTGAGTAATAGACGGGAAATGGGAAATGTCACCACAAGGCTGGCTGGCCATCTGGTCAAAGCTGTTCCATGAATACAGCAGCTGATCTACACGGAAATATTAAAGCAACAAAGTCTGAATCTGTTTCACTTCTCCAGGGAACCTCAGTTCATGCATGGAAGGAGGGCAATAAAGTCCAATTATTCTGGACGGGGCTGCATAAGGCGTATGAAAATTATCTCATGGAGGGTAACTCGAAAGCTAAGTATTTTTTAACACAGCCATCCGTCACTCCGAGTAACAAAATCAAACAAACTGATCAATCTCTGAGGAACTACCCATTAATCAAAAGATGGTGGTGAGATGTTGGCAATTTTTCACTATTCCACGTGTAATATTTTAAACCTGACATGCTGACAGGGTGGTCTGAATATATGAAATTATCACGTCTGAAAGAAAGGTCAAGGAAGCTTCGTAGCACTGGACCATTTGTGCGTCTGTGTATCGTGGATCCCCAAGATTTCCAAGAAAGTGCTTGCTTTCTTCTTATTTGGGGCACATGGTACCTACAGTTGAAAATGACAGTCATAAGAGGCTCTTACTGCAGAGCATGTCTGAAACACTGGGGAAACCCAATGCTTTTCCAGTGGTCCCAGAGCCAATCTTTTCACCATCAAAGTCCTACATCTCAGGGGGTCGGCGTATTGGCCCCACCTGTCTGTGCTCATGAGCTTTCTCACCCGGGGCAGAGTGGCTCACTTCAGTAGTGAGATGGATTGTGCTACTCGGTAGGTGATGGTCAGGCCCAGAGGAGAGATTAGTTGTGATTAGACTGGAGTGACATTTGTCTCAGGTATTTTTGCTCAGGCCAATCTTACGAGTGTGAAGTGCTAGTAGTTGCCTGGCAGGATTTAAAGTTTATTTGAATGAACGCACTTTGAAAACAATAAAGTTCTTCATCTGTATTTATTTTCTCTACCTTAGTGACAACACAAACATCCCAACAGGTCCTGCTGGACTTTCAGAGCATCCCGAATTCCAGTCTTGGTTGTAGATGCTGTATAACGTTGGTCGAGTCGGTTCACCTCTCTGCGGCTCAGCTTTATCGTCTGTGAACTGAGAATGTCCAACACTACCTCAGGGGTCAGCAGACTGTGAACCAGACCCGGCCTTCTGCCTGTTTTTATAAATAAAGTTTTATTGGAACACAGCCATGCCATTCATTTCTGTATTGTCATGGCTGCTTTCATGCTACTGTGGCAGGGTTGAGCAGTTGCGACAAAGCTAACATGTTTACTGTCTGGCCCATTACAGGAAACGTTTGTTGACTCCTGGACTAGAAAATCTCCATATAGGTTCCTTCCAACTCTGAAATCTATGGTTCTAGGAAGAAGGAAAGAATATGAGGCCTTTGGGTACCTGCGTGGAAGGGACAGCACTGAGGTGGAGAAAGGGTCAAAAAGAGGGGGCTGGACAAGCCAAAATAAATGCACCTTTTTCCCTCATGGTGTTGCTTCCCTCTGGCCCAGGGGCTGTGCTTTGGGGGCTCACGACTGAAGTGTGGTGGGACGATAGAGGGGCCCGGCTCATGTTTTAAAAACGCGATAACCCTTTAGCAGCACACAATTGCCAACAAGAAATGGATGATACCAGTGGCTTGTTGGCACCATTCCGACAGCCTGACCTTCCACGTGCAGGACAGTTGTTTAGCTGGTGGGTCAGACCTTCTCAGTGGTGCCTTATCAGACAGCACATGATGCTGCCCAGAGGGCATCTGCTCCTGGTCTGCCTCGCTCTGTGTAGCCCACAAGTGGCCACCAGACCCGTCCGCCCTTCCCAGCCTGTCACTCGCCCACTCAGGAAGTCACCATTCAAAGCCTCTGCCGAGTTTCTGAAAGTCCCCCTCAGTCTGGCCTCCCTGATCCCTCCAGCTCATGCCGGCTCCTCTGTTCTCACCTGCTTTCCCCGCCTTGACCTGCAGCCTCCCCTGAGTCTCCCCCTCCTTGACCACTGTGCTGCCCCCTGGCTCTGGAATCTTCTCTTTCTCTCCACCATTAGCTTCGACCTCTTCATCCCTAAAGACTCAGCTCAGTGTTCACCTCCTCCATGAAGCCCTCTGGCCTCTCCTGCCGGAACTGCTCTGGCATATTTCAGCAGACAGACATCTGCTCGTTCTGTGCACTTCAGTTCTAGCTCCGTGCCAAACATCCACACGTCTTTGACCCAGGGTCCCCACCTTAAATTTCTCTTGAGGTCACAGGATTGGGCCTTGACTAGGGAGTCAGTGCTTAACTGATTATTGAGTGGTTTGGCCAGCCCTGCTGAGGAGGGCCCTGGTGTTAATTCTCCACGGGAGATAACTGACTGGCATATTTCACAGGGCACCTGTGTGTGGGTGGAGGGTCTGCTCAGCTGTATAAAGGCCCACAGAGCAGCCTCCGTGGGCAGCAGGAGATGGAGAAAGTTCTCAAAGAGGCATGAGTCAAAGTGTCCCAGCAGCCAAGGGAAGGCCAAAGTGGAAGTACCTTGCATCTATGCATTGCGTCCCCACATGCACCAGAGTGATCTGAGAAAAGATGTGCACCCCTGGTCCCTCACTCACCCAGATCACAGTCCCAGTCCCACCGTCTGTCATGCCTGGTGCACAGGATGGGGCAGGACATCTCCACACGGGTTCCGTTTCCAGTCCTAACAAGTGCCTGTCAGTCCTGCTGGGAGGTGACTGGTGGCTGTGTCTGAATGTAACATGTGAATACCAAGTGGCTGCATTCGTCCTAGTGGGCTCAGGTCCAACAGGTTCTGATATATAATCCTGGCTCTCACATGGCACCCACACTGACGATGCCCTTGGTTTCTGGGCCTCCACCAGGGTCATGTGGAGAGGAGGCTGTCTGCCCCGCTTGGAGGGAGGGGAGCCTAGTTTCTCCTGTGACTGACTCTCCCATTTCCCTCAGGCAGGTTAAAATTCAAGGCAGACAAACACTGCCAGCTGCTTGCACTGTTGCTGGGGATGGATCTACAAGAGGGCTCCCTCTGCTCACAGAGGGCGCTCAGGCCCCAGTAGTGAGGTCACGTGTCTCCCCCCGCAGTGGGGCTCTGTCACTGCCCCACTGTCCAGGACACTGGAGGCAGGGTCCTGGGTGCTCATCACGTAGTCACCGAGACAGACATACTCCCCGTCTGTAGGGTACCCACCAGAGGACTGAAACAGAATGGGAAAAAGTCATCTTGGAATAAAAACTACATTCCTCTCAAACTTACCTTGAGCATAAAAGGCCAAAGTTGGGAAAGAGAGAAATGTCAATACTTTCCTTCAAATTTGCAATTGTGGTTTGTAATTTATGTGTTGAACTCCAGAGACAGAAGCATCTTCTTCCAC
Source organism: Tapirus indicus (assembly GCA_031878705.1). Classification (NCBI taxonomy): domain Eukaryota; kingdom Metazoa; phylum Chordata; class Mammalia; order Perissodactyla; family Tapiridae; genus Tapirus; species Tapirus indicus. Next base: position 32,887,594 of record CM062936.1, on the reverse strand, counting down.
CGTTCTTGTGTTTCCCTCCCCCGCGCATCTGCATCCTGTTCTCTGGAAGGGACCATATATCACAGTGTCCTCCAGATGCTGTCACATGGAGTGTGTGAAAAGGAGGGCAGCGGGGACAGGCAGGACCGTGCTTCTGTCTCTGGAGGGGCTGGGGTGGGGGCGGGGGAGTTCCGGGCTCTGTTCCTCCGGCCTTTGCCAGGCTTGGGGCAGGAATGCTTGCAAACCCTCTGCCCATTCTGGGGAGCTCTCCGTGGCTCCTCAAGTTAATAAGTGAGGACAAGGAAAGACATGTGTGCCAAGTCAGGATCTACAATTTGGGTCTGACCCACCTCCCTGGGGTTCTGGTTCGCTTTATTTCAAGAAAGGCTCCGAGCCCACCAGGGTAATGACCTGTATTCTTACATAAAGTGGGGTCTGGAATTGGGGAAAGAAAGGCCAGGAGGGCTGAGTGTGGGGTGTGGCTGCCTTGATTATACTGGACATGAAAAGAAGATGAATTTTATAGTAAACATAGGCGCCGGCGAGCCTGCTAACATCTCAATTTGGAAATCGGCTTAATCCACAAAGAGGAGTGCAAAGATTTTGCTTGGAGGTGCAAGTCTTTATTTTTAAAGTGAAGTCATGAATAAGCCTCATATAATAACCTGGGGATTTTTTTGCTGACATTTTAACATTGATAGAAAATTCTAAAGCCTAAGGGCATCATATCGGCCTCTGACCTTCATGTCTGAAATACTAAATATTCTCCGGCATGATTTTTAGTTGGCAAATCACAATGCTGACATTTCCCTTGAGAAGTAAGGGGCGAGGAACTGGGATGATAAATGCATTCCTGAATCCTTACCCTGCTGCCCCCCCATCTTCCGGCCTTGGGGTCCCCAGCCCAGCATTCTCTCTGCATCTGGGACAATGGTGCCCCCTCCAGTCTGCATCCACCCCACCCCCCCAGCAGTGACCACCAACTTTGGGCCTCACTCTGTTGCTTCCAAGACATCTGTCCACACAGGTGCACCTCTGATGCATGGAATAGGGTTTCCCTGGCCAAAAAAATTCCAAGCCATACACAGGACTCAATTTCAGGATTTTCTTGGAATGTTGTGAAAATCTGTGTCTTTGCCATGGGAACATTCAGAAGTAGAGGTTTGTGTGGCTCTAGTTACAAGATGGTCTGTCTGAAGCTATATGTCTGTGCTAAATGGATATTCAGCAGGCCACCTCACTCCCCTCTTGTGTATCAGTGAGCCGGGAAAGGATGGAAACCACCTCTGGAAAATTCTCCCACCCACCCCCTACCTTTGTTCTCTTTCCCCATCTCCCTTCTTCCCAAGAGGATTCCAGAAGGGGCCATGCAATACCTCATGCTTCTCCCAGAGCAATCCACTGGCCACTTCCACGTGGTAGCTCAGACGCTGCCAGGAGCCCCTTGGATGGCCTGGTAGTTTAAGAAGAAGCTGATCTTTACAAAACAGCCTCCACTTTCAGACATTTTGTGGACATAGCCAAGGTTTAAAATCTTTGATACTCAGCACCTATCAAAAAAAGGGGGGAGGGATTTTTTGTTCTTCCTTTCTGAAATGACAGCTTTTCGAGAATGTCTGGCCTTCCCCTAAGCCATTGCCACTTGGTGGTGTCTGCTCTACACAGCTCACAAATTGAAGTCAGCAGCCGCTCAGGCTGCAGCGCACGACCTTCTACAACATCCCGCGAGAGTCGCTCTGCAAGCAGGGAGCCTGCTCCATGGGGAGCGTTGGAGGGAGGGCAACGTTTTAAGAGACAAGCTGGCTCACTCCTGCCAAACAACTAATAAAAATGACGACTTGTTTTCCCTTCTCTGCCCAGGTGCCACGGGAGGGCCTCTCTGATGGCACCCGTGTGCACGTAAATGGATGCAGGGTGGGCCTGGACAAGCCTTGGAAAGAGATGTTTTGCTAGGGGTCATTGTGGCTTCTGGTGGATTGTTTAGAAGTACAGAGTCTGCATCTTTTGTAGGTTGAATTGTGTCTTCCCAAAAGAGATGTTCAAATCTTAACCTCTGATACCTGTAAATGTGACCTTATTTAGAATAGGGTCTTTGCAGACGTAATCAAGTTAAGATGAGGTCATAGTGGAGCAGGGTGGGCCCAAATCCACTGACCGGAGTCCTTATGAGAAGAGGAAATTTTGGATGCACAGACACACGGGGGGCAGACGGCCATGGGAAGATGGAGGCAGAGATTGGAGTGATGTGTCTACAAGCCAGGGAGTGCCAAGGATTACGGACGACCACCAAAAGCTGGAAGAGGCCAGGGAGGACCCTCCCCTCGAGCCTCCAGAGGGAGCACGGCCCTGCTGACACTTTGATTTCAGACTTCCAGCCTCCAGAACTGTGAGGAGATAAACTTCTGTTGTTTTAAGCCTCCCAGTTTGTGGTCACTTGTTACAGCAGGCCTGGGAAACTACAACACCGTCTCTGATGTCTGTGGCTCTTGCATTTGAATCACACATCTTGGCACAACTCTGCAAACTCTCGTATAAGTACCAAACTGAGTGGTTGGAAGAAAGGGAGAAGCTGCTCCAGCCAATGGCATCGACATCAGCAGCCTTCCTTCCTGGTGGTGAGAAAGAAGACTTGACTGGACAAAAGGCTCTTGTTGCATTAAAGAATGAGCTGGGGAAATGAGAACGCATGTAATGGGAGATTTCCACATTTTACCTTCTGTGCTACTGTATGGTTTCCATCTTCACAATGGGAGTGTCATAATGCAGTTACTTTGTGTGATTAAAAAGTAATGCAGGAAAGACTCTTAAAAAGAAAAAAAAATAGCAACATCTGGGTAAAAGTGGGGTGTGTAACCAATGTGGATAATGTCTTCTTTTTCAGCCGCTGAACTGGGTGAGGTCCTCATGGTGGAAAGATGATGGAGCTGAGAGAGAGAGTCTGGACCCAGGGCTTGTCTCTGACTGGACTTGGGTGGGAAAGCAGAGAAGCTTATGGCTTTTATGGATACTGATTGGGAGAGAAATAGCCCAGAAAGGAAAAGGAGAAGAAAAATAACAGTAGGTTTTGCTAGTGCCAAGGCTGTGCTGGTGGAGTTCTGGTCTCTTCCTAGGAGAGCTCACCCACAGACCTGATTTCCAGCTCTGTGATGGGGCTTCTCAGTGCCGGCCTGGTGTCCACATTAACTGTGGACCTCTCAGTCTCTTCTTGAAATTTTGGATAAATTGGGACAGAGACGATATCTTGTCTTTGCATTACTCCCTAATTGCATCTATCAAATGTGTCACTAGCAATTAAACTCTACATTGTTGAATTAAAGTCCAAGGTGCAGAAGTGTGAGAGATTTTTTTAAATTATTTGATTAGATGAAATTTGCAATTTCATCTCATTTTTTAAATTTAAAAATTTTGAAATTTGACAAGAGGTGAAATTTGTAAAGCACAGGACTAGGTAGACTGAAAACCACCTCCAACCCCTGGCAACCACTACTCTCTTTTCTGTCTCTATGAATTCAGCTATTCCACCTCATATACATGGAATCATACAGTATTTGTTCTTTTGTGACTGGCTTATTTCACTTAGCGTAGTATTTTCAAGGTCCATCCACATTGTTGTATGTATTAGAATTTAATTCCTTTTTAAGCCTGAATAATATTCCATTGTATGGATATACCACATTTTGTTTATCCATTCATCCTTCGATGGGCACTTGAGTTGTTTCCACCTTTTGGCTATTATGAATACTGCTCCTATGAACATCGGTGTACAAGTATCTGTTTGAGTCCCCCTTTCAATTTGTTGGGATATGTATCTAGGAGTGGAATTGCTAGATCTTATGGTAGTTCTATGCTTAATTTTTTGAGGAATCTCCATACTATTTTCCACAGCGGCTGCACCATTTTACATTTTATACACCAGGAAAGCACAGGGTTCCAGTTTCTCCAGGTCCCCACCAACACTTGTTTTCTGGTTTTTTGCTTTTGTTCTCATTCTTATATAATATCCACTCTACTAGGTGTGAAGCGGGAAAGTTTTTTAAAGAGATTTGACTTGAGCATTTGCAGCCCCTGAAGCCCCTGTATGTCAATTTAAGTTCTGCAGATCAGTGTGAAAGCTGGGGCTGGGTTTTTACCCCCTCTCCAAGTTAGTGATTTAAGAGGAAGCCTTCCTTGACTTCGCTCCAAGAAGTGAGCAGGGTGATTGATTTCAAGCTGGAGATGAGACCAGGAAAGGAAACAGATATCTCCAGGCAAGGCCTGCTGTTTGGAGCCCATGTAGAAACCAGCCACCCCCTCCTTAGGATCAGGTTAAGTGAGAAGTCATCCCAGTCCCTCTCCCTCTCCCTCTTTGTCTCGCTCTCCCAAGCAACCACAATAAGTAAGACTTCACTTCCCTGTTCTCCCTTCAGGGGCCCAGCTCCAACATGGCAAGAGAGTATCCTGGTTTAAAACATTTTGAATCAACAGCAGTTTGCAGTCACTGGAGTTTAATTCAGGCAGCCTCCTCAACAAATCAATCAAAACCATCATCGCTTCTGGGGAAATTGTGGTGGATCCTGGGAACACCTGCTCTGGGCCATCTCCCAACCTTCCTCGCTTCTTCCCCACTGCCTGGCGGCTTTGAGCCGCCTCCAGACGGCTGTGACTCCACTGCTGCGGAGCTGCCCCAACCCTACTCTCATCCCAGCTCTTGGGAGGCTGCAGCTCCCCTTTCACACTCACCCAGGACAGCTGTGGGGCTTTCCACTCCAAGGGAAGGAAACTGTCCCTCCGAGTAGCCTCAGGTTGGGATGACTCTTTTGGTCTCCCAAGTGCAGCAGCTCCTGCCTCTGTTAGGAACTCGTATCAAACACCCCAGGGGCCACTTGTCTGATGCCCTCCCACCTCGCACTTGCAGCTCCGCTCAGCCCCTGAGATGGCAGGGGAATGAGTGTCCCCATCTCAGGATGAGTTCCCTGCCTCCCCAAGGCTCCCTCTCTCCTCCCAGCCACAAAGGGCTCATGACCCCTACTCTATTCTGGAGTATGTTCTAGTGCCCAGGGGGCATGGTCCTCGGGACCCAAAGGTCCCCTCAGATGTGCCCAATGGGTTTGAGGCCTCAGACAGGGCTCCTGCTGACTGGTGTGTCAGTCAGGACGTGTTAGGCCACAAGTAACAGATAATCCCCCCTCAACACAAAGAAAAATGTGTCCTCTCACTGGTGCAGAGGTCTTGAGGCAGGGCAGCTCCAGGGTAGGTTGATCCAGTGGCTTAATAATGTCTTCAAGGATTCGGGTTTTTCCATCTTTCTACCAGCATCCTCAGAGTTTGGCTCGGTCCCCAGGGTAGCTCCCTAAGGCACAAGATGGCCGCTGCACTGCCAGTAATCACGTCCACTCACCGTGATATCCAGTAGAAGGAAGAAGAGGTGCTTTATCTTCTTCATTCTTCTCTATAAGAGCTAAGAAACTTTACCCAGAAGCCCCCTGGACAGCCCCTTAAATCTCTTTGGCCTTGATCGTATCGCATGATCAGGCTCCAGGAGTCACTGCAGAGGGATGGGACCATCATGATTTTATGTTTTTTTCAGGTATCTCCTGAGACACTTGGATCCATTCCTGAGCAAAATTGGGTTCTGAAAACAAGGAGGGGGGGTTGCATTGTAAGACCACCACACTTACCTTTGGGGTCACCCCTTGGCCCCTATCATGTACTTTCTTTGTTGCTATATTTTTCATTTTTTTCCTTTTTCACATAAGAAATATATAAATATTTTCTTGCTTTAAGTAATTTGTGCAATACAGAAGCACATGGAGTAAAAATATGAAAGGTGTCCTTCACTGCCCTCCCCAATCTCACTTCCCTCCCTAGAAGGAGCCTCTGTCTCTATTTCGGGGTGTCCTCTTCCTGTCCCCTTTATGCATTTGCAAATATGCATATGCTCATACACACATAGGTGCTTTGCTTTCATTTTTACATAGATGGCAACCTGTTGTGCTACGGGCGTTTTCCCACTTACCTCTCAGTACTTACAGATCCACTTCATTCATTTTAATGGCTGAATATTATCCCATTGGGTGGATATTCCATTGACTTGCATTTTAACTAGCTTCTCAATCTAGTGCCTCATCCCTCTAGCTAGGTTATAAACATTCTGAGGGCATATTTTTCTTTCTATCTCTAAGCACTTAATACGATATTTTCCTACAAAGTGAATTACTAGTTATCGATGGAAAGAGTCTCTCTCCCCTTGCCACACAGCACTTCTGTCTGCCTGAGATGGAACCCTTCTCTGAGCCAGTAGAAGGGACGCGGCACTGCAGTCTGTCAGTTTGTCACCCTCTTGTTTCTCGACAGAGTGACAAACCAATCTACTAGCAAGAGATAGGAGACAACTTCCCACTGTTCCTGTGGCAATGCTTTCTGGGTTCAGGATGGCACACCATCTCGGTCTCCCTGAGCAGGTTGTCAGTTCAGAGCCCTGGGCTACTTGCAAAGTTATACACTATCTTGTTCGGCTCACAAAGGAGCATCAGGGCAGAGTTATTAACGGTCTGCGCTTCCTGGAGAACCATTTCAAGGGCTACTAATGGTCTTCACGGACTCTTGAGCTGGAACAGTTATCCATATGCCTAGACACACACTCTTAATAACCCTTTGCAGGTTTCTTGAGGCAGTCACAACTACATAATGTAGATTACAACTGAACCTCTTCTAGAGGTTTGGTGGGGAGAAATTACTTCAATACGAGGCTATCACCTCAAAACAGACCAACCAAATCGAGGGCTGGGATGCACCTCTCAGGGCAATCACTCTTCAAGCAGATGTTGGAATTCAGACCTGCTGATAGCATGGATGAATATCATCTCAGGCCTTGGTGGGTCTCCTTGTACTTCTGAATCTGCCGAGCTTCCTGTAGTAGCCGAAAAAATTACCATTGTGAAGGAGCAAAGAAATGGAACACATGTCTCCCAGATGTGCTCTTTGCACTGGGGAGGACTCTTGAAATGTGGGCCTTAACAGGAAACCTGGAACGAGGAAAAGAAATCAAGCAATAGGAATGAAACTGAAACTAGCTCATGTCCCTCAGCTGATAACACACAAGGGGAAACTTTTTGATCGATCATTTTAATTAATATCGATTATGAAAATGCTCGTCCCTACTACTAAGAAGTCTACAATTGAATTGGGGAAATAGAGCACCCACGTGTGAAGAGTTGGACTATGACACAAGACAATATGGGTTCAAGACTAAGGAAATGCCTGTTATGGGTTCAGAGGGAGAATCCATTAAGATGGTAATGCTGTGCTTCCACACACGGCTGGTAATCTGCCTTGATACACCCTCAAGGATTGTGCCTGACTATGCCTGCTCACTCATAAAGAACATAAGCAATTCTCTCTGGGAACCCAGCCTGGATTTCTTTGCTGACTTGCGTGCCTCCATGTGTGTCTTCATCTGTAGAGGTTGGAGGGTTCCCAACCTGCCTCCCTCTGTGTTTCTACCACCTCCCTTACCCTGAAATAGCCGTGACCATGACTACTGAAGACCTTGATTACCCTTCTCCCCTCACCTACACCCACCACCTCACCCAAATTTGTTGAGAAAAATATTGCTGGCAGATAGAGAAGACAGAATCAGGAGAAAACCTAGATACCTCTTGTTTAAAAGGGTTAAGAGGGTTCATAATAAGTAGGTCACAGCCCAACTTGAGGGATTTGGCTCATACAGACTCCACCTCCATGCCCTCATACTGGTGTCCCCAACATCCCATGTGAGTGTTTCTGTAGACAAATATTTTTTCAGGCCAACATTGGATTATATGTCTGCAGCCTTGGGATTTAAAAGGGAAAGATGAAACCTTCACAGCAACTTGGAGTTTTCTTTCAAGGGGAGTTTTCTCTACAGAATGTTTTGTTTTAATTGGTAATTAAAGATGGGCAAAACACTCCTGGAGAAATGGATTTTCCTCCTTTCCAAACCTGTCTCTCCAAGAGAAACAGGCACCGGCAGGGCCATGGGGCCACCCTCCTAACTAGAGCCAGTTGCTCCCGATAGTTTATGGTCTGGTCCACTCCAATTTCTCATGTGTTACCTTTCTAGGGGCTGCAAGGCCCAGCAATCTGGACACAGGCCAAGAAGTCAAGAACTGTTGACGTCCAGGTCTCCACTCTCCTACTGACACCAGCGACCATTCAGCCCAGGCAAACCATATGGCCCCTTGTTTTCCTGATGTATGAGGTGGGTAGAATGTTTCCTCCCCAAAAGAGGACTCCAAGGGATTAATTAGTTAAAATCTGTAAACATGGATCATTATAATTATTATTCCAGTTTCTAGTTAAAACTGAACTGGCCAAAAGGAAAGAAAAACCTTTGCTTTTCCGGTATTTCCAGTCTGGCTGCTGGGAGAATGTCCCGGGAAGCTTGGGGCTTGCTGGGCCTGAGCTCGGAGCTGTGCTCACCAAATTTGAGGATGAGGAGGCCAAGAATCCACTTGAGCCCTAAATATAACTGGGGTCTAGGTGTTTATACCATTTGCTCTAGCAAAGGCTGGACATCCCCTGTGAGACCCAAGGAGACATATCTACAGTAGGGCCCTAAATCTTTCAGTTCTTTGGAGATTGACAGGTTGTGTAGGTGATGATAAACAGCCTTTTGGTTTCTAAGGTGTCAATCTAAAACCAATGCCTCTAAGGGAGTGACTACTGCTTTCCTCAAGAGAAGAACCTCTGGACTTCTGAGGTTGTTACAGAGAGAAAATTTCTGTATAATAGGAGGGCCACCCACTTCAACAGAGTCTCTGTCCCCAACATATTTATCCTCTTCATAGGAGACCCTCAATAGATACCTCAGCCAACTCACCACAGCTCCTGTTCTAAAAAATTCCATCCCATCCTGACTCCTACTTCCATGTGGAAAGCACCAAGTCCAATCATATACCCTTCTCCTAATTTAGCCCCAAGTAAGACCAAGGGCCACTCTCTCTGTGCCTTTCCGGTCTGGGCATTGGCCTCCTCCCAAGATGGCCGACACCGGAAGTGCCTTTCCCCCGAAGGCGGCCATCCCCACCCACAGGGCAGGGCCTGCTCCTGCTTGGCCAAGAAAGTCAGGACATGACAATAAGCACAACAGCCATGCCCAGGGCCAGATGGAGACAGGATAATAATTTGACACTGTTTAAACGGTGGTTTTAAAATATTTGCTCAATATTTATTTAGAGGAAAGGCTGAATGCTCTAAAATAAAGGAAGGGCCCAGCAAGAGCAAAGGCCCCCAGAGGGTGGCCTCAGCCTCTCCCCCACCTCCAGAGAGTTCATTTCTGGCCCCAAATTTGCAGCCTCCTCTCAGCAAAACAAAAGCTCTGCAGTTAAGGGCGCCCTCCCATCTTAGAAGGCAATGTCCTGACCCAGGCCCCTCGAAACCTCTCGTTCAGGGCTCTATTCAAATATTCCTTCCCTTTCCCCCACTCTTTCCCCTGAGGGCAGTTCTGGAAAAGACTACCATCTCTCTGTCTTGCTACTGTTTTCTGTGATGTTGCAGCCCTTCAGCTGCCCCGCCCTGGCTAAAAGGAAATGTGGCTTATTTCCAAACACACTGGGAGACCTGAGCACTCTGGTCTTCCCATAAGGGGGGCTTTGTGCCTGCATGACCCCTGCCCACCACTCCTGGCTCCCTGGGGCACCCTACACATCTATCAGATAGGCCATGACATAGAAGGTGCACGGAAATTAGGAGGGATTGCCCTTTGGGTCTGTATAAGCTTAATTCTGGCTTCTACCTTGACACTCCCTTCACCTGCCCTTGGTCATCTCTCCCAGGCTTGCAGTGCTGTTTATGGTACTGTTACAATTGCAAAAGACTTCCACCTGTCCCCCGTGGCTCGCTGAACTCCACCCTCTGCTTCCTCCACCATTTCCATGAAGGCAACTTGAGCTGCCTAAAAACTGACTTTTTGACATCCAGCATAATTTTTTTCCTTTGTCTCTTTGAGGCAAGTTCAGAATGATCACTTGAACACCTTTTACCCACAATATGGGTCAAAACTGTTTCCTAGAACATGAAATAAGTAACAGAAATAAAAGCCAAAGCGGAATAAGCAGCGTGTTTTGCAGAACACACTCGACTCCAGTTAGCACTGAAAATACTCATCAGCCGAGAGTGTTTACAGAGCAGTGTGCTGTGCTGAAGGCCCCAACATGGACAGGGAGCCTCCCTCCCCAGCTCTCATCCGCTGAGAGTACAGGGTGTGATGTGTGTGTGTACACATATATATGTGTATATATTTATATGGATGGATGTATATATACATACGGTAATTATATACAACTTTCAAGAAAAGTTTTTCCGAGACCAGTGGTATCCTAATGAATCATGAAACAGGAAATGTGTGTGTCCCATTTGTAAAAGTTAACAGCGCTGCTGGTAGCCAAGACACTCCCTCTATTCATGAAGCAGAACCAGGCAACCCTTTTTTATTTAAGTAACCAACCCCAATCTCCTTTCTAGAGTAATTAAATACTTGGGCACTTGTCCCTGGGTCGTTTCACCTGGTGATGGCTGTGATCCCTGGAAGCCTGGGGTCCCCTGCCACACGTTCCACTGGGTTTTATGGGGTCCCCCGAGGCTGGTATGGCCTGTTACTGAAAATATTCACCAGCCATGGATGAGAGCAATCTAGGAGTTGTGGGGTTTTTCTTTGTCGATATCTCTTGGCTTTCAAGTGTGACTGTTTTGTGCAACCCCTTGTTTCAGGCTGTCTCTTTGGCTGACTGATATTTGTTGCCATTTCCTGTAGCTCTTGATTCTCTGCAATAGGCGCTTTGTTCCGTATTAAATTAGTATGTACTTTTACTTAAAAAAAAAAGTATATGGGGCCAGCCCGGTGGCGTAGTGGTTAAGTTCCCGCACTCTGCTTTGGTGGCCCGGGGTTCACAGATTCAGATCCTGGGTGTGGACCACCGTTCATCAAGTCATGTTGTGGCCACGTCCCACATATAAAGTAGAGGAAGACGAGCACGGATGTTAGCCCAGGGCCAATCGTCCTCAGCAAAAAGAGAAGGATTGGCAACAGATGTTAGCTCAGGGCTAATCTTCCTCACCAAAAAAAAAAAAAAAGTGTAGAAGGATGTGATGTTAAAAATGAAAGTCCTTCTCCCCAGTCTTGACCGTTAGCTCCACTTCCCAGAGGTGACCTCTGTGAACAGATACAGCTTTTGGACAGGTTCTCTGCCTGATGGAAATGCGTTTGCTTCTTTTTTACACAAATAGGATCATAAAACTATACACATTGTACTTCAACTTGCCTCCTTTACTTAAAACTGGGTCTTGGAACTCTTTCCACAGTAGTACCTGGAGAAGCGTTTAATCTTCTAATGGTACATACTATTCCATTGTGTAGCGTGCCTTAAGTTAACTAGTCTCTTATTGAAGGACATTTAACTCTTATCCAGTTTTTTTCTCCACGAAGAGTCAGTGAGTACTGGATATTGTATTACGTATGTCTTTGCTTGTTTTAAGAGTATATCTGTAGAGTGAATTTCTAGCAGAGAAACTGCTGGGTTAAAGAGCATTCACAATTTACATTTTGATAATTATTACCAAATCACTTTCCAAAAAAGATACCCACAATATGATAGTGCAACAGGGCATTTCTTAGAGAAGCAAAAGTGCCAAGGTAGTTATCCATAAATGGAAATCCACAGTGCTTTTAGCTTCTCTTCCATCAAAGCCAGCTGATTTGGGCTGGATCAAGCCAGGAAGGAATTTAACCATGGACTTCTCTCTGCATTTCTCTTCTGAAGCTAAATATGTAAGATTTGAGCAATTCTGAGTGGTTTTGTATTTTCTTTTCACTGCGGCCACCTGAGTCCCTCTTGTCACAACGTCAGTTTTGGGCTTGCCTTTGTGTGTGTGCACCGGACAAGGGAAGCAGCTGGGGGGTGATGGGGCGAGGTCTTGCAGCCTTTGCAGAGCTGAGGGGTTTCTGCGGTGAGCTGCCGACTGCAGGCTTGGAGGCCGCGGCTCCCCGAGATGTGCTGTTCTTAAGATTTCTTTTCACCATTCCAGTCATCCTGCCCTTCACCATCCAAGGACCCCTGTTATTCAGCCCTTTTCTACCTGTGATAGCCACTAGAAAATTATTAAAGGGTTCGAGAGGGTCATCGTTCCAGGCTTCCCTCCTCCACAGCTCAGGGTGGGAGTGTCTCCCAAGCTGTCTGGGGTGAAAGACTACTTTTTAAAAAGAATTTCTAATCTGTTATGGACTGACACTTTTGTAAAATACCAGAAATACTGAATTACTAGAAAAATGAAATAAAAAAATAAAGATAAACAAAATGCAAGCCTAATTTCTTTTTATTGGATTTAACAGACATAAAATTACCCTGTTATTTTGCTATAAAAGTTTTGAAATATTTACTCTCAATTTCTGATCTCCTGTCATTGGAGATTGGGACAATTTGAGTAGCATTGCTCTAAGCACGGCTCCAGAACCTTCTATAGGCTTCCTTCCCACCCTAAGGTCTCTATCATTTTGCTGGGAGAGCGATTCTCATTCAACAGGGGAAGTGGTCCAGGTTTTCAGCCGTGGAGGCCCTGGGTCAGGGTTAATGTTGGGCTTGGGTTGAAGGTCAGGGCGGCCCTGTCCCATTGACCCTGCTTCCCCTTTCCCCCAGCTCTCCCTGTGGTGGGAAGCAGTAACTCATGTGCGTGGGGTCCCATGATCTGCTGTCTTCACATCAGAAGACATCATATTCTTTCCTTCAGGCTTTACTTTTTATTTAAGTCAAACATCAACCTTCCTATTACTTTCTCTTCTCCGTAACCCACTGCAGACAAGCAAAATGCAAAATCTGGGGTTGTGGATACAAGGGAAGCAATAGTACCTTTTCTATCAAGCCATTAAGACTTTTCATTTTTTAAATAATTTTACATTTTGTGAGATACTTCGGATGGATCTTAATAAAAGGGAAAAAACGAGCAACAACCGCTCAAAATATGAGATTTTAAAGTCTTTTTGTCTTTAGAAGGGGCGGATATTTCAATTTTAAATACTTGGAAAAAGTTGGTTTTCAGAGTGCCTTTTGGAACCTGAAGTAGCAGATCACAGCGGCATCTAGTGGACATTAGTGGTATAACAGTTGGAGTAGGCGGCAGAAAAATTAAAATAATTTTTAAGTAGTGTATTTCATCAATTATGAGAGGTTTTTTTTCCTGTTTTAAACATTTTTAAAATTGAGGTGTGGCTTGTAATACATGGCATGTCATAGTTTAATTAAATTTTTTCTTTCTCAGTGATACTTCATCTTACAATTGACATCTTAGTTTCATCAAAATATGATTTTTCATATGAAACTTTGTAGGATGTTCATTCAGTCATCCTTTCTTTCAGTAATATTTATTGAGCATCTACTTTGTATCTGTAACTTAGTGACTTATTGTATGTATTATATTCGTTCCATGTATTTTAACTGCATTATATTCAAAACTCTTAATTGTAATGCATAATGTAGATCTTTCCCCTTTATAATCCATTAATGCATTGATATTAATCAGGCCTAACTCCATGAATTTAAAAATGCTTATTGCCTAGGCCCACTAGTTCTCCACACTGGCTGCATTAGAATCACCTGCAGAGTTTTCTAAACCATAGCTGGCCAGACCACACTTCTCAAAGATCTGATCTAATCAGTCCAGGGGTGGAGCCCACACATTAGGAATTTTTAGAAGCTCCCCAAGCTTTTAAATTCTAATGTGCAGCCTGGACTGAGAACTTTTTCCTTCATTCAAGTCAGATGCTTTTAAGATTATATAGTTTTTTTTAATAGTTGAGGAATATTCGGTGTTTTGTTTTATAGTAAACGACTCTTATTTCTTATAGCTATCATAATTATGAATTCAAAGAAACTCTCCTTATTAAAGCAATAATAGGTAACATTGAAACCATGATATTCAAGAAAAAATTCATCCCTAAAGACGTTATCATTCAGTGTATCGTCGCTAATGGACAACTTGCACCGGGTTCCTACACACTCATTCACACAATATTATTTGAAGGGAACGTCGCAGTGAGACCAGGAATGCCGATGACGTGTAGAACAGTAGCTATAAAATTTACAAGATGTCACAGTCATATATCTTTAACACACCATAACCCTCTCAAGTAATGTCTACACACTATGGAAAAAAAAATCTAAGATAGCATTTCCTTGGAATATCCTTTCCTTGGCTGAGAGTGAACTCTGCTAATTCCAGGACTGACCCCTAAGCATACTACGAGGATGGCATAATTGCTCTTGACCTTCTGCCTAGTGAAGTAGTAGAATGTGATACCACATCAGACCACAACAGGGGTAAGAATATGTTTCCATGGGAAACAGCTTAAAGAAGAAAGGACGAAAGGACCGTGTGCATTTCTGGGCCCTACCACTCGCTAACTTCGTAATCTTGTACAAGTTACTGAACTCGTCGAATCTTTTGTTCCCCAACATGCAAACTTGGGATAACACCACCAACTCCAGCTTTTGCAGATATTGGGGTTAACATGTAAACACGGATCATGTAATGGGCAGCCGGTACAATAGTAATCATGGCTGCTCATGGTGGTTTCTTCTTACTGCCTCTGGCTCGTTGCAAAAAGTCAGAAGGTGGAGTTTTCCAGCATATTCAAGGCAGAATAGTACCATTAACCCCTTCCAGCCTGCCTCATCCAGCCTCTACAAACTGTGATGTGCAAGGTCCAGGCATGGGATATGTGTTTAAACAATAGCTTAGCCCCTTTGGGATTCCTTGGGTCTAATTAATAACTGGACTTAAAAATTCACAGGACTCTTCTATCCAGTGTTCTCTCATGGCTGAGTAACAAAGTCCTAAGATATTCTCACTTCAGTCCTCCTCCTTCCACCATAAACAACCCGCATCCAGGGCCAGGGTCAGGCTGGGAGCCTGCTGTGTGCCCCTTCAAATAGAGAGAACCATGCGTCCTTTAACTAAGACGCAGGCTGCTGCTAACAGAACCTGCAACCACCACCGATCCATCGCATTGGTGACCCTGTGGGTACGGGGCAGGAGGACTGTGCCCACGTCAATGCAGCAGAAAATACAGAAGGGAAACAGTAAGCATGGGATCTTCAAGTAGGAATTTGGGAATTCCTGGGCCCATTCCCTAAAGCCCATAAGTTCCAGTTCCGTTTCACTGGTCTCATCCCCAAATGTCCCAGATTCCACCCAACACCGATGCCTTTGAGTTTGATCCTTCCTGGGTCAGATGACAGTGGCTATATCCCGAAGGTTCTAGTGATATTCTTGTTGGATGTTAAACTGTTTCTACCACCCACACTAGTGACATGGACGGAAACTCCCATTAATAAGGTATTTCAATGTCCTGCAGATACATCACTATGAACCAGTAACTTTCCTCGATTTTCATTTTGCTAATATAAACAGGGCAGATATATCTAATGCAAATAGAGGCTAGACTTGGGTGAAATCTTTTGGCCCTCAGCTAAATCATTGCTCTTTCCTTCTTCAAAGCAAAGAAAGAAGGTTCAGGCTGGGGTAGGTCATCTGCTTTAAAGCAGACAGCATTCACATCACTGAGAAGATGATGCTGAGTTGCAATCTCTGCCCCCACTTATTAGCTGGGTCACCTTGGGCCACCCACTTAACTTCTCTACAGTTCTTTTCTCATCATTAAATGGGATCTAATAGTACCCACTGCATAGAGTTTTGTGCTGGTTAAATGAAATGATGTAAATGGAATAGCTGGCTCAGTGATGGCAATTATTATTAAAATGCAACATGGCACCTGTTTGAAACTTGAGAGTAAACATCAAAAGGGATCAGCAATTTACTATCGGAAGTTAGATAATTTTTAAAAAGAAAAGAAAATGTGGAAGCAAAATAGGAGCTCAAAAAATGGAATCCATCTCTTTCCTGGGAAATAATCCTTCAGACCCTGTCGTCGGGCAGGCAGAGGCTGGACGTGTCACCCAGTCCCGAGGCATCATTCGGCTGCAGTAGCAGGTCGGACCTGCAGGGCTGGAGGCAGCCTGGTGCTCCATCTGACTTCAGGTTGGCTGTAGCCGAGGAGGCGGGTATGGGGAAGCACGATTCAGCCCTCCCACCATTTCATTTCACTTGCCTACCCCCCGATTCCTGTTAGACCTGGTGTGGGGCTCCTGAATACGGGGCCGTGTGCTAACTTGCAATAAATAGACTAAAAAGGGGGAGCTTTGCAGCTAAGCCAAGTCAAACAGCACTGTGAAAACCTATCCTGAGTTGCCCTGAGGTGTTTCCAAAAGCAAAGCAAACATTATAAACGAACAGCATGCTCTAATTCCTGGCTCCGGGGAAACCAGCAGGGAGAGACAGGTAGACTCTGTTTGCGGCTGGGGCAGGCTTCTGGGCTCAGCACTGCCTGTGGGGCCACTCTGGAGACCCCCTAGATTCTTCGCACTGGCCGCCTGATTTTGTGAGAATGTCGCTCTGTATAAGGAGCCCACACAGCCCTTGAAGCGACTGAACACCTAGGAAGCAATAAAGCATTTTTGGCTTTACCCCAGCTGGCTCTGTGAGCTATTGTAATTCACAGGTTTGTCTTCGGCTCTGCCAGCGCATCTAGAATCAATATATATTGTCTACGTGTCTAGATCCGTGATTCTCAACTTGACCATGCATGAGAATCACCTGGAATGGGGCTGGGGCTGACTTAAAGTCACAATTCCCAGACCCACCTCCTGAAATTCTGATTCAGTAGGTCTGGGTCCTACCCTTTAACAAGCAACCCTGCAAAGGGGAAAGAGGCAGACCCCAGGCCCACCTTTAGAAACCCCAAACACGTATAAAACAACCCAATTCTAACCCTGATCATGTTGTGTTGACATCCTAAACCGACTCAATCCCTAATCGGTAATTCTCTGTCAGAACCCAGGCCCCTAAAGCAAAATGGCTGCATTTGTGCACGTTTTAAGTGAAAACTTACTGAGTGTTCTCAGTTTCTGGATTGTGTCATGGGGGCAGAAGCACAGATATGTCACCATCTCGGCCTTCCAAAAGCCTATACTCTAGCTGGGGAGATGGCTTGTTAGTGAAACACCAGCGAACTGGAGAGGCAGCAAGTGATTCAGGGTTGGAGGGAATTCCACCATGTCGTTGCTCTCAGGTACTGGAAACAAAGGACACCAGAGCGGCTCATAGTGCTTGGGGAAGATGGCGGGGAATCCCATTCAATGGGACAAGCATGAACTGAGACCTACTGTGTGCCGGCACAGCGACCTATGGACCGTAGCTGCACTGTGGGGAGTGGGATGGGCCTGCCGGAAGGGAGGAGGAGGAGAGCAGTCTGACCACGGCATGGTGGGCCAAGGGCAGAGAGGGGCAGGGGCTAGGAGGTGGGGTGGGTGGAAGCCACACGGATAGTAGGATGATGCATGCTATGGGGTGGGGAGGGGTGTTGAAAATTCAGGTAGAGGAGTTTAGACTTGATTAAATAGGTAGAGGAAAATGGATTTCTTAGTAGAAGCATAATATTAAGAGAAGGGATTCTTATGGAACAGAAGAGAAAGCTGCTGGGACAGGCACAGTCAGAAAGGAGAAGAGCTGCGAGTCTGGGAGTTTCCATGGATCGAGTTCCATGGATTTCAACGTCACTAGAGAATGGGGGTGTACTGGGTTGAATAGTGTCCCCCTCTCCAAATGCATGTCCTTCCTAGAACCTCAGAATGTGACCTTATTTGGAAATAGGGCCATTGCAGATGTAATTGTAGAGTTAAGAGGAGATGGACCCTTAATCCAATATGACTTGTGTCCTGAGAAGGAGAGGAGAAAAGATACACAGACAGACACAGAGGGATGGTGACAGAGGGAGAGATGGGGGTGATGCATCTGCAACCCAAGGAATGCCAAGGATTGTGGGCAATCACCAGAAGCTAGGAGACAGGCATGGACAGATTCTCCCTCTGTACCCACAAGAAGGAACCAACCTTGCTGACACCTAGATTTTGGATGTCCAGCCTCCTAAATTGTGGGAGAATGAAGAAAAGAAGATGAGGCCAGGGGCCAGCCCAGTGGCGTAGCAGTTAAGTTCTTGTGCTCCAGTTCAGTGGCCCAGGGTTCGTGGGTTCAGATCCCAGGCGTGGACCAACACACCACTTGTCAAGCCATGCTGTGATGGTGTCCAATATAAAGTGGAGGAAGATGGGCACGGATGTTAGCACAGGGCCAGTCTTCCTCAGCAAAAAGAGGAGGATTGGCAACGGATGTTAGCTCAGGGCTAATCTTCCTCACACACACACACACACACACACAAAAGATGAGGCCAGGTCTCTAGGGAATGACGGATGGCAGGGCAATGGCAAAGAGTCCACTAAGTGGGGCTGGAGCCCCAGGGAGCCCAGGAGGCGTTGGATCTCCATCCAACAGTGTCCATGAAGATGGGGCGAAGTCCTCAGAGGAGGAAGCCAGTAGACACAGCCACTACCCGGCTCTGCACTCCCTGCACATCTTCTTATCCCCTCTTCCATGTATTTATTTCCTAAACAGACATCACAGTAGCCACATGCTCAGTAAAGGTTTCTGAGCCTCCTCCGGAAATTAAAGGATTTTTCTGGTTATTAAATTTGTACCAAATGATTATTAAGAGTGGGCCTTGTTTTTCCATTTAGGTATTGGGTCGTTTCAAAGAGAAAACACAATGCCCCCATTTTCCTCACTAAATTATAGCCCTGGACTTCCCCTATAAATTCAAAATTGGAGAAAGCTGGAGGCAGAATGGCCCCATTCACACAAAAACTTTAAAGGCTCGTTTCCCATGAGTTGCGGGGTTCATTGGCCCCCCAAAGCCATGTGTATTATGTCGCTTACTTCTTGAGGCTTGCCATCATTGATACCATCTCTCTCTCGCCCTCCTTCAATGAAATTTGCTAAAAGTAAGCACACGAAGGTTGCCCTTCTGTCACATCAGGGCAGCTCATGCGCACTGAGATTGTGCAAACTGGAAAAACGGTGCCTCCCCCAGGTGGATGGATTGCAAAAAGACACCCCTGTCTGGGTGGCCAAGGGAATCACTTAGAAGAGAAGGACATGAGCCCACGGGCAGGGAACAAGGTTTGGCCCACCGAGCCCTGGTTGGAATCCAGCCCCCATGAGGCCCACGTTGGCACGGGGCTGATGCTGCCCAGACGGACACAGCAAGCCGATCCCAATCTGGAACCGAAGTTCCTTTGATCATCTCTTAATTGGAGCGGAAGGACCCTGCTAAGGGCTGCTCCCACCTTTCTGTCGGCTGTCTTGTGTGTGCGTCTTTTCTTGGATGGAATGGAGGAAGCTTTGCTGTCAGGCTCTGTTTTCACATACCCATCACCTAACACAGAGCTAAGTCACAGCGTCCACTCACAGCGTCCACTCACAGTGTGTTTGTTGAACTTGGAAATCTCTCCTTTGACTCAACCAACCTGCCGCCATGTAAGTATTTTTCCCATCGGTTGTTCTACTGGTCTTTAATAGCTACATCCAGACAAGGGATGTAAAATAAAATTCCACGTAGAAGGAAAGGTCAACTTTTAATCCTCCAGGACCAGAGAAAAGGCATTACTTTAATTGTTTCCTTCTCTCTCTGCTCACACTTCCCCCGACTCACAGAAGCATCCCCTCCCTGTCAACAATGTCATTCTGCACCATCACCACCAGGGGCTGAGATTGAAGACTGACCACCAGGAGAACCATCACTTCCATCCGTTTCCTTCCGTACGACCCTGAAAGCAGCAAAGGAAATTAAACCACAGCCCCCGCGAGGCCACCAGGCCATGGCTCCCCTGGAATAACATCCTAATCACTGGCAGCTGATCGGGAGCGCGGCTCGTAACTCAGCCCTTGCAGGTGTCTCGAGGCGGTTGGGACCCCGGTGGGGGCAGTTAAGGTGACAGATGTGACCTGTGAGGGGGAACAATGTCTCAGTTACACGGCGATGAAATAAGGAGTGATTTCTCGGCCTTGTTCCGGCTTTCCTGGGCTTTCAGATGATTTGTGTGAAACCTTTGAAGTTCGGTATTTTCACACCTCGTGCTGGGCCTGCTTGGGTTTGCTGAAAGATAAGAGTTATTGGAGATATGAAAGACCAATTTGAAGAGAAGAGAAAAGAAAACAGACTCGGGGCCGCTTCCTGCTGGAAAGCAAAGAGAACCTGTGTTCTCTGCCGTCTTTTCCTTCCTTGCCCATTGGGTGGGGGGGAGCCCTGCATGAATTGTGAGCTTTTGCTCTGAGGGCTCCATGTCAGATGATTTCAGCTAGGAAGGGGGATAAAGGGATGCCCCATGGACGTGCCCTGTGACCTCCTGGGCCCTGAATTCCCCACCTGGTTCTAAATCTGGAAGAATTTGCCCTCAGGAAAAAGGCTTCTGAATCCTCTTAGTTTGAGCACCGTCCTTCAGAAAACTTGATTTCTATAATGCGGTGTATTTTAGCTTTCTAGGACTGCCATAACAAGGTCCCACAAATTAGATGACTTAAAACAACTGAAATTTATACTCTCGCAGTTCTGAAGGCTAAAAGTCCAAAATTAAGTTGTCGGCAGGGTTGTGCTCCCTCTGAAGGCTCTAGGGGAGGATCCTTCCTGCCTCTTCCAGTTGCTGGTCATTGCCAGCACTTCTTGGCGTCCCTTGCCTTGTGGCAGCATCACTCCAATCTCTGCCTCTGTCTTCACATGGTCTTCCCTCCATGTCTCCTCTTGGTGACTGTGTCTAAGGACACCAGTCATGTTGGATTGGGGCCCATCCGTCTGACCTCATTTTACCTTAATCACCCCTTTAAATACAGTCACATTCTGAGGTCCTGGGGTTAGGGCTTCAACATAGGAATTTGGGGTGGGATACAGTTCAGCCCATAACAATCATCCTTCCATGCCACAGTGGTGAGAACTCGGATTCACGTCCAGCATCAGGTGGGCGGGGCCATGAGGCTTCTCTAGTTCTCTTCCTTGTGAGTCCCTCTCCCACGGGTAGCTGAGGGGACTTCAGCTTGTCATTAATATTATCTCCACCCTCTCTGGTGGAAACAATCACCTTTGATGGAAACAGGCTCCGTTAGGGAAATATTTATTGGTAGAGTTCAACTCTCATCAGAGCTGTTTCTCTCCTCCCCACCCTCATATCCAAGATGGCAGCTAGTGCATGGGGAAGCTCATGGTCGCCTAGGGGAGAGGACAGGTCTCTGGGCCTTGTCCAGTCCCTGCACTGGCCTCTTCTGCCAGGAAGCTGTTGGTCCTGGTGGATGTGCCCACTGGTATCCACTCAGGGATGTGCAGGCTGGGTCTGCCTTTTGGGCATCCAGCTGATGTCCCTGCTAAAGACAAGGGACTGAGGGCCTAGGCTTGGGGGCTCTCAAGTGTGACCAAGCCACCCTGGAGACCGCCCCCCCAGGTCTGGTAGCCCATCCCTGGCCAAGGTGGGCTCCTTGCAGCCACTGGCTCCCAGCCAGACTCCTGGTTGCATGCTGCACCTGCTTGGGGGTCATGTGAGGATCCTGGGTCTCCTCCAGGCTGCAAAGGGGATGGAGGCTCTGAGGACTCCTAACTAACTCGAGCTCATCCATCCCACCTTCCTGCAACCACACTGTGCTCCCCAAAATCCAAGCGCCCCCATGCTGGGATGCAGTTGTCTTCTCCAAGGATTCCAAATAGGGAGCAGGAGAAAAACCCATTTGCCTTGGGCTCCTCCAGGACATTCAATGTGGGGGAGATTGGGGCAAACCTTTGTGACCACTGGCTTCCCTTTCCTCAGCCTCCCTTCTCGCCCTCATCCACCAGGGCTAGAAGAATTGTGCTTCCCCCCATTCCTCGTGGCAGAAACTTGGATGCAATGTCCTGAGTTTTCTGGATTATAAGAACCACAGAGAGCAAATCTCTAGGCCTGGATCTTTATATGATAATAAGAGCTAAAGGAATTTTGAAAATTATCTCTTGCCAATGCCTGGCTTTCAAGAGCACTGTCTTGCTGAAAACATAACAACCTATATTGGATAAGAGAAGCCAAGACCTAGTCTTTCTTGCTCTTTTTCCTCCATGCCTTTCCTCCCAGGGCAGCCAGAAGGGCAGCCCTCTCTACTTGCAGATCCCCAACTCAGCTGGGACTTTTAGAGGAACGCTGCCTCTCTGTGGAACTGACCTGAGACCAGGAGGATGGGACACAGGCCCCTTCACTGAGCCTCTTACCAGCCGCTCACTCCGGATCTGCGCTCTTTCCTCCGTGAGCCCGAAAGAGTCTCCATCTCTTCTCAGGTGGCAGGAAGCACACCGCAACAAAAAAACTGGCTCAACAAGTATTCTTTCAAGATCTGTTTGGTCCTACTCTTGGACCTCAACTCCTAACTTTATTAAAGGCCAAGAATTTGACCAAGTTCTTGTTTAAATATGCCCCATCTCTCCCAGCCTAAACAGCACAGCCAGAAAGGGGGCTGTATGAGTTTCCGGTGGCTGCCATAATAAATCCTCACAAACTAGGAGCCTTAAAACAACAGAACCTCCTTCTCTCACAGTTCTGGAGACCAGACGTCCAAAATCAAGGTGTCATCAGGGCCATGCTCCCTGAAGGCTCTGAAGGATGTAGGGGAGGATCCTTCCTTGCCTCTTCTGGCCTCTGGTGGCTCCTGGTGCTGCTCCTTGGTGTTCCTTGGCTTGCAGCTGCATCACCCCAATCACTGCCCTGTCTTCAATGGCCTTCCCTCCTGTGTTTCTCATCTTTTCCTATAACGACACCAGCCATTAGATTAAGGGCCCACTCTAACCCCGTATGACCTCATCTTAACTTAATTACATCTACAAAGACCCTGTTTCCAAATACGGTCACATTCTGAGGTTCCAGGCAGACATGAGTTTTGCAGGGGACACATTCAGCCCACTGCAGGGACTCGTGGGCGAACGCTTCCTCATATTGTTCTCACTCCCACGGTAGTGGCTGCTTGGGAAGAGAGTGGCGTCTGTTCCTCCTCATCCATCCTCCCCAAACAGCACCACGTTTATTTGAAAGCTCTGCGTGTTTTCATAATAGCCCTACACGTACCTTCAGAAGTCGGCGGCTCCTGCCAACACCGGCCTGCAGCCTTTGCTCCAGGCTGGCCCACACTCCCCCTTTCTGAAACAGCCCTCCCTGTCCCCTGATCTTTTATGACCATTTGCTTATTTGTTTATACCCCTTCTTCTTCCAAAAAGGATTTCAGGCAGATGGTTTTTATTACCGGGCTAAATGAACACAGCAAGATCCTGTAGCAAATACAGTCTTCTCTACAAACATAAATTTCCATGAAACCAACATGAAAAAACCCCAAAGCACTTGGAAATGAAAATGATCGTGTTAAGTTTGACATTGGGCTCCCTTTCTTATTTTCGTTGACTCGCTGACACACATTACATTCCTGGCCGTTCTGCTTCCAGAAGCTTTGAGTGTTCCTTCTTGCTTTCTGCTTAACCTCCTCATGGACGGGGCCTCCAGCTGAGAAGGGAGATTCTGGATTATTAAGAGCTGAAGAGAGTGATTAAAGTGCCTTGTTTTAGGGCACGAACCTTAGAAAGAGAATTGTGAGTAAAGTTCATCAGGGTGTCCAGGGGACCCTAGTTCCCAGACCAGAAATGTACCCTGCAGTCCCATGTGACCCTAACTGGTTTGCTCAGGGAAACCATAGACCAACGTTTTGTCCTGAAAATGGAAAAGGACAGGCAGCCTCCTGACTTAACATAATGGAAAGGAAGGTCCTTCTCTGGCTCAAAGTTATTCTCCTTTTTCCCATATTAACAGACAATTAGAAAGCTTTGGCTTTGCTGCTGCCAAAAGTCATTTCAAGAAAAAATGTGTGTGTTTGTGTGTGTGCATGCACATTTGTGCATGTGTCCATTGTGTGTCCATGGGTGTGCATGTGTGTGAAGGGGACGGGGGCAGAAAGCAGAGGTGGGGGGAGGGCACAAACCAACGTCACTCCATGTTTATCAAATTGAACGTTCAGAGTATTCCTCTACCTTTGGAAAAGGGCCTGATGGTGTCTGAGCACATCTCATCCACATGCTGCCTGATCTGTGGCAACCAAGCGATTTGGAAGGTGTTTCAAGCTAGGACCCAGCAGAGTCGTCCTAGGTCCTCAGCTGTAATGGACCTAAGCCAGGACTGGGAGTGGAGAAAAGACCTTTCAGAAAATGGTGTTTGAGACCCACACTGTGCACTCCGCGAGTCTTGATCGAGTGCTCAGTGCCTGCTAGCAGATCTCCGCCCTGGACCCACTTGCTCATAACAGCCGCCCTTTCTGACAGCTGGAGGGAGGGTTGGTGACTCTGGGCTGGCAACCTGTGGAGGAAAGAACTTGGGGCTTGGATAGGAGACCCAGGGCGAGGCCTAGATCTTTCCATGACCAGCTGTGAGGACTGGACAAGATGCCTGGCAATGATAACAGCTGCCTCACAGACTTGTCCCTGTGATTAAACAACAGTCTACGTAGAAGCACTTGGTAAATTATAGGGCGTGAGGCACCCTGGCAGTGTGACATTTGGCGTCAGGGGACGTTTTGCGTGTTAAGGGGGTAGCAATTAGGAGGAGTTCAGGATGGGTTAGGCCTCTGTCCAGAATGGCAGGCGGATGACCTGGCAGTCTTCTCCGGCCCCACCTGACACCGCACTGCCCACCAGGCCCTGCAATAGGCTAGACGGCTGCCTCTCCGTGTGATAGCCAGGCCTGCCCACACCAGGCTGAGCGGTCCTTTCCACAGTACATCCTTGAGGATGGAGGGCTCGCTGCAGGAAGGTCACTGTTTTATGGCCTTAAATCCTCTGACAGTCATTCATCCTCCCAGGATCTGGATTTGGCATTTAGCTCTGAGAATTAGCTAGAATAGAGATAGGAGGAAAGTGGTGTTTTGATTAATATTGGAGAAAATTTATTCCCATGAAACTCCTTACATGTAAACTAATGGATGGCTACAAGACCACACTGGGCAGGGCAGCCCAATTCAGAATGCCTAATATCAGACCAGTATGTTCTCTCTTTATATATGTGTGTGTGTGTGTGTGTGTGTGTGTGTGTGTGTGTGTGTGTGTGTGTGTGTTCTATCATGGTAAAATACACATAACATAAAACTTACCATTTTAACCATTTGTAAGTGTACAACTCAGTGGCACTAAGTATATTCACATTGTTGTGCAACCAACACCACCATCCATTTCCAGAACTTTTTCATTATCCCAAACTGTAACTCTGTCCCATTAAATACTACCTCCCCAATCCTCCTTACTCCAGCCCCTGGAAACCACCATTCTATTTTCTGTCTCTATGAATCTGACTACACTTGGCACCTCATATAAGTAGATCATATAGTATTTGACTCTTGTGATTGCCTTATTTCACTTAGCACAATGTCTTCAAGGTTCATCCATGTTGCAGCATGTGTCAGAATTTCATTCCTTTTTCAAGCTGAATAATATTCCATTGTATGGATATACCACATTTTGCTTATCCATTCATCATTTAATGGACATTTGGGTTGTTTCCACCTTTTGGCTATTATGAAAAATGCTTCTATGAACATGGGTGTACAAAACTGTGTTTGAGTTCCCACTTTCAATTCTTTTGATCCCTTTATATTTTCAGACATAATTTTTTGGTTGTCACTTATCAGATGATCCCTTGGCACGTTGGCTGGGAAGTTACTGGTATCCATCCCATCCAAAAGGTTAACTCTTCCTGTGCTCAGAGTACAAAAGGGCAGTTAGCAAATCACAGGATCATGTCAAAATGGCTGTTGCTGAGATCGTTGTCCACTAAATGATGGGCACCAGATAAATAAAGGTGAGGTCATATTTCACAAATGTGTTGTTTGAATTTCAAAAACTTCTCATTTCATACCAAGTGATCAGCATTTATGCTCTAACAGCACGAAAAAAGCCCAGGCTGAACTAAGATATACCTAGCCTTTGAGAATAGAAACATAAACAGGAACCTATTTAATTCGTTTCCCCACTGGTCTTCCCTATTAAATACCTTTGCCATCAATTAACTTGTCTATTCTCTATTTGGAAATGTCCTTGCTAAGCAAAATTCTATCTGACTCTCTTTCTAAGTAGACTGTGAAGCACTATTAACCCTAGTTATTTAGGAAGGATTTAGAAACAGGCAAATACTATCACTCACAGTTGATGGGAAATGAGGGTTTCTCCCACAGTAGGCTGTGTGCTTTCTGAACAGTTACTTGGTTTGACTTTTTTGTCACTTATCGCAGGATGGGAGGGTGTCCTGAGGCAGCCAAAGGGGCCACTTCAGAAAACAAAACAAAGCATAAGATTAGGAAGGCATCTTGCTTTTGCTTTGTATTTGGAAATGAACTTGACGGCTGCAATTACTGATACAGCAGCATCTTTCACTCTGTCGATTTAACCTGTATTCAAGTATCACTGTTGACAGATGAGATTTTCCTGGTCCTAATGGAAATCACAGTCTCACTCCACATAATGGAAATAGTAGAAATAACTAGTGAGCCACAGATACACTAATTGTTATGGGTTGAATTGTGTTCCCCCAAAAGGTAAGTTCAAGTCCTAATTTCTGGTACCTGTGAATGTGGCCTTATTTGGAAATGGGGTCTTTGAAGATGTAATCAAGTTAAGATGAGGTCACTTGGGGTGGGGGCTAATCCAATTTGACTGGTGTCCTTATAAGAGGAAAATGCCATGTGAAGAGAGAGACACACAGGGAGAAGGCCATGTCATGACAGAGGCAGAGATTGGAGTGAGGCAGCTGCAAGCCAAGGAAACCAAGGATTGATGGCCACCACCAGAGGCTGGAGGAGGCCAGGAAGGATTCTACCCAGAGTCTCAGAGGGAATACAGCCCTGCCGACACCTTGATCTTGGAATTCTGGCCTCCAGAGACAATAAATTTCTGTTGCCTTAAGCCACCCAGTTTGTGGTACATTGTTCTGACAGCCCCAGGAAGCTAATATTGCTGGCCACGTTTTAAAGCTACTTACTTGGTGAAAAAGTAATAATCTTCTAAGTCAGATTTTGCAATTCATTCTTCATGTCAGAAAGGATGATCCTATACCCCCAATATATGGGGCTTTCAAATCCAGAATCTAATGGACATTCATATGTAAACAATCAGATTCTCACCCTCTTCCTACCTCACTTGTCTTTGGGGTAGTTCCATGGTATTTTCCTAAAGAAAGTATCCTTTTTCCAAAGCAGCCCAGGACCCCCAGTTCTAAATCCAGACTGTGTCTGGGCATGGGTGGTCTGACGTGCCCCCAACCTCCTCCACCCTGGTGGGTCAGCAAGTCCTGAGCCCTCCTCAGTGAAGAGACAAGACTGCCCATCCCTGCCCTGGATACATCCCTGTCCCTGCCCCCTCGGCCCGTTGTAGGGCAAGGATGACTCTAAGGTTGGTTGTTTCTTCATTTGTTGCAATTGGGCTGCTCCTGGCTTCTTGTCCCACCTAAGCCAACAGCAGGCAGGGAAGGAGTCTCCTCCACCAAGATGGTCCCTCCCCAGTTAATGCCATCATCAATGCCAGGACCCCGAAAGGTCCCAAGCCCCCAGGCCAGCACCTTAGCAACTTGGCACCCACAACAACTCTCTCCATGAAGGGGTGATAAAAACTCTCCTTCAGTGATCCCTGTGATGGGCAAGGCACCATCCATCAACTCATTCAACCACACCCTCACCAAACCCTCAGCCTCCTGTTGTTTTAACTAAAGACAGGGGCTCCCTTTCCAAGGCTGACCCAGGCTCCCCAGTTCCCATGAGCAGAAGCGAATCCCTATCTCCTTCACCACCTGGCTCCAAAGATGCTCAGAAGGGGAAGCTGCCTTAAGCTTTACTCTCTGGACCTCAGGTGACGTCTAGACCTCCCTGGACACAGACACTGGGACCCCAGACAAAGGGTCAGGAACACTCTGAGGGGCTCCTGGGAAGAGGGATCCATGGTTTAAAAGTGAGTGATGTGTCCAAGGGCTATGAGATGCAAAGCTGGCACAGAACTCAGCTCCTTCCACGGGTCCTCTGAATCCCACTGAGATGGAGGCAGACCCGTGTCAGAAACAGTTCCACCTGTCAGCATGGGCTGGTAGCTGATGCTGAGCTGTGAGGGCTGCAGCAGGGTTCAGGCAGAGCTTGCAGTGGCCAGCTCATTTTGAAGTTGTGATATATACAGTGAAATGAGCCCAGACACTGAGGCCAATCTGCCTGGTTCAAATCCTGCCTCCACCACTTAGTATGACCTTGAGCAGGTTATTTAACTTCTCAGAGCCTCCATTTCTCCATCCATAAAATGGAGCTAATAGTAGTACCTAAAGCAAAAGGTTGTTTTAAAGATTAAATTAGTAAATATGTGTAATGTGCTTAAAACAACTAGCACACAGTGCTATGCTGGTGTTATTTGTAATTGTACAATTGATAATCATTATCATAACAATGGTTATCAGCACCATTGTTATTATTGTTATCATGAATACGAGGAACCCACTGAAGTCAGACCTCTGCAAAGATAACATGAAACTTTGAACAAAGGCTTCCATGGAAGTCTAGTGGCTTTGACGGGATATGCTGTCTATAAATTGAGCAAGGTCAAGTTTTACAATGGCCTTCACCCCAGCAAGAAAGCTAAGAGCTCACTAACTGTAGGCTCAAGTTGCCTGCTTGTATGTCGCTGAAATCAAGAGACTCAAAACAGTAACCCAAAACCACAGGCCCACTGCATACACCACCTCCCTTTCATTCATTCAACAAACTTTTACTGACTTCTTAACGTGCATTAGACCCTAGCCTGGCTCTAGGAGGAATCAAAAAGTGAATCAAGCTTCAAAGATGAGTTGAGATCAGAATAAAGGTAATCTATTCATCCATCACCCATTCATCCACCTATCTATCCATGCATCCCTGCATCCATCTAATCTGAAATATCTCCTGGCTTCCATCATATCCATAAGGACAGAGGTTGCCCTAACTCAATGGAATGATTTCTGGGCTGTTGGGAAAATGCTCACGACCCCTTGCCCCCCAAATCCTCGTTACACCCTGATTGTTGTTTGAAATTTCACTATTAAATCTTTATCCCTTAGACTTAAAAATACCTCCTGAGGGGTGGCCCTTCATGGGAAAACTGTTGCTCTTCAAGTTCTCTCACAGCCTGTGGGAAATTCCCATACAGAGGGGACTGAACTGTTGTGGGGGTGTCTTCATTAAGCTAGCACCCCAGGAGAGCAGACAGCGAGGGAAAAGCAGGAAGCCCCCAGGATTGGGTAGGTGAAAGAAAGACCCCTCCCCCTGCCTGGAATACCAGCACAGGAGGTGGGCCAAAGTGCCCACAGATCAGGGCGGGCTCAGAATACACAGCTCTTGACCCCCATCCAGTGGTGGCAGGTGGAAGCTGCAACCAAATATCTTAAGAATGAGGAAAAATAAGCCCACACCCTCAAGCACTATGCAAAAATGTATTAAATCTCCAGACCAGAAGGAAAATGACAAGCACCCAGAAATCAATCCTGAAGGCACAGAAATTTATAATTTAAACAACAGAGAATTCAAAATAGCTATCATAAAAAAGCTCAATGGACTACAAGAAAGACAATCCAATGAAATCAGGAATTTCTTCACAAAAGAGATTGAAGCTATAAAGAAAAACCAATCAGAAATGTTGGAGATGAAAAACACAATGGAGGAGATAAAGAAAAATCTGGGATCTTTAAAGAACAGAGCTGACAATATGGAGGAAAGAATTAGCAATATTGAGGATAGGAATGCAGAAATGCTCCAGATGGAGGAGAGAGAACTAAGACTAAAAAGAAATGAAGAAATCCTCTGAGAAATATCTGATTCAATTAGGAAATGCAACATAAGGATTATAGGTATTCCAGAGGGAGAAGAGAGGGAAAAAGGAGCAGAGAGCTTGTTCAAAGAAATTATAGCAGAGAACTTCCCAAACCCAGGAAAGGAGCTGGAAATGCCAATGAATGAAATCAATAGATATCCTAAATATATCAACATGAAAAGACCCTCTCCAAGGCATACAGTAGTAAAGCTGGCAAAAGTCAATGATAAAGAAAAAATATTAGGGGCAGCAAGACAAAAAAATAATAATAATAACATACAAAGGAAGTCCTATCAGGCTTTCAGCTGATTTCTCAGTAGAAACTTTACAGGCTAGGAGAGAGTGGAATGATATATTCAAAATTCTGAAAGAAAAGAACTTTCAGCCAAGAATACTCTATCCAGCAAAAATATCCTTCAGATATGATGGAGAAATGATAACCATCCCAGATAAACAAAAGCTAAGGGAGTTCATTGCCACAAGACCCCCACTACAAGAACTGCTCAAGGAGACCCTCATGCCTGGAAAAAAAAAAAAGAGAAAGGGGATACAAAGCTTTGAGAAAGGAGAAAAATAAAGACAAAATCAGAAAAATTGCAGCTCTCTATCACAATAGGTTAGCAAACAATTATAAAACCAAAGATTAAGGGAAGGAAAACACCAAAAATAAATATAACCTCATCACTTTAAACACAAACTCACAACACAAGATAGAATAAGTTGTGACAATAATAACTTAGAAGGGGAAGAGGAAAGGGATGGACTCGACTTAGTCTAAGGAAGTAAGAGGCCATCATAAAATGGACTGTTGAGAGAGAGAGGTCAAGATGGTGGTGTAGGTGGATTCTGAACTCACCTTGTCCCACAGACACAGTAGACTTACAACTAATCTTGGAACAATTACCCCTGAGAAAGAACTGAAAAATGGATAAGAGGAACCCCTGCAACATGTGACAGTCCTGACTGAGGTGGAAGAGACAGAAATTCCCTTCTGGAGAGAAAAAATGCCACCTTCACTAGCCACAATTGAAGAGGAGGGGAAGCTTCCTAACTCAGTCTACAAAGCCAACATTACCCTGATAGCAAAACCAAACAAAGACAACACAAAAAAGAAAATTACAGGCCAATATTACTGATGACCATTGATGCAAAAATCCTCAACAAAATACCAGCAAATTGAATACAACAATACATTAAAAAGATCATATACCATGATCAAGTGGGATTCATTCCAGGGATGCAGGGATGGTTCAACATCTGCAAATCAATCAACGTGATACAGCACATTAACAAAATGAATAAAAACCACATGATCATCGCAATAGATGTAGAGAAAGCATTTGACAAGATACAACATCCTTTTATGATAAAAACTCTGAATAAAATAGGTATAGGAGGAAAGTGCCTCAACATAATAAAGTCCATATATGACAAACCCACAGCGAATATCATCCTCAATGGTGAAAAACTGAAAGCTATCCCCTAAGAACAGGAACCAGACAAGGATGCCCACTTTCACCACTCCTATTTAACATAGTACTGGAAGTCCCAGCTACAGCAATCAGGCAAAAAAAAAGGAAAAAAAAAAAAAAGAAATAAAAGGGATCCAAATTGGAAAGGAAGAAGTGAAACTGTCTATTTGCAGATGACATCATTTTATATAGAGAAAACCCTAAAGAATCCACCAAAAAAAATTCTAGAAATAATAAATGAATATGCTAAAGTTGCAGGATACAAAATCAGCATACAAAAATCAGTAGCATTTCGGGGGCCGCCCGGTGGCGCAGCGGTTTAGTCCGCGCTTGGCAGCCCGGGGTTCGCGAGTTCGGATCCCGGGCGCCCGCCGACGCACTGCCTGTCAGCCATGCCGTGGCGGCGTCCCATATAAAGTGGAGGAAGATGGGCACGGATGTTAGCCCAGGGCCAGTCTTCCTCAGCAAAAAAACGGGAAGATTGGCAACAGATGTTAGCTCAGGGCTGGTCTTCCCCACAAAAAAAAAAAAAAAAAAATCAGTAGCATTTCTATACACTAACAATGAAGTAGCAGAAAGAGAAATTAAGAATACCGTCCCATTTACAATTGCAACAAAAAGAATGAAATACCTAGGAATAAACTTAACCAAAGAGGTGAAAGATCTTTACACTGAAAACTATAAAACACTGTTGAAAGAAATTGAAGAAGATGCAAAGAAATGGAAAGATATTCCCTGCTTTTGAAGTGGAAGAATTAACATAGTTAAAATATCCATACTTCCTAAAGCAATCTATAGATTCAATGCAATCCCTATCAAATTTCCAACAATATTTTTCACAGAAATGTAACAAAGAATCCTAAAATTTATATGAAAAAACAAAAGACCCTGAATAGCTAAAGGAATATTGAGAAAAAGAACAAAGCTGGAGGAATCACACTCCCTGATTTCAAAATATACTACAAAGCTATAGTAACCAAAACAGCATGGTACTGACACAAAAACAGACACACAGATCAGTGGAACAGAATCAAGAGCCCAGAAATAAAGCCACACATCTATGGACAGCCAATTTTCCACAAGAGAGCCAAGAACATACAATGGAGGAAGGAAAGTCTCTTCAACAAATGGTGTTGGGGAAACTGGACAGCCATGTGCAAAAAAATGAAAATAGACCATTATCTTATACCATACACAAAAATTAACTCAAAATGGATTAAAGCCTTGAATGTAAGACCTGAAACCATGAAACTTCTAGAAGAAAACATAGGCAGTACACTCTTCGACACTGGTCTTAGCAACATATTTTCAAGTACTGTGTCTGACCAGGCAAGGGAAACAATAAAAAACAATAAACAAATGGGACTACATCAAACTAAAAAGCTTTTGCATAGCAAAGGAAACCATCAACAAAACGAAAAGACAACCTGACAGTTAGGAGAAGATATTTGCAAACCATGTATCTGATAAGGGGTTAATCTCCAAAACATATAAAGAACTCATACATCTCAACAACAAAAAAACTAACAACCCAGTTAAAAAATGGGCTAAAGACCTGAACAGACATTTCGCCACAGAAGATATACAGATGCCAACAGGCACATGAAAAGATGTTCAACATCATTAACTATCAGGGAAATGCAAATCAAAACTACAATGAGCTATCACCTCACGCCCGTCAGAATGGCTATAATTAACAAGACAGGAAACAACAAGTGTTGGAGAGGATGTGGAGAGATGAGAACTCTTATGCACTGCTGGTGGGAGTTCAAACTGGTGCAGTCACTATGGTAAACAGTATGGAGATTCCTCAAAAAACTAAGAATAGAACTACCATATGATCCAGCTATTCCACTGCTGGGTATTTATCCAAAGAACACAAAAACACCAATATGTAAAGATACATGCACCAGTGTGTTCATTGCAGCATTGTTCACAACAGCCAAGACTTGGAAGCAACCTAAGTGTCCATGAAGGGATGAATGGATAAAGAAGATGTGGTATACACACAATGGAATACTACTCAGCCATAAGAAACAAAATCCAGCCATTTGTGACAACATGGATGGACATTGAGGGTATTATGCTAAGTGAAATAAGACACAGGGAGAAGGTCAAAACCATATGATCTCACTCATAAGTAGAAGATAAAAACAATAAACAAACACATAGAGACAGAGATTGGATTGGTGGTTACCAGGGGGAAGGGGGCAGGGAGGAGGGCAAAAGGGATGATTAGGCACATGTGGGTGGAGATGGATTATAATTAGTATTTGGGCGGTGAAAATGATGTAATCTATGCAGAAATAGAAGTAAAATGATGTACACCTGAAGTTTATACAGTGTTATAACCAATGTTACCGCAATAAAATAAATAAACATCAAAAAAAGAATAAATAAAATAAAATAAAGACGAGACTACTTTGCAAAAAATAAAAAAAAAAAGGATTTGATCAAAAAAAAAAAAGAAAATGGACTCTCTCATCTACAAGATTTTTTACGCAAACCTCATGGTAACCACTAAACAAATAATCAGAACAGAGATACATATAATAAATAAACAACACTAAGAAAACCGTCATACAGAACTACCAAACTGAATTGGTAGCCCAAAACACACAGGACAAGAAACAAAGGAAATGCAAAAGAACTGGGAAATGAGTGATAAAATAGCAACATTAAGTCCTCATATATCAATAATCACTCTAAATGTAAATGGATTGAATTCTCCAATCAAAAGACACAGGGTGGCTGGATGGATTGAAAAACAAGACCCAACAATATGCTGCCTCCAGGAAACACATCTCAGCTCTAAAGACAAACACAGGGTCAGAGTGAAAAGATGAAAGAGAATACTCCAAGCTAATGGCAAACAAAAGAAAGCAGGTGTTGCCATACTTATATCAAAGTAGACTTCAAGATAAAACAGGTAATGAGGGGCTGGCCCGGTGACGCGGCCGTTTAGTTCGTGCTTTGGCAGCCCTGGGTTCATGGGTTCAGATCCCGGGTGCCCGCCAACGCACTGCTTGTCACCCATGCCATGGAGGCATCCCATATAAAGTAGAGGAATATGGGCACAGATGTTAGCCCAGGACCAGTCCTCCTCAGCAAAAAGAGGAGGATTGGCAATGGATGTTAGCTCAGGGCTGGTCTTCCTCACAAAAAAAAAAATAAAAAAGATAAAACAGGTAATGAGAGACAAAGAAGGGCAATATATAATGATAAAAGGGATACTCCACCAAGAAGACATATCACATAAATATATATGCACCCAACACAAGAGCACTAAAGTACATAAAGCAACTATTAACAAACCTAAAGAAGATATTAACAACAACACTATAATAGGAGGGGATCTTAACACCCCACTTACATCAATGGATAGATCATCCAGGCAGAAAGTCAAAGGAAAAATAAAAAAATATCTGGAGACGAGATCATACACCATGATCAAGTGGGAATTATACCAGGGACACAGGGATGGTTCAACATCCGCAAATCAATCAACATAATACACCACATTAACAAAATGAAGAATAAAAACCACATGATCATCTCCATCGATGCAGAGAAGGCATTTGACAAGATCCAACATCCATTTATGATAAAAACTCTCAACAAAATGGGTATAGAAGGGAAGTACCTCAACATAATAAGGGCCATATATGACAAACCTACAGCAAACATCCTACTCAATGGGGAAAAACTGAAAGCCATTCCTTTGAGGACAGGAACAAGACAAGGGTGCCCACTCTCGCTGCTCTTATTCAACATAGTACTGGAAGTTCTGGCCAGAGCAGTTAGGCAAGAAAAAGGAATAAAAGGACTCCAAATAGGCAATGAAGAAGTGAAACTCTCACTATTTGCAGATGACATGATCATATACATAGAAAACCCAAAAAAATCCATTGGAAAACTACCAGAAATAATCAACAACTACAGTAAAGTGGCAGGGTATAAAATCAACTTACAAAAATCAGTTGCATTTCTATACACTAATGATGAACTAACAGAACTAGAACTCAAAAAGACAATCCCATTTACAATTGCAACAAAAAGAATAAAATATCTGGGAATAAATTTAACCAAGGAGATGAAAGAACTATACAATGAAAACTATAAGACACTATTGAAAGAAATCGAGGAAGACATAAAGAAATGGAAAAATATTCCATGTACATGGATTGGAAGAATAAATATAGTTAAAATGTCCATTCTACCTAAAAAATCTACAGATTCAATGCAATCCCAATCAGAATCCCAATGTCATTCTTCGCAGAAATAGAACAAAAAATACTGAAATTCGTATGGGGCAACAAAAGACCCCAAATAGCTAAAGCAATCCTGAAAAAAAAGAACAAAGCTGGAGGCATCACAATCCCTGATTTCAAAATATACTATAGAGCTATAATAATTAATACAGCATGGTACTGGTACAAAAACAGACACACAGATCAATGGAACAGAATTGAAAGCCCAGCAATAAAACCACACATCTACGGACAGCTAATCTTTGACAAACGAGCTAAGAACATACAGTGGAGAAAGGAAAGTCTCTTCAATAAATGGTGCTGGAAAAACTGGACAGCCACATGCAAAAGAATGAAAGTAGACTATTTTCTTTCACCATAGACAAAAATCAACTCAAAATAGATCAAAGACTTGAAGGTAAGACCTGAAACTATAAAACTCCTGGAAGAAAACATAGGCAGTACACTCTTTGACATCGGTCATAGAGGGATCTTTTCAACTTCCATGTCTACTTGGACAAGGGAAACAAAAGAAAAAATAAATAAGTGGAACTTCATCAGACTAAAGAGCTTCTACAAGGCAAATGAAACCAGGATAAAAATGAATAGACAACCCACCAGCTGGGAGAAAATATTTGCAAATCATTTATCTAACAAGGGATTAATCTCCGTAATATATAAAAAATTCACACAAGTCAACAACAACAAAAAACAACCCAATCAAAAGTGGGTAGAGGATATGAACATTTTTCCAAGGAAGAGATACAGATGCCCAATAGGCACATGAAAAGATGTTCAACATCACTAATCATCAGGGAAATGCAAATCAAAACTACACCAAGATATCACCTTACACCTGTTAGAATGGTTATAATCACAAAGACAAAAAATAACAAATGTTTGAGAGGTTGTGGAGAAATGGGAACCCTGATTCACTGCTGGTGGGAATGCAAACTGGTGCAGCCTCTACGGAAAACTGTATGGAGATTCCTCAAAAAATTACAAATAGAAATACCTTATGATCCAGCAATCCCACTACTGGGTATTTATCCAAAGATCCTGAAATCATCAATCCAAAGAGGCTTATGCACCCCCATGTTCATTGCAGCATTATTCACTATAGCCAAGAAGTGGAAGCAACCCAAGTGTCCCTCGATTGATGAATGGATAAAGGAGATGTGGTATATATACACAACGCAATACTACTCAGCCATAATAAAAGACAAAATCATCCCATTTGCAACAACATGGATGGATCTGGAGGGTATCATGTTAAGCGAAATAAGCCAGACAGGGAAAGACAGACACCACATGATTTCACTCATACGTGGAAGATAACTAACACATGGACAGAGAGAACAGTTTGGTGGTTACCAGGGGGAAGAGGGTGGGGGGTGGGCACAAGGGCTGAAGGGACACATTTATATGGTGACTGAGAAACAATAATGACAACTAAAATTTCACAATGTTATAAACTATTATGACATCAATAAAAAAAAACAAAAAGGCAACCTACAGAATGGGACAATATGTTTGCAAATTATATGTCTGATCAGGGGTTAATATCGACATCATTAATAATCAGGGAAATGCAAATCAAAGCCACAACGAGATATCACCTCACACCGGTCAGAATGGCTATTATCAAAAAGCCCACAAATAAGAAGTGTTGGAAGGATGTGGAGAAAAGAGAACCCTTGTGCATTATTGGTGGGAATATAAATTGGTGCAGCCATTATGGAAAACAGTATGGAGATTTCTCAAAAGATTAAAAACAAAACTACCGTACAGTCCAGCAGGACCACTTCTGGATATTTATTCAAAGAAAATAAAAACACCAATTCAAATAGATATATCCAGTCCTATGTTCTTTGCAGCATTATTTACAATAGCCAAGATACAGAAGCAACCTAAGTATTCATTGGTAGATGAATGAATAAAAAAGATGAGGTATAGGGGCTGGCCCAGTGGTGTAGTGGTTCAGTTCGTGTGCTCTGCTTTAGCAGTGTGGGGTTCTCAGGTTTGGATCCTGGGTGCAGACTTAGGCACCACTCGTCAAGCCATGCTGGGGCGGCATCCCACATACAAAATAGAGGAAGACTGGCACAGATGTTAGCTCAGGGCCAATCTTCCTCACCAAAAAAAAAAAAAAAGGATGAGGTATGTATACACAATGCAATATTACTTATCCATAAAAAAGAATTAAATCCTCCCATTTGTGACAACTTGAATGGATCCTAGAGAGTATTTCACTCAGTGAAAAAAAGGCAGACAGAGAAAAAATACTGTATGATTTCACATCTATGTGAATCTAAAAAAAACAAAACAAATGAACAAACAAAAGAAATCAGAAACATACTCATAGATACAGAGAACAAATTGATGGTTACCAGAGGGAAAGGTCCTGGGGGGAAGGGTAAAATTAGTGAAAGGGATAAGAGGTACAAACTTCCACTCATAAAATAAACATCATGGGGATATAATACACAGCACAGGGAATATAGTCACCAATATTGTAATAATTTTGTATGATGACAGATGGTTATTAATCTTATCAGGGTGATCAGTTTGCAATGTAAACAAATGTTGAATCACTATGTTATACACCTGAAACTAATACAATATTGTATGTCAACTACCCTTCAATAAAAAGAGACACCCTCAGGAAAAAAACCACCTGGGAGGGATAAAAATGTTAAGCCATTATGAGTCATTTACACCTGAGAGTTTAAAAAAAGATCCAAGGGCAGACTTTGACGGCAGGTGGGAGGAGCGAGGATGTGGGAGAGAAGGGCTGGAGCCCCAAGCCTGACCTCCCTGCCTGCTAACTGTCCTGGTGCAGCTGACTCTGTGCCCGAAACCCCCACATGCTGAGAGGGCAGAGGCACTATCTGTCTTGCTCACCAAGCACCCTGTTGCTGACACGTGCCAGAGTTCAATAAATATTTCATGAGTGAAAAATGAATCGATACCTTTAAACTGAGACTGAGTCACACAGTGTCCCTGTGACTTTGCCCTCTGGCCCAGGAAAGGTCTTTTATCCATCAGGAGCCACAGGTCAGGGCCACGGGCCTCGGAGCTTTCCCACTCCAGCCCAGAACAGGAATGAATTGTTCCAGAGAAAACTAAGATTAGTAAAGGCTTAACAAAGGTCTACAAAACATAACATTATGCCCACTTTATTCATTGTTAAATGTAGTATTCCTAAAAATGTCATAATGTTTTAAAACAATTTGGAGTTTGCATTTTCTCTCTCTGCAGTATTTCCCAAGAACACACGAATGCCAAGAATGAAAGTCAGTTGTAAATTAAATGTATTACTTGTAGCCAAATCACTCCAAAGGCAAAATTATTTTTAAAAAATCCAAAAAATAAATCTCAGCATAAAATTATAGATAGTGTGGGTCCACTTTACTACATATGATATTTACTGAATAGAAGAGGATCTGGGCCTACCAGTGACCCTGAACGAAAGGTGATTTTGTTTATGACAGTAACTTCCAGAGAAGAGACAACAAAAAGCTCTTTGGATTTGGGTTGTGGATCAATCCTCAACCACTAATATTTAACAGACACTCTGAACTCCTGCTCCAGGCTCCCAGCACTGTCACAGATGCTCCCCTTCTCTGCCATCACCATCCCAACGCCCAGGACACAGGGGCAGGCTCTGGTCC
This sequence comes from Tapirus indicus, assembly GCA_031878705.1. Classification (NCBI taxonomy): domain Eukaryota; kingdom Metazoa; phylum Chordata; class Mammalia; order Perissodactyla; family Tapiridae; genus Tapirus; species Tapirus indicus. The sequence continues at coordinate 32,848,413 of CM062936.1, read as the reverse complement.
ACGCCCAGGGCCATTCACCCACACGTGAGTTCCTTCACTGGGTCTTTTTTTAAGCACCAACCAAAGCCGTGCAGACTGCTGGGTGCTGCAGCAGGAACACAGAAGCCTGAGTCCCTGCCCTTGGAGCATCGCAATGGAATCAACAAGGAAGGGATAGACACACGTGTCAAGTTACAGCGTGGTTCTCAGCAACTCTGAAGCCCAGAATGGCTGGCAGCACACCTGAAGCGGCTGGAGGCGTTCCCAGCATGGCCCGGTTCCCTCTGCCACCCTCGGGTGCTGTCCTAACTTTCAGAAAAACTATCCCTGGCCCTACTGAACTCTCAAGACATACTTCTTGTACGTCCCAAGAAGGCCACCTTCTTCACCATGTCTCTTATCTCCAGCTAGTAGCAAATTGTCCCTTGTCCCACACCGTGCCCCACCACCCACCCAGCTCCACGCTCAACCCACAGACATCACCAAACTGCTCATATCTACAATCGTAACCCCCTCAAAATAACCAAAACCCCAAAAGCAGTTGCACGTTGATCAAAAGTCACTGGCATGCGGCCAGACCCCACAGCAGCCTGCAGGTTGAGAAACTCTGAGTTGCTCAATATGATAAAAGTCCAAAGCAGTATGGGGACAACTGCCAGGTGACCAGCTCAGGGCGAGAGGTCAGGGCAGCAGGAGGGGATCCACCGGCGGTCTTTAGCCATTGGCAGGAATTGGGCTGTTTGCTGGGGAGCCACAAATAAGGATGCAGAAGAGTGATGTGCACAGCCAATGGGCCCAGCACAGGGAACGTGGGCAGGTGGGCCGGGTGGACTGTGCGTGGCCTTCAATGCCTTTATCCTGCCAGCCCCTGAGCGTCACCAGAGGGTGTTTTAGGGAGGAGGTGACTATGCTCAGACGTATCAGGCGTTCTTCCAAAGTGCGGAAATGACATGTCCGGTTGGTCCTGAATGTCTGCCTTGGCCCAGCTGCCTCCTATCGTGCACAGGGCGGTTAACCATCCAACCAAATGACTCGTGTGCCCACGCAGGCCCTTCTCAAAGAACACGGTAATTGTCTAGACACTTTTCTCTCCAATACCCTGGCCTTGAAGCTTCCAGTCGGTGGAAGAGGGAAGACAGGAGGACAGTAGTGTCCCTGCGAAGTCCTTGTTTCACACAGGCCGGCGCCCAGCCAGGGCCCAGAGCAGCCCCACAAGGGGATGATGAGGCAGATGGGACTCAAGGGCCTCTGCATGTGAGTTTGGGGTGATACTATGAGTTGGGGCTTTGGGGTTGACAGCCGTTTGTCTCGGGACTGTGAGGCCCCTGCCGGTCAGGCCTGTGGGTGGGTGAGAGTCTCCAGGGGGTGGTCATCACCCCCCTGCAGAAAAGCAACTGCAGCTGGGCCTGGGGGGCGCCCTGGGGGAACCAAGCAGCCAGGTGTGAGGGCATCTGGGCTCCTAATGAGCCAGGAAGGACAATAATCCGGTTCCTGAGTGTTTGGGCAGGTCTGGCATCACTGGCCGGCCTCGGTCTGGGAGCAAGGACCGACCCTGTTGGGTGTTGTGAGACGTTGTCAGCTTGGGGAGCTCGTCACTGCCCCTTCTATGTGCCATGGGTGTGCAGAGTTTCTAGACTTGGGAGCCTCCCCACTCCCGCCCAGTGCACACAGCATCAGCATGGGAGAAGGGGAGGAAAAGTTATAGATCTCTCTTAATAAGGCTAAAAACTGGTGCCAAAGAGGGGAAATTCCCTGCAATCAGATACGTGAGTTAATCCTTCAACCGCCTCCAACCCCACATCCCCAACAGCTGCCTCAGTCTTCCCAGGATGGGTGGGAGGGCCAAGGCCAAGTAGAAGGGGACCCCTGATTAGCGCCCTGAGAGGGTCCTGGGAGCCACTCAGGGCACTGGCTTTTGGTTGCACGTTCCCACCTCGAGATTCAATTCCTGCAGTTCTCAAGGCCGAAAATCTCTTAATCACTAGAGTTAGTTTTGAAGTCTTGGGAAACCAGAGGACAGCCCCACCATCGCATTCTCCCAGCATCTCTGCTCTGGATCTGGCTCAGCTCGGGCGCCTGCGTTGACTTCAAGTGGAGTCGGGAACAGACTTATCTGCAATGATGATAAACTTCAGTAGCACGCACCTAGCATTTGCTGGGTGTCCTTCCTTACAGGGCTCACGGGTTTTTACATATATTATCTTAGCATCTTCCAGACAGCTCTGGGAAGCGGCTGTTATGATGTAGATAGCCAGGTGAGTCACATTAGGCTGAGCTGTTTGCCGAAAATTAGTCAGACTTGAAGCCGGCCTCCATTTTTATCTGGCTCCATCTGCTTTGCAAATCTCTTAAGCTCACTGTGTTTTACTTACCCACCTATGTAATGGGATCAAGTCTTCTCAAGCATCTGCAGAGAAATCTGTAAAAAGAAAGAAACCATTTCTTCCTTTAGTGCCATGAAAATGTTACTATAAATATTTCCTATTTTCCAGTTAGCTTTTTTAATTAAAGATAAACAAAATTGAATATGTTAGTTTTTGTTTTTAAAATACCATTTTCTCTCTTATATCAGAGAATATCTTCCATTATACAGAAGAAGAAGTCTAAAGGCCTGTTTTCAAGGCTTCTACTGATGTCTTTTTTAAAATGCAGACAGTCAGTCTTGCCAGTTCAGGAGTGATTCTTGGCGCTTTTAAACTCAAACATTCCTCCCTCCAGCTGATCCTATACTCCCCACTCAGGCAGCAGGGCCTCACACTGTTTGCAGCCTTTTCAAAGCTGGGCGACCAACAGCAGCAATGCAGAGGGAATTTTCCACCGGGGGCCATTTTCTGGGAGGGCGCCCAAGACTCGCCCTAAGAGAGCCTCGCTTGTAGAGTGACTCTGTGAAAGGAAAGAAGGGAGAAGCTGGGACTCGGCACCCCGTCTGCTTCTCTCCCTGGGGGCTGGGCCCTGCCAGAGTGCAGGGAGGCTTCCAGCAGGGTCTCTGGTGCAGAAGCAAGCCATGCAGAGTCAGCTGTTCCCTCTGAGACTTAGATGCGCACACCCACGCCCACGCACTACAGCTTCCCTGGAACAAGAGAGAAATGAAAGCTGAGGTTTAGAACACCGGGTCTGTTTCCATTGGCGGCCACTCTCGGCCACAGGAGACCAGCAATAGCTTTGTTTTCAAAAGGCTCCTCCTTGGCAAGTATTTACAGGGGCATCTGGGCGACACTTAAATGAAGAAAAAAATAAACATATGAAACCATATTTTTTATTCTGCAGAACACTGTAAAAGTGTCTCCTGTTCCTTTCAACATTTAAACTAGATGTACTCGTTGGTTTAAGGGAAGAAAAATCCCAGTGTCCAGTTCCTAGGTCCGTCCATAACAGGCGGCGTGGACTTCATGGGCCTGCAACCTGTGTGGTCCCACAGGACCCCATGCTGACAGGGGCCCCATGCTCGGCTGGATGCGCTGCATTGCCATCTTGAAATTCTTAATTTCTGAACACGAGGTCCCACGTTTTCATTTTGCCCTGGGTTCTGCAAATCATGTGGCCAGTCCTGAGAGCAGGCAAAGGTAACCTGCGGGACCACGTACACTTCAGAGAAAATGCACCACGTGGCCCTGTGCACGCGTCTGAAGACTAAGCTAGAAATGCCACACACTATTTCATCGGCAGGGCCTCTGCTTTCCTGAGGACTTCTGCAGTCTGAAATCTCATACCTAACACAACTAATTCTAAACTTCTTAAATGTTTTAAAAACATATACATCAAAGTAGCACTGGCCTCGCCTGGGGACTGACCCAGTCATGTTCTGACCACCGCGAGTATCACTGTTGGGGCCAGAGCCAGGAGGAGTTTTGTTTTCAGGGGCCGTCTAGGACGTTATCAATACCTGTGGGGTAACTTCTTGGTCAAGATTAACACATGAGGTGGGCTGAGTGCCCAAGAAGGGCTGGGGTCCCAGAAAGAAGACGGGGGTGGTAAGAACAGGCTTCTGGGGAGGGTGCTGGGAGGGCAGAGCCAGAGGGCAGAGGGTGATTAGGGGAACCGCCCCTTTCTAGATGCCTGGCTGTCAAAGCAGAAGTATGGGGGTCAGGGTCAAGGAAGGGCAAAGAGGGTACGGGACTCATACAGGTAGGACATGTGGATGGAGAAGAGGATCTGAGGCAGAGGCAGTGTGAGGGCGAAGCCTTACAGGTAGATCAGATAATATTTGGGGGACAATGAGAAGACCAGGCTGGACACAACTGTCCCCACGGTGGGAGAGCCCAGGCCCAGAGTCAGCAGGCAGAGCCCAAGAGTGGAACAGACATTTGTACTGTGACTCTGCTAAACAGTTTCAAACTCTTAAAGCTCCTGGTAGAACCTTTACAAGTCACATCAACGAAGACAGTGGTTCTCAAACCTGGCTGCACATCCAACTGCAGGGCTCAGGGCTGCAGGGCTCAACACTTCCCATGTGTGGACCCCACCCTAATCCATGGATCATACTCCCAGGGGTGGCCAAGGCTTCGGGGTCTTTTTAAAACTCTCCAAGGGATGCCACCACATTGCAGGACGGAGAGCCACCGGATTCAGGTTACTGTACTTGGCTGGAAGGCACAGCTGGGGGAGCAAGAGGATGAAACCAGAGTAGAGCAACCTCCCACCTGGGTGAGGGCCAGCCACCTCTCCCCACGCACACACCAGGAAGCTCCCTCCCCACAGAGACTGCCCGGCAAGGGTGAGTGAAAGAGGAGGAGGAGAAAAGCAAAGAACCTAAATCGTAATTTATTTCATCTGTCGAGTTATCTGGGGTCACACAGCCAAGAAATGCAATATGTGCCTTTCGCGACTTAGTTCAGATATAATTTCCCCACCCCCAGTGTCTTAGATCCTATTCTCCAGAGTGCAAAGCTGCAGTCCTTCGTTAACCTCTTGCTCAACAGAGAAGAACAGGGTATCAGGTGCCAAGGAAAGAGGGATGGCTTATGAATAAAGACATTGAAGGCTAATTCTAGGAACAATATGTTTTTCACATGGCAATCCTGTGAATAAAAGACATAAAGAGCAGATAAGACCTATGCCAAGATTTGCTTGACCATAAGCAAGCAGAGTAATTAATAGACATGCACACTTCTGTGCCGCTCCTCTTTCTAGCCTTATTTCTCTTTCTCTCACCTTCACAGGCAAAAATTATGTCAACAATCAGGGAAATGTAACTTCACAAACAATGATGAAACAACCAGATTACAGATTGATCTAAGTAATTCACGGCAGTTCCATATCCACGGGTGGTCCTTCCCACCAGCTCCTCCATCTCCTCTCCTCCCAGGCTTTTCTTCCACCCTCCCCAGTGGTCCATCCCTTCCTATGATCTTACTCTACCACTTGCCATTTCCCACCACGATCACAGTGACAGGTGTCCCAGTCTCCAGTCACCATCTCCTGTCCTTCCTGCTCATTCCTTCATGCCCCACTTCCCTCCTCCCCAGCGTCAGGTCCACCGTCCTCCATTAGGTTCACTCTTCTGTGCACACACTCATCTCCCTTGCCCCTCTCTCCCTTCATCATCTGCTCCTAGAAAAATCCCCAATGAGTTCAGTCCAGCCACACGCTTGTCTACTTGGGGCCCACATTGTGCCACCAACTGTGCTGGAGAAGGCAGCTGATGGTCTCGTGTACCCTCATGACCACTCACCTCACACGGGCACCTGCTGCTGACCTTGTCTCAGTCCAGACATGCTCCTGTTCTCCTAGGTGCCCATGACGCCCCTTCTCTCTCCACTCAGACCTTCAGCACCTCCTCCCCCACCTTCCTTCTCAACACATCATCTTGCTTCCTATTTCCCTGAGGAAACTGGAGCAATCTGAGAACATCCACGAGTGCCCACGGCCACATCTCCAGGCTCCCTGCATTGGCCTCCCTCCTGTTCTGGAATGAACTGTCCATGCTTGGTCTGAGCCGCCCTCTCCCGGTGTGTCCCAGGGTCCCTGCTGTCCTCTATTCAAGAACATCTCTACACACCATCAATGTTTCTCTTCTTACTGGATCATCTCCAAAGGCCTTCAAACATGCTTCTCATCTTCAAAACAATAACAAAACAAGACAAAAATCCTCTCTTTTCTTTTTTTTTTTGGTGAGGAAGATTCCCCCTGAGTTAACATCTGTTGCCCATCTTCCTCTATTTTGTATGTGGGTCGCCACCTCAGCATGGCTGGCGAGTGGTGTAGTCTCTGCCGGGGAACTGAACCCGCGCACCCAGGCTGCTGAAGTGGAGCACACCAAACTTGACCACTATGCCACAAAGCCAGCCCCCAAAAATCCTCTCTTGACCACACATCCCACTGGCAGATGTTCTTAAGTCTCTTGTTGTTTTTTTTAAATTGATGTTGTTGTTTACTGGACTGGTTGGTTGTTTTGTCTTGGGTCCCTTTGATGATCTAGTGAAGCCTACACAGCTCTTCTCTGAACAATGCTTTTAAGTGTATAAACCAATACACAAGATTATAAAGGAAGCCAATTGCTTTGAAATACAGTTAAAATATTTTAAAACTATTTTGTTCATAGTAATTTATGTGCTTCTCTATTAATGGATTACATTACAAGACCTAGAGGGAGCCTTACAATTACCGTAATTTTGAAATAGCAACGAAGGTAAATGATCTTTCCAGATATCCGCAACACCTGTAATGCAATATCAGTGATTTCTATGGGTGATGACGTCATAGGCACTGGTCATATTGCTGTAGATGGCTACCTCTATTAATATTACAAGGAAATGCTAATTTTCAGTGAGAGAAGGATGAAATAAAATATGCAACTTTTTTTTCCCATCCAAATTGACAGGTACCTGAATTCAATGGGCCCTGGACCCTAGATTAAGACTCCCATCCTATAACAGTTGCATCATTTCCTGGTTCCCCTTGATGGTTCAAGTCCTTGAAAGAATTCTCTGGGCTCACGTACTCCTATCCTGATTCTCTCTTGAACCCATTCCAATCACTCCACCAAAACTGTGCTTATCAAGGTCTCCAATTTCCCTCACATTGCTAAATCCAATGATCATTTCTCAGTACTCAGATTAGTTATTTATCTGATGACTTGACAGTGGATCACTCTCTCCAACTTGGAACTCTATCCTCACTCACCACTCTCCCTCTGGGGTGCCTCTCCCCACCCCCTGACCACTCCATATGCCCCATGCCTGGCTCTTCCTCATCACCCCAATCTCTGATGTTGGAGGAATCACTGGTCAGGCTCCTTCTCTTCCCTGTCTATACCTACTCCTTTGGGGCTCTCATGGAGCCTCACAGCTTTCAATCCCATCTCTATGCTGTTGAGTCCCAAATGTACTTCTCCAGTTCAGTCCCCTCTCTGAACTCTGCACTTATATATCCAACCCCTGGTATCCACCGGAGTGGTGATAGCCATCTCAAACTCAACACGTCCAAAACAAACTCCTCTTTTCTGCCCTTCACCCTCCAAACCTAGATTCTCCCCCACACACACTGTCTTTACCCTCTCAATAAATGGCAACTCCATTCTTCCAGTTGCCCAAGACAGAAACCTTGGAGCTGTGTTTGACTCCTGTTTCTCACACCCCACAGCTAAACCATCAGCAAACCCTGCCAGCCTCACCTTCAAATGTATCTAGAAACCAATCTCTTCTCGGCACCCACCTTCGTCATTGCCAGCATCTCTTACCTGGTCACAAGAGTCTCCTACTTGGTCTCCCTGATTCAGCCCAGGTGTGACCTTGGACAAGTTACTTAACATCTCTTAAGCCTCAGTTTCCCCAACTGTAAATGAGGACAACAACATGCACATCATAGATTTGTTGAAGGTTTAAATAAGTTACTGCCAGTGGAAGCACTTAGCACATATCTGGCATATCATAAACATACAGTAAATTTAGCTGTGATCGTTTTCACTCTTACCATTAATAATTAACAGCTTCTGTGCACCTGGCCTCAAAAGTCTAAATATTCAGAGAATGAGCATTAAACATAATTTTTAACCGTATCTTAGTTAGCATTAGTAAATCTCAGTCTTACGTTGTCATTTGAAACCACATTTTTAATCACTGCAACATATTCCCAGTTCAGTGCTCAAATAAATCATTTTCACAGGCTTACAAAATTCAGAGAAGAGTTATCTTATTCATGGAGGTTTTCAACCCAGCTGGGACAATGTCCTGTTGCTTGTTTTCATTTCTGTTTTGATGGAAGACCCAAAGGGAGGCCCCACTGAGCTCTACTGGATTTCCAAGGGAAAGCCTGGGCAGCTGTCTGAGTCGTCTTATCCAAACTTGGCCTGCACCCCAAATTTGGGTTTTTATGGTCTATGAAACCAAGATGTGTTGATTTAAGAAAACCAGACATCCAGCCTGAAAAGGTCAGCCCAGCCAATTTCATATAGACTGGAGAACTGAGCCCCCCAAACTCTTTGAGTGATCAATGGATTCATACACTTTTCCAATCTGGAAAAGCCGAGTCATTTGGTCTCTATATGGGTTACTTACTATAGTTGGCACTCGCTGTTGAGTTTTCACGACAGAGGGCCTTCCAATTCTTCCTTCTCCATGTCCTCTAACCTCTCTCTGGATTCCGTCCTCCACACCTTGGGACATGAAGCTAACCACTGCTTTGTTGTTTTCCATGACAGATGCAAAGCCACTAGACCATTCTCAGTGCCTGTTCTGGAAGGGGACCCGCTTCTCGTCTTCAGACATGAGTGTTTTTTTCTTTTACTCCCCATGCTGCCATTCAGCTAGTCACCGTGTTGGTTTCCTAGGGCTGCCATAGGAAAGTACTACAACCTAGGTGGCTTAAAACAACAGAAACATTCTCTCCCAGTTCTGGAGGCCAGGAGTCTGAGATCAAGGTGTTGGCAGGGGTGGTTCCTTCTGAGGCTGTGAGGGAGAATCTGTTCCAGTCCTCTCTCCTAGCTTCTGCTGGTTGCTGGCAATCCTTGGCGTTCCTTGGCTTGAACATGCATCACCCAGATCTTTGCCTCTGTCTTCACAGGGTATCTTCCCTGTTTCTCTGTCTTCACATGGCCATCTTCTTATAAAGACCCCAGTCTTACTGGTTTAGGGGCCTACCCTACTCCAATATAACCTCATCTTAGTCATGTCTGCAACAGCCCTATTTCCAAATAAGGGCACGTTCTGAGGTACTGGGGTTAGGACTTCATCACATCTTTTTGAGGGGACACAATTCATCCCCTAACATCCCTTATATAAAGCTTTCCCATGGAACACCTTAACTATTAGTCATCTAATCATCATTTAACACTTTAGAAAATATCCTTATAACCTGTGTTTTTTTACTTTTCTAATATTTTTCTTGGTAAAGCAGTTTTTCAGTCACCTGTACCTTGAAAAATGAAAAACAACAACATAGCAAATCTACACAACTATCTTGTCAGGAAAAACAGCTATGCCAAGGCACCACTGTATTTTATTAAATGAAATTCAATAATTCCATTTTAAAATGTCGATCTACTGCATTGTTAGTGGATTCTAATGAAATTTGGTGAGTTGAAATTAGAGAGATAATGCCTCCTGGGAAATGGTTTAGAATTTTTATGGTCACGGTAACTTAAACTTGTAGTTTTCGCTAAATCAATAGCTTGTTCAATCTCGCTGAGTTGAAAATGGCTTCTGCAAGCATTTAACCAAATACTGTGACTTTCGTTTGTAATAACACAGGCTTTCCCTGAAACCAGTTCTTGTTAGGTTTTTCTTTATTCATCCAAAAGAGAGGGGAAACTTTAATCTATAAATTGTCCTTTCTACATGATTTGGGCAAGATATTTCACATTGGTTTTTCTGAACGACACTAGTAAGCCCTAACCACGTGGTAGTAATAAGTTAGCTGTATAATTATTCTGTCTCTGCCTCTCAGAAACACTGAGGCTCTTCCACACCATGCATAGATGGCAAAGAAGTTCTCATAAATTTAAAATACAGACGCCTGCCAGTCTGAAAATAACCCAAGGAAAGTTATAGAAAGTTTGGAATAGTAATGAAGGAAACTTCATTTTTAGAGCCAAAAATCCCACAGCTTTTAGGATGCTAAGTGAATATGAAATGGTTTTTCCAAGGTATTACTTGATCACTTTCATAATTCTTATAGATCTGTGTAAGATGTACTAAAATAGCACTCCCAGAATCTAGCTAAGCTTCTAGGAGAGAGACCCATTTGCTTTGTACATTATTAGGAAACACCATATCCAGTATGTATTTAGAGAGAATACCAGTTGGAGTGATTTCATTCTGATATAGCATAAAAGTCATTTTCTTTTCTCATGTTGGGTTGTTTTGCTAATTTATCTCATTTAGATGAATCCAAACTCCCTTGAGTTTATTCTTAGTTCCCAAGTTCTAGCATTTATTAAATATCTACACAATAACGAAGAGGCAGTCTGGCTGGGGTGACAGCAAGGACATACAGTTTTTTGACACAGATATAGTCTTAAACTGCAGACCAGCAAAGTTGAGGCAACTCTGCATTCTTTCAAGGTCCAATGACCACATTCCTTTAAAGGCAGCTCTTCATTTTCCTGATAAACTTCTAGGAAGCAAAGTTTTAAGCTGTCTCCATAATGGAGCCAACACCCAGTCAGGAGCTCTGGGGGCAGAGGTATATGCAGTGGCCCGTTTCCAAATTCTCCCAAGCTGCTCCGACTACAGGGTAGTCAAAAGCTCAAAGGAGGCTCAAATGGCCAAACCATCTGACTCTTCACCCGGACAAGAGTGCCCGGGGTGGTTCTGAGTAAAGAAACTTCTAAAACACCTAGCTCATGCCCTGCTTCCCTATGTACAACCTGCACCGCTCCCATCCCGGGTCTGACATTTCCTTCAGCAGTGTGGGTGGAAAAGAGCAAAGGAGCCATGTGTGTCCACAGGAAAGCTATTCATCGTAGGAGCCCAGGGACACTGAAGAATAAAGAAGCAGGAGGAGAGGCCGGGCAGACAACACATCTGTCCCTTGTCCCGGCCAGGCCATCCCCACGGGCCACTGCTGTTGAAATGACGCCTAATTCGGAGACAAAGCTCCAGAGTTGACACAGCTGGGGTCCAGGCGGGCTGGGAGGTGAACTCAGGGGAGAGAGCTCCACCATGTGCTGTAGGTTCCTGCCTTTTTTTTTCATTCTTTCCTTTAAAAAAAATATAGCACACAGACAACAGAGGAGGGAGACAACATAAAAGTTTATACGGAAAAAAAATCCTTGCCTTTCAGATCTGGTGCTCATAAAACCAGATCCAGTTGGAGGGGCTGACAGCAGCTCTGGTGTTTTTCGCAGCTGCCCTTCGCAGATTTTCACGTTACTTTACAGCCCTGGAGTTTTCTGAGACTCTGCGGGGAGCAAATCAGAGCGTCCTGCTGGCCCTCCTACTTGTGCTCATTCACCCTCCCAAAAATCAACCTGTCTTCTTTTTTTAGCAACCCCATCTCATTGTTGCTCCATTAAACTTTCAAGGGACTTGCATCCTCTAAGTCCACTTGCCAAAGGGATTTGCCTTCAAGTTGTCTCTTGGGAAAGTGCAAGGAGGATGTCTCTAGTCAAATAAGTTTAGGAAATGCCATACAGGAGCCTTTTTGGGAGATTCATAATGCAATCTGCATATTACGAGTGACAAGAAGTCCTACAGTTACCAGCTTTTTGCAAACCTACCTGGCATCTATACCTTCCACGCAAGACAGCCTGCAAACGCAGTGTTCCAAGAAGCATTCGCTGGGAAACACTGCCCTAAATCCTGCTCGTGCCTGCAGCTAAGCCACCTATCGCCCAACTGGAAGTCTGCTTTGAGGGCTCGTGAACCCAAATGCAAGAACCAACGTAAATTCCTGGGCTGTGTCATCTTGTTACATTCAGCTCCACCCACCCGGCCTGTCAGGGTCTTTTTGAAACTTGATTCTTAGAACCGCATTTGTCTTGGACTCACATCTCTCCAGCAAATGTTTCCACAAGCACACACGTCTGCAGGAAAAGGGGAGGCCACGGATGAAGCCAGTTGCAGGCCTTCAACACAGCCAGTCGAGCCCCACACACACTGCCCCTCCTGGCAGGCCGTGCTGGGGCAGGTTCCTTCTGGAATATCAGGGATGAGTTTTATGTGGTTTCCGAGGAGATGCATCTATTTGAAGTTGTTTGTCCATCCAATGGCCCCAAAGTGAAAAGCGGTTGTTGGGAAGTTGAATTATGACCTGATGCCAGGAGCAGCTGCTGGTAACTACAGGGGAAGGGGGTGGGGAGCTGGTGTCTGAGAGTTGGGGCTCATTAACACTCACTTCTTAAATTAGCAAATCCTTCTAGCACACATTTAAAAATAGCAACCTAATGGTTTCTAAAATTAGCAGTCAGTGCTCCCCATAAATATTTAGACCTCCAATAAACTTCTGGTCCACTTCCCTAGACTAACGGGTCAAGCAGCCTTAGCTTTTACGCCACATTCTTTAGGATCAGTATACTTAATGATTGACCTTGACAACCAAGAGCTGTGAGAAGCCTCGGAATGCTTTGGACCGGGGACAGCCCGGGCGGCCATCAGCCTGGGGACAGCCTCAAGCAGGACTGGAAGGACCTCAGAGGCCACTTGGAGAAGTCTGCAGCCTCCGGGCTACCTGGAGGGACCGACCGTCCTGGTTTGCCTGGGAATGTCCCAATTTCAGCACTGAAAGTCCTCTGTGCTGGGCAATCTCTCAGTCCTCAGCAAACCAGAACAGTGGGTCACCCAGGCCACCTGAACCACTGCAAAAGGATCAAGGCCATTGTTCTGGGACATCTTCAGGGAGGAGAGTCAACTCCCCAGGAAACACTGATGATGCCACCTCTAGGTCCTCGTGCTCACTTCAGTCCTATTTACTTGAGAAAGGCAGAGTTTGCAGGAGGAATTAAACCACAGGAAATACTAGCCAGGCCAGGCATGGAGCTTTCATCCCTGGACTCAGTTTCCCGACGTGTGAAACAGGGATGGCAATGGTCGCCGCATCGCTGGGTTATTGTGGGGAATACACTACGCAGCGTATGTCAGTGCTCGGCCCCTGGCATTGCCCAGGATGGATAAATTGGGCTTTCGGTGTCAGCTCTGCTCAGGCGCCCACTGCATCCGGTGGGTCATTGGTCAGCGGCAGCAGCTCTGGCCCCACACATCGGAGCGGTCCCTCTGTGGGCCCTGCCTCCTCCCCGGCAGTAACCGCAGGACAGCCAGCCCCCGCCTTTCCCTGGGCAGCAGGGATTGTGGGGGTCTCCCCAGTCCCGAGCCCAGCACCTGCACAGACTGGGTGCTTACTGAGCAGAGGGAAGAAGACTTCCTGCAGAGCCTAAAGAAAGCCAGCATCGTGACAAGACACCTGTGGCCAATCGGCATGCAGTGCGTGAAGAAAACTGGGTCCTGAACAAATAATCATTTAAAACGTCAGCAAAAACCCTAACCTCGTCCCCAACCAGACCACTGCATGTCCAGTCCAGCACCACACTGTTATCTAGTTTTGTGTCTTTGTTAACCAGAACAGGACTAAGGATTACCCCCTACAATGCTAAGACATTCGAGCCCTGTATATATTTTTAAATCCAGGGAGATGATCGGACAGGCCCCCAGTGGAAGCATCACTTGCTGTTACTACCCAAACCTTTCATCGCGATTTAGTAGGGGATTTCTTCACAGCGGACCCAGGATTAAAGACAAGAAGGCCTGGGGGACCCCGAAGACATCACAGTGAGCATCTGCGTTGCCAGGGAGACGCCCTGCCAGTGCACGATTTGCTCCCTGCAGCCTTCCCACGCTTAGTTGCAGAACATTCCTCCGCAGCCTACTGAATTCTTTGCCGGTTTGGGACGCTGAAATGACTTGTCATCAGCAGAGAAGCTTCCCTTTTCTCCCTTCAGAACCAGAAGACGCTTTGGGGCCATGAAGTCCGGCTCCTTCATTTTAAACAGGAGGAAGCTGAGCCCCAGAGAGAGGCCCCCAGTCACCCAGCAGGCGGGGGCGGCACCACGCCCGGGACACCTGATTCTGTCTTTTGCTCCTTACCCTGCCCCAGGCAGGAGAGAGGAGCGAGATGTCCACTCGGGTATTGGGTATTTCTGCTCTCCCTCTCTCCCTTCCTTCCCTCCTCTGTCCCTCCCATCCTTTTCCCTGCCTCCCTCGCTCCCTGCCTCTCTCCTTCGTCTCTCCCAATATTTCCTGACTATCCCCTATATGCCTGGTACTTCATAGGTGCTGGGTCCTTGCCCCCAAAAAGTGTTCTGGATTTTGCCATAGTTAGAATTTTTTTAAACCTCTGAAGTGGCTCTGAGTTCCTGTATCTCCGAAAACCAGTAGCAGCCTTTGTTTTGCAACAAGCTCACCTTTCTGCAGAGGGGTATGAGGGGAGGTGCCCTGCCCAAGGGCGAGGGTTGCTGGTTTGTGGTCCCCACAGCACCTAAGGAGCTGGTGACCTTGGCCATTCCTGCCCCCCGGCATCAGTGGACAATCTCTAAGTTCACATCCCTCTCTGGGATTCTGGAAAGCAGCATCTGACCTGCCTATGGGGGTGAAACCCCCCCTACCCGAGTGCATAGGGAAGTTGCCCACTTTCAGAAAATCTTGCATCCTGACAGGCAGTCTACGGCTATGTTCTAAGTCATAAGCAGCACACACTTGAACACTTGTCAGTCCATTTGTTGATTTAACAACTGAAGTGATTACTGACCGAACAGAATGAAATGAGATTCAAACGCAGCAGAAATGTTTGAGGGTAGACACAAGGTAGAACTTCCCATGCAGTTGGTAAGTACTGAGAGGTCAGAAATGGGGGCTCTGGAGTGCCCTTCTCTGGGGGCCTTGCAAAGCGGAAGCCAGCCAGATTTCCACCGTCATCCTTCCAGTTCTGGCCTTCCAGGGAAAGTGTCTTAGACAAGCAGCTCATTCTTTCACCCAGTTAAGTCTCAGAAACTATTTTTTTAAATATGTTAATTGTGGTACCAACTGCCTATGGAAAACTCAGTTTCAGTGGCAGAAATGAATGCATCAAGATAATATTTAACCCATTTCCTTTCTCTCCCTGCCCCGCCTCCCCGGTTCATTAGGACTGCGGCAGGCGCCTGAGCGAGCGCGGCAGCCGGCCGGCGGGGCCATGGCCAGCACGGCCGTGCAGCTCCTGGGCTTCGTGCTCAGCTTCCTGGGCCTGGTGGGCACGCTGATCACCACCATCCTGCCGCACTGGCGCAGGACGGCGCACGTGGGCACCAACATCCTGACGGCCGTGTCCTACCTGAAGGGGCTGTGGATGGAGTGCGTGTGGCACAGCACGGGCATCTACCAGTGCCAGATCTACCGCTCGCTGCTGGCGCTGCCCCGCGACCTGCAGGCGGCCCGGGCGCTCATGGTCATCTCCTGCCTGCTCTCGGGCGTGGCCTGCGCCTGCGCCGTGGTGGGCATGAAGTGCACGCGCTGCGCCAAGGGCACGCCCGCCAAGACCACCTTCGCGGTGCTGGGCGGCGCGCTCTTCATCCTGGCCGGCCTCCTCTGCATGGTGGCCGTCTCCTGGACCACCAACGACGTGGTGCAGAACTTCTACAACCCGCTGCTGCCCAGCGGCATGAAGTTCGAGATCGGGCAGGCCCTGTACCTCGGCTTCATCGCCTCGTCCCTCTCGCTCATCGGCGGCACGCTGCTCTGCCTGTCCTGCCAGGACGAGGCGCCTTCCAGGCCCTACCAGCCCAGGCCCGCCGCGGCCACGGCGCCCGCCTACCGGCCACCCGACGCCTACAAGGACAACAGGGCCCCCTCGGCCACCTCGGCCTCGCTCAGCGGGTACAGGCTGAACGACTACGTGTGAGTCCCCGGGGCCTGTGCCTCCCCGAGCCCGGAAAGGCGCCAGGACCCAGACTGCCCACTGATGCAGGGGGCCTGTGACACCAAGTTTACTTCTTGGCTGCTTTTATGTCCAAAGGAATAATGTGAACCTGAGGAAATGGGCTTAGAAGACAGAGAAGGAGGGGGGAGAAGAAGAGAAAAGCTCTATGTACCAAAGACTAAAATAAGAAAATCCTTTCTGTTTTTGTATTTATTACTATATGTATTTATGTGGGTGACTGAATAACGGCCGAGTAAAAAGTGACTTGGGGGTTTGGTCGGTGGGGTTTGTTTGCAATACAGGAATAAACTTTTGGATGTGGTTGTTTATGAAATTGATGGTACTTGCCTGTTTCCAGACTCTTATTCTGTCTGCTAAGGTACTGGTAACCATAGTCTGTGCATTGTCCGGGGACCACATCACAAAGCAATGGGGACACTCGGGGAGTGGCCACGACCCACTCGTGATGGGAGAATGAGAGGAGGGCCGGGCTGATATTCATCCAAAATGTGCTTGAGCAACACCCACTAAAAACAGTTGTGATATCCTAGCTTAAACCCAGAGGCAGGGTGGAAGGACAGGGCTTCCTTGGGAAAAAGATAATTGCCACAAATCACAAAATGAAAACAAGGTTGTTTGCTACCAGTGAGCAGTAGGCTCCCAATAGTAAGGAAGCAAAAGTCAGAAGAAAAAAAAGAGGAAGCAAAACGTGCCTGGTGGCCTGGCTCTCTAGGCACTGGCAGGAAGCCCAGTTAGGAGTGCTGCTCACTCCTGTGGGCCTGGGCAGGTCGTCACTTGCTTCTTTTCTGGGGACAGAGCATAATGGCAGCTGCCATCAGAGCAGGTATGGGAGTGTGTTGACTGCTCCTTTAGCTGGAAATAAGTGCTGGGAGGGCTGGAGGAGGCCTCACTGCTTTGAGAACACTGGTGATGCTTTCTGGCTGTGATCTAAGTCACACGGTCAGAGAGCTGTAAGTAGTCACACACACACACACACACACACACACACACACACACACACACAGCCCACCATTAGCCCAGGGAGCTTGGTCCTGCTCTATCTCCATCCATTTCACACTCTTGCCCATGATGTGCCCTGTTGGCGTCCTGCTCGTGCCTCTGTCCCAAACCTCAGGCTCTGAACGTGGAGGGAAGTACCCTGCTCTGTGGAAGGGCTGAGCCTGAGACCTACTCACCGAGCGGCTGTTACATGAAATCCCTCCATTCTCAAGGGGTCTCGCAATAAGGCCACCAGGGCTCCAGCCATCGCTGTCTGCAGGGAAGAGAGCCACAGTGGCTCAGCACTGGACATGGATCCAGCTGGCCAGGTTCACTGGTGTGGCCTGGTGGGACCCAGGCCCCAGAACCAAGAAAGTGGAAGGGGAGGCTCCAGAACAGAGGTCAAGAGGTCAGGCGGGCCACAGCCCAGCATCCCTGGATCCAGCAATGCCAGAGGTCGCTCTATGCTCCCCTGACTTCATGCTTCCTCCTGATGGAGTCCTCCAGGCCCTCAGACCGGGACATCGAGATGGTGGTGGGAAACCCAGCCACTACGTGCTTCTCCTGCAGCCAGAGGCTCTCACCACCAACAGGCGTACAATGCACCACCCTCTTCCTCTGGGCTTCACCAGTGACACCTGCTAAACTACACGGCTGATGAGATCTAGCAACATGAAAACCTTCTAGCAACATTAAAAAGTGGGGAGTTTAAGGAACAGTCCTACACACACATACTTCTTTTCTATTTTTTGCTGACCTCTAGACCCCAGGCAACAGGTGCCTCCTCTGTTTGGAAGAAGCAGATGCTGTGCATTTTAGCCTTTATCTGACCACAGGGAAGCAAAGAGGGCTGAGATCTGCCACCCCATTTAGGGTAGGGATTTAGATCAGAAAGGTCATCATCTATTTATGATGAGGCAAGAAATTTAAACCTACTCTTTTTAAAAATAAATAAATCTGAATCAATAAAGAAGAGAAATAAAAACAGAATGATATTCTGTCAGTCCTTCCTGGATGGGCACAATCTAGAATGTGTTTAGTGAAGTTATTCTAGTTAATAGACCTATTACAAATTAAAGAAAAAATAAAATAGCTTTTTTCAAATTTTTCTCTGAATTCTTTCCTGCTGAAATAAAAGATATTGCTCTCTCCTACTCGGGTGAAAAACTAATAATAATAGTGATCACCATTTATTGAGCACTTCCTATGTGCCAGGCATGCTTTTTTTTTTCCTCCCCAAAGCCCCCTGGTGCATGGTTGTATATCCTAGTTGTAAGTTCTTCTAGTTCTTCTATGTGAGCCGCCACCACAGCATGGCTACTGACAGACGGGTGGTGTGGTTCTGCGACTGGGAACTGAACCCGGGCCCCAAGTGGTAAGTGCTGAACTTAAACCACTAGGCCATCAGGGCTGGCTCTAGGCATGCTTTTTGTTTACTAATTTGGCCCAATGAGATATGTGAGATCCCAACGAGATAAACACCATTCTTAACCTCATTTTACAAAGGAGGAAATTAAAGCACATAGAGTAAAGGTACTTGCCCAGGATCACAGAGCAGGCAAGTAATAGACCTAGGATTCCAACCCAGACAGGTAAGCAGGGGGCAAATACATTAACTCAAGTAGAGGCATAACCTATAGTCTAATTGCTTTTATGTGCAGACATTTCCAAATAATTAAGCAAATTGTTTCATGGCCATATTTGGTTCTTTCCAGAACCATCACTTCACAGTGCTTCTGTTAACTGGGTTCCGGCTGGATTAGATGAAATGTGATATCAGACCCAGAGGGCCGAGTTTGAATTCCCACAGAAAGCAGGAAGTGACACACGGGTGGCTCTGTCCTACAGTTGGCCAGCTAAAACAGGAAATTGATCCAGATAGGACCTTGATTCCCTCCCTCAAGTAACAGGGTATAAGAACAGAGTCCTCTGTCTCTTCTTGCTCTTGTGCTCTTGGTCACTCCCAAGACAAGAGCCTCGGGTCCTTTGATCCCCTCTTTTGTCACATTACCACCAGGGCCATCAGGTAGATGCCTGTTTCTTCCCAAATCTTCAGGACTAGATCATCTTACCCAAGCTTGTTTTGAGAAAAGTATGGTCTCCTCGAGGAGGTCCAACATATAACCCCAAATTTCAAAATAAAAAGACACGAGTCCGATGCTGGTGTTCCCCAGGAAACCGTTCTTACGGATATAAATTCCAACATGACCCTCGTGGGATAAGAAATGCTACGTTTCTTTGCTTCTCTAAATCAAATCAAATTTGGCTCTGATCCAGGCAGGCCTAAAGCCAGCCATGTTTTCTGGTTCCTCCTCCTGCATTTAGGAGGTCTCAGGGCCCCAGTGTTAATGGAGGCCCTGGATTTGGGAAGGGGGAGGCCCGTCTGTACTCCTTGGGGGCACCCTGGTTACCTGCTGACTGCCAGGCGCCGATGCCTTCATTGCCCAAGGCCTCCCAGTGCTCCTCCCAGGCCACGGCCCATCCATGTCGTGTCCCAGCCCCTCCCTGGCCCTGTGTGTGAGTGGGCACTGGAGTCTTCCACCCTACAGAACCCTGGAGAAAAATCACCTTTGTCCTAGGCCCAGTCTCTGGGAAGCCACTTCCTGAGATGGAGCAACTCCCCTCCTACACTCAAAGCACCTGAATGTCCCCTCTTGGATAACAAACCCTAATTGCTTTCATGGGTTTAACTTTTTGAAATCAAAGGCCCCTGAAACCTCCCAGAGAATTCTGCTTTCATGTCAGGCACTGTTGCGCATAATGGAAATAATTTGAAAACTATAGCACATTCAAAATTTGTATAAGAACAGTCCATTACTTAATAGTAATAAACTGAAGATGGAGCCAGGATTTGCACCCTAAATGCCTGGCCTCAAAGTCCCGTGCTTGGCCACAACTCCATCCTACTTCTCCCTGTCTTGGTCCCTCTGCTTTCTCACTGCCAGGCAGAGAGAACAGCATAAATGGTGACAATCCAGGCAAGAAATGTGAGTCTGGACCAGGTGGCAGAAGAGATCAGGATGTGCCTGAAGGCAGAGCTAGTAGGATTTACCGATGACTTGGTTGTCGGGGTGTGAAAAAAAGAGGCTTGAAGGATGATGCCAAGATTTGGGGCTGGATCAATTGGAAGAATGGGATTACTATTTTCTGAAATGAAGAAGATTCTGGACAGAAAAGGTTCTGGTCTAGTAAGGTAGATTAAGTTTGTCTCAGCGTTTGGGCTGAGCTGCCTCAAGTGGAAAAGTCAAGTGGGTCCTTAGATGTATAAAGCTGGAGTTCAGGGAGAGATCCATTTGGGAGCCATCAGCCCAGAAATGTTATTTAAGCCCACAGCTAGCAAGGATCAGTTGAAAGTGAACATAGACGAGGCATCAGAAAGGCCAAGGGCTGAGCCGTAGAGCCATTCACATTTAGAAGCTGGGAGAACGAGGGGGATCCAGCAAAGCAGCCAGTGAGCAAGGAGAACCAAAAAGAGGGATGTTCTGGGAGCCAAAGAGAGTGGAGCGATTAGCAGTGTTAAATTACCTCTGTCAATCTTCACAGCAACGTAGCAAGTAGGCACTATGATCGGCTTCATTTCACAGACGAAGAATTGGACTTAGAAAAAGTAAAGGAACTCTGAGGACTGCTAAACAAAAGCAACAAACTGCCTGGTATGGAGAACACACACAAGGAAATTTAAAAATTCTTGTTTCCAGTTCACAGGTTGCAATAGCCCTTAAGAAAAATATGCATGTTCTTGCTCTTTCTGCATAAACATTAAGGCAGACCTGGTTATAGAGTCCTCCCTAGATAACAGAAAAGAATCTCTTCACCAGGTTTTGTACTAAGCACCCCCAGAGCAGTTTATGATTAGGGACTCCACCTCAGATTAATACTTTTAAATATAAAGAAAAAACGTAGATACGATTTCAAAGGGAAACCAATTATATTGAAATATGTTATCAAGATATTTTAAAAGTATGACATAGTAATATTTTTGCTCCTTTATTAATGCACTAAATGACAATATCCAGGAAGGCATCTAATAAATACTGCTTTTTTGAAGCAGTAATGAGTGTAAATGATATTTTAAGAAATTTGCAACAACTGTAATTTGATGTGAAAATATGTGTGATTTCCAGTGGTGATAAAGTTGTTACCGAACCAGGTTCGTTTTTGCCAGTCACCCGGAAAGGCAAACACCGGGACAACGAGATTGCAGCAGAGAGAGGGTTTAATCACAAGGCAGCCAAGTGAGGAAACGGGGAATGAGTCTCAAATCTGCCCCCCAGAAAATGGGGACTCAGGGGTACTTATGGGGCAGGGGGCAGGGTGGTCTGAAGTGTGGAGACAGATGGTTGGAGGTGAGGGGAGGTGAGGTAACTGATGACGTGTGCAGGTGGAGTCAGACTTCACACCTCTTCATAGGACACATTCACAAAATGGCGGCGTTAGCTTGACCTGAGCAGGGAGTTTTCAGCCTCTTGACGTCGAAAGTTCACTTATCGGACATCTGCATGGGCCCACTTGATGGGGTGGTGATCTCAACCGGCCTGAACTGGACAAGGGGGTCCTAATTCCTGAAAAACAGCTCAAACACCCATTACCATGGTGACCCAGGCTCGAGAGAGATATCTATAGGAACCTGGTGGAATCAGACAGCATATTGCCTGAACAGCGCAGTTAACAAGGGGTGGGTAAAGAGCTAAAACCTACAACCAGTAATTGCAAAAAGGAAAAAAGTCTTTAGTTCCTAGCTACTTAATCATCAATGGCTGTTTGCTGATTTCAAAGTCACAAGGGCTGAAATACCAAAAAAAAAAAATGTAAAGTAACTTGCTCAGGTGACTTGAAGATACACTTAAGTCCCCTTCACATGACAAGATGTTCATGTCACCAGAAATTCAAGTTTTCTTTTGCACATAAGTGATAGTTCATTGAAATAAACCCTAAGAGCTACCTGGGGACCCCAGAGGATGTTACGTGTGTGTGTGGGTGCGTGTGTGTGTGTGTGTGTGTGTGTGTGGGTAGGTGGGTGGGGGTGGGGGCACAGCAGAGTGGAGCAGAGCACCATTCCAGAACACAACAGAAACCTGGGCCCATCATTAATTCTTAGCGTCCCTTCCCCTATTTGTCCAATGAAAACAATGGTAAACCTAGAATGTTTACCTCAATGCCCCGAGGGAAATGAATCGCAATGCCCCCAAAGGCAGTATTCCCAACTGCTGTAAACAGAACAGGGCGCCCCCCGCGGAGGTGGGAGGAGCACCCCAGGTTCAGACACCCAGCCTGGGTTTCAGGCCAGGTACCACGGGCTGCCCTCTGCACATTCCACCGGTGGGGGGGGGGGGGGGCGGGGAAGAAGGTCGAGTTCCTGGGAGGAGCCTTGCTAGACCAAGTCAGACCAAGAGCAAAGGCACACCCATTGCATAATTCTTCTGCAGGAAACATCAATTTTAGACAAATGAATTAGAACTGGCAATGCTCTGCAGCTTAACAGTCACTGTGGGGAGAAGGAGGAGCAAGCAGAGGAAGCCCCAGGGGGAATGACAATTGAGTAAAACAGGTTTAACTAAGACTTTGAGGATAGAAAAAAAACACCCCACATCTCTTCCAGTATCCTCACCCCTTTATCACCTAAGAAGAGACACAGGGGTGTGTGTGGGTGTGTGGGTGTGTGTGTGAGAGAGAGAGAGAGATTGAAATCTGAGGTCCTGTATATTTGAAGCCATTTCTTGAATCAAAAAGCACAAAGCCAATTACTGGGCAACAATCCAAAGGAAAACACACAAATTTCATTCTAGTAAATTATTTTAAAATACTACCAACTGGCTCATGCAGGTGTGTGTGGCAGGGGAAAGGCATTAGCAAACAGCCCATTTCCTGCCTGAGAAAGGCCAGTGGGGTCGCCCCATAAATCTGGGAGGGCCCAGCCCCCAAGGGGGAAATCGCCTGCATCCTCCTCACATCTCTTGCTCCGCCAGCCTTGCCCCAGGAAAGCCCAGCACAATGTACACTTTAATTCCTTTCTCACGAGGGGCTTTCTGTTTAAAAGCTCACCACCCTGCCGTCCCTGCTGGGTAAATGATTGACAGGCTCAAGCTCCCCATCCCACCAGGGCACCCTACCAGCCCCTGCCAGGAGCATCAGCTGCCTCCAGCTCTGGGGAGGTCTGGGATTTTTTCAGTCATCTCAGGCATTTTTCCAAAATAAAGCATTTGCATAGGTTTCCCATCCAGCATAATAAATAGCAAGAAGGCAGCATTTAACAGCCAGAAAAACACAGGAGAGTTTTGGTCTAGTGGCTTCAACAGGTGGCTGGGGAAGCTGGTGGCTGCCTTGGGTAGGAGCTCCCCATGACCTTGCTGAACACAAGTGGAGGCAGCGGAGGCCCGGAACAGTGAGGAGATTGTGGGAATGGGGAGACCCCAGTGCTACAGTTGGGAGTCCTTGAACCCCAACAAGACCTGATTCCCAGCACTCTCCCCAGACAAACCTCTCAGGGGGAGGGGCAGCCTCTTTCTCCATCCTTAGCTCCATAGATACTTCTGTTAT
The DNA here is from genome assembly GCA_031878705.1 of Tapirus indicus. Lineage (NCBI taxonomy): Eukaryota > Metazoa > Chordata > Mammalia > Perissodactyla > Tapiridae > Tapirus > Tapirus indicus. The sequence goes on along the minus strand of CM062936.1, from coordinate 32,825,076 downwards.
GAAATTCATCCTTCACCTTTGCAATGATTATGAATTACTTCATAATGCCCAGCTATAAGAATATTGCACGACTTTGTTTTTCTAAGATGGAATCTGGTTCTGATTAAAATCACAATGAGGTACTACTACACGCCTACCAGAATAGCTAAAATTTAAAAGATTGACAATATCAAGTGTTGACATAGTGGTGAAGCAGCTGCAACTTACATTCCCAGGAGAGGGAGTGTAAATTGGTACCATTCCTTTGGTAATTGGGAGGGGGCACTGGGGGGAGTTCTGGTTGCTGGTAATATTCCCTCTCCTGACCTGGGTGGTAGTTACACAGGTGTATTCATTCTCTGATCGTTTATCTAGGTGGACAATTTTAACTGGGACCTTTTGTTTCCTTTTTTGTTTTCTTTACAACTCACCCTGTGCTCGTCTCTTTTCCCCACTACATTGTGAGCATTTCTGTTCTGGTCACTTTTTCATTTCATGGCCGTGCACATAGTAGTTCCTCAACAAGTGACTTGTGATTGAATGCATGGCTTTGTGCTTTACATAAGAATGCCACCATTGAATCCCTTTAGATACGCAACTCCTCTTGTATATTTTACAGATGACTTAGTTTATTGAAAAAATCCATTTGCACAGAACTTCCTAGGACCACGTGATGTGGAAAACAAGACCTCCTGGCACCATGGGCCGGTCCACTACTGGAAACTCAACTGTAGGACAAAGGACTTGACTAAGGCTGAAAGGGAAGAGAAAATGTAGGGTGATGCATTTTGTATGGTGCCCAAGAGCTCATCCCTTTTCCCAAGTGGAGGTTGAACCTCGTTCCTCCAGGAGAGTCAGTAACAGACGCAGAGAGAGACACATTCCCCTGCTGGACCCAAATGTGGTCGAGGTTATGGTTAAATCAGGGTCTTTGGGGAGAAGCTCTGAAGTACAATTCTGGTGCTCTAAAACATCTGCACGGCTGGTCTTTTGTGCATGAAGTTCTTTCAATGAAAGCAAAGGCTTTCCATTCATATTTAAAGAAAAGGCTTTAAGCTTCCTTCATCTCATCATCTCAAATCCTCAGACTTACTTGTGCCTATTACTATCTTCTCCTGTTTCCTCGCTGCTCCTCTCACTCTCAAAAGCTGTCTTCACACAAACTGGGATCCCAACCCAACCAGACTTCTCCAGACTACCTCCTTGACTATTTCTCTCTGCCCCGTGTTGTTCAATTCTTTGATATCCTTCCTGATTTTTCTATTTGGTCTACCAATTATTGAGAAAGGACTACTGAAATCTCTGACTACAAATTGAGGATCTGTCTATTTCTCCTTCTAGTTCTATAAGTTTTTACTTCGTGTATTTTGAAGCTCTGTTATTAGGTGCATAAATTAGGATTATGTCCTCTTGGTGTAAACCTAACCATATTAATAATCACATTAAATGTAAATGGTCCAAACACCTCAATTTAAAAAATAAAGTTGTCAAACTGGATAAAAACGCAAGATCCAATTATACAATGCCTACAGAGAAATCCACTTTAAAAATAAAGACAAAATCAGTTAAAAGTGAAAGGATGGAAAAATATACAATGTTAATGCTAATTTTAAAAAAAGATGGAGTAGCTATATTAATATTAATATCAGACAAAGTAGATTTCAGAGCAAAGAATAGTAACAGGGATAAGGAAGCTCATTTTGTAATGATGATGGGGTCATAACAATTCTGGACAGTTGTGGAATACTATTCACTCTTCTACTTCCTTCTCATAAGACAGCCAAAGTAATCTTTTTAAATTAGGAGCTTCCAATTCAAGACAGCAGACTAAGTTCATGTGTTTAAATGTCTATCCCTCCCTGGACTCCATTAAAATAATAGTAAATAATAAGAGAATAAAATACAACAACAAAGAGAATGGGAGAAAGGCCATCAGGTTTTCTTTTAACTCTTGAAGACAGAAAGTTGATGTGAAAAACATAACTTTTGAGTCAGAGTGGTGGGAGGCATAACCAGGAGTACAAGAAGAAGGTCTGCAACTGAGAGAACAGACCTGACCTAGGGCAGACCCCAGGGATATTGAAAGTGAAGGCGGACAAAGAGCAGGAGGGGAGGAGGAGTAGAGCCGAAAACACAGAATGCCCGGGGGTTATTTGTTTATTGCCTCCCCCAACCCCAACCACACACATGCGGAAGATTCTTCTAAAGCAACGGAACAAACTGTCTGGGCAGAGACTCACGAGGCAGGCAGTCTAAGTGTCGGCACCTCACCATGAAGCCCTCTACTTCTGGCGTTTGAGAAGTCCCTGGGATAAAACCAGCTTCCTGCGCCCTCTGGCTAAAGGGAAGCCTTCCTTTCAACCAGCCCTATTTACATTAACAACACTCCCTGCCAGCTTCCCTACTGCTGCTGCTTCAAAGGACCCTCAGCCATTTGAGGAAAGCCTGAAGCATGAGAACGAGATGATAAATAGAAAAAACTGACACCAGAGGAAACGGTTCAGGGAACAGAAGAGAACGTTTTAAAATCTCTATTCCACATTCTCAGAGAAATTCAAGATCTTATTTCATCCATAAGAACAGAATGCTGTGAAAAAGATCAGAAAATGGAAAAGGCTTTAAATGTAAAAAAAAATTTAATAGAATATTTAAAAGTTTCAGCTAAAATAAATAAATTTTTAAAAATCAAATAGGATCGGAACATAGAGACAATATTCCAGAGAATAACAAAGATTAAAATACAAATAAAAGGGAACCATGGACTAGAAGATGAAATAGAGCATCATTGTTGGTCAAACATCTGACAAATAGGAGTTCCTGAAAGGAATAAAGAAAGTGGGTGAGTGGAAATTAGTTTAAAAAATGACGGAAAAAATCCCTCCACCCCACCCGCCACAGCCCTTCTCAGAATGTGTAATTGTTTTATTAATTTGAACATACATGTTTTTCTGACTCTTCCATTAGCCCCAGGTCCTTCAGGGCAGAGATTTTGTCCATGTCCTTCACTGTTGTATGTGCACAGCCCTGGGTTAAAAATAGGTCTGTGTTTTAATTGGAGGGGAAGCAGGAAAAGCAGGAAGCACAAGTTCCTCCTTGGAAAGCTAGCAAACCGGCTTTGATTCATACTATGGTGTAAATGACTGCTACCTCAGCAAGTTCAAGTGCCTGAGGTGGAGGGAAAAGGGCACAACATGGGGAAACTGGGCACCAAGATTGACTTGGATCCTGCACCACCTGGCAGTCTACACACTAAAGAACATTCGTGGGAGAGGCCTCAGCCCAGAAGCTGCCTTTGGAGCTTGGGCTAGATTCACTCCAAAGTTAACCTGGTTTAGTGGAGTGTGAAGTCTGGGGTAGGGCAGATTGGGGAGGGGTGAGGGCAGCAGGATGAGGAGGGACGTTTGGGAGCCCCAGGAGCAGCAGCTGGGTCCTTAGCCTGTCCCATCCATCTAGACTCCACCTTGCTACTCAGGCAGGGTGACACTGTGAGCAGCAGACACTCTAGTCAGACCCCTCTGCCCAAGCCCCAAGGCCACAGGTGTTACTACTGACCCCGTTCGCCCATGGATCACAGGTCTCACAGCAATAACTCTCACTCTGTGGCAGCCGAGGCTCCCATGGAAGCTAAAGAGTACAGCTTCATTCAGTCTCTCTTGCCCTTCCATGTTGGCCAGGCCACGTTGGCAGAGCAATCCTCCTCTTTTATGTACTCCTTCCACTTCAGCTGCCTACTTTTTCCACCCCTGACATACCAGAACAGTGCGTAAGGGCCCAGGCCTTATAGGATTACGAAGCCCTAACAACACGTACCATGGAGTCCATGGCTAGTTCTATGGGAACGTTTCAAGTAGGTGAGCCTGGAGAATTGAGAAAGTGTGAAAAGATGGGTGGGAATCCTACAGAAGCCACAGAAAAGGATTTTACCAACACATTTTGAAGAGTAGAGGATTCTTCTAATGAAAAATGTAATAATGACCCAGCAATTCCACTCCTAGGTATATATCCCAAATAATAGAAAACAGATAAATAGATACTTGTACATGCACGTTCATGGCAGCATTATTCACAAGAGCCAAAAGGTGGAAATAATCCAAATGTCCATCAACAGATGAATGGATAAACAAAATATGGTATATCCATACAATGGAGTATTACTCAGCCATAAAAAGGAATGCAGTACCGAATACATGCTTTAATGTGGATAAACCTCAAAGAAAACAGGCCAAGTGAAAGAAGCCAGACACAAAAGGTCACATATTGTAGGCTGCATTTATATGAAATTGTATAATGTCTTCACGATTCATCCATGTTGCGGCATGGATCAGAATTTCACTCCTTTTTATAGCTGCATAGTATTCCATTATATGGACAGACTGCATGTGCTGTATGTGTGCCCTGCTGGACCAGCCCAGTCAGATTGGTGGTTCCCTGGGACTGGGCAGGGAGAAGAACAGGAAGTGACTGCTTGTTGGGTATGGGGTTTTCTTTTGGGGTGATTAAAATATTTTGGGACTAGATAGATGTGGTAGCTGTACAACATGGTGAATGTACTGAATGATACTGAATTGTACACTTTAAAATGATTAATTTTATTTTACCACAATTTTTAAAATGGTTAATTTTATGTTATATGAATTTCACTGCAATTTTTAAAAAACATAATAGTAGATGGTTCTCCACGGCTATTCCCAGGGAGGAAAGGGGAGGTCACAGGCTGAGGCTGCAGCCGGGCAACGTGGAAAGGATGGCAACAGCCCTGCTGATCTACCCTGACCACCCACAGAGGACAGACTTCTCCAGGTGACGGCACTGACTGAAGGGGAGACCTGGAGAGCAAAACATCTAGTGAGGATTTCTCAGTAGTTTGCAGTGGAATGCAAGACACAACTCCCTCCTCTGTCTCCCCTACCAGACCTTCAGTAAAATCTGGAACATCGCTAATGCCTTTGGGCAACTGGAAATGTTTGGAGGGAAACTGAAGAAGTGCTGAGTTCTGTGTCTGGGCTGGCACACCATGGACCACACACAGCACATATGGTGGACTCAGCAACAAAAGGACAAAAGGTCAATTGATATCCGGGTTCCATGAGAAAGAAAACTCCAGTTAGGCTGAAATTATGAAAGGCCCCAACCTCTTACTATAAACTTCAAAGACCATGGGCCAGGTGTGAGTGAGAAAGGATGTACCAGGAGCATACACACGAACACCCAGCCTGTGAGCACAGTGAGTGTTATCAGAGGAAGAGAAGGGAAGTCTGAAAGGATCTCCCTCTCCTCCGAACATCCCCTGGCTTGAAAGAGCTGGAGGCATGGGTGGACTGGGGAAGGACAGGAAAGCCCTCACTTAGAACAGTTCTTCCACTGCAGATCAGCAGATGCAGCAGGGCTTAAAGAAAAGGCATTCAACTAAGCAGCATCCAGCTTTCTGCCAGCTCTAGGCTTCTTTATCTGCTGTTCCTTCTAGCTCAAATGCTCTCCCCGTAAATCTTCAAGTGGTTTCTTCCTTCCCTTCATTCACGCTTCTACTCAAATATCAGCTCCTCAGAGAGGTCCTCCTTTCCTAACTAGGAAGATCTGGAGGTTGTAGACAAGTGGCAACTGTTGATAAAAATAAGTGCTAATATACAGAACAAAAATCTTACAAGTCAGGTTGCAAGGCCTCACTCCCACTCAACTTCTCACCCCAATGCAGAGGCACAAACTAAAATCCAAGGGTAAACCCATACGCAGAAAACAAGATAAGACATCAGTCCAGTTTCCCATGAAATCAACCAATTCAGAGAGAAACCACAGGGCCAGAGTTTCCAGAATGCAGCCGCCCACAGCCTCAGTCCTTCTCCAAAACCCTCAAGCAACTGAAGATCTAAACAGAGAATAGAAAATATCAACATCCCACCTTCCAGAATAAATGTTAAGGGGAGGAATCAAATAGTGCACAAGAGCAAAGGAAAGGGAAATTCCACCCATATTATTTTTGAGCAATCAAAATAACAAACCTTTCCATCATCTCCAAAAGTTTAGTCATGCCCCTTTGCAATCTATCCATCCCCATCCCCAGGTAACTACTATATGGTTCCATTTATATAAAACTCTAGAAAATACAGTGATAATTATACTTTGTCACTTCTTATCTTTATGCCTTTTATTTCTTTTTCTTACCTTATTGCAATGTCTGTAATGTCCAGAACCATGTTGAATAGAAATGTTGACCATGGGTATCCTTGTCTCAATACCAATCTTAGGGAAAACAACAGTGTTTCTACCATTTGGTGTGATGTTAGCTGCAGTCAAGTAGATTTCATTTTATTTTTTTATTTTTTGTTGTTGTTGTTGTGAGGAAGACTAGCCCTGAGCTAACATCCGTTGCCAATCCTCCTCTTTTTTTGCTGAGGAAGACTGGCCCTGGGCTAACATCTGTGCCCATCCTCCTCCACTTTATATGGGACACTGCCACGGCACGGCTTGACAAGTGGTGCCTCTGTCTGTGCCCAGGATCTGAAGCTGCGAACCCCAGGCTGCCAAAGCAGAGCACGTGAACTTAACCGCTACGCCACCGGGCCGGCGCCTCAAGTACATTTTAGAGAAGACTATATGAATGATATAGTTCATGAATTCCTGACAATTTGATAATATCTTTCTGTTGCCTTGTCATATGAATGATAATTTGGCTGGGTATGGAAAAATTGGGTCATACAGTATGCTTCAAACAAAGCCCCCAGTAGACATTGTTCCATTTTCTTCTTTCATTTAAAATTGCTAAGGAGAAATCTGAAGTTAGGCTAGCTTTTCTTTAGTAGGTAACTTTATTTCTGCCATATTCCCATCAACTTTGCCTTTCAATAATTTTACTTGGAGCTTATAGTTCTTTATTATATTTGTCCTAAATAATTAAGGACTCTTTTGATGCACAAATTTATGTCTTTACTTCAGAAAGTTCTGTTTTTTATTATACCTTTTCATTGTTTTTCTATTCAGTTTGTTCTATTATGTTTTTTAGGTCTACAAAATTAGGTGCACCTAGGATAGTTGGGTTGTCTGTCCTCCATATTGAGCATTGCTTTTCCTCAGATGGAAATGTTTTTATCTCGATCACAGTGATGGTTTCACAGGTGTGTGTGTGTGTGTGTGTGTGTGTACATAAACTGATCAGACTGTACACTTTATATACATGCAGTTTTTAGTACACTTCAATTATACCTCAATAACACTGAGAAAAATCTACAGGAAGATATAATCTGTTTGAGAGATAAAATTAAAATAAATAATTCAGAAGTAGGGAAGTCATAGGATGAAAAATCAGTATTGAGTATTGACTCTATTAAATATAAATTACATCCAAATAATGCAGAAATTCTAATTACAAGAATATAATTGCTGTAATTTCTGGGAAAGGGAATTCTTTTTAATTGACAATAATATAAAGTAGGACCATAATTCCAGAATAAGCAAATAAAATCAGGGAAGAGAGAATAGGTGGTCCAAGAGTACTAATTTTCTCATCTTTTATCTGAGAAAATAAAGAGGGATGGTTGTGTTACTGAAATTGATACTTTGTGAAAAAATAGGCTTACGCGTATTATTTAAAGTTATAAAAGTAAATACTAGAACCCAAACAGACTATATGCCTTCTAGATTCAAGGGAGAAAAAAAGTCAATAGACCAAAAGGTAGAAACAGGATAAACAGCAAGGAAATATTAACAATACACATGTGCACAAAAACCATGCTTTTAGGTAAATGGAATCAATTATAATATAATCAGATAAAAAAAAGAAAAAACAAAATCTAAGTATATGCTGTTATATTAAAACAAAGTGACAGAAAAGCTGAAAGTAAAATTATAAGCAAAATGGTGGGTAAACTGATGGATAAACGATGGTAAATAAAAAGAAAGCAAGGGAGGCATTTAATATTAATATCAGAGAAATTTGAATTCAAGAAAAACTTATCAAGTTATACGCGAGGGTCACTTCTTCACGATGAACTTTATAATCCACAGTGAAAAGGTATCTGTTGTGAACTGGAAAACAAGAGCAGAAACACATTAATAGTAAGATATTTTAACTTCTTACAGTCTCTGTCATCAAGTAAGATGAAAAAAAACCAAACAAAAAGCAGGTATAGATGGTCTGAGTAGTAGAATGAACAAGGTTGATCTTATATATGTATATCTAATTCTGTGTCCTGAAAGAGAAAATATGGTACACTGTCTTTTTAAAAACAATAGAAGACTTACACAATTTTACAATATATTAGATACAAAGAAAACCTTAATAAATTCCAAGAAGTGAAATAGAAACCACATTCTAAAGCTATAATAAAACTAAAAATAATAAAGTTGAAGCAAAAAATATATATTAATACCTAACCTATCGGAAATGTGAAAAAAAGTCTGTTTTTCCTTGTCTCAAAGAGGAAATCAAACTAGAACTGCAGCCTATCTAGGAAATTACAATAATGAGGATATTATATATCAAACCCCGTGGGATAGGGTCAAAGCTGAAGGCAAAGCAATAATTATATCCTTAAACACTTCAGGCAAAAACTAATCAAGCATTCTAGGGGGAAAAAAACTAGAAAAATTAATACAAAACTTAAAGAAAACATAAGGGGGAAAAAAAACCCAGAAGAATTGATCGTGAATTCCAGAGTTAGGTTTTTTTAAAGAAAAAAAAAAAGAGTAGAAAGACCACAAACTAGCTTGATCACTTTTTAAAAAAAAAGACAGGGATGGGAGAACACAAATACATAAAACTGGGATTAAGTAAGGGAAATAATTATAAAACGATACTTTAGGCAACTCTATGTCAGTTAATGGTCTTCTGGGAAAGTACATCTTACTAAAACTGGACTGAAGAAAAGATGGAAAGGCTAACTCAGTAATTTGGGTAAAAATTGTAAAAGCTATCAATGAACTTTCCCCTAAAAATCCTCATGCTCAGATGACTTGATGGCAATTCTTTCAAACTTTGAAAGAACAGGGGCTTTTGAGGCTATTTAAACTATTCAAGGGCATGGAGAGGGAAGGAAAGCATCCTGATTCTTTCAGGTGCTAGTTATTTACCTACCATGTCTCAGGTCAAAAACTACCCTTCTATGGTCAGCTAGATATGGGGACTGGGACCTCTTTACCATTCAGATTCCAATAGGAGGCGCTACAGGGAGATGAGCTACAGTTGGCCGCAGCTGGTTGCAACCTCCAGGTTCTCTTGGCTCGGTCCGTACTAGCCTCATTGTCCCTCTTCAGTGCCAGCGGCAGTCAAGTAATGCCCTGTATTAAACCCCTCTGGCACACCTCATATGGCTTCTGTTTTGCTGGCTGGACCCTGATTAACACAAACACAGATAGCAAAGCCAATTGAAATTATCACACACATACACCAAACAGCAGACCAATCTCAGCATCTCAGTTATAAATATTGATACAAATGCATAATAAAATGTTAGCAAAGAGATTGCATAAAGATAAATATACACTACAAATAAGATGAGTTCATTCAAAATAGAGCAAAAAAGAAAAAGTACGTTGAGTTCATTCAAAATAGATCTCAGTAAGAAAAAAAAATGACCATCGCAAGACAAGCCATTAAAATGTTTGATAAGCTTCCATTGCCTTTTCTAAAACAAAGAAGTCAGGAAAAAGCTCTTTATGTTTGCATTTGCATAAAATACCTCTGAAAAGATACACAAGAAACTGATAACTTTAGTTGCCTTTGGAGAAGGATACTAGGGCAGGAAAAAGACTTTTTATTCCACCTTCTTATTATAGCCTTTTTTGTACCTTTTGAATTTAAAACCATGGGAATGTAGTAAATATTCAAAAACAAATAAATTTAAGGTTACAAGATAAAAATGTTTTAAAAGCTTGAAAAATTCTTTAGAAAATAGGATTCAGTTAATATTTAAAATGGTAATTTATGTACATGTGTGGGCATGTGCACACATTTTAGGTATAAAACAAGGGTACCCACCGCTGTTATTGAACATTACTCTGAAAGTGTTGGACTATCAAATTGAACAAGAGGATCAATAAGAGAAATAAGTGATTGAAAACAGGAGGGCAAGTTATATTTCTTTCCTGATAATATGGTTGAATGACTAGAAAATCTAGTTCCATAAGATGGCTAGCTAAAGAATACATAAATAAATAGATGGTAGATAGGTAGGTAGGTAGATGGATGGATGGATGAATGGATAAATAGATGGTTTAAAAGCTTTCATGTAACAAGCAACAACCGTTGTATTAAGATGAGGCAGGGATTGAGCCAGCCTTGATGGTCTAGTGGTTAAATTTGGTGTGCTCTGCTTCAGCGGCCTTGTCCTGTGGCACGGAACCACACCCCCGTCTGTCAGTAGCCATGCTGTGGTGGCGGCTCACATAGAAGAACTAGGAGGACTTACAGCTAGAACATACAACTATGTACTGGGGCTTTGGGGAGAGGAAAAAAAGAGAGGAAGATTGGCAACAGACGTTAGCTCAGGGCGAATCCTTTCCAGCAAAAAAAGATCAAGCAGGATCCAGTTAAGAACACAGAAACTGCACCAGTTATTATAAGAGAGAGTAGTTAATATAAGGAATTAGTTAAACAGGCATTGGAGAATGGAAAAAGTGAAAAGGGGACTGTGGTAGACAAAAGAAAGCCCCTCCAAAGATGTCCACACTGTAATACCCAGAACCTGTAAACACGTAAGTTTCCACGGCAAGGGGGAATTGAAGTTGCAGATGGAGTCAGGTTGTTAATCAGCTGACCTTAAAGAAGGAGCGTATCCTGAATCATCCAGGTGAGTCCAATGTAATCACAACGGTCTTTATAAGTGGAGGAGGGAGGCAGAAGAGGCACCAGAGAGATCGCAGCGTGAGAAAGACTTGGCTCAGCGTTGCTGCTGGCTTTGGAGATGGACAAGGGGCCGTGAGCCGAGGAATGCAGGTGGCCCCTAGAAGCTGAAAAGACAAGGAACTGCATTCTCCCACAGAGCCTCCAGAAGGAACCAGCTCTGCCCACACCTTGATTTTAGCCCTTGGAGACTGACACTGGACTTCTAACTTCCAGAACTGATCACCAATAATAACTTTGTGTTGCTTTAAGCCACTACATTTGTGATAATTTGTTACAGCAGCCACAGGAAACCAATATGGGGACGCTGTGTTAATACAGAGAGAGTAATTGCAGGAAGCCGCTCTCCCCTATAGGGTGGGGAAGCACTGGAAGAGCTGAGAGGTCTGCAAGCTCAGGGGACAGGTTTGCAGAGCTGGGGCCCAGATCTCTGGGGCTGGAACCGGTACTCTGGGACCTCGGAGGGGCCCAAGGGGGCTGGCTCAGGGAGTGCAGACTGGCACCAACCACCCTGTGAGGGTGAGGGCCCTGCAAGATGATGCCAATAGGAGAGCAAGTAAAGGAAGGTGCAAGTTCACCTCCTTCAGCTCTCAATCTCTCTCTGGGCCGCTGGTAGTGGAACTAATGTGCAGTCAGCTTTCAAAGGAGAAATGTAAGAGCGGGCATCCTTGTCTTGTTCCTGATCTTAGAGGAAAAGCTTTCAATTTTTCTCCATTGAGTACAATGTTAGTTGTGAGTTTGTGTATATGGCCTTTAGTACTATGTTAAGGTATGTCCCCTCTATACCCAATCTGCTGAGCATTTTTATAATGAAAAGATCTCATATTTTGTCAGATGCTTTTTCTGCATCTATTGAGGTGATCATGTGATTTTCTTTTATCTTTCATTTTATTATGCTATGTATTACATTTATTGATTTGTGTATGTTGAACCATCCCAGGAATGAATCCCACTTGGTCATGGTGTATAATCCTTTGTACATGTTCTTGAATTCGGTTTGCTAATACTTTGTTGAGAATATTTGCTCTATATTTATCAGGGATATTGGTCTATAGTTTTCTCGTGGTGTCCTTATCTGGCTTTGGTATTGGGATAATGCTGCCCTCAGAGAATGAGTTTGGAAGTATTCCCTCCTGCTCAAGTTTTTGGAAGAGCTTGAAAAGGATTGGTCCTGGCATTGTCTGTGTTGGGAGGTTTTTGATTACTGATTTAATCTCTTTGCTCATTATTGATCTTTCATTACTCTTACTCAACACGGTACTGGAATTCCTAGCTAGAGCAATTAGACAAGACAAAGAAATAAAAGGCATCCAAATCAGGAAGGAAGAAGTAAAACTGTCACTATTTGTAGATGATATGATTCTCTATCCAGAAAATCCCAAAGACTCAACCAAAATGTTGGAATTAATCAATGGTTTCAGTAAAGTTGCAGGATACAAAATCTACACACAGTTATCAGTTGCATTTATATACACTAATGATGAAACATCTGACAAAGAAAGAAAACTATCCCATTCACAATATCATCAAAAACAATAAAATACCTAGGAATAAATTTAACCAAGGAATGAAAGATCTATACAATGAAAACTACAACTTTGCTGAAGGAAGTCAAAGAAGACACAAGCAAATGGAAAGACATCCTGTGTTCATGGATCAGAAGAAATATTGTTAAAATGTCCATATTACCTAAAGCCATCTATAGATTCAATGCAATCCCTATCAAAATACTAATGGCATGTTTTCACAGAAATAGAAAAAGCAATCCTAAAATTTGTATGGAATGACAAAAGACCCCCAATAGCCGAAGCAATTCTGTGGAAAAAGAACAAAGCTGGGGGTCTCACACTTCCTGATTTCAAACTATACTACAAAGCTACAGTAATAAAAACAGTATGGCACCAGCACAAAAATAGACACACAGACCAAGGGAACAGAATAGAGAGCCCAAAATTAAACTCCTGCTTATATGATCAATTAATATTCAACAAGGGAGCCAAGAGCACCCACTGGGGAAGATATAGTCTCTTCAACAAATGGTGCTGAGAAAACTGGGTAAACACATGTGGAGTAAAGAAATTGGACTTGTATCTTACACCACTCACAAAAATTAACCTGAAATGGATCAAAGACTTAAACATTGGACCTGATACTATAAAATTCCTAGGAGAAAAGCTCCTTGATATTGGTCTTGGCAATGATTTTTTGAATCTGACACCAAAAGCACGAACAACAAAAGCAAAAATCAACAAATGGGACTACACCAAACTTAAAAGCTTTTGCGCAGCTAAAGAAACAATTAAAATGAAAAGGCAACCGACAGAATTAGAGAATTTTTGCAAACCATGTATCAGATAAGGGGTTAATAGCCAAAATATATGAAGAACTCATACAACTCAATAACAAAAAAATAAGCAATCTGATTAAAAAATGGACAGAAGAACTAAATAGACATTTTTCCAAAGAGAAAATCCAAATGGCCAACAGGTACATGAAAAGATGCTCAACATCACTAATTAACAGGGAAATGCAAATCAAAACCACAATGAGATATTATCTCACACCTGTTAGAATGGCTATTACCAAAAAGACAGAAATAAGTGTTGGCAAGGATGTAGAGGAAAGGGAACCCTTGTGCACTGTTGGTGGGAATGTAAATTGGTGCAGTCACTATGGAAAACAGTATGGAGGTTCCTCAAAAAATTAAAAATAGAACGACCATATGATCCAGCAATTCCACTTCTGAGTATCAGAAGAAAATGAAAACACTAACTCAAAGAAGTATGCACCCCCCATGTTCTTTGCAGCATTGTTTACTATAGCCAAGATATGGAAACAACCTAAGTGTCCATCAATGGATGAACGGACAAAGAAAATGTATATACATACAATGGAATATTATTCAGCCATGAGAAAGGAAGATATCCTCCCACTTGTGACAACATGGATGGACCTTGAGCACATTATGCTAAGTGAAATAAGTCAGACAGGGAAAGACAAGTACTGTATGATACCATTTATATGTGGAATTTTAAAAAGCCAATCTTGTGAAAACAGAATAAAACAGTGGTTACCAGGGGGTGGGGGGACAGGACAGATGTTGTTTAAGGGTACAAACTTACAATGAGTAAGTAGCCCTAGAGATCTAATGCACAGTACGGGGGATATAGACCACAGTATTGTATTATTCATTAAGCAAGTTCATCAAACTTGCTTAGAGACTAGAACTTAATTATTCCAACTACAAAATAGAAAAGATAATTACATAATGTGATAGAGGTGCTAATTATCACTACAAGGCAATCTATTACAATATATAAATGTATCCAAAAAAAAAGAGAAATACAGTTTCCAGAGTCCCAGCCCCAGCCCCACAAAGCTATAGGGGGTGACACTGGAGCTAAGAGACAATAGTGAATAACTGGCATAGTAACTTAGAAATTGTTATTGAAAATTTCCACTTATAATATCAACATAAAAATATATTTAAAAATCGCAAGGAATGGATAAACAAACTGTGGTACATGCCTACAACGGAATATTATTCAGTGATAAAAAGAAATGAGCTATCGAGCCACAAAAAGACAGGGAGGAATCTTGAATGCATATTGCTAAGTGAAAGAAGACAATCTGAAAAGTCTACATATTGCATGATTCTAACTATGGGACATTCTGGAAAAGGCAAAACCATGGAGACAGGAAAACCATCAGTGGTTGCCAGGGGCTGAGGGGAGAGAGGGAGGGATGAACTGATGGAGTACAGGGAATTTTAGGGCAGTGAAACTCTTCTGTATGATACTCTAGTGGTAGACACATGTCATTATACATTGGTCAAGACCATAGAATGTACAACACAGAGTGAACCCTAAAGTAAACTGTAGACTTTAGTTAATAATAATGTAATACTGATATGTTACTCATCAATTGTAACAAATGTACCTCCCTAATGCAAGATGTTAACAATAGGGGAATGTAGGCAGGGGGCAAAGGGGAGGGACTGAGGGGGGTTTCTGGGAACTCTCAGTACTTTCCACACAATTCTTCTGTAAACCTAAAATTGCTCAAAAAAAAAAAGCCTATTAATTTAAAAAAAAGTTCAAGGAATAAACTTGAGAAATATACAGGATCCATCTGAAAGTTTTTAAACTCTCCTGAGAGATATAATGAAGACTTGGTAAATAGAAAATTACCTCATGTTTTGGGGTAGGATGACTCAATATGGTAAGGATGTCCTTTTCCTGAGATAATCTATAAATTTAATGCAATCTAATTGAAGCTTTAACTATATATTTTTTTAGAACTTGAAAAAATTATTTTTAAATTTACCTGTAAAAATTAACACATGAGAATAGCCAGGGAATTTCTGAATATGAAGAAAAACAGGGGACACATGGCATACAATATATTAAAAGTTATTTATGTATATTATTAACGTATAAGAGACACCTTATTCTTGCCACAAACATCCACTCACCTTTGTCCTTCTATTCTGGTGACAATGCCCACTTTCCCTTTGTGCAACCATGTTCCTCCATCTCAGGCCAAGTCCTCTGGACGAAGTTGACTCCACTACTGCATCAACTCAGGCCTGCCCAGGGAGAGGGACGGGACCCAGTCAACGCCAATGAGAGGCGGCGGGGCTTATGCTGCAGCCAGAGAGAGGCGTGATGGACTTGAACCTGAGAAGACAGGGGCCTGGTGTCACTCGCCCAGATTGAGAACAAAGTCCAGCGATGGAAAAAGAAAGTGTGTTGGTGACTGTTAGCACTCCTTTGTCTTCTCAGTTATTCGAATCAATATATTCCCCTGTCACTTAAACCAGTTTGACAAGGATTCTCCATCACTGGCAACAGAAACGCATCCTAACTGATACATGAAGCTGCAGTAATTAAAACAGTGTGGTACTGGCCTGCAATGGATAAGTTCATGGACAGATTCAGGGGACAAAAGAGAAGAAAGAAAGAGATTCATCAGTGTATGGAAATGTATTAAGTAATAAAAGTGATTTCAAGTTAACTGGGGAAAGATAAATTACTCAAGAAATGGTGTTGAAGCAGCTGGCCAGCATTTGGGAAATAAAGCTGGGCTTTCAACCTCACTTCTGACACCAAAATCTCATATAGATCAAAGATTCACTCTTTAAACTATAAAATTTAGAAGAAAAGGAGTGAATAATTTTATAATCTTGGGGTGACAAAGGCCTTTCTAAGCAGAAAGGAAAAAAATAAGAAGTTTAACTATTATAAATGTAGAATTTAAAATTGGCAAAAAAAAAAAACCTTAAAAAATCAGGATGAACCATAAACTGAAAAAAAGTTGTAATACATATATAGAAGAGTTCTGATAAATCAACAACAACAAAAAGAACAACTGAAAAAAAAGGGAAAATATATGAATACAAATGGCCAATAAAAAAAGAAATTCAACTGAAAACAAGATATTTTTCAACTACCAGCTTACCAAAGATTTAACTGTGTGTTACCCTGACACATACCCTGTAGGTGGGAATGTAAGTCAATAGAACCATTTGGTCGACATTTGACAGTACAGGTTACAATTTAACATATGGCATACCTTTTGATTCCTTTTGATTCAATAGTTTCTATTGGTTCAAAAGAAATCCTTTCACATGTTAGCAAAAATATATGCACAAGGTATTCATTGTAGCATTGCTTCATCAGCAAAAAAGAAAAGGAGAAAAGAGAAATGACTCAACTGTGCATCATTACTTAATTTTACGGTTAAGTAAAGCATGCTAAACCCACTAGACAGCTACAAAAAAGCTCTTCTTGGGGTCACAAACGGCCTCTACTTTGCCAAAACCATTGGTCAGTTTTCTGTCCTCATCTTATTCACTGTCTCAGCAGCCATGTCACATGTGGGACCACCCCTCCTGGAACCGTCTGCCTGGGGACACTACGGTCACCTGGTCTCCTCCGGCTCACAGCTTGCCCTAATGCAGTCTCTGTTCTTCTTCCCTCCCAGACTCAGCTCTCTGTCCTCGACTTTCTCCTCCTCCTTGCCTGGTGATTTCATCCAGGCCATGATTTTAAAGTTTCACTCATATGCTGCTTTGTCTGTATTTCCCTGGAGCTCCAGGTATGCGTATTCCACTGCCCCCACGATGTCTCTACTTAGAAGTCTCATAGGCATCTCGAACAACAAATGGCTAAAAGAGAAGTGCTGATTCGCCACACCCCAAGTTTCCCCATCTCAGCAAATGGTGTCATCAGCCTCTCAGTTCCTGAGTCCTAGAACCTAGGTGTCACTCTTGTTTCCATCTTCTTACAACAATTAGTAAGACACTGGGAAGATGCTACTAGTTGTGGACCTGTTTTCCTTTCTACCACTTTTTCATACTAACAGAACTCCAGTTTTGTTTGGGGGTAGCAACGTACCCAGACAAAGGCATTTATATCATCTAGCCTCCTTTACATATAGATTGGGGCCAATTAAACGTAAGTGGAAGTTGCTAAGGATTTCAGGAAGTCATTTTAGCAGCTTTTTATCAAAGTCTGAAACACAGATGTGATGCTGGAAGTGTGCAGCCACCTTGTGACCACAAGGCAGCATACATAAAGTATGTTGATTTTTATGTTTAAATCCTTCAACCATCTCGTACTCACTTTAATACATATAGTGAGGTGCCTTTTTTTAAAGCCACAATTTGAAGTTTACTTGAACAGTTATCATTTGTCCAGAAAACCGATATTAGTCATCCTCATGTTACTGCATTCCAGCTCTGGCTCTGGCTCCTCCTAAATCGGAAATAAGCTGCAAACAGACTTATAGATGTCTTAAGCTCAGTAAACTGTGGGAGCTTCTGTTCCCTCCATCTTTCTGAATGCTGGTCTGCTGCAGAGTGATTTTTTAAGGAAAATTCATAAATCTAAGAGCTGTCCCAACCCACCAACAATTGACACCACCTCTGATCCCCAGGCTGGAAAACAGGGAGCCAGGAAGAGGTGTATGCAGGAGGAACCTCAACCGCAAGTGGTTCTGAAGCACATCCATATGCTCATCCAGGCACCCGGTGAGATTGGCTGCGGTATTCTGTGCTTCAGAACGTCAACGCAAATGGGGCCCACTTACAAAAACACTTTCCCACCAAGCATTAGCACTGCTGGGGGTGGGGGGATCTTGGCCAATCCCTTGGACTTGCTACAAAGGAACAAAAAAGAACTGTTCAAATAGGCATTTTACTGACTTTTAACACATGCTGATCACTGCCTTTTGGTTTTTTGCATTTCCACTGTTATTTCCTCTCTTTATCCCACTTTTTATCTCCAAAGGTACATTTTTTTTCTAAATGGACTAAACTAAGTCTGTGAAAGGCAGAATCTGTTGCAGGATATGGGGGACTTGTTGGCGGCAGGGCGGGAAATGTACTGGCCAGGGAGTCGATAGAGCAATCTGTCTTTAGAGGTGTGCTTTTGAATTTGGGAAACAGCCTGAGTTTGTCTGGCAAGAGGAATAACCTTTGCAGCCCCAGCCCTCTGCAGGACGCATCCACGCAGACACAAGTCTCAGCAGGACAGCCTAGAAGGTGTGAGTGATAGCTACGAGGCAGCAGTCAGAGGGCCCCCGCGGTTACGTATGACTCTCCATTCCTGGGACTTGTCAGGCCCTTAAACCGCTAGGCTAATTCTTGGAAACCTCTCTCTCCTGAACCAGAGTTTTGGCTTCTATTTCACGGTGGATTTTTCCAGAAGGGGCTACCCAGGGATGAGATAAGCCAGTGCAAGTTAAAACCCCAGATGGCATCGATGTAACTTATTCAACAGATGTCATCGCCCTTGTGTTTAAGACGCAAAGAAAACAACCCTTTTGCTCCCACCCGCAGGTCGTGTATGCACGGTGCTCTCTCTGGCCTGAGAGTGGTGTCAGGAAGAGGAGGCCCCATAAGCAGCAGAATCGTGACCCCTCTGAGGCTGTGCTTCTGCCTGGCAGGGACCCCGAGTCTCGGGTTGGACGCTGGTAACAGTAGCTCCTGGCTCAGGTGGACATTAAGATGCTTGGGCTCAGGTTTCCTCCTCCGTAAATGAAGGCTCCGACACAGCAGCTCTGAAGTCCTGGCCAGCTCTCAACTTTGTGTGGCTCCAAACGCTTTCTATTTCATCCTCCTGGGGCAAGGAGAAAAGCAAGCTCCCGGGGTGCAGGGAGCAGCTCCAAGGGCCCTTTAAGATGGCCTGCTTCTCTTTCCATGGATGGGAGGTTTTCAAGCACAGAAGCGCTGGGTCCACACAGACAGATCCTCAGGCTGATCTTTGGAATAACCAAACTTGCATCTGGGCCTGGGCCTTTCTGCATCCCCAAATCAGTGAGGTCTGGAAGGAAGCCTCAGCAATCTCCTCATTGTTTTGAATGCATGTAGGCTTCATCTTAGGAAACCTCGAATGGGAACTGCCCTAAGCAAACTGCTGCTCCCACTGGCAATGTTCAGAGCCCAACAGGGGCCACATGACCATGCCCGAGCACTAGGGATGGGTGCATGGGTGGGACAGAAGGGTGGGCGGTGGGTGGATGATTGATCAATGGGTAGGTTGGTAGGAAGTGAATGGGTGGGTGGTGAGTGGTAGGTGGGTGAGTGAAGGGTGGATGGGTAGGTTGGTGGTAAGTGAATGGGTGAGTGGAAGGTGAGAGGTGGATGAATAGGTGGGTGAGTGGTGTTCTTATGGTAGGTAGATGGTGGGAGATGGATGGATGCATGTTGGTTGGAATGGTGGCTGGGTGGATGGTGGGTGGTGGTAGGTGAATAAGTGGGTGGATAAGTGAGTGGTTTCTATAAAGAAGTCACTTTCATAATAGCTTTTAGAGGGCAGTGACCAATGTTTTCAGTGACTCACAATGATTCCAACAAATCCTCTGGCTAAAGAGCAGTTTGAGAGACAAATGTTCTTCATTGGTTTATTGTTTTCCCGCTCGTGAGTTTACTCTCCACAGAACACGGATCTTCAGCCACGTTTTATTTATTTTTTGAGGAAGATTCGCCTGAGCTAACACCTGTGCCAGTCTTCCTCTATTTTGTATGTGGGTCACCGCCACAGCATGGCTGCCAACAAGTGGTGTAGGTCCGTGCCCGGGAACTGAACCCAGGCTGCCGAAGCAGAGCACAGTGAACTTAACCACTAAGCCACAGGGCCGGCCCCTTCTGCCAAGTTTTATCACTTCCCAGCAGTCATTGTATAGTCACACAACAGTGCCTTTTTTACCCTAATGGATAAATCACTCATTCAACAGCTCTTTGTTTGTGGTCTAGATTTTGTCAGGCATCATGTAACAGTTGGTTCTATTTTCTTTTCCAAATTAAAAAGAAAAACAGTCTGGAGTAAGCAGACAAAAAGCATACCAGCAAATGAATTTACAAGCATAAATTGTGACCAATGCTATGAAGAAAATGAGCATGGAGTACAGAGAGAATGACAGGTCTCAGTTAGAAAGGGAGGTCAGCAGAGATGGAAGCCAAGACCTGAAGGCCAGAAAAGAGCCAGTCAGAAGAGCAGGAAAAAGGCCTCTAGGCACAGGAAACAGCCTGTGCAAAGGCCCTGTGCATGGAAAGAGCTGGATGTTTGAGGCCAGATGGGAGGCCAGTAGGGCTGAAGTGTGATGACCAGGCTGACCTCACATTCTGGTGTGCTTGGGACAGTCCCACATGACACCTGTTATCCCAGTGTCTCTCTCAAATGTGTCCTGGTTTGGGCAATCTATCTCATGGCCACCCTGCTAAGAAGGAAATGGCAAGAAACATGTTGGAGGGGAGTGTGGGAGCAGACCACGCAGACTGTGCGAGGAATTCTGGAGTCGATTCTACGCTCCCTGAGAAGCCACTGGATGGGGCTTCTGTAACGTTCCCGGGGTCCCATCCATACTCAACGAAGGCACTTGGGAAGTTCAAGACCGGGGATTTCCATCCATTCATAAATCAAAATATTGGGCACAGCAGACATTATGCTATGCACTGGGGATTTAAAGATGAGAAAGAAAAGGAACACCGATGGCCAATAAGCTGGAGAAAAGATGCTCAGCGTAGTTAGTCATTAGGGACACGCAAATCAAGACCACAATGAGGTACCCTACACATCTACTAGGATGGCTAAAATTTAAAACAAAACGGGGGGGAACAACAAGTGTCGCTGAAGCTGTGGAGAAACTGGAACTCGCATACACTGCTGGTGAGAATGTAAAATAGAACAGCCTCTGAGGAAAACAGTGTGGCAGTTCTTCAAAAGGCCAAACAGAATGACCGTACGTATTAGTTTCTTAGGGCTGCCCTAACAAAGTACACAAACTGAGTGGCTTAGACGACAGAAACTTATTGTCTCACAGTCTGGAGGCCGGAAGTCCACAATCAAGGTGTCGGCAGGATGGGTTCCTTGTGAGGGCCATGAGGAAGAGTCTGTTCCAGCCTCTCTCCCAGCTGCTGGTGGTCTCCGGTCCTCCTCGGCTTGTAGATGGCCGTCTTCTCTAAGTGTCTTCAGATTGTCTTCCCTCTGTGTGTGTGTGTCATTATGTCCAAATTTCCTTTTTCTTTTGGTGAGGAAGATTCACCCTGAGCTAACATCCATTGCCAATCTTCCTCTTTTTTTTGGCTTGAGGAAGAGTGTCCCTGAGCTAACATCTGTGCCCATCTTCCTCTGTTTCATATGTGGGGTGCCTCCACAGCATGACTGATGAGCGGAGTAGGTCCATACCAGGGATCCGACCCCATGAACCCGCGCCACCGAAGCGGAGTGCGCAGAACTTTAACCACTTGGCCGTGGGGCCGGCCCCCCAAATTTCCTTTTTTAATAAGGACACAGTCATATCAGATTAGGACCCACCCTAACAACCTTATTTTAACTTGATTACCTATGTAAAAACCCTATTTCCAAGTAAGATCTCATTCTGAGGTACTGGGGATGAGGACTTTAACATCATCTTTTTCTGGCACACAATTCAACCCATTATACCATATGACCCAGCAATTCCAATCCTAGGTATATACCCCACAGAATTGAAAACAGGGACTCAAACAGATGCATGTACACCAGTGTTCATAGCAGCATTATTTACAATAGCCAAAAAGTGGAAACAATCCAAGTGTTCATCAACAGATGAATGGATAAACAAATGTGGTGTGTCCATACATGGAATATTATTCTGCCATAAAAAAGGAATTAAGTTCTGGCACATGCTGTAACTTGGATGAACCTGGAAAACATTATGCTAAACGAAATAAGCCAGTCACAGAAGGACAGATATTGTATGATTCCATTATATGAAGTATCCAGAATAGGCAAATTCGTAGAGACAGAAAGTAGAATAGAGGTTACTGGGGATGGAGGGAGGGAGAATAGGAAGTTCATGCTTAATGGGGACAGAGTTTCTATTTAGCGTAATGAGAAAGATGTGGAGATGGATGGTGGTGATGGTTGCACAACATAATGAATGTAATTAATGCCACTGAATGATATACTTAAAAATGGTCACAACGGTACATTTTATGTTATATATGTTACTGCAATTTAAAAAAAAGAGAGAAAGATTCAGTCCCTGCTTTCCGTGAGCTCGCAGCCTGGCGGTAGTGGTGGGGTGATGGAAATGGAGCAGGGGAGGTGAGCTCCTTCTCCTCTGGAAATGCGCCTTGCTGGGGGACGTGGTGGTGGCATCCACCCTGCACAGGGGCTGGAAGGGGGAGGCTCCCAGACGCCCCTGGAGACTTTGCTGGAGGTCATGAGCAGGAGCCCCAGGTCTGGGCAGAGGCAGGGGCCAGCTGCAAGAGACACCAAGATCATTCTTAGATTTCCTATCAATGGTTTTCAAATTTAAAAACACAACAAAACACTGACACTAGATGAGCGCCTACGACATAGAAAGCTCTGCACTGTCTCATTTCATCCTCAGAAACTGAGCAGCTGAGAGGTATCAGTACCCTCATCCTTCCCAAAGAAACTAAGACACAGAGAGGATACGCAACTTGTCCAAGGCCACAGTTGTTCAGTGGCGGGGCTAGGACTCCAGACCAGTTCTCTGCCCCCTTTCTGCCAAGGGAAGCCCAGTGGATCCATCACAGCAGGGGGGTCTCCAACCAAGACAGACAGGCAGGGATTGGTGAGCTCAGGCTCCCCCTTGTCATCCCACTGGCCAGCTGTGTTCAAGGCCCTCCACGGAACATTCTGGGCTCTGCAGATCTCACGCCAGGACCTCACTGGACATCCCACCAGCACTAAGGCCTAAAGTGGGCACATCCAGGCACAGAAGGGAGACTCATGAAGTCTCAACTCCTCCAGCATTGCAGAACTGAGCCCTGAGGACAGACTAAAAGGTGCATGCCCAGAGAAACCAACTGCCCCCTCCAGGGCTGATGTCTGGGGGCATCCCCTCCAAGGCTCTATTTTCAATTCCCTCATTTAGCTAAACACAATACGACAACTCCACATTGCATCAGAAAACAGAACTCTGGTCGTGCACGCTGCTGAGCAGATAAGCACAAGAAACCAAGCAGAAGACGAAGGCGGAAGACGAAGGCCCGGGCCGCCCCGCTGAGCTCGGCTTCCCCCCACCGCCCAGCTGGCTCCTGCATTTTGCACAGGCCTCTGGACAGCCAGATTGTGTTTCTTCCATATGCTTCATCAGCCAGGAAACAGGAGCCTCCGAACAAGCCGCAGCTCTGGGCTTAGAAGTAAAAATAGTCAGTGACTCACGGCCGGCCGGAGCCGATACCATACAGACCCGGTTTTGTCACTGGGGCCAGGCTGCTCCGTGAAGCCGCCGTTTCCTCTGCTGCCGAAGCGGTTTCTACCACCCAGGGCAGTGCAGTGGTTTGGCAACGTCCAGTTTAGGAGGTCCCGCTCTTCCTGAAGTGTGTTTAGCCTGGAAAAGAAAGCCCCACACGGGGAGGTGGTGTTATCTGAAATACTGGAAAGATGGTGCAGGCTACTCTGTGTGGCTCAGAGAACATAACCAGAGCTGGGTTTGATTCCACAGGTGGGAGAACAGTCTACCTAGGCTCAGTGGAAATGGAGCAGGCTTCCCCACAAAGTGATGAGCTCCCTGTCACTGGAAGGGTTCAAGCTGAGGCTGAGTGAGATGCATCAGCGAGGGACTGAATGGTGACCCCGCATTAGGAGGAGGGTGAATTATATGAGCAGAATTGCCAGTGGTGGGAAAGAGCCTGGCCCTGGGGCTCCATTTTCCTGGAAGCAAGTTCTGTATCTGCCCACCACACAGCCTAATGTGGGCAACTACCCTTCCCCGGCCTCAGTCCCTCCTTCTCCTGTAAGAAGGGTTAAGGGAAATTGGGTAGACACAACCAATCCCACCAGATTGGCTGCTTCAGGCTCTGAAACTTACATCTCTAAGGCACTCCCAACAGTGGAGTTCTAGAATCTCATATCATTAGCAAATAACTAAGGTAATTAGAGTCGAGGTCACTGCAGTTGTCATCTTGAACTCCAAAATGCTCCTCAAGTGTGCCCACCCCTCTGCTCCCCCTGTGCCAGCTTTCTGGCCCAGGTCCACCCCAGTCCCCGCCTCCGCCTGGACCACTGCAGTAGCCTCCTGACTGCGGCTGCCTCCACAATCCATGCTCCACGCTGTGTCCAGAGGGCTCTTTCTAAAATGCAGGGAGAGCAGGTCACTCTCTCAGTGTGCAGGGGAACCCTTTGCACACTGAATACATTCAGGCTCCTTTCCATGGCCCCTGCCCTCTCTCTGTCCTCATCACACGCCATCTACCCACTGGTTCACCACGCTCCAGCCACGTGGATGTCTGTCTGTCTGTCTATTCCTCAAACAGACCAGGCTGCCTTCCCACCTCGGGGCCTTTCTGGCTGTTTCCTGTGCCTGAAATGCCCACCACCACGCCCCCTCATATTTCAAGTCTGGACTTAAATGTCATCCCTCGAGTCAACGTACTTGAACCCACTTTGAAAAATAGGTCTTCCCTCCCTTTACCCCCTGCCCTTGGCCTTCTCCACTGCTGCCCCTTGGGACCACCCGCTCCAAGGGGCAGGGACCAGAACCAAGCTGGGAAATCATTTTCTCTTTCACTTCAGACCTCTGCTGCGTGCCCATCATCCTCCCTTCCACTTCAGGGCCCTCTCATGGGCTGTGTCTCCATCATCCCCGTGGGTTAGAGATGACCCAGTCTAACTCTTATTTTATAGCTGAGGCTCATAAAAGCTAAGCCATAACTGGTGCCCGCCACGTTGACTGGGTTGCCACACGGATGTCTTTTTGATCCTTTACAAGTGAAAGTGCGGAAATTAATAAAAAGAAACATTAACTACGTTGGAGTCGGGAAGGCCTGCAGGGGGAGCTCTCACGCCCTATCACACATCATCAATTACACCAAACGGGAAGGGAGAGGCTTGCATCTCTGACAGGAAGTAAAACTACCTTACTACTGAAGGAAGATTTCTCTCCCCACATGGCAACAGCCCAGCCAATGAGGAACACCACAGCTCAGCCAATGAGAAACCCCACAGCTCAGCCAATGAGAAACCCCACAGCTCAGCCAATGAGAAACACCACAGCTCAGCCAATGAGAAACCCCACAGCTCAGCCAATGAGAAGCTGTTGCCACCCTAAGCTATTATTGTCTCCCAGTGGACTTGCATTAGAACAGTCCATCCCTACTCCCCCTTTTGCTCTATAAAAGCAGCTCCCCCCAGTTTGGGTCTTTCTGGATTTGCCCATCATAGATTCACCGTGGCATACAGATCCCAAATTGTAATTCTTTTGGCTATTCCCCAATAAACTCATTTTGAGGGTAAAATAACTGGCGAATTTGACTTTTAAGTTGACAAAAGAAAAACCAGCGCTTGACAATGGAGGAGCTCCACCTGATCTCCTGGAGTTTCTCCTTCACCCAGGTAACCCAGATTCTGGCGACAGTTTTGTGGCCACTTTCTCTATGTAAAGATGGGATCCTGGCAACATAGTCAGTGGGTGAGAGCACAGACTTTGGGGCTACTAGCCAGTTACTAGCTGTAATGTTAAGACCTGAGCAATTGTCTTATGCTCTCTGTGCCTCAATTTCCTCATACCTCCCAGACCTGATGTGAGAATCCACTGAGCTAGTGCAGTCCCTCAGGGCAACCACACCATTGCTGCACAGCCAGTACTACTCAAGTTCCCACTTAACCAAGGCAAAGGAAATCTTGGAGGAGCCCTGCCCCCCCAGTTGGGGACAGTTCAGAGGCCTTGTTGCGTTCTGACTATTTGAAACTGGTTTCCATTTTCCAGCTGACCTTCCTCCCAGGTACATCTCATGGCATGGTGCAGTAGGATGAATCATGTCCCTCCAAATTCCATGTCCACCCAGAACCTCAGAATGCGACCTTATTTGGAAATAGGGTCTCTGCAGATGTAATTAGTCAAGGATCTTGAGATGAGATTATTCTGGATTCCAGCATGCCTTAAATCCAACAAGTGTCCTTATAAGAGACCAAGGAGGACGAAGACACAGAAATCCATGTGAAGACAAAGGCAGAGACCGGAGATGCAGCCACAAGCCAATGAATGCCAGAAGCCGGAAGAGGCAAGGAAGGATTCTCCCCTAGAGCCCCAGAGGGAATTGACTCCTTAATTTCAGACTTCTGGCCTCCAGAACTGTGATAAAATAAATTCCTGTTGTTTGAAGCCACCCTTAAAATTTATGACAACAGCCCTAGCAAACAAACCATACACAAAGGCTCCAGTATTTTGTTTCACATCAGGTTGGTGGATAGAATCTTACTGTATTTTTTTTTTTTATGTTTCTAAGTTACTGGCTCTTTTAAATGCTTGTTGGCTATTGTGTATGTGTGTGTGAGAGAGAGAGAGACCGCGTGCGTGAGCGCCTCAGCAGGCCTGTTGTCATAGCTCTAGATGCAGTCATACATCCGAGCCTTGACGGGCTGGAAGAAATGAGTGACATTATTTGATGTTTCTGCAGCTGTCACAAACTCTCACTCACAGCTCCCACCCCTGTCCAAGGTCAGCTCCTCTGGACATCGGCCCTTCACCAGGGCCCTGGCCTGGCGTTCCCTGGTGGGTATCCCGAAAGCCTGTCTGCTGGTAGGGGGCTATGACTGCAGCCCGAGAATCAGTTCATCTCCCGCCTCCTGCACAGTGTCCCAGGCGCCCTCCCCCACAGCGCCCCAGGACCCAGCCTCCCCCACCACACAGCGTCCCCTCCCCCACAGCGCCCCAGGACCCAGCCCGCTCTTCACAGCAGGTGTGCCTTTCTTGGTGATCAGTGCAAAGCCACATCCTAAAAAGAGAACTCCCTTCCCAGTTCAGTGTGAGTTCTGTGGACACCTGCTTCTCATGGCAAAGTGTCCAATTGTCAAGAAAGGCTTTTGAGATGTTAATTTTATAGCTTCTGGCATCTTAAAAGTCAACTAGGATGAGTAGTGTGAACTGGGGCCCCAAAGCTTTGGTTTTGGACCCAAACCTGCACAGCACATGTACCCACAGGGGAGGGTCATGTTCAGTGGCGTAGGTGATGAGGTCTGGAAAGGAGAAATAATGGCTGACGGGTTTTGAGGCTCACTATGGGGGCACCCTGCACCATGGGCTCCACCCACACTTCTCATTTAATCCACAATGTGAGTCCTTGAGGCAGGGGCTTTCTATCATCTCATCTTACAGGTGAGAAAGACAAGGCTCAGAGAGGTTAAGCAACAAACCCTTGGCCACACAGCAAGTGGCAGAGCAGGGTTCAAGCCCAGACAGGCAGGGGCCCCAGAGCCTGTGAATTCAAACCCTGTGATTGATGAGAACCTGTGTTCTGCTGGGTTCAGCTGCCACAAGTTAAGTCACAGGTGAT
Organism: Tapirus indicus; assembly: GCA_031878705.1. Classification (NCBI taxonomy): domain Eukaryota; kingdom Metazoa; phylum Chordata; class Mammalia; order Perissodactyla; family Tapiridae; genus Tapirus; species Tapirus indicus. The sequence goes on along the minus strand of CM062936.1, from coordinate 32,797,468 downwards.
CTTCATCGTTCCTGCTGACAGAAAAGCAGTCCAATGCTGTTTCAGTAGTTCCTGCATTGCTCTTTTAGAGGGTCTGAGTATCATGTATTCTCATTTTGTAAGTTAGGATATTTGGACGGAGAGGGGGTATTCTATTAAAGTCTAGGAGACCAAATTAGCCATGGATTAGGGATCCAGACTCACCACTGTTCAGAGTCCAGTCTGTTGGTCAGTTCACCAGGTCACATGAGTTCTCAATTCCCAAAATTGGCCTAAGAGGATGGTTGTGACAGTTAATTTTATGTGTTGATTTGTAGGGTGTTTTTGGATGAGATTAACATTTAAATCAGTGAACTTTGAGTAAACAGATTGCCCTCCATAATGTGGGTGGGCCTCATCCAATCAGTTGAAGGCCCAAATAGAACAAAAAGGCCAGTCTCCCCAAGCAAAAGGGTGTTCTGCAGCAAACAACCTTCGGACTTCATCTGCACAGTTGGCTCTCCTGGATCTCCACCTGCTGACCTTTGAACTGGAACCACAGCATCAGCTTTTCTGGGTCTCCAGGCTGCAGCCCACCCTGTGGATTTTGGACTTGCCAGCCTCCATAATCCTGTGAGCCACTTCCTTATAATAAATCTCTTCCTATATATACACACATTCTATTGGAGTTTTTCTGGAGAACCCCAATACGGTGGTTAGATATCTCCCCAGGAATCACTCAATTTCTCCTGGGAGAAAATGGAACTCTCAGCTTACGAGGAAGGTACGTGTCTCACTCAGTCCTTTCAACCACCATATGGGGCAAATGCTGGACCCCTGTTTCACAGATGGGGAAATCAAGGCCTAGGGAGGTGACGTGAAATGTGCAGTCACACAGCAATTTAGCAGTTGAGACAGAATTAAAACCCCACCCTTTCCAGCTCTGAAGTCCATGCCCTTTCCACTGCCCTGGTTGTTCTCCACCTCCTACACCCCCTTCACACCATCCCACAGACTCCATCAGCCACATTTGGGGGGAGAACTCCACAACTGCTTAGCTTACTGGCCTAAGACCCCCTGCCACCATCAAGGGCAATTCCCTCGCCGGTCCTCCATGCACCAGGGGGTGGTATAAGGCCTAAAATTAGTATTACGTGCTGGCTTGATAGCTAAAACTGGAAGGGCCTTGAATGGCCTAACCCAGCTCTGGCAGATAAGGTCCCCAAGCCAACCCTCCCATCGCAGGGGCCAGCACAGTGCCTGCTGATCCCTGAGTCACGTTTCAGCTCCCTGTCAGCTCACAAGAATATGACAGATCAGGCTTCACCTGCTGCTCTACACTGTGGTTTCTGTGCTGGAATATTTTTCCACAGCAAGACATGGGCCCAGATAGCAGCTGCGTAATACTCCACTGCATAGCTGGACTGTGATTTAATTACTCTCCTATTGGAGGGCACTTAGATGACTTCCAGTCTTGTTTTCTATCTCAAGATACTGCAACAAATCTTTGTGCATATATGTTTGTAAAGTTGTGAGGTTCTGGGGATGTTTGTTGCTATTGTAGAAAAATGTCATTAAGACTTTTTTTGATTTAAAAATTAATAAACTTGAGGTTAGCTTCTTCAAACTCATTATAGTTTTGGCTACATTTAACATAAACACCTTTTAAATCTAGCTGTTTGTATGTGAGGTTCTCATGCTCTGATTTGGTATATGACATGGATTTATATAACTCTTTAACATCAAAATAGCATTTAATTATATAGAAAGCAATAAACATGAAAAACGTATTGCAGTAGATAATATACTACTTCCGTAACAACAGGATTAAAAATCCTTTCATTAAAAATACATTAGATCAGTTAATAAATTTGACAGTGGAGTTGAGGACTAGCAATATCGCCCCCCAGTGGCTCATTTGAGTACTCGTTCCATCAGGAATGGAAATTCATCACTTCCCTAACCTCCGTTCATAATGAAGCAGGACTCCACTGTGAGGTGCTAGCTTTAGGGGTGGCTTCAATAACACAGCATGTACTCACTCCTGGAACTTCTGGGTAGAAGCAGAGTGATGTCAGAGCTGAGTGGCAAAGTTTTCGTCAAGATTCAGCCTCCTCTTGGGCAGTTGAATATGGATGGTCTTCATGAAATCAATAAGTTTAAAGTATTTTAACTGCTCACCACTGGTTTATCTTCCAGACTTCACAATTCTGCAGCCAGTAGTTCTCAACGCTGACTGCCCACTGAATCTCAGAGTTTTTTTAAATGCACGTGCCTGGCGGACCATCTCCCTCACCTACAGAAGCTGATTCCTGGGTCTGGACAAAGCCTAGACCTGAGTCGGTTTATTTTGTTTGTAAAGCCCCACACACAGGTGCTCTGGGGCATGGCAGGGCTGGGAAGCACTGGTGCTGCAGCTCCAGGTAACTGGCGGGTGGGAGGAGACGGGGAGAGAAGAGGGAGCCGCCGTGAGGGAAGAGGAGGCCTGGAGGGCGGACACCCAGCTCTGACTTCCTCCCAAGCAGGCATTTCTCCTCCGACCTGCCAAGGGCGCTGACCGAGGGCAGAGAGACCTGGAGTTACTTCAAAGACTTGTTATTACACTTGAAATGTCTTTCTCAGGTCACGTTAGGTGACAGACACCAGGTCGTTTTGGGTATTAGGAAGAGAGGGCCAGTGTACCGACACCTCATAATGATTACTAAGCATTTGTTACCACGGCTTTACAGGGGGCAACACTTGGGGCTTCACAGCATCTCTCAGAGGCAAAACCTCAGTTAAAAATAGGCCTTCTGTGAGGGATCCGGATCAGTGAGTATTTTTCTCTCCATGCCGATGAAGGCGGGATTTCAGGTGCAGAGGCCAAACTGAAGAAAATGCCTTCCACAACCCCCTCTGACAATTTAGCTGTTAAAACTGCCACAGACTTTGCTTAAAAGCAGGAAGTGGAAGATAACAGCTGGGTGATGTATAGCTCTGCCTTCCACCTGGGATAAGAGCTGGGCCAGAGATTTACGATTTAGGAAGATTTCACTCCCATTAGAATATGACAGGGCACCTTCCCCACCCCGATTATAATTCCTGCAATGTTCAACCTCAGCCTGGTCTGGGTCATCTGAATGGCATCCCCAGAGGATGTGCACAGGCAGGTGTCAGGTCGACTCCCAGAGGTGAGCATGAGGAGACAAGGGAGGGCGAGTAGCTGACAGGGCGCCACACCAAGCAGGGGGCTGCAGGCTGTCCTCTCACCCCCAACACTCAGGGGTAGCCTGAGTCCAGGGACCCACACCATCCAACCTGCACATAGAATGCATCAGGTACCTGAGTTATCTTGCTCCTGGAAAAGCCTAGAACACCTGATGTGATTACTTTCTTCCCTCCCTCTCCTTTGTTGTTTTGACTTTCTCAAAGACCTTCCCTATTTTAATTTGCAGCCAACTCTCCACTCAGCTCTCCTACGGCCCCTCACTTCTATTTTTTTACATACTCATCTTCTAATATATATATATTTTAGTGTTTAGTTTATTGTTGGTCTCCCCAACCAGAATGCAAGCTCCCACAGGGCAGTGAGTTCTGTCTGCTTTGCTCCCTGAGGTATCCTCCCGTACCTAGAAGGTGTCTGATAAATGTTTCTTGAATGACTGAACAAACAAAGAGATGAGCATGCATGTATTAGTGTCATAATCCTCTCCTGCTCCAATTTGTTGAACGATGCTCCCCTCTGGGTCTGGCCACCAGGGGCTAAAGCCAGCGTCGAAGGCCACTCTGGCCAAGCCTGCTCCCAGAGCTTGGACTTGGACCCTTCGGAGGAGGTGGGGCTGAGCGGCCAGCAGAGCCTTCAAGCCGAGGTGGGTCTAGTAGGGACAGTGACCTCCAGTGGCCACGAGAGTTCGCGTGTGAACACAGGTGCTTGTTACTTCTACACAGTCATGACCGCATAACGACGTTTTGGTCAGTGATGGACCACGTATATGAGCCTAGGTGTGTAGTAGGTTCGACCATCTAAGTCTGTGCAAGCACAATGATGAAACCACGTGACCATGCATTTCTCAGAACCTGTCCCTGTCGTTCAGCGATGAGTGACTGCATGAGGGAAGGGAGGTGCGATCTGGTTTACTCTGCAGCCGTTTAATTCCATTCCTCATTTCTGTCCTCCTACCTTTTCTCTTAGCCCTCTCTCCTGCCAAAGGAGGCAAAGTCGAAGTTTTTAGAGCTGTAAAGAAACTTCTTTGGATGAAGTAATTTGTCCAACATCTGTCTCTCTCTTAGAGACACACACGCCCCGCCCAGGTGAGAGGGAGCAGAGACTGGAACACAGTAAAATGACATGCAAGGGAAGATGCAGGAGTACTGGGAGACTCCAGGTGGGAAAGGGGGACGGGCCAGTCACCCTCCCCTTCTCCCTCTCCCCACGTGAAGTTTCCCGAGCCAGTATCTACGTTGTTTAAATGGACACGACTATAATGGCAAGAAGGGTAAATGGCACCATTAAGTGCAGATGTGGGTGCTCCAGCAAGGATAACAGAAGAGTCTGCAGGGGGGCAAAAATGAGTCAGAAGAGAACTGGTTGTGACTTACGCCCCTGCCCCTGTCGCACACCCTTTCTGGCTCTTTCTGCCTGAGTGCCCTTGTCCTGGCGGACACCCTGCTTGGGGAGGCTCCTTTCACGATGGCTCGGGCCTGGTCACCCACTGTGGGCCCGAGGAGGCCCCACACATCCCTGCCCACCACGTGTGTGGGTGTAATGGAGCCTTCACCATCTGCTGGCCCCTCTCCTCACTGCTGCCCGCGCAGTCCCACCAGCCTTCCTCCTTCAGACACACAGGCGAGGGGCAGACCCAGGGCCCCACCGTCACACTTCCAGATTCCAGGAAACGCACGTCAAGATCCCCCGAGCAGTCTCCCCAAGCCTCACCTGCTTCTAGCCACCTGGCGGCAGGGATCCAGATCTGACAGCAGAGCTGTCCGAGACACCTGTCCACACTGTGCAAAACACAGACACCCCCCATCCAACTACGAATCCAGAATGGTGAGAAAGTTCCCACAAACAGCAACCATTTGTAGAGGGGAGACTGCCCAACCTTCAGGTCAGCTCCCTCTGCAGAGGGCTTCCCAACAAACTACCCGGAGGGCAGCAGGGGGTTCCAGATCAGGACACTGGGGTACCATCACCCAGGCTTCTATTGCCAATTCTGTCATTTATATTCCAGGTGACAGCAGACAAACTGGCAGGTAGTCAGGTCCATAAATACGTGCTTCAGGCTGAAGGTGCACCCTACTGCCCCCTCCTGTTGTTGCTGCACAAGAGACGCTCCTCCTCTGGGTGTGGCCAGGGAAGCAGGCCCGCTCACTGAAACCCCATGATCACTCCGGGTTGCACAGGGGTCAACGACTACAAAACACACCTCACTCCAGCTGCAGGAAGTTTAAAACCATCTTTTTTCTCTGAAAAGCTGGTGGCATCTCCTATATATCATCCTTTCAGTTTGGCAGCCCTGGTAAAGGAGATGGTTTTCTGTGAATCTGAACCAGAGAGAAGCTAGAAAAAGCTTTCAGTGGAAAAGCATGTAACCAGAAAAGACCACATCCAGGGAAAGCTTCTTCCCTTATGATTTCCCAGTCTTGGCTGTGTCAGAATTACTCGAGGGGCTTTAAAGAATCTTGATGTTCAGACCACACTCCAGACCAGTCAGGCCAGACCCTCTGGAGGGGGGACCAGGCATCAGTATTTTTGTCAGCTCTTTGGGTGATTTCAATCTACTGGTCCAAAGAGATACTATTTGACATTTTAAAATCTCTTCATAGTGAATGTGACCACACCTGCATTATTACAACTATGCATGTATTCACCTTCCAATTCTCTACACTGTAAATTATCCCTACTTTGCCACTTTCCCATCTAAAAGGGAGGCAAAGTCTTTTTCTGGTTAACTAGGTTGTGGATTAAGCAACAAATGGGAAGAAGTATCAAATTCTTTTCTTTGTTGCTGCTGACTTGAGTTAAAAAGAACTCATTCTTCCACTCCTCAGCCATTCCTGTCAGAGACTTGACTGGTGGGTCCTGAACACTCTTTGATCTCTTTCAGACTGGGAAGAAAGCCCTGGGTGGAGAACCTTCATGACTCATCATGTTCATTATGCCAAAGTGACAGGCATCGAGCATCATGAAATTCAACTCTAACACCCTTTCTCAATGTTTAGAAGTTTCTAAACCAGGGTTCCACCCAGTTGCCACAAGACCACTAGCCCCTCTCAGACACACCACCCAGTGTCTCCTGAGCTAAGAGAAGACTCCACATGTGACCGCCTCCTCAGCCAACAAGAGCACTTCACACAGCTCACGTTTACTCCCAGTAGAGAAAGAGAAGAGGTCCTCATCCCAAGGACTGGAGAAAGCAAAGGCAGAGGCATAAACTGCTAAATAAAGTTACTTTTTTTTGCTTTGAAAAATCAATCTAAAAAGTTAACCTATTTGGATACCAAACTGTATCTAAAGTAAAATCTCAGCTCTCTCCCTTAAAAAAACAAACAAACAACATAGAAATGTTAAGAAGGAAATATGCCCAAACAGCAACAAGGGTTCCTTCTGGTGGTGAGATGATGGGTGATTCCTGTGTCCAACCTGTTTTTTCCTACTTCACTCTGCTCACTTTCTAGAATGAGCATTATTCCCTTTAAAATCAGAAAGCAAACATCATAAACTTCCAAAAATTAATCAACTATTTAGAAGCTAAATCTAATAATCATTCAAAAACTCTAAAATTCAACAGAATTAAACCTTCTCAAATTACTTTCTAATTCCAGCGTTAGAAGGAGTCCACCCATAAAGTGTCTGTACTTTCATCTAAGTATTTCAAGGGAGGATTTACTGATTTTCACACTAGATAATGTCGCACTGCTCCAGTTTCAGAAACTCATCAAAAAGAGGATTTTGTCTTTTAAATGTTCACATCTCTGAGGTAAAAGTGTATACTGAATACCAGATATTTCTGGAGGAAAATTGGTCATGTGTATCTCCTGTTACAGAAATCAGTTCACAAGTGTCCGTCAGGCTCCATCTGATGGTCTCAGGTGTCTTCAGCCCAGCCCCTTTGCTGTGTGCATGGTGGTCCCCAGACCTGGCAGCCTTCAAGCACAAGACGGGTCTCATCAAGGGTCCAGACCCTGGGGACTTTCTTTGTGTCCACTGATTCTGGGCCGCTTTAGCTCCGGAGGACTGCCCTGAGGGTCTCCAGGAGTCTCTGAAACATTAACACAGAAGGTTGGCCATGAAGACTTCTTGAAGAGCTGACATTTATAAAACAAATTTTGTGCCCAGACAAGGAACTGAACTGCCTAGGGAGGTCGTATACGGATACAAGGGGAAGGATCTCTGCCAGTGGTTCTCAACGATGAGAGCTTTTGCTTCCCCAGGGACAGTGGGCAATGTCTAGTGATGTTTTAGAATGCCGCGGAGTTGGGGGGAGAGGTACCAGCATCCAAGGATGCTGCTAAACATCCTACAATCACAGGACAGCTCCCACAACAAAGAATCATCCAGCCCAGAATGTCAATGTGCTGAGCTGAGAACCCTGAGCTACACCCTCTCCTGGACCCACCATACCTCACCATGAGGGCTTTCACGGGAAGGTGGCCTCCCTGCTGAGAATAACAGGCAGTCAGTGAGTTCACATGACGGGTCTAGAAAGATGCATCCTCACTTCCTCAGAACTAACTTAAAATTAGGTGGTGTTAATTTCCAAAAGAATGAAACAGAAGATAGTCTATCTTTAATTATATCAAACCAATAACAGCATCACTTACCTGGTTGAATTTCTTCTGTGGAAGGAGTGGAAATTATACCGGTTGGTACAGAATTCGGTGGAGGATCTGTCTTTAAGGGTATTAAGTTTATTCTCCTTGATTAAAAAAAAAAAGAAAGAAATGAGTCCATGGTTCATTAGTGTCACAGGAATTGTTCATGTATATGAAATTTCAAAACTACCCAAAGGAAACATTTAAAATTTTCAGCGGATCATATCATGCAAGGCATTAAATATAATGTTGATGTGCCCACTTATTTAAGTAACTAAGGATTATGTTCATGTACTAGTTAAATTATCACAATTATTATAGTCAATTTAGACCTTACCCAGTCATCCAAGAGTTTCAAAACCTGTGTTTCGTTAATTACCAATGGTATGCTGAACACCCAGCTGGACATAAAAGGCTGTCAGACATGGTTTCTACTATGGAAAGCTCTAGAACATAGATGATGTTTTTTTTGCTGAGGAAGATTGGCCCTGGGCTAACATCCGTGCCCATCTTCCTCCACTTTATATGTGGGACAGCACCACAGCCATGCTGATAAGTGGTGCATAGGTCTGTGCCTGGGATCCGAACCTGGGAACCCCAGGCCACCAAAGTGAAGCGTGTGAACTCAACCACTACGCCACCAGGCCAGCCCCTAGATAATCTTTTTTAAAACCACAATCTTAATTTTCAATAACTATTATTTAAAAAGAAAAAAATTGCAAGAAGCTTGCAAGAAATTAACAGGGGAAAAATTTTAATACCAAAAATATTTCAAAGAACACCTTCCCACTCCCTTCCCCCACCTAAAAACAAATAGAAAAATACAAAAAAAAAAAAAAAAACCCAAAAAACTGCTAGTCTGCAGAAAGAAATCAGAGATTCAAAAAGAGCCAAACACTACACCTAACCCATATGATGGATCTGCCAATAAAGTCATGTGAACACGGCGGAGACCGTGAGAAACGACAGTACTTCTGTCATCTTCCGTCACCCCCACCCTTTCCTGCTGCATCCTCTCCCCAGGCTGCCTCCCACTGTAGATAATCTGGAAGGTTAGGAGGTGGAGGGACTGGTGGAGAAGGCAGTGTGCAGAGTCGGAGGGGACAACTTCCCTCAGTTCCGAGGGAAGGAAACCTGGAGGTAACTGCAGCTGGGTGGCAGAGGACTGTGTTAAGCAGTCCTGTCTGCAGCACCAGCAGGGAACTCAGACATGTTTACAAACCAGACTGATGTGAACAGGAAGAAAACAACTGTGGGATCACCCGGAGACTTATCATCAGACCAGATGTACTGTCACCAAGAGCCAGTATGCTGGATGCAGCAAAACCTCCCTCAAGACGATGCTCCTCGGATTCCTACCTCTTGTGAAGTGCCCGTTACTATTCTGGGCGAGAAAACACAGGTAAAGAATGGGGACATGCTTCTTGCCTGAAAGGGGCTTACACTCTAATAGGGGAATGTGATGTGATATGTTGTGACAGGGAAAAGGGCTGAAGGGACATCCAAATGGGTCTTTCAGGAAGACTCTAGTGTCACCAAGGGGAGCAGAGGTCCAGGGCTTCCCGGAGGAAGGGAAAGACACAGAGCCTCCCAGGGTGGAGTGCGCTCTGGGAACCCGACTTTAGGGTCAGGCTAGAGATTAAGGCACACAGGGCAAAGGAGAGCGAGCAGCCACAGTCCTGGACGGCAGGCTGCAACCAACCCATCCACGTGCCGTGCATACAAGTCGGGACCTTATCTGACAGGTAGGAGGTGGGGACCCACAGAAGTCTCCAAGAAGAGAATTGGCACTCTCAGATTTGAGGTTAAGAACTCTCTCTAGATTCAATGCAATCCCAATCAGAATCCCAATGTCATTCTTCACGGAAATAGAACAAAAAATACTGAAATTCATATGGGGCAACAAAAGACCCCGAATAGCTAAAGCAATCCTGAAAAAAAAGAAGAAAGCTGGAGGCATCACAATCCCTGATTTCAAAATATACTATAGAGCTACAGTAATCAAAACAGAATGGTACTTGTACAAAAATAGACACACAGATCAGTGGAACAGAATTGAAAGCCCAGAAATAAAACCACACACCTATGGACAGCTAATCTTTGACAAAGGAGCAAAGAACATACAAGGGAGAGAGGGAAGTCTCTTCAATAAATGGTGCTGGGAAAATTGGACAGCCACATGCAAAAGAATGAAAGTAGACTATCTCCTATCGCCATATACAAAAATCAATTCAAAATGGATTAAGGACCTGAAAGTGAGACCTGAAACTATAAAACTCCTGGAATAAAATATAGGTAGTACTCTAATTGACACTGGTCATAAAGGGATCCTTTCAGATTCCATGTCTACTCGGACAAGGGAAACATAAGAAAAAATAAACAAGTGGGACTCCATCAGACTACAGAGCTTCTACGAGGCAAATGAAACCAGGATCAAAATGAATAGACAACCCACCAGCTGGGAGAAAATATTCACAAATTGTTTATCCGACAAGGGATTAATCTCTGTAATATATAAAGAACTCATACAACTGGGCAACAAAAAAACAAACAACCCAATCAAAAACTGGGCAGAGGATATGAACAGACATTTTTCCAAGGAAGAGATACAGATGGCCAATAGACACATGAAAAGATGTTCAATACCACTAATCATCAGGGAAATGCAAATCAAAACTACACTGAGATATCACCTGACACCCGTTAGAATGGCTGTAATCACCAAGACAAAAAACAACAAATGTTGGAGAGGTTGTGGAGAAACGGGAACCCTCATTCACTGCTGGTGGGAATGCAAACTGGTGCAGCCTCTATGGAAAACGGTATGGAGATACCTCAAAAAATTAAGAATAGAAGTACCATATGATCCAGCAATACCACTCTTGGGCATCTACCCAACGGACACGAAATCAACCATCACAAGAGGCTTATGCACTCCTATGTTCATTGCAGCATCATTTACTATAGCCAAGAAGTGGAAGCAACCCAAGTGTCCCTCAACTGATGATTGGTTAAAGATGTGGTATATACATACAACGGAATACTACTCAGCCATAAGAAAAGACAGAATTGTCCCATTTGCAACAACATGGATGGACCTGGAGGGTATTATGTTAAGTGAAATAAGCCAGAGAGAGGACAGACACCGCACGATTTCACTCATATGTGGAATATAAATGAACACACGGACAGAGAGAACTGTTTGGTGGTTACCAAGGGGAAGAGGGTGGGGGGTGGGCAGAAAGGGTGAAGGGATGCATCCACATGGCGACGGACAAATAATAATGTACAACTAAAACCCCACAATGTTATAAACTATTAAGACATCAATAAAAAGAAAAAAGGAAGCAAAACAAAGAAAAAAAAAAAAAGAAAAAGAACTCTCTCTAGAAGCAGTACGAGTCCTTGCTGTGGAACTTCACCTATTAAAGGTTGGGGGCTCTCAGTCTGTATTTTGTCTGTCAGTTGCAATAACAATTTCCTCTTCCATCAGAGGTTCTTACCGGGGTGTCGTCTTGCTCCAGGCCTGCAATGTGTTCAGAGTGACCCTCCGGGACGGGTGGGCCTTCACGTTTTGACTGCTAGGCTGCAGGGTCTTCTCCTCTGAAGATCCTGATAAGGAGCTTCTGGTACCAGGAACAGTCGCGGGGGTGTCCTTGGCCACTGTTGGGGCTGGAGACTGTTTCGCCTGAGGTGGGGGTGTACCGGGACTGCTGGGGTCTTGGGTTCTGCTGGTGGGGGTTCCCTCTACCAGTCTGGGTCCTGGCGAAGACCCCTGGGGTGTCTGACTCTTAGTCTTCTTTGCTGTATCAGGAGTTCCCACGCTCAAAACTGGCTTCTCTTTCAAAGGTACTCCAAGTTCATCCTTCTCAAATGTCACGAATGAACAATAACCATCCGTGGAAGAAATGGCCAGGAAGGCCCCATCGCTGGACCTTCGTTCCCAAAACAGGAGAGAAAGTTAGAAACTTTACCAAAATCTACAAGCCACTCCTAACGCTCTCATTACTAGTTAGAAAATGGAAGTTCAAGCAAAATCACCAGCTTTGTTGGAAGGCAGAAGTTCAGGGGAAAAAACACAAGAAAGGCTTGTGTGAGCGCCTCACTTGCACCTTTCCTTCCCCAGCCCCCACTCAATCTTCTAAAGCACCGCAACATCTCTGCACTGTCGTCAGTCACCTGAATAAAGGTGAGATGATTTTCTTTCCAAAATAAAAAGAAAGGGCCGGCCCGGTGGCGCAGCAGTTTAGTTCGCGCTTGGCAGCCCGGGGTTCGCGGGTTCGGATCCCGGGCGCCCGCCGACGCACTGCCTGTCAGCCATGCTGTGGCGGCGTCCCATATAAAGTGGAGGAAGATGGGCACGGATGTTAGCCCAGGGCCAGTCTTCCTCAGCAAAAAGAGGAGGATTGGCAACGGATGTTAGCTCAGGGCTGGTCTTCCTCACAAAAAAAAAAAAGAGAAAATTAAAAGAAGAAAAAAAGCAAGAACTGGATGGGGGTGGGCAGGCCTCGGCTGGAGCTCAGCTAGGCCCAGTGGGCAGTGGCGGCTGAATTGGGACCCGGGGTGCTGAGGACCCCAAGCAGAAAGGCGAGTGCAAGGTGACGCCTCGGGACAGGTATGGTTCTGGGGCCCCTCCCTGTTCTGGGCAGCAGGGGCTCGCATGCGTGGGCTACCCCCTGGGGGGCCTGGCAAGTCCCCAATGACCAGGGAGTCCACGGGGCCGCCCTCAGTGTATGAGAATTAGATGAACCCCACGGGGCACTCTGAACAGCATCAGCACCCACTGTCATTACAACAGGAAGCAGTATTGTGGCAAATTAGAAATGGCTTTCCTCTTCATGTTGATTCCTTTAAAAAAATTGGTAGATAAGGGCCATAAAGCCACCAGTGGTGATGACATGCTTCCTAACCCAAGTGTCTCCTCCAGAGTAACGTGCACTGTACCTCCTCCATCCCCCTTCCCTTGGCACCAGCTGCTCACCAGGAAACGTCACTCAGGGTGTGGTAATGTATATTAGACACGTAACCAAAAGGGAACAGCTGCTGGGTGTCGTACAAGAGCACAGAGTCTTCGGAAGCCACAGCAAAAACCAAGCGGTAGGGCAGGCTCACCAGCTCCACCCCTGGCTCCTGTGAGGGTCTGTCTGCATGGGGAGAGCGGGGACAAAGAAAGGAAAGTAAAACAAGCAAAAGCAGAGTTCCCAAAGGAAATAAATAACAAATTCCCCCCAAAAGCCTTCTCCTAAGGGACATAAATGACATAATTTTACTAAAGACTAGTTTGCTATATGCTTTACAAAAGAATTCAGTTCTATTATTTTATATATGAATAAAGGAGAACCATGCATGAGCCAACGAGGACACAGTGTCATGATCCAAGAATCACAGGCACCCGAGGTCCCAAAAGAAAACAAAAGAAAAGAAGATGTGCGAATGAGGCAAGTCAACCTGAGGGGTTGCTTTCTGATAAGGAAAAATAAGGGTCATGTGGAAATGTTTTATCAAGAGACTTTCTTTTATTTTTTGGTGAAGAAGATTAGCCCTGAGCTAACATCCGTGCCCATCTTCCTCTACTTTATATGTGGGACGCCTGCCACAGCATGGCTTGATAAGCAGTGCATAGGTCCATGCCCAGGATCCGAACATGCGAACCCCAGGCCACTGAAACAGAACATGCAAACTTAACCATTACACCACTGGGCTGGCCCCAAGAGACATTTTAATGTTCTTTCAAGTTAACTATATTTATTCACATAAAGGATTAAAACAGCTTCTGCTTCCAGCCATGGAGTAACAGGGCCTGATGTACCCTCCCACCTGAAACAACTAAAATACCAGGCAAAATATGTGAAACAACATTTTTTAAGACACTGACCATTAGGCAATGAAGGACAGTGATCCCTGAGAAATGGGAAGCAAATGAGCCAAGTCCTACAATTGCCTCAGCTCACTGCCTGGAGTTTCCAGGCCCAGCAAAGGTGGAGGGAACCCAGGCAGCACCCACCAGCCACCCTGAGCTGAGAAGGCGGAGCTGGGAGTCCAGGCAGGCCAAGGTGAGCCCTGCAGCTGGGGCTCACAGGTGGAGGAGCAGGGACGGGAGAGCTGCAGAGCCCTGCAGGGCCCTCTGAGTCTTCAGCTGAGGAAACAACCCGAGGTGGAGCAAGGACTACAGGAAAGAAAGAGCAGTCCCTGAAGCTCACATACAGTCAGAAACAGTGTGTGTTCCCACCAGCCAGAGTGGAAACCTCCCTGTTTCACAGGGCATCGATTAGGGTACTCAGAGGCCTCTGCCTCAATCATGGGGAAATTAGCCCCAGACTAAATGCTGCTGTGATCCTGCCTTACAAACCTTAACAGCAAGACCCACCAGAAGCAAAGGTGTCCAAGTAACTTCACTGCATCCCAGAATAAAGCTCAAGAATATTTGTAAGAATAAAAATACATCCCACATCCACTAAGGTAAAATTCACAATGTCTGGCATCTAATAAAAAATTACCAGGCAAGCAAAGAAGCAGGAAAATATGATGCACAATGAGGAGGAAAAAAAATCAAAGCCAACCTTTTGTACCCAAGGCATTAAAAATTATTACAAAAACTATTCCACGTGTTCCAGAAGCAAAAGGAAAGATGGAGCACGCTAAGTAGAGACACGGAATATATAAGAAGGACCCAAACGGAGCTTCTAGAGAAGAAAACTACAACGTCACAGATGGAAAACACACTGATGGCACCAAAGGCAGATTGCACAGAAGAAGAGATTAGTGAACTCAAAATACAGCTATAGAAGCCATCCAAAATAAAACACTGAGAGGAAAAAAACAAGTAAACAGCATCAGTAAGATGTGGGACACTTCAAATGGCCTAATACATGTGTAGTTGGAGCCCCCCAAAGAGGAGAGAGAGGGGATGACAGGAAAAAATATTTGAAGAAATAATGGCCAAAATTTCCCAAATTTGATGAAAACTATTAGCCCACAGATCTAAGAAGCTCAATGAACCCCAAGCACAAGAAACATGAAGAAAACTACACCAAGTCACATCATAATCAGATTGCTTAAAGCCAGTGATAAAGAGAAAAGTCTTAAAAAGCAGCCAGTGGAAAAAAAAAGTTAAAAAACAAAGAAAAATCCAATTCATACATAATTTTACTGCATAGGAAATCGGTAACGAATGACATTCAACCTGCTTCGGCAGAAAAACAAAACTAGTATTTTTATTCCTTTGAAGTTGCTTTAAGCAAAGAAAGTGTATTCTAGACGACACAGGGGCCGGCCCTGTGGCCCAGTGGTTAAGTTTGACGTGCTTCGCTTCAGTGACCTGGGTTCGGTTCCTGGGTGCAGACCCACACCACTGGGCAGCAGCCATGCTGTAGTGGAGACCCACAGACAAAATAGAGGAAGATCGGCACAGATGTTAGCTCAGGGCGAATCTTCCTCAAGCAAAAAAAAAAAAAAAGGAAAAGATGCATATTTTGGTAACATCAGTCTTTGCTCTAGCTCTTAAGAGTAATAACTAAACTGAACCAAAAGCACATACTCACCTTCTCCACAAGATAAAATCCAAATCACCACCCCCACCTGCTGACCTGACTCAGAGAGAAAACGTAACCAACCACTCTGCTTCCAACATACCTGTTTCCACCCCCGGCCTCAACTCAAAGTAGACCGGACAGCAGCGAACAGCAAGCGTGGCTTTTCCAGGACACGGAAGATGAGCAATAGGCCTGAAAGATGAATTATGGTTTTAGGAAAAGGTATCTTGACTCAACAAAAGCAAAAAGGGTAAACATTTCAAATACGTCTTCAGTTGCATACCTTTTAAGATTTTTCCTGGAGAAAACATATGTTGTATTCGTTACATTTTCACCAGATTCCACACACCCAGCTGGGGAAGCAGGGAAAGGAGGGAGAGGAAGGAAAGGCAGTGTTTTACTAAACAGTTCACCAGCAAAGACCCAAGAGCAATCAAATATTTATAAAATATCTTTCCTGATAGATGTATCCCCTGGACAATGTTTTTGTGCTGCAGGACAAATACAAACATCCCATCAATTACACCAGGTCTACCCGCTTGTCATCTCACCTGAGCGTCACCCCACCTGAGTGTGACCTCACCTGAAGGGCTCAGCCACCCCAGAGCCGCTTCCAGGCCTGGGCAGGAAGAACATAAAGCGGGGAACCCTTGCTACAGAAGACCTTTGAGAATCCAGCCAATTCCTGCTGGTGAAGCGCTGTGATGAGATGCTCCAGCTCTGTCCCTGGATTCCGACCTCCGCTGCCAGCCAAAGGCTGAGACTCGGGTCTTCTGCCATCTGCCTGACAGAGCCAGGCGGCCACCAGGAGACCTAGCCCTCTGCCGAAATCTCCAGCCCTGCAGCAGCTGACTTTGCTCTGGGGAGCAGCCCACATTGAGAGCTATTCCACACTTACCCCAGGAAGCACTTACACCAGGTCAGACCTCGTCACAGACTGACCAGCAAACACAGCTGCTCTTGGGAACATCTCCCTGTTTTATGTTAATATTTCTTGATACATATGCACACATATATAACCTTCCATGTGACCATTTCATATCTACTGGGGAGGGCAGTAGACAGTGTCGGGAGTCTTTCTACCCTCTTCCTGTCTCACCCCATCCTTCCATCCCCAAGTAATCCACTTGAACAAACCATGATGTCACTTCTGTTTCCTCCATGCTCACACAATCATCACAACCAGATATAACTCAATCGCACATACACTTACATGGTGTGATTTTTTTCACTCTCTTTTACAAAATGGGGTATTATTTATACTTTTCCTTGTTTTGCTTTTCTCAGTCAACTACTCATGAAAGTTAACTGGCATAGCACTAGCACATTCTTTTTTTAGTAGCTGCCTAATATTCACTGGTATGAAAATACCATTTCATTCATCCATTCTCTGTTAATGAGTATTGTTTTTGCTTTTTTACAACTACAAACAATGCTTACAATAAACATCCTTGAATATATACTCTTACAAACTATGTTTTCATTTCTTAAGGAACTGAGTCTCAGATGAGGAAGAGATTAGCTGAAGGGTACATGCATTTAATGGTTACCAGACTGCTTTCCAAAAAGGCTATAACAATTCACATTCCCACCAGCAATACCCACATTCTGCACACCCGTTGGCAATAGATATTTTCACTTTTTTCCAGTCTGAAAAGAATAGAGATACCTATTATATGTCACTTTAATTTGTATTTCCCTGACTCTTATTGAGTTTCTGGACCATTTCCCCTGTGAGCTGAACATGTAGATTTGCTCGTCTACAAACTACCTTTTTGTACCTTTCACCCCTTTTTTTCTTCTGGGTTTTCTTCTTTTGTTTTTTTGTTCTTCTTGTCAATTTAGAAGAGCCATCGTATATGATATATATTAGCGCGCTCTCTCATATTGTAAACATTATTTTCCAGTTCTATCATGTGCCTACAGATTTCACTTATTGTATTTTTTGCCATACAAAAGTTCTACATTCAAATAGAGTCGATAGGGCTATCATTTAAGAGCTTCTGGATTTCCCCATCTGGAGAATGTCCTCCTAGATTTTCCTGCAAGAGTTTTACATTTTTACCTTTTATATTTAAGCATTGAATTCACTTGGAATTATTTTTATAAATAAGCTAGAGGTCTAATTTAATTTTCTTCTGGACAGCTGGATATTCTAGAACCATTCACTCAATAATCCATTCTTCCCACTGAAATACCACCCAGGTCATATACTAAATTCCCTTCTGCCCCCAGATCTATTTCAGGATTCTCTGGTCCACGACTCTATGTTTATTCCTATACCAATACTATATTGATTTGATAACAGTAGTGCTATAGTATCTTCTAACATCTAGTCAGGCAAATGCCTGCTCAAGTATTACTCTTATTTTTCATATGTTTTTTGACTATTCTTCAGCATTTATTCTCTTAAACAAAGCTGAGATGTCACCCAATTAAAAAAGAACAACCTCTAGTGGGATTCTAATTGGAAATCAATTAGTATGTTAATTTTTAGAACATAAAGTATCTCTCCATTGTTCAGAACTTGTTTTATAACCTTCAATAAGACCTTCTAGTCTTCTTCATAAAGGCTTTGTGCCTTTCTTATTAAATTTTTTCCCATGTATTCCTATGTTTTGTGGGTTTTGCACTATTATGAATGGAATAATTTTCCTTTTTACATTTCTAAGGACTTATTATAGTGTAGAAGATAAAGATTTTTATGTATTTCACAATATCCTGCCACCTACCGAATTTTTTTTATTCTGATAGTATTTTTTAAATCTCTTGGATTTTCTAGAAACAGAATCCTATCACAAAGTTTTATCTCTTCCAATCTTTGTAATTTCATTTTCTCATTTTCCTGCATTTATTAACATCACAAAGAATAATAGTGATAGCAGACACCCATCTGGTACCCGATTTTAACGGAAAATATTTTTAGAGCTGTCATTTAGTAAAGGATTTGTTACCGAGTTTAGTAAATAACTTAATATACTTATGCAAATACTTATTCGTGGTCCTGAGAACCCCCCCCAGCCAATGTCATTCCCACATGTTCCCAATGTCCTTTCAAAGCCTAACCCACACATGCATGTATGACTCACGCCCTCTTGGGGCCTCCCCCGCCCTGCCTGGCTGGAACAATTCATGGCAAACCAGACCTGTGCCCTTGCATTTGGCCCAGTGCTGGCCCATGTCATCGTCTTCATACACAGGATGGTACCCGAGCCATGGAGAGCGGCGGACATTCTTCTCTGAGACCACCCTGGCAACAGCACTGCCCTGCCTGATCCTGCCTTCCTGCAGACAATGAACCTGTCTTGCCCTTGCTGATTCTGCCGACCTTTCAGATTTGACCACTTCCACAAGTTATTCCAACCACACTTGTCCCTGTGTCTAGATCATGTCACAAGAGGCTGCTTCCTTATTGAGAATAAAAACGATAAAGCCACTTTAGCTTAAGCTATGACCTCCATATACATGCTTAGTGAAAAAGTATTCATTAACCTTTTTTAAAAGTTAAATTTATCTAAGAGGAAATGTCTATCACTCTAGTTTAGTGGCTCCCAAACCTGTCTGCTCATTCGAATCACATGGGAATCTTTTCCGAAACTCAGGCCACACACACCCCAAACCAATCAAACCAAAACTTCTGGGGGTGGGCCACAGGTAGCAGTATTTTCTGAAGCTCTCCTGGAGGTGTCAGTGTGTGGACAAGTTGGGGACTACTGCTCTAATCAGAATGCACTGAGCTGAGAAGCAGCATCACAACATTGGGAGCAGAAATATCACCACCACTGCCATCATGCCCTTAAATCAATCAAAAGCTTTGGTAAACACACCTGGTGTGAGGAGCAAAGAGCCATCAGGAGTAAAACTCAGTCGACGAAAGAATGACTTCATGCTGTCATCGTGAAACATCCGGTAACTTCTTGCCTGTGGCACACAAAGCTTAAACGTTATTCCAAATCTTTACATTCACAATAAAGGACTGCCAATTCCTACACTTTTTTCTTTACATATTGTCGTTTATTACTGACATAAAAAATGAAACGGAAGCATATTACAAATCTAATAGTCACACAAGACTGAAAGAGTAATCATTCATGAACTGATCACCCATTTTTGTTAAGGAAAGCTATAAGCGTGTACGTGTTTATGTATATGTGTTTGTGTGGTTCCACAATTAGTTTAAAAAAAACCCTCTGTAAGAACACATACAACACTGTCCTCAGTGGTTTGTCTGGGAAGGAGACTGGGAGAAAACAGGAAGATGACTGTGAGCCCTCTGCTTGTTATCTGTGCTTGTACATTTAGAATTTCCAATTGCATGAACGCTTTTTAAAAAGAAAACAGTCAATTATTAAACTGGCAATCGTATCATCTTTTCAAACATTTCTTGAATACCTACGTGGAATCATTCACTGACACTTTATAAACATTAGGCATTTGATTCTCAAGAGCCCCAGGAACCAGGCATTACTCTCCTTACTTGATGCATCTGGTGGTTCTGCATCAGCTGGCTCACGGCCCACACTGCCTCAACCTGCTGCCCCAAGACTGGAATCGCACCACATCCGTTTTTTGTTCCAGTAACCAACTTGCTCCCTTTCACCTAAGTGCCTGCCTCAGCAGTCTTGATTCCTCTAGGACCAGGGTCCTATTTTCATTTGCCAGTTCTTTCAAAGGTCAAAATCCTTCCTATTCCTGAATACCAGCCCAATGCCTGGCTCTCTGCTGTCTGCTACCAGAGTTCTCTATCTACCTGCCAAGATGGTGTACTGCCTGTGGCCAGACGATCCCATGCTCGACCCACCTGCCTTCCTGTTGCCTAGTGCTGGCATCCTCCTAGGTCACCAGTGCTCAACCCTCGCTGCACCTCAGAATCCGAGAGGCCGACCTCAAGTCAAGTGATCGCATCTCTAGGGTGGGGCCCAAGCACCCATATTTTTTAATGCTTCTCAGGTGACTGCACAGTGCAGCCAGAGTTGGAAACCACTATCCTCCATCATCAGCTCTCCCCGGGCCCCTACATGTCCCATTTCCAGACAGAGCAACCCACCACACTAACGAGCCTTGACTGTCCAAGAGGAAGTCTTATTGTGGTTCAGGTGTCAGGTCCTTGAGACCAGTGATTTGGCTGCAAGATACGGAGGAGCTCACGACTCCCTAAGTCTCAACTAAAGTACTGCTAAAATGGAATGTCAAAATATTGTATACCTCTCCTTCAGCCCCTATTCCAGACAGCATCTTTGAAACATTAAAAGCCACACGCTTCTTCTGTGTGCTGTACACCCTCAGGATCCTAAATAAAGAAGAAAAGTCTGATTTATCTCTTCTAGTAAATGAATTATGTTTCACGTAGAAACAATGCATTACCAAAACTGAAGATCGCTTAAACATTCTCGGCCTGCAGAACCATTTACCAATGACTTTCACACTTAACTAATTATGACAGAAGCAAGTGTTAACAACCTAAAGGATATCACTAATGAAGTGGGGAAACGTGTCGTCATTTCATTTTCTACTGACTGTTTCTACTTCTCAAGTAAGATGTACTTTAGGCCTGGCCTAATTTTTCAGGTCTTGGACATTCGGCCCAGTGGCAATTTGTTTATTTTGTGTTAAACGGTCTTAGGAATCTGCGAGAGTGAAGAAAACCCCAGCTGGTAAACTTGGTTGTTGGTAATTCAAACCATTCCCATTGGTGTCAGATTGTTTCCCTCCTAATTGCCTGATTAAAACACATATATCAGAATATAAATGACATTTGGAATATAACAGGAGATTCTATCAAAAATAAACTAACTCTTCCACATTGCTTTCATTCCAGGGCCATGTGAAACTTGCTATAATTAAAAGTAGTTGAATAAATATTCAAAAGGACTATTTTGACTGATGAGTAACATGTCCGGCACCTCTGATTTATTTTTTTTAATTCTTTGTTCTAAGAACACAATTAAATGCAATTATACCAGTAAACACAGCAATAAGACCTGCCTTCAAAAAGGACAAAATATTTTACTTTTATATTAGTTTAAATGGAGTCATTAAAATCACTGTAGTAGTAAACTGTAATCAAAAAATGAAATAAACAGTCCAAACCTACCACTAAGTACCTCTT
The DNA here is from genome assembly GCA_031878705.1 of Tapirus indicus. NCBI lineage: Eukaryota > Metazoa > Chordata > Mammalia > Perissodactyla > Tapiridae > Tapirus > Tapirus indicus. The sequence continues at coordinate 32,776,075 of CM062936.1, read as the reverse complement.
CTTGCTTACGTCATATTTATAAAAGATTTTTTCCTTAAAAGTCACCTTTGAAATTCAAATGTAATTCAAAGCTCTTTCTGCATGCATTCACCCATTCAATCAAGATTCACTAAGTACTAACTTTGTGTAAGGCACTTGCCCTAATTAGTTTCCAAGTTCTTATTATGTTGTAAGAATAACAGTAAAACAAAATGCTTGATATGAAAACAAGAACAAAAGAATCAAAGCTAGACTATGGTTTATATTGGGTAAGTTATGATAGAAATACCTCTGCAGGAAAATGTCAAGCAAATAGAGATGAAGACAACTTGTCAAATACTAACGTACCTGTCACAGCTCAGGGTAGCAACATACTGGCCCAAAGGATCCCAGGTTACCCCTTGCACATAACTTTTATGTTCATTAAAAATTGAGATCTTTTGTCCTACAAATAAAGCATACAACAGCATTACCAAAACCTACTCAAGCACAAAGAGTATTAACTACAGTGTAAACATAATTCCTTTTCTACCATTCCAGCATTCCGCAGGCAGTAATTGAGGGACTCTGTACCCAACTCTGTGTCAGGCTCTGGGCACACAAAGATGACTTCACACAGCCCCCAGTCCCAAGGAGCTCACAGCTTAGTGGGAGAGAGAGACCCATCAGCAGGCAAGCACGCTGCAACACGATACAGAGGAGGAGGGGCAGGTAACAAAGCAGCGGGTGAGCTCTGAGTCCAGTTCTCCAGGTCAGGCAGGATGAGGCGGGTCAACGAAGGGGAGAAGGTATTCTAAGCAAATCCACGGGGTAAAGGACAGCTTGGGCATATGGAGCAATGGTAGCCACTGAGAACTGCTAGTGGGAAGGCAGAAGGCCAAGGATGGCAAGACAAGGAGGAAAGGAGGGATGTGACTGAGACCCTGTGTACAAGGAAAAGGCTCTGGGTATTCAAGGTGTGGGCCAAGAGGAACACGCTTCAGCAAAACCCTACGCTGGGAAGTGATCTGCATTGTAAAGATGAAACTGAGGTTTCCCAAAGAGCACAGAAAGTGTTACCAGTTAGGAGGTGGTATAGACCAGGGGAGAGATGAAGGCCTGGCCCAGAGCAATGCTAACAGGGATGGAAAAGGGACTTTGGGGGAAATATTTAGATGAAACCAGTAGCACAAAAGATTACCTGGGTAAAAAGAGGAGGGAGTTAGGAAGCCTTGGCCATTCTCAGAAAACCAAAACCCTCTTCTCTGAGAGTGGTCTACACTCCCTCACTCTCTCCCAACTTTCTCACCTTCCATTCACTCAACCTGCTGCCTTCAGTCCCCACCGCCTGCGAAAGCTGCCAGTGGCCTAGAGACGGAAAAGGCAATGCACGTGTGCCAGGCTAGCTTCCCTGCCCCTCTGCTCCACTTGATGCCACTCCTCTCCTTCAAACTCTCCTCAGGGAGTCTGCTGAGGTTAAGGTGGCTAGGGTTAAGGAGGGTTTGGTGGACCTGTGGAGGTTTGCGGGAATCACTGAAAGAACACGAGGAGGGTCTGACCTCACAAGTGAAAGGCAGTGGGGGGCACTGAGACCCCACCTGAGGTTGGTGAGGATGAATTTGTAGTGGCCCAGTCTGCAGGGCGGTGGGTTTTTAACCAGCTGTGCTCAGCCCAGGACCAAACTAAAAGGTGCATTAAAACCCTGGTCCTGGGGTGGGGTTTGTCTTGGTGGGTAAGATAGAAGAACAGGGTCCCGGGGAACTGACTAGGTTAATAAACGATCACCTTGGGGAACAAGCTGGATAGAGGAAATAATAGAGGCCAGAAGAGGCTGACAGACCAGGAAACAGGGGGCTCAGGGGACCTGAAGGCTCTAGGAAGAAAAAGAGGAGGAAGTAAAGGTGTTGAGAGAACTGAAGGAGATGGTTCTGGTGGGAGAGCAGGACACTTGACTTAAGATGTCATTGACAGAGCAGTTAAAATGACAGAATTCTTCAAAGAAGCCCAGCTAAAAGAACGGCGGACTGACCGACACGACAACTTTGGATTAAGAAAAGTTCTTTTTAAAAGGGCTGCCTTGATGATGACTCAAACTTTGAAGGAATTAAGGTGATGGGCACTAGAAGGAATCACAACATGTGAAATTCCTTCAATAAAAATTTATTGACTTTAAATAATTTTGCCTATGTTACACATAATTTTAAAAAATCCATTTACAAAAAAAAGACAGAGATGTAAGATGTGACCTTGATTTCCACACTCCCTACCAAAACTGCTCCTCCCCACCACGTCCCTAATCTCAGGAAATGGCACCAATATTCACCTGGTTATCAAAAAGCTTGGCGTTATGACCAATGCATCACCATCCTATCAGCTTTTTCTTCAAATTATATCCTAGCCAAACCCTGTCTCGCCCCTTTCATCACTAGCTCCCTAGCCCAGGCCATTATCACCTCTCTCCTGAACTACTTCTAGACCACTAGCAGGTTCCCTAGCTATCTCGTGTTCTCCTAGGATCGACTTGCCAAGTGCCATCTAGAGACATCTTTTAAAAACATAAATAAAACCATGTTACTCTACTGCTCAAAACCCTTCCGCAGCATGCTGTCACACTTCAGATACAATCTAAGAACCTTCCCATGGCCTACCATGCCCTGTGGCCCAGCCCCACTCCCCAACCTCAGTGCACCCTTCCTCCACCTTATGGACTCCATCCCCTTCCTGTTCCTTGAAAGCAACAAGCAACTCACACCGCAGGGCCTCTGCACTTGCTGTTCCCACAGGCCTGGAATGCACACGTGTCTGTTCAATTGCCACGTGCTCAGAGAAGCCTTCCCTAAGCACCCTGTCACTCTCCGACCTTTCAACCCCTTCATAGCACCTACCACTACCTGACTTGATTACACCTGCATATTTGTCTGACAGCCCACTAGAATGTAGCCATTTTGTTCGTGTTTTGTTTCCAGCAATAGTGCCCAGCGTGACGGCAACGTTCAAAGCCATTATAACTGGCTTCAGGGAGGTGTTGGATGGACTGTCCACACGACGCTGAGATTATCCAGGACAATGACCAGATTTGGGGTAGAGAGGAAGACAGTGACACTGGTCCTCCATTTTGCTGAACGTTGGGACTGATTAGAAAGAGTGTGACAGAGATGAGGCAAGAGAGAGGATGGTGTAGCTGGATGGCATGGAACTAAGCACAACAGAGACTTTTTACAGAGCGGATGAAAAGTGGACGGATGCAGTGCTGCAGGGGCAGGGAACGCCACTCCACCCCTGGACTCCCTGCCAGGGCACTCAGGGTGTGGGACAATCAGCAGCCTGCACATCAGAGCAGAGGAGAGGAAGGGGTTCGGGAGAAAACATCAAGCTTGAGTAAAGGACACAGGGTTGGTCAGGTATTAGCCACTACTGGCTTTTGGCATTTCACTGCTGTTTTTATATTACAACTTCTCACATGTCTACTCTCTCCCCAACTAGAGAACAGGTTCTTTAAAACCTGCAAAATGTCCTTGGCTTTCCTTCATCTCCTAAAATGGAAACCTGATCCTACCTACCCCATCAATGAGCACGCGATGTTCCGTTCATTATAATGACTTGCTAATCTTCCCCAGATCCTAAGCTCCACGAAGGCAGGGATCAGCCCTGTCCCCCTCATGTCTGCAACCCCAGGATGTGGGATTTACCTTGCTTCAGCACCACTAACTCACGACACCACTGCTAAGCCTCATACATTTTGATTGGGGCCCTAAAAACCGAGCTGGATCCACGGCATACGAGGCTAATCCCCAACCCGCTGAGTCAGACGCCTACTTTAGTTCACTAAAGAAACTCTTCTTGTTGCCTTTAAAGGTAAAGCAGGTTAGCCTTTTTAGACACTTAGAATATTCCTTCCCTGGATAATAACAAAAACATATCAGCTACCTTTACTGACGTCCCAAATGATGGCTGTGTTATCCACAGAGGCAGAAGCCATTAAATTCCCGTCAGTTGCCCAGCAAATGTCATATACATCTTCTAAGTGGCCCCTAGAATCCAAAGAGGAAAAAGAGGAGAAAAAGCAATTCTTGTCTCAGGAGAGAAAAATGATCAAAAATTTAAAGGCAAACTCAGGGACCATACATTAGAATGAGATTCTAGAAATTTCCACTGGAACTGTATTGGCTATAGTTATAATCTACCACCTTCAAGGATATTTGTATCTATAAAAGTGATTCAATTTTACTAAAAAAACTTTTATTTAAAAAAATAAACTAAGAAAATTTATCTTAATCATCTTTTTATCTTTTTTTTTTTGGTGAGGAAGACCAGCCCTGAGCTAACATCCGTTGCTAATCCTCCTCTTTTTGCTGAGGAAGACTGGCCCTGGGCTAACATCCGTGCCCATCTTCCTCCACTTTATATGGGACGCCGCCGCGGCATGGCTGACAGGCAGTGCGTCGGCGGGCGCCCAGGATCCGAACCAGCGAACCCCGGGCTGCCAAGCACGGACGAAACCGCTGCGCCACCGGGCGGCCCCTCATCTTTTTATCTTTTAAAATTCTTCTCTTCTTTCTATCTTGCATAAGTAAAAGTTTTAAGTCAGATGTAAAAGTCAAAATGCACTCAGATCATAAAGATGAATCAGTCCCGTGGCCCCTCCCCCCGTTACCTGAGGGTTTTTACGACAGTCCAATTCTCCTTATTCAGTTGAGCCTCGTCCTCGTCCTGAAAAGCTACCTGTTCTGGCTCCTTGTTATCATTCACCTTCCACAACAGAATGACAGCATCTGCGGAGCGATTCAGTTAAAGACGAGCCATGCTTTACTGCATGTTCCTTCAATTCTGGAATTTTAGACTACTGAACAATATTTACGTTGTTCAATAGACACCACGGCCACGATGATTTACTTCTAAGAATTTGGACAGGAAAAATAAGTTTGCCTTTGGATTAAAACAAAATCAAACTCATACCAGGTCAGAGCTATGCAGTCACCTCCAACAGAAAGGTCCCAGGCCAGCCACTGCGAAGTGACTGACTACATTAACGAATCTAAAGGCATAATCTATAAATGGCTAAAGAGGAAAAAAATCAACAAAGAGCCACCAACACAAGGGCTGGCAAATCGTTCCTAGCTGTGTAACCTTCAGCAAGTCACTTAAGGTCTTGATGTCTCAGTCTCCTCACCCGTGAAATGGGGCTAATAACAGTATACTATCTCATAGGGTTGTTGTAAGGATTAAATGAGTTAATATGCATAAAGTACTTACAACACAATGCCTGGCACATGGGAAGCCCACAGATGTGTTAGCTATTAATATCATGTATGCAATAGATACCTTAGCCTGATGTCATCGATTGTTTGAGTCCTCTAACTTCCCACTCACCATAAAACCCATACTCCCCACTCACTCAGTGACTCCACACTCACCATAAAACCTTCTGACCATGACTTGGCTTCCCTTTGAGGAATGCCCACAGAAGAGTGAATGAGCCCACTACAGGGACACGTGCATTCTCACTCTAAGTTAACTGGGATCCTGGTTGTGTACCTTAGACAGGGAGCTTGGGTGAGACAAGATTAGCCCCGACAGATGGACACTCTCCACGTGCTGACGAACAGGAGGTTTCTGGACCTCCAAGGCCGAAACACTTTGCAAAATGAGGGCTGCCCTATGCAACCTCGCAGGAGACAGCCTGCCAGCATCCCCCAGGTGATGTTCTCACCACACACACAAACACACAAACATACACACACACACTATGGACATCGTGGCACTGAATTCAACCAGGTCTCTTTTCCTCCTGCAAACTTTCTGATTTATTTTGTGCTAACTTCTAGACTGTTCTAATATTAAAACATGGTAAAAAGATTTACTTTTTCTATATAGTTTTATGCCATTTAAGCACAAGCAGAAAATATGAATCAATCTACTCCCACCAAACAAATACAATTTATATGACCATGTAGACGATACTCCCTAAGCCAAATAATTAATTAATTACACAGAGACAGGGAACGGACTGTGATCACTACAGACACTAAACTAACAATCACACAAGGCCAGGACAGTTGCCTTGGGACTCTGAAACAAGGGCAAGCACCTTCCTACTTGTCTCCAAACGGCCCAGTGGGAGCAAGTGGGAAAGGGGCCCCTTTCAAACAAGTCCTCAGTTTAAGCTTGCTGTCCTCCACCCCCTCACACTTCCTCGAACATGATTTATAAATTATCTAAATGATAGATTGAGAGGGTCAAGCAACCTCTAAAATAAAAAAGCATATCCAGCTCAAATCTCACTATTTAACAGGAAACACATAGGTACCTGGTTTCTCAAGAATTCTGTACAGTACAATACTCACCATCTCCTCCTGATGCTAAAATTTCCCCATTTGGAGAAAAACGCACGACATTGACGGCTTTGGTATGGCGAGCAAGATTGGACAAAAATTCTACAATGGCCTTTCCATCTGGTCCTTTCTCTACCTTCCAGATCTGTTGGTACCAAAACATTCAGAGAAACATATAGTGAGAACCTACCATACTGTACATACTAAAACAATACTATGCTTATTTTCAGGAAGAAAATTTAGTTTTCTTTTGAAACGTAAAATGAAGGAACTTCTACCTGAAACATAAACCAATAGTCCCATTGCCTGTGTCCTCCCTCCTACTTCTTTCTAGTGCATATTGTTCCCCAATCAGAACCTGGCTCAGGATTCTAAAATAATGGGCATCCAGTTACATCAATCTAGGGAACACTACCCAGCAGAGAAAGCTGCTCTCTTTTGCTTTCATTGTTCACTCAAGGCCCTGAGAATTTATCCCTCTGGGCTAGATAAGGAAGTAGTGTGAGTTTGTTGACATTAGTTCAATTGTGCTTCCCTGTGCCTTTCTATCCCCGCCCCATTTACCCGAACAGCGGTGTCTACCCCTGCGGACGCCAGTCTGTGGATCCTCCCGGCCGTGCCATGCTGGAAGTCCAGGCTGTACACCGGCTCCTTGTTGTGCCAGGCGATTTCGCAAGTGATGACTTTCATCCTCCTGCGTCTTGAAGGGGCAAAAAAAATTCCTCCGGCACCGTTTTTTCCCAAAGACATAGGAAAGCTGAAAATCGTTGGTAATGAATTGACTATTATAGCAGGAAAGGTTTATTGAACGCTTATTATGAGCCAGGCACCCTACGAGCCAAAGTACACGCTGTATTGGGAAAGGATGTTAATTCTGATCTCTAACGTTAACACCATGCAAGGTCCACCTAAAATGCTTCGCTGAGCCACGGCTGTTAGGTTTAGTCTCCTGCTACATCCGGAAAACCAAAATGGAACACCCAGGCAGAGACCAAGGGGCCGCCCGGCTGCTCGACCGCCCCGGCGCGCCTGGAGAGGCAAGAGCCCGGTCGCCCGGGGGAGGGGTCTGCCCGGAGGACAGGACTGCCCGAGGGAGGAGGAGGCTGCAGGAGGAGGGGGCTGCCCGGAGGAGGGGGCCGCCCCAGGGAGGAGGCCGCAGGGATTGGAGGCCGCGGCCGCGGGAGACCCCCTCCTTCCCAGAGGCGGGGCCGCCCGCGGCAAGGGGCCGCCAGGAGGAGGCTGCCCAGGCGAGGGGACCCCCCCTTCCCAGACCGCACGGCACGGGGCGCTCAGCCCGGGAAGCCGAGACCGAGCCTGGCGGGAGGAGGGCCGCGCGGGGCTGGGGCCTGGGCGGGTACCGGCCGCCCGAACGCGCGCTCCTCCGGAGCTATCCCGGGTCCCCGCGGCCCGCCCTCAGGGAGAGCCTCTCGCCCTCGCCCGGCGGGGCCGGGAGACCCGCGGGGACGCCGGAGGCAGCGCAGAGGAAGCCGTACCTGCAGGGTCGCGGTCAATCAGCGGCGCCGCCACCTCCCGCCGCCGCGCGCGCCGCTTCCCGCGCGTTGCAGGCCCCGCCTCCGTCTGGGCGGGGCTCCGCGAAAGCTCCGCCTCCGAGTGGGCGGAGCTACAGGGCGACCCGCCCTGGGCTCAGAGGGTGGTCCAGCGCCGGTGAGTCGCTGGAATCTGGGCTGGCGTCTGCCGGTTCTCCAGTTCCCTGCCGGACCCACACACGAGTGGAAGAATGGATGAGTTCATTGATCCTTTCGTTCAATCACGTCTTCCCTTGTCGATTCATTTTTGTAGGAAACATTTACTGAGCATGTGCTGTATGCTGGACCCTAGGCCAGCGCTGGTTATACAGCGGAGAGCGAAGCTTCCTCAGATTTACCCTCAGGGACTTGACAGTCCCGGAAAAGGGAAAGAAGAGCCGTCCTATAGAACAGGTTGGGAAGGCTGTAACTCTTGAGACCTGACCAAGATTACCAAGTCTTTCACTGGTGCAGCGAATATTTGAGAGCTGTAAGCTGTACCAGGCCCTGTCTTGGTCTCTGGAGTTTCAAATATCAATAAAACAGAGACTGTCTTCGAGCCTCCTGTAGTCATGCACACAAATAATTACAATAAAAAAATAAAGTGAAAAGGAGCGTGAAAGGAACAGTGTGTTCTTACAGTTCTGAGGATGTTTTTTTTTTTAGATTTTTTTTTTTTTTTTTTTTTTTGTGGGGAAGGCCAGCCCTGAGCTAACATCCGTTGCCAATCCTCCCCTTTTTGCTGAGGAACACCGGCCCTGAGCTAACATCCGCGCCCATCTTCCTCCACTTTATATGGGACGCCGCCACGGCATGGCTGACGAGCAGTGCATCGGCGGGCGCCCGGGATCCGAACTCACGAACCCCGGGCTGCCAAGCGCGGACTAAACCGCTGCGCCACCGGGTGGCCCCCTTTTTTTTTTATTTATTTATTTTTTGTGTGTGAGGAATACCAGCCCTGAGCTAACATCCATTGCTAATCCTCCTCCCTTTGCCGAGGAAGACCAGCCCTGGGCCAACATCTGTGCCCATCCTCCTCCAGTTTATATGGGACACCGCCACAGCATGGCCGACAGGCAGCGCGTCGGCAGGCGCCCGGGATCCGAACCTGCGAACCCTGGGCTGCCAAGCGCGGACTAAACCGCTGCGCCACCGCTCAAAGGAAGTTTGAAGAGAAGGGGGCATTTAAAATGGGCCTTGGATGATAGTTTTGGATAAACAGCTTTGGGAAATGGGGATTCAAGCTAAAGAAACTCACAGTTGACAATAGAAGCACAAAGGGGGAGCAGGGGGCGGGCAATGACCCGGAAGCCTTTGGACGTGAATGAGCAGGTCATATGGACATGTGTGTTTCAAAGGCAGTTTCAACTCCCATTCTAAATTAACTGGAATCCTGGTGGCACGCATTAGTCTGGGAGCTTGGCTGAGATGAGATTGGCCCTGACAGATGGACACTCTCCTTGTACTAACAGCAGGTTTCTGGGCCTTCAAGGCCGAGGGACTGCAAAACGAGTGTTGCCCTGTACAACCTTGAAGACAGCCTGCCAGCCCGCCCCTGATGACTCTCCCGCCCCGGTTTCCCTCTTCTCTCTGTCTGTAGGCATCATGGCAGTAAACTCAACCAGGTTTCTTCCTCCTTTTGCCAAACAAAAGTTGACATTTCTGTTTTTTATATATTGGCTTCTAGAACATTTTGGATAGTTCAAAGCTATTGGGATTATTCAGTACCTGGATTGCTTACATTATACCTCAATTAGGGTGTGGTTACCAACACTTTTTAAAAACAGAATTTAACATTTTAAAGTGAAGTCATAAATCAGAAGGCAGAAATGGATGTAGCAGGCCTTTTGAAATGGGATAATTTTCCATATGGAATAATTTATCCTAGAATTTATTTCTAGAAGGGCAAGAAACAAATACGTTGGGATGCATAGCTTTTACTTGATAAAAGGAACATATGGATTCACCTGAGGAGCCAACTCTTCCTGGCATTTTTAGGAAAAAGAATTGACATGGATTCTTATATAAATGCTGGTTGATGCTTTTAGCCAGTCTTATGAAAGGTATAGAAATTGTCTACAAATAGATGTCTCATGTTGATAAGAATAACTGGAAGCTCCTTAAGGCTGGTTTCTGTGGGAAGCTAGGATAATGTAATCCAGATATGTAGCTTTTAGATGTTCTCTTAAAACACAGCTAGGATTTAGAGAGCTTGAACTGGGAATGGCTAGTATGGACTGTAGATAATCTGGCTGTTTCAAAAGTACAGATTCCTGGCCCCACCCAGGCCCACTAATTCAGAATATCCAGCAGGAGGGCCCAGGGCCCTGCATTTTCACAAGCTCCCATGTGAGTCTGATAATCAGTCTGGTTTGGAAAGCCAGGGTTCAATGTGTCTCATAACCAGCAGATTTCTCCAAATTTCTGACAAATGCTGTCAATTCACAAATGAATCCTCTGACTATTTCCTGAAGTGCCAGGATTCTAGACTGTGGATGGGGCACATGCTTAGGTACTAAATATACATGAAGGAGTTGGCTTTCTTGATGAAAATTTTTGGGACCTGACATCAATACCTGCCTGATGAGCCATCACACACAGGAGATGGTGTCCCAAAGTGGGGCCCTGGGCGGGGCCAAATGTTTTCTCAAAAAAAGAAAGAAGAGACCTCAGAGTTTTGCACCAGGCTGGACTAAACTTCTACTGCAACCGATTCCAACTACATGTCTCAACAATCACCCAACTTCAGTTTGGGCCCCCAGCATTGATTTTAGCAGAACTGCATCACTAAGGGGACCAATGTTATCTGGTCTCCCAAGAACTTTATCATGAAAATTAATATAAAAGAAATAAATTTTAAATTGGCTTCAAAAACAGATTTCTCTGAATCCACTTTACTATGATTTTCTATTCTTTTTTTTTTCCTTTGGTGAGGAAGATTGGCCCTGAGCTAGTATCTGTTGCCAATCTTCCTCTTTTTTCCTTGAGGAAGACTGCCCCTGAGCTAACATCCATGGCCATCTTCCTCTATTTTGTATATGGGACGCCACCACAGCATGGCTTGCCAAGCAGTATGTAGGTCCGCAGCTAGAATCCGAACCCACGAAGCCACTGAAGCAGAGCGCCCGAACTTAACCACTATGCCACCAGGCCAACCCCCGATTTCCTTTTCTAAGTGTGAAAACTCTGGAATAAAATTCTGAAGTCAGAATATGTACTAATAAAACATTATTAAAGAATAGGAAATAGGAATGACGAAAAACCTAATAGCAGAAATTGAAAGTTCAATACAGGGTTGGAAAAAGAAGTTGAGCAAATTTTATCAGAATAAAAAGACAGGAAAAATAGGAGAAAAGGACAGTTAGAAATCAGCACAGGAGAATGCACAGGACTTCTGGCACACTGCTGGTGGAAGTATAAAATGATACAAATTGCTATAGACTGAATGTTTGTGTCCCCCTAAAATTCATATGTTAATGGCTCATCGCCAGTGTGATGGTATTTAGAGGTGGGGGCTTAGGGAGGTAATTAGGTTTGGATGAGGTCATAGGGGTGGAGCCCCCCATCATGGGATTGGTTTTCTTATATAAGAGGATAAAGACTTATATAAGAAGTCCTTATATAAGAGGATATAGTGAGAAGACAGCCATCTGCAAACCAGGAAGAGTGCCCTCACCAGACACCCGATCTGCTGGTGTCTTGATCCTGGACTTCCTATCCTCCAGAACTGTGAGAAATAAATGTTATTTAAGCCACCCAGTCTATGGTACTTTTGTTATAGCAGCCTGAACTAAGACAAATACTTTAGGAAACTGCTCAGTAGTTTCTACAAAAGTCAAAGATATGCCTTCTCTATGATCCAGCAATTCCACTCCTTGGTATATATGTCAGAAAAATGAAATCAAATTTGCATGAGAATGTTTATAGCAGCTTTATTCATAATAGCCCAAATTAGAAAGAATCCAAATATCCATCAATAGAAGAAAAGGAAACCAAACTGTGCCAAGTTCATACAATGGAATTCTATTCAGTCAGCAATCAAAAAGAAATACTGACAAAAGCAACAGCATGGATTAAGAAGCATTATGATAAGCAAAGGAAGGAATTATTTCAAGTGATCGGCAAACACAGAAATGTGATAATATCCCAAAGAAAGCTTAAACTTTCTCAGTCATCCTATGGCTAAAGTGATATTGATATTGTTACATATGTATATACATACATAAGTGTTTATCTATATATTGGGAAAAGCAAATAAATAATTATATTTTGGGGTTAGAAACCAAGATTTCCAGCAAAAAAGACTAGAAATCTAGAAATATAAAATCTAAGAAAATAAGTAAAATCTCTAAAATTGGCAATATTGGTATATAGTCAATATATATTTTCTCTTAAAAAGAAGGGGGTTTCCTAACACAGTCCACTAAAAAAGCCTAGAAGAAATGCCCAAACAAGAAGCAATGACTATATCTGTGCCTAGATTATGGGCTCTAAATAGCATGCCCCATGAAAAGAACCAGAGCTCCAAGGTCTAGAACAGGAAATCTATTAGATGAGCCTGAAACACCTATTATACCAGAAAGCAACAAAATGATCAAAGAAAACTAGGATTACGTAACAAGGACATAGGAAGCAATCTGAACAGAATTTAGGTCAAAGTGAGACAATTTAACATTGAGAAATTGCCACAATGGATCGCAACACTTAAATGTTAAAATTCGTAAGTTCATAATGATATTAACAACAACAGTAACAAAAACCTCATTGGTTACCTTTGGAAGATATTTGGGAAACAAGTTATGAGTCGAACATTTATACTGCCTATTCTATATGAACCGTACCTCAGAATAACTAAATAGGTTTTCTCTATAGATTTCCCAATTCAAAAGGAATGATGAAATTTGAGTATCACCATTTCACAACTTCTAATAAAATAATGGATCTAGGTGTGATTATTAATGGGTGTTAAAATCATTATGTAAAAGACTGATAGGGAGCTTTATAAAGAATGGATTAGGATGACAACACCTAAACTCACCGATTAATCTTTATAACAAAAAGAGACAAATATGCATGATGGACCTCTTGATGTGATGCAATAGAACATGGTACCCACCTGAGAATTCTTCTTCCAAAAAAAGAAAGAACTTAAATCTGATTAACTCGGTACATCTAAATACCAGTTTACAGGAAATACGAGAGGTATTTTTTTAAAACTAATGATACCAAAATGAGGGAAATTCTAAAAGAAAAATGTTCTGGTTTCTTCAACAACTAAAAAGGAAGAGAACAGAGAAAGAAGAACCTACAGATTTAAAGAAACTTTAGAGACATATCAACCAAATGCAATGTGTGGATTCTGTTTGGATCCAACTTGAACAAACCACTGGGAAAAATAATTATGAAATGACCAAAGAAATTTGAACAATGACTAAATTTGATATTAAATAATTATTAATATTTGTGGTGTAATAATGGCATTATTTTTGTGTTTTAACATTCACATATTTAAAACTTAAAATGAAAAATTTAAGTCTCATTTTTAGAGAGAATACTAAATTATTTGCAGATGATATTATATAATGTTTGGAATTTGCTTCAAAATATGGAAGGGGCAATAGAGAATAGAAAAACAATAGAGAAAATCAACAAAACCAAAATTCCATTGGTCCTTTGAAAAGATCAATAAAATTGACAAACCTTTAGCTAGATTGATTAAAAAAAGAATACTCAAATTATTAAAATCAAAGAAAGCGAGGACATTACTACTGACATTACGGAAATAAAAAGGATTATTTTTATGGAAATAAAAAGAGACTACTATAAACAATTGTTTATGCCAGCAAATTGGATAACCTATATGAATCGACAAATTCCTAGAAACACACAATCTATCAAAACTTAGTCATGAAGTAGAGAATCTGAATAGGCTTATAACTAGTAAGGAAACTGACTCAATAATCAAAAGCCTCCCAACAAAGAATAGCCCTAGACAGATGGATTCACTGGTAAATTCTACCAAAAATTTAAAGAATTAACACCAATCTTTCTCAAACTCTTCCAAAAAATTAAAGAGGAGGAAACACTTCGCAACTCATTTTATGAGGCCAGCATTCCCCTGATACCAAAGCCAGAGACACTACAAGAAAAGAAAAATACAGATCAATATTATGAATATTGGCACAAAAAACCTCGACAAAATCCTAGCAAACCAAATTCAGCAACATATTAAAAGGATTATAGACCATGACTGAGTGGGAGTTGTTCCTGGAATGCAAGAATGGTTCAACATACAAAAATCAATCAATGTAATCCATATTAAGTGAAAAACCACATGATCATCTCATTTGATGCAGAAAAAGCATTTCACAAAATTCAACACACTTTCATGATTAAAAACAACAGTAGGGGCCACCTGGTGGCGCAGCGGTTTAGTCCACACTTGGCAGCCCAGGGTTCGCGAGTTCGGATCCCGGGTGCCCGCAGACGCACTGCCTGTTAGCCATGCTGTGGCGGCGTCCCATATAAAGTAGAAGAAGATGGGCACGGATGTTAGCCCAGGGCCAGTCTTCCTCAGCAAAAAGGGGAGGATTGGCAACAGATGTTAGCTCAGGGCTGGTCTCCCCCACAAAAAAAACAAAACAAAATAAAAAAAAAAAAACATCAGTAAACTAGGAGTAGAAGGAAGCTGCCTCAATATGACAAAGGTAATAGATGAAAAACACACATCATACTCACTGGAGAAAGACTGAAAGCTTTTCCTCTAAGATCAGGAACAAAACAAGGATGCCCATTTACCACTTCTATTCAACATAGGATTGCAGTTCTAGCCAGAGCAATTAAGCAAGAAAAAGAAATAAAAGACATCTAAATTAAAAAGAGAGAAGTCAAAGTATCTCTTTGCAGATAACATGATCTTATAGGTAGAACACCCTAAATATTTGACCAAAAAAACCATTAGAGCTAATAAATGAATTCAGCCAAGTTGTAGGATACAAAATCACACAAAAATCATTTCCAAACACTAACAATGAAAATCCTGAAAGGAAATTGAGAAAACAATTCCATTTACAATAGCATCAAAAAGAATAAAATACTTAGGAATAAACTTAACCAAGGAGGTGAAAGACTTGTACAATGAAAACTACAAAACACTGCTGAAATTAAAGAAGACATAAATAAATGGAAAGACATTCCATGTTCTTGGACTGGAAGACTTAATATTGTTAAGCTGACAATACTGCTCAAAACAATCTACAGATTCAGTGCAATTCCTATCAGAATCCCAATGGCATGTTTTGCAGAAATAGAAAAACCTGTCCTAAAATTCGTATGGAATTTCAAGGGACCCTGAATAACCAAAACAATCTTGAAAGAACAAAGTTGGAGGACTCACACTTCCTGATTTCAAAATCTGTAGGAAAAATCTGTAGCTTATTAGAAAGTTACAATAATCAAAACACTGTGGTACTGGCCTAAGGACAGATATATAGACCAATGGAATAGAGAGCCCAGAAATAAACCCTCGCATATATGGTCAATTGATTTTTGACAAGGACGAGATGACCTTTTTCAATGAGAAAAAGACAGTCTTTTTCAACAAATGGTGCTAGGAAAACTGGGTATTCACACACAAAAGAATGAAATTGGAATCTTACACCATATGCAAAAATTAACTCAAAATCGATCAGAGACCTAAATGTAAGAGCTAAAACTGTAAAACTCAGAAGAAAACGGTAAAATTTTCATGACATTGGATTAGTCAATGATTTCTTGGATATGATATCAAAAGCACAGGCAGTAAAGGAAAAACTAAATTGGACCTCACCAAAATTAAAAACTCTTATGCATCAAAGGACACTATCAAGAGTGAAAAGACAGATGAGAGTGACGTCAGCATCATGGAGGAGTGAGATTCCCTCTTTGAATCTCTGCCCCCTACGACACAACGAAAACATCATTCACATTCCAACAGAGCTCAAACACTACAAAGGACTTCTGAGAAATCCCTGCTGCCATACATCGGACAGTGGAGGCGCGGGAAGCCCAGGAGGACGGGAGGAGAGGTAGGAGGTTGTACTCCCCCTCCCCAATTGATCGGCAAAAACAGCGCAGTTCGCGGACAGAGGGGGGAGGGGCGGCCCACAGCGGGGGAAAACTATCGCCATCCAGGTGCTCTCACAGACTGTCGCGAGATCCCCACTGGGAAGCGACGACGGACTGCTTAGGGGCTGTAGCAAACACCCTAAGAGAGCCAGAAAGGAAACCCCCGGGTCAAGCAGGAGAAAGAGAGGACCCCTCCCCCCACACACCCGGCCTTTCAGCATAATCCCTCCGGGGGCTGCAGCCGACTCAGAGCAAACCGCTCGCGATCTCCATCTAGTGGCAGCAGGGGGAAACTGCAGGACTAACTTTAATCATGAGGGGTAAAAATAAAGCCGTCCCCGTCGGATCCTTGCGAAAATATGTCAGGGCTACAGACCAAAAGGAAAATGACAAACACCCAGAAACCAACCCTGAACGCACAGAATTTGATAACCTGAATGAGAGAGAATTCAAAATAGCTATCATAAACAAGCTCAACGAAATACAAGAGAACACACAGA
The DNA here is from genome assembly GCA_031878705.1 of Tapirus indicus. Taxonomy (NCBI): domain Eukaryota; kingdom Metazoa; phylum Chordata; class Mammalia; order Perissodactyla; family Tapiridae; genus Tapirus; species Tapirus indicus. The sequence goes on along the minus strand of CM062936.1, from coordinate 32,759,653 downwards.
AACAAATCAACGAATTCAGGGATTATGTCACAAAAGAGATTGAAACCCTAAAGAAAAACCAATCAGAATTATTGGAGATGAAAAACAAAATCAACGAGATAGTGGAAAAAATGGAGTCTTTAAAGAGCAGAACTGACAATATGGAGGAACGAATTAGCACTATTGAGGATAGCCACGCAGAAATGCTCCTGGTAGAGGAGGAGAGAGAGCTAAGACTAAAAAGAAATGAAGAAATTCTTCGAGAAATATCAGACTCAATGAGAAAAAGCAACATAAGAATAATAGGTATTCCAGAAGGAGAAGAAAGAGAAAAAGGAGCAGAGAGTTTGTTCAAAGAAATAATAGCTGAGAACTTCCCCAACCTAGGGAACGACAGGGAAATAACAGTGAATGAAATCAATAGATCACCTAAATATATAAACAGGAATAAAAAATCATCTCGCCACATAGTAGCAAACTTGAAGAATACCCGTGACAAGGAAATAATATTGAAGGCAGCTAAACAAAAAACCAAAATAACATACAAAGGAAACCCCATCAGGCTCTCAGCTGATTTCTCAACAGAAACTCTACAGGCTAGGAGAGACTGGAATGATATATTCAAAATCATGAAAGACAAAAACCTTCAGCCGAGAATACTTTATCCAGCAAAAATATCCTTCAAATACGATGGAGAAATAATAACTCTCCCTGATAAACAAAAGCTAAGAGAGTTCGTCACCACAAGACCCCCACTACAAGAAATGCTCAAGAAGGCCCTTAGGCCTGAAAAAAAAACAAATGAGAAAGGGGATACAAAGATTTCAACAAGGAGAAAAGCAAGGAGACTAAACCAGAACAAACTACAGTTGGAAAACATCAAAAATTAATTCAAGCTCATCACTGGAAACATACATTCATGACACAATCTGGAATAAAGAGATAACAAATAAGGAGGGGAAGAGGTAAGGGATTGAACTGACCCAGCCTCAGGAAAAAGGAGGCATCTGAAAATGTACTTTCTTATCCAGGAGATCGCTTATATAAACCTCACGGTAACCACTAAACAAACAACCAGAAGAGAACCACACATGACAAATAAAGAGAAAACCAAGAGAATGAGCATGCAGAAATACCAAATTGAATTTGCAGTCTGAAAGACAAGGGACAAGAAACGAAGGAAATGCAAAAGAACCAGAAGATGAACAATAAAATAGCAACATTAAACCCTCATATATCAATAATCACTCTAAATGTAAATGGATTGACTTCTCCAATCAAAAGACACAGAGTGGCAGGATGGATTAAAAACCAAGATCCAACAATCTGCTGCCTCCAGGAAACACATCTCAGCTCTAAAGACAAACACAGACTCAAAATAAAAGGATGGAAAACAATACTCCAAGCTAATGGCAAACAAAAGAAAGCAGAAGTAGCCATACTTATATCAGACAAAGTAGACTTCAAGATAAAAAAGGTAATGAGAGACAAAGAAGGGCAATATATAATGATAAAAGGGACACTTCACCAAGAAGACATAACACTTATAAATATCTATGCACCCAACACAGAAGCACCAAAGTACATAAAACAACTGCTAAAAAACCTTAAAGGAGATATTAACAATAACACAATAATAGTAGGGGATCTTAACACCCCCCTTACATCAATGGATAGATCATCCAGACAAAAAGTCAATAAGGAAATAATGGACTTAAACGAAAAACTAGACGCAATGGACTTAATAGATATATACAGAGCACTCCACCCAAAAAAAGCAGAGTACACATTCTTCTCAAGTGCACATGGAACATTCTCAAGGATAGACCATATATTAGGAAACAAGGCAAACCTCTATAAATTTAAGAAGACTGAAATCATTACAAGCATCTTTTCTGATCATAATGCTGTGAAACTAGAAATCAACTGCAAGGAAAAAACTAGGAAAGGGACAAAGATGTGGAGACTAAACAACATGCTACTGAACAACCAATGGGTCGTTGATGAAATTAAAGGGGAAATCAAAAGCTATCTGGAGACAAATGAAAAGGAAAATACACCATACCAACTCATATGGGATGCAGCAAAAGCAGTCCTGAGAGGGAAATTCATAGCAATACAAGCTCACCTTAACAAACAAGAAAAATCCCAAATAAATAACCTTAAATTGCACCTAACAGAGTTGGAAAAAGAAGAACAGACAAAGCCCCGATTCAGTAGGAGGGAAATAATAAAAATCAGAGCAGAAATAAATGAAATTGAAACCAAAAAAACAGTAGAAAGGATCAATGAAACAAAGAGCTGGTTCTTTGAGAAGATAAATAAAATTGACAAACCCTTAGCCAGACTCACTAAGAAAAAAAGGGAGAAGACTCAAATAAATAAAATTAGAAATGAAAGAGGAGAAATTACAACAGACACCACAGAAATACAAGGGATTATTAGGGAATACTATGAAAAACTTTACGCCAACAAATTGGACAACCTAGAGGAAATGGACAAATTCTTGGAGGCGTACAACCTCCCCAAACTGAATCAAGAAGAAATAGAGAATCTGAACAGACCAATCACAAGTAAAGAGATTGAAACAGTAATCAAATACCTCCCAAAAAATAAAAGCCCAGGACCAGATGGCTTCCCTGGAGAATTTTATCAAACGTTCAAAGAAGATTTAGCACCTATCCTTCTCAAACTATTCCAAAAAATAGAGGAAGATGGAATACTTCCCAACACATTCTATGAGGCCGACATCATGCTGATACCAAAGCCAGACAAGGACAATACAAGGAAGGAAAACTACAGGCCAATATCGCTGATGAACATAGACGCAAAAATCCTCAACAAAATATTGGCAAACCGAATACAGCAATACATCAAAAAGATCATACACCACGATCAAGTGGGATTTATACCAGGGACACAGGGATGGTTCAACATCCGCAAATCAATCAACGTGATACACCACATTAACAAAATGAAGAATAAAAACCACATGATCATCTCAATCGATGCAGAGAAGGCATTCGACAAGATCCAGCATCCATTTATGATAAAAACTCTCAACAAAATGGGTATAGAAGGAAAGTACCTCAACATAATAAGGGCCATATATGACAAACCTACAGCAAACATCCTACTCAACGGGGAAAAACTGAAAGCCATTCCTTTGAGGACAGGAACAAGACAAGGGTGCCCACTCTCACCGCTCTGATTCAACATAGTACTGGAAGTTCTGGCCAGAGCAATTAGGCAAGAAAAAGGAATAAAAGGACTCCAAATAGGCAATGAAGAAGTGAAACTCTCACTATTTGCAGACGACATGATCCTATACATAGAAAACCCCCAAAATTCCATCGGAAAGCTACTAGAAACAATCAACAACTACAGTAAAGTGGCAGGGTATAAAATCAACTTACAAAAATCAATTGCATTTCTATACACTAACGATGAAAAAACAGAAAGAGAACTCAAAAAGACAATCCCATTTACAATTGCAACAAAGAGAATAAAATATCTGGGAATAAATTTAACCAAGGAGGTCAAAGACCTATACAATGAAAACTATAAGACACTATTGAAAGAAATCAAGGAGGACATAAAGAAATGGAAAAATATTCCATGCACATGGATTGGAAGAATAAATATAGTTAAAATGTCCATTCTACCTAAAGCAATCTACAGATTCAATGCAATCCCAATCAGAATCCCAATGTCATTCTTCACGGTAATAGAACAAAAACTACTGAAATTCGTATGGGGCAACAAAAGAGCCCGAATAGCTAAAGCAATTCTGAAAAAAAAGAACAAAGCTGGAGGCATCACAATCCCTGATTTCAAAATATACTATAAAGCTACAGTAATCAAAACAGCATGGTACTGGTACAAGAATAGACACACAGATCAATGGAACAGAATTGAAAGCCCAGAAATAAAACCACACACCTATGGACAGCTAATCTTCGACAAAGGAGCAAAGAACATACAATGGAGAGAGGGAAGTCTCTTCAATAAATGGTGCTGGGAAAATTGGACAGCAACATGCAAAAGAATGAAAGTAGACCATCTCCTATCGCCATATACAAAAATCAATTCAAAATGGATCAAAGACCTGAAAGTGAGACCTGAAACTATAAAACTCCTGGAAGAAAATATAGGCAGTACACTAATTGCGATTGGACATAAAGGGATCCTTTCAGATTCCATGTCTACCCAGACAAGGGAAACAAAAGAAAAAATAAACAAGTGGGACCTCATCAGACTAAAGAGCTTCTACAAGGCAAATGAAACCAGGATCAAAATGAATAAACAACCCACCAGCTGCGAGAAAATATTTGCAAATCGTTTGTCTGACAAGGGATTAATCTCAGTAATATACAAAGATCTCATACAACTGAGCAACAAAAAAACAAACAACCCAATCAAAAAATGGGCAGAGGAGATGAACAGACATTTTTCCAAGGAAGAGATACAGATGGCCAATAGACACATGAAAAGACGTTCAACATCACTAATCATCAGGGAAATGCAAATCAAAACTACACTGAGATATCACCTTACACCGGTTAGAATGGCTATAATCACCAACACAAAAAACAACAAATGCTGGAGAGGTTGTGGAGAAACGGGGACCCTCATTCACTGCTGGTGGGAATGCAAACTGGTGCAGCCTCTATGGAAAACAGTATGGAGAGTCCTCAAAAAATTAAAAATAGAAATACCGTATGATCCAGCAATACCACTCTTGGGCATCTACCCAATGGACATGAAATCAACCATCACAAGAGGCGTATGCACCCCTATGTTCATTGCAGCATTATTCACTATAGCCAAGAAGTGGAAGCAACCCAAGTGTCCCTCAACTGAAGATTGGTTAAAGAAGATGTGGTATATACATACAATGGAATACTACTCAGCCATAAGAAAAGACACAATTGTCCCATTTGCAACAACATGGAGGGACCTAGAGGGTATTATGTTAAGTGAAATAAGCCAGAGAGAGAAGGACAGACACTGCATGAACTCACTCATATATGGAATATAAGTGATCACACAGACAGAGAGAACTGATTGGTGGTTACCAAGGGGAAGGGGGGTGGGGGGGGCACAAGGGGTGAAGGGTTACATCCACAAGGTGATGGACAAACAAAAATGTACAACTAAAACCCCACAGTGTTATAAACTAAGACATCAATTAAAAAAAAAAAAAAGAGTGAAAAGACAACCCACAGAATGGGAGAAAATATTTGCAAATTATATATCTGATAAGGGATTAATATCCAGAATACATAAAAAATCTGCAATTCAACAACAAACCACCCAATTAAAAAATGGGCAAAGGGGGGCCGCCCGGTGGCGCAGCGATTTCGTTCGCGCTTGGCAGCCCGGGGTTCACGAGTTCGGATCTCAGGCACCCGCCAACGCACTGCCTGTCAACCATACCGTGGTGGCGTCCTATATAAAAAAGTGGAGGAAGATGGGCACGGATGTTAGCCCAGGGCTAGTCTTCCTCAACAAAAAGGGGAGGATTGGCAACAGATGTTAGCTCAGGGCTGGTCTTCCCCACGGAAAAAAAACAATGGGCAAAGGACTCAAATAGATATTTCTCCAAAGAAGATAACAAATGGCCAATAAGTTTGTGAAAAGAAACTTACCATCACTAGCAATTAGAGAAATGCAAATCAAAACCACAATGAGATACCCCTTCACACCCATTAGGATAGCTAATATCAAAAAACAGAAAATAACAGTGTCAGAGAGATTGTGGAAAAATTGGAATACTTCACTGCTGGTGGGTACGTAAAATGGTGTACAGCCTTTGTGAAAAACAGTTTGACAATTCCTCAAACATTTAAACATAAAATTACCATATAATTCAGCAATTCCACTCCTAGGTATATACCCAAAAGAACTGAAAGCAAGGACTCAAAGTACTTATACAACAACACTCAGAGCAGCATTATTCTTAATAGCAAAAAGGTGGAACCAACCCAAATGTTCATGGATGGATGAAAATGTGTACATACATACAATGGAATATTATTCAGCCTTAAAAAGGAATGAAATTGATACATGTGACAACATGGATGAACCTTAAAAACTTTATGCAAAGTGAAAGAAGCCAGACACAAAAAGACAAATATCTTGTGATTCCACTTATACGAGGTACCTAGAATAAGCAAATTCATAGAGACAGAAAGTAGAGGTTACCAGGGGCTGGTGGGCAGGGAGAATGGGAAGTTACTGTTTAGTGAATACAGAGTTTGTTTGGAATGATTAAAAACTTCTGGAAATGGATAGTGGTGATGGTTGCACAACAATGTGAATGTACTTAATGCCGCTGAATCATACACTTAAAAATGGTTAAATGGCAAATGTTGGAGAGGTTGTGGAGAAAAGGGAACCCTCATTCACTGCTGGTGGGAAAGCAAAGTGATGCATCCTTTATGGAAAACAGTAGGGAGATTCCTCAAAAAATTACAAATAGAAATACCTTATGATCCAGCTATCCCACTACTGGATATTTATCCAAAGATCCTGAAATCAACAATCCCAAAGAGGCTTATGCACCCCCATGTTCATTGCAGCATTATTCACTATAGCCAAGAAGTGGAAGCAACCCAAGTGTCCATCAACAGATGATTGGATAAAGAAGATGTGGTGTATATATACACACAATGGACTACTACCCAGCCATAAAAAAGACAAAATTGTCCCATTTGCAACAACATAGATGGACCTGGAGAGTATTATGTTAAGTGAAATGAGCCAGAGACAGAAAGACAAACACCACATGACTTCACTCATATATGGAATATAAACCCTCAGACAGAGAGAACTGCTTGGTGGTTACCAGGGGCAAGGGGGAGGGGTGGTGGGCACAAGGGGTGAAGGGAAGCAGTTATATGGTGATTGACAAACAATAACGTACAAATGAAATTTCACAATGTTATAAACTATTATGACATCAATTAAAAAATACTTACGGAAAAAAAAAGTTCCAGGACATTCTCACAGGAAAAATACAAATGGTTAAAAGGTAAATTTTATGTATTATTTTTCCACAAAAAAATTAATGAGTTAATATTTGTAACACACACAAAAAATATTATGGGAGGGGATAAGTAAATAGGGGCCTAGATAAAACAAGATCGACCATGAGTTGAAATTGTTGAAGCAGGATGACGGGTATACAGGAATTCATTATTAACAGTTTCTCTATTTTTGGATGTGTTTGAAAATTCCCTAATAATAGTTTAAAATACATGATACTGAAAAAAATCAATTTAAGAACACAGTAAATTAATGGGAAATGAAATACTGGTTAAGAGTGATTACAATACTATATTTTATATGACAACTATATATAAGTATTATTAATGTATTATTGTCCTAGACCCTGTATTTCTCTACCCAGGAAAAGAGGTAAGAGGTATAGTTATGTCAGACTGTGTCACCACCCTTGCTGTCAGCTGGTTAGATGACTCACTCCTGAACTCCGAGCATCTCCCAGCAAGTTTCCATTCTGCAGTCTATAAACACCTCTCCCCCAGAACTGACCTGCCTAAAGTCATACAGCAAACTCAGAACAGTGCTCTACAGTATCTCAGCTGCCTCCAGGAACACCAGTTTGAGAGATACTCCAAGGGAGTAAAAAGGGAGTCACAAAAACATGGGACAATTGCCTGTATAGGAAAAGAAAATTGTAAGCCCAAGTTATTTTATTTTATTTATTTATTTATTTTTGTGGGGGAAGACCAGCCCTGAGCTAACATCTGTTGCCAATCCTCCCCTTTTTGCTGAGGAAGACTGGCCCTGGGCTAACATCCGTGCCCATCTTCCTCCACTTTATATGGGACGCCGCCACAGCATGGCTGACGGGCAGTGCGTCGGCGGGCGCCCGGGATCCGAACTCGCGAATCCCGGGCTGCCAAGCACGAACTAAACCGCTGCGGCACCGGGCGGCCCCCCAAGTTATTTTAAATCGGCCTTGGTTCAGATCACAGTATAAACTTTCAAACCACAAGCCCCAGCTTTCAACAGCATTTAACAGGAAACTCATGGGAGATTAGGAAGACGGTTGACTCACATACTTTGTGAATATAAAGCACCACTACATTTTGTTACAAAGATACAGCCAAATTCTGGATATTTACATATTGAAGATATTCATAACCTAAATATTAGCCAGGTTGGGGTAAAAGTTGTTTTGAGTCAGATTTTAACTTATTCTGTATATAGTTACCATGATATTGAGTCCTGACTGCTTTGCAAGAAATTAATACTGAAACTTGAAGTTAAACTTCTTTTACATGTTTGAAATAGGAAATTGCATTTACATAGCTCATTCTTATTAGAATGTTTATGTATGAAATTATTTGTGATTCACACTCTAGTTTTATAATGGTTAATTCATTGTCTATGATCGCCCTCATTTAGTAACTTCACCTGTATTCAAATGGCTTGAATTTACCAAGACACTGTCTCCCTTGGTCTTGACTTTCTCCCTACAGGCCAGTATATAGAAATTAACTTTGTGATCACAAAATTTAATTCTAAAAAGCAATACATATATTTTCCTTTACTTCAGGCAGATATTAATGGCACTCCTTTTGTGAGTGATGGCCGATGTCCAAAAGACAAATACATGAAAGACATGAACACAGTGGGTCTCACTCCACTCTCATGAGTCTGTTTATGAGACACTGTACAAAACCAAGATTTAACCTACTGTGGATTTTCTGAAAGCTAGTTGTCTGGGTAGCATTTGTAGCTACGTTAATATAGGCTTTTAGCTTTTTTAAAGCAATAAGACAAAGAACCATAGAAAAGAACGAGCAAAGAATATGATGCAGTACACAGAAAAAGAAATTAAAATGGCCAATAAAAAGCAAAAACATGTTCGACCTGAGACAAAGAAATGCAAGCTGCCATCTTTTCACATATCAGATTAGCCAGAGTAAATTTGATGGAGAGGAAAAAACACACTCATACATTTATTTTTCATAGGACAAATTCCTGCAACCATTTTTGGATGGCAACATTTATTAAAATTTATATAGCATACACTCTTTTCCCACCAATATTCACTGTAAGGAATTTATACTCTGGATATACTTGAAAAAGTGTGTGTGATGTGTATTTATTAATTTTCACAGTAGCACTTTTTGTTACTATCAAAAGAAATAAATGAGCATTAGGAGAATATTGGTATCATAGAATGTTACTAAAGAGTTACTATTCAAGAGTAATTGAATGTTAAAAAAATAAAAGTTAGAAAATGTTAAAAAATAAAGTTACTATTCAAGATTAATTATGGAAATGAGTTTTTTATATGAAATCAATAATTTTAATTATTTTGTCACTCTGATAAAAATCAGAAAGCAACATTTATAAAATTACCACATCACTTTTCATAGCAGGGAACTGAAATCTATCCATCTCATTTTACCAATTCTTCGGTGTAACACCTTAGTGTAAATTTGAGATACAAATATATAATCAAATATAAAGATATAAAATTTAATACAAACAATGCGTATGTATGAATGTGTATGTACGGAGTTAGTATTTTCTGGAAAGACACAAAACAATAGTGGTTACCTTTAGGGAGGCGGTGGGGAAGTCTTTTCACTTTACACTCTTCTGTTCCATTTACATTTCTAACTTGGGCACCAACTCTGCTTCCCTTTCCCCCTCCTTGTTTGCCCCAGTGAGAAAGTGGCCAAGCTGCTCCTGAATTTGCTTCAGGAGCCACCTGAGTTCAACATTTGTAAATACTTACCACTGGAAGATACAGATCAATGGTTCTCTGCTCTGATGGTGCACTGAGAGATCTTAAAAAAGTACTGGTATCTGGGTCCAACCCAAAGACTCCGACTTAATTAGTATGGGATGCATCCTTGCAGTGGGAGTCCTAAAAACTCTCCAGGTGATTCTAATATGCAGCCAGTGGTGAGAGCCACCAGTATATATCACTTTAATTATTCCTCAATGACAAATAATGACCTAATGGGCTCTGTGATAGCAAGAATCAAGCATCTGAGACCATGGGCAGAGTCACCAGCAGTACCTGCCCACATTAGGAATCTGAGGCCCAAATAAAGACACATTGGTATGTCACACCACTCCTGCTGTGTGAACACTTAGCTTTGACTGATTTTGTAGCCTTAGCTGACTCAACTAGGCCTGTTTGTAAGGATTGTGGACTATTCTGATTTACTTCCTTAGACTGTTTTTGTTTTAAAGTAATAATTCGTTTAAGCAACACTGTCCTCTCACTAGCCTTTTGTTTTTTGTTTTGTTTTGTTTTGTTTTTGTGGGGAAGACCAGCCCTGAGCTAACATCTGTTGCCAATCCTCCCCTTTTTGCTGAGAAAGACTGGCCCTGAGCTAACATCGTGCCCATCTTCTTCCACTTTATATGGGACGCCGCCACAGCATGGCTGACAGGCAGTGCGTCGGCGGGCGCCCGGGATCCGAACTCGCGAACCCTGGGCTGCCAAACGCGGACTAAACCGCTGCGCCACCGGGCGGCCCCTCTCACTAGCCTTTTACAAATTTAACTTAACAACAAAAAAGATAGGTATAAATATTATATATGCCATGAAAGTCCATGTTCTGTTAAATTTCTTGTTAGCTACATTTTCAAAGAATCCTATCTTGGCAATAATTTCTTAAAGGGTGAAAAATACTTAAGTACTTCCAAAGAATCAATTTAGCAAGCAAGTTTCTCTTACTAACCCTATGATTAACTTTCTCATTAAGCCAGATAACAGCCATATAAATGTGTATTTTTGCAAGAATAAAGCTGACCAAAAGGGAAAAATAGCAAATTCCAGAAAGAACTGCTACATAAATATTCACAAACTTAGATATGCTCTACATAGCTGCTATCATTTAGGCGAGGATTCTTCAGATAAATGATTTATACAAAGAAAAGATTTCTTCTTAAGTGTAAAACACACACATGTACACACTCTTTTTAAGATGAGCTCAGATTAGTCATAATGGAAACAAAATCTTAATCTTTTAAATATAATTTGTAATTAATATAGTAAAATGATCTCACCTTGAGGGTCTTAATGGACACAAGTTTCAAAATATAATTTGAATATAGAATGCTTTAGAAGTAATATCTGAGGAGTTAGCCATCATATATATTTTTATTTTATCACAAGATATTTTAAAATTTGGGCAGATACAATTATGACAGAAAACCAGCTTCATACCAAAAATACACTTTCAATTACTTTCTCAAGCAAATAAAAACAATCATTTATTTGCTTTTTCTAGAAGTTAATGTACAGTAAAAATTTAATACTGTATATGACAGGCATGTAATTAAGCATACATATAAAAGGAACATGAATGTTCAGAAACAAAAGTAAAAATAAATAGCATGATAAAACTTTGAAAAAATAATGCACATTTTGGTTGTGGAAAATATGATTCTTAATTATATATATACATAGTTATACTTAATAGAAAGCCATCTCTTTAAAATTGCACAAAACATGGGACCAATAAAGCATAATTTTTATGGCATGTAATACTATAATCCTAGGGCAGTTTGTTGCTTAACTCCAGGATATAAAACACTTAGGTTTGTAGTAGAATAGAAGGTATGCAGTCTTGTTCGAGAAAGATTGTCTTCCTCAACTCACATTGACCTGTAGTAATCCTACAAAATGCTGCACAGGAAATTTCACAAAAAGAAATATTAAACAATTATTGTGCCCACTCCATGCTGATTAAGCAGCCAAAAATGGGCTTCAGAGTAAGCGTGGTGGGACATTTAATATTTTTGATACTTTTTTATACTAAGATAATTTCTTTGTTCTATAAAAACACTTTGTGTTTAACCATGGTTGGCAACCTCAGCACAAGAAAAATCCTGGCAAAATGGATGGAGAGAGTTTCTGCTTACTTTATTTTCATGAATAAAATATTTCAGGAGATAAGAATTTATAGAAAAGAAACATTAATGCTCAATTCACTTACAACTTATCTTATCAGGAGCGTTATTTCATTCTTTAAAAATTCTGTTTAAACTTCTCTGTAAGAAAATCAAAGGTAATGTTTCCATTTGTATTATGGCACAGCCCTCAATTCAGAGAAAAATACACTTTGGGGAACCAGAAAAGATTACACAAAGGTTAGGGGCAACCTGAACACCTCTTGGTGAAAAACACTTAAGTCCTCCAGGGTAATAAAAAAATAAGTGCAGACTTAATTACAAATATTTACATTTCAAAACAGAATCACGAGTTAGCCATTCAGCTGCTCAATACCAACGATTCACAGGCATTTCAAAGGAGTGATAATGTGTCCACAGTATTTGTGACCACACTTGAATGCATAGAATAAAGACTATGGTTCTTCAGGCTGTTACCTCTCGTATCTATAAAACAAAATTGTTTACATTTTCAAAGCTGTACAACCAAAAGGATTGAGCAAATATTTTTATTATCTCACATGAAATATACTTTAGGTACTGCTGATTTCACTCATTTGTTCGACAACTTGTCCTAAAATCTCATCAACTACATCAACATCATAATTTACTTGCTGAAGATCGAGATCAGGTACAATCATGGCCAGCAGCTGTCCTACGTTAACTCGAAGAGATCGAAGTTTGAGGCTGCAAATACAAATATTACACCTATTAGATGATTATAATACAGTTTAATATTCATGTAGGGCTTAAAATTTAAGTGAAATATTAACACATTTAATTTAACAATTAAGTATTTATCTTGAGGCCGGCCAGTGGCTCAGTGGTTTAGTTTGCGCTTTGGCAGCCCAGGGTCTGCGGGTTCGGATCCCGGGCGCCCGCCAACGCACGTCCTATATAAAGTAGAGGAAGATGGGCACGGATGTTAGCCCAGGGCCAATCTTCCTCAGCGAAAAAGAGGAGGACTGGCAATGGATGTTAGCTCAGGGCTAGTCTTCCCCACAAAAAAAAAAAAAGTATTTATCTGCTGGTAAGTAGAGTGTTTAATAAAACTAGTGGCTCTACTTTGTTCCAACTAATATGATTTTAATTTGAGATTGGAGAAAACACGGACTGGTAAAATAAATAAATTACAATATGTTAAATTACAATTTAGAATACTGTTATCACCTGGAAAACAGTGATATGCTAGTGAGAAAATTTTCTAAGAATAAGAACGCAGCTCTTTGAATGTCAGCTTCCTTTTGAGGAAGATCAACTGAATTGTTCCCTAAAACATGTCCAATGAGATATACATTGTTGTAGAAGAGGACAAACGGTTCTGTGGTCAAATAAGCTTATAAAATTCTGGGTTAATTAATGTTAAACAAGACTTTTAAAAATGCATGACTTCTTTGAACCTTTCATATGCTAAAGCTCACTGTCTATCCATTTTACTATGCATTTATGGGGAACAGTGTTTTGTTGAAAACATCGGGAAACCCTGGTTTGGATGATCATTATCATTCAAGTTTATATACATGGATCTGAATATCAACATTCTAGACTTTAAATATCCACAGCTATACAGCAGCCTTTGCTTCAAAGATTGAGTGAAACAAATGAAGAGAAGGTCGCTGTTCTCTTGTTCTGCCCCCCTCCCAAATACAAGAAATCCACATTGAGTTTAGACATCTCTAAACTCATCTCTAGGGTGGACATCTCTGCAGGGGTAAGATGCTCACCCTTGGGTTGACAATACACAAAAATGTGGTTTTAAGCATATTTTGTGAGTTTGCATGTAAGTTTCCATTGGACCTTTGATAAAATTTTTCATCATTCCCATGCCAGCTGCTTTTTGTCCAAGCTTTCCCACTCATCTTTGATCAGAGGCCCATGGTCCAAATACTTTTCTGCTTTGCTTTCCAGAAGTTATTAACCATTCTATGTCCTACCATGAATATCCCCTTTGTCATAACTAAAACCTTAGTAGATGAAAGACTAGGATGACCCTATGACCCTCTTACCCATCCTTTCCTTTAAGTCTTTGATTGTCCATGGCTAATTCCTCCTGTCTACAGGACATGTCAGATTCCTATTTTTAGTGTACAAAACAGCACCGTCCAAGAGAAATATTGTGAGCTCCATATGCAATTTTGAAATGTTCAAATAGCCACATTAAAAAGTAAAATGAAACAATAAGTTAAATTTGTTATACATTTTACTTAACTGATATAGCTAAAATATTATCATTTTATCATATAATCAAAATATATTAATGAGCTAATTTAATATTCTTTCTTGTTCATACTAGGGCTTCAAAATCCAGCATATATTTTATACTTAAAGCACATCTCAATCCAGACTAGTTAGATTTCAAGTATCAGTAGCTACATATGGCTTTACTATTTTGGAAAACACAGGGCTAAAAGATCATCAGTTACTCAAAGTTTAATGTGCAAGAGAATCATCTGGGAGATTGTTTCCAATTTAATCCACTGTACTGAGGCCCAAGGATCTGCATTCCTACGAGCACTATAGATGCTTGTGGTTCCCATTTTCAGAAACACCAGTTGGGATTTTTTTCTGACCCTTTGCCCTCCATGCTTATATGTACTGCTCTATTCTATTGCCATGAACGGATTTAATGAAATCCCTCAAAAACTTGAGCTAAAAAACAAAGTAATAATATAATTGATGTCAAGTAAGGATGGTAGATTATTTCTCAACAACAGTACCTTTAGGTCTGAAGTCCTATCATATCAGCAGGAAGAGTTGTACAATTTTAGCCCTTAAGAACCATTTTTGAATGGTAAGTCATCAACACACCAACACTATCATCCACTCCCACCTGAACCTCTGCCTTCCCTACTCTCAAAAACATAACAAATCAAAACAGAACCCCAAGTCCATTTTATATCTTACTGAGATAGGGTAATCATTCATTTACTGTTTTCTTATTTTCACAGAACTTCTTCCTAATAATCACATGGACTATGGCAATTTTTAGTAACTTGCGACTTCCTAAAAGTTAAGATTGGGGAGGGCACGTAGTAAAATGAGGATAGCAAACCATAAAAAAAGTGGTGCCAAGTCAAAAGTAAAACAAATCAACTGAAAAAGTAAGTTTCATGAAATAGTTCCTTGTCTTCTAGTCATGGCCAAATTCACCCCATTCTTCAATGTCTAGCTCAATTTTCACTTTTCCCCAAAAAGCATTTCAAACCACGCTGACCAATCAAGTGCTTTATTCCTTGAAATCGCCATTTCACTTAAGTTGAACCTAAACTGTTAGTTTCTTGAAGGGAAGGACGGTAACGTGTACTTCTTTTGTATCTCTGTCTAACCTAATGTTGGGATCAGCCAAGTCGATAACTTCTACTGATAGAACAATATCTGTTTGATGTGTGCTAGCAAATATGTATCACACTAACCACAAATGCACCCCAGCCAAATGCCTCATTTAATATTACCTTTCCCCATCAGTATAATTTACAGACTCCTCAGTGTTACTTGAAGTTGAAACATCTCTTCCTATTTGTCGACTTGTAGATTTTAATTGCTCAATTTCAGTTTTCAGTTCTTCACACTGTGAACGGATTTGTGCTTTTTCCATTTCCAGTAATTCAACCTGACAAAAAAATTTATAACTGTAAAATTTAAAAATTCTAATGACAGTGCAAATTTAAGCTAGGAAATGTAGAAAATCTTCTTGATGAAACAAAAAAAATTAGACAAAAAAAAAACCCAATAACTTTCTATAAACAAAGCTTCCTTTGTTTAGTTTCACCTCTACATCTTTTCACAGTGAAAGAATACAAAATGTTAATTACCGCTTGATGAAAAACAAATGGTACCTAAAAACTGAAAAAACAGGATAAAAATGCCTAAATTATAGACACCACAGTGGCTTTCATTTCTTGCACACTCACCAACTGTAAGTTATAACAGAGAGCTTATATTCATTTTTATATATTTTGTCATCTAGTTCCTGAGCCAATACATCAAGATGAATCTTTGAGCAGTTATGCCAGCAATATTTCCACGAAGAAGGGACAGTACAGCACCATACTGTTGTTTCCAAACGCTTTTTAGCAGAGAAACCCTCCTTTCAAACATCATATAAATAAACATAAAACAGACTTTTTTTAAAGGAGCTACCCAAATCTGAACTGGGGGCATGTGCAGAGGCTACTACTTGTCTCCTGGTATCTATCGTTTTTCTCTTTCTTTCTCAGTAAAAGAACCCCTGAATAGACTACATTTCCAAGGCACACATTAGCCAGGTCACTAAGTTCTGACAGATGGAATATAAGCAACTTCCAGGAACCACACTCCTCTTTCCTGCTGCATGGAATGTATATATATGATGGCTAGACCTGAAGAGCCATCTCAGACCACATGTGCACGCTGAGAAGCAAAGCAACAATGCAGAAGGAGCCTGCGTCTCTGATGACTGTGGAACTGCCACTGTTATTTGGGGTTTTATGTCGTATGCGAACAAACCTAATTGTAACTAATATAGGGCACATCTACAAAATGAGGATATCATCACCTACCCTGTATAGTTATTGTAAGGCTTATTAATAATGGATATAAAGTTCCCATGATATTTAGTAACCGAGTGTCTCAATGGGAATGATACCAGTATCTTGAACAGAACAATGCTTCACTGTATAGCAGTGTCCTGTGCACTACAGGACATTTACCATATGTGGTCACCACCATTAAATTCCAACAATGCCCATCTCCTCACGACATTTTAAGATCCAAAATTGCCCCTACACATTTCCATATGCCCCCAAGAGGATCTCTCCACAGTTAAGAACCAGTGGACTAAGACAGTCAATAAATGGAAATATTATTAAGTGATTTATTCCCATCCAGCAACTGGCAGTTCTTTAAAAGTTTAGATGCCCCTGGACTCCCAGGGCCACCATTATGTTGAATAATAACTCACCTCACTTTTATACTGGTCCCTCTCAATACTGCATTTGTCCAGCTGCCTGAATACATCGTCAAGCTGCACAACCATTTCGTCCACTTCACTCTTACTCTCACTACTGCAACACTGACTGCATTCTGCCTTGACATGCTGCAAAGCACTACACTGTTTTTTCAGCCTTTCTATTTCTTCCAAAGCTTGCCTATACTGAGAGACCATATGGTCTGGACTTTCAGATTTGCCATTAATACTTTCAAGTAAAAATACAGCATCAGTTTCGGTAGATTGATGGCAAGTTTCCTTCTTCACGTATTTGTCATTCATTTCCAGTATCCTCTGTTGTAACACTTTGATTTGGTCAGTAAACATAAGACACTGTCTTTTATAATTTTCTTTTTCTTGGGTGACTAGAAGCAGCTCATTTCTCAGTTCATTTAACTGGCAACCAGCATCACCTGCAGATTTATCAAAGGTTTCCTGAGTCTTTCCTTCAGCTTCCACACACGATGGCAGTACAGCTGTATCATTTCTTGCATCGATCTCATCTTCAACAGTCTCTTCCTTTTTAACAACTAAACCTGGTACTTCAGTCTGGGTGGCCGCAGTAGTTCCCTGATCACACCTGGATGATGAGGTGCCTGTTGAACTAGTCTGGCCACAAGATTCATTATCACCCCGAGGCTCAACCTGAACACCGCTTTGCTCGACATGACTCTGTTCTGATTTCATTTCAATATCGTGATCTACTGCAGGCTTAGGAGTGCTGTTTTCTTCTAAGATGATGACATCTTCATCATCATCATCTTTATAAGCTGAATTTTCAAATGCTTGATTGCTCAATCTCCGACTCTTTGCATTCAAAATTGAGGAACGAGTAGAAAGTCTCCGTTTCAGGCTGGAAAAAATTTTATATATAAAATATAAGGTTATAAGACATAGACAGAGACAAAATAGATGACCTTGAAGTAATCTATCTTGAAATTCTAAGAAATGCCCATGCCCACTTTTAAAAAAATGATATATTATACAGTACTACCCAATGATTTAACAAAGTGGAGATTATTTTCTCCTTTTACAGATAAGGAAATAGACTATTGAGATCTCTTTAAAGTACCAGATCTATAAACCCCCAAACATCTCTTTTCATCTGACGTCCTCTGGGCACTTCAGTGTATATATGTCCAAAAGAGAATGCCACCACCCACCCCAGGTCTGCTCCTCATACTCTAGAGCTCAATGAGTGGCACTGCCATTCCCATCTGCCCACCTTAATTTTTTATCAACATTCAATGATAAAGGTGAGCTACAAAGTAAACCAGCATGCCCTATTCTTTCATGTAAAACAACTTTCCTTGCATTAAAAATTGCCTCATTTTCTTTATCTGCTTAGTTTTCTGTGAATTTATCTCCAATTGATTACTTTTTGCCCCCACTTAGAGGGATATTTGTACTGATATCTGGTTTGCTATTTGGTGTTTGGGCCTTATGTGTTAAAACCTCATATTTCCTTGATCTCAAGAAAGATATCCCTCTTTTGGGGCTTACTCTCTTTTATCAAGGGGGCACAATCTTCCAATAAAATCTTGAGAAAGGGTACACAGGAAGGACACAAAAAAATGTAAAATTTTGCATGATGAAAATATCTTTATTCACCTCTCAAGTTTACTGCTGGCCTGGTTTTTATATAGACTTCCAGGTGGGAAATTACTTTCTCAAAACTTTAAAAGCATCATTGTCATCTACCATTCAGTGGTTCTGCCATTCTGATGCCTGATCTTTTGCTGGTAACCTGTGTTTTTCATCTCCGAAAAAAAAAAAATTCTCTTTTCCCTAGTGTTCTAAAATTTCATCATGTTTCTTAGAATGGATCTTTTTCCTGACTTTATGCTGTGTATTTAATGGAAATTAAGTCTTTACTATATGATTTCCTCCCCATGGCTTCCTCTGATTTCCCATTGAAAATTCCCTTATTCAGATGTTGGCCCTCCTCTACTTTCTCTCTTCTTTTTTATCTTCCAACTGTTTATTTTTTTGTTCTAAGACATTTATTTGTTCAACATCTATCCACCTCCCCAAAAATTTCACATGGATTCTTCTACTCCCTTTGTTTCAGTTTGTACATCTGGTGATCCTTGGCTAGCATTTCTATTTCAGAGTGACGCTGACAAGAAGCAGTGAGGGCTGGGCTTGGGATTCCAAGGGTGCTCAAACTGTCAACATCATCTCGGCTTTTCTCTTGGGAGCCCAGAGAGGGAAGGAACGCAGGAGGATTTCTTACCATTCAGTGTTCACACTTTCCATTACTCCTTGTTTTCAAAACACTGGCTCACTCACATCTTGAGCAGTAAAAGCTGCTCCAGAAAGTAAGCTTCCTACCTTTTGACAGAGGAAGAGAAGCAGTACTGCCAGACTGCAGGTTGGGAAGAGGTCTAGGAACTACTCTTCCTTAAACTTTCAAACAAGCCTTTTGTTCTCACCCCTATTTTCCACCTTCAGACGTACCCAGTGCTTCCAGTTCTGAGACTGCCTAGGGATCTAGGAAGTTAATCATTTAGTTGGGAGTTGCTCTATCATATCTCTTACCAGGCTAATTCCTATTTGTCTTTCTCAAGACTTAGTTTAGGTACCACCACCTTTCCACAGACTTTGGCTCTATGAATTTGAGAATAAATATAGGCTTTAAAAATTAATGAAAAATTTCTCTCTATGCTCTTCTTCCATTTGGATGGCAGTCACTTTAAAAAATAAATTCTACTATCTTTTGTCTGTAAAGTTTACAGATTTTACTTTTTCTTACTTTGTCTGGAACCATCTTTATGAAGAAAAGAGTATTAAGGAGACTAGTTTAAAAAAATTCACACTAGTTCTTAGTTAAGCAGCAATCCAGCTCCAAAACAAGTCCCCAAAATGTAGTCTATAAACAGCAAACTATTTTAGAACATGCCCTCCCTGATGTATATATAGGCATAAAGGCAGTTATTTCTAATCTTTTCTGAGGTCAAGAGTCCCTTTGAGAATTTGATGAAGGCTATACCTCTCAGAAAATCTGGCCCCACTATCTCAAAGAAACATGTTTCTCTTCCAACAACAAATGTCACGTGTAGTTGGTCTGATCTACTAGTTCATTGGCATCATGCCCTTTCTTCTTCACCTATGCTCATTCTATTCGCTTTGAATGGGCCACCTGTACAGGTTACTGTTTTCAGAATTTCAGGAACCAACCCACGAACCACCTCATCCCAAAGCCTTCCCTGACCATTCCAGTCAAGAGAGCGAACTGCTCAATTCACAATCACTCATACCTTTCTCTCTTCCTTCTTCATCCACCACTCATCCAAAATATACAGCGTGACATGGGCTATGCCAAGAACTTATGGGTTACACTTGACATTACTGTATAGTGTTGTACTGTTAACTGCTTCATGTTTTTCTTTACTTAGATGCCGATAATTTTTTTTTAACATGACAGCATGTGTCTGTTGGTTAGTTGGAGGGGTCAACATGCTTTTTTTTTTTTTGCAGGGGAAGATTTGCACTAAGCTAACATCTGTTGCCAATCTTCCTCTCCGCCACCCCCCCGCCCCAGACCCCCAGTAGACAGTTGTGTATACTTCTAAGTTCTTCTATGTGAACCACAGCATGGCTGACAGACGACTGGTCTGGTTCTGTGCCTGGAAACTGAACCCTGGGCCTGCAAAGTGGAGCACACTCAACTTTAACTGCTAGGCCATCAGGGCTCGCTCTAGATACTGATAATCTTAAAAGAAGGAATTTTCATACTATACAGAATTTCAAAGAGGTGACAATATGATCAAATTCCACAATGAATACAATTAATGTTTTTCAATTGATTTAAATAGGTGGCATAAGTGGGGTGGGGCTAAGTTTAGATAATAAAAGCAAAGTAACTTGTCCTTAAGACTTTTTACATGCATATAAACTATAATTTCTTGGAAGTGCATTATTGCCATATTAGTGTCAAGTAAAGGCTGCTTAATATTCATTTCTCAAATGGAAAAACACATTTTAGCCACTGACCTGTTGCTTTCAGGTTCAGACTGGGGTGAACCTCGATGATTATTGATAAGTCTTGTTGCATAAGTATTTGCCGCTTCTGAAAGATGTCCTCTTGGAACACTTTCCTTTACGGGAGAAAAGCTTTGACTTGACACAGGGGTTGTCCGAAGCAACAATTCAGCATTAATCTGTTGGAGGAAAAAAATTAATCTTAAAGGATTTTCTTTAACATGCCATGCCCAAGACACAAGATAATATTTGCCCTTTTCCCCATATCCCAGAAGCCAATGAGAACTATCCTAACCATGTAAATTCCTCGTGCTACACCAGGGAGTGACAAACAGGCCAATGAGCCATAAGAAAGGGTTTACACTTTTAAAGGTGTGAACAAAACAACTAAACAAAGAACATGCAAGAGACCGTACATGGCCCCCAAAGACTAAGATATTTACTACCTGGCCTTTTACAGAAAGATTTGCTAACCCTGTACTATATATAGGACTTATCGAGATATAATAAAAACTTACTTTTCTAAGAGAAAGAAATTAAAGTCATAAAGATTCCACCTTTAAAAACCAAGTAAGCCTACTCTTCTTCCTCCAGTTCTGTGCTCACCCCCACATGCTCAGCCTTCATACAAGAAAACATTTCAATGTAATTTTAAGCAAACACACACATCTGCAGCAGACCCAAACTTCTTCACACTAAGTAAAACTACCTGTTCATGTACTCAGAAAAAACTCCTTAACACCATTAGGCATTAAGAAAGAAATGGAAAGGCCTGCGAGAGTGGGCAACAAAGAGAAAGAAAAACACTGGAGCTTTGGTCTAGGTTAGTACTAGAACATGGCTCCCTGGGAGTTCCTGTGAATTTTTTCTTGACTGCCTATCTAACAATAAGATTCTTAAAAGAAATGTCTGCCTTTCCTGAGAAGATGCCCAACTAAACAATAAAATTGAACAGTCTGAATAAAGTTGTTGGGTTAGGAAGTGAGGGCTGGAACGGAGGGCAAGGAGGGGTACAAGAAAGGAGGAATGCGTGAACTGAATGAACATCATCACTTCAATTTGTTAGTAACTCCTAAGCTTTAAAATTCTCTATTTGTTACACTAACCAGTATCCGATATAAGACAGCTGTAAAATGGAAGGCTTAATTACCTGAGGGATCATTTCCAGTTGTCTGATCCTGAATTTTTCCTTCTCTCTTTAAAAAAAAAAAAAAAGGTAAAAAATGAACATATTTAAGTTTACTTCATTATTTTTCAGTTCTGTTTTCCAATAACATACTTGCCTTTCACTACCGAGTCACTCAGATATGTACACTGAACTTTCCTTCAATTTCATTATACTCAATGGTAAGCCCTTAGGCAGGGAAATACTTTCTACCTCTTATCTCAGGAACTCTAATATGTCTGCCTCAATCTTTCCATCCCAACTAGCATTATTCTCAGACCTCTGAATGGGAATATCACACATGCTTCTAATTGGTTTCTTTACTTCCAATCTTGCAGCCGGATTTATCTTCAAAAAGTGCACTAAAAATTGAAACCACTTGGAAGTTCTTAGTGAACCCAGCCTTCCGTGTGCAGTACACTAGCCTAAAGTTCACCATGGCTGACTATCATTCATTACCCAGCTTCTCTATCCCACTTCTATTTTCCATTATGCCTATTCACATATTGACCCCAGTTAACCTGAACAAATCATTGTTCCCTGTACATTCTCACCCTACCCATTCTTTAACATCTATTACAAAAATGTACTTCATGAATTTTCCTGATCCATTTCTGCCCTCCCGATCTCCAGCCAGAAGTAACCTCTCCTTATGGGCTTCCTAACAGGACTAGATCATGCCTTTTATGATACTCATCAACTTCTTCATACCAATGTAATATTCCCATGTCTCACCTTCCGTGAGACAATAACTCATAAAGGGCAGTATTCACTTATGATTCATCTGCGTGTGGCCCCAAAAGACGAACTATTCTGTATGCAAGCTATTGTGTAGATAGGACAGCAATAAACAGCAGGTGAAAAAAACAGCAGGAATCCACAGGATAAACTTAAGAAAAAAGGCACTTGATATTATGCACTCCACATCAAATCTTTTTTGGGGTCATCATTTTTTCTGGCTGTACTAGCTTTATCTTGGAGAAGCATCAACGAATGCTGCGGACACAGCACTGTTGATGATTTGGGCATTGTTTTCCCATCATACGTTAATACAACACTCACTTCTTTTTGTAGGTTTTTTCATAAGTGGGATGCACCAAATCCTCATCTTCAGGTTCTTCTGGAACATCACAATTTCTAGTCAGAAAAATCACATGGGAATAACACGTCACCAGCGCCTATTCATACATCTTGAACAGCACTTTCTGCCTTTCCAAAAAGGGTACTACCAACTATATGGTACCTGAACTGTGGGTCAGGGTTATTGGAGCAATACCATTTTTCTGGAAGTTGATCTATCCCATCTGGTAATTTTCGCCACTTTAGACAGGAATCACACTGAACCCATGTCTGATCAGGACGTTTCCTGTAACAAAACAACAACAAAATATTAGCATAGAAATATGGATGCTAAGTATACTTCATTAGATTTTCTTTATCATTTATACCACAAAATGCCCCTGTGATTTAATTCTATCCCTAAAAATTCTGTGACATAACTATTATTGTTGTCCAGCAAGTGAGATTTTTAAAAACAACAATTTGGTTACCTTCAAAGGTTAAAGGTGATAGGCCAATTTAAACAAAGCAACTTAAATGTCTTGTTTAACAAGATATTAAATTTGTTCTATAATAATAAAAACTTAAGAAAATATTCTAAATGCCTTGCTTTGAAATTTATATTAAGTTAGCATCTGCAATGTCAAATCTAGTGTATTGATTAGCACAATAAACTATTCAAGTACAGAAAATAGACGAGTTCTATTATTGTAATTTAAGTAATTTTTTATAATTGTATTTCACTTTTTCTTCTACATAACTTAAATTTGCACATCCTTTTATAGTTTATAAAACGCTTTCATATTTTTATTATTTAAAAATTATAATGATCCTGTGAAAAATTTACGTAGGATCATTTAACATATGAAGACTTCACCTTAATGCCACTAACCTTTAAAATCTAGTTTTAAAAAAATGCATTTACACAGTTATATAAAACTTCAAACAATCCAGAAATTTATAAAGTAAATATAAACCCCTTGTTTCAAGGTTACCACTGTTAATTTTTTAAACCCTGGCAGAAAGTTTCTATGCTTATAGAATTATGCATGTGTAAATGGACAC
Source organism: Tapirus indicus (assembly GCA_031878705.1). NCBI lineage: Eukaryota > Metazoa > Chordata > Mammalia > Perissodactyla > Tapiridae > Tapirus > Tapirus indicus. Next base: position 32,735,483 of record CM062936.1, on the reverse strand, counting down.
TTAAAAAAATACAGTGAGAAATTAATGCACTGAGTTGCATCTTTTTTGTTTCTCATTATATATCATGGACATCTTTCCATCAGTACACACAGTTATTACTCATTCATTCATAGGACTGTTACTATGTGCTACATGTGTTACTGAGTGCTTGGCAGGCATCATATCTTTTAATTCTTATAACTCTAGGAGCTTAAGTGCTATTGTTTCCATTTTACAAATGAGAAAACAAAGCTTCTAACAGGCCAACTAACATGTTCAATGTCACAAAGCTACTTAAGCAGCAGGACTAGAATCTAAACTCAAGTCTAGCTTTAGACTCATGATCCTAACCATTACACAAGACCAGAGTTTTTCACACTATGAGATGCAACCCATGAGTGGAATCATAAATCAATTTAATGGGCCAAGACTTGCATTTTTTAAACAAAATAAATGATAACACACAACATATGGATAAATACTCTTTCAAGACTCTTTTGTGTATATGTGTAAATGCATATATTCATTCATTCATTTTACACCATGCTGATTTGAGTCATAGAATTTCTTACTATGGATTACAGTCAAAAGGTAAGAACACTGTACAATCACTATGCCCTCCAATATCACTACTTGATATTAGAATGGGGTGATAATTTTTAATGTACTTACTGTATATCTTCTACTGGCAAATTCAGAGGATATTCTGCATTTTTCTTCACTTTCATTTCATTCCAGTAATCATTCAGCTTTTCTCCTAGTGCTGCTATTGTAAGTCTTAAAAAAGCAAATAAAAGTCAATTTAAGAAAAAAAATGATAAAGATTAACTCTTTGTCAAACACAGAGAAAGTATAAACAACTTAAGTAATGATCATGTTGACACTGGGGTGGGATGGAGTTGGGGGGGAGGGGGACTCCAAAAGGTACAGTTAAAAACACTCAAAGTAATGGCAATTTTCTATAAGGACCTTTCTAAAGTCCTAGATCAGAGCCACGATCATCCAGGAAATAAGACACAAAACATTAATACTTTGGGTCCTCTGTTGAGAAAGTATGTTGTAGACCAACTACTGGGAGAACCACAGGCTCTCTCAATTTCAACCCCAACTGATAAATTTACAAAGCTTCAGTTCAAAGGAGAACTCAAACTTTTGGTTTATAAAAGTATACAGTCATTACCAGCAAGTATACTTCAAAACAGATTCTGTCCCACAATTAAGACTTTCACTTCTCTCACAATAAGATGTCAATAAAAAGCAAATCAATGAGATCTATTGAGATAAATAAGACTGAGGCCACAATTGAGGAATCACTTGTTAATGAGTTAAGCATCTACTGTGCCACAACTACGCACACACAAGGCAGTCAGTGTTAACATCCTAAATTTAAAATAAAGCTTTTGAAAATCAGGACTTCAAATTCTCTACTGACAGATTAATATTAGACTTACCTCCACTCATTATCTCCCACTATTTCTCTCCACCAGGAAGCCCCACTATCACATAACATGTAAGCCTCCAAATATACCTTCCCTCCCAAACACGCTTCTCCCTTCATATCACTTTTTCATTTTTTCATCTTTTTCCCATCTATTCCTCAGTCCATGAGACTGCACCCATTTCTGCTGAGAATATACCCAGGAGTGGAACAGCAAGGTCACCGGGATGGGCACTGATGTTTTCGCACCCACCAGCAACATATGACAGCTCCACTGCCCTACATCTTGCTAACATTTGCTATGTCTTATTCCTTTTAAATAATTTTTCCATTTTTGTTCATTATGATCAATACTTTTTGCATCTTGTTATAAAAACCTGCCTAACTAAAGGTTATGAAAATATTTGTTTCCATTTTCTGTTTCTGCCTTTCTCATTTAAATCTAATATCCATCTGGGAATTGATTTTTTGCTTCATTTGAGAGGTAGGAGTTAAAAGTTCATTTCATCCATAGACAGCCAATTGACACAGCATTCTTGGAAAGATGATCATTTTCCCACTATACTCTAACAGAACCTTTGTCATAAATCAGGAGACCGTACGTATAAAAAGTGGGGTTTTTTGGGGCATCTCTTTTCTATTTCACTAGACTATCTATCCTTTCATTAATATCACACTTTCTTAGCTACAGTGGTGTAAGTCCTCTTGCTTTGTTGTCTTTAATGATTGTCTTAACTATCTTTGGTCTTCTGAGTTTCCACATAAAGTTTAGAATAAGCCTATTAATGTCAATAGACACACCTGCTTGGATTTTTTTCTTTTAATAGGAATTGCATTTAATTATTTCAGAGAAAAATCAAAATTTTATAATAATCAGCCTTCCAATTCTTGAACCCGGCATACCTACTTCTTTAGGTCTTAAATTTCACTCCACAATGTTCTGTAGTTTTCAGTGCACTGAGGTCTTTACAGATTTTATTTACTTCAAAGTATTTGACTTTTTTGACACTATTTTAAATGATTTTTTTAAAATTTCATGTTGTTTATTATTCTTGTTGCTAAAATACAGAAACACAATTGATTTCTAAATACTTCTTATCCAGCAACCTTAGAATAGTTTTTTATTAATACAAAATTTGCAGATTATTCTGGACTTTTTATACTTAATATTGTCATCTACAGAAAACAGTTTTATTTTTCCCTTTCCAACCCTTGTAACTTTTTTTTTTTTTTGCCTGATTGTACTGTTTACTTCCTCAAGAATTATGGTGAGTAGCTGATGTTCTCATCTCATTCTCACTCTTGGGAGAAAGCTATCAACAATTCACCATTAGGAATGATGCTTGTTGTTTTTTGTAAATACTCTTTATCATTAATATGTCCTCCTAATGGTTTTGTAAATGTTCCCTTTTTTCTAAATCAAAAACAGATGTGATTATCAAGCACTTTGTACCTATGAAAATAACCATGATGATTTAACAATGATGATTAACATTGGTTTTTGAATATTAAAACCACTCCTCCCATCTTGGAATACAATCCACTTGGTTTTAATGTATTATTCTTTTTACATGTCACTGGATGGTATCTGCTATTATTTTAATTAAGATTTTTACATCTTGATCATGGGAGATTGACATAAATTTCCTTTCTTGTAATGTACTCATGAGTTCACTACCAAAGTTATGTGGCCTCATAAAACCTTTCAAGAGTTTAAAAAGGCGCCACTTCTTCCTTAAATGTCTGAATTTAATGTGGGAAGTTTTCTAAAAATTGACTCAATTTCAAAGGAATGTGTCCCTATCACTTAAAATGGCGAAATATTGTTCAAGCTACCCGTTTAATGTTTTCATGTCTGTAGATCTTTAGTAATGTCCTCCTTTTTATTTCTGATATTGATGATTTCTTTCTCTTTTTTTCCTTAGTCTTGCCAGATGCTTATAGACTTTATTAATCTTATCAAAGAGCAAACTGTGGATTTTTGATTGTGTCAGTCAGCAATTTATTGTCTCTCGCTCCAAATCCAGTCATCTTTGCTCAGTTTTGTAATACTGGAGCTTCATCCTGTACACCTTTATCCTTTGCCAGACTGAGGAATGTTAAACTGGGTTAACAGGGCAATGAACCCGCCAGGTGATAGCAGCAAGACACCTGTCGTTCAGGTTCTGGTACTCCATTGCTATTATCTGGTTGGAGCCCAGTGGCCTCACCGAGGAGCTCCAGCTGTGCCTTCAGGTCATGCCCTCCAGCAATAAAGACCAGTTCCAGACTGCCCAGATCCTGGGGCAAAGACAGGTCTCCACAAACTAGCTCCAGCCCACCAATATCCTCTGGCAACAGTAGGCCACGTCTAGAGACCAGCACAGGCCAGGTCCTCCGGCAAGTTTCTTGCTATGGCAGGTAACTTGTTCCTGTATTTGTCATGACCTCTAAAAAAGATCTGAATCTCAAACTTCAGAGGTGGGGGCCTTCTCCTAGTTCCTTTACTGTCTACTCATTTTCAACCCAGACGTAACAGCTGCACTTTTACACCTGCTAGTTCTGGACACCAACTGTCTTCTTTTACCTTTTCAGTAATCACATTCTACTATTCTAGTTAACAATTCCTCATATTAAATTATTCCCGTTCAAATAACAGGAGTAGCTTCTGTCTCATGACTGAACTCTGAAGATATATTTATTTTCTCTATTGTATGTGTTATGTGTTTCCTAATTTGCTGATTTTGCTCTTTATTATTTCCTTCCTTCCACTTTACTTGTTCTTTACTTGAGGAGAGGGCCTATAGCATTTATCTTTGTCTTTATCACAAATGTTTATATGACATTTGCATTCTACTCCATAATGTATGCTCATTAGGACAACTGTTTGTGCCTCCTAAATTTACAAGTAAAATTGATGGTCATATTTATTCTATGGCTACTAACCATTCTTAAAAGGTATGAGTATTAAGATTCCGTCTAAGCACAGAGTTTCAGGGTTATACGATTACATAAAAATGGTGATACCAAGAAAGTAGGAATTTCTTCTATTTTCTATGAATCTCAGAAACATTTCATCAGTAAAGGGAGGGGAGAATATATTTCTACTTGTGAGGGAGAAGAATACAATTCCTAGGATGGAAGAAGATGGTTAAATGTGTTTTCTGTGCAAGCCTCTCACCCTACCCATTTTCTTAAAGTTCTGTAACGTAAAAACATCCACAAGACAGAAAAAGATTCAGCTTAAGAAAAGTTATGAAAGTATTTCCAAAAGAAACTGTAAAAAATCAATCATTTAAATAGGTAACATACCTGTACTCATTAGTATAGTCAAAATCTTGTTTATTATGAGTTGGCTTTAGGAAATTACACTCTATAATTCCCACTACTCCAACACCCATGTTGTTTGCCTGAAAAATAAAAGGAAATTGGCATTTTAAAACAAGGCAGACCTCTATAAATTTAAGAAGACTGAAATCCTTACAAGCATCTTTTCTGATCATAATGCTGTGAAACTAGAAATCAACTGCAAGGAAAAAACTGAGAAAGGGACAAAGATGTGGAGACTAAACAACATGCTACTGAACAACCAACGGATCGTTGATGAAGTTAAAGGAGAAATCAAAAGCTATCTGGAGATAAATGAAAAGGAAAATACACCATACCAACTCATAGGGGATCCAGCAAAAGTGGTCCTGAGAGGGAAATTCATAGCAATACAAGCCCACCTTAACAAACAAGAAAAATCCCAAATAAATAACCTTAAACTGCACCTAAGAGAATTAGAAAAAGAACAGACAAAGCCCCAAATCAGCAGAAGGAGGGAACTAATAAAAATCAGAGCAGAAATAAATGAAATTGAACCCAAAAAAAAACAGTAGAAAGGGTCAATGAAACAAAGAGCTGGTTCTTTGAGAAGATAAATAAAATTGACAAACCCTTAACCAGACTCACTAAGAAAAAAAGGGAGAAGACTCAAATAAAATTAGAAATGAAAGAGGAGAAATTACAATGGATGCCACAGAAATACAAGGGATTATTAGGGAATACTATGAAAAACTTTATGCCAACAAATTGGACAACCTAGAGGAAATGGACAAATTCTTAGACGCATACAACCTCCCAAAACTCAATCAAGAAGAAATAGAGAATCTGAATAGACCAATCACAAGTGAAGAGATTGAAACAGTAATCAAAAATCTCCCAAAAAATAAAAGCCCAGGACCAGATGGCTTCCCTGGAGAATTTTACCAAACATTCAAAGAAGATTTAACACCTATCCTTCTCAAACTATTCCAAAAAATAGAGGAAGATGTCTACGAAGCCAACATCACCCTGATAACAAAGCCAGACAAGGACAATACAAAGAAGGAAAATTACAGGCCAATATTGCTGATGAACATAGACGCAAAACTCCTCAACAAAACATTGGCAAACCGAATACAGCAATACATCAAAAAGATCATACACCATGATCAAGTGGGATTTATACCAGGGACACAGGGATGGTTCAACATCCACAAATCAATCAACGTAATACACCACATTAACAAAATGAAGAATAAAAACCACATGATCATCTCAATCGATGCAGAGAAGACATTCGACAAGATCCAACAGCCATTTATGATAAAAACTCTCAACAAAATGGGTATAGAAGGGAAGTACCTCAACATAATAAGGGCCCTACATGACAAATCTACAGCTAACATCCTACTCAACAGGGAAAAGCTGAAAGCCATTCCTTTGAGGACAGGAACAAGACAAGGGTGCCCACTCTTGCAGCTCTTATTCAACATAGTACTGGAGGTTTTGGGCAGAGCGATCAGGCAAGAAAAAGGAATAAAAGGACTCCAAATAGGCAATGAAGAAGTGAAACTCTATTTGCAGATGACATGATCTTATACATAGAAGCCCCCCCAAAAAATCCATTGGAAAACTACTAGAAATAATCAACAACTACACCAAAGTGGCAGGGTTAAAATCAACTTAGAAAAATCAGTTGCATTTCTATATGCTAATGATGAACTAACAGAAAGAGAACTCAAAAAGACAATCCCATTTACAATTGCCACAAAAAGAACAAAATATCTGGGAATAAATTTAACCAAGGAGGTGAAAGACCTATACAATGAAAACTATAAGACACTATTGAAAGAAATCGATGAAGACATATAAAGAAATGGAAAAATATTCCGTGCACATGGATTGCAAGAATAAACATAGTTAAAATGTCCATTCTACCTAAAGCAATCTACAGATTCAATGCAATCCCAATCAGAATCCCAATGTCATTCTTCACGGAAATAGAACAAAAAATACTGAAATTCGTATGGGGCAACAAAAGAACCCAAAGAGCTCAAGCAATCCTGAAAAAAAAAAGAACAAAGCTGGAGGCATTACAATCCCTGATTTCAAAATATAATATAGAGCTATAGTAATCAAAACAGCATAGTACCGGTATAAAAATAGACACACAGATCAATGGAACAGAATTGAAAGCCCAGAAATAAAACCACACACCTATGGACAGCTAATCTTCGACAAAGGAGCGAAGAACATACAATGGAGAAAGGGAAGTCTCTTCAAAAAATGGTGCTGGGAAAATTGGACAGCCACATGCAAAAGACTCAAAGTAGACCATCTTCTATCGCCATACACAAAATCAACTCAAAATGGATTAAGGACCTGAAACTATAAAACTCCTGGAAAAAAATATAGGCAGTACACTAATTGACATTAGTCATAAAGGGATCCTTTCAGATTCCATGTCTACTCGGACAAGGGAAACAAAAGAAAAAGTAAACGAGAGGGACTTTATCAGACTACAGAGCTTCTACAAGGCAAATGAAACCAGGATCAAAATGAATATAGACAACCCACCAGCTGGGAGAAAATATTCACAAATTGTTTATCCGACAAAGGATTAATCTCCATAATATATAAAGAACTCACACAACCGAGCAACAAAAAAACAAACAACCCGATCAAAAAATGGGCAGAGGATATGAATAGACATTTTTCCAAGGAAGATATACAGATGGCCAACAGACACATGAAAAGATGTTCAACATCACTAATCATCAGAGAAATGCAAATCAAAACTACACTAAGATATCACCTTACACCCATCAGAATGGCTATAATCACCAAGACAAAAACCAACAAATGTTGGAGAGGCTGTGGAGAAACGTGAACCCTAATTCACTGCTGATGGGAATGCAAACTGTGCAACCTCCATGGAAAACAGTATGGAGATTACTCAAAAAATGAAAAATAGAAATATGATCCAGCAATCCCACTGTTGGGCACCTACCCAACAGACATGAAATCAACCATCACAAGAGGCTTATGCACCCCTATGTTCATTGCAGCATTATTCACTATAGCCAAGAAGTGGAAGCAACCCAAGTGTCCCTCGACTGATGAGTGGATAAAGATGTGGTATATATATACAATGGAATGCTACTCAGCCATAAGACAAGACAGAATTGTCCCATTTACAACAACATGGATGGACCTAGAGGGTATTATGTTAAGTGAAATAAGCGAGAGAGAGAAGGACAGACACTGCATGACTTCACTCATATGTGGAATATAAACGAATACAAGGACAGAGAGAACTGGCTGGCGGTTACCAAAGGGAGGGGGCATGGAGGGTGGGCACAAGGGGTGAAGGGATGCATCCACATGGTGATGGACAAAAAATAGTGTACAGCTAAAACCCCACAATGTTATAAACTATTAAGACATCAATAAAAATGAAAATTAAAAAAAAAATTGGCATTTTAAAAGCATGAGACGATGCTCAAAATAATTACCCCTCCACAAAGATTTACAATTTGTATGAAACATTTTCCTTTATTTCATATGATTCTCATAAAATTCAGATTGAAAAAGTGTCTACAAGGTAATTTACTTTTCTGGGAATTAATTCCTAAATATATTACAGCCTTCCTCCCAAATCACGTCCACTGTTGTCAAGAATCCATTTCAACAAGTATTAGCATCCCCAATTTTATACAAGGGAAAAAAGATCACCCTTACTGGGATACAACTTCTTACATAGTAGAAACCACAACTAACTCATTTCCATATCCATAGTACCTAGCAAAGGCCCTGGCACACAATATTCCATAAGTTTGCTAGATAAAACTTAAAGTCATTTATCCAAAGTTACACATCCGGTTGCTAATGGCGATGAAATAAAAACCTGACTCAGCTGAATTAAAGTTATTTTTTAAAACTGCTAGCTAAAATATTGAACTCAAAGTTTATGAGTCATATTCTGATCATCTACATGGGATTAACAAGTGTATTTTGTTCACAATTGTAGCTTACTTCTGAGTCTACATACAAGGAGAAAAAGTGAAAGAATATGTAACTTTTAAATGAAAATTTTCATAAATACAGCTATAGATAAAACCATGCAAATCTAATCATAACCCTATTCTATTGAAAACCATCAGTGGTTCCACAACTCATACAATTTGTAAACCACAGCATCCCTCAATTTGTAGTTCTTGTTCACCTTCTTTCCAGCCTCATTTTCCCATTTCTCTTCCATTACTCTGTTTCCCACTTACCGTCTGGTCCCAGCATAGCAAATTACTCCCTTAATGATGTCATATTCTTGGAAGCCTCTTTCTCCTCCTTTGCAGATCTTCTTTTCTCTGCCTGGAATGCCCCTGCCAGACTTTCCAACACAGTACAATAAACTGAGACTCATCTCAATCACCACTTTGTCCAGGAAGCATTTTCTGATGCTCCAAGGATGTACCATATTCCTCTCAGGGCATGCTCTCTATCTTATCATCTGTTTATGTTGAGCATCTAGTATGGCAAATCATATCAGGTATCTGATACCTATTTAATAAATGTTTGCTGAATCCATAGAATGCAAATACTAGGCCCAGTCCATCATCTGGTTAAAGAAAACATTAAAAGTTGGCTGTAAAAGCCTATTTTTCACAAGATCAAGCTTAACCAGAAATTACACACAGTGCAAATTTAACTAGGTTGGGAAAATAGGCTATGTAACTTACTTAAGTCAGATTAGTAAATAATAAAAGAAAAAACAATTTACATTCTATAGCACATACATTATTTCTTTTGAATCCCAAAGCACTTGAGAAATAAGACCTACTACCAAAAATGCATGTCCAATTACCAGTGAAATTCAATAACTTTATAGAATATTTCTGGTGAAAATTACTATTCCAATTATAAATGAAAATTAGAATTTTAAATAAATTACTGATACCTCATATCATGGTTGCCAGATTTTTTAATTTATTTTTTGTCTAAAATTAGTGGTTACAAAAAGCTCAACGAAGTTCATTTTCTTTTGCAAAAATGCTATATTCTAAACTCATTCCATGTAAAATATGTAAGAGTTACAACCCCTGTTGAATAATATTCAAGATAAACCCACAATATTATACTGTGCAGAGCTCACATCATTCTACAAAAAATTTAAAATGAAATAAGATGAACAGAAAATGAAAATCATAGAATTAAAAACCAAAATATGCCTAGACTTAAAACCTTTAATAAAGATGATTTTCAGAATTTGTACCACTGAATTCTTAACATACACACACCAAAAACAACCTTTCTATGAAAACATGTAAAGGATAAACAGACTGACATGGTGGGCAATGCTCACCATCCTAAATTGAATTCCTCAACAACAGAAGTGGTTCAGGAGGAAGGCTCTAATACATGTATGAACTAACTCCAAAAAGTCAATTACCTATGAGACACTGTTTTTCAGGCTATTGAGTCAGCACAAATTAAAAACAACCCATTTCATTCCAGCATAAAATAATCAGGGATCCACATCCAAATGCAGTCAAAAGATCTGCATCTGTGCCTGATAATCCTACTCACTGTTAGGTCTAGAGCAAGTTACTTAACTAATTATTAGCCCCAATTTTCTCATTTGTAAAACAGAGATAAAATAAAATATTCTGTCCCCCCACCAAGATTACTTACGAGATTACAAACGAGAAATTAATGTACAAGTACTCTAAGTTCAAGTGCCATACCAATGTTCTTTAAAACACTGATATTTAAAAGTTATTAGGCAAAAAGCACATTATTTCACATGTGACACAAAAGAAAGTTATTCTTTTATAAAAGATATAGACATTTGCAGATATAAAGCTTACCCTTAACTGACATCCAACTTTTTCATAAGCTTTGATGAGTCTATTTCTGTGATACATCATTATCCCATAATGATCTTTATTTCTGCAGTTGAATCCAAAAGTAATTCTCACCGTTTTAGTCTTAAGTGTTAAGGAAAATTCTAAACACACCACCTCACTCCCTTCAAATCATCCTTTCTATGTCATTATTTATGTGAGTCCAAAAGTGCATAAAAAACGGCAAAGTTGGAGAGGATTAGAATCCATATCAGGATAAAAGGAGAAAGCAGAAAGGGAAATACCCTTGACTGATACAGCTCTATATGACATCATAAAAAGGAAAATAAAGGATACTAAAAATTTGGGTCGGTAAACATCACGTTCAATGTAGGCAAGACTCTTCGACACTAGCTGTGTCTTCACTTTCTGTCCACGTAAGATGATCTGCATTCTTGGCTTTAGATATAATATACTGCAGTAAGCCTGCAAAGACACACAACAGTATCTGTCCTTTCCAAATAATTATCTACAGATTTGGTCACCATTACTTATGCATATATTTAAAAAGAAAGCTACCAGGGCTGGCCCCACGATGTAGTCGTTGGTTAAGTACAGCACACTCCACTTTGGTGGCCCAGGTTTGCAGGTTCTGATTCTGGGCACGGACCTACACCACTCGGCAGCCATGCCCTGGCGGGGACCCACATACAAAATAGAGGAATACTGGCACAGATGTTAGCTCAGGGCAAATCTTCCTCAGCAAAAAAATAAATAAAAAGAAAGCTACTGCCACCTTGCTTTGATAAAGGACCCATTAACTTCAAAATAATAAATATAGACTATAAAGCTGTATTACTTAATATCTGGCTACTTTTCATTAAAAATAAACTCAATATATTGTAGCCAGGAAAAATGATTTGCAGAAAACAATCCATTGACCTATGTGGATGTTAATATGTTAAGTGAAAAAAGCTACAAAACAGCATGTATGGTATGATCTCACTTCAAGTTTTTTTGTGTGAGGAAGACCAGCCCTGAGCTAACATCTGTTGCCAATCCTCCTCTTTTTTTGCTGAGGAAGACTGGCCTAACAACCGTGCCCATCTTTCTCTACTTTATATGGGACACTGCCACGGCATGGTTGACAAGCAGTGTGTCAGCGAGTGCCCGGGATCCGAACCTGCGAACCCTGGCCTGCCAAAGCGCGAACTAAACTGCTGCGCCACAGGGCCAGCCCCCAATTTTTTTTAAATGTATGTATGTACAAAAAGGACTATCCTTCTTGACTCTTCTGTCAAGTACGTATATTGCTATTATAATTTAAAAAGCACCAATAAATTTTATTTAGCCAAAAATAACAAGCAAATTCGAATATAAACAAAAGGGACTGTTCTAAGTTAGAAAAGGAAAAAATCATAAATACCAACACTTAAACAGAGGAGACAAGCATAGTACTTTTTCAAAACTGACCTGTAATAATCAGCAGTCATCTAAATGTTTTCAATTCTTAATGCATGAAAGTTTAGATACTTTAGAATCTTAAGCAAATTTTGCATCCTAAATATGATAAAATATGCTCTTCTGTGCCTGCCTCCAAGCTATCAGAAACTCTGAAGGAAATTAACCGAATAACTCAAGGAGGAAGATGAAAAGTTCAACACAAAATTAAAATTTGAACATTTCTCTCACTTTTTTTCCTGACTCTTGATTTCAAAATTTGTGGTGTTTTGTTTTTTATAAAATTCATTAATGATATTTTAAAACATTTTACTTCATGGTATACTAAAACCACATCATCTGCTCTGTCTGCCTCTGGACCTGTTTCACACTTGAGCAACACTTTCTTAACTAGGACATACTTCAACGACATATTGGGGTGTTATCAAGGAAGAGAAATACCTGCCATTGTAATTGCTAGCATCTCAGAAAAAGGTACATGGTAAACCTGTAAATGTCTAATGTATCCTCAGCTTGGGGTTATGGAATCATTTTAGTACAAAAAATAGAGGGAAAAGTTAGTTATTATAGGTCTTATCGTAGTGACCAAGAAACTTAATATTACTATTATATCAACATTGTTATATTGAGATATTAATTTCTTCAATCTTAAAAACACACATTTCTAAGGTCAAATCTCAGATATTTAGCACAAAATTATATTACTTATATTAATGTACGTTATCTATAGTCTATACATTATATATTGCTTTAGGATGTCAATTAAGGTGTGTATTCTAGAATATTTTAAATTAAAAAAAGAGAGAGACACTGAACTTGGTATTTTTTGTTGAATTAATCAATATGGCCATCATAGAATATATTGATTCTAGTATTCTGAATTCAAACAATCTAACCACGTAGTGAAAGAACTACAAGCACTGTTAGGCCTGATGACTTCACAATTAAAAAAATTTGTTTATAAGCAAATAAAACCACCAGTGTGCCCATGAAAAGTTTAATAAGTTCATGTCTGAGATACTTTCACTGAGAGATCACTGGCAGCATCTGTAACACAAGTGGATAACATAATTCCCATTATTTGATGATTTCCTCATTTCCACAAAGAGAACTGAGTACATACCCTCAGGGAGTAGTCACTCTCAGGGGCAATCTGGTCCATCCTTTCTTGCTTCTTGTAACCTTTCTTCCCCGAAGTCTCATCTAAATCTTCTGGAATTCTGATATCATATTTATCTTTATCAAAATCAAACTCTGTTGTACTTTTGTAGCTGTAAAAATAATTTTTTGAAGGAGCTAAATTTCACTTCACAGCAAGATAAGGAAGCAAATATTATTAGCGAACAAAACAAAATAAAAGGCCTACATATGGTGGGCATCGCGGGAGTGGTGGTGGTAAGGTGAACAAAACCAAGAAAAAAGAAAAGGAATCCAGGAAAACACAGAAAAACTGTCTTCACTCATACATTGCTGCTAGGAATGTCAAATGGAAGGGCCACTTTGAAAAACATTCTGGAGTGACGTCAGCATCATGGCGGAGTGAGATTCCCTCTTTGAATCTCGGCCCCCTACGACACAACGAAAACATCATTCACATTCCAACAGAGCTCAATCAAACACTACGAAGGACTTCTGAGAAACCCCTGCTGCCATACATCGGACAGTGGAGGCGCAGGAAGCCCAGGAGGACGGGAGGAGAGGTAGGAGGTTGTACTCCCCCTCCCCAATCGATGGGCAAAAACAGTGCAGTTCGCGGACGGGGTGGGGGGGCGGCCCACAGCAGGTAAAACTAGCGCCATCCAGGTGCTCTCACAGACTGTCGCGAGATCCCCACTGGGAAGCGACGATGAACTGTTTTAGGGGTGTAGCAAACACCCTAAGAGAGCCAGAAAGGAAACCCCCGGGTCAAGCAGGAGAAAGAGAGGACCCCTCCCCCCACACACCCGGCGTTTCAGCATAATCCCTCCGGGGGCAGCAGCCACCTCAGAGCAAACCGCTCGCGATCTCCATCTAGTGGCAGCAGGGGGAAACTGCAGGACTAACTTTAATCATGAGGGGTAAAAATAAAGCCGTCCCCGTCGGATCCTTGCGACAATCTGTCATGGCTACAGACCAAAAGGAAAATGACAAACACCCAGAAACCAACCCTGAAGGCACAGAATTTGATAACCTGAATGAGAGAGAATTCAAAATAGCTATCATAAACAAACTCAACGAAATACAAGAGAACACACAGAAACAAATCAACGAATTCAGGGATTTTGTCACAAAAGAGATTGAAACCATAAAGAAAAACCAATCAGAATTATTGGAGGTGAAAAACAAAATCAACGAGATAGTGGAAAAAATGGAGTCTTTAAAGAGCAGAACTGACAATATGGAGGAACGAATTAGCACTATTGAGAATAGCCACGCAGAAATGCTCCAGATAGAGGAGGAGAGAGAGCTAAGACTAAAAAGAAATGAAGAAATTCTTCAAGAATTATCAGACTCAATGAGGAAAAGCAACATAAGGATAATAGGTATTCCAGAAGGAGAAGAAAGAGAAAAAGGAGCAGAGAGTTTGTTCAAAGAAATAATAGCTGAGAACTTCCCCAACCTAGGGAATGAGAGGGAAATAACTGAATGAAATCAATAGATCACCTAAATATATAAACAGGAATAAAAAATCATCTCGCCACATAGTAGCAAACTTGAAGAATACCCGTGACAAGGAAATAATATTGAAGGCAGCTCAACAAAAAAACAAAATAACATACAAAGGAAACCCCATCAGGCTCTCAGCTGATTTCTCGACAGAAACTCTACAGGCTAGGAGAGACTGGAATGATATATTCAAAATCATGAAAGACAAAAACCTTCAGCCAAGAATACTTTATCCAGCAAAAATATCCTTCAAATACGATGGAGAAATAATAACTGATAAACAAAAGCTAAGAGAGTTCGTCACCACAAGACCCCCACTACAAGAAATGCTCAAGAAGGCCCTTAGGTGTGAAAGAAAACAAATGAGAAAGGGGATACAAAGATTTCAGCAAGGAGAAAAGCAAGGAGACTAAACCAGAACAAACTACAGTTGGATAACATCAAAAATTAATTCAAGCTAATCACTGGAAACACACATTCATGACACAATCTGGAATAAAGAGATAACAAATAAGGAGGGGAAGAGGTAAGGGATTGAACTGACCCAGCCTCAGGAAAAAGGAGGCATCTGAAAATGTACTTTCTTATCCAGGAGATCGCTTATATAAACCTCACAGTAACCACTAAACAAATAACCAGAAGAGAACCACACATGACAAATAAAGAGAAAACCAAGAGAATGAGCATGCAGAAATACCAAATTGAATTTGCAGTCTGAAAGACAAGGGACAAGAAACGAAGGAAATGCAAAAGAACCAGAAGATGAACAATAAAATAGCAACATTAAACCCTCATATATCAATAATCACTCTAAATGTAAATGGATTGACTTCTCCAATCAAAAGACACAGAGTGGCAGGATGGATTAAAAACCAAGATCCAACAATCTGCTGCCTCCAGGAAACACATCTCAGCTCTAAAGACAAACACAGACTCAAAATAAAAGGATGGAAAACAATACTCCAAGCTAATGGCAAACAAAAGAAAGCAGAAGTAGCCATACTTATATCAGACAAAGTAGACTTCAAGATAAAAAAGGTAATGAGAGACAAAGAAGGGCAATATATAATGATAAAAGGGACACTTCACCAAGAAGACATAACACTTATAAATATCTATGCACCCAACACAGAAGCACCAAAGTACATAAAACAACTGCTAAAAAACCTTAAAGGAGATATTAACAATAACACAATAATAGTAGGGGATCTTAACACCCCCCTTACATCAATGGATAGATCATCCAGACAAAAAGTCAATAAGGAAATAATGGACTTAAACGAAAAACTAGACGCAATGGACTTAATAGATATATACAGAGCACTCCACCCAAAAAAAGCAGAGTACACATTCTTCTCAAGTGCACATGGAACATTCTCAAGGATAGACCATATATTAGGAAACAAGGCAAACCTCTATAAATTTAAGAAGACTGAAATCATTACAAGCATCTTTTCTGATCATAATGCTGTGAAACTAGAAATCAACTGCAAGGAAAAAACTAGGAAAGGGACAAAGATGTGGAGACTAAACAACATGCTACTGAACAACCAATGGGTCGTTGATGAAATTAAAGGGGAAATCAAAAGCTATCTGGAGACAAATGAAAAGGAAAATACACCATACCAACTCATATGGGATGCAGCAAAAGCAGTCCTGAGAGGGAAATTCATAGCAATACAAGCTCACCTTAACAAACAAGAAAAATCCCAAATAAATAACCTTAAATTGCACCTAACAGAGTTGGAAAAAGAAGAACAGACAAAGCCCCGAATCAGCAGAAGGAGGGAAATAATAAAAATCAGAGCAGAAATAAATGAAATTGAAACCAAAAAAACAGTAGAAAGGATCAATGAAACAAAGAGCTGGTTCTTTGAGAAGATAAATAAAATTGACAAACCCTTAGCCAGACTCACTAAGAAAAAAAGGGAGAAGACTCAAATAAATAAAATTAGAAATGAAAGAGGAGAAATTACAACAGACACCACAGAAATACAAGGGATTATTAGGGAATACTATGAAAAACTTTACGCCAACAAATTGGACAACCTAGAGGAAATGGACAAATTCTTGGACGCGTACAACCTCCCAAAACTGAATCAAGAAGAAATAGAGAATCTGAACAGACCAATCACAAGTAAAGAGATTGAAACAGTAATCAAATACCTCCCAAAAAATAAAAGCCCAGGACCAGATGGCTTCCCTGGAGAATTTTATCAAACGTTCAAAGAAGATTTAGCACCTATCCTTCTCAAACTATTCCAAAAAATAGAGGAAGATGGAATACTTCCCAACACATTCTATGAGGCCGACATCATCCTGATACCAAAGCCAGACAAGGACAATACAAAGAAGGAAAACTACAGGCCAATATCACTGATGAACACAGACGCAAAAATCCTCAACAAAATATTGGCAAACCGAATACAGCAATACATCAAAAAGATCATACACCACGATCAAGTGGGATTTATACCAGGGACACAGGGATGGTTCAACATCCGCAAATCAATCAACGTGATACACCACATTAACAAAATGAAGAATAAAAACCACATGATCATCTCAATCGATGCAGAGAAGGCATTCGACAAGATCCAGCATCCATTTATGATAAAAACTCTCAACAAAATGGGTATAGAAGGAAAGTACCTCAACATAATAAGGGCCATATATGACAAACCTACAGCAAACATCCTACTCAACGGGGAAAAACTGAAAGCCATTCCTTTGAGGACAGGAACAAGACAAGGGTGCCCACTCTCACCGCTCTGATTCAACATAGTACTGGAAGTTCTGGCCAGACCAATTAGGCAAGAAAAAGGAATAAAAGGACTCCAAATAGGCAATGAAGAAGTGAAACTCTATTTGCAGATGACATGATCCTATACATAGAAAACCCCCAAAATTCCATCGGAAAACTACTAGAAACAATCAACAACTACAGTAAAGTGGCAGGGTATAAAATCAACTTACAAAAATCAATTGCATTTCTATACACTAACGATGAAACAACAGAAAGAGAACTCAAAAAGACAATCCCATTTATAATTGCAACAAAGAGAATAAAACATCTGGGAATAAATTTAACCAAGGAGGTCAAAGACCTATACAATGAAAACTATAAGACACTATTGAAAGAAATCGAGGAGGACATAAAGAAATGGAAAAATATTCCATGCACATGGATTGGAAGAATAAACATAGTTAAAATGTCCATTCTACCTAAAGCAATCTACAGATTCAATGCAATCCCAATCAGAATCCCAATGTCATTCTTCACGGTAATAGAACAAAAACTACTGAAATTCGTATGGGGCAACAAAAGAGCCCGAATAGCTAAAGCAATTCTGAAAAAAAAAAGAACAAAGCTGGAGACATCACAATCCCTGATTTCAAAATATACTATAGAGCTACAGTAATCAAAACAGCATGGTACTGGTACAAGAATAGACACACAGATCAATGGAACAGAATTGAAAGCCCAGAAATAAAACCACACATCTATGGACAGCTAATCTTCGACAAAGGAGCAAAGAACCTACAATGGAGAGAGGGAAGTCTCTTCAATAAATGGTGCTGGGAAAATTGCACAGCAACATGCAAAAGAATGAAAGTAGACTATCTCCTATCGCCATATACAAAAATCAATTCAAAATGGATCAAAGACCTGAAAATGAGACCTGAAACTATAAAACTCCTGGAAGAAAATATAGGCAGTACACTAATTGAGATTGGACATAAAGGGATCCTTTCAGATTCCATGTCTACCCAGACAAGGGAAACAAAAGAAAAAATAAACAAGTGGGACCTCATCAGACTACAGAGCTTCTACAAGGCAAATGAAACCAGGATCAAAATGAATAAACAACCCACCAGCTGGGAGAAAATATTTGCAAATCGTTTGTCCGACAGGGATTAATCTCAGTAATATATAAAGATCTCATACAACTGAGCAACAAAAAAAGAAACAACCCGATCAAAAGATGGGCAGAGGATATGAACAGACACTTTTCCAAGGAAGAGATACAGATGGCCAATAGACACATGAAAAGATGTTCAACATCACTAATCATCAGGGAAATGCAAATCAAAACTACACTAAGATATCACCTTACACCGGTTAGAATGGCTATAATCACAAAGACAAATAACAACAAATGCTGGAGAGGTTGTGGAGAAATGGGGACCCTCATTCACTGCTGGTGGGAATGCAAACTGGTGCAGCCTCTATGGAAAACAGTATGGAGAGTCCTCAAAAAATTAAAAATAGAAATACCGTATGATCCAGCAATCCCACTCTTGGGCATCTATCCAATGGACATGAAATCAACCATCACCAGAGGCGTATGCACCCCTATGTTCATTGCAGCATTATTCGCTATAGCCAAGAAGTGGAAGCAACCCAAGTGTCCCTCGACTGATGATTGGTTAAAGAAGATGTGGTATATACATACAATGGAATACTACTCAGCCATAAGAAAAGACACAATTGTCCCATTTGCAACAACATGGAAGGACCTAGAGGGTATTATGTTAAGTGAAATAAGCCAGAGAGAGAAGGACAGACACTGCATGAACTCACTCATATATGGAATATAAGTGAACACACGGACAGAGAGAACTGATTGGTGGTTCCCAAGGGGAAGGGGGGTGGGGGGGGCACAAGGGGTGAAGGGTTACATCCACAAGGTGACGGACAAACAAAAATGTACAACTAAAACCCCATAGTGTTATAAACTATTAAGACATCAATAAAAAAAATGGTAAAAATAAAATAAAATAAAAAAATAAACATTCTGGCAGTTTCTTATAAAAGTAAACGTGCAACTACCATACGATCCAGCAATTACACTCCTGGGCACTTATCCTAGAAAAATGAAGACTTTATTCCCAGAAAAACCTGTACACAATCCAGATGTCCTTTAACAGGTGATTAGTTAACACACTGTGCTCCATCCATACAGTGCAATACTACTCAGCAAGAAAACGGAAGCCAATTACTGACACATGCAAGAACCTGGATGAATCTCCAGAAAATTATGCTAAATGAAAAAGCCAATCCCAAAAGGTTTCACACTGTGTGATTCCATTTATATAGCATTCTTGAAATGACAAAGTAACAGAAATGGAGAACATGTTAGAAGCTACCAGGGATTAAGGAGGGAGGAATAGGAGTGGACACAAAAAGGCAACATGAGGGATCCTGTGGTGATGAAAATGTCTTGTAATATCTTGGTTATATCAATGTCAATGACACTTTGACAGTCAAAAAAATATATAAGAAAACAGGATTACAGGAGAAAAGCACAAGATTTAAAGTATTTTAAGCTTACCATTATTTGTACTTTATTTCTATGGTTCAGTATGTCCTAGGATCTCTCAATTACACATTCACCCTAAATTTTAAAACTTTTATTTGCAAAGGATTTTATCCTCACAAGGGTAAAGGACTACAAATTTTACCTTTCTCATTAGATGCTAATCATGCTTAGCTTTAAGTAAGGGACGAAATGGACAAAGATTTCTCTTTCTAACGTACATGACTGGGACTAAGCTATGGAGACTGAATGGCAGGGCTAGGAAATTTATTTTTGGTAATATGAAATTATCTCAGATTGACACCAAAATGGCCTCAAGAACCCTTAGAAAAGACAAATCATTAACCATGCCAAAAAATGAGTACCTCTTGATATATTTCTACATGGATAAATGTAATGAAACCATTCTTGCACATGCACTTTACTTCCCAAATGGTTAACAACTAGCTGAGGTCCACATTTACCTTCTGAGATTCCAAATGATGATCCTCGTCCCCTTCCTACCCATAATAGCATCAAGTTCTGCCAGTAACTTCTGTTCCGTAGAAAACAGAGAATGTTCCAGAATTGCAGAAAGGCTTGCTTTTGATTCTGCTAAATTAATCATCTGTCGTATATCCTAAGTTAAAGACTTAAACCAACAACATATTTTTCACAATTGTAATATGAAAACCAACTCAAATTTAAATAACAGAAAAACTATTTCCTAAAGTATTTTCTCAGTTTTAAAATGGTAGTTTGATTTCAAATGAACACCAAGAAGAATAAAGTATGAGCAAGTTTATTATTATTCCTAATTTAATGGTTTCCAATGTTTGAATGTGTTTACACAGAAGGTATTTTCCTACAGGTATCTTGCTTTCCATCATAATTAGTGAAATTTTCAAGCCAGATCACAAGTCATATTAGACCACAATAAAACTGAAATAAAGAGGAGAGCTATGGGAAGCTTAACATAAAATGCAACCACCTTATGTTAAACATTTCCATGGTACAATTCTAACAGAGAATAGAAAGTGACAAATGCTTAGCCTCAGATGTAGGGTAGAGGCAGTGGATTGGCACAAGAGCTAGAATGGAAGGTGTGATTAAAAAACAAGAATCTGGAGGAGGGCAAAAGGATAGAACGGTTCAGAATATTTCTTTAGAGTTTCTACATAGTTTCTATTTCAAAATCAAAAGGATATGGTGTTTGTTGAATGCCACTATTGGGACAACAACATGTTCTGCTTTTATTACTTCCAAGTAGGTCTGAGACAAGAAGCCCACGCTCATGCTTTCTCCATTTTTGGTAAAAACAATTGCATCTTTACCCAAACGCATAGAACCTGACTTGAAGCCATTTCCATACAATCCAACTGGGACATGACCATTCATGGTGACTTTGTCACTGAAGCCAAAGCTAAAAAGAAAAGAAAGATTTAAAAAACAAATACATGCAACATTCATTTTTTTAATTCAAAAACTATAATACCAGGTAAAAAGCATGGGTTTATATGCAGGCCTCATCTTTCCTAGCTGAATAATCTTAGGCAAATTACTTTTAATCTGTCTTGATGCGTTTCCGCATCTCTGAATTGAAGGAAACCAAATCTACATCACAGTGGTGTTTAAGGATTACACATACTAAAACAGGAGCTGACTGCCTGGCACATCCTGGCTAAATTGCAGAGTTATAATTTGGGCTCCTGGGACCTTGAGATTTTACCCCATGAAATCTCTTCCCCTAAGTGTGAATGATTCTCTTGTTTTCAGCAAGCCTACTGTAGTATGATTACTGATGGAGTCAACCTAAACTTTTTGCAGCATAAGGAGTATTTGAGGAACAGTAAAAAGGCCTCCACTGGCAAGTTCTCCCGCTACCCTGTACCTGTATTATGTATCCTAGTTTCCATTTCAGGCACATTTGGCTTCATGCTGACATCCTATTCTGTGACCCTTGAGCCCAAGGCCTTATGACTATTTTATGCTGCTTCCTCATCCTTTGAATCCCTTTAAAATTGCCCCCCCCCACACACACAAAGTGGTAAGTTTTACTGGAAACACTGATTAAAACTAATTTACACTAAAGTATAAATAACTGATATCAATGTGCTACCACACCTTTAGGAACGGTGGAATTTTAGGTAAGTCAGACATGGGGAAAGGGTGCTAAGAATGGTAGGGACTGCCTAATAATCTAACAGTAGTAGAAAATGATGGAAGACTTAAGAGAATAGAGCACACTGTGGGTATAGCATTTCATGTTTAAAAAACAAAAACTATGGGGCAATAAGTATGACAGAGGAAACCCTTGAACTAGGTAAAAGCAATGATTTCAAGTGTGACACTTTTACATACCTTAGCATTTTATGTAATTTATCTGAAGTCATACCATTTCCATTATCAGTGAATGTCAAGCATATATGGTCATTTATCACTGTTTTGTCAATCCATATCTGTTTAGCATTCACATCAGGATCATAAGCATTATCTGAGAAACAAAAGATTTGAGAATTTTGATTCTGCATTTTAAAGTTCAGAACAATCCTTTAACAAGCAACAAATAACATATTTTAAGGAAATTTAAAAAGTTGAAATGTTTAAGAACTTTTAAGATCTGAAAACATGAAACTAAACTGTAACCTACTATATATATCGTTCATTGATTGTTACAGAATTAACTCTTTCCAAAGCCCTCCATTCATTATAGAGAGCAAAGACTTGAACCCACTACACTGAACAAGTGTAAAGCAAGAATAATTACTGCACCACAGAGATGATCAAGACAGTAAGGTCTTCTTCTATCCAAAGAAGCATAAGGGATAGCTGGCCAGCATAAGGGATATCACTGAGAGCTGAGTGTCACCTAGCACTATGAGCTGGCATGGAAGGAACACAATGTGGTTACTGAATAAATGAGAAAGCAGTACCATTTTCTGCTAAGTTACATACAAAGATGAAGGTTTACCTTCTACATAGTTCTTCAAATTATGGCCCTTTTCAATCTAACCAAAGTTTCTGGTGACTTTTACACTTCTATGATCTCCGTACACCTCCCCATTTAACATTCTTGTTTCTCTCACAATATGTAAGTATGAAGGAATACATCAAAGAAAAACGAAACAATTTTCAACAGTAGCAATAATAAAATCAACTTATGAACTGAGATCCATCTGAATATCCTTTACTGACTGAAAATACTTTTGAAGTATACAAAGATACAAGTACACTTTGAAGTCTTTATACTATAAAAATGGTTTTCAAACTATCCTTCCATATGGCAGCCTACAATTAAAATCAAATAATCTTTTTAAATCAACCACTTCAGGAAAGACAGTGTTTCATAAAAAACTTAAAATCTGATACACCACGACTTTCAGTTGCTCTAACCTGCACCTAGAGAATCACTACATATGAACAAACAATCCCAGATTGGGTAGCTCCTCTGGGTTGCCATAAAAAAAGAATAACCACAGGGGCCGCCTGGTGGCACAGCTGTTAAGTTCGTGCTTGGCAGCCCAGGGTTCGCGGGTTCGGACCCCGGGCGCCCGCAGACGCACTGCCTGTCAGCTCTGCCGGGGCGGCATCCCATATAAAGTAGAGGAAGACGGGCACCGAAGTTAGCCCAGGGCCAGTCTTCCTCAGCAAAAAGAGGAGGATTGGCAGTGGATGTTAGCTCAGGGCTGGTCTTCCTCACAAAAAAAAAAAAAAAAAAGAATAACCACGAATAGCTGAAATGCTATAGCATAACCACTCCAGGGTTTAGAAAAAAAAAAAAAACACCTGAAAAGCATGTTAGCTGGGAAACTTTGGAAAATCTAATTATACCAAAGAAAAGAAGGGTGCTCAAAAGTTCCTTCTTGGGGCCAGCCTGATAGTGTCATGGTTAAGTTTGAGCGCTCCACTTCGGTGGCCCAGGGTTTGCAGGTTCGGATCCTGGGCATGGACCTATGCACCACTTATCAAGCCATGCTGTAGCATGCATCCCACATATAAAGTAGAGGAAGATTGGCACAGATGTTAGCCCAGGGCCAATGTTCCTCAGCAAAAAGAGGAGGATTAGCAACAGATGTTAGCTCAGGGCTAATCTTCCTCACCAAAAAAAAAAAAAAAAGTTCCTTCTTTTCTTTTTCTTGAACATCTAAGACAGAACCCTTCCTTGATAAAGAATCTAAAGTATATCTAAGAATTCCTAAGAACATAATTTTCCTTTATTATCTGTTTCTCAAACATAAGCTTAAATATAAAAAAAAATCATGTGCATGAATTTTCCCAAGAAAAAAAATCATGACCCATAATGTAAATGTGATCATAACTTTGCCTTTTCTCATGTTCATTAAGACACTATTAAAATCCTATAACTTGATCATTCAGTCTATTGGAGGAAACAAGAATCTATACAACCACAAAACTAACATAACATTAATCTTCCTATTTACTAACACTAGAAAAATGAATCCACTCTATGTTATACATACTTTCCAACTATTAAAAAATATAATTTTCATTTTTTGCAATAGACCTATTTCCTTTATGATCAGAATAAAAATATTTTCAACATAAATGCTTTATGAACTTAGCAAATTAAAATACTTTGATAGTAGTATAGGGAAGGTTGAACAGTGATTAGTCTGACATCCATTTGAATAGTTGTTATGCCAGGTAACCTTTACCAATAATGTTATCATTCAAGATACACGTTTTTTAAAAAGCACATTTGCACACTATTTTTCAATGAAAAGTTTTTTAAAACTTCAATTGCAAGCAATAGATTGTACATGAAATGTCAATTTTACATACCTATTAATTCAGCAACTGCACTGAATGGCCAAGTGTGACTGGTAGAATTTGTATGTAAAAACTTCGGGCAAAGCTGCAACACACCAATGATTCATGTAAATTAATTCAGGTCTTACTTTTAAGAACAGAGACCAATATAGTCTTCTATCCCTGTGTTAAACAACACTGAGACCAAGCAAAGATAACTTAGCTGCTCGCTTCAGGATATACCTGGAAGATAAGGCTGTGTGTGAAGCAACTAAATCATTTACTTACCAAGACTTGCTTCAAAACCCTTGCCTCCTTATGCCCACCAATTCAAAGCCACGATATCATAAATAGTCCAATCCCAGAGTGACCAGCCTTGCAAGACCTACCTCAAAATTACCCAGCCAAGGCCCTAAAATCCTATAAATATCATTTCCTAATCTCCCAACTGTGAGACACACTAAGACTTTGTCAAGGGGGTGTTTTCTCCTTAGTGCTTTAGGTTTAATAAACTTAGCTTTGCTTATTAATCAACAGGCTTTTCTGGTGGTCTCTTAGAAAGTCATTATTTGACACTTTTTTATATTATTCATTGCAAGTTCATTATAGTTGAACTTGCGGCAGTAGAGCAGTATACATCTATAAACCTTTCAAAACATGTCAAATAATAGTTCAAATGCAACAAACCTTCCTGATTTCTAAGGATTTTATGTCTGATTTTACTCACAGTAATATAAGTATGGAATAATATGCCAATCAACCTTATGGGAAATCTCTAAATTCCTGAGTAACGTAGATATCAAATGTGTAAAAATGGTTTTAAAAAGCCAAGGTTTGAAAATTTCAACATGTAGAGAATTTCCATGTAATGAGGATTTTTTGGTACTCATTTTGAACAGATTCTCTAATATTTTAGGAAAAAAGGGGACACTTTAAGTGTTTCATGTGAAGAGCACTAGAAATGTGCTTCGATTGTAAACCAAGCCAACCACATTTGTAGTGCTCAGCTGCTGCCACAAGGTGTCAGAAAGAGGTCTCCTTTTCCTCTGTCCGAGCTTGATTTTAGACAATCCCCAAGCATTCCTTCACCATGCGGCTGAAGCACACATGTGAGAAATGGTATTCTGTAGAAGAATGGTCTTCCAACTGGAGTATATATAATTTGAACTTTCTATGGCATACATCATGTAACATGGCATCCATTCATGTAATATGGTGTATAAACAATTCAGACTTTCTAAAGCATACATCACAAAAAGCTTTTAATGAAAATCAACTTCCACACCTTCATCTTGCACAAGAAATCTTTTCTCAAATTAATCTCTGAGAATGTGCCAGCAGTCAGCCACCAGGAAGATCTTCCTGTCCCAGCCTCTCGCCTTGCACAACTGTCATTCTACCACTTATAAAAAGAATGGTGTTATTTCTCACCCATTCTAAATCTTACCATGGGGCATGGCCTGGGGGTGTAAAACCTCTGGTTACCAAAGGAGAAAATTATTAATCAACCACCATAAACCCTTTACATTTCTGTCTCTGCTCTATTTTATGCATTTCTTTCAGACGTGAAGTCTGGAGTTAACAATGGGGTATTTTGGTCCACGTGGCAATGCTGTGATTTTTAGATGTATGGTCTAGTGTGATGGGGGAATGTCAATTTTCATTTAACGACTTCATCCTATACACTGACTACATATTGGCATGGTACACATTGTTCTTGAGTAAGAGTCCCATGAGAGCAAAGCAAAGAAGACATCAGTGAGAAATAATGAATGCTAAACAGTGGTTTTTCGGGTATTTAAATACAAGCGATTATTTTCAACTATTCTTAATAGTAATCTCTAGGACATGCCATTAGCTGGAAAGAAAAATACCCTTGAACAGCCAAAGCAGTGTAATACACACATACTAGAAGCAGATAAGACTATGGAGTATGGAGTATATTTGACTAGATGTGTGATCCTGGGCAAGAAGCTTAACCTCTGTGCCTCGAGTTTTGTCATCTGTAAAAATGAGGATAATAGTATCAGCTTACCAGGTTGTTAAGAGAATTAAATGACTTATTATCTGTAAATGCTTAGAAGAACACCTGGAACATAGTAACCATTATAAGTGTGTGTTAAAAAAAAAGTAAGTATCCTTTTAAAGGCACAACTGAGTTCATATAAAAATAAAAGTAAGGAAAATCCTCAAGGGCCTCAAGAAGGAATTAAAAATAAGGGGCTGGCTTGGTGGCATAGTGGTTAAGTTCGCACACTCCACTTTGGCGGCCCAGGGTTCACTGGTTCGGATCCTGGGCACAGACCTACACACGGCTCATCAAGCCATGCTGTGGCAGCATCCCATATACAAAATAGAGGAAGATGGGCACAGATGTTAGCTCAGAGCTAATCTTCCTCAGCAAAAAGAGGAAGATTGGCAGCAGATGTTGTTGGCTCAGGGTCAATCTTCCTCACAAAAACAAAAACGAAAAAAAAAGATTTGAAAATAGGGATGCACTGCAGATTCGAGTGGAGTGCTTAACTGGAATATGAAGGTTTCAATTTTAATGGTGACTCAGGAGTGGGAGATTTGGCAGCAGGGAAGCATGCAATCGGAAGTAACTGCCCCTTCAATAAAAAGAGTAGACGGGGCAGAGGGAATCTGCCTAATGGGAAGCTTGTCTGTTTTTTGGATTCTAGGTCAAAAAAACAAACAAACAAACAAGTGTCAGGTGAAGTTCTGTAAAAAGAGGCATGCCTTCACCTGGGTTTAGCCTTTCAATTTACATAACCTGCACAACCACTATGGAGACACAGCCTTGACCAGAAAGCACAGGATTCTCCAAGGTCATTATTTGGGGAATATTTGAGTACACAATCTAAAATATCATTTAAGGAAACAGTCCACCAGGAGAAAATGTTAGCAGACAAAACACAGCAGTATCAGACAACTCGCCCCCACCACCCACCGGCCAAGACATTAGGTAAAAGAAGTATTACCCTATAAAATGCATACCCCTTTAAATATCTAGACATTTGAAAAGTAATTTCCAAAAAAACCATAGATACAAAAATGAGATGCTGTAAAGACCACACAGAATTTCTTAAAGAATCAACAGAACTTTCAGAATCAACAAATAGTCACAAATTTTAAAAATCATTTAAATACAAAACTTTTTAAACATGGAAGCCTGAGCACATGGAGAGTGTTTGCCTCTATTCCCTCCTGAAACCGCTCTATAATTATGGGGGAAAAAGGGCATAAACTGAGAACAAAAAGAATCAGAGAACTGATGAATAACAGCAGACAAAAAAAGTCAGTAGTTTGGAAACCAGAAAGCACAGACTAGTGATAACAGACTTAATAACCTGGAAAGAGCTAAATCTGAAGCCTATAGGAGACGTGAATACCAACAAAAACCAGGCCAGGAACCTTGACAGAATCCCAGAAAGGCAGAGGAATTAGACTTTCATGCCTTTGGAATCAAAGGTACTACGTGTTGTAAGAAAACAAGATAGGTTGAAAAATCTTTAAAAGAAGCAGTTAAGATCCCCCAGATCCTTCTTTCATCCTGAGCAGCTCTGCAACTACCCTAGGCAACCCTGTATAAAACTGGAGGTCTGTTCTCTGGAGAAATTGATGTCAGGCTCAGGGACAACTGAAAACAGGTAAGTTAAAAAGCAAAACAGCGCCAGCCCAGGTGGCCTAATGGTTAAGTTCAGCACACCCTGCTTTGGCAGTCCAGGTTCGGTTCCCAGGCACAGACCTACACCACTCGTCAGTGGCCATGCTGTGGCGGTGGCCCACACACAAAATAGCGGAAGAGTGGCTACAGACGTTAGCTCAGGGAGAATCTTCCTCAGCAAACAAGAAAAAAAAAAGGAAGATTGGCAACAGATGTCAGCTCAGGGCAAATCCTCAGCAAAAAAAAAAAAAAAAGAGGAAGATTGGCAACAGTTGTCAGCTCAGGGCGAATCCTTCTCAGCAAAATAAAAAAAGAGGAAGATTGGCAACAGAGAGAATCTTCCTCACCAAAGAAAAGCAAAACAGAAGCTAAGACCTGAAATCATAAAACTCCTAGAAGAAAATATAGGCGATACCCTCTTTGACATCGGTCTTAGCAATATCTTCTTGAATACCATGTCTACTCAGGCATGGGAAACAAAAGAAAAAATAAACAAATGGGACTACATCAGACTAAAGAGCTTCTGCAAAGCAAAGGAAACTATCAACAAAACGAAAAGACAACCCATCAACTGGGAAAAAAACATCTGCAAATCATATATCCGACAAGCAGTTCATCTCCAAAATATATAAAAAACTCATACAACTCAACAACAAAAAAACAAACCACACAATCAAAAATTGGGCAGAGAATTGAACAGACATTTTTCCAAAGAAGATATACAGATGGCCAACAGGCACATGAAAAGATGTTCAACATCACTAATCATTAGAGAAATGCAAATCAAAACATTTACAATGAGATATCACCTTACACCTATTAGAATGGCTATAATTACCAGGACAAAAAACAACAAATGTTGCAGAGGATGTGGAGAAAAAGGAACCCTCATACACTGGTGGTGGGAATGCAAACTGGCACAGCCACTATGGAAAACAGTATGGAGATTTCTCAAAAAACTAAAAATCAAGATACCATACGACCCAGCTATACCACTACTGGATATTTATCCAAAGAACTTGAAATCAACAATCCCAAGAGACTTATGCACCCCTATGTTCATTGCAGCATTCTTCACAACAGCCAAAACGTGGAAGCAACCCAAGTGCCCATCGACTGATGAATGGATAAAGGCGATGTGGTGTGTGTATACACACACACACACACACACACACACACACACACACAATGGAATACTACTCAGCCATAAAAAAAAGACATTCGCAACAACATGGATGGACCTGGAGGGTATTATGTTAAGCGAAATAAGCCAGACAGAGAAAGACAAACACTGCATGATTTCACTCATACGTGGAAGATAAACAAACACATGGACAAAGAGAAGAGATCAGTGGTTACCAGAGGGGAAGGGGGTTGGGGGGGTGGACGAAAGGGGTACATATATATGGTGACAGACAAAAATTAGACTATTGGTGGTGAACACAATGCAGTCTATACAGAATACTGATAAATAATAATGTACATGTGAAATTTCACAATGTTATAAACCGTTATGACCTCAATAAAATAATTTTTAAAAAGTAAAGCATACAGCCCAGAAATAAACCCTCTCATATATGGTCAAATGATATTCCACAAGGATATAATAACCATTCAGTGGGGAAAAGAGTCTTTTCAACAGATAGTGCTGGGAAAGGTGGATATCCATAAGCAAAAGAATGAAGTTGTACCTTCACCTTACACCATATACAAAAATTAATTCAAAATGGATCAAAGATCTACACATAAGAGCTGAAACTATAAAACTCTCAGAAGAAAACAGGGTAAAAGTTTCATAACACTGGACTTGACAATGATTTCTTGGATATGACATCAAAATCAAAGTCAACAAAAGAAAAATAAATTGGACTGTATCAAAATTTAAAGCTTGTGTACACCAAGGACACAATCAACGGAGTGAAAAGGCAACCTACGGAATGGGAGACAACATCTGCAAATCAATATCTGATAAAGGGTTAATATCCACAATATATAAAGAACTACAACCCAACAACAACCGAAACTTAACAAGCCAATTAAAAAAACGGGCAAAGGACTTGAATAGATATTTCTCTAAAGATGTATACAAATGTCCATTAAGCACATGAAAAGATGCTCATATCACTAATCATTAGGGAAATGCAAATCAAAACCACAATAGGATACCACCTCACATTCATTAGGACGGCTACTAGCAAAAAACAAACAAAAAAACCGCAAACACAACATTACAACAACAAAACTAGAAAATAACAAGTGTTGGGGAAGATGTAGATAAAGAGTGCACAGGAGTTCCAATTTGAGGGAATATAAAATGGTGCAGCCACTATGGAAAACAGTATGGGAGCGCCTCAAAAAAATTAAATATAGAATTACCATATAATCCAGCAATTCCACTTCTGAGTATAGACTGAAAAAAAAACTGAAAGCAGGGTCTCAAAGAGATATTGACATATCCATGTTCATAATAGCCAAAAGGTGGAAGCAACTCAAATGTTCATCAGTGAATGAATGGATAAACAAAATGTGGTATACTCACAAAATGGAATATTATCCAGTATGGTCAAATTCACAGAAAGGAGAATGGTAGTTGCTAGGGGCTGGGTGAAAAGGAAATGGAGTTAAAAGAGTACAGAGTTTTAGTTTCGCAAGATGAAGAGAGTTTGGGAGATTGGTTGCACAGCCATGTGAATGTTATTTACTGAACTGGACACTTAAAAATGGTTAAGATGGTAAATTACATGTGTATTTTACCACAATAAACAAACAAATACAAACTCAGCAAACTGAACAATGTGATACTCCTATCTCCTTTCCCCTGCTCGGCTTCCAGAAGAGCCAGCAGCCAGGATTACATATACCACAGCAGGGGACTAGATGTGGAATTCCTCTCTGGAAAATGGAATGGTTTCTAAAAGTTCTATGGTTCTTTTACAATTGTGCCAGGCCTTTCTGGATAGCATTTTATTTTTATAGTTCTCACTTTATAAAATTACTGTTAAAAATTTTTTTAAGTTGGCCCCGTGGCATAGTGGTTAAGTTCGGCACGTTCCACTTCGGGGGCCCAGGTTGGTGGGTTTGGATCCTGGGCGCAGACATACACCACTCATCAGCCATGCTGTGGCAGTGACTGACATACAAAATAGAGGAAGATCGGCACAGATATTAGCTCAGGGCGAATCTTCCTCAGCAAAAACAATTTTAAGTTATTTTAAACATCCTTATTTTATGATCTAACACTTCCATTCTTTAGGGTCTACAGACACTGTCACAGGGTGCCTATAACGAAATAGCTGGTTCCTTCCGATCTGATCACCCAACACTGAAGCCCACCAAAGGACTAGCTCTACTCATGTATGAACATCTTCTGGTCAACTTTTAGTGTCTCACTTGGAAATATAAGCAGAAGGCTAACTATCTCCAGACATTTGAGAATGCATAAAATTAGAAAATCAAAGACAATATACAGTAAAAGAAACATAAAGAAAATAGAGGCAATGCAGTGAGTAAAAGAAAATTTCAAAAATACTATGATTAATATGCCCAGAGATAAGAACAAATATTTTGTCCAGGAAGATTTTAAAAAGACAGAGAATAAGACAGTATTTATAACAATTAAATATTTGGTAAGAGAAAGGTAGGAGATCAAGTGGAGGAAATCTCCCTGAAAGGAAAGAAAAAACAATTGGAAGGGAAACAGGAGCCAAAGGGAACAGAAAAAGAGGGAAGAAATTTGTCAAATAAATGAGAATATTTTCCAGATATTAAGGACTTTTCCAGCCTAAGTGCTCAATACAATGCATAGGACTCTATCAAACAATAAAGCATGCCTTTAAAATTCTAAGAGAAATCATTTCTAATCTAGAATTACAAACCCAGCCAAATTATATATAAAGTGCGAGCAAGCAAAATTATATGTAAAGAGCAAGCAATGGTAGCATAAACATAGATCCAAGAAAGAACAAAATTTTTTTCTTCCCATGTACTCTGTTCTTAGGAAGCTACACCCATTTTTGGAAGGATGGATTGGCTCCACCACTATCAGTAACAAAAATAGCAAATATTTACTGAGTGCTTATGGCACGCACAAGACCATTATATGTATTTGCTCATTTAATTTTTAAAACAACCCTTTGAGGAAGGTAAGATTATTATTCCCATCCTTCAGATTGGAAACTCAGGCACAAGCAGGTTAAGTAACTTGCCCAAGGTCACATGTCCGGTGGTCAGTCAAGATTTGAACCAAGCCAGGCGGGCTCCAGAGCCCACGCTCTGAGTCACTAAGCTACTGTGCTCGCCAAGGGAGTAAACTCCAAAAGAGGAATATGTGGGATGCAGACACAACAAAAAGGGGAAGGAAGTTTCCAGAATAATAAACAGAAGTCCCCAAATCACAACTGAGCCAACAAAACTGCCAAGATGTTGGGTGTGCTTGAACACATCTGGAAAAAATTTTCCAGTTCTCTGAAAGTTTGGATGAAATAACAATCATTACAGAGAAAAACTAAGCAAACAAGTAAACAAAATGCAAATCAATTATTAACTTCAGGGAAAACAAAAAGCTCTACTGCAAGAAAAATGCAATCATAGTTCTGGTGAGCTCATTTGTGAATAATCGTTAAGAGTGATAACAAATCATACAGTAATTCAACCAAAGTGATATAAGCATTGGAAGGATGGGAGGAGGTGAATACAGTGTGTGTGTCAGCTAAATCCACAGCAAGATTTCTGGAAAATGACAACAAAATGGTATCAGCGTTTTTCTTAGAAATATGGAGGCAAAAAGCAAAAATTTAAACAAGTTTTTGTTACTCTGCATTCCATTCCGGGATCTTCTGACCTCCTAAATGATTTTTTTTAATTTGCATACATTATGGCTGACTCTTTGTGCATTAGGGTCTATGGCTTTTGACAAATGCATAAACTCATTAATTCCTAAATCCTCTCCTAATGCAAGCATTCGAGAGCTATACACAAACAAATGAGCAGGGCTATATTCCACTGAAACTTTATTTATGGAAATCGAAATGTCTATTTCACATAATTTTGATATGTTACGAAATAATATTCTTCGATTTTTTCCAACCGGTCAAGAATCATTCTTAGCTCCTTAGCTCGTGATCCATACAAAAACAGGTGGCAAGCTGGATTTGGCCCATGAGCTGTAGTTTGCCAATTCCTGTTCTAAAGCAAAGAGACTGGTGGAGACACAGTCCAAAGCTAGATTTTTGTCAATGCGTTTCCAAATAGCTCATACCACCCACAAAATAAAGATTTAGCACATGGACAGCTGCTTCACCCAGAGAGCCAGTTAACCACAATACCAGTGTCTTAAGACTGTTTTGACCCTTATCTT
This sequence comes from Tapirus indicus, assembly GCA_031878705.1. NCBI lineage: Eukaryota > Metazoa > Chordata > Mammalia > Perissodactyla > Tapiridae > Tapirus > Tapirus indicus. The sequence goes on along the minus strand of CM062936.1, from coordinate 32,701,738 downwards.
TTCTCCCTTTCTAATCTCAACATTCAAGGGCAAGAGACAGCAACATGGGAGGGGTCGGGGAAGGGAGAAGAGAATCCAAGCGCAGAAACAGGAAGAAACCAGTTTACTCCTTTTCCCCACCACAGGTTTTTGGGCCAGAATCTGGCCCAATCTGGGAGGGGCGCGGCGTTAAACTGCATAAGAGATTTTAAACTAGATGAGGCTACCTGAAAAGCGTCAGAATCGGCCCAGATTCACCCAGGTGTGGGGAAGAACAACTAGCAAAATAATGTTTAAAGCCAGTGGTAAGAAAGAACCAAGCTGCTGTCTATATTCAAACTACTAAATACTATCTCATTCAATAGATCACTTATGTAACCAAAGGGCCTTTATTCATAATACGTAAAGAATGCTTATAAATCAATAAAGATTCCCCCCAAAAGAAAAAGAAAACAGAAAAACGGGCAAAAGGCGTAAATAGGTTTTTTTAAAGTGAAATGTGAAAAACTTTCAACTTCACAGTCAAGGAAATGCAAAGTAAACCCAGATACCATTTCACTCTCATCAGACAGGAAAAACGTGAACAGTCCGACAATAGCAGGTGTTGGTACGAATCTGGCTAACGGGATGAAAGAAGTCACAGGGCAATGCACCATTTTTTAAGCAACGGTTGTACCATTACCATTCGAATGTTAACTGAGCCTGGAGCAGCCATTCTCTGCAACATCCTCAAGAGTCAACATCCTCAAGAGAGGAGGTATTTTTTTGCATGACAACACCAACTTTCTTAGGATAATCAGGTAGGGAGGCCACGCCCACAGTGTAGGAAGTGAAATGTTAATTCATACTGTGTGACCGCTCCCTCCCAGCTGAGACTCCTAGATACAAGAAACGGCCAATGCTTTGAAAAACCCAAAACGCCCCGACACAGACGCGGCGAAGGAGATGGAAGGGAAACAGGAGCGCCAGATGACCTAGTCATCTGGGCCCGAGGACGTAACTGGAGGGAAGCGGCAGGAATTGAAACGAGTCAGGAAGGCTCGTCCCGACTCGCTTCACGCCAGCCCACTGTCCGGAGGTCAAGGCCGCCCGGCATTTCTGGCCGCAGACCGCCGCTGCTCCCGCTCCGGGCCGTCCGAGGGGCTAGCGGACGGGCCGGCCGCCCAGGCCTCGCCCTCGGACGACAGCTGCGAGGCAGCGGGGAGGGAGCCAGGAGGAGGGGCCGCGGCCCCGGCCCGCCCCGAAGCCGCGGGGGCAAAACAGAAACCTGACGCGGAGGAAACGGAACGCAGCCCGGCCCGGCCCTGCCCGCCGCTGAGCCGCTCCGCTGACCGGAGCGAGATGGCCGCCCCCTCCCCAGGCCCCGCCGCCGCGCCGGGCCGGCGAGTCGCCACCGCCCACTGCCGGCCCCCCCTCGCTTGCCCGCCTGCCCGCCCTCCTGGGACACGGCCTGCTCCACCCCTCGCGGCTGCTCACCGCGCTGAGGCGGATCCCGCTGGGTGACTGCGCCGCCATCTTGAGCGAGCTACAAAGCCAGGACCGGCCTTGGCCGCAGCCCGACTGGGAGGCGGCGAGGAAGACTATGAGGCCTCGGGGGGCCGCCCACTTCCGGGGCGGGGCGTGTGGCCGGCCCCCGCCCACTCACTTCCGCCTCCAGGCACAGTAGAATTGGAAGTATAGGGAAGATAAATTTGCCGGGCTAGTGAAGGCGGGGAGCCCGGCGGGGCCGGACTTGGAACGCAGGGCCCTGTGAGGGTAGGGCGCATGCGTGAGGCGCGGCTGGCGAGTACCGGTCACTGCGTTAACTGGACCTGGAGGTTTAAGCGTTTCGAGTTTGTAAGCCTGGCGCGGCGCGCGCTGGTGGTGCAGAAAGGTGCGCTCGAGGCGTTTGACCTGGCGGGACGTGAATTGCACTGAAAAAAGCCATCCCATGCCCATCAGTGTCAACGTGATTTGAAACCTTATTAACAAATGCAAACAATTTGCACTTTTTGGATTTACCCTGAAAATTATCATCCTTCATCCTGATAAAAAGAGTCGTTTCTCACATGCACACTTCTTGAGTGCTTTCGCTCGTGCACACGTACTTAGCGTCGATTTTGAGCCAGTCACTGGGCTACATAGGATATAGAAAAGAGCGAGTCAAGGGCTGTCATATATTGTCGTTAAAGGATTGAAAGGTTTTTAAAAATATCTATTGCGTTTTTATGATTGTAAAAGTAATACGTTTTGTTTGTAAAAATTCAAATAATACAGAAATATAAAATATAAAATTTACCCCTAATCCTTTACCAGAACATATAAACAAATTTGATGTACATTACTCCAGACTTACTATACTAAATATTATTTACAATGTGGGTCTAGACTTTACAAACTCTTCTGCAACTTGGGTTTTCGTTTTATCTAATTATTTTAACTTGAGGCTTGTAAGTGCTGAGACATTTTTGATTAGTGAATAAATAAATGAATGAGGAAATGTTAAAAAAAAAAAAAACACCTGAGTTCTGTTGTCACCCTTGCCATTGACCACTGGGTAAATGACGATGTGAGTCATCTAAGTAAGAGCTCAAGTTAAAACTATTAATGCTCTGCACTGGGTAATATCTTGGGTTTCCTCCAGCTTTAAGACTGTATTGTTACAAGCGAGGCTCTTTCATCAACTATTTGTTGAGAGCCTACTTTGCGACTGGCAAAGTGAGGGCACTAAGGATGCAGTGGTGAGCAAAATAGAGAAATTCCACTCAAGGCTGTGTTTATTAAACAGGTTGTGGTCCATTAGTGAGTTGTGAAATCAGTTTGGTAAGTCTCAACTAGCGCTTCGTAAAAAGTAAAATAGAATTTTAATTTAATAGTATAGTCCAGTGTCTGGGCCTAAATCCAACTTCTTCACTTATTAGCTGTGTGATGTTTAGCAAGTTACTTTGATTTTGAGATGAAATTAGCCTGGATTATCCTAGATGCAATCACAAGTGTCTTTATAAGACTGAGGCAGAGGGAGATTTGGTCACAGAAGGCTATTTGACCACTGAAGCAGAGAGAGACTTGAAGATGCTCTGTTGCTGGCTTTGAAAGTGGAGAAGGGGACATGAGCCAAGGAATGCATCTCTAGAAGCTGGAGAAGGCAAGGAAACTCCATTCTAGAGCCCCTAGAGCTTACAGAGGGAGCAAGACTTGGCAGACACCTTGGTTTCAGCCCAGTGAAACTCCTTTCAGACATCTGGCCTCCAGAACTGGAAGAGAATAAATCTCTGTAGTTTTAAGCCACTGTTTTTGGTGATTTGTTAGAGCAGCAGCAGGAGTAGACAAGTCTCTTCACATTCTTGCCCCCCACCCCGCCCCCTCCATTTCAACCCAATTGAGCATACTGTGGAATTCTACATTTTCAAGGCTGACTCATAGAGAAGAAATGTAAGGTGAACATGTACAGGCTAAACTTACACTACGTTGGTATAAAAGGGGCTTTTCTGGGAAGGAAATGTTCCACCACACCCTTCTGGTACTGATATGAGACAAACTCCATCTTACTTGGAAATATTTATTTCAATAGATGTCAAAGCTGAGTTTGATGTGATTTTTTAATGATAAAAACTCTCTTTGGAGAGTGCTGTAGACTGAATGTTTGTCTCCCCCCAAAATTCATAGGTTGAAATCCTAACCCCCAATGTGATGGTATTAGGAGGTGGGGCCTCTGGGAGGTGATTAGGTCACGAGGGTGGAGCCCTCATGAGTGGGATTAGTGCCCTTATAAAGGAGAACTTACAGATCTCCCTCAACCCTTCTACCATGTGAGGACACAGCAAGAATAACCAAAAAGGTGCCTTGATCTTGGACTTCCCAGCCTCCAGAACTGTGAGAAATAAATGTTTGTTATTTAAGCCACCCTGTCTGTGGTATTTTTGTTATAGCAGCCCAAAGGGACTAAGATAGGGAGAGAGAAAATTTTAAAGTCCATACAAGGGTTGGAATATTGGTCAGATTAAATAAAATCTCCACTTGATCTAAAACGCAATGTGAAATCTGATTGCTTTCGCAAACCTATACAGTTATACATCTTTACTTTTACATTGAATAATATATCTTGGAGATCCTTCCATAGCTGTACATAAAGAGCTCCCTCACATTATTTTGCAGCTTCATAACATTCCATTTTATTGACGTAATTTATTTAGCCAGTCTCCTAGTGGTAGACACTGAGGTTGTCTCCAAACTTTTGCTATTATCAATAATACTACAATGAATAACTTGTACACAAGTCATTTTGCATATAGGTTTGTATATCAGATAAATTCCTGAAAGTAAAATTGTTGGATCAGATGATACCATTCATAGTTATGAAAGAAATTGCCAAATTTCTTCCACAGAGCTTGTATTGGTTTATATTCCCCATAGAAATGTAAGAGGAATCCTGTTTTCCCCATATTACTGAATCTGCTGAAATGGTCAGTGAATACTATCTCAGAGCAATTTAAATTTTTTTCTCATATTCTAAGGTTGGGCATCTTTTTACACGTGTAAAAGCCAATTGTTTTGTGTGTGTGTGTGTGTGTGTGTGTGTGTGTGTGTGTGTGTGAACTCCTGTTCATATCTTTTGCCCATTTTTCTATTCTTTTTCTTTTGGTAAGAGTTCTTTAAGTATTGAAGAAATTAGTCCTTTGTAATATGAGCCTCAAATATTTTTCTTAGTTTGCCATTTGTCTTTTACTTTGCTTATGATGATGTTTGTTATGCAGAATTTTTAAAAGAGAATGTATAAAGTCAGAATCATAGAACTTTCCCTTATGACTTCTGGAATTTATGTTCATCTAAGAAAGATCGTCTCCATTCTTTGCTTATATAAGTACCCTCTCTTGATTCCTTCTAGTATTTTCATGGTTTCAATCTCTGACCTATTTGTAATTTATTTTGGTGAAAAATGTCAGGTATGAGTCCAACTTATTTTTTTCCCTGTTGGTTACCCAGTTATCCCAACACCATTTATTGAATAAGCCACCATTCTTTCCCTCTATGGATTTGAAGTGCCATCTTTATTATATACTAAATTCTTCTATGTGTTTGTGTCCATTGATGGACTTTCTGTTTCATTCTACTGATCTCCTGTCCATTCCTGAACTGATATCCGTTATTTTAGCTTCATAATATGTTTAAAGATCTGCTCAGGTTAGCTCTTTTCATTGCTCCTCCTTTTCAGAAAATTTCTGGCTACTTTTGCCTATTTTTCCATGTAACTTTTAGAATGAGTTTCTCTGTTTAAAAAAAAAATCCAAGCATGTTTTTGGGGAATTGCATTAAATTCATAAATTGACTTAGAATTTACAATTTTACAGTGAATCTTCCTCTTCAAGACCTAGTAAACATTTCCTTTGTCTCCAAATCTTTACCCCTTTGAGAGTTTTTTCCAAGAAGCACTTATAAAGTGTTTTTCCTAGATATTTTATTATTGTTGGTATTGCAAATGGGATTTCATTGATCTCTAACTGGTTGCTTATATATATAAAAAGATATTGATGTCAAAAAAACTGCATTGATGTGTACGTGTTAACTTTTTATTGAATTTCATTGCCTTTAGGCCAATTATACTCTTCAGTCAGCCACAGCTCCACTACTTCCAGTTGTAAACAACTTGTCTATTTCCTGAAAGAATTTAAATTGTTAGCCTGGCTTAGAATCAAAACAAACAAAATAATTAGAAGGGAAACATGTGAAACAATATACAATCAAGTGCTTATTAGTTAACATAGTATCTTTAATATAACAGAAAGAGCTCTCTACACTGTACAGCAGTGCATAGAGTCATGTTCACTCTCAATATGTACAGCAGTGCAGAGTCAAGTGTGCACTCTACATACAGCACAGGAGGGCACGGAATCTAGTGTTCATTCTCCGTAGAGTACAGAAGGTTTTGCTTGTTAAAGGGTCCAGTAAGAATTCAGGACAAGCCCAGCAAAGAGAGAACAGGCAGCCTCACAAATGCTTCAGTGGGTTGGGCTCACTTGATGTAACTGGGCAGTTCTGCAACCAGCAGGGAAGAGTGGGGAAAGTGAGCCTAGCAGAGCATCCTCATGTGCCAAAGTGGGTGGTCAGTGAAACAGCACAAGCCCAGAGAGGTGATTATTAGAGTGATGGAGAGTCCAAGTTTGGGGCAGAAAACCCACTGCTCCCTGAGCTCCCAGCTAATCTAGTCCTACAAAGTAATTCATTCTAAATTTGGTTTACTACCCTTTCTTCTTCCTTCTAGTACGATCTTGGGCCGACAAATCGACCTTTATGTTCTTCATTTAGTTATTTACTGGCTGCCTAGATATGCCAGACACTGATGGAACTGAAGATACAGGCTGTGTCTCTTCTACAAAAGGGGTGCTTGCCTTGTAGCCAGTGATGGGCTATGACATTATTAGGTGCTTAATAGAGCCACCCTGTGACAAACTGCCTTGCTGTGCCTGAGAAAGTATAGAAAGAAGACTGAGGAGTTTGGGTCTCAAAGACTGGTTCCCATATTTTTGTTCAATAAACCAACAAATGACTTGAGTAGGACATTGCCAGATGAAAGAGGACGAGAAAGTAGTATCAGCAGATGGAATGACATATGTAAGAAATGCGAGAGAGTGGTTGGAGGAGACAGAGACGGATGAAGGGCCTCAGGAAGGACGCTGGAAACCCCCATCAGGTCCCCCCCGCATTACAGTTTCAATTTAGGGCAAAAGGTTAACTGAGTTCTTTTTCTAGAGTCAAAACACTGAGGGGCAAGTTTCTCCTTAATTTCCTACCTCTCATCTGCTTCTGGTTGACTTTGGGGGGCAAACCCATTTTGGGACAGGTCCTTGTTCTTCAGATGAGGGGAGCCTGACTGTCTCCCCTGCCCTCACTTTATTTATTCATTTATCTTTTATTGAGGTCACATTGGTTTATAACATTACATAAATATAAGGCATACATATTATATTTCTATTTCTGCATAGACTACATCATGTTCACCACCCGAAAACTAATTATCATCCATCATCACACACGTGCCTAATCATCCCTTTCGCCTTCCCCTCTGGTAACCACCAATCCAATCTCTGTGTCTATGTGTTTGTTTGTTGTTGTTGTTGTTGTTTTTATCTTCTACTTATGAGTGAAATCATATGCTATTTGACTTTCTCCGTCTGACTTATTTCACTTAGCATAATACCCTCAAGATCCACCCAAGTTGTTGCAAATGGCAAGATTTCATCTTTTCTTATGAATCAGTAGTATTCCATTGTGTATATATATATCACATCTTCTTTATCCATTAATCTGTTGATGGGCACTTAGGTTGTTTCCAAGTCTTGGCTATTGTGAATAATGCTGCAAAGAACATACGGGTGCAAAAATGTTTATGCATTCGTGTTTTCGTGTTCTTTGGATAAAAACCCAGCAGTGGAATAGCTGGATCATATAGTAGTTCTATTCTTAATTTTTTGAGGAATCTCCAAACTGTTTTCCATAGTGGCTGCACCAGTTTACATTCCCACCAGCAGTGTATGTCCCCTACCATCACTTTATATTTTTTTTTGGTGAGGAAGATTGGCCCTGAGCTAACATCTGTGCCAATCTTCCTCTAATTTTTGTATATGGGACGTCGCCACAGCACGGCTTGATCACAGATGTGTAGGTCTGTGCGCAGGATCCAAACCTGCAAACCAGGGCCTACCAAAGCGGAACACATGAACTTAACCACCATGCCACCAGGCTGGTCCTTACCCTCACTTTAAACTCACAGTATTTTGTTTTTAAAAATTTATTGTGGTATTATATACAGAACAGAAAATTTACCATTTTAACCCTTTTTGAGTGTACAATTCAGTGACATTAATTACATTCACATTGTTGTGCAATCATCACCACCATCCATCCACAGAACTCTTTTCATCTTGCAAAACTGAAACTCTGAAGCCATTAAACAAATACTCCTACTCCTCCCTCCTCCCAGTCCCTGGCAACCAGCATTCTATTTTCTGTTTCTATGAATTTTACTACTTCAGGTACTGCATATATGTGGAATCATACAATATTTATCCTTTTTTGTCCAGTTTATTTCACTTAGCATAATGTCTTCAAGGTTCATCCATGTTGTAGCAGGTGTCAGAATTTCATTCCTTTTTCAGGCTAATATTCCACTGTATGTCTATACCACACTTTGTTTATCCATTCATCCATTGATGGACATTTGGGTTATTTCCACCTCTTGGCGATTGTGTATAATGCTGCCACGAACATGGGTATATAAATATTTGAGACCCTGCTTTCAGTTCTTTTTAGTGGAATTGCTGGAGCATACGGTAATTTTATTTTTAACTTGTTGAGGAACTGCCATACTCTTTTCCTAGACCCACGGTATTTTAAAGTCCATTTCCTTTCCCCCTTGGCTTAAAGGTGGGCTTATTCAATGTAGACGGAGAACCACTTGGGAAGAGCCACCTGTATAGGATGAAAAGTGACTGGACAAGCTTCAGCCTCGCTTGACTTCCTCCTTGTCTCCATAAGAGCCATCAACTTTGTGAATACACTGCTCTGAAAACTAGCGTTTCTCCAAGTGGTCCAGGAAGCATTGGCATCAAAATAACTAGTTACACATGTAGGTTCCTGAATGTCACCCCATCTACTGATTCAGACACTTTGGAGAGGAGACAAGGCATTCCGCAAGTGAGCAAGCTCTCCAGATGACTCTTGTGCACGCACAAGTGCGAGGACAGCTGCTTTGCTGGATTCCAACCACAACTGACTTCTAACTGCAGGGTCCTCATAACCGTCCTGAAACATGCTTGAAGGGGTTCTCTTCACTCTGAACTTCAGAGAAAGCACCAAGTCTGACTGAGTTCATGGTATGGAATGATTACTATACAACTTGTGTAAGAATGATCATACATATAAGATACTAATGTGATTCTCACAAGATTCTGTTGCCCCTTAGTGTAAAATGGGTGGGCTTCTTTGCTGGCCCAGGTCCTGTTCCTAATAATATTCTCTTCCTTTAAGGTGTTAGTTTTGCATATTCATTGGTTTGTGTGTCCCACTGAATTACAAGTAATACCTGGTAGAAGGCATTGTCTTATATCAGAGCATTTAATAACAATGGCACAGAATTCTGTCCGATTTCCCAGGTAGTTGTTTAAAACTTTTATGTACAGGCTTCGTCAAGTATTTCCACAAACCTAGCTACTTCTACTCCTAAATTAACTGGCCATAATGTACAAATACTAGAAAATAAGGCTTGTTCTCCTTTAAAATGCACCTCACCACCCCTTGAGCCAGGAGCCACCTCCTCTGTGCTGTGGCCCGAGGATGAGCCGGTTTTGCAGGAAGTCGTGAGTGGGTGGGGCAGTCTCAGAAACTGCCTTCCACGCATTACCAAACAGCAGAGACCGTCTTGGGTTTTTCCTGTTTAACTTTCTCAGCACTGGGGTTGAGAACGTGGGGCTTTAGAGCGAGAGATCTAGGTTTCGGTTCCTGGCTCTGCCGGCTTTGTAGCCTGGGCTAATGGTCCCTACCTCCGAAGAGGGTGTAAAAAATAAAATCCTGCGCGTTAAGCACTTCGCACCGTGCCTGGCCCCTGGAAAGCGCTCCAGCGGTGGGGATCATTTCCTGCCCACACAGTGGGCTGCGCTCCCCTCATCACGCCCCGCTGCTCCGTGTGTTCAAAACCAGTCTGTCCTCGGTGTTGGGTATGGCCACCCTTCGCAAGCCCCACCTCTCTCAACACACTGCTTGTCCTCAGTATAGTGGCCCTTTGATCCTTGGGTGGGACACACAGCAAGCACTAACTCCCCTCTGGGAGGAAATGAGTCAGAGCAGTCATCTTCAAGGTGGGGTGCAAAAGGGCCTCAGCTGGGAAGAAAATATCAGAACTAATTTTCTGTTATCTCAGACTTGAAGAATCTCCATTTTCTCTTTTATAAAATACACAATATATGTTGGCACTCAGGTAAATTAATGGAACAACTAGGCTTATAGATATTGGGGGTGGGCACATGCTTCATTCCTACTGATGAACATCATCAAAATGTTTACATAGATCACAGAGGTGGCACAGACATGGTTAGCTGCTATGACTCTAAGAGGGAGATACTGGACAGTCCCATTTTATAGATGAGGAAACTGAGGCACAAAGTATCTGCCCAGGCTAGTAATGGGGAGGCTGAGTGTCAAACCCAGGCAAGTTAAGGTCAGAGCCTATACCCTCAACTACTGTGGTATACACTGACAAAAGAAAAGATCAAGATGGACATCACCTTTATAAGACTTCTTCTCTAGTGTTCTATGATAAACAGAGATGTGTTGTTGAATCGTCTTTTAAGATTTTGATTTAATGAATAAGGATTAAATTTCATATGGTATTATTATTATTTTTTTGTATGTGAGGAAGACTAGCCTTGAGCTAACATCCATTGCCAGTCCTACTCTTTTTTGCTGCGGAAGACTGGCCCTGGGCTAATATCCGTGCCCATCTTCCTCTACTTTATATGGGACGCTGCCACAACATGGCTTGACAAGTGATGCGTTGGTCTGTGCCTGCATCCGAATCTGGGAACCCCGGGCCATCGAAGTGGAGCATGCGAACTTAACCGCTACACCACCGGACTGGCCCCAACATATGGTATTATTAAAGACCATTAGGTTGGTTTAGACATCGGAGAGAAAAAAAAAATGAAAAACAAAATTGGTAAATCTAAGTACAGACACAAGAACTACCTTTCATAGCATAATAGCTGATGATATAAATAAGCTATTAGTTTTGTAAATTTTTCTATGCACCCACCTTGATGTTAACTATTAATCAGCATGTAGTTATTTCCTTATAACCTGGATTATAGGTAATTTGTAGTATAAGTTACAAAGAATTTATATTTCTACACTTCAATATTTAAAATTTGTGACCAAACTTGCAAATGCTTTTAAAGATATTCCCTCACACAAAAATTTCCATGTAATTTTTAACATATATTTGTATGAATACCCATATATCTAGGTGTGCTTTTTGATTCTTATTTTTAGCCCTTATTTAGGGAACCAAATGGCTCTGTGAGCCCCAAATCCTGCACTGGGGCTAATGACACAAATTGCTTCTGCACTGCACACAAACGAGTAATGGGCAGGACGTTCGTTTCCTGATGAGCAGCATGACTAACTGATAATATTAGTCAAATTCCAAAATACCCTTGTCTACAGAAAGGATGGATCTGAGCACACTCATCAGGACAGGATGCATCATCTACCTGGAAAGTGATTTCATGTAATGCTCCGGTCACTGAAAAGGGGACATGAGAGGGGGAGGTCTGGAAGGCAAACCACACTCACTGGCAGAGAGTGAAAGCACTCATAGCAGAGGCGGGCGCCAAGCCAGGATTCTAAATAGGGTAGCTGGCATAGGACAGAGAGGCTCAGAAGGAGTGCGAGGACACACTGCCAGGCTAGAGAAGCCTGGGCCTAGGAAGGGATTATTTTAATGAACAGTGATGTCTGCAAGGTGGTAGAGAGACCCCAGAAAGGACAGAGTAAAAGGGAAGAGTCCAAACAGTGAATTTCCTTGACAGTAGTTTCAGGCATTAAAGGCTCCATGACTATGTTGATTGATTTGCATTAAATGGAAAGTGCTGGCAAGGTACGTGGTGGTACATAACTAAGGCGACAGCTGTCAGTGTTTTGAAAACTATGCACTTCTTACACAGCTGCACAGTGCAAACACTCGATTTTAATGGGCAAGAGTTAAATACACTGAGATATCTTCAAGCGCTCACCTCTGCTGAAGAGTTGATGGTAACGGGCAATTATTATTTTCAGAAAATAATATATTTTAGTCTTAAAATGCAGTACTAAAATAAATGCGTTAAAGTACATATGTGTAAAATGTTAAAAATAATATTCAAGTTCAAATTTTTAGAGAAATATACTGAGACAGACCCATCTATCTGCATCAAAGAAGAAAACAACTCTTCAAACTTTACTTCATATTATACATTTTGTGCTGTTAGATGATATATTAATTTTATTTTCTTTACATAAATTGAGCAAGAAACATATAATCAAATCCAAATATATTACAAAGCATTTAGGGAAGTGTGTTTTGTTGTCCAACAGAAAATGATCTGAAATCCACTTTCAGAATTGAAATAAGACTTGTTTAAAAGTACTATCCTGGCTCCTTTCTCGGTTAGAATGTGTCCTGGTTTTCACTGAAGTATCAGTAAACGGATTCAGCAAATTCTGTCTTCCAAGGTTAACTTTCCAGATGTTCCAAAAAATCACACTCAACACATTCTTCCAGTTGGGTGAAGACCCTTGGGCTGTCTGTGACAGGAAACTCCAGGAACGGAGGTCCCTGAGTGTCAGCAGGCAGTTTACTTTGGGTTTTAAAAGCACAATTTAGAGTCTTGAAGAACGGCATCAACTGCCTCATGCTGGAAACAGAATGTTGGCACAAAAGAGGGAATTCACTCTTCATGGTGATCTCATCAGAGCTGCTGATTTCCTGCAAAAAAAACCCCATAAAAATGATGTAGCTTTGCTGAGGATTAGAGAGCCAAGCGCAGCATGTGCAGGCGGCAAAACCTAAGAGATGGGTTCTTCATGAAAATTCATTATCAGCACCGATGACAGCAGCATAAACTCACATTCCAGGTCTTCAATTGACATCTTCCACTAGGATTTCACCCCGAGTCCACCCCCACTGGAGTCCCCGCCATTCCTCCTAGCAGGCCCTTCCCCTCAGTCATGAAGGGAGTCGCTGGGTAAGACTACTTCTCCATGACTGTGTTATCCAGGAAGCTTTACCTCTTAGCAACTGGCATGAGAAAGTGACATATAAATGACAAAGTAAAGATGGAATTTATAACCATCTCCAAGTTTTAACACTCAGATGAAAGAGATTTTGAAAATTATTCAAAGTCATTAAAATCAAGTGGCATATCAGTACTTCACTCACTGCTCAATCCTTCTCCCCTTTGCCATGAATATAAATTTTAAAAGGGAAAACACTTACCCCATATTTTAATTTCAAAAGTTCTAGAATCCTAACAGTGTGGGGCTTGCATTCTTGGTGGTTCTCCTCCAGGTCTGGTGGGAAGGCAGGACCCTCTGTGTCCACTTCTGGAACAAATGCCCACCTGTAACTGGAGGAAAAACATCCAAGTTCAGGCATTCTGGCTCAGAGCCCACTTAAAATAGATTTTTAAACAGTTTTATTGAGATATAATTCACATACCATACAATTCACCCATTTAAAGTGTACGATTCAATGGCTTTCAGTATATTTACAGAATTGTACATCCATCACCATAATCAATTTTAGGATATTTTCATTACCCCAAAAAGAATTCCTGCTCCATTTAGCTAATACCCTCATCCTTTATACCCCCTTGATCTAGGCAACCACTAATCTATTTTCTGTCTCTATAGATTTTCTTATTCTGGACATTTCATATAAATGGAATATGTGGGCCTTTGAGACTGACTTCTTGCACTTAACATAATGTTGTCAGGGTTCATCCACATTATATAATGTGTCAGTATTTCATTTCTTTTTATTGCTGAATATTTCATTGTATGGATATACCACATGTTATTTACCCATTTGTCGACTGACAGACATTTAGGTTTTCTCCACTTTTTGCCTATTATAAATAATGTTGCTATGCATATTCGTGAACATCAGAACCCACTTTAAAAAAACAACTTACTTTGTTAGAGCAGTTTTAGGTTCACAGCAAAATTGAGCAGAAAGTACAGAGGTTTCCCATATATTCCCTGCCTGCCTGCCTCTGCCAGGCACAACCTGCCTTTCAATATCCCCCACCAGAGTGGTACATTTGTTACAACTGATGAACTGACACTGACTCATCATTATCACCCAGAGTCCATAGTTTACCTTTGGGTTCACTCTTGGTGCTGTGTATTCTGTGGGTTTGCACAAACGTGTAATGACATGCATCCATCATTACAGTATCATACAGAGTAATTTTACTGCCCTAAAAATCCTCTACGTTCTGCCTCCCTTTCTCCTAACCCCTGGCAACCACTGGTCTTTTTTCTGTCTTCATAGTTTTGCCTTTTCCAGAATGTTATATAGTTGGAATCACAAAGTAGGTGGCCATTTCAGATTGGCTTCTTTCACTTAGTAACATGCAGTTAAAGAGAATCCACTTTTTAACCACAACCATTTCTACATGGTTACTCTCTTTGGGGGGACAGGACAGAGAGAAGTGGCATCTGGGGCCAGGCACGAGATGAAACACACGAGCAGCTGTGTTAAGCCTACAGGAAATGTAAGCCAACAGGGGCAAAGTGAACTGGAGGCAGTGTGATCCGTTTATTTAAAAACAAACGGACAAAAACATCTACACAAATGCACTGAGGACCCACCGGTGGGTGCCTCTTGTTTTATAAACATTCAGTAGCAAAAACCATCTAAATACACCCCCCCCCCCACACACACACCGAAACCCATCGGTAAACACTACTGTGAGCCAAAACCACAGATGTTGCAAGTAATCTGAAACTTGATATTCTGAGCAGGCTCATCGGCCGCTAGGAACCCATACGCTGTAGAGGACAGAACAAGTGAGGGTGCTTACGAGGAAAGAAAACTCACCTACTTCAAAGAGGACACAGGTCTTATCTGACTTACATTTGAAATAATGGCATCTTGTCAGGTGGAAAAGAGAGTGCTGTGTCCAAGAATTTGCAAGCTGATAAATACAAGATGAGCTCATTCTGGGGTATCTCCGCCACTGACGGCCCATTCCCATCAGCGACTGAGACTTTCACTCTGTTGATTTTGTTGCTGTTTCTATAAATTTGCAAAAAAAAAAATCTTGTTATAAATTCATTCACCTCTGCTGTAGGCCAATTCTATGCAATGTCCATAAGAAAGTTTGTCTCCTTTTAAGAAATGGTCAAAATAGCTGGTCCCTTCACAAGTATTTCAAGAAAATAGTACTTAGCATTAGATAACCCTACATCATAAAGTGATGTCTGTTAACCTTCACAAATATGCACAGACTTTTGCACTACTTACCTCAATGATTCATCATCCTCTTTCAGATCTTCTTCAAGCTGTATGAATGTCTGAATCTTAAAAAGGAAACATGAATTCAAGTTACTATGTGAGAGAGATTAAACCTAGCTTAATGTTTAAAACTTATATGTCCATAAAAAATAGAAAATAAAGCAAAAGAAACAATCAACAAAATGAAAAGACAACCTATGGAATGGGAAAAAAATATTTGCAAACCAAATACCTGATAAGGGGATAATATCCAAAATACATAAAGAACTCATACAATAGCAAAAAAGCAAATAATCCAATTAAAAAATGGGCAAAGGACCTGAAAAGACATTTTTCCAAAGAAGATATACAAATGGCTAACAGGTACATGAAAAGATGCTCAGCATCACTAATCATCTGGGAAACATAAATCAAAACCACAATGAGATACCACTCCCCACCTCTTCTAATGACTAGCACCAAAAAGACAAGAGAGAACAATGCTGGTGAGGATGTGGAGAAAAGGAAACCCTTGTACACTGTTGGTGGGATTGTAAACTGGTATAGCCACTATGGCAAACAGTATGGAGGTTCTTCAAAAAACTAAAAATAGAACTACCACACAATCTAGCAATCCCACTTCTGGGAACTTATCCAAAGGAAATAAAAACACTATGTCTAAGAAATATCTGCACTCCTATGTTCACAGCAGCATTATTTACAAAGACATGGAAACAGCCTAAGTGTCCATCAACAGATGAATGGATAAAGAAAATGTTGCATATGTATACAATAAAATATTATTCAGCCATAAAAAAAAGGAACTCCTGCCCATGGTGAAAACATGATGGACCCTGAGGGGATTATGCTAAGTGAAATAAGTCAGAGAAAGACAAATACTGTATGATCTCACTTATATATGAAATCTAAAAACAAAAACAAAATCAAAAAAACAAAACCAAACTCACAGAAAAAGAGATTAGATTTGTTGCTACCAGAGGCAGGAGGTAGGGGGAGGGGTAGCTTGGAGAAGGTGGTCAAAAGGTACAAACTGCCAGTTATAAGATAAATAAATAATAGGGATGTAATGTACAACATGATGACTATAGTTAACATTGATGTATGGTATATATGAATAAAGTTATTACGGGAGTAAATCCTAAGAGTTCTCATCACAAGGAAGAAAATTTTTTTCTTTATCTTTTCTCTTCATGTCTATGAGAGATGATGAATGTTAACTAAACTTATTGCGGCAATCATTTCACAATATATGTAAGTCAGATCATTATGTTGTACACCTCCATCTTATACACTGCTGTATGCCAATTATATCTCAATAAAACTGGAAAAAAACAGTTTAAAAAATAGCAAATAATATCAAACAGTACAAATTAGTTGGAATAACTGACAGTTGAGAGATCAAATATGATTATAGGATGAGATAAAATATTCTCTTTTTAACCAAGAGCTATCAACTTGATTGAAAATTTTGTTGATAAAATCAGATATATGTCAACTATATTTCAATTAAAAAATTAGATACATATAAACTATATTATTCCTGAAAAAGCATTTTAAAAAGCTCCAACTGTGCTTTCAAGAGTAAAATATTTGTACTTACTAATTCAGAGACCATTATTGGCCACAGTGAAGTCAAATGTTGGGCAGATATTCTTAGCAGCAAAACTCTGAAAAAAAGAAACATCTGAGCAGCAACTATGGATGTCTGTCCAACTCTGAGATTGTCTGTCAGGCGTTCTAAGGAAAGAAGATTTTAAAAACGTCATACAAATATGCAGTTTGGGGTTTCTCATTAGACAAGAAGAAAAATAAAATCATAATTGCTTTGACATTTGACAACAACCTGGTATAAGAAATGGGTGTTGGGAGAACGGTTTTGTGTCCTTCGTTTATGCCCTGCCCCGCTTTGTAAAGGGCAGCAGTTCGTGGTCTTTGCTAAAGGGAGTGAATCAAGTGGCTCTTACTCCTCTGCCACAGCTGAGTAGAGAGGCATGAACTTCTGACTCAAGCCAGAAATCCACTGGAGGATCAATGACCACTTACATTTTCTCCTAAGAATATGTAATATGAGACACAGAAACCAAAGATAGTCCTTGGTGAGGGATGGAACTACAAGATCATATACATTGCCTGGTGGATGACATCATGTTTTGGGGCGAGGAGTGGGAAGTGGAGTGAGTGAATAAAATAGATTTACTCAGTATACTTTAGATTTGATGCCCATGACAAAAACCTTAAATCTTGCAAGAAAAAAAGTTGTGAGTTAAACTCTCTAGCCCCTAACAGTCTTCCCCACTTCTCCACTGAAATAACTGTTTGTAGAATGTGATCTTTTTCCATAATTTAAGGTTTCTTAGGAACATAACAAATGGTTATAGCAAACAGCTGAACTATGGTCATGCTGGTTAAGATTGACTGCAGTACACTAGTAATAAACTTCTCTTTATTTGCGCGAGCTTGAGTGGGTTTTTACTTCTTGCCTTTAAAAGTACTCTGACCAAATGAAGGACCAGGCGTAGCTTAGACACTTGACAAACAAGATGGCATTTTTATTTATTTTTTTAATTTTCATTTTTATTGATGTCTTAATAGTTTATAGCATTGTGGGGTTTTAGCTGTACATTATTTTTTGTGCGTCACCAAAGTGGTTTGTGCTTCTGGTTCTGGACAGATGGAGTTAAGTATATTGCATCCTATTTATCTAATTACAATAAGAAAAACTCTTGAACAAAACACACAAACCAACTATCAGAAAACTGAAAGATGAAGAAAAGAAGGCTGTACTGGCTAGGAACCTTGAAACTTAAGGAAAGAGCTGGAGGTGAGTTCTCTAGAGTTTTTTTATTTTATTCTGGCCTGGGCATCTGAGAAGACTGTAACCTGGCACACCAAAAGTCTCAACTTGAATGAGAAAAGAAAACCAATGCAGAGATAATACAGAGGTCAGAATTATTAGAAAAGTATTTTAAAGCTGCTGTCTAAAAATACTACAATAATCAATTATGGACACTTGAAACAAATAAAAAATAGAAAGTCTCGGGGCTGCCTGGTGGCACAGCAGTTTAGTTCATGCTTTGGCAGCCTGGGGTTCGCAGGTTCAGATCCTGGGTGCTGGCCATCGCACTGCTTGTCAGCCATGCTGTGGCGGCATCCCATATAAAGTGGAGGAAGATGGGCACAGATGTTAGCCCAGAGCCAGTCTTCCTCAGCAAAAAAGAGGAGGATTGGCAATGGATGTCAGCTCAGGGCTGGTCTTCCTCACACACGCAAAAATAGAAACTCTCAGCAAAGAAACAGAAGATACAAAAAAGAGCCAAATGGAAATTTTAGAACTAAAAAATGCAATCGTTGAAATAGAAAAGCTCACTGATGAGCTCAATAGCAGAATGGAGATGACAGAGGAAAGAGGGAAGTTGAAGACAGAATCAATAGAAGTTACTGAAACTGAACAGAGTAGAAAAAAAAGACTGGAAAAAAAATGAATAGAGTCTCAGAGACCACTGGGACAACAAAAGATCTAACATTTGTGTCAGTGGAGTCCCAGAAGGAGAGGGAAAGAAACAACAGGTTGGAAAAACATCTGAAGAAATAATGACTGAAAACTTTCCAAATCTGGTGAAAGATATAAATCTACAGACACAAGAAGCTGAGTGAACTCTAAAAAAGATAAAACCAAAGAAATTCACATTCAGCCATACAATCAAACTTCTGAAAACAAGAGACAAAGGAAAAAATCTTGATAGCAGTGAGAGGGAAATGATATATCACCTAAAAGGGAACAATGACCTACAACTAGGATAGACAACTATGCACTGGGGCTTCGGGGAGAAAAAAAGAAAAAGAGGAAGACTGGCAACAGATGTGAGCTCAGGGCCAATCTTCCTCAAAAAAATAAATTAAGAAAAAAACCCCCAAATAAATAAATAAAAAGGAACAATGATTCGAATGACAGATTTCTCATCAGAAACCATGGAGTCAGAAAAGAGTGGCACATTTTTCATGGGCTGAAAGAAAAGAACTTCAGCCCAGAATTCTATTTACACTGAAAACATCCTTCCAGAATGAAGAAAGAAAAAAACCCAAACCAAACTGAAAAGAACAAAGGTGAAATAAAAAGAGTCTCGATGAAGGAAAACTAAGAAAACTTGTTGCCAGCAGATCTGCACTAAAAGAATGGCTAAATGGTGTTCTTCAGACAGAAAAGTGATAATGGTAGGAACCATGGAACATCAGGGATGACAAAAGAGCAATTTAAAGAGTAAATACATAAGTAAAAACAATATTCTTTCCTCTTGACTTTTAAACTATGTTGGACAGTTGAAGGCAAAAAGTGTACCACTGTGTCTTGTGGTTCCCAGTGTGCGTAAAGGTAATTTCAAACAACTATATCACATGGGAGAAGAGAAAAGCATCCTAAATGGTGGTAAAATGTTGATACTAGTAGACCATGCAAGTATTTATATTATACATATATTATAATCCCTACAGTAACCACTACAAAAAGCTATATCAAGAGATATATTCAAAAAACACTTTAGGGGCCAGTCCGGTAGTGGAGTGGTTAAGTTCATGTGCTCTGCTTTGGTGGCCTGGCGTTCACAAGTTCAGATCCCGGGCGTGGACATATGCACTGCTTATCAAGCCATGCTGTGGCGGCGTCCCATATAAAGTAGAGGAAGATGGGCATGGATGTTAGCCCAGGGCTGGTCTTCCTCAGCAAAAAAGAGGAGGATTGGCAACAGATGCTAGCTAAGGGCTAATTTCACAAACAAAACAAAACAAACAAAAACATTTTAAATGTGCTAAATCAAAACGGAATACTAAAAAAAAGTTCAAGTAACCTCAGGAAAATAGGAAAGGGGAAACAGAGGAATGAAAAACAAGGAACAAACAGAAAATAGATTAAATGGCATAATAAATCCTACCATGCCAATAATTACATTAAATGTAAATTGTCTAAACATGTCAATTAAGAGAGAGAGATTGGTAGAATGGGTTAAAAGAAAACGACCCAATTATATACTATCTTACACAAAACTCACTTCAAATATAATGATATAGGTAGGTTAAAGGTAAAAGGATGGGAGAAGATACACTATGCAAACATTACTCAAAAGGAAGCTGGAGTGGCTCTATCAGTATTAAATAAAACAGACCTCAGAGCAAAGAGGGACATTATCTAGTGATAAAAAGGTCAATGTGACAAGAAGATATAACAATCTTAAATATGTATGCACCAAACAACAGAGGTGTAAAATACATGAAATAAGAACTGCCAGAACTCAAAGGAGAACAGGCACCGACAATTACAGCTGGGAACTTCAACATCCCTATCCCATAACTGATAGAACACCTAGGAAAAAAGTCAGTAAGGATATAGAACTGAGCAATATCATCAACTAACAGGTTCTAATCAACATTTATAGAACACCCCACTCAACAACAGCAGAAGAATACATATTCATTAAATGCTCATGGAACATTCACCAAGATACATTATATCATGGATCATAAAACAAACTTCAATAGATTTAAATCCTACAAAGAATGTTCTCTCACCATAATGGAATCAAACTAGAAATTAATAACAGAAAGATAATAGGAAAATCCCCCAAATATTTGGAAATTAACAAACTCCTAAAAAAAGATATGGGCTGAAGAGGAAATCTCAAAGGAAATAAAAACAAATACAAAGAAATGAATGAAAAGACAGAACTGTCCCATTTGCAACAACATGGATGGACCTAGAGGGTATTATGTTAAGTGAAATAAGCCAGAGAGAGAAGGACAAACACCGCATGATTTCACTCATATGTGGAATATAAACGAACACATGGACAGAGAGAACTGGTTGGTGGTTACCAAGGGAAAGGGGGTAGGGGGTGGGCACAAGGGGTGAAGGGATGTATCCACATGGTAACGGACAAATAATGTACAACTAAAACCCCACAATGTTATAAACTATTAAGACATCAATAAAAATGAAAATTAAAAAAGAAAAGAAATGAATGAAAGTAAAAATACAACATATTAGATTTTGTGGGATACAGTTAAAATATTGCTGAGAGGGAAATTTACAGCACTAAATGCTTACATTATAAAAGGAGAAAGGGCTCAAGTCTAAAATATAAGCCTCCACCTTAAGAAACTTGAAAAAGAACAAAGTAAACCCAAAGCAAATACAAAATAATAAAGAGTAGAAATAAATAAAATTGAAAACAAAACACAATACAGAAAAATCAATCAAACTAAAAGCTGGTTATTTGAAAAGAACAATCAAATTGATAAACCTCTAGCAAGACTGACAAAGAAAAAAAGAGAGAAGGCACAAATCAATCAATATCAGGAATGAAAGAGGGGATATCTCTACAGACCCTATAGAAATCAAAAGGATAATGACATCTGAATTACTCTTTAAATGGGAATGAAAATGGTACATCCATTTTGGAAAATCGTTTGGCAGTTTCTTATACAGTTAAACATACCTTTACTGTAGGACCCAGTAATCACACCCTTGTGTATTCATACTAGAGAAATGACAACTTAGGCCCCCACAAAAACCTATACATGATTTCTATCATAGAGGCTTTATTTGTAATAACCAAAAACTGGAAAACAACCCAAATGTCCATTAGGTAAATGAATGAACTGTGGTACAACCATAACATGAAGTATTATTACTCATCAAAAAGGATCAAACTCTTGATACACCCATGGATATACCCCACTTGCCTTTGGATGGATTGCAAAGGCATTATACTAAATGAAAAAAGCTAATCTCAAAAGCTGTGTAATTCCATTTATATAACATTCACAAAGTGACAAAATTTAAGTGATGGAGAACAGATCAGTGGTTTCCGGGGGTGAGGGTTGGGTGGAGGGTGTGACTATAAAGGCAGTGACATGACAGAGTTGCTTAGTGGTGTTGGAAAAGTTCTGTATCTTGGCTGTGGTGCTGGCTACAAGAATTGGTGTATGTGACACTTTCAAACAACCAGACACATACACAAACATACATACAAAGAGTGCATGTGAAAACTGCTGAAATCTGAAAAAGTCTCTAGTGGAGTTATGGTAATATTCCAATGTCGATTTTCTGGTTTTCATAATGGACTATGCTTATGGGAGATGTTATCACAGGGGAAGCTGGACCAACAGTACACAGGAACATTTGGCACTATTTGTGCAACTTCTTGTGAGTCAATCTGTTTCAAAATAGAAAGTATTAAAAAAAAAGGGGGTTGCACACATAGGGCATATTTCATATTGGTGCTCCAAATAAAAGCTAAATTCATGAGATTTTTCTTCAGCCAAGATGATCTATTTCAGAATCCCTAATTTTCTTCAATCTCTAATATTCCTTTCTTAGCTGAGTGATAAATCTTATAAGCTTAAGGAGTCCTTGTGAGCAGACAGCTGGAGAAAGCCTGAGCTAGAATCCTGGCACCACCGTTACAGGCTGCAGAACCTTGTTTAGGCTGGGCCACTTAATCTCGCTGAGCCCTGTTTCCCATCTGTGAAACGAGAGTACTACCCCTACTCCACTGACCTCAAAGGACACCTACTAAAGACCACGGCCTATTGTTGGGAGCCAAAATACTCAGACTTCAGTTCAGGTTTTGCCAGTTAGTGGCAACACAACTTCAGGCAGGTGCTAATCTCTCTGAGGATCAATATCCTGATGTAAAAATAGAGCTAATATGTATAGGACAATGAGGAAAACTTAAAAGATGGAAAGTACTCCAATGGACCTATGATAAGCCATACTCATCCGACTTAAAGGGAAGAGAGTGTTGCCTCTAGATCTTTCTGATCCCATAGTCAGGGGCCTCTGCTGGCGGTGATGCCTGTCCCCCTCTCCTTTAAGACAAACAGCATTTTGTCTTTTTTTTTTTTTTAATAATTGCTTTGGGCTTATTTATAGCTCCTTCTGTGATTGTGAAATGAATAAGAGAAAGCTCAACTAAATTGGAGTCAGGAAGGCCTGTAGGGGGAGCTCTCACACTTACCCCAAACAGCAAGAGACATTAGCTTTCCTCTCCTGCAGGAAGTGCAGGCACTTTACTACTGAAGGAAGATTTCTCTTCCCACCCAGCAACAGCCCAGCCAATGAGAAGAGCCCACAGCTCAGCCAATGAGAAGCTGTTGCCACCTTGAACTGTTACTTTCCTCCAACAGACTTTCCTTTACAATAGCACCCCACTCCCCTTTTGCTCTATAAAAGCAAGCCCCTTCCCTTGTCTCTCTGGATTTGCCTATGGTTCACTACAGCATGCACATACCAAACTGCAATTCTTTTGGCTATTCCTGAATACATTTGATTTGAGGATAAAATAACTGGCAAATTTGCTTTTTAAGCTGACATGATCAATGTAAAATTTATGTCACTCTGAGCCAAGATGTATGAAGCTGCTTATCACCCTGTGCACACTGACACAGGTGCTACTTGATGGTGCTATAAATCAGGGAAAAAGGACCCAGCGGGTATCCCAGAAGAGAAACATTAGAGATTCCCTATTCCTGCCCCTTCTGATTAGGCCTCAACTATTTACCATGGTGTGCAACTTAGAAGCTTCTGGATGAGTCTACTCCTTCGACTTGGGCATGACTGCTCCACAGGGGCCAGGCAAGTGTCCCAAGAGTCTGTCAGAGAACATTCTGAAGTCTATCACCCCAGGACCTCAGGGAGGCTGGGCCTATCAACACTCCTGGGGACGACGACAACATAGAGGAAAGTGCTTTGTAAACTGCCAGTTAATAAAAAATTTAAGGAGGTAAAATGTTTACTTTTCTTAATAATGTAGTATTGTTAGAAATACAGTGCTTGAGCTACCCAAATGGAGGGTACTTAGAGAAATTCCTCCTTCCCTAAGAGCACAGAAACCACCTCCTATTTAAGTCAGCATTATGCTGACTTTATTTTATAAACAAACATATATATATATATAAATATAATATAGATAATGTATATAGTATTATATTGCCCCTACTTCTCTCTCCCTCTCAGAGGCATGATTTCTCAGAATTGTTGGATGTTCAAATCCTGCCATATCAAATTCTCCACAGCACTGTTTGAGAAAGGCTGTTATCTGTTCTGTTCTTGTTCTGTACACCTAATACTGTCTGTTCACCTTTCTGGGCCTCACTCCAAATTGTGGGGCAGTGTGATGGGAGAAAGAGAGAGAAGGAACAAGCATTTGCTCTCAGAGTGAAAAGGCACTGAAAGAGTCACGAGGTACCCTGCCCAACATGCTCTCCTTTCTGTTTTCCTCCTCTTGCCTCTAGAGAGAAAGTGGGCTTTAACACTGCACTTTCAGACCTCTGCCCAGTGGCCAGGTGCATAAAGCACTGTCATGGATGCTGCACATGAACTAGAGGAAACCCGACTCCTCTGGTTGTTCTTCCCTCCCTAGTGTCTAGGGATGCAACAGAGTTCAGCTGTGCCTGCATTCAGCCGAAGTCTTTGGAGGGCTGCCATCACCTGTCCCGGTATTCCTAGTCACCATCTGATTGAATCAACCTCGTATCAGTAATTCCAGAAAGGCATGCTACTTGGATTCGTAATATCTGAATATTTGCCTTCATATATCTTAAGTATTCAAGATATTATGACGTGAAAATCTCCCTATGTGTTTTACATGTTGAAATTCTGCCAGCTGAAGCATAAAGGTATTTTATTACTGCAAATATAAAATATTGTCACAATTAATAACCATGAAAGCTGTTACTGTTTGAAACTAAAACAATAAGACCTCTCAAATAGTTAACCAAGTAGGGAAGTGGGCTGACAAATAGTTATTGATATTAAGAGTCATCAGGATGACTTTAGGAAGAGCACATGCTTTGTGGGCTGACAAATGTTTATAAAGATGTTTTTTAAAAGGGCAGAGTAAAATATTTATATCGTAATTCTACCTGGAAACAACCCAAATGCCCTTCCCTTGGTGAATGGGTAAATGAACCATAGAATGGAATACTATTCAGCAAATAAAAAAGAATCAGCTGCTGATAAATACAATGAAATGGATGACTCTCAAATATATTATGCCAAGTCAAAGAAGCCAGACTCAAGGGTTATACACTATCTAATCACATTTATATGACATTCTGGAAAAGTCAAAACTATATGAATAGAAAGCAGACTGGCGGGTGCCAGTGGCTGGGGATAAGGGGAAGGGATGACTTCTAAGGAACACGAGGAAACTTTCTGGGGTGATGGAAATGTTCTGTATCTTAACTGTGGTGGTGGTTATATGACTATATGTATTTATTAAAATCCATAGAACTGTATAACCAAAAGGGTACTTTTACTGTATATAAATTCTACCTTAATAAACCTGACTTCCCCCAAAAAATTTACACCATAATTCTAATATTCGTAGAATTGTTAGTTACGCTAGCCTTTGTAACACTAAACCAAGAATCCTTCGAGAATTGTATTAATTTTACTTGATTCCATTGAGGCGACGAGTCCTGAGGAGAACAAATTCCCATCTGAGTATTCTTTCCTGTCTTGGGGGAGGGTCAATTAAAAACAGAATGTCCACTTTGCAGTCTCAACATTTTATAAGGAGGGAAAAAACCCTCAAAATCATGTACGATATCTCCAATAATTCACTTTCAAAGCAGATAACAGTGAGTATGAAGAAGAGAAAAAACTGTTGAGGAAAAATTAGGTACTTCTCCAAAATCTTGCTCTTTCCCTGGCCTCAGTTAGCATTGTAAATTCGAAGTATCTTGCCTGCAGCAGGAATCTTGCAGGAGACATTGCTGATAAAGCACTGTCAGACTTTTAAAAACTACCTAATAAAAATTAACAGCATTATAATAATTGATTTTTAAAATAAAGTTGCAGATTTACTGATATACTTCCAAGTTCTTCTATGATCAGACTGCTGAGTACTTGTTTTAACACTCAACCATTCTGCCACAACGTGCTGTGAGCCCCTCTAGTACGCAGCCCATCTCAGCCACTTGTGGGTCTATCTGTGTGTGGGGGGTGGGATGTGAGTGTGGGGGAGGGGTGGCCTCCTTACCTTGTATCAGAGGGAGGTAAAGGTGGTACTGATCAAGTTCTCCACTGAAGACAGCAAAAGCTTGGCGCTTTAGCAGCATGGCTTTCTGCTCAAAACTTGAGAACAGTTTTAAAGAACTGCTCTGCATGTCTAGAATAAATACAACAAATAAGTTTCATTTAGAGAGAAAACTACAATTAGAGGTAAGCGATCAGAAATTCATACTAGTGTAACTCCCATCTTCCCTGGTGAAAAATTGTTGTCTTGATTAAGTAAGGGCATGTGGTTATTATTCACATATTCATCTGTAAAAATACATATTATTTAGTAACACTTAATGGTAGGGCATTAGAAGAGGATATGAGGTGTAGAAAAGTACTCCTAATGAATAATGGTGAACTTAACATTACTTTCAAAAGTAGTTCTCCATTATAAAGCAGTAGAAAAGGTTGTTAAGGCATTCTTGTCAATAGACTGGAACTGGAAGGGCTCATTCATTTAGTCCCAACATTATGCACATCACATTACAGTTTGCAGCTTAGATGGCACCATAAAAGGCTTGAACAGGGTTCTGAAAGACGTGGTAAGAGCTGATTATGATGGCATTGGTCCTTTAAAGTGTGACTTATGTATAAGTAACATAGAACTTACTCATTAAATCTTTAAACATTGTTTTCTCATGAGTCAGAAGATGGTCAATAATGGACTTCCAACTGGATATTAAAAAAAGCAAGATTAATTAAATATGCAAAGGATGACAGTCTACTTAAAAGCCTCAGAAAAAGAACATGCCCCTTCAGGATCTATTAAAAACTGCTTTCTGAAAAGAAGTTAGTGAAACGAATAGTTTTTATATAAAAGAAAGCTAAGCAGGAGCTTTTCATTTACAACCTTAACATAGGGAATGAATAATGGAATGAATAACACAGGAAATAAGGAATAATTCCCAGCTTACCATAAAAGAAAATATAAATTGTCAAGGTACTTTGGCTTTTTCAAGAGTTGCCCTTAAACAGGTCCACACAGGATGATGTTCATATACTTGTGTTGATGGAAAGAAGTGGAAGGTAGTAAAGACAAAGAACACTAGTTTCAAATGGGCTCCCCTGGTGAGCAACAGAATTACAGGTTGAAAGCCACAGGGCTCTGGTGGTGGCAGGGCAAACTTTCAGGCCATACAAAAAAGCTGACCAATCCCCACCCTCTATCTCTGCTGTTCATAAAGACATGTTCAGCCAAGCCAGGGAGAGAGTCACTGAATGGTTCTGTTGACTTCCAAGAAATAGGCACAGGAAGTTCATCTCCCAGCTGTATCACATGGATCTCTGCTGCCAGCACAGGCCCTGGCCGGCTGCAGGGTCTCAGGAAGAACTCGTGGAGTGTAGGCTGAGAAGTGGGATAAGGGTACCGCAGTGTCACCAGCAGGCCCTGTCATCTTAACGTTGGTCAAGATAAAGAAGTACTAGACCAAGTACCACTGGAACCCCATATTATGTTCTTTAGGAATAATATGCTCTTAACTGAAATTCTTCTTTTGATAAAAAAGGCACATTTGTATTTTCAAAAGACTTAATTCCTCTCCCAGGAATACACAGTTAACATGTGAACTTGTGACAGTGCTGTCCTATGATTTTGGTTGATGCTAACTCTGCTCCCGTTTCAGGTATGAGAATTAATTATGTAAAGTGAAACTCTTTCCCACTTGAAGATTCAGAGCATGTTTTTATCAGGCCAGCATTTCTTACTGCACACAAGAAGTGTCCATCTGAAAGAAAGCAGGCTCCAAGAATAACTCCAGGACTTCTTTCTTCCAGGCCCGTTTTGTGTAGGCATAGCCGCTCAGAGAGCTCAGGAGTTGAGCGCCGGCCCGGAAGCTGGGAACATTGTAGGCACTACAGGGGGGTGGGAAGGGAAAAGGGTCAAGGTCAGAGACTGTCCAGGGAAGACCACTTGATGCTTTCCCATAACCCATTTTTCTACATTTGGGTGGGATACGTGGAGGAGACGTTACCTGTGATTGCGTAAGTAAGGAAAAACGTAGTAGAGCAGGCGAGAGACCAATGGCACTGCTTTCTCTTTCTCATCACTTCGATAAACCATGTCCAGGAGAGATGCCAAAACCTAAAAGAACGGGATTGCAAGAAAACAGAAATCTTCTGAAGCAAGCGACAATAAGAAATTTAGCTCTCAAGGTGGAACCTAACAAGAGAACTCCATGATGGAGCTTGAGGCCAAGACTGACTGATGAGCTCACTGGCACCTGAGAATGCATCGTCTTCACAAAGATTCAGGACAGCAGTCACTTACATAAGGGAGGACTAGTCAGGTGTGTATTTACCTCTGCCAGGAGAGAGAGGGCTTGCACACTGTACACTGAAGGGGCAGACGCGGACACCATTGCCGAGGCAGCAGCAGCATCTGCTAACAGAAAGAGGCATTTGTGTTTTAATCATGGCGGATGGGTCACCATTTATGCCCCCAAAGTATCACATGCACATGAGTGATAAGCCCCCACTTTTCATACTGATTAAGTATATAAATATATGTTAGGTATTCTTCTCTGTTTGCATGTTCAATTTCAGCAAGTAAGAATCTGGGTATTTTGATCAAATAAATTAGCTCTGACTCACTGTCTTCCACCCATTTCTATTCTCATCACCATTCTTGGAACTTCAACACCCCCTTGGATGATCCATCTAATATCCCAGCCTCTGAGCGTCTTGACCTCTTCTCTTCCAACAACCTTTTACTCTGCTCCACCTCATCCACCCAGCGCACCATCATACCCTTGACCTCACCAATTTCCAAAATCTCCATTTCCAGCATCTACTCTAACTACATCTTACCTTTCCTGCTCACTTACTCCCAGAACTCTGCTCTGATGATTTCCCGAATCCTGTACAGGCCTCCAATCCTGTGAGTCACCTTAACTACCCATCAAGTCCTCTAGGTCTTCCATTGTCTACCTCCCCACTACACCCATGGTCTATCATCTACCTTGCAAACATTCTTTTTTTTTTTTTTTTTTTAATTGATGTCTTAGTTTATAACACTGTGGGGTTTTAGTTGTACATTTTTGTCCGTCACCTTGTGGATGTAACCCTTCACCCCTTGTGCCCCCCCCACCCCCCTTCCCCTTGGTAACCACCAATCAGATCTCTCTGTCCGTGTGATTACTTATATTCCATATATGAGTGAGTTCATGCAGTGTCTGTCCTTCTCTCTCTGGCTTATTTCACTTAACATAATACCCTCTAGGTCCTTCCATGTTGTTGCAAATGGGACAATTGTGTCTTTTCTTATGGCTGAGTAGTATTCCATTGTATGTATATACCACATCTTCTTTAACCAATCTTCAGTTGAGGGACACTTGGGTTGCTTCCACTTCTTGGCTATAGTGAATAATGCTTCAATGAACATAGGGGTGCATACGCCTCTTGTGATGGTTGATTTCGTGTCCATTGGGTAGATGCCCAAGAGTGGTATTGCTGGATCATACGGTATTTCTATTTTTAATTTTTTGAGGACTCTCCATACTGTTTTCCATAGAGGCTGCACCAGTTTGCATTCCCACCAGCAGTGAATGAGGGTCCCCGTTTCTCCACAACCTCTCCAGCATTTGTTGTTATTTGTCTTTGTGATTATAGCCATTCTAACCGGTGTAAGGTGATATCTCAGTGTAGTTTTGATTTGCATTTCCCTGATGATTAGTGATGTTGAACATCTTTTCATGTGTCTATTGGCCATCTGTATCTCTTCCTTGGAAAAATGTCTGTTCATATCCTCTGCCCATTTTTTGATCGGGTTGTTTGTTTTTTTGTTGCTCAGTTGTATGAGATCTTTGTATATTACTGAGATTAATCCCTTGTCAGACAAACGATTTGCGAATATTTTCTCCCAGCTGGTGGGTTGTTTATTCATTTTGATCCTGGTTTCATTTGCCTTGTAGAAGCTCTTTAGTCTGATGAGGTCCCACTTGTTTATTTTTTCTTTTGTTTCCCTTGTCTGGGTAGACATGGAATCTGAAAGGATCCCTTTATGTCCAATCGCAATTAGTGTACTGCCTATATTTTCTTCCAGGAGTTTTATAGTTTCAGGTCTCACTTTCAGGTCTTTGATCCATTTTGAATTGATTTTTGTATATGGCGATACCTTGCAAACATTCTTAATGCTTTTGCTTCTCTCTCCCTTTGAAGCACTCACCTAGAAAAATGCAAAGCTGGCTAAACCCAATAATCTACCTATGCAGTTCTGCGTAGCTAAATGCTCTAGAAAAAAACCAAACCACTATGAAACTGATCTCACTTTATTTCATGACTATGAGTCTCAAAAGGGACCTGATGCTACCAGATAATCCTACCACATGTACCTCAGTGGTATGCTGGCTTTCCCACTCTCCAACATAAGTCTCACATCCTCCCTTGATAACCATCAATACCCTTCCCTTCTCAGCAGATAATTCATTGAGAAAATTAATGTAAACAAAAGGGAACTCCCTCAGTTTGGCCACCATGAGTTATTAATCTAGAACATTTATATCCATGTTCTCTGCCTTGTCTCCTGTCCTGATGAACATGTTCCTGGCTCCTATGGAAGAACAAAAATTCCATTTATGATACTAATCCTGGCCGCTTGGCTGTCAAGGACTGTTTTCTAACTACCCTTTCTCTCTTGGCTATTAACTTCCTTCTCCCTGCTGCACTGTTCCATCACCAAGCAAATATACTTTGATATACTCCAATTTAAAAACAGACCAAATAAAAGGTATTCTTTGGTCCTTAGTTCTAGTTGGTTACTGTCCTAGTGACAACTAAGCTTCAAACAGTAACCTACACTATCTCCCATCCTCTTCTCCACCTACTCCAATCAAGTCTTCCCACCCCCAATGACTTCCATATTGTCAAATCCAGTGAGTCTCTGGCCTTATCTCACTCTACTTCTCAGCAGCCTTCCATTGAGTTCCTCCTCCCTCCTCCTGAAACACTCTCTTCTCACAGTTTCCATGACTCTATGCTCTCTTGGTTTTTTTCTTACCCCAAGGAACAATTAATTGCCTTTTCTGGCTCCTTCTGTTTTCCAGTCATCTCAAATTTAATACTTGCAAAACCAAACTCAATTTCCCTCTCTAAAATGTTCTTGCTGCAGTCTTCTCCATCTCAGTAAATTGCTTAAGCCAAAAACCTAAGGCATCCTTGATTGCCTTTTTTTTAAACCATTCTATCCAATCCATCAGCAAGTTCTGTTGACCCTGCATTTCTCCATCGCCCTTGCCTCCACACCATCATCATCTCTTGCCCAAACCACTGCGAAATCCTTTTAACTGGACTTCCGGTTTCTACTCTCATTTGATACAGCCCATATTGCTCACAGCAGCCAAACTGATGTTTTCTAAAGACTGAATAAGATCCTGTCATTGCTCTAAACACTTTAATGGCTTCCTGCAGCAAGTGGGATGAAATTCAAGCTCCTAACCATGCTCTATATCAAGTCCAATGACCTTCAGCCCCCACTCTCTTCCTGACCTCTGCTGACCACTCATCAAGCTCCAGCCACACCGGTCTTCAGGTTTCTTGGTCTAAGCCCACTCCCACCTCGACGACTTGCTATCCCTTCCGGGCAGTGCCTTCCCAGGTCTTTGCACAGCTGCCCCTTTATTTTTCATTTCTTAGCACAACTGTCACTTCCTTGGGCACATATTCTGTAACAGCTAAAGTGGCCCCTGCCCCACTCCCAGTCACTTCCTCACAGTATTAAGAACTGCTTGAAATTCTCCCGGTGATTTACTTGGTTTTTTGACCCTTAAAAAATCTTTTATCTTGAAATAACTTTAGATTTTCAGAAGAGTTGAAAAGATACCTCTGCTAATTTACTTTTTGATTATCATCTTCCATGCCCAGAGGCCCTGCTCACTTTGTTTGCTGCTGCAGCACCAGTATGCAGAACACAGTGTGTGGTACATACCAGACACAAATTTACACGTGAGAGCCTGCTCATCCACTGCGTGCATAAAACTTTAAGTGGAGAAATATACATCACTTAGAAGCCTCCTTCTGTATCATGCTTTACATGGCCAATATGTACACTCAGTTTGTTCAAGACTGAAACAAAATATAGTTATGGTCCACACTTGGGTTTTTTGGTACTCTATAATTTGCTAATTAAATCTTATTGAGAAGCTTAAAAATAACTTCCAGCTTTGGAATTCTATGATTTTTTATGGTTTTTTTTTTTTTTTGTGGGGAAGACCAGCCCTGAGCTAACATCTGTTGCCAATCCTCCCCTTTTTGCTGAGGAAGACTGGCCCTGGGCTAACATCTGTGCCCATCTTCCTCCACTTTATATGGGACGCCACCACGGCATGGCTAACAGGCAGTGCGTCAGCGGGCGCCCGGGATCCGAACTTGCAAACCCCGGGCTGCCAAGCGTGGACTAAACTGCTGCGCCACTGGGCGGCCCGGAATTCTATGATTTTTAAAAAAAAAAAACTAAGTAATTATTTTACTACAGTATTGTCTTGAGGTTAAATTTAATTATTGCATAAAAGCCAGGCCCAATAACATCTGACTGAACACAGCACAGCTGCACTGCTGGTGGAGAAGCAATTTAATCCATACATCAGCACATACGACAGAAATAACTGAGGGCAAGTTACCCAAGGAGCTGCAAGAGCTCTCTTTCCCTAGAACCACAATGACAACCATAACCACAGCCTGAGAAAGCATAATTGTTGGTTTATATTAGCAAATGACAGTACACCAGATATAGCATATTCATTACAGAGTAATTACAGTGTGATTATTTTTCTTATGCAAACCACAAAACTAGCTATCAAATATGGCAGCGGTAATGGATGGTGGTACCACAGTTTGTCTGTCCAGCACACCATCCTTCCTCCTTCTGGGGAGAGAACCCCATTTCGGGTGGGAGCCCATTTCTCGTGGCTCCAGTGCACCAGCCCTTCCTCCTGCCCTCTGGCTCAGCCGCATGGCCCAACTTAGCACAACCAGAATCTTTGCATGAGACTTGACTAACCTCATCTGAGCACCTGCTATGCCTAAAACCACGTGAGCCAAAGTTACTGTTCACTTTGTAACTGTTCACTTACATCAGCCCAAGTTTTCTGTTTTGTTGTTTTATTTCTATTAATCTAAAATGGATTTCTGTTACTTGCAAGAGAAAAGAGCCCTGACCTCTTGACACTTCTTCCCTTGTATATTAAAAATCACACATTTAGCTTTGGTTCTGCTGCTCTAACTACTGCGAATGACTATGAAAGAAGTCAGAACAGCTAACGGTTTAGACCAGCACTCTGCCATGTAGTTCATACTGAGAACTGAGATGTAATTTTTTGCCCCATGTTAATAAAACTGAGATCAAACCTATTTTCTCGTCCAGTGTTAAGCAATCTGGGACTGGGCATACTTTCCTGCCCCTGTGTTAAATAATACTGAGAATGAGCAAAAATAATTACTTGCTCCAAAATATACTTAATCCTGAAAGAAAAACTATAAACCAATTACAATGCCTACTTATCTAAACGAGCAGCGTGCTCATCAAGATTCACTTCTGGAGGGGCCAGCCCAGTGGCATAGTAGTTAAGTTCGCATGCTCCGCTTCAGCAGCCCAGGGTTCGCAGGTTCGAATCCTGGGTGCAGACCAGCACACCGATCATCAAGCTATGCTGTGGTGGCATCCCACATACAAAATAGAGGAAGATGGGCACAGATGTTAGCTCAGGGCCAATCTTCCTCACCAAAAAAAAAAAAAAAAAGATTCACTTCTGGACTCTCGCCTCGTGCGGTGTCCACCAATCCAGACGTATTTTCTCATTAACTTTGCCCAATCCCCGCCAGTTCTCCACCTTGAAATATCTGTCACATACAACTCAGCCAAGGCCCTACAACCCTATAAACATCCTCCCCCAACGGCCCCTGTGAGACATGCCTATGACTTTGCTAAGTGTCTCTCTCGCTGCAGTGGGCCTAATAACCTAAGATTTGCCGGATTGACAGATCTGTCTGGTGGTCCTTATGGCATTAGCAATTGACAATCTACACTACTGAATTTAATCCAGACTCCTCAAGAGTACCTGGCTGATCACTGGTCCTTCGAATAAACGGATAAGTCTCCTTTGCAAGTCTCCCAACCGTTTTCCTAGGAAGCTACAACATAATAATGCTGGGGTGTGCCTAGTCTATGTAACCCCCATTATAGAATCTTCACACCCTGGCCAATGAATAAACACAAGGATCACTGAAAGGCAAGGGCATGCTAGTCAGAAATGAAACATACAACTGCCGGACAATAGTTTGTTGGTTAACTAAGTTCTCTCTCCATGGTTCCACAAAAAGAAAAACATGCATTCACATATTCTTTTTCCCACACAGATTTCTATCACTGAGTCCATGCAAATTATCTCAGGAAGTTACTTTCTTGGGCCCCCAGCTACGCTCAGTGAGGGCTTAACACAATAGCACATGTCACTTGGGACACTATCAGTGGAATCCTATTGTTTATTATATGTGCAATTTATGTTGTGAGAAGTAAAAGCAGTTTACTTAAAAAAAAAACCAACTAGACCCACTAGCTGGCAGCAGGCATTATTTTCTGACCCTTCTACACCTACCATATAAATCTTCCTCGGCATCAGATTCCTCTAGAGAGATCTGAGGCTGGGCCTTCACTTCCAGGTTTCTGCTTAGCCAGCTGGTTTGTTCTAAGGAAGAGCCAGCAATGTTCCCCACAGCTTCCAGGATTTTCTGAGTGACTTCCTGAGAGCAGTTGGAAGAAAGAGGAAAGAATGTTAGTTAAGGAAAAGATCTTAAGTGCTTAAAACAGCACCATCCAATAGAAATACAAAGCAAGCCACAACTGTGAGCCATATAGGTCATATTAACTTTTCTAGGACCCATGTTAAAAAGTAAAAAAGAAACAATAATGTTAACCCAATATATCCAAAATATTATCAACATGTAAAAATTATTAATGGGATTTTACAGACAGTGATGGAGGAAGTTAGACCTGAGAACAAACGCAAACCTAAGATCCAATTCTGCCCCGGGATTATTATCTACAATGACATCCTCTAAAGATGGTGAGCCCTGGAATAGCAACTATCTGCTGAACCTTGTCACATACAGACCTGCAGGTCTTTTTGATCCTTCTTGCTTTCCAGGCTTGGGGTTCTTGTTACAAAATCATTCAGCATGCTGTTGAGAAACAATCAATTTCAGACCGAGAATGCTGCAGAAATAAAAGAGGTTCCAGTAGAAAAGTACAGTAACGTGAATGCCTTGACATGACACATACCTGAGAAGCAGGAAATATCCAGGGGGAGCGAGATTCAACTGTACGGATTCCTTTAACACACCCAACAACGAAGGAAAGTTCTCCTGCAAGTCTGTTACTGGAAGCCTATTTTAAAAAAAATAGGGAAAAAGAACCAACCATGAGCAAGTCAAAACAAAATATTTATTTATTACCATGTTTCAGATGCAGGTGGTTGGAAAGCAGAGGGAAGATGGCATATCTGACTGATCTATTTGTTCTTTTTTAAATTAACATACACACACGCGATATTTTGGTATTCTGGCAAGAACTGGGGGTTTGGAGACCTGAAATCCTGCTGCTGACAGGTCAGATGCTCCCGGTTTCCTCATCTATAAAATAGAAGCCTTAAACTAGAGGACTGTCTTTGATCTCCCCAGCCTGACTCTAACATCCAGCTTCCCTGATGCCGTGGGTAACGTGGAGTCCAGCCCTCCAAAGGTTGCAAAGCTCTGGGTCAGGGGTCACACCCACCAGGAAGCTGATCTTCAGGAGCTGTCAGGTCAAGCCCCACAGGGAATGAGGAGGATTCGGATTGCTGCTACAAAGCGAGGCCACACGGCACAGTCTGTGGCAGCTCAGCTATCCCTCAGAGCACTGTCACACATGCCTGCTACGGTTACTGTATATACTAGCTCTCCTTAGGAGGGACATGATCAGCTCATCTTCAACTCCTGGAGGAAACAACTACAGTGGTGCTTGTGGGTGAAGGGTGACCCCAGACCCAGGGAGTCAGAATAATCACAGAATGTGAACCCTGTGAACCAAGGAGCCTGCAACTGGTTGTCAGCTTTACTGATTGTGAAACTCCTGACAGACAGGTGAGGACATCAGGGCTTCCTTGAGAAGGGCCCTGTACCCCCTTCACCTTCATTTCTGCAACAGAGAATGCCCCACATGGTGGAGGGGTCTAGGAGCTGCCCTTGGGATGTGTCATTGTAAGATCTGAACAAGGCCCAGGCAAGTTCCTTTTCATCCGTGGAGAAATGCTGGGAGAATCTGCTTCCACCCCTCCTGCAGCTGAGACTGCTGAATATGGATGGATATTAAGCTCAGTAAACCCAAGCAGAAGCCACCCAGCAGAAAACATGGGAAAAGTACTGAGGACAGCACCAAAAATAACCACTTCTCCTTTTTCTAAAAGAGGCCTTGAACACTTTCCTTTTTTTTTTTTTGGTATCAACTTAATGCAAACTGTTTTTTTTTTAAAGTTTACCAAGCCTCACATAAAGCTTTGCTGACATAGAGGGTTCAACACACATACAGTGCGTGAATTTTAAAACATCAGATTAGGTCTCAGGAGAAGAAGTAAGATTACCAGGGCATGCCCACACCTCAGGAAGAAATCGAGACACCCGTAAGGTATTTCTGAACAAAGGCTCTCCCGCAGTCAAGAAACACAATCCGAGTTATTATTTACACTCACTGCAACAGCATCTATAATTCGGAGATGTTTTGAGGGGGCTGCGTTACCTCTGGATGAAAGCGTAGCAGAACTGCAGCACTGGGATGTCCACTAGGGGCGATTTCTGAAAATGAAAGGGAAACCCATTACTCCAAATTGGTGGGAAATGGAAATGGAATGAAGTGGAAATACGAAATGAAACAGAGTCTATATTCTAACAAACCAAAGGTTTTTAGCTAAAGACTCTTTCAAATACAACAATAAACAAGAAAGTTTCCCCAAGTGTAACAAAAACAAATGTATCCTAGGAGGCCCCAAATCATTAGTGCCCCTTAGACTTCCAGACCGATTCCCTTTATGTTTACCAACTTTCCATTCCAGGCTTTTAACAAGCACTCAGGGAAAGTCTGGCCTTATAACTGAACATCCCCAAACAAAAAGTTGGTGGCCAGTGCTGACCCTCACAAACGCACGTAACTAGCGGCAGACAAGAGACAATAAAAAATTTTAATTCTTAGCTCA
Source organism: Tapirus indicus (assembly GCA_031878705.1). Lineage (NCBI taxonomy): Eukaryota > Metazoa > Chordata > Mammalia > Perissodactyla > Tapiridae > Tapirus > Tapirus indicus. The sequence continues at coordinate 32,664,462 of CM062936.1, read as the reverse complement.
AGGAATTCCCTCAAATTCAGCCCAGACAACTTCCCTAAATCCCAAGTGGCTGGAACTACTTAGAAACCAGTTTTCAAAACACACATCTTTTTTTCCTCCTTGCTGGGAAAAAGCTATTTGTAGAAGTTATAGAAGTTGAGCTAATTAACAAACTAACCACCACATGTAATTCAGTTATTTGAGGAGCCAAAAATCAGTCAGCCGGACAAGATCTAGGTTTTTTTTAGCCCGAGACGAGACTAGAAGTTGCAGATATTTGTAGAAATTCAAATAACGTGAAGGAACAAAACCTAAAAGTGCCTGTTCTATGTATCAAAGCTGTCGCAGAGCCTTCTGGAAGACAGCTCACCTGTGGGGCTGCATCCTAACGCCACTCGTAGGGGCTCACTGCCAGCGTGCAAGGTCAATTTCCTGACACCTGAGACTTGCTCAGAGTGGTAAAAGCAAATCCACCCAGGTCTGGTGGCCCCTCCACCCCCACTCCTCTCTTCCAGGATTTACTTTAATATTTATGTGCAAGAGTGAAAGGCAGCAGGACTCTGGCATTTGAGGGAGACGCAGGAGCAGACATCCGACAAATGCCGTGGAAGTCGCCTGTGTCCACTTTACATGCGATTCCTTAAGCACCTCGCGGGTTCCATAATTTGGCTTCACGGTGTTCATTTTTAGGCTGGCTTATCTTCCTTTCCCAACTAGAATATAGGCTGACGGAGGGCAGGAGCAGTTTCACTATTTAAGATTCCCCACCACTGATGGACACAGTTGATTTTCAATAAACACACGGAATGAAGGAAGGGAACCAGGGCCCTGTGTATAGGGACTGCTTAGAAGCCCAAACATGGCTAGGCCTTCCCAGCAAGGACACTTCCGCCCTGAGAGAATGTGCAAGAGGCCCTTTCAGAGGAGCCCCAGATGGAGGGTTCTATCTCAGGGCAGGAAGGGCCATAAAAATGGCTAACGAGGGTCAGTCCCGGTGGCCTAGTGGTTAAGTTCAGTGTGCTCCGCTTTGCCGGCCCGGGTTTGGTTCCCGGGCACCGACCTACACCACTCGTCTGTCAGTGACCACGCCATGGCGGCAGCTCATATACAAAAAAGACGAAGATTGGCAGCAGATGTCAGCTCAGGGTGAATCTTCCTCAGAAAAAAAAAATTGCTACAGATATTCTTGGTCAGTTTTCTCATCATGGGGTGAAAAATGGCTGAAAAGGTTTCTGGTTCCAAGGTTCAGCCTTTGCTCACCATCCTGGGTGTGGCGACCTTAATATTTAAAAGCTATATTCCTTTGATTTGTTATAAAACTTTTTATTGTGGTAAAACATACACAACAAAATTTACCATTTTAACCATTTTTAAGTATACAGTTTAATGGGAGTCAGTACATTCACAATGTTATGCAACCATTACCACCACCCATCTCCAGAAATTTTTTATCACCCCAAACCGAAACTCTACCCATTAAACACTAACTCCCCCTCTCTCTTCCCCCAGCGCCTGGTAACTACCGTTCTCAACTAGAATGTCTAAACTAAACTGTCTCTATGAGTTTGACTACTTTAGATACCTCACATAAGTGGAATCACACGATATTTGTCCTTTTGTGTCAGGCTTATTTCACTCAGCATGACGTTTTCAAGGTGCAGCCATGTTGTAGCAGGTGTCAGAATTTCATTCCTTTTTAAGATTGAGCACTATTCCATTGCATGTACATACCTCATTTTGTTTATGCAATCATCCATTGATGGATGCTTGGGCTATTTCTACCTTGTGGCTATTGTGAATAATGCTATTATGAATGCTAGTGTATGAATATCTGTTTGAGTAAAACTATATACATTTCTTACCAATCACTTTTTCCATTCTACTCATTTTCATTTAGGGAATTATTCTTAAATTTTTCCTATCTGTACAATTTAAAATCACTTGATACAAGGCAATTATTTCAAGGTTGAAATAAACCACTGGTTTCTATCAAATTAATTAAGAACAAAACAGCTCCGACACTTTCAATGAGAAAGTCTGCTTTGATAAAAACAAAACCTCGGGGCCGGCCCGGTGGCGCAGCAGTTTAGTCCACGCTTGGCAGCCCAGGGTTCGCTGGTTCGGATCCCGGGTGCCCGCTGACGCACTGCCTGTCAGCCATGCCGTGGTGTCGTCCCATATAAAGTGGAGGAAGATGGGCACGGATGTTAGCCCAGGGCCAGTCTTCCTCAGCAAAAAGGGGAGGATTGGCAACAGATGTTAGCTCAGGGCTGGTCTTCCCCACAAAAAAAACAAAACAAAACAAAAACAAACAAACAAACAAAAAAACAAAACCTCTAAGGGCATAAAAATGTTAAAACCACGAAGTCTATTCTGTTCCAAAACCATCGTGCATAACTGAAGAAGTTCTCTATGCCCCACGGCCCCTTGAATGCTAAGCAGAAACTGAGCAGAAAAACTGTAAGAGCTTCACGGTTCAGTCACATCACCCTTCAAACGCCACTGCTTTCACTGCAGCCACACGAAATCTCTTCTTTCTCAGAATGTCTAGCATGAGTTATGTCCTCTGACGTGTATTTTGTAGGCATATTTTTAACTTGCCCTTTGACTAAGATGCTCTCCTTGACCTAACTCTAGTCAGGCTCCTCTGAGCTCTCTTCTCAACGAGGCCTCAACCTTATCCTGTCAGGGCTGAAACTTTCAGCACAGTTTCATCCCCCTCGCACACGAAGAGACTTGAACAGACACTAGCGTGGCTTCTAGCAGCTCAAGTCCGTGTCCCCAGGATGACGACCCCAGCCCCCTCAAACGCCTGCCTGAGGAAGCTCAAGGCTGCCAAAACAATTTGCCATGTTCATCCAACACCTGAGACTCCTGATCTCCCTTTCTTAGAGTATTTATTAAGAAAAGTGTACAGTTATAAATATTTCCTCTGTCCCTTTGAGATGTATATGCATCTCCCATAACCCAGGAACACCTTTCTCAAGGACCTGGGAGCCATCCCTTTGAAACACCATCATCAAAAAAAGACAGGGGGGCCAGCCTGGTGGCACAGTGGTTAAGTTCACGCACTCCACTTTGGCGGCCCGGGGTTTGCGTGTTTGGATCCTGGACCCAGACCTACACACGGCTCATCTAGCCATGCTGTGGCGGCATCCCACATACAAAATAGAGAAAGATTGGCAGAGATGTTAGCTCAGCGACAATCTTCCTCAAGCAAAAAGAGGCAGATTGGCAGAGATATTAGCTCAGGACCAATCTTCCTCACCAAAAAAAAAAAAAAAAAAAGACAGGGCCCCTGTCTCCCAGTCTCTGTTGGAGCATAGGAGCCTACCTTCCATAAGCACCAGTCAGCAAACCCAGATGGCCTAATCACACTGACAACCCTCCCTTCCCGCTTTTGTGTAATTTTCCACTTCCCTGACTTTGCTGGAGCCCCTGGTCTTCCCCTCTCTCTACTCCCTCATTCTCTGGTTAAAATACCTGGTTACGTCTGCACAAATCAGAATTGAGCTGAGGTCTTTCCACTCCTGCAGTAGTCACTGAATAGAATGGGTCTTCACCACCTTTAACTAGTGTCCAGCTTGGCTTATCTTTGACGCCTTTTGGGCTGCAAGTTCCTTGCAGCAAGTGCCATTTCCTCTTTCTAAAGGTTTTATTCACTTTGGCATGCAGTAAGTACTTGATAAGAACCTATGTATTGGGCAGTGGCTCTGCAGCAGGGATGTAAGGATGAAAGATGAATCCTGACGTCAAGTGGTTCCCACTTTTTGTGTGTGTGTGTGAGGAAGACTGGCCCTGAGCTAACATCTGTGCCCCCCTTCCTCTATTTTGTATGTGAGATGCCGCCACAGCATGGCCTGATGAGCTGTGTCTAGGTCCACACCCAGGATCCGAACCCACAAACCCTGGGCTGCTGAAGTGGAGGGCACGAACTTAGCCACTACACCACCGGACCAGCCCCCTGCCCCTTTAAAACAGAAGCACCGAAGCCTCTGAGGCACATTTCACACGGTTTCCTCAAAGCCCAGTAAGAACACTTCTGTTTTATAACCTCCAAAATTCCTAGTTGCTCTTGAGACCTCTATTTCCTTCCCAAACACAATCTGTAAGACGTGAGGTTACGAGAAAGCCACACAATCATCGGGAGGGTCCCCAGGCTCCTGACCTCATCCCCTCGAATTTGTGGTGGCCTCTTCACCACCTCCTTCACCAGGTGCAGCACCGTGTCGGTCTGTAGGGTACTGAGCGCACAAATCAGGTCGACGAGGGTTAGCTGGGACGCACTTGTCGCCGGGATGATCTGCCAAGAAAGAAATAATTCCTTTAAAGTTTACGGAGAGAAAACAAAAATAAGAATGATGCACAGAAAGTCTTCTATAATAGTTGCCCCTGGAGAAAGAGATCTGTTTTAATCTTTTAAACAAATACTTAAATGAAAACTAGGTAAGGGACTCCATTGGTGGGAATAAACAGCAAGTGACGCATTTAATCACAATAACCTAATCAGCATCTGATAGAAATTAGGAATAAAAGGTGCAGTTGATGACGGGGCAGCAACACTGGTATGTTCAAGCTCAGAAAGCATTTTGGAAACAGATATACTTAATTTGAAGGAAACAGGCTGTCATCAGAGACAGTGCCAAAAGTACGAGGACAGTAAGAAAAACAGATAAATCAGGCTCGTGTCAGCTGGCCTTGGCAGGAAAGCCCATGTAGGCGGTATAATTTGATGACAAAAATCTGCATAACATGGTCACATGCACTTAGAAGTATCAGGTTTTTCACCAGGGAAGACCCCACAGGTGCTAAGCAGGGTGGTCTGGGCCACCAACCTCTCACGCCTCCTCAGGGAGCAGGAGTCCATGTTGGGCACTGAGCTAGAGTCCAGGGGGTGCGACAGGCCCTCTGAGAGAGGTATGAGGTAGGAACGTGGATGGTCGAGAGAGGGAACAAAGGAAGAGGCATGTGTTGGTTCTGCAGAAATAGGTAAACCAAGCCCCTGGAGCAGTCAGTGGAGAAAGAATGGCTGAAATGCAAATTGAAGCTATTGATATGGATAGAAATGTGATGATTTAAATTTTTAATAAACTTTTATTAAGTATTATTTTTATAAATTAAAAAAGTCTATGGACCCTGGGTGATAACGATGTGTCAATGCAGGTTCATCGATTGTAATAAATGCACCACTCGGTGGGGGATGTTGATAACAAGGAGGCCGTGTGTGTGTGTGGGGCCAAGAGGTGTATGGGAAATCTCCGTACCTTCCTCTCATCTTGCTGTGAACCTAAGACTGGTCTAAAAAAACCAGTCTTTTTAAAAATGGTTAAAAAAAAGCTGTAAGATGGTACTACAACCAGGGAAGGGCCTGTAGGGGTGCTCACAGATGGGATTATGAACCATTCCTTGAGCTGGGTAGTAGGTTCATGGTGGTTTATTTATTCTTTGAAATGTACATGTTATATACATTCTCGTATGTATGCTATTAGATATAAAATTTAAAAGGTTAAATAGTAGTACATATATTCACTATAGAGAGACCAGAAAACAGAAGTCAGGGGTGGGCTTCCCTCCCCACTCACAATTCTAGCTGCAATGAGACACAGGTAAATTATCTCATGCATTTGAAATGGTGAAACTACTTCAATAGTTTCCCACATCAGCCTCCAATGTCACCTTTGATTACACATGACTCTGGTATTTTGGGCAGAGTAAGTTTAACTACTACTTTCGTTTTCAAACGTTACCTTCATTTTACTGTGACACTTCACCTTCTTTCTGCTCCACACTGCTGCCACAGCAGCTGTTAACTGAACTCCAAGATGGGCTGTCAAGGGGTTCAAGAAGTCTAAAATTTTTTGTCGTATGGTCTAGAAAATGGAAAAAAGAAGAGTGATAGCAGAGCAGTATCGGGGCTATGGGGTACCACGTATTCCACCACACGCCTGTGAACGCTGGGAGCAGGGGCCAGGCACCTCAGCATTCCCAACACTGTGCCACGGGTCACGGGGAGAGGAGTTGGATGAGTGACGGTGTGCGACATATAGTAGGCAATCCGGGTGGACAGAAGACGGCTAGCTGACCCAAACCGGAAGCGACTCTTGGAAGACGATGCATATCCCCCTGAAGCAGTCATGAGCAGGGCAGGGGCTTGAAGGAAGCCCCTTCTCTGCTTTGCAGAGACCAGTGAGAAGAGGGAGACCACGCAACAGAGCCGGCACTATTCCCATCCTTAAACCCCTCAGCCTAAGCTTGTTTCAGTCAGCCCAGGAAGGGCCTATATTCATTAGGAAAGATGTTTGCAATTTCCAGAAATGAGTACCATTCAACTAATTTTATTATGTAACCAATTTAAATTAAACCCACAACATGGCCCTGGACATCACTCACCACCCTCCCTTTTGCTACACGTGGATTTTTCTCTGTTCCTGGAACCTGCCATGTTCCTTTCTCTGTAAATCCTACGGGTCTCCCAGCTTCTAACACCCTTCCCCTCGTCAAATCCACTCAACCGTGGGTCTCAGCTCAGCCACTCTGCCTCAGGAAGGCCTCCCCAGATCAGGTGGGGTTCCTCAGTCACATGCTGTCAGGGCATGCTGCATTTCTTTGTAGCATTATCATCATTCTTAAATTGCTGGTTTATGTCTGTGTCTGCCATGAGGGCAGGGACTTCCTCTATCCTGTCCAACAGCATATAATCAGGGCCTGGTACACAGCAGCAGGCACGCAAATGTCTGTTGAATGCATGAATTTAATGAGCACTATGTCCCCACTGCCTACATTTAGCATCACGTTAGACACAACTGAGCATGGGACAGAGGTGTCCTCTCTGTTCCACCACGGTTTCTGCTCTAGAGAGATGACCAGGGGTCCCAGCCCAAGGCCTGGGGTCCCCCAGAGAGGGCTTAGAGTTAAGTGCTCAATAAATGTCAGCCACCATCAAAAGGAATGTTTCCAGCAGCCCCTGAGGTAGGATACTAGGACTCACTTAATGATCAGACTCATTTCAGATGAGGAAACGGAGGCTCAGAGAGGTCGAGTGCCTAAGGGTTTTCTGAACCTTTTTTAGGGCAGACCTGAGCTTAATTTAAGCAGGTTCCTATGGCAGCTCGAAATACAGAAGATTTCCCTTAGAGGGCACCCCTGGAACTGATAGAACATTCTGGAGGCCACCTGTGCATCGCAGAACCCAAAGGCACGCCCACGTGGGCATCAGTTTGCCTGGGTCTAATCTCAGCGTCGCTGGTTATCGGATGTGCAGTCAGGGGAAACTCACTCTCTCTACGCCCCAATGTCCTCCTCTGTAATCTGGGAGTAACAGTAGTACCTAACTCACAGGTGAGGACTACATATGCCAATAAATGCAGAGCACTCCGGACGGTGCCTGGCATCGTGATTCCAAATGAGGGAACCACAGCACGGAGGGGTTAATGAACCTGTCCAAGGCCCCACAGAGCGGCTGAGCAGGGAGCTGAACCCAGGCAGTCTGGCTCCCCAGCTCTGAACACCCCGCTGATGTGAGACATGGCCAGGTAACTTGGAGCGGCCACGTGGCAATCAGAGACTGAGTCCCATGCCTGGATGCTTCCATGGAAGAGCTTGAGAAACAGGTGAGGACTTCTGGTACCCCACCTTGAACCCCCAGGGACTTTATTTTCAGTTTAAAAAAAGGGGGGGGGGTGCAAAGGGAAAAAAATAGGCTGAAAACCACTCACAAAGCCTTTCTTTCCATGAATAGGAAACTTATAAACTGGCAATTTCCACTTCTGGCTACTTCTAACTTGAGTTTCATTGAGAACCTCGTGCTCGATTATCTACTTATATATTCCTGCATGTATTTATTCTTGGTGGGACAATACAAGACAAAGGAAGTAATAAAACCACAGAGGAAGTTCTCTTACTTTGGTGGTTTTAAAGTAAACGGAAGAGGATCCCTTTGTGGCTCCAAGGAGATCAACGGGTCTCTTCTGAGTCTCCTCCTTTCCGAGAACGTTCCAGAGAAGGGCCATCGTGTTAATGATTCGAGGCAGCTCTTCCAGAATGGCATTCTTGGCATTTTTCAAGTTGGTAGGATCACGTACGGCCACGGTCTAAAAATGAAAAAGTACCTGTGAGACTGGGTGGCATCTGTGGCACTGTCCCCTTCCTGTGAGAACAGCGGTGCTGGTGGGTCAAAGCCCGGGCTGTAGCACTCTTCTGTGCTCCCACTTGTGGTGGTCTAGAGGCAAAACGCTTCCCTGTGCATTTAAACCCATTTCTTTCCAAGAGGGATGTCTGTGAGTCTGAGGATCCACATTACAAACTCTTTCACTCACTCAACCAAAGCATTAGCTGCCTTCTAAAACTTAGTCCCAGACAGGGTAGAGCTGAAATGTCTTCCAAGGCACCTTCACGAACACCGTGAAGCCAAGTAAAAAATACACGGAAAAAAGATTGCATTTTATCCCATTTGGTTACTGATGAAACAATGGGCAAGGGCCAAAGGAGCCCACAGGGAGTGCCGGAAGAACAAAACCACATTTGCATTACTTACATACACACATTTGCACACATATGTGCATGCATATATTTGCACTAACATTTGCATTACCTACGTATGTACAGTTCTTATTTGAAACAGACATAACCCAATGAAGACAAAACAATACGTGAAAATTGCTTCGAACTCAGGGAAAAAAAAAATTTACCTTCTTGTTTTGGTTGGGTTGTTCCAAAAGACAAAAATGACCAATGGTTGTCAGACCTTCCAGGAGAGTGAGTGGATAATCCGGAGAAATGTTTTCCCTCTTGGAGGTTATGCTTTGGTGAAGAAATGAGAAACTGGTTTTGAGAATTTTCCAGAATGAGGACATAAAGGTTTTTAACCCTACATATAAACATAGAAACCAGAGAGATATCACTATCTTAAAAAACTGGGGCTCTCATAATGAAATATTGTTATAATATTGGGGCTTTCATAATGAAACACTGTGATACTCACAGGCATCTTCTGCACTATTTTACATTCATACAGTCACTCTGGAAAAATGTTTTCAGATATTTTAGAATTTCTGTGAAGATGATTCACGTTTTTATTTTCGTTTTGCATAAATAACAGAGTGACTGACTTGTCCTGCAACACTGAGCTAGCCTGGGTAGCTGCGTGTAATTAAAAATAAAGGATCTGAACATTTGGTTCCTCGTTACCTCTCGAAAATAGTCTTCTGATTAGGTTGAAATTATCCTGCAGCTGGCTTCTACAGTCCATCAGCCCTTCACTACAAAAGCTGTCATTAAAGCAATAATAATGCCTCAAAGGGTTCACCGTACCTGCTAGGAAGCTTCACAGATTCGCTTTCATACTGCTTGACCAGCTCGTCCAAGTTTTTGCAAATCTGGACAATGAAGGGTGTCACTGTCCAGCCCAGGGACTTTCCGAAGTACGGCAGGGAATGCGTGACCAAGCTCACCCAGGCCGGGTGCATGCCGTAGCCGTATGCCGGCTGCAAACCTCTCACCACAGCAGACACCAGCAGCCCCTGGGAGGTGAGGGGGTGGGGCTGCACGTACTGCATGGCGCTGATGGCCTGCTGGAAGTTAAGGACCCTCCGCCACTCCAGGGACAGGTCTGGCTGATTTTCAGCCTCCTCTTGGGCCTGGCCCAGGTGGTGTTCCAAGACAATCAGCACCTGCAGGAGCTTCAGCAGCTCAATCTGCAGGGGGTGATCACTCCAGATCTGATCCTGGCCCAAGTTGATGAGACTCTCCTCCAAGAGGCTGTCCTCCCGCAGGGCCCGGCCTCGCTCTGCGGTGGCCAGTCCATAGCGCTTCTGGCTCGTGTACATGGACGCTGACAGCGACAGCAGGACAAACTCCTGAACTCTGCACCTCTGCAGTAAGCTGTGGATGAACTCCACATTCTTCCCCTCAGTGGACTTGGCCACCGAGACCAGCTGCGTCATCATTCTAATCAAAACCTCCACACTTTTGACCTGTACGTCCCGGTTGCCGAGGATGTCCCGGTGGGAGACCTTTAAGTAACATGGGTAATAGCTGCGTAGGAAACTCAGGCACAGGTAGGTGAGGAGCTCGATCAGCAGAGAATGGGGGCACACGTTGGGAGACTGGGTCTGGAGTTTTCCGTAGAAACTCTGGCCAACGAGGGCCTCCTGGTGGCGAGCAAGAAGGTTGGAGATGAGGTTGAGGTGTGCGGTGGAGCTGGTGTCCATGCTGGTCGTGGACACAGCCTCAATAAATTCCTTGGGGTTGGTTTTGAGCATGGCCTCTAACACTGAGAAGGCATAAAGGACCCGGCGGGAGTCGTAGGGCTGCAGGTAGAGCAGAATGTGCTTAAACAAGGCCTCGATGGGCTCCTGCCTTTCCCGCTGCTGCTTCAGCAGCCTGGACGTGGGGAGGGTCTGGAGCTCCAGGTCAGCCTCCTCGTCACTGGAGAACGACTCTGAAGCCTGGGTCTTGTCCGAGTCCACGCGCGTCAGGCTTAATTTGGCATTGGATTTGAAGCTTTCCACCTGGAAGGCTGCCAGGAAGGCTGAGCGCTTGGGGTAAACTCTGCCCCCCATGGGGATGGGTGCACAGCAGTTCTCTTCATTGCTTAGCTCCTGCGGGTCATGGGAAGGGGAGGAAAACGAGGACGTGTTCTCACTGTCCGTGTGGACGGAGCTCGTGTCTGCAGACTCGGTGTGCTCGCTGCTGTCCGGAGCGCCACAGGCTGTCCTGTCAGGAAGGTCCACATAGTAGGGAAGGTCGTCTTCGCTCAGCTCACTTCCCGGTGGGCACTTCTCTGGTTCCTTCTCCACCTCGGCCCAAATGGCCTCACGGTCCATGGTGGTAAACTGGCTCAGGGGCACGCTTTCTTCAGAGCTGCCTCCCTGGAGCTCGGACACTCCATTCACCTCTTTGAAAGAGGTTTTCTTCCTGTGAAACCAACGATGCAAGTCTTCTGAAAATTACAAAATGACACACGACTTCAGAACAGAAGGGTTGGTTATGATAAGTTAGTTCTAGAGTGATCTTTGTCTTAAAGTCAGGCAGAAAGATCAATATTAATAAAATTCCCCCATGAAACTACAATACCAGAGTCTAGATTACATTTTGGACAGGAAGTGGACAAGTAAAGTGAACAGGTCATTTAAAATGTCCAAGGAGGGGCTGGCCTGGTGGTGTAGCGGTTAAGTTCCTACGCTCTGCTTTGGCGGCCCAGGGTTCACAGGTTCGATCCCGGGCGTGGACAGACACACCGCTTGTCAAGCCACGCTGTGGCGGCGTCCCATATAAAGTAGAGGAAGATGGGCACGGATATTAGCCCAGGGCCAGTCTTCCTCAGCAAAAAGAGGAGGATTGGCAACGGATGTTAGCTCAGGGCTAGTCTTCCTCACACACACAAAAAATGTCCAAGGAATCAGATTTAGTTACATTGTCATAGAAAATATAAATACCACAACTTTTGGCCGGAGGGTGACTTAAAAAATGCATACTATTTTGTCGTGGGAGTTTCCTTTCAAGAAATATATCCTACAGAAATGTCAGCAGAAGGTTTTCAAGGCTATTGAAACATCACGTGTAAAGACAAACTGGGAAGCAAATAAAACATCCACAGTAAGAAACTGATTGAAAAAATCATGACCATGCTGTTCGAGTTTTTAAAAGATACCTCTACATGTACTGATGTGGAGCAATGTGCAGGATACGTTAAGAAAAAGAAAAAAGTCAAGCTGCAGAGCGGTATGTATAGAATGAGCCCATGTGGGGAGAGCAGCTACAACACGCAGCTATGAACAAGTCTGGAAGAATATCTGCCACACCATAACAGTAACCAGCTCTATCAGCTGGCATCGCGAGGGACTTTCACTTGTGTCTTTACTTCCTTATTATGACAATTTAAAAAATATGCATGTTAGTACTTCTGTAATCATAAAATTCACATTTAAAAATATTCAGGTCTCTTAAAAAAGGAGTGAAAGCCAGAAGTCTTTGGTACTGTCAAACATTATTAATATGCAGCTTTCAACAAATCTGTTCCATGAACATTAAGCAAGATTAGGAAAGAAGGAAGAATAAGATATTAGAAATAGATGAGCTGCCTGATGTGCATATTAATATTTTTAAAGTAGATTTCTACAAGATTACAGAGGCAGGGTGGTGGGCAAGCAGCACACTTCCAGTTGCTTCCAGGGAAAGAACAAGGCAGAGAAAAGATGTTTTCTCTTATGAGGAAGGGAGCAAAAAACATCAATTAGAGGAAGCAGCAGGAAGTGCTGGGATCCTTCTAAAACCCAATCAGCCATGGAGTTAAAACTTTCTTCTTAAAACAGACAAAGGAATACTAAAAAATTTAGCCACCATAAATGGTAGCTAAATTTTTAAGAACATGCTTAGTTTTTACTTCTTCGAATTTTACTTTCTTATAACGTAGAATAATAAAATGCCTCCTCTTTGAGAAGGTAGCCAGCTCTCCTTACTGAAGGAAAACCAGAAGTTACAGTTCTAGGCAAGGAAACTTGTCAACAGAGGAAGCCATCTCAGAAATCTGTGCTCCTTTAGGTGTTAGGCTGCTTTTCTCTGTAAGAGAAGACTGAGACAAACAGAATATTTACAATCCAGTGTGCTAAACAAACTAACACACAGCTTGTAAAACCATCGCTTAGAAAATCGCAGGAAGTCATAAAACACGTCTATTGTGGGAAATAATGTTAGTTCGTAAACAGAGCTAGACACGGATCCCAGTTTAATGAACTCATCAGGTTTATTTCAGTCTTGCTTTTCTTTTCTTCTTCCTACTATATTCTTTTCAATTTGTGTTAAAGACGCCTCTGGAAGTTTTTGGAACCCAAAGGTTTATTTCTTCGGCATTTCCGATTACACGTGAACAGATTTACAGCTGGAAAGAACCTTAGAGAGCAGACAGAAGAAACCAGTTCCCGTGTTGTTGAAGGTTCACAAATAAAAGTTGTTTTCATAGAGAAAGTACAACTGATCAGACTACAGGCAAATTTCGACATTCTCAGTCATTCACGCCTCAGGGAAACCAAACTCTCCTGCTCCCAGGTCTCTTCTGGAGAGAAGAGCTAGCCTGGCCAACCCAAACTTAACTTCACGTCATACATCAAACTGAAACTCTCCTTTTCTAAGTGAAGGCGTTGCCTTGGAGACATTTGGATAGATGGTCTGTTATTCTCTCCTCCCACCTTAGATGCACCTGAATTGTTTTCTCTAGCAAAAGAATCAAGAATCAGCTATTTTTATTGAAACACGGGTCACTCTCATTTTCCTTTTTTACATTAAAAAAAAAATCTGATTTTTCAGTGAGAACAACAAACTCACTACCTAGCGTTTCTAAGTGCTGGTTCATCTGACCTTAATTTTAAAAGTGCCCACAAATTTACAACGTACGTTCACACCATCTGAATCTAGGAAAATCAGGAAGTGGGTCTAAGTGCCTTGACTATCGCAATGGGTAGCGGGGTCCAGGTTGCCCCCTGCCACCCAGGCCGGGGGAGCCTGGGGTGTGCTCACCCGCTGAGTTCTCCTGCTTGAGGCAGTGGATGGAGGTCCTCTGGGTTTTGGGCTGCAGCAGGAGCAGAAGCACGGGTTCCAGGATGCGTGCCACGTCCCCGAGGGAGAGCGCCCGCACCAGCCAGCCCTGGGCTGCCGCGCCGATGGCTCCGTCCGTGCAGGTCAGGCTGTCCAGCACCACAAACAGGGACCTGTGGGTGGAAAGAGCACCATCAAGTTAGTGTTCAGCCCCCATGTGCCAGGACATCCTTAGGGAGCATCACCCAAGCTGGGCTTGGAGACCCAAGGAGAGGAGGACAACAGTATTTCAGCCTTGGTTTCACACTAGAATCACTGTGGGAGCTTTTAAAATTCCGATGCCCAGGCCTCACCCCAAATCAGTTAAATGGGACTGTGGGAGGGTCTCAGAACAGCTGCAGCCAAGGCTGAGCGTCTGGCCCCACACCTAGAGTTTCGGAAACAAGGTGACGCACTCATTTTTAAAAACCAAGTGGAATATGATCTATCTGCAATGAAATTCACGTCTTAAGCATATGGTTGATGACATTATAAGTATATACACCCAGTGTGGCTACTGCCCCGATCAAGATCCAGACCATCTCCATTTCCCTACAAAGTACCCTCGTGGGCATGTTCTAACCTCAGGGGATTCTGGTGCATGCTGGGCTTCCTCCCTCCACGAAATTAAGAAAATTCCTGCCATGTTATTCATATGTCTGGCCGAAACTCACTTAGGACATCATGGGAACTATCTGCTGTGCATCAAGAAAATGGGGTCATGGGGCCGGCCCAGTGGCGCAGCGGTTTAGTTCGCGCTTGGCAGCCCGGAGTTCACTGGTTCGGATCCCGGGCGCCCGCCGACGCACTGCTTGTCAGCCGTGCCGTGGCGGCGTCCCATATAAAGTAGAGGAAGATGGGCACGGATGTTAGCCCAGAGCCAGTCTTCCTCAGCAAAAAGAGGAGGATTGGCAATGGATGTTAGCTCAGGGCTGGTCTTCCTCACACACACAAAAAAGAAAATGGGGTCGTGTTTTCAATTCTGCACACCTCCCCCTCTCCAGCCCAACACGCCGACCAGGAACCTCGGCAGTTTCCTTTGCGTTAAGAGTAAGTTAGAATGAAGACGGCCTCACCGGTCAAAGGAGCGGTTGTGAGATGTCACTCGGCTGCCCTGGATCTCTCTCGTCAGGTGCCAGATGACAGAGAATCTAAACAGAGCTTCCAGCCTTGTTCCCTTGATTGGGAAACAGAAGGGAGTGAGGAGCCTGGTTTCCTAATAGAACACTGTTACCAGTCGTCAGGCGTCTGACTTGGCCAGGGGGAGAGGAAGACCTGCACCCTCCCTTTCCCTGCTCCCTGCAACACGGATGCACTTTTAGTGAGGTGCACATTCGAGACTCGGGGTTAGCCCGTGCCCAGGGTCACACCTCGGCCTGTGGTCGTAGGAAAACACAAGAGAGCATTGGGTTTTCATGCTCCTTGGAAGTGCCAGGCTGAACAGCTTGGAGAATAAGGACACGGTGTGACTGCAAAGGGGCGCCACGGCTGAAAGGGATCATGCATCCTCTATGACTGCCTGCTTCATCAGCAGTTCCAGAAGCCCTTGCACCAGTACTTCTAGGTCCTGCCAACATCACGAGAGCTCGGCGAGATTTCCCTGGGCAGCCTTAATGAGGACACATACTACACTGTTAGGACTCTAAAGGAGATGGCTTGTGCTTCCAGAGGCCTTCCAGCCCTGAGATTCTGTGACACTTCTGCTCATTAATCAGGATGTCCACTGAGCCCCAGAAGCACGTCAACTGGACATACATAAGTCTGTCCTGGGCATGTAAAGTGACAGACTAGCAGTTGGGACCATTGCAGGATGGAGGTTACAGGCCGTGAACACTCACCTTGTCAGGGTCCAGGAGGGCGTGGCAGATGATGTCCTCGCAGATGTTGGCCGTTGGGGCCAGGCAGTGTAGCCGGTAGAACAACTCTACACAGGTGACGTGATGTTCCCGGGTCTCCTTGTTCAGCTGATTCCAAAGCACACGAGCCACCCTCTGGGATAGAGGGGAGATGGTGTGAACACAGGCAGCACCTGCTCATCTTTCTTGTGACCGTCCAGTCCCAGCCCCAAGGAACTGGCTTCTACCTACATTTGCTCTGTGAGAATCCTTAAAACACAAAGAAACACAACCAACAAACAAAACAAAGCCAACACAAACCAAACCAAAAACCCACGAGGAGTCATCCAGACAAGAGGCAACATTATAGGCTAAATTTGGAGGTTTCTGACCAGCTAAGAACACTGTGGCTCTTGCCCAGACCCTAACATGACTTTCAGAAATGGAATCAACTGGAAGCAAGAACCTACTGGTTGACACATACTTTCAACAAGCAGACACCAAGCCTTTCTACGTGCCAGCACTGGGTGTTCCAGAGATGTGGCCTCTAGGAAGTGTGGTGGATTTGCAATGGTCAACGGGTCTTGAGGTAGACACTTGTGGCACCTGATCACCCAGAGTTGGCTCAAACTGGTCACCACGCAGTACTGACGAAGAGTGACAGCTTTCAGCTTTAATTCCACAGAATCGTTCATTCCCATTTCTGCTCACAATGCCCTGGCAGACTCCTGGCTCACTTTCAGGACACAAATTGTACCCCAAATCGAGTCCTTCATGTCCCCAGCCCTGATCTTAGCTCTTTAAACATATGGAGTCTGCAACCGGCTGCAGCCCCTCCCTAAGTCCCAAGGAGTCCCAGCAGGGCTGCCTGACCCAACAGGGTGAGAGTCAAAAGGAGGGTTGGTTCCACTTCCAGGAAGAAGAATTTCCGAAGGCATTCTTCTACGTCATGGAAAAAGACGATGCCTCACAGATTATAATATTTTAGGTATATTTAGATCAAATAACTTCTTTTGGGCCCATTTATTTCTATTTGACAAAAATGTTTTCTCTGCACAGATCAAATGAACCACTGACTAGCTCAAGTCCATGGCCATTATTTCATTATTTTTTCATCTAAGGGAACGTGATTTCCTATTATCAAGTTACAATTAAACTTCTGATATAAAACTTTTGACTAATTAAAGAAGTCCCCTTACTTGCAGTCCTTCTGGCAAATTTATGTGTAGGAGACTCCTGGAAGGTTTAAAATTTGGGGGGGGGAGGGTTTTGAGCACTGATGTGGATCACAAAAAGCATGCCTGCTCCTTCATGCCTTAGCCGTCTAGATCTTTATGTCCTGGGTATTTTCTTAGTGTCTGAATTCTGCCGTTACCACTTGATTAGAAAGGTCAGGGTACTCTTGGGGTATCTAACCTTATTTTTCATTTGCATCAGGGGCAGCAGCAGCAGGAACACTGGTATGTGAGCTGTTCCACGGGAACGAGAAAGAGGCTAGAAGATCCAGAACCAGCACGACACCTGGAGTCTAAGAACCTGGGGCACATCCTGGCTGTTAGCGCAGATTGCTTTACTGACTCTAGTTCCAGCATCTCAACATGGGCAGGAACCGGCCACTGCTGCCCCCAGCTCTTGAGAGCTGTATAACATATAAAGTACACTCCACTGCCTGGCCAGTAGTAGGTACTCAGATATGTACTGAATCTGAGTCAAAATTAAAATCAAGGCTTCAGAGAGAACATGGAAAAGCGTACTTTTCAGCAGCAATAGTCCGTAGCACTTGAACTATGCAACCCTATCCACCCCCCAGCCCAGCTTAGCTTGGTAGGAGCATGACTATCCACTCCCTGAAGGTGTGGCCAAGAAGATGGGTGTCCCCTCCCCTTAGCTCCCAGTCAAAGGTTTCTGCATCTCCCTGGGAGGGGCAGGCCAAGAGCATTTCACCCCTCTGTCCCTACTCTTGGGTGGAGGCTCTACTCCAACACAGCAGGCCAAGAGTACTGGGGTCCTGATCATTCTTGCCCCAGTTTGCTTCTAGGGGGAAGTTACATGCTGGGAGAGGCAAGCTCAGAAGAGCAGAGGCTACCACCCCTGCCCAGCACCCTGCAGGGATATCACTCCAAGAGAAGCAGACAACTGTCTCGGTCCCAGCTTCTCCTGAGCAATGGGATTCAGAGATTTTGTCCAGGGGGAGAGGCAGGCCATAAAACAGAGAGCTCCGCAGCTCTCCTCAAGGGAACTGAGTTTATTTGGAACAGAGTGTGGAGAAGTTCAAGCCTAAGGATGCTCTCAAAAACAGTATTTTGGTGGTAAGCAATTCAGAGGAGGCTGGTAGGTTCATGAGAGCCACAAGCTAAACCACAGGGCAGCTTGTCCACCAGAGGTAACCAAGGAAAGAGACAGCTAGGAAGAGCCCTCCTGAGTCAAAATAAATCTCAAAGACTGGTCTCAAAAAGATACCCCTGCAGAGGGGTGTAAATTGCATTGCATCAGACGGCCTCAGGGCATTATTGAAAACAACAGAGCAATTAGGCAGCAATTGGTGGAGCCTAACAGCTGGGTGTGATACCCAGGGAGACAGCTTAACAGAGAGATCAGGGAAAAAGACAGTCCATGAGAATCCTGCTAAGACCACCATCCCCTCAGGGTGACTGCACATTCCTAAGGCTGCACCCTCCAGGGAGCAACACCAAAGGCCTCACACTGCAGGGGAAACAGATGTTACTTAATAGTCTAGCCAAGTCGATAAACAATAAACAAAGACAACAAGTCTAGGGGTGGGGGAGGGGGTGTCAGAATACAAAGTTGCTGCAATATATTATCTAAAATGTCCAGTCTTCAATAAAAATTATAAGACATGTAAAGAAATGAGAAACTGGGATCCATACACGGGGAGAAAAAGCAGACAACATAAGCTGTTTGCAAGAACAACCAGGTGTCAGATTTATTTAACAGACAGACTTCTAAATATCCATTGTAAAATATGTTCAAATAACTAAAGGAAACCATGTTTAAAGAATAAAGGAAAGTATGATGACAATGTTTCATCAAATAGACAGAATCAGACAGACAGACAGAAATTATTTAAAAAAAAAAAAACAGACGGAAATTCTGGAGTTCAAAGTACAATAACTGAAATGAAAAATTCACTATGGGGGCTCAACAGTTCATCTAAACTGGCAGAAGAAAGCATCAGCCAAGAAACTGATTGATAGAAATTATGAAATCTGAAGAATAGAGAGAAAAAATAATGCAAAGAAAATGAACAGAGCCTCAGAGAAATGTGGGTCACCATTAAGTGTACTAGCAGACACATAACTAGAGTGCCAAGTGAGGTGAAAGAGAAAGGAGCAGGAAAAATATATGAAGAAATAATGGTTGAAAACTTCCCAAATTTTATGAAAAATATTAATCCACATATCCAAGAAGCTCAATGAATTCCAGGTAGGATAAGGACAAAGAGATCCACACCCAGACACATCATAGTGAAATGCTAAAAGACAAAGACAAAATCTTGAAAGCAGCAAGAGAAAAACAACTCATCATTTACAAGGAAATCCCAACAAAATTAACAGCTGACTTTTCATCAGAAACAAGAGAGGCCAGAAGACAGTGGGATGGCATGTTCAAATGCCTAATTCAAATGTAAGTTCATTCAACATTTAAATGAGCATTTGTTATGGATTATGAAACAAGAGCTGCAGTACCTAAATATTTTATAGTCAAGTATATATGGGGCTGATTCAAGTATATTTGTTCTTATACTCAAAGTGCTGAAAGAAAACAAACTCAACCAAGAATCTTTTTTTTTTTTTTGAGGAGGATTGGCCCTGAGCTAACATCTGTTGTCAATCTTCCTCTTTTTTTTTTCTTTTTTCTCCTCAAAGCCCCAGTACATAGTTGCATATCCTAGTTGTAGGTCCTTCTAGTTCTTCTATATGGGACGCTGCCTCAGCATGGCTTGATAAGCGGTGCATCTGTCTGTGCCCAGGATCCGAACCAGTGAACCCCGGGCTGCTGAAGTGGAATGTGCGAACTTAACCATTACACCACTGGGCCGGCCCCCAAGAATCTTTTTTTTTTTTTTTTTTTTATAGTGAAAAAGACTTGTATTTAGAATTAGCCAGCTGGACTCAGTTTAGATGATCCCAATTTTGTTGGCAACATCCAAAGCATCATAGTCAGGAGCCAGTCGAACATATGCCTTCTTCTCTCCATCAGGCCTGATCAGGGTGTTGACTTTGGCCACATCAATGTCATAGAGCTTCTTGACAGCCTGTTTGATCTGGTGTTTTTTGGCCTTGACATCCACAATGAACACAAGGGTGGTGTTGTCTTCTATCTTCTTCATGGCTGATTCCGTGGTCAGGGGGAACTTGATGATGGCATAGTGGTCAAGATTGTTTCTCCTAGGGGCGCTCTTCCGAGGATATTTGGGTTGCCTTCGGAGCCGCAGTGTCTTGGGCCGTCGGAAGGTGGGTGATGTGCGGATCTTCTTCTTTTTGTGGCTGTGGACGCCTTTCAGCACTGCCTTCTTGGCCTTTAAAGCCTTTGCTTTAGCTTCAGCTTTGGGAGGGGCAGGGGCTTCCTTCTTCACTTTCAGCGCCATCTTCATGAAAGGCCCCCAAGAATCTTATATCCAGTAAAACTATCTTATCTTTCATAAAACAAGGAGAAATAAAGACATTCCCAGATAAAGAAAAATTGAGAGAATTTGTTGCTAGCAGACCTGCCCTATAAGAAATAGTAAAGGAAGTTCTTCAGGGTGAAAGCAATTGACTGCAGACACTTGTCTGAATCCATACAAAAAGCAAAGAGCACCAGTAAAGGTAATTATGTTAATTATGAAAAGATCATATAAATGCTATTTCTTTTTTCTTCTTTCAACTGGTTTAAAAACAGTTGTGTAAAACAATAGGTACACAATGTATTGTTGGGCCTATAACGTACAAATATCTTTGACAATTACAGCACAAATGAGAGGGGTGGGAACAAAGATTTACTGGAGGAAGGAAATAACTTGAATCCACAAGTGAACAGCCAGAAATGGTAAATAAAGCTAATATAACAAACTCCAGAAATATATATACTTGTTTTCCTTTCTTCTCCCAGGTTCTTTAAATGATGTAAAATCACATAAATTAATTATTGCAATACTATATTGTTGGGTTTATAATGTAATAGACGTCAAATACATAACAATAATAGCACAAAAAGGGGAGGAGGAACCGTGTTCTACAGGAGGGTGTTTCCATATCTCCCCGGAGTTTAGTATGAAAGTGAAGTCCACTCTGATAAGATGCACATGTAAACCCTAGAGCGACCATTAAGATAGCTTCAAAAAATATTGAAAAAATAATTTAAAAAATTAAAATATTACACTGGAAAATATTCACTTAATGAAAAAGGAAGTAAAGGAGGAAGAGAGAAAAAAAAGATATGACACACAGAAAACAGTATGTAAAAAGGCACATTTCTATGAATATAGTAAAACCCATTGAATTGTACACTTTAAATGGGTGAATTATATCTAAACAATGCTGTTATTAAAAAAAAAAATACACAAAGCTGAGAGGTGGCCTCGTTACACGACTTGCTTGAGAAGAGCTCATCCCAAATAGGTAAAAGCCAGCCCAGTGCAACAGCCTTTCAGAGGAAAGGCTGTCAAGACCTAAAAGGGTAGTTTAGGTCCAGTATCTCATTCACACCTAAAACGCCTAAATGTCTCTTCCTTAGTGTCTCAGACTTCTCAGGGTGTCTGCTGCCCCTACCACCTGCAGGGGACTTTGTTCCATCAACAGGCCCCAGGTGAGTGGGCATGTCCCTATCTGTAGCACACGACCTCTCACCCCTTGGCCCCCATCACTGCTGTGGTGGACTGGACAAGCAGAAGGCACTGACCCAAGGGTACTCATTGACAGATGTTTAATAACCTTGACCAGTTGGTTCAGAATTATAAGCAAAAGATACAAACATCATTTGCTATGAGAACCAAGCTTACGGTTCATGAGGCCGACTGAAGGCCAGGTGGCACCCAAGTTAGTTAGGTGACTCCTGGGTGGCAGAGAGCAGAGCAAGCAGCCTAACAGCTTCCAGGGCGAGACCCCATAGGCCCAGCTGATTTCACTCCTGCCCTTTGACTTCCACGGTCTCTATAATAAATTTCATGTGTTTTCATGAGGTAGCTGGAACAGCTTTCAGCCTCTTGCAATTAAGTGAGTCCTGTAATATATAACTTTAAACTATTTTCTTACTTTGTCCCCAAGAAAGATGGACAACACCTGCTTACTACCATCAGCAATAGTATTTCTTAAATTTGACAAGTACTAAGTTTCCCTTGAGTCTAAATGGCCTCAAGCCTTTAATGTCACAAATTAACAGTCTCTTTCTCTGTATATTTAGACAATTTAAAAATCCTTACATATGAAGTCCAGTCAGCCTAAAAGGGAACACAAATATTTACTGAGTACTTGCTGCAGGGCCAGAAACTGTGCCAGGAGCCTGAGAGAGAGAGATGGGCAAGGCAGCCACAGGTCTCGAGCAACCCTCTCCGGTTGTCACCAGAGATGCCATATTCCTTATCACAGCGACTACAACCTTAGGGATAACTTCAAAGAAGTGTTCTGGGAGGAGGGTCCCACCCACCCTCTTCCCAGTGGGAAATACCTGATAGAAGTCTGTCTTCTCTGCAACGACTTTCAATATTCCTGGAGCAATGGGAGGGACCGTCACCATCTGCAGCTTGCCAAAAAATGGGTTGTGTCCGGAGTTTTTATAGCGTTTCATCTTGTCTTCGATGACAAGTGCTAGGGACTGGGAATGGTTTATCACTTCCAGCAGAGTGGAGATGGCCACGTTCTGGAGGTAGCAGTCAGTCACGCAGCAGCAAATGGTCATGAGGGATTTCAGCCAAGACGGAAAACTGGAATTGCTGGCTCCTGAAAGGAAGTCGACCAGAGAGGACAGAAACACACAAAACGACATGAGAATGGCTCCCCAAGGTGCAGATTCTCAGACAGCCTTAGATTCGAGGAGTCACCTGGACAGCAGTGTGATAACATTCTGGTGGTAACAGGATATGCTGCCATCATTCAGGGCCAGGGACAAATGAGATTGAGTCTGGTTTCATAAATTTATCAGATTATTTGAATTCTGCAAATGTCAATCTCAGAGAATTGAGATGATTCAAAATGTATGTTTGTTTTTCTTTTATTTTTAAAATGTACATATAGAAAAATTTACAGTTTTTGGGCCGGTAGTTCAAAATGTTTTTTCAAAGCTCTCTTGGTGGTAGGGCTCGTGACATTAGCTGTAAAAGAGGCCAAAAATATACTGAGGCTACCAATTCTAAATGCAGTTCTTCCAAGCATACTGTCATTTGCAGCTAATAAGCCAAGAGACAAATTGCATGGGCCATTTAAAGTAAATGACTGCACAAGGGGAAATCTTTGCCCTACCTTCCCACCAACTCAGTCCTTCTTTCTTGTTTTCTATCTTCCCTTCTATCCCTTTTTTCTTTAAACAGTTCACTGCCTGCCATGGACTGAGTTGTGTGTCTGCTCAAAATTCATATGTTGAAGCTCCAAACCCTGATGTGATGTATTTGGAGGTGGAGCCTTTGGCAGTTAATTAGGGTTAGATGAGGTCATGGGGGTGGGGCCTTCATGATGGGATCAGTGCCTTTTAAAAAGAGACACCAGAGAGCTCCCCCTCCACATACCCCTAGGATGTGAGCACACGGCCGTCTGTAACCAAGGGGAGAGCTCTTACCAGAAACCGACTATGCTGGCACTGATCTTAAACTTCTAACCTCCAGAACTATGAGAAAATTAGTGTCTGTTGTTTAAGCCATCTGGTCTCTGGTATTTTGTTATGGTAGCCTGAGTTGACTAAGACACAGCCTATTACAGGTTGAACTGTGTCCCCTGCAAATTCATACATTGAAGTCTTGACCCCTAGGACCTCAGAATGTGATCTTGTCTGGAAATAGGGTCGATGCAGATGTGATTAATTAAAATGAGGTCATAGTAGACTAGAGTGGGCCCCAATCCAATGTAACTGGTGTCCTCATAAAAGAGAAATTTGAACACAGACATATACACAGGGAGAATGCCACGTAAAGATTAGAGTTATAATGCCACAAGCCAAGGAACTACCAGAAACTAGGAGAAAGGCCTTGAACACAACCTTCCCTCGCATCTTCAGAGGGAGCACGGCCCTGCCAACACACTGATCTCAGACCTTTGGCCTCCAGAACTGCAAGACAGCAAATTTCTGTTGTTTGAGCCACTTAGTTTGTGGCACTTTGTTCTGGCGGCCCTAGCAAACTAATGCACAGATCTTCAACAAGTCTCATGAAATAGCCTATTTACTGACTACTATTAAGCACCTCTTACATTCCAGACCTTTTAACGGACTGTGCAGAAAACCTGAAGTTTAAAAATACAGACCCAGCCTCCGGTGAGACAAAAGTCAAAAGCATACACAACTAATGACAAAATAAGGAAGGAAACAAATGTGGCAAACAGCTCCGTCTTGGCTGACACGATTTTAGCGAGTCTCTAACCATGAACTGTCTAAGCAACGTGATTCCTTAAGACGGACTTTAGTGGGGCTGCCCTCTCACCGGGAGGCTGGAAGAGTGTTTCGCAGAGCCGCTCTGTCTCCTCCTCCGACAGGTAGACGGGGAAGGTGGCGCAGTCCAGCAGCAGGTGGCAGGCGGCAGCGAAGGCCTCCCTGCAGCCCTCCCGCGAGCTCCCAAGGTCAATGACCACCTGGTCCACAGCCCATTCTCCCTCCTTTTTTCGGCCAGGGCTACTGTGCAAAGGCGACGGTGACTCCACGCTCTTTGTCTTAAATGGAGACCCTCGAACCGCGAACAAGTCTGAGAGCATCTGCTTAAACTGGGGCACACTGATGGCCTTAGCCTCCCAAGAGTTCTTCCTGCCGGAGTCGCCGATGGCCCCGCGCTGTGTCCCACCCCCGTCCCTCCGGCCTGCGGGCTCTTCAGATTTGTTTTCTTCTCCGGATGCTGTCAGCTGTACTCCAAAGATGTTCTTGTGGGCAAAGTTGGCAATTAGTTCTTGGATGCAAAGAAATGCCCTCTGCATGCTCCCATCCTTCTTCCATACATCGTCTTTTTTAGGAGAAACTCTGGGGACCCTCAAGTGCTCAGAGAGCTCTGGCGATGAGGCACTCAGCCCGATCCCGCTGTCTTCAGATCTAAGTGGAGGAAACGGAGCGTCTTCATCACCCGGAATCACGGCCTTCGTGTCAAAAATTACGTCACTGTTTTCACCCTTCACTGGACTCTGCAAAAAAATGGAAGTTTGTGCTGTGTATCTCGTAAGACCAAGGGATTCAAATACCAACTGAATCAGGCTAACTATGAATGTGTACTTCCTGTTTTTCAAAATCATAATTCTCTATGTACAAGTGTGTTAACAACATGCAGAAGGCACACCGGGTGCAGGAGGGAGGTGGTGGGCCCAAAGGGGAGGCTGACACAGCTCCCTGCTTTCCGGTAGGCTGGCTTTGAGCCCACTTTGTGTCATCTATTTAGACCCTTCAGGGTTCTAAAAGGTTATTTAAAAACAGTTTGACAGATTTAAAAATATGAATGAGGAGGGGCCAGCCCGGTGGCGTAGTGGTTAAGTTTGTGTGCTCTGCTTAGGCGGCCCGGGGTTCACAGGTTTGGATCCCGGGCGCAGACTGACACACCGCTTGTCAGCCATGCTGTGGCAGCGTCCCATATAAAGTAGAGGAAGATGGGCACGGATGTTAGCCCAGAGCCAATCTTCTTCAGCAAAGAGAGGAGGATTGGCAACAGATGTTAGCTCAGCACTAGTCTTCCTCACAAAAAAAAAAAAGAATGTGGAAATTGGGCTAAGGGTAGAACAAAGGCACGAAGAAATAAAATAAGAAAGCTAAACAAAGTGTTTACATATATATATAAAACACATATGTATTTATGCATGTATATATGTATACAGTTTGTGGCTTTTCCAAAGGGATGACACTTCAACCTTTAATGAATCAATCTCTTTTCTTACACTGTTACTTAGCTAATATTACATTAAATTTAAAACTCTTCAGCATTTAATCTACTGTGCTCTCTAAGGAAGAATGAGACGGTATTATGCAATTTTTGAAACATATTGTTATTTATAGTTGTAGACTACACACGCTTAAACTTTATACATTAAATCATTTTTTTTGATATTTTTTTCCAATAGCTATAACAACTAGGAAAAGAAAAAGACTAACTTTGAAATTGAGGCAACAATCTGTAATCAGTCTATAAATTGAGATTCCAGTCCCCTCAGGCAGCTCATCTGCCTCCCAGCACTAACCAATACACAAGCTCTCAGAAAGGCCTCACCTTTTAGTCTGTTCACACACCTGTCTACCATTGCACTGAATGGATTTCAAGGGCAGAATTTTCAGATCTCTAAACAGAGTAAAAAAAAATAACTCAAGAGGCAGCCCTAATGGCCTAGTGGTTAAAGTTTGGTGTACTGTGCTTCGGCGGCCCAGGTTCGGTTCCCGGGCACAGAACCACACCACTTGTCTGTCGGTAGCCATGCGGTGACGGCAGCTCAACAGAAGAACTAGAAGGACCTACAATTAGAATATACAACTATGTACTGGAGCTTTGGGGAGGGGAAAAAAAGAGAGAGGAAGATTGGCAATAGATGTTAGCTCAGAGCAAATCTTTCCCAGCAAAAAAAAAAAAAAAAAAAAAATTTTCAAAGACCATGGGCCTTAAACTGCTTGTGAAACTGTAATTGTTACAGTCTTTTTGGAGGACAATCTGGCAGCATCTCTCCCAGTTTAAAAACAAATCGGTTGATTGCAACCCATTTCTAGGAACTGATCCTTCAGAAACATCTGCAACCGTGAACAAGTTGTGTGAGGATGCTGACTGCAGCGCTGTTTGTAACAGTGAAAAACTAGAAACAACCTAAATAACCTCAATAGGGGAATCACTGAAGAAACTGTAAAGCCATACCATAGACTATCATGCAGACGTTAAAAAAAGAGTAAGATACCTCTGTGTATACCAATGTGGAAAGACGTGCCCCAAATACCGTCTGGATGAAAACGAAGCAAATCAGAGAATAGTATATGTTACGGGTTGAACTGTGTTCCCTAAAAAAGATGATGAAGTCCTAACCTCCAGCACCTGTGAACGTGATGTTATTTGGAAATGGGCTCCTTGCAGATGATCAGGTTAAGATGAGCTCATTAGGATGGGCCCTGATCCACTACGACTGGTGTCTTTACGAAAAGGGGAAATTTGGACACACAGATACGCACATGGGGAGGATGGCATGTACAGATGAAGGCTGAGGCTAAGGTAATGTGTATATAAGCTAAGGAATGACAGAGCTGGGAGAGAGGCCTACAACAGATTCTTCCCTCACAGCTCTCAGAAGGAACTTTTGGCCTCCAGAACTGTGAGACAATAACTTTCTGTTATTTAAGTCACCCAGTGTGGTACTTTGTTACAGCAGGCCAAATAAACTAGTATCTCACTTATATTTAAAAACAAAAACAGAGCATCATGGCGGAGTGAGATTCCCTCTTTGAATCTCTGCCCCCTACGACACAACGAAAACATCATTCACATTCCAACAGAGCTCAATCAAACACTACGAAGGACTTCTGAGAAACCCCTGCTGCCATACATCGGACGGTGGAGGCGCGGGAAGCCCAGGAGAACGGGAGGAGAGGTATGAGGTTGTACTCCCCCTCCCCAGTCAATCAGCAAAAACAGCGCGGTTCGCGGTCAGAGGGGGGAGGGGCGGCCCACAGCGGGGAAAACTAGCGCCATCCAGGTGCTCTCACAGACTGTCGCGAGATCGCCACGGGGAAGCGACGACGGACTGTTTAGGGGGTGTAGCAAACACCCTAAGAGAGCCAGAAAGGAAACCCCCGGGTTAAGCAGGAGAAAGAGAGGACCCCTCCCCCCACACACCCGGCGTTTCAGCATAATCCCTCCGGGGGCTGCAGCCGCCTCAGAGCAAACCGCTCACGATCTCCATCTAGTGGCAGCAGGGGGAAACTGCAGGACTAACTTTAATCATGAGTGGTAAAAATAAAGCCGTCCCCGTCGGATCCTTGCGAAAATATGTCAGGGCTACAGACCAAAAGGAAAATGACAAACACCCAGAAACCAACCCTGAAGGCACAGAATTTGATACCCTGAATGAGAGAGAATTCAAAATAGCTATCATAAACAAGCTCAACGAAATACAAGAGAACACACAGAAACAAATCAACGAATTCAGGGATTATGTCACAAAAGAGATTGAAACCCTAAAGAAAAACCAATCAGAATTATTAGAGATGAAAAACAAAATCAACGAGATAGTGGAAAAAATGGAGTCTTTAAAGAGCAGAACTGACAATATGGAGGAACGAATTAGCACTATTGAGGATAGCCACGCAGAAATGCTCCTGGTAGAGGAGGAGAGAGAGCTAAGACTAAAAAGAAATGAAGAAATTCTTCGAGAAATATCAGACTCAATGAGGAAAAGTAACATAAGGATAATAGGTATTCCAGAAGGAGAAGAAAGAGAAAAAGGAGCAGAGAGTTTGTTCAAAGAAATAATAGCTGAGAACTTCCCCAACCTAGGGAACGAGAGGGAAATAACAGTGAATGAAATCAATAGATCACCTAAATATATAAACAGGAATAAAAAATCATCTCGCCACATAGTAGCAAACTTGAAGAATACCCGTGACAAGGAAATAATATTGAAGGCAGCTCAACAAAAAAACAAAATAACATACAAAGGAAACCCCATCAGGCTCTCAGCTGATTTCTCGACAGAAACTCTACAGGCTAGGAGAGACTGGAATGATATA
The DNA here is from genome assembly GCA_031878705.1 of Tapirus indicus. Taxonomy (NCBI): domain Eukaryota; kingdom Metazoa; phylum Chordata; class Mammalia; order Perissodactyla; family Tapiridae; genus Tapirus; species Tapirus indicus. Next base: position 32,636,206 of record CM062936.1, on the reverse strand, counting down.
TTCAAAATCATGAAAGACAAAAACCTTCAGCCGAGAATACTTTATCCAGCAAAAATATCCTTCAAACACGATGGAGAAATAATAACTCTCCCTGATAAACAAAAGCTAAGAGAGTTCGTCACCACAAGACCCCCACTACAAGAAATGCTCAAGAAGGCCCTTAGGCCTGAAAAAAAACAAATGAGAAAGGGGATACAAAGATTTCAGCAAGGAGAAAAGCAAGGAGACTAAACCAGAACAAAATACAGTTGGAAAACATCAAAAATTAATTCAAGCTCATCACTGGAAACACACATTCATGACACAAACTGGAATAAAGAGATAACAAATAAGGAGGGGAAGAGGTAAGGGATTGAACTGACCCAGCCTCAGGAAAAAGGAGGCATCTGAAAATGTACTTTCTTATCCAGGAGATCGCTTATATAAACCGCACGGTAACCACTAAACAAACAACCAGAAGAGAACCACACATGACAAATAAAGAGAAAACCAAGAGAATGAGCATGCAGAAATACCAAATTGAATTTGCAGTCCGAAACACAAGGGACAAGAAACGAAGGAAATGCAAAAGAACCAGAAGATGAACAATAAAATAGCAACATTAAACCCTCTTATATCAATAATCACTCTAAATGTAAATGGATTCAATTCTCCAATCAAAAGACACAGAGTGGCAGGATGGATTAAAAACCAAGATCCAACAATCTGCTGCCTCCAGGAAACACATCTCAGCTCTAAAGACAAACACAGACTCAAAATAAAAGGATGGAAAACAATACTCCAAGCTAATGGCAAACAAAAGAAAGCAGGAGTAGCCATACTTATATCAGACAAAGTAGACTTCAAGATAAAAAAGGTAATGAGAGACAAAGAAGGGCAATATATAATGATAAAAGGGATACTTCACCAAGAAGACATAACACTTATAAATATCTATGCACCCAACACAGGAGCACCAAAGTACATAAAACAACTGCTAAAAAACCTTAAAGGAGATATTAACAATAACACAATAATAGTAGGGGATCTTAATACCCCCCTTACATCAATAGATAGATCATCCAGACAAAAAGTCAATAAGGAAATAATGGACTTAAATGAAAAACTAGATGCAATGGATTTAATAGATATATACAGAGCACTCCACCCAAAAAAAGCAGAGTACACATTCTTCTCAAGTGCACATGGAACATTCTCAAGGATAGACCATATATTAGGAAACAAGGCAAACCTCTATAAATTTAAGAAGATTGAAATCATTACAAGCATCTTTTCTGATCATAATGCTGTGAAACTAGAAATCAACTGCAAGGAAAAAACTAGGAAAGGGACAAAGATGTGGAGACTAAACAACATGCTACTGAACAACCAATGGGTCGTTGATGAAATTAAAGGAGAAATCAAAAGCTATCTGGAGACAAATGAAAAGGAAAATACACCATACCAACTCATATGGGATGCAGCAAAAGCAGTCCTGAGAGGGAAATTCATAGCAATACAAGCTCACCTTAACAAACAAGAAAAATCCCAAATAAATAACCTTAAATTGCACCTAACAGAGTTGGAAAAAGAAGAACAGACAAAGCCCTGAATCAGCAGAAGGAGGGAAATAATAAAAATCAGAGCAGAAATAAATGAAATTGAAACCAAAAAAACAGTAGAAAGGATCAATGAAACAAAGAGCTGGTTCTTTGAGAAGATAAATAAAATTGACAAACCCTTAGCCAGACTCACTAAGAAAAAAAGGGAGAAGACGCAAATAAATAAAATTAGAAATGAAAGAGGAGAAATTACAACAGACACCACAGAAATACAAGGGATTATTAGGGAATACTATGAAAAACTTTACGCCAACAAATTGGACAACCTAGAGGAAATGGACAAATTCTTGGATGCGTACAACCTCCCAAAACTGAATCAAGAGGAAACAGAGAATCTGAACAGACCAATCACAAGTAAAGAGATTGAAACAGTCATCAAAAACCTCCCAAAAAATAAAAGCCCAGGACCAGATGGCTTCCCTGGAGAATTTTATCAAACGTTCAAAGAAGATTTAGCACCTATCCTTCTCAAACTATTCCAAAAAATAGAGGAAGATGGAATACTTCCCAACACATTCTATGAGGCCGACATCATGCTGATACCAAAGCCAGACAAGGACAATACAAAGAAGGAAAACTACAGGCCAATATCGCTGATGAACACAGATGCAAAAATCCTCAACAAAATATTGGCAAACCGAATACAGCAATACATCAAAAAGATCATACACCACGATCAAGTGGGATTTATACCAGGGACACAGGGATGGTTCAACATCCGCAAATCAATCAACGTGATACACCACATTAACAAAATGAAGAATAAAAACCACATGATCATCTCAATCGATGCAGAGAAGGCATTCGACAAGATCCAGCATCCATTTATGATAAAAACTCTCAACAAAATGGGTATAGAAGGAAAGTACCTCAACATAATAAGGGCCATATATGACAAACCTACAGCAAACATCCTACTCAACGGGGAAAAACTGAAAGCCATTCCTTTGAGGACAGGAACAAGACAAGGGTGCCCACTCTCACCGCTCTGATTCAACATAGTACTGGAAGTTCTGGCCAGAGCAATTAGGCAAGAAAAAGGAATAAAAGGACTCCAAATAGGCAATGAAGAAGTGAAACTCTCACTATTTGCAGACGACATGATCCTATACATAGAAAACCCCAAAAATTCCATCGGAAAGCTACTAGAAACAATCAACAACTACAGTAAAGTGGCAGGGTATAAAATCAACTTACAAAAATCAATTGCATTTCTATACACTAACGATGAAAAAACAGAAAGAGAACTCAAAAAGACAATCCCATTTACAATTGCAACAAAGAGAATAAAATATCTGGGAATAAATTTAACCAAGGAGGTCAAAGACCTATACAATGAAAACTATAAGACACTATTGAAAGAAATCAAGGAGGACATAAAGAAATGGAAAAATATTCCATGCACATGGATTGGAAGAATAAATATAGTTAAAATGTCCATTCTACCTAAAGCAATCTACAGATTCAATGCAATCCCAATCAGAATCCCAATGTCATTCTTCACGGTAATAGAACAAAAACTACTGAAATTCGTATGGGGCAACAAAAGAGCCCGAATAGCTAAAGCAATTCTGAAAAAAAAGAACAAAGCTGGAGGCATCACAATCCCTGATTTCAAAATATACTATAAAGCTACAGTAATCAAAACAGCATGGTACTGGTACAAGAATAGACACACAGATCAATGGAACAGAATTGAAAGCCCAGAAATAAAACCACACACCTATGGACAGCTAATCTTCGACAAAGGAGCAAAGAACATACAATGGAGAGAGGGAAGTCTCTTCAATAAATGGTGCTGGGAAAATTGGACAGCAACATGCAAAAGAATGAAAGTAGACCATCTCCTATCGCCATATACAAAAATCAATTCAAAATCGATCAAAGACCTGAAAGTGAGACCTGAAACTATAAAACTCCTGGAAGAAAATATAGGCAGTACACTAATTGCGATTGGACATAAAGGGATCCTTTCAGATTCCATGTCTACCCAGACAAGGGAAACAAAAGAAAAAATAAACAAGTGGGACCTCATCAGACTAAAGAACTTCTACAAGGCAAATGAAACCAGGATCAAAATGAATAAACAACCCACCAGCTGGGAGAAAATATTCGCAAATCGTTTGTCTGACAAGGGATTAATCTCAGTAATATACAAAGATCTCATACAACTGAGCAACAAAAAAACAAACAACCCGATCAAAAAATGGGCAGAGGATATGAACAGACATTTTTCCAAGGAAGAGATACAGATGACCAATAGACACATGAAAAGATGTTCAGCATCACTAATCTTCAGGGAAATGCAAATCAAAACTACACTGAGATATCACCTTACACCGGTTAGAATGGCTATAATCACAAAGACAAATAACAACAAATGCTGGAGAGGTTGTGGAGAAACGGGGACCCTCATTCACTGCTGGTGGGAATGCAAACTGGTGCAGCCTCTATGGAAAACAGTATGGAGAGTCCTCAAAAAATTAAAAATAGAAATACCGTATGATCCAGCAATACCACTCTTGGGCATCTACCCAATGGACATGAAATCAACCATCACAAGAGGCGTATGCACCCCTATGTTCATTGCAGCATTATTCACTATAGCCAAGAAGTGGAAGCAACCCAAGTGTCCCTCAACTGAAGATTGGTTAAAGAAGATGTGGTATATACATACAATGGAATACTACTCAGCCATAAGAAAAGACACAATTGTCCCATTTGCAACAACATGGAAGGACCTAGAGGGTATTATGTTAAGTGAAATAAGCCAGAGAGAGAAGGACAGACACTGCATGAACTCACTCATATATGGAATATAAGTGATCACACGGACAGAGAGATCTGATTGGTGGTTACCAAGGGGAAGGGGGGTGGGGGGGGCACAAGGGGTGAAGGGTTACATCCACAAGGTGACGGACAAAAATGTACAACTAAAACCCCACAGTGTTATAAACTAAGACATCAATAAAAAAAAAAAAGAAAAAAAAAAAAGAAAAACAAAAACAAAATTACACACCTACAAACACAGACATAAAAATCCCTGGATGGTGAGCTGTATCGAACCATGAGCTGTAGTTAAGGGCTCTGGCAGGGAAGGAGCGGAGGAGTGAGGGAAATGAAGGGGGTTAGCTTCTACGCTAAAAACTTTATAAAGGCTTTGAGGATTTTAGAAGCATAGCTTAGATAGTATCTATACCTTCTAGACTTTATTCCTATCCTAACCAACCCGAATTACTTTCTACTCCCAGGACGGCATAAGGTTCTTCTAGCCCGGGAACTTTCAGCTCCTCCCAGCACGCACCGAGCTTCCACTTGTGGACTCCGTGTCGAGGTAGGAGGGCGGCATCTGGACTTTGCTGAGCACTTTGAAACATGTCTTCAGGGCATGCGTGAGTTCAGGTAAGCTTAAAGCCTCCATTTCCTCAGCCAGAGGCTGCACCAGGCAGCCAAGCACCTGCGGGAGATACTGGGTTTGCACCTCAGAGTAAAGTTCCTGTGAAATAAAGACGCGGGTTTAACTAATGTGTTTTCAGTTCACAATCAGAAAAAAATGTACCTCAAAATGGCATTTTAGAAAATTCGGTTTTTTAGAGTGTAAGTTTCACGTGAATTCCCAAATCAGGAAACAAAACAGTATTTCTTTTTGATGTGGACAAATCAACGGACGATCTTCCTCTCCTTTCAAGTGGTTTTATTCTTTTCTAATAGAAAATAATTGCCATACTTATTTCTATATTAAGGAAATTAGTTTCCTTTGAGAAAATCAGCCAACTGCACAATTTTAATGAGGAAATACATTTACACGTATGTAGTGATGTAGGAAACACATCACTCCTAAATAATTCCTGTAGTACAGGGAGGACGCCCAGCTCATCACCTGGTTTACGTAACTTGAGCTCAGTGGTTTCCAACCTACAACTGGCTCAGAAGTTATAACCCCTTTCAAATAGGACATGAAAGACGTAAGAGACTACATCCAGCTACCTCTTTCATGCTGAAACAAACATGAAAACAGTGCTATGTATTGATAAAAAAAACTACTTTCCAGTAAGTTTAAATGTATAAAACAGGCCGACAGCACTAGTAAGCACATAAATAACAGCAAGCATGGCGCTGTCTCGTCACAGCAAAGGACCTTACCAAGGGAATTACATCCAGAAGGAACACAAGGAGCGTGCAGAGCTCTGAGACAGTCGGGGGAGGGCTGATGCTTCTCCCGACAGTGTAACTCTTCTTTGTTGGTCTACATAAGTCACAGGAAAGAAAGAAAAACAAATCAATTCTTTGTCCTGTAATAATTTCAAGCATTTCCTACGATTTCCAATAAAATTACTCATTCTATTTCAAACATAAGGAAAGGCAGCTTCTGTAGTTCTAACATTAAGCTTTGGTACCTAAAACTATCTAACAGAGAAGTGTCAGTAAGTGTCTTGACTCTGCTTATCTCTAAAACAGGTTCACTCTGACTTGAACTTCATCAGTTCAGATGAGGGTGGTCCCAAGCCCATGTGGGATTCCGTACCCAGCAGGTCTGGTATGCTGTCAACAGCAGCAGTTCCACGTCCCCAACTCTAAACAAAGGGCATGTTCCAAGGGAAGGAGCCGGGCTAGAAAAGACACAGGCCGAACAGCTGTTCAACTTCCTGTAGGTGCAACCTGAGAAAGCTCTTCCCATGTCACCCCAAGAGCTCATCCACATGACTTGCTTAGAATTCTCCAGCTTCTATAGAGAAGCGTAACTCCACTGGTCAACTTTATTGGTACCTGCTTATCTTGTACTGAAACTCAACACTTCTTTTTAAATAAGTAGGCAACTAGTTAAATAGGTAAGGTAAAAAGTATACATTGGTTCTCAAAACAGTACTCTGGATTCATCTAGCTATAACGGTGCAACTCAACCAGACTTAATTTTCTTCCCAGTAGATGATCACTTAGTTATCTTGGAGTTTATCTTAGCAAAAGAATGATGTTGAAGAACTGCACACACTACAACCTAGCGATTCTAACTGCTAGGTGACTACTCTAAAGAAACCCACACATATGTGTATAAAGAGACAGGACAAAGATGATCACCACAGTACCATTCACAACCATGAAAAAACTGAAACTGGTTTATTCACACAATGGACTATTACACTTAAGATGAATGAACTACATGTATATGTGACGATACACACAAATCTCCAGAGGACTGCGGAACCCCTAAAACAGCACACTGCAAAAAGCTATATACGACGTGATACTGCTGATGTCAAACCTGAACAGACAAAACCGATTCTATCATTTCTGGATACACACTTGTTGCAAAAGCACAGACAACATCATGGGCAGGACAGACACTAATTTCAGGACAGTGTTAACGCTGGGATGAAAGGAGGAAAAGGTGCTGGGAAGGTAGGAAGTTAGCTATATCTGGGTGGCAACATTCTATTCCTTTAAAAAAAAAGATGAGAAAAACAATGGCCAAGTGGTGTCTATAATTTCAGCAATGGGTGCATGTGTGTCTGACATTATTTCCTGTTCTTTCTTACATTTGAAATGTTTTGTAGTTCATTTTTTTTAAAGAAAGCACACTCCGTAACTCTGAAACAGAACTAAGCTGACCAAAATATACTCCAGCCTCAGTATAATATGGCCTTGCTGTTGCCTGTGGATCCAGTCACAACTAATTTATTCATCACAGGTTTGAACGCCTACTGGGGCCTGGCTCTAGAGGAGGCAGAACAGCAGAGCAGGAGCAGCTGGGAAGTCAGGCATTCATGGGTTCTAACCTTGGCTGCTGCTCATTTGCTGTGTAATGCCACACAAGGTATCTCATGTCTCTGGGCTCCAGTTTCTTATATGACACAAGTGCCTACTTCTCTTGGGGGTGTCCTGAAGAGTTAAGGAGTATGCCTGTAGGGCCTTCAGGCCAGAGCACAGCAAACATTAATAAGTAAACCTTCTGTTACAGCTGCTGGGTACATGAAGACAGTGCAAGAGCACAGAGCATTCTAGAGGAGAGTGACGAAAATGAAGTTTCACAGTGTGACTCACAGGACAGAACGGGGTCTGAGAGATTACACGATTCCTCCTTTACAGGGAAATGACATGGGAAAGCACTCTGCAGGAAAGCAGGCTATTTCGAGTATTCCCCACCCACAATTGCGAGGTGGTGCAGTTCACCAGATTAGCATGCCTGTAAAGCTGATTATGGTAGCTTAAAACGTGAATGCTTTTATCTGACCAGTTATACGCTAATTTCAATATAAGAATTTAAGAAGATTGATGATTTCAAAAATGCTCTGTCTAGTCACAGACACACAAAACTAAGCTTCTTTAAATAGAGCAGCACCCCCAAAGACCTGTTCGAAGAAAGCAGATTTGATCAATGTAATTAGAAAATGCACAGGGGATTTTCTCAAATTAGAATTAATAAAGAAGCTTCACAATCATGTGGCAAAGATGATGAGAACCTTCTTAATGGCAATGTTTTTTAATCCATAAAATTTTAAGTGAATTCCTTCCAGTCGTGTACTCAGCAAAGACCACCCAATTTCAGCTGGTTACGTATAATCTGACAATAGGCAGCTACAAAACCATGAAACCCTGTAATCCTTCCTAAATATTCCATAACGCTGACCTGGATACTTACCTAAAGCAATCCTCAAAACACCTCATCATATAATCCCAGAGAAAGTCTGTGCTTAGGGAATTGATCAGCAAATTCACCGTTTTAACAATCTCAGAGGCATTTCTGTTTTCTTTTATTGTACTGAAAAGGAAGGTAGATATTTATAAATATATCCATGAAAAATCCTGTATTATGAGAACACCACATCTGAAAAATTGTAATTCATTTTACCATTTACAACTTATTTCTAGAGAGACTGACAAACTTGGATAAAGATAAAAACATTACTGTTCTTATGTAGATAACGAGTATGTATAATGCCATCCTAAACAGTATTTATATTGATACATTCTCTTAGAAATACACATAAGAGCTACTGAAAAGGAATGTGACATAGGAATCCAATTTTAGTCCAACTGTAGCTAGATATTCTATTGGAAGAATAATATGGTACAACCATTCAGGAAGGAACTTTGGCTAAAATTTAAATGCACATCTTCTATGACTCAGAAAATTTATCCTAGGGATTTATCCCACAGAACTTGCGCAGGCACACACAGATGTATGCATAAGGGTACCATTGCAAGGTCATTTAAAAATACTGAAAAAGTGGAAACCACCTAAAAGTCAATCAGTAAGAGATTGGTAAATCAGCCAGGATTTATCAAATAAGTGATAAATCCTTACCAAGGAACCTGGGGCAACCACTATATTCCACAGGAGAACCAAGTGGAGCTGCTCACAATTTGCATTTTAAAAACCAGGCAACTAAGTAATGTAATTGCATCTTTAAAATAAAAGATAGGCATCTATATATTTATACAGGCATTCAAAGTCTGGAAAGAAATGAAAATGTTTTACACTTTTCTCTGAAAGGTGGTGGGATTCTGGGTATCTTCTTCGAATATTGGCGTATTCTACAATGAACATGTACTGCTTTCGTATTCAGAAGAACAATGAACTACTCTCCTTCTGGGAGAAAAAAGCAAACACTAAGAACTTTTGGTACACTTACAACTAACAAAGCAGAAAAATCTTGGAATTGATTTAAATTTTCAATATGCCCGATGCCAACTCAGGCAGAAGGAAATTACAGGGAGGAAAGTAAAAAGGAAGAGGTGGTACTATCTAAGTAAGAACAGAAACAAAAAAAGCACGATAACTCCACACTTGAAGTCAACATGTTTGCTGTCTCCCGAATCCCACTCGCTCTGCCTTCAGGGTCCTGGGGCACATGTCCTCGGGTGGCCTAGTCTCCTGAAGACTCACCTCCCCTGGCTCCACTTCCTGACCTGACCTTAAGCACTCCCCCCTGCCCTCCTCCCTGTAACTCACCACTTGGGTGTCTACAACTACAACCAGTTGCCCTTGTTGCACAACTTTCATACTTGATCAATAAATACGGTTTGTACATCCCAGGCTGGGGCAGAGACTAGATCAAATTCCTCTTAAACTCTTCACATAATTCAACAGGGAAGAGTCAATGCATGTTGACTGACTTAGGAGCATAGTTATCTTAATGGGTGGTCTGATCTGCTGCATCTCCACTTTCTCCAGCACTTCACAATTTATGGTAAACAACAGAGAAAAAAAAAAAAAAACCCATGGCACTGGGGAGGAGGGAGGAAGAAGTGTGAAGCTGGAGGCCAAACCCATACCTTATCAACGAATTTCCACTCTGCGTGTAGCTAAGTTTAAGGTCAGAGCCGAGAGCATGTCTGCAGTAAGCGTAAAAGGCCCGGATGACTTCGAGAAACAAATTCCCAACCACCTGAGGCCCTGAAATTAAAAAGAAAATGGCCAGAGAAGGATTAGCAATCCATTTTTAAATCAATAAATGACATAGACGTAAAACACACAGACAGTAACTCTGTATACACAATTTGTGTAGTCTAAAATGTACAGAAACTCAACTTCAGCTGTAACAACACAACTTTAGCTGGGGGAAGAGCATCCATGAAGACAGCCAACATTTCTGAAGAGCTTATTATGTGCCAGACACTGTTCTAGGCATTTTATACCTAGTAACTTATTAATCCTGACAACAGCCACATGATCAGGCACTACACTGCTGTCCTGATTACAGGGAAGGTGGCTGAGGTGCAAGTGAACTTGCCCAAGCCAGATTCTGCAGAGTGGAGGCAGGGCAGATGCTCGGTGTTTTATGTGTGCTTAAAATGTGTGGCCAGAGAGACATTCCTCAATATCAGTACTGATAGAGGAGGGCAACTTTCCTATTCTGAGTTCTCTTACTCATGAGCTAGAACACCACAGAAGAAATAACACCAATCCCAAAGAGCTCGTTAAGATGGCACAGAAGGACTGGACCAGCGGCACGTTAGAGAAGCATCGCTGCCAATTAGGCAGGTGGAAGGCGGCTGGACTTTCTGCTCCACAAACAGCAAACAGTAGGCAGTGAAGGGAGTGACTCTCACCCTTGTATACAGAGGGATGAAAACAGGACCAATTCAGAGAAAATGAGAGCTCGGTCAACACATCTGTGTAAAAAGCAATCAGCAGATTAACCTTATCTTTTACGCTTCCTTCTCACAAAAACAAAAGATGTGCCTCTGAGAGAACTTTTGTCATGACAAGCCCCATGTGTATCTTATCTACAGCACAAGAGTGTGAATACTTTTTACAGATGAAGGCAAGTTTGTTGCCGCAATCTGAGGAGGAGAAAATGAGGCGATGGCTGAAGCGTAGTAGCAAAAGGAGACAAGAGTGAATGACCGTCCTCTGTCTTCTAGTTCAGTATAATCCACTCCTTTGCCCTTCAAGTATTATCTTCCCTCGGACAACTAAATTACCAGATAAAGCAAACGAAATGACTGCGAGATTGGGCAAAAGCCTGCCATTCATCCCCTTCCAGAAACTATGACCTGGAGCCCAAGCGAGCAGCAACATTCTTGGCTCACCAAGTGCACGGCCTTGACATAAAACACCCGTCTCCCAAACACTGGGTGTAACCAGCATTCTTTCTGTGAATACTTCCCAGGGTACAGCAAGCTCCCAATACATTTATATAACTCATTTCATTTTTTAGACTAAATCACGACTTTCCAGACTTTTCCACACTAAGAGAAAAACGTATTGGAGCCATTGCTGGTTGACTGAGACAGAGGGGAAGGGAGTGGCCAGAGGGAAAGTCTGCACAGTGCACAAATACCTTAAGTAGCACTTGAAGGGAAGCTTGGAGGGACAAAGGCTTCATGCTCTGACTTTGGTTAAGCGCAGCGAGAGCTGCACATGCCATGGAGTACAAGTTCACCCGTGTTACATGAGTGAGCATCTCTGCATGGTATGTCTGAGGGCAATCAGATAAGCAGCAGTGTCCTGACAAAGAGAGCTTAGATTCTGGGGCCAAAAAGACCAAGTTTTAATCCCAGCTCCTGGGTGGCCTTGGGCAAATGACTTACCTCTGCTCAACCTCAGTCTCTCCATCTGTAAAATGGGTATACTAAGAAATTTTAGGGTTGTCGGAGGCATGGAGGTCTGTATGGAGATGCATATTAAATGATGTGTGTAAATCACTTTGCACAAAATAATGGCTCAAAAAACGTCATCGTTATTGTTAACAGCATTGAAAACGCACCAGGACCTCAGAGCTCCCTTCCATCTAACTTGACCACCAGGACCTCTGAGTCTCCCTTCCATCTAACTTGACCAGAAGCCTTTCTTTTTCCTTTGTACCCCGAGAGCCTAGCACCATCCCTGCTGCACAGATGCTCCACGCCCGTCTCTGAATGCACAGACGAAGGGTCTCCACCCTGAGGCCAGAGGGAGAAGGAACTTCACTGATGCCCTCAGCTCTTGTTCTCTGCAAACAGCAACCAGGCAGTGGGCACATCTAGGCACTCAGATGACACCATCAAGGTTGAAATCCCATGGAGAAGATGGGGGTTTTCTTCCCCATTATGGTGTTGAAGGGGAGGAAGACTGTCCTCTACCCACTCTGGGTCCTCTCTGGCTGGGCTACAAATTAAATTAACATGAGACCGAATAGCAGGAGAAAATCAAACAAAGCTTTATAACATGTATACATGGGAGAGACCGGGGAAACTGAGTTTCTCGACAAAATGGTGGAGGTTCTCCTCTTAAATAGAAAGACAATGGAGGGTGCTGGGGGTGGGTCAGTTATGGGAGATGACCAGAAAAGCACAGTAAGCTTATTATGCAGCCTCACCTTCCACACTGACAAGTTTCTAGAGATGAGGTCATCCACCCCTCTGCCCAGTACAGAGAGGGAGATACCTTCACAAATGGAGATTTCTCTTATAAATGTAAACGTTTGGTAAACCGAATTTGATAAGAATGGGCTTAGCAGGGACCCTCCCAGTCTACTGATACCCAGAGTTATCCACAGTGATGGCCCGTCCTGGGGACAGGCTTTACATCCCAAATTCCTTTAGACTGTTAGTTGGGGGGAAGGTCAAAGCCTCCTTCAAAGAAAATACCTTGATTAGGTAAAGAGACATATTTTGAGGTGGCCAATTCTGATCTCCCACGGTGTTCAAGTGATTAGATGTTAAAATTGTACAGTGAATGGATATTGGAGCATTTTTTTTTAAAGTAAAGGAGAGAAGATCACTTTTCTCAAACGATGCTCATAGGACCAGAGTGTGTAAGGGGGACCCTCTAAGGACTAGAGTCTAGTTCAACCCCTTTCATTTGACAGAGGAAAAGACTGAGGCCCAAATGGCAGAAGTGACTTGCCTGGGGTCACAAGGCAAAAAGATGGAGAAGGGTCCTCTATTTACTTGAAAATAAAATCAAAGCTCATTTGAAGTGTGACATTTGATTGAAGAAACTCTTACAAAGTTAGTCCTGTATGTGCTTTGTGGGAACATACGCAGACCAGCACAATAGAAGCTGAAAGATATTTTCCTAACAAAAACATTAAAATTATCACGCAAAACTTTTAAGTGGTGCCTAGATATGATAACTAAACCACATAATATGTCGACTAAAATACTTCAAGATTCTGAAATTCCAAAGATTAAATTATATTCAAAATAACGTGTTGACTTTATCTCATCATGTTTTAATCCCCTCAAAACAGATGATCTGTATTTGGCATACGATGTGTAACAGCACTTCTAACATTACCTATTTCCTGCTTGTCAAGCAGACTGACGAGGACGCGGAAGGGCTTCAGGTACGCATGATGGCATTCCTCTACGTCAGCGTCTGAGAACTTCTGGTGCAGTATCTCAGCCAGACCCTAATTTTTTTTTAAAGCCACATGTTAGGATATTATATACAATAAAGTATGACATTATTGGTTGTTCTAATTGTTAAATACTTTGGGACAGAAAGAAAACCAGTCACACAGCACGAGTTTGCTGGAATTCTCCCTACTATGTACCAAGGACACGCCCAAGGTCTACTCTGAGGTCCCGCAAAGAAATCCACTAAGAATCACGATCAGAATGCGCTGATTGGTGTCTTCTTTCCAGAAATGCTCCTTTACCTCAATTAAAAGATCCTTGGAATATTTTTCAAAAAAATAGGAGGACTGGTCTTCGTAAGAATTTGAGATTTCAGATTCCGGCACGATGGTATTTCCTTTAATATCCGAACCTATAAAAGAACAAGCACCAGGAGCTGTGAAGAGATCTATACTTTTAAAGCGCATCGTATTGTGCAAAGGTCTCATGCTCCGATATTTTTAAAAATAGAATTCCTCCAACAGAAAACCAAAATCAGATCCAGCAAGACCAAGTCACATTTTCTCTTCTGACAGTGGTGTGCTATGGATCAGACAGGCAGAATTGCATCTCAATGGGCATCAGTTTAGTGTGTCCCAAGAATTCATCCTAATTGTCAAGTATGATTACAAGGATCTAATGGAATGAGGATCATTTTTGAAAACCAGTGTTTATTTGTACTGCACTATGTGAAATCAAGGTATTCTCATCTATATGCCCTCATTTTGAGCCTTGGGTAAATCTGTGAGGTCCTCAGGGGAAGCAACAGCATTCTCGTGGTAGAAATAGAGAGTCTGGACTCCCGGGGCTATGGCTAAGCGAGTCAGAGCCGGCACTGAACTTGGTCCTCTCTATACACAAAAAGTCGAGCCCCAGAGGAGGGAGCTATGCATTTAACAAAATCATCCTTTTGATAAAAATGCTTAAGGAGCCTGTAAATATTCTCCTTGAAATCCTTCATAAACTCCCGTGTGATATGGCTTCTGAAAGTTTTATAACGAGGGGTAAGAAGGGAAAGAAAGGGTTAAGAGGACTTTCTGACCTTGGTTTGAGAAGATCTATATGTTGAGGGTTAAAAAAAGCTGTGAAGCAGAGGATTTTTAGGGCAGTGAAAATACTCTAAATGATACTATAATGGCGGATACATGTTATTATACATTTGTCACAACCCACAGAATGTACAACACAAAGAGTGAACTGTAACATAAACTGGACTGTGGGTGTTGATGATGTGTCAGTGTGGGTTCACTGACTATAACCCATGTGCCACTCCAGTGGGGGATGCTGATGATGGGAGAGGCTGTATGTGTGCAGAGGGAGAAGAGAGGGTAGATGGGAACTCTTTGTACCTTCCTCTTAATTTTGCTGTGAACCTAAAACTGCTTAAAGTCTTAAAAAAAATTCTGTGTAGTACTTTCACAATTGCTTTGTATATCACCTTTTCTTAAGTACATGAATATGGGAATTTATAAAATTCAGAAAGTGCTGCCCTTTAAGCCCTGCAATTCCCTGGACTCTGAACTTGTGAAGCCTTCCAACCAACAGTCAAGGGCTCTTTTCCTACAAGTTTACAGGCTGTTCACAAAAACACATGCTCCTAGAAACACAAGCCTGGGGTTCTCATGCTCTCCCAAAGTTATCCGACTGTCTCCCAAAACGTGTCAATGCCACAAACAGTCCCATCCATAGAAAACCTTCTTTTACCCATAGTCCATGTTTGTGGGTTTTCCCTCTCATGCCCTCACCCCAGGAAACTTCTCTGGAGCAACAGGCTTCTATTTGAATAAGGTTTAGCTAAAATTTTTTTGTGGTATTTCAAGCTTCTTAAAATGGAATTTCAGTTAGCATTTTTCAAATGTCGTTTATTATTCCCCCGTTTTTTAACGTAATAGCTGCAAAAGAACCAAAGCTGAGGCGTAGGCAGGGGGACTCAACTGAGTAGTGCCTTATTCAGACAGTGTGTTATCTTTCCACACTTCACGATTCAGAAATGTATCACCAAAATCGAAACTTATTCCGAAAATCAGCACTCAAAGGTTTCACGTTAACTTTGACTTTCCGTGACTGCGCGCTACTCAGTACCTAGTAACCACGCGTAAAGCCTTCTGTTCAGAGACATGTCTCTTCTCAGCAGAGTCTGGGTGGCGGCTGACAGGATGCGCACGATGTCAGACCTAAGCAGGGGGATGGCTCTCTCACTGGAGTCCTATTAGGGGGACAGAGAAAAGTTTACCCCACGGAGATCATTAAGTAAATTATTGGCTTTCTGACACGTGGCCCTTCCTCACCAGTCTACAGAGCTTTATCTTAAAAAGGCTGTTCTCAAAAGGGGTTGGTTTTTCACATGCTGCCCACGGAAAGAAGCTATTCAATTTCTGCCACATACACACCATCCTCACAAAAATGAACAAGGACCTTTCATCAGCTGAAAGCAAATGGTGATCACTGAGGGGCTGGTCTCCTTTCAACATAAAACTATCTGAGATCTATCCCACCTACCCCACATCCTCGGGAAATACCAGTGACTTCCCAGGGGAACACGCACGACTTACCAGACAGGTATAAAATGGGAAGAAGAAGAGAACAATTTCCAGATTATTTCTTTGCACCAGAACATTTGAGTCCAACAGTGATGCGCACAAAGACTTTACCTGTAAATGATACAACAAACGGCATGAACATTTCATTCCCAAGACGATTAACATCATTTGCAGGCTACTCTTTATCCTGAAACCACCACGTTAAGTCACGTGGAACAGAGCAATAGGTGTAAGTGTGGGAAACTTGGGTGCTAGTTCTAGACGCTGGGGGCCGTGTGACCGGGAGGACGGTCAGCTGCAGCCCTCACTTGTTCCATCTGAGAGCAGGAGGGGTTTGGACCACATGGTTGGGTTCTAACACCTTAAATTCTATGATCCCAGAAAGGAATGTCTTCAGGGTTCAATAAGGACTTTCAGTTAACCTAAAACTCTGAAGATATTTAGTCAAATGGATTCCCAACCAACTAAATACGTATTTCGAGTATCTTTTCTGAGTACAGAGGGTATAACACAGAGGCATAATAGATGAGAGCCGTAAGACAAGTGCTAATAAAAAGCTATGAGAATTCAGAAGAAGAGAGGGAGAGACCTTTCAACTGGGGAACACAATGAAGCTGTGTGGGAAAGCTGAACTTGAAGGACAGGCAGGATCTATGCTGAGACCTGTGGAGAAGGGATGGGCAGCGAGGGCAAGCTGGAGCAAAGACACAGCACCACAGACATACAAGGCCAGGCTGGGCAGTCAGTTCTGGGAGCACAATGGGCCTGAAGGGGAGAGTAAGGTACTTGGTGGGTTGGGAGTAGACTGGTAGAATACTCCTGCGTTTGGACTTTATCTGTAGGCAACAGGAAACCAGATATTTTTCAAGCACTGTATAGATATGAGCCAAGCTATGCTTTGGAAATGCAAATCTCTTCATAATCGAAGAGGACCGGATGGGTAGAGGATGGGATTAGGAGAAACCAGGTAGAAAATTATGTTGTGGTCAAGACATAAGAAGCTGAAGCTGGGCAGTAAAAATGGAGAGAAGGAGACAAAAGTGGTATTGACTGGGCAGGAAAGAAGGGACATATTTATGAGGGACTCCCGTGTCCTGTGCATTGTGCGAGGTGCTTTTCATCAGTCTTTTCAGTTAATCCTCAGAGAGCCCCATGAGGAAGATCGATTATCCCCACTTTGCAAAGAGAAATGAACTTAGAGGGGTAAGTAACTCACACCAAGTGGCTGACCTTCTTACTGAGGAATTCCATTTTGAGCCCTTTAAGCTCAAACTGTGAGTCCACCACTAGGTGGCGATAGACAGCAGGCCATTAAACACAGTAAGAGTTAAGTTGGGGGACAAGAGAGACAGATCAGGGAAGCTCCCATCTTTCAAGGTCATGAGAAGGGCCGTCATTGCCAGAGAAGAGAGCTGCCCCAAAGGTTCTAAGGACGGACACCTGAGGAACCCTGATGCTCTAGGTTTGGGAGCAGCCAGAGGAGAGGATGAGGGCAGCAGAGGAGCCGGACCAGGACAGCAGCAGGAGGAGGAGGGCGCCTCACATGCGGCCGGTGGCCAGTGCAACACTGGGCAGGGGAGGAAAACAAGATTTTAGCTAAAGCAGCAGAGTCTGTGCAAGGCTCTCCAGAGTGCCATTTACAGCTAACCGTAATGCTGAAGCGCTTTGCGGAGCCTCCAGAAGGGCCCTTCTTGGGTGTGAACGACACTTATTTGAATATATACATCGTAATGCGTACGTTAAACAAAAACCCACCATCCTCGGTTTCATCGTGTGTAGTTTTAAGCCGCCTCCTCGTTTTGCTCAGTAGCAGAGTACATACACTGCAACTCTGGAACGCTTCCCTTTCCCCGCTGCTCCCTGAGGTCCCTTTGCAGCCCCTGTGACAACCTGTGTGTGAGGAAGCCACACCTGCGTGCCCCCTGGAGGAGCACAGCACCCACCGTGAGCTGGTAATCCGTGCCAAGCAGGTACTTCTGCTCCCTGCCGGGTGAGTCCCTGCTGATGTGGCCCACCACAAAGAGCGAGGCGGGCAGGCGGATGGACGGGCTCACCAGGACGCTCCCCCAAAGGGCAGAGTAGAACACCTCTTTGCCGACCACCAGGGACAGCCTCAGGAGCAGAGCGTCTGTTCTGTGGACAAGAGATTACAGACTTTAAGGGCTCGTTCCCCACGTGTCCGCATCTCGCTGAACGCTGCTGCTCTGTCAAGGCTTCCGAACAGCCACAGCTCATTCTCCCCTGGCTGCAGAAACACCACCTTCCTCATCACTGTGAGCTGCTGCCATCGCTTGCCCCCCCGTGTTTGTCCACCTGTCACTGAAAGGCACAGTTCCTTCGCATCTGACTGGTCATGTCACTGGGGCACAGAGATCCATCTCGCCTCTGGCCTCACTATGGGTGCCGCAGTACTTACAGGATGCAGTTCCACTGCCAAAAAGGGAGCGAGGAGACCAGTAACTTTATATCACAGCATAAGGAGTCATTAGTGTCTCAAAAAAAATAAAGGTTGATGTAACTGACTGGACACTTCAATAATAATAAAGATACCCCCAATCTGAGCATGGCCAAAAATGTCCCAAGTGACACTGGACTTCAGAAACACTGGGGACAAAATTCACCAGGGCCTCCCACTCTACTGCAAATTCCATACAGCCTGGAATGGTGTTTTCTGTCACTCTGCCCGCAGCACCCCCATACACTGACTCCCCCTCTGGGAAGTTCTCCTGCTGAGGTCTGACATTTCTTCTCCTCTTATCTTTAGGCCTCCCACATCACAATGTCAGCAACTTCACATACATCCTTTAAAAGAAGCAGCAGCATCAGCGGGTCCAGGTTTGTTTTTCCACTGACACTGACCCAGGCCAGGCCCTTCTCTGCTCCATGGCGTACCTACAGCTGACTAGGGCACCTTCTCTGTCAACAGTGAAAATGCAGCTTGCGGGCTTGGGTGATAATATCTGTCAATAAAACGGCAGAGGCAAATGCCCACAAAGGAATTTCGCTTCATGAGTGATCTAACCTAAATTCTGAAAGAATTCCATTTCTCACATGCTTCTTATTTGCAAAGAAGATGGAAAAAATTACAGAAGGACTAGCCCAGCGTAATGCAGTGGTCCATCCATGTTTCTGGAGTCAGCCCTCTGGTGTCTTAATCCTATGTCCGCTTCCCGGCTGTGGTCCCTAGGACAAGTTTAATCTCTGTGCATGTCAGCTTTCAGCTATGAGATAGGGAAAAGAGATGGAGGTGTTGTGAGAATGACCTAAGAGTCTCGTGTAGAAACTCAGCACTAGAATAGAGAACAAAGTTGGTGCTCGGGCCACACTGCTTACCATTACTACTAGGTCTGCTCTGTTCCCTGATATGTCCCCACCCCCACATAAGCATCAGACACACGGCTGGCACTCGAAAAAACTGTCCCCACATAAGCATCAGACACACGGCTGGCACTCGAAAAAACTGTCAGATGAATGCCACTCTTTCCCTTTTATCATAGTAATAAAATAATCAATTCAGTAATATAAAAACATGTCATACAAAAAATATCTACTACCTTTTTACATTTAAAAATGAATTTTGCTCTCCTTAAAATCAGTCTGAATCTTTCAGTTTCATGAAATATTTGTAGCAAATGATGCACAGTATCCTCTTTTCAGAAAAAACAAAAATGAAGAGGCAGGAGTAACAGCCTAACATTTAGGAAAAGTACATAGAATGGTTCAGTGGCTGAGGGTATTGATCAGTCTTCTATCAAGGCTGAGCAAACAAGGAGAGCTTATCTTTGCCCAGTCCTGAAAACAACCCAGCAAAGGCCCTAATGTGGGGCAGAAGCACCACTCAGCAGCTGCAGTTACAGTAAGTCAGGCAGATGGGTCACTGTGTCCTGGCAGACAGGATGGTCCTGAGCTAGGAAGCGATTCCTACAGCAACAGATTAATTTAGGAAGCCCCAGAGTGCTCCTCTCACAAGAAGACCACGGCTTAGATAAAACCCATCACAAACACTAACGCACAGGCTGATCTCACATCCCCCTAGAAAGGCGTATTCCCAAAGTATGTTTCACGGAACACTGGCCACTTGAGCTGTTCCACAGAGGAGGTTCCACTGTCACAAAGCTGGGGAAATACCACATATGCTGTCCCTTCTTCAATATTCAGAGTACCCTGGCTAGTTTTCTTTATTAAAGAAATACAGCTTTCAGTCTTATTTTATTCTAAAAAAAATAAAAGGATATTAAAATTTTAAATTATGTCACAGTTCAGAAAACGGCAATTATGACAGGACTTTGCTATGGAGAGCAAAGAGCACGATAACTGGCGTTAAAAGTGATGTAAATAAGAATTACTCATATCATCTCAGTTGCGAAATTCCAAAATTCGTGTGTAGTTTAGAGCCCCAAACGCTAATCTTTTCTGTTCAAGACCAACCGACAACCAAGAAAAAAACAAACCAATCCCAAATCCCTACTTTTCCCATCCTTCCTCATTCACCCTCGCTGCTGCTCTCTTGTGCCTCCTGCAAACACAAGTTTATTCAAATGACACCATCACTCTCTACTTAACTGGGAGCAAGTGAGTGACATGGGGCCATTCGCCATAAACCCCAAGCACTTCACAACTTTGCGGAATGGACAGTCACGTAAAGCCGAGCTGTCACAAGACCTAAGAGTTTGGGGTGTGATCATCTGAACAAGCAGAGCAGTGACAACAGCAACATCAGAGGTCAGATATACGCCCCCAAAGGAGTAAAACATTCTAGAACCAGCAGAGCTCATCATCATGGTGCCTGGAATCAACCAAAAAGAAATGTTAATAAATATTTTTCAACTACTATTTAAATCAGTTTCTCAACCATGATGCTCCTGACACTTGGTGTTGGATCAGGCTTTGCTGTGGGGGCAATTGTGCGCACTGTGGGATGTCAAGCAGCACCCCTGGCCCCCATCCACTCGATGCCAGTAGCACCCTCCCAACCCTAGTCATGACAATCAAAAATGTCTCCAGATATTGCCAAACATTCCCTGGGGGACAAAAATCACCCAAAGTTGAGAACCACTGATTTAAACGACTATCTCTGGTGAGCCAGTTTTCGCTTGCTTACAAACCACTGAAAGCATTCGTTTCCTCCATCTCCTTAGAGGTTGGTATGTTCCTCCTTCTAATCTCATTTCCACAGTACAGCAAAACACAGCTATGTATCGATTTCATGGGCCCTTAAAAAAGAATTCTGGCCAGGAGTAATCTGCAGGCATCAAAGGGTTAGGAAGCCAGGGTGAATAATAGGGCCTAACACCGGCCAAAACTTCCATTCCTTATGGTTCATAAAAAGCACAAACCAGGAACTGTCTCCGCCTACACGAAACTTGTGAGTCACCCCACCCTCGTCAGCCCAACCAAACTCACCCCTTAGCATTTCTACCAACAGGGACAACAGGATCCCACCGCACCCTCCCTTTCCCATCTCTGCACAGGATTTGCAGGGGGTGTTTGACTGAATTCCGGAGCACTTTGGGGAAGAAATAGTTGCCAAACTCTCTCAAACAAACATGGATACAGCAACAAAAAAATCTCGTGCAGTCACCTCAGTTACTGTACCCAAACACACCTGCTCAGAGATTAGTATATACTGTAACCCTCAACCCGCATCTGCCCTGGAAAGCTGATAACTAGTAACTTCTGATAACTAATAACTCTGGGTGCTGCAGACACCGGACTTGGTTTTCTGCCACAGCTACATCTTCTCAGTGATTCATGCAGCTTGATTCAGCTCTTGGTTCAATGTCAAGAAATCACAATGTTAGGAAAAAACACCCATGTTAGGCAACTTTAGCAACTGTTCAAATGAACCCTCATTTATCAGCTAAGAGAAGATATGAAAATATCACAACTATTTACATGCTTCTAGTGTGATTCACTCTTACAGATTTAAAAAAGTGCAACACACCTCGAGAACTGATGCATTCGTCTGTCAGATGATGGAAAACATTTACACACAAACACGTACATGTACATATATACACAAACACACACACACCTGTTAGGAGAACGTGAATGGACTAGAACGTCTAGAAAAAGCCTGGGAGTAGGAGTCAAGAGACAGAGTCTGCTAAAGGCCCTCCTGCTGACCCCTGTGTGACCTTGATCTGTCATTAACCCACATACCTACTGAGCCTGTCTGCCAGCCACAGGGCATGGTGCCAGGCTTAAAATGGCAACGAGACAGACTCTGCCCCCTAAGGAAGTGGATCCTTGTGGCTTAATCCATTGCAAAGGTGGATTCTCCCCTGGGAAATGGAAAGCCACCACAGGGTCTCTGTGAAAGCTTGAAATGGCCAAAGTACAAATTTTTGGTTAGCTTTATCAGATCCCAGTATAGATGCTCATGAAATGCACCTCTGGTCACTAGCCACAGTTCCTGGAACCATTCTGATTATGTGGTTTCCTTGAGTTTAGGGGAGCGTTCCAAGTCCACCTTGGATTGATTCCTTGATTCCACCCCCCCGCCTCCAGTCACAGCCAACGCCAACAGCAGAGGTGGTGTGGCTGGGGCCTCTGGCGTGGGGAAAATCTGAGCAGTGTGTTGTGTAATCAAATGCAAACTTTTGCAAGCACGAAGGTTTCTAAACCTCCCAGTCAGGCTGCACATGGGCTCTGAAAACGGGTCCTATTAACAGAATTTAATCACTGCGGCATCGCTCAGAATGATTAACACACTGGGAGTGAGTTCTTACATTATAATTCTCCAGAAAAACAGGACACTGTATACTCAATAGTCTGAATGGATATACACCTTCTGTTCCTAAGCAGTGACCAAAACAACCTGCATGAACTGTTACGCATGGGAGCTTTAATAATCTCTCCAAGGTGCTGCTGAAATTTGTCAAGCTGTTCTGCTTAGCATCACCTCTCGAACCTTACCCACCAACGAAACCTCACTTCGCGTTTTTACTTAGAAGCAGCCTAGTGCAATGGAACAGAGAAAGACTTCAGAATCTGACACATGTGGGGCAGAATCCCATCTCTGCCATCCACTGACCGTGTGACTCTGGGTAACTTTCTCACCTTCTGACTCTCCCTGTAAATGGAGGTAAATTCCCAGGAGAACACAGTATTCTGTCAAGCAGAGACCCCCACAGAAATGTAAAACATCAAGCCCACTTCTGCACCTTTCCCCCTTTGTCTCTGTACTTCTTCCCGTTTCTTACACAGCAGTGAAATAAAACACAAGCCGCCTGGCTGCCTGCCTGGACGGGCCACAGCCGTCAGCACCCACCTGTCGTAGATCTCCGAGCCCTCCTCGAGGCCGGGCAGCAGGCCCACAATGAAGGCCTGGAGACTGGGCAGGAGCAGCTTCTGCAGCGGGAGGAAGTACTTCTCATACAGGCCAAGCAGCACGGGCCTCACCGACATGGCTGCGTTCGCCAGAAGAGGAAACAGCCCACAGCTTTGGGAAACAAAAAAAGGGAGAAGGGGGACAAACGAGACACTTAATCGGAAGTTCCAAATGATCAGTCAGCTGAAGGGGGTTTCAAAAGCAGCCAGCCAGCCTTGTGAACTGGCGGTGTAGATGCCTGCTTGTCATGAGATGGTCACAATACACTGTTAACAAAGAGCAGGCAACTGGGCAGTATGTACATGACGCTCCTACTTAAAATACACTTAAAGAAGAGTCTGGGAGGATGTACCCAGAGGGGGAGTCTCGCGGTGATGGCTTTATGATGAACGGCTGCACACCCCTCCACATTTTGCTTGTTTGTCATTTTCTAATCTTGTGAACTGAAATATGGATCACTTGGGTGATAAAAAACAGTAATACTGTGGGGAGGCTATCGTACCTGTACAGGAATAAATCCTTGGCCAGCCATTTGGTCCCCACAATCTTGAAGACAATCTCATAGGTTTCGAGGGCTTTTAGGTGCACGCCGCTGGGCAAAGCAGGATGCAGGCACTGGGCTAATCTCTTGCTGATAACGAGCCGTCTTGGCAACAAGGAATATCTCAGGTTACTCTGAAGAGCCTGGAACAAGAGAGAAAGCACAGGAGGAAGAAGGTGGTGACATTGACAATGGAGAGTAAACCTGCCGAGGCCAGGAAGACACGAGCAGGCCCCGGTGTGGCTATAAGAGACGAGATGTAAAAGGACGGGAGGACAGAGGGACTGGACAGGAGGGCTCGGGGGGCCACCAGCCAGGCTCCAGGCACACGGGTGCCAGGGAAGCCTCCAGCACTGCTAGAGACGAGGCAGGCTCCAGAGTCAAGTGCAAGGGAAGTTCTGTCTCCCTTCGAAGTGACTCTGTCACCATCAGGCCAGCTTCTCGGCCACACGTGGGAATCCGTGCACAGGTGAAGGCTGTGTGCTTCTCTCTCGGGAAGCCTCCAGTCTACACGTGAGACTAAGCAGAACACAGACCGTATCAGGGGGAGGCGACCTCTTGTCCCTGAGAAGACCCCTGTCTGTGTGCTGTGGAAGCCCCCGGATTTTTGCCCAGGGAGAGGAAGAGATCTGAATTATCCCGTTCTCCCAGTGCAACTTCACAGTCAGGTAGCTCTGAGTGGTGGTGGGGGGAGGGTGTCACCCAGAAGAGATGAGGGGGGCACACTCGAGGCCGTGACTCCTGGCATCTTCACCAGTGGGTGATCCTGCTGGAAGGACCCATGTTCCACAGGAGAAACACACAATCCTTTTGGGATGGAGCGACGGTCCTCCCTGCTAGGCCTCCTCAATCAGAACACAGGCAGTGTCTGTGCTCGTGTCCCCGGGTATTTGCTCTACTTGAGAAATATGGGCCGGAGTGTGAGCGGATCAGTGCTGTTCTCCATGGCATCGAGTGACCACGGGCACAGCCCCGTGGCTGGGTGGGTCCTAATGAATCAATCTTATAACGCAAAGTGCCTGTCATTATGGTGAACGACCCACGTAACTCACAAATATTTACTGAAAGCCTACAGGGCAAAGTCCACACTTCTTAAAAAGCCACTCAAAGGCCTCCATAGCATGACTGCTGCCCGCTCCGCCCGCCCCATCTCTCCACACTTCAGCTTCCAACTTTGTGACAACACGGATCCATCTGTGTTTCCTGCCTGCCCCTCACTGCCCCAGCCTGGACGTCCTTCCCGTCCGCCTTGCTGATCTTCCTCACATGGGACTGAGCTCAGCCGCCCCTCACGAGGTAGAATGGTCTTCCTCCCACACATGTTGTTATTCCTCCACGGGGTCCCATGTGCACATCTGTCACCCAACTGCAACGCTGTTCTGATGATTATCTGCTGAAGGGTCTGACTCAGGCGGTGAGCAACTTGAGGGCACGGTCTATCTTCTTCCTCTCTGTTGTGTTCCCCACCCGGCGCCGCGCCTACAACACAGCAGGCAGCCTGGAAGAACGTCAGGACGTGTGCGACGCCAACCTCATCGATCCGTGTGTCAGAACTGCTGGCTCCTGGACCATGTGATCTTAGGGCCACGACAGCTTTCTTTTTATAAACAAAGAAAATGATTCCACCTCTAAAACATACACTGAGGTTAGGTAGGAGGTAAAGGGAAGAGAAGAAAAATAATACTTTTTACCAGACGCCTGTGGTCTAATTGAACTCTCAAATTCAATAAAACTACAGCTTTAAAAAAAACAGATATAACTAGAGGTCATCAAGAAATACTCTAAAACATTATTTATGAAGAGTCTGACATCTTAAAACAAAGGGAAAGCCAACAAAATAATTTTTTTAAATGTGCTTATATCTAAAAAAAAACCGAGGAGGTGACCCAAAACACATGCTGTAGCAGAGAATCAGAACAAACGGCGACGGTTGTGGCGGAGAGGAAGTGAACCTGAGAAATGTACAGCAAATGGCACGTTATCACGGACATTTTCAGATGTCCAGAAAAGCAGAATAGCAATGTCACCATCACCCGCTTCAGCACGTACCAACTCCCGGCTAGTTCTGAAGACACGGCTTTTAGCAAACCACGTCTGTGACTCCACTGGCTTATCAACAGTCACCACATGGTCACCATGATTTAAGAGTAGGAGAGCTAAATTCTGTCTTCATCTGTTATTTTTGTCAGGACAGAACTTTTGCTTTTTAAGTCACAACCAGCTCTCATTTTTGCTCAGTGTGGTCTAAGGACGTCTGCTATTCGAGGTGCAGAAGATGTGACACACCTCCTGTGGTGGTCCTCTGGGATTCACAAGCGTTTGGTTCCCTCGGGCTGTGCACCTAGCAGGATCCCTCCTCCGCCCTTTTGAACCCAGGCATGGCGATGTGGCTCACTCTGGCCAGTGAGTAACGTGGAATGATATGTGTCACTTCTGCCTCAGGCTTTAGAAGCCAACTCATAGCTCATCAGGTTCTCTTCTCCCGCTTCTAAGATCATGCAAACATGGGTTGAGCTGAAGCCCCTCTCAGCCTGGCTCCCTGAGAAATTACAGAGAACAAACACCATGTGCTGACCCAGGGAGGCGGAACGCAATCACGTTGTAAAAATCACTAAGACTAGGGATTTTTTGTTACTATGCCATAACCTTCCCTATACTGACTGATACACCTCTTCTCATTTAAATGCGATTACGAAGAACCACAACTATTCGTTTCAAATGAACGGGGCCAGCTGCTATTTCTTTCTCATTTAAATTTGTTACCCCACTTAATTTAATTTGAAAAAGACATAGAGAAAGAAAGATAAGCAAGAACTGAGGCTGTGACCAGTACACGTGGAACGAATTGTTCATTGTATGCTGTCCATGTTAATCCATGCAAACATGGGATGTCTGAGACAGGGAGTCAATGCCTGTTGAGGGATAGATATCCAGTGATGAAGGAAGCTGTCTGATTTGAAAAAGCAGCAAGAAAAAAGGCTATAAACAAATAGTACTTAGAAAAATGAGAAAATGCTCACTCTTCCTGATAAGAAAAATGCAAATTAAAACTACCATGAAATGCCATTCTTTCCACCCATCAGATTGGCAAGTTAGAGCAAAGCACACAGATTCAGGTGCAGAGCAGAGCCACCCAGAGATCGTGAACCAAGTTCATCAAACCCAGAGCCAGGATTTGGCCAAACAGAACTTGCGAGCCTCCTCCTTGGAGCAGTAACGACATTGAAACCCTCTGTATCCTTTTTGTCACTAATAATGGGGCTAAAATCGTGTCTAGCTCATGGTGATTGTGTTAACACACCTCCCACAGAGCCTGGCACTTAACAAGTGCTTCAAAACTGAGGCTAAACAAACAAGACTAAGGCTATTAGAATGCCTGATTTAAGTATATGAGCTTGGGGGTCAGAGCCTCGAATTCCGGTTCCACCATTTGTTTGCTGGGCAAATTCCTTGACCCTTCTGGCCGCAGTTTCGTGGGGATGATGGTGCCTCACAAAGGTGCAAGCATCAAATGAGACACCACATGTAAAGAATTTAGCCCAGGGCCTGGAAGAGAGTGAGCAATCAACAAACATTACCTCTTACTATAACGACAAATAGAAAAGCACAAGATTCAGAGATGGAGACACAATGCATTGCATTTTTAAAAGAATCGATTGAAATCCAGTTGTTTAATAATAATGCCCTTTATGACCACAAAAGCAAACAAGGACACTACTTAGATGCGTTATCGAGGAAGACTGAGAAGTACATGGTATCAGAAGGGAAAAGCTCAAACTGTTGCGTATCTGGAGGTGAATCAACTGCAGACCCAAAATCTGGTAAGAATTCCAAGAGACATTGAGGTCAAGGAGGAAATGTGCTACAATAAGAGGCAGAGTCGGAGAACCTGAAATTTCCTTAAGAAGACAAAGGAAAAGATAAATAGTAATTAATATTTAAGATTAAAAGGGAAAAGAAAGTAGTATTTCTTAAATGATACTTTTTTTTTTTTTTTTTTTTGTGGGGAAGACCAGCCCTGAGCTAACATCTGTTGCCAATCCTCCCCTTTTTGCTGAGGAAGACTGGCCCTGGGCTAACATCTGTGCTCATCTTCCTCCACTTTATATGGGACGCCGCCACGGCATGGCTGACAGGCAGTGCGTCGGCGGGCGCCCGGGATCCGAACTCGCGAACCCCGGGCTGCCAAGCACGGACTAAACCGCTGCGCCGCCGGGCGGCCCCCTCTTAAATGATATTTAATGAAAAATTTCTAAAGAAATGTTTTGCAAGTTCTAAGACTAGAGATTAGAATCACCAGGTGAAAATGCTTTCCAAGCAGTGGATCTGAAGCACTTTTGGAAACCAAGGATTCCCCTGGACAGAGTCCCTCCTCTCCCAGAGTGACTTACACAGAGGACACGGGGTTGTGGACCCTATTTAAAATCACCCTCTGGGTGAGCAGTACCAAGGTAGTTATCTCAAAAACGTGCTTGAAGGGGAACATAATCCAAGTCTTGATACCATTAAGGACACGGTGCTCTGTTCACCATCACCTGTACCCTCCGTGTGAAGCTCAGGGGTGGGACCAGGGAAGGAGAACCAGTTGCCTCTGGTCAGCGGTAAGGGCCACCATGAAGGTCTCCACTCTGGCTCCCCGAAATTCCAGCTTTATGAGACTTTTCCGTTAGTCTCACTGAGGGCTAACGCCTGGCCATGAGGGGAACATCTCCACATTTTTAGGGCACACTTCAAAGAGAAAGAGAATTACCTAATGATTCATTCCCTCCCTCTGGCTGCTAAAGGCTCAGAGCTCAGTGTGGGGTTCAGCCATGGTGGCTTTCTTCACTCAGACACCTTGATTCAGAACCGCCTCTCCTTGTGAGCTGTCAACTAAAGCGCCCTTAGGCATGACCAAAGTGCTTGGCCAACCCGGCCAGCCCACTTCCAGGCTCCCACAGACACTTCTCAGGAGGAAACTGGAGGGGTTCTGCTGCATCCTCTCTGAGAGGTGGGATCAAGTCTGATGCCCACAGTTGCTGCTGCTTTTGAAAAAGAAAATGTTCTACTCAGAGCAGCCCTGGTCTAGGAGGTTTCAAAACTGAGTGCTGTGCACTGCTGGTGGGAACGCAAAAACATGCAAATGGTACAGTAGCTCCTCAAAAATGTAAACATTTGATTTGCTTACCAAATTACCATATGATCCAGCAACTCCACTTCTGGGTACACATCCAAAAGAATTGAAAGAAAGGACTCAAACAGTAATTTCCACAACCATGTTCACTGCAGCATTATTCACAACAGCCAAGAGGTGGAAACATCCCAAGTGCCCATCGATAGATGAATGGATAAACAAAATGTGGTACATACATACAACGGAATATTACTCAGCCTTAAAAACGAAGGGAATACTGACACGTGTACAACACGGATGAACCTTGAAGGCATTATTTTAAGTAAAATAAGCCAGACACAAAAAGACAAACATTGCATGATTCCACTTATTTGAGGTACCTAGACTAGTCAAATTCACAGAAACAGAAAGTAGAATGGTGGTGACCAGGGGTGGGAGGAGAGGGAACGGGGAGTTACTGTTTAGTGGGTACGGAGTTTTGGTCTGGGAAGAGGAAGAAGTTCCAGAGATGGATGGTGGTGATGGCTGCACAACAACGTGAATACACTGAATGCCACTGAACTGGACGCTTAAATGTAGTTAAAGTGGTAAATTTTATGTCACGTCTATTTTACTACCACCAAAAAAGAAAAAAGAAACGAAAGCTGTGTTTCACGGAACTGCTCTTGCTGCCTAAGCTGCAAGAACTCTTGAGTGATGTCCGCACATTGGACTGAACCTCTTTCCTGACCAGAGAAAGTGGGACTCCTTTGAACAAATCCTGAAGGGACCCAGGGGCCCAGTCCAGCCTCTCCAGAGTGTGAGTTTTTAACCTGTAATTAGCAAAAGAGCCACCCTGAACCGGGTCCCAGCTTCCAGCGCCTGAAAACTCCTGGTTTCCTCTTCATCCCCGTCCCTGCTATTCAAGAGCTGCCAGGACTGAACCCTGGCACAAGACTAGGGACCGCCACCCTGACTCTGCCCTTCCCTTTCTGGCCTCTATCCGGGCATTCTGTTTGGCAAGAGCCTTCTCCAGCGAGAAAAGCTCGGCGAATTTTTCCAGGGAAGTTTCATTGTTTGGGTTCTGTTTTTCAGGAAACCAGAAACCCAAAATGACTGGCCAGTAACTGTAATACATATAGTTTAAACACTGAATAAAAATGATGTATACTAAAAAAAAAAAAAAAAAAAAAAAGATGAGAAATGTTCTTCAACTATAGGATAAATCTCTCAGAGAAAGAGATGAATTTGGGAGAAAAAAATGGCCATGCTTTCAAAATCAGTTTGAAAAGCGCTAAACAGAAAGGAAAAGCTACGATTAAACAGGAAATTAAACTTCCTGATTTATTTCACTCAGGCACTATGCCATTTTAAAAGCATTCCTTAAGCTATAATTAACATACAATTACTATACTTTTAACCTTATTGTATTCCTAGGCACAGCAGGTTGACCTTAAAATACCAAAATACAAAACATAAGTTTGAAAAAAAGGTTCTAACCACATCCGAGCTTCCTTAACAGAGACCAGGAAGTGTCTCCCTGTGCTCCACCTGAGACGATGTCTGTGGTTCACTTGGTTTCACTTCAACGTTACACAGTCTGACAGTCTGATATTCCCCAGGACTCTCATCATGATTTAGAATGGTTCTATGTAAGAAGCACGAATAAAAATGCCAAAAGGGTAGACCGTGGGCTCAAAAAGTAATTTAATACACTTAAAAATTGTTAAGATGATAATTTTATGTTATGTGTATTTTATCACAATTAAAATTTTCTTAAAAGGTAATTTAACAATACGGGTAGGGGGAGAGTTATAGTCGATTAAAAAAATGTTTTGGCCTGTAAAATAACACTTTAAATGTTGCCTTTAAAAGTTCCTAGAAAAGAGGGAGCCCGGACCTGCTCTCGCACAGAGTAGTGATAATGCTGACTTCAGAGCGCCAGATGCTCATCTGTAGAGAAACAGAAGCAAGCCAATTTACAAGCCTGTCTCATCAGGCAAATGGTAAAATATCGGCATGTCTTCCTTCTGGAAGTCGGTCATCTTTATAAGGATGCTCGTTTCATGCCATAAAAGCAAAGTTGCACGGTGAGTAAGACAGGCCAGGTGGCACGGCTTGAACACTCATTAAACACTTGCCAAGGGACACCAACAGAGCCCTTCAGACGAATGAAAACAGAACAGACACCGAGTAATAAGAAACCGGCCAGGACCTCCCGCCTCAAAGCAGGCCAAGTACCGATGGCGGCGAGCGTCATGCTTTACCTGAAGTGGCAGTGACCTGGCCACGGTGCCAGCTTGGGAGGGCGGGGGATGGCCACAGACAGGTGGAGAAACAGGCTGCCCAGAGCCACTGCAGGGAGTGGGGAGTCCACAGGTAACCGGTGACGTCAGCCTTTGTTTGACTGAAGGAGTGACAGCGGTACAACTCCTTTGTAAACCAGACGCTTCCTCCTCAAAAGGTCACCGACTGAACCATTGCTGCACTGCACTCAGACGAGTCTGCTGAACCCCAACAGGGTTCAGCAGGGCAGCGCCCCCGAAAAGTCAACTCTCACCACGTTATGACATCCACGTCCCGCGATCCCAGCTCGCAATAAAGCTACTAGCTTAACTCAGCCTTCCACATCAGTTAGAGACCCACTGGAATACTTTTCTTTTAAAAATTTCTTAAAATTATTTTATCTCTTTTGAATTAGCTTTGCCTTATTGTTGTGGCTAACATTAACTGACATTTTCTGACCCAAGGCCGTGCTGTTCGGGCAGAACAACCAAAGGGTGAGCATACGCTAGTGGGGATTTTACAAGGCTCTGGCCGAGAGGTAAAGGCAGCGACTGTCCCAGGCCAGGTCTGGCAGGGGGCACAGTGGGTCCCCAGCTTGCGGCTGGTACTAACAGACATCTGTGGGAAGACCGATCTTGCTGAAGGTCTGGGCTTGGCAGTTTCAGAAATTCATTTTACATCAGCTGAACCAGAGCTGGCTCCGCTGCGGAGGGAGTGCTTTGCTGGTTGAACTCACGAGAAAACGACTAGAGAGGCAACAGCAGGGGGACATGATAAAGAGCACAGGCTTGGAGTCAGCTGGACTGGGTCTAAGTTGGGGCTCCACCTTTCATCGGTTGTCCAGCCTATCACAAGTCACCCGACCACGTGACGCTCTATCTTCTCACACAGAAATGTGTTGCCACCTACTCAAAGGCGGGCCGTGTGGGTCGGACTCAAAAAAGGAGCTGAAACAGTCAAGGTCTTCATTCCATTTCCACCTCCCCAGTGTATCAGGATTAAAGTTGAATGCACGCACATGTGCACATGCGCGCACAGACACGCACACAATCACTAGGGTCCATCCGAATCTCTTGGTTACGATGACTCGGGGATCTACAGGCTGGGTGAGAAAGCCTCTTAAAACACAACACAACAAACTCATCGCTATCTCAGAGAAGGCAAGCTACAGCACATGTGTCAAATATTGCTCTTTCTTTTTCCCCTGCTGAATTTATTACGAAAATTTAGACCGTAAAAGCCACTCACTCTCACCACTAACACCCATTTTCCCTGTCTTCCCACAGAGAAACTTTGCATGGCTAGCTGTGACGGTTTCCACGTTTCCAGACTTACATTTTATTCTTTTGCGACCGCAGTGCACCTCGTCGCTCCCTGACACCTGTACACCCCCCATCCCCAACGTGGCCTTCGCAGTGGTGCTGGCTGAGCTGAAACACTGTCCATAGAGCAGAGGGGCCTCAAGCAAGTCTGAGCTTCAGTGTCTTCATCAGTAAAAGGAGTTGAACGGCACTGACTTTGGAGGGTTACAGGTTTGAACAATAATGGATGACAAGCATGCAACGGGCTCACTAAAAGGTATCACCCTATTTTGCGGGGCTACGGGGCAACAGGGTTAGAAATGACGGAAAATGGCAGGAAATCAAGGCAACTGAGTTCTACAGTAAACCACTTCCACAGACAAAAAAATGAACACGTCGGGCAAACACGCCCTTCAGAACATATTCTAAACCCCGAAACACACATGAGGCCGAGAATACTGAAATACTTAAGAATTTATAATCACAGACCAGAAGGGCTAATAAAAGTAATCATACCAAGAAGATACTAAGTGATGCAGTGTACGGACATATGCTATTTTTCTGCTTTTGTTTAAACAAATTTTAATCCACACACAAATGATATATTGAACAAACCAAAAGCCTGTTATATGGAAATCAACTTGTTAAAGTCAGAGGCAGAAGAGAAGAAAGAACATCTTGAGGACAGAGTCTCATTACAAATCCCAAATAGGCTTCAGTCCCAAAAGTTCCACTGGCAGAACTCAATATTCTTCAAAATTCACACCCAAGAGAACAGAACTGGCACGCTCGAGTGACACTAAGTGTGACCCCTTCTGCACAGAGCGGCCCTTCTCGATCCTCAATACCAGAGCAAAATGGGTTCAGAACGGCCGCTGAGGGCTCAGGACACGTCCTCCCAGAGCGCTTGAGTTCCACGAGCCTGAGATCTCCCGGAATGTCCAGGAGCGTGCGACCAGCACGTGCAGCAACAGCACCACGTAATTCAGAAGTAAGTAATTCTGCGTCTCAGGTTGGGAGGCAAAGAACACTCCTCCCCAACGCTGCATCACCTGTTCAGTCTGATCTGAATCCGACCTGTGGCCCTCCTCTACGCTTGCCCTTTGCCCCTTGTCCCCAGAGACAAGCCGTCTGCATAGAAGAGGTGACAGTGAACTAAGAACAAGCTCTCGGTGGCTGGGAGGGAAGGGGCTGCCAACAAGGCACACAGGAACAGTGACCAAGGCAGAAAAGCCTGGCTCGCTCCAGATCATTCAAGTCCCAAACTGGCTCTTCTCTCCAATACCCAGCAACTGTAAGACGGCCGGGGACACTCAGAACAAGGGAGCAGAAGGCGTGGCTGGCATAAAGCTGGTGCTGGAAGAACATGACCTCTTCAGAAACACAAGGGAGGTTCTGTACTTAGGACAAAACCTGTGCAGATGGGGAGACAGAAAATCCTGGGCAGGGGCCAGCCCGGTGGCATAGCGGTTAAGTTCACGTGCTCTGCTTCCCCGGCCCAGGGTTCACAGGTTCGAATCCTGGGCATGGACATACACACCACTTGTCAAGCCATGCTGTGGCGGCGTCCCATTATAAAGTGGAGGAAGATGGGCACGAATGTTAGTCCAGGGCCAGTCTTCCTCAGCAAAAAGAGGACTAGCAACGGATGTTAGCTCAGGGCTAGTCTTCCTCACCAAAAAACAAAACAAAACAAAAAACTTGGATACCAGCCAGAACTATGCCAACATGGCCAGCGAGGGCGCAGACTGGCATAAGGACACACAAACACCTTTACTGTCAAGAAACAAGTGTCCCCTATCAGCCTTCAGAGGAAACAGGCTCTAATGGGTTAAGGGTGGTCCAAGGTTGCTGGCTCAGTTAGAAAGCTATTGGCTGGAAAGAACAGGATATCCAACTACACAAGTCTAAAGGAAGAAATTTATCACCTCACAACCAAAAGTCTAGAGCACTGGTTCTCAAACTGGGGCAACTGTGCCCCCAGGGGACATTTGGCAACATACGTCCAGAGACATTTCTGGCTGTTACAATGGGGGGGGGAGGTGCATGCATCTGGTGGACAGAGGCCAGGACGCTGACAAGCACCCTACAATGCACAGGACAGCACCCCTGTCCCATCACAGAATGTCAACAGTGCAGAGGCTGGGAAACCCTGATCCAGAGGAACACATTTCTGCATTTGTGACTGCAAGGGCTTGACGGCATCCTCAAAGGACCCAAGCTTTTTCGGGCTTATTTGCTCCCAACAGTGAGTTGACTAACCCTCAGCCTTTTCCTCTCATGGCCTCAGAGTTGGCCTCACACAACTACAGAGAAGAGCAAAGAGTCAGTGTTTGTTCCCTTCCTGTCTCTCTGCATGAGAGGAAATCCCTTCCAGGAGCTGGCCACATCTCGTGGGTCAGAGAAGGTTACATGCCCCCATCTAAATTAATCCCTGCCAAGGAAAACAGAATTACTAGGATTCAGTCCTAGAACAGCATTTACCGCTGGGGCTGGGAGATAGGGCCAACCACCCCACCGCCCATCGCCACCTGATCCCCAGACATAACTGGGTTCGGTGAACAGCTGCTGGGTGGGCAACCAGCATGTCTGCCCCAAACTCAGAAGTAAGCAGTGAGCCTGAACATGAACCCAGTGCTCCACCTCCAAGCTCAGAGTTCCTTCATTCCACATCTGAATCAGCGTGTCTTCCAAAATATTTACTTCCAAGGCCTATCTCAGGCTTTGGCAGAATATGGCTTAAGTACAAGAATCACCAAAAGCACATGAGTAAAATGTGAGGCAGAACTGTGTTGCTTCGAAAAAAGCAATTCAGCACTTTACAAACTGATCAGGTAACAAAACGAATGACGTACATTTCTTGCTCTATAAAGATAAGAAGTTATTAAGGTCAGTAAATAAAGAATAAACTGATCCTCGATGAGACAAGCAATATGATGGAGCCTGCAGGGTTTCGAGAATGGTGAAATACTAGAGGTGCTCCCATTAAAATTAGTGTGTGCCCCCTGAGGGCAGGGACTGGGACCATCCACCTGTAACATGCCCCCTGTCTCCTGTGGTATGTGTCATAGCTGGGCCATGGCTGCTTGGCCAGGGGATACTTTTCTCCCTTGAAGATATGAGTGGAAGTGCCATGTGCCATTAAGGTGTCTGCATGCTCCTACATGATCTTCCCTCCTCCTGTGGCACAGAATGGCAGCAAATAAAGCAACTTGGAAAGCCAGTGTAAAGATGGCAGAGTCCCAGAATGACCACATGGAAGAAAGCTGCCCAATCTGGAACACCATGCTGAACTGATACACAAGCGAGAAACTTCAATCTCATTGGTGGCGCTGAATTTTTGGACTTCTTTGTTATAGCAGCTAACATTACTGTAACCAATATACTGCTGGTATCATCATTATTTAACACTGTTTCAGAAAATGGAGCAAAATATTAGAAAAAAACACAAATTCAGTATTGATTGACGGTATGCCTGTCTACCCGAAGAACTCAAAACAAGCAGCTGAAAATACTCAGAAATTCATTAAGACGGCCAGTTTCCAAATTCTGTAAGTTGATAGTTTCCTGCATGCCAACAACCAGTTAAGACATACAGCAGAAAAAAATCTCATTCAAAATAGCACAAATACATGTATAAAATATCTAATATATTTAAGAATTAGGAACAACTTATGTAAGAAGAACAATTAAATCCTTAGGGACATAATACTTTTTTTTTTTTTGGTAAGGAAGATTAGCCCTTAGCTAATATCTGCTGCCAATCCCCCTTCTTTTTGCTGAGGAAGACCAGCCCTGAGCTAACATCCATGCCCATCTTCCTCTACTTTATGTGTGACACCTGCCATGGCATGGCTTGATAAGCAGTGCATAGGTCCGTGCCCAGGATCTGAAACTGCAAACCCTGGGCCGCCGCAGCGGAGATTGTGAACTTAACCACTACACCACCGGGCCGGCCACCTAAATCAGTACTTTTTAATCAATGAAGAGAACTACCTCTCCCCAAATATTCTATAATTGTTATGTAACACCAATCAACCCTCAAAGTCTTTTTTTTAACTTTACAAATGATTCTGAAGTTCATCTGGAAGAAAACAACCTGGGAATGGTAGAAAAATTCTGAAAGAGAAGGGTGGTTAGATTAGGGTAGAGATCCTGGTCCTTCCAGATAAAGACTTTACAAAGTACAGTCATGCATCGCCTAATGACAGGTACGTGTTCTGAGAAATGCGTCATTAGGTGATTTTGTCGTTGTGCAAACATCAGAGTACACTTACACAAACCTACATGGTATAGCCTACTACACACCTAGGCTACACAGTAGGGAGGGATTACAGAAGGACACAAGGAAACTTCTGGAGGTGACGGATACATGTCCTTCATGTGGTGATGGTTTCACAGGGATACACATGTCCAAACTCATCAAATTATACACTTTAAATATGTGTAGAGTTTATTGTATGTCAATAAAACGCTAAAGAAAAGACTTTTAAAAAGATACATAAATGGGAATGCCTATATTTGGCTCAAATACAAGCTTGAATACTGGTGTTTATGTTCAATCAGTTGTCCTTTTTGAAAAACAGCCAAGTTTAACTTATTTCCTTCTAAATTAGTTTGCTTGGGCTGCTGTAACAAAATGCCACAGACTGGGTGGCTTAAACAATAGACATTTATTTCTCATAGTTCTGGAGGCTGGAAGTCCAAGACCAAGGTGGCATCTGATTCGGTTCTCCTCCTGGTTTGCAGACAGCTGCCTTCTCACTGTGTCCTCACATGGAGGAGAGAGTGCTCTCTTTCTCCCTCTTCTTATAAGGCCACAGTCCTATTGGATTAGGGCCTCACCCTTAGGACCTCACTTAACCTTACTTACCTCCTGACGACTCTAGCTCCAGATACAGTCACATTGCGGGTGAGAGCTTCAACACAGGAATTTAGTGGGGAGGCACAATTCAGTCCACAACACCCTCCTTACTCCGGCCTGACATGAAGTTTCTAGTTTCACAACTTTCTTGGCAGGATTTATAAAATTAAGTGGACCACAAGCCCGTTCCCTTACCCATAAACTCAATTCTGCTGGACAAAAGCTTCTGTCATTAGATTACTAAGGGAATAATTCATCTGTCAAAATCTAGACTATTTCCATCCCTCCAGCGGATCTGAAAGGAAGAACAGCAAAAATATCCTTTGCTCACACACAAAATAAGGAGACTATCCTAGCTATCAATTACTGAAAGTATACCAGGCTCCTTGCAGCAAAGAGAAATGCTCTTTCCAAAAGAACCATGTCAGCCTATGGTGTTTGAGCGGCTCACAGTGAGGCAGCTCTAACAACCCTGAATCAGCAAGGCCCCTGCCGATTCTCAGCTCCTTTTGGATAACCTGGGGTAGGATATAAGGTAATGACGCCATCTGAGGCCCAGTACACCACCCACAAAAAGAAGGACGACACAACAGGAGCAAAGGATCTGGCAGCCTTTGCCACACATTAGGATTGGGAGTTCTACCTGACGTTCTATTAGCTGCATCGTCTAAATTCTGGTGCCAAGAAAATCAGAACACGGCCAGAGACAAATGGACCCTGTGCTCATCACTCTCTCCTGCAAAGGTACAGGATCTACTTTATTTAAAAATCAACAGAGTCAATAATTGCCAACCACACCCTTTCAATTTGGTCTCTTCTCAGAAGGCATTAGGCCCACATCTTTCCAATATGACCTTAACACTCTCCTTGTCCACACTCCACAACGTCTACCCTCAAGGTCACCGCCCCAGACAGCAGCAAAAGGTTGCTGGGAAATGACTAAAATAATTGCCCCAAACTGACATACCACAGTCTAACAGATGGACCCAGGCATCACAGAGGCCGAGAGATGCAATTCATAATAAGGAGGCTGCGAGGGGCTCAGCCCTGTTCCATCCAGGTCACTCGCTCGTCAGCTGGTCCAAAGGGGATCAGAAGCAGTGATTTAAACCGAGTCTCAGTGAAGGGGGAAGAGGTTGGGGAGGAGGGCTGAAAGGGCCCTCACCAGGAGACACAGGGGAAAGCCCAACCTGGAAGGAGGAACCCTCCTAAAAGACACCCCACAAACAGCCCCCAGAAAGAAGTTGGTGCAGAGCGTGAGGCAGAGTCAGATGGGGCATGAACCATGGATGCTATATAGGGTCTGAATGTATGTCCCCCTGTGGGATGGTACTTGGAGGCGGGGCCTTTGGAAGGTGAGTAGGTCATATGAATGTGATTAGTGCCTTTATAAAAAGAGACCCCACAGAGCTCCCTAACCCCTCCTGCCCTGTGAGGACATAATGGAAGACCGCCATCTGTGAACCAGGTAGAGGGCTCTCACCAGACACGGAGTCAGCTGCCACCTTGATCTTGACTTCCTAGCCTCCAGCACTGTGAGAAATAAGTTTCTGCTGTTTACAAGCCACCCACTCTGTGGTATTTTGTTATAGCAGCTCGAACAGACTTGGGAAGGCACTTGGGAAGGCAGCCCTGAGTGACCCGGAAGCCCCAGGCACGTAATGTATCATGATACATACGAGAACGGAAGTTTTTCATGCCGCTCCTGGGCAGTAAAAAAAGATTAAATAAATAACACTCTACTGTTCCATAAGGCACATGATGAAAAATCATCTGGGCTTCCATCAGAAATAAGCTTTTTAAAAAATACATGTGGAGAGATACACGGAGAGACAATCTGTACTTCACTATCAGATCCTGTTATGGGCTAAAATGTGTTTCCCCAAATTCATGTGTTGAAGCCCTAAACCCTAGAAGTTCAGAATGTGATTGGATTTGGAGATGGGGCCTTTGAAGAGGTAACTAAGATAAAATGAGGTCATATAGGTGGTATCCAATGACTGGGGTCCTTATAAGAAGAGGAGATTAGGACACAGACACGCACAGAGGGAAGACCATGTGAAGACACAGTGAGAAGGCGGCCATCCACAAGTCAAGGAGAGAGGTCTCAGAAGAAACCAAACTTGCCAGCAACTTGATCGTGGACTTCTAGCCCTCAGAACTATGAGAAAATTAATTTCCATGTTTAAGCCACCCAGTCTGTGGTATTTTGTTAAGGCAGCCCCAGCAAACTAATACAGACCCCAAACTAAAGAGGCTTGATCTAAACTAACGCTACTTAATAGAGAAAAGTAATTGATTAGGGCTAGGGTAAAAATCAGGATCCAGTTCAAACACAGAGTTTTCAGGCAGCAGTAGTCTTAAGAGCTGATCTGTAAAGGACCACAAAGTTCACCTGGTCTCTGAGCTCCAGCCCACGTTCTCCCCACGATACCACAGTGCTAAGCCCGAAATACCACAATAAGAAGGCTCTGCTTTAAAAACGAGGTGTTTGCAATTAAGTGGTAAGACTCCAGAAGGTGAAACATGCAACAAGACCCAAGACCTCCTATTTCCCTTGCTATTCATGTCACCTCTTTCTGGTCATTTTGTGAAACAGTTGGGTACCGAATAAAAGCAACAAAAAAAAGATGTTCGCTCCAGGACCATTACGATATTTAAAAAAAAAAGTTTTAGTGATAAAGTTTTTAAATGTACAGAGTTGACTCATTTCTACTACTCTTCATTTCCATAATCAAAGATGTAATCCAGGCTTGGTACAGTGGTTGGGTTCATAAGGGCTCAAGATGCATTTGTTGATTAAAATTTATCTAAAAATAATTAGTGAAAGATGATGGCTTGAAGTCTCAGAAAAACAATTAAGCAAAAATTACCCTATTCATGTTGATATACCTAAAAACTATAAAACACAAACTTTTCTCTAATACAGAAAAATTCTAAAAATGATACTGAAAGTTCAGCAAGTTTAAAAAATGATACAATTAGAACTTGTCTATCGTAGGATAACCAAGACCTCTAGGGCTCAGATTTCTCATTTGCCAAGAGCTGAGCTACATGAGCCTCTGAGTCCACAGTTTATGTTTTATAACTGGCAATCATCTACCTTAATTTAGAAAGCATTTTAACCTAGTCTCTGTATATTACAGTATGGTTTCTATTTGCATTATGAAGAGTTTTTACTAATTCATCCCTTTTTTTCCTCACTGAATTTCTGCGTACATGCATGAGTCCAAGAAATCCGACCATCACTGAAACCTTAAGAAAATTCTTCATTCACATCAGCTCTTATCGGACACCCCCGGATGCAGAGGTTGTGTCTCCCAGAAGTAAGTAATCACTAAGCTGATCGAGGCTTGCTCCCTCAAGAGCCTTCCCAAACCCTCCATGTCCAGTAACTTTGATCTGGTGCTAAAGCTGCCCACTGCCACCCTGGATGCTCCCACGCCCGGGCTCACTCCCCATGAGGCAG
Source organism: Tapirus indicus (assembly GCA_031878705.1). Classification (NCBI taxonomy): domain Eukaryota; kingdom Metazoa; phylum Chordata; class Mammalia; order Perissodactyla; family Tapiridae; genus Tapirus; species Tapirus indicus. Next base: position 32,595,353 of record CM062936.1, on the reverse strand, counting down.
CCAGAGGGATTCTCCTAACATGGAAAGCAGCAGTCACCTTGTTCAAAGCCTTCCTGGAAGCTCGACGGCTTCCCCTCCCTCGCAGAACAAAATCCGTGATCTGCTCTGGCCACCTCTCCTCCCTCATCTCCTATCACCTCTCCACCCCAGTCACGCCCACCTCTACTGTACCTTGGACACAGGCCCATGCCCCAGATGGCCTCCCTGCCAGCTCGCTCGCTGCATCCAGGCCTCTGCTCAAATCTCAAATGTCACGTTATCAGAGAGCCATCTCTGTCTGAACTAGCACCCCATCCTCCTTCCTCACTACCCCACTTCCTTAGTTCATTTTTCCTCTTGGCATTCAGCACCTGACATCACATATTTATTCGTTGTCTGTCTTCCACCAACAAAGCCTTATACTCTAAGAGGGCAGGAACTTGACCTTCAGTGTGTATCCCCAGCACCTTGGTGTTCGATACACCTTGGTTCTAGCACTGTATCAGTTTGCTAGGGCTGACGTGACAAAGCACCAAACGTCGGGCAGCTTAAACAACAGAGATGGATTGTCTCACGGTTCAGGAGGCCAGAAGTCTGAGATCAAAGTGTCATTGGGGTTGGTTCTTTCTGAGGATCTTGCTTCTGGCTGTTTGCTGGCATTCCTTGGCTTATAACTGCATCACCCAGATCTCTGCCTTCGTCCTCACATGGTGTCTTCCCTCTATGCATGGCTGTCTCTGTGTCCCAATTTCCCCTTTTTATAAGGACATAGTGGATCAGGGCTCACCCTAATGACTTTGTTTCAACTTGATTAGCTCTGTAAAGACCCAACCTCCAAATAAGGTCACATTCTGAGGTGCTGGGGGTTAGGATGACAATATATCTTTCTCGGAGGACACAATTCAACCCATAACAACCACTTGGCAGCCACACGACATCGGGCAAGTCAGTTAACCTTCATCAGTAAAAGGGGGCTAATAATTGCACCTACTTCTTCCAGATAATGAAAGACAGTGCTCCTGACGGCAAAGAGGTATATCCTGTCCCCTTGTGTGAGCCAGATAGACAGTGACATGAGAAAAGCTCAAGAGCATGGGCTCTGGAGCCAGGCAGCCAGGGTCTGAGCCTTCCCTTTGCCACTTGCTGGCTCTGACCTTGGACAAGTTGCTTAGTCTGTGACCAATCTCAAGATATGCTGCACGGGTTATACAAGAATGCATGTCAAGTCCCTAGCACACAGTACGCTCTCTATGAATGTCAGCTGTCATAGGCAGGGCTGAGGCAGGGAGAGACCGTGTCGCCTCCATCCCACCAATATCTTGCACATTTTTCAAGGGGGCTGCTCTCACGCATCGCCTAATCTAGCAGCAGAGAACAGGAAACTTGAGCCACAAAGAGGACACAGTGGGAGTACATGGAATTGGGTACCAACTGCAACAAAAAGTTGTTTTTTTAAACTTTTACCCAATACGACTCATATCCAACTGCCTACAGACATCACACTGGGACTACCAGACGCCATGCCGAAGTGAAGCCCTGGTCTCCCTGCCCACCCCACGGAGCCGGCTCCTCCCCAGTTTCTCCATTGCATCCTTGAGGCTGCTCAAGCTGAAAACCTGGGAGAAAACCTGCAAGTTGTACTCGACTGCTTTTTTCCTCTTATATCCCACCTCCATTCCACAAGCAAATTCTGTTAGCTATACCTTCAAAGTAGATTCAGAATCCAACCCCTTCCCCCACTGGCCCACCTTTGTTACAGCAATAACTCCTAAATGGTCTCCCTGATTCTGCCTTGCCTGACCCCCATCTCCATTTCCTACCCCCAGCAGAGCAGCTGGAAATGGATCTAGCATGCTAAAAGGGAAGCCAGGTCATGCCCCTCTGCTCAGCTCCCTCCCAACCAAGCAGTCACTGTCAGACTCCAGTTTTAAAGGACCTACAAGATTGGATGCCCTCCTCATCCCTTGCCTCTGTGGCCTTGTCTCCTATACTCTCCCCCTCTCTCACTTGCTTCATGACAACCTCACTGGCCTCAGACACACCAGAACCTTTGCACTTGGTCAAACGCACCTTCTCAGTTAGCCCTTCCTTGATGATCCCATTTAATATTGCCACGTCCCCCCAACACACTGTCCCCTCCCTTCTTTACTGTTCCCACAACACTCATCACTAACATCCCGTGTGTTTTGTTTATCCTCCAGCGGTGATCCCCAGCAGAATGTGGGCAGCGTCTTGCCGGTTTTGTTCTCTGCTGTACCCTGATACCTAGAACAGCACTGGCATGTCGTAGGTGCTCAAACTGCTATTGAATGAATAATGGCCAATGCTTTAAAAACTCCTTAAAGCAGGGTTCAGCTGTACTCCCTAACTTGCCTTGCAAAAGGCAGGTTAAAATGATTAATTGTTTTAGGAAGTTTTTCAGATATACTGAAACAAAGTCTGTTTAATAAAATACCTCACTGCTTGAGAACTGCACTTACCAAGTTTATTACTTTATGTAGCTCAAAATGTACGTGTTCCTACATGGCTCAAAATGGACTGGAAGGCTTAATGCTGTGAACATGTCAATACTCCCCTACAGATTCAATGCAATCCCTATCAAAGCCCCACTTGGCTTTTTTGCAGAAATTGACCAGCCGATCCTAAAATTCATATGGAATTTCTAGGGATCTAGAATAGACAGAACAATTCTGAAAAGAACAACAAAGTTGGAAGACTCTCCCTTACTTACCACCAAGCTACAATAATCAAAACATGTATGGTACTGACATAAGGATAGACATATAGATCAATGGAAAAGAAATGAAAGTTGAGAAATAAACCCATCTATCTGTGGTCAATTGATTTTCAACAAGGGTTCCAAAACCCTTGAAAAGAACAGTCTCTTTAACAGATGTGCTGGGACAACTGGATTTTCACACACAAAAGAATGAAGTTGGAGCCCTACCTCACACCATGTACAAAAATTAATACAAAACGGATCAAAGACCGAAATGTAAAAGCTAAAACTATTAAACTCTGAGAAAAAAATACAGGGGCAAATATTCACGATCTTGGATTGGCAATGGTTTCTTAGATATGACATTAAAAGCACAAACAATAAAAGAAAAAAATAGATAAATTAGACTTCATCAAAATTAAAAACTTCTGCACATCTAAGGGCATTATCAAAAAAGTGAAAAGACAACCCAAACAATGGGAAAAAAAATATTTGGAAATCATATATCCAATAATAGCCCGGTATCCAGAATATATAAGGAACTCTTACAGATCAACAACAAAAAGACAAACAACCCAGTTAAAAAATAGCCAAAGTATTTGAATAGAAATTTCTGCAAAGATGACATACAAATGGCCAATAAGCACAAGAAAAGATAAACAAAATTATTAGTCTTTAGGGAAATACAAATCAGAACCACAATGAGATACCACTTCACACTTACCTGGATGGCTATCACCAAAAAAACTGAAAATAAGTGTTAGCAAAGATGTGAAAAAAAATGGAACCCTCATACATTACTGGTGGGCATGTAAAATGGTATAGCCACTGAGAAAGCAGTTTGGTGGTTCCTCAACAAGTTAAACCCAGAATTACCATATGATTCAGTAATTCCACTCCTAGGTATATGCCCCAAAGAAGTGAAGACAGGTGTTCAAACAAAAACTTGCGCACAAATGTTCATAGCAGTACTATTCACAATAGCCAAAAGGGAGAAACCCAAATACCCATCAACAAAATGTGGTAAATCCATACAATGGAATATTATTCAGCCATAAAAAGCAATGAAGTACTGATACATGCTACAACATAGATGAACCTTGAAAACATGCTAAGTGAAAGAAGCCAGACACAAAAGGCCATATACTGCACGATTCCATTTATATGAAACATCCATAGACACAGAAAGTAGATTAGTGGTTGCCAGGGGCTGCGGAGGGGGAGGGATGAGGAGGGTTTCCTTTTGGGGTGGTAACAATATTCTGGAAATAGTGGTGATGGTTGCACAACATTGTGAATGTACTAAAAGCCACTTAACCGTACACTCTAAAATGGTTAAAAGGTAAATTTTATGTTATGTGAATTTCACCTCAACAAAAAAATAATGAACACGTGTCCTCCCAAAATAAGTGTGCCATGTTTAGATTCCAGGGGAGTCAAGGACTAAAATAGTGAAACATTTAGAAGAACTTTAATCTGCCTAAATCCCATTTCAGCACTTCTCCCTTTCTCCTAAAAAAGCAACCCACCTTCATGCAAGACAGTGAGTGTTATCTCCAGCGTGAGAATTCCTGAGTTAGGGCTCTACAACCAAAGAATCCTCAAGTTCTTATTTGTTGCTTTATTACATTGGTCAATCCCAGCCAGCACCCAGCCATGATGTTCCCATGTTGTAAATACCCCTCGCAAGAGACCACACAGTTTCCTGGCCTCTAACCTGTAATAACGGCCTCTCTCTACTGCCTGACTGCCATCTGTGAGTGCTGATAGCTGCTTTCTGGTGGTTGGTGCTGGACTGCTGCCCAGGGCACTGCACCCGTGATCAAGATGCTAGCATTCTTCACCCTCCCCCATTCCTTGAAAAGATAAATGGAGAAAGTCTTTCTCTTCAGTGAGGTTTGTTAAAGCCACCCAGTGTGTGTGACCTGGGGAGTGGAGATCAGAGCAGGGTTGGGCACCTCCCAACTCACACATGGCCCTCTGGCTCCAGAGTCAGGTATCACAGCCAGGAGCCCTGGGCACAGAGCTGGGTGCAGCCTCTTTGAGCCCAGAAACCTTCTACCTACGGGTCATAGTGGTCATCTGAGTGCATGGGCATTACTGTGTCATCCTCCTGGGCAGGATGAGAAAATACAACGGCCCCATCTAGAAAACACAAGGTCAAGCCTTTATGTGACCAGTTTTGGTCTTCCTAGACCCGATGTCTTTCTCCTCATCCAAAAACATACACAATTTCTGGGCGGATTTCAATATTAATTTCATCCTTTATTCTTCCAGGAGTTACCAATCAGCAGTAAGATGGTCAAAAAAGTAGACCAAAGAAGAAAAAGCCATAAAAATCCTAAGCAGCACATGAAGAACAATTCATCTTTGAAGAACAATTAATCTTTGAATAACTGATTGGACAATTTTAAAGTTTATCTTGTTTAGACCTAAATATTGTTGAGAAGAAGACTGCTCAGCTATTCCATGGACTATATCCACATTATAATTCTAGGCTTAGAAAAACAAAGCTGGAAGGAGGTATGGACACTGAAAGGTTAACAGTGGGTAACTCTGGGTGACAGAATTATGTGTGGTTTTTCTTATCTGCATTTTCTAATTGTTATACTCAGCATGTAGCGTAATAATAAAAAGATAATTCCTTGAAATAATAAAAAGACAGCTGCATCCCTGCCTCCACACAATCCAAATACTCTATGCCCCACATACCTTGTTGAGCTTGCCCAGTGAAGATATGAGATCCGCCCATTCACTCGAGGACTCAAAATTTCTTAAAGCCTTTTCAATCACTGAAGAGTAATTTCTGTATCGGTAATCATTTAATAGTTCCTGCTCTTCTGGATCCATCTTACATTCTTGCAGCAGAGGAAGTATCTAAAAGGGAATCAAAAAATAAACAAATGAGGCAGCTCTTCAAGGACACAAATTGCTCCCAGCCCAGAGATACGGAGGAAACGAGTCCACAAATACTACTGTGCACAAACTCACTTCGGAATCCAATTCAAATATTTGGCAAGGCTTCTGGGCCAGGCACTACGGCAGATCAAAGATAAACAGTTCCGGCCCTCCTGGAATCTAAGAGAGACAAATGGACGGAGAAGAAAGAAGCAAAAATGCTAGGGTTCCACTTAATTGACAAAATTAATTCTAGGAGCGAAACTCGCAAAGCGGCTAACTATATATTGTTGTCAATTGGTCATTCTGAATGCAGATGGCCCCTCCCACTGTGAGGCATTCATAAAATCTAAGGAAAAGCAGGTCAATGCTCTTAACCAGAACAACCTATTATTTAGCAATCAAATCCTCTACAACTAGACTAGCATAGAGGATTGGAAATATTCGAGAAGAAAATCTGGTGGGGAAGAAAAAGATAAAAAACATAAGGATGTAAGAGTGTAGTGTCTGACAGCAGCATTGTCAGGAACCCACCATATGCCTGTTCAGTTACTAAGTTCCAATTACCCACCAGGCCGCCCGACTGCCCTGACAGCTTTGTGCTGCAGAGTGTAGTGTGCATGTAAGGTGGTTACACCAGAGCCCATCACTTTATTCTTCTTGCCCTTGTACATCCTCTGATGGATTCTTTTATTTTTTCCTGTGGCTAGATGCATTCATTATATATGAACCACTGCAGCTACTGCAAAGCCTGAGATGTAGACGGGCTAACGCCGACTCCAACAGCAACCATATCCTTTTCTTTTATTTTTATCCCCAGTGTGATAAAAGGAAACACAGAACGACATGGAATGCTGCACTGATTTGACCTTGTGAAAACATCCATCATTTATATTATCATGCACACAATACAAATGCATGCTTACGTCAAATTTTGTTTTCATTCCTTCATTAAAAAAAATCTGAAGGTCAACTCATCAGTCTATTCAAACAAATTACAACTCTGAAAAATACTCCACAAGATATGGAAATGTTGAATTGTTCCCTCATGTGTCAGCAAGTTCCATGCTTTGGCATTTTCTCCAAAATAAGGCCTTAGGGTTCTGATTTGCACCCCTTCTTTAGTCTTCATCTAACTAAGATATATTTCAAGTGTGGCAGGCACCTACCCCCAAATCCCTTGTCCCCCCTTTTCTATACTAAGAAAACTCTAATTTTGCTCAGGGCAGCACTACAGTTCCCAGCCTCCCTTGCAGCTAGGTGGTCACGTGACAGCTCCAGACAATGAGATGTCAGGAGAGACAGGTGGTGGGGACTCCAGGAAAGCTGTTTGAAAGGAGAAGGACTCCTCTGGCATGGGCCTTTGTCCTTCACTCCTCCCCTTCTTTCTGCCTGGAACAAAGGTTTGATGCCAGAAGTGAAGCCACATCTTGCAACCAAGAGGACACAGCCATCCTTAGTGTGTGACCTTTGTGCACAAATGGAAAGACAGAGAAGGTGAGGCCCCAGATGGCTTTAAGAAGGCACCATGCCAACCCCAGATGCTCTGCCTCTGGACTTAGTGCTTTCTGCACATAACAGCTCATTTGTTTAAGCCACCATTCAGTCAAGTTTTCTGTTACAGCCAAACGCAAGCCAGACTGATATATAAGGCTAAGGAGTATTTCACTAGTACACAGTCTGAAAAGAGAACTACGAAACGACGTGATATGATTAAACACACTGAGCAGGTTGTAGATTGCTAACCAAGTTGCATGTTGTCAATCAAATAAAAAGGCAAATAGGGTAGATGAAAGAAACTGAACTATGGGTACAACAACACATTCTTTAAGCCTGAATCGCTCATTTATCGGCCATGGTGGAGTTGTAAGAATCCCACAATATCTTCTATTTCACTTTCTGATCACTCAGCCCGCTCCAGTCTTCTTCAAGGCCAACACAATTTTCATGCTGTCAACATCAGTAGACTCTCATTTCCTCACATTACCTCCCAGTAGGGCTGTGCAGCAGACCCCTCCCTTCTTCTCACAATAGTCTTCTCCCAGCCCACACGTTCCTCTGGCCCACCGGCCCTGTGCTGGTTTCCACCTACTTCTCTGCTGTTCCTTCTCCTTTGCAGGCTCATCCTCCTCTACCCGATTGCCAGATGTTGGCATTTCCTGGTACCAAGCTCGGGCCCTCTTTCTTTCTCTCTTCATCCTCGGTGATCTCCCCATTCCTCTAACTTACAAATACCATCTTCATGCTAATGACCCATGGATTTATAACGCCTGCCTAAACCTCCCCCTCTGAGCTCCAGATTCACGCAAATGTCCACTTGACTTCTCCATGTGGATGTGGCATAGGTGTCTCAAACTTAGTGCATCCCCAACTAGACTCTCGAGTGTCCATCAAAAAAAGTGTGGTCTAGCCACACAATGGAACACTATTTGGCAACGAGAAGGAACACAGAACAGATATGTGCTTCAGAATGGATGAATCAGGAAAATATATGCTTGGTGGAAGAAGCCAGTCACAAAAAGCCATGTATTGTATGATTCCATTCATATTAATTGCCCAGAAAAGGTGAATCCTTGGAGATGGCAAGTAGATTAATGGTTGCCTAGGGTGGGGAGCAGAAACAGGGAATAACTGAAAATGGGCACAAGGGATCTTTTGAGGGTAATGGAAATGTGCTAAAATTGGATTGTGACAATGGTTGTACAACTCTGCAAATTTACTAAAAATCAATGAATTGGACACTTGAATGAATGAATGTTATGGTCTATAAACTATACCTCAATAGAGCTGTTTAAAAACAACCTAGGGCCAGCCCCAGTGGCCTTGTGGTTAAGTTCGGCCTGCTCCACTTCGGCAGCCCAGGTTTGGTTCCTGGGTGTGGACCTACACCACTGTCTGTCAGGGGCCATGCTGTGGCAGTGGCTCACACACAAAAAGAGAAAGATTGGCAACAGATGTTAGCTCAGAGTGACTCTTCCTTAGCAAAAAAAAAAAAAAAAAAAAAAAAGATAAAAAAACCCTCAACTCTCAATTCCACTGCTCAGCATGTTCCTTCTCCAGTCTTCTTTTCCTCAGAAAGTGGCCCCACCATCCACAGGATCTATGACATCATCCTAGACTGTTCCCTCTCTTCACCTGCCACACTCAACCCAAGTCCTGTTGGCTCTTCCTCCAAAACACCTGTGTACTCAACTGCTCTCCATCTCCACTGCTCCACTGTGCAAGCCACCTTTCCCCTGAAAGCTTGCAGAGGCTTCCTAATGGTTCTCCTTCACTCCTGCCCCTCTCCAATGTATTTTCACACAGTGCTCCAAGAATTCTCTTACAACATAAAGCACATCCCCGCCATGTTTAAACTCTTCCCATTAAGCTTACAATAAATCCAAACTTCTCCCTTTACCCCATGGCCTATAAGGCTCCACCTACCCTTCTCTTCAAGGCACCCTGCTTGTCCTAAGACTGACTCACCCTACCACAGAGCCTTTGCACATGCTGAAGCTCTTCAAAATTATACTGTACTATGCATACACACTCACACAATAAGATTTCCTACTCATTCTTGGGAAGGCCTGTCCTTTCTTTCTTAAATAATAGCATTCACATTTTTTGAAACTATTAAGCATGGTAACCAGAAGTGATAGTTTATTTTGCAAAGAAGTTAGCACATCCAAATAGTCTGTAACTTTTCTTTTTTTCAGGAAATTTACAGGTCTGAAATCCTGCCTCTCTGAACCACTGCAATACTCCATGCACAGTCTGTTCACTATCTTAAGTGTCTAAGCACTGGGAAAGAAACATGAAAAAGACAGGGTTCCACTCTCACAGTTCATTGCCTAATCAAAGAGGAAATACCTAAGTACACAATTTCAATTTATCATGGCACACAGTGACAGAGGGTGGGCTGAAGTAACCAAGTGACACTGCCAAAAGTAAAGGACAGAGGAAGGCCCACCACCAGCAGCGGAGTCCTCGCAGTCCACAGGTGTAGGCGGCTAGAAAGCAAGAAGAGAGATTCATCTTTCTTCCCGTCTTTGGGGGGGGGGGGGGACAAGGAGGCACCACTCCTCATGGCAGGGAGGGTGTGGGCCAGGTCCGAGCAGGTAACTAAAGCAGTTCAATGTTATGGGTGCTATATGAAGAAAGTACTATTCGGTTAAGCTTTTTTTTTTTTTTTTTTTTTGGTGAGGAAGACCAGCCCTGAGCTAACATCTGTTGCTAATCCTCCTCTTTTTTTGCTGAGGAAGACTGGCCCTGGGCTAACATCGTGCCCATCTTCCTCTACTTTATATGGGACGCCGCCACGGCATGGCTGACAGGCAGTGCATCTGCGGGCGCCCGGGATCCGAACCTGCGAACCCCGGGCTGCCAAGCGCAGACGAAACCGCTGCGCCACCGAGCCGGCCCCTCGATTAAGCTTTTAAGCACAGGTGAGAAGTTTGGCAACAGTCATTCAAGCAAAGTCCTTCATTTCAAAATATGGGGCACTTGATAGTATGTTACTAAGCAAGTCTTCCAGATGGGCTTGGTCAATCCATCATTTATGCATGCATTTATCTCATGCAACACACAAAAGTCCTATGATATGGGTATTAGCCTCAAGATGAGGATATTGGAATCAGACCCTACAGAAAATTGCCCCGTCACAGAGCAAACAACTGGCAGAATTAGGATTCCAGCTCAGTTCAGTGCACTGCTACGGAGCCTTGACTACATTATGCTACAGGTGAAATTAATAGTCCAGCCCTTAAAGAGCTCTTCTGACAATGATCTTGCAATCTATCCTGAATACCTTTTCCGTGAGAGGCTCAACAGCTCGGTAAAATTCATCGAGTTCTAGGGCCTACCAAACAATTAGATACACAAAGGAATCGTCTTAGAAACAAGTGTATCTGACCAGATGTATCTGCCTTAAAGTCGAAAATGTCAGCAGGAAATCTCTCACCTTATTCATTCTTATTTTCTTAGAAAAACAAGTTCGAGTGAAAAATCAACTGCCAGATCCCAAAGGAGTTAATTGTAAAGATATTTACACGAAGGAACGTTTCTGAGTTAGATGAAAAGGAAGACAGAGTGAAAAACGACAGATAGCCACTCTTCCATGAACAACACTTATCAATAGATGATGACCCTTAGTCTACAAGGCATAGAAACACTCATTTGCAATCGGTTTAGTCAACTCTAGGGCACATTATTTTGAGTTTGGTCTTTCAGAGTGGTAAAGAAATTGTAGTGGAAAAAATTTAAGATACTAACAGGAGCAGGCTTTGTGGGGATTGACGAGGGTCTCCATCACCTTACCAAAAAATCCTAAAAAGGTTTTCCCAAGTATAGGGCAGTTGTCCTCAGACTAGGGAAACACCTGCAGTCTCTGTAATCAGCCGCACTATGAGTTGCTAAAGGGCCGTCCACGCCGGCAGCAGCCGGCAATCCTGCAGGACACAGGGGCCAGGCGGCCAGAGCGCGCACGCTGCGGCTCGGATCCCTTCCCCCGGGGACAGCCTGGGAGACTCTGGGGTCTTCCCTTAACAGGAAAGCCCTCAATTCATAAAGGTCTCGGACCCGAGCCCTCCTGCTCGACCAGAACCGCACAAGCGAACAAAGGAGCAGCTTGTCCGCCGTCTGCCGGCCAAGGAGAGGGGCGGGCGGGCCATGACCCACCTGACCTCCACCTGCGGGACACAACGCCCAGCCAGGCCAGCGAGGGCGTGGCCGCACTTCCTCCGCCGCGGGAGCCGGCGGAACTGGGAGGGGCCCCCGCCAGCCTCCCGGGCTGCCCCTCGGGGGTCCCGAGCCGAAGCCCACGCCCAAGCGCGGCCTCGCTGGGGCCGCCCCGCACTGCAGCAGTGCGCGCCGCGGGCCCGGCTGCCTTCCGGGAGCCCACCTGCACCGGGACCGCCCCCAGGGCGTCGCCGGAGCCCTCGCACCCGCGGGAGAACGCCCGCGCCGCCTCGCCGCTCGCGGGCCCGCGGGAGGAGACGCCCCGGCTTCGCCTGGCGGCCGCGGGTGCATACTCGACTTACCGGCGGTGGCGGTCCTTCTTGGCGGGCGCGCCCACGTGCGGCGCGGAGAAGCCGGCCGGGCTGTGGCAGAGAGCCAGCGGCTGTTGCGGCGGCGCGGCCGGGAGGGGACCGCGGAGGAAGCGCCGCACCCGAGCCCGAGCGGCCGCGGTTCCAGGGGGCAGGGCGGGGCCGGGAGGTGGGCCCTCGGCGCGCGGGGCGGGGCATCGGCGTGAGGGGCGGGGTTTAGAGGCGGGCCCTCAGCACGTGGGGCGGGGCCGGGGGAGGGGCCTCAACGGGCGGGTCCTGAAGGCGGGCCCTCGGCTCGCGGGGGCGGAGACAAGGGCGGGCCCCTCGGCGCGAAGGGAGGGGCCAAGGGCGAGACCTTGGTACGTAAGGGCAGGGGGCAAGCGTAGAGGTCCTCGGCCGGCGGGCAGGGGCTGGGGGACGTGGCCAAGGGAGCGCCCTCGGAACGAGGAGCGGGGCCGAAGGAGAGTCCTTAGCGCACGGGGCTGGGAGGCGGGCCCTCGGCGCGAGGGGCGGGGCTGATGGAGAGCCCTCGGGGCGTGGAGCGGGGGGGCCGAGAGGAAACTTGGTGGGCGGGGCTGGGCTGGGAGGTGGGCCTCGGGGCGAGGGGCGGGGCCAAGAGAGGAAACAGTGGACGGGGAGGGCCCTTAGTGTGGGGCGGGGCCTAGGTGGGGCGGGGCTGGGAGGCGGACCTCGGCGCGAGGGTCGGGCCAAGGGACGGTCCTCGGTGCGGGGGGCAGGGTCGAGGGCGTGTCCTCCACGCGAGGGGTGGGCTGGGAGGCGGGCCCTTGACCTGGTGGGCAGGACCAGGAGGCGGTACCTCGGCGGGCGAGGGGCGGGTCCCGGGCGCCCACTCCAGAGCACGGGGCTCGCACCCCTAGTCTTCCACAGCTTCCCCGCCGTGAGTGTAGCTCTCAGCAGCAACAACTAGCTCCCGCCCTCGCCGCGGGGCTGCGCCTGGGAAGACCTCGCACGGGTGGGCGGGGTGGCCCGCCCGTCATCTTGGGCTCCCCGACACACCCAAACGGAAGGGGACACCAATCAGTGAATCAGCCCAAGGAGGGGCCTTGGAGTTACAGACTAGGAGAGCCGTGGGACCCATGACACCTGGCTCCACCCCAGCCTTTCCATCCGGACCACATCCAGATCCTCGGGAAGGAGGGGGAATGAACCCTTCCGTACACGCTCGGCCCGCAGGAGGCTCAGCAACCCTGGTTATGGTGCCCCCTCCACCACAGGCCGCACCTTTCCGACCCTTGGCGTCAGAGGAGGTGAGGGAGTTAATTCCTGAAATGAGTTTCCTTATCTGGGCTCGGCTCAGAAAGGAGACCTCACGTCAACTCTAGAGAGCGTTAATATTTCCAGATAAACTCTAACCCTTTCCTGTCATCCTCACGAGCTTTCGGACCTGGAGAGTTCAGACCCTCTCAACCTGACCTGACAGCTGCAGGGCGAGACGCACCTTGAAGGTTGGGAGTCGGGCGGAGTTCACTTGATCATCCTGATTGCACCAGCTGGGGCTCCTGGCCAACCAAAGCAGTGCCACCTGTTGACTGAGATGGCACTTTCTGTAGAGGCTTCTACGCATTTAACCCCTCCGGTCCCTTAGGAATTTTCAGATCCAGTCTGGGGCTCCTGAAGGCTAGGCAGTTATGAAAGTTTAGGGGGTGGCAGTAGGAGGTCCACGAACGCTGTGAAATTGTACAGAACATTTTGTATATATGCATGTTTGTGGAGAAAGGGTATGTAGTTTGTATCAGATTCTCAAGGGGGTTATCACCTCCCCCAAGTCACCAAGAGTATTTTAATAGTTTGGAATGCTGGACCTCTGGCCTTAGCCAGGCTTCTGATTCTGATTCCATCTCCATGTGGCATATACCAAATGCCCCAGATGTAAGTCCTCTAATGGTCAATTTTAGGAATGGTCTTCAAGTAGAAGCAGAGGAAAACTAAAGAATTGAGCATTTAGCAAGAAAAAAATTAATTTCATGAAAATTGATTTCCTGATGAAGATTGATACTCTGTTTTTAAACAGAGTAGAAAAGCAGGTGAGATTTTTTTTTTTAGGTTCGTCAAAACCTAGCCACACTACATACTGCATAGAACTAATAGTGATGGAAGAACTGCTCATCACTGAAAAAGAGTGAGAACCAGTCTATTTGTGTCAAAAACACCATGTACAACTTTGTCCTAATACATTTATATAAAATAATATATGTGCCTTTTATTTATGTCACCTATCTCTACAGAACTCCAGATCTGTGGGAAGTGAATTTAACTTTGAGAAATTCACATATTATAAACGCTTAAAAGAACAACTCCATTTATCATCAGAATTGACAGTAAATGTACAGCATTAAGATATGAAAGTTTATTCCTACAAGACGTCTGTTTTCTTGGGTCAAGTTGTCACTCTTAAACGTCTACTTCACTATATTCATTTGTTTAAGCCATGTAAATAGAACAGGTTCCTTGCATAATACTACTAAAACTAATCAGGACTTTTCAGATTTAATTTAAATCAGAACATTTTTACCCCTTCTGATAATAAAGAAGGCATTATAAATCAGAAGTGCTTACATTCTCTGGCTCAGGCTGGCCCACCTGTTAGAGAGATTGGCCAGGTAAATACATTCTGAATTTCCTCATGCAGGTATCAGTGACCCTCTGAGCCCGTATCTTCTATAAGCTAGCTTCTGCTCCAGCCATGTAGCTTCTGCTCCAAGCTAACTTCTGAAGTCCTGCGAAGTTCTGTATTTGATGCTCTGCCCACTTTGTGGTTGACTTGCAGCAACAAGTAAACCTTTGTCAGGATCGTCATTATCACCTGTTTCATCTCCACACCCACATCACTGTTCAGGTTCTTGGTCTGTCACAATCCTTGCAGTTCAGCGGTTGAGGGAGGAGTCCGAGGGCAAGGTCTAAAGCTGATACTGTATGTGGATTTACCACTCATGCCTCAACAGAGAATTATATCACAGAGAAGCTGATGTGGATGGGATCACTGGATCCATCTGGTGCCTAAAAAACCACATCATATGGGATAATCCATTTAAAATATGCCATGTTTAAGCCATATTTCATTTGTTACCTTATGGAAAAGTTCACACGGAGGCTAATTTGGGGATCTAATAACCATATGGCTTACACACCATGTAGATTCAATGTATCATCCCCCTTAATTTTTACATCAAGGGAGTTGCCCATGGTCTCTAGACTCGTAATAGTGAAGCTGGATGTGCCAAGAACTAGGTGCCAAGAAAAGCCAAGGAACTTTGTGGTCAGGCAAAGTCCTGGATACAATCCTGGCTTTTGGCTTGTAGCTGTGTCATCTTGGGCAAGTTAACCTCTCCAAGCCTTTATTTCCTCATTTGAAAAATGACGTGAATGCCTACCTCAAAGGACTGTTGTGGGAATTATGCAAAACAATGTTAGGAAAGTATTAAGCATGACATATGGCCTAGTATGCCATAGGTTCTCAATTCATGAATTTTTCTTTTTTCTTTCTGATTCCAAGCCTAATTATTTTTTTTTCCACTATAGCGTGCTTTGAAACATTTTCATGCACTTCTATTAGTTAGACTCCTTTTGGTTGCAAGCAACAACCCAATTTAAGCTGGCTTAAAGAAAAGGAAAGCTTATTTTATTTTAAGGATACAAGGGTATCTTGGAGCATCTCTCAGAAACCAGGATCTCAGGAATGGTCTGAGGCCAAGGAAGGGATGCCACTCTGAAGAGGGGTGCTCTCTTTGGGCCATTCTGTAACTGCTTCTCTTCCTTCTCTGGCTATACCTGGCTCCCTCTGCTCTTTGGACCACGTGGGGTGGGCGGGGCCTCTCACAGTAAAGGCTTTGCACTTTCTCTGATCCAGTCCAGCTGGTCCTGCCCTTTAGAGGATGGACCTACAGCTGGAGCAATCAACAGAGGCTAGCAGGGCAAAGTCACCTTGTGGGTGCCCCAGCTGCAAACACAAGGAAGAAGCAGGGGAGAGGGGGCCAGGAGATAATGCTTGGGAAGAGGGTGCTGGGCAAAGCCTCCAGTAGGGGTTCCCATGACCTTTCCATAAAAATGGGAAATGCCATTCTGATCAGCAGTTCACAATTAAGGGTCTTCTAAGGGCCACACGCTGATTCAAAAATGTCAAGGTGGGATTTGGCTAGAGACAAAAAAGGAAGAAGAAATAAAGGGATTGGCCTGTTTACTCGTGCATTTCCTGTCTGTGACTCAATCATGCAGAGCCTGAGAGTGCTCCACAGTCCCTGTGCTATTGTCCATCATTGGCAGGACCCTGGAGGTTGGCTACAGAGAGAGCCAGAGTATAAAAGGTATTCAGGAAACTTACCGAAAGCCATTAAAATACTTGTAGAGCCAGACAAGAAGTCATCAAAATTTTTTAGGCTCTTTGGTCTGAGACAAATATAAAAGCATGCTGGATTTAATCAGGCAATATAGGGATGGCCAAAGGAAGTGAAATGCAATCTGGGTGGATTTCAGACTTCCCTGTCCCCAAAGTGGATGAAAAGTGAGGTGAATGTTGAGAGAGCTATACCGACATGCTGCCATTGCAAGTTGTAGAGTCAAGAAAAATAACCTTGCACCCTGTGATAGACTAGAAATAGCAGGGTCACCTGTGTGGCCTGGTCCCCCAAATAAATGAAACCTTCAGCATTTCCATATCTTACTGATTCCTGAATGGAAAACAGCATTATCCCTTATTTCTGCAATGCTATCATCAGGAGATATGATGGGACCTTCATGGTCATAATCAAGTGACGACATTGCTGTTTGCCTCTGTGCACAGCCCATCATAATCTTGGTAAATTTGTGCTTTCTTTTCTTTGTATTTTGTCCGTTGTGTGCCCTTTGTATTTTTCTTGTTGTCTGGCTAGCCATTCCTTCCTAAGTCTTGACTCCCTTGCAAGCTTTCTTGGCAAGTATATTTCTCCTCTTTCGTAAGATCCTTTGGTCTTCAAGTTGGCCTTCTACAGGGTATAACGGGAACCCAGGAGGCTTGTTGCCAAACCAATCCCATTTGAAAGCAGTGAATGTGAAGTCGTCTGTTGTCAGAGAGACTAAATATAAAGAGGCTCAGGGAGATGTGAGGAATCGCACTGGGCTGTTGCTGAGAGGGGAAGCGGGAGCAGGTTAAGGAGAAGATATCTGTACAGGTAGGAGCAAAGAGATGGTCTGGACAAAGTTGCCCATTGTGGAAATTAAAGAAACCTTAACTAAACTGGAGTTGGGAGGGCCTGTAGGGGGCGCTCTCACACCCTATCACACATTGTCAATTACAGTAACGGAAGAGAGGGAGGCTTTCATCTTGGGCAGGAAGTAAAACTGCTTTACTACTGAAGGGAGATTTCTCTCCCCACCTGGCAACAGCCCAGCCAATGAGAAACCCCACAGCTCAGCCAATGAGAAGCCATTGCCACCTCCAACTGTTACTTTCCTGCAATGGACTTTCCTTTAGAACAGCCCCTCCCTACTCCCATTTTTTTCTCTATAAAGGCAGATCCCCTCCCTTCTTTCCCAGATTTGCCTGTGGTTTGCTATAGCATGCACATCCTGAAATGCAATTCTTTTGGCTATTCCTGAATAAACTCATTTTGAGATAAAATAAGAGGCAAATTTGCTTTTTAAGTTGACACCATGCATGAACAAGCTGAAAGAAGTGTCAGGGCAACCTTGTAAACATTCTGGGAAGCACACAGAATGTAGAACCCAGATGACAAACTCTTTATGGAAGAAATCATATCCCAATGAGGAAAGGACATTCCTCCCGAGTCCTTTAAGCTATTCTACTTTGTAAATATAAGGACCAATTAAAATGTACTCAAATATAATAAAACAGAATGAGATAAAAGGCAGGATTGCAGAGCTAAGGAAACAGAGGATAAATCAACATCCTTACAGAGTCAACAACCTAGAAACAGCAAGGGGCAGCAGGAAAATGGCTGAGACCCACTCCATAGCCCTGAGACGTCTTACTAGTCCACTGGTTCTCAGAGTGCCGTCCCAGCACCAGCAGCACCTGGGAACTTGTTAGAAATGCACATTCTTGAGCCTCAACTCTGGGCAATGTTTTAACAGGCCCGCCAGGTGATTTTGATGCCCTCTAACATTTGAGAACCACTGGGCTAGGTTCTTCTTCCTCTCGGGCTAAAGAGTTGGGAGGCAGCAAAATTGTTCAGTTCGATTCCAGAACTAGACACCTTCTCACAGGGAGATTGTAATGGACACTCCTCAAGGACAGACACAGAATCAGACCACAACATCAGAGTTCATTCACTCCACGAACGTTTATTAAGCCTCAAGCTCCAAAGCAGACATTCACCAGTTTTGGACGACTTTGTCATGGACTAGCTGGCCATGAGGCTCAGTAGCATCTGGAGGCAGCAGGGCCAGGTAGACAGGGGTCTCGGCCCCCTCCTCCACAGTCCTGGAGCCATGAGCCCCAGCCATGTCCGTCTTCACCCACCCCGGGCAGCATGCATTCAGCAGAATCATGTCGGCCTTTCTCTTCTCATCCAGATGCCGGGCCAGGATTCTCGATAAGACCGTGACCCCCAACTTGGATACCCCGTAAGCAGAGTTGGGCCAGCCTTCCCTCTCATGCACTTCATTTTTTGTATCCTCCACAAACTTTTTCATGAGATCCACCAGGTCCTCCTCTGTGAGAGTCTCGCATCGGAACTTCTCCTGCAGATCTTCGCTGCAGTTTTCAAGAGCTTTAGAACCCTGTAAACTACTGATATTCACCACTCTGCCTGAAACAGAATAATAAAAAATACAGGAGCATGTCACAAATAAACAATCATTGGTTGACTGTTTACCAAATATATGATTGAGTCATGGTGCAGGTTGAATTGGTGATAAGAAAACAAAACAAAACAAAACAAAACAGGGGCCGCCCGGTGGCGCAGCGGTTTAGTCCGCGCTTGGCAGTCCGGGGTTCGTGAGTTCGGATCCCGGGAGCCCGCCGACGAACTGCCTGTCAGCCATGCCGTGGCGGCGTCCCATATAAAGTAGAGGAAGATGGGCGCGGATGTTAGTCCAGGGCTAGTCTTCCTCAGCAAAAAGGGGAGGATTGGCAACAGATGTTAGCTCAGGGCTGGTCTTCTCCACAAAAAAAAAAAAAAAAAAAAAAAAGAACACACACACACACACACACACACAAAAACAAAACAAAACTCTAGAAGGCCTGAAAAATTACTCTAGAGGGGCCAGCCCCGTGGCATAGTGGTTGAGTTTGCATGCTCCACTTCAGTGGCCCAAGGTTTGCAGGTTTGGATCCCGGGCACAGACCTGCCCACGGATCATCAAGCCATGTTGTGGTGGCATCCCACATACAAAGTAGAGGAAGACTGGCACAGATGTTAGCTCAGCAATAATTTTCCTCAAGCAAAAAGAGGGAAATTGGCAACAGATGTTAGCTCAGGGCCAGTCTTCCTCACACACAAAAAACCAAAAATACCCCCCCCCCAAATATGCAGGCCAAAAACTAGAAAACAATTTGAAGCATTGGAAATTTGGTGGCAATCCAAAAGCCAGTAAACTCGTGGATTTCATCCAACATCAAAAAACCCCAATTTGGGGGGACACTTCTTACATTTTATTCTGAATCCACATCCTCTGCATCCAATAGGATAACTGGATTTTATTTCCTTTTCTGAGCAGTATTCACCACAGGTACTCATTTGGGGTGGGGGGTGGGGTTGCACATTCTACTGGATATCCTTGTGGGTGCAACCCCGTATGGAGATACCCTCTGTCCTTGAACACGAGCCCCTCACTTATCCCCCAAGTACCTAAGACTCTTCCTTTCTTTCCTTCCTTCTCCCTGGTAATACGTTTCTTTCTCAACTTTTAACTTTGAAAAATTTGAAACCTACAGAGAGGTTACAAGAATAGTTCAATGAACCCCCACACACTGCTTGCCTAAGTTCACCAGTTAACATTTTGCCACATTGGCTTTCCCTCTGTCTCTAAGTTGCAGACAGGCTTCATAAACCTTCCTCTAAACACTTTAGTTGAAGATGAACTTTTGAAGACTCTAGGCCATTATTTTGTAGCGTGTCCCCCAATGTGGCTTGGCCTGATTTTCTCATGATTAGAGTCATTTCAATATTTTGGCCTCACTGTGTCCTAGAACGTGAGCAGCGGTGATGTTGAGTTCTTCATTACTTTCTAAACAGCTCTGTTCTCAATCACTCGGCTGCTACAAGGAATTCAATTTAAAAGGGTAAGGAAGAAAGAAGAGGAAAACAAATGACAGGAGCTACTCTGTGACTTTCATAGAAATAACCTCCTAAGAGGACGAGGTGTCCTCTTTGGTCTGAGGGCACACCTCTGTGAGAGAGGCCAAGGGATGGCAGTCTTAATAGCCAGATGGGTCCAACCAGCACTGAGAAAGGCTGTGCCCACCCCACCCCACCCCACCCCTGCTGAGGTCCAGGTGGCCTCACCCACACAGAAACACCCATCCCCAATTCTAGCAAGGCTGGGCAAGTAGCTCCCCCTAGTGGCTTAACAGTTGATGATTCACCTGCTCTGGCTTGATTCCTGAGTCCCACCCTCCCCAAAGCCTTCTTTTATCTTTCAAAATGGCTTGGTTTGCAATCATTTGGCTCTATAATCCTTACTTCACTAGAACTAATTATGTGTCCTCATTTGACTGATGGGTAAAGTCAGGAAACATGGATATTGTTTCCAGGTGTATTACTACCTGGCTGTGTTCACTTCTCTGGGCCTCAGTTTCCCTCTCTGTATACTGAAGGTATGGGAAAGTAAGGTTCCTTCAATACCTTCCAGCTTTCAAATTCTGTGATTCTAAAATCCATAGGGAGACAACTTCCTGTTCTTGGTAAAAGACACCCCATACAATGGAATACTATGCAGCTGAAAAAAGAAATCTTTCTGTCCTGATCCAGAAAGAGTCCCAGATATAGTAAGTGAAGAAAGCAAGGTGGCAAACATTATACTTAACGTGCTCTTTGTGTAAAAAAGGGAGCAAAAAAAAAGCATTTAGACTTGCATTTAAAAACTTTATCTCCTTGGCCCTGAGCACTCACCAACTCCGTACACCTGGACCCAAGGCTTCCCTCAACCAGTGCCTGCAACTCTACCTGTGGGCTTTCTGTGATCCCATCCCACTAAGAAACTAATAAAGAAAATTACCTTTGGGGCTAGGGATGGGGGTATGGGTGCAACTCTCACCATGCACCTTTTTAGATTAAGATGTTTGAACTAGAGATCATCTTTATTCAAAATGTTAAATTAGGAAAAGCACATTTCTAATAAGAACCACAGGAATCACAGTTGACTTCCTGGGAAAGAAAATCCTCAGGGAAGCAAGCCTTCTTTCCCTACCTCCCAGCATGGTTGTAATTTACACTTACGATTCTTTGTCAATGATGGTCTCCCCCATTAGACTTTATGCTCCATGGGCACGATTGTCCCTGTCCATAATGCTTACCATTGCATCCCCAGCACCCATCGTAATGCCTGGGTTATGGTAAGCACTCAATAAATATTTGTGGAAAAAGTAATAAAAGTTATTTATTGAATACTTGGGAGTGTGGGCAAGATATTTCCTAATAAAGAAAAATTTCTTTTGGATTTTCTGAATCAGCTTGACAAAGTTTGGTACAAAAAGAAAGGAATGCAGGGAAAGTCATAAAAACGCTAAAACAGACACTAGCCCCCAGGCCCTGAGATGAGCTGGTGTGGCTCCATCATCTGGGGGAGCTGGAGAAGGACTCATTGAGGACTTGAAACACCTTATTATCTTAGAGTTGAGTTCATGACATGGGACCCAAGACCATGGCCACGTATCATACATATCTTTTAAAACTAAAGCTAAAATGTTCGAGTGAGGAGACAGATACTATAAGAAAATAATGCAGTTTTCTATTGTTTTCCTTTACAGAGAAACAGCACCTCTGGGTGATTCTCACAGGACAGCCCTGTGGCTCACTCCTTGCTGACAATCTGATAATCCACATGGCTGGACTTACCATGAGGTTTTATTATGGGTAGTAATTCGGTGCAGACATTTCTGGTGCCAAAAAAGTTTGTTTTCAGTGTCATCTCAGCTTGAATGTCAAAGGGTGTTGGATCATCAACTTTCAAAAAGAGAAGGAAACACAAAGTCATATATTTCCCCCTGAAATGCATATGACAGAGTGGATCTTATAACCCTTTAAAGGAAAAACAAGCTAACGACAATTTTTCACCCACTTGGTCGATGGTTCTCAAACTTCAACCCTGTATCTGAATCACCTGCAGGGCTTGTCAACACAACTTTCTGGGCCCCACCCCGAGAGTTTGGGATTGAGAAGGTCTGGGGTGGGACTCCAGAATTTGCATTTCTAACGAGTTCCCGGGTGACGCTATAGCTACTGGTCGGTGAGCCACACCAGAACTGCCTTTGACCGCTGCTGCTCAGATTTGAACGGGCATTGGAGGCACCTGTGGATCCTGTTAAAATGCAGATTCTGATCCAGCAGGTGTGGGGCGAGGCCTGAGATTCTGCGAGTCCAGCCTGTGCCCAGGTGTGCGGGTGCTGCTGGTCCACCGCCCACACTTTGAGGGGCAAGGGCTTCTAGCGCAAGTCAGCGTTCCCCTACGTGTCGTCCAGGAAGCCGGGTATCTATCCAAAAACCCCTCAGTGGCTTAGGGCTGCTAGGGGCGGGGGGTGGGGTGGCGGTCAGCCACCTCTTGCCAGCGCTCCCAGGAAGCCCGCAGGCCGAGTTGCCGGTGCGGGTGCACAACGATGGTCAGTGCCTAACGCTAAAGGGATGAAGCCCTATGCCCCACAATAGTTTATTCTACTCCGTTCCACCTCTTAGGTTTCTCTTTCCCACTAGGCTGTAAGTGAAGCTGGAGTTTCTTTCTTTCTATCCGCAGCACATGGCAGCTCAATAATTTTCTCAATCGAGTGATAGAGTAAGTAATCTTGACTCCCCCCACCCCCACAAAGGAAGATGCTACTTAAAACCACACTTTTATGTTTGATAACAAACATAAATTCCCTCGGGGAGGGAACCAGGCTCGCTTCCTCTTTGCCAGAGCCTATCAAAGCTCTCCATTAAACAAAGTCTCCAGTCCACTAACGTACAAGTGAGCGCTAATCGTGTCTCAGCGATTCATTTCCTGTCCCGAGCAGATGCCTCCTGGCATCTATGAATGCGCCCTTTCAGGGAAAGCGAAAGCCCAAAGTGAGTTTGGAGACCCGTCGCAGAGAAAATGTTTCTTGCATTAGACAGAAAGCTGATGAGCTTAGCAGGGCGTGGTCCCTTCCCAGGAGGCCGGTTTTCTTGCAAACCGCAGCAGCTGACAGTTCCGGGAGGGCGCCGGCTGCGCACAGGCCCGCACAGGCCGGCGGGCGGGGCGCGCTGTGCCCGGCGCCCGGGCCCGTCTTGCGCTAAGCGAACCGCTCGGGCGACTCCGCGGAAAGCGACAACCTGCCGCGGGAGGCGAGAGCTGAGCGCATCCCTCCCCGATCAGTCAAGTGGATGAGTGGGGGCGCCTGCGGCTCGCTGCCCCGCACCTCGCAGCACCCCAGGAACCTCCCAGCCCCACACCTACGCTTGAAGGCGATGCCCGCGTTGTTGACCAGGACGTTGAGCCCCCCGTACTCCTTGCGCAGGAATTCACGCAGGGCGCGGATGCTCTGCAGGTCGTTGATGTCCAGCTGGTGGAAGCGTGGGCTCAGGCCCTCCGCCTGCAGCTGCTGCACGGCCGCCCGGCCCCGCGCCGTGTCCCGCGCCGTGAGCACCACGTCCCCCGAGAACTGCCGGCACAGGTCGCGCGCGATGGCGAAGCCGATGCCCTTGTTGGCCCCGGTCACCAGCGCCACGCGGCTGCAGGACGACATGACCGGGTCGGGGGCGCGCGGGGCACTTGCGCGCAGAGCTGAGGGGGCTGTGGCCACGGGGGGCGCGCGCTGGGGATGCGCGGCCGCAAAGAAGCCACACAGAACTGAGTTCTGGGATCCAGTGCTGCGACTTCTAGAGAACGAGGCCCCGGCCTCCGTCCCTCCCTCCGAGGAGGAGCCGTCTGTTCCCGAAGATTTCGTAACGCCCCACTCCCGGGGCCGCCCCCTCCCCGCGCTGCGCCCTCTTTTGATCCTACCTCTGAGCCAAGCAGTGGTCTGCGGGTTGGAGATGTGGTTCCGCCAAAGCAAAACCGGACGTGATGGGTCGATAGTGTCTACAGATTCATAGCAGTTGGATTGAAGAAACTTTTAGGAGAACCCCAAAAGAAAAACAAGTGCTGAGTAATTTTCTTGGGCATGCGCCCATCATCCACTGCAAAATAAAAATGTTCACTTTTTTCTAAGAAGCAATGAAACTATTTAGACACTATAACTGCTTCTGAGGACGTAGATCCTCTTTCTTGCTTCAGAGAAACGCGAGAGAATTAGAGAAAAAAGGTCCTATGAGTAGATTTACAGGTGTGGGCAGGCTACGTCGCTCTGTAGGATTCCCAGTGCGCCCCCAAGTGGGAGGGAATGTTTATGAAGCTCTTACTGTGTGCCAAGCCGCTTCTAGGAGTTTGAATTTAATCCTTACATAACTCTTATGGGTGCCAAAGTGTCTGCATTTTTAGGTTTGTCCAAGGAAGATATATACATAATTTTTACTCCCAGTGAAATCTGTGTTACCTACAAAGTTCAACCGAAAGCGAATCGCCAAAGGCGTGTCTAGGTGTGGACAGGCAATTAGAACTCCCGCCCACCTTCTTTAGTGTAATCTGGGTGTTTTTTTTTTTTTTTTTTTTTTTTGTGGGGAAGACCAGCCCTGAGCTAACATCTGTTGCCAATCCTCCCCTTTTTGCTGAGGGAGACTGGCCCTGGGCTAACATCCGTGCCCATCTTCCTCTACTTTTATATGGGACGCCGCCACGGCATGGCTGACAGGCAGTGCGTCGGCGGGCGCCAGGGATCCGAACTTGTGAACCCCGGGCTGCCAAGCGCGGACTAAACCGCTGCGCCACCGGGCGGCCCCCCAATCTGGGTGTTTTTGATCCGAGTGTGTTTGATTAGTGACTTTTAGATTTATGAAGAGCTGCGATCTCATTATGACTCAGCTTCTCCCAAGCACAGGTTGCAAAGCTTCTTGTGCTTCTGTCGCCTTGACTCCACCTTCTGCATCAACTCAACAGGTTAGATCAGGAAGGTGGGCACCTGCTGTGTGTGGTCCCCTACTATGGCTCAGCCAATATTTCTTTTTCCCTCCTAAAGATTATTTGGAGCTCTATTTTAAAGATATAGGGCTATTCAGGTTTTCTATTTCTTCTTGAGTGAGCTTCATTCATGTTTTTCAAAATTGTATATTTCATCTAAGCTATTGACTCTATTGACATGAAATTCTTCATAATATGCCCTTATTAATCCTTTTAATATTGGTAGTGATGCCACTTCTCTCATTCCTAATATTGGTAATTTGTGTCTTTCATATTTTTTTTCCTGATCTGTCTGGCTAGAGATTTACAAATTTTATTGATTTTTCTCAAGGAAGCTTTTAGTTTCATTGATATTTTTTCTGATTATATTTCTGTTCTATATTTCCTTTCTTCTGCTTACTTTTATTTGCTCTTTTTCTAGTTTCTTACCACGGAAGCTGAGGTCATTGAGGTCTTTCTTCTTTTTTAATATAGGCATTAAGAGCTATTAATTTCAGTTTAAAATACCTTCTAATTTATCTTTTGATATATTCTTTGACCAAGGGTATTTAGAAGTATATATTTTTAGTTTCCAACTATTTGGAGATTTTCAAGTTATCTTGCTGTTATTGATTTCTTTCTTTCTTTTTTTTTTTTTGTGGGGAAGACCAGCCCTGAGCTAACATCTGTTGCCAATCCTCCCCTTTTTGCTGAGGAAGACTGGCCCTGGGCTAACATCCATGCCCATCTTCCTCCAATTTATATGGGATGCCACCACAGCATAGCTGACAGGCAGTGCGTTGGTGGGCGCCCGGGATCCGACCTCGCGAACCCCGGGCTGCCAAGCGCGGACTAAACCGCTGCGCCACCGGGCGGCCCATTGCTGTTATTGATTTCTAACTTAATTCCGTTGTAGTCAGAGAACATATGTTGTATGACGAATTTTTTTAAGAGTTTTAAAGTCTGGGAGAGATAGTAAAGCATGTTTTATGCAATGGTAATAATCTCAGAGGTAAAAATTGGTGAAGGAGAGAAAGGGAATAATTCAAGAACAAAGTGTGTGGGAAGATGGGTTCAGGTGGGATCTCGGGCTCAGGTCTTGGAATCAGGAATCACCTCTTGTAACAGGAGGGAAGGCAGATGTGTGGGTCTAGTGGCAGGCATGTTGGATGGCTCTCCTCGAAGGCATTATTTTCTCTTTGAAGGATTAGCGATTTGAGGGCATTAGCAAGAGGGATCAGTTAGGGAGGTTTGAGGAAAAAATAGCCATCTTGCAGAGTGGGAACGTGAATTTATTAGGGAATTAGGCGGCATTGACTAGCAGAGCCGGGAGCCCATTTGCGATCTGTGGTCATAAATGTCCAGAAAGCACTATCAGCCTCCTGTAGTTTTCCTCCAGCATCGTCCAACTGCTAGTGCGATGTACTAGTGAAATATTACTTAGTGAAGTTTGAGGGTTGGCGTTTTGCTAGGCTCACACAGCGGAGTCAAGGGTGTTTGCAAGGAAAGGATTAGAGTGAAGGGCTATGGCTTCTAAGGATGGAAGAAAGGATACAAGGAAGTTGGAGATTTTGAGTGAGGGAAAAACAGTAGGGTCGATGGAATGGAGGTCTCTGAGGGCAGGGCACCCCTGAGGGGAAGCCAGGTCTTGGGGATCAGTGTGGGATGCTTTGAGATCTCAGTCTCAGGCTGTGCAGATGAACCATGTGAAGGGGGTGGGCAAATCTTGTTGGTGTGAAGGTCAAAGGAGTGGGAAGCCAAAATACTAGATGGATGCTGCACAGGACTCCTGACATCAGAGATGGATAGGAGTGGAGGGCAGGGCAGGAGAAGATACCGGAGCCACGTGCTGGCCTCCAGCTGTGCACCCTCTACCGTGACTGTCCTGACGTTCTTGATTTTGTGTGTGTGTGTGAGGAAGATTGTCCCTGAGCTAACATCTGTGCCTGTCTTCCTCCACTTTGTATGTGGGACATCACCACAGCATGGCTTGATGAGTGGTGTGTAGGTCCAAGCCCAGGATCCGAACCTGTGAACCCCGGGCCGCTGAAGCTCTGCTTAACCACTGTGGCATGGGGATGACCCTATGAAGTTCTTGATTTTTAAACAAGGGTCCCCACACCGGCCCTGCAAATTATGTAGCAGGTCCTTCTCACATCCATCAATGAAGGGGTGTGTAGGTGGTTTGGGGGAAGTCTTGCTCATAGCAGGTTACCAAATTTTTCATGTTAGAATCCCCTGGGGATCTTAAAAAAATATATGATGCCTGGTTCACATCCCCGGACATTGTGATTTAATTGGTCTGTGGTGTGACCCAGGCATTGGGAGTTTAAAAGCTCTCCTGGTGATTCCAATGTGCAGCAAATTGGGAGCCACTGGGTTATAGTAATGAGGAGGGTTAACTGGTTAAGAGTGACATAATCTTCAAAAGAGCTGGGGTTTTTGAAAGAAAGGGGAAAGGGTTTGGAAATGACAGAGGTTATTGTCTGTAGACAGAATCCCCCTGCCCCACCCCCACCCCCCAGCAAGATTTCCACGTCCTAATCCCCAGAACCTGTGAGTATTACTTTCACGGCAAAAGGGACTTTGCGGATGTGATTCAACTGAGAATCTTGAGATGGTAAGATTGCTTTGGATTATGGTGGTGGGCCCAATGTAACTGCAGGTTCCCTAATTACAGGGAAATAGGAAGATCAGAGTCAGAGAAGGAGATGTAAGACAAAAGCAGGAGAGAGAGAGAGATTTGAAGATGGTACACTGCTGGCTTTGAAGATTGAAGAAGGGCCCAGGAGCCAAGGAATGCGGGCGGCTTCTAGACGCTGGAGATGGCAAGGAAATGTGTCCTCCTCTGGACCGTGGATCCTTCTTCTGTCTCCAGAAAGAACACAGCTCTGTGGACACCTTGACTTTAGGACTTCCCACCTCCAGAACTGTAAGATGATGCGTTTGTGTTAAGCTACCAAGTTGGTGGTAATTTGCTACAGCAGCAATCAGAAACTAATATGGTTACCATGGAGGATTCCCACCTCACCTGTAGGACGGAGGGAAAACACCCTTTGTTTGTACCCAGTACAGCATCGCACGAAGGATTTGAATTGTGAACAAATCTTTTAAGAAAAGGACTGGTTTGGGGAAGAAAACTTGGATATGTTCCTGAGCGTTGAGGAAGAATGAATTAAAGGGAAAAAGCCGCCCAATACTATCTGCCTCGTGAAAAACTGACCTGGTTGGTGGATCTGTGTTGACTGAAAGCAGAAGTGATGAGCAAGCTCCTGTCCCTGACCCAAATTCCCACCATCTAAACAGCCACGGGTACCTGTCAGAAGAGTTATGGGTTCTGGCAGTCTTTTACAGCTGCAATTCCTTTTAAACTGGCTTTGCTCTCACGCTCCCTTTGTATTTCCTGTCATTAGGGTAAGAAAGTGTTCACCATCAACGTCGCATGTTCAAGGTTCTTCTCCTTCAAAAGGCCCTTCGTCATCTGGAGGGCTGGATGTCCATGGTATTCATTCATCCGCATCCCTCCCGTGAATGTTTGAGCACCTGTTAGGTTCCAGGCATGGTTAGAAGGGAACAGACGGGGAAAAGCTCCCTGCCTCCATGGAGCTGGTCCCAGCTTTGCGGATTACAGACTGTGTGGTTTTGCGGAAGGTTCTCCATTACTCAGTGCCTCTGCTCGTTTGTAAAATGGGAATAATTATAGTGCCTAGCTCTTATGATTGCTGTATGGATTAAATGAGTTAATATTATAAAAGTGCTTAGAGCAAATGGGAGCACTATATAAATGTCTGCTGTTGTTAAATTCTCCAGCAAGAGGAGACGGACAATCATCTAAAACCAGCACATCCATTTGCTTATGGCTATTGATTGAGGTCCTCCCGGATGACAGAAGCCATGCTATGCACAGTCATGACTCTGCCCACGTTTCTTTCCTAGAGGCAGATAACAACATAGGCAGAGATGGGAGACAAGGAGAACCTGTCTCCAGCCTCGCCTTAAAGGAAGCACTGTTGACTCCTGTCAGCTTCTCAGAACATTTAGGTTGGTAAAGGCAGGCCTGGGCAGGAATGGGGCCCATTGTCTTTCTGGAAGCAAGATGAAGGCCAGCTTCCTGAGTCGAATGAAGAGGTCAACAGACAGTTTGGTAACTGCCCTCCTCCTCTCCTCCATCCTCAGTTCTTCAACCCCTGTCCTTCCCAGGGGTGGACGATGAAGTGGTTTAGGATCAGAACTGTGGTGCTGTGAGTGCCATGGAAGGTGCTGGGGAGGAGGCAGATCCCGGAAGTGCTGCCTCGCTTCACTGCAGCCCACCTTCCGCTCCTGTGGTTGTGCTCCTGGCTGCGGAGGATGGGTCAGCCAGCATCCCAGCAGGGCTTGACCAGACAGGCAGGAGGCAGGACAAGCAGGTGTAGGATGGCTATTCTTTCTTTTTATACTTTTTTTTTTATTGTGGTAAGGAACACATAACATAAAATATACCATCTTAACCATTTTTAAGTGCACAGTGCAAACTATATTCATATTACTGTACAGTGGATCTCTGAAATTTTCCTGTCTTGCAAACTTGAAACTCTATACCCCTTGAACAACAACTCCCCATTCCCCACTCTCCCCAGCCCCTGGTTACCACATTTGACTTTGTTCTATGAATCTGACCACTTTGGGGATACCTCACTGAGGTGGAATCATGCAGTATTTGTCTTTTTATGACTAGCTTATTTCACTTAGCATAATGTCCTTCAGCTTCATTCATGGTGTAGTGTGTGATAGGATTTGCTTCTTTTTAAAGGCTGAATAATATTCCGTAGTGTGTATACACCACATTTTCTTTATCCATTCATCTGTCAGTGGACACTTAGATTGTGTCCACTTCTTGGCTGTTGTGAATAATGCTACAAGGAACATGGGTGTGCAAATTATACTTCTTTCTTAAAGTAGAATTATTGCTGGAATCTTAGAAATCACCGGGTCCAACTCAGTGATTTTGCACACAAGGAAATTAAGGCCTCCGAGTGGTCACACTGCACGTCTATGCCTGAAGTGGGATGAAAGCAAGGCTTCAAATTCTCAGTTTCGTGTTCTCTCTACTACATCACTGTCTTGACCAGGACCAAGGTTAGAGGCACTAGCAGGTTCATTCATGTCTCAATCCTATTAAACCACCCAGGAGGGTCATCATATTTTCCCCAGCTTTATTGAGATATAATTGACATATAATATTGTGTAAGTTTAAGCTGTACAACATAACAATTTGATATATGTGTATATTGGGAAATAATTACCACAATAAGTCTAGTTAATACCTATCACCTTATGTAGTTAAAATTTTTTTCTTGTGATAAGAATTTTCAAGATCTACTCTCCTAGCAACTTTCAAATATACAATACAATATTATTAACTATAGTCACCCTGCTGTACATTATATCCTCAAGACTTATTTATGTTATAACTAGAAGTTTGTACCTTTTGACTACCTTCACCCATTTCTCTCCCCTCACCCCCCGACATCTGGCAACAACTAATCTGTTCTCTGTTTCTATGATTTTTTAAAATATTCTGCATATAAGTGAGATCATACAGTATTTGTCTTTCTCTGTCTGACTTATTTCACTTAGTGTAATGCCCTTAAATTTCATCCATGTTTTTGCAAATAGCAGGGTTTCTTTATTTGTGGCTGAATGATATTCCACTGTATACATATATCATATTTTCTGCACCCATTCATCTGTCGGTGGACACCTAGATTGTTTCCATGTCTTGGTGGTTGTAAATAATGCTGCAGTGAACATGGGGGTGCAGGTACCTGTTCAAGAGAGTTATTTCGTTTCCTTCAGATATATACCCAGAAGTGGGATTTCTGGATCATATGGTAGTTCAATTTTAATTTTTAAAGGAACCCTCGTATTATTTTCCATCGTGGTTACACCAGTGTATATTCCTACCAGCAGTGCACAAGCGTTCCCTTTTCTTCACATTCTCACAAACACTTGTTATCTCTTGTCTTTTTTGTGTCTGTGTGTGAGGAAGAGTAGCCCTGAGCTGACATCTGTTGCCAATCCTCCTCTTTTTGCTGAGGAAGACTGGCCCTGGGCTAACATCCGTGCCTCTACTTTATATGGGATGCCACCATGGCATGGCTTGACAAGTGGTGCCTCCGTCCACACCGGGGATCCGAACCTGCGAACCCCAGGCCACCAGAAGCGGAGCACACAAACGTAACCGCTACGCCACGGGGCCGGCCCCTCTCTTGTCTTGGATGATAGCCATTCTAAGAGGTGTGAGGTGATATCTCATTGTGGTTTTGATTTGTGTTTCCCTGATGATTAGTGATGTTGAACATCTTTTCATGTACCTGTTGGTTATTTGTATGTCTTCTTTGGAAAAAATATCTATTCAGGTCCTTTGCTCTCTGTTCAGGTCCTCTCTCTCTTGTCCATTTTTGATTGGACTATTTGTTTCTTTGCTATTGAGTTGTATGAGTTCTTTATATATTTTGGATATTAGCCCTGTATCAGATATATGGTTTGCAAATATTTTTTCCCCTTCCATAGGTTGTCTTTTCATTTTGTTGATGGTTTCTTTGTTGTGCAGAAACTTTTTTAGTTTGATGTCGTCCCACTTGTTTATTTTTTGTTGTTGTTGCTTGTGCTTTAGATATCACATTAAAAAAATTATTGCCAAGACCCATGTGAAGGAGCTTTTTCCCTATGTTTTCTTCTAGGACTTCTGTGGTTTCAAGTCTTACATTTAAGTCTTGAATCCATTTTGCGTCAATTTTTGTGAGTGGTGTAAAATAGGAATCTTTCATTTTTTTTAACATGTGAATATCCAATTTTCCCAGCACCATTTATTGAAGAGACTGTCTTTTCTTCATTGAGCATTCTTGGCTTCCTTGTCATATATTAATTGACCGTATATACATGGGTGTGAGGGCTATTCTTGAGGCCACCATGGTGGCTATCCCTTTGGTATCCTAGAATTAGTTTCTGGCCTCTATATTCAGAGAGACTTAGGGAAAAGGTTATTGTAAACACCGCAGACTTTGAGCAAGACATTCTCTCTGCCAATGTGGTATGAATCAGTTCCAGTGTGGTGTCTGAGGGGCTGAGCTCCGTGCCTGAAAAGGGAATCAGCCGCACCCATGCTTGGCTGGGGAAAGGTTTCTGGAAGGTTGGGATCTTTAGTACCCATCAGGCTGGTGAAGCACCTGGGCTGGGAAACGTGGATCTAAGGGCCCTTAGCCTTGTTCTTGGGATCCACGTCACTGCTGGTTCTACAGCAGTTTTGCCAAGGCTGGGGAAAAACAGCATTCTTGCACATTTCTTATGAGTATGTAACATGGCATTACCTCCTTGGAGAGGAATTAGGTCCTGTCTATTGAAATTAAAAATATGTACCTCTTCCTGGAAGGGAAACTGTTGGAGGAATTTATCCTACAGATACCACCCCATGAGTGTGAAATGACAGCAAGACAAGAATGTTCTTTAAAAGCAGCTTCCAGCCAAGTTGTTGCAAAGGTCACAGAATTATCCAGCAAGATGATAGTGCTGGTAAATTTTTTCAAGTGATAAATTATAACTTGTTTACCATCATTAAAAAGGTACAAGTGTTTAAGTTATATCTGAACACTATTTCTGTGGCTTTCTCTGTAAACTTGAGTAATTATTTTGGGCCCAAGACTATGTGTATGTAGTACTTGGTGGTGGAGAGCGCCCTCTGGTGGTCTAGTGGCTGTAATTCATGGCATCTGAATCTGTTTCCTGCAGCTGTCATACAAAGTACCACAAACTGGGTGGCTTAAAACAGTAGAAATTTATTCTCTCACAGTTCTGGAGGCCAGAAGTCTGATATCAAGGTGTTGACAGGGCCATGCTCCCTCTCAAGGCTCTATCAAAGAATCCTTCCTTGCCTCTTCCGGCTTCTGGTGGTTGCTGGCAATCCTTGGCGTTCCTTGGCTTATGGCTACATCAGTCCAGTCTCTGCCACCTTCTCTCCTGTGTCTCTGTGTCCTCTCTTCTTCCTATAAGGACACTCGTCATTGGGTATAGGGCCCTCCCTAGTCCAGTATGACCTCATATTAACTAATTACATCTGTAAGGATCCTATTTCCAAATCAGGTCACATTCTGCAGTTGTGGGTGGACACGAAGTGTGGGTGGACACTATTCAACCTCCTACAGGATCTTTCCCTAACTTTTCTATTGATTCATTTCAATTAGTCTAATAAATAACTTAGTCCTGATTTGTTTATCACGAATAAGGATGCTTGTCTGCACATATAACATTTAGTTTTCTTTTGGTACAAGTTGCACTTATATTCATACCTTTTTCCATCATCATAGAAATTAAATGTGATATCTTTACTGTTGTTTTCGTTATCTGGTATTAGTGTCTCTAAAGATAACTTAAGAGGATTGTTAACTTTCTCTTCCCTCCCTCTCTCCCTTCCTGGCTCTTTAAAAAATGAGAGCTAATTTTCACTGAGGTCTGGCTCAGAGCCAGGGGCTGCTGTCAGCCCTTCACACTGCAGCTCATTCCATTATATCACCAGGCTCACTGTATTGTAGAGCCAAGTTTGGGGGACCTCTTGTGAAAGCAGACTTTAAAGCATCATGGTAGCCACAGTGATTTTCTTTGATAGCTGTCTCATGCTTTCTGCTCCTCTCTATTTCAACTGGTGATGAGTACACCAAATTATCAGGGGTCGATAGCAGAGAATATTCTTTAGCAATCATTTTCCAGAGATGTTACATTCCTTGGGAAAGAATTATTGTGCCACTGTCAAAAGATATATGTATCCTCTGCTATGTAGCAACTCTTGTTCTTTGACCTTTCCCTTTTTTAAAAAACAGCTTTGAGGTATAATTCATGTACTGAACAATGCACCCATTTAAAGTGTCCAATTCAATGGCGTTTAGTGTGTGTACAGAATTGTGCAACCATCACAACAAATTTAGAACATTTTCATCGTCTCAAAAGGAAGCTCCATACCTATTAGTAGTTACACCCCTGCCCCCTGCCCTAGGCAACCACTGACCTAATTTCCATCTATAGTCTTGCCTTTTCTGGATATTTCATATGAATGGAATCATAAAATGTGTGGTCTTTTGTGACTGACTACTTGCACTTAACATAATGTTTCAAGGTTCATTCGTGTTGTAGTATCTTATTGGCTTTTGAAGTTCACATTTAGCAAATCTAGACAGAATTTTATAATGAATATAAAATTATTAATATATATAATTGTACATTCTAATATATATTTATATAATATAATATATAATTATTAATATATAATACATATAATAATTTATAATTTAGTTCATAGAAATATTTCTTTCTAAAAGTATTAATTGAACATAATAAAGTTGATGTAATAAAGGCATTATAGACTTTACAGCTTTAGAAAAATAATTTTTCAAAATTATACATAAATATAAATATTGTGTCAATTTTTCAGAATTTAATTAAGTAAAACATATTTCAATATTCTATTTTGCTCATCTATGCTTAATATTTTTTATTGGTGTCACAATAACATTGTGAAATTTCAGTTGTACATTCTTATTTGTCAGTCACCATATATATGTGCCCCTATCCCTTATGACTGCCCCCCAACCTCCTTCCCTTCTGGTAACCATTAATCTGTTCTCTTTGTCCATGTATTTGTTTATCTTCCACATATGAGTGAAATCTCTGACTGGCTTATCTCGCTTAACATAATATCCTCAAGTTCCATCCATGTTGTTGCGAATGGGACAATTTTGTCTTTTTTTATGGCTGAGTAGTATTCCATTCTCTATATATACCACACCTTCTTTATCCATTCATCAGTTGTTGGACACTTGGGTTGCTTCCACATCTTGGCTGTTGTGAATAATGCTGCAGTAAACATAGGGGTGCATAAGTCTCTTTTAATTGTTGATTTCAAGTTCTTTGGATAAATACCAGTAGTGGTATAGCTGGATCATATGGTATTTCAATTTTTAGTTTTTTGAGAAATCTCCATACTGTTTTCCATAGTGGCTATACCAGTTAACATTCCTACCAACAGTGTACGAGGGTTCCTTTTTCTCCACATCCTCTGCAACATTTGTTGTTTTTTGTCCTGGCAATTATAGCCATTCTAATAGGTGTAAGGTGATATCTCATTGTAGTTTTGATTTACATTTCCCTGATGATTAGTGATGAACATCTTTTCATGTGCCTTTTGGCCATCCGTATATCTTCTTTGGAAAAATGTCTGTTCATATCCTCTGCCCAACTTTTGATTGGGTTGTTTGTTATTTTTGTTGCTGAGTTGTATGAGTTCCTTATATATTTTGGAGGTGAACCCTTTGTAGGATATATGATTTGCAAATATTTTCTCCCAGTTGGTGGGTCGTCTTTTCGTTTTGTTCCTGGTTTCCTTTGCCTTGTAGAAGCTCTTTAGTCTGATGAAGGCCCACTTGTTTATTTTTTCTTTTGCTTCCCTTGCCCGACTAGATATGACATTCGAAAAGATCCTTCTAAGACTGATGTCAAAGAATGTACTGCCTATGTTTTCTGCTAGGAGTTTTATGGTTCCACATCTTACCTTAAAGTCTTTAATCCATTTTGAGTTAATTTTTGTGTATGGTGAAAGATAATGGTGTACCTTCATTCTGCATGTGGCTGTCCAGTTTTCCCAACACCATTTATTGAAGAGACTTTCCTTTCTCCATTGTATGTTCTTAGCTCCTTTGTCAAAGATTAGCTGTCCGTATATGTGTGGTTTTATTTCTGGGTTTTCAATTCTGTTCCCTTGATCTGTGCGTCTGTTTTTGTACCAGTACCATGCTGTATTAATTACTATAGCTTTGTAGTATGTTTTGAAGTCAGGAATTGTGATGCCTCCAGCTTTGTTCTTTTTTCTCACAATTGCTTTAGCTATTTGAGGTCTTATGTTGCCCCATATGAATTTTAGTGTTCTTTGTTCTATTTCCATGAAGAATGTCATTGGGAGTCTGATTGGGATTGCACTGAATCTCTAGATTGCTTCAGGTAGTATGGACATTTTAACTATGTTTATTCTTCTAGTCCATGTGCATGGAATATCTTTCCATTTCTTTATGTCATCATTGATTCCTTTCAATAATGTCTTATAGTTTTCATTGTCTTTCACCTCTTCAGTTAAATTTATTCCTAGATATTTTATTCCTTTTGTTGCTATTGTAAATCTGATTGTTTTCTTGAGTTCTCTTGAGAGTATAGAAATGCAACTGATTTTTGTAAGTTGATTTTATACACTGCAACTTTGCTGTAGTTGTTGTTTATTTCCAGTAGCTTCCCAATGGAATTGGAAGATTGGCCCTGAGCTAACACATGTTGCCAATCCTTCTCTTTTTTTGCTGAGGAAGATAGGCTCTGGGCTAACATCCATGTCCATCTTCCTCTGTTTTATATGTGGGATGCCTGCCACAGCTTGGCTTGATAAGTGGTGTATAGGTCCATGCCCAGGATCCAAACCTGCAAAGCCTGGGCTGCTGAAGTGGAATGAGTGAACTTAACCACTACACCACTGGGCCGGCCCTGAGAAAGTTTTTTTACATTGATGTAATTAGGAGTTCTGTTGGCTTCTTTTATGTGTCATTCCAGTTCCTTCTCCAGGTTTGGGAAGTTCTCAACTATTATTTCTTTGAACAAGCTCTCTGCTCCTTTTCCCCTCTCTTCTTCCTCTGGAACACCTATAATTCTTATGTTGCATTTCCTAATTGAGTCAGATATTTCTTGGAGAATTTCTTCATTTCTTTTTAGTCTAAGTTCTCTCTCCTCCTCCATCTGAAGAATTGCTGTATTCCTATCCTCTAGATTGCTAATTCTGTCCTCCATATTGTCAGTTCTGTTGTTTAAGGACTCCAGGTTTTTCTTTATCTCATCCATTGTGTTTTTCATCTCCAGCAATTCTGATTGCTTTTTCTTTATAGTTTCGATCTCTTTTGTGAAGAATTCCCTCTGTTCCATAGTTTGGTTCCTGATTTCATTGAACTGTATTTCAGAATTCTCTTGTGACTCATTGAGTTTTCTTATGATGGCTGTTTTGAATTCTCTGTCATTTAGATTGTAGATTTCTGTGCCTTGAGGATTGATTTCTGGGTGTTTGTCTTTTTCCTTCTGGTCTGGAGTATGAATATATTTCTTTACACCATTTGATGGAGTGGATTTGTGTTGGTGCATAGTGATAGCTTCTGGATGCAGTTTCCACCTGCCACCTCTTCTGGGGGCAGGAGCTGTGTAATCTGAGCCTGCTGTCATGATCCCTGTCAGCTGTGCCTGTCTGAGCCTGGGCCACTCCTTGGGATTGCAGTGGCTCTGTGGTCTCCTGAATGGGAAAGTAGTCATGCAGGGGGTCAGGGCTGCTGCTGTCTGCTCCCACAGTCCCATGGAGTTGTGCTCCCCTCTTTGGGGGTGCAGTGGTATTATGGGCATTCACAGCAGCTGGGAGCTTATTTGGTTCACTTGGACTCAGAGCTCAGCCACTGTCTGCTCCTAAGTTGCATCAGCCATTGTGCTTGGTGGGCAGGATCTCCCCTCTGGGACCAAGCCAGAGCCACTCCTAGGGCTGTGGTGGGACTGTGGACTCTCCCAATGGATGAGAGAGTGATCACATGGGCGCTCAGGGCTACTGCCGCCTGCTCCCACAGTCCTGTGGAGTTGTTCTCCCCACTTTGGGGCTGCAGTGGTACTATGGGCATTCATGGCAGCTGGGAGCTTGTTTGCTTGGCTGCAGATCAGCCGCCCTCTGCTCCTAGGTTATTGCTCCTAGGTTATGCCATCCTTTGTGCTTGGTGGGCAGGGCCTCTCCACTGGATCTGAGCCACTCCCTGTGGACCACACAGTCCTGAGGACTCTCCCACTGGATGGGGAAGTGACCACATGGGGGTTCAGGCCTGCCATCACCTGTTTCCACAGTTGCACTGAGGCACACTCCCACCCTTGGGGCTGCAGTGGTGCTATGAGCACTCCAGCCAGGAAAGCAGTCGCACGTGTGTACTGGGCTGCCTGGGGTCCAGAGGGTGCTCATGTATCTCCACCACCTCCTTGGGGGGTAGTTCATCCACCTTCAGATGTATAGCTGTGAGGGTCTCTCAGGTGTCCTGACGTGCTGTGAGGGTATCCTCCACTGATCAATGAATGTCCTTTTAGTTGTAGTTC
Source organism: Tapirus indicus (assembly GCA_031878705.1). Taxonomy (NCBI): domain Eukaryota; kingdom Metazoa; phylum Chordata; class Mammalia; order Perissodactyla; family Tapiridae; genus Tapirus; species Tapirus indicus. Next base: position 32,557,394 of record CM062936.1, on the reverse strand, counting down.
AAAGGGAGAGAGATAAAGGGAACAGCTCACTCCACCATGTTGCTGACATCACACTATGCTTAATTTAAAAAAATTAATTTGCTTTAAAGTTTTCTTGAGGTGAAATATATATATATATATATATATATATATATATATATATATATATTTTTTTTTTTTTTGGTGAGGCAGATTGGCCCTGAACTAACATCCATTGCCAACCTTCCTCTTTGTGCCTGAGGAAGATTGTCCCTAAGCTAACATCTGTGTCAACCTTCCTCTATTTCATATGTGGGATGCTGCCACAGCATGGCTTTAATGAATGGTGTGTAGGTTCACACCTGGGATCCAAACCTGTGAGCCCCGGGCAGCTGAAGTGGAGCATGTGAACTTAACTACTACATCACCAGGCCACCTCCCTAAAATATATTTTTTTTAAATGCCAAATTTCTGAAGCTGTAAAAGTCTTCAATCCCTTAAGTTCTTTATATCTAAATAGAAGTTTACACATATAATTCCCCACCACTAATTTTAATTAAAATTTTAAAGGTAAAGCTATGTATTAGTAACTTATGGCTGTATAACAAATTACTCCAAAACTTAGTGGTTTAAAACAGGAAACATTTATTTTCCCACAGTTTCTGTAGATCAGAAATTTGGGAGTGCCTCAGCTGGGTGGTTCTGGATCGAGGTCTCTCATGAGGTTTCAGTCAAGATGTCAGTTGGGGCTGCAGTCATCTGAAGGTTTGACTGGGGCTGGAGGATCCCTTCCAAGATGGTTGACTCATATGGCTCTTGGTTGGAGGTCTCAATTCTTAGCCAAGTGTACCTTTCCATAGGCTTCTTGGGTATAATCAAGATGTAGCAGCTGGCTTCTTCTAGAGCAAGTGATCCAGGAGATAGGGAAAAAGACTAAAGCCAAAGTGTCTTTTCTGATCTAGTTTAGTAAGTTATATACCATTACTTTGCCATGTCTATGGGTCATGCAAACCAAATCTGATACGATGTGGAAAAAACCACAAGGGTATGAATAATAGCAGGCAGGGATCATGTGACATGCTTAACTGGCTTGTACAAGCTGGAAAGTCATCTGACTCTCAGACCAACACAGTTAATCCAAAAATAATTTGAAGTTGCTTATTAGGCAGTAAAGATTAGGTCAACTCTGTTTTTTTTTAAACTGGGATTTGAACACCTGAACTTAAAGAATATTGCATGGACCATGTGAAAATGTATTTTATATATGTGTGTACATATATATAAATGTATATTGAAAAAGTTTGTGCATTTAAAGCAAAAATTCAACTTTCAAAGAAGAGTTTAGAGATTGTGTACTAGTAATCACTAGTCAGTCTTATAAATTGAATCCTAAAGAAGAATTACAGTTAGTAGAGTAATATTTGCATATGCTTAAGGAAAGTCTTCATCGTTTTTGAAATAAAACTGTGCTGACCAATATGGTACCCACCAAGCACATGTGGTCATCAAACACTTGAAGTATAACTAGTATAAATTGAGATGTGCCATGAATGTTAAAATTTCAAAGACTTAGTACAAAAAAATGTAAATTATCTCATTAATACTTTTCATATCCATTATGTGTTGCAGTGATGATATTTGGGTTGTGTTGGGTTAAATAAAATATGTTAAAACTAATTTCACTAGTTTCTTTTTAATTTAATGTAACTACTACAAAACTTCAAGTTACATGTGCTTGCATTTGTGGCTCACATTCTACTTCTTTTGGAGAGTGCTGATTTGAAATGGAAAAGTTTGATTGGATTTAAAATCCATTCGCAATACCACAGGAAAACATTAATCTGTGAATAAAAACAAAAGCTACTAGATTTAAAGGATAGATTGTTCCCTTGAACTATGAGTTAAGGAGATTGGATTATCTGAAATCTGGTTAATGGCAAGAACAGACAATTTTGGGAAAATGTCTCCTGTTTGTTACTACCTATTTGTGAAAATGAAGTTTCTCATCAATGGTAACTCTAAAAAAATTTGAAGAGATCATCTTTAAAAAAAAATCTATGTTTATAAGAATATTTAATAACTTGGGAAAATGCTGAAACTTTAACATTAAATTTAAAAAGTTATATGCAGTGTCATGCTATTTGAAAGAGAATTATATATGTAATTTATGAAATAGGCCCAAATATTAATCAGTTATCCCTGGCTGATTTTAAAAAGTCATTTTGATCAGGTATTGCATATACAGTTGGTCCTCATTATCCATGGATTCCTATTTGTGAATTTGCCTCCTTGATAAATTTATTTGTAACCCCCAGATCAACACCCACAGTGCTTCCCCAGTCATTTGCACAGAGTGGCAAAAATTTGAGTCATCCCAAGATGTGCAGGTTCCCAGCTGAGGTCAGAAAAGTGACACTCTGCCTTGTTCCTTCTTTCATACTGTAAACAAGTGTCCTTTTCGTGGTTTATTTAGTGCCATGTTCTTTGCATTTTTGTGCCTTTTGTTGGTGATTTTGCAGGTTGAAATGGCCCAAGCATAGTGTTGAAGTGCTGTCTAGTGTCCCCAAGTGCAAGAAGGCTGTGATGTGCCTTATGGAGAAAACACATGTGTTAGATGAGCTTCCTTCAGGCATGAGTTTGTAGGGGAGAAAAATAATTTTCCCTCTACCCTTCTGAGTTCTTAGCTGTGACTCCTGTAATAAAAGACAGACGAGGGCCAGCCCTGGTGGCCTAGTGGTTAAGTTCAGTACGCCGCACTTCGGTGGCCTGGTTTAGTTCCCAGGTGCATACCTACACCGCTAGTCTGTTAGTGGCCATGCTGTGATGGCAGCTCACGTAAAAAAAAAAGTGGAAAGTTGGCAATGGATGTTAGCTCAGGGTGAATCATCCTCAGCAAAAAAAGATAAACAAGAGAAAAACAAGCAAGTTTATTAACATGTCTACCTCATGTATACATGGGAGATACTCAGGGAAAAAAATGAGGAAATCCCAAGGTAGCTTAGAATTCAGGATTAAATACCATCTTAATAGGGGAAGGGGAGGGCAGATGTTGGTTTCTCAGGGGAGAGGAAATAATTTTCAGGAAAGATGAGGGGCCCTGAGAAGACTAGATGGGAGCAATGATAGCTTCTGACAAAGTTTGCTGGGGGTGGTGCCAACTTCTAGTCTCCTCCCCTGGGATGAGAGTTGATCATCCCTGCTGATGACCCTCCTGGGAGGGGACTGATGACAATTGGGTTCCTTTAGGAGGATCTGTCGTTAGGCAGATGAGGGAGTTCGGAGAAGGCTCTCCCTGCATTTGCTGTTTTCCCAGAGCCTGCCGCTCAAAATAATCGATGTACCAAAGTGGCATATTTTGGGGTGGCATGTCCTCATCTCCTGCAGGCATATTTTGGGGGGGCATATTCTGTTACCTTCAAGTTTTTGTGCTGCTGGCACTAAATGAGTAGAATATTAATGAATCAACAACACAATACATCCACGAAAAGGAAGAGGAAATTCGCCAATCTGTACATGTGGCTGCTCTGGGAAATGCTAAAGTAACACCTATGGAGTGTGATGAAGCTAAAGAAAAGAATGGAAAAGTGGCCAAATTTGTGGATTCAAGAGACGATGACTGATTAAAAAAAAAAAGCATCATTGTGAGGCCGAAGGCCAAAGAAATTTACAGTTGTGTTATCCAGGATCAGGAAAATTGTGAAAACCTTCTCGGCCAATGCTGGCTGGCTCAAAAGGTGACACTGTGTGAAAAATGTGGTAGACACATTCTGCAGATTGGGAGACTGGAAGAGTTAAAAAAACCCTGCTGAGTGTAGTCAGGAAAAGGGTTATACGGAAGAGCAGGTTGTCAATGTTAATGAGACTGGTTTGTCTTACACGGATGTTAGCAAATGACATCTCAGGTGAAAATGTTGTGATCAGAGGCTGGCAGGAACCTAACCCCAAGAAGCAATAATTTAGCATTCACTAATTCAGTGTTTGCAGTGACTTTATAGAACATAACTACCATGAATAATGAGAATCAACTCTATTGCAAGCATACAGCCTGATATTAAAAATATTTTTATAAAGCCTGATATTAAAAATAAAAAGCTAGTGGGGTTGGCCCGGTGGTGTAGTGGTTGGGTTCACATGCTCTGCTTTGGCTGCCCGGGGTTCGCAGGTTTGGATCCTGGGAGTGGACCCGTACACCGCTCATCAGGCCACGCTGTGGTGGCATTCCATGTATAAAGTAGAGGAAGATGGGCACAGATGTTAGCTCATGGCCAATCTTCCTCACCAAAAATAAAAAAGCTAGTGGAAAATCAAGTTTCTCCTTCAAAAATTGAAAAGACTTTAGAAATTGTACACAAATTTAATATTTAATATCTTTCCTAGAACTTTATATTTTATTCTTATAATTATATAATATAAAGAAGATATAGTAACCTTTTTTTTAATAAAAACTCAATGTAAATGGCCTCAGTGCCTCCAATTCATGTCACTGTGCTATACAATCACTAGCATATCTGTGTGTGCTATCAGATGAGGAAAACTGGAAAGTACTACATTAAAGACTTATTATTTTTTTTGGTGAGGAAGATTGGCCCTGAGCTAACATCTGTTGCCAATCTTGCTCTATTTTGTATGTGGGATGCTGCCACAGCATGGCTTGATGAGCGGTGCATAGGTCTGTGCCTGGGATCTGAGCCCATGAACCCTGGGCCGCCAAAGCAGAGTGCATGAACTTAACCACTGCACCACTGGGCTGCCCCCATTACAGACTTATTTATAACTTGTTTATAGGAGACTCAAACAGCCTAATGATATCCTTAATGGAATGGTTAAATACCCATATGATGGGATGCTATGCAGCCGTTAAAAAGAATGAGGCAGCTCTAAATGTAGGGAAAGGGAAGAGCCTTCAAAATATATTAAATCAGAAAGGCATAGTACCATCTAGTGTGTATATTAGTCTTCTATTGCTGCTGCAGCAAATTATTACAAACTAGTGGCTTAATACAACACAAATTTACCATCTTACAGTTCTGTAGGTAGGAAGTCCAATGCAGGGCTAAAATCAAAGGGTCAGCCAGGCTGCATTCCTTTCTGGAGGTTCTAGGGGAGAATCCTTTTTTTTCCTTTCTAGCTTCTAGAGGCTGCCTGCTTTCCTTGCCTTCTTATATTTTCAAAGCCAGCGACGTTGCATCTCTGACCATCCTTTCATAATCACTTCTCCTTCTGACTACAACCTGGAAAGGTTCTTAGCTTTAAGGATTAGTGTGATGACATTAGACCCACCTGGATAATCCAGGATAATCTCCCCATCTCAAAATCCTTAACCTTAACATCTGCAAAATCCCTTTTGTCACGTAAGGTAACGTAGTCACAGGTTCCGGGGATTAGGATGAGGACCACTTGGGGAGGAGGCATTATTCTGCCTACCATAGTATGCTACCATTTTGTATAAAAAATATTTATTTAAACAGATATCTCTGGAAGGAAGCATAAGAAACTGGTAACAGCACTTGCTTCTGAGGAGGGTAGCTGGAGGACAGGGAGGCTGATTTTCACTGTATATTTCCTTCATTTTGATTTTTAATCAGTGTGCATATATTTATTTAAAATAAGTGAAGAAAAAATTGAAAGCTCTTAAGCTGCGTGGTTCATCGGTGTGTTGTCTTCTGTATCTTAAACACTAGGCAATTAAAAAATATTCAACTGCTTCTGACCACCAAGATGGTCACTAGATGGCGCCATTTCTCTCTTTCTGGTATGTCCTGGTCACGTGGCTCTCACCTTGCCTGTGTTCTCATCTTGAATCCCACAGGGGTGAGTGATGACGGACTTCAGCGCACAGACCAGTTGCATTCAGTTTCACTGATTTCTTAACAGTTCTGTTATGTTTGGAGCCTGTTTCCTCCACTGAAAAATGGGCGTTATGATAGTACCAGCTCATGGAAGTATTATGACTAAATAAGAACCCATGTAAACATCTCTAAAGAGGCACACCTAGTAAGCATTGGACAGATGTTATTAACTCTCACCCTCCTGGTTTGTGAGTTTCCCCACCACCTCTCCTAAGTGTGTCCCAGTTGGGATGACTCAAACATTTGTTTCAGGTAAGAAAGACCTGTTGTGTTGTTAATGCTGCCGAGTTCATTCTGACTCCTACTGACCTTTGCAAGTGGGTCCAGGTCCATCTTCCTAGTCTGTCTTAGTCTGGAAGCTCTGCTGAAACCTGTCCACCAGGGGTGACCCTGCTGGTACCAGTGGCATAGCTTTCAGCACTGGAGAAACACACAGCCACCAGAGTGTGACAGCTGACAGACGGGTGGTGTGGTCTCCTGACTGGGAAATGAACCCGGGCCATGGTGATGGGAGCACCAGATCTTAACCACTAGTTCACCAGGGGTGGCTGAAGAAAGAACCAAACCTTGTGTATTTAGCTTTATGGACAATACTTAATTTTAGGTCTACACTCTGATTTCCCTAAATGGGGCCAATTCCACAAAACCAAGTTGCACACCAAATAAAGTGAAGGGGTACCCAAAATCTCTGGCTGTTGTGAACAGATCTCAAAACGAATGCTCCAAGGATTATGATACAACTAGCAGTGATTAGTAAACTCATTTTTGATGAAACCCAAGCTAGCATCACATTAAGCACCACATTCTCAAATGTGGCTTCCTATTTGTCAATCAGAAAATAGTTTTCAAAAAGCTAAAAAGCTCGGGCATCAGCACCTAAAGTTGAAGACAGCAGCAGGGTAAAGCACATTGTAGGTGCTTAAAAAAGTGCTACCCGCCCCTGTTCTATAGGACTTTTGTGAGTCTGGGGCCTTGGTTCTCATTGATCCTTATTCGAGGACATTCTGTCACCTCTCTGATCATCCAGCTTACTTGGCACAGATTCCAGCTAAAGATATAATTTCCTCCCTGGGAAAGGTTTTTATCATCTCTTCTTTCTCAGGTACATCACCACTTTCTCCTTGCATACTCATGGTAAAATGTCTGGGGATGGTGTTAGTGGGAGTTGTGTGTATTTTAATTTGTGAAAGATAACTCTTGTTAAAGCACAACCACAATGCCATTACCTAACCTTATAAAAAGAACAATTGCAAATCAAATGTCCAACCAGTATTTAAAGTTCCACAATTGTCTCATTTAAAAAATATTTCAGTTGACTTGAGATCCAAATAAGCTGCATACACCACAATTACTTACATCTCTTTTAATCTATATGTTCCCAGCCGCTATTTTTGTTTTCTTGGGAGAAGTTCATTTTTTGAAGACACCAGGTGGTTGGTCCTGAGGAGCAAGTTTGAAGTTTTAAGATGCATGCAACCAGAGATTTTTAACATTTGACCCAAATAAATAATGCCTGTGTAAGATTTTTATAATCAGTAAAAAGGTTTTGGAGGGAAATGTAAAAGTAAACCATAAAGGAAAAAAATAAAAATAAAAATTGGAGGAAAATGTAAAAATTAAAACATAAAGGAAATAAAATTTTCTCAAAAACATGATTTCTAATATTGGTGTAATACTTCACTGTGTGACATGCTGTAATTTAATCGTTCTTATCTTTTTGGACATGTAGGTTGTGTCTAGTTTTTGACTCTGGTGACTCACATTTAAGAGACCATTGTGTCTATACAGCACTGTGCTCATCTGATTACTTCTCTAGGAGGATGAATTCCTAGAAGTAGAATTAATGGTCATAGGATATGTATATGTGTATACAGTAAAATCTAAGGTTGCTGAAACCTGTTGACAAAATTCTCCAGAAAGATTTATATTCTTAATCAGGAATGTAAGAGAATACCACTTTACCACAACCTTGCCGATACTAGGTATTATTTAAATTAAAAAAATTTCCCAATTTGATGCATGTCCCATTTTTGTTTTAGTTTAGTTTTAAAAAATTAATAATGAAGTTAGGACCCTCTCTCTCCATATTATTAGTAGTCTATATTTCTTCTATTGTGAATCATCTGTTTAAGACACTTGCCCATTTTCTATTAAGATAGTTGTATTGGCCAGGGGTTCTGGTTGTCTCTTGGTGTGTACCAAATTGCCCCCCAAAATATCCTGGCTTGAAGTGACAACTATTTAAAAAAATTTTTAAAATTTTGTTCATTTTTAAATTAAATTAAAAATTTTTATTGAGGTAACATTGGTTTATAACATTACATAAATTTCAGATGTACATCATTATATTTTGATTTCTGTATAGTTTACATCATGTTCACTACCCAAAGACTACCGTCCATTACCGTACACATGTGCCCAGTCACCTGTCTCCCTCCCCCCTCTCCCCTTCCCCTCTGGAAACCACCAATCTAATCTCTCTATCTATGTGTTTGTTTGTTTGTTGTTGTTTTTATCTTCTACTTATGAGTGAGATCATACAGTATTTGACTTTCTCCTTCTGACTTATTTCACTTAGCATAATACCCTCAAGGTCCATCCATGTTGTCACAAATGGCAAGATTTCATCTTTTTTATGGCTGAGTAGTATTCCATTGTGTATATATACCACATCTTCTTTATCTATTCAGAAATGACAACTATTTTATTCTTATAGTTATGTGGGAATTTCTTTTGCTTCATGTGGTATTGGTGGAATTACTTGATGATATTTATCTGGTGGCTGAGTTGATCTGGAGGGCCCCAGATGACTTCAATCACATGTCTGGTGCCTTGGTGGGGAAGGCTGGAAGGCTGGGCTCAACTGGGTCACTTTTCCATCTTGGGGCAATCCCAGGGTACCTCCTCATGGAGAGAGCCTCTTCTCTCCTTTCCACTGGGTAATGCTTGCAAGAGACCAAGGAGGAAACTTTAGATATGGAACTGGCTTTCTGTCACTTCCGCCATATTATATTGGTCAAAGCAGTCCTGGCCAACCTGGATTCAAAGGGAGAAGAAGCAGATGCCACCTCTCTATGGGAAGAGTGTTGAAGAGTTGTCATGGCACAGAACAAAATCCACTCAAACTAGTTTAATCAGAAAGATTTAATGCAGAGCATTAAATAGTTTAGACTCATTGGGAGGACTGAATAGACTGAGCTTTCATGAGCAACTGTCAAAGCCACTGCATGGAATTGGGTCACAAGGGAGTTGCTGCCTCTTTTGTGATTAGGAAGCCACTGGTCAACTTGAGAAAATATTGCTACAGCTGCCAGCTCCAGTCTGAGGCACAACAATCAGGAAGTGCTTCTATTACTACCAGCTCTAGAATCATGTGGGCCCTGATTGATTGTTCAGGTACCGCAATTTATCATTCTTTGGTAAAACGGTATATAAACCTCTGGGTCTAGCTGCTTCTTGGGGTCTTCACTTTCCTCTGAAAGTCCCCATATTCATGCATAATAATAAACCTTTTCTTCTGTTAACCTGTCTTTTGTCAGAATCCCAGCTACTGAATCTAAAGGGATAGAGGAAATTGTTTTTCATCCCCTACAATGATGTGCTTTGGTGAATGGAATATTGGTAGATGTGATACAAGCAGAGTTTTGAAAAGCATGTGTGCACTGGGGCTTGCTATTTTTGTACCTCTGCTGATGCTGTGATCAGGACATGCCTGGGCTATCCTGTTGTCTATGAAACAGGATACAAAGGCATGGAGTAGAGCCAAACCCAGCTAAGCTCAGCCATGATCAGCCACTCCAACCAGCTACAGACCTATGAGTGAATCCAGCTCAGATCACCCAGCTGCAGACTCATGAGAGATCATAAATGGTTGCTGGCTTAAGCCACTAAGTTTTAAGGTGGTTTGTTACATAACAATAGCTGACTTACAAAGTGACTTTTACCTCTCTGGCCTCTATAATTACAGAAAGGCATGCAGAGCCAGGTTGTAATGCATTCTAAAAGCTAGTTGACCGTGTCCACTAGTCCCCCTTTCCCTAGTGATTTGTGAAAGCTCTTTATATTATTAAAGATATTAACTCTTATTCATGAGGCTATAAATGTTTCCCCCAGTGTTTTGTTTGTATCTCCTTTTGTTCAGGCAGCTTCCTTGGTGTGTAGAAATCACCACCATTTATGTGCACCAAATCAATCTTTTGCTTTGTAGTTTCTTGTTCATGCTTTCCACTTTTGCAGTTCTGCTATGCAAATGTCCTCTTGCCACCTGCGAATGTTCTTTCCAAAAATTTGCCTAAATCTTTTAGGAACTCCATCTCCAAAGTATCTTTTTTAAAGCTAGGGTCTTGAATTCTTCAAAGTCTCTACAACAGGCAGGCTTGAAGGCAACTCTGTGAATCAAGGTTCTAGGCAGTTTCTAGTGAGTGGGCAGTATGGGGCAGTACAACACTCACTCGTATCTGTAGGAAAATGAGGTCATATTTTAAAAATTTTACCCTCTTTTCTTGAATTAAGACCCATTCAAGGACTAGTCTAATAACTATTGGCTCTACTGTTTTATCTTACTTAGGTAAATTTTATAAAGATATTCCTCTAGACAAATTGGTGAATTAGTGCAAAGTTCTGTGATTAATGGTTAACGGTTAGCTATGTTGTTACGGAAACTTGAAAACAGAGTCTATTCCTTTTACTGTTGTGTAAGGAAGCCCATCCCCCTATCGTCCTGGCTTCAGTAATTATTAACACACTGACAATCTTGTTTCATAAACTCTTTCCACCTCTTCCCCCTTCATTCCACAGGTTTGTTTTAAAATCAGATATCTTATTTTCTCCATAAACATCCAACATTTACCTCTAAAAGATAAGGACTGTTCTTAAAAATACAATGATCACATCCAAAGTTAATAATTTCTCTATATTGATTATTCAGTCAGTGTGTTACCACACAAAATTGGGGTTCTCTTGTCTGACGTGCATAAAGAGCCAATTATTATGGCATCTGCTTTTGAGAAAAGAAAAAACTTTATTGCGAGATAGATCTGCAAGGAGGCAAGAGGCAACCCTCTCAAATCTGTCTCTCTGATCCAGAGCTTGGGGAAAAATTTATGGGATGAAGGGCAGGGAAGTCTGAAGTGTGGAGATAGATGACTGGAGGTAAGGAGAAATGAGGTAATTGATGATCTGTGCAAGGGTAGTCAAGCTTCATGGCTCTTCATGGGACACATTCACAGTGGTGGTGTTAGTATGATCTGAAGGTGGAATTTTCAGCCCCTCGATGTTAAAAGGGTTATTTATTGGGAATTCGTGCAGGCCCAGTTGATGGGTTGATGGTCTCAACTGGCCTGAACTGGACAAGGGGTCATTTCTCAATTCCTGAAAAGCCACTCCTAATTACTCTGTGTATAAGATAGGGCCAGTTGAACTGGTCCTAGAGGGCCTGTGGTTGTGAATCACACCTTTTGGTTGTTCATTCCTCAATCTTGAGGGAAATGGGTGACAACTGCTCCCTGCTGGTACGGAGTGTAGGTTGTTCCATCTCATTGAACCAGTCTCTTAGTAAGGTGATGATGCAGGTGGGCTTCTAAAGTTAGGTCTGTATTGTGTAAGCAAGTAACCAGGTATTTTACAAGAAGCACTTCTAGGGAAATGAAAAGAAAAACAGGGTTAATGGTTGGAGTAAATTATAAACCAGTTTCTGAGCCCAGGGGGCAGACAGTCAAAAAGATTTTTAGATATCAGAGTTGAAGCATCTTTTGCAGTTTGAAATGTCTCTGATGATGTTGTCAGATGCTCAGGTATTTTTCTGAGTGGCTTACACAGTAACAGGCATGAATCTTTCTTAAGTTTATATCAAGTTGTCCAGCTTCAGTTTGCAGGTTTCAGTTTTGCAATCAGTTTCAGGTTTGCAGCTTCAGTTGTTTCCACTTCAGGAAAAAGGGTGGTTTCAGTTCTCAATGATTCCAAATGAAGGTGATGGAAAAAAATTGAAAATGTTAGTTTGGAGATTTGTAGCCAGATGTTTGAAGGGACTAGGAGAATTCAGGATCCAGTTCAGTTTACAGATAGAAAACAAAAACCTCAAAGACAATTAACAGAACTAGAATCTAATCTCCATAGAAGTGTACTATAGTTTCTATTGAAACAATTTTTTTCTCTCTAAAATCACCCTCATTTTTACCAAAGATTTCCAAATTAAGACTCATTTGTTTGTAAATTGTCTAGTCTCAATAAACTTGGCCCAATTATTTACATAAATACAGTAAGAATAGTAATTGATCATGTAGGCTCTTTTAAATCTGCTGGAAATTTTCATAAGGAATCTCAGATTGAAATTTAAAGGCCTCTCAAGGCCAGAAAAGCCAAGCCAAGGACACGTCCTCAGACTACACCAGCAGTACCGACAGATTTGGGTAGATTCCTCTCTTCTTGAGGTTCCCCCAAATATCTTGAGATTCTTGCACCTTACAGGGAGTGATATTCATTACTCACCTGGTAAGGTTGCTGGGAACCCTGTAAGCAAGGTACCAGGCGAATTTACAAGTGGCTTTATTTCATAAAGCCAAACATTTCCCCTTAAAGCTATTTGGTCATATCTGAGTCTATGTACATCTTTCTCAAATATGATGTTTCAGTCAAAGCCTTGGTAATATAACCAATGTTTCTGATTGTATCTTGTTTTAAGGAGAACAGATTGTTATTGAACTTATGCAAATAACTATATTGTCATGAAACTAAAAATACTTGTCAAGAGTTTCCAAATTCTAGAGGGATCAGGCAGGGAGAAAAAGATAAATGTTTCAATTCTGCTTACAAAGGTATAATTTACCAAATTGCTATAAGTCATAGTTAGCTTAAGAGAAAAGGTTTTCCTAAGTATGGAAAAATAAAACATTAAAAAATCAGCAATATTTTAAATGAAAAGTCATAAAAATTATAATCATCCCTATCAGCTCATTCAGTCCCATGTAATCAACTCTTGATCTTGATCCTCTGTATTCTAGAACAAGTGTCAGAATCCTTTTCATGAATCTCTCTGATGATGACACATATTTGCAAAAACATCAAAATAAAACAGTAACTGTCTGTGAATGATAAAAGACTTAAAAATGGAAATTGACAAAGAAACTTGGTTATTTCTGTGACATATAACATTTTAAGATAATAACTAGAATTATGACTGATAACCAGGATAGATTAGAATTTTAAGAGTGTTATATAACTTTAAAGACATATTAATAACATTTCACCCATGCAATATAACCTTAAGCAGGTTTATCATCATTTATTTGACAATGCTTCCCATGCAATTTAACATACCATACCAAATAAGCCTAATTAGCTTAATATCTTCCTGTTGGAAATTATCAGTTACTTTTGAGTCAAAAGCAAGACTTTATTTAGAATTTGACTTTTTGGGGAGGTTTGTCAAAAATACCAAAAGGTTTTAAAACACTTGGTCAAATAGGATCATAGTTCACTGTGAAACAATGCTTAGTTATCCATTTAACCAAAGTGACAGCAGAAGATGTTAAAGGCAAACATACAGAGTTAAATAGCTTAAAAAACCCTTATTTCTCTTAAGAGAGATATTCCACTCTTTTAGAATGTAGAAAATTATTTTCACAAAATGTAAGATTTCTGTCTTTTAGATAGATTTACTCAAAGGTAAGGAAAACCTTTTATAATCTCTTTATCAAGAGCAGACTAAACGTCCAGGAAAATTAACCTTTTAAGAGAAAAAAAAAACAAATTAAAATTTTTGTACCAGCTTACTTTTGATATTAAAACATTCACTTAATTGAATTAGTTTTGATCTTAGCCAACTTGACCATGCACAAAATTCTTTCCTCGGGGTTCCTCTTGCTCAAACCTTTATAACTTTCTTTTTACATTCAGAATTTGTCCCATGCCTTCTTTCCTCCCTTATAATACTTTAGCACACATTTATTTTTCTTGACAAAACAAACAAAAATATCTCTATTCTTTAAATCTTCTTTACTGAAAACACACATCTTACTTTCCTTAATTTTTATGTATTGGCATCCTGTGGATTGGCAGATCCACAAATACTGTCTACAAACATGTGCTTTCTCATTGAAAATTTCTCAGTATGGCACAAAACATGTTTATCAATAAACCCGAGAATTTTCCAGTTTCTCTGTAATATGAAGCCAAAGGTAGATAAATCTATGTTTAGTAATTAATATCTAATATTCTATTTTATGTGGAAATGATATAGACACTCAATAAATTTTATCATTTGACTTAACTTAGCAAAACTCTAAGGTTTCAAGTTACCAAAAAGTTTCAGAGTTAAGTACATGCAGCATAACATAATTATTGTTAAAAAGTTCACCCAGCACTTTTATCTTTTTGTATCTATTTAGTTTACTTGTTCCCAGTAATTATTTAGATTGCCTATAAAACTTCATGAGACATTAGGGAAAATAAGTTATGATTCTAGGTTACTTTCCTTGCTGACAAATTTTGTAACAGAGATAACATGTCTGTATCATATCCAATACTGATATCTCTGAAAACATGTTTTATTTTAATCAAACCAACAAACTTAAATAAGCTTTGACCTACCAAAGATTGTTTTATATCACATTAACTTTAAAGACATTTGGGTTAGTTTCCATTACATTTACATAAGTGCTTACTTTAAGCCAATTAAATAGAGCTCTTTCAGAAATTATATCAGCTAAAGGTAAAAATATCACATGTATATATAGCATATATAGACACATTCAGAGATTCCACAGTTATTGTTTTAAAATTACTGCCATGAATCAGGTACAGTAATACAAAGCTCACTAGTTATGAAAGGGTAATTTAATCTAAATTTAGTTTTAAGCTTTTTCTACTAATATTTGTGGAGAAGACACTCAAGATGCTAGATTTTGGGTGAGGGCACTCTATAGGCAGTTTTTCTTTCCTTTTTCCTTTTTTCTCTTCTGTCTTAGGAATTGGTGATGGGCTAGATAACAGTTCACAGAGAGGTTACAAGCTTTTTGAGATATAGGAAATAGAATCTGAACTGGCTCTAGAGCTGCATTTCAAGTTTTGTGATGAAATTGGGCTGTAACTTAAATGACAATATACATTGATCTACCTGTCCAACTACATCATCTCTAATTTGCTTCTTTCCCTCTGGGTGCTTAGTTTTATTTTAACTTTGGGAAGGAGGCCTGGAAAGAAAATTCTTATCAGGATCTGAATATCAGCTTCCAGTTTGGCTGAATTTCTGATCATAAGTTGCTAAATCCTTTCAAACACCTAGTCAGGTTTCAACCAGGACAAATAGAAATCATACCTGGCAGTACCAAACAACTTCAGTAATCTTTAACACAGCAGTTACCCAGAAATCTCTCAGAGATTGGGCCCTCCTTCAAAGGTAGATTATAGGATGTCTGTAAAGCCATGACCTAATGGGCTTTTCTCTTAGGTATCTTTTACAACTTAATTTTTTCTTTTTGCAACAAAACTGTCAATAAGGTTACTTTGGAATTTTGACGTCTTTGCTTTTAAATGCACTTCTTAAATGATCTTATCTAATCAGAATGTTCCTTCTAATGGCCAATGTAATTCCTCTGAGGGTGATGGCAGTTTGGTATGACCCTTAGCTGCAAAAGGGAGTGCAACCTGCATTTCTGTCCAACCACCTCTGACTGCAAAATTGAGCAACTGCATTTTTGTCTGACCTTATTTTGGGACCCCCCCACATGAAGATTATCAAGCCAAGCCCTCAGGACATGAAACAAGATTTTGCAGTTCTTTGTAAATATTTACACCTTCTGAAACCTTTAGTTTTTGAGCAATTATGCCGGAAGGTGGCATGCTGGACTCAATAAAGATTAAAGATTTCTTTGTTTCTCGGTTTGAAAGCTCAAAAAGAGCCCGA
The DNA here is from genome assembly GCA_031878705.1 of Tapirus indicus. Classification (NCBI taxonomy): domain Eukaryota; kingdom Metazoa; phylum Chordata; class Mammalia; order Perissodactyla; family Tapiridae; genus Tapirus; species Tapirus indicus. The sequence continues at coordinate 32,541,686 of CM062936.1, read as the reverse complement.
AGTGGCCACTATAATTTTAAATTATCCTGAGTTATCTTGCCAGCCATTTATAGTTATTCCCATTTTAGGGGGTTTTTCCCAATGTGGCCACAACAACAAAGTAATTTCTAAAGAGAGTTTATGGTCACCAAGAAACTCAGTCCCCCAAAAGTCAATTTTAACAAATAAAAGTCAGACATAGACAAACATGAACTGTTACAGAAATCCAATATTCTAGGACACTAACCCAGGGTACTCTGAGACTCTAACCCAGAGTTTGGGACTCTAATCTGATCCTTTGAGTGCCCCAGTGGCGTTAACCCTTTTATATTGTCTCCCTTGGAGTGGGACTCAAACCCACAATTCTAGCCTTGGGACTTTAACCTGGAAAAAAATCTCCCTAGTGGGGACTCTAACCCACATTTTGGACAAAATTATTAGACAATTTAGGCACAGGTGTGTTTTAATGAGATCACTCATCCAAATGATGTCTGACCCAGGACATCTGTTTCTTCTCTCAAAAGAAAACAACACCTTGGGACCTGGAACACTGCAGGAGGAAATGGGAATCTGATCAGCCAAGCCTCTAGAAAAAGTTGTCTAGGTGGCCACTTAGGGTTGAAGAAATGACCCCACACCCCACTGGGGGTTCTAGAGCCTCCCCATTTCCACTTAAGCCCACTAGCCCTAGGCAACCATTAATCCACCTTCTGTCTCAGTAGATTTGCTTATTTTGGGCACAATATAAATGCACTGTACCATATGTACTCTTTTGTGACTGCCTTCTTTCACTCAGCATAAAGTTTTCAAGGTTTGCCCATATGTAGCATGTGTCAGTACTTCATTTCTTTTTATTGTCAAATAAAATTCCATTGTATGGGTACCACATTTTATTTATTCATTCAACACTTGGAGTTGATACTTGGAGTTATTTCTACTTTTTGGCTATTATTATGGATAATAGTGCCATGAACATTTATTTACAAGTTTTTGTGTGGGCATACATTTTGATTTCTTTTGGTTGTATATCTAGGACTGGAATTACTGGATCATGTGGTAATTCTATGTTCAACTTTATGGGGAACTGTCAAATTGTGTTCCACAGCAGCTGCACCATTTTATGTTTCCACTAAAAATGTATGAGGTTTCCATATTCTCCACGTCCTCACCGACATTTGTTATTGTCTGTATGTTTTATTCTGGCCATCCCAGTGGGTATGAAGTGGTATCTCACTGTGTTTTTTTTTTAATAATTAATTTTTTTATTGAGGTCATAATAGTTTATAACATTGTGAAATTTCAGTTGTACATTATTATTTGTCAGTTACCATATAAATGTGCCCCTTTACCCCTTATGCCCACCCCTTCACCCCCTTCCCCTCTGGTAATCACTAATCTGTTCTCTTTGTCCATGTGTTAGTTTATCTTCCACATATGAGTGAAATCATATGGTGTTTGTCTTTCTCTGTCTGGCTTAGTTCACTTAACATCATACCCTCAAGTTCCATCCATGTTGTTGCAAATGGGACCATTTTGTTTTTTTAATGGCTGAGTAGTATTCCATTGTATATATATATATATATACCACATCTACTTTGTCCACTCATCAGTCAGTGGGCACTTGGGTTGCTTCCAAATCTTGGTTATCGTGAATAATGCTGCAATGAACACAGGGGTGAATAAGTCTCTTTGAATTATTGATTTCAAGTTCTTTGAATAAATACCCAGTAGTAGGATAGCTGGGTTGTATGGTATTTCTACTTTTAATTTTTTGAGAAATATCCATACTATTTTCCATAGTGGCTGCACCAATTTGTATTCCCACCAGCAGTGCATGAGGGCTCCCTTTTCTCCACATCCTCTCCAACATTTATTATTTTTTGTTTTGGTGGTTATAGCCATTCTAACAGGTGTAAGTTGATATCTCAGTGTAGTTTTGATTTGCATTTCCCTGAGGATTAATGATGTTGAACATCTTTTCATGTGCCTATTGGCCATCTGTATATCTTCCTTGGAAAAATGTCTGTTCATATCCTCTGCCCATTTTTTGATCAGGTTATTTGTTTTTTTGTTGTTGAGTTGTTTGAATTCTTTGTATATTTTGGAAATAAACCTTTTGTCAGATATATGATTTACAACTATTTTCTCCCAGTTGGTGGGTTGTCTTTTTGTTTTGTTCCTGGTTTCCTTTGCCTTGTAGAAGCTCTTTAGTCTGATGAAGTCCTACTTGTTTATTTTTTCTTTTGTTTCCCTTGCCTGGGTAGACATGGTATTTCAAAATATCCTTCCAAGACCAATGTCAAAGAGTGTACTGCCTATATTTTCTTCGAGGAGTTTTATGGTTTCAGGTCTTACCTTTAACTCTTTGATCCATTTTGAGTTAATTTTTGTGTATGGTGAAAGATAATGGTCTACTTTCATTTTTTGCATGTGACTGTCCTGTTTTCCCAACACCATTTATTGAAGAGACTTTCCTTTCTCCATTGTATGTTCTTAGCAGCTCCTTTGACGAAGATTAGCTGTCCATAGATGTGTGGTTTTATTTCTGGGCTTTGAATTCTGTTCCATCGATCTGTGTGTCTTTGTGCCAATACCATACTGTCCTAATTACTATAGCTTTGTAGTATGTTTTGAAGTCAGGCAGGCATTGTGATGCCTCCAGCTTTGCTCTTTTTTCTCAGGATTGCTTTAGCTATTTGGGGTCTTTTGTTGTCCCATATGAATTTTAGGATTCTTGGTTCTGCTTCTGTAAAGAATGTCATGGGGATTGCATTGAATCTGTAGATTGCTTTAGATAGTATGGACATTTTAACTATATTTATTCTTCCAATCCATGTGCATGGAATATCTTTCCATTTCTTTATGTCATCATCGATTTCTTTCAATAATGTCTTATAGTTTTCATTATATAGGTCTTTCACCTCCTTGGTTAAATTTATTCCTAGATATTTTATTCTTTTTGTTGTGATTGTAAATCCGATTGTATTCTTGAGTTCTCTTTCAGTTAGTTTGTTATTAGAGTTTAGAAATGCAACTGATTTTTGTAAGTTGGTTTTGTACCCTGCAACTTTGCTATAGTTGTTTATTTCTAATAGTTTTCCAATGGATTCTTTAGGGTTTTCTTTTTTTTTTTCTTTTTACCATTTTTTTATTGATGTCTTAATAGTTTATAACACTGTGGGGTTTTAGTTGTACATTTTTGTCCGTCACCTTGTGGATGTAACCCTTCACCCCTTGTGGCCCCCCCACCCCCCTTCCCCTTGCTAACCACCAATCAGTTCTCTCTGTCCGTGTGTTCACTTATATTCCATATATGAGTGAGTTCATGCAGTGTCTGTCCTTCTCTCTCTGGCTTATTTCACTTAACATAATACCCTCTAGGTCCTTCCATGTTGTTGCAAATGGGACAATTGTGTCTTTTCTTATGGCTGAGTAGTATTCCATTGTATGTATATACCACATCTTCTTTAACCAATCATCAGTCGAGGGACACTTGGGTTGCTTCCACTTCTTGGCTATAGTGAATAATGCTGCAATGAACATAGGGGTGCATATGCCTCTTGTGATGGTTGATTTCATGTCCATTGGGTAGATGCCCAAGAGTGGGATTGCTGGATCATATGGTATTTCTATTTTTAATTTTTTGAGGACTCTCCATACTGTTTTCCATAGAGGCTGCACCAGTTTGCATTCCCACCAGCAGTGAATGATGGTCCCCGTTTCTCCACAACCTCTCCAGCATTTGTTGTTATTTGTCTTTGTGATTATAGCCATTCTAACCGGTGTAAGGTGATATCTTAGTGTAGTTTTGATTTGCATTTCCCTGATGATTAGTGATGTTGAACATCTTTTCATGTGTCTATTGGCCATCTGTATCTCTTCCTTGGAAAAATATCTGTTCATATCCTCTGCCCATTTTTTTGATCAGGTTGTTTGTTTTTTTGTTGCTCAGTTGTATGAGATCTTTATATATTACTGAGATTAATCCCTTGTCGGACAAACGATTTGCAAATATTTTCTTCCAGCTGGTGGGTTGTTTATTCATTTTGATCCTGGTTTCATTTGCCTTGTAGAAGCTCTGTAGTCTGATGAGGTCCCACTTGTTTATTTTTTCTTTTGTTTCCCTTGTCCGAGTAGACATGGAATCTGAAAGGATCCCTTTATGTCCAATCTCAATTAGTATACTGCCTATATTTTCTTCCAGGAGTTTTATAGTTTCAGGTCTCACTTTCAGGTCTTTGATCCATTTTGAATTGATTTTTGTATATGGCGATAGGAGATGGTCTACTTTCATTCTTTTGCATGTTGCTGTCCAATTTTCCCAGCACCATTTATTTATTTATTTATTTATTTTTTGGTGAGGAAGACCAGCCCTGAGCTAACATCCGTTGCTAATCCTCCTCTTTTTGCTGAGGAAGACTGGCCCTGGGCTAACATCCGTGCCCATCTTCCTCTACTTTATATGGGACGCCGCCACAGCATGGCTGACAAGCAGTGCGTCAGCGGGCGCCCGGGATCCGAACCAGTGAACCCCGGGCTGCCAAGCGCGGACTAAACCGCTGTGCCACCGGGCCGGCCCCCAGCACCATTTATTGAAGAGACTTCCCTTTCTCCATTGTATGTTCTTTGCTCCTTTGTCAAAGATTAGCTGTCCATAGGTGTGTGGTTTTATTTCTGGGCTTTCAATTCTGTTCCATTGATCTGTGTGTCTATTCTTGTACCAGTACCATGCTGTTTTGATTACTGTAGCTTTATAGTATATTTTGAAATCAGGGATTGTGATGCCTCCAGCTTTGTTCTTTTTTTTTTCAGAATTGCTTTAGCTATTCGGGCTCTTTTGTTGCCCCATACGAATTTCAGTATTTTTTGTTCTATTACCGTGAAGAATGACATTGGGATTCTGATTGGGATTGCATTGAATCTGTAGATTGCTTTAGGTAGAATGGACATTTTAACTATATTTATTCTTCCAATCCATGTGCATGGAATATTTTTCCATTTCTTTATGTCCTCCTTGATTTCTTTCAATAGTGTCTTATAGTTTTCATTGTATAGGTCTTTGACCTCCTTGGTTAAATTTATTCCCAGATATTTTATTCTCTTTGTTGCAATTGTAAATGGGATTGTCTTTTTGAGTTCTCTTTCTGTTTTTTCATCGTTAGTGTATAGAAATGCAATTGATTTTTGTAAGTTGATTTTATACCCTGCCACTTTACTGTAGTTGTTGATTGTTTCTAGTAGTTTTCTGATGGAATTTTTTGGGTTTTCTATGTATAAGATCATGTCGTCTGCAAATAGTGAGAGTTTCACTTCTTCATTGCCTATTTGGAGTCCTTTTATTCCTTTTTCTTGCCTAATTGCTCTGGCCAGAACTTCCAGTACTATGTTGAATAAGAGTGGTGAGAGTGGGCACCCTTGTCTTGTTCCTGTCCTCAAAGGAATGGCTTTCAGTTTTTCCCCATTGAGTAGGATGTTTGCTGTAGGTTTGTTATATATGGCCCTTATTATGTTGAGGTACTTTCCTTCTATACCCATTTTGTTGAGAGTTTTTATCATAAATGGATGCTGGATCTTGTCGAATGCCTTCTCTGCATCGATTGAGATGATCATGTGGTTTTTATTCTTCATTTTGTTAATGTGGTGTATCACATTGATTGATTTGCGGATGTTGAACCATCCCTGTGTCCCTGGTATAAATCCCACTTGATCGTGGTGTATGATCTTTTTGATGTATTGCTGTATTCGGTTTGCCAATATTTTGTTGAGGATTTTTGTGTCTATGTTCATCAGTGATATTGGCCTGTACATTTCCTTCTTTGTATTGTCCTTGTCTGGCTTTGGTATCAGGATGATGTCGGCCTCATAGAATGTGTTGAGAAGTATTCCATCTTCCTCTATTTTTTGGAATAGTTTGAGAAGGATAGGTGCTAAATCTTCTTTGAACGTTTGATAAAATTCTCCAGGGAAGCCATCTGGTCCTGGGCTTTTATTTTTTGGGAGGTATTTGATTACTGTTTCAATCTCTTTACTTGTGATTGGTCTGTTCAGATTCTCTATTTCTTCTTGATTCAGTTTTGGGAGGTTGTACGCGTCCAAGAATTTGTCCATTTCCTTTAGGTTGTCCAATTTGTTGGCGTAAAGTTTTTCATAGTATTCCCTAATAATCCCTTGTATTTCTGTGGTGTCTGTTGTAATTTCTCCTCTTTCATTTCTAATTTTATTTATTTGAGTCTTCTCCCTTTTTTTTCTTAGTGAGTCTGGCTAAGGGTTTGTCAATTTTATTTATCTTCTCAAAGAACCAGCTCTTTGTTTCATTGATCCTTTCTACTGTTTTTTTGGTTTCAATTTCATTTATTTCTGCTCTGATTTTTATTATTTCCCTCCTTCTGCTGATTCGGAGCTTTGTCTGTTCTTCTTTTTCCAATTCTGTTAGGTGCAATTTAAGGTTATTTATTTGGGATTTTTCTTGTTTGTTAAGGTGAGCTTGTATTGCTATGAATTTCCCTCTCAGGACTGCTTTTTCTGCATCACATATGAGTTGGTATGGTGTATTTTCCTTTTCATTTGTCTCCACATAGCTTTTGATTTCCCCTTTAATTTCATCAACGACCCATTGGTTTTTCAGTAGCATGTTGTTTAGTCTCCACATCTTTGTCCCTTTCCTAGTTTTTTCCTTGCAGTTGATTTCTAGTTTCACAGCATTATGGTCAGAAAAGATGCTTGTAATGATTTCAATCTTCTTAAATTTATAGAGGTTTGCCTTGTTTCCCAATATATGGTCTATCCTTGAGAATGTTCCATGTGCACTTGAGAAGAATGTGTACTCTGCTTTTTTTGGGTGGAGTGCTCTGTATATATCTATTAAGTCCATTGCGTCTAGTTTTTTGTTTAAGTCCATTATTTCCTTATTGACTTTTTGTCTGGATGATCTATTCATTGATGTAAGGGGGGTGTTAAGATCCCCTACTATTATTGTGTTATTGTTAATATCTCCTTTAAGGTTTTTTAGTAGTTGTTTTATGTACTTTGGTGCTCCTGTGTTGGGTGCATAATTTATAAGTGTTATGTCTTCTTGGTGAAGTGTCCCTTTTATCATTATATATTGCCCTTCTTTGTCTCTCATTACCTTTTTTATCTTGAAGTCTACTTTGTCTGATATAAGTATGGCTACTCCTGCTTTCTTTTGTTTGCCATTAGCTTGGAGTATTGTTTTCCATCCTTTTATTTTGAGTCTGTGTTTGTCTTTAGAGCTGAGATGTGTTTCCTGGAGGCAGCAGATTGTTGGATCTTGGTTTTTAATCCATCCTGCCACTTTGTGTCTTTTGATTGGAGAATTCAATCCATTTACATTTAGAGTGATTATTGATATATGAGGGTTTAATGTTTCTATTTCATTGTTCATCTTCTGGTTCTTTTGCATTTCCTTCGTTTCTTGTCACTTGTGTTTCAGACTGCAAATTCAATTTGGTATTTCTGCATGCTCATTCTCTTGGTTTTCTCTTTATTTGTCATGTGTGGTTCTCTTCTGGTTATTTGTTTAGTGGTTACCTTGAGGTTTATATAAGCGATCTCCTGGATAAGAAAGTACATTTTTGGATGCCTCCTTTTTCCTGAGGCTGGGTCGATTCAATCCCTTACCTCTTCCCCTCCTTATTTGTTATCTCTTTATTCCAGATTGTGTCATGAATGTGTGTTTCCAGTGATGAGCTTGAATTAATTTTTGATGTTATCCAACTGTAGTTTGTTCTGGTTTAGTCTCCTTGCTTTTCTCCTTGCTGAAATCTTTGTATCCCCTTTCTCATTTGTTTTTCTTCAGGCCTAAGGGCCTTCTTTAGCATTTCTTGTAGTGGGGGTCTTGTGGTGACGAACTCTCTTAGCTTTTGTTTATCAGGGAGAGTTATTATTTCTCCATCGTATTTGAAGGATATTTTTGCTGGATAAAGTATTCTCGGCTGAAAGTTTTTGTCTTTCATGATTTTGAATATATCATTCCACTCTCTCCTAGCCTGTAGAGTTTCTGACGAGAAATCAGCTGAGAGCCTGATGGGGTTTCCTTTGTATGTTATTTTGTTTTTTTGTTGAGCTGCCTTCAATATTATTTCCTTGTCACGGGTATTTTTCAAGTTTGCTACTATGTGGCGAGATGATTTTTTATTCCTGTTTATATATTTAGGTGATCTATTGATTTCATTCACTGTTATTTCCCTTTCATTCCCTAGGTTGTGGAAGTTCTCAGCTATTATTTCTTTGAAGAAACTCTCTGCTCCTTTTTCTCTTTCTTCTCCTTCTGGAATACCTGTTATCCTTATGTTGCTTTTCCTCATTGAGTCTGATATTTCTCGAAAATTTCTTCATTTCTTTTTAGTCTTAGTTCTCTCTCCTCCTCTATCTGGAGCATTTCTGTGTGGCTATCCTCAATAGTGCTAATTCGTTCCTCCATATTGTCAGTTCTGCTCTTTAAAGACTCCATTTTTTCCACTATCTCGTTGATTTTGTTTTTCACCTCCAATAATTCTGATTGGTTTTTCTTTATGGTTTCAATCTCTTTTGTGACAAAATCCCTGAATTCGTTGATTTGTTTTTGTGTGTTCTCTTGTATTTCGTTGAGTTTGTTTATGATAGCTATTTTGAATTCTCTCTCATTCAGGTTATCAAATTCTGTGCCTTCAGGGTTGGTTTCTGGGTGTTTGTCATTTTCCTTTTGGTCTGTAGCCATGACAAATTGTCGCAAGGATCCGACGGGGATGGCTTTATTTTTTCCCCTCATGGTAAAGTTGGTCCTGCAGTTTCCCCCTGCTGCCACTGGATGGAGATCGTGAGCGGTTTGCTCTGAGGCGGCTGCAGCCCCCAGAGGGATTATGCTGAAACGCCAGGTGTGTGGGGGGAGGGGTCCTCTCTTTCTCCTGCTTAACCCGGGGGTTTCCTTTCTGGCTCTCTTAGGGTGTTTGCTACACCCCCTAAACAGTCCATCATCGCTTCCCAGTGGGGATCTCACGACAGTCTGTGAGAGCACCTGGATGGCGATAGTTTTCCCCGCTGTGGGCCGCCCCTCCCCCCTCTGTCTGCAAACCGCGCTGTCTTTGCTGATTGATTTGGGAGGGGGAGTACAACTTCTTACCTCTCCTCCCGTCCTTTTGGGCTTCCTGCACCTCCACTGTCCGATGTATGGCAGCAGGGGTTTCTTAGAAGTCCTTCGTAGTGTTTGATTGAGCTCTGTTGGAATGTGAATGATGTTTTCATTGTGTCGTAGGGGGCAGAGATTCAAAGAGGGAATCTCACTCTGCCATGATGCTTGGGTTTTCTACATATAAAATCATGTCATCTGCAAACAGCAAGAGTTTAACTTCTTCATTACCTATTTGGATTCCTTTTATTTATTTTTCTTGCCTAATTGCTCTGGCCAAAACCTCTAGTAATATGTTGAATAAGAGTGGTGAAAGTGGGCACCCTTGTCTTGTTCCTGGTCTCAGAGGGATAGCTTTCAGTTTTTCCCCATTGAGTATGATGTTGGCTGTGGGTTTGTCATATATGGCCTTTATTATGTTGAAGTAGTTTCCTTCTGTACCCATTTTATTGAGAGTTTTTATCGTAAATGGATGTTGGGCCTTGTCAAATGCTATCTGCATCTATTGAGATGATCATGTCGTTTTTATTCCTCATTTTGTTAATGTGGTGTATCATATTGATTGATTTGTGGATGTTGAACCATCCCTGCATCCCTAGAATAAATCTCATTTGATCATGATGTATTATCATTTTAATGTATTGCTGTATTCAGTTTGCCAATATTTTGTTGAGGATTTTTGTGCCTATGTTCATCAACGATATTGGTCTATCGTTTTCCTTCGTTTTGTTGTCATTTTCTGGCTTTGGGATCAGGATGACGTTGGCGTTGTTAAATGTCTTAGGAAGTATTCCATCTTCTTCAACTTTTTGGATTAGTTTGAGAAGGATAGGTATTAAATCGTCTTTGAATATTTGGTAGAATTCTCCAGAGAAGCCATCTAGTCCTGGACTTTTATTTTTTGGGAGGTTTTTGATTACTGTTTCAATCTCTTGTGATTGGTCTATTCAGATTCTCTATTTCTTCTTGATTCAGTTTTGGAGGTTGTATGAGTCTAAGAATTTATCCATTTCTTCTAGATTGTCCAATTTGTTGGCATATAGTTTTTCATAGTATTCTCTCATAATCCTTTGTATTTCTGTAGTATCTGTTGTAATTTCTCCTCTCTCATTTCTAACTTTTTAAATTTGAGACTTCTCTCTTTTTTTCTTAGTGAGTCTGGGTATGGGTTTGTCAATTTTGTTTATACTCTCATAGAACCAGCTCTTGGTTTCATTGATCCTTTCTATTGCTTTTCTGGTTTCAATTTCATTTATTTCTGCTCTAATTTTTATTATTTCCCTCCTTCTCCTGCCTTTGGGCTTTGTTTGTCCTTTTTCTAATTCTGTTAGGTGTAGTTTAAGATCGCTTATTTGAGATTTTTCTTGTTTGTTAAGGTGGGTCTGTATTGCTATGAATTTCCTTCTTAGGACCACTTTTCCTGCATCCCATATGAGTTTGTACGATGTATTTTCATTTTCATTTGTCTCCAGATTTTTTTTGATTTCTCCCTTAATATCTTCAATGATCCATTGATTGTTAAGTAGCATATTGTTTAGTCTCCACATATTTGTTACTTTGCCAGCTTTTTTCTTGTTGATTTCTAGCTTCATAGCATTAAGGTTGGAAAAGATGCTTGTTATGATTTAAATCTTCTTAAATTTATTGAAACGTGCCTTGTTTCCCAACATATGGTCTATCCTTGAGAATGTTCCATGTGCACTTGAGAAGAATGTGTATTCTGCTGTTTTTGGATAGAGTGTTCTATATATATCTCTTAGGACCATCTGGTCTAGTTTTTTGTTTAATTCCAGTATTTCCTTGTTAACTTTCTGTCTGGATGATCTATCCATTGATGTAGGTGGGGTGTTAAGGTCCCCTATTATTAATGTGTTGTTTTCAATATCTACTTTAGGTTTGTTAATAGTTGCTTTATGTATTCTGGTGCTCCTGTGTTGGGTGCATATATATTTATAAGTGTTATATCTTCTTGGTGGAGTGTCCCTTTTATCATCATATACTGCCCCTCTTTGTCACTTATTGCCTATTTTATCTTGAAGTCTACTTTTTCTGATATAAGTATGGCAACACCTGCTTTCTTTTGTATGCCATTATCTTGGAGTATTGTCTTCCATCTCTTCACTCTGAGCCTGTGTTTGTCTTTAGAACTGAGATGCATTTCCTGGAGGCAGCATATTATTGGGTCTTGTTTTTTAATCCATCCAGCCACGCCATGTCTTTTGATTGGAGAATTCAATCCGTTTACATTTAGAGTGATTATTGATAGGTGAGGGCCTAATGCTGCCATTTTATCATTCATTTTCCAGTTGTTCTCTATTTCCCTTGTTTCCATCCCATGTATTTTGGACTACCAATTCAGTTTGGTGGTTCTCTATGATGGTTTTCTCAAATTTCTCTCTCTCTTTTTTTTATCATATGTGTCTCTTCTGGTTTTGTTTAGTGCTTACAATAAAGTTTGCATAAACAATCTTGTAGATGAGATAGTCCATTTTCTGATAGCCTCTTATTTCCTTAGTCTAAGCTGAGTCCATCCCTTTCCTCTTCCCCTTCTAAGTTATTGCTGTCACAACTTATTCTATGTCGTGTCATGCGTTTGTGGTTAAAATGACGAGATTATAATTAATTTTGATGTTTTCCTTCTCTTTATCTTTAATGTTATAATTTTTTGTTAACCTATTCTGATAGAGAGCTGCAATTTCCTGATTTTGTCTGCCTATTTATCCCCTTGCTCAAGGCTTTGTTAACCTTTCTTTTTGTTCAGGTCTGAGGGACTTCTTGATCATTTCTTTTTGGGGGGCGTGTCTTGTGGTGATGAATTTCCTTAGCTTTTGTTTATCTGGGAAAGTTTTTATTTCTCCATCATATCTGAAGGATATTTTCACTAGATATAGTATCCTTGGCTGAAAGTTTTTGTCTTTCAGGATATTGAATATATCATTCCACTCTCTCCTAGCCTGTAAGGTTTCTGCTGAGAAATCCGCTGAAAGCCTGATTGGGCTTCCTCTGCAAGTTATTTTCTTCTGCCTTGCTGCCCTTAATATTTTTTCTTTGTCATTGACTTTTGCCAGTTTTACTACTATATGCCTTGGAGAATGTCCTTTTACATTGATATATTTAGGAGTTCTATTAGCTTCTTTTACTTGTATTTCCAGCTCCTTCCCCAGGTTTGGGGATGTCTCAGCTATTATTTATTTGAACAAGCTTTATGTTCCATTCTCCCTCTCTTCTCCCTCTGGAATACCTATAATCCTTATGTTGCATTTCCTAATTGAGTTGGATATTTCTCATAGAATTTCTTCATTTCTTTTTAGTCTTAGTTCTCTCTCCTCCTCCATCTGAAGCATTTCTATGTTTCTGTCTTCTAGACTGCTAATTCTGTCCTCCATAATATCAGCTCTGTTATTCAGGAAGTCCAGGGTTTTTTTTTTTTTTTATCTCATCCATTGTGATTTTCATCTCCAACATTTCTGTTTGGTTTTTCTTTATATTTTCAATCTCGTTTGTGAAGAATTCCCTCTGTTCATTAATTTTGTTCCTGATTTCATTGAACTGTCTGTGTTTTCTTGTAACTTGACTTTTTTCATGATGGCTATTTTGAATTCTCTGTCATTTCAATAGTAAATTTCTGTGCCTTCAGGATTGGTTTCTGGGTGCTTGTCATTTTCCTTCTGGTCTGCAGTGTTAACATATTTCTTCATACTATTTGATAGTGTGGATTTGTACCTTCGCATAGTGATGGTATCTGGTCACAGATTCCACCTGCCACCATGGAGAGTGAGGCATGAGCTGTGTATTCTGAGCCTGCTGTGATCCCCAGCTCACTCACTTACAGCTGCTGCTTTTCTAACATATGCATGGGGTGCTCTGGCTGACCGCCTGAGCTGGAGAGCTTGGTAGAGGGAGGGGTGCTTTCTTCCACATGTTTGATCCCTGGGGTGTTCTTGCTCTGCCCTCACTATCTGCTCTCCTGGGGCACTGGCTTGAGGAAGACACCCATGCAATAGCTTAGGCACCTCTGTGTGGTGCTTTCCCATGGGCTGTGAGGGAACTTGGAGAGTGAATCATTCCCATGGAGAGCCACCCCTTCCCCATCTTTTCTCAGAGCCATGTGGTCCATGCCCTGGGTTGCCGCTGTTCAGGAGGGAGAGGGTGTCCCTTTACCTCCTTCCACTTCTTTCTGAGGATCCAGCATCTCTGCCTCAGACATATGGCTGCATGGGTCTCTCCAACATCTTTTGTGTTGTGTGAATGTCCTCTGTTGGTTTATGAATGTCCTTTTCATTGTATCTTAGGGGGGAGAGCCTAAGGGAAGAGCTCACTCCACCATGATGGCGTCATCACTCCTTGTTGTGGTTTTGATTTGCATTTCCCTGATAGTTAATAACTTTGAGCATCTTTCCATGTGCTTATTGGCCATTTGTATCTCTCCTTTGCAGAAACATCTATACATATCCTTTGACCATCTTTTAATTGGATTGTCTGCATTATTGAGTTGTAAGACTCAATATGTGATTTTTTTAAATATAAAAATTAAAAAATATGTAAGTGTGTTAGTTAGGATGCAAGCTTAGGGTGAGGCACCACATGGATAGAAAAGCCCCCCCCCCCAGTCCCAGACACATGAATGCAGCCTCCTAGACTCCCTGGTCCCAGCCAAGCTGGCCCAGACCTGAATAACCACCCAGATAATTGGAAGAATTATGAGAAATAACAAGTCATTGTTTTGAGGTGTTTACTCAGGACTTATCCCTTTCATCTTCCTGCTGGTGGGAAAAATATGTTGGGACAGCCACAAACTTGGACATAGATGGTAGAAGCCACATGCTGAGGATGGCAGGGCCACCTCCAATCTGGATCTTGGATGACTGCAAGGCCCAGAGCTGTTGGCTGTCCTAGACCACCTGCCTACTTTTATACTATTATGTGAAACAAACAGACTACTGTAGTATTTAAACAATTGTATTACTGAGCCTGTATTACAGTATCTTAGCCTCCACATGAACTAATTCAGACTTTGGCAGTAGAAGTGCAGTGCTCTGTTGATATGCCAAAATTGCTGGTATTAGCTCAGTGGTTGGGTAGACAACATCTGGGAAGCTGATGACGACTGTTGTGCTGTGACAAAACATTTGATAACCTGCTCCCTCTGATAACTTAGAAAGAAGATCATATATCTTTTCCACATGGGACAAACTCAGAATAGTGGTGTATGGTGGCTGCTATGAGCAAATCATATAAGAAATGAGCTCAGGCAGTAATTGGCAAGTTTACATGCAGGAAGAGAACAGAGCTTATCTAAGGGAGGGCTCTGCCCACAGCCTTTAATCTAAATCAACTGGGAGTCCAGAAACTTGGAGCCTCTCTTCTAAACTTCACACAGTAGTGAAAAAAGAGCAGAGAAGAACTTATCCTTGATATGAAGGGTTAAACCTATTATATTGAGGATGTGGTACTCCTGCCCAAGCCTCTTATTTTTAGAAGACCCAAGATAAATCTATTAAGTGGAAGGGGGGTTAAATACAGAAACAGATATGTTGAAAGAGACTTTATGGGTTTAAGAATTATGACCAGAAGATATCTTTGGAATAGTCACTGCTACAAGGAATTAATGAGGAGAAAATGTAGGCATATTCCACAGAATGATGCCCCCATTCACATTTTTTGCCCTATTAGTTTTTAATACCCCAAAACTAAGAAGCCCTCTTAGTTTTTAATACCCAAACCTCATAGAATATATGACAGTCTTCATTTCTAGATAAGTTAATGCTCTCAGGAAAAAGGATAATCATTTTCATAAGTCAATAACCACTTTCTGTACACTGTTTCTTTAAATCTCATGTTACAGTCACATACAGTTTGACAGAACATCAGAACCCTGTGCAGGTGTCTGGGAAACTTGCTGAGGGTCACCTGAGCCATGTGTGTCCCAGATGTTGCTGGTGCCAAAGGAGGCATCACAGTGTCTTCCTTGGTGTGAGACTCTCTCTGAGATCAAGCACTTGTCCTCCATGTGCCTCTATAATACTTTTCATGTTTAGTCCTTGTTTTTGCCTTGTATTGTACAGTAAGCCCCCCAAAAGCTAAGAACAGGCTAGAATTGAGGATAGGGAAGCAAAGCATGTGAGAAAAGTCATTACAATGGGAAAAATATATTTAAGAACGATGCAGTTAGGAAGGGCTGTATCAAGCATTTTACAACCTAAGGACAGCTTTTATTACTTATAAATAGGCTTTTGTTGTGTTTAGATGGTGTTTTGGGAAGTTGGTTGGAGTTAGGATCAGATGTATAATGTGCAATGCATTATTTCCCCATCCAGAACATGGGAAGCAGACCTCTGGTTGGTGTTTTGGCACTGCCTCTGTGGTTTTCAGGAACAGGTGTAGATCTTAGGTGGGGGGTTACCTGTATTCTGGAAGCCAGTAAGGTTTTGAGAGAACTGTATTCTGAAGAAAAACAGAAGCCCAGCTGACAAAGGCTTTGGTGGATCTGTTCCTAAAGCTCCCCCAAAGGAGCATCCTCCCCAGTGGCCACATCAGATGTGGCCAAAGAGGGGAATGGACAAGTAAGGACCTCTCTAAGTACAGAATCAGAGGTCTTCACTATCAGGGCTGGATTCCTCACAATTTCTCCCCCAGGAGATTCTTTTCTATCATGATGGCCCTGTCTGTCATCTTCTGTGAGTTCCCCTTTCTTTCCCATTTCCACTGGGTGTTTTTATCATGGCTTTCCTGCTTGTATTCCATGATTGCATTACTGGGTGAGTGTTTGGAGAGGGAGACATAACTTGTTGATTCACTTATAGGTCCTGAGTCACAAGGAGCTACATCTTGATGTTGGATACAATAACTGGCGGGGACATCTGTTGGTCTTCCTTGGGGAGGGGTGAATGTCATTTCTTTCAGTCATAGAACCACCTGATTTTATTTGAACCATCTAAGTTTTAGATGGACACATGGCCGCCCAGCTCTTGATCACATTTTCCAGCCTCCCTTGAAGTGAGGTGTGGCTGTGTCAGTCCACTCTTTCTGTCTGCCTTCACATGGCCTTCTCTGTGTGTCTGTTAAGACTCTTCCTCCCTATTTTCTATAAGGATACTTATGATGGCATTTGGGGCCCACTTGGATAACCCAGGATAAGCTCCTCCTCTTGAGATCCCTAGTTTAATCACATCTTTTTCATATGAGGTAATATTCATTCTTTTGCCATGTAAGGTAATACTCATAGATTCAGGATTAGGAAGTGAATATATCTTGGAGGAGCATTTTTTAGCCTACCACAGAGGTTTGTTAAATAAACCATATATAAATGCTCGTATTTTTATCCTGTGTCTCCAGCATTAGACAATAAATCCAGTAGCTTAATCCCAAAGGATTGGGGTAGGTTTTTACTTTGCCTTCCAGAATCTACTGGACCTTCCAAAGCCAGCATCCACCTGTCACTAACTCTGGTGGTTGGTGTGGGCCCCCAGACCCTGCTGAGGGCAGCAGGCAGAGGGTCACCAGCTCTGAGGAACATCCAGTCACCCACTAGCTCTTCAGCATCTAAGAACAGAGGAGGCCACTCTCCAAAGTTTCAGCCACTTAAATTCATTCCTTGGTGGAAAATGGGCTTCTCCTCACTGGGCCAGCCATCCTCTCTGTGCAAGGGCAGCCCATTGAGGTCTGGTGCAGCTGGAAGCTGCCTAGAGTGTCCTGCAGTCTGGAGAGCTGGCTGATAGTGAGGATTTCCCACACCACGGTAGGATGAAGACTTGGGTCTGCTGAAGTATTTGGAATTTTACAAGAAGAGTGACAAATAACACAGCATCTTCATTCACAGGCAGACCCTGATGGCCTCTCAACACAGCAAAGGAAGACCCTTGCTCCAGAACAAGGACACTCCCTGGGGACAATTCCAGATATTCCTGTGTGATGGGGGAGAAGACTGAGGGACACTTGGGCACGGGTGTGCCACTGGGGGCTGGCTGAAGCCAAGCCTAAGATGTGGCTTAGTAACTTACAAAATGATGAAACAAGAAGTCTGAACTGCTCTATTCACATTGGCCCAAAGACAGGGAAAATCAGATGCTTGATTCTTAACTCTCATGTGACTTTTCAGCATCTCACCACTATGCTGAGAACAGAGGCTGTTCATTCATGCAGTGCATTTTAAGGCTCCCTGAGGTGGTGATGGGAGCCCCTTCAGGACAGATGTTCATGTTTATTCCCCTCCCTAATTACCTAAAGAAGCAGTTTGAGTGAAGAAAAAAGTTTTCACTGGAGAAAAATAGAACTCCAACAAAAAATGTCAGTCCTTTCCCTGAGACTGACCACAATCATCTCATCTATCGACAACTTCTAAATAGAGGTTCTAAAAAGCATGGTGGAGGAGGAGATTTTAGCAATCTGGGAAGAATTTTTGCCTGTGCATAGAAGTTTCAGATAATCATGGATCAAATCTGAGGCAGAGTTTGTAAGACTCAGAAAAGAAAAAAATCTTAAAGATACTACATATAAAGATTAATGAAGACAACTGAACTATAGGTCTATCAAACAGATGTGACAATAAAATGTGTGTTGAGAGAGGGGCTTGGGTCTTCTGGGGCTAGCTCTGGTGTGGACACAGGGTGTCACTATTATGCAAGTCTCTGAGGCTGTCCCCAGGTAGGAGTTGGCTAATCTGCTCAACTTGTTAAGCTGATTAATGGGGAGGGTAGGCTGGGCTTCACAGCACCCTGGAGGCCAAATGGGCAGTGATATTGGACAGGCTGTGGAAAATGGTTCTGGTTGTGGTGAAGGCCAGTTATGGGAGCAAAGCCTGGGTGGGTGGCAAACTCCTGGGGCAGTCTGAACACAGATTCCCAGCCAGCAGCACAAGCTTGAAGAAGTTGACTTGGGAGAAATCCAAGAAGTGCTGAAAGAGGCTCATTCTAATAGCAAAGGCCACCGTGCTTGGGATGGTGATGAGCCGGTGGTCATGGGAGCAGATGAGACCAGGGCAGAGGGCAGAGACCCCTGATTGCTGGTTTTAGGATTGGAGGCCCTGACAATGTATGCAAGGAAGCTGGGCAACCTGAAGGATCCCTCACAAAAACAGCACAACCGGGCCCAGATTTTATTTCTGAGTTTTATCTCTAGAATCTCATTGCCCCTGAAGTGCTGGTCTCCAGCTAGTGCTGAAAACATGAGCCTGGTTGGCATGGAGGCCTGGGCAGAAGGACCCCTTGGTGTCTCTGGAGATGGAGCCTGTGAATGTCAGAATGGTCATATTTGGGTTCACATCATCCTGTGCATCTTTTTGGGGCAGAGGAAATGGCTCAGAGCAGCAGAAAACCCCAGTTTTGTGGTGAGATGTCACCTGCTGGGAAATTGAAGACTTCTTGCTCAAGTTGAAACTGGCAGCTGATGAACTTTGCCTGCAAGTCATCTGGGTGGGGAGCACTGTGCTCTCAGTGTGAAGCTTCTTGTGAGGGACAATCGCCTGAGAAGCTGAGACCTCCCAAATGCTGATGTTGACAGTACTGAACTAAAGTGACCCTCAGGATTCAGATCAACTACCTGAATTCTGCTGTTGGGTAACCTTGAGTGCAGATGCTCCTGGTTCAGAGGATGAGGTTACTCTGTCCTGACTTCAATGCAATAATCATGATGCTTTTTGGACCAAAATGGCAAGAGGCTGGGGCAGGACTCCTTTGGGGCCTAGAACGTTGTTCTGAAGCTTCAGTTCATATTCGTCAAAAAGCATCGGAAGTTCTTTAATTTTCCTTGTCAGGTTTTCTGCACATTGTAGTGAACGAGGGTCCACACCAGTAGGTGGACTTCATAAGCTGTGTTCTCCAAAATCAGTAATCTGAATTCTGTAGGATATGTTTTTGTAGACAGCTTCCTGGATTGTATCTTTTGTTTGAAACTTCTGGTCTTCTTTCTGGATACCAGATAGTTTCCCCATGCTTGATCACCTTCTTCATCTTGGAGATGTAGGTTAGTGCATAGATTTTAAGAATTTCAGGATTCTTGCAGTTTTCCTAGAAGCTGTCTGCTTCTGTGTTATTCACAATTGTCCAGTCAAAGACCAGCCCTGCCAAGGGCCTCGTTGTATTTCTAGTGGTGGCCACCCTTCAAAGCTTTTAGCATGGAGTGGATGTGCATAAAGGGCAGCAGTGCTTTAGAAATGTTGAATTTGTATGTGGAATTGGGGTGAACCACCACGAGCAGAACTAGTAATGTGAACAGTAATGGTAGTTCCAGGCTCCACGCCTTCATGTTGCCTTAACCCACCTCCAGTGACCTGACCACCTCCAGTGCTTGTCCCTTCCAACAACCGCCCCCCCAAAAACCTGTCACCCATCCAGGAAGTAGGTGATATCACACAGGATGGAGAGATGGGAACAGTGATCTGGAGAGATACTTCTTGAAGTCATAGTTTTTAAAAAGTCAGTTATAGTAACTTGTTATCATATCTCCTGCTTATGTGGGTTTGCATTGGGGATTTATAATCCAGTGGTTCAACACTTTTTCTCCAGCACTACTGGTGGATGCACCATGCCCCCATTAGTGACAGTGGCTTATTGCAGTTAAGCTTCTCTGTTTTGAATTGCATAGCAGGATCTTGTTAGAGATTGGGGAAAGTAAGGGAATATACAATCTGAGAAGACTATTTCCTCATTCTTATAGTCCCCATCCCAGAATCATTGGCCATAAATAGTACAGAGGAAAGCAAGTTTAATGGGATAAAAAGCCCTATTTACTTTTTCCTGAGTATTACCCAATGAGCTGTTAAAGACCCCATATGAGACCATCAGAGAAATCTGTGGTTACTAAAAAAAATAATAAAAGTCTAGGTTTATTAGAAACTTGCCAGGCAAGGGAGTCACTGGTTCAATGAATCCCATCCAATAGACTCCCCTATGGTCTTGAGCTATTAGGTTTCATAAGGTTTTGTTTGGATTGTTAGTAATAAGACAGAAATTAGAATTTGAGATCTAAGCTGGGGTTGGTCAGAATTTGTAAACTAGGAAAGTTGCTGAAATGGTTTGTGTTTGACTAGTTTATGTCTAGGCTTATCTTTCTGAAACACATGAGTCCACCAAGCAAACTGTTGCTTAAGCTGTTTGAGCTTAAAGAGTCTTTTTGTATTTTATGTTTGTCACTTTTATACAATTCATCTGTTTGGCAAGATAGAATTTCATCACTTGTCTTTCAGTCACAAATTTTGGAGCATACTTCAACCACATCTATGGGACAGACCACATCCTTGACCACATGATCAGTCTAGAGCTGCACCCCTGGGTTAAGTATATGGTCACGATGGAGGTCACCTGAATTTCAGTAGATGTTAGACCTTGCTTCTATCGGCAAGATCATCTGATAAAACAGTGACTGTCTGGCAATATTTAAGATTATGTAGAATCACATATTTGATCATTGCAACACTGACAAAAACTGAGTTGATCATCTACTACTTTTTTTCCCCTCTACATTTCTTTCTTTCTTTTTCTTTTTTTTTTAAAATTGCGGTAACACTGGTTTATAACATTGTATAAATTTCAGGTGTACATCATTATACTTCTATTTCTGCATAGATAACATCATGTCCACCACCCAAATACTAATTACAATCCATCACCACACACATGTGCCTAATCATCCCTTTTGCCCTCCTCCCTCCCCCCTTCCCCTCTGGTAATCACCAATCCAATCTCTGTCTCTATGTGTTTGTTTGTCGTTATTTTTATCTTCTACTGATGAGCGACATCAAACAGTTTTTGACCTTCGCCCTCTGACTTATTTCACTCAGCATAATATCCTCAATGTCCATCTATGTTGTCACAAATGGCTGGATTTCAGTGTTTCTTATGGCTGAGTAGTATTCCTTTGTGTATATATACCACATCTTCTTTATCCATTCATCCCTTGATGGGCACTTAGGTTGCTTCCAAGTCTTGGCTATTTTGAACAATGCTGCAATGAACACATGGGTGCATGTATCTTTACGTATTGGTGTTTTCATGTTCTTTGGATAAATATCCAGTAGTGGAATAACTGGATCATGTGGTAGATCTATTCTTAATTTTTTGAGGAATCTCCATACTGTTTTTCATAGTGGCTGCACCAGTTTGCACCACCCCCAGCAGTGTATGAGAGTTCCCTTCTCACCACATCCTCTCCAAACTTGTTGTTTCCTGTCTTGTTAATTATGGCCATTCTGACGGGCGTGAGGTGATATCTCATTGTAGTTTTGATTTGCATTTCCCTGATAGTTAATGATGTTGAGCATCTTTTCATGTGCCTGTTGGCCATCTGTATATCTTTTTTGGAGAAATATCTGTTCAGGTCTTTTGCCCATTTTTTAATTGGGCTGTCGGTTTTTTTTGTTGTTGTTGAGATGTATGAGTTCTTTATATATTTTGGAAATTAACCCCTTATCAAATATATGGTTTGTAAATATCTTCTCCCAATTGTTAGGTTGTCTTTTCATTTTGTTGATGGTTTCCTTTGCTGTGCAGACGCTTTTAAGTTTGATGTAGTCCCATTTGTTTATTTTTTCTATTGTTTCCCTTGTCCAGTCAGACATGGTACTTGAGAATATGTTGCTAAGACCAATGTTGAAGAGCTTACTCCCTATGTTTTCTTCTAGAACTTTCATGGTTTCAGGTCTTACATTCAAGTCTTTAATCCATTTTGAGTTAATTTTTGTGTATGGTGTAAGATAATAGTCTACTTTCATTTTTTTGCATGTGGCTGTCCCGTTTTCCCAACACCATTTGTTGAAGAGACTTTCCTTTCTCCATTGTATGTTCTTGGCTCCCTTGTTGAAAATTAGCTGTCTGTAGATGTATGGGTTTATTTCTGGGCTCTCGATTCTATTCCATTGATCTATGTGTCTGTTTTTGTGCCAGTACCATGCTGTTTTTATTCTTATAGCTTTGTAGTATATTTTGAAATCAGGGAGTGTGATTCCTCCAGCTTTATTCCTTTTTCTCAGTATTCTTTTAGCTATTCAGGGTCTTTTGTTGTTCCATATAAATTTTAGGATTCTTTGTTCTATTTCTGTGAAAAATGTTGTTGGAACTTTGATGTGGATTGCATTAAATCTATAGATTTCTTAAGGAAGTATGGACATAAAAGTAAACACATGTTAACTGTGTTAACTCTTCCAATCCAAGAGCACAGAATATCTTTCCATTTCTTTGTGTCTTCTTCAATTTCTTTTAACAATGTTTTATAGTTTTCAGTGTAAAGATCTTTCATCTCTTTGGTTAAGTTTATTCCTAGGCATTTTATTCTGTTCGAGGGAGAGCTTTCAGTTTTTCACCATTGAGTATGATATTAGCTCTGGGTTTGTCATATATGGACTTTATTATGTTGAGGTACTTCCCTTCTATACACACTTTATTCAAGTTTTTATCATAAATGGATGCTGTATCTTGTCAAATGCTTTCTCTGTCTCTATTGACATGATCATGTGATTTTTATTCTTCATTTTGTTAATGTGGTGTATCATGTTGATTGATTTGTGGATGTTGAACCATCTCTGCATCCCTGGGATGAATCCCACTTGATCACGATCTTTTAAATGTATTGTTGTATTCGATTTGCTAGTAGTTTGTTGAGGATTTTTGCATCAACGTTCATCAGTGATATTGGCCTGTAATTTTCTTTTTTTGTTTGTGTGTTGTCCTTGTCTGGTTTTGGTATCAGTGTAATGTTGGCTTTGTAGAATGAGTTAGAAAGCTTCCCCTCCTCTTCAATTCTTTGGAAGAGTTTGAGAAGGATAGGTATTAAGTCTTCTTTGAATGTTTGGTAGAATTCACCAGGGAAGACATCTGGTCCTGAACTTTTATTTTTGGGCAGGTTTTTTATTACTGTTTCAATCTCCTTACTAGTGATTGGTCTATTCAAATTGTCTATTTCTTCTTGATTCAGTTTTGGAAGGTTGTATGATTCTAAGAATTTATCTATTTCTTCTAGATTGTCCAATTTGTTGGCATATAGCTTTTCACAGTATTTTCTTATAATCTTTTCTATTTCTGAGGTGTCTGTTGTAATTTCTCCTCTTTAATTTCTGATTTTACTTATTTGAGCCTTCTCTCTCTTTTTCTTGGTGAGTCTAGCTAACGGTTTGTCAGTTTTGTTTATGTTTTCAAAGAACCAGCTCTTGGTTTTATTGATTTTTTTTCTATTTTTTAGCCTTATTTCACTTATTTCTGCTCTGATTTTTATTATTTCCCTTCTTCTACTGATTTTGGGCTTTATTTGTTCTTCTTTTTCCAGTTTCTTTAGGTGCATTGTTAGATTGTTTATTTGCGATTTTTCTTATTTGTTGAGATAGGCTTGTATTGCTATAAACTTCCCTTTTGGTACCACTTTTGCTGTATCCCATAAATTCTGGCATGTCATATTTTCATTTTCACTTATCTCCAGATATTTTTTTTGTGTGTGTGTGAAGAAGACCATCCCTGAGCTAACATCTGTTGCCAATCCTCCTCTTTTTTGCTGAGGAAGACTGGCCCTGGGCTAACATCCGTGCCCATCTTCTTCTACTTTATATGGGACGCTGCCACAGTGTGGCTTAACAAACTGTGCCTCTGTCCATGCCTGGGATCTGAACTTGCGAAACCCGGACTGTCAAAGCACAGCCTGTGAACTTAACCTCTATGCCACTGGGCTGGCCCCTGTCTCCGGATAGTTTTTGATTTCTCCTTTGATTTCTTCATTGACCCAATCATTGTTCAGTAGCATTTTGTTTAATCTCCACATATTTGTGGCTTTTCTGATTTTCTTCCTATAGTTGATTTCTAGTTTCATAACTATGTGGTCAGAAAAGACCACATAATTTGGTATTATTTCAATCTTCTTAAATCTATGGAGACTTGTTTTGTGGCCTAGTATGTGATCAATCCTGGAGAATGTTCTATGTGCATATGGTTTTTGGATGGAACATTCTGTATATATCTACTAAGTTCATCTGCTCTAGTGTGTTGTTTAAGGTCAATGTTTCCTTATTGATCTTCTGTTTGGTTGGTCTATCCATTGGTGTAAGTGGAGTGTTAAAGTCCCCTCCTATTATTGTGTTACTGTCTATTTCTCCTTTTATGTCTGTTAATAATTGCTTTATATATTTAGGTGCTCCTATGATGGTGCATAGATGTTTATGAGTGTTATATCCTCTTGTTGGATTGTTCCCTTGATCATTATGTAGTGCCCTTCTTTGTCTCTTGTTACAGTTTTTGTTTTAAAGTCTATTTTATCTGATATGAGTATTGCTGCCCCAGCTTTCTTTTCACTGCCACTTGCATGGAGTATCTTTTTCCATCCCTTCACTTTCAGTTTGTGAGTGTCTTTAGGTCTGAAGTGTGCCTCTTGTATGCAGCATATATATGGGTCTTGTTTTTTTATCCAATCAGCCACCCTAAGCCTTTTGATTGGAGCATTTGGTCCATTGGCATTTAAAGTAGCTATTGATATGTATGTACTTACTGCCATATTTTTACTTTTTTTCTTGGTGTTTTAGTAGTTCTTCTCTGTTCCTTTCTTCTTCTCTTGCTCTCTTCCCCTGTGGTTGGATAGGTTTCTTTGGTGTTATGTTTGGGTTCCTTTTGCTTAGTTTTTTGTGTATTTATTATAGGTTTCTGGTTTGTGATTACCATGAGGTTCATATATAACAACCTACGTATATAGCAATCTATCTTAAGTTAATCGTCTCTTTAGTTTGACCTCTATCTGAAAGCTCTCCTCTTTTACTCTCCTCCTCCCACATTTTATGTTTTTGATGTTATATCTAACCTCCTTTTTGTGTGTTTATATCTGTTACCCTCTTATCATGGAAATAGATAAATTTTTCCTATTTGTGGTCTTCTCTTTACCCCTTAAATAAGTCCCTTTAGCATTTCCTGTAGAACTGGTTTCTTGGTGATAAACTCCTTTAATTTTTGCTTGTCTGGGAAATTCTTTATCTCTCCTTCCATTCTGAATGATAACCTTACCAGGTAGAGTATTCTAGGCTGTAGGTTTTTTCCTTTTTGCAGTTTAAATATGTTGTGCCCGTCTCTTCTAGCCTGTAAGGTTTCTGCAGAGAAGTCAGCTGATAGCATTATGGGATTTCCTTTGTATGTAACTTGTCTTTCTCTTGCGGTTTTTAGGATTCTCTCTTTATCTTTAATTCCGGACATTTTAATTATGATGTGTCTTGGTGTGGGCCTGTTTGGGTTTATCTTGTTTGGTGCTCTCAGTGCTTCCTGTACCTGATTTCTGCTTCCTTTCTTAGGTTAGGGAAGTTTTCAGCTATTATCTCTTCAAATAGATTCTCTGCCCCCTTGTCTCTCTCTTCTCCTTCTGGGACCCCTATAACACAGATGTTAGTGTGCTTGATGTTGCCCCAGAGGTCCCTTAGACTGTTTTCACTCTTTATAATTCTTTTTTCTTTTATCTGTTCAACTTGGGTGATTTCCTCTAGTCTTCCATCCAGCTTGCTGATCAGTTCTTCTGTATCCTCTAGTCTGCTTTCAAGCCCTCTAGTGAATTTTTCATTTCCAGTATTGTATTTTTTTGTTTTTGATTGTTTCTTTTTTATATCTTCCATTTGTTTGTTGATGTTCTCACCAAGTTCACCCATTCTCCTCCCAAGATCAGTGAGTATATTTTTGACTCTTTGCTTGAACTCTGTGTCAGGTAGATTGCACATTTCTGTTTCATTTAGCTTCTTTTCTGGGGTTTTGTCCTGTTCCTTTACTTGGAAAGTATTCCTTTGCCTCTTTCTCCACACTTGTTTCTGTGTATTAGGTAGGTCAACTACACCTCCTAATCTTGGAGAGGTGACCTTATGTAAGATGCCTTATGAGGCCCAGCAGTGTGCTTTCCTCTCATCACTAGTTCCAAATGTTCCAGGAGTGACCCCTGTGTTGGCTACTTGTGTCTTTCTGTTGTGGAAGTGTTGCTCTTGCTGTAGGTGCCCAGGGAGACTGAGCTGTCCCCCTGACCAGCTGGTTGTAATGCTAAGCTGTATGTGGTTGTTGTAGGCCCTTCAGTCTCTGTATCGGGTGTGAGGAGCCCCAGAACAGTTGACTGCAAGGTCTAATAGCACATTCCTGTTGCAGTTTTTCTATTAAGTGAGTAGGCCCCCAGTGTGGCTGGTTGTTAGGCTCAGGGGCTTACAATTGCTATAAGCCTCAGCCTATTAGGCTTCTGTCAGCTCTCTGAGGGTTGCAGCTGGGTGGGGCTGGCCCCAGGCACAGGAGCATCCAATTGTTTCAGGCTTTGGAGGGTGGGGCCAATCCCCTTTGTGGCTGAGAAGCACAAGTCTTCTACAGCTGAGAAGGCCCACCGCCATGGGGCCTCACACACAGTCAACACAACCCTGCCTGGTGAACATGGCCTCAACCCTCTAAAGTAGACCCAGTCACCCCAAGGCAGGGGCCTCACACTCTCCACCTGCTTCTGGGGCTCACCCTGCCCCACAGAGGTGGACCTTGTTGCTAGACTGCAGAGAATCCAGGCAACTCTTCTAATCAGGCCCACAAGTTGCCTGAGGGCTTGTTGTTGGGTGGGGCCAGTCCCTAGGGCAGGCTGCTTTCCTTGGCTGAGCTGAATTAAATCTGTTCTCTAGAGGGTGGGGCAGACCCTGGGCTAGGAGGCCACAGGGAGAACTCTAGTGGCTCTGCGAGTGTCTGTGTCAGTATGGCCACACCGGGTCACGACAATGGCCACCACCAATGTCCCAGTCCCTTGGGAGGTCTCACCTCTCACTGAGATGCACCCAGAGCCTATCAGGTGAGTCACATTTCACCAAGAGACTGTGCATGTTTCTCTCCAGTGATTTTAGATTGCTTTCTGAAATGGGTGAATTTGTGCATGGGCCCTTTAAGAGCAGCTTTAATTTCTTTGTGTCCCAGCTTTTCTGTGGGTATTCCCTGTTGTTGTTAGTAGCCAGCAAAGCCAGATATTATGACACTCATCTCAGGTGTACTGGGTCCAAAAAATGACAATAGTGGCAATGCTCCCTGGCTTAGCTTGCAGGGAAGGCTGCGTACCTTTGGATTGCTCCTAGGAGGCTGTGAAGCATTGTGGGTTGTGGAGGTGGATTTTTTTCTCTCCATAAGGGAATTTCTGTTTATTCCACCTCAGTTAGGCCTGTTGTTTGTTGCAGGGTTTCCTCTTATCCAGTTTTCAGTTCTCTCTGAGCATAAAATTTCCAAGATTCATTGTAAGTCTGCTATGTCTGTGGGAGGAGGTGAGTTCAGAGTCTGCCTATGCTGCCATCTTAACCTGAAATTGTACTTTCCTTTATCCCTAAATAATGGCACCTAAATCAGATGGGCCTTGGCCTGCCCAAGGCCCCCAGACTGGGAAAAAGGAATATAGTACCTGGGAGGTGCACTCTGGATGACTCACCTAGCTGCAGGTGCAAGCTCATCAGCTTATGATCCAGTCCTTCAGTTCCCCATTACTGAAACATTAGAGGGAGTTGGCAAGTGAGGAAGCCACAAGGGGAATTCCTTGGGGGGGGGGAAAGAAGAAGAAAAGCCACCCTGCAGCTTTGGGGAAAAATCCCAAAACAGCTTCCTCAAAGTCGACTAGCCATGGGCAGAGGCTCGTCCCATCTGGGTCACCAGATTTTGATATGGAGCAATGGGCTTACTCTGCTTGTTGTGATCTGAGCCAATTAATCACAATGAGTTAGAGATCAAGATATGAAGTTTGATTAGATTTAGATTAGTTGGCAAATGGAAGATAGGTGACTAATGTCCCCAAAACCCATCTTCAAGGATTACAGAATCTTGAGGTAGTTATTATAGGAAAAATGGGCAGTAAGGAGGGTGTTCAGAAATGTACATGATGGACTCTAGGATCTCTCACTGTTCTTTTCTTCTGTCAATGATGATGAATATTCTACAGGTGTTCTTTCTTCCTTGAGGCCTTCTTATTCCCTGGGAAAATTCACTAAAATTTTTAAGAACAAATCTACCAGAGTACCTCAGCAGGGGTAGGTGCACAGGATCAGGGCCAGAAAATCATGAAAGTGTGCAGCAATTTATCGTGATCACATACTAGACAGGTTTCAACTAAGAAAGGGTTATTTAGTGTAACAAGATGGCCTCACTTATGTCCAGTTACACTATGCCTGAGGCCAGAATAAAGCAGCCCAGAGTTGTTCCTCAAAGGTTAAGCTTTGTGGTTTTAAATTGAGGCTCACATTTTCTGCTTCTCACATTAAGAGGTCTAAAGACTGTTTTTTCTTAGGGAAAAATCAATGGGCCAAATGGACCCAGAGTAATATGAATGAATTTCCTGAGAGTGGGCAGCATTTTATTGATGTGGCAAGGCCCTGTCCCATATGTGGGCAGTAGCCAATAGGCTTTTTTTTTTTTTTTGTAGAATAAAACCAATATCAGTCATTGGGAGCCACCCAATGACCCATTGTTGGACTAAATACCCTTATGATGATGTCTGATTGTGTCTTACAGCTTTGACAAGTGTAGTAAAGCACCAGACAGTGAGATGAACAGCAGAGATCAGCAGATAGATCTATAGTCAAGGAGATTGACTTTTCCTTGTAGGATCTGCATAAGAGAGGAATCCTCCACTTGCATAGGCTGTTACCACTTAATCTCTTACCAAGCTCTTCTTGTGTGTTCTGTTGAAGTGTTAATTTCTATGAACAATATCTAGGTTTCATCTTAATGGGGACAGAAAATTCCCATTCTTTATGTGATGTGATGGAGGGTCTTAGATTT
The DNA here is from genome assembly GCA_031878705.1 of Tapirus indicus. NCBI lineage: Eukaryota > Metazoa > Chordata > Mammalia > Perissodactyla > Tapiridae > Tapirus > Tapirus indicus. Next base: position 32,512,871 of record CM062936.1, on the reverse strand, counting down.
TTGGCTATCTTGCTTGTTATAATATTTGCCATCTATGGATTCACGAAAGAGTTAAGTTTTATCACCCAGAAATCAACTGATCACTACAAGGGATTAGTACTAAAGGAAACTGGGTGACATTCAAAGGAAAGTGTTTATAAACACAATGGTTGGTTGAATTATATATTTGAGCCATGGAGCGACTAGGAGTGCAAAGAACAGTTTTAAGAATAGTGGTCCAAACTGGTGCCATAGTTCAGAGGTAAAAAATATGCATTCATTATCCAGAACCTTAAACCAGCAGAGAGACAAAAAATAACTTGGCAGATAAATAACAAAACATGTGAAGGTATGTATGACAATCAGTGTTCTAGGCATTTGAGATCTAGTTCTAGTATCTTGGGAGGAAGCTTTCTACTTCACATTGACTTGAGGTCTTAGGTAAACAGTCTCCTTTCTAAGGTGTCAGCTTCTGAAGGATTCACAAGAATCCTTAGTTTGAGATCTCCAGTTCAGATGGCTTTTCATTGGTGTAAGGTAGCTTTGTGTCTTCTTAAGTGGGTGATGAGAATCTGAGGATCAATCCTTAGTAATCTGATCAGAGTGTGGTAGTCAGTAGAACCTGATAAGAGCCCTTCTCATTGGATTTGTGAGCTACCTTGTTCTGATGTCCCTCCTCGAGGTACAGGATTCCAGGTTTTAGGTCATATGGGCAGTGATTGGGAGGATACTGAGGAAAGGCTGTCTGTATTTGTTCATGATGAGACTCAGTATATTGTGTTATTCTCTTACAGTATTAAGCTATAACTGCCTGAACAGGGTGTAGGCCGGGATTGTGGGTGATATTCTCAGACACATAGTCTGGACAGTTACCAAATCATGAAGAGTGAGTTGATGAACTCAAGAAGGAATTGATCTCATGGCCCTTAAGGCAATTGATAATCCTTTTGTCTATTAAAGTTCAAAGGTCTCAGAGTTTCTTTGCTAGTTTTAATTGTAAAATACCATTTATCCCCTTGACTTTTCCTCAAGATTGAGGATGGTGAAAGCAATAAAAGTTTTGAGTGTCAAGGCTTTGCAGAGTTCTCCAATGATAATTCCAGTGATATGGATTTTTTTCTAATAATGAAGAGATGGATTGGGATTCCCCAAGTAGGAAACATGAAATGAAGCTGTCTTTTAGCTGCTCTATGAGCTGTAGTTTTGACAAGGAAAAGCGTCTATTCATCTCAGGAATAATCAAAACATGATGAAAATGTATCCAAAATCCATTGAAGGCAATAATTCTATAAAGTCCATTTGGAAATGCTCTGAGGGGTACCGAAGCCTGCACTTTTGTCTGTGTCCCATCTTTACACTTTCCCAGCATGCACCATAATATCCCCAGTAGCTTTAGTAAAGATTTTCCACCAAAAATGATCAAGTACAGTAGCCAACTTCATATATAAATCTCCCAGGGTTCATTTTGAGGTCTTCTGGCACCAAGAGCCTACACTGAGAGCACTAGAGGTCATTCTCTAACCATCTTCAGCCAGATATTTCCTAAGATCTTTTTTCCAATTTCAGAACCACTTTCTGACATTTGATATATTGGTCTCTTTGAGCCAGCCTTGATATTTGGCTCTGAGAAACTGAAAGGACCATGATATTAGTGAGGGTTACCTACTTGGTATGGTGTTCAGCAAGAGTATTTCCTTTAGCTTCAAGTTGTTCTTTTATTGAATATGTGTCTATCTTTATAATGGCCATTTCAACAGCAACAAAAAATCAAGGCTTCTAGGAGTTTCGCAATTGAATACTGACCAATTTTAATTTGGGTTCCTGCTGATATCATAAACCTTCATTGTTTCCAGAACACCCCCAAATCATGTACCAACCCAAAGACATATGAATTATCAATATGTGTATTAACTCTTTTATCCATAGCCAGTTGGCAAGCTCTAGTGAGGACACCATGTTTAGTAGATTTTTCTCTTTTAAGTAGAGATTTTCTTCTAAAGATGACTTAAAATCTGTTTTAGTATACAGAGCCTGATAGTTTCCTGTTTCAATTCTAGGGAGTCCCCAATAATTCTGTGTGAGCTATAGATGGTTTCTGAACCATCATTACAGAGGTTAAGCAACAGAAGGTTCTCTTTCTTAGGTAAAGGACAGTGTGTTAGGGATCAAGAGTTTACAATTGCATATATAAATGGGTGAAGGAGAAAGTAATAAAATCTCATGGGAGGTGAGTGTGTTTTCTGAGAAGCATTGACTATTTTCAATGAGCAGAAAGAACTGTATGGCATGAGAGACCATTAAGTTGAAGGGAGATCCTGGGAGTTAGTTGGCAGGTCTCCAGATACTTGGGCTAACACTACTGCCCTGAGTCAAAGTAAATGACCCTTTGCCACTGGATCAAGGAAAAGGCTGTCATAAAGTTTTGCCTTATGACAATCTTGGAAGGCTTTGTGTGTCAGTGAGTAGAAAGGCTTATAGTTAGGTAGAGCCATTGTGGGAAGTCATTGGAAGTTTAATATTAGATTGCAAAATGCCTGTTCATGTTTAAGTTCCTGTATCAGTTTCCTGCAGCTTCCACAACAAACTACTCCAAACTCAGTGACTTACAACAATTGAGAATTATTCTCCCACAGTTCTAGAGGCCAGAAGTCTGAAATCAAGTGTTCCTTGGCTGTGTTCCTTCCACAACCTCAAGAGTAGAACCTTTCCTTGTCTCTTTTGGCTTCTGGTGGATGCCAGCATTTCTTTGCTTGTGGCTGCATCATTCCAATCTCCACCCTTTGTCATATGACCTTTTCTCTCTGTGTGTCTGTACTCTGTCTCCTATGGACACTTGTCATTGGATTTAGGGCTCACCCAGATAACCTGGGATAATCTCATCTCAATATCCTTAACTAAATCACATCTGCAAAGACCCTTTTGCCAAAGGAGGCCACAATCACAGGTTCTGGGATGTGGACATGTATTTTGGGGGCCACCATTCAATCAACTAGAGTCCCAGGAATGGGGTGCTCTTCCATTGAGGACTTCGTTCTAGTCACAGAAGTGTGGTGATTACAAAAAAGTTAGGAACTCACTTTTTCCAATAGCCAGTGTGACCCTAAATCCTCTTTATGTGTCTTTCCCAGTCTTTGTCTCAAGACTGGGAAGTTCTGAAATGCTTAAAACTCTTGTGAGAGATTTACTTTCCCGGGGTAGGCTATGCCCTAGGTTATGCATCTTCTTCTGCCAAAATCATACATTTCCTCTAGAAACTTTATATTCTTTGTGAACAAAAATAGTAAGTAGGTAAATGAATCTGTTTTGGAGCTTATCTTATTCTTAGAACATAGCAAAATGTCACTGACATTCTGGATAAGGGAGGAATCAGAGAAATTTAAGGTTTTTAAGATCTTAATTAACAACTGTAAAAAATAGAAGGGGTTTCTGTAAACCAATGAGGCATAACTGTTGTCCTTCCCTGGAGAAGGCAAACAAGCATTGGTATCCTGATCCAGAGGGTACTATGGAAGGCAGTGGACAGATGTATGACTGTAAAGAAAGTGACTTCAGGTGGCATTAAGGATAGGATAGTTTTGGGGTTCGGTACCACAGGAAAATGAGGTATGACTGTTTATATTTACAGCTCCAAAGTCCTGGAGAAGTCAAGAGCCTTGCCCATTGGATTTCTTCATCAGACTCCTACAAGGTAGGATAAATTTTCTTTCTATCATGGTTTCCATTACAGACCTTTATCTCTTTAATTTCTGTTCTTAGAGGGTAATGTGAAATTTTAAGGAATGTTTAGATGGATTAATCCCTAACTTAGTGTTTTCAGCTTCAGTAATTCTACTAATGTCAGTGGAACTTTTTGTCCTAAAGCAGTCCAGAGTTCCTCAATTTGAGGTTGATTTAAACATGAGGATAGTGGTAAGTTAATGTCTAATTTAATTTTACCCTGATTATAAATAAAATCTTCAGAAATTTCTAGAGGAAATCTCTAAAGACATTCCATCTGGCCGTTCCATTGGCACAGTGGATATTTCTCTCTTAAATGAGCAGATAAGATGTCACAAAGAAAGGATTGTCCTTCTGGTAAAGTCCAAAAGTGATGGCTATGTATTTGGACATGGTATTTGGGGGTTGGTGGCATGGCCTCCACCTCTGAAGGAGAGATTGTGTGACAGTGGTGGGTTTGTAGTATCCATATTGTATTTATTTCCTCTGTCTGTCATATCAAATTACCACAGGCTGAGTGGTTTAAAATAACAGAAACTTATTCTCTCACAGTTCTGGAGGCTTAAATTCTAAAAGTAAAGTGTTGACAGGGCCATGCTACCTCTGAAGACTCTAGAGAAGAATCCTTCGTTGTCTCTTCCTAGCCTTTGGTGGTTTTCAGCTATTCCTGGCATTTGCTTGGTTTGTAGAAGCATCACTCTAATCTTTCACTCTGTTGTCAAGGTATTCTCTCTTGATGTCCTCAGTGTCTTCACATGGCCTCCTTATAAGGACAAAAGTCTTAATAGGGCCCACCCTTATATGACGCACTCTAATCCAGCAGGACCTCATGTTAACTTGATTACATCTGCGGAGACCCTGTTTCCAAATAAGATCACATTTACAGATTTGGGGTGGATGTGAATTGTTGGCCTATTCAACACAATACCTACCTCAACCATACATTTACATGTTTGTCTTTTATGTTCAGATAAATGTTTCCATGTGAACTTAAAGGTATAATAGGAATTGGATGCTTTTATCTCTGTCAGAGCATTCTTGTTTGGGCATCTTAATTTTTTTTTTATTTCATAGCTAACACAGAATAATAATTTTTCCATCCCCTTTTTGCTTGCAATACCTGCAAGTGCACTTACCTGGGAATCTCCCAGTCTTTGTGTCCCAGCAATTGTTTCTGTGGGAAACAGTCCATTGTTTAAGTTGGAGAATCCTATGTTTGTTCTGAGTTTTAGTTTGGGTTTGATTTCTTTCCCTCTAAATGTATTCTGCTGAGTACTGTAGCAGAGGTAAGTGAGTTATTTTCCATTCTAACTTGCTTTTGCTAATCAAATCTACTTATTAAGGTTTTACTCCATTGACAAATGACAAAAACAGGTCTACAGTCTTGTTTACAAAACTGAAGAAGAGCCCAGTCAATCTTTACAGTAAATATCACAGATGTGACCCTTAAGGGAGCTCGTCCTATTTTGATAGCCCTGTTGACATCATTTGCTGTCCCACAGAACCCAGGGTCCCTGAGATTCTCTGTGGCCTCATCCTACTGAGTCTTTTCCACCCAAGATTTAGCATCTGAGGAGCCCACCAGTGTGTGAACTAGTCGATATACTTCTTGCAGTCCAGGATTATAAATCCATAAGATTATTCTGAATTTCTCAGTAAAATTTTAGGATAGTCATGGATGGCTCTAAATTCTGACCTGGACAGTGGTTTCAAGTCTATTTTAAGGTTTCCAGTTGTCTGACTTTAAGGGGTTATTGAGATTTAGGTGATTCAGGTAGCTCAGAGGGACAGGTAGAGGTGTCAGAGCCAGGTAGGGAAGGCAGGTAAGAGGGAAGACGAGGTAGATTTTTTTTTTTACAGGGTGCATGTGTTTGTGTTTGCTTATGATGAATCTAATAACACACAGTTTTAAACTTTATACCTTCTCATTAGTTTTGGCAAAGCTCTATCACAAGGGTACAGTTTTGAATCTGAATTTTTTTGGAAGCTTCCTCATACCAATCAAAAATATTGGCCAAAGATCTTGAGGGTTTTGTTTTGTCTCTGTTTTAATGTACCCCTTAGATGATCAATGTTTGTTATGTCAAAAATTCCCCAAAATGGGGAGTGCAAATCCATGTTACTCTTGGTGGTATTATGACATATAAAGGGACAATAGCAGAGGTCAGGATTAAGTGAGAATGCATGCAAGAAACCAGACTTCTACCAGGAAGACTTGTAGATTTGCTAGCATGAATCCATGTGGAAGTGGCTAGCAGTCAGGAGGAAGTGTTGCTTCTGTCATCCATGTCTTAGGCCTCTTGACCTGAAGTTAGGCCATTTCCAGTCTTTGAAATGAGAAATCATTGGTCTTGGATGTTGGAGTGTGGTGACAGAAGGTCTCTTCTAGAATCAATTTCTTACACATAGACCAGAGTAAGGGAAGCTTTTATAAAGTTTTGATGGGTGGTCCAAGGCAAAGATGTCTAAGAAAGGAGGCCAGACTCACAAGAACTTTTACTCACTTATCTTCAGGGCCAGTTTGGAGGTAGACTCATCAGACCTATGTACGCTTCTTATCCTAAGAGCTTCCACTTAGAGACAGAAAACATCAATGACAGATAGGCAAAAAGGATAATTAATGGCAAATAAATGCTTTGTCAGACTTCCAACAAGGAATGTGAATAGAACTGTATTAGAAGTTGAACAATTCCTAATGGATATAGATTGGATTTAAAATAATCTCAGCTAGGGAGCTCAATGAAAAGGAATGGGAGCTCAGACTTTATATGGGAGACTTAGTGACTGTGACAGCTAAGGACCACAGATTAGTGTACTCAAGAGTCCTTGGGATGTATGCTGTTACTGATGTGGAGTCTCGGGCCAAAATGGATGAGAGGATTTTGGCTAGATATCACTGGGAACTTCAAGTCAGTTAAAACAACCCATAAAACCACCAGGAAAACTTTAGTGATTAAAAAAAATCCCCACAAGCTGAGTTTCTTAAAAACTTGCCAGGCAAGTGTGCAACTGACCAAATGAATCCAATCAAAGTGTCTCCTCAAATAGTTTGAGCAGATGGGTATTATAATTTTTTTGGTGAAGAGTTATCATAGGGGGTTTTAAGTCAGGAATTAAGACTGGGATCTGGGCAGAGATTGGTAAGAAGTTGTAAATTAGACCAGTTGCTAAAATAGTCTGTGCTTAAACAGTTTGTCTATAGTCTTATCTTTCTGGAACACACAACCAAGCAAGCTGTTGCTGAGCCCAGTGGGAAGGAGCTTGGGAGTCCTTTGTCAGGACTTAAGCAGGATCCAGAGGTATTCTGGCTTTTTCAGAATTTCCAGAACAAGTTACAGAACAATTCTGTATATTGTTTTTATTATATCACTGTGTTCTATGCATGGCTCTACCACCAACCTCTTTACTCCGAATTGTTAGACTTCCACGATAGCATCTTTGCTAACTCAACCTGCAGAGCACAAAACCTTTCTCGCTCCTACCACTTCTTTCTCCTTGATCTCTTCCCAGCTGACTGACACTTGTTTAGGTCCTGCACTTAGGAAATGGCACAGGTCACTGATGGGCAAGAGAGATCAGCCCACTTTCCTGCAGCTGCTTCAAAGTTGCATCCTCCTGGACTGAGGTCCATTTGGTATCCTCTCCTTTCTTGAACTGCCTGAAGAGCCAGCCATGTCCTGTACCACTGGATAGCATGTTCTATCTGTGAGGTGAGGTGGGAACTCTACCACATAGACCAAAAGCACACACAAAAGAAGAGACATAATTGCTGGTTGTAGGCAAGGAACTTCCTGAGCTATTTGTTCTCCCATAGCAATATGTTGGTACAACCAGTAATGCTAGGGATAGCTGCCAAAGAGAGATGCCAGAGGTTTTTTCCATGAGGGCTATTTGGGGTGCTCTGCCGAAGCTTACATTGGGTAACAAATGTGGCCAAGCTGTTTGCTAAGTAAGCAAAGAACATGGGTGTCTTAATTTCCTGGGGCTACTATAACAAGTTATCACAAATTGGGTGTCTTAAAACAACAGGAATCTATTCTCTCAAAGTCTGGGGGCTAGAAGTCTGAAATCAAGGTACCTGCAGTGCTGTGCTCTCTCTGAAGTTTCTAGAGTAGAACACTTCCTTGCTTTTTTACCTTCTGGTGGCTGCAGGTGTTTCATTGTCTTTGCTTGTGGCTGCATCACTCCACTAATTGCCTGTGTGGTCACAATGCCTCTTCTTTCTCAAAACTGGCACCACCTCTATCTTTGTTCTTTTGTGTGAGGAAGACCAGCCCTGAGCTAACATCTGCTGCCAATCCTCCTCTTATTTGCTGAGGAAGATTGGCTCTGGGTTAACATCTGTGCCCGTCTTCCTCTACTGTATATGGGATGCCACCACAGCATGGCTTGACAAGCGATGCTTCAGTCCGTGCCTGGGATCTGAACCTGCAAACCCTGGGCCACTGAAGCAGAGCACATAAACTTAACCACTATGTCACTGGGCCAGCCCCTCCACCTCTATCTTATCAGGGCACCTGTGATGGTATTTAAGGCCTACCTGGATTATCCAGGATAAGCTCCTTTGCTTAAAACCCTAACTTAATCATATCTTTTGCAATATAAAGTAATATATTTTTTTGCCATATGTATTAGTTAATTAGTCAGGATCCTTTAGAGAAAATGAATGAATTGTGCATATGTGTTTGTGTGTCTATGTGTGTGTATGTAAGTGTGAGGGAGATGCAGAGGGAGAAGAGAAGGTCAGTGATGGAATCCTCAGGGAACTCCAACATGTGAGGGGCACGGAGCAAGTAAGAGGCCTCCCTGGGGAGATTTTTGAGTAAAGACCTGATGGATAAGAAAGGGTCAGTTGTGCAAAGACCAGCGGGACAGAGAGCACCCAAGACCACTGGACAAGAGTGTACAGAGTCCCAAGGCAGAAAGGCACCTGGGCTGGTAGACACAAAATTAGGAGGCCATATAGTTGAGCAGGGAGAGGTAGCAGGGGCTTGTAGGTGAAAACAGAGGCAGGCAGGGCCAGATCATGCTAGAAACACTACAGCTTGGGCTCCTCATCAGACTCACCCTGGGGTTTTATGAGAGGCAGTAGCTCCATGCAGGCATCTCAGGTACCAAAAAGTTTGTTTTCATCATCACTTCTGCTTTAATATGAAAGGGTGGGGAACCAGGAGCTTTTAGGAGCAAGGAGACAGAGCTAATAAATAGCAGCCATGTAGTAAAAATCCATAGAATGAAGCAATTTTTTTTCATGTGAAATCTCCTGAATTCTAAGGAAAGTCTCAGTTTATTTAACAGTATTGTGTCAATGTCATTTTCCTGGCTTGTAAGTGCTGTATAATTTTGTAAGATGTCACCTTTAGGGGAGGCTAAGTGAAGGGTGCAGAATGGGATCTCTGTGTACCATTATTACAATTTCTTGTTTATTTTAAAATAAGTTAAAAACTCACTGAACTGTGCTAAAGTCTAATCCAAGAGAAACTGTGGGAAAACCTGGAGGAGATCCCTAAAAGTCTGTTCCATGGAAATGCAAAGGCCCTCTGCTGGAAAGTCTTGCAAGTCTCAGAGGGTTCTGCTCTCTCTGTAGCCTCCAGTCTGACCTCTTTCCCTAGGAAGTCTGTTTTAGATCTCATAGGAGCTAAGGGCCTCACAGCAGTGTTTCAGGCCCCAACCCTGGCTGTTCACTGGCATGGATGCTGCCTCCCCTCTGAGCTCACATCCACTTACTTGTCAAGGTGATGTCTGTGTTGTTGACCAGCACATAGACCTCCCATACTCCTTGTGCAGGAAGTTGTACAAGGTGCAGATGCTCTGCAGCTGGTCACTGTCCAGCTGGTAGAAGCCAGGTTCAGGCCTTTGGCCTGCAGCTGCTAGATGGCCACCTGTCCCTGCACCTTGTTCTGCACTGTGAGCACCGTGTCCTCGGAGAGCTGATGGCACAGGTTCCTCATGATGGTAAAGTCTATGCCCTTGTTGCTATTGGTCACCAGCACCACGTGGGTGTAGGAGGACACTGCTTGGTGGGGGGTGCACACAGGGCACTTGCATGGAGAGCAGACCCGGCTGTGCCATGGGAGGGGGGCCACAGCTGAGAAGGAGGCAACACCTCCATCTTCCCTCTAAGGAGGGGCCAAATGTTCCAGAAAGCTTCCTAATATCCCCTCTACTCATCTGTTCCCTCTCAGTGCTGCACCCTGGGCCAAACCAGGACACATCCTTCTTTTGATCCCACCTCTGAGTGAAGTACCTTGGTTTAGTTTGCAGGGTGGAGAGGTGTGCTTCCCCCAAAGCAAATCTGGTTCTAGATGAGTCAGTAGGGAACTAGATATTCATGGCAGTTGAATGAAGGAAATTATTTTGAGAGAACACTAAAAGGAGAAAAAGGAGTGCAGAGTAACAGACTTGGGCTTGGACCCATCATCTACTGCAGAATGGCAATGGTTGCTTTTTCCTAAGATACAGCGTGTCAACTTCAAAATCAACTTCCCCTGTTATTTTATCTCAAAATGAGTTTATTCAGGAATAGCCAAAAGATTGCAATTTGGGATGTGAATGCTATGTCAACCATAGGCAAATCTGCAAACAAAGAGGGGAGCTACCTTTAGAGAGAAAAAGAGGGGGTAGGGAGGGGCTGTTCTAAAGAAAATCCATTGGGGAAGGTAATTGCTGAGAGGAGCAATGGACTCTCATTGGCTGAGCTGCAGCGTTTCTCATTGGCTGGGCTGTTGCCAGGTGGGGAGAGAAATCTTCCTTCAGTAGTAAGGGAGTTTTACTTGCTGTCCAAGATGCAAGCCTCCCTCTCTTCCTGTTCGGTGTAATTGATGATGTGTGATAGGGCGCGAGAGCTCCCCCTGCAGGCCTTCCTGACTCCAGCTTAGTTATGGTTTCAACAAATGTAATTTCAACTAATGTAATTACTTAGGGCAACTGTTTCTGAGGAAATAGATCCCCTTGCTTTGTTAAGAGAAACTCAGGAGAGAGAATTAGACCTAGGTCCTGTGATTAGACTTTCACTGTAGGCAGGGTACCTTGCTGTGTGATTCCCTCCCTAAGTGGGAGGGAATGTTTTATGAATCTCTTACTGTGTGCCAAGCCATTGAGTGCAATGGTTTATTTAATGGTTATATAATCCCTGTTTGCTAAAAGTGCCCATATTTTGGTTTTGTCCAAGGTCACAAATAATAAGTGGTATATAAAGTTAGGTGTTATTTTTAAGATACTAAGAAAAAAAGGATCTTTGCAATTTCAAGTATACATTTTCAAACAGTTGAGATGCTATGGTGTTGACCTAGACATTGCTGTCCTCTAGTGTCAGTTTACAAAAAAAAATAACGGGGGAAACCAACAGCCCCGTTGAAGGGAGAAACTTTTCACTTACTCACTTTTAGAATAAGAGCCCTACACTTGCTTTCAGAGCTAATCCTTTTCATTTCTGTAAGCCTGAAAATAACTGCTGAGGAATGAATAATAATCATGACAGTAGAAGGTGTTTACAACATGGAGTGCCTCTGTGAAGAGAGGGAATGTGGTGGAGGTTCACTGAGGCCCACTGGGAGGCAGGCTTGGTGTTGGACAGAAAGAAGCTTCTCATCACTGCTGGGGGTGGTGTTAGGTCCCAATCACAGGGACTCATAATAGAAGACACTTTGCACTCATTGTTTTCAACATTTTCGCCTGTATCAGGACATTTAATCTTCACAGCAATCTTATGCCTACTGTCCCCATTTTACAGTTGAGGTACTGAGATACAGTGTAATGCTGTATTTTGCTCAAGATCACATAGTAATGTGGCAGCGCCAGGAGTTTTTGTTTCTAGATGTTTGTCTTGAAAGCTTTCAAACAGAAAAGTTGAAAAAAATAGTATAGTAAACACCTGTATATTCACCAGCTATGTTGAACAATTATGAATATCTTACTGTATTTTTGTGTTCATCTTCTGCATATATTTTGCTTACCCATGTTAATGTTGCAGACCTCATGACACTCCCTCCCCACATAAATAACACATTCGCATTGAAGAGATTTGACGATATTTCTCTCATGTCCACTAATGCCCAATCCATTTTCTATTTCCCCCACTGTCTCAGATTCTCTTGTGAATGTATCTTAAGTGCCTCTTCACAGTTCACATTTTGCTATTATGCTTTTCCAATAAGTTTGTTGTTTAAAGAGTCCACTAGATGTGTCCCCTTCATGGTGTCATCTATGTTATACTAGAGGCTGGTAAACTAAAGTTGGCATCCCAAATGCTGCCAGGCTCATTGGTTTATGGATTGTCTATGGCTACTTTCATGCTACCTCAGCAGATCTGAGTAGTTCCAGTAGAGACCACATGGGCTGCAAAGCTGAAAATATGTACTCACTGGCTGTTTCTATGATGTTAGCTGACCCCTGCACAATACTGCCCTTCTGTTGACCTAATTTTTAGGTCTATTAGATTTCTGAGCTGGTTGGTATGTAAATAATCTGCACAAATGGACATTTATAAAGGACTATTTGTTCATCTAAAACTTTTCATTCATTATTCTCATTGATATCACTTTTTCTCCCAATATCACATAAGAAATCACAAAAGATTTCAAAGAATTTTTAGCTAAGTCAAAGTGAGTACTCAGTAATGACATTTTGATGTATATATTTCTCTGAATAGGGAGGTTTTTGACGGTGTGTCTATTTTCTTCAAATCAGGGCTCATAACATACTGAGAACCATGGAGGGAACTCGAAGAGTGTTCCCCACTGTTCAACTTTCTTCTCCATTACAAACTCTCCATGAGGCCCCTCAGCATCTGAGGGCAAAAGGGCCAAGTACACAGGGGTCTCTGCTCCTTCTTCTGGGGATTTTATGGCTTCGGGTCCTCCCATGTTGGTTCTCACCCACCCTGGACAGCAGGCATTCAGGAGGATCTTGTCCCCTCTCCTCTGCTCACTCAGTTTCCTGGCATGGATTCTGGACAGGACTGTGATGCCCATCTTTGACACTGCATATGCCATGGCCTTGCCATCAGGCCAGCCTTCCTGTAGGTGCACCCCATTCTTCTTATCTTCCATGAACTTGTTCATGAGCCCCACCAGCTCCTCCTCCATGATGGTCTCAGTTGTAAACTTCTGCTGGAGTTCTGGGCTGCAGTTTTTAAGAGCCAGGAGGCTCATTATGCTAGACAAATTCACCACTCTGCCTAAAATGCAACACAGATTGTTACCTAGAAAGGCATGTACAAGAATGATCTATAACAAATTCACTGGGATTTTCTCCACTTGAAAGACAATTACTAGTTTGTTATCATCATTAAGACTGTCTCTATGAATGAAGGACATGATTCAATCTTAAAGCTTGTTTTTTTTACCAACAATGTCTCTGATGATGTCACAGAAATGTTCTAATGGGGAGGGTAGTGCCCATAAGTTCCATAAGAAAATTGAACACGGTTTATACCTGAACATGCTAAGGGGAGTGTAAGGAGGTACTCATTAGTTTCAAAGGCTGCCTTTGGGACCACGTGAGGATCTTATGGTCTTGTGGGCAGTGCTCTATTTTTAGGTCTCTATTGATTAAGATATAGCTGACTGGTTGATGGGTGGCAGTGCCAAGGTGAATGGACAGCCTCTGATTTGGAAGGCTGCCACTCTGATAGAGAAAGGTAACAAGTCAGCTCAGTGGGCTGAATTGCATGCTGTTTTCTCAAATATGTTTGGATATTTATCAATTCAGGAGCAGTGACAATGGCCTGGTAATATGTCAATGGAAAGGGGCAGTGGAGAACTGGACTATTGAATGGATGTTTTAAAAGCAATGAAGTACATCCTACAATAGGGGTGAACCTTGAGAATGTTATGCTAAATTATAGAGGCCAGTCACAAAAGACCACATATAATATGATTCTATACATAGGAGATGTCCAGAACAAGAAAATCTGGAGCCAGAAAGTAGACTAATCATTGTTTAGGGCTAGGAGGAATGGGGGAAGAGGAAGGTGATAGAATTTCTTTTTGGGGTGATAAAAAGTTTCCAATCTTGAATGAGGTGATAGTTCACAACTCTGCACATGTACTAAAAGATATTGAGAGTCATGTCAGTATTGTGTCAGAGTGAGTTATTCTCTTTGTCTCTTCCAAGTTACAATGAGTTGTACATCCATTGACCAAAAAAGGACTCCCTGTACAGCATACCAGAATGCCTGAGAGATCCATGCCTGCATACATCTGAAGGGAGGAGGACTGGACTCCCAGGATGCCATGGAACTAGGGAAGTAGCCCCCTTTCCTTCCCCTTGTGTGGTGATCCAATATGAGGATTCTCACACCAGCTTGAGTGCTGGTGACCAGGGGTTTTAGGGCAGACATGGCATTTTAGGGACACACTGGTGGCAGGTGGTGCACATGTCCTGAGGCTTCAGGACAAAGATGGTGATCCAACCCTCCCCCCCCAGCAATGACACCAGTCTTTCCAACAGTGGGGATAGCATCCAAAACTCAGAATTCCTTGGCAGTGGTGGGGTTCCCCAACCTGAGGTTTTAAAAAGTACATCAGTTTTCACCAGCAACAAAAGCCTGCAGGAACAGCAACAGCATTTGTGCCTTAGCCCCTGCCCTCCCTAAGCAGTGGCAGGTCACCCCTGTGACCTAAGGCTTCAGGAATGACAGAAGAACCTGTGATCCTGCACACAGTGGTGGCATCCTTGACACTGACTTTACCATCAGTGGGGGCTGTATAGAAGACCCTGGGGTACCGGCAGCTACAGTGACACCCATGAACCCAGTGGCCCTGGCAGTGGTGCTGCCAGAACATCCAGATAATCCAGGAGCAGGAGCACAGGTGGTGCACAGGGCAGCAGCATCTGAGTCTGTGAAGAGCCAGTGGGGGAACATCAGACCCAGGTGAATCCAGAAGCAGCAGAGGTGCCTGCAGCCTGGTGACCCTGGAGGTGACATATAAGACTGCAATGACATTATAATCAGCAAGGCACCAGCAGCCTCAGAGGCACAAACAGCACAAGGAAGGCCCTGATGACACCTCTAACAGATGGGGTGAAGGGTGGAAAGTGCAGGCTCTCAAACACAACCAGAAGCAGATCAGAACCGAAGAAACCAAATCCTTACCCAAATAAGAAAGGTGTTTACTACCACAAATGCACCAGCAAGGATAAGTTCATCAAGTATCATGAAGAACTACAGTAACACAGCAGAACAGAAAGAAAATGAAAACTCTCCAGAAACCAAACTTGAAGTCACAGAAGATTACAGTCTAACTGACAGAGAATTCAAAATAGCTGTCATGAAGAAGCTCAACAAGTTACAAGGAAATGAGACCTGCCTTACAAGAAATGTTGAAAGGAGCCCTCCTACCTGAAACAAAAAGGCAAATGTTTACAAAGCATTAAGCGAGGTGATGAATAGACAGACAGAATCAGAAAATTGCAAGTCTATATCAGAATAGGTTAGTAAACACTAAATTATAACATAAAGGCTAAAGGGAAAGAAAGCATCAAAGATAACTATAACCACTTCAATTGGGTAACAAACTCACAACACAAAAAAAGGATAATTTGTGAAAACAAAAACATAGAAGGGGAAGAGGAAAAGGACAGAGCCTGCATAGGCTAATGGAGATAAGATGCTATCAACAGAAAAAGGACTATCTCATCTACGAGATCTTTTATACAACCCTTGGTAAGCACAAAACAAAAAATCAGAGCAGAGTGACAAATCATAAATAAAGAGGACACTGAGAAAAACATCAAAGAAAACCACCAAACTGAAATGGCAGACAGAAATACAAGGAAAAAGAAGCAATGGAAATATAGAACAACCTGAAAAGAGAAGACAAAATGGAAGTATTCAGCTGTCATGGATCAAGAATCACTCTAAATGTAAATGGACTGAGTTCTCCAATCAAAAGGCACAGAGTGGCTGGATAGATTACAAAACAAGGCCCAACAATATGCTGCCTCCAGGAAACACATTTCAGCCCTAGAGGCAAACAGAGGCTCAGAATGAAGGGATGGACTATGATACTCCAAGCAAATGGCAAGCAAAAGAAAGCAGGTGTAGCCATACTTATAACACCCAAAATAGACTTCAAGCCAAAAAAGACAACAGGAGACAAAGATGGACATTATATAATGATAAAAGGGACATTCCACCAAGAAGGTATAACACTTACTAATATATGTACACTTAACATAGGACCACCAAAGTATATAAAGCCACTATTAACCGACCTAAAGCAAGAAAGTGACAGTAACACGATAATAGTAGGGGACTTTAACACCCCACTTACATCAATGGATAGATCATCCAGGCAGAAAGTCAACAAGGAAACAGTGGCCTTAAATGAAATAGTAGGCCAGATGGACATAATAGATATATATACAGAACATTTCATCCTAAAGCAGCAGAATATGCATTCTTCTCAAGTGCATATGGAACATTCTCAAAGGTAGATCATATGTTGGAAAACAAAACAAGCTGCAATAAATTTAAGAATATTGAAATCATATAAGCATCATTTCCAACCACAATGGTATGCAACTAGAAATCAACTACTAGTAGAAAGGTGGAAAAGTCACAAATATGTGGAGACTAAACAATACACTACTGGAAAACTATTGAGTCAATAAAGAAATCAAAGGAGAAATAAAAAAATACCTGGAGACAAGTGAAAATGACAATACAATATACCAAAACTTATGGGATGCAGCAAAAGTGGTACTAAGAGGGAAGTTTACAGCAATACAGGCCTAACTCAGAAAACAAGAAAAATCTCAAGTAAGCAATCTAACATTATACCTAAGGAACTAGACAAAGAACAACAAAGAAACCCCAAAGTCAGGAGAAGGAAGGAAATAATAAAAACCAGAGGAGAAACAAATGAAACAGACTAAAAAAACAATAGAAAAGATCAATGAAACTAAGAGGTGGTTCTCTGAAAAGATGAACAAAATTGACAAAACCTTAGCCAGATTTACTTAGGAAAAAAGAGAGAAAGCTCAAATAAATAAAATTAGAAATGGAAGAGGAGAGATTATAATGGATACCACAGAAATATAAAGGATTATAAGAGAATACCATGGAAAGCTATGCACGAACAAATTGGATAACCTAGAAGAAATGGATAAATTCTTAGAATCATACAACCTCCCAAAACTGAATCAAGAAGAAATAGGAAATCTGAATAGACCAATCACAAGTAAAGAGGTTGAAACAGTAATCAAAAACCTCACAAAAAATAAAAGTCCAGGACCACATGGCTTCTCTGGTGAATTCTACCATATATTCAAAGAAGATCTAGTACCTATTCTTCTCACACTCTTCCAAAAAATTGAAGAGGATGGGACACTTCCTAACTCATTGTTTGAGGGCAGCATTACTCTTATATCAAAACCAGATAAGGACAACACAAAAAAGGGAAATTATAGGCCAATATCACTGATGAACATAGATGCAAAAATCCTCAACAAAATATTAGCAAATCAAATACAACAGTACCTTAAAAGGACGATACACCACGATCAAGTGGGATATATTCCAGGGACACAGGGATGGTTCACCACCCACACATCAATCAGTGTGATACACCACATTGACAAATTGAAGAATAAAAATCACATGATCATCTCAATAGATACAGAAAAAGCATTTGACAAGATTCAACATCCATTTATAATAAAACTCTCAATAAAATGGGTATGGAAGGAATGTACCTCAACATAATAAAGGCCATATATGACAAATCCACAGCCAACATTATACTCAACAGTGAAAAACTGAAGCTATTTCTCTCAGAACAGGAACAAGACAAGGATGCCCACTCTCACCATTCTTATGTAACAAAGTATTGGAAGTCCTAGCCAGAGTAATTAGGCAAGAAAAAGAAATAGAATGAATCCAAATTAGAAATGAAGAAATAAAACTGTCATTATTTGTGGATGACATGATTCTATATATAGAAAACCCAAAAGAATCCACTAAAAATTATTAAAAATAATTAACTAATACAGTAATGTTGCATGTACAAAATCAACATACAAATATCAGTTGTGTTTCTATACATTAACAATGAACTGGCAGAAAGGGAAATCAAGAATACTATCCTGTTTACAATCACAACAAAAATAATAAAATACTTAGGAATAAATTTAACCAAGGAGGTGAAAGACCTGTACCCTGAAAACTACAAGACATTATTGAAAGAAATTGAATAAGACATAAATAAATGGACAGATATTCTGTTTTTATGGATTGGAAGAATAAACATAGTTAAAATGTCTGTATTACCAAAAGCAAACTCTAGATTCAGTGAAATCCCAGTCAAAATCCCAATGACATTTTTCACAGAAATAGAACCAAGAATCCTAAAATTTATATGGATCAACAAAGAGCCTGAATAGCCAAAGCAATCCCGAGAAACAGAAGAAAGTTAGAAGTATCACATTCCCTGAATTCAAAATATACTACAAAGCCATGGTAATCAAAACAGCATGGTACTGGTAGAAAAACAGACACACAGATCAAAGGAACAGAATCGTGAGCCCAGAAATAAACCCACACATCTATGTGAAACCAAGGATGAAGGAGTTCAAGTTTCCCTGGATTAGGATGAATCTGTGCCTTTACCCACAAGGTTAACATGGGAAACAAAGTAACCAAAGTTTCTGAGCTTGTTTTGCAGGACAGCAGGAGGACTGCTGATAAGATAGTAACTTGCTGACAGCCCTTTGCCTGACTAAGCATCATGCAGGAGTATTGAGAAGCTAAAATGACCGATTGTAAGCTTCACATGTCATAAGAAACATGAACATCACCCATGCCCAAAGGACTCTTAGAACTTCAGTCCCCAAGGCCACATGCTTCTCTCCCTGTCTTTTTCTCACAATGTGCTTTGGAAAAATGCTTAAAACTGCGTGTAGGCAAACTAATCTCTAACCGGGAGAAAGAATAACTTGTTAGCAGAAAATTTATGTCCTCTGTCCAAACTGTTCCTTCTGTCCCAGATAAAAAACTAACTGAGGTTTTCTTAGATTCCTCAGGAATGTTGCATTCAGCCGACCTGCTGCGGAGAGGCGCCCAACATTCTGTGGTCATCTATCACCTGACATTTCTGAGCCTCCTCTTTGCCTTATATAAGTCATTTCCAAATCAGTTCCCTTTAAGATGGGTTTTTTTGAGGATGATAGTCCACTATCTTCCAGTATGCTAGTTTATTTCCTATTAAAGTTCTTCCTCTACCATCGCCTGCTTGGCCTTTCATCTTGTGGCAAGCAGATTGAGCCCTTGCTCGATATCATATGGACAGCTATGTTGGATCAAGGAGAACATACATACAATGGAGAAAGGAAAGTCTCTTAAGAATTGGTGTTGGGAAAAGTTAACAGGCACTTGCCAAAGAATGAAAGTAGATGATGATCTTACACAATACACAAAAATTAACTTAAAGTGGATTAAAGACTTGAATGTAAGATCTCAACCACAAAACTCTTAGAAGAAAACAGAGGCAGCATGCTCCTTGACATCAGCCTGGGCAGTATCTTTTTGAATACTGTGTCTCCTCAGGTAAGGGAAACAAAAGAAAAAATAAACAAATGGGATTATATCAACTAAAAAGCTTCTGCAGGGGAAAGGAAACCATCAACAAAAGGAATAGACAACCCACCAACTGGCAGAAAATATTTGCAAATCATATATCCAGTAAGGGGTTAATTTTCCAGAATTTATAAAGAATTCATACAAGTCAACAGCAAAAAATGAATGTGATCAAAAAATGGGCAGAGTATATGAACAGGCATTTTTCCAAAGGAGATATACAGATGGTCAACAGGCACATGGAAGTGTGTTCAACATCACTAATTATTAGGGAAATGCAAATCAAAACTACAATGAGAAATCACCTCATGCGTGTCAGAATGACTATAATAACAAGACGAGAAATAACCAGTGTTGGAGAAGATGTGGAGAAAAGGGAACGCTCATACACTGTGGGTGGGAATGCAAACTGGTGTAGCCACTATGGAAAACAGTATGGAGATTTCTCAAAAAATTAAAAGTGGAAATATCATATGCTTTAGTTATTCCACTTCTGGGTATTTATCCAAAGAACATGAAAACACTAATTTGAAAGGATATATGCATCCATATGTTCACTGAAGCATTATTCACAATAGCCAAGACTTGGAAGCAACCTGAGTGTCCATCAACAGATGAATGGACAAAGAAGATATAGTATAAATATATACAATGGAATACTACTCAGCTACAAAAAGAGATGAAATTGTGCCATTTGTGACAGCATGGATGGGCATAGAGGGTATCATGCCAGGTGAAATAAGTCAAACAGAGAAAGACAAATACCATATGATTTCACTCATATATGGTAGATAAACAAATGCATAGAGAAGGAGAACAGATTGGTTATCAGAGGGACAGGGATTGTGGGAGGGCAAAAGGGGTAACGGGCACATATGTACAGTGACAGATAGAAATTAGACTTTTGGTGGTGAACATGATGCAGTCTATACAGACTGAAATATAATGATGTACACCAGAAATTTACACAATGTTATAAACAAAAGTGACCTCAAAAAACCTCCCCAAACCCATGTATTGTATACTTTAAATGGGTGAAGTGTATGGTATGTGAATTATACCTCAACAAAGCTGCTAAAAGTGTAAAATAATGACACATTTCTCACTAATTATTTTGGAAACTATAGTTAATATTCATAAAAGTGAATTTATATTCACTTGTATGAAGAAAAAGTTTACTATTTCTACATTTAAATGAGTATTTTAAACAGTATTAAAAAATCATGAGATCATACCACAAATAAGAGATTCAAGGAAATTAGGAAATTCTCCCTTTACAATATAAATATTGGGAAAGATTGTCATCAGTAGTTAACTTGAGCTCCATCCTAATAAAGGAATGGCAGTGCAAAAAAAATTCAGTAAAAAAGATATTCCAAGGCACTATACCTCTTATTAAATAATCTTTGAGAAAATTACAATGAATTATGGTAAGTGTCTTATTAATCTTCGAACAGTCTTTTAGGACGAACACGTTTAGGAAATGGGTCAATTATTCCAGTTCTTCCTTTCATCTAGAACATGTGAAGTATAAGGATAAACTGAACCTCTTTGTGAAATGTTTTAGTAAGCACAGTCAAAGGTCCTAGTGGCATTTAATTCATTCTCAAAAATTATCTGCCTCTCTCATAACAAAAATAACACATCTCTTGAATCAAAATTGCGAAACACAGAAGGATATGAAGAAAAGACAGCAGCAGAGGAAGCCAGAGTGGGCAACTGGCATACCAGGAAGGCAGCTACAATTATTTATAGGGCTTTGAAATCATATTCTCAGAAACATGAGTCAGACAGTAGATGGAGAATCTGTACTAACTTTCCACAGGCTGTTTATACACTATAATGAAGTGATGACCTCTTTTCTATTCTAATTTCTATCTCAGGAAGTCTAGAATCAGCTGGGAAAATACTTACCTGTGTATGGTAGGGAAGCATGATCAAGGAGTCCAAAGGTCTTTGTAAGTAAATTCCTGGATGTGGGTGCTGCATCCCAGTCCCTCTTCCCTACACCAGTCGCTCCCACTGACCAATCCCCAAGAGGTGGCAGCTGCCTGGGGGCCACTCCTCAGAGCTGGGTGAGACTGTAGATCTTCTTATGTGACAACTCAGGACAGGAATCACAGAGGCAGGAAGCCTCTGTTGGAGGTTACACAGCAAAGGATCTGAACCAAGTGTTTCATCTTCAGAGTGTACGCATGGCTTTCAAATGGCAGCTCAGGGAAGGGAATGCACACAGCTAATCTTCTAAGAGGTGTTATGGGCCATCCTGACTTTCTGATGCTTATGGTGTGTGTGAAACAGTGGCCCTTTAATACTCATTCCACATCGTTGAGAAAATTATGTCACCCATCTAAGAAAGAACTCTTTCACTGATGGGGCTGGGGCGTTGGTCAGGCTTACAATTTATCCAGGCCATTGTTCTGTATCTGACCAGAGACTTATTTTAAGGAAGCCATGTTTTCCTTCAAAAGTGTAGGTCACAGGAAACACATAGACCATATCCCCAGGCCTTAACACATAGTAGCTGCTCAAGAACTCTTTGTGGGATGACTGTCCCCTAATGGATCTGCCCCAGCATCTTTTCTTCACTCTCCAAATTCTCACCCTCCAAAACCAGAGCCAAAGTGATCTACAGGAAGGGATATGTTAGACATCATCTCATTTCCAGTAACAAACTTCAAAAGCATACTTGATTCTAGTTGTCCATTCAGAGGCAGTAAGTGCACATCTGGTTCTCTGGACCTTTTATGATTTCACATTCATTACATAAGTCTATTTTTATCTAATTCCAAGAGTACCTATTGTTAAGTCTCTAGATTGGTAAGGGGTTTTCATGAAACAGTGCAGGATTTTAAAATGCGCAGCACTTTGGGTTTCCCTGAGGTGCCCTGGGGGCCCTGTGCTTAGGAAGACACTGGCCTCAGTCAAGCTGAGTCTTCTTTTCTCATCTGTCACTCTGGCCTGATGGGGTCCAGCTTCACTTGAAGATTGGTGTCATCAGCGTAAAACATTTGAGGACCATTGAGTAGTGGGAAGAACAATTAGCTTGGATGCCACAAGACCTAGGTCTGAACCCAGCTGTGCATGTGACCTTGAGTTTTGTTATGCCTCCATGTTCTTAATGGGGACAATATTGAAAATACCTGGTACATCACATCAAGAAATATCCATCCACTCATCCTTGCTAGAACCACAAAATGTCAGAGATGGAAGATATTTTAGTACAGCAATTTTCCCCCCATTTCCTGTAGTGATTTTTCAGAATGTAGGAAGTTGAAAAGTGTTACTTGTTTAAATCAAGGTTGATAACACATTCTTCAAAGGTTTACTTGGTAAGTGTAGCCTTAACAAAGTCATTTATTTCCTCCTAGGACTCTTCAAGCTAATATGTGATGAACAATATGTGTCCAGATTTCAAATGTTTGCTTGATTCCTCAGAGATGGTTTTCCTTAATTTTTTTCCAAACAAACACATATTATAATTTAAAGAGAAAAAGCAGATAACAGCCTACGAGCATTAAAGGGAGCATTCTTAAAATTCAGGATGATGCTTCCTTTGGGGAACAGTGGGGAAATGAGATGTGAAAAGGTGAAGGGATTTAAATGTCATTGACACCGATTGGTTGGTGAAGCTCAGTGGTGGGTACCTGGGCAGGGTAGATTCGTATCTTTTGTGTGGCTAGAGTATTTCTGAATAACTCTTTTTTTTTTTTTTGTGGGGAAGACCAGCCCTGAGCTAACATCTGTTGCCAATCCTCCCCTTTTTGCTGAGGAAGACTGGCCCTGGGCTAACATCCGTGCCCATCTTCCTCCACTTTATATGGGACGCCGCCACAGCATGGCTGACAGGCAGTGCGTCGGCGGGCGCCAGGGATCCGAACTAGCGAACCCCGGGCTGCCAAGCGCGGACTAAACCGCTGCGCCACTGGGCGGCCCCCTGAATAACTCTTTTAAAGAAAGGATTAAAAAAAAAAAAAAGAAAGAAAGAAATCCACATCTGTTACCCCTCAGTAATCCTTAAGGTCACAATACTCTTTCCTTTTCTCCTTCCACACCAGCCACAAACTGCACATTCCCCATTTGGATGCTTTTTGCTTCCCACAGAGATTCTGTGGAAACTATTCTAGATTGTTCTGTGTATCCTTGGATCTGAAATAAGGGAGAGGAGGGACAGGATTTACTTTTGTTTACTCCAGCTAAGACTAGGCCCAGACTTTCTCCCCAAAGAGCGTAGAATAAAGTCATGAGCATGAACCACTGTGACTTCCTTTTGTCCCAAAATGGAAGGACTCTCCTATTTCAAAAGGAAGAAAATTCTGCTGTATACCAAGAATATAGCATGTATTTACATTTTTATTATCTCTAGCTTTGGTGAGGCAAGATGAATTGTTTGAATAGAGCCTGTCTTAGGAAATCTGTGAGTTCACCCATTCCTCCTTCTGGACCAAGCACAGACACAGCAAGAACTAACACAGCCCAGTTAAGTCAGAAAAATGTCCAGCCAGAAGTCGTTAGCATGATTCCGAGAAGAATACATGTAGAATGTGTGGTGGTGGCACAAGGAACTCCACTGCTGCCTTCAAGCACCGGGGTGAGTGAAGGGGTCAGGTGACTTTGAAAGAGATGCCCTTTGAGGCCCTAGTGAACCAAGTGTTAGAAGAAGTAGCAGAATGTTCCAGGAGAAGACGACAGGGAAATGGGGCTGAATTGTGAGTAAACTGTTCATGTATACACTGCATTCCACGCCACAGCTCTTAATCTTTCTAAAAGTATCTGCTTGTCTTAATTGGTGTATTTAATGAGTGGTGATCCCCCTCCTTCCCATTACCTTGGGTTAAGTATTGCTGTAGTTTACAAGGAAAAAAATATGATAGTTAGTTTTGTCCATATTATGACACATAGAAGGGGAGTTAAAATGTGTCTGGAGTTATGCAGATAAGTTATCAGAGATTGCTACTAGCTTTGCTAAGGACTTGGACTTTGTTTTTGAAGGGTTTTCAGGAGGGGCGTTAGCATGCAGAGAGTGCAGAAAATGCCCAGAAAGGAAAAGACTCAAGAAGGGAGATCCCTTAGGAGGGTTTGCAATTGTCCAGCAATGACCGCTGAGGGTCTGTTGTAGATCTGGGATGCAGGAGAATGCTTGGGGAGAAACTGAGTAGGACCATTCATAGAACCTGGTAATTGATAATAAGGGGGTGGACATAGTGATCTACAGGATCCTGGTGGGTGGATGATGGGGTCAGTGACCAAGATGATTTGGGGAAAGGACAAGTACCTTTTGGAAATGTGTGTTTTAGAAGGGGGAATTCAGAAGAGGAAGGGAGGACTCAAGAAGAGATGGAGAGGCAGGAAGACAAATATGTGTCTGAAAGTGTGGAAATGTTCTAGACAGGTGAGAGATTTGAGGGAGTCCTAATGAATTGAGGGTAGAAAATGCTCCACTATCCTGAATAAATTACTCTGAGAGAGGGAGAGGGAGGAGAGAGGGTCAAGGATGGAATCCTCAAGGAACTCCAATGTTTGAGGGGTACAGAGCAAGTAAAGATCCTCTCTGTGGACTTTTGAATGAAGACCTAAAGGATAAGAGAGAGTCAGTTGTGCAAAGACCAGTGGGACAGAGAGCACCCATGACAGCTAGACAAGGGTGTACAGAGTCCTGAGGCAGAAGGGCACCTGGCTGAGTGGAGACACAACAAGGAGTTCAGTGTAGCTGAGCAGGGAGAGGTTGCAGGACCCCGTAGATGAGATCAGAGGCAGTCAGGGCCACATCATGCCAGAAAGAGTAGAGCTTGGGCTCCTCATCGGACTCACCTTTGGGTTTTATGAGAGGCAGTAGCTCTGTGCAGACATCTCGAGTACCATAAAAGTTTGTTTTCATTGTCATTTCTTCTTTAGCACGCAAGGGTATGGAGTCAGAATCTTTTAGGGGAGAAAGAGAACCAAGTTAATAAATTAAATAGTACTCATGGTGAAAATCCATAGAATGATACAAAAATTTTTTCACATGAGCAATCTGCTGAATTCCAAGTAATGCCTGGGTTAAGTTAACAGTGTTATGCAATTTCAATTTCCTGGCTTGTTAATGCTGTATAACGTTGTAAGATGGCACCATTAGTCGCGGCTGAGTGAAGGGTGCAGAATGGGATCTCTGTGTACCATTCTTACACTTTCTTGTTTATTTCAAAATATGTTAAAAATTCACTGAACTGCTCTAAAGTCCAATCCAAGACAAATTGTGTGAAAACCTGGAGGAGATCCTTAAGAGTCTGACTGATGGTAATGCAAAGGCCCTCTGCTGGAAAGGCATGCAAGTCTCAGAGGATTCTGCTCTCTCTGTAGCCTCCAGTCTGAAGTCTTTCCCTAGGGAATCCATTCTAGATCCCATAGAAACTAAGGGCCCCACAGCAGCATTTCAGGCTCCAACCCACCCTAGCTGGCCGCCCTCATGGATGCTGCCTTCCCTCTGAGTTCACATCCACTTACACCTGAAGACAGCGCCCGCGTTGTTGATCAGCACATCGAGGCCCCCGTATTCCTTGCACAGGAAGTCACGCAGGGCACAGATGCTCTGAAGGTTATCGATGTCCAGCTGATGGAATCAAGGGCTCAGGCCTTCAGCCTGCAGCTGCTGCATGGCTGCCCAGCCCTGCGCCATGTCCCGTGCTGTGAGCACCACGTCCCCCGAGAACTGCTGGCACAGCTTCCGCGTGATGGCAAAGCCGATGCCCTTGTTGGCCCCAGTGACCACCGCCACGTGAGTATAGGAGGACATGGCTGGTAGGGGGCGTGTGGGGCACTTCCCTGGAGAGCAGACAGGGCTACGAGCCACGAGCCACGGGAGCACCTGCTGGGGAGGCCAGGCCACAGTCAAAGAAGCCACACAGAAATGAGTTCTGGGATCCAGTGCTGTGGTTTCCTGAGAAGGAGGCCCCGCCTCTATCCCTCCCTCCTAGGAGGGGCCGAGTGTTCCAGAAGGATTCCTAATACTCCCATTCCTGGGTCTGCCCCTTAACAGTTTTGCACCCTGGGCCAAACCAGGGAACAGTTCTCTTTTGATCTCCCCTCTGAGCTAAGCAATTGTTGCAGGCTGGAGAGGCATGCTTCCCCCAAAGCAAAACTGGTTGGTGTTGGGTCAGTAGGGAACTAGAGATTCATGGTAGTTAAACTAAAAAACTATTTTGGGAGAACCCCAAAAGGAGAAAAAGGAGTGCAGAGTAATTGCCTTGGGCTTGGGCCCATCATCCATGCAGAATGGGAAGGGTTGCTTTTTCCTAAGATGCAATGAAGTTACTTAGGGTAACTTCTGAGGACATAGATCTCTTTGCTTTCTTAAGAGAAACTCAAGAGAGAGAATTAAGAGAGTTAGGTCCTGTGATTAGACTTTCAGTGTGGGCAGGGTACCTTGCTGTGTGCTTCACAGTGTGCCCCCAAGCGGGAGGGAATGTTTTATGAAGCTCTTCCTGTGTGCCAAGTCATTGGTTTCAATGGTCCATTTAATGGTTACATAATCCCTGTTTACTACAAGTGCCTACAGTTTGGTTTTGTTCAAGGTCACAGATATTAAGTGGTATATATAGTTAGGTGTTATTTTTAAGGTAGTAAGGAAAAAAGGATCTTTGCAATTTCAAGTATACATTTCCAAACAGAGGAGATGCTATGGTCCTGACCTAGACATTGTTGTCCTCTGGTGTCAGTTTACAAAAACAAAATAACATGGAGGAAATTAACAGCCTTGTTGAAGGGAGAAACTTGTAAACCTCACTTTTAAAATAAAAGCCCTATGCTTGCTCTCAGGGACTATCCCTTTTCATTTCTGAAAGCTGAAAATCACTGGTGAAGAATGAAAAATAATCATGACAGTGGAGGCATCTTTACAACGTGCAGTGCTTCTGTGAAGGGAGAGAACATGGTGGAGGTTCACTGAGGCCCACCGGGAGGCAGGCATGGTGTTGGGCAGGAAGAAGCTTCTTGTCACTGCTGGGGGTGGTGTTAGGTCCCAAACATAGGAATTCACGGTAGAAGGCACTTTGCACTTTTGTTGTGTTTAACATTTTCACCTCTTTCATGACATTTAATCTTCACGGCAATCCTGTGCCTATTGTCCCTACTTGACTGTTAAGGTTCTGAAACACAGTACAATGCCATATCTTGCTCAATGTCACACAGTAAGGTGGCCAAGCCAGGTTTTTTGGTTCCTGGTGTTTGTCCTGATAGCTTTCAAACACAAATTTTTGAAAAAGGTATAGTAAACACTCATATATCCACCAGGCTAGAGTGAACAATTCTGAATAATTTGCTATATTTTTGTGTTCATCTTCTGTATATATTTTGCTGAACCAGGTTAATGTTGCAGACCTCGTGACACTTCCTCCATAAATAACACATTCACACTGAAGAGATTTGACAGTAATTCTCTCATGTTCACTAACACTCAATCCGTATTCCATTTCCCCTACTGTCTCAGTTTCTCTTATGGATGTATCATAAGTGCCTCCTCACAGTTCACACTTTGCAATTGTGTTTTTCCACAATTGTGTTTAGTGTTAAAGAGACCACACCAGATGTGTTCCCTTCATGGTGTAGGCCGTGTCATCCTAGAGGTTGGGAAAGTAAAGCCGGCAGCCCAAACACTGCCGTGCTCATTGGTTTGTGGATTGTCTATGGCTAGTTTCATGCTCCCTCAACAGATCTCAGTAGTTCCTGCAGAGGCTATGTGGTCTGCAAAGTCCAAAATATGAACTCACTGGCTGTTTCAATAATGTTTGCTGACCCCTGGCTATAAGCCTTATAAAGGTCCTTTTCTGGATCTAACTTTTAGGTCTGTTAGATTTCTGAGCTGGTTGGCATGTAAACAATCTGCACAAATAGACACTTATACAAAACCATTTATTCCTCTATTGATTTCCATTCACTACTGATTCAAATTTTTCTCCCCCGTTATCATAGAAGAATACACAAAAGACTTCACAGAATTATTACGCAAGTAAAAGTGTGTACTCTACAGTGATATTTTGAATCTTTCAAAAGATTTTTTGATAGAGATTTTTTTGACAGTGTAACTATTCTCTTGATCAAATCAGGAGAAATAACATACTGAGAACCGTGGAGGGAACTCTAAGTGGGGTCCCCACTGCTCAACTTTCTTCTCCATTATGAACTCTCCAGGAGGCACTCTGGCATCCGAGGGCAAAAGGGCAAAGTACATAGGGTGATCTAGCCCCTTCTTCTGGGTTTTTATGGCTTTAGGTCCTGTCATGTTGGTTTTCAGCCACCTTGGGCAGCAGGCATTCAGGAGGATCTTGTCCCCTCTCCTCTGCTCACTCAGTTTCCCGGCATGGATTCTGGACAGGACTGTGATGCCCATCTTTGACACTGCATATGCCATGGCCCTGATAAAAGGCCAGACTTCCTTTGTGTGCACTCCATCCTTCATATCTTCCATGAACTTGTTCATGAGCTCCACCAGCTCCTCCTCCGTGATGGTCTCACTTGTAAACTTCTGCTGGAGTTCTGGGCTGCAGATTTTGAGAGCCATCAAACTCATTATGCTAGACACATTCACCACTCTGCCTAAAATGCAACACAGATCGTTACCTAGAAAGGCATGTACAAGAATGATAAATACCAAATTCACTGGGATTTTGTCCACTTGAGAGACAATTACCATTTTGCTATGAGCATTAATTAAGACTGCCTCTATGAATGAAAGACATGATATAATCTTGAAGTTTGTTTTGTCCCTAATGTCTCAGATCATGTCAGACAAGTATTCTAATGGGGAGGGTATTGCACACAAGATCCATAAGAAAATGAAAATGATTTGTACAGGAACATGCTAAGGGGAGTATAAGGAGGTATCGTTAGTATCAAGGGTTACCTTTGGGACCACTTGAGGATGTTATGGTCACTTAGGGAGTGCTCTGTGATGAGATCTCTATTGACTAACAAAGAGCTGACTGGTTGATGGATGGCAGGACCTAGGTGAAGGGACAGCATTGGCTTTGGAAAGCTGCCACTATGATCGAGGAAGGTGAAAACACGTCAGCTCAGTGGACTGAACTGCATGCTATTTTCTCTATGTTTGTGTTTTTATCAACTCAGTAGCAATGACTAAAGCCTGGAAATATGGTCACGGAGAGGGGCCGTGGAAAACAGGACTATTAAAGGGGCACTATGTAAAGGAATAAAGAACATCCCACAATATGGATGGATCTTGAAATATTATGCTAAATTAAAGAGGCCACTCGCAAAAGATCACATATTACATTTCTATATATATGAGAAGTCTAGAACAAGGAAATCTGGAGCCAGAAGTAGATTACTGGTTGCTTAGGGCTAGGAGGAATGGTGGAACAGAGAGGTGATGGGATTTCTTTTTGGGGTGATGAGAATATTCTAATCTTGAATTTGGTGATGGTGCTACAAGTCTGCACATATACTGAAAAACACTGGATGACACAGCATCATGGCATTGAGTTGTTTCCTTTTTCTCTCCATGTGAGTTGCAACCAATTGTACATCCATTGACCAAAAAAATCACTCCCTGCACAGTACACGAGAATGCCTGAGAAGTCTATGCATCTATACATCTAAAAGATAGATGGACTGGATCCCCAGAGGCAGTGGAACTAGGGGAGAAGCCTCTACCCCTTCCCCTGGTTTTCATGATCAAAAACATGGAATCTCACACCAGTGCACAAGCTGGTGACCAGAGGCTGTAGGGGCAGTCACAGCACTCATGGCTTAGCCCCTGCCCCCTCCGTGGTGGCAGGTGGCTCACATGTCCTGAGGCTTCAGGACACAGGGTGGTGCCTGTGAATGAGCACCCTCACCATCTCCTAGCAGTGGCACTGGTCTTTCCAGCAGTGGGGACAGCATCCAAAACCCGGATTTCCTTGGCAGCAGTGGGATTCCCTGACCTGAAGTTTTAAAAAGTACTCAGTTCACACCAGTGTGCAGAGGCTGTAGGACCACTAACAATCATGGTTTAGCCCCTGCCCTCCCCCTCAGCAGGAAGTGGCCCCTGTGACCTGAGGCTTCAAGAGCCACAGCAGAACCTGTGACCCAGACCCCAGTGGAAGCACCTCTGACACTGGATCTACCAGCATCAGGAGCTGCATTAAGACCTTGGGAATCTTGGCAAGGACAGTCACACTCGTGAACTGAGCATCTGTGGTAGTAGTGCTGCCAACACACCAGGATAACCCAGGAGCAGCAGTGCAGGTGGTGCATGGGACAGCAGTTCTGAGTCTATGGAGAGCCTGAGGAGACCCAGTGGGGGAACACAAGACCCAGGCGACTCTGGAAGCAGCACAGGTGCTTGCAGCCTAGTGACCCAGTGGTGACACCTAAGAAACAGCGACAGTGTAAGCAGCAAGGCACCAGCAACCTCAGAGACACAAGCAGCACAAGGAGGGCACTCACAACACCTCTGGTAGAGGGGGTGGAGGGTGGAAACTGGAGTCTCTCAAGTGCAACCAGAAGCATCTGAGAATTGGAACAACTAAAGTCTTACCCAAATAAGAAAGGTGTTCACCACGATAAATGCACCAGCAAGGATCAACTCATCAAGTACCAGGAAGAACTACAGTAACACAGCAGAACACAAAGGAAATGACAACCCTCCAGAAACCAAACTTGAAGTCACAGAAGGTTGCAGTCTAACTGACAGAGAATTCAAAATAGTTGTCAGAAAGGAACTCCACTAGTTACAAGAAAACTCAATGAGCTCAGGAACAAAATTAATGAACAGCAGGAATACTTCACCAAAGAGATTGAAATCTAAAAAAAAAGAAAAAACAAAAAAACAAAAAAAAAAAACCCAACAGGAATTCTGGAGATGAAGAACACAAGGACATTGAAATAAGAGCAGACCATATGGAAGAGAGAATTAGTGAGTGCAAAGATAAAAATCTAGAAATGATTCAAGTGGAAGAGGAGAGAGAAATAAGATTTTTTTAAAAATGAAGAAATTCTATGAGAAGCATCTGACTCAATTAGGAAAAGCAACATAAGGACAATAGGTCTTCCAGAAGAAGAGAGGGAGAAAGGAGCAGAGAGCTTATTCACAGGTAACAGCTGAGAAATTCCCAAACCTGGGGAAGGAACTGGATGTACAAGTACATGAAGCTAATAGAACTCCTAATTGTCTCATCAAAAAAAGACTTTCTCCGAGGCAAATTATATTAAAACTGTCAAAAGTCAACACAAACAAAGAATATTAAGGGCAGCCAGCAAGAAGAAAATAATTTACTAAGGAACCCCCATTAGACTATGAGGAGATTTCTCAGCAGAAAGTCTACAGTCTAGAAGAGAGTGGAATGATGTATTAAAAATACTGAAAGACAAAAACTATCAGCCAAGAATACTCTATTCAAAATACTCTGAGAAGAAAACATAGGCAGTACGCTCTTTGACATTGATCTTAGCAGCATCTTTCAGAATACCATGTCTTCACAGGCAAGAGAAACAAAAGAAAAAATAAACAAATGAGACTACATCAAGTAAAAATCTAAAATGGGGAAGGAAACCATCAATAAAACAAAAAGATGACCCACCAACTAGGAGAAAACATTTGCAAATCACATATCCAATAAGAGGTTAATTTTCCAGAATTTATAAGGGACTTAAACAACTCAACAGTAAAAAATGAACAACCCAATCAAAAGAATGAGCTGAGGCTATGAACAGACATTTTTCCAAAGAACATATACAGATAGCCAACAGGCACATGAAAAGATGTTCAACATCACTAATTATTAGGGAAATGCAAATCAAAACTATGATGAGATATCACCTCATGTCCATCAGAATGGCTATTATTAAAAAGACAGGATATAACAAGTGTTGGAGAAGATATGGAGAAAAGGGAACCCTCATACACTGTGGGTGGGAATGCAAACTGGTGCAGCCACTATGGAAAACAGTATGGAGATTTTTCAAAAAATTAAACATAGAAATGCCATATGATACAGCTATTCCACTTCTGCGTATTTATCCAAAGAACATGAAAACACTAATTGGAAAAGGTGTATGCACCCCTATGCTCATTGCAGTATTATTCACAATAGCCAAGACTTGGAAGCAACCTGAGTGCCCATCAATGGAGGAATGGATAAAGATGTCCCATATATACATATGTATGTATGTATTCACATGTATGTGAAGATGTCATACACACACACACAATGGAATACTACTCAGCTATAAAAAAAGATAAAATTGTGCCATTTGTGACAACATGGATGGACCTTGAGGGTATTATGCCAAGTGAAATAAATCAAACAGAGAAAGACAAATGTCCTGTGATTTCACTCATATGTGGTAGATAAACAAACAAACAAATGTACAGATAAGGAGAACAGACTGATGGTTACCAGAGGGGCAGGGAGTGGGGGAGGGTGAAAGAGTTAAAGGGGCACATGTGTATTGTGATAGATGGAAATTAGACTTTTAGTGGTGGATATGATGTAGTCTATATGGAAACTGCTATATAACGATGTACACCTGAAATTTACACAATGTTTTAAACAAATGTGACCTCAGTAGAAAAACAAAACCCACTGAATTGTATACTTTAAATGGGTGAAGTTTAAGGTATGTGAATTATATCTCAAGTAAAGCTGTTAAAAGTGTAAACGAATGACATATTTCTCACTAATGTTTTTGGGAAATAGAGTCAGTATTCATAAAAATGAATTTATATTAATATGTATGAAGAAAGAGTTTACTCTTCTTATATCTAAATGAATATTTTAAGCAGTATAACAAAGAAATGAGACCTTACCACAAATAAAAGATTCAAGTAAATTAGGAAACACTCTCTTTCTAATATAAATACCAAGAAAAACTATCATCATCAATTAACTTGAGCTTCATCCTACTAAAAGAATGGCAGTGCAAAAAAAAAAAAAAAAATTCAGTAAAAAGGATAATCCATGGCACTATGACTCCCAAAAAATAATCTTTGAGAGAATTAGAATGAATTATAAAAACTGTCAATCTTCTAACAGTCTTCTAGGATGAGCATACTTTAGAAATGGATCAATTATTCCAGTCTTTCCTTTCCTCTGGAACATGTGAAGTATAAGAATAAACTGAACCTCTTTGTGAAATGTTTTAGTAAGCACATTCAAAACCCTATTAGAATTTAATTCATAAAAATATTATCTGCTTCTCTCATAATAAAAATAATACAGATTTCATGAATCAAAATCGCAAAACACAGAACAACATGAAGAAAAAAAAGAGAAAGCGAGAGGAACCCAGAGTAGGTAACTGGTCTACCAGAAAGGCAGTTACAATTACTAATAGGGTTTTGAAAGCACATTCTTGGAGACTTTAGTCTAGACAGTAGAAGAATCTGTACAAACTTCCTGTAGGCTGTTTACATGCTGTAATGAAGTGGTGACTTCGTTTCTATTCTATTTTCTGTCTCAGGAAGTCTAGAATCAGCTGGGAAAATGTTTACCTGTGTATAGTAGGGAAGCCTGACCAGGGAATCCAAACGTCTTTGTAGGTAATTTCCTGGATGTGGGTGCTGCATCCCAGTCCCTCTTCCCCACACCAGTCCCTCCCACTGACTAATCCCCAAGAGATGACATCTGCCTGGATGCCTCTCCTCAGAGCAGGGTGATATTATAAACACTTCTGGTCTGAAACTCAGGACAGGAAGCACACACAGGAAGCAGGAAGCACTTGTTACAGTTGCACAGCAAAGACTCTGATCCAAGTTTTTTGTTTTCAGAGTGTTCTTATGGCTTTCAGAATGCAGTTCAGGGACACTGCACTGGAATGCACACAGCTAATCCTCTAAGAGGTGTCGTGGGCCATCAGACTTTCTTATGCTAAGGCTGTGTGTGTGTGTGTGAAACAGTAGCCCTTTTAATAGTCATTGAGGAGAAAATTATGTCACCCATCGAAGAAAGGACTCTTTCACTGTTGGGGTTGGGGCGTGTGTCAGGCTTACAATTTACTCTGGCCACTATTCAGTATATGACCATGGATTTGTTTTAAGGAAGCCATATTTCTCTTCAAAGGTATAAGTGAGGGGAAACACAGACCATGTCCCCAGGGCTTAACATACAGTACTGCTCAAGAAATCTTTGTGAGATGACTGTGCCCTAATGGCCCTGCCCTAGCATCTATTTTTTACTCTGCAAACTCTCACCTTTCAAAACCAGAGCCAAAGTGATCTGGACAACAAGGGATATTTTAGACATCATCTCACTTCCAGGAGCAAAGTTCAAAAGCATTACTTGATTGTAGTTGTCTACTGAGAGGTATTAAGTGCATATACAGTTTTCTGGACCTTTTATGATTTCATATTAATCACTTAAGTCCATTTTAATCTTATTCCAAGTGTACCTGTTGTTAAGTCTCTGGATTGATAAGGGGTTTTCATGAAAGAGTGCAGGATTTTAAAATGTGTCTCCTGCAGCCATTATGGTTTCCCTGTGGTACCCGGGCACCCAGAGGAAGACACTGGCCCCAGTGAGCTCAGTCTTCATTTCTCATCTGTTGCTCTGGCCTGACTGGGTATGACCTCACTTAAAGAATGGTATCCTTGGCAAAAACTATTTGAGGACCACTGAGAAATAGGAAAGACAGTTAGCTTGGATGCCACATGAACTGTCTGCACCCACAGACATGTGACCTTTAGTTTCATTATTCCTCCATGTTCTAAATGGGGACAATTTCCAAAATGTTTAGCACATCATATTAAGAAAGGTACACCCACCTATCCGTTCCAGAACCACAAATTGTCAGAGGTGGAAGATATCTTTAGTACAGTAATTTCCCCCCCAACTTCCTCTAGTGATTTTTCAGAATGTAGGCAGTTGAAAAGTGGTACTTGTTTAAATTAAGGTTGATAACACCTTCTTTAAAGGTTTACTCGCTAAGTGTAGCCTTAACAATACCATTTATTTCCTCCTAGGACTCTTTAAGCTAATATGTGATGAAAAAGACTGTCCAGATTTCAAATGTTTGCTTGATTCCTCAGGGATGATTTTTCCTTAATAACTTTTCAAAATATATATATATAATAATTTGAGGAGAAAAAAGCAGAAGAACAGCCTACCAGCATTAAAGAGAGCATTCTTCAAATTCAGGATGATGCTTACTTTGTGGAACAGTGGGGAAATGATATGGGGAGGGGGGAAGGGATTTAAATGGCATTGGTATTGATTGATTGGTGAAGCTTAGTGGTGGGTACCTGGGCAGGGTAGATTTTTATACTTTGTGTGGCTAGAGTATTTCAGAATAACTCTTTAAGGAAAGGATAAAAATAAAAAGAAATCCACATCTATCATCTTCAGTAATCCTTAAGGTCACAATACTCTTTCCTTTTCTCATTCCATACCAGGCACAAACTGCACATTCCTCTTTTGGATGTTTCCTGCTTCCCACAGAGATTCTGTGGAAACCCTTCCAGATTGTTCTCTGTATCTTAGGATCTGAGATAATGGGGAGGAGGGACAGTATATCTTTTTGGTTACCCTAACTAGCACTTGACACAGAATTGCTCCCTAAAGAGGTAGAAATGAAGTCACATTAACATGAACCACTGTAACTGCCCTTCCTCCCAAATAATGGAAGAACTCTCCTATTTCAAAAGGGAAGAAATTTTGTTGTATACTGTGAATATAGCATCTATTTACATTTCAATTAACTCTAGCTTTGGTGAAGCAAGATGAATTGATCAAACAGAGCCTGCCTTAGTAAATCTGTGAGTGCATCCATTCCTTCTTCTGGACCAAGCACAAACACAGCAGGAGCTAACACAGGCCATTCAAGTAAGAAAATTACCCATCCAGAAGTCATTAGTGCGATTCCAAGAGGAATGAATGTAGAATGTGTGGTGGTGGCACAAGGAACTCTATTGCTGCCTTCAAGTATTGGGGTGAGTGAAGGGGTCAGGGACTTTAAAAGAAATGCCCTTTGAGGCCCTAGTGAACCAAGTGTTAGAAGAAGTCTTAGAACTTTCCAGGAGGAAAGGACCGGGAAACAGGGCAGAAGTTGACAGCAAACTGTACATGCATGTACTCAATTCCAAGCCAAACCTCTTAATCTTTCTAAAAGTATCTGCTTGCCTTAACTGGTGTATTTAATGGGTGGTGGTTCCCCTCTATCCTATTACCTTGGAGGAAGAATTATAGTTGTTTACATCCAAAGAAACATGATAGTTTGTTTTTTCCAGGATAAAGCATACTGAAAGGGAGTTAAGAGGAGCCTGGTGTTAGACAGGTCAGATTACAGAAATCCCTGCAAGCCTTGCTAACTGCTTGGATTTTGCTCCTGAAGGATTTTTAGGAGGGGAGTGAGCATGCAGAGTACAGAGAATACCCAGAAAGGAAAAGACTCAAGAAGGGAAGACCCATGGGGGGTTTATAATTGTGCAGCAATGCCAGCTGATGGTCTATTGTAGAGCTGAGATGGAGGAAAAGTCTTGGGAGAAATCAGTAGGAGAAGTCTTAGGACCTGGCCAGTGATAATAAGGTGGCTGGCATGGTAGCCTTCAGGACCCTCCTGGGCAGGAGGTGAGGTCAGTGACCAGGATGGTCTGGGGGAAGAAAATATGCATTTTTAAAATGTTTGGTTTGAATGCGGAAATTCAGGGAAGGAAAGGAAGGCTCAAGTGAAAGAGATGGAGAGGCAGGAAGACACATATGTGTGTCTGGAACTGTGGAAATGTTCTAGACAGGTGAGAGACTTGAGGGGTACCTCATGAATTGAGGGTAGTGAAGGCTCCACTAGCCTGAATAAGATCAGTCTTAGAGAGAGAGGGAGAAGGGGAGTTCCAGGATGGAATGCTCAAGGAATTCCACTGTGTAAAGGATGGTGCAAGTAAAGACCCTCTCTGAGCTAGTGTGAAGGAAGACCTGAAAGATAAGGACCAGTTGTCCAAAGACCAACAGGACAGAGAGAACCAATGACAGCTGGACATTGTGTACAGAGCCCGAGGCAGAAGGGCACCTGGCCCAGTGGACACAACGAGAGGTTCAGTGTGGCTGATCAGGGAGAGGTAGCAGGGGCTTGTAGATGAGATCAGAGGCAGGGGAGGATCACGCCAGAAACACTACAACTTGGGTTCCTCATCAGACTCACCTTGGGGTTTTATGAGAGGCAGTAGCTCCATGCAGACATCTCAGGTATTGAAAAAGTTTGTTTCCATTGTCACTTCTGCTTCAATGTTTAAGGGTATGGAGTCAGGATCTTTTAGGGGAGAAAGAGAACCAAGTTAATAAATTAAATAGTACTCATCATGAAAATCCATAGAATGATACAAAAAATATTTTTGCAAGCAAAATCTTCTGAATTCCATGTAATATCTGGGTTTAGTTAATAGTATTGTGCCAATTCTAATGTCAATTTCTTGGCTTGTTAAGCTGTATAATGTCCTAAGATGTCACCATTTGGGGAGGCTAAGTGAAGGGTACAGAATGGGATCTCTGTGTACCATTCTTACACTTTCTTATTTATTTCAAAATAAGTTAAAAATTAATTGAACTGCTCTAAAGTGCAATCCAACAGAAACTATGTGAAATCCTGGAAGAGAACCCTAAAACTCTGTCTGATGGTAATGCAAACGCCCTCTGGCTGGAAAGGCGTGCAAGTCTCAGAGGATTCTGCTCTCTCTGTAGCCTCCAGTCTGACTTCTTTCCCTGGGGAATCTGTTCTAGATCTCCTAGGAGCTAAGGGCCCCACAGCAGCATTTCAGTCCCAACCCATCCTGGGCGGCCGCCCTCAGGGATGCTGCCTCCCCTCTGAGCTCACATCCACTTACTCCTGAAGACAATGACCGTGTTGCTGACCAGCACGTCCAAGCCCCCGTACTCCTTCTGCAGGAACTGGCGCAGGGCGCGGATGCTCTGCAGGTCGTCGATGTCCAGCTGGTGGAAGCGTGGGCTCAGGCCCTCTGCCTGCAGCTGCTGCACGGCCACCTGGCCCCGCGCCGTGTCCCGCGCCATGAGCACCATGTCCCCTGAGAACTCCCTGCACAGGTCCCGAGCGATGGTGAAGCCGATGCCCTTGTTCGCCCCCGTCACCAGTGCCACACGGGTGTAGAAGGACATGGCCGCATAGCGGTCATATGGGGCACTTGTATGGAGAGCAGAGAGGGATATAGGTCACGGGGGCACTTACTGGGGAGGCCTGGCCACAGTCCAAGATGCCGCACAGAAATTAGTTGTGGCATCCAGTGCTGTGATCTCCTGAGAAGGAGGCCCTGCCTCTGTCCCTCTCTCCAAAGAGGGATTAAATGTGCCAGCAGGTTTCCTAGTACCCTAGTCCAGGGTCCGCCCCTTCTCTGCACTGCACCCTGTGCCAAAACAGGACACAGCCCTCTTTTGGGTAAGAGCCAAGCAATGGTTGCAGGGTGGAGAGGTGTGCTTCCTCCAAAGCAAAACTGGTTGGTGATGGGTCAATAAGGCACTAGAGATTCATGGCAGTTGAACTAAAGAAGCTATTTTGGGAGAACTCCAAAAGGAGAGAAAGGAGCACAGAGTATTTGCCTTGGGTGTGGGCCCATCACCCACTGCAGAATGGGAAGCTTTTTCCTAAGAAGCAACGAAATTACTTAGACAAGGTAACTGTTTCTGAGGACATTGATCCCCTTGCTTTCTTAAGAGAAACTCAAGAGAGAGATTAGAGAATTAGGTCCTGTGATTAGACTTTCAGTGTGGGCAGGGTACCTTGCTGTGTGCTTCCCAGTGTGCCCCCACATGGTAGGTAATGTTTTATGAAGCTCTTCCTGTGTGCCAAGGCATTGATTGCAATGTTTTGTTTGATGGTTATGTAATCCCTGTTTTCTAAAAGTGCCTACATTTTTGTTTTGACGAAGATCACAGATAATAAGTGGTATTAACAATTAGCTATTATTTTTAAGGTCCTAAGAAAAAAAAAAGATCTTTGCAATTTCACATATACATTTCCAAACAGTTGAGATGTTATGGTCGACCTAGACATTGTTGTCCTGGGGTGTCGGTTTTCAAAAACAAAATAATAGTGAGGAAATTAATAGCCCTGTTGAAGAGAGAAACTATAATGTAAACCTCACTTTTAAAATAAGGGCTCCACTTGGGGCCACCCCGGTGGCATACTGGTTAAGTTTGTGTGCTCTGCTTCAATGGCCCAGGGTTTGTGGCTTTGGATCCTGGGCACAGACCTACACACTGCTCATCAAGCCATGCTGTGGCAGTGTCCCATATAGAAAGTAGAGGAAGATTGGCATGGATATTAGCTCAGGGACCATCTTCCTCAAGCAAAGGGAGGAAAATTGGCAACAGATGTTAGTTCAGGGCCAATCTTCCTCACGCACAAAAAAATAAAATAAAAGTAAAATATGGGCCTTACGCTTCCTTTCAGGGGCTATCCCTCTTCATTTATGTAAGCCTGAAAATCACTGGTGAAGAATGAACAGTAATCATGACAGTAGAGACATCTTTACAAGATGTAGTGCTTCTGTGAAGGGAGAGAACATGGTGGAGGTTCACCGAGGCCCACTGGGAGGCAGGCTTGGTGTTGGGGAGTAAGAAGCTTCTCCTCACTGCTGTGGGTGGTGTTAGGTCACAGTCACAGGGACTCATGATAGAAGACACTTTGCACTTTGCACAGTGCACCGTTTTCAACATCTTCACAGCAATCCTATGAGTATTGTTCCCATTTTACAGTTGAAGAAACTGAGATACAGTACAATGCAGGATTTTGCTCAATGTCATACAGTAAGGTGGCAGAGTCAGGATTTTTTGTTTCAGATATCTGTCTTGAAAGCTTTCAAACAGAAAAGTTGAAAGAATCATATACTGAACACCCATATGCCCACCAAACTAGGTTGAACAATTATGACTATTTTACTATATTTTTGTGTTCATCTTCTGTATATATTTTGCTGAACCATGAAAATGTTGCAGACCTCGTGACACTTCCTCCCTACATAATTAACACATTCACATTGAAGAGATTTGACAGTAATTCTCTTGTGTCTATTAATACCTACACCATATTCAACTTCCCCCACTGTGTCAGATTCTCTTATGGAGGTATCTGAAGTGCCTCCTTGTAGTTCACACTTTGCAATTGTGTTTTTCCAATGAGTTTAGTGTTAAAGAGACCACACTACATGTGTTCCCTTTGTGGTGTTGGCCATGCTATACAAGAGGCTAGTAAACTAAAGCTGGCAGCCCCAACATCCCCACACTCATTGGTTTCTGGTTTGTCTCTGGCTACTTTCATGCCACCTCAGTAGATCTGAGTAGTTCTAACGGAGATCATGTGGGCTGTAAACCTGAAAATATGTACTCACTGACTGTTTCTATGATGTTTGCTGACCCCTGGGTTATATTGTCCTTCTGTTGACCTAACTTTAGATCTATTAGATTTCTGAGCTGGTTGGTATGTAAACAATCTGGACATTTAAAAATAACCCTTTATTCCTCTATTGATTTTCATTCATTATTCTCATCCATTACATTTTCCTCCCCATATCACAGAATATAAAACAAAAGCCTTCACAATTTGTAGCCCCGTCAAAGTGAGTACTTGATAGAGACATTTTGATTCTTTTTTTTGTGTGTGTGTGGGGAAGACCAGCCCTGAGCTAACATCTGTTGCCACTCCTCCCCTTTTTGCCGAGGAAGACTGGCCCTGGGCTAACATCCGTGCCCATCTTCCTCTCTTTTATATGGGACACTGCCACGGCATGGCTGACAGGCAGTGCGTCGGCGGGCGCCCGGGATCCGAACTCGCGAACCCTGGACTGCCAAGCGCGGACTAAACCGCTGCGCCACCGGGCAGCCCCTGATTCTTTTTAATAGGGATATTTTGAGACTGTAACTATCCTTTTGGTCAAATCAGAGCTCATAACATACTGAGAACAATGGAGGGACCTCTAAGAGGAGTCCTCATTGTTCAACTTTCTTTCCCATTACAAACTCTTCATGAGGCCCCTCAGCATCCAAAGGCAAAAGGGCCACATACATAGGGGTCTCTGCTCCTTCTTCTGGGACTTTTATGGCTTTAAGTCCAGTCATTTCAGTTTTCATAGACCCTGGGCAGCAGGCATTCAGGAGGATCTTGTCCCCTCTCCTCTGCTCACTCAGTTTCCTGGCATGGATTCTGGATGGGACCATGATTCCTATGTTCAACACTGAAAATGCCATGGCCTTGATATCTAGCCAGCTTTCCTTTATGTGCACTGCATTCTTCACGTCTTCCATGAACTTGTTCATGAGACCCACCAGCTCCTCCTCCATGATGGAGCACCTCCTCCACTTCTAAACTTCTCCTGCAGTTTTGGGCTGCAGTTTTTAATAGCCAGGAGGCTCATTATGTTAGACACATTCACCACTCTGCCTAAAATGCAACATAGATTGTTATCTAGACAGGTATACACAAGAATGATGAATACCAAATTCACTGGGATTTTGTCCCCTTGAGAGATAATCACCATTTTGCTATGAGCACTAATTAAGACTGCCTCTATGAGTGAAATACATGATGTAATCTTGAAGCTTGTTTTGCTCATAATGTCTCAGAGAAATATTCTAATGGGGAGAGTAGTGCCCAGAAGTTCCATAAGACAATGAAAATGCTTTATATAAGATCATGCTAAGGGGAATGTAAGGAGGTAGTCACTGCTACCAATGGCTGCCTGGGACTAACTGAGGATCTTATGGTCACTTAGGCAGTGCTCTATGATCAGGTCTCTCTTGACGAAGAAAGTGCTGACTGGTTTATGGATTGCAGTTCCAAGGTGTTTGGACAGCATTTGTTTTGGAAGGCTGCCACTCTGATCAGGAAGATAAAAACAAACTGGCCCAGTGGGCTGAATTGCAAGCTGTTTTCTCTATTTTTTGGTTTTTATCAACTCATGCTCAGTGACAAATGGCATGGCAATATGGTGATGGAGAGGGACAGTGGAAAACTACCATTAAAGAGATGCTGTAAAAAGGAATGAAGTACATCATACAAAATGGATGAATCTTGAAAACATTATGCTAAATTAAAGAGGACAGTCACAAAAGACTACATATTATATGATTCTATCCATAAGAGATATTCAGAACAAGATAATCTGGAACCAGAAAGTAGATTAGTTGTTGTTTAGCTGTAGGGGGAATGAGTGAACAGAGGGGTGATAAGATTTCTTTTTGGGATGATGAGAATGCCTAATCTTAAATGAGGTGATAGTTTTACACCTCTGTACATATACTAAAAAACACTGAGAGTGACCTCAGCATCATGGCAGAGTGAGATGTTCCCTTTGTCTCTACCCTCTAAGTTTCAACCAGTTGTACATCTATTGACCAGCAAAGTATTCCATACACAGCACACCAGAATGCCTGAGAGATCTATGCATCAATATGTCTGAACATGGGTGTATGAGATCTCTGGGACACATTGGGACTAGGGGAGCAGCCGTCTCCCCTTCCACTGATGGTCGTGATCCAAAACCTGGATTCTCACACCAGTGCACATGCCTTTGAGCAGAGACTGTAGGGGTAGACATAGCACTGGAGGGTTACTCCCTGTCCCCCAGCAGTGGCAGGTGGTGCACATATCCTGAGGCTTCAGGACGCAAAGTAGTGTTGATGACCCAGACCCCACTCCCTTGGCAG
Source organism: Tapirus indicus (assembly GCA_031878705.1). NCBI lineage: Eukaryota > Metazoa > Chordata > Mammalia > Perissodactyla > Tapiridae > Tapirus > Tapirus indicus. The sequence continues at coordinate 32,469,977 of CM062936.1, read as the reverse complement.
TGGCACCAGTCTTCCAGGAGTGGAACAGAATCCAAAACTCATATTTCCTTGGCAGGGTCGAGATTCTCTGATCTTAGTTTATATAAAGTACATTTGTTCACTCCAGTGACCAGAGTCCCAGGAACTGCCAAGCAGTGACACATGGCCCGTGAAAACTGAGTCTTCAGGAACCACAGCAGAACCTGTGCTTCAGCTCCCAGTGGTAGCATCTCTGACACTTGATAGAAGACCCTGTGGCCCCAGCAGTGACAGTGACACCTGTGAACCCAGCACCCCTGGCAGTGGTGCTGCTGGCACAGCCAGATAACCCAGGAGCACTAGCACAGGTAGTGCATGGGGCAGCACTTGACTCCACGGAGAGCCTGTGAAGAGCCAGTGAGGTAACATGAGACCCAGGTGACCCTGGAAGATGCAGAGGTGCTTGCAGCCTGGTGACCACTGTTGCAACACCTAAGCCTGCAGTGACATTGTAAGCAGCAAGGCACCAGCAACCTCAGAGGCACAAGCAGCACAAGGAGGGCCCTGATGATGCCTCTAGCAGAGGCAGTGGAGGGTGGGAAGTGAAGGCTCTTGAATACAACCAGGAGCAGCTCAGAACCAAAGCAATGAAAGCCTTGCCCAAATAAGGAAGGTGTTTACTACCATGAATGCACTGGCAAGGATCAAGTCAATAAGTACCACAAAGAACTGCAGTAACAGCAGAATAGAAAGGAAATGACAACTCTCTAGAAACCAACTTGAAGTCACAGAAGGCTACAATTTAACTGATGGAGAATTCAAAATAGTTGCCATGAATAAACTCAATGAGTTACAAGAAAACTGAGAAAGACAGTTCAATGAGGTCAGGAATAAAACTATTGAACAGAAGGAGTACTTCACCAAAGAGATTGAAATCTTGAAAACAAACAAACAAAAAAAAAGCAAAAAACCCCCAGAAATTCTGGAGATGAAGAATACAATTAATGAGATGAAATATAAAGTCAAAAGCATTGAAATGAGAGCAGAACATATGGAAGAGAGAATTAGTGAGCCCAAACATAGAAATCTAGAAATGAGTCAGGTGGAAGAGGAGAGAGAACTAAGATGTTTTAAAAATGAGGAAATTCTATGAGCAATATCTGACTCAATTAGGGAAAACAATATAAGGATAGTAGGTATCCCAGAAGGAGAAGAGAGAGAGAAGGGAGTAGAGAGCTTATTCAAAGAAATAATAGCTGAGAACCTCCCAAACTAGGGGCAGGAACTGGATATACAAGTACACGAAGCTAATAGAACTCCTAATTATCTCATCACAAAAAGACCTTCTCCAAGGCATATTATATTAAAACTGTCAAAAGTCAATGTCAAAGGAAGAATATTAAGGGCAGTCAGAGAGAAGAAAATAACTAACAATGGAACACCTATCAGGCTATCTGCAGATATCTAGCAGAAATCCTACAGGCTAGGATAGAGTGAATTCAAATATTGAAAGACAAAATCTGTCAGCCAAGAATACTCTATCCAGCCAAGTCATCCTTCAGATATGAAGGAGAATAAAAGCTTTCCCAGAGAACCAAAAGCTGAAGGAGTTCATCACCACTAGACGTGCCTTGCAAGAAATGTTGAAAGAAGACCTCCTACCTGAAACAAAAAGGCAAAGGTTTACAAAGCTTTGAGCAAGATGATGAATAGACAGAACCAGAAAATTGCACCTGCATATCAAAATATGTTAGTAAACATTTAATTGTAACAGAAAGGCTAAAAGGAAAGAGAGCATCAAAAATAGCTATAACCAGGTCAATTTGGTAACAAACTCACGACAGAAAAAAGGATAACTTGTGAAACAAAACATAAAACGGGAAGAGGAAAAGGATAGAACTTGCATAGGCTAATGGAGATAATATTCTTACAGGAGAAAAAGGACTATCTCATCTACGAGATCTTTTATACAACCCTTATGGTAAGCACAAAACAAAAAATCAGAGCAGAGTGACAAATCATAAATAAAGAGGCCACTGAGAAAAACATCACAGAAAACCACCAAACTGAAATGGCAGACAGAAATACAAGGAAAAAGAAATAGGAGAAATATAGCAAAACCAGAAAAGAAAATGTAAAATGGCAGTACTAAGCCCTCATTTATCAATAATCACTCTAAATGTAAATGGATTGAATTCAGCAATCAAAAGATACAGATTGGTTAGATGTATTACAAAAGAAGACCCAAAATATGCTACCTCCAAGAAACACCTCTCAGCTTTAAAGACAAACAGAGGCTCAGAGTGAAGGGATAGAAGATGATACTCCTAGCAAATGGTAAGGAAAAGAAGGAAGGTGTAGCCATATTATATCAGATAAAATAGACCTCATGCCAAAAAAGACAACAAGAACCAAAGCGGACATTATGTAATTATAAAAGGGACATTCCATTTAGAAGACATAACACATTAATATATATGCACCTAACATAGGAGTGCCAAATTATATAAAGTGACTATTAACAGACCTGAAGGGAGAAATTGACAGCAACACAATAATAAAGGGCACCGCAGTACCCCGGTTACATCAAAGGATAGATTATCAAGGCAGAAAAGTGAAAAGGAAACAGTGGCCTTAAATGAAACAGTAGGCCAGATGGACTTAATAGATATGTATAGAACATTCCATCTGAAAGCAGCAGAATGCAATGTCTTCTCAAGTGCACATGAAACATTCTCAAAGATACACCATATGTTTGAAAACAAAACAAGCCTCAATAAATTTAAGATTAAAATAATGTCCTGCATGTTTTCTGACCACAATGGTATGCAATTACAAATCAACTACAAACAGAATGCTGGAATAGTCACAAATATGTGGGAACTAAGCAACATGCTACTGAACAACTATTGGATCAATAAAGAAATCAAAAGAGAAATAAAAAAAAACTCAGGAGACAAATGAAAATGAAAACACAACATACCAAAACTTATGGGATGCAGCAAAATCAGTACTAAGAGGGAAGTTTATAGCAATACAGGCCAACCTCAAAAAAAAAAAAAAAAAAAAAAGAGAAAAGAAAAGAAAAATCAAAGAACTAGAAAAAGAACAAAGCCCAAAGTCAATAGAAAGAAGGAAATAATAAAGATCAGAGTAGAAATAAATGAAATAGAGACAAAAAAAAAAAACACCAGAAATGATCAATGAAAATAAAAGCTGGTTCATTGAAAAGATAAACAAAATTGACAAGCCCTTAGCCAGACTCACTAACAAAAAAAGAAAGAATGCTCAAAGAAATAAAATCAGAAGTGACAGAGGAGAAATTATAACAGATACCACAGAAATACAAAGGATTAAAGGAGAATACTGTGAAAATATTTGCACCAAGAAATGGGATAATGTAGAAGAAACTGATAAATTCTTAGAATGATACTACATCCCAAAACTGAATCAAGAAGATACAGGGAATCTGAATAGACCAAACATAAGTAACAAGATAAAAATAGTAATCAAAAGCCTTCCAAAAAACAAAAATACGGGACCAGATGGCTTCTCTGGTGAATTCGACCAAAAATTCAAAGAAGATTTAGTACCTATTCTTCTTAAACTCTTCAAAAAAAATCGAAGAGGCTATGACACTTCCTCACTCATTTTACAAGGCTAACTTTACCCTGATTCTAAAAGCAGAGATAGAAAACACAAAAAAGGAAAATTATAGGCTGATATCACCAAAGAATGTAGTTGCAAAAATCTTCAACAAAATATTAGCAAATCAACTACAACAATACATTAAAAGGGTCATACACCTTGATCAAGAGGAATTTAATCCAGAGATGCAGGGATAGTTCAACATCTACAAATCAATCAATGTGATACACCACATTAATGAAATGAATAAAAAATCACATGATTGTCTCAGTAGATGCAGACAAAGCTTTTGACAAGATTCAACATTCATTTATCATAAAACTCTCAATAAAATGGGTAAGGAAGGAAAGTACCTCAACATAATAAAGTCCATATATGGCAAACCCACAGCCAACATCATCCTCAATGGTGAAAATCTGGAAGCTATTCCTCTAAGAACAGGAACAAGACAAAGATGCCCATTCTCATCACTCATATTCAACATAGTATTGGAAGTCCTAGCCAGAGTAATTAGTCATGAAAAAGAAGTCAAAGGGATCCAAATTGGAAAGAAAGTAGTTAAACTGTCATTTTTTTTGTGGATGACATGATTCTGTATATAGAAAACCCTAAAGAATCCACCAAAATACTATTAGAAATAATGAACAAATACAGTAAAGTTGCAGGGAACAAAAATCAAAATACAAAAATCAGTTGCCTTTCTATACACTAGCAATGACCTAGCAGAAATGGAAATGAAGAATTCAATCCCACCTGCAATCACAACAAAAAGAATAAAATACCTAGGAATACATTTAATGAAGGAGGCGAAAGACCTATACACTGGAAAATATAGGATATTATTGAAAGAAATTGAAGAAGACGTAAGAAATGGAAAGATATTCCATGTTCATGGATTGGAAGAATAAGCATAGTTAAAATGTCCATATTACCTAAAGTGATCTATAGAGTGAGTGCAATCCTGATTAAAACCCCAGTGACATTTTTCATGAAAATAGAACCAAGAATCCTAACATTTATGTGGAACAACAAAACACCCTGAATGACCAAAGGAATCTTGAAAAAGAAGAAGAGAGCTTGTGGTATCACAATCCCTGAATTTAAAATATACTACAAAGCTATAGTAATCAAAATAGCTTGGTAATGTCAGAAAAACAGACACACAGATCAATGGAACAAAATCAAGAGCCCAGAAATAAACAGATACAGTTATGGACAGCTAATGCTTGACCAAGGAGCCAAACATACAATGGAGAACAGAAAATCTCTTCAATAAGTTGTATTGGGAAAAATTAACAGACATATGCTAAAGAATGAAAGTAGACCATTATGTTACAGCATACACAAAAATTAACTCAAAATGGATTAAAGAGTTGAATGTAATATGTGAAACCATAAAACTCCTAGAAGAAACATAGGCAGTGCAATTTTTGACATCAGTCTTAGCAGCATCTTTTGGAATACTGTGTCCCTCAGGCAAGGGAAACAAAAGAAAAAATAAACAAATGGGACTACATCAGCTTAAAAAGCTTCTGCATGGGTAAGGAAACCATCAACAAAATGAAGAGACAACCCACCAAATGGGAGAAAATATTTGCAAATCACATATTCGATAAGGGGTTAATTTCCAGGATATATAAAGAACTCATACAACTTGACAAGAAAATGAACAACCCAATCTAAAAATGGGCAGAGGATATGAACAGACATTTTTCCAAAGAAAAATGGTGGGAATGCAAACTGGTGCAGCCACTATGGAAAACAGTATGGACATTTCTCCAAAAACTAAAAATGGAAATAACATATGATCCAGTTATTCCACTTCTGGGTATTTATCCAAAGAACATGAAAACTCTAATTTGAAAAGATATATGCATCTCTATGCTCATTGCAGCATTATTCATAATAGCCAGGACTTGGTAGCAACCCAAATGCCCACCAATAAATGAATGGATAAAGAAGATGTAGTGTATATATATATAAATATACACACATACAACAAATACTACTCAGGTATAAAAAAAAGAAAACGTGCCATTTGTGACAACATGGATGGGCCTTAAGCTTATAATTCTAAGTGAAAAAAGTCAGAGAAAGACAAATACTGTATGATCACCCATATGTGGTAGGTAAACAAACAAACAAACATATACATAAGGAGAACAGATTGGTGGTTATCAGAGGGGCAGAGACTGGGGGTAGGGTTAAAGGGATATAAGAGCACATATATACGATGACAGATGGAAATTATCCTTTTGGTGGTGAACACGATGCAGTCTATACAGAAGCTGAAATATAACAATGTATACCTGAAATTTACACAATGTTATAAACCAATGTGACCTTAATAAAAATGCAAAAAGCCATGAATTGTATAATTCAAATGAATGAAGTGTATGGTATGTGAATTATATCTCAATTATTCTGTTAAAAGTGTAAACCAATGACACACTTCTCACTAATGTTTTTGGGAATCTATGGTTAGTATATACAAAAACAAATTTATATTAAACAAATTTATAACATGTATAAAGAAAGAGTTTACTACTTTTAGAAATAAATGTGTATTTTAAGCTTTATAAAAAAACCATGAGGCCATACCACCAATAAGAGATTCAAGTAAATTAGGAAACTCTCCTTTTTTAATGTAAGTATTGGAAAAGACTGTCAGAATCAGTTAACTTGAGCTCCATCCTACTAAAGGAATGGCAGTGCAAAAAAAAAAAATTCAATAAAAATGATAATTCATGGCACTATGACTGTCAATAAATAATCTTTGAAAGAATTAGAATGAATTATAGAAACTGTCGTTAATCTTCCAACAGTCTTCTGGATGAACACATTTTAGAAATGGGTCAATTATTCCAGTTTTCCTGTCATCTGGAACATGTGAAGTATAAGAATAAACTGAACCTCCTTGTGAAATGTTTTAGTAAGCACAGTCAAGTGTCCTAGTAGAGTTTAATTCATTCTCAAAAATATTATCTACCTCTCTCATAACAAAAATAAAACATTTTTTCATGAGTCAAAATTTCAACACACAGAAAGATATGAAGAAAAAAAAACAGGGAAGGGGAGAGGAACACAGTCTGGGAAACTGGTATAGCAGAGAGGCAGCTACAATTACTAACAGGGCTTTGAAATCATATTCTCAGTCTTTACTCTAGACAGTAGATGGAGAAACACCAGTAACTTTCTCTAAGGTGTTTATACACTGTAATGAAGTGATGACCTCTTTTCTATTCTATTATCTACCTCAGGAAGTCTTGAATCAGATGGGAAAATACTTATCTGTGTATGGTAGGGAGGCCTGACCAGGGAGTCCAAAGGTCTTTGTAGGTAAATTCCTGGATGTAGGTGCTGCATCCCAGTCCCTCTTCCCCAGGCAACTCCCTCCCACTGACCAAGCCCCAAGATGTGGCAGTGCCTGGGTGCCACTCCTCAGAGCTGGGTGATACTGTAGATGTTCTGGTCTGACAACTCAGGACAGGGAACACAGAATCAAGAAGCAGGAAGCACTTGTTGGAGGTTACACAGCAAAGACTCTGATCCAAGTGTTTTGTTTCTGGAGTGTATTCATGGCTTTCAGAATGCTGTTCAGGGACACTGCACTGGAATGCACACAGCTAATCCTCTAAGAGGTGTTGTGGCCATCCAGACTTTCTTATGCTGAAGGTGTGTGTGTGAAAATGTAGCCCTTTAATAGACATTCCACATTGATGAGAAAAGCATGTCACACATCTAAGAAAGGACTCTTTCACTAGTGTGACTGAGGTGTGTGTCAGGGTTACAATTTATGCAGGCCATTGTTCTGTATCTGACCAGAGATTTATTTTAAGGAAGTCATTTTTTCCTTCAAAAGTATAAATCAGTGGAAACACACAGACCATGTCCCCAGGGCTTAACACATAGTAGCTGCTCAAGAACTCTTTGTGGGATGACTGTCCCCTAATGGTTCTGGTCAAGCATCTCTTCTTCACTCTCCAAACTCTCACTGTCCAAAATGAGGGCTAAAGTGATCTAGACAAGGGATATTTTAGACAACATCTCATTTCCACTAAAAAACTTTAAAAGCATTACTTGATTCTAATTGTCTATTCAGAGCTTTTTTTTTTTTTTTTTTGGTGAGGAAGACCAGCCCTGAGCTAACATCCATTGCTAATCCTCCTCTTTTTGCTGAAGAAGACTGGCCCTGGGCTAACATCTGTGCCCATCTTCCTCTACTTTATATGGGACGCGGCCACAGCATGGCTGACAAGCGGTGCATCAGCCGGCGCCCGGGATCCGAACCTGTGAACCTCAGGCTGCCAAGTGCGGACTAAACCGCTGCACCACTGGGCGGACCCCTATTCAGAGCTTTTAAGTGCACATCTGGTTCTCTGGACCTTTTATGATTTCACATTTATCACCTAAGTCCATTTTAATCTAATTCCAAGAGTACTTGTTGTTAGATCTCTGGATTGATAAGGAGTTTTCAGGAAACACTGCAGGGTTTTAAATCATGTCTCCTGCTGCCCTTTGGGTTTCCCCAAGGTATCCTGGGGGCCCTGTGCTGAGGAAGACATTGGCCCCAATAAGGCTGAGCCTTCTTTCCTCATCTGTCACTTTGGCCTGACTGGGTACAACTTCACTTGAAGAACAATATGCTCAGTATAAAATATTTTTTGACTATCAAGTAGTAGGAAGAACAATTAGCTTAAATGCCACAAGAACTAGGTCTACACCCAGGTGTGCATGTGATCTTGAGTTTTGTCATGTCTCCATGTTCTTAATGTGGACGATATCTAAAATTCCTAGCAATCACATCGAGAAAGGTCCAGCTACCCATCCTTTCCAGAACCACAAAATGTCAGATGTGGATGTTACCTTTAGTAAAGTAATTTTTCCCCCAACCTGCTCTAGTGATTCCTCAGGCTATAGGCAGTTGAAAAGTAGTACCTGTTTAAATCAGGTTTGATAACACCTTCTTTAAAGGTTTACTTGGTAAGTGTCACCTTAAAAGGCCCTTTATTTCCTCCTAGGACTCTTCAAGCTAATATGTGATGAACAAGAGTGTCCAGATTTCAAATGTTTGCTTGATTTCTCAGAGATGGTTTTCCTTAATATCTTTTCAAAGTAAATATTTATTATAATTTAAGGAGAAAACAGCATACCAGCATTAAAGAGAGCTTCTTCAAATTCAGGATGATGCTTACTTCAGGAAACAGTGGGAAAATGAGATGGGAAGGGGTGAAGGGATTTAAATGGCATCGATACTGATTGATCGGTGAAGCTTAGTGTTGGGTACCTGGGCAGGGTAGATTCTTATCTTTTGTGTGGCTAGGGTATTTCAAGGTAACTCTTTTAAGGAAAGGATTAAAAATAAAAAGAAATCCACATCTGTTACCCCTCAGTAATCCTTAAGGTCAAGATACTCTTTCCTTTTCTTCTTCCACACCAGAAAAAAACTGCACATTCCCATTTTGGATATTTCCTGCTTCCCACAGAGATCCTGTGGAAACCATTCCAGATTATTCTCTGTATCACAGGATCTGAGATAATGGGGAGGAGGGACAGTCTTTGCTTTTGGTTATCCTAGCTAAGACTTGTCCCGGATTTTCTCCCCAAAAGGGGTAAAATAAAGTCATGAGAAAATGAACTGCTATGGCTTCCTTTCCTCCCAAATAATGGAAGAACTCTCCTATTACAAAAGGCAAGAAAACTTTGCTCTCATAGAGGGAATATAGCATGTATTACATTCCATTAACTCTAGCTTTGGTGAGGCAAGATCAGTTGTTTGAATAGAGCCTGTCTTAGCAAATCTGTGAGTGCACCCATTCCTTTTTCTGGACCAAGCACAGACACAGCAAGAACTAACATGGGCCATTCAAGTAAGAAAGTTACCCATCCAGAAGTCATTAGTATGATTCCAAGAGGAATGAATATAGAATGTGTGGTGGTGGCACAAGGAACTCCATTGCTGCCCTCAACTGTTGGGGTGAGTGAAGGGGTCAGGTGACTTTGAAATAGCTGCCCTTGAATCCTTAGTGAACCAAGTGTTGGAACAAGTAGCTGAACCCTCCAGAGGACAGAAAAGGGAAACGGGACAGAACTGTGAGTAAACTGTTCATGCATGTACTGAATTCCAAGCCACACCTCTTAATCTTTCCAAAAGTATCTGCTTGTCTTAATTGGTATATTTAATGAGTTGTGGTTCCCCTCCATCTCATTACTTTGGGGTAAGTATTACAGGAGTTTACAATCAAAGAAATATGATAGCTTTCTTTGTCCAGAACATAGCACATTGATGAGGAGTTAAAATGAGCCTGGAGTTAGGCAGGTCAGATTACAGAGGTCCCTAGGAGCCTTGCTAAGGCCTTGGAGTTTGCTCCTGAATGATTTTCAGGTAAGCAGTGAGCATGCTGAAAGTACACAGAATGTTCAGAATGGAAAACACTCAAGGAGGGAGATCCCTTAGAAGGGTTTGCAATTGTCCAGCAATGGCAGCTAAGGGTCTGTTGTAGAGCTAGGATGGAGGAGGGCTGTGGAGAAACTCAGTAGGACCACTTGTAGGGCCTGTAAGTGATAATAAGGGGGTAGGCATTGTGACCTCCAGGATCTTGGTGGATGGATGATGAGGTCAGTGACCAAGATGATGTGGGGGAAAAATGAGTGTCTTCTGGAAATGCTTTAGATTTGGGGATTCAGGGGAGGAAGGGCAGGCCTCAGGGGACGAAGGAGAGGCAGGAACACAAAATCTGTCTGGAAGTCTAGAAATGTACTAGGCAGGTGACAGATTTTAGCGGGGTCTAATAAATTGGGAGTAGTGAAGGCTCCACTAGCCTGTATAATATCTGAGAGAGGGAGAAGGAGGAGAGAAGGACCAGAATGGAATCCTCAGGGAACTCCAATTGTGAGGGGCATGGAGTAAATAAAGGGTTTCTCTTAGGAGACTTTTTTTCATTAAAAAAATTTTTTTACGCTATTTTATTTCATTAAAGACATGCCGATGGTGACTCACTAAGTTGATTTTACACCTGCTTATGGGTCACAACTTTCAGTTTGAAAAGTATTGACTCTGACCTTCCCTATGACCAGGGCTGGCATGAGCCCTTGTGAATACTGTATGGGAGTGTAGGGAGGTGACCACTCAGAGGGGGCAGGGGTGGGCCTAGGTCTTGATTATTCTAAGCCAGTCCTGAATTCCATTCCCTTTACCTTTGAATAGTGATTTAGGGATGGAGACTTGACACAATTCTAGCCAATGAGACAAGAAGGGACATCTTCAGTGAGGCTCCTGAGAGTGGTTTCCTGGCTTTAAAAAAGAGGAATAAGGAAGGGGCATTTCTTTTTCTAACCTCTTAGAAGACTTTTGAACAAAGACCTGAAGGATAAGTGTCAGTTGTGTAAAGGCGAGCTGGACCAAGAGCACTGATGACCACTGGACAAGTGTGTACAGAGCCTAAGGCAGAAGGACACCTGGCCCAGTGGATACACAACAAGGATGTCAGTGTAGCTGAGCAGGGAGGGGTAGCAGGAACCTGTATATGTGTCACAGGCATGCAGGGCCAAATCATGCCAGAAGCAGTACAGCTTGGGTTCTTCATCAGACTCACATTGGGGTTTTATGAGAGGTAGTAGCCCCGTGCAGACATCTTGGGTATCAAAATGTTTGTTTTTTATTGTCACCTCTGCTTTAATATGAAAGCGTGTGGATTCAGGTGCTTTTTAGAGGTAAAGAGAGCAGAGTTAATTTTCACCATGTGGTGAAAATCCATAGAATGACACAAAAATTTTTTTCATGTGAAATCTCCTGAATTCTAAGTAAAGTCTCCATTTAATTAACAGTGTTGTCCCGGTATCAATTTCCTGGCTTGTAAATGCTGTATAGACTAAATTCATTAGAAACTTGCCAGGCATGGGACTCTCTGGTTGAATGAATTCCATCCAATGGACTCCCCTATGGTCTTGAGCTATTAGGTGTCATAAAGTTTCCTTTGGATTGTCAGTCACAAGGCAGAAATTAGAGTTTGAGATTTAAACTGAGGTTGGTCAGAATTTGTAAACTAGGGGAGTTGCTGAAATGGTTTGTATTTGTTGAGTTTATGTCTAGGCTTATCTTTCTGAAACACATGAGTTCACCAAGCAAACTGCTGCTCAAGCTGTTTGAGCATAAACAGTCTTCCTGTATTTTAAGTTTGTGATTTCCGTATGGTTTTTCTGTTTGGCAAGTTATAATTGCATCACCTGTTTATCTCTCAGTCACAATTTTTGGAGCATACTTCAACCACATCTATGGGACAAACTGCATCCTTGACCACGTGATCAGCATAGAGCTACACCACTGGGTTAGGTATTTGGTCATGATGGAGGTCATTTGAGTGTCAGTGGATGTTAGATCTTCTTGCTTCTGTCAGCATGATCATCTGATAAAACAGCAAATGAGTGGAAATATTTAAGATTCTGTAGAACCACATGTTTGATCATTGCAACAATGACAAATACTGAGCTGGTAGTCTACCGCTAAGCCAAGTACCAAGTGTGTCCAATTTAAGCCAAGAAAACAGATCCCACCCCTACTTTGAAGAGACTGTTGAACCAGATATGGGGGAATCACCATATTTTTGAATTTTCTAAAGTCTTTGTTTTCCAGATCTTTTAATTAACATTAAAGATCATAGAAAAGACTATGGGGATAGAAGTGCAACATTCTTTCTCTAAGATGGCACATGTTATACCTTGAGAAGGCAAAAACATGTCTAGGATGACTCTGTTTTAACCCACTGCCTGTTGAATCTTGTAAACTTCTCAGGCAAGGAGATCTTCGGCCTTCGTGGCACTGTTTGGTTCTTCTGTCAGTCTTCAAACCAGAGCATGTAGGGTTTTTTGCACCACTTTTTGGACCTTCTTTAAAGTGTGAAATAGGTATGCCTGAGGCCAGAATAAAGTAGCCTAGAATCGTTCCTCAAAGGTTAAGATTTGGGGTTTTAAATTGAGGCGCACATTTTCTCCTTGCATTAAGAGGTCTGAAGACTGTTTTTTCTTAGGGAAAATCAATGGGCCAAATGGACCCAGAGTGATATCAGGGAATTTCCTGGGAGTAGGCATCAGTTTATTGAGGTGGTAAGATGCTATCCAATTTGTGGGCAGTAGCCAATTGGCACTTTTTTTTTTTTTTTTTTAGGACAAAACCAATATCAGTCTTTGGAGCCACCCAATGACACATTGTTGGCCAAAATACCCCCATGATGTTGTCTGAATATGTCCTACAGCCTTGACACAAGTCTACAAGTGTAGTCAAGCACAAGACAGTAAGATGCACAGTAGAGATCAGCAGGTAGATTGTAGTCAAGGAGACTGACTTTTCCTTGTCGTATCTGCATAAGAGAGGAATCCTCCACTTGCATAGACTCTTACCACTTAATCTCTTACCAAGTTCTATTTGTATGTTTTGTTGAGATGCTAATTTATATGAAAAATACCTAAGTTTCATTTTAATGGGAACAGAAAATTCCCATTCTATTTAGGACATAATAGAGGGTCTTAGATTTTTGGCTATCTTGCTTGTTATAATATTTGTCATCTATACATTCACAAAAGAGTTACATTCTATCACTCAGAAATCAACTGATAACTACAAGGGATTGGTACTAAAGGAAACTGGGTGACAAAGGAAAGTGTTATAAACCCAAAGGCTGGTTGAATTATAAGTTTGAGCCATGGAGTGACTAGACACGTAAAGAACAGTTATAAGAATAGGGGCTCAAAGGGGTGCCATAGTTCGAAGGTAACAAATATCTATTCACTATCCAGAACCTTAAACCAGCAGAGAGAGAAAAAATAAGTTGGCCAATAAATAACAAAACGTGTGAAGATATGTATGGCAATCAGTGTTCTAGGCATTTGAGATCTAGTTCTAGCATCTTGGGTGGAAGCTTTCTACTTCACACTGACTTGAGGTCTTAGGTTAGGAGTCTTCTTTCTAAAGTGTCATCTACTGAAGGATTCAAAACAATCCTTAGTTTGAGATCTCTAGTTCAGGTGGCTTTTCATTGGGGTAAGGTAGCTTTGAGTCTTAAATGGGTGATGAGAATCAGAGGATCAAACCTTTGTAATCTGATCATAGTGTGGTAATCAGTAGAACCTGATAAGAGCCCTTTTCATCAGATATGGGAGCTACCTTGCTCTGATGTCCCATCTACAAAGCCAGGTTTCTAGGTTTTAGGTCATATGGGCAGTGATTGGGAGGATGCTGAGAAGAGGCTGCCTGTATCTGTTGATGATAAGACTGAGTATATTGTGTTATTTTCTTGCAGTATTAAGATATAACTGCATGAACAGGGTGTAGGCTGAGATTGTGGATGATATTCTCAGACACCTTGTCTGAACAGTAACCAATTCATAAGAGTGAATTGATGAACTCAAGAAGGAATTGATCTCCTAGTCCTTAAGGTCATTGGTCACATCTTTGTCCATAGAAGTTCAAAGGTCTCAGAGTTTTTTGCTAGCTTTAATTGTAAAATACCATCTATCCTGTTGACTTTTCCTCAAGATTGAAGATGTTAAAAGCAATAAATTTTTTGGGTGTCAAGGCTTTGCAGAGTTGTTTAATGAGAATTCCAGTGATCTGGATTTTTCTCTTAATGGATGGATGGATTGGGATTCTCTAAGTAGGAAACACGAAATGCAGTTGTCTTTTAGCTGCCCTATGAGCTGTTGCTTTCACAAGGAAAAGCATCTATTCATCTCAAGTATAAGCAAAACATGATGAAAAAGTATCCAAAATCCATCAAAGGCAATAATCTTATAAAGTCCACTTGGAAATGCTCTGAGGGGTCCTAAAGCCTGGGCTTTTGTCCATGTCTCATCTTTACACTTTTCCCAGCAGTATGTTGGTAACAGAGGCATGTACCAGAAGCTTCCTCAGTACCTTTAGTAAAGATTCCCCACCAACATTGATCAAATATAGTAGTTAACTTCATGTAAATATCTCCCAGGGTTCATTTTGAGGTGTTCTGGCACCAAGAGTCTACCCTGAAAGCACTAGATCTCATTCTCTAACCATCTTCAGCCAGATCTTTCCTGAGATCCTTTTTCCAATTTGAGATCCACTTTCTGTCATTTGATATGTTGGCCCCTTTGAGCCAGTCCTAATATTTGGCTTTGAGAAACTGAAAGAACCATGATTTTACCGAGGGCTACCTACTTGATATAGTGTTCAGCAAGAACATTTCTTTTAACTTCAAGCTGTTTTTTTATTGAGTATGTTTCTATCTTTATAATGGCCATTTCAACAGAAAACATCAAGGCTTCTAGGAGTTTCTCAATCGACTACTGACCTTTTTTAATTTGGGTCTTTGCTGATATCATAAACCTTCATTGTTTCCAGAACACCCCCAAATCATGTACCAACCCAAAGACATATGAATTATCAATATGTGTATTAACTCTTTTACCTACAGCCAATTGGCAAGCTCTAGTGAGGGCATCAAGATTAGTAGATTTTTCTCTTTTGAGTAGAGGTTCTCTTCTAAGGATGACTTAAAATCTGTTTTAGTATACAGAGCCTGATAATTTCCTGTTTCAATTCTACAAACTGGAATATGGAGTTTCTATGGGAGTCTCCAATAATTGTGTCTGAGGTGTACATGGTTCCTGAACCATTGAAACAGTAGTTAAGCATCAGAAGCTTCTCCTTCTTAGGTAAAGGACAAGTGCATTAGGGATCAAGAGATTACAATTGTAGATGTAAATGGGTGAGGGAGAATGTAATAAAATCTCATGGAAGGTGAGTGTGTTTGCTGAGAAATGTTGACTATTTTCAATGAAGAGTAAAAATTGTATGGCCTGATGGACCATTAAGTTAAATGGAGGTCCTGGTGTAAACTAGCAGGTCTCCAGATACTTGGGCTAATGTTGCTGCCCTGAGGAATGTGAGTGAGCCTTTGCCACTGGATCAAGAAAAAGGCTGTCATAAGCTTTTTGCCTCTAGTCCCCAGAAAGCTGGGTAAAACTTGGAAGGCTTTGTGTATGAGTGAGTAGAAAGGCTTATGGTTAGGTAGAGTCATTGTGGGAACTCATTGGAGGGCTAATATTTGATTACAAAAAGCCTGCTTATTTTTAAGTTCCTGTATCAGTTTCCTGCAGCTTCCATAACAAATTACTCCAAACTTAGTGACTTACAATGACTGAACTTTATTCTCCCACAGTTCCAGAGGCCAGAAGTCTGAAGTCAAGTTGTTGGCATGGCTGTGTTCCTTCCAAAAGCTCTAGAGTAGAGCCTTGCCTTTCCTTACCCCTTAAGCCTCTGGTGGCTGCAGGGGTTCCTTTGCTTGTGGCTGCATCACTTCAATCTTCTCTCTTCTTTATATGACCTTTTCTTTCTGTGTGTCTGTACTCTGTGTCTCTTATAAGGACACTTGTCATTGGAGTTACTGCCCACCCAAATAACCTGGAATAATCTCATCTCAAATCTTTAACTTGAACTTTAAATTACACCTGCAAAGACCCTTTTCCCAAAGGAGGTCACAATCACAGGTTCTGGGAGGTGGACATGTCTTTTGGGGGCCACTGTTTTATCAATTATAGTTCCCAGGAATGGAGGGCTCTGACATAGAAGACTTAGTTTAAGTTACAGAAATGTGGTGATTACAAAATGTTAGGAACTCACTTTCTGCAATAGCTGGTGTGACCCTAAATCCTCTTTAACTGTCTTTTAGTATCAAGACTGGGTAGTTCTGAATGGTATAACCCTTGTGGGGGATTTGCCTTCCCAAGATAGGCTATGCCCTAGGTAATATTCTTTGTTCTGACAAAATTGCACATCTCCCCTAGAAACCTTATATTCTTTGTGAACAAAAATAGTAAGTAAGCAAATGAATCTGTTTTGGAGCTTATCTTATTCTTAGAACATAGAAAAATGTCATTGACATTCTGGATAAGAGAGGAATCATAGAGAAATTTAAGGTTTTTAAGATATTAATTAAAAACTATAAAAAGTAGAAGGGGTTTTTATAAACCCATGGGGCATAACTGTTATCCTTCCTAGGAGAAGGCAAGCCAAGCATTGGTATCATGATCCGGAGGGTACTATGGAAGAAGGTGGACAAGTGTGTGACAGTAAAGAAAGTGGCTTCAGGTGGCATTAAGGATAGGATGGTATTGGGGTTTGGTACCACAGGAAAATGAGGTATGACTGTTTATATTTACAGCTCCAAAGTCCTGGACAAATCAAGAGCCTTGCCCATTGAATTTCTTCATCAGACTCTTACAAGGCAGGATAAATTTTCTTTCTATCTTGGTTTCCATTACAGGCCTTTATCTCTTTAATTTCTGTTCTTAGAGGGTACTGTGAAATTTCAAGTAATGGTTAGATGGGTTAATCCCTATCTTAATGTTTTCTACTCCAGCAATTCTGCTAATGTCAGTGGAATTCTTTGTCCTAAAGCAGTCCAGAGTTCCTCAATTTGGGGTTCATTTAAACACAAAGACAGTGGTAAATTAATGTTTAAACTAATTTACCCTGATTAGAAATAAAATCTTCAGCAATTTCAAGAGGAAATCTCTAAGGACATTTCATCTGGCAGTTCCACTGGCACAGTGGATATTTCTCTCTTAAATGAGCAGACAGGATGTCACAAAGAAAGAAGGATTGTCCCTCTGTCAGTGTCCAAAAGTGATGGCTATGTATTTGGACATGGGATTTGGGGATTGTGGGCTGGCCTCTGCTTCTGAAGGAAAGATTGTGTGACAGTGGTGGGTTTGTAGTATCCATATTGTATTCATTTCCTGTGTCTGCCATATCAGATTGCCACAGACTGGGTGGCTTAAGACAACAGAAACTTATTTTCTCATAGTTCTGGAGGCTTAAAGTCTAAAAGTAAAGTGTTGACAGGGCCATGCTACCTATGAAGACTCTAGAGAAGAATGCTTCCTTGCCTCTTCCTAGCCGTTGGTGGTTTTCAGCAATTCCTAGCATTCCCTTGGTCTCTGGAAACATCACTCTAAGCTCTGACTCTGTTGTTATATGGTGTTCTCCCTGAATGTCTTCAGTGTCTTCACTTAGCCTTCTTAAAAGGATACCAGTCCTTATAAGGTCCACTCTTATTGGACTCACCCTAATCCAGGATGACCTCATGTTAACTTGATTACATCTGACCAGATGCTGTTTCCAGATAAGATCATATTCACAGGTTTGGGGTAGACATGAGTTTTGGGGGATGCTATTCAACCCAATATCCACATCAATCATAAATTTGCATGTTCAGATAAATGTTTCTTTGTGAACTCAAAGGTACAAGAGGGAGTCAGATACTTTAATTTCTATCAGAGCATTCTTGTTTGGGCATCTTAATATTTTTTTTTATTTCATAGCTAACACAGGATAATAATTTTTCCCATCCCCTTTTTGCTTGCAATACCTGCAAATTCACTTACCTGTGAATCTCCAAATCTACAGGTCCCAGCAATTGCTTTTGTGGGAAACATGTCATTGTTCAAGTTGGAGAATCCACATTTATTCTGAGTTTTAGTTTGAGTTTGATTTCTTTCCCTCTAAAAGTATTCTGCTGGGTTCTGTATTTCAGGTAGGGAGTTATTTTCCACTTTAACTTGGTTTTGTTAATCACATATCCCTGTTAAGGTTTTACTCCATTGACAAATGACAAAAACAGGTCTGCAGTCTTGTTTACACAACTGAATAAGAGCCCAGTCATTCTTTACATGGAATATCTCAGATGTGACCCGTAAGTGAGTGTGTCCTATTTTGACAGCCTTGTTGACCCCATTTGCTGTCCCATGGAACTCAGGGTCCCTGAGATTCTCTGTGGCCTCATCCTACTGAGTCTTTTCCATCCAAGGTTTAGCATCTGAGGAGCCTACTAGTGTGTGAACTATTGATATATGCCTGGCAAGCCAGGATTATAAATTCATAAGGTTATTCTGAATTTCTCAGTAAAATTTTAGGATAGTCCTTGATGGCTCTAAAAGCTGACCTGGACAGTGGTTTCAAGTCTATTTTAAAGTTTCCAGTTGTCTGACTTTAAGGGGCTATTGAGCCTTAGATGATTCAGGTAGACCAGAGGGACAGGATGAGGAGTCAGAGCCAGGTAGAGAAGGCATGTGAGAGGGAAGATGAGGTAGATTTTTTATATAGGGTACATGTGTTTGTGTTTGCTCATGGTGAATCTAATGGACAAACAGTTTTAAGCTTTTCACCTTCTCATTAGCTTCAGCTAAGCTGTATTGTAATGGTAAAGTATAAATCTGAATTTCTTTTTGAAGATCCCTCATAGCAATCAAAAATGTTGACCAAGAATATTAGGGGGTTGTTTTGTCTGTTTTAATGTACCCCTTAAATGATCAAGCTTTGTTATACCAAAATTTCCCCAAAGTGGCCACTGCAAATCCATGTTACTCTTAGTGGAATTATGACATATAAAGGGGCAATAGCAGAGGTCAGGATTAAGTGAGAATACATGTAAGAAGCCAGACTTCCACCAGGAAGACTTGTAGATTTGCTAGCAGGTGAATCCATGTGGAATTGGCTAGCAGTCAGGAGGAAGTGTTGCTTCTGTCACCCACGTCTTAGGCCCCATCGACCCGAAGTCGACCCATTTCCAGTCTTTGAAATGAGAAATCAATGGTCCTGGACATCGGAGTGTGGTGAGAGGAGGTCTCTTCTAGAATCAACTTCTTACACATAGACCAGACTAAGGGAAGCTCTTGTAAAGTTTTGATGGGTGGCCCAAGGCAAAGATGTCTAAGAAAGGAAGCCAAACTCACAGGACTGTTTAATCATTTACCCTGAGGGCCAGTTTGGAGGTAGACTCATCAGACCTATGTATGCTTATTACCCTAACAGCTTCCTCTTACAGGCAGAAAACATCTATGATAGGCAAGAAACGGCAATTAATGGTAAATAAATTTTTTGTCAGACCTCCAACAAGGAATGTGAATAGAACTGTATTGGAAGTTAAACAATTCCTAAAGGGTATTGATTGGATTTAAAATAATCTCAACTAGGGAGCTCAATGAAAAGGAATGGGAGCTCAGGCTTAATGTTGGAGACTTAGTGACTGTGACAGCCAAGGATCTCAGATTAGGGCACTCAAGGGTCCTTGGGATGTATGCTGTACTGATGTGGAGTCTCAGGACAAAATGGATGGGGGGATTTTGGCTAGACATCACTGGGACCTTCAGGTCAGTTAAAACAACCCATTAAACCACCAGGAAAACTGTAGTGATTAAAAATATCCCCACAAGCTTAGTTTATTAAAAACGTGCTAAGCAAGGTGCCACTGACCAAATGAATCCTAAGTCTCTCCTCAAATAGTTTGAGCAGTTGGGTTTTATATGTTTTTTTTTTTTTTGGTGAAGAGTTAGTCATGGGGGAGTTTAAGGCAGGAATTATTAAGACTGGGATCTGGGCAGAGATTGATAAGAAGTTGTAAATTAGACCAGTTGCTAAAATAGTCTGTGCTTAAACCGTTCATATATAGTCTTATCTTTCTGGAACACAAACCCACACAAGCTGTTCCTGAGCCCTGTGGGAAGGAGCTTGGGGCTCCATTGGCAGAACTCAAGCAGAAGCCAAAGATATTCTGGCTTTTTCAGAATTTCAGAACAAGTTACAGAACAATTCTACATATAGCTTTTATTATATCAACATCTTCTGTGCATAGGTCTACCTTAACCTCTTTACTCTGAATTGTTAGACTGGCACAATATCATATTTGTTAACTCAACCTGCAGAGCACAAAACCTTTCTCATTGCCACCACTTCTTGCCCTTTTATTCCTTCCCTGCTGATTGACACTTGTTTAGGTCCTGCATTTAGGTAATAGCACAGGTCACTGATGGGCAAGAAGGATCAGTCCACTTTCCTGCAGCCACTTCAAAGTCACCTGATCTTGGACAGAGGTCCACTTGGTAGCCCCTCCTTTCTTGAACTGCCTGAAGGGTCAGTAATGTCCTGTACCACTGGATAGCATGTTCTATCTGCAGGGTGAGGTGGGAACTCTACCACATAGACCAAAACACATACAAAAGAAGAGACATAATTGCCAGTTGTGGGCAAGGAATTTCCTGGACTATTTGTTCTCCAATAGCAATACCTTGGTAGAGCCAGTAATCCTAGGGATAGCTGCCAAAGAAAGATGCCAGACATTTTTCCTTGAGAGCTGTTTGGGCTGCTCTGTCAAATGTGGCCAAGTTGTTTGCTAAGTAAGCAAGAAACATGATGTCTTACTTTCCTGCGGATACTATAACAAATTATCACAAATTGGGTGGCTTAAAACAACAGGAATCTATTCTCTCAAAGTTCTAGAGGCCAGAAGTCTGAAATCAAGGTACCTGATGTGCTGTGCTCTCTATGAAGTTTCTAGACAAGAACGCTTCCTTGCTTTTCTACCTTCTGGTGGCTGCAGGTGTTTCTTTGCTTGTGGCTGCATCACCCCAATTGTTGCCTCCATGGTCACAATTCCTCTTCTTCCTTCTCAAAACTTGCACCACCTCTTTTTTGTAAGGGCACCAGTTTGATGATTAGGGCTGACCCAGTTAATCCAGGATAAGCTCCTTTGCTCAATTTCCTAACTTAACCACATCTTTTGCAATATAAGGTAATACTTATTCTTTTGCCATAAGTATTAGTCAATTAGTCAGAATTCTCCAGAGGAAATGATAAATTTGTATGTGTGTGTATGTGTGTTTGTGTGTGTTAGTGTGAGGAAGAGGAAGTTGGTGAGGGAGGAGAAAGGGTCAGTGGTGGAATCCTGAGGGAACCCCAACACGTGAAGGGCATGGAGCAAGTAAAGGGCCTCTCTGAGGAGACCTCTGAGCTAAGACCTAAACGATGAGAAATAGTCAGTTGTGCAAATTTAGGACAGAGTGAGTCGATGACTACTGGAAAAGAAGGTACAGAGCCTAAGGCAGAAAGGCACCTGGCCTGGTGGACACACAACAAAGAGGCCAGTGTAGCTGAGCAGGGAGAGGTAGCAGGAGCCTGCAGATGTGTCACAGGCAGGCAGGGCCAGATCATGCCAGAAACACTGGCTTGGGCTCCTCATCAGACTCACCTTGGGATTTTAGAGAGGCAGTAGCTCCATGCAGACATTTCAGGTACCAAAAAAGTTTGTTTTCATTGTCACTTTTGCTTTAATATGAAGGGGTGTGGAATCAGGTGCTTTTAGGGGTAAGGAGACAGAGGTAGTAAATAGTACCCATGTAGTAAAAATCCGTAGAATGATACAAAAATTTGTTTTCTGTTTCAAATCTCCTGAATTCTACAGCATGTCAGTTTAGTTAACAGTATTGTGCCAATGTCAATTTTCCTGGCTTGTAAATGCTGTATAGTTTTGTAAGATGTCACTGTTAGAGGAGGGTAAGTGAAATGTGCAGAATGGGATCTCTGTGTGCCATTCTTACAGTTTCTTATTTATTTCAAAATAAGTTAAAAAGTCCCTGAACTTCTCTAAATCTAGTCAGAGAGAAACTGTGCAATAACCTGGAGGAGATCCCTAAAAGTATGTTCCATGGAAATGCAAAGGCCCTCTGCTGTAAAGTCTTGCAAGTCTCAGAGGATTCTGCTCTCTCTGTAGCCTCCAGTCTGACCTGTTTCCTTAGGGAGGCTGTTCTGGGTCCCATGGGAGCTAAGGGCCCCACAGCAGTGTTTCAGGCCCCAACCCTGGCTGTTCTTTCCTGGATGCTGCCTCCCCATTGAGCTCACATCCACTTACTCCTCAAGGTGATGTCCATGTTGTTGACCAGCACATAGAGGCCCCCATACTCCTTGGGCAGAAAGTTGCACAGCAAGCGGATGCACTGCAGGTGGTCATTTTCCAGCTGGTGGAAGCTGGGCTCAGGCCTTCTGCCTGTAGCTGCTGGATGGCCACGGGCCCTGCACCTTGTCCTGCACTGTGAGCACCATGTCCCCAGAGAACTGCTGGCACAGGTCCCTCGTGATGGTGAAGCTGATGCCCTTTTTGTCATGAGGGCACAGGAGGACATTGCTTGGTGGGGGGCGGGAGGCACGAGGGGCACTTGCATGGACACTGGACCTGGCTGTGCCACAAGGGGGAAGGGGGCCACAAGCTGAGAAGGAGGCAACACCTCCATCCTCCCTCCAAGGCAAGACCAAATGTTCTAGAAGGTTTCCTAATACCCTCACTCTTGGTCTGCCCCATCTCAGTACTCACCCTGGGCTAAGCCAGGGCACCTCCTTCTTTTAATCCTATCTCTGAGCTAAGCAATGGTTTGTAGGGTGGAGAGGTGCACTTCCCCCAAAGCAAATCTGGTTGGTGATGGGCCAATAGGGAACTAGAGATTCTTGGCAGTTGAATGAAGGAAACTATTTTGGAAGAACCCCCAAAGAAGAAAACGAGTGCAGAGCAATAGACTTGGGCCTGGTCCCATCATCCACTGCAGAATGGGAATGGTTGCTTTTTCCTAAGATGCAGTGTGTCAACTTCAAAATCAACTTTGCCTGTTATTTTATCTCAAATGAGTTTATTCAAGAATAGCCAAAAGAATTGCAATTTGGGATGTGCATGCTCTGGCAACTCATAGGCAAATCTACAAACAAAGAGGGGGAGCTGCCTTTATAGAAAAAAGAGAAGGAGTAGGGAGGGGCTGTTCTAAACAAATATCCATTGGGGGTAGGTAATAGTTGAGAGGAGCAATGGCTTCTCATTGGCTGAGCTGCAGTGTTTCTGATTGGCTGGTCTGTTGCTGGGTGGGGAGAGAAATCTTCCTTTAGTAGTAAAACAATTTTACTTTCTGTCCAAGATGAAACCTTCCCTGTCTTCCTGTTTGGTGTAATTGATGATGGATGGTAGGGCATGAGACATCCCTGTATAGGCCTTCCTGAATCCTATTTAGTTATGGTTTCCTTTATTAATTTCAAGAAATGAAATTAGTTAGACAGGGTAACTGCTTCTGAGGACATATATCCTCTTGCTTTCTTAAGAGAAATTCAAGAGAGAGAATTAGAGAATTAGGTCCTGTAATAAGACTTTTAGTGTGGGCAGTGTACCTTGCTGTCTGATTTGCCCTGTGCCCCCAAATGGGATAGAGTGTTTTATGAAGCTCTTACTGTGTGCCAAGTCATTGATTAGAATGTTTCTTTTCTTTGTTTGTTTTCTTTTTCACTGAGGAAGATTTGCCCTAAGCTAACATTCAGGCCAATCTTCCTCTACTTTGTATGTGGGATGCTGCCACATCATGGGTGATGAGTGGTGCAGGTCCATGCCCAGGATCCAAACCCATGAACATGGGCTGCTGAAGCAGGGCACACGAACCTAACCACTGGGCCATGGGGACAGCCCCTGGAATGTTTCTTTAATGGTTACATATTCCCTGTTTGCTAAAAGTGCCTACATTTTGTTTTTTCCAAGGTCACATATAATCAGTGGTATGTATAGTTAGTTGTTATTTTTAAGTTATGAGGGAGAAAAAGAACTTTGCAATTTCAAGTATATGTTTCCAAACTAGCAGTTGAGATGCTATGGTCTTGACCTAGACGTTGTTGTCCTCTGCTGTCAGTTTACAAAAACAAAATAACAGGGAGGAGATGAACAGCCCTGTTGAGGGGAGAAACCTCACTTTTAAAATAAGAAGCCTACCCTTGCTTTCATGAGCTATCCCTTTTAATTTCTGTAAGCCTAAAAATTACTGGTGAAGAATGAAAAATAATCATGACATTAGAGGCATGTTTACAAATGGAGTGCTTCTCTGAAGGGAGGGAATGTGGTGGAGGTTCACTGAAGCCCACTGGGAGGTACGCTCGGTGTTGGACAGTAAGAAACTTCTTGTCACTGCCGTGGATGGTGTTGGATCCCAATCACAGGGCTCATGATACAAGACACTTTGCAGTTTTATTATGTTTTCAACATATTCACCTCTATCAGGACATTTAATCTTCACAGCAATCCTATGCCTACTGCCCCCATTTTACAGTTGAGGTACTGAATTATAGTACAATGCAGTATTTCACTCGAGGTCACAGAGTAAGGTGGCAGAGACAGGATTTTTTGTTTTCAGATTTTTGTCTTGAAAGCATTCAAACAGAAAAGTTGAAAGAATAGTACAGTAAACACCCATATATGCAGCAGGTTGAACGATTATGAATGTTTTACTACATTTTTGTGTTCATCTTCTGTGTATATTTTGCTGAACTATGTTAATATAGCAGGCTTCATAACACTTCCTCCCTCCATAAATAACAACATCCACATTGAAGAGATTTGGCAATATTTCTCTCATGTCCACCAACAGCCAATCCATATTCTATTTCCCCCAGTGTCTCAGATTCTCTTATGATGTGTATTAAGTACCTCTTCACAGATCACACTTTGCACTTACATTTTTCCAATGAGTTTGTTGTTTAAAGAGACCACACCAGATGTGTTCCCTTCATGGTGTTGTCCATGTTATACTAGAGGCTGTTAAACTAAAGCTGGCAAGGCAAACACTGCCAGGCTAGTTGATTTATGTACTGTCTCTGGCTGCATTCATGCTATCTCAGTAGATCTGAGTAGTTCCAACAGAGCCCATGTGGCTTTCAGAGCCAAGGATATGTACTCAGTGGCTGTTTCTACAATGTTTGCTGACCCTTGCATTATACTGTACTTCCTTTTATCTAACATTTAGGTCTATTAGATTTCTGAGTTGGTCGGCATGTAAATAATCCGCACAAAGGGACATGTATAAAGAACCACTTATTCATCTAAAGATTTTCATTCATTATTCTCATTGATATCACTTTTTCTCCCAATATCACATAAGAAATCACAAAAGGCTTCAAAGAATTTTTTTCATTTATTTTATTGAGGTCATAATGTTTTATAACATTGTGTAATTTCAGGTGTACATTATTATTTATCAGTTTCTGTTAGACTGTGTTGCACTCACCACCAATACTCTAATTTTTATCTATCACCATATATACATGCCCTTTACCCCTTTCACCCACCCCTGAACCTCTTCCCCTCTGGTAACCACTAATCTGTTCTCTTTATCCCTGTGTTTATCTTCCACATATGAGTGAAATCATGTGGTGTTTGTCTTTCTCTGTCTGGCCATTTCTCTTAACTTAATACCCTCAAGGTCCATCCATGTTGTCCCAAATGGGACAATATTGTCTTTTTTATGACTGAATAGTATTCCATTATATACATATAACACATCTTTTTTATCCATTCAACAGTTGATGGGCACTTGGGTTCCTTCTATATCTTGGCTATTGTGAATAATGCTGCAATGTATATAGGGGTACACAAATCTCTTTGAGCTGTTGATTTCAAGTTCTTTGGATAAATATCCAGTAGTGGGATAGCTGAATCATATGGTATTTCTATTTTTAATTTTTTGAGAAATCTCTATTTTGTTTTCTATAGTGGCTGCACTGGTTTTCATTCCCACCCACAGCGTATGAGGGTTCCCTTTTCTCCACATCCTCTCCAACATTTGTTATTTTTTGTCTGGGTAATTATAGCCATTCTGACAGATGTAAGGTGATATCTCCTTGTAGTTTTGATTTGCATTTCTCTAATATTTAGTGATGTTGAACATCTTTTCATGCGCCTGTTGGCCATCTGTATTTCTTCTTTGGAAACATGTCTGTTCATATCCTCTGCCCATTTTTGGTCAGATTTTATTTTTTTGTTGTTGGGTTGTATGAGCTCTTTATATATTTTGGAAATTAACTGCTAGTTGGATATATGATTTGCAAATATTTTCTCCCAGTCAGTGGGTTGTCTTTTCATTTTGTTGATAGTTTCCTTTGCCTTGCAGAAGCTTTTTAGTCTGATGTAGTCCCATTTGTTTATTTTTTCTTTTGTTTCCTATGCCTGACTAGACATCATATTCAAAAAGATGCTGCTAAGACTGATGTCAGAGAGTGTACTGCCTATATTTGCTTCCAAGATTTTTATGGATTCAGGTCTTAGATTCAAATCTTTAATCCCATTTTGAGTTTTTTTTTGTGTGTATGGCTTAAGATAATGGTCTACTTTCTTTCTTTTGCATGTGGCTGTCCGGTTTTCTCAACACCATTTATTGAAGAGACTTTCCTTTCTCCGTTGTATATTCTTAGCTCCTTTGTCAATGATTAACTGTTCATAGATGTGTGGTTTTATTCCTGGGCTTTCAGTTCTGTTCCATTGTTCTGTATGTCTGTTTTTATGCCAGTATCATTCTGTTTTGATTACTGTAGCTTTGAAGTATATTTTGAAGTCAGGGATTGTGATGCCTCCAGCTTTGTTCCTTTTTCTCAGGGTTGTTTTACCTATTCAGAGTCTTTTGTTCTCTATAAATTTTAGGATTCTTTGTTCTACTTCCATGATGAATGTCATTCGGATTCTGATTGGGATTGCATTGAACCTGTAGATTGCTTTAGGTAATATGGACACTTTAACTATGTTTATTCTTCCATCCCATGAATATGGAACATCCTTCCAATTCTTTATGTCATCTTTGATTTCTTTCAATAATGTTTTATAGTTTTCAGTGTATAGATCTTTCACCTCCTTGGTTAAGTTTATTCCTAGGTATTTTATTCTATTGTGTTGCAGTTGTAAATGGGATCGCATTCTTGAGTTCTCTTTCTTCTCGTTCGTTATTAGAGTGTAGAAATGCAACTGATTTTTGTAAGTTGATTTTGTTCCCTGCAATTTTGTTGTAGTTGTTGATTATTTCTAATAGTTTTCTGGTGGATTCTTTAGGGTTTTCTCCTTATAGGACATGTCATCCACAAACAGTGACAGTTTAACTTCTTCCTTTCCAATTTGGATAACTTTTATTTCTTTTTCTTGCCTAATTTCTATTGCCAAAACCTCCAGTACTATGTTGAATAGGAGTGGTGAGAGTGGGCACCCTTGTCTTGTTCCTGTTCTCAGAGGGCTGGCTTTCAGTTCTCACTGTTTAGTATGAAATTGACTGTGGATTTGTCATATAGGGCCTTTATTATGTTGAGGTACTTTCCTTCTATACCCATTTTATTGAGAGTTTTTATCATTAATGGATGTTGGATCTTGTCAAATGCTTTCTCTGCATCTGTTAAGATGGTCATGTATTTTTATTTTCATTTTGTTAATTTGGTGTATCACATTGATTGATTTGCAGATGTTAAACCATCTCCATGTCCCTGGTATAAATCCCACTTTATTATGGTGTATGATCCATCTAACGTATTGCTGTATTAGGTTTGCCAATATTTTGTTGAGGATTTTTGCACCTATGTTCATCAGCAATATTGGCCTATAATTTTCCTTCTTTGTGTTGTCCTTGTCTGGTTTTGGTATCAGGGTGATGTTGGCCTTGTAGAATGACTTAGGAAGTGTTCCATCTTCTTCAATTTTTTGAAATAGTTTGAGAAAGATATGTATTATATCTTCTTTGAATGTTTGGTAGAATTCTTCAGAGAAGCGATCTTGATACTGGCCTGAAACAAGGATGACATGAGGGAAGCCATGTTGTAACTTAGAATAACCTCTGACTAGTTCACCCAAGCTGTGTATGTTTTGCCTTGCACATAGCCTAGGAGATAAGTTGCTACCACTTGGGAAATAATCCTGACTGACACATGTGTCTCCCAATGGTGATAGATGATAACTTTTTTCCTTTGAGTTTCTTAGGAACACGGCAACCTCCTCAGAGAAGAACACCTATACTGGCATCCTTTGCAAATGACAACTGAAAGACCTAATGTGGCATCTCCAGTCATGGATGCCAGATGGTCAACACTCCTGAGGCCCTCCTTCATAATCCACTATTCTCTATACAACTGCTTCAAGATTATGTGCTTGTTTAAGATGGTCTTTGGGACATGAGTCCACCATATTCTGATTTTGCTGGATAATCAAACAAATCCTTTTCTCAACCACTGACTCTTTTGCAACTGATTGGCTTCAGAGTTGTGGTGAGCAGAATGAACTCTTGTTTGGTTACAATTTTTGGTGACTCCACCTATGCTAGACTCTGCCCATGGCTAGCCAACTTCAGAGAAAATCTTGGGACACTCCCAGCAGCTTCAAGGGTTTTACTTTCTCCTGGGACTGTCCGCTGAGTTCCCCCAGTTGCTAACTCCCTTCAACACATTTTTGGTGAAAGGAGGAATGGACAAGCATCTGTGAGTTGATGAACTCATATCTGGGGCAGGGTAAGTCACCTCAGAGTGCGCTCCTGAGAACTTTCTTCCCTCTCCCTGGGGGCCCAAGTTATCTTGGGTCCATCTGTTCCTAGGCACCAGTTTTTTTAGAGGGAATGGCTGTAGAACTACCTGGAATATATGGTGGACTAGTCTCTGTTAACTGGTGTGGGGTGTGAGTATGGGTGTTGTACCATCTGTGCCCAAGAAAAGTCCCCTGGGTCTCACACTAACCCAATGGGCAGATCTTAGTTATGAACCAATGACAAAGAAAAAGATGATCTTTTACTGTAACACTGCCTGGCCACAGTATACTTCAGTTTCTGGGGAAAATGGCCAACTAATGGAACATTAAACTATTATGCCATTTTTCAGCTTAATCTGTTTTGCAAAAAGACAGGTAAAGATGATGAGATCCCCTTTCATGTCATTATATCAGGATGACAAAAAGAAGCAAAAGATTACTTAGTGGTACAGAGACCCCCTGTGGTACAGGAGATACAAAAGGATGATGATGATGTAGTGATTTTACATGCCTCAAATCTCTTGGAGACAGTCCCAGGGGCACCCCCTCTTCCAGGGCCACCAGCCACCAACATAGGAATGCCTGATGTGGGACTAGGCCTAGGAGAGAGGGTTACCCCTTCCTGGACCACACAAGGGACACAATTCAGCCAGGGGTATTCTGTCAGAGTGGGGCAATTTCCACTGTGACAATACCAACCAGCAGGATTTGTATGGATGTATAACCCTTATACACCTCTGACTTGTTTAATTGGAAGTACAATAATCCACCCTATAGAGAGGATCCACAAAGAATGACTGAGTTATTTTCCTCCATTTTTGCTACTGACCATCCTTCCTGGGCAGATGTTCATATCTTGATAAATATGCTCCTAACCAGAGATGAAAAAAAGATGGTAATTGATAAAGTGAGAGAGGAAGCAAACAGGCTCAATGTAGTAGATCCTGCTGGTACCCTTGAGGCAAACACTGCTGTTCCCATCCCTGAGCCAGCATGGGACCCCAATGATGATGCAGGGAGACTCAGGCTAGAAGGTTATAAGAGGTGTATTCTGGCTGGATTACAAGTGGAAGTCCCTAAGCAGAAAGATCTAAATAAGATACAGGGAATTCAACAAAAACCCAATGAAGATGCTTCTGAATTTCTGTAAAGAATCTACCAAGCCTACAGGTGTTACACAGATGCAGATCCAGAAGCCCCTGAGAACCTTACGATGGTGAATATGACTTTCATAGGACAAAGTGCCCCAGACACCAGAAGAAAACTGCAGAAACTGGATGGGGCATTAGGTATGAATCCATCTCAGTTGATAGACATTGCTTTTAAGATGTACAACAACAGAGAATGAGAAAGATGCTAAAAGAAATGCTACTTTGCTGACAGCTGCTCTGAATGAACAGAAGCCAAGTCATCCCAGAGGAAGGCCCAGCCAACTGAAGGGAGGTAAGCACCCCTTGGGAAATAGCCAATGTGCCTATTGAAAAGAGGAAGGACATTGGAAAAGGGAATACCCTAAGAAGGATAAAGAGAGCATGAAAGAAAAGAGAAGGGAAGCCACCCAGATGGTTAATAGAGAGGAAAAGTCTGATGATGATTGGAAGTGCCTGGGGACTCTCTTGGACACAAAACACCCTATCCCAATTTCCCCACAAGAGCCCTGGGTACAGCTGACAGTGGGGATCAAATTGATTGACTTTCTAGTTAATACTGGAGCTACATATTCAGTTTTAAACACAAAATTAGCACAAAAATTGTCAAACTCAACCCCCATCACAGGAGTCTCTGGAAAAATCCAAAATCTGCTTTCCTACAACCATTGGAATGTCACATAGGGGACTTGACATTAAAACACAGTTTTCTGTACATGCAAGAATGCACATCTGCAAATCAATCAATGTGATACACCACACTAATAGAATGAGGAATAAAAAACACATGATTATCTCAACAGACCCAACATTTTACAAGACCCAACATCCATTTATGATAAAAACTCTCAACAAAATGGTTATAGAAGGAAAGTATCTCAACATAATAAAGGCCATATATGACAAACCCTTAGCCAACATCTACTCAGTTTGGAAAATCTGAAAGCCATGCCTCTGAGAACTGGTACAAGGGTGCCCACTCTCACCGCTCTTATTCAACATAGTACTGGAGGTTTTGGCCACAGCAATTAGGCAAGAAAAAGGAATAAAAGGAATCCAAATAGGCAATGAAGAGGTGAAACTGTTGCTGTTTGAAGATGACATGATTTTATATATAGGAAACCCTAAAGAATCCATTGGAAAACTATTAGAAATAATTAATGACTATAGCAAATTTGTAGCGTATAAAATCAACTTACAAAACTCAGTTGCATTTTCATACTCTAATAATGAACTAACAGAAAGAGAACTCAAGGATACAATCCCATTTACAATTGCAACAACAACAACAAAGTAAAATATCTAGGAATAAATTTAACCAAGGAGGTGAAAGACCTATACAATGAAAACTATAAGATATTATTGAAAGAAATTGATGATGACATAAAGAAATGGAAAGGTATTCCATGCACATGGATTGGAAGAATAAACATAGTTAAAATGTCCATACCACCTAAAGCAATCTATAGATTCAATGCAATCCCACTCAGAATCCCAATGACATTCTTCATGGAAATAGGACAAAGAACACTAAAATTCTTATGGATAACAAAAGACCCTGAACAGCCAAAGCAGTCCTGAGAAAAAAGAACAAAGCTGGAGGCAATACAATCTCTGACTTCAAAATACATTATGAAGCTATAGTAATCAGGGCAGCATGGTGTTGGTACAAAGACACACAGATCAATGGAACAGAATTCAAAGCCCAGAAATAAAACCACACATCTACAGACAGCTAATCTTCGGCAAAGTAACCAAGAATATACAACAAAGAAAGGAAAGTCTCTTCAATAAATGGTGCTGGGAAAACTGGACAGCCACATGCAAAAGAATGAAAGTAGGCCATTTTCTTTTGCCATACACAAAAATTAACTCAAAGTGGTTCAAAGACTTTGAAGGTAGGACCTGACACTGTAAAACTCCTGGAAGAAAATATAGGCAGTACACTCTTTGACATCGGTCATAGAGGGATCTTTTTGAATTCCATGTCTACTTGGACAAGGGAAACAAACAAACAAAAAATAAACAAGTGGGACTTCATCAGACTAAAGAGCTTCTGCAAGGCAAATGAAACAAGGATCAAAATGAAAAGACAACCCACTGACTGGGAGAAAATATTTGCAAATCATATATCCGACAAGGGGTTAAACTCCATAATATATAAAGAACTCACATAACTGAACAACAAAAAACCTGATCCAAAAATGGGCAGAGGATATGAACAGACATTTTTCAAGGAAGATATGCAGGTGGCTAATAGGCCCATGAAAAGATGTTCAACATCACTAATGATCAGCAAAACTCAAATCAAAACTACACTAAGATAGCATCTTACACTCATTAGAATGGCTATAATCACCAAGATAAAAAAAATAACAAATGTTTGAGAGGTTGTGGAGAAAAGGGAACACTCATTCACTGCTGGTAGTAAAGCAAAGTGGTGTAGCCTCTATGGAAAACAGTATGGAGATTCCTCAAAAAGTTAAAAATAGAAATACCTTATCCAGCTATCCAACTACTGGGTATTTATCCAAAGAACCTGAAATCAACAATGCAAAGAGGCTTATGCACCCCTATGTTCATTGCAGCATTATTCACTATAGCCAAGAAGTGGAAGCAACCCAAGAGTCCCTCGACTGATGATTGGATAAAGAAGATGTGGTATATATACATATATATATATATATATACACACACACACACACACACACACACACTGGAATACTACTCAGCTATAAAAAAGGACAAAATCATCCCATTTGCAACAACATGGATGGACCTGGAGGGTATTATGCTAAGCAAAAGAAGCCAGACAAAGACAAACACCGTATGGTTTCACTCATTTGTGGAAGATAAACTAATACTGTCCAGAAAGAACAGTTTGGTGGTTACCAGGGGGAAGGAGGCTGGGGGGTGGCCACAAAGGGTGATGGGAGGCATTTATATGGTGACTGACAAATAATAATGTACAATTGAAATTTCACAATGGTATAAACTATTACGATATCAGTAAAAAACTGGCAAAAAATACTAGTTAAAAATATTTTAACACATAGAAGGACATGAAGGAAAAAAAAAAAAGACAGGGGGAGAGGAAGCCAGAGTGCACAAGTGGCATACCAGAAATGCAGCTACAATTACTCATAGGCTTTCAAATCGTATTCTCAGACTTAGTCTAGACACTAGATTGAGAAACACCATTAACATTCTCTAGGTTGTTTATATACTGTAATGAAGTGATGACCTCTTTTCTATTCTATTATCTATCTCAGGAGGTCTTGAATCATCTGGGAAAATATTTAACTTGTGTATGTAGGGAAGCCTGATTGGGGAGTCCAAAGGTCTTAGTAGGTAAATTCCTGGGTGTCGGTGCTGCATCCCAGTCCCTCTTCCCCACACCAGCCCTTCCCACTGACCAATCTCCAAGAGGTGGCAGCTGCGTGGGGGCCACTCCTCAGGGCTGGGTGAGATTGTAGATCTTCTTATGTGACA
Source organism: Tapirus indicus (assembly GCA_031878705.1). Lineage (NCBI taxonomy): Eukaryota > Metazoa > Chordata > Mammalia > Perissodactyla > Tapiridae > Tapirus > Tapirus indicus. The sequence continues at coordinate 32,436,586 of CM062936.1, read as the reverse complement.
AATCAGGACAGGAAACACAGAGGCAAGAAGCAGGAAGCACTTGTTGGAGGTCACACAGCAAGGACTGTACCAAGTGTATAATTTCTGGAGTGTACTTATGGCTTTCAAATGGCAGTTCAGGGACACTGCTCTGGAATGCTCATGGCTAATCCTCTAAGAGGTGTTATGGGCCATCCAGACTTATTTGAGTTTAGGGGGTGTGTGTGTGTGTGTGTGTGTGTGTGTGTGTGTGTGTGTGAAACAGTGCCCTTTTCATAGTCACTCCACATCGATGAGAAAAGTATGTCACCCATCTAAGAAAGGACTCTTTCGCTGGGGGGACTGGGGTGTGTGTCAGGTTTACCTTTTATCCTGGCCATTATTCTACAAATGACCAGAGATTTGTTTTAAGGAAACCATGTTTTCCTTCAAAACTGTAATTCAAAGGAAACACATAGATCATGTCCCCAGGGCTTAACACACAATAGCTGCTCAAGAACTCTTTGTGGGCTGACTGGCCCCTAATGGATGTGCCCCTGCATCTCTTCTTCACTTTCCAAACTGTCACCATCAGAAACCAGAGCCAAAGTGATCTGGACAACAAGGGATATTTTAGACATCATGTCATCTCCAGTAACAAACTTCAGAAGCATCACTTCATTCTAATAATCTCTTCAGAGGCATTAAGTGCACGTCGGGTTCTCTGGATATTTTAGGATTTCACATTCATCACATTAGGCCATTTTTATCCAATTCCAAGAGTACCTGTTGTTATGTCTCAAGACTGATATGTGTGTTTAATGAAACATTGTTTTAAAAGCCCTTTTGGTTTCCCTGAAGTGCCTCAGGGACCCTGTGCTGAGGAAGACATTGGCTCCAATCAAGGTGGGTCCTCTTTTCTCATCTCTCCCTCTGGCCTGACTGGGTACAGCTTCACTTGAAGAACAGCATCCTGGGCATAAAACATTTGAGGATCATTGAGCAGTGGGAAGAACAATTAGCTTGGATGCCACACGACTTAGGTCTGCATCTAGCTATGCATGTGACCTGGAGATCCATTATGCCTCTATGTTCTCTACTTTAATATTTTTTTTCTCAGAATGACATTTTATTTCAGAAAAAAATTATTCTTAAGAAATCCGTGTAGTCTCATGAAATAAATGGTCATTTCCAAATATTTTTTACATTATTTTATTGAGGTCATATTTGTTTATAACTTTATGTAATTTCAGGTGTGCATTATTATATATCAGTTTCTGAATAGATTACATCATGCTCACCCAATAGTGTAGTTTTTATCTGCCACCATACATATGTGCCCCTTTACCCCTTTCTTCCTTCATCACATCCCCTTCCCCTCTGGTAACCACTAATCTGCTCTCCTTATCCTGTGTTTATGTTCCACATATGAGTGAAATCATATGGTGTTTGTCTTTCTCTGTCTGGCTTATCTCACTTAGCATAATACCCTCAAGGTCCATTCGTGATGTTGCAAATGGGATAATTTTGTCTTTTTAAATGACTGAGTAGTATTCTATTGTATAAGTATGCCACATCTTCTTTATCCATTCATTCTTTGATGGTCCCTTGGGTTGCTTCCTCATCTTGGCTATTGTGAATAATGCTGCGATGAGCATAGGGATGCATAAACTTCTTTGAACTGTTGATTTCAAGTTCTTTGGATAAATACCCAGTAGTGGGATAGTTGGATCACATGATATTTCTATTTTTAATTTTTTGAGAAATCTCCATACTGTTTTCCATAGTGGCTGCACCACTTTGCATTCCCACCAACAGTGTATGAGGATTCCCTTTTGTCTACAACCTCTCCAACATTTGTTATTTTTTGTTTCGGTACTATTGTTTAGATTGGTATCTATTGTTTAGATTTGCATTTCCCTAATAATTAGTGACATCGATCGTATTTTCATATGCCTGTTGGTCATCTGTAGATCTTTGGACAAATGTCTGTGCATATCCCCTGCCCATTTTTTGATTGAGTTGTTTGCCTTTTTGCTGTGAGGTATATGATTTCTTTATATATTTTGGAAATTAACACCTTGTTGTATGTAAGATTTGCAATTTTTTTTTTTTGGTGAGTTGTCTTTTTATTTTGTTCATGGTTTCCTTTTCCTTGAAGAAGCTTTTTATTCTGATGTAGTCACATTTGCTTATTTTTTCTTTTGTTTCCCTTGCCTGAGGAGACAAAGTATTTGAAAAGATACTGTTAAGAGTGATGTCAAAGAGTGTACTGCCTATATTTTCTTCCAGGAGTTTTATGGTTTCATGTCCTAGATTCAAGTCTTTACTCCTATTTTGAGTTAATTTTTGTGTGTGGTTTGAGATAATGGTCCACTTTCTTTCTTTTGCACATGGCTGTCCAGTTGTCTCAACACCATTTATTAAAGAGATTTTCCTTTCTCCATTGTATGTTCTTGGCTCCTTTGTCAAAAATTAGCTGTCTATAGATGTGTGGTTTTATTTCTGGGCTATCAATTCTGTTCCATTGATCTGTATGTCTGTTTTTGTGCCAGTACCATGCAGTTTTGATTACTGTAGCTTTGTAGTGTATTCTGAACTCAGGGATTGTGATGCCTCCAGCTTTGTTCTTTTTTCTCAAGATTGCTTTTCTTATTCAGGGTCTTTTGCTGTTCCATGTAAATTTTAGCATTCTTGGTTCTATTTCCTTGAAGAATGTCCTTGGGCTTCTGATTCGGATTGCATTGAATCTGTAGATTGCTTTAGGTAATATGGACATTTTAGCTATGTTAATTCTTCCAATCCATGTGCATGGAATATCTTTCCATTTCTTTATGTCTTCTGTGATTTCTTTTAATAATGTCATATTTTTCAGTGTATATGTCTTTGACCTCCTTGGTTAAATTTATTCCTATATATTTTATTCTTTTTGTTGCACTTGTAAATGGGAACATATTCTTGACTTCTCTTTCTGTTAGCTTGTTATTAATGTACAGAAGTGCAACTGATTTTTCCACGTTGATTTTGTACCCTGCAACTTCCTTGTGGTTGTCAATTATTTCTTATAGTTTTCTGGTGGATTCTTCTGCAAAGAGTGAGAGTTTTACTTCTTCCTTTACAATTTGGATAACGTTTATTTATTTTTCTTGCCTAATTTCTCTGAGCAAAACATCCAATACTACGTTGAAGAGGAGTGGTGAGGGTGGACACCCTTGTCTTGTTCCTGTTCTCAGAGGGATGATTTCAGTTTTTCTACCATTGAGTATGATATTGGCTGTGGGTTTGTCATATATGGCCTTTATCATGTAGAGATCTATGCTTCTATACCCAATTTTATTGAGAGTTTTTAGCATAAACGGATGTTGGATCTTCTCAAATACTTTCTCTGCATGTATTGAGATAATCATGTTATTTTTAAATTTTTTTCATTTTTATTGATGTCTTAATAGTTTATAACATTGTGGGGTTTTAGTTGTACATTGTTATTTGTCCGTCACCATATGGATGCATCCCTTCACCCCTTGTGCCCCCCCACCCTCTTTCCCCCTGGTAACCACCAACCAGTTCTCTCTGTCAGTGTGTTAGTTTATATTCCACATATGAGTGAGATCATGCAGTGTTTGTCCTTCTCTCTCTGGCTAATTTCACTTAACATAATACCTGCTAGGTCCATCCATGTTGCTGCAAGTGGGACAATTCTGTCTTTTTTATGGCTGAGTAGTATTCCATTGTGTGTGTGTGTGTGTGTGTGTATATATATATATCTTCTATCATGTTATTTTTATTCCTCATTTTGTTAATGTGGTGTATCAAATTGCTTGATTTGCAGATGTTGGACCATCCTACCATCCCTAGTATAAATCCTACTTGATTGTGGTGTATGATCCTTTTATTGTATTGTTGTATTCAATTTGCTAATATTTTGTTGAGGATTTTTGCATCTATGTACATCAGTAATCTTCCTTCTTTGTATTGTCCTTGTCTGGCTTTGTTATCAGGGTAATATTAGCCTCATAGAATAAGTTAGGAAGCATCTCATGTTCTTCAATTTTTTGAAATAGTTTGAGATGTATAGGTATCAGATCTTTGAATGTTAGGTAGAATTCTCCAGAGAAGCCATCTGGTCCTGTTTTTGGGGGAGGTTTCTGATTACTGTTTCAATCTCTTTACTTGTTATTGGTCTATTCAGAGTTCCTATTTCTTCCTGATTCAGTTTTGGGAGGTTGTATGATACCGAGCATTTATCCATTTCTTCTTGGTTATCCAGTTTGTTGGCATGTAGTTTTTCATAATATTCTCTTATAATCCTTTGTATTTCTGTGGTATCCATTGTAATTTCTCCTCTCTCATTTCTGATTTTATTTATTTTAGCCTTCTCTATTTTTTTTCATGATTCCAACTAAAGGTTTGTCAATTTTGTTTATCTTCTCAAAGAACAAGTTCATAGTTTCATTGATCCTTTCCATTGATTTTTAGCCTCTATTTCACTTATTTCTGCACTAATTTTTATGATTTCCCTCCTTCTGCTGACTTTGGGCTTTGTTTGTTCTTCTTTTTTACTTCTGTTAGGTGTAGGTTAAGATTTCTTATTTGAGATTTTTCTTGTTTTTTTTTTTTTTTTTTTGAGGTAAGCCTGCTTTGTTATAAATTTCCTTCTTAGTACCACTTTTGCCACATCCCATAAGAGTTGATATGTGTTTTCATTTTCATTTGTCTCCAGGTATTTTTTGATCTCTCCTTTGATTTCTTAATTGATACAATAGTTTTTCAGTAGCATGTTGTTTAGTATTCACATATTTTTGACTTTCCCAGCTTTTTTCTTGTAGTTGATTTCTAGTTTCATAGCATTGTGGCCAGAAAAGATGCTTGATATGATTTCAATCTTCTTAAATTTATTGAGGCTTGCCTTGTTTCCCAATATATGGTCTATCTTTGGGAATGTTCCATGTGCACTTGAGAAGAATATGTAGTCTGCTGCTTTGGGAAAGAATATTCTACATATATCTATTAAGTCCATGTGGTCTACTCTTTCATTTAAGGCCACTGTTTCCTTGTTGACTTTCTGCCTGTATAATCTATCCATTGATGTAAGTGGGGCATTAAGGTCCCCTACTATTACTGTGTTTCAGTCAGTTTCTCCCTTCAGGTCTGTTAATAGCTGCTTTATATACTTTGGTACTCCTATGCTAGGTTAGGTGCATATATAATAATGTGTTCTGTACTCTAGATGAAATGTCTCTTTTATCATTATACACTGCCCCTCTTTGTCTCTCATTATCTTTTTTATCTTGAAGTCTACTTGTCTGACATAAGTATGACTACATCTGCTTTCTTTTGCTTGCCATTTTCTTGGAGTATCATCTTCCATCCCTTTACTCTGAGCCTCTCTTTGTCTTACAGCTGAGATGTGTTTCCTGGAGGCAGCATATTGTTGGGTCTTGTTTTGTAATCCATACAGCCATTCTGTGTCTTTTGATTGGTGAATTCAGTCCATTGACATTTAGAGTGATTATTGATATATGAATGCTTAATACTGCCATTTAATCTCTTTTTTCCTGGTTGTTCTAAATTTCCATTGTTTCTTTTCCCTTGTATTTCTGTCTGCCATGTTAGTTTGGTGGTGTCCTGTGATGTTTTTCTCTTTATTTATGATTTGTGACTCTTCTCTGACTTTTTGTTTAATGGGTGCCCTGAGGTTTGTATAGAAGATCTCATAGATGAGGCAGTCATTTTTCTGCTGATAGCCTTTTTTCTCCATAGCTGAAGCAGGTTCCAAACCCTTTCCTCTTCCCCTTCTGTGTTATTGTTGTCACAAATTATTCTTTTTTGTCTTGTGACTTTGTGACTATATTCAAGTGTTTATATTTATTTTTGATGCTTTCCTTCCCTTTATCTTTTATGTTATAATTAAGTGTTTGCTAACCAGTTCTGATAGAGAGCTACAATTTTCTGATTTTTTCTTCTATTTATCTCCTTACTCAAAGCTTTGTAAACCTTTGCCTTTTTGTTTCTGGTAGGCAGGCTCCCTTCATCATTCCTTGTAAGACACTTCTAATGCAATGAACTCCCTCAGCTTTTGTTTATCTGGGAAAGGTTTTATTTCTCTATCACATCTGATGGATAATTTCAGTGGCTAGCATATTCTTGGCTGAAAGTTTTTATCATTTAGTATTTTGAATATATTATTCCATTTTCTCCTAGCCTGTAAGGTTTCTGCTGAGAAATCCAATGAGATCCCGAGAGGGGTCACTTTGTAATTTTTTTTTTCTGCTTTACTGCCTGTAATATTTTTTCTTTGTCATTGATTTTGACAGTTTTAATTTTATATGCCTTGGAGAAGGTCTTTTTGCATTGATGTAATTAGGAGTTCTACTGGCTTCACGTAGTTGTAAGTCCAGTTCCTTCCTCTGGTTTGGGAAGTCTCAGCTATTATTTCTTTGAATAAACTCTCTGCTCCGTTCTCTGTTTCTTCTCCCTCTGGGATATCCTTATGTTACCTTTCCTAGTTGAGTCAGATATTTCAGAAAATTTCTTTATTTTTAAAAAATCTTAGTTCTCTCTCCTTCTCCATATGAGATGTTTCTATCTTCTATGTCACTAATTCTCTCCTCCATAAGATCTTCTATGTTTTTTATGGTTTCTACATAATTTTTTATCTCATTAATTGTGTTCTTCATATCCAGAATTTCTACATAGTTTTTTAAGGGTTTCAAAGAGATTGCCATTCCATGTTTTCTTGTAACTCTTTGAGCTTCTTTATGACAGCTTTTTTGAGTTCTCTGTCATTTAGATTGTAATCTTCTGGAGTTTAGGTTTGGTTTCTGGAGAATGGTCATTTTCCTTCTGTTATGCAGTGTTACTGTAGTTCTTCATGGTGTTTGATGAATTGATCCACTGCCAGTGCATTTGTGGTAGTAATCACCTTCTCTTATTTGGCTAAGGCTTTGGTTACTTTTGCTCTGGTTGCCTGGGTCTCATGTTCCTCTACTGGTTCTCCATGGGGTTGAAAACTGTTGTCCCATGCACCATGTATGTTGCTGTTCCACAGTTGTCTGGGGGTGCCAGTTGCACCATTGCCAGGTGTGCTGGATTTGTGGTTGTTGCTGTCACTGGTGGGTGCCCAGGGACCTGGGGACTTGTATGCAGCTCACACTGCTGATAGGATCAGTGTCAGGAGTGCTCCTACTGGGGGTTGGGTGCTCTCTTCCTGTGTGTTTGTAGTTGTGTGCATCAGACCACTGCCTCTGCCACTGCTCCACCAACCAGCAAGGGGTGGGGTTGTTGCTGCACTTCTGCTGCTGCCCTTCAGGTGTAGGGCTTGGCTGCATTGCCTCCACTCAGAGATCCTCGGGCCACTGTGTGAGGATCCACTTCCTGGATTGCTGCCACTGGGGATGGAGGAGGGGGCTGCTTCTCTAGTTCCACTGCTTCCCAGGGGTCAAGTCCACCCATCTTCAGATGTATAGCTGCCTGGATCTCTCAGGTGTCCTCTTGTCCTGTGTAGGGAATCCTCTGTTGGTAAATGGATGTCTATTTGGTTGTAATTTAGAGGGGGGAGACAAAGGGCACCTCTCTCTCTGCCATGATGCTGACATCACTCCTGCCTCTGTGTTCTTAATGAGGCCAGTATCTATAATGCCCAGCACATCACATCAAGAAACATCCATCCACTCATCCTTTCTGGAACCACAAAATGTCAGAGGTGGAAGATACTTTTAGTACAGTAATCTTCCTCCCAACTTCCCACAGTAATTTTTCACAATGTGAGAAGTTGAAAAGTGGTACCCATTTAAATCAAGTTTGATAACATCTCCTTGAAATGTTTACTTGGCAACTGTAGCCTTAACAAGGCCATTTATTTCCTCTTAGGACTCTTTAAGTTAATATGTGATGAACAAGAGTGACCAGATTTCAAGTGTTGGCTTGATTCTCCAGAGAAGGTTTTTCCTTCATATCTTTTCAAAATTAATATATACTAATATTCAAGGAGAAAAAAGCAGAATAACAGCCTACCAGCATTAAAGAGAGCATTCTTCAAATTCAAGATGATGCTTACTTTGGAGAACAGGAGAGAAATGAGATGGGAAGGGGTGAAGGGATTTAAATGGCATTGGTATAGATTGATTGGTGAGTACCTGGGCAGGGTAGGTTCTTATCTTTTATCTGTCTAGAGTGTTTCTGAAATACTCTTTTAAAGAAAGGATTGAAACTAAAAAGAAATCCACATCTATTATCCCTCAGTAATCCTTAAGTTCACAATACTCTTTCCTTTTCTCCTTCCACACCAGAAACAAACTGCACATTCCCCTTTTGGATGTTTCCTGCATGCCACAGAGATTCTGTGGAAACCATTTCAGATTGTTGTCTGTATCCTAGGATCTGAGATAAGGGGAGAAGGGACAGTATTTACTTTTGGTTACCCTAGCTAGGACTTGTCCCATATTTTCTCCCCAAAAAAGGTAGAATAAAGTCATGATAACAAGAATCAATGTGGATGCCTTTCCTCTCAAATAATTGAAAGAAACCTCTTATTTCAAACAACAAAAACTTTGCTCTTATCATGAGAATATAGCATGTATTTACATTTCCATTAACTCTAGTTTTTGTGAGGCAAGATGAAATGTTTGAATAGAGCCTGCCTTAGCAAATCTGTGAGTGCACTCTTTCCTCCCTCTGGACCAAGCCCAGACACAGCAAGAACTAGCATAGTCCAGTTAAGTAATAAAAATACCCAGTCAGATGTCATTAGTGCGATTCTAAGAGGGATATATATAGAATGTGTGGTGGTGGCACAAGGAACTCCATTGCTGCCCTCAAGTATTGGGGTGAGTGAAGGGATCAGGTGACTTCAAAAGAACTTCCCTTTGAAGCCTTAGCTAACCAAGTGTTAGAAGACATGGCAGAATTCTCCAGGAGAAGAGGACAGGGAAATGGGACAGAATTGTGGGTAAACAGTACATGCACATACTGAATTCCAAGCCATACCTCTAATCTTTCTAAATGTATCTGCTTGTCTTAATTGATGTATTTAATGGATGGTGGCTCCCCTCCATCCTATTAACTTGGGGTAAGTTTTACAGTAGTTTACAACAAAGAGATATGATAGTATGTTTTGTATAGAACATAGCACATTGAAGGGTTGTTAAAATGAGCATGGAGATAGGCAGGTCAGAGTACAGAAATCCCTACAAGCCTTGCTAAGGGGTTTGCTCCTGAAGGATTTTCAGGAGGATAGTGAGCATGCAGAGAGTCCAGAGAATGTCCATAAAGGAAATGACTCAAGAAGGGAGGTCGCTTATTAAGATTTGCAATTGTCCAGTGATGACAGCTGAAGGTCTGTTGTAAACCTGGGATGGAGGAGATGGCTTGGGGAGAAACTGAATAGGACCACTCTGAGGACCTAGTAAGTGAAAATGGGACAGGTAGAGAGATATCTGGTATCTTGTTGGGTGGATGCTGGGGTCAGTGACCAAGATGATAGGGTGAAAAATGAGTGTATTCTGGAAATGCTTGAGATTTGGCAATTTGGGGGAGGAAGGGAAGGCCTCAGGAATAAAGAGAGTCAGGAAGACAAAATATGTCTGGAGCGCTAGGAAAGTTCTAGGCAGGTGACAGATTTTATGAGGGCCTATCAAATTGAAGGTAGTGAAGGCTCCACTATCCTGAATAAGATCACTCAGAGAATGGCGGGGGGGGGGGAAGAGAGGATCGGGGTGCAATCCTCTGCTTACTCCTACTTGTGGGGGGCACAGAGCTAGTAAAGGGCTTCTCTTAGGAGACTTTTGATCAAGGACCTGAAGGATAAGTGTCAGTTGTGCAAAGACTAGTGGGACAAAGAGCAGCAATGACTATTGGACAAGAGAGTACAGATTCCTGAGGTGGGAGGGCACTTGGCCCAGTGGAGACACAACGAGTCAACTATGGCTGCTCACAGAGGGGTAGCAGGAGCCTGCAGATATGTCAGAGGGAGGCAGGGGAGGATCAGGCCAGAAACACTACAGCTTGGGCTTCTCATCAGTCTCACCTTGGGGTTTTATGAGAAGCAATAGCTCTGTGCAAACATCTTGGGTAACAAAAAGTTTATTTTCATTACCACTTCTGAGTTAATATGAAAGGATGTGGAATCAAGAGCTCTTAGGGGTAAAGAGAACAGAGTTAATAAGTAGTAGCCATGTGGTAAAAATCCATGGAATGATACAAATTCTTTTTTTCATGTGAAATCTCCTGAATTCTAAGTAATGTCTCAGTTTAGTTAACATATTGTGCCAATGTCAATTTCCTGGCTTGTAAATGCTATATAGCCTAATTTTATTAGAAACTTGCCAAGCAAGGGAATCACTAGTTGAATGAATTCCATCCTATAGACTTCCCTAGGGTCTTGAGCTATTAGGTTTCATTTCCATTGTTAGTCACAAGGCAGAAATTTGAATTTGAGATCTAAATTGAGGTTAGTCAGAATTTGTAAGCTAGGAGAGCTGCTGAATGGTTTGTATTTAATGAGTTTATGTCTGGGCTTGCTTATCTTTCTGAAACATGAGTCCACCAAGCAAACTGCTGCTCAAGCCATTTGAGCATGAACAGTCTTCTTGCATTTTAAGTTTGTGATTTCTGTATGGTTTTTCTGTTTGGCAAGTTGTGATTACATCACTTGTTTATCTCACAGTCGCAATTTTTGGAGCATACTTCAACCACATCTATGGGACAAACTGCATCCTTGACCACGTGATCAGTGTAGAGCTACACCACTGGGTTAAGTATATGGACATGATGGAGGTCACTTGAGTGTCAGTGGATGTTAGATCATCTTGCTTCTGTCAGAATGATCATCTGATAAGACAGCAATTGTGTGGCAATGTTTAAGATTCTGTAGAACCACATGTTTGATCATTGCAACAATGACAAATACTAAGTTGGTAGTCTATTTCTAAACCAGGGACCAAATGTGTCCAATTTAAGCCAAGAAAACAGATCCCACCACCACTTCGAAGAGACTGTTGAACCAGATATTGGAGTATCATGAACGTCACTGAATTTTCTAACCTCTTTGTTTTCCAGATTTCTTTAACATTAAAGATCATAGAAAAGACTATAGGGATAGAAGTGCAACATTCTTTCTCTAAAATGGCACATGTTATGCCTTGAGAAGGCAAAAACATGTCTAGGATGACTGTTTTAATCCACTGCCTGTTGAATCTTGTAAACTTCTCGGGCAAGTAGATCTTCAACCTTCATTGCACTGTCTAGTTCTTCTGCCAGTCTCCAAACCAGAGCATGTAGGGGTTTTTGCACCAGCTGTTGGACCTTGTTTAAAGTGTGAAATAGGTATGCCTGAGGCAAGAATAAATCAGCCTAGAATCATTCCTCAAAGGTTCAGATTTGGGGTTTTAAATTGAGGCTCACATTTTCTCCTTCTTGACTTAAGAGGTCTAAAGACTATTTTTGCTTAGCGGAAATCAATTGGCCAAATGGATCCAGATTAATATTATGGAATTTCTTGAGAGTAGGCATCAGTTTATTGAGGTGGCAAGTTCCTGTCCAATTTGTGGGCAGTAGCCCATAGGTTGTTTTTTTCCTTTTTGTAGAACAAAATGAGTATCAGTCATCGGGAGCCACCCAATGACCCATTATTGGCCAAAATGTCCCTATTAAGTTGTCTGGTTGTGCCGTACAACTTTGACATGTCAACAAGTGTAGCCGAGCACCAGGCAGTGAGATGCACAGTAGAGGTCAACAGGTAGATCCATAGTCAAGGAGACTGACTCTTCCTTGTCATATCTGCATGAGAGGAATCCTCCACTTGCATAATCTCTTACCACTTAATCTCTTACTAAGCTCTATTTGTATGTTTTGTTGAAGTGCTAATTTCTATGGAAAATATCTAGGTTTCATTTTAATGGAGACAGAAAATTCCCATTCTTTATGTGACGTGATAGAGGGTCTTGGATTTTTGGCTATCTTGCTTGTTATAATATTTGCCACATATAAATTCATAAAGTGTTAAGTTCTGTCATCCAGAAATCAACTGAATCACTACAAAGGATTGGTACTAAAGGAAACTGGGTGACATTAAAAAGAAAGTGGTTATGGACCTAAAGGTTGGTTGATTATATATATGAGCTATGGAATGATAGGGGTGCATAGGACAGTTTTAAGAGTAGGTGCCAAAATGGGTGCCATTTTTTAGAGGTAATAAATATCTATTCACTATCCAGAACTTTAAACCAGCAGAGAAAAAAATAACTTATAAATAAATAACAAAACATGTGAAGATATGTATGGCAATCAGTGTTCTAGGCATTTGAGATCTAGTTCTAACGTCTTGGGTGGAAGCTTTCTACTTCACATTGACTTGAGGTCTTAGGTTAGCAGTCTCCTTTCTAGCGTGTCATCTTCTGAAGGATTCATAAGAATCCTTACTGTGAGATATCCAGTTTGGATGGCTTTTCATTGGTGTAAGGTAGCTTTATGTCTTCTTAAGTGGGTGATGAGCCTCTGAGGGTCAAACCTTTGTAATCTGATCACAGTGTGGTAATCAGTAGAACCTGATAAGAGCTCTTTTCATCAGATTTGTGAGCTACCTTCCTCTGATGTCCCTCCTAGAGGGCCAGATTTCCAGGTTTTAAGTCATACAGGCAGTGATAGGGAGGATGCTGAGGAAAGGCTGCCTGTATCTGTTGATGATGAGGATCAGTATATTGTGTTATTCTCTTGCAGTATTAAGCTATAACTGCCTGAACAGGGTGTAGGCTGGGATTGTGGGTGATATTCTCAGACACATAGTCTGGACAGTTACCAACTCATAAAGAGTGAATTGATGAACTCAAGAAGGAATTGATCTCATGGTCATTAAGGCCGTTGGTAACCCCTTTGTCTATTAAAATTCAAGGGTCTCACAGTTTTTTGCTAGGTTTAATTGTAAAATATCATTTATCCTCTTGACTTTTTCTCAAGATTGAGGGTGGTAAAAGCAATAAAATTGTTGATTATCAAGGCTTTGCAGAGTTGTTTAATGAGAATTCCAGTGATCTGGATTTTTCTATTAATGAAGAGATGGATTGGGATTCCCCAAGTAGGAAGCATGATATAAAGCTGTCTTTTAGCTACTGTATGAGCTGTAGATTTGACAAAGAAAAGCCTCTAGTCATCACAAGAATAAACAAAACAGGACCAAAATGTTTCCAAAAATCCGTTGAAGGCAATAATTCTATAAATTCCATTTGGAAATGTTCCGAGGGGTGCCAAAGCCTGGGCTTTTCCCATATCCTATCTTTACAGTTTTCCCAGCATTTTGTTGGTAATAGATGAGGCATGCACCAGAAATATGTTCAGTAGCTTTAGTGAAGATTCCCTGCCAACACCAATCCAGTACGGTAGTCAACTTCATGTATAGATCTCCTAGGCTTCTAGTACCAAGAGTGTACCTGAAACCACTAGAGGTCATTCTCTAGCCATCTTCAACCAGATGTTTCCTGAGATCTTTTTTCCAATTTCAGAGGCACTTTCTAACATTTGATATATTGGCCCCTTTGAGTCTGTCCTGATATTTGACTCTGAGAAAGTGTAAGAACCACGATTTTAGTGAGGGTCACCTCCTTGGCCTGGTGTTCAACAAGAGCATTTCCTTTACCTTCAAGTTGTTCTTTTATTGAGTATGTTTCTATCTTTATAATGGCCATTTCAAAAGAAAACATCAAGGCTTCTAGGAGCCTCTCAATTGACTACTGACCATTTTTAATTTGATTTCCTGCTGCTATCATAAACCTTCATTGTTTCCCGAACATCCTCAAATCATGTACCAACCCAAAGACATATGAATTATCAATATGTGCATTAACCCTTTTATCCACAGCCAATTGGCAAACTCTGTGAGTCACCATGGTTAGTAGACTTTTCTATTTTAAGTAAATGCTCTCTTCTAAAGGTGACTTATCTGTTTTAGTATATAGAGCCTGATAGTTTCCTGTTTCAATTCTACAAACAATGTCAAATAGGGAGTTTCTATGGGAGGCTCCAAAAATTCCATCTGAGGTATAGATGGTTTCTGAACCATCTAAACAGAAGTTAAACATCATAAAGTTCTCCTTCTTAGGCAGAGGGCAAGCATGTTAGGGATTAAGAGATTACAATTGTGGATTTAAATGGGTGAGGGAGGAAGTAATAAAATCTCATGGGAGGTGAATGTGTTTGCTAGAAAATGTTGACTATTTTCAATGAGCAGAAAGAACTGTATGGCATGAGGGACCATTAGGTTAAAAGGAGATCCTGGGGGTTAGTTGGCAGGTCTCCAGATACTTGGGCTAATGCTGCTGCCCTGAGGAATGTGAGTGAGCCTTTGCAACTGGATCAAGGAAAAGGCTGTCATAAGCTTTTTGTCTCTAGTCCCCAGAGAGCTGGCTAAAACTTGGAAGGCTTGTATGAGTGAGCAGAAATATTCATGGTTAGGTAGAGCCACTGTGGGAAGTCATTGGAGGGTTAATATTAGATTACAAAATCCCTGCTCATGGTTAAGTTCCTGTATCTGTTTCCCACAGTTTCCATAACAAATAACTCCAAAGTTAGTGACTTACAAAAACTTAAAATTATTCTCCCACAGATCTGGAGGCCAGAAGTCTGAAGTCAAGTTCTTGGAATAGCTGTGTTCCTTCCAAAGGCTCTAGAGTAGAATCCTTCCTCTTTCAGCTTCTGGTGGCTACAGGCATTCCTTTGAGGCTGTATCACTCCAATCTCCACCACTGTTCATGTCACCTTTTCTCTCTACTCTGTATATTTTAAAAGGACACTTGTTATTGGATTTATGACCCACACAGATAACCCTGGATAATCTCATCTCAAGATCTTTACTAAATTACATCTGTGAAGACCTTTCTTCCAAAGGATGTCACAATCACAGGTTGTGGGATATGGGCATGTCTTTTGGGGGCCATGTTAAATCAATTACAGTCCCAAGAATGGGGGGCTCTGACATTGAGGACTTAATTTAAGTCACAGAAGTGTGGTGATTACAAAAAAGTTAGGAACTCACTTTCTGCAATAGCTGGTGTGACCCTAAATCCTCTTTAATTGTCTTTTAGTATCAAGACTGGGCAGTTTTGAATGGCTTATAACCCTTGTAGTGATCTACCTTCCAGGGGTATGCTATGCCCTAGGTAATGTACCTTGTTCTGCCAAAATTGTATGTTTCTTCTAAATCCTGATATTCTTTATGAACAAAAATAGTAAGTAGGTAAATGAATCTGTTTTGGAGCTTATCTTATTCTTAGAACATAGCACGATGACCCTGATATACTGGATAAGAGAGGAATCAGAGAAATTTAAAGTTTTAAATATCTTAACTAAAAACTATAAAAAGTAGGAGGGATTTCTGTAAACCCATGGGACATAACTGTTATCCTTC
This sequence comes from Tapirus indicus, assembly GCA_031878705.1. Taxonomy (NCBI): domain Eukaryota; kingdom Metazoa; phylum Chordata; class Mammalia; order Perissodactyla; family Tapiridae; genus Tapirus; species Tapirus indicus. Next base: position 32,421,234 of record CM062936.1, on the reverse strand, counting down.
CTAGGAGAAGGCAAGCCAAGCATTGTTATCCTGATCCAGAGGGCACTATGGAAGGCAGTGGACAGGTGTATGACTGTAAAAAAAGAGGCTTCAGGTGGTATTAAGGATAGGATGTTATTGGGGGTTGGTACCACAGGAAAATGAGGTATGGCTATTTATATTCACAGCTCCAAAGTTCTAGACAAATCAAGAGCCTTGCTCATTGTATTTCTTCAACACTCTTGCAAGGTAGGATAAATTTTCTTTCTATCATGGTTTCCATTACAGGGCTTTCTCTCTTTAATTTCTGGTCTTAGAGGGTACTGTGAAATTTCAAGTAATCGTTAGATGGATTATTTCTTAACGGTTTTAGCTCCAGTAATTCTGCTAATGTCAGTGGAATTCTTTGTCCTCAAGCAGTCCAGAGTTCCTCAATTTGAGCTGATTTAAACACAAAGACAGTGGTAAGTTAATGTCTAAACTAATTTTACCCTAATTATAAATAACATTTTCAGGAATTTCAAGAGGAAATCTCTAACGACATTTCATCTGGCAGTTCCATTGGCACAGTTGATATTTCTCTCTTAAATGAGCAGATGAGATGTCAGAAAGAAAGATGTCCAAATGTGATGGCTATGTATTTGGACATGGGATTTGGGGATTGGTGAGATGGCCTCCATCTCTGAAAGAGAGGTTGTGTGACAGTGGTGGGTTCATATGTTCTGTTGTATCTATATTGTATTCATTTCCTGTGTTTGCTATATCAAATTACCACAGAATAGGTGGCTTAAAATGACATAAACTTATTCTCTTACATTTCTGGAGGCTTAAAGTCTAAAAGTAAGACATTGACAGGGCCATGCTACCTCTGAAGACTCTAGAAAAGAACCCTTCCATGTCTCTTCCTAGCCTTTAGTGGTTGTCAGCAATTCCTGGCATTCCCTTGGTCTGTGGAAACATCACTCTAATCTCTGACTCTGTTGTTACATGGTATTCTCCCTCAATGTCCTCAGTGTCTTCATGTGGCCCTCTTATAAGAACACCAGTCCTTATAGGGCCCACCCTTATGGGACCCTAATCCAGCATGACCTCATGTTAACCTGATTACATCTGCCAAGATGCTGTTTCCCAATAAGATCACATTCGCAGGTTCAGGGTGGACATGAATTTGTGGGGACCGTATTCAACACAATATCACATCAATCATACATTTGCTTGTTTGTTCTTTATGTTCAGATAAATGTTTCCTTGTGATCTTAAAAGTACAATAAGGAATTGGATGCTTTTATTCCTATCAGAGCATTCTTGTTTGGGTATCTTAATTTTCTCTTTTTATTTCATAACTAATTCAGGATAATAATATTTCTCACCCCCCTTTTTGATTATAGTACCTGAAAGTGCACTTACCTGTGACTCTCCCCATCTATGGGTCCCAGCAATTTTTTCTGTGGGAATCATGCCATCGTTTAAGATGGAGAATCTTATGTTTATTCTGAGTTTTAGTTTGAGTTTGATTTCTTTCCCTCTAAAAGTATTCTGCTGGATGCTGTAGTTGAGGTAAGGGATTTATTTTCCATGCTAACTTGTTTTGGCTAATCAAGTCCCCTTACTAAGGTTTTACTCAATTGACAAATAACAAAAACATGTCTACAGTCTTATTTACAAAACTGAATAAGCACTCAGTCAAAATTTACAGAGAATACCTCTGATGTGACCCTTAAGAGTGTGTCCCATTTTGACTGCTTTGTTGTCACCATTCATTGTCCCTTAGAACTCAGGGTCCTTGAGATTCTCTATGGTCTCATCCTAGTGAGTCTTTTCCATCCAAGATTTGGCATCTGAAGAGCCAATCAGTGTGAACTAGTCAATATATGCCTGGCAGTCCAGGATTACAAATTCTAAGACTATTCTGAATTTCTTGGTAAAACATTAGGATAGTCATTAATGGCTCTAAATTCTGACCTGGACAGTGGTTTCAAGCCTATTTTAAGGTTTCCAATTATCTGACTTTAAGGGGCTATTGAGCCTTAGGTGATTCAGGTAGACTAAAGGGACAGGAAAAGGAATCAGGGTGGGTAGAGAGCAGAAGGTGGAGAAGGCATGTAAGAGGGAAGAAGAGGTAGATTTTACACTGGATACAGGAACTGGTTTTTGCTCATGGTTTTCACAGTTTTAAGCTTTTCACGTCCTCAATAGCTTTGGCTAAGCTCTATTGTAAGGGTATAGTTTTGAATCTGAATTTCTTTTTGAAGCTTCCTCATACCAATCAAAAATGTTGACCAAGAATATTAAGGATTTTGTTTTGTCTCTGTTTTAATGTACCCCTTAAATGATCTATGTTTGTTATATCAAAAATTCCCCAGTGGGAGAGGGTGAAAGAGGTAAAGGAGTACATGTGTAAGGTGATGGATAAGAACTAGACTATTGGTGGTGAACACAATTCAACCTATACTGAAACTGAAATATAATAATGTTCACCTGAAATTTACACAGTGTTAAAAACTAATATGACCTCAATAAAATTAAAAAAAGTAAACTAGCATTGGAAAGTCTGCCAGACAATGTACTTCTTAATATATTAATAAATGACATTTGAAAATTCTTTTAAAAACTTCCCAAAGTGGCCACTGCAAATCCATGTCACTCTTGGTGGAATCACAACATGTAGAGGGACAATAGTGGGGTTAGGATTAAATGAGGAATATGTAAGAAGGGAGACTTCTGCCACGAAGAGTTGTAGATTTGCTAGCAGGTGAATCCATGTGGAATTGGCTAGCAGTCAGGAGGAAGTTTTGCTTCTGTCACCCGTGTCTTAGGCCCCATCAACCTGAAGTTGAACCATTTCCAGTCTTTGAAATGAGAAATCAATGGTCCTGGAAGATGGAGTGTGGTGAGAGAAGGTCTCTTCTAGAATCAACTTCTTACACATAGACCAAACTAAAGAAAGCTCATGTAAAGTTTTGATGGGTGACCCCAGGCAAAGATGTCTAAGAAAAGAAGCCAGACTCACAGGACTGTTTAATCATTTACCCTGAGGGCCAGTTTGGAGGTAGACTCATCAGACCTATGTATGCTTCTTATCCTAAGAGCTTCCTCTTATAAACAGAAAACATCTATGACAGATAGGCAAGAAACGGCAATTAATGGTAAATAAATTTTTTGTCAGACCTCCAACAAGGAATGTGAATAGAACTGTATTGGAAGTTAAACAAGTCCTAAAGGGTATCGATTGGATTTAAAATAATCTCAACTAGGGAGCTCAATGAAAAGGAATGGGAGCTCAGGCTTAATGTTGGAGACTTAGTGACTGTGACAGCCAAGGATCTCAGATTAGGGCACTCAAGGGTCCTTGGGATGTATGCTGTACTGATGTGGAGTCTCAGGCCAAAATGGATGGGGGAATTTTGGCTAGACATCACTGGGACCTTCAAATCAGTTAAAACAACCCATAAAACCACCATTGGCAGAACCCAAGCAGAAGCCAGAGGTGTTCTGGCTTTTTCAGAATTTCCAGCACAAGTAACAGAACAATTCTGTATATTGCTTTTTCTATATCATCATGTTCTGTGCATAGCTCTACCATCAACCTCTTTACTCTGAATTGTTAGACTTCCATGATAGCATTTTTGTTAACTCAACCCACAGAGCACAAAAGCTTTCTTGCTCCTACCACTTCTTTCCCCTTGATCACTTCCCAGTTGCCTGACACTTGTTTAGGTCCTGTATTTAGGAAATGGCACATGTCACTGGTGGGCAAGAGAGATCAGCCTACTTTCCTGCAGCTGCTTCAAAGTCACCTGCTCTTAGACTGAGGTCCATTTGGTAGCCTCTCCTTTCTTGAACTACCTGAAGGGTCAGCAGTATCCTGTACCACTGGATAGCATGTTCTATCTGCAGGGTGAGGTGGGAATTCTACCACATAGACCAAAAGCACACACAAAAGAAGAGACATAATTGCTGGTTGTGAGTGTTCCTTGGCTGAAAGCAAGGGACTTCCTGAGCTACTTGTTCTCCAATAGCAATATGTTAGTACAGTCAGTAATTCTAGGGATAGCTGCCAAAAAGAGATGCCAGAGATTTTTCCACGAGGGCTGTTTGCGGTGCTCTGCCAAACCTTACACTGAGTCACAAATATGGCCAACTTGTTTGCTAAGTAAGCAAGGAACATGGGTGTCTTACCTTCCTGGGGATACTATAACAAATTAACACAAATTGGGTGGCTTAAAACAACAGGAATCTATTCTCTCAAAGTTCTGGAGGCCAGAAGTCTGAAATCAAGGTACCTGCAGTGCTGTGCTCCCTGAAGTTTCTAGACAAGAATTCTTCCTTGCCTTTCTACCTTCTGGTGGCTGCAGGTATTTCTTTGCTCGTGGCTGCATCACTCCAGTCATTGCCTCTGTGGTCACAAGCCCTCTTTTTCCTTCTCAAATCTGGCTCCCCTCTATCTTATAAGGGCACCTGTGATGGCATTTAGGGCTGACACAGTTAATCCAGGATAAGCTCATTTGCTGAAAATTCTAACTTAATCACATCTTTTGCAATATAAAGTAATATTTATTCTTTTGCCATATGTGTTAGTCAATTAGTCAGGATTCTCCAGAGAAAAAGATACAATTTATGTGTGTGTGGGGGGGGTAAGAGGAGGGGGAGACGGAGGAGAAAGGGTCAGGGATGGAATCCTCAGGGAACTCCAACACGTGAGGGGCATGGAGCAAGTAAAGTGCCTCTCTAAGTAGACTTCAGAGTTAAGACCTGAAGGATAAGAAAGAGTCAGTAGGGCAAAGACCAGCATGGCAGACAGCATGAATGACCACTGGACAGGACTCTACAGAGTTTCAAGGAGGAAGGGCACCTGGCCTGGTGGACACACAAGGAGGCCAGTGAAGCTGAGCAGGGAAAAGTTGTAGGAGCCTATAGAAATGTCGGAGGCTGGCAGGGCTAGATCATGCCAGAAACACTAGCTTGGGCTCCTCATCAGATTCACCTTGGGGTTTTATTAGAGGCAGTAGCTCTGTGTAGACATCTCAGGTACCAAAATGTTTGTTTTCATTACCACCTCTGCTTTAAAGTGAAAGCTTGTGGAATCAGGTGCTTTTAGGGGTAAAGAGAGCAGAGTTAATAACTAGTAGCTGTGTGGTAAAAATCTAAAGAATGATACAAAATTTTTTTCGTGTGAAATCTCCTGAATTCTAAGTAAAGTCTTGGTTTGGTTAACAGTATTGTACCGATATCAATTTCCTGGCTTGTAAATGCTGAATAATTTTGTAAGATGTCACCCTTAGGGGAGGCTAAGTGAAGGGTGCAGAATGGGATCTCTGTGTATCATTCTTACAATTGCTTGTTTATTTTAAAATAACTTAAAAAGTCACTGAAGTGCTCTAAAGTCCAATAAAAGGGATACTGTGGGAAAACCTGGAGGAGATCCTTAAGAGTCTGTTCCATGTAAGTGCAAAGACCCTCTGCTGGAAAGGCTTGCAAGTCTCAGAGGATTCTGCTCTCTCTGTAGCCTCCAGCCTGACCTTTTTCCTTAGGGAGTCTGTTCTAGATCTTAGAAGGAGCTAAGGACCCCATAACAGCATTTCAGACCCCATCCCACCCTGGCTGGCCACACTCACAGAGGCTGCCTTCCTCTGAGCTCATATCCACTTACTCCTGAAGGACGCCTGCATTGTTGACCAGCTTGTTGAGGACTCATACTTCTTGTGCAGGAAGTCACGCAGGACTTGGATGCTCTGCAGGTGGTCAATGTCCAGCTGTTGGAAACGCAGGCTCAGGCCCTCGACCTGCAGCTGCTGCATGGCTGCCAGGCCATTCACCTCGTTCTGCGCTGCGTACCACATCCCCCAAGAACTGGTGGCCCAGGTCCTGTGTGATGGTGAAGCCATTGCCCTTGTTGGCCCTGGTGACCGGTGCTACAGGGTTGTGGGAGGACAGGGCTCGGTGTGGGGCACGCAGAGCAGATGCTTGGAGAGTGGACCCTGCTGTGCCACAGGAGGAGCATGCACACTCTTAGAAGGAGGCCCTGCCCCCATCCTCACTCCAAGGAGGGGCCAAATGTTCCAGAAGTTTTCCTAATACCCCCACTCCTTATCCGCCTCTTCTCCATGCTACAGCCTGGGCCAAACCAGGACACAGCTCTTTTCATCCCATGTCTGAGCCAGAGTGGAGAGATGTGCTTCCCCTAAAGCAAATCTGGTTGGTGATGGGTCAGTGGAAACTAAAGATTCATGGTAGTTGAACCAAAGAAACTATTTTGGGAGAACTCCAAAGGAGGAAAAGGAGTGCAAGTAATTATTGCCTTGGGCTTGGGCCCGTCATCCACTGCAGAACGGGAATGGTTGCTTTTTCCTAAGATGCAATGAGCCAACTTCAAAATCAAATTTGTCTGTAATTTTATCTCAAAATGAGTTTAGTCAGGAATAGCCAAAAGAGTTGCAATTTGGGATGTGTGTGCTATGGCAAACAGTAGGCAAATTGCCAAAGAAGAGAGCTGCTTTTATTGAGAAAAAAGGGTGGGGTATGGAGGGGCTGTTCTAAAGGAAAATCTACTGGGGGACAGTAACAGTTTAGACCAGCAAGGGCTTCTCATTGGCTGGGCTGGGAGGTTTCTCATTGGCTGGGCTGTTGCTCCACCAGGAGAGAAATCTTCCTTCAGTAGCAAAGTAGTTTTACAGTCTATCCAAGAGGGAAGCCTGTTTGATGATAGGGCATGAGACATCCCCGCATAGTCCTTCCTGACTCCTATTTAGTTATGGTTTCCTTTATTAATTTCAAGAAATGACAGGGTAACTGCTTCTGAGGACATAGATCCTCTTGCTTTCTTAAGAGAAACTCAAGAGAGTGAATTAGAGAATTATATCCTGTGATTAGAATTTCAGTGTGGGCAGGGTACCTTGCTGTGTGATTCCCAGTGAGCCCCCAAGTGGAAGGAAATATTTCATGAAGCTCTTACTGTGTGCCAAGCCATTGATTGCATTTTTATTTAATGGTTATGTAATCCCTGTTTGCTAAAAGTGCCAACATTTTGGTTTTTTCCAAGGTCACAGATAATAAGTGGTGTATACAGTTAGGTGTTATTTTTAAGGTATTAGGGAGAAAAAGATCTTTGCAATTTCAAGTGTACGTTTCCAAACAGTTGAGATGCTATGGTTTTGACCTTGACATTGTTGTCTTCTGGTGTCAGTTTACAAAAACAAAATAACAAGGAAGAAATGAACAGCCCTGCTGAAGTGAGAAACTTGTAAATTTTCCTTTTTTTTTTTTTTTTGCTGGCAAAGATTCACCTTGAGCTAACATCTATTGCCAATGTTCTTCTCTCTCTCTCTCTTTTTTTCCCCTCCCCAAAGCTTGGGTACATAGCTACATATTCTAGTTTAAGTCTTTCTAGTTCTTCTATGTGAGCTGCCACCACAGCAAGGCCACTGACAGATGAGTGGTGTGGTTCCATGCCAGGGAATGGAACCTGGGCCATCAAAGCAGAGAACACCTAACTTTAGCCACTATACCATTAGGGCTGGCTCTAAAATTCTCTTTTAAAATAAGCACTCTACCCTTGCTTTCCGGGGCTTTCCCTTTTCTGTAAGCCAAAAAAAAAAAAAAAAATCACTGGTGAAGAATGAAGAATAATCATGACAATAGAGGGTCTTTACAACATGGAGTGCTTCTGTGCAGGGAGGGAATGTGGTGGATGTTCACTGAGGCCCACTGGGAGCCAGGCTTGGTGTTGGGCAGTGAGAAGCTTCTCATCACTGCCATGGGTGCTGTTAGGTCCCAATCACAGGGACTCATGACAGAAGACACTTTTACACTTTTATTGTGTTTTAATATTGTCACCTGTATCAGGACATTTAATCTTCATGGCTATCCTTTGCCTACTGTTTTCATGTTAGAGTTGAGGAAAGTGAGATACAGTAAGATGCAGTATTTTGCTTAGGGTCTCACAGTAAAGTGGTAGACCCAGGATTTTTTTGTTTCCAGATGTTTGTCTTGAAAGCTTTCAAGAAGAAAATGTGAAAGAATAGTAGGGCAAACATCACATATCCACCAGAATAAGTTGAAGTTATGAGTATTTTAGTATATTTTTGTGTTTATCTTCTGTATATATTTTGCTGAAACATGTTAATGTTGCAGACCTCATGACACTTCCTCCCCACATAAATAACACATTCACATTGAAGAGATTTGAGAGTAATTCAATCATGCCCACTAACACTTAATCCATATTCAATTTCCCCACTGTCTCAGGTGCTCTTATGGATGTATCTTAAGTGTTCACTCACAGTTCCCACTTTGCAATTGTGATTTTTCCAATGAGTTTGGTGTTAAAGAGACCATGCTAGATGTGTTCCCTTCATGGTGTTGTCCATGTTATACTAGAGGCTGGTAAACTAAAGCCGGAAGGTCAAACCTTACCATGCTCATTGGTTTATTTTTAGTCTATGGCTACTTTCATGCTACCTCAGCAGATCTGTGTAGTTCCAACAGAGACTGTGTGGCCTGCAAAGCTGAAAATATGTCATCACTTGCTGTTTCTATAATGTTTGCTGACCCCTAGGTTGTACTATTCTTCTGTTGACCTAACTTTATAGTGTATTAGATTTTGATCTAGCTGGCATGTAAACAATCTGCACAAATGGATATTTATAAAGAACCATTTATTTCTCTATAGATTTTCATTCATTATTATCATTGATTCCACTTTTTCTCCCTCTATATCACAGATGATCACAAAAGACTTCATGGAATTAGTAGCGAGGTCAGTCAGCACTCCATAGGGAAATTTTGATTTTTTTCTTTTTGGATGGGGATATATTTGACAGTGTAACTGTCTTTTTGATCATATCAGAGCTCAAAAACTACTGAGAACCATGGAGGGAACTCTAAAGGGATCCCCATTGTTCAACTTTCTTCTCCATAACAAATTGTTCATGAGGCCCCTTAGCATCTGAGGGCAAAAGTGCCAAGTACACAGAGGTTTTTATGGCTTTAAGTCCTGTCCTGTCAGTTCTCACCCAACCTGGGCATCAGGCATTTAGGAGGATCTTGTCCCCTCTCCTCTACACACTCAGTTTCCTTGCATGGATTCTGGACAGGACAATGGTGCCCTTCTTTGATACTGCATATGCCATGCCCCTGATATCAGGCCAGCATTCCTTTATGTGCACTCCATCCTTTGTATCTTCCACAAACTTGTGCATGAGTCCCACCAGCTCCTCTTCTGTGATGGTCTCACTTAAAAACTTCTGCTGAAGATCTGGGCTGCAGTTTTTAAGAGCCAGGAGGCTCATTATTCTAGACACATTCACCACTCTGCCTAAAATGCAACACAGATCATTACCTAGAAAGGTGTGCGCAAGAGTGAATATCAAATTTGGTGGGATTTTGTTCATTTGAGGGAAAATTATCAGTTTCCCATGAGCATTAATTAAGACTGCTTCTATGAGTGAAGGACATGAAATGATCTTGACACTTGTTTTACCCATAATGCCTTGGTTGATGTCAGAAAAATTGCTCTGGTGGGGAAAATAAAGCCCAGGAGCTCCATAAGAAAATGAAATGGTTTACACAGGAATATGATAAGGGGAATATAAGGAAGTAATTGTTAGTATCAAATGCTGCCTTTGGGACCACTTGAGGATGTTATGGTCACTTGGGCAGTGCTCTATGTTCTGGTGTCTCTTGACCAACAGGGCACTGACTGGTATAAACCATTTACCAGTGGATGGCAGTGTCAAGGTGAATGGACAAGGTCTGCTTTGGAAGGCTGCCACTGTGATCAAGGAAGATAACAAATCAGCTCAGTGGGCTGAATTGCATGCTTTTTTCTCTATGTTTGGATTTTATCAACTCAGTAGCAGTGACAAATGGTCTGGCAATATAGTGATGGAGAGGGACAGTGGAAAACTGGACTTTTTAAAGGAACACTATAAAAAGGAATGAAGTACCTCCCACAACATGGATGAACCTGGAAAGCAGTACGCTAAATTAAAGAGGACAGTCACAAAAGACCATATATTATATGATTCTATACTTATGAGTTGTCCAGAACAAGAAAATCTGAAGGCAGAAAGTAGATTATTGGTTGCTTAGGGCTAGGAGGAATGAAGGAAGAGAGGGGTGATAGGATATCTTTTTGGGGTGATGAGAATGTTCTAATCTTGAATGAGATGATGGCTCCATAACTCTGCACAACTATTTAAAAATGTCGAGGGTTACATCGGCATCATGACAGAGTGAGTTGTCCCCTTTGTATCTCCCCTCTAAGTTACAACCAGTTGTACATCCATTGACCAACAAAGGACTCCCTGCACAGCACACCAGAATGCTGTAGAGATCCATGCATCTATACATCTGAAAGTGGGTGGACTGGACTTCGGCGGGGGGGCAGTGGAATGAGGGCAACAGCCCCTCCTCTTCCCTGGTGATGGTGATCCAAAATGTGGATTCTCACACCAGCAAACATTGTTGGTTCCCAGAGGCTGTAGGGGCAGACATGGCACTCACAGCTTATCCCCTGCCCCAGTGGTGGAATAGTGTGCATATATCCTGAGGCTTCAGGACGCAGAGCAGTATCAGTGACCCAGCCCCCTTTACCTCCCCCAAAAGTGGTATTGGTCTTTACAGCACTGGAGACAGCATCTAAAACTTGCATTTCCTCAGAAGGGGCATAGTTCCCAACCTGAAGTTTTAAAAAGGATGTCAGTTCACCCCAGTGACCAGAGGCTGCAGAAACACCAACAGCATTAGTGGCTTAGCTCCCGCCCTACCCAAACAGTGGCAGGTAACCCCTGTCACCTAGTGCTTGAGGAAACACAGCAGAAACTGTGATCCAGCACCCAGTGGCAGCATCCCTGGCACTGGCTCTACCAGCAGTGGGGGATGCATACAAGACCCCAGGACCCCAGCAGTGACAGTGACTCCTGTGAACCAAGCAGCCCTGGCAGTGGTGAGCCAGCACACCCAGATAACACAGGAGTGGCAATGCAGGTGCTTCATATTACAGGTGCTCCTGAGTTGATGGAGAGCCTGCAGAAAGCCAGTGGGGAAATAGGAGACCTAGGCAACCCAAGAAGCTGCACAGGTGTTTGCAGCCTGGTGACCCCAGGGACAACAACTAAGCCTGCAGTGGCATTGTAAGCATCAGGTCACCAGCAACCTAAGAGGCACAAGCAGCACAAGGAGGGCCCTGATGACACCTCTAGCAGATGCAGTGGAGAGTGGAAAGTGCAGGCCCTCAAATACAACCAGAAGCAACTCAGAACCAAATCAATCAAAGTCTTACCCAAACAAGGAAGGTGTTTACTACCACAAATGCACTGGAAATGGATCAACTCATCATGTACCATGAAGAACTGCAATAACAGCAGAACAGAAAGAAAATGACAACTCTCCAGAAACCAAACTTGAAGTCACAAAAGATTACAATCTAGCTAACAGAGAATTCAAAATAGTTGTCATGAAGAAACAACACCGGTTACAAGAAAACTCAGAAAGACAATTCAGTGAGCTCAGGAATAAAATTAAAGAACAAAAGAAGCACTTCACCAAAGAGTGAAATCTGAAAAAAAAAAAGAAAGAAAACAGAAATTCTGGAGATGAAGAACACAATGAGATGAAAAATAAAGTCAAAATTGTTGAAAATGCAGCAGCAATATGGAAGGGAGATTTAATCAGCTCTAAGACAAAAATCTAGAAATGACTTGGGGAAGAGGAGACAGAACTAAGATTTTCAAAAATTTAAGACATTCTATGAGAAATATCTGACTCAATTAGGAAAAGCAACATAAGGATAATAGGTATCCCAGAAGGAGACAAGAAGGAGAAAAGAGCAGAGAGTTTGTTCAATAAAATAAATGGCTGAGAACTTCCCAAACCTGGGAAGGAACCAGATATACAAGTACATGAAACTAATAGAACTCCTAATTATCTCATCACAAAAAGACCTTCTCCAAGGTGTATTATAGTAAAACTGTCAAAAATCAATGACAAAGAAAGAATATTAAAGGCTTCCAGAGAGAAGAAAACAACTTACAAAGGAACCCCCATCAGGCTATCAGCAAATTTCTCTGCAGAAACTACAAGCCAGAAGAGAGTGGAATGATGCATTCAAGATATTGAAAGAAAAAACAATCAGCCAAGAATACTCTATCCAGCAATGTTATCCTTAGGGTATAAAGGACAAATGAAAGCTTTACAGAGAAATAAAAGCTGAGGGAATTCATCACCACTAGACCTGCCTTACAAGAAATGTTGAAAGGAGCCCTCCTACCTGAAACAAAAAGTCAAAGTTTTTTTTTTTCCCTTTTTTTTTTATTGATGTCTTAGTTTATAACACTGTGGGGTTTTAGTTGTACATTTTTGTTTGTCCATCACCTTGTGGATGTAACCCTTCACCCCTTGTGCCCCCCCACCCCCCTTCCCCTTGGTAACCACCAATCAGTTCTCTCTGTCCGTGTGTTCACTTATATTCCATATATGAGTGAGTTCATGCAGTGTCTGTCCTTCTCTCTCTGGCTTATTTCACTTAACATAATACCCTCTAGGTCCCTCCATGTTGTTGCAAATGGGACAATTGTGTCTTTTCTTATGGCTGAGTAGTATTCCATTGTATGTATATACCACATCTTCTTTAACCAATCATCAGTCGAGGGACACTTGGGTTGCTTCCACTTCTTGGCTATAGTGAATAATGCTGCAATGAACATAGGGGTGCATACGCCTCTTGTGATGGTTGATTTCATGTCCATTGGGTAGATGCCCAAGAGTGGGATTGCTGGATCATACGGTATTTCTATTTTTAATTTTTTGAGGACTCTCCATACTGTTTTCCATAGAGGCTGCACCAGTTTGCATTCCCACCAGCAGTGAATGAGGGTCCCCGTTTCTCCACAACCTCTCCAGCATTTGTTGTTTTTTGTCTTTGTGATTATAGCCATTCTAACCGGTGTAAGGTGATATCTCAGTGTAGTTTTGATTTGCATTTCCCTGATGATTAGTGATGTTGAACATCTTTTCATGTGTCTATTGGCCATCTGTATCTCTTCCTTGGAAAAATGTCTGTTCATCTCCTCTGCCCATTTTTTGATCGGGTTGTTTGTTTTTTTGTTGCTCAGTTGTATGAGATCTTTGTATATTACTGAGATTAATCCCTTGTCAGACAAACGATTTGCAAATATTTTCTCCCAGCTGGTGGGTTGTTTATTCATTTTGATCCTGGTTTCATTTGCCTTGTAGAAGCTCGGTAGTCTGATGAGGTTCCACTTGTTTATTTTTTCTTTTGTTTCCCTTGTCTGGGTAGACATGGAATCTGAAAGGATCCCTTTATGTCCAATCGCAATTAGTGTACTGCCTATATTTTCTTCCAGGAGTTTTATAGTTTCAGGTCTCACTTTCAGGTCTTTGATCCATTTTGAATTGATTTTTGTATATGGCGATAGGAGATGGTCTACTTTCATTCTTTTGCATGTTGCTGTCCAATTTTCCCAGCACCATTTATTGAAGAGACTTCCCTCTCTCCATTGTATGTTCTTTGCTCCTTTGTCGAAGATTAGCTGTCCATAGATGTGTGGTTTTATTTCTGGGCTTTCAATTCTGTTCCATTGATCTGTGTGTCTATTCTTGTACCAGTACCATGCTGTTTTGATTACTGTAGCTTTATAGTATATTTTGAAATCAGGGATTGTGATGCCTCCAGCTTTGTTCTTTTTTTTCAGAATTGCTTTAGCTATTCGGGCTCTTTTGTTGCCCCATACGAATTTCAGTAGTTTTTGTTCTAGTACTGTGAAGAATGACATTGGGATTCTGATTGGGATTGCATTGAATCTGTAGATTGCTTTAGGTAGAATGGACATTTTAACTATATTTATTCTTCCAATCCATGTGCATGGAATATTTTTCCATTTCTTTATGTCCTCCTCGATTTCTTTCAATAGTGTCTTATAGTTTTCATTGTATAGGTCTTTGACCTCCTTGGTTAAATTTATTCCCAGATATTTTATTCTCTTTGTTGCAATTGTAAATGGGATTGTCTTTTTGAGTTCTCTTTCTGTTTTTTCATCGTTAGTGTATAGAAATGCAATTGATTTTTGTAAGTTGATTTTATACCCTGCCACTTTACTGTAGTTGTTGATTGTTTCTAGTAGCTTTCCGATGGAATTTTTGAGGTTTTCTATGTATAGGATCATGTCGTCTGCAAATAGTGAGAGTTTCACTTCTTCATTGCCTATTTGGAGTCCTTTTATTCCTTTTTCTTGCCTAATTGCTCTGGCCAGAACTTCCAGTACTATGTTGAATAAGAGCGGTGAGAGTGGGCACCCTTGTCTTGTTCCTGTCCTCAAAGGAATGGCTTTCAGTTTTTCCCCATTGAGTAGGATGTTTGCTGTAGGTTTGTCATATATGGCCCTTATTATGTTGAGGTACTTTCCTTCTATACCCATTTTGTTGAGAGTTTTTATCATAAATGGATGCTGGATCTTGTCGAATGCCTTCTCTGCATCGATTGAGATGATCATGTGGTTTTTATTCTTCATTTTGTTAATGTGGTATATCACATTGATTGATTTGTGGATGTTGAACCATCCCTGTGTCCCTGGTATAAATCCCACTTGATCGTGGTGTATGATCTTTTTGATGTATTGCTGTATTCAGTTTGCCAATATTTTGTTGAGGATTTTTGCGTCTATGTTCATCAGCGATATTGGCCTGTAGTTTTCCTTCCTTGTATTGTCCTTGCCTGGCTTTGGTATCAGCATGATGTCGGCCTCATAGAATGTGTTGGGAAGTATTCCATCTTCCTCTATTTTTTGGAATAGTTTGAGAAGGATAGGTGCTAAATCTTCTTTGAACGTTTGATAAAATTCTCCAGGGAAGCCATCTGGTCCTGGGCTTTTATTTTTTGGGAGGTTTTTGATTACTGTTTCAATCTCTTTACTTGTGATTGGTCTGTTCAGATTCTCTATTTCTTCTTGATTCAGTTTTGGGAGGTTGTACGCGTCCAAGAATTTGTCCATTTCCTCTAGGTTGTCCAATTTGTTGGCGTAAAGTTTTTCATAGTATTCCCTAATAATCCCTTGTATTTCTGTGGTGTCTGTTGAAAAAGTCAAAGTTTTACAAAGCCTTGAGCAATGTGATAGACATATACACAGAATCAGAAAATTGAAAGTCTATATCAGAATATGTTAACAAACATTTAATTATAACATACAGGCTGAAGGGAAAGAAAGCATCAAAACAACTATAACCACGTCAGTGATAACAAACTCACAAGAAAAAAAGAATAGTTTGTGAAAACAAAAACATAGATGGATAGAGGAAAAGGACAGAACCTGGATGGGCTAATGGAGGTAAGATTCTATCAGCAGAGAAAGGACTATCTCATCTATGATCTTTTATGCAACCCTTATGGTAGCCACAAAACAAAAAATCAGAGCAGGGTGACAAATCATAAGTAAAGAGAACACTAAGAAAAACACCACAGAAAACCACCAAACTGGACAGACAGAAATACAAGGAAAAAGAAACAAAGGAGGGGCCAGCCTGGTGGCGCAGCGGTTTAGGTCCCGCCTTGGCAGCCCGGGGTTCATGGGTTCAGATCCTGGGTGCCTGCCAATGCACTGCCTGTCAGCCACGCTGTGGCAGCATCCCATATAAAGTAGAGGAAGATGGGCACGGATGTTAGCCCACGGCCAGTCTTCCTCAGCAAAAAGAGGAGGATTGGCAATGGATGTTAGCTCAGGGCCAGTCTTCCTCACATACACACACACACACACACACGCACACACAAAGACTGGGAAAAAAAGTAACAAAGGAAATATAGAACAACCAGAAAAGAGAAGATAACATGGCAGTATTCAGTCCTCATATATCAATAATAACTCTAAAAGTAAATGTATTGAACTAATCGATCAAAAGACACAAAGTGGCTGTATGTATTAAAAAATAAGGCACAACAATATGCTGCCTCTTGGAAACATGTCCCTGTTCTAAAGACAAATAGAGGCTCAGAGTGAAGGAATGGAAGTGATACTCCAAGAGAATGGCGAGCAAAAGAAGACAGGTGTAGCCATACTTATAACGCACATGATAGACTTCAACTCAAAAAAGACAACAAGAGACAAAAATGGACATCATATAAGGATAAAAGGGACATTCCACCCAGAAGACATAACATAATATATATGTGCCTAACAAAGGAGCACCAGAGTATATAGAGCAACTATCAACAGACAAAGGGAGATATCGACAGCAACGCAAAATATTAGGGGACTTTAAAACCCCACTTGCATCAATGGATAGACCATCCAGGTAGAAAGTCAACAAGGAAACAGTGTCTTTGAATGAAACAGTAGACCAGATGGACTTAACATATATATCACATTCCATCCCAAAGCAGCAGAATACACATTCTTTTCAAGTGCACATGGAACATTCTCAAAGATAGACTATATGTTGGAAAACAAAACAAGGCTCACTAAATTTAAGAATATTGAAATTATATCAAGCATCTTGTATGAGCATGATGACAAGCAACAAGAAATCAACTACAAGAAGAAAGCTGGAAAAGTCACAAATATGTGGAGACTAAACAACACGCTACTGAACAACTATTGGATCAATGAAGAAATCAAAGAAGAAATAAAAAAATACCTGGAGAGCAGTGAAAATGAAAACACACATACTAAAACTTGTGGGATGCAGCAAAGATGGTACTAAGAGGGAAGTTTATAGCGATTTAGGCCTAACTTAAGAAACAAGAAAAATCACGAATCAGCAATCTAGTATTATGCCTAAAAGAACTAGATGAAGAAAAACAAAGCCCAAAGTCAATAGAAGGAAGGAAATAATAAAAATCAGAGAAGAAATAAATGAAATGGAGGAAAAAAATCAATAGAAAGGATCAGTGAAACTAAGAGCTGGTTTTCTGAAAAGATGAACAAAATTGAGAAACCCTTAGCCAGACTCACTTAGAAAGAGAGAGAGAAATCTCAAATTAAAAAAATCGAGCTGAAAAAGGAGAAATTTTAATGGCTACCACAGAAATACAAAGGATTATAAGAAAATACTCTGAGCAGTTATTCACCAACAAATTGGATAACCAAGAAGAAATGGACAAATTCTTAGAATCATGCAACTTTCCAAAACAGAATCAAGAAAAAAATAGGAAATCTGAACAGACCAAGCACCAGCAAAGAGATTGAAACAGTAATCAAAAACCTCTCAAAACATGAAAGTTCAGGACCAGATGGCTTCTCTGATGAATTCTATCTAACATTCAAAGAAGATTTATTACCTATCCTGTTCAAACACTTCCAAAAATTTGAAGAGGATCGGACACTTCCCAACTCATTTTACGAGGCCAAAATAACTCTGATACCTAAAGCAGACAAGGGCAACACAAAAAAGGAAAATTAGAGGCCAATATTACTGATGAACATAGATGCCAAAATTCTCAACAAAATATTGGGAAATCGAATACAACAACACATTAAAAGGATCATATACCACAATCAAATGGGATTTGTTACAGGAACACAGGGATGATGCAACATCCACAAGTCAATCAGTGTGATAGACCACATTAACAAAATGAAGAATAAAAATCACATGATCATCCCAGTAGATGCAGAGAAAGCATTTGACAGGATTCAACACCCATTTATGATAAAGTTCTCAATAAAATGAGTATAGAATGAGGGTATCTCAACATAATAAAGGCCATATATGACAAATCCACAGCCAACATCATACTCAATGGTGAAAAACTGAAAGCTATTCCTCTAAGAACAGGAAAAGACAAGGATGCCCACTCTCACCAGTCTTTTTCAACGTAGCACTGGAAGTCCTAGACAGAATAATTAGGCAAGAAAAAGAAACAGAAGAGATCCAAATTTGAAAGGAAGAAGTAAAACTGTCATTATTTGTTGATGACATGATTTATAGAAAACCTAAAAGAATCCACCAGAAAACTATTACAAATAATGAATGGAGTACAGTTGCAGGGTACAAAATTAATAATAAAAATCAGTTGCATTTCTATATGTTAACAATGAACTAGTAGAAAGAGAAATCAAGAATAAAATTCCATTTAAAATCACAACAAAAAGAATAAAATATGTAGGAATAAATTTAACAAAAGAGGTGAAAGACCTATACACTAAAAGCTATAAGACATTATAGAAAGAAATTGAAGAAGATGTAAAGAAATGGAAAGATATTCCATGCTCATGGATTGGAAGAATAAACATAGTTAAAATGTCCATATTACCTAAAGCAATCTACAGATTCAATGCAATCCCTGTCAAAATCCCAATGACATTTTTCAGAGAAATAGAAACAAGAATCCTAAAATGTATATGTAACGATAAAAGACCCCAGATAGCCAAAGCAATTCTGAGAAAAAAGAAGAAAGCTGGAGGTACCACACTCTGTGAATTCAAGGTATACTACAAACTTGTAGTAATCAAAACAGCATGGTACTGGCAAAAAAACAGACACACAGATCAATGGGACAGAATCCAGAGCTCAGAAATAAACCCACACATCTATGGACAGCTATGTTTGACCAAGGAGCCAAGAACATACAATGGAGAATGGAAAGTCTCTTCAATAAATGGTGTTGGGAAAAATTAACAGCCACATACCAAAGAATGAAAGTAGACCATTATCTTACACCATACACAAATGAACTCAAAATGAATTAAAGACTTGAATGTAACACCTGAAACATAAAGCATGTAGAAGAATACATAGGCAGTCTGCTCTTTGACATCAGTCTTAGCAGTATCTTTTTGAATACCATGTCTCCTCAGACAAGGAAAACAAAAGGAAAAATAAACAAATGGGACCACATCAACTAAAAGCTTCTGCATGGGAAAGGAAACCACCAAAAACGGAAGTGATGACCCACGAACTGGGAGAAAATATTTGCAAATCATATAGCCAATAAGGGATTAATTTTCTAGAATTTATAAAGGACTCATACAACTTAGAAAAAAATCAAACAACCTGATCCACAAATGGGCAGAGGATAAGAATAGACATTTTTCCAAGGAGATATGCAGATGGCCAAAAGGCCATGAAAATATGTTCAACGTCACTAACTATTAGGGAAATGCAAATTAAAACTACGATGAGATATCACCTCATACCCATCAGAATGGCTATTATTAAAGAGGCAAGAAAAAGTAAGTGTTGGAGTGGATGTGGAGAAAAGGGAACCCTCATACACCATGGGTGAGAATGCAAACTGATGCAGTCACTGTGGAAAAAGGTATGGAGATTTCTCAAAAAATTAAAAATAGAAACACCATATGATCCAGCTATTCCACTCCTGGTTACTGACCCAAAGAACATGAAAACACTATTTCAAAAAGATATACGCATCCGTATGCTCCCTGCAGCACTATTCACAATGGCCAAGACTTGGAAGCAACCTGAGTGTCCATCAACAGACGAATGGAAAAGATGTGCTATATATATATGTGTGTATATACACACATGGAGTACTACTCACATACAAAAAAAGGAGAAATCATGCCATTTGTGACAACACGGATTGGCCTTGAGGGGTTTATGCTAAGTGAAATAAGTCAGACAGACAAAGACAAATACTGTATGATTTCACTCATATGTGGTAGATAAACAAACAAATGTATAGATAAGAAGAATAGGTTGGTGGTTACCAGAGGGGCAGGGAGTGGTGGGACGGCAAAAGGGGTAAAGGGGCACATATGTATGGTGACAGACGGAAATTAGACTTCTGGTGGTGAACATGGTGCAGTCTACACAGAAGCTGAAATATAATGAATAACACCTGACATTTACACAATGTTATGAACCAATGTGACCTCAATAAGGAAACAAAAAGCCCTGAATTGTATACTTTAAATGGGTGAAGTGTATGGTATAAGAATTACATGTCAATAAAGCTGTTAAAGTGTAAAGCAATGACACATTTCTCACTAATGTTTTTTTGGAAACTATGGTTAGTATTCATAAAAAATGATTTATACTAATATGCATAAAGAAAGAGTTGACTATTTTTACATCTAAATGAGTATTTTAAACTTTATAAAAAAAGTCATGAGACCATGCCGCCAATAAGAGATTCAAGTAAATTAGGAAACTCTCCCTCATTAACGTAAATATTGGGAAAGACTGTCAAAATCGTTTAACTTCAGCTCAATCCTACTAAAGGAATGGCAGTGCAGAAAAAATTCAATAGAAAGGATAATCCACATCACTAAGACTCTAATAAATAACCTTTGAGAGAATCAGAATGAATTATAGAAACTGTCTTATTCATCCTCCAACAGTCTTGTAGGATGAACACATTTTTAAAATGGGTCAGTTATACCAGTTCTTCATTTCACTTAGAACATGTGAAGTATAAGAATAACCTGAACCTCTTTGTGAAATGTTTTAGTAAGCACAGTCAAAAGTCCTAAGAGAATTTAATTCATTCTCAAAATTATTATCTGCCTCTCTCATAATAAAAATAATACATGTTTCACGAGTCAAAATTGCACCCCACGAAAGGGTGAAGGAAAAAAGATGGAGGGGAGGAAGCCAGAGTGGGCAACTGGTATACCAGAAAGGCAGCTACAGTTACTAACAGGGCTTTGAAATCATATTCTCAGAGACTTTAGTCTAGACAGTAGATGGAGAAACACCAGTAACTTTCTCTAAGGTGTTTATACACTGTAATAAAGTGATGGCCTCTTTTCTATTCTATTATCTACCTCAGAAAGTCTTGAATCAGATGGGAATATACTTTTCAGTGTACAATAGGGAAGCCTGACCAGGGAGTCCAAAGATCTTTGTAGGTAAATTGCTGGATGTAGGTGCTGCATCCCAGTTCCTCTTCCCCAGGCAAGTCTCACCCACTGACCTATCCCCAAGAGGTGGCAGCTGCCTGGGTGTCTGTGCTTGGAGTTAGATGAGATTGTAGATCTTCTGGTCTGACAACTCAGGACAGGGAACACAGAATTAAGAAGTGGGAAGCACTTGTTGAAGGTTACATAGCAAAGACTCTGATCCAAGTGTTTTGTTTCTGGAGTGTACTTGTGGCTTTCAGAATGCAGTTCAGGGACACTGCACTGGCGTGTGCACAGCTAACCCTCCAAGAGGTGTTATGGGCCATCCAGACTTTCTTATGCTTAGGGTGTATGTGCGTGCGTGTGTGTGTGTGTGTGAAATAGTGGCCTTTTAATGGTCACTCCATATCGATGAGAAATGTATGTCACACATCTATGAAAGGACTTTTTTCACTGGTGGTGCTGTGGTGTGTGTCAGGCTTACAATTTACCCAGGCTATTATTCTATATTTGACCAGAGATTTATTTTAAGGAAGCATGTTTTTCTTCAAAAGTATAATCAATGTAAACACATAGACCATGTCCCCAGGACTTAACAAGTAGTAGCTGTTCAAAAATTCTTTGTGTGATGACTGTCCCCTAACGGCTGTGCCCCAGCATCTATTCTTCACTCTCCAAACCCTCACCATTGAAAACCAGAATCAAAGTGATCTGTACAACAAGGGATTTGTTACACATCATGTCATCTCCAGTAACAAACTTCAAAAGCATTACTTGGTTCTAATTATCTATACAGAGTCATTAAGTGCACATCTGCTTCTCTGGTCCTTTTATGATTTCACATTCATCACATAAATTCATTTTTATCTAATTCCAAGAGTATCTGTTCTTAAGTCTCTGGATTGATAAGGGGTTTTATAATGTGTCTCCTGCAGCCCTTTGGGTTTCCCTGAGGTGCCCTGGGGGACCTGTGCTGGAGAAGACATTGGCCCCAGTACGGCTGAGTCTTCTTTTCTCGTCTGTCACTCTGGCCTGACTGGGTATAGCTTCACTTGAAGAAGGGTATCATTGGCATAAAATATTTGAGGACAATTGAGTAGTAGGAAGAACAATTAGCTTGGATGCCACAAGAACTAGATCTTCACTCAGCTGTGCATGTGACCTTGAGTTTCATTATGTCTACATGTTCTGAATGGGGGCAATATCTAAAATTCCTAACATCACTTCAAAAAATGTCCATCCACACATCCTTTCAAGAACCACAAAATATCAGAGATGGAAGATACCTTTAGTACAGTAATTCCACCCCCCTCCAAATTCCTCTAGTCCTTTTTTCAGAATATAGGAAGTTGAAAAGTGGTAATTGTTTAAATCAAGGTTGATAAAACTTTGTTTAAAGGTTTACTTTGTACATGTAGCCTTAACAAGGCCAAGGTCATTTATTTCCTCCTAGGACTCTTCAAGCTAATATGTCATGAACAAGAGTGTCCAGATTTCTAATGTTTGCCCGAGTCCTCAACGATGGTTTTTCCTTAATATCTTTTCAAAATAGCTATATTATAATGTAAAGAGTAAAAAGCCAAATGTAGCCTAGCAGCATTAAAGAGAGCATTCTTCAAATTCAGGATGATGCTTACTTGGGGGAACAGTGGGGAAGTGAGATGGGAAGGCATAAAGGGATTTAAATGACATTGATATTAATTGGTGAAGCTCAGTCATGTGTACCTGGGCAGGGTAAATTCTTATCTTTCATGTGGCTACAGTATTTCAGAATGATTGTTTTAAAGAAAAGATTAAAAATAAAAAGAAATACATATCTATTACCATCAGTAATCCTTAAGGTCACAATACTCTTTCCTTTTCTCCTTCCATGCCAGCCACAAACTGCACATTCCCCCTTTGGATGTTTTCTGCTTCCCACAGAGATTCCGTGGAAACAATTCCAGATTGTTCTCTTTATCCTGGGATCTGAGACAAGGGGGAGGAGGGTCCATATTTACTTTTGGTTTCCCTAACTAGGACTAGACCCATATTTTCTCCCCAAAGAGGGTTGAATAAACTCATGATAACATGAGCCACTGTGGCTGCCTTTCTTCCCTAAAAGTGGAAGAAATCTCCTAAATCAAAAGGCAAGAAATCTTTGCTGTATACCTAGAATGTAGCATGTATTTACATTTCAATTAACTCTAGATTTGGTGAGGCAAGATCAGATGTTTGACCAGAGCCCGCCTTAGCAAATCTGTGAGTGCACCCATTCCTCCTTCTGGACCAAGCACAGACACAGCAAAAACTAACACAGCCCTGTTAGGAAAGAAAAATGACCAGCCAGAAATCATTAGTATGATTCTAAGAGGAATACCTGTAGAATGTGTAGTGGTGGCACAAGAAACTTTGCTGCCCTCAAGTGCTGAGGTGAGTGAAGG
Source organism: Tapirus indicus (assembly GCA_031878705.1). Lineage (NCBI taxonomy): Eukaryota > Metazoa > Chordata > Mammalia > Perissodactyla > Tapiridae > Tapirus > Tapirus indicus. Next base: position 32,398,019 of record CM062936.1, on the reverse strand, counting down.
GGTGAGGTGACTTTGAGAGAGTTGCCCTTTCAGACCCTAGTGAACCAAGTGGTAGAAGAAGTAGCAGAACTTTCCAGGAGGACCTGACAGGGAAACAGTCAGAATTATGAGTAAATTTTACATGCATGGACTCAATTCCAAGCCATGACTCTTAACCTTTCTAACAGTATCTGCTTAATTGTTTTATTAAATTGGTGGCAGTTCCCCCCATCCCATTACCTTGGGGTAGGTATCACTGTGGTTTACAATCAAAGAAATATGATAGTTTTTTTTTCTATAACATAACACATAGAGGAAGAGTGAAAATAGGCCTGGAGTCATGCAGATAAGATTACAGAGATCCCTGTAAGCCTTGCTAAGGGCTTGGGCTTTGCTCCTGATGGATATTCAGGAGTGAGCATGCAGTGAGTTCAGAGAATGTCCAGAAAGGAAAAGACTCAGGAAGGGAGGATGCTTTGGGGGGTTTCAAATTGTCCAGCAATGACAGCTGAGGGTCTGTTGTAGACTGGGATGGAGGAGAAGACTTGGGGAGAAACTGAGTAGGACCACTGACAGGAACTGGTAAGAGATAATAAGGGGACAGGGCTGGTTACCTCCAGGATCCTGGTGGGTGCATGGTGGGGTCTGTGACCAAGATGATTTAGGGAAAGGACAAGTGTCTTTTTGGAAATGTGTGTTTTGGATGCGGGAGTTCAGGGAAGGAAGGGAGGGCTCAGGAAGAGATGGAGAGGCAGGAAGACACATATGTGTGTCTGGAACTGTGGAAATGTTCTAGACAGGTGAGAGATTTGAGGAGGACCTAATGAATTGAGGGTAGTGAAGGCTCCACTGTCCTCAGTAAGATCACTCTGAGAGAGGGAAGTGGTAGAGAGAGGGTCCAAGATCTAATCCAAAAGGAACTCCACTGTGTGAGGGGCACAGAGCAAGTAAAGACCATATTTGTGGACTTTTGAATGAAGACTTGAAGGATAAGAGAGAGTCAGTTGTGCAAAGACCAGTGGAACAGGGGGCACCCATGATACCTTGACAAGTGTGTACAAAGTCTGAGGAAGAAAGGCACTTGGCCCAGTGGAGACACAACAAGGAGTTCAGTGTAGCTGAGCGGGAGAGGTAGCAGGAATTTGTAGATGAGATCAGAGGCAGGGAGTGCTAGATCATGCCAGAAACACTACAGCTTGGGCTCCTCATCAGACTCACCTTTGGGTTTTATGAGAGGCGGTGCTTCCGTGCAGACATTTTGGGTACCATAAAATTTTGTTTTCATTTCCACTTCCACTTGAATATGAAAGGGTGTGGGATTGGGAGCTTTTAGGGGTGAGAGAGGACAAAGTTAATAAATTAAATCATACTCATAGTAAAAATCCATAGAATGACACAAAATTTTTTTACATGCACAATCTGGTGAATTCCAAGTAATTCCTGGGTTAAGGTAACAGTGTTATGCAATATCAATTTCCTTGTATGTCAATGCTGTATACTGCCATAAGATGGCACCATTAGTGGAGGCTAAGTGAAGTGTACAGAATGGGATCTCTGTGTACCATTCTTATACTTTTTTGTTTATTTCAAAACATGTTAAAAATTCACTGAACTGCTCTAAAGTCCAACCCAAGAGAAACTTTGTGAAAACCTGGAAGAGATCCTTAAGAGTCTGTTCCATGACAATTCAAAGGCTCTCTGGCTGGAAAAGTTAGCAAGTCTCAGAGGATTCTGTTCTTGAAGCCTCCAGTCTGACCTCTTTCTCTAGGGAGTCTGTTCTAGATATCATAGGATATAAAGGCCCCACAGCAGCATTTCAGGCCCCAACCCATCCTGGCCGGCTGCTCTCATGGAGGCTGCCTCTCCTCCGAACTCATATCCCTTTACTCCTGAAGACTATGCTCTCATTGTTGACGAGCACATTCAGGCCCCCATACTTCTTGTGCAGGTAGTCCCGCAGGGCATGGATGCTCTCTAAGTCATCGATGTCCAGTTGATGTAAGTGCGGGCTCAGGTCCTCACCCAGCCCTGTGCTATGTCCCATGCTGTGAGCACCACGTACCCTGAGAACTGCTGGCACAGGTCCCGCATGATGGTGAAGCTGATGTCCTTTTTGGTCCCAGTAACCAGGGCCATGGGAATGTAGAAGGACATGGCTGGGTAGGGGGTGTGCTGGGCACTTGCATAGAGAGTGGACAGGGCTATGGTCCCACGCACTTGCTGAAGAGGCCTAGCCACAGTCAGGGAGCCATAAAGAAATGAGTTCTGGGATCCAGTGGTGTGATTTCCTCAGGAGGAGGCCCCACCTACATCCCTCCCTCCTAGGAGGGGTTAAATGTTCCAGAAGCTTTCCTAATACCCCCATTCCTGGTTCTGCCCTTTAACCATGCTGCACTGTGGGCCAAACCAGGGCACACTTCTCTTTTGATCTCACCTTTAAGCTAAACGATTGTTGCAGGCTGGACAGGTGTGCTTCCCCTAAGGCAAATCTTGGGGTTGGAGTTGGGTCAGAGGGAACTAAAGATTCAAGGCAGTTGAACAAAGAAACTATTTTGGGAGAACCCAAAAAGGACAAAAGGGAGTGCAGAGTAATGGCATTGGACTTGGACCCATCACACACTGCAGAATGGGAAGGGTTGCTTTTTCTTAAGATGCAGTGAAATTACTAAAAGTAAATTTTCTGAGGACATAGATCCCCTTGCTTTCTTAAGAGAAACTCAAGAGAGAGAATTGGAGAATTAGGTCCTGTGATTAGATTTTCAGTGTTGGCAGGGTACCTTGCTCTGTGATTCCCAGTGTGCACCCAAGTGAGAGGAAATGTTTAATGGAGCACTTACGGTGTGTCAAGCCATTGATTGCAATGTTTTTTTTTAATGGTTACATAATCCCTGTTTTCTAAAATTACCTACAATTTGGTTTTTGTCCAAAGTCACAGATAATAAGTGGTACAAATATTTAGTTGTTATTTTTAAGGTAGTAACGGAAAAAGGATCTTTGCAATTTCAAGGATCCATTTTGAAACAGTTGAGATGCTATGGTCCTGACCTAGACATTGTTGTCCTCTCATGTAGGTTTACAAAAATAAAACAGGGAGAAAAACTAACAGCCCTGTTTAAGGCAAAAACTTGTAAACCTTACTTTTAAAATAAGAGCCCTATGCTTGCTTTCAGGGGCTATTCCTTTTCATTTCTGTAAGGCTGAAAAAATACTGGTGAAGGATAAAAAATAACCATGACAGTAGAGGTGTCTTTAGAACATGCAGTGCTTCTGTGAAGGGAGGGAATGTGGTCGAGGTTTGCTGAGGTCACTGGGAGGCAGGCTTGGTGTTGGACAGTAGGAAACTTCTCCTCACTGCCATGGGTGCTGTTAGGTTCCAGTCACAGGGACTCATGATAGAAGACACTTTGTACTTTTATTGTATCTTCAACATTTTCACCTGCATCAGGACATTTAATCTTCAAAGCAATCCTATGCCTATTGTCCTCATTTTTAGTTGAGGAAACTGAGCTACAGTACAATGCAGTATTTTGCTCAATGTCACACAGTAAGATGACAGAACCAGGATTTTTTGTTTCCAGATGTTTGTCTTGAAAGCTTTCAAACAGAAAAGTTGAATCATAGTAAACACCCATGTGTCCACCAGACTATGTTGAACAATTATGAATATTTTACTGTATTTTTGTGTTCATTTTCTGTACACATTTTGCTGAATGATGTTAAATTTGTAGACCTCATGATACTTCCTCCCTATATAAATAACACATACACATTGAAGAGATTTGACAATATTTGTCTCACGCCCACTAACATTCAATCCATATTCAGTTTCCCCCACTGTCTCAGATTTTCTTATGGATGTATCTTAAGTTCCTCCTCACATTTCACACTTTGCAATTGAGTTTTTCTAATGAGTTTGGTGTTAAAGAGACCACACCAGATGTGTTCCCTTCAAGGTGTTGTCCATGTTATACTACAGCCAGCTAGGCCAAATGCCGCCATGCTCTTTGATTTCTGGTTTGTCTATGGCTACTTTCATGCTACCTCAGTAGATCTGAGTAGTTCTAACAGAGACCGTGTGGCCTGCAAAGCTGAAATATGTACTCACTGTCTGTTTCTATGTGTACTCATGAGTTGTACTGTTCTGTTGACCTAATTTTTAAGTCTGTTCGATTTCTGAGCTGGTTGCATTTAAACAATCTGAAAAAATGGACATTTATAAACAATCATTTATTCCTCAATTGATTTTCATTAATTATTCTCACCCATTGCATTCCTCCCCCCATGACAGAATAAATCAGAAAAGACTTCAAAGAATTTGTAGCCAAGTCCAAGTAAGTACTTGATAGAGATATTTTGATTTTTTTAATAGGGATATTTTTGAGAATGGAAATGTCCTTTTGGTCAAATCAGAGCTCATAGCATACTGAGAACCATGGAGGGAACTCCAAGAGGGTCTCCATTGTTCAACTTTCTTCTCCATAACAAACTCTCCATGAGGACCCCTGGCATAGAAAGGCAAAGAGCCGAAGTACATGGGGGTCTCTGCTCATTTTTCTGGGGGTCTTTATGGCTTTGGTTCTCCGCATGTCAGTACTCACCCATCCTGGGCAGCAGGCATTCAGGAGCCTCTTGTCCCCTCTCCTCTGCTCAGTTTCCTGGCATGGATTCTGGACAGGATTGTGATGCCCACCTCTGACAATCCATATGCTATGGCCTTGATATCAGGCCAGCCTTCCTTTATGTACTCAAATCTTCGTATCTTCCATGAACTTGTACATGAGCCCCACCAGCTCCTCCTCCATGATGATCTCACTTGTAAACCTCTGCTGAAGTTCTGGACTGAAGTTTTTAAAGCCATGACACTCATTATGCTAGACACATTCACCACTCTCCCTAAAATGCAACACAGATTGTTACCTAGAAAGTCATGCACAAGAATGATGAATACCTAATTTGCTGTGATTTTATCCTCTTGAGAGACATTTACTGGTTTGCTATGATCATAAATTAAGACTACCTCTATGAGTGAAGGACATGGTAGAATCGTGAAAACTGTTTTACCCATAATGTCTCAGATGATGTCAGAGAAATGTTCTACCAAGGTGGGTAATGCCCAGAAGTTCCATAAGAAAATGAAAATGGTTTTTACAGGAACAAGCTAGGGGAATGTAAGGAGGTGCTCATTAGTGTCAAAGGCTGCCTTTGGGACCAAAGGCTGCCTTATGGTCACTTGGACAATGTGGTATGATCAAGTCTCTCTTGACCAACTAAGAGCTGACTGGTTGATGGATGGCAGTTCCTAGGTATATGGACAGCATCTGCTTTGAAAGGCTGCCTCTTTGATCAAGGAAGGTAAAATCAAATCAGCTCAGTGGGCTGAATGGTGTGGTGTTTCTCTATGTTTGGATTTTATCAACTCAAGAGCAGTGACTAATGACATGGGAAGATGGTAGTAATGGAGAGGGGCAATGGAAAACTGGACTATTAAATGGATACCACAAAAAGGAATAAAGTACATCCTATAACATGGATGAACCTTGAAAACAATATGCTAAATTAAAGAGGCCAGTCACAAAAGACCACATATTACATGAATCTATACATAAGGTGATGTCCAGAACAAGAAAGTCTGGAGCCAGAAGTAGATTAATGGTTGCTTAGAGGATTGGGGGAACAGAGGGGTGATAGAATTTTCTGTGGGAGTGATGAGAATGCTCTAATCTTAAATGAGGTGAATGTTCCATATCTCTGAACATACACTAAAAATCATTGACAGTTTTGCATCATCGTGGAGTGAGATGTTCCCTTTGTATCTTCCTTCTAAGTTTCAACCAGTTGTACATCCATTGACCAACAAATGATTCCCTGCACAGCACACCAGAATGCCTTAGAGATCCGTGCATCTGTACATCTTAAAGTGGGTAGACTGGACCTCCTGGAGGCATTGGAACTAGGGGAGCAGCCCCCTCCCCTTCCTCTGATAATGCTGATCCAAAATGTGGATACTCACACCAGGATGTGTGCTGGTGACCACAGGCTGTAGGGGCTGACATGGTACTCGGGGCTTAGTCTCAACCCCCCTCAGTGGTGGCAGGTGGTGCACATGTTCTGAGGCTTCAGGACATAGAGTGGTGCGGGTGACCCAGCCCCCTCCCCCTGCCCTGGCAGTGGCACCAGTCTTTCCAGCAGTGGGGACAGCATCCAGAACTCATATTTCCTTGGCAGGGGTGGGATTCCCTGACCTGAGGTTTTAAAAAATACAGCTGTTCATTCCAGTGACTGGAGGCTGCAGGAGCAGCAACAACACTCGTAGCTTAGCCCCCACCCTCTCCCAGCAGTGGCATGTGGCCCTTGTTACCTGAGGCTTCAGGAACCATAGCAGGACCCATGACTCAGCCCCCAGTTGCAGTATCACTGACACTGGCTCTACCAGCAGCAGAGGCTGCATACAAGGTCCCAGGACCCTGGTAGCAACAGTGACACCCATGAAACCAGTGTCCCTGGCAGTGATGCTGCCAGCACACCCAGATAACACAGGGGCAGCAGCACAGGTGCTGCATGGAGCCACAGCTTTCAGTCCATGGAGAGCACTTGGAGAGCCAGTGGAGGAACACGAGACCCAAGCGACCCTGAAAGCTGCAAGGTGATCGTGGCCTGGTGACCGGGAGATGACACCTAAGATTGCAGTGATGTTGTAAGCAGCAAGGCACCAGCAACCTCAGAGGTATGAGCAGCACAAGGAGGGCACTGAAAACACCTCTAGCAGAGGCAGTGGAAGGTGGGAAGTGAAAGATCTCAAATACAATCAGAAGTAGCTCAGAATCAAATCAAAAAAGTCTTACCCAAATAAGAAAGGTGTTTATTACACAAAGGCACTGGCAAGGATCAACTCATCAAGTACCATGAAGAACTACAGTAACACAGCAGAACAGAAAGAAAATGACAACTCTCCAGAAAGCAAACTTGAAGTCACAGAAGAGTAGACTCTAACTGACAGAATTCAAAAGAGCTGTCATGAAGAAACTCAATGGGTTACAAGGAAACTCAGAAAGACTGCTCAGTGAGCTCAGGAATAAAATTAATGAACAGGAGTCCTTCACCAAAGAGATTGAAAACTAAACAAACAAACAAACAGACATTCTGGAGATGAGGAACACAATTAATGAGATGAAAAATGAAGTCAAAAGCATTGAACATAGAGCAGATCACATGGAAGAGAAAATTAGTGAACTCAAAGATAGAAATCTAGAAATGATTCAGGTGGAAGAGAGAGAACTAAGATTTTTAAAAAATGAAGAAATTCTATGAGAAATAGCCCACTCAATTAGGAAATGCAACATAAACGTAATGGATTTCCCAGGTGGAGAAGAGAGGGAAAAGGGAGCAGAGAGCTTATTCACAGAAATAATAGCTGAGAACTTCCCAATCCGGGGGAAGGAACTAGTTATACAAGTACATGAAGCTATTAGAACTCAGAATTATCTCATCTTCTGATGAGATAAAAGATCTTCTCCAAGTCATGTTATATTAAAACTGTCAAAAGTCAATGACAAAGAAAGAATATTAAGGGTGGCCAGAGAGAAGAAAATAACTTACAAAGGAACCCCATTACGCTATCTGCAGATACCTCAGGAGAAATGCTACAGGCTAAGAGAGAGTGGAATGATATAATCAAAATATTGAAAGACAAAAACTATCAGCCAAGAATACTCTATCTAGCAAAGTTATCCTTCAATATGAGGGGAAATAAAAGTTTTCCCAGAGAAACAAAAGCTGAAATAGTTCATCACCACTAGATCTGACTTATGGCAATGTTGAAAGGAGTTCCTCCAACTGAATCAAAAAAGCAAATGTTTACAAAGCTTTGAGCAAGGTGATGAATAGACTGACAGAATAAAAATATTTCAACTCTATATCAGAATACATTAGTAAAAATTTAATTGTAACATAAAGGCTAAAATGAGAGAGGTCATCAAAAATAGCTACAACCACTTCAATTTGGTAACAAACTCACAAGAGAAAAAAGGATAATTTGTGAAAACAAAACACAGAAGAAGAAGAGGAAAAGGATGGAACCTGCAAAAGCTAATGGAGATAAGGATTATCTCATCTACGAGATCTTTTATACAACCCTTGTGGTAATTACAAAACAAAAAACCAGAACAGAGTGACAAATCATAAATAAAGAGGACATTGAGAAAAGCATCACAGAACACCACCACACTGAAATGCAGACCAGAATATTAGGTGTAGCTATACTTATATCAGACAAAGCAGACTTCAAGATAAAAAAGATAATGAGAGACAAAGAGGGGCAGTATATATTGGTAAAAGGGACATTCCACCTAAAGGACTTAACACTTAGTAAAATATGTGCACCTAACACAGGAGCACCAAAGTATATAAAGCAACTGCTAACAGACCTGAAGGGAGAAATTGACAGCAACAAAATAATAGGGAGGGACCTCAACACCTGACTTACATCAATGGATAGATCATATAGGCAGAAAGTCAACAGGAAACACTGGCTTTAAATAAAACAGTAGACCACATGGACTTAATAGACATATATAGAATATTCCATCCCAAAGCAGCAGAATACACATTCTTCTCAAGTGCACATGGAATATTCTCAAAGATAGACCATATGTTGGAAAACAAAACAAGGCTCAATGTATTTAAGAAGATTGAAATCATATCAAGCATCTTTTACGACCATGATGATATGTAAGTAGAAATCAACTATGAGAAGAAAGAAAAGTCACGAGTATATGAGGCCAAACAGCATGCTACTGAACAACTATTGGATCAATGAAGAACCCAAAGGAGAAATCAAAAAGTACCTGGAGAGAAATGAAAATGAAAACACAACATATAAAAATTTATGGGATGCATCAGAAGTGGTACTAAGAGGGATGTTTGCAGCAAAACAGGCCTACCTCAAAAAACAAGAAAAATCTCAAATAAACAGTCTAACACTATACCTAACATGTCTAGAAAAAAAAGAACACAGAAAGCCCAACGTCAGTGGAAGGAAGGAAACAATAAACGACAGAGCAGAAATAAATGAAATAGAGATTAAAAAAACAATAGAAAGGGTCAATGAAACTAAGAGCTGGTTCTCTGAAAAGATGAACAAAGTTGACAAACCCTTAGCCAGATTCACTAAGAAAAAATGAGAGAAGGCTCAAATAAATAAAATCAGAAATGAAAGAGGAAGGGCTGGCCCTCTGGTGTAGTGGTTAAGTTCACACACTCTGCTTTGGTGACCCAGGGTTCACGGGTTAGGATCCTGGGTGTGGACCTTCACATTGTTAACCAAGCCATACTATGGCGGCATCTCATATATAAAATAGAGGAAGATTGGCATAGATGTTAGCTCAGGGACAATCTTCCTCAAGCATAAAGAGGAAGATTGGTGACAAATGTTAGCTCAGGGCCAATCTTACTCACCAAAAAAAAAGAAAGAAAGAAAGAGGAGAAATTATAATGGATACCACAGAAATACAAAGGATTATGAGAACACTATGAAAAGCTATGTACCAGCAAATTGGATAACCTAGAAGAAATTGACAAATTCTTAGAATCATAAAACCTCCCAAAACTGAATCAAGTAGAAATAGAGAATCTGAATAGAGCAATCACAAGTAAGGAGATTGAAACAGTAATCAAAACCTCCCCCACCAAAAAGCCCAGGAAGAGATGGCTTCTCTGGTGAATTCTACCACACATTCAAAGATTTAATACCTATCCATCTCAAACTCTTCCAAAAAATTGAAGAGGATGGGACACTTGCTAACACTTGCATTTTAAAAGTCCAACATTACCCCGATACCAAAACCAGACAAGGACAACACAAAAAAAGAAAATCACAGGCCAATACCACTGATGAACATAGATCCAAATATCTTCAACAAAATATTAGCAAATTGAATGCAATGTTTCATTAAAAAGATCATACACCAGGTACAAGTGGGATTTATTCCAGGGATGAATAGGTGGTTCAATATCCAGAAACAAATCATTGTAGCACACCACATTAACAAAATGAAGAATAAAAATCACATGATTGTCTCAATAGATGCAGAGAAAGCATTTGACAAGATTCAACATCTATATGAAAAAACTCTCAATAAAATGGGTATAGAAGGAAAGTACCTCAACAAAATAAAGACCATCTATGACAAAGCCACAGCCAACATCATACTCAACAGTGAAAAACTGAAAGCTATTCCTCTAAGACCAGGAACAAGACAAGGATGCGTGCTCTCACCACTCTTATTCAACAGAGTAGTGGAAGTCCTAGACAGAGTAATTAGACAAGAAAAAGAAATCAAAGGGATCCAAATTGGAAAAGAAGAAGCAAAACTGTCATTATTTGTGGATGACATGATTCTATATATAGAAAAACATAATCCACCAGAAAGCTATGAGAAATAATGAAAGAATACAATAAAGTTGCAGGGTACAAAATCAACATAGAAAAATCAGGTGCATTTCTATACATTAACAATGAACTAGCAGAAAGAGAAATCAATAATGCAATCCCATTTACAATTACAGCAAAAAGAAAAAAACACCTAGGAATAAATTTAACCAAGGAGGTGAAAGACCTATACACTGAAAACTATAAGACATTATAGAAAGAAATTGTAGAAGATATAAAGAAATGGAAAGATATTCTGTGCTCATGGATTGGAAGAATAGATATAGTTAAAATGTCCACATTACCTAAAGCAATCTACAGATTCAGTGCAATCCCTGTCAGAATTCCAGTCATTTTTCATGGAAATAGAAGCAAGAATCTTAACATTTTTGTGGAACAACAAAAGGCAGCAAATAGCCAAAGCAATCCTGAGAAAAAGAAATAAGGTGTCATACTTTGTGAACTCAAAATATGCTACAAAGCTATAGCAATCAAAACAGCATGGACTGGGAGAAAAACAGACACACAGTTCAATGGAACAGAATTGAAAGCCCAGAAAAAAACTCACACGGTTATCGAGAGCTAATGTTGACCAAGGAGCCAAGAATATACCATAGAGAACTGAAAGTCTCTTCAAGAAACGGTGTTGGGAAAAATTAACAGCCACATGCCAAAGAATGAAAGTAAACTATTATCTTACATCATACACAAAAATTAACTGAAAATGTGTTAAAGACTTGAATGTTAAGACCTGAAAGCATAAACTTCCTAGAAGAAAACATGGGCAGTACGCTCTTTGACTTTGGTCTTAGCAGTATCTTTTGGATTGCCATGTCTCTTCTGGCAAGGGAAAGAAAAGAAAAAATAAACAAATGGGGTTACATCAACTAAAAAGCTTCTGCATGGAAAAGGAAACCATCAACAAAATGAAAATACAACCCAGCAACGGGGAGAAAATATTTGCAAATCGTATATCCAAAAAGTAGGCAATCTCCCAGAATATAAAGGACTCACAGAATTCAACAACAAAAAATGAACAACCCAATGAAAAAAAGAGCAGAGGCTATGAACAGACATTTTTCCAAAGAAGAAATACAGATGGCCAACAGGCACATGAAAATATGTTCAACATCACTAATTATTAGGGAAATGAAAATCAAAACTATAATGAGATATCACCTCACACTTGTCAGAATGGCTGTTATTAAAAAGACAGGAAATAACCAAGTGTTGGAGAGGATGTGGAGAAAAGGAAACCCTCATACACTGTGGGTGGGAATGCAAACTGGTGCAGTCACTACATAAAATGGTATGGAGATTTCTCAAAAAATTAAAAATAGAAATACCACATTGATCCAGCTATTCCACTTCTGGGTGTTTATCCAAAGAACATAAAAACATTAATTTGAAAAGATATATGCATACCTATGTTCATTGCAGCATTATTCACAGTAGCCAAGACTTGGAAGGAACCTGAGTGCCCATCAACAGATGAATAGATAAAGAGGATGTGGTATGTATACACAATGGAATACTACTCAGCTGTAAAAGTGATGAAACTGTGCCATTTGTGACTACATGGATGGACTTTAACGCTATTATGGTAAGTGAAATAAGTCAAACAGAGAAATATAAATGCCCTGTGATTTCACTCATATGTGGAAGATAAACAAACATGTAGATAAAGAAAACGGATTGGTGGCTACCAGAGGTGTGAAAGGGTGGGGAGGGCAAAATGGGTAAAGTGGCACATATGTATGGTGACAGATGGAAATTCATCTTTTACTGGTGGACACAATGCGATCTATACAGAAGCAGAAATATAATGACGTGCACCTGAAATTTTCACAATGTTATAAACCAAAGTGATCTCAGTTAACCAACAAAAACCCCAGAATTGCCTACTTTAAATGGGTGAAGTGTATGGTATACGAATTATATCTCAATAAAGTTGTTAAAAGTGTGAAGCAATGACACATTTCTCACTAATTTTTTTGGAAAATATAGTTATTTTTCAAAAAATTAATTTATGTTAACATGTATAAAAAGTTATAATTTTTACATAAAAATGAATATTTTAAACAGTATAAAAAATCATGAGACCATACCACCAACAAGAGATTAAAGTGAATTAGGAAACTCTCCCTTTTTAATGTAAATATTGGGAAAAAATGTAAAAATTGGTTAACTTGAGCTCCATCCTACAAAAGAAGTGGCAATGCAAAAAAAAAAAAAAAAAAAAAAAAACCAAAAAAACCTCAGTAAAAAAGATAATTCATGGCACTGTAATTCTCAATAAATAATCTTTGAGATAATTACAATGAATTAAAAAACTGTCTTGGCACAGTGGTTTAGTTCACGCTTGGCAGCCCGGGGTTCGCCGGTTCGGATCCCGAGCGCCCGCCGACGCACTGCCTGTCAGCCATGTTGTGGCGGCATTCCATATAAAGTAGAGGAAGATGGGCACGGATGTTAGCCCAGGGCCAGTCTTCCTCTGCAAAAAAAAAAAAAAATAGAGGAAGACTAGCAACAGATGTTGGCTCAGGGCTGGTATTCCTCACAAAAAAAAAAAAAAACTGTCTTACTAATTTTCCAACAGTCCTCTAGGGCAAACATATTTTAAAAATGGGTCATTTATTCCACTCCTTCCTTTGATCTGGAAGATGTAAAGTATGAGATAAAACTGAACCTCTTTGTGAAGTGTTTCAGTAAGCACAAAGGTCCAAATAGAATTTAATTCATTCTCAAAATTATCTGCCTCTCATAACAAAAATAATACATGTTTCATGAATCAAAATGGCAACACATAGGATGTTATGAAGAAAAAAGGCCAGCTGGAGAGGAACCCAGAAGGCAATTGGTAACCAGAAATGCAGCTACAATTACTAACAGGGCTTTGAAATTGTATTCTCAGACACTAGTCTAGACAGTAGATGGAGAATCTGTACTAGCTTTCTGTAGGCTGTTTTTGGTCTACAGATGTAGGCTGTACAATGTAATGAAGTGATGAACTCTTATCTATTCTATTATCTGTTTCAGGAAGTCTAGAATCAGTTGGGAAAATACTTACCTGTGTATACTAGGGATGCCTGACCAAAGGTCTTTGCAGGTAACTTCCTGGACGTGGGTGCTGCATCTCAGTCCCTCCTCTCCACATCAGTCCCTCCTAGTGACTAATCCCCAAGAGGCAGTGCTTGGGTGCCTCTCCTCAGAGCTGGGTGAGACTGTAGACTCTTCTGCTCTGACAACTCAAGACAGAAAGCACACAGGCAGGAAACAGGAAGCACTTGTAGGACATTCAGGGACAGTGCACTGGAATGTGCACAGCTAATTCTCTAAGAAATATTATGGGCCACCCAGACTTTCTTATGCTAACAGCGTGTGTGTGTGTGCATGCAACAATGGCCCCTTAATAGTCACTCCACATTGATGAGAAAAGTATGTCATTCATCTAAGAGAGGACTATTTCTTTGGTGGGGCCGGGGGAGGGGGAGGGCAGGCTTAAATTTATCCAGGCATTATTCTGTATCTGTCCAGTGATTTATTTTAAGGAAGCCATGTTTTATTCAAAAGTGTAAATCAATGGAAACACACAGACCATGTCCCCAGGACTTAACACATAGTAGCTGCTCAAGAACTCTATGGGATGACTGTCCCCTAATGGCTCTTGCCCAGCATCTCTTCTTCACTCTACAAACTCGTACCATACAAAACCAGAGCCAAAGTGATCTGGACAACAAGGGATATCTTAGACATCATTTCATTTCCAGTAAGCAACTTCAAAAGCATTATTTGATTCTAATTGTCTATTCAGAGGCATTAAGTGCATATATGGCTTTTTGAACCTTCTATGATTTCACATTCAGCACATAAGTCCATTTTTATCTAACTGGAAGAGTACTTGTTGTTCTGCCTCTGGATTGAAAAGGTGTTTTCATTAAACACTCCAGGGGTTTAAACTGGGTCTCCTGCAGCCCTTTGAGTTTCACTGAAGTGCCCTTGGGGCCCTGTGCTGAGGAAGACACTGCCCACTATCAAGCTGAGTTTTCTTTTCTCATCTGTCACTCTGGCCTGACTGGGTATGGCTTCATTTGAAGATTGGGAGCCTCAATGTACATTCTTTGAGGACCTCTGAGTAGTAGGAAGAACAATTAGCTTGGATGCCACAAGACCTAGGTCTGTACCCGGCTGTGCATGTGACCTTGAGTTTTGTTATGCCTCCGTGTTCATAATGAGGGCAATATCTAAAATGTCTAGCACATCACATCAAGAAATGTCCACCCATCCATCCTTTCTAGAACCACAAAATGTCAGAAGTGGAAGATATCTTTAGTACAGGAATTTCCCTCCCAACTTCCTCTAGTGATCTTTCAGAAAGTAGGAAGTTGAAAAGTGGCACCTGTTTAAATCAAGGTTGATCACACTTTCTTTAAAGGTTTACTCGTAGGTGTAGCCTTAACAGGGCTGTTTATTTCCTCCTAGGACTCTTTAAGCTAAAATGTGATGAACAAGAGTGTCCAGATTTCAAATGTGTGCTTCATTCCTCAGAGATGGTTTTTTCTTAATATCTTTTCAAAATAAATATACATTATAAT
Organism: Tapirus indicus; assembly: GCA_031878705.1. Taxonomy (NCBI): domain Eukaryota; kingdom Metazoa; phylum Chordata; class Mammalia; order Perissodactyla; family Tapiridae; genus Tapirus; species Tapirus indicus. The sequence continues at coordinate 32,383,019 of CM062936.1, read as the reverse complement.
TTATGGAGAAAAAAGCACAATAACAGCCTACCAGCTTCTTTAAATTCAGGATGATGCTTACTTTGGGGAAGATTGGGGAAATGAGAAAGGAAGCAGTGAAGGGATTTAAATGGCACTGGTATTGATTGATTGGTGAAGCTCGGTGGTGGGTACCTGGGCAGGGTAGATTCTTATCTTTCATGTGGCTAGAGTATTTCTGAATAACTCTTTTCAGGCAAGGATTAAAAATAAAAAGAAATCCACATCTGTTATCCCTCAGGAATCCTTAAGGTCACAATACTCTTTCCTTTTCTCCTTCCACACCAGAAACAAACTGCACATTCCCTCTTTGGATGTTTCCTGCTTCCCACAGATTCTGTGGAAACCATTCCAGGTTGTTGTCTGTATCCTAGGATCTGAGACAAGGGGTATGAGGGACAGTATTTACTTTTGGTTACCCTAGCTAGGACCTGTCCCAGATTTTCTTCCCAAAGAGAGTAGAATAAAGTCATGATAACATGGACTACTGTGGGTGCCTTTCTTCCCAAATAATGGAAAAACTTTCCTATTTCAAAAGGCAAGAAAATTTTGCCATATACCAAGAATATAGCATGTCTTTACATTTCCGTTAACTCTAGCTTTGATGAACCAAGACTAGTTGTTTGAATAGTGCCTATCTGAGCACATCTGTGAGTGCACCATTCCTCCTTTGGACCAAGGATAGACACAGCAAGAACTACCACAGCCCAGTTAAGTAAGAAAAATGACCAGCAAGAATTCATTATAATGATTCTAAGAGGAATACATGTAGAATGTGTGGTGGTGGCACAAGGAACTCCACTGCTGATCTCAAGTGTTGGGGTGAGTGAAGGGGTCATGTGACTTCAAAAGAGCTGCCCTTTGAGGCCCTAGTAAACTAAGTGTTAAAAGAAGTAGCAGAACTTTCCAGGAGGACAGGACATGGAAATGGAAGTGGGGCAGAATTGTGAGTAAACAGTACGTGCATGTACTGACTTCCAAGCCACACCTCTTAATCTTTCTAAAAGTAATTGTTTGTCTTAAGTGGTGTATTTAATGAGTGGTGGTTCCCCTCCATCTCAGTATCTTTGGGTAAGTATTATAGTAGGTTACAACCAAAGAAATGTGATCTTTTCCTTTCTCCAAAACATAGCACATTGAAGCATAGTTAAAATGGGCCTGGAGTTATGCAGGCCAGAATATAGAGATCCATGCAAGCCTTAATAAGCACTTGTACTTTGCTCCTGAAGGATTTTCAGGAGAGAGTTAGCATGCAGAGAGTACAGATAATGCCCATAAAGGAAAAAATTCAAGAAAGGAGATCCCTTAGGAGGGTTTGCAATTGTTCAGCAATGACAGCTGAGGGTCTGTTGTAGGTCTGGGATGGAGGAAACAGCTTGGGGAGAAACAGCATAGGACAAGTCTTAGGACCTGGTAAATGACAGTAAGAGGGCCTGCATGGTGACCTCCAGAGTCCTAGTGTGAGGGATGGTGGGGTCAATGACCAAGACGATTTGGGGCCAGGACAAGGGTCTTTTGGATTTGTTTGTTTTGGATGAGGGAATTCATCTGATGAAGGGTGGATCAGGAAGAGATGGAGAGGCAGGAAGACAAACATGTGTATCTGGAACCATGGAAATGTTCTAGACAGGTGAGAGACTTGAGGGGGACCTAATGAATTGAGGGTAGTGAAAGCTCCACTACCCTGAATATAATCACTCTCAGAGAAGGAGAGGGAGGAGGGAAGGTTCTGGATGGAGTCCTCAAGGAACTCCAATGTGTGAGGGCACAGAGCAAGGAAAGACCCTCTCTGTGGACTTTAGAATGAAGACCTAAAGGATAAGAGAGAGTCAGTTGTGTAAAGACCAGCGGGACAGAGAGCACCCATGATAGCTGGACAAGTGTGTACATAGTCCTGAGGTAGAAGGGTACCTGGCCCAGTGGAGACACAACAAGGAGTTCAGTGTAGCTGAGCAGGGAGAGGCAGCAGTAGCTTGTAGATGAGATCAGAGGGAGGGGAGCTAGATCATGCCAGAAGCACTACAGCTTGGGCTCCTCATTGGACTCACTTTGGGGTTTTATGAGGGGCAGTATCTTCATGTAGACATCTGGGCTATAAAAAATTGTCCTTTCAGCTTGCATATGAAACGGCGTCAAATCAAGGGTTTTTTAGGGGAGAAAGAGAACAAAGTTGATAAATTAAGCTGTACTCATAGTAAAAATCCATAGAATGGTAAAAGAAACTATTTGACTTTCACGATCTGATGAATTCCAAGTTGTGTTTGGATTTAGTTAACAGTATTATGCAATGTCAATTTCCTGGCTTATTAATGCTGTATAGTGTTGTAAGACAGCACCATCAGGGGAGGCAAAGTGAACAGTGAAGAATGGGATCTCTGTGAACCATTCTTACACTTTTTTGATTATTTCGAAATAGGTTAAAAATTCACTGAACTGACGTAAAGTCCACTGCAAGAGAAACTGTGAGAAAACCTGGAGGAGATCCCTTTTTGCAATTGTGTTTTCCCAATGAGTTTGGCATTCCATAGAAATGCAAAGGTCCTCTGCTGGAAAGACTTGCGAATCTCAGAGGATTCTGCTCTCCATGTAGCCTCCAGGCTGATGTCTTTCCCTAGGGAGTCCATTCTAGATCCCATAGAAGCTAAGGGCCCTATAGCAGCATTTCAGGCCCCAATCCACCTTGGCTGACCACCCTCATGGAGGCTGCCTCCCCTCCCAGTTCACATCCACTTCCTGCTTAAGACTATACTCTCATCGTTCACCAGCACCTTGAGTCCCCTGTACTCCTTGTGCAGGAAGTTGTGCAGGAAGTGGATGCTCTGCAGGTTGTCAGTATCCACATGGTGGAAGTGAGGCTCAGACCCTTGGCCACCTGGTCCCTTGCCCTGTCCTGTGCCATGAGCACCACAACCCCTAAGAACTGCTGGCAGAGGTCCTACATGACAGTGAAGCTAATGCCCTTGTTGGCCTCGGTCACCAGCACCACATGGGTGTAGAAGGACATGGCTGGGTAGGGGTTATGTGGGGTACTTGCGTGGAAAGTGGACAGGGCTATGGGCCACAGGGGCACTCGCTGGTGAGGTGTGGCCACAGTCCGAGAAGCCACACAGAAATGAGTTCTGGATCCAGTGCTGTGATTTACTGAGAAGGAGGCTACACCTCCTCCCTCCCTTGAAAGAGGGACTGAATGTTAAAGTAGACTTCCTAATACCCCACTCCTAGGTCCGCCCCTTCTCCATGCTGCATCCTGGGCCAAAACAGGACACAGCCTTCTTTTGGGTAAGAACCAAGCAATGGTTGCAGGGTGGAGAGATGTGCTTCCCCCAAAGCAAACTGGTTGGTGACACATCAAAAGGGAAGTGGAGATTCATGGCAGTTGAAATAAAGAAACAATTTGGAGAGAACCCCCAAAAAAGAAAAAGGAGTACAGAGTAGTTGCCTAGATATGGGCCCATAATCCACTGAAGAATGGGAAGAGTAGCTTTTTCGTAAGATGCAGTGACATTACTTAGACAAGGTAACTGCTTCTGAGGACATTGATCCCCTTGCTTTCTGAAGAGAAACTCAAGAGACAATTAGAGAATTAGGTCCTGTGATTAGACTTTCAGTGTGGGCAGGGTACCTTGCTGTGTGCTTCCCAGTATGCACCCAAGTGGTAAGGAATGTTTTATGAAGCTCTTACTGTGTGCCAAGTCATTGGTTGCAATGTTTAATTTAATGGTTACATAATCCATGTTTGCTAAAAGTGCCTACATTTTTGTTTTGTCCAAGGTCACAGATAATAAGTGGTACATATACTCAGTTGTTATTTTTAAGGTAGTAAGAAAAAAGGATCTTTGCAATTTCAAGTATACATTTCCAAACAGTTGAGATGCCATGGTGTTGACTTAGACATTGTTGTCCTCTGGTGTCGTTTTACAGAAACAAAATAATGGGGAGGAAACAAACAGCCCTGTTGAAGGCAGAAACATGTAAACTTCACTTTTAAAATAAGAGCCCTACCCTCGCTTTCAGGGGCTATTCCTTTTCATACCTATAAGCCTGAAAAATCACTGGTGAAGATGAAGGATCATGACAGTAGAGGCATCTTTACAACATGCAGTGCTTCTGTGCAGGGAGGGAATGTGGTGGAGGTTCACTGAGGCCCACTGGGAGGCAGGCTTGGTGTTGGGCAGGAAGAAGCTTCTCCTCACTGTTGTGGGTGGTGTTAGGTCCCAATCACAGGGACTCATAATAGAAGACACGTTGCACTGATTGTTTTCAACATTTTCACCTCTATCAGGACATTTAATCTTCACAGCAATCCTATGCCTACTGTCCCCATTTTACAGTTGAGGTTCTGAAACACAGTACAATGCAATATTTTGCTCAATGTCACCTGATAAGGTGGCAGAGCCAGGATTTTTTGTTTCCGGGTGTTTCTCTTGAAAGCTCTCAAATGAAATTTAAAAGAATAGTACAGTAAACACCCATAAACCCACCAGACTAGGTTGAACAATTCTGAATAATTTGCTATATTTTTGTGTTCATCTTCTGTATATATTTTGCAGAACCATGTTAATGTTGCAGACCTCGTGACACTTCCTCCATAAATAACACATTTGTATTGAAGAGATTTGACAGTAATTCTCTCATGTTCACTAACACCCAATCCGTATTCCATTTCCCCCACTGTCTCAGATTCTCTTACAGATGTATCATAAGTGCCTCCTCACAGTTCACTCTTTGCAATTGTGTTTTCCCAATGAGTTTGGTGTTAAAGAGACCACACCAGATATGTTCCCTTCAAGGTGTTGTCCAAGTTATACTAGAGGCTGGTAAACTAAAGCCAGCAGGCCAAATGCCACCATGCTCATTGGTTTGTGGTTTGTCTATGGCTACTTTCATGCTACCTCAGCAGATCTGAGTAGTTCCAGCAGAGACTGTGTGGCCTGTAAAGCTGAAAACATGTACTCACTGGCTGTTTCTATAATGTTAGCTGACCCCTGAGTTATAGGGTTCTTCCATTGATCTAACTTGTAGATCTATTAGATTTCTGAGTTGGTTGGAATATAAGCAATCTGCACAAATGGACATTTAAAAAGAAACATTTATTCATCTATTGATTTTCATTCATTATTGTCACTGATTCTACTTTTTCTCTCCCAGTATCACAGAAGAAATCACAAAAGACTGCACAGAATTAGTAGCCAAGTCAAAGTGAGGACTCTATGGGGTTATTTTAATTCTTTATTTAATTTTTTGGATAGGAATATTTTTGACAGTGTAACTGTCCTTTTGATCAAATCAGAGCTTATAACATAATGAGAACCATGGAGGGAACTCTAAGAGGGGTCCCCATTGTTCAACTTTCTTCTCCATTACAAATTCTCCATGAGGCCCCTCAGCGTCTGAGGGCAAAAGGGCCAAGTACACAGGGGTCTCGACTCCTTCTTCCAGGGTTTTTATGGCTTCGGGTCCTCCCATGTCAGTTCTCACCCACCCTGGGCAGCAGGCATTCAGGAGGATCTTGTCTTCTCTCCTCTGCTCTCTCAGTTTCCTGGCTTGGATTCTGGACAGGACCGTGATGCCCATCTTTGACACTGAATATCCCATGGCCCTGATATCAGGCCAGCCTTCCTTTATGTGCACTCCATCCTTCATATCTTCCACGAACTTGTTCATGAGCCCCACCAACTCCTCCTCCGTGATGGTCTCACTTGTAAACTTCTGCTGGAGTTCTGGGCTGCAGTTTTTAAGAGCCAGGAGGCTCATTATGCTAGACACATTCACCACTCTGCCTAAAATGCAACACAGATAGTTACCTAGAAAAGCATGCACAAGAATGATGAATAACAAATTCACTGGGATTTTGTCCACTTGAGAGACAATTACTAGTTCGCTACAAGCATTAATTAAGACTGCCTTTATGAGTGAAGGACATGATTTAATCTTGAAGTTTGTTTTGCCCATAATGTCTCAGATGATGTCAGATAAGTATTCTAATGGGGAGGGTATTGCACACAAGATCCATAAGAAAATGAAAATGATTTGTACAGGAACATGCTAAGGGGAGTGTAAGGAGGTACTCGTTAGTATCAAGGGTTACCTTTGGGACCACTTGAGGATGTTATGGTCACTTAGGCAGTGCTCTATGATCAGATCTCTATTGACTAACAAAGAGATGACTTGTTGATGGATGGCAGGACCTAGGTGAACGGACAGCATCTGCTTTGGAAAGCTGCCATTCTGATCGAGGAAGGTAAAAACAAGTCAGCTCAGTGGACTGAACTGCATGCTGTTTTCTCTATGTTTGGGTCTTTATCCATTCAGGAGCAGTGACTAATGGCCTGGAAATATAGTGATGGATAAGGGCAGTGGAAAACAGGACGATTAATGGGACGCTATAAAAAGGTATGAGGTATATCCCACAGCATGGATGAACCTTGAAAACATTACGCTAAATTAAAGAGGCCCATCAGAAAAGATCACATGTTATATTTCTATACATATGAAAAGTCCAGAACAAGGAAATCTGGAGCCAGAACTAGATTAGTGGTTGCTTAGGGCTAGGAGGAATGGTGGAACAGAGAGGTGATGGGATTTCTTTTTGGGGGTGATGATAATATTCTAATCTTGAATTTGGTGATGGTTCTACAAGTCTGCACATATACTGAAAAACACTGGATGACACAGCATCATGGCATTGAGTTGTTCCCTTTGTCTCTCTCATGTAAGTTACAACCAGTTGTAGATCCATTGACCAAAAAAGTACACCCTGCACAGCACACCGGAATGCCTGAGAGGTCCATGCATCTATACATCTAAAGATAGATGGACTGGATCCCCAGAGGCAGTGGAACTAGGGGAGAACCCCTACCCCTTCCCCTGGTTGTCGTGATCTAAAACATGGAATCTCACACCAGTGCACGTGCTGGTGACGTGCACGTAGGGGCAATCACAGCACTCATGACTTAGCCCCTGCCCCCCCCAGTGGTGGCAGGTGGCTCACACATCCTGAGGCTTCAGGACACCGAGTGATGCCTGTGAATGAGCACCCTTGCCATCTCCTGGCAGTGGCACTGGTCTTTCCAGCAGTGGGGACAGCATCCAAAACCCGGATTTCTTTGGCAAGTCGGGGTTCCCTGACCTGAGGTTTTAAAAAGTACTCAGTTCACGCCAGTATCCAGAGGCTGTAGGACCAGCAACAACACTCATGGCTTAGCCCCTGCCCTACCCCTGTGCAGGGCATGGCCCCTGTGACCTGAGGCTTCAGGAACCACAGCAGAACTTGTGACCCAGCCCCTGGCGGTGGCATCCCTGACACTAGATCTACCAGCAGCAGGGACTGGATATAAGACCCTGGGAATCTTGGCAAAGACAGTCACACACATGAACCCAGTGCCTGTGGCAGTGGTGCTGCCAACACACCAGGATAACCCAGGAGCAGCAGTGCAGGTGGTGCATGGGGCAGCAGCTCTGAGTCTATGGAGAGCCTAAGGAGACCCAGTGGGGTAACACAAGACCCAGGCAACCCTGGAAGCAGCACAGGTGCTTGCAGCCTAGTGACCCAGTGGTGACACCTAAGAAGCAGCAACATATGGAGCAGCAAGGCACTGGCAATCTCAGAGGCACAAGCAGCACAAGGAGGGCCCTGATGACACCTCTAGCAGAGGGGGTGGAGGGTGGAAACCAGAGGTTTTCAAATACAACCAGAAGCATCTGAGAATTGGAAGAACCAAAGTCTTACCCAAATAAGAAAGGTGTTCACCACCATAAATGCACCAGCAAGGATCAATTCATCAAGTACCATGAAGAACTACAGTAACACAGCAGAATAAAAGGAAAATGACAACCCTCCAGAAACCAAATTTGAAGTCACAGAAGATTATAGTCTAACTGACAGAGAATTCAAAATGCTGTCATGAAGAAACTCAATGAGTTACAGGAGAACTCAGAAAGACAGTTCAATGAGCACAGGAAAAAATTAATGAACAGAAGGAGTACTTCACCAAAAACACCCCGCCAAAAAACCCAACAGGAATTCTGGAGATGAAGAACACAATTAGTGAGATAAAAAATAAAGTCAAAAGCATTGAAAATAGAGCAGACCATACAGAAAAGAGAATTAATTAGCCCAAAGATAAAAATCTAGAAATGATTTAGGTGGAAGAGGAAAGAGAACTAAGATTTCTAAAAAATAAAGAAGTTTTATGAGAAATAGCTGACTCAATTAGGAAAAACAACATACGAACAGTAGTTCTCTCAGAAGAAGACGAGAGGTAGAAAGGAGCAGAGAGCTTATTCACAGAAAAAATAGCTGAGAACCTCCCAAACCTGGAGAAGGAACTGGATATACAAGTACATGAAACTAATAAAACTCCCAATTATCTCACCACACAAAGACCTTCTCCAAGGCATATTACATTAAACTGTCAAGAGTTAATGACAAAGAAAGAATATTAAGCATGGCCAGAGAGAAGAAAATAATTTACAAAGGAACCTCCATCAGGCTATCACAAAATTTCTCACCAGAAACTACTGGCTAGGAGAACGTGGAATGACGTATTCAAAATGCTGAAAACCAAAACTGTCAGACAAAAATACTCTATCCAAAAAACTCCAAGAAGAAAACATAGGCAGTATGATCTTTGACATCAATCTTAAAAGTATCTTTTGGAATACCATGGCTTCCACAGGCAAGAGAGACCAAAGAGAAAAAAAATAAACAAATGGGACTACATCAACTAAACAGCTTCTGCATGGGAAAGGAAACCATCAGCAAAACGAAAAGACGACCTACCAACTGGCAGAAAACATTTGAAAATCATATATCCAATAAGGGGTTAATTTTACAGAATTTATAAAGAACTTATACAAGTTAACAGCAAAAAAAAGAACAACTCAATAAAAAATGGGCAGAGGATATGAACAGATATTTTTCCAAAGAAGATATGCAGATGGCCAACAGGCACATGAAAAGATGTTCAATATCACTAATTATTAGGGAAATGCAAATCAAAACTATGATGAGATATCACCTCACACCTGTCAGAATGGCTCTTACTAAAAAGACAAGAAATAACAAGTGTTGGAGAGGACGTGGAGAATAGGGAACCCTCATACACTATGGGTGGGAATGCAGACTGGTGCAGCCACTATGGAAAACAGTATGGAGATTTTTCAAAAAATTAAAAACAGAAATACCATATGATCCAGCTATTCCACTTCTGGGTATTTATACAAAGAATGTGAAAACACTAATTGGAAAAGATGTATGCACCCCTATACTCATTGCAGTGTTATTCCCAATAGCCCAGACTCGGAAGCAACCTGAGTGGCCATCAGTGGATGAATGGATAAAGAAGATGTAGTATAAATATATACAATGGAATACTACTCAGCTATAAAAAAAGATGAAATTGTGCCATTTGTGACAACACAGATGGACCTTGAGGGTATTATGCAAAGTGAAATAAGTCAAACAGAGAAAGACAAATACTGTATGATTTCACTCATATCTGGTAGATAAAAAAACAATCAAATACATAGATAAGGAGAACAGACTGGTGGTTACCCTATGGGAAGAGAGTGGGAGGAGGGAAAAAGGGGTAAAGGGGCACATGTGTATTGTGATAGATGAAAATTAGACTGTGATAGATGAAAATCAGACTTTTAGTGGTGAACACGATGCAGTCTCTACAGAAACTGCTATATAATGATGTACACCTGAAATTTTCACAGTTTTAAACCAATGTTACTTCAATAAAAAAATAAAAACCACTGCATTGTACACTTTAAATGGGTGAAGTGTATGGTATGTGAATTATATCTCAATAAAGCTGTTAAAAGTGTAAACAATGACACATTTCTCACTAGTGTTTTTTGGAAAAAAGAGTTAGTATTCATAACAATGAATTTATGCTAACATATATTAAAAGTTTACACTTTTTATATCTAAATGAGTATTTTAAACATTATAAAAAAGACATGATACCATACCACAAATAAGAGATTCAAGTAAATTAGGAAACGCTCTCTTCCTAATATAAATGTTGGGAAAGACTATCATCATTGTTTAACTTGAGCTCCTTCCTACTAAAGAAATGGCAATGCAAAAAAAATTCAATAAAAAAGATAATCCACAGCACTATGATTCTTATTAAATAATCTTAGAGAGCATTAGAATGAATTATAAAAACTGTCTTATTAATCTTCCAACACTCTTCTAGGATGAACACAGTTTAGAACTGGGTCAATTATTCCAGTCTTTCCTTTCATCTGGAACATGTGAAATATAAGAATAAACTGAACCTCCTTGTGAAATGTTTTAGTAAGCACAGTTGAAGGTCCTAACAGAATTTAATTCATTCTCAAAAATATTATCTGCCTCTCTCATAATAAAAATGATACGTTTCATGAATCATAATTGCAAAACACAGAACAACATGAAGAAAAAAAAGACAGGAGGAGAGGAAACCAAGCTGTGTAACTGGTATACCAGAAAGGCAGCTACAATTACTAACAGGGCTTTGAAATCATATTCTCAGAGACTTTAGTCTAGACAGTAGATGGAGAATCTGTACTAACTTTTCATAGGCTATTTATAATGAAGTGATAACCTCTTTTCTATTCTATTTTCTGTCTCAGCAAGTCTTGAATCAGCTGGGAAAATACTTACCTGTGCATAGTAGGGAAGCCTGACCTGGGAGTCCAAAGGTCTTTGTAGGTAAATTCCTGGATATGCCTGCTGTATCCCAGTCCCTCTTCCCCACACCAGTCCCTCCCACTGAGCAACCCTCAAGAGGTGACATCTGCCTGGGTACCTCTCCTCAGAGCTGGGTGAGATTGTAGACACTTCTGCTTTGACAACACAGAACAGGAAGCACGCATGCAGGAAGCAGGAAGCACTTGTTGGAGATTACACAGCAAGGACTCTGATCCAAGTTTTTGTTTCCAGAGTGTACTCACGGCTTTCAGAATGCAGTTCAGGGACACTGAACTGGAATGCATACTGCTAATCCTCTAAGAGGTGTTATTGGCCATTCAGATTTTCTTATCCTTAGAGTGTGTGTGTGTGTGTGTGTGTGTGTGTGTGTGAGAGAGAGAGAGAGAGAAACAGTGGCCCTTTAATAGTCACTCCACATTGATGAGAAAAGTATGTAACAATCTAAGAAAGGAATCTTTCACTGCTAGGGCTGGGATGTGTGTCAGGCTTACAATTTATCCAGGCCACTATTCTGTCTCTGACCACGGATTTATTTTAAGGAAACCATATTTCTCCTCAAAGGTATAAATGAATGGAAACAGACTATGTCCCCAAGGGCTTAACACACAGTACTGCTCAAGAAGTCTTTGTGGGATGACTATGCCCTAATGGCTCTGCCCCAGCATCTATTCTTCACTCTCCAAACTCTCACCATTCAAAACCAGAGCCACAGTGATCTGGACAACAAGGGATACGTTACAGATCATCTCATTTCCAGGCACAAAGTTCAAAAGCATTACTTGATTCTAGTTGTCTATTCAGAGGCAGTAAGTGCACATGCGGTTCTCTGGACCTTTTACGATTTCACATTAATCACTTAAGTCCATTTTTATCTTTTTCCAAATGTACCTGTTGTTAAGTCTCTGGATTGATAAGCAGCTTTCATGAAACAGTGCAGGGTTTTTAAATGTGTTTCCTGCAGCCATTATTGTTTCCCTGTGGTACCCGGGCACCCAGAGGAAGACACTGGCCCCAGTGAACTGAGTCTTCATTTCTTACCTGTCACTCTGGCCTGAATGGGCATGGCCTCACTTGAAGAATGGTATCATCGGCATAAAATTTTTGAGGACCATTGAGAAGTAAGAAAAACAATTAGTTTGGATGCCACAAAATAAAGTCTGTACCCACCTGCGCATGTGACCTTTAGTTTCATTATGCCTCCATGTTTTAAATGGGGACAATATCTAACATGGCTAGCACATCATATTAAGAAAGGTCCATCTACCCACCCTTTCTAGAACCACAGAATGCCAGAGGTGGAAGATACCTTTAGTACAGTAATTCCCAACTTCCTCTAGTGATTTTTCAGAAAGTAGGAAGTTGAAAGTGGCACCTATTTAAGACAAGGGTGATCATACCTTGTTTAAAGGTTTACTTGGTAAGTGTAGCCTTAACAAAGTGGTTTATTTTCTTCTGGGACTCGTCAAAGAGTGTCCAGATTTCAAATGGTTGCTTGATTGCTCAGAGATGGATTTCCTTAATATCTTTTCAAAGTAAGTATATATTATAATTTAAGGATGAAAAAGCAGAATAAAAGCCTACCAGCATTAAAGAGAGCATTCTTCAAATTCAGGAAGATGCTTATTTTGAGGAAGACTGGGGAAATGAGATGGGAAGGGGTGAAAAGATTTAAATGGCATTGGCATTGATTGATTGGTGAAGCTCAATGATGGGTACCTGGGCAGGGTAGATCTTATCTTTTGTGTGGCTTGAGTATTTCAAAATAACTTTAAAGAAAAAATTAAAAATAAAAAGAAATCCACATCTATTATCCTAAGTAATCCTTAAGGTCACAACACTCTTTCATTTTCTCCTTCCATGCCAGCCACTAACTGCACAGTCTCCTTTTGGATGTTTCCTGCTTCCCACAGAGATTATGTGGACCATTCCAGATTGTTGTCTGTATCCTAGGATCTGAGATAATGGGGAGGAGTGACAATATTTCTTTTTGGTTACCCAAGCTAGGACTTGACCCAGAATTTCTCCTCCAAAAAAGTAGAATAAAATCATGATAAAATGAATTTCTGTGGCTTCCTTTCCTCTCAAATAATGGAAGAGCCCTCCTATTTCAAAAGGCAAGACGATTTTGCTGTATACCAAGAATATAGCATCTCTTTACATTTCAATTAACTCTAGCTTTGGTGAGGCAAGATGAATTGTTTGAATAGAGCCCGCCTTAGCAAATCTGTGAGTGCACCCATTCCTCTTTCTGGACCAAGCACAGACACAGCAAGAACTAACACAGGCCATTTAAGTAAGAAAATTACCCATCCAGAAGTCATTAGTATGATTCTAAGACGGATACATGTAGAATGTGTGGTGGTGGCACAAGGAACTCCACTGCTGCCTTCAAGTGTTGGGGTGAGTGAAGGGGTCAGGGACTTTGAAAAAATGCCCTTTGAGGCCCTAGTGAACCAAGTGTTAGAAGAAATAGCAGAAATTTCCAGGAGGAAAGGACCGGGAAACAGGGCAGAAGTTGAGAGTAAACTGTACATGCATGTACTCCATTCCAAGCCACACCTTTCAATCTTTCTAAAAGTATCCACTTGTCTTAATTGGTGCATTTAACGGGTGGTGGTTCCCCTCCATCCCATAACATTGGAGGAAGCATTACAGTCATTTACAGCCAAAGAAATATGATAGTTTGTTTTTTCCAGGATAAAGCATATTGAAAGGGAGTTAAGAGGAGCCTGGTGTTAGACAGGTCAGATTACAGAAATCCCTGCAAGCCTTGCTAACTGCTTGGACTTTGCTCCTGAAGGATTTTCAGGAGGGGAGTGAGCATCCAGAGTACAGAGAATACCCAGAAAGGAAAAGACTCAAGAAGAGAGGACTCATAGGAGGGTTTATAATTGTGCAGCAATGCCAGCTGATGGTCTATTGTAGAGCTGAGATAGAGGAGAAGGCTTGGGAGAAATCAGTAGGAGAAGTCTTAGGACCTGGCCAGTGATAATAAGGTGGCTGGCATGGTAACCTCAAGGATCCTGCTGAGCAGATGGTGGGGTCAGTGACCAAGATGATTTGGGGGAAAGAAAAGTGTGTTTTTTAAATGTGTGTTTTGGATGCGGGAGTTCAGGGAAGGAAGGGAGGGCTCAAGAAGAGATGGAGAGGCAGGAAGACACATATGTGTGTCTGGAACTGTGGAAATGTTCTAGACAGGTGAGAGATTTGAAGAGGACCTAATGAATTGAGGGTAGTGAAGGCTCCACTAGCTTGAATATGATCACTTAGAGAGGAAGGTCGTAGAGAGAGGGTCCAGGATGTAATACAAAATGAACTCCACTGTGTGAGGGGCACAGAGCAAGTAAAGACTGTATTTGTGGACTTTTGAATGAAGATTTGAAGAATAAGAGAGACTCAGTTGTGCAAAGACCAGCAGGATGGAGAACACCGATGACCACTGGACAGTTGTCTACAAAGCCTGAGCCAGAAGGGCACCTGACCCAGTGGAGACACAAGTTCAGTGCGGCTGAGCAGGGAGAGGCAGCAGGGGCTTGTAGATGAGATCAGAGGCAGGGGAGGATCATACCAGAAACACTACAGCTTGGGCACCTCATCAGACTCACCTTGGGGTTTTATGAGAGGCAGTAGCTCTGTGCAGACATCTCGAGTACCATAAAAGTTTGTTTTCACTGTCAGTTCTTCTTTAGCACGAAAGGATACGGAGTCAGAATCTTTTAGGCGAGAAAGAGAACCAAGTTAATAAATTAAATAGTACTCACGGTGAAAATCCATAGAATGATACAAAATTATTTTTTGCATGCGAATACTTCTGATTTCCAAGTAATGTCTGGGTTTAGTATTGTGCCAATTTGAGTGTCAATTTCCTGGCTTATTAAGCTGTATAGTGTCCTAAGATGTCACCATTAAGGGAGGCTAAGTGAAGGGTGCAGAATGGGATCTCTGTGTACCATTCTTACACTTTCTTGTTTATTTCAAAATAAGTTAAAAATTCACTGAACTGCTCTAAAGTGCAATCCAACAGAAACCATGTGAAAACCTGGAGGAGATCCCTAAGAGTCTGTCTGATGGTAATGCAAAGGCCCTCTGCTGGAAAGGCGTGCAAGTCTCAGAGGATTCTGCTCTCTCTGTAGCCTCCAGTCTGACCTTTTTCCCTTGGGAGTCTGTTCTAGATCTCCTAGGAGCTAAGGGCCCCACAGCAGCATTTCAGTCCCAACCCATCCTGAGCGGCCGCCCTCGGGGACGCTGTCTCCCCTCTGAGCTCACATCCACTTACTCCTGAAGACGATGCCCGCATTGTTGACTAGCACGTCCAAGCCCCCATACCCCTTCTGCAGGAACTGGCGCAGGGCGCGGATGCTCTGCAGGTCGTCGATGTCCAGCTGGTGGAAGCGTGGGCTCAGGCCCTCCGCCTGCAGCTGCTGCACGGCCGCCTGGCCCCGCGCCGTGTCCCGCGCCGTGAGCACCACGTCCCCCAAGAACTCCCTGCACAGGTTCCGAGCGATGGCGAAGCCGATGCCCTTGTTCGCCCCCGTCACCAGTGCCACACGGGTGTAGAAGGACATGGCTGGGTAGCGGGCCTGCGGAACACTTGCGTGGAGAGCGGACAGGGATATGGGCCCTGAGGGCACTCACTGGGGAGGCCTGGCCACGGTTGGAGAAGCCGCACAAAAATGAGTTCTGGGATCCAGTGCTGTGATTTCCTGAGAAGGAGGCCCCACCCCTGTCCCTCCCTCCAAAGAGGGATCAAGTGTTCTACAATGTTTCCTAATACCCCACTCCAGGCTCTGCCCCTTCTCTGTGCTGCACTCTCTGCCAAAACAGGACACCAGCCCTCTTTGGGTAAGAGCCAGGCAATCATTGCACAGTGGAGAGGTGTGCTTCCTCCAAAGCAAAACTGGTTGGTGATGGGTCAACAAAGTACTAGAGATTCATGGCAGCTACACTAAAGAAACTATTTTGGGAGAACTCCAAAAGGAGAAAAAGGAGCCCAGAGTATTTGCCTTGGATTTGAGCCCATCATCCATCGCAGAATGGGAAGAGTTGCTTTTTCCTAAGATGCAATGAAATTACTTAGACAGGGTAACTGTTTCTGAGGACATTGATCCCCTTGCTTTCTTGAGAGAAACTCAAAAGACAGAGTTAGAGAAGTAGGTCCTGGGATTAGGCTTTCCGTGTCGGCAGGGTTCCTTGCTGTCTGCTTCCTAGTGTGGCCCCCAGGTGGTAGGTAATGTTTTATGAAGCTCTTCCTGTGTGTCAAGGCATTGATTGCAATGTTTTGTTTGATGGTTACATAATCCCTGTTTGTTAAAAGTGCCCACATTTTGGTTTTGTAAAAGGTCACAAATAATTAGTGGTATATAGAGTTAGTTGTTTTCAGGTACTAAGAAACAAAGGATCTTTTCAATTTGAAGTATACATTTCGTAACGGCTGAGATGCTATGGTCTTGACCTAGACATTGTCCTCTGGCCTCCGTTCACAGAACCAAAATAACAGGGAGGACATGAACAGCTCTGTTGAAAGGAGAAACTTGTAAACCTCACTTTTAAAATAAGAGCCCTATCCTTACTTTCTGGGGCTATCCCTTTCCATTCTGTAAGCCTGAAAATCACTGGTGAGGAATGAAGAATAATCATGACCATAGAGGGGCTTTACAACATGCAGTGCTTCTGTGAAGGGAGGGAACGTGGTGGAGGTTCACTGAGGCCCACTGGGTAGCAGGCCTGGTGTTGGACAGGAATAAGCTTCTCCTCACTGCCATGGATGTTTTTAGGTCCCAGTCACTGGGACTCATAATAGAAGACACTTTGCACTCATTGTTTTCAACATTTTCACCTGTATCAGGACATTTAATCTTCACAGCAATCCTATGCCTACTGTCCCCATTTTACAGTTGAGGTACTGAGATATAGTACAATGCAGTATTTTGCTGAAAGTCACATAGTAAGGTGGCAGAACCAGGATTTTTTGTTTTTTGTCTTGAAAGCTTTCAAATCAAAAAGTTGAAAAAATAGTATAGTAAACATCCATATATCTGCCAAACTAGATTGAATAATTATAAATATTTTAACATATTTTTTGTGTTCATCTTCTGTGTATACTTTAGTGAACTGTGTTAATGTTGCAGACCTCGTGACACTCCTCCCTATATAAATAACACATTCACATTGAAGAGATTTGAAAATAATTCATGTCCACTAACACCCAATCCATGTTCAATTTCCCCCACTGTCTCAGATTCTCTTATGGATGTATCTTAAGTGCCTCCTCACAGTTCACACTTTACAATTGTGTTTTTCCAATGAGTTTGGTGTTAAAGAGACCACACCAGATGTGTTCCCTTCAAGGTGTTGTCCATGTTATACTAGAGGCTTGTAAACTAAAGCCGGCAGGCCAAATACTGCCACACTCATTGGTTTATGTATTGTCTATGGCTACTTTCATGCTACCTCAGTAGATCTGAGTAGTTCCAACAGAGACTGTGTGGCCTGCAAAGCTGAAAATATGTATTCACTGTTTCTATAATGTTTTCTGACCCCTGGGTTATACTATCCTTGTGTTGACCTAATTTTTAGGTCTGTTAGGTATCTGAGTTGGTTCTTAGAAACAGTCTGCACAAATGGGCATTTACAAAGAACCACTTATTCCTCTTTTATTTTTCATTCATTTATTTTCATGGATTACATTTCCCTCTCCATATCACAAAAGAAAACACAAAAGACTTCACAGAATTTGTAGCCACATCAGAGTGAAAACTTGATAGAGACATTTTGTTTCTTTTTTTTTTTTCTATAGGGATATTTTGAGAATGTAACTGTCCTTTTGGTCAAATCAGTGCTCATAACATACTGAGAACCATGGAGGGAACTCTAAGAGGAGTCCCCATCGTTCAACTTTCTTTTCCATAACAAATTCTCCATGAGGCCCCTTAGCGTCTGAGGGGAAAAAGGCCAAGTACACGGGGGTCTCTGCTCCTTCTTCTCGAGTTTTTCTGGCTTTAGGTGCTTTCATGTGGGTTTTCACCATCCTGGGCAGCAGGCATTCAGGATGATATTGTCCCCTCTCCTGTGCTCACTCAGTTTCCTGGCATGGATCGTGGACAGGACCATGATGCCTATATTCAACACTGCAAGTGCCATGGGCTTGATATCAGGGCAGCCTTCCTTTATGTGCACTCCATTCTTTGTATCTTCCACAAACTTGTTCACGATCCCCAACAGCTCCTCCTCTGTGATGGTCTCACTTGTAAACTTCTGCTGGAGTTCTGGACTGCAGGTTTAAGAGCCGTGAAGCTCATTATGCTAGACCTATTCACCACTCTGCCTAAAATACATCACAGATCATTACCTAGAAAGGCATGCACAAGAATGATGAATACCAAATTCGCTGGTGTTCTGTCCACTTCAGAGACAGTTACGGGTTTGCTATGAGCATTAATTAATGCTGCCTCTACAAGTGAAGGACATGATATAATCTTAAAGCTTGTTTTACCCATAATGTCTCAGGTAATGTCAGAGAAATGGGAAGGGTAGTGCCTAGAAGTTCCATAAGAAAATGAACATGGCTTATACAGGAACATGCTAATGGGAATGTAAGGAGGTACTCATTAGTATTAAAGACTGCCTTAGGACCACTTGAGGATCTTATAGTCACTTGGGCAGTGCTCTATGATCAGGTCTCTCTTGACCAACAAAGAGGTGACTGGTTGTTGGCTAGCAGGTCCTAGATGAATGGACAGTATCTGCTTTGGAAGGCTGCCACTCTGGTTGAGGAAGGTAAAAGCAAGTCATCTCAGTGGGTTGAATTGTGTGCTGTTTTCTCTATGTTTGAGTTTTTATCATCTCAGGAGCAGTGACATGTGGCATGCCAATATGGTGATGGAGGGGGCAGTGGAAAACTAGACTATTAAAGAGATGCTATATACAGGAATGAAGTACATACTACAATATGGACGAACCTTGAAAATATCACACTAAATAAAGGAGGCCAGTCAGAAAAGACCACATATTATATGATTCTATACATTTGAGATGTTCAGAACAAGAAAATCTGGAGCCAGAAAGTAGATTAGTTGTTTCTTAGGGATAGGAGGAATGAGGGAACAGAAGGGTGATAGGATTTCTTTTGGGGATGATGAGAATACTCTAATCTTAAGTGAGGTAATGGTTCCACACCACTGCCAGCATACTAAAAACACTGAGAGTGACAGCATCATGACAGAGTGAGACATTCCCTTTGTCTCTCCCTTCTAAGTTACAACCAGTTGTACCTCCATTGACTAACAAAGTACTCTGTGCACAGCACACCAGAATGCCTGAGAGATCCATGCGTCAATACATCTGAAATATGAAGGTGGGTGGATTGGATCTCTGGGACACATTTGAACTAGTGGAGCAGCCCTCTCCCCTTCCCCTGATGGTAGTGATCCAAAACATGGATTCTCACACCAGCGCACCTGCCTGTGACCAGAATCTGTAAGGATAGACACAGCATTTTTGGATTAGTCCCTGCCCCTCTATATGGTGGTTGGTGCCACACACATCCTGAGAGCAGTGCTGGTGACCCAGCCTCACCCCCTCCCATGGTAGTGGTGCCATTCTTTCAGGAGTGGGGACAGTATACAAAACTCACATTGCTTTGGCAGGGTCGGGATTCCCTGAGCTGAGGTTTTAAAAAGTACATCTGTTCACTCTAGTGACCAGAGGCTGCAGGGCCAGGAACAACACTTGTGGCTTAGCCCCTGCCCTCCCCCAGCAGTGGCAGGTGGCCCCTGTGACCTGAGGCTTCAGGAGCCATAGCAGAATCTGTGCTCCAGTCCCCAGTGGTGGCATCCCTGACACTGGCTCTACCAGCAGCAGGGGTTACATAGAAGACCCTGGGACCCCTAGCACTGACAGTGACACTGTGAACCCAGAACCCATGGCAGTGGTGCTGCCAGCACACTCAGATAACCCAGGAGCAGCAACAGAGGTAGTGCATGGGTCAGCACATTAGTCCATGGAGAGCTCTTGGAGACTTAGTTGG
Organism: Tapirus indicus; assembly: GCA_031878705.1. NCBI lineage: Eukaryota > Metazoa > Chordata > Mammalia > Perissodactyla > Tapiridae > Tapirus > Tapirus indicus. The sequence goes on along the minus strand of CM062936.1, from coordinate 32,363,268 downwards.
GGAATACAAGACTCAGGTTACCCAGGAAGCCACAGAGGTGCTTGCATCCTGGTGATCCCTGTGGCAACACCCAACACTGCAGTGACATTGTAAGCAGCAAGGTATCAGCAACCTCAGATGCACAAGCAGCACAAGGATGGCCCTGATGACTCCTCTAGCAGACTCAGTGGAGGGTGGAAAGTGCAGGCTCTCAAACACAACCAGAAGCAGCTCAGAACCAGTGCAATCAAAGTCTTACACAAATAAGAAAGACGTTTACTACCACAACACACTGGCAAGGATCAACTCATCAAGTACCATTAAGAACCACAGTAACACAGCAGAATAGAAGGAAAATGACAACTCTCCAGAAACCAAAGTGAAGTCACAGATGATTACAGTCTAAGTGACAGAGAATTCAAAATAGCTGTCATGAACAAATTCAGTGATTTATAAGAAAACTCAGAAAGACTGTTCAATGAGCTCAGGAATGAAATTAATGAACAGTAGGAGCACTTCACCAAGGAGATTGAAATTTAAAAAAAAGCAGAAATTTTGGAAAAGAAGAATAAATTAGTGAGATGAAAAATAAAGTAAAAGGAATTGAACATAGAGGAGACCATATGAAGATAGAATTAGTGAGCTCAGAGAAAGAAATCTAGAAATGATTCAGCTGGAAGAGGAGAAAGACTAAGAATTTTTTAAAATGAAGAAATCCTGTGAGAAATATCTAACTCAATTAGGAAATGCAACATAAGGATAACAGGTATCCCAGATGGAAAAGAGAGAGAGAAGGGAGAAGAGAGCTTTTTAAAAGAAATAATAGCTGATAACTTTCTAAACCTAGGGAAGGAACTGGATATACAAGTACTTGAAGCTAATAGAAGTCCTAATTATCATCACAAAAAGACCTTCTCCAAGGCATATTATATTAAAACTGTCAAAACTCAATGACAAAGAAAGAATATTAAGGGATGCCAAAGAGAAGAAAATAACTTACCAAAGATCCCCCATCAGGCTATATGGAGATTTCTCAGCAGAAACTCTACAGGCTAGGAGAGAGTGAAATTATACATTCAAAATATTGAAAGACAAAAACTATCAGCCAAGAATACTCTATTCAGCAAAGTAATCCTTCAGATATGAAGGAGAAATTAAAGCTTTCCCAGAGAAACAAAAGCTGAAGGAGTTCATGCTACACCTGTCTTGCAAGAAACGCTGAAAGAAGCCCTCCTACCTGAAACAAATAAGCAAAGGTTTACAAAGCTTTGAGCAAGGTGATGAATAAACAGGTAGAATCAGAAAATGGCAACTCTATATCAGAATAAGATAGTAAACATTTAATTATAACATAGGCTCAAAGGAAAGAGAGCCTCAAAGATAGCTATAACCACTTCAAGTTGGTAACAAACTCACAACACAAAAAAGAATAATTTGTAAAAACAAAGCATACAAGGGGAAGAGGAAAAGTACAGAACCTGCATAGGCTAACGGAGATATGATGCTAAGAGCAGAAAAAGGACTATCTCATCTATGAGATCTTTTATACAACAATCATGGTAACCACAAAACAAAACATCAGAGCAGAATCACAAATCATAAACAGAGAGGACACTGAGGAAAACATCACAGGAAACCACCACACTGAAATGGCAGGCAGAAATACAAGGAAAAAGAAACAATGGAAGTATAGAACAACCAGAAAGGAAAATATAAAATGGCAGTATTCAGCTCTCAAGTATCAATAATCACTCTAAATATAAAGGGATTGAATTCACCAATCAAAAGACACAGAGTGGCTGGATGGATTACAAAATAAGACCCAACAATATACCACCTCCAGGAAACACCTTTCAGCTTTAAAGGCAAACAGAAGTTCAGAGAGAAGGGATGGAAGATGATACTCAAAGCAAATGGCAAGGAAAAGAAAGCAGGTGTAGCCATACTTATATCAGACAAAATAGACCTCAAGCCAGACAAGACAACAAAGAATCAAGATGGATATTATGTAATAATAAAAGGGACATTCCACCAAGAAGACAGAACACATTAATATATATGCACCTAACATAGGAGCACCAAATTATATAAAGCAAACTATTAACAGACCTAAAGGGAGAAATCGACAGCAACACAATAGTAGGGAAACTCAACACCCCAGTTACATCAATGGATAGATCATCCAGGCAGAAAAACAACAAGGAAACAGTGGCCTTAAATGAAACAGTAGACCAGATGGACTTAATAGATCTGTATACACTATTCCATCCCAAAGCAGCAGAATATGTATTCTTCTCAAGGGCACATGGAACATTCTCAAAGATAGACCATATGTTGGAAAACAAAACAAGCCTCAATAAATTTAAGAAGATGGAAATCATATCAGGCATCTACTCTGACCACAATGGTATCCAAGTAGAATTCAACTACAAGAAGAAAGCTGGAACAGTAGCAAATATGTGAAGACTAAACAACATGCTACTGAACAACTATTGGATCAATGAATAAATCAAAGGAGAAATTGAAAAACACCTGTAGACAAATCAAAATGAAAACATAACATACCAAAACTTATAGGATAGAAAAAGCAGTGCTAAGAGGGAAGTTTATAGCAAAATAGGCCTAACTCAAAAAACAAGTCTCAAAGAAACATCTAAGGCTATATATAAAAGAACTAGAAAAAGAACATACAAAGCCCAAAGTCAGTAGAAGAAAGGAAATAGTAAAAATCAGAGCAGAAATAAATGAAATAGAGGCTAAAAAAAAAAAAAAATAGAAGCAATGAAACTAAAAGCTGGTTCTCTGAAAAGATAAAGAAAATTGACAAACTCTTAGCCAGATTCACTAAATGAAAAGGAGGGAATGCTCAAAGAAATAAAATCAGAAATGGAAGAGGAGCAATTATAACAGATGCTACAGAAATACAAAAGATTATAAGAGAATACCATGAAAAGATATGCATCAACAATTGGATAATTAGAAGAAATTGATAAATTCTTAGAATCATACAATCTCTCAAAACTGAATCAAGAAGAAATAGAGAATCTGAATAAAACAAACACAACTAAAGAGATTGAAACAGTAATCAAAAACCAAAAGTCCAGGGCCAGATGGCTTCTCTGGTGAATTCTACCAAACAATTGACGAAGATTTGGTACCTATCCTTCTCAAACTCTTCCAAAAATTGAAAGAGGATGGGACATTTCCTAATTCATTTTACTAGGTCAACATTACCCTCATATCAAAACCAGACAATGACAATACAAAAAAGGAAAACTATAGGCCAATTTCACTGAAGAATATAGATGCAAAAATCCTCAACAAAATATTAGCAAATTGAATACAACAATACACTAAAAGGATCATACACCACAATCAAGTAGGATTTATTCCAGGGATGCAGGAATGGTTCAACATCCACAAATCAATCAATGTGATACACCACATTAACAAAACAAAGAATGCAAATCACATGATTGTCTCAATAAATGCAGAGAAAGCATTTGACAAGATTCAACATCCATTTATGATAAAATTCTCAATAAAATGGGTAAAGAAGCAAAGCACCTCAACAAAATAAAAGCCATGTATGACAAACCCAAAGCCAACATCATACTCAACAGTGAAAAACTGAAAGCTATTCCCCTAAGAACAGGGACAAGACAAAGATGCCCATTCTCATCATTCTTATTCAACAGTATTGGAAGTCCTAGCCAGAGCAATCAGGCAAGAGAAAGAAATCAAAGGGATCCGAATTGGAAAGGAAGAAATAAAACTGTCATTATTTGTGGATGATGCAATTCTGTATATAGAAAACCCTAAAGAATCCAACAAAAACTATTAGAAATAATGAATGATTACAGTAAGTTTCAGGGAACAAAATCAACATAGAAAAATCAGGTGCATTTCTATACATTATCAATGACCTAGCAGAAAGAGAAATGAAGAACACAGTCCCATTTACAATTGCAACAAAAACAATAGAATACCTAGGAATAAATTTAAAGAAGGAGGTGAAAGACCCATACACTGAAAACTGTAAGATATTACTGAAAGAAATTGAAGAAGACATAAGAAATGGAAAGATATTCCATGTTCATGGATTGGAAGAGTAAACATATTAAAATGTCCATATTACCTAAGCAATCTATAGATTCAATGCAATCCTAGTCAAAATCCCAAGGACATTCTTCACAGAAATAGAACCAAGAATCCTGAAGTTTATATGGAAAAACAAAAGACCCTGACTAGTCAAAGGAATGCAGAGGAAAAAGAAGAAAGCTGGTAGTATAACAATCCCTGAATTCAAAATATACTACAAAGCTATTGTAATCAAAACAGTATGGTACTTGTGGAGAAACAGACACACAGCTCAATGGAACAGAATTTGAGAGCCCAGAAATAAATGCACACAGTTATGGATAGCTAATGTTTGACCAACAAGCCAAGAACATACAATGGGGAATGGAAAATCTCTTCAATAAATTGTGTTGGGAAAAATTAACAGCCACATGCCAAAGAATGAAAGTAGACCATTATTTTACAACATACACAAAAATTAACTAAAAATGGGTTAAAGACTTGAATGTAAGACTTGAAACCATAAAACACCTAGAAGAAAATATAGGCAGTATGCTTTTTGACGTCAGTCTTAGCAGCACCTTTTGGAATAACGTGTCTCCTCAGGCAGGAGAAACAAAAGAAAAAATAAACAAATGAGACTACATCAACTAATAAGCTTCTGCATGGGAAAGGAAGCCATCAACAAAACAAAGAGACAACCCACAAACGGGGGAAAATATTTGCAAATCATATATTCAATAAGGGATTAATTTCCAGGATATATAAAGAACTTATACAATTCAACAACAACAAAAAATGAACAATCTGATCAAAAAATGGGGAGAGGATATGAACAGATATTTTTCCAAAGAAGATACACAGATGGCCAACAGGCACATGAAAAGATGTTCAACATCACTAATTAAGGGAAATGCAAATCAAAAGTACAATGAGATATCACCTCAAGCCCATCAGATGGTTATTGTTAAAAAGACAAGAAATAACAAGTGTTGGAAAGGATGGGGAGAAAAGGGAACCCTCATATACTGTTGGTAGGAATGCAAACTGGTGCAGGCACTATGGAAAACAGTATGGAGATGTCTCAAAAAATTAAAAATGGAAATGACATGTGATCCAGCTATTCCACTTCTGGATATTTATCCAAAGAACAGGAAAACACTAATTCAAAAAGATATATGCACTCCTATGCTCACTGCAGCATTATTCACAATAGCCAAGAGCTGGAATCAACCTGAGTGTGCCTAAGCAGATGAACGGATAAAGAAGATGTGGCATACATATATATATGCAAAAAAAATATATATATATATACACCCATACATATACATACGTACAATATACTGTACTATATATATATACACAACAGGATACTACTCAGCTACAAAAAAAGATGAAATTGTGCATTCATGACAACATGGATGGACCTTGAGGGTATTATGCTAAGTGAAATAAGTAAAATGGAGAAAGACAAATACCCTATGATTTCACTGATATTTGTTAGATAAACAAACATACATACAGATAAGGAGAACAGATTGGTGGTTACCAGAGGGGAAAGGAGCCAGGGGAGGGTGAAAGGAGTAAAGGGGCACATATGTGTGGTGACAGATGGAAATTAGACTTTTCATGGTGAACATGATGCAGTCTATACAGAAACTCAAATATAATGATCTACACCTGATTTTACACAGTTATAAACCAAAGTGACCTCAATTAAAAAAATCCCCTGAATTGTATACTTTAAATGAGTGAAGTGTATGGTATGTGAATTATATCTCTATAAAGCTGTTAAAAGTGTAAAGCAATGGAAGATTTTTCACTATTTTTTTTGGAAAGTATGGTTGGTATTAATAAAAGTGAATTTGTATTAAGATGTATAAAGAAAGAGTTTACTATTTTTGCATCTAAATGAGTACTTTAAACAGTATTTAAAAATCATGAGATCATACCACCAATAAGAGATTCAAGTATACTATGAAACTCTCCCTTTTTAGTATAAATATTGGGAAAGACTGTCAAAATCAGTTGACTTGAGTTCCATCCTACAAAAGGAGTGGCAGTTTAAAAAAATTAAATTAAAAAGATAATCCACGGCTCTATGACTCTTATTAAAAATCTTTGAGATAATTACAATGAGCTATAGAAACTGTCATTAATCTTCCAACAATCGTCTAGGATGAACACATTTTAGAAAGTGGTCAATTATTCCAGTCCTTCCTTTCATCTGGAACTTGTGAAGAATAGGAATAAACAGAACCTCTTTGTGAAATGCTTTAGTAAGCACAATCAAAGATTCTAATAGAATTTAATTCATTCTCAATATAACCTGCCTCTCTCATAATAAAAGTAATACATGTTTCATCAATCAAAATTGCGACACATAGAAAGATAAGAAGAAATAAAAGACAGTAGGAGAGGAACCCAGAGAGGGCACCTGGTATACCAGAAAGGCAGCTACAGTGACTCATAGGGCTCTGAAATCATGTTCTCAGAGACTTTAGTCTAGACAGTAGTTGGAGAATCTGTACTAACTTTCCGTAGGCTGTTTATACACTATAATGAAATGATGACCTCTTTTCTATTCTATTATCTATCTCAGGAAGTCTAGAATCAGCTGGGAAAATACTTACCTGTGCACAGTAGGGAAGCCTGACCAAGGAGTCCAAAGATCTTTGTAGGTAAATTCCCGGATGTGGGTGCTGAATCCCAGTCCATCTTCCCCACAGCAGTCCCTCCCACTGACCAATTGCCAAGAGGTGGCAGCTGCCTGGGTGCCTCTCTGCAGAGCTGGGTGAGACTCTTCTTGTCTGACAACTCAGGACAGGAAATACACAGTTAGGAAGCACTTGTTGTAGGTTACACAGCAAAGACTTTAATCCAAGATTTTCTTTCTGGAATGTACTCATGGCTTTCAGAATGCAGTTCAGGGACACTGCACTACAATGCACACATTTAATCCTCTAAGAAGTGTTATGGGCCATTAACACTTTCTTATGTTAAGGGTGTCTGTGAATGTGTGTGTGTGTGTGTTTGTGAAATGCTGGCCCTTTAATAGTCACTCTACTTTGATGAGTAAAGTATGTCATCCATCTAAAAGAGGACTCTTTCACTGGTGGGGTTGTGGTGTATGTCAATTTATCCAGGCCAGTATTCTGCTTCTGACCAGGGATTTATTTTAAGGAAGCCAAATTTCCCTTCAAAAGTATAAATGAACAGAAACACATAGACCATATCCCCAGGGCTTAACACACAGTACTTCTCAAGAACACTTTGTGGGATGACTGTGCCCAAGGCTCTTCCCCAGCATCTATTCTTCACACTCCAAACTCTCACCATTCAAAACCAGAGCCAAACAGATCTGGACAACAAGGGATGTTTTAGACATCCTCTCTTTTCCAGTAACCAACTTCAAAAACATTACTTGATTCTAATTGTCTATTCAGAGGCATTAGGTCCACATCTGGTTCTCTGGACCTTTTAGGACTTCACATTCATCACTTAAGTCCATTTTAATCTAATTCCAAGAGTATCTGTTGTTAAGCCTCTGGATTGATAAGGGGTTTTCATGGGACACTGCAGGGTTTTAAACTGTGTCTCCTGCAGCCCTTTGGGTTTCCCTGAGGTTCCCTGGGGGACCTGTGCTGAGGAAGACATTGGTCCCAGTCAAGCTGAGTCTTCTTTTCTTGTCTGTCACTCTGGCCTGAATGGGTATGGATTCACTTGAAGAATGGGATCCTCAGCATAAATTATTTGAAGACCATTGAGTAGTAGGAAGAACAATTAGCTTGTGTGCCACAAGACCTACGTCTACACCTAGGTGTGCATGTGACCCTGAGATCCTTTGTGTCTCCACATTTTTAATGGGGATAATATCTAAAATGCCTCGCACATCACATCAAGAAAGGTCCATTCATCCATCCTTTCTAGAATTACAAAATGTTAGAGCTGGAAGATACATTTCATACAGTAATTTCCCCCCTGGCTTCCTCTAGTGATTTTTCAGAATGTAGGAAGTTGAAAAGTGTTACCTGTTTAAATCAAGGTTGATAACACCTTCTTTAAATGTGTACTTCATAAGTGTAGCCTTAACAAGGGCATTTATTTCCTACTAGGACTCTTCAAGCTAATATGTGATGAACAAGAGTGCCCAGATTTCAAATATTTCTTGATTCCTCAGAGATGGTTTTTCCTTAATCTCTTTTCAAAATAAATGTATATTATAAAATAAAAAGATAATAGCAAAATAACAGACTACCAGCAATAAAGAGAGTGTTCTTAAAATTCAGTAATGATGCTTCCTTCGGGAAACAATTGGGAAATGAGATAGTAAAGGATAAAGGGATTTAATGGCCTTGTTATTGATTGATTGGTGAAGCTCAGTGGTGGGTACCTGGACAGGGTAGATCCTTATCTTTTGTGTGGCTAGAGTATTTCTGAATAACTCTTTTAAAGAAAGGATTAAAAATAAAATGAAATCCTCATCTATTATCCCTCAGGAATCCTTAAGGTGACAACACTCTTTCCTTTCCTTCCATGCCAGAAACAAACTACACATTCCCCTTCTGGATGGTTCCTCCATGCCACAGAGATTCCGTGGAAACCACTCAAGATTGTTGTCTGTATCCTAGGATCTGAGATAAGGGGGACGAGGAACAGTATTTACTTTTGGTTACCCTAGCTAGAAATTATGCCAGATTTTCTCCCCAAAGAATGTAGAATAAACTCATGATAATATCAACTGCTTTGGCTGCCTTTCTTCCCAAATAATGGAAGAATTCTCCTATTTCAAAAGGCAAGAAAATGTTGCTATATACCAAGGATATAGCATGTATTTACATTTCCATCAACACTAGCTTTGGTGAAATAAGATAGGTTGTTTGAATGGAGCCTGCCTTAGCAAATCTGAGTGCACCCATTCCTCCTTCTGGACCACGCACAGACACAGCAAGAACTAACATGGCTCAGTTAAGTAAAAAAATGACCGGCCAGAATTCATTAGGATGATTCTAAGAGGAATACATATAGAATGTGTGGTGGTGGTATGAGGAAGTTCATTGCTGACCTCAAGTGTTGGGGTGAGTGAAGGAGGCAGGTGACTTTGAAAGAGCTGCCCTTGAAGCCTTAGTGAACTAAGTGTTAGAAGAAGCAGCAGAACTTTCCAGGACGGGACATGGAAATGGGGCAGAATTGTGACTAAACTGTTCATGCATGTACTAAATTCCAAGCCACACCTCTTAATCTTTCTAAAAGTATTTGCTTGTCTTAATTGGTGTATTTAATGGGTGGTAATGGGATCTCCTTCATCCCATTACTTTGGGGGTAAGTATTACAGTAGCTTACAACCAAAGAAATATGATAGTTTGTTTTGTCCTGAATAAGGCACATTGAAGGGGATTTAAAATGAGCCTGGAGTTATGCAGGTCAGATTACAGAAATCCCTTTAGCAAGGCTTGGACTTTGCTCCTAAAGGATTTTCAGGAGGGGAGTGGGCATGCAGAGAATAGAGAAAATACCCACAAACTAAAAGACTCAAGGAAGGAGGTCCTTTAGGGAGGTTCCACAATGACAGCTGAGGGTCCGTGGTAGAACTGGGATGGAGGAGAAGGCCTGGGGAGAAACTGAGTAGGACAAGTCTTAGGATGTGGTAAATGATAATAAGCAAGACTGCACTGTGACTTCCAGAACTGTGGTGTGTGGCATGGTGAGATCAGTGACCAAAACGATTTGGGGAAAGGTCAAAAGTCTTTTGGAAAAGTTTGTTTTGGATGGGGGAATTCAGGTGAGGAAGGGGTCGATCAGGAAGAGTTGGAGAGGCAGAAGACAAATATGTGTGTCTGGAACTGTGGAAATATTCTAGACAGATGAGAGATTTAAGGGGGACCTAATGAATTGAGGGTAGTGAAGGCTCCACTAGCCTGAATATGATCACTGAGAGAGGGAGGGGGGTCCAGGATGGAATCCTCAAGGGACCCCAATATGTGAGGACACAGAGCAGGGGAAGACCCTCTCTGAGGACTTTAGAATGAAGATGTGAATGATACAAGTGTGTCAGTTGTGTAAAGACCAGCAGGATAGAGAGTGCTCAGGACAGCTGGACAAGTGTGTACAGAGTCCTAAGGCAGAAGGGCTCCTGGCCCAGTGGAGACACAATAAGGGGGCCAGTGTAGCTGCACAGTGAGAGGTAGCAGGGGCTTGTGGATGAGATCAGAGGCAGGAAGGGCCAGATCATGCCAGAGACACTACAGCTTGGGCTCCTCATCAGACTCACCTCGGGGTTTTATGAGAGGCAGTAGCTCCATGCAGACATCTCAGGTATTGAAAAAGTTTGTTTTCATAGTCACTTCTGCTTGAATATGAAAGGGTGTGGGATCAGGAGTTTTTAGGAGTGAAAGAGAACAAAGTTAGCAAATTAAATTGTACTTATGGTAAACATCCATAGAATGATATGAAAATTTTTTTGCATGCACAATCAGGTGAATTCCCAGTAATGTCTGGGTTAAGTTAACAGTATTATGTCCATGTCAATTTCCAGGCTTCTTAATTCTGTGTAGTGTCATAAGACGGCAATGTTAGGTGAGGCTAAGTGAAGGGTGCAAAATGACATCTCTGTGTACCATTCTTACACACATATTTCAAAACATGTTAAAAATTCACTGAATTGCTCTAATATCCAATCCAACAGAAACTGTGAGAAAACCTAGAGGAGATCCCTAAGAGTCTGTTCCAGGTAATGCAGTGGCCCTCTGCCATTGCAAGTCTTGGAGGATCTGCTCTCCCTGTAGCTACCAGTCTGACATCTTCCCCTAGGGAATCTGTTCTAGATCCCATAGATGCTAAGGGCCCCACAGCAGCATTTCAGGCCCCAACCCACCCTGGCTGGCTCCCTGCATGGAGGCTGCCTCCCCTCCCAGCTCACGTCCACTTACAGCTGAACACCATGTTAGCATTCTTGACCAGCATGTTGAGCCTGCTCTAGTCCTTTTGCAGGAAGTTGTGCAGGGCGTGGATGCTCTTCAGGTTGTCGATGTCCACCTGGTGAAAGTGAGGGCTCAGGTCCTCAGCCTGCAGCCCTTATGTGGTCATTTGGCCCCATGTCCTGTCCTGTGCCATGAGCACCACATCCCCTGAGAACTGCTGACAGAGGTCCAGTGCGATGGCAAGTCAATGCCATTCTTGGCTCCACTCACCAGCCCTACAAGGGTGTAGAAGGACATGGCTGAGTAGGGAGCATGTGGGGCACTTGTGTGGAGAGCAGACAGGGATATGGGCCACAGGGGCACTCACTGGGGAGGCCTGGCTATAGTCAGAGGAGCCACACAGAAATGAGTTCTAGGATCCAGTGGTGTGATTTTCTAAGAAGGAAGCCCCATCTCTATCCCTCCCTCCAAAGAGGGATCAAATGTTCCAGAAGGTTTCCTAATTCCCCACTCCTGAGTCTGCCCCTTCTCTGTGTTGCACCCTGGGCCAAACCAGAACACAGCCCTGTTTGAGTAAGACCCAAGCAATGGTTGCAGTGTGGAGAGATGTGCTTCCACCAAAACAAAATTGGTTGGTAATGGGTCAATAGGGAACTAGAGATTCATGGCAGTAGAACTAAAGAAACTACTTTGGGATAAACCCAAAAGGAGCAAAAGAAGTGCAGAGTAATTGCTGTGGACTTAGGCCCATCATCCACTGCAGAATGGGGAGGGTCGCTTTTTCCTAAGATGCAATGACTTTACTTAGACAGGTAACTACTTCTGAGGACATAGATCCCCTTGCTTTCTTAAGAGAAACTCAGGAGAGAGAATTAGAGAAGTAGGTCCTGTGATTAGACTTTCAGTGTGGGCAGGGTACCTTGCTGTGTGTTTCCCAGTGTGCCCCCAGGTGGTAGGTAATGTTTTACAAAGCTTTCACTGTGTACCAAGTCATTGACTGCAATGTTTTATTTGATGGTTACATAATCCCTGTTTGTTAAAAGTGTCTACATTTTAGTTTTGTAAAATGTCACAGATAATTAGTGGTATATAGAGTTAGTTGTAATTTTTAAGGTAGTTAGGAAAAAAGGATCTTTGGAATTTGAAGTATATATTTCCAAACAGTTGAGATGCTATGGTCTTGACCTAGACATTGTTGTCTTCTGGTGTCCGTTTACAGAAACAAAATAATAGGGAGGACATGAGCCACCCTGTTGAAAGAAGAAACTTGTAATGTAAACCTCACTTTTAAAATAAGAGCCCTATCCTTGCTGTCAGGGGCTATCCCTTTTCATTTCTGTAAGCCTGAAAATCACTGGTGAAGAATGAAAAATAACCATGACAGTAGAGGGGCTTTACAACATGCAGTGCTTCTGTGAAGTTAGGGAATGTGGTGGATGTTCACCGAGGCCCACTGGGAGGCAGGCTTGGTGTTGGGCAGTAAGAAGCTTCTCCTCACTGCTGGTGGTGGTGTTAAGTCACAGTCACAGGGACTCATGATAGAAGGCACTTTGCACAGTGCACTGTTTTCAACATTTTCACAGGTATCAGGACATTTAATCTTCAAAGCAATCCTATGCCTATGGTCCCCGTTTTTAGCTAAGGAAATTGAGATACAATACAATGCAGTATTTTGCTCAAAGTCACAGAGTAAGGTGGCAGAACCAGGATTTGTTGTTTCTAGATGTTTGTTTTGAAAGCTTTCAAACAGAAAAGTTGAAAGAATATTATAGTAAACACCCATATGACCAACAAACTCAGTTGAACAATTATGAATATTTTACTACTTTTTTTTGTTCATTTTCTGTATATATTTTGCTGAACAATATTAATGTTGCAGCCATGATGATACTTCATCCCTACATTAAAAAAAGCATTCATATTGAAGTGATTTTACAGTAATTCCCCCATGTCCACTAACACTCAATCCATATTCAATTTCCCCCACTGTTTCAGATTCTCCTTTGGATGTATCTTAAGTGCCTCCTCACAGTTCACACTTTGCAATTGTGTTTTTCCAATGAGTTTGGTGTTAAAAAGGCCACACCAGGTGTGTTCCCTTCATGGTGTTGTCCATGTTATACTAGAGGCTGGTAAACGAAAGCTGGCAGGCCAAAATCCACCATGTTCATTGGTTTGTGGTTTGTCTATGGCTACTTTCATGCTCCCTCACCAGATCTGAGTAGTTCCCACAGAGACCATGTGGCCTGCAAAGCTGGAAATATTTAGTCACTGGCTGTTTCTATGATGTTTGCTGATCCTGGGTTGTACTGTCCTTCTGTTCATCTAACTTTTAGATCTATTAGATTTCTGAGCTGGTTGGAATGTAAACAATATGCACAAATGGGCATTTCTAAAGAACCATTTATTTCTCTCTTGATTTTCATTCATCACTGTCATTGATTCAACTTTTTCTTCCCCTATATCACAGAATAAATAACAAAAGACTTCACAGAATTAGTAGGCAAGACAAAGTGAGTACTCAATAGGGATAATTTAATTCTTTTTTTATTTTTTGGATAGGGATATTTTTGACAGGGTAACTGTCCTTTTGGTCAAATCAGAGGTCATAACATACTGAGAACCATGGAGGGAACTCTACAGGGACCCCATTTTTCAACTTTCTCCTTCATTAAAAACTCTTCATGAGGTCCTTTGGCATCTGAGGGTAAAAGGGCCAAGTACACGGGGGTCTCTGCTCCTTCTTCTGGAGTTTTTTATTGCTTTGGGTGCCCACATGTCAGTTTTCACCCACCCTGGGCAGAAGGCATTCAGGAGGTTCTTGTCCCCTCTCCGCTGCTCACTCAGTCTCCTGGCATGGATTCTGGACAGGATCATGATGCCCATCTTTGACACTCCATATGCCACGAACTTGATATCAGGCCAGCCTTCCTTTAAGTGCACTTCATTCTTCGTATCCTCCATGAAGCCCTCATGGGCCCCACCAGCTCCTCCTCTGTGATGGTCTCAATTCTAAACTTCTCCTTCAGTTTTGGACTGCAGTTTTGAAGAGCTCTGAGACTCACAGTGTTAGACACATTCACCACTCTGCCTAAAATGGAACACAGATTGTTACCTAGAAAGGCATTCCCCAAAATGATGAATACCAAATTCACTGGGACTTTAACCACTTGAGAGACTATTACAAGTTTGCTATGAGCATTAATTAATGCTGCCTCTATGAGTGTAGGACATGACATAATCTTGAAGCTTGTTTAGTCATAATGTCTTGGATAATGTCAGAGAAATGGTCTAATGGGGAGAGTAGTGCCCAGAAGTTCCATAAAAAATAAAATGGTTCATACAGGAACATGTTAAGGGGAATGTAAGGAGGTACTCATTACAATCAAAGGCTACCTTTGGGACTGTTTGAGGATGTTACTGTCACTTGGGCAGTGCTCTATGATCAGGTCTCTCTTGACCAACAAAGAGCTGACTGGTTGTTGGATTACAGTTCCTAGGTGAATGGACAGCACCTGCTATGGAAGTCTGCCACTCAGATTGAGGGAGGTAAAAGCAAATCAGCCCAGTGGGCTGAATTGCATGCTGTTTTCTCCATGTTTGGGTTTTATTAACTCATGAGCAGTGATGAATGGCCTGGCAATATGGTGTTGGAGAGGAGCAGTGGAAAATTGGACTATTAAATGGATGCTATAGAAAGAATGAAGTGCATCCTATAACACAGATGAACTGTGAATACATTATGCTAAATTAAAGAGGCCAGGCACGAAAGATCACATATGATTTGTTTTAATACATATGAGATGTCCAAAACAAGAAAATCTGAAGACAGAAAGTAGATTAGAGGTTGCTTAGGGCTAGGAGGAATGGGGGAACAGAGGGGTGATAGGATATCTTTTTGGGGTGATGAGAATATTCTACTCCTGAATTTGGTGATGGTTCCACAACTGTACATATACTAAAAACTCTGAGAGTGACACAGCATTGTGGTGGAATGAATTGTTCCTTTTGTCTCTCCCATATAAGTTACAACCAGTTGCAAATCCATTGAACAACAAAGGACTTCCTGCATAGCACACCAGAACTCCTGAGAGATCCATGCATCTAAACATATGGAGGTCAGTGGACTGGATCCCTGGGAGGCAGTGGAACTAGGGGAGCAGCCCCTTCCCATTCTCCTGGTGATGCTGATCCAAAACGTGGATTCTCACACCAGGGTGCCTGCTGGTGACCAGAGGCTGTAGGGGCGGACATGGCACTCATGGCTTAGCTCCTGCCCCCCCAGTGATGGCAGGTGGCATATACATCCTCAGGCTTCAGGACACACAGCCGTGCCTGTGGCTGAGCCCCCTTATCCTCTCCCAGCAGGGGCACCACTCTTTCCAGCTTGGGGGACAGCATGCAAAAATGCAGATTTCCTCAGCAGGGGCAGGATTCCCTGACCTGAGGTTTTAAAAAGCCATTGGCCATGCCACTGACCAGGGGCTGCAGGACCAGCAACAACACTAGTAGCTTAGCCCTGCCTTCCCCCAGCTGCACCTTGTGGCCCCTGTATCTTGAGGCTTCAGGAACCATAGCAGCACCAGTAACCCAGCCCCTAGGACAATATCCCTGACACTGGCTCTACCAGCAGCAGACACTGCATCTAAAACCCCAGGCCCAAGCAGTGACAGTGACACAATGAACCCAGTGCTTCTGACAGTGGTGCTGCCAGCACACCCAGATAACCCAGGAGAAGTAGCATAGGTGGTACATGGGGCAGCAGCTCCTAGTCCATGGAGAGCCCATAGAGAGTCAGTAGGGGAACACTAGACCTAGGCAACCCTGGAGGCAGCAGAGGTGCTTACAGCTTGGTGATCCAGGTGGTGACACCTAAGAAGCAGTGACATTGTAAGCAGCAAGTCACCAGCAACCTTAGAGACACAAGCAGCACAAAGAGGGCACTGAAGACACCTTAGGCACAAGGGTGGTGGGTGGAAAGTGCAGGCTCTTAAATACAACCAGAAGCACCTGAGAATCAAAGCAACCAAAGTCTTCCCAAAGAAAGGTGTTTACTAATGTAAATGCACTGGTAAAAATCAACTCATCAAGTACCATGAAGAATTACAGTAACACAGCAGGATAGAAAGAAAATGACAACTCTCCAGAACCAAACTTGAAGTCACAGAAGATTATAGTCTAACAGACAGAGAATTCAAAACATCTGTTGTGGAGAAACTCAACAAGTTACAAGAAAACTCAAAAAGACTGTTCAATGAGCTAAGAGAAAAAATTAATGAATGGAAGGAGTCCTTCACCAAACAGATGGACATCTAAAAAAACAAACAAACAGAAATCCTGGAGATGAACACAATTGAGGAAATAAAACATAAAGTAAAAAGCATTGAACATAGAAAAGACCATATGGAATAGAGAATTAGTGAGATCAAAGATAGAACCTAGAAATGATTCAGGTGGAAGAGGAGAGAGAAATAAGATTTTTTAAATGAAGAAATTCTATGAGAACTATCTGACTCAGTTAGGAAAAGCAACATAAGGATAATAGGTATCCCAGAAGGAGAAGAGTGGGAGAAGAGAGCAGAGATTTTATTCCAAAAAATAATAGCTGAGAACTTCCCAAACCTGGGGAAGGAACTGGATATACAAGCACATGAAGCTAATAGAACCCCTAATTATCTCATCACAAAAAGACCTTCTCCAAGGAATATTACATTAAAACTGTCAAAAGTCAATGACAAAGAAAGAATATTAAGGGCAGCCAGAGAGAAGAAAATAACTTACAAAGGAACCTCCATCAGGCTATATGCAGATTTCTCAGCAGGAACTCTACAGGCTAGGAGAGAGTGGAATGATATATTCAAAATATTGAAATACAAAAACTATCAACCAAGAATAATCTACCCAGCAAAATTATCCTTCTGTTATGAAGGAGAAATAAATGCTTTCTGAGGAAACAAAAGCTGAGGGAGTTCATTGCCACTAGACCTGCCTTGCAAGAAATATTGAAAGAAGCCCTCCTACCTGAAACAAGAAGGCCAAGGTTTATAATGCTTCAAGTGAGGTGATGAATAGACAGAATCAGAAAATTGTAACTCTATATCAAAATAAGTTAGTAAACATTTAATTATAACATAGAGGGTAAAAGCAAAGAAAGCATCAAAAATAAATATCAGCACTTTAATTTGGTAACAAACTCACAAGATGAAAAAGGATCATTTCTGAAAACAAAAACATATAAGGGGAAGAGGAAAAGGATGGAACCTGCATAGGATATGGAGATAAGATGCTATCAGCAGAAAAAGGACTATCTCGTCTGTGAGATCTTTTATACAAACCTCATAGTGAACACAAAACAAAAAGATCAGAGCAGAGTGACAAATCATAAACAGGACACTGAGAAAAACATCACAGAGAACCACAAAACTGGAATGGCAGACCAAAATACAAGGAAAAATAAACAGTGGAAATATAGAACAACTAGAAAAGAAAAGATAAAATGACAATATTCAGCCCTCATATATCAATAATCACTCTAAATGTAAATGGATTGGACTCACCAATCAAAATACACAGAGTGGCTGGATGTATTACAAAACAAGACCCAATGATATGCTGCCTCCAGGAAACACATCTCAGCTTTAAAGACAAACAGAACCTCAGAGTGTAGGGATGGAAGATGATGCTTCAAGTAAATGACAAGGAAAGAAAGAGGGTGTAACCATACTTATATCAGACAAAATAGACTTCAAACCAAAAAAGACAATAAGAGACAAAGATGGACATTATATAATGATGAAAGAGACATTCCAGGGGCCACCTGGTGGAGCAGCGGTTTAGTTCATGCTTGGCAGCCCAGGGTTCGCGAGTTCGGATCCCGGGCGCCTGCGGACACACTGCCTGTTAGCCATGCTGTGGCGGCATCCCATATAAAGTGGAGGAAGATGGGCATGGATGTTAGCCCAGGGCCAGTCTTCCTCAGCAAAAAGGGGAGGATTGGCAACAGATGTTAGCTCAGGGCTGGTCTTCCCCACAAAAAAGAAAGAAAAAAAAAAAACTACATGGATTAAAATGTAAAAAACAAACAAACAAAAAAAGAGACATTCCATTAAGAAGACATAACATATATTAACATATATGCACCTGATATAGGAGCACCAAAGTATATAAAGGAAGTATTAACAGACCTGAAGGGAGAAATTGACAGCAACACAATAATAGTAGTAGACTTAACATCCCACTTACATCAATGGATAAATAACCTATGCAGAAAGTCAACAAGGAAGTATTGGCCTTAAATGAAACATTAGACTAGATGAACTCAATAGTTATATATATAGAACATCCATTCCAAAGCAGAGGAATTCACATTCTTCTCGAGGGCACATGGAGCATTCTCAAAGATAGACCATAGGTTGGAAAACAAAACAACCCTCAATAAATTTAAGAAGATTGAAATCATATCAAGCTTCTTTTCTGTCCACAATGGTATGCAACTGGAAATCAACTACAAGAAGAAAGCCAGAAAAGTGAACAAATATGTGGAGACTAAACCACATGCTACTGAACAACTGTTGGATCAATGAAGAAATCAAAGGAGAAATCAAAAAATACCTGGAGACAAATGAAAATGAAAACAGAACACACCAAAATTTATGCAGGGAAAGTGGTACTAAGAGGTAAGTTCATAACATAACAGGCCTAACTCAAAAAAAAGAACAATCTCAAATAAACAATCTAATACTATACATAAAAGAGCTGGAAAAAGAAGAACAAAGCCCAAAGTCAGTAGAAAGAAAGAAATAATAAAAGAGCAGAAATAAATGTAATAGAGACTAAAATAACAATACAAAGGGTCAATGAAACTTAGAGCTGGTTCTCCGAAAAGATAAATAAAATTGACACACCCTTAGCCAGACTCCCTTGGAAAAAAAGAGAGAAGTCTCAAATAAATAAAATCAGAAATGAAAGAGGAGAAATTACAATAGATACCACAAAAATACAAGGGATTATAGGAGAATACTATGAAAAGCTATGCAACAAGTTGGATAAACTAGAAGAAATGGATAAATTTAGAATCAAAGAAATCTTATAATCATACAACCTCCCAACACTGGATCAAGAAGAAACAGAGAATCTGAACAGAAGAATCTGTAAAGAGATTGAAACAGTAATCAAAAACCTCCCAAAAAACAAAAGTCCAGGACCAGAGGGCTTCTCTGGTGAATTCTACCAAACATTCAAAGAAGACTTAATATCTATCCTTCTCAAACTCTTCCAAAATATTGAAGAGAATGGGACACTTTCTAATCTATTTTATAAGGCTAACGTTAACCTGATACCAAAACCAGACAAGGGCAACACAGAAAAGGAAAATTACGGGCCAATATCACTGATGAACAGAGATGCAAAAATCCCCAACAAAATATTAGCAGATTGAATATGATACATTAAAAGGATCATTTGTGGATCAGCATCCACAAATCAATCAATGTGATACACACATTAACAAAATGAAGAATGAAAATCACGTGATTGTCTCAATAGATGCAGAGAAAGCATTTGACAAGATTTGACACCCATTTATGACAAAATTCTCAATAAAATGGGTATAGAAACAAAGTACCTCAACATAATAAAGGCCATATATGAAAAATCCACAGCCAACATCATCCTCAATAGTGAAAAACTGAAAGCTATTTCTCTAAGAACAGGAACAAGACAAGGCTACGACTCTCACCACTCTTATTCACCAGAGTATGGGAAATCTTAGCCAGCACAATTAGGCAGGAAAAAAAGAAAAGAGATCCAAATTGGAAAAGAAGAAGTAAAACTGTCATTATTTATGGATGACATGATTCTATGCTTAGAAAACCCTAAAGAATCCACCAAAAATATTAGAAATAATGAATACAGTAAAATTGTAGAGTACAAAATCAACATACTAAAATCAGGTGCATTTCTATACATTAACAATGGCCCAACAGAAAGAGAGATACCATTGACAATTGCAACAAAAAGAATAAAATAATTGGGAACAAATTTAACCAAGGAGGAGAAAGACCTATACATTGAAAACTATAAGATATGATTGAAAGAAATTGAAGAAGACACAAAAAAATGGAAAGATATTCTGTGCTCAAGGATTGGAAGAATAAACATAGTTAAAATGTTCATATTATCTAAAGCAATCTACAGATTCAATGCAATTCCAGTCAGAATCCCAATGATATTTTTCACAGAAATAGAAACAAGTATCCTAAAATTTATATGGAACAACAAAAGACTGAATAGCTGAAGCAATCTTGAGAAAAAAGAACAAAGCTGGAGACATCACAATCCCTAAATTCAAAATATACTACAAAGGTATAGTAATCAAAACAGTATAGTACTGGCAGAAAAACAGACACACAGCTCAATGGAACAGAATCAAGAGCCTAGAAATAAACTCACACAGTTATGGACAGCTAATGTTTGACCAAGGAGGCAAGAGCATATAACGGAGAATAGAAAGTCTTTTCAATAAATGGTGTTTGGAAAAATTAACAGGCACATGTCAAAGAATGAAAGAAGACCATTATCTTACACTATATACAAAAGTTAACTCAAAATCGATTAAAGACTTGAATGTAAGACCTGAAACCATAAAACTCTTAGAAGAAAACATAGGCAGTATGCTTTTTGACATCAGTTTTAGCAGTATCTTTTGGAATACCAGGTATTCAGGAATACCAGGCAAGAGAAACAAAAGAAAAAGGAAACAAATGGGACTATATCGACTAAAAACCTTCTGTACGGGAAAGGAAACCATCAACAAAATGAAAAGATGACCCACTAAGGGGCAGAAAATATCTGCAAATCATATATCCAATGAGGGGTTAATTTTCCAGAATTTATAAAGAACTCATACAAGTCAACAACCGAAAATGAACAACACAATCACAAAACAGGCAGAGGATATGAACAGATATTTTTCCAAAGAAGATATATAGATGGCCAACAGGCACATGAAAAGATGTTCAACATCACTTATTATTAGGGAAATGCAAATCAGAACTACAATGAGATATCACCTCATGCCTGTCAGAATGGCTATTATTAAAAAGAAAAGAAATAACAAGTGTCAGAGAGGATGTGGAGAAAAGGGAACTCTCATACACTATGAGTGGGAATGCAAACTGGTGCAGGCACTATGGAAAACAGTATGGAGATTTCTCAAAAAATTAAAAATAGAAATACCATACAATCCAGCTATTCCACTTCTGGGTATTGATCCAAAGAACATGAAAACACGAATTCAAAAAGATATATGCACCCCTATGCTCACTGTAGCATTATTCACAATAGCCAACACTTGGAAGCAACCCGAGTGCCCATTAACAGATGATGGATAAAGAAGATGTGGTATAATAGTACAATGGACTACTACTCAGCTATAAAGAAAAGATGAAATTGTGCCATTTGCAATAACACAGATGGACCTTGAGGGTATTATGCTAAGTGGAATAAGTCAAATAGAGAAAGACAAATACTGTATGATTTCACTTACATGTGGTAGATAAACAAACATATAGATAAGAACAGATTGGTGGTTACCAGAGGGGAAGCAGGGAAGAGAAAACGGTAAAGGGGCACAGGTGTATGATGACAGATGGAAATTAGTCTTTTGGTGGTGAACATGATGCAGTCTATACAGAAGCTCAGATATAATGTGTACACTTGAAATTTACACAATGTTATAAACCAATGTGACCTCAATAAAAAAACAAAACCCACTGAATTGTATACTTCAAGTGGGTGAACTCTATGGTATGTGAATTATATCTCAATAAAGCTGTTAAAGGTGTAAACCAATGACACATTTCTCACTAATTTTTAAACTATATTTATTTTTCATAAAAATGAATTTATATTAACATGCATAAAGAGTTCAGTATCTTACATCAAAATGAATATTTTAAACATTATAAAAAATCGTGATACCATATGACCAACAAGAGATTAAAGTATATTAGGAAACTCTCCCTTTTTAATATAAATATTGGGAAAGACTGTCAAAATCCTTTAACTTGAGCTCCATCCTACTAAAGGAATGGCAGTGCAAAAAAAATCTAATAAAAAAGATAAACCATGGGGCTATGACTCTCAATAAATAATCTTTGAGAGAATTACAAGGAACTACAGAAAATGTATTATGAATATTCCAACAGTCCTCTAGGATGAACATATTTTAGAATTGAGTCAACTATTCCAGTCCTTCCTTTCATCTGAATCATGTCAAGTGTAAGAATAAACCGAACCTCCTTGTGTTAGTAAACACAAAGTTCCTAATAGAATTTAATTCATTCTCAAATATATTATCTGCCTCTCTCATAATAAAAGTAATACAGGTTTCATGAATTAAAATTGCAAAACACAGAACAACATGAAGAAAAAAACAACAAGGGGAGAGGAACCCAGAATGGGTAACTGGTGTACCAGAAATGCAGCTACAATTACTTATAGGGCTTTGAAATCATATTCTTGGAGACTTTAGTCTAGACAGTAGAAGAAGAATCTGTACCAACTTTCTGTAGGCTGTCTATATAGTGTAATGAATTGATGACCTCTTTTCTATTCTATTTTCTATCTCAGGAAGTCAAGAACCAGCTGGGAAAATACTTACCTGTATATAGTAGGGAAGCCTGACTGGGGAGTGCGAAGGTCTTTGTAGGTAAATTCCTGGATGTGCATGCTGCATCTCAGTCCCTTGTCCTCACACCAGTCCTTCCCATTGACCAATCCCCAAGAGATGGCCCCTGAGTGCCTCTCCTTAGAGCTCAGTGAAAATGTAGAGTCTTCTGGTCTGACAACTCAGCACATGAAACACACACGCAGGAAGCAGGAAGCACTTGTTGGAGGTTACACAGCAAAGACTGATCCAAGTGTTTCAACTCCAGAGTGTACTCATGGCTTTCAGAATGCTGTTCAGGGACACTGCACTGGAATGCACACTGCTAATCCTCTAAGAAGTGTTATTGGCCATCCAGACTTTCTTATGCTAGGGGGTCTTGTGTGTGTGTGTGTGTAACAGTGACCCTTTAATAGTCACCCCATATCGATGAGTAAAGTATGTCAACCATCTAAAAGAGCACTATTTCACTGGTGGCACTGGCATGTGTGTCAGGCTTACAATATATCGAGGTCATTATTCTGTCCAGGAATTTATTTTAAGGAACCCATATTTTCCTTCAACAGTGTAATCAATGAAGCTCATAGACCATGTCCCCAGGGCGTAACACACAGTAACTGCTCAAGAACTCTTTGTGGGATATCTGTCCCATAATGGCTCTGCCCCAGCATCTCTTCTTCACTCTCCAAACTTGCACCATTCAAAACCAGAGCCAAAGTGATCTGGAAAACAAGAGATATTTTAGACATCAACTCATTTCCAATAACCAACTAAAAAGCATATTTGATTCTAGTTGTCAATTCAGAGGCATTAACTGTATATGTTGTTGTCTGGACCTTATGTGATTTCACATTCATCACATAAGTGCATTTTTATCTAATTCTAAGAGTACCTGTTGTTAAGTCTCTGGATTGATAAGGGGTTTTCATGAAACTCTGTAGTGTTTTAAACTGTGTTTTCTCATCTGTCACTCTGGCCTGACTGGGTATGGATTCACTTGAAGAATGGGATCCTCTGCATAAGTTCTTTAAGGCAATTGAGTAGTAGGAAGGGCAATTAGCTTGGATGACACAGACCTAGGTTTGCATCCAGCTTAGCATGTGACCTTGAGATTTGTTATGCCTCCATGTTTCTAATGGGGACAATATCTAAAATCCCTAGTACATCACATCAAGAAAGGTCCATCAAGCCATCCTTTGTAGAACCACAAAATGTCAGAGGTGGAAGATACCTTTAGTACAGGAATTTCCCCCCAACTTGCTCTAGTGATTTTTCAGAATGTAGGAAGTTAAAAAGTGTTACCTGTTTAAATCAAGGTTGCTAACACCTTTAAAGGTTTACTTGGTAAGTGTAGCCTTAACCAGGCCATTTATTTCCTCCTAGGACTCTCCAATCTAATATATGATGAACAAGACTGTCCAGATTTCAAATGTTTGCTTAATTCCTCAGAGATGGTTTTTCCTTAATATCTTTTCAAAATAAAAATATATTACAATTTAAGGAGAAAAAAGTAGAATAATAGCCTATCAACATTAAAGAGAGCATTTATCAAATTCAGGATGATGCTTACTTTGGGGAAGATTGGGGAAATGAGATAGGAAGCAGTGACGGGATTTTAATGGCATTGGTATTGATTGATTGGTGAAGCTCGGTGGTGGGTACCTGGGCAGGGTAGATTCTTATCTTCTGTGTGGCTAGAGTATTTCTGAATAACTCTTTTCAGGAAAGGATTAAAAATAAAAATAAATCTATATCTATTATCCCTCAGTAATCCTTAGGGTCACAATGCTCTTTCCTTTTCTCCTTCCACTCCAGACACAAACTTCACATTCCCCTTTTGGATGTTTCCTGCTTCCCACAGAGATTCTGTAGAAACTGTTCCAGATTGTTCTCTGTATCCTAGGATCTGAGATAAGGGGGAGGAGGAACAGTATTTACTTTTGGTTACCCTAGCTAGAAATATCCCAGATTTTCTCCCCAAAGAGGGTAGAATAAACTCATGATAACATGAACTTCTGTGGCTGCCTTTCTTCCCAAATAATGGAAGAATTCTCCTATTTTAAAAATCAAGAAAATTTGCTGTATTCTGAGAATAAAGGATGTATTTGCATTTCCATTAACTGTAGCTTTGGTGAGGGAAGATCAATGGTTTGAATAGAGCCCGCCTTAGCAAATCTGTGAGTGTATCCATTCCTTCTTCTGGATCAAGTACAGACACAGCAAGAACTGACACAGCTCAGTTAAGTAAGAAAAGTACCCATCCAAAATTCATTAGAATGATTCTAAGAGGAATACATGTGGAATGTGCGGTGGTAGCACAAGGAACTCCATTGCTGCCTTCATGTGTTGGTGTGAATGAAGGGGTCAGCTGACTGCAAAATAGTGACACAATAGACCTTTGAGGCCCTAGTGAAAGAAGTGTTAGAAGTAGCAGAACTTTCCTGGAGGACAGGACAGGGAAACTGGGCAGAATTGAGACTAAACTGTACATGCATGTACTCAATTTCAAGCCACATCTCTTAATGTTTCTAAAAGCATCTACTTGTCTTAAGGAGTGTATTTAATGTGGGTATTTCCCCTCCATCCCATTACCTTTGGGTAACTATTACAGTAGTTTACAACCAAATAAATATGATAGTTTACAGAGCATATTGAAAGGGAGTTAAAATTAGCCTAGTGTTAGGAAGTTCAGATTACAGAGATCCCTATAAGACTTGCTAAGGGCTTGGACTTTGCTCCTGAAGGATTTTCAGGAGCAGAGTGAGCATGCAGACAGTACAGGGAATTCCCACAAAGGAAAAGACTCAAGAGAGTGGTCTCTTAGGAGGGTTTACAGTTGTGCAGCAACGGCAACTGATGGTCTATTGTATCACTGTGATGCAGGAGAAGGCTTGGGAGAAATCAGCAGGACAAGTCTTAGGACCTGGTAAGGTGGCCCCATGGTAACCTCCAAGATCCTGGTGGGCAGATGGTGGGGACAGTGACCAAGGTGATATGGGGGAAAAATGATTATCTTCTGGAAGTGCTTTAGATTTAGGGGATCAGGAGAGGAAGAAAGGGCATCAGGAGGAGAAGAAGGGGCAGGAAGACAAAATATGTCTGGAGCTCTGGGAATGTTTTAGGCAGGTGACAGGTTTTAGAGGGGCCTAATAAATTGGGGCTAGTGAAGGCTTCACTAGCCTGAATAAGATCACTCTGAGAGAGGGGGACAGTTGAGAGACTGCCTGGGATGGAATCCTCAGGGAACTCCAACATGTGAGGGGCATGGAGCAAGTAAATGGCTTCTCTGAGGAGACCTTTGAACAAAGACCTGAAGGATAAGAGTCAGTTGTGCAAAGACCAGCAGGATAGAGAACACTGATGACCTCTGGACAAGAGTGTACAGAGCTTGAGGCAGAAGGGCACCTGACCCAGTGGAGACTCAACAAGGGGTCCAGTATAGCTTAGCAGGGAGGGGTAGAAGGAACCTGCAGATGAGATCAGAGGAAGGGGAAGATCAGGCCAGAAACACTAGCTTGGGCTTTCCATCAGACTCACCTTGGGGTTTTATGAGAGGCAGTATCTCTGTGCAGGCATCTCAGGTATGAAAAAGTTTGTTTTCATTACCACTTCTGATTTAATATGAAAGGTGTGGAATCAGGAGCTTTTAGGGGTAAAGAGAACAGTGTTAGTAAATAGTAACCATGTGGTAAAAATCCATAGAATGATATAAAAATTTTTTTCCATGTGAAATCTCCTAAATTCTAAGTAATGTCTTGGTTTAGTTAACAGTATTGTGCCAATGTCAATTTCCTGGCTTGTTAATACTGTATAGTGTCATAAGATGGCACCATTAGGGGAGAGTACATGAAGCGTGCAGAATGGGATTTCTCATACAATTCTTACTATTTCTTGTTTATTTCAAAGTTAGTTAAAACGTTGCTGAACTGCTCTAAAGTCCAATCCAAGAGAGACTGTATAAAAACCTGGAAGAGATCCCTAAGAGTCTGCTCCATGGTAATGCAAAGGCCCTCTGCCTTGCAAATCTCAGAGGATTTGGCTCTCCATGCCTCCAGTCTTTCCTCTTACATAGGAGGTAAGAGCCTCTTACCTCTTACCCTTCTAGATCCCATAGGAGCTAAGAGCCCCACAGCAATATTTCAGGCCCCAACCCACCCTGTCTGGCTGCCCTCGTGGATGCTGCCTCTCCTTGGAATTCACATCCACTTACTCTTGAAGACTAGCCCGCATTGTTGACCAGCACATACTTGTACAGTGCAAGGATGCTCTACAGGTGGTCAGTGTTCAGCTGGTGGAAGCAGGGGCTGAGGCCCTTGGTCTGCAGCTGCTGCACAGCTGCCTGGGCCAGCACCTTGTCCTGTGCCAGGAGCAATATATCCCCCGAGAACTTCTGGCACAGATCGCATGTGATGACGAAGCTGATACCCTTGTTGGCCTTGGTCACCAGCGCCATGTGGGGATAAGAGGACATGGCTGGGTAGAAGGTGGATGGGGCATTTGCGTGGAGGACAGGGCTATGGGCCATGGGGGCCCATGCTGGGGAGGCCAAGCTTCAGTCAGAGAAGCCACACAGAAATAAGTTCTGGGATCCAGTGTTGTGATTTCCAGAGAAGGAGGCCCCACCTCTATCTCTCCCTCTTAGGAGGGGCTGAATGTCCCGGAAGGCTTCCTAATACCCCCACTCCCGAATCTGCTGCTTCTCTGCACTGCACCTGGGCCCAAACCAACACATAGTCCTCTTTTGATCTCACTTCTGAGCTAAGCAATTGTTGCAGGCTGGAGAGGTGTGCTTCCCCCAAAGTAAAACTGGTTGATGATGGGTCAGAGGGAACTAGAGATTCATGGCAGTTGAACTAAAGAAACTGTTTTGGGAGAGCCCCAAAATGAGAAAAATGAGTGTAGAATAATTGCTTTGGACTTGGGCCCATCATCCACTGCAGAATGGGAAGGGCTGCTTTTTCCTAACATGCAGTGAAATTACTTAGGGTAACTGCTACTGAGGGCAAGGATCCCTTTGCTTTCTTAACAGAAACTCAAGAGAGAGAATTAGAGACTTAGGTCCTGTGATTGGATTTTCATTGTGGGCAGAGTACCTTGCTGTGTGATTCCCTCTGTGCCCCCAAGTGGGAGGGAATGTTTTATGCAACTCTTACTTTTGCCATGCCATTGATTGCAATGTTGCATTTAATGGTTACACAATCCCTGTTTGTTAAAAGTGCCTACATTTTGGTTTTGTCCAAAGTCAAAGATAATAAGTGGTATGTATAGTTAGGTGTTATTTTTAAGGTACTAAGGAAAGAAGGTCTTTGCAATTTCAAGAATACATTTCCAAACAGTTGAGATGCTATGGTCTTGACCTAGACATTATTGTCTTCTGATGTCACTATACAAAAACAAAATAACAGGGAGGAGATGAACAGCCCTGTTGAAGGGAGAAACTATAAACCTCTCTTTTAAAATAAGAGCCCTAGGGACCGGCCTGGTGGCATTGTGGTTAAGTTCGCTCACTCCACTTCAGCGACCTGGGGTTCACAGGTTCAGATCCCAGGCATGGACAGACGCTTATCAAGCTATGCTGTGGTGGTGTCCCATATAAAGTAGAGGAAGATGGGCATGAATGTTAGTCCAGGGCCAGTCTTCCTCAGCAAAAAAGAGGAGGATTAGCAATGGATTTTAGCTCAGGGCTAGTTTTCCTCACACACACACACAAAAGAGTCCTACCCTTGCTTTCAGGGGCTATACCTTTTCATTTCTGAAAGCCTGAAAATCACTGGTGAAGAATGAAAAATAATCATGACAGTAGATGCGTCTTTAGAATATGCAGTCTTCTGTGAAGGGAGGGAATGTGGTGGACGTTCACTGAAGCCCACTGGGAGGCAGGCTTGGTGTTGGGCAGGAAGAAGCTTCTCATCACTGCCATGGGTGGTGTTAGGACTCAATCACAGGGACTCATGATAGAAGACACTTTGCACTTTGCACAGTGCACTGTTTTCAACATTTTCACCTCTATCAGGACATTTAATCTTCACAGCAATCCTATACCTACTGTCCCCATTTTACAGTTGAGGTACTGAGATATAGTACAATGCAGTATTTTGCTGAAAGTCACAGAGTAAGATGGCAGAAACAGAATTTCTTGTTTCCAGATGTTTGTCTTGAAAGCTTTCAAACAGAAAATTTGAAAGAATGGTATAGTAAACACTCATATATCCACCAGACTAGGTTGAACAATTATGAACACTTTACTATATTTTTGTGCTCATCTTCTGTATATATTTTGCTGAACTGTGTTAATGTTGCATGCTTCACAACACTTCCTCCCTATATAAATAAAACATCCACATTGTAGAGTATTGACTATATTTCTCTCATGTCCACTAACACCCAGTCCACATTCAATTTCCGCCATTTTCTCAGATTCTCTTATGAATGGTACTTAAGTGCCTTCTCATAGTTCACACTTTGAAATTGTGTTTTTCCAATGAGTTTAGTGTTAAAAAGGCCACACAGATGTGTTCCCTTTATGGTGTCGTCCATGTTATACTAGAGGCTGGTAAACGAAAGCTGGCAGGGCAAACCCTGCCACACTCTTTGGTTTATTTATTACCTATGAATACTTTCATGCTACCTCGGCAGATCTGAGTAGTTCCAACAGAGACCATGTGGCCTGCAAAGCTGAAAATATGTATTCACTGGCTGTTTCTATGATGTTAGCTGACCCTTGAGTTATACTGTCCTTCTGTTGACCTAACTTTTACATTTATTACATTCCTAAGCTGGTTGGCATGTAAACAATCTGCACAAAAGGACATTTATAACGAACCTCTAATCCTTGATTTATTTCTTTATTGATTTTAATTCATTTCTCTCATCCATTACACTTTTTCTCCCCCTATATCACAGAAGAAATCACAAAAGACTGCACAGAATTAGTAGCCAATTTGTAGTGAGTACTCCATGGAGACATTTTGATTCTTTTTCTTTTTCTTTTGATAGGGATATTTTGGACAGTGTAATTCTCCTTTTGGTTAAATCAGGGCTCAAAATGTGCTGAGAACCACGGAGGGAACTCTAACTGGGGTCCCCATTGTTCAACTTTCTTCTCCATAACAAACTTTCCATGAGGCCCCTCAGCATCCGAGGGCAAAAGGGCCAAGTACACGGGGGTCTCTGCTCCTTCTTCTGGGGTTTTTATGGCATCAGGTCCTCCCATGTCGGTTTTCACCCACCCTGGGCAGCAGGCATTCAGGAGGATCTTGTCCCCTCTTCTCTGCTCACTTAGTTTCCTGGCTTGGATTCTGGACAGGACTGTGATGCCCATCTTTGACACTGAATATGGCATGCAGCTGATATGAGGCCAGCCTTCCTGTAGGTGCACTCCATTCTTTGTATCTTCCATGAACTTGTTCATGAGCCCCACCAGCTCCTCCTCCATGATGGTCTCACTTGTAAACTTCTGCTGGAGTTCTGGGCTGCAGTTTTTAAGAGCCAGGAAGCTCATTATGCTAGACACATTCACCACTCTGCCTAAAATGCAACACAAATCATTACCTAGAAAGGCATGCACAAGAATGATGAATACCAAATTTGCTGGGACTTTGTCCACTTGAGAGTCATTTACCAGTTTGCTATGAGCATTAAATTAAGACTGCTTCTATGAGTGAAGGACATGAAACAGTCTTGAAACTTGTTTTACCCATAATGTCTCAGATGATGTGATAGAAATGTTCTAATGCAGAGAGTAGTGCCCAAAAGATCCATAAGAATATGAAAATGGTTTATACAGGAACATGCTAAGGGGAACTTAAGAAGCTACTCATTAGTATTAAAAGCTGCCTTTGAGACAAATTGAGGATGTTACAGTCACTTGGGCAGTGCTCTATGATCAGGTTTCTCTTGACCAACAAAGAAGTGACTGGTTGATGGATGGAAGTTCCTACATGAATGGACAGCATCTGCTTTGGAAGGCTGCCTCTCTGATTGAGGGAGGTAAAAGCAAATCAGCTTAGTGGGCTGAAATGTGTGCAGTTTTCTCTAAGTTTGGGTTTTTATCAACTCAGTTGCAGTGACTAATGGCCTGGCAATATGGAGAGGGGCAGTGGAAAACTGGACTATTAAAGAGATGCTATAGAAAGGAATGAAGTACATCCCACAATGTGGATGAACCTTGAAAACATTATGCTAAAGAGGGCAGTCACAAAAGCCTACATATTACATGATTCTATATGTGTGAGATATCCACAACAGGAAAATCTGGAACCAGAAAGTAGACTAGTGATTGCTTAGGGCTAGGAGGAATGTGAGAACAGAGGGATGATAGGATTTCCCTTTGGATTGATGGGAATGCTCTAGTCTTAAAATAGGTGATGGTTCCACAACTCTTGCACATATACTAAAAACACTGATAGTTATGTCAGCATCATAGTGGAGTGAGTTGTTTCTTTTGTCTCTCCTCCCCTGAATTTCCACCAGTTGTACATCCATTGATCAATAAAGGACTCCCTGTACAGTACACCAGAATGACTGAGCAATCCATGCATCTATACATCTGAAGGTGGTGGACTGAACCTGCAAGAGGTAGTGGAACTAGGGGAGCAGCCCTCTCCCCTTCCCCTGGTAGTGGTGATCCAAAACGTGGATTCTCACACAAGCACATGTGCTGGTGACTAGAGGCTGTAGGGGCAGACATGGCACTCATAGCTTAGCCACGGCTCCCACCCCCTGGGGTAGCAGGTCATGCACAAGCCCTGCAGCTTCAGGACACAGAGTGGTGCTGGTGACTCAGCTCCTCCCCCTCCTTTGCAGTGTGGCCAGTGTTTCCAGCAGTGGAGACAGCATCCAAAATTTGTACTTTCTTGATAGGGGCTGTATTCCCTGACCTCATGTTTTAAAAAGTACATTGGTTCATGCCAGCATCCAGAGGTTGCAGGACCAGGAACAACACTTGTGGCTTAGCCCCTGCCCTCTGTCAGCAGTGGCAGGTAGCCCCTGAGACCTGAGGCTTCAGGAAACTAAGCAGAACCCATGACCCACCCCAGAGTGATGGCATCCCTGATGCTGCCTCTACCATCAGCAGGGGCTGCATACAAAACCCTGGACCCTGGCAGTGACAGTGTCACCTGTGAACACAGTGTCCTTGGAGTGGTGCTGACAGCACATCCAGATAATCCAGGAGCAGTAGCACAGGTAGTGAATGGGATAGCAGTCGAGTCAGTGGAGAGCAAGTGGGGTAACAAGAGACTCAGGAGCCCCAGAAGCAGCAGAGGTTCTTGCAGCCTGGTGACCCCAGTGGTAACACCTAACACTGCAGTGACATTGTAAGCAGCAAGTCACCAGCAACCTCAGAAGCACAAGCCGCACAAGGAGGGCACTGATGACCTCTAACAGAGGCAGTGGAGGGTGGAAAGTGCAGGCTCTCAAATACAACCACAGGTAGCTCAGAACCAATGCAATCAAAGTCTTATCCAAAAAAGAAAGGTGTTTACTACCACAAATGTACTGACAAGGATCAACTCATTGAGTACCGTGAAGCACTGGAGTAACACAGCAGAACAGAAAGAAAATGACAACTCTGCAGAAGATTGAAGTCACAAAAGATTACACTCTGACAGAGAATTTAAAATAGCTGTCATAAAGAAACTCAATGAGTTAAAGAATACTCAGAAAGATAGCTCAATGAGCTCAGGAATAAAATTAATGAACAGAAGGAGTACTTCACCAAAGAGATTGAAATTTAAAAAACAAACAAATTTTGGAGATGAAGAATAGAATTAATGAGATGAAAAATAAAGTCAAAGCATTGAACATAGAGCAGACCATATGGAATAGAGAATTAGTAGCTTCAAAGATAGAC
The DNA here is from genome assembly GCA_031878705.1 of Tapirus indicus. Classification (NCBI taxonomy): domain Eukaryota; kingdom Metazoa; phylum Chordata; class Mammalia; order Perissodactyla; family Tapiridae; genus Tapirus; species Tapirus indicus. The sequence continues at coordinate 32,330,768 of CM062936.1, read as the reverse complement.
TATAGAAATGATTCAGGTGGAAGAGGAGAGAGAAATGATTTTTTAAAAATGAAGAAATTCTATGAGAACTATCTGACTCAGTTAGGAAAAGCAACATAAGCATAGTAGGTATCCCAGAAGGAATAGAGAGGGAGAAGGGAGTAGAGAGCTTATTCAAAGAAATAATAGCCAAGAACTTCCCGAACCTGGGTAAGGAACCAGATATACAAGTACTTGAAGCTAATAGAACTCCTAATTATCTCATTACAAAAAGACCTTCTCCAAGGAATATTATATTGAAACTGTCAAAAGTCAATGACAAAGAAAGAATATTAAGGGCAGCCAGAGAGAAGAAAATAACATACAAAGGAACCCCCATCAGGCTATATCCAGATTTCTCAGCAGAGACTCTACAGGCTGGGAGAGAGTAGAATGATATATTCGAAATATTGAAAGCCAAAAACTATCAGCCAAAAATACTCTATCGAGCAAAGGTATCCTTCAGACATGAAGGAGATATAAAAGCTCTCCCAGAGAAACAAAAGTTGAGGGAGTTCACTGCCACTAGACCAGCCTTACAAGAAATGTTGAAAGAAGCCCTCCTAGATGAAACAAAAAGGCAAAGGTTTACAAGGCTTTGAGTGAGGTGATTAATAGATAGAATCAGAAAATTGCAACTCTATATCAGAATGAATTAGTAAACATTTAATTATAACAGAGGGTAAAAGCAAAGAAAGCATCAAATATAAATATCGGCACTACAGCTTGGTAAAACACTCACAACACAAAAAAAGATAATTTCTGAAAACAAAAGCATAGACTGGGAAGAGGAAAAGGACAGAACCTGCATAGGCTATGGAGATAAGATGCTATCAGCAGAAAAAGGACTATCTCATCGATGAGATCTTTTATTCAAACCTCACAGTAACCACAAAACAAAAAATCAGAACAGAGTGACAAATCATAAATATAGAGGACTCTGAGAAAAAAATCACAGAAAACCACCAAACTGAAATGGCAGACTGAAGTACAAGGAAAAAGAAACAATGGAAATATAGAACAACCAGAAAGGAGAAGATAAAATGGCAGTATTCAGCCCCCACATATCAATAATCACTCCAAATGTAAATGGATTGAATTCAGCAATCAAATGACACAAAGGAGCTGGATGGACTAAAATAAAAGACCCAAAAATATGCTAACACCAGGAAACACACCTCGGCTCTAAAGACAAACATAGGTTCAGAGTGAAGGGTTGGAAGATGATACTGTCAAGTGAATAAAGCTGGTGCAGCCATACTTATCACACACAAAATAGACTTCAAGCCAAAAAAGACAAGAGACAAAGATAGACATTATACAATGATGAAAGGGACATTCCACCAAGAAGACATAACACTTATTAATTATAAGTGCAGCAAACATATGAGCACCAAAGTATATAAAGCAACTGTTAACATACTAAAAGGAAAAATAGAAAGCAACACATTAATATTAGGGGACTTTTACACCTCATTTACATCAATGGATAGATCATCCACACAGAAAGTACACAAGGAAACAGTGGCCTTAAATGAAATAGTAGACCAGATGGACTTAATAGATATATATAGAACATTCCGTCCCCAAACAGCAGAATACACATTCTTCTCAACTGCACACGGAACATTCTCAAAGATAGACCATATGTTGGAAAACAAAACAAGCCTCAATAAATTTAAGAAGATTGAAATCATATCAACCATCTTTTTAAATGACAATGGTAGGCAATGAGGAAACAACTACAAGAAGAAAGCTGGAAAAGTCACAAATAGGTGGAGATTGAATAACATGCTACTGAACAACGATTGGATCAATGAAGAAGTCAAAGGACAAATCAAAAAATATCTGGGGACAAATGAAAATGAAAACACAACCTACCAAATCTTATGGGATGCAGCAAAAGTGGTACTAAGAGGGAAGTTTATAGCAATACAAGCCTACCTCAACAAACAAGAAAAACCTCAAATAAGCAATGTGACATTATAGCTAACAGAATAAAAAAAGAAGAACAAAGCCTAAAGTCAGTAGAAGGAAGAAAATAATAAAAACCAGAGCAGAAATAAATGAAATAGAGACTAAAAAACAATAGAAAGGATCAATGAAACTCAGAGTTGGTTCTCTGAAAAGATTAAAAAAACTGACAAACCCATAGTCATACTCAGTGACAAAAAATGAAAGAATGCTCAAATAAATAAAATCAGACAGGAAAGAGGAGAAATTATGATGGCTACCACAGAAATACAAAGGATTACAAGAGAATACTATGAAAAGCCATGCACCAACAAATTGAATAACCTTGAAGAAATGGATAAATTCTTAGAATCATACAATCTCTCAAAACTGGATCAAGAAAAAATAGAGAATCTGAATAGACCAATCACAAGTAAAGAGATTGATGTAGTAACAAAAAACCTTGATAAAAACAAAAGTCCAGGACAGAGAGCTTCTAGGGTGAATTCTACCAAACATTCAAAGAAGATTTAATGCCTATCCTTCTCATACTTTTTCACAAAAAATGAAGAGGATGGGGGTGATTCCTAACTTATTTTATGAGGCCAACATTACCCTGATACCAAAATAAGACAAGGACAACACAAAAAAGGAAAGTTACGGGCCAATATTGCTGATGAACATAGATGCAAAAATTCACAATAAAATATCAGGAAATTGACTACAGCAATACATTAAAAGGATCACAGACCATGATCAAGTGGGATTTATTCCAGGGATGCAGGGATGCCAACATCCACAAATCAATCAAGGTGATACACCACATTAACATAATATAAAATAAAAATCACCCGATCATCTCAACAGATACAGAGAAAGCATTTGACAAGATACAGCATCAATTTATGATAAAACTCTCAACAAAATGTGTATAGAAGGATAGTACCTCAACATAATAAAGGCCAAATATGACAAACCCACAGCCAACATCATATGGTGAAAATGGTGAATGGTGCAAAACTGAAAGCTATTCCTCTAAGAACAGGAACAAGACAAGGCTGCTGACTCTAACCACTCTTATTCAATATAGTATTGGAAGTCCTAGACAGAGTAATTAGGCAAGAAAAAAAAAAATAAAAGTGATCCAAATTGGAAAGGAAGAAGTTAAACTGTCATTATTTGTGGATGACATAATGCTATATATATAGAAAACCCTAAAGAATCCACCAAAAAACTATTAGAAATAATGAACAAATACAGTAAAGTTGCGGGGTACAAAATCAACATACAAAAAACAGGTGCATTTCTATACATTAACAATGAACTAGCAGAAAGAGAAATCAAGGATACAATTCCATTTACAACCACAACAATAAGAATAAAATACCTAGGAATAAATTTAACCAAGGAGGTAAAAGACCTTTACACTGAAAACTATAAGATGCTATTGAAAGAAATGGAAGATACATAAAGGAATGGAAACATATTCTGTGCTCTTGGATTGGAAGAATAAATACAGTTAAAATATCCATATTACCTAAAGCAATACACAGATTCAATGCAATTCCAGTCAAAATCTCAATGACATTTTTCATTGAAATAGAATCAAGAATCCTAAAATTTATGTGGATCAACAAAAGACTTCACATAGCCAAAGGAATCCTGAAAAACAGGAACAAAGCTGGAGGTATCAACCCCCTGAATTAAAAATATACTACAAAGCTACAGCAATCAAAACAGCATCATACTGGCAGAAAAACTGACAAAGAGATCAATGGGACCAAATTGAGAGCCCACAAATAAAACTGCACATTTATGGACAGCTAATGTTTGACCAAGGATCCAAGAACATCACCATGGAGAACATAAAGTCTCTTCAAGAAATAGTGTTGGTAAAAATTAACAGCCACATGCCAAAGATGAAAGTTGACCATTATCTTAAGCCATACATCAAGATTAACTCAAAATGGATTAAAGACTTGAATGTAAGACCTGAAAACACAAATCTCCTAGAAGAAAACAGAGGCAGTGCACTGTTTGACATCAGTCTTAGCAGTATCTTTTGGAATACCACGTCTCCTCAGGCGAGGGAAACAAAAGAAAAAATAAACAAATGGGACTACACTAACTAAAAAGCTTCTGCAGAGAAAAGGAAACCATTAACAAAACAAGAAGACATCCCACCAACTGGGAGAAAATATTTGCAAATCATGTACCCATAAGCAGTTAATTTCCAGAGTACATAAAGAACTCATACCAGTCAACAACAAAAAACTATACCTGATCAAAAAACAGGCAGAGGATATGAACTGACATTTTCCGAAGGAAGATATACAGATGGCCAACAGACACAGGAAAAGATGTTCAACATGAATAATTATTACTGAAAAGTTAATCAAAACTACAATGAGATATCACCTCACACCCATAAGAATGGCTATTACTAAAAAGACAAGAAATAACAAGCATTGGGGCCAGCCCGGTGGTGTAGTGGTTAAGTTCGCACACTCTGCTTCTGGGGTTTGCGAGTTCAGATCCTGGGCATGGACCTACACACCACTCATTAAGCCAGCACTGCTCATCAAGCCATGCTGTGGTGGCGTCCCACATACAAAACAGAGAAAGACTGGCACAGATGTTAATCAGGGACAATCTTCCTCAAGCAAAAAGAGGAGGATTGGCAGCAGATGTTAGCTCAGGGACAATCTTCCTCACCAAAAAAAAAAAAAAAAAGAAAAAGAAAAAGAAAGAAATAACAAGTGTCGGAGAAGATGTGGAGAAAAGGGAACCATCATACACCCTGGGTGGGAATGCAAACTGGTGCAGCCACTATGGAAAACAGTATGGAGATTTCTAAAAATTAAAAATAGAAATACCATATGATCCAACTATTCCAATTCTGGATATTTATCTAAGGAATATGAACACACTAATTGGAAAAGATGTACGCATCCCTATGCTCACTGCAGCATTATTCACAGTGGCCAAGAGTTGGAGGCAACCTGAGTGCCCATCAATTGATGAAAGGATGAAGAAGATGTAATATATATGTACAAAGGAATACTACTCACCTATAAAAAAGGATGAAATTGTGCCCTTTGTGACAACATGGATAGGCCTTGAGGGTATTATACTAAGTGAAATAAGTCAGATGGAGAAAGACAAATAAGGTATTATTTCACCCATATGTGGTAGATAAAAAAACAACCAACCAACCATATAGATAAGGAGAACAGATTGGTGGTTACTAGAGGGGCAGAGAGTGGGGGAGGGGTAAAGGGGCACAGGTGTTTGATGACAGATGGAAATTAGACTTTTGGTTTTGAACGTGATGCAGTCTATACAGAAGCTGAAATATAATGATGAACACCAGAAATTTACACAACGTTATAAACCAAAGTGACCTCAATAAAAAAACAAAAACCTGTGAATTGTACACTTTAAATGGGTGAAGTGTATGATATATGAATTATATCTCAATAAAGCTGTTAAAGGTGTAAACCAATGACACATTTCTCACTAATTTCTTTTGGAAACTCTTGTTAGTATTCATAAATTTATAGTAACATGTATAAAGAAACAGTTTAGTATTTTTACATGTAAATGAATATTTTAAATGGTATAAAAAAGTCATGAGACCACACCACGAATAGGAGTTTCAAGTAAATTAGGAAATTCCCTTTTTAATGTAAACATTGGGAAAGATTGTCAAAATCGGGTAACTTGAGCTCCATCCTACTAAACGAATGGCAGTGCAAAAGAAATTCAATAAAATAGATAATCCACGGCACTATGACTCTCAAATAGTCTTTGGGACAATTAGAATGAAGTACAGAAACTGTCTTATTAATCTTCCAACAGTCTTCTAGGATGAACATACTTTAGAAATGGGTCAATTATTCCCGTCCTTCCTTTCATTTGGAACATGTGAAGTGTAAGAATAAACTGAAACTTTTTGTGAAATGTTTTAGTAAAAGGTCCTAATAGAATTTAATTCATTCTCAAAAATATTATCTGCCTCTCTCATAATAAAAAGAATACATATTTCATGAAGCAAAGTTTCAACACACAGAAGGGTATGAAGAAATAAAAGACAGCAGGAGAGGAAGCCAGAGTACTCAATGGGTATACCAGAAAGGCAGGTATAGTTACTTATAGGGCTTCAAAATCATATTCTCAGAGACTTTAGTGTAGACAGTAGATGGAGAAACTCTACCTTCTCCAGGCTCTTTAGACACCGTAATGAAGTGATGACCTCTTTTCTATTCTATTATCTATCTCAGGAAGTCTTGAATCAGTTGGCAAAATACTTACATGTGTATGTAGGGAAGCCTAATGGGGGAGTCCAAAGGTCTTTGTAGGTAAATTCCTGGGTGCGGGTGCTGCATCCCAGTTCTTCTTCCCCACACCAGTCCCTCCCACTGACCAATTCCCAAGAGGTGGCAGCTGCCTGGGGGCCACTCCTCAGAGCTGGGTGAGACTGTAGATCTTCTGCTCTGACAACTCAGGACAGGAAATACACAGGCAGGAAGCAACTGTTGGAGGTTACACAGCAAAGACTCTGATCCAAGCGTTTCATCTTCAGAGTGTACTCGTGGCTTTCAGAATGCTGTTCAGGGACACTGCACTGGAATGCACACAGCTAGTCCTTTAAGAAGTGTTATGGGCCATCCCAAATTTCTTGTGCTAGGAGTTGTGTGTGTGTGTGTGTGAAACAGTGGCCCTTTAATAGTCACTCAACATCATTGAGAAAAGTATGTCACCCATCAAAAAAGGACTCTTTCACTGGTGGGGCTGGAGTGTGTGTCAGGCTTACAATTTTCCCAGGACACTATTCTGTATCTGACCAGGAATTTTCTTCAAGGAAGCCATATTTTCCTTCAAGGTATAAATAAATTGACACACATAGACGATGTCCCAAGGGGTTGACACACAATAGCTGCTCGAGAACTCTTTGTGGGATGACAGTCCCCAAATGGCTCTGTCTCAGAATCTCTTTTTCACTCTGCAAACTCTCACCATTGAAAACCAGAGCCAAAGTGATCTGGACAACAAGGGATATGTTAGACATCATGTCCTCTCCAGGAACAAACTTCAAAAGCATTACTTGGTTCTAATTATCTATTCAGAGGCATTAAGTGCACATGTGGTTCTCTGGACCTTTTATGATTTCACATTCATCACGTAAGTCCATTTTTATCTAATTCCAAGAGTATCTATTGTTAAGTCTGTGGATTGATAAAGGGTTTTCATGAAACACTGAAGGGTTTTAAACGGGGTCTCCTGCAGCCTTTTGGGTTTCCCTGAGGTGCCCTGGGGGCCCTGTGCTGAGGAAGACATTGGTCCCAGTAAAGCTAAGTCTTTTTTTTTCATCTGTTACTCTGGCCTGACTGGGTATGGCTTCACTTGAAGATTGGTATCCTCAGCACAAAATATTTGAGGACCACTGAGTAGTAGGATGCCACAAGGCCTAGGTCTGATCCCGGCTGTGCATGTGACCTTGAGTTTCATTATGCCTCCATGTTCTTAATGGGGACAATATCTAAGATGCCTAGCACATCACGTGAAGAAAGGTCCATCCACCCATCCTTTCCAGAACCACAAAATGTCAGAGGTGGAAGATACCTTTAGTACAGGAATTGCTCCCTCAACTTCCTCTAGTGATTCCTCAGACTGTAGGAAGTTGAAAAGTGGTACCTGTATAAATCAAGGTTGATAACACTTCCTTAAATGTTTACTTGGTAAGTGTAGCCTTAACAAGTCTGTTTATTTCCTCCTAGGACTCTTCAAGCTAATATGTGATGAATAAGAATGTCCAGATTTCAAATGTTTGCTTGATCCCTCAGAGATGGTTTTTCCTTAATATCTTTTAAAAATAACTATGTATTATACTTTAAGGAGAAAAAATCAGACAATAGCCTCCCAGTATTTAAGAGAGCATTCTTCAAATTCCAGATGATGCTTACTTTGTGGAACAGTGGAGAAATGATATGGGAAGGGGTGAAGGGATTTAAATGGCATTGAATCTGATTGATTGGTGAAGCTCAGTGATGGTACCTGGGCAGAGTAGATTCTTATCTTTTGTGTGGCTAGAGTATTTCTGAATAACTCTTAAAGAAAGGATTAAAAATAGAAAGAAATCCACATCTATTATCCTCAGTAATCCTTAAGGTCACAATACTCTTTCTTTTTCTCCTTCCATGCCAGCCACAAACTGCACATTTCTCTTTTGGATGTTTTTTTGCTTCCCACAGAGATTCTGTGGAAACCATTCCAGATTGTTCTCTGTGTCCTAGAATCTGAGACAGGGGGGAGGAGCGACAGGATTTCTTTTTGGTTACTCTAACTAGGACTTGTCCCAGATTTTCTCCCCAAAGAGTGTTGAATAAAGTTATGATAAAATGAACCACTGTGGCTGCCTTTCCTCCCAAATAATGGAGGAACTCTCCTATTTCAAAAGGCAACAACACATTGCTCTCATAGTGAGAATATAGCAGGTATTACATTCCATTAACTCTAGCTTTGGTGAGGCAAGATGAATTGTTTGTATAGAGCCTGTCTTAGCAATCTGTGAGTGCACGCATTCCCCCTTCTGGACTAAGATACAGCAAGAACTAACATAGCTGAGTTAAGTAAGAAAAATGCCCAGCCAGAATTCATGAATATGGTTCTAGGAGGAATACATGTAGAATGTGTAGTGGTGGGAAAGGAACTCCATTGCTCTCTTCAAGTGTTGGGGTGAGTGAAGGGGTCAGGTGACTGCAAAATAGCTTTGAGGCCCTAGTGAACCAAGTGTTAGAAGAAGTAGCAGAACTTTCCAGGACATCAGGACAGGGAAATGTGGCCGAATTGTTACATGCATGTACTCAATTCCGAGACACACCTCTTAATCCTTCTAAAAGTATCTGCTTGTCCTAATTGGTACATTTAATGCGTGGTGGTTCCCTTCCATCCCATTACTTTGGGGTAGATATTACAGTAGTTTACAGCCAAAGAAATATGATAGTTTGTTTTGTTCAGAACATAGCACTTTGAAGGGTAGTTAAAATTAGCTTGGTGTTAGGCAGGTCAGATTACAGACATGCCTACAAGTCTTGCTAAGTGCTTGGACTTTGCTCCTGATGGAATTTCATAAGAGAAGTGAGCATGCAGAGAACAGAGATTGCCCAGAACGGAAAAGACTCACAATGGGAGGTCTCTGAGGCTTTACAATTGTCTAGCAATGACAGCTGAGGTCTGTTGTAGAGCTGAGATGGAGGAGAAGACTTGGGGAAAAATTGAGTAGGACTACTCGTAGGACCTGGTAAGTGATATTAAGGGGGCAGGCATGGTGATCTCCAAGATCCTGGTGCGTGGATGGGGGGATCAGTGACCAAGATGACAACATTTTTAAATGAAAACCTTTTTAAAATGTTTGTTTTGGATGTGGGAATTCAGGGGAGGAAGTGAGTTCATCAGGAAGAGATGGAGAGGCAGGAAGACAAATGTGTGTGTCTGGAACTTTGGAAATGTTCTAAACAGGTGAGAGATTTGAAGGGGCCTAATGAATTAGGGGTAGTAAGGCTGCACTATCCTGAATAAGATCAGTCTGAGAGAGGGAGACAGAGAAGAGAGGGTCCAGGATGGAATCCTCAAGGAACCCCAATGCATGAGGGCACAGAGCAAGTAAAGACCCTCTCTGAGGACTTTTGAAGGAAGTCCTGAAAGATAAGAAAGAGCCAGTTGTGCAATGACCAGCGGGACAGAGAGCACCAGTGACAGCTGGACATTGTATACACAGCCTGAGAGAGAAGGGCATCTGGCCTGGTGGAGACACAACGAGACCAGCGTAGCTGAGCAGGGAGAGGTAGGAGAGGCTTGTAGATGAGATCAGAGGTGGGCAGAGCCAGATTATGCCAGAAAAACTACAGGTTGGGCTCCTCATCAGACTCACCTTGGGGTTTTACAAGAGGCAGTAGCTCCCTGCAGACATCTAGGGTACCAAAAAAGTTTGTTTTCATTGTTACTTCTGCTTGAATATGAATCGGTGTGGAATCAAGAACTTTTAGAGGAGAAAAAAACAAAGTTAAGTAGTACGCATGGTAAAAATCCAAGAATGATGCAAGCTATTTTTTTATATGCGAAATCTGGTGAATTGCAAGTCATGGCTTTGTTCAGTTAAGAATATTGTGCCAATAGTAATGTCAATTTCCTGGCTTGTTCATATTGTTTAGTGTCATAAGACAGCACCATTAGGGGAGGCTAATTGAACGGGAGAGGATGGGATCTCTGTGTACCATTGTTACAATTTCTTGGTTTTTTCAAAATAAGTTAAAAAGTTACTGAACTGCTCTAAACCCAATCCAAGAGAAACTATGTGAAAACCTGGAGGAGATCCCTAAGAGTCTGTCTGATGGTAATGCAAAGGCCCTCTGGCTGGAAAGGCTTGCAAGTCTCAGAGGATTCTGCTCTCTGTAGCCTCCAGTCTGACCTCTTTCCTGAGGGAGTTTGTTCTAGATCTCATAGGAGCTAAGGGCCCCACAGCAGCATTTCAGGCTCCAAACACCCCTGGCTGGCCGTCCTCATGGAGGCTGCCTCCCATTCAAGCTCAGATCTACTTACTGTTGTAGCTAATGCCCGCGTTGTTGACCAGCAGGTCAAGACCCCCATACTCTTTGTGCAAGAAGTCACGCAGGGTCTGGATGCTCTGTAGGTGGTCGATGTCCAACTGGTGGAAGCGTGGTCTCAGGCCCTCCGCCTGCAGCTCCTGCACGGCTGCCTGGCCCCGCGAGGTGTCCCTTGCTGTGAGCACCACATCCCCCAAGAACTGTCGGCACAGATCACGCATGATAGTGAAGCCGATGCCCTTGTTGGCCCCAGTCACCAGCGCCACACGGGTGTAGGACATGGCTGGGAAGAGGGTGTGCAGGTCACTTGTGTGGAGAGCAGACAGGGGCACTCACCAGGGAGGCCTGGCCACAGTCAGAGAGGCTGCACAGAAGTGAGTTCTGAGATCCAGTGGTGTGATTTCCTGAAAAGGAGGCCCCCACCTCCATCCCTCCCTCCCAGGAGGGGCCAAATATTCCAGAAGGTTTCCTAATAACCCCAGTTCTGTATCCGCCCCCTCTCTGTGCTGCTCCCTGGACCAAACCAGGAAACAGTCCTCTTTTGATCTCACCTCTGAGCCAAGCAATGGTTTGCATGATGGAGAGGTGTGCTTCCCTGAAAGCAAAACTGGTTGGTGATGGGTCAATAGGAACTAGAGATTTACGACAGTTGAACTAAACTATTTTGGGAGAACCCCGAAAGGAGAAAAAGGAGTGCCGAGTAATTGTCTTGGACTTGGTTCCATCATCCACTGCAGAATGGGAAGTGTTGCTTTTTCCTAAAATGCAATGAAATTCCTTAGGGTAACTGACTCTGAGGACATTGATCCCCTTGCTTTCTAAAAAGAGAAACTCTAGAGAGAGAATTAGAGACTCAAGTCCTGTGATTAGCTTTTCAGTGTGGGAAGGGTACTTTGTGATTCCCAGTGTGCACCCAAGTAGGAGGGAATGTTTTGTGAAGCTCTCACTGTGCACCAAGCCATTGGTTGCAATGTTTTACTTAATAGCTATGTAATCCCTGTTTGCTAAAAATGCCTACATTTTGGTTTTGTCCAAGGTCACAGATTAATAAGTGGTATGTATAGTTAGGTATTATTTTTAAGTTATTAGGGAGAAAAAGATCTTTGCAATTTCAAGTATACATTTCCAAACAGGTAAGATGCTATGGTCTTGACCTAGATATTGTTGTCGTCTGGTGTCAGTTTACAAAAACAAAGTAACAGGGAGGAAATGAAAAGCGCTGTTGAAGAGAGAAACTTTTAAATCTCACGTTTAGAAGAAGGGTCCTGTCCTTGCTGTCAGGTGCTATCCCTTTTCATTTCTGTTAAGCCTGAAAATCACTGGTGAAGAATGAAAATCATGACAGTAGAGGCATCTTTACAACATGCAGCGCTTCTGTGCAGGAAGGGAATGTGGTGGAGGTTCACTGAGGCCCACTGGGAGGCAGGCTTGGTGTTGGACAGAAAGAAGCTTCTCGTCACTGCTGGGGGTGGTGTTAGGTCCCAATCACAGGGACTCATAATAGAACACACTTTGCACTGATTGTTTTCAACATTTTCACCTCTATCAGGACATTTAATCTTCACAGGAATCCTATGTCTATTGTCCCCATTTTACAGTTGAGTTACTAAATACAGTAAGGGGCAGTATTTTGCTCAATGTCACACAGTAAGGTGACAGCCAGGGTTTTTTTGTTTCAGATGTTTGTCCTGAAAGCTTTCAAACAGAAAAGTTGAAAGAATATATCATCTATATATATTCCCATGTATCCTCCAGACTAGGCTGAACAATTATGAATATTTTACCATATTTTTGTGTTCATCTTCCATATATATTTTGCTCAACTGTGTTAATGTTGCAGACCTCATGATGCTTCCTCCCTACAGAAGTAACGCCTTCACGTTGAGGAGACTTGACATTATTTCTCTCGTGTCCACTTACACTCCATCCATATTCAATTTCCCCACCGTTTCAGATTCTTTTATGGATATATATTAAGAGACCAGTCAGAGTTCACTCTTTGCAACTGAGTTTTTCCAATGAGTTTGGTGTTGAAGAGACCACATCAGATGTGTTCCCTACAAGGTGTTGTCCATGTTATACTAGAGGCTGCTAAACTAAAGCCGGCAGGCCAAATGCCGCCACGCTTATTGGTTTGCGGTTTGTCTATGGCTATTTTCATGCCACCTCAGCAGATCTGAGTCATTCCAACAGAGACCATGTGGCCTGCAAAGCTGAGTACATGTACTCACACTGGCTGTTTCGATAATGTTTGCTGACCCCCAGGTTAAACTGTCCTTCTGTTGACCTAACTTTTAGGTCTATTTGATTTCTGAGCTGGTTGGAATGTAAACAATTTGCACGAATGGACATTTATAAAGAACCATTTATTCATCTACTGATTTTCATTCATTGTCATTGATTCAACGTTTTCTCCCCCTGTATCACCGAAGTAATCAGAAAAGACTTCACAGAATTTGTAGCCAAGTCAAATTGAGTACTCGACAGGGATATTTTGATTCTTCCTCTTCTTTTTTTAAATTTTGGATAGGGATTTTTTTATAGTGTTAGTGCCCTTTTGGTCAAATCAGGGCACATAATATAATGGGGCCCACGGGAGCTGTGAGTTGAACTCACCATTGTTCAACTTTCTTCTCCGAAATAAACTGTCCATGAGGCCCCTCAGCATCTGAGGGCAAAAGGGCCAAGTACACGGGGGTCTCTGCTCCTTCTTCTGGAGTTTTCGGGGCTCTTGGTCCTGCCATGTCGGTTCTCACCCACCCTGGGCAGCAGGCATTCAGGAGGATCTTGTCCCCTCTCCTCTGCTCACTCAGTTTCCTGGCATGGATTCTGGACAGGACGGTAACACCAATTTTCGTCACTCCATATGCGGTGTTAGGCCAGCCCTCCTTCTGGTGCACTCCATTCTTTGTATCTTCCACGAACTTGTTCATGAGCCCCACCAGCTCCTCCTCGGTGATGGTCTCACTTCTAAACTTCTCCTGCAGTTTTGGGCTGCAGTTTTGAAGAGCTCTGAGACTCACAGTGCTAGATACATTCACCACTCTGCCTAAAATATAACAGAAATCGTTATATAGAAAGGGATGCACGAGAAGAATGAATACCAAATTCGCTGGGATTTTGGATCACAAAACTTCCATTCGAGAGACAATTACCAGTTTGCCATGAGCATTAAGTAAGACTGCCTCTGTGAGTGAAAGACAAGATATAATCTTGGTTGTTTTACCCACAGTGTCTCAGATGATATTAGAGAAATGTTCTAATGGGGAGGGTACTGTCCAGAAGTTCCACAAAAAAATGAAAATGGTTTATACAGGCACATGCTAAGGGGACATAAGGAGGTACTCATTAGTGTCAAAGGCTGCCTTTGTGACCACCTGAGAATGTTACGGGCACTTGGGCAATGCTCTATGATAAAGTCTCTCTTGACCAACAAAGAGGTGACTGGTTGATGAATGGCAGGTCCTAGATGAATGGACAGCATCTGCTTTGGAAGGCTGCTACTCTGATCAAGGAAAGCAACAAGTCAGCTCAGTGGGCTGAACTGTGTGCTGTTTCCTCTATGTGTGGGTTTTTATATACTCAGGAGCAGTGACTAAAGGCCTGACAGTATGGTGACAGAGAGGAGCAGTGGAAAACTGAACAACTGAAGGGATGCCATATAGGGCATGGCCCTATGGAAATCAATATAGGAATTTACGGGGAAATTAAAGTAGGACATGTCAGTCAACGCCCATCAGAAGAACCACCTCCAGGACTGGAAGGGTATTGGATCCAGCAAGTGGATATCCTGGTATACTTCTTTGAAGTGGCCATCTTGGTCCATGAGATAGGTGGAAGTGGGGAGCTACGGCAATGCAGCAATCAGATAATTGTCGACATGACTCATACCCTGTGAAGCACAAAATGCCAAGGACCATTCTATCTGCCAGCAACAGAGACAAGACTGCAGATGGTTATGAGAAAGATTCCCCGGGGGGAAGGCCCTGCACATAGCTGGCAAGTCGAGTTGATGGGAGTAGCCCTGGGAGGCTACAAACGGGTCCTGACAAAAGTAGATACTGTCTCCAGAACATGCTTTGCATACCCAGAAGTAGACGCAAATGTTCAAGTGGTATAGCAGGACTGGAACAGAAGATACTGCACTAATTTAGACTCACAAACTACATTTCTGCAAACCAAGCCACACACTTTTATCCTCAGAGTAGTAGGTTTGATAGAGAACTGGAATGGGCAATTGAAACACTGGCTGTTTCAAACATGAGGAGATAAAGGTATGAAGAGCTGGCTTACACACATTCGTAAGCATGTGCTCACACTCAACATGTGTGGGGCCAAGGGGGATTCCCCACAAGATAGAGTCTTCTGTCTTGCTGGGGGATCTTGGAAAGAAGGGCCGAGGGAGGATGCTGGGGTGACTATATGATCCTTCCCCACATCACCTCAACTTTGTTTTTTCCTTCCTGATACAGTAATCCTGACACCAGGGCTGCAACTGTGGACATGGAAAGCAGGAATAACCCCTAAGTAAGAACCTGTAACTATAGCTTTAAACCTTCATGTCAGAATTCCTAAGGGCCTGATGGAGTGGATTGTGCCTGTATCCCATACCTGGCAAAACTGGAGTGACAGCGAATGCAGCTGTGTTGCCTACTGGCCGAGATAGCCCACTAGTTCTGGACCTATGCAACCCAACCCTAGCCAATATGAACGGGAATGGACTGAAGGGAAGGCACCTGTTGGACTAGTTGCCTTTGCTGCAGGCAATCAGGATCAGCACAGTGGCTGAACTTGACAGCCCCTTGAAAGGTGAAAAAGTTTGGGTAAAAGTCAGTGATAAAGAGGAGAAGGAAGAATGGTAGCCAAGGATAAAAGGAATGAATAAATGGGTAATGCAACAGGAGAAATCCAATATTACATTGGTGTCTCGAGAGGTGGCTCAAAGCAAGAGATGGTATCACCTCTTAGCTCCATTATACCAGATGACTGAAAATGTGAACCCACATGTTGCTAAGACCACTCGTGTTTTTGGGACCTGACAAGGTTGAACGGAAGCCCGAGAACCTGAGTGGCATTGCTCTGGGAGATGTGGTTATATGATATGGTGTGAACTGAACTGATGGTTAATGACTGAGCGGGACTCTAGCAATGTGCCAGCATCCCTTGATTCTCATCTTTCAGGTTACATGTACTACCACACTGTGACATAGTGTAACACTGCCCTTGGTAATATTCAACTATCATATGCAGTGAAGAACCACATTTAGAGAACCATAAGCTAAATTTAACCATCAGTCAAATTAATTAAACAAGGAGCCCATTAGACTGAGGTGGCTCCAATGTCATGGTGGCCTATCAAGCAAACCAAAATCTATGCCTCTAAATGCCTCAAGGTTACAAAAACGAAACCTAAGGACCACCAATCACAAAAAGCCAACTGGGCTTGAAGCTATAGCCAATCAATAATTTCCTTACTTTGCTCCGGCCTTTTTTCTATAAACGTTGTGGGGTGCTCCTAACTTCCCGTTTGGTGCTTCCTGATTCAAATAGATTTTTTCTTAAATAAACTCTTGAATTTTTAATATCTCTCAGTTTATTTCTTAACAATACTAAGTGGTTCTGCACAAATACTATGCTAAATAAGGTAAAAATAGCAGTTGATCAAGGAGAGAATCAAATTAGTACAAAAACATAAACGTGTATGTAGTGGCTTTATGGGATGGATTATCTGTTCCTTTCAATCCATTCCTACCCCACACTGGCTCCTCCAAATGTTAGGCAAATTTCTGATATGATTGCTGTATGTGTTATATAAATTCTTTACTAAATGTAGATGCTCAATGATCCTTTTGCTGTAAGAGAGCCTTGGCAAAGGACCAGGACGCGGCCTGTAAAAGTAAAAGATTAAGTTCCATCAAAGAAAGGTTTCGCCCTTTGCCCAGGGCTGCTGGAAGGTAATCTTTAAGTCCTTCGAATGTCCTGCCTGATAAGACTGTTCTTGTTTACTTGGGGGTCTAGGGTCAGGCTACAGAATTGATGCTAACGATGTGATTACGGTGCTACTTTGGGCTACGTGCTATCAGCTGGATCTCTGGAGGGGCTGGGGAGTAAGGTCAACCAGGAGGGTGGTAGGCCATGTCTATGTGACCAACCGCCAACAAAAATACCAAACATCAAGGCAGGAAGAGCGTCCCTGGTTGGCAATACTCTATGTGTACTGTCACACATCATTGCTAGGAGAAATATATGCTGTCTGTAGGACTCCACTGGGAGGGGACAACTAGAAGTTCCATGCCTGGTCTTTCCTGGATCCCAGCCTATGAGACTTTTCCCATTGCTGATTTGAATCTGTCTCCATTTTCGATAATACACTGTAATTTTGAGTATAACGACTCTGCTGAGTTGAGTCCTTCTGGTGAATTACTGAACCTGAGGGTGGTTGCGGGGACCTCCTGAACTTGTAAAGACCAAGTGATATTTATCCCGCATATGTACAGTTGGTTTAGCATCTAAAAATCAATAAATATAATATACTACACCAGACTCAGAAAAATATTTGGAGGTAGGCTAATAAACTGGGGGGAGTGAAGACTCCACTAGCCTGAATAAGATCACTCAGAGAGGGGTAGGAAGGAGGGCGTGTCTGGGATGGAATCCTCAGGGAACTCCAACGTGTGAGGGGCATGGAGCAAGAAAAGGGCTATTCTGAGGAGACTTTTGAACAAAGACCCGAAAGATAAGAAATAGTCAGTTGTGCAAATGTCACTGACTAGGTGCCTCAAGAAACTCAGAGGCGGTTTGGAAGCAATTAATTGTTTTTCCAAGTTGTTTCTTTTCCTTTTCTATGTTCAGGAGATGTGACCACCACCATCCTGAAACTGACCAAGGGAGAAACTCAAGGGAGATGTAACCTCCAAACATCCTGAAACTGAGCAAGCTGCACCACAAGAGCTGCACCCAGGACCTTTCCCTTAATTTCAATACAAAGATCTCTCCAGGAGGAGCTTAGGCCTCTTTATGTGGAAACACGTTCTCCAGCTGAGCCTGTGCAGGCAAATACCCGCCTCTCCCTCTTGAATATTCATTTCCCAACTGAAAAAAATGCCTCCCTTTGTTCAGGGACACCGTGACTTTGGAAGTGATTCCTCATGGCCTCCTATTTGCTGCAAATACACTTTACTTTGTGAGACAACTTCCACTGGTGTACAGTCTTATTTAACTCACTAGGAGGCGAGCCCACTTGGTTCTGTAACACAAAGACCAGCAGGATGGAGGGCATTGATGACCACTGGAAAAGAGTATACAGGGCCTTGAGGCAGAAAGGCACCTGGCCTGGTGGACACACAACAAGGAGTCCAGTGTAGCTGAGCAGGGAGAGGTAGCAGGAGACTGTAGATGTGTCAGAGGCAGGCAGGGCCAGATCATGCCAGAAACACTAGTTTGGGCTCCTCATCAGACTCACCTTGGGGTTTTATGAGAGGCAGTAGCTCTGTGCAGACATCTCGGGTACCAAAAAAGTTTGTTTTCATGGTCACTTCTGCTTGAATATGAAACGGTGTGGGATCATTAGCTTTCAGGGGAGAAGAAGAGTAGAGTTAATAAACAGTAGCCATGTGGTAAAATTCCAGAGAATTATATTTGAAAAATAGTGCATATGAAATTTGGTGAATTTTGTGTAAAATTGGCTGCTAGTTAATAGTATTGTACCAATGACAATTTCCTGGTTTGACAAGGTTCTGTAAAGGAGCCACACATGGGATCTCTGTGTACCAGTTTGTGCAATTTTCTTGTTCACTTTAAAATGCATTAAAAATTCCCCAACTGCCCTAAAGTCCAATCAGAGAAAAGCTGCATGACAACCTGGAAAAAATCCCCAGGAGTCGGAGACAATGAAATACAAAAGTCCCTCTGCCTGGAAAGCAGTCCAATTACCGTTGGACTCTGCTTTAGCTGCACCCGTCTTCCCCATCCCTTCTTCCCTAGGGAGCCATTCTGGACCCCAAAGGCAGAGAAGCCCCATCGCAGCGATTCTCCGCCAGATACAGCTACCCTGGCAGAACGCCGTCCGCCTGCGAGCAGGCAGCACCTTACTCTTGAAGGCGATGCCCGCATTGTTGACCAGCACGTCAAGGCCCCCGTACTCCTTGAGCAGGAACTGGCGCAGGGCGCGGATGCTCTGCAGGTCGTTGATGTCCAGCTGGTGGAAGCGTGGGCTCAGGCCCTCCGCCTGCAGCTGCTGCACGGCCGCGTGGCCCCGCGCCGTGTCCCGCGCCGTGAGCACCACGTCCCCCGAGAACTGCCGGCACAGGTCGCGCGCGATGGCGAAGCCGATGCCCTTGTTGGCCCCGGTCACCAGTGCCACGCGGTTGCAGGACGACATGGCCGGGTCGGGGGCGCGCGGGGCACTTGCACGGAGAGCGGTTCCGGCCGCCAAGTACAATCGGGTCCGCGAGCCTGAGCGTATGCGCGCGGCTTGGAGATGCTTTGCGAGGCTGGAAGGCGCTGGCTGCGCACTGATAGGACACGCCCGGAGCCGCCCGGCTGAGCGCGCAGGCGCAGGCCCCGCCCCCTTAGGGCTTGGTACCCTGGGAAACTCACAGAGGTGAAGTGAATGCAAAGGAGTGGGACCCGGCTGTTTTGCAAAACCTGCCAGCTGAAGACTTAGGGCTGATCGCTGCTGGCGACTGCCCACCTGGAAGCAGAGAATCATTCTGATTGGCTGTGTGACTACATTTAAACCGAACCCTTATTTCTGGTTCTCCAAGAGTTTTTTTCCTCGTATTCCCCAACTATTTCAACTCTTCACAGTTGCGCTTGAAGAAATGGGGCATTTGCACAGTCTCTTTTTTCCTGGTGTTTTAAAAAATATCGCTTGAACTGAAGTCTTTGGAACTAGAGATGTGGAATAAGCTGGGAGAACACGAGGGATCAAGTGTGTGTTTTTTCCCCTAAGTATAAAAAACAAAGCTACTGGCTTATCCTTGGCTGATTTCACATAACAGTGGGGAACGTTTACTAAATCATCACAGGGTTACCTCCCTAGACACTTGCAGAGTCATCGACTTACCTGTATCCAGGTCCTGCAGTGTAAAGGTGCCAGGGGCCTTTGCAGTCCTTTCTCACACTCAGAATAACCGATCAGGATGCATCTTACTATCCCCATTTTAATATGAGGAAGTGGATACTCGAAGTTCATAAATTAGTTCAGTGGTGGGAAATGAATTTTCTTCTTTACTATTTACTACTAACAGAGGAATAGGGGACTATAAGGTCAAATTTCATTTCTGAGCTGTCTCTTAAGGTAGCCACTAGCCACAAGTGGCCATTTAAATGTAAATTCATTGAAAATACAATTTAAAAATGCAGTGCTTTAGTTGCACTAGCCACATTTCAAATGCTCAATAGTTACACGTGTTAGTGGCCACTGTATTGTACAGTATACATATATATTTCCATCACAGCCGAAAGTTCTGTTGAATAGCAATGCTTTAGGTAGATTCCAACTATGCTGCAATTTCAAGGCAGGTTTCCAATCAGTTGCAAAAAGCAAAACTAATAATCAGGGGAAGACCTTTGCTTTTTTTTGACTTAAATTTTTTTTGAGAAAATTGCAGATTCGCATGCAGTAGTAAGAAATAATATAGAGATTCCTTACACTTTACCCAGTTTTCCTCAACGATAACATTTTGCAAAGCTCTAGTACCATATCACAGTCAGAATATTGACATCAAAATAATCCACCAATCATATTCAGATTTCCTCAGTTTCACTTGTATTTATTTTGTATGTGTGTATTTGGATCCATACAATTTTATCACATATAGGTTTGTGTATCCACCACTACAATCAAGATATAAGACATTTCCATCAGCACAAGGATCTCTCCTGTTGCTCTTTTATAACCAAACACACGTCTCTCTTGCCTCCACCCTCCCGACACTATCCCCTGTCAACTAGTAATCTGTTCTCCATTTCTAAAATTGTATTGTTTCAAAAATGTTCCATAGATGGAGTGGTACCTTATAACCTTTTGGGATTTTTTCTTTTTCACTCAGGATGACAAACGGCTTTGTTTTGGATTTGCTCCCCTATCCAAGTGATGCTTGGTCTGTCATTTGCTGGCCTTCATATCGGTTCAAGACAAGGTTGACATAAGGGAAGCCATAGTGTAGAAAAGAAATCCTATTGCTGATTAACTAGCTCAGACATGCTCTGTGGGTTTTGTGGCCCCTCCCAGCTGCTATAAGTTTATAACTTTGTTCTCTTTAGTTCCCTAGGAATGTGATGACCCCCAGGCGGAGAATCAGTGCTGATAGCCATCATCAATGACAACTGAAAGATCAGTGTATAGGGCATTGCTCTGGTCTCTGATACTAAAATAGTAAATAAACTCTGATAGTAAAATAGTAAACTATTTTAGAAGTTTACTATTTAGTTTAGTAGCTTACTAGTTTAGTAGTTTACTGTTTAGTAAAATAGTAAACAATTTTACTCTGATAGTAAAATAGTAAACCAGAAGACTGCAGGAACTAAGACCAGATGGATATCCCACCCTGAGACTAGATTCCTCCATTGGAAGTCAGATGGTTGCCCTGACCCTGAAACTAGATGCCTCCCCCACTCGGAGACCAGCCTGGTATATAAGCAGCCTGTAGTCTTTGCTCTGTCAGATGGTTCTTTGAGACATTAGTCGGCCATCTTCCCCCTTGCTAGCAAGCTGAATAAACCCTTTCTTTCCCACCATCTTGTCTTGACGATTGGCTTTTGTCATGTGATGAGCAGATCATGCCCTTTGTGCGGTAACAGCCTCTCTCCACACCCTTAGCTACATTTACTTTCTTCTAAAGCTGGAGTGAGCCAGTGTTAGAAGGAAGTGGGATGGATTAAATCCACTAAAAGAACCACTCAGTGATAGCACGTGGCAAGCAGGGAACTCTGGTCATGGTGAGGGGCCTGCTGTTTGAAAAGGTAAATTCTAAGAGGGCCATGAATCATGATTTTCAGCCTGACTAGTTTATCCTTTTAGTACTGGTACCAACACAAAAGTTGACAAGTCCGTGGGGCAGGATGCTCCAGAAAATACAATCTATAAAGTATCATGTAATATAAAAATGTAGTGTATGATAAACATGGCATTAACAATTAACAGGGGAAAGAAAGAATTATTCCAAAAAGGTAACTGGGGAAAGGAAGCAATGATTGCAGAGAAAAAAAAGAGATCCTCCCCTTACAAGGTACGCCAATTAATTTCTAAAGACAGAGAAGTGCTGTCTCACTTTCTAAATTTATGGACTTATAAATGAAATCATAAAACAAGTATAAGAAAATATAAGTAAAATTTATATTTTTCAGTATGGGAAAAGGACTTTGTAAGCATAAGAACAGCGGAAGAATCACAAAGGAGAGGACTGACAGATTTGACTATGGGAAATTTTTTGAAAATTTGTTTTTGGAAAGCATGCTAATTTAAAGCCAGTGAATTAAGATTTTGTATATTTTTTCCTTTCTCAAATTTGGGTCTTGATCCTGGTGGTGTGTTTGTGAGCCTCCCACCCTTCCTCATACATAGCACCTTGTCTGAGTTCTGAATAATTTGAGAAATAAAACAAAAAAGTAAAGGTGGAGGGCTCTGGATCTGTTAGTACTGCTAATGGCAATGTGGAAGATGTTCCTTAGTTGTGAGAATCAAGTCTGAGATCATCCCGGCTGGTATATGGAGAAAGAATTTTATCACATCTATTAACTTGCAGAATAAACTCACATCTTTACTACCCACTGGTTCAAAGCAGTTATTTTTTTTTGTCCTAAAGGACACAGTTCCATGGTGTTCATTAAAACTGTGGGGAATCGGAATTGGTTACCTCAAAATGTGAAGATTATTTGACATAAAGATTTTGGGCTGAAATCTGCAGACAGGGGAAAAGCTCTGAAAAACAAGTAGAAGTTACCCTTTGTAAGACACATTTACATTGGTAAGAGAAATCTCCATTTCTAAAGGTATCTCCCTCTGTACCAGGAAGAAGGGGGGATGATTTTCTCTCTAGAAACTTATCAGTGTGGAAGGCGAGGACTTAAATCTGCATACTCTTGTTTACTGTGCTTTTCTTGTAATCCCTCATTGCTCACACCCCCAACCCCCCAAAATCTTCGTCTATGCAAGAGGCGAACCTCTGCATACTTGGTTTCCCCGAGTCTCTCTCATGTATACATGTTACAAAGCTCTGTTTGATTTTCTCCTGCTATTCGACCTCATGTCCATTTAATTTGTAGCCTGGCCAGAAAGGACCCAGAGTGGGTAGAGAAAACTCTTTCTCCCCTTCAAAACAAAAGGTGTTGGAAAACAGTATTGTTAAATTCTAAGTTATTAAGCTCTCGGGGTCTTCCCTTGCCCATGATTATTTACCCTCACAGAACTCTACTTGACACTGGCTTTTCTTCTTACACTTTATGCTTGTTTATGATGTTCAGTAAGCCTTCCCTAGGGGTAGAGCATGGACTTTGAGTCCTGGAATCTAACTGTGGGTGAGCTGCTGAGTAGATATGCAACTCAAAGCAATTTACTTAATTCTCTCAAAGATAAAACAATGCCAGATACTCAAGTGGTAAGGGCAGATTTTAATCGGTAATATACTATTGCAATAGGGATGTGGGTCCAGCATGAACTGAACTTGGATTTGTACAGAGGTGACTAGGCATTTTAAAGAAAGAATGAAGAAGTAGGGAGGGGGAACCGAAGGGCTTGAGTACAGCCAGGGAAGTAAAAAAATTACAAGGGGTTGGTCAGTGTAAACGTCAGTAGGCCAGAAGTGTCTGCTGCACAGAGACTGAGAGACAGAGGCCCTACCCTTTCCAACTATTACATTTCAAAAGAATGGCTTTCAAGTCCTTGAGAAAGGCACTCCTGAGTCTTGGGAGATATATAATTATCTCAAATGGACAGAAGAAGGATTCACAAATTTTAAGTAAGTGCTCTAAGAAAGGGTGGTAAAGGACCTATGGTCAGATGTGGCCTAGAACAAATAGTAAATTCTTTTGTCAGCCTTGAGAATTTTAAGGCGGCTTGGGTCATCCTAACGATGGGGCCTTGAGCTGTTAGAAACTATGCCAGTGTTTAAACTTTTTATTGTGGGGAGGAGTAGAGTGAATGAAATCACTTGTGCTGAGTCTGCAGATTTTATAGGCTAGGTTGAGGCCTAGTTGAGAGGAAGGCTTAGAAGAGCCTGAGAGTTTGGTCAAGGAGATAATCTGTCAATTCCCATCTAGAAAATGGGAGTGTACATTATGTTCCTGCCTCTGAGAAGGAAAATACCTCTTTCATCTGCCCCTTTTCTCACTGTCTTGAATGCTTTTGTGTGACAATGTCACGCCCAGAGCTGCAGCAACTTTCTTGAGACCAGGAGGAAACAAACTAAAAGGTGAATAGCCAACTTCCTAACGATGGTATTATGGGAAATTAGAGAGCCTTGATCCTTGATGACGTCACTGAATCATAGGTCCAAATCTGGAACCATGTATTTCCAGCCCTGCTTTTTCTTTTGAATAAACTTTTAATTTTAGAATAGATTTACTGAATAGTTGCAAATGTAGTACAGAGAATTCCTGTATACACCTCATCAAATGTCCCCTAGTAGCAACATCTCACTATGACGGTATCCTTGTCACAACTAAGAAACCAACATTGGAACAGTGGTATTAACTAAGCTCCATGCTTTATTTGGATTTCACTAGTGTTTTCCCTAACACCCTTTTCTTAATCCAAGATTCCCTCCAGAATACCACAGTACATTTAACTGTCATGTCTCCTTCGTTTCCTCTGGTTTATGACAAATTCTCAAAGTCTACTTTGTTTTCATGACGTTTGATGGATTTCAAGAGTACTGGTCACGTACTTTTGGGTTTGTCTGATGTTTTTTTCAAGGAGAACCGGGAGGAATAGCACAGAGCTGAAGTACCCCTCTTACATCCAGGGAACATGCTATCAGCGACTCATCACCGACGACGTTAACCCTTATTACCTGGCTGAAGCAGTGTTTGCTGGGTTTCTCCACCGTAAAGTTACCTTCACCCCCTTTCCATACTGTACTCTTTGGAAGCAAGTCACTAAGTATAGCCCATAATCAAGGTGGGGTTGGGTGGGGCAGAAATTGAGCTACGTTTCCTGGAGAGTGCAGTATTTACGTCAATAATTTGTAAATCTGTAAGCTGGTTCTGGGACAGCTAAGCCAGGGAGGATGAATTGGAGCGGGCCTAGCAGAGCAAAGGGGCGAGGGCGGGCCCCGGCCGGCGGAGGGAGCGGTCGGGCGGGGCGAGGCAAAGGCTGCTAGGAAGGGGGCCCCAGCCAGGCCCGCAAGGCCCAAGGGCGAGGCGGAGGTCAGGGACCAAGAGACAGGTGGGGGCCTGCTTAGGGGGCAGGCCTGGGCCGCGCGCCCTAGGAGGCCCCTCCCTCCTGCTACGGAAGGAGAGACGGCGCAGGTTCCCCGCCCGCGGGCCACTGGGTTTTCTTATCCCCGGCTGGGTTGGGCGTCCATGACGCATCCGGGAAACAATGCGCACGCGCACACCAGGAAGCGTCGGCCTGCCGCGGAGAGAAGGCACCGCCCGGTCAGTGAGGACCGGAGGCGGCGTCGACGGCCCTTAGCCTCTCCCTCTGACGCTTCGGCTCGCTTCTTTAACTCGCGTTCCTAGGGGCGCTGGGTTGGCTTTCCACCTGCTGTGGGCCCGCCCCCCGCCGCAGCCATCTTGGAGGCGGTGCCCCGCGCCGGAGGTGGGCCGGAAGGACTTCCGGGGTCATGGGAGCAGGGTAACCCGGGGTTGCCGGGGCAACGGGAGCATGGTAATTTTGAAGTTTTCCTTAGGTTTTAATTTTTTTGGTGTAAAAAGGAGAACTGAGTTCAGATCGCAGACCCCCATCAGGCCTGGCATGGTACTGCGCACTCGGGTATCCCCCATCCTCTGGAAATCGTTCATTTAGCGTATTTGACCCAAGAAGCCGCCGTTGAGGCGCGCGGGCGGGATGCGAAGGAGCCTAAGGCCGTGAGTGTGTAACCACCCCGGGGCCAGAGGCCCATCCGGCCGCAATATGGCGGGGCGGGGGGTGCGGTGTGTGTCGAACAGTGGAGTGGCCTCATGTCTGAGTCTGAGGACCGTGGGCGCGAGGACGGTGCCGGTGGCCGTGCTGGCACCCAGTGCTCCGGCAGAGCTGGCTTGCCGGACCCGGGGCCCCGCGCGCAGCCTGGCCGGAGGTCCTTGTCGGGGTTCCCGGCCCGTGTGCGGGGACGAGCCGCCGTTGGCCCTGGGACCCGACTCGCCAACTTGGGTAGATCAAACAATGAACCTTCCACTGCTGAAGGTGGGTATTAAGAGTGCCTGGAGGGGCCGCCCGGTGGCGTAGCGGTTTAGTCCGCGCTTGGCAGCCCGGGATTCGCCGGTTCGGATCCCGGGTGCCCGCCGACGCGCTGCACGCTGTGGCGGCGTCCCATATAAAGTGGAGGAAGATGGGCACGGATGTTAGCCCAGGGCCAGTCTTCCTCAGCAAAAAGAGGAGGATTGGCAACAGATGTTAGCTCAGGGCTGGTCTTCCTCACCAAAAAAAAAAAAAAAAAAAGAGTGCCTGGAGTTCTTGTTTTGTTATCCACTTCTGTCCATTATTTTTTACTAGTAGATTTTAGTTGTATGGTTAAAATGCACATAAGTAATATTCACGTTGTGTCACTTATGTGCTCGTACATATATAAGTCACAGGAGGATACAAAAGTAATAGTAAAAGCCTTCCTCCCTTGCACATTTTTAAATGTCCTTCTTTAAATCCGTTTTTGTAGACATATAATATGCTCAGAAGCAAACCCAAAAGGGGTCATTGAATTTGTAATGTTCTGCAACTTTATTTTTTCACTTAATATATCTGGGACATTTTTACATCTTAGCACTTACTTTCTTCCTCTGAATGGCTGCACAATACTCCACTCCGTTGCCTGTATCGTATTGGTATTTAATGGATTTCATTTTTGTGTTTCCAAGGAAGTAGCATGTGGAAATTCTGTCATTTTAGATTTTATGATAATTTCTTTGTTTTGTCTGCTTTCTTGGCTCTCCTTCTCTTCCTAATCTGTTGCAAACCCCCATTTAATCAAATTGACTTCAGGATCTTGGTTCTAAAAACAGGCCATTATTTACTTTACACTGAAAGAGGATTTTCTCTTTCTCTGAGACTTCCTAGCTGATGGTGGCTTCCTGGCTACTGTTCATTCAAAGTATAAGTATATTGGTGCTTAGTAAATGTTGATTAGAATTGAGATGTGTAAGTCACTAAAGCACACAGTTATGAAATCAGTTATGAGGGTTTCTATGATTAGTCAGCATTTTGGAGGATGTCAAGATAAAACTGTTTGAGAGGGAACGATATAATGGGCATTCCATTACTGCACAAGGGGATGTGATTTAGCTTACAGTATAAAGGTTTTGTATACAAAAACACTTCAGAGAAATGGTTTACCAAATAATATATGTTTGTGTATTTATATCCTTATAGGTATAAAGAACAGTGATTATCATGCAACTAGAAAGAAAGGCAAAGAAAATGCTTTTTATTTTAGATTGGGCACCTAAACAGAAACTGCAATTTTAGTATGAAGAAGGGAAGAGGAAGAACAAGCCGAATCAGAAGACGAAAACTCTTCAGAAGTTCTGAATCAAGAGGAGGTACAGTTTAGATCTTTTCATGCCAGTGATGCAAAAAGGAATCCTTTGTTGATTGGTATTAACAGATACACATAGCTTTTCTCAAAGGCACATGAGCACTGTTCAAAAAGAATATTTCTTAAAGAATACCTTTTTAATAGTGTCATTACATTCTTTTAAACTCTTTTGGGAATATGAATGTAGTTCTCATTGCTTCAATTTTGTCTTCTCTGAGGATGACTCTTAGGTTTTTGTTTCTGGTCCTGACCTCTCTCCTGACCTCTAGCTACCTGTAGGATGTCAGTGTTTGGATATAAATTCACATTTCAAGTTTAGCGTAACCCAGTCTGAAGGAGATACTGTATGTGAAAGTGCTTGGCCAAATGGAAAGTACTACATAAATGCAATTATTTTTGATAAAAATTTAACCACTTCTCCTAGTGGACCTCAAGTGTGTCAGCATCTTCTGAGGTAATCTTTGACCCTTTATCCTTCTTTGCCATTCATAGCCAATGTCCTGCTAAATCTCACCTGGCCTTTCTTATTGGAACTCCTCTGTCCTGCCTGTAGATGATTTCAGCTGGCTCTTTGCTGGTTTACCTACACCCTTGTTTTTCTTCCCTGTCTGTTGTTCCACTTGTGGTTGTCAGTCTGACGTTCCTAAGGGACTATTTTCATGTGGCCTTTTTGATTAGGAGCCTCCAGGGTTCTGCTTTCCCTTTTGTTTGATATCTGAACTCCTCCTGTGTGACATCAACTCCCTTTGTAGGTGGCGCCACCCTGCCCCTTCAGGTGTTGGAAGTCTGTTCTTATTCGCAGTTTCCTGAGCATGCTCCACAACCTTCCATCTCTTCCTCCTAATCCTTCCTCAGCCTAGAACATCTATTTTCCTTCTCCTTGCTTGTTCTGTTTCTCTCTAACCTTCAAGACTGAGCTGAGATTATATTTTTGGTAATGCCATTTCCAATTCTCATTAAAATCACCCTTTGTTATCATGCATATTGCGTATTATTCTTAAAGATCTACTCGTTTTCCATGGAAGTCTTGTTTCCCAACTAAAATGTCAACTTTTTGAGGGTGAAGAACACACTGAGCATTCCCTTCAGTGGTAACATAGTGCTGTGTGTGGTAGTTGCTCATTAAATGCTCACTGATTAAATACTCTTACTGTAAAATCTGTCCTCTAGATTGTGATAACATATTTTGGGAGCATTTTATCTTGAATCCTGTTGTTAAAAAACAGTTTTATTGAGGTATAATTGATATACAATGAATGTTGTGGGGGATCGGAACTGGCCACCTCAAAATATGCCTCTTTACCTTGATTATTTTCTCTTAAGGAGGCTTTGACCTTCCCCCTCAACTGTCTAAAGGGATTTGGGGTGGAAAGCCTGTCCCTGGGACAGGCCATCACTGTGAATAACTCTGGGTATCAATAGGCTGGGAGGGTTTTTGCTGGGCCCATTCTTATCAAAGTTCTGTTTACCAAACATTTACATTTGTATGGGAAATCTCCATTTGTAAAGATATCTTCTCTGTACTGGGAACAGGGGTGAATGACCTCATCTCTAGAAACTTGTTAATGTAGAAGGCAAGGCCTTAATCTGCATAATAATCGTACTGTGCTTTTCTCATAATCTCCCATATCTGACACCCCCAACCCCTAATATCCTCCTTTGTTTATTTAAGAGGAGAACCTCTGCCATTTTGTTGAGAGAAACTCAGTTTCCTTGGTCTCTCCCATGTATACATGTTGTAAAGCTTTGTTTGATTTTCTCCTGCTGTTTGGTCTCACGTCAATTTAATTTGTAGCCCAGCCAGAAAGGACCCAGAGTAGGTAGAGAATACTCTTTCTCCCCTTCAGTGTCACATATTAATGTGTATAGTATGATAGATTTTGACATATGTATAAACACAGGAAACCATCACTGCAGTCAAGATCATGAACATATCCATCACCACAGGAAGTTTCCTTGTTTTCTTTTGTAATCCTTTCCTTTTGCCCCTCGTTGAACCCTCCCTCCCCCTGTCCCCATGCAACCAGTGATCTACTTTCTGTCACTATCAATTTGTTTGCATTTTATAGTTTATAAAATGATAGAGTATGGATTTTTTTAATTTGGTTTCTTTTACTCAGCATAATTATTTAGAGATAATTCTTTGTTGCTGTGTGTATCAATAGTTCATTGTTTTTTATTGCTGACTGTATTCCATGATTTATCTATTGTGTTGATGGACGTTTGGGTTGTCTTCATTCATTGCCTGCTACAAATAAAGCTGTTATGAACATTTGTGTACAAGTCTTTGCATGAACACGTGATTTCATTTCTCTTGGGTAAATACCTTGGAGTAGAATGACTGGATCATATGGTAGGTATAGGTTTCATTATTAAAGAAACTGCCAAACAGTTTTTCAAAGTGGTTGTATGGTCTTACATTCCTACCAGCAGTTTATGAGACTTCCAATTGCTCCACATTCTTGCCAACACTTGTTATTGTCTGTTTTTTTTGTTATAGCCATTCAAGGGGGTGTGAAGTGCTATGTTATTGTGGTCTTGAATTGCATTTTCCTAATGACTAGTGTGCTAATTTGCCATTTATATAGGCATTCTTTGGTTAACTCTTTAGCTCTTTTACCCATGTTTTTATTAGGTTGTGTTCTTTTTCTTGACTACTGAGAGTTCTTTAGATTTTCTGGATTCAAATCCTTTATCAGTTATGTGATTTGCAAATATTTTCAATCATTCTGTGGCTTTTTTTCCCATTCTCTTAACAGTGTCTTTTGAAGAACAGAAATTTAAAATTTGATAAAAGTCCAGTTTATCAATTTGTTGTTTTGTGGATTTTTCCTTTTGGTGTTGTGCCTAAGAAATTTTCCTAACCCAAAGTCTCAAAGATTTTCTCCTATGTTTTCTTCTAGAAGTCTTATCGTTTTAGGCTTTACATTTAAGTCTGTGATTCAGTTTGAATTAATATTTGTATATGGTGCAAAATAAGAATAAGTTCATTTCATTTGCTTATGGAGATTCAATTCTTTAAGCAACATTTATGAAAAAAATTATCCTTTCTCCTCTGAATTGCCTTTGTACCTTTGTAAAAAATCAGTTGTCCATATATGTGTGAGTCAATTTTTGGACTTTCTATTCGGTTCATTCGCCTCTTTGTTGTCTATATGACAGTGTCACACAATCTTGGTTACTGTAGCTTTATAATAAGTTTCGAAATCAGTGTTTCAAGATGATTTTGGCTATTGTAGATCCTTCGCATTTCCATAGGAATTGTAGAATCATTTTGTCAATTTCTACAAAAAAGCCTGCTTGAATTTTGATTAGGATTGTGTTGAATGTAAAGATCAATTTGGGGAGAATTTGACATCTTAATATTGAAACTTCCAAACCGTAAACAAGCTATATCTCTCCATTTGTTTAGGTTGTTGATTTCAGATTTTTTAAAGAATTTTTATTTTTAATTGTGGTAAAATACATATAACATGAAATTGCCCATTTTTAAGTATATTTCAGTAATGTTATGTATGTTCACATTTTTGTGCAACCAGTCTCCAAAACTCTTTTCATCTTGCAAAACTGGAGTTCTATACCCATTGTATAATAACTCCTTATTACCTTCTCCCCCCAGCCCCTAGTAACTGCCGTCTACTTTCTCTTTCCATGAACTTGACTATCTAGGTAATGCATCTAAGTGGAATCATACAGTGTTTTTTTGTAACTGGCTTATTTCAGGTGGCATAATGCCCTCAAGGTTCATCCATGTAATACCTGTCAGAAAGTCCTTTCTTTTTAAGGCTGAATAATATTCCATTGTATATATATATACCACATTTTCTTTATCCATTCCTCTGATGATGGATATTTAGGTTGTGTCTACCTCTTGGCTATTGTGAATAATGCTGCTGTGAACATGGGTAGACAAATATCTCTTCAAGGCTCTGCTTTCTTTTCTGGATATACAGCCAGAATTGTAATTGCTGGATCATATGGTACAGTTTTAATTTTTTAAGGAATAGACATGTTGTTTTCCCACAGCAGCCGTACCATTTCACATTCCCAGCAACAGTGCACAAGAGTTTCAGTTTTTCCACGTCCTTGCCAACACTTTTTGGTTTGGTTTTTTTGATATTAGCCATCCTAATGGGTATTAGACAATACCCATTGTGGTTTTGATTTGGGTTTCCCTAATGATTAGTGACATTGAACTTTTTTGTGTATGCTCATTCAGCATTTGTCGATCATCTTGGGAGAAATATTTGTTCAAGTCCTTTGCCTGCTTTTTAATTGAGGCTTCTTTTTTCATGTAGGCATTTACAGCTGTAAATTTCCCTGTCTCACAGTTCTGGAGGCTAGAAGTCCAAAATCAAGGTGTCAGCAGGATTGTGGGTTGTGAGGGAAAGGTCTGTTCCAGGCCCCTCTCCTTGTAGATCGTGGTCTTTTCCCTGTTTCTCTTCTGTTGTCTTCCCTCTATGCATGTCTCTGTCCAAATTTCCCCTTTTTATAAGGATACCAGTCATATTGGATTAGGGCCCACCCTAATGACCTCATTTTAACTTGTTTTCCTCTGTAAAGACCTGTGTTGGAAGGCCCATAACTGATGTGTTAAGAATACGCAGATTATGACCTGCTGAATGAGGAGGCACAAGCCGCCCACATGGGGTCAGCAGGTAGCTCCCTCAGCATCTGAATTCCCACTTTGGGGGAGTGAAAACCCTGGGGCCCTTTTGATTGAAGGCACAGTTTCAGTACACTCTTACAAAGGAAGTAAAGTCATAAGATTTATTACTTAAGATCCCAGAAGTGGGGATGAGGTTTAGGGGGGCTGTCCTCCAACCCAGGACACGAGTGAGCAGGCGATAGAGAGCAGTGTAGCAAGCACCTCGTATTTATAAGGTTGTTGGGGTGGTGGTCACTAACTTTTTGTGGGCTCCACTCTAAGTAGTTATTTTAAAGGTGCCTCAGGAAAAGCAATGCTGGAACTTGTGTTGGGAATCCTAAGCTCAGGCCCTTACATGAATATCCAGACTCTGGGTGTGAGCAGGGTTGTCATACTGTAAAATGCATAGGCAGCCACTCAAAATAGCTGTTTTCTAATCACAAGACCCTGTCTCTAAATACAGTCATATTCTGAGGTACTGGGGATTAGGATTTCAACACATAAACTTTGGGGCATACAATTCAACCCATAATAGATCCTTTTATTTATTTTTCCTTCCTTATTGCACTGGCTAGAACCAGCAGTACAATGTTGAGTAGAGGTGGGGAGAATAGGTATCCTTGTCTTGTTCCTGATCTTAGGGGGAAAGCACTCAGTTTTTCATTATTAGGTGTGTCAGCGGTAGGTTTTTTGTTAGATAATCTTTATCAGGTTGAGGAAGTTCCCTTCTATCCTTGTTTGCTGAGAGTATTTGTCAGGAATGAATGTTAGATTTTATCAAATGCTTTTCCTGCATCTTTGAGAGGCCCATATGGTTTTTATTTTTCAGTTTACATTATTTGTGTGTTTTAAAATTTATTCCCTTTTGCAGTAACACTGTCTGAATTGTTTCTGAACACTGAGTTCATCAAAGATTTTCTTTTTGAATGGTGATCTGATTATATGGTGATTTTAATCACTATTTTTTCATTGGTTAGTGAATGAGAGCTACAAGCCTGAATTTATAGAGCTGAAGAAGTGGCTGAAAGATAGGAAGTTTGAAGATACAAACTTAACACCTGCTTGTTTTCCAGGTAAGGTCTGGCGTTCAACTCTTGTGACCTTTCTCACATGAGAGACTTGTGGGCACAGGTGACAGGAAAGCAGGGGTGATTCTTGTAGGTAAGCTGTGTTCTTTCTGGAAACACATCTTTTATTGTGTGTCAAGCTTCCTGCCTTGGAGCTATAATGTTTATTTATATTTTACCTTGTTCCAAAAATAAATTAAAGTGGCTTATGTGGAGAAATTCCAAAATGGTGAAATAAAATTAAAAATTAAAGAAAGGAAATGAGAAAAAATAAGATGAAGGCAGGGATAAAGATAATACATGAAAGCCATGATTATTATAAAAATCTCGTACACCTGTCAGAGGTGAGCCACAAATTTGACTCATCTTTCCACAACCCAGACAACGGATATGATCAATTACCTGAATCTTAATGTCCTGTGAACAAAACTAAATTGTTTATCAGCAGAACTGCAGCTATTCTTGGAACTTAGACCTGGGGAAAATGTCTTCACTGGGTCCTCATAGGGAAGACATTATGTAAAGTGGTGCCTGGTGTCTTCATCAAATTTCCTACAGTGGTTTCATGGGATTTTTCAAACCATGCAGGCTTATGGGATCAGGCTGATGATCCCATAGGTCAGGTGAATCAAAATAGTTTTCTAAGGGGAGGGGGGGTTCCAAACAACCAGTGGAGGTGCTTCTTCTCTGGTGGCGTGGCTGGGGGAGAGGAGTCTTTAGGTAAGCCTCAGCAGATACTGCTCCCTCAGCTGGTTGTGGGTGTGCTTCCCGAGTGTTGGAAGAGGAGCCCTCTGGTAGCTGTAGCTTCAACAGTCACCGCAGCAGAGGTGGATTAATGTTCTCTTCCAGAAGTTGAGGAGCTTGTGGGGGTTGGGTTGACATTCTTTTCTGGAAACTGAGGATCTTGTTATGAAGTTCAGATTAGCATTCTCTTCTGGAAGATTCTGTTATAGAAGTTGGATAGTTTGTTATGGGTGTGTGCTTGCATACAAGGCCACCCAGCTCTGTCCAGAAGTGGGCTGGTGGTAAGTGGTCCTCCCTCCAAGGGGAGGACCAAGATGCTCTTCAAAAGGATTTTGGGTCTGCCGTAGCACTGAGACAGTTGTGAGGTTAGGGCCTTGAAGTTCTACTTCACAGGGCAGGTGCAAACATTTTTACCTTATAGAAAAATTAAATCATGTGCATATGAATGCTCCCCTTGGCCATTAAAATGATTATTCAAGTACCCAATGGGTAATTTCACTTTGAGCAAATTAACTTCCTTATGCATCACCCAAGATAAACGATTTCCCATGCCACATGTGCCTCTGGCTGAGTGAGGTGATGTGTATAAAGTTGTTCCCTATGCATCAGTTACACATGATGACTTTGGGCTAAAATACTTGATTGGAGCCATTTCCTATTAGAGCTGCTCCTCCTTTATGTTGGTGAACCATAATTGTCAGCCTCTAACAGAATGTTTAACTTTCTGTTTTTGTGTGTCAAGGAATGATCGGTAAAAGCCTTTCTCTTAGCTTTTACTGGGTGGAGTTCTTCATGAGATGATCAAGAGAAAATAGTGTCAGGAGTGGACTCACTGTGCTAAGCCTGCCTACTCCTTAGTGTCCTTTGTCCTGAGAAGGATAGCTTTAAATTATCAAACAGGAATTGGCATATGGTTTAAACAGAATGCCTGAAAATAAGTTATCTGTGTATAATTTGGAGCACTGAAGAGTTATTTTTCACAGTTCTGGAGGCTGGGAAGTCTAGGACCATGATTTGGGCAGATCTGGTGTCTGGTGAGGACCAATTCCTGGTTTGCACATTGCCATCTTCTCCTTGTGTTCTCATGTGATGGAGAGCTGGGCCCTGGAGCAAGCTCTCTAGTCTCTTCTTATAAGGTCACTAAATCCCATTCATGAGGGCTCCACCCTTATGCCTTAATCACTTACCAAAGGCCCTACCTCCTGATGCCATCACATTGGGGGTTAGGATTTCAACACATGAATTTGGAGGGACACAAACATTCAGTCCATAACACCTTCCCTGGGTGCTTTATATATCTTTAGCTCTTAATCAGTGTATGATAGGAGGGAACAAAATTCTGGGGAATTAGGCTTAGTTGGTGAAAGGGCAAGGTGTGGCTCCTAGGTTGCAAGCAGGATTCAGCCTTTAGACTGTTACCTGATTCATACTTTGGGAACTGACCACCGTATTTCCTTTTACCATCAAAAACACTGGCCAAATCTGGGCCTCCATGGTGGGTATATGATAGTAGAAATTTTATGGCAGTGAGAAGTCTGTAATAAGCTTTCCGTTTGTAGGATCCTAATGGCCACTTGCTATCTTGCCTAGTATAACTGGTATAAAATGATGGTAAGTGCAGGTTACTGTGATCTGCTTTGTGATGTTGAATGCTGTATTGTAGAAATATAGGTAAAGTATCTTCCAGATTTATTCCATATGCCAAGTTCTGTTCATATATATGTTTGGAGAGACATTTCCACTTAAAGTAGCACATGAGTCTTTTAAAGGATGACCCCATAGAACAAAATCCTCCCATTAGTAGTTGATTCCAGAAAGGGTTCTGGTCCACAGGGATGATTAACTTGACCTTGGGACACACAGAAGAAATTAACTAAGTTCTTAAAACCAAAACTGTGTGTCTGGGCAGACAGTATGCTTCTGGTGGGGAATTGAGTTAGGACTCATCAAGTGAAACTTGCCAGACTCAGGACTCAAGGCAGAAAGTTCCTCTATGAACCAGGAGCTCCCAGTAGTGCTGCAGGAATTGACCTTTGCTGAATTATATTCTTTTCTAGCTGAGAGGGAAGAAAGTCAAGAACTATGAATTTGAAAGAATGAATACTCTAGACCCCATATAATGATTACAGGTCATATCGCACCTATGCCTGCCAGAAAAGCTGTTGTCTGACTGTGTTGCAGGAGGGGAGACTTGGGCATGGAGGGGTAAACTTCTGGATGTTGGTGGTGGTGACAGTGCTGCTGGTGAAGTTACTGTGGTGACTGTGGTCTGGCCAAGGCCTTGGCTCACAGGGAGCAGCTGGCCCTGGATCTACCTCGCCGACCTCTTTGAGTCAAGGAGAGCACATCTAATGGGTTGCCTGTTCGGGGAGGGGAGAATGGAGTCTGTAGGCTTTGTGGGACCTGTGTGGGCTTTACTGGTCAGCCAGTCAGAGCGCTCTCAAGATCATTATTGGGGAAAGCTTGGTCTGGTGGTGGGTAAAAGTGCCCTGAGGATCCAGCCTCTGAGGGTGGGTGGGCATTAGGAGTAGATCTACCTGGCCACCAGCTGGTAGGCCCCAGGGGAGAGTACAGCTTCAAGGTTCCTGTAAGAGACCCAGCAGCAGATCTGTATAAAGTTGACTGTCTTCAGGTCTTGACTCTGAAGCTTACTTTGCCCTTCAAGGATTATAAACCCAAAAGGAGGTGAGGACATTTTCCAGAATAGCCTCTTGATCCTCTCTTTCCCCTGGGAGTCAAAGGATGCGAGACAGTTTCAGCTTTGTGGACTTTTCAAGTTCATTCACATGTTTTATTCAAAATGGTTTCTCTAGACCTTGAGGATACAGTAGGATTTACCCTTTTCCTATCTTTGTGTTCTTAGGTACTGGAAGAGGGCTGATGAGCAAAACATGCCTACAGGTGAGAACTCCCTTACCCTTGAAACCCAGTGTGGATTTTGCTGCTTTGTTTTTGTAGTTCAAATCAAGTGAATTAAAAATATTTCAGACATACAGGCATTTTTTGCCTAGTGGATATGTTTGAATACAATTCTGTCTGTTAGGAGTAAGTTTGCTGCATATAAGAGACAAACACAAAGTAACAATGCTTAAAAAGAACATAAGTTTATTTTGCTGTCATGTAAACAATCCTGGATAGGCAGACCTGGCTGGTTTGGTGGTTCCATGGCCATCACAGGCCCAGACTCCTTCCAGCTCTCTATCCATGTCCTTAGAGGGAGCCCTACACCCTCAGGTCCAGGGTGTAGCTCCTAGAGTTTGAGCAACAGGACAGAGCAAGGGGCTGAGGAAGGGCAGACTTCTCTCTGTGGAGGAATTTCCAGCCCCATTCTCTCTGCCAGCAGCCAGGTGCATGGCCCCAGCTAGCTGTGAGGCAGATGAGATGTGTCGTCCTCTCCCTGGCACAGTGCCCTCCAGGTAGTGTTGTGTTAGTGAGGAGGAGGAGAGAAGGCATGTTGGGGTAGGCACCTAGCAATCTCTGCCACAAAATTTTATAAATCAGATCATACTTTAAATGTGCCAGGGGAGCGAGCTGCTCCCCTCTGAGAGGCTGTGCCTTGTGTAGAAATAGAGCCTGAGCCAGCAGAGGGAGGAGGCCCTGGAGCCTGTCCCAGCGTTGCCTTCCACTTGCTGTGGCACCTGGAGCAAGGCTGTTAACCATCTCAGCTCTGTGTCCTTGTCTGGAAAACGAGGGGGTAAATGACACAGCTGATCTTCAAGGTTCATTTCAGTTCTTTTCATGCTATTTAAAGGACATCTAATGTGTAATTTTCTGTAAAGCGAGAATTAATTCCTTAATTTATTTTTAATTATTTAAAAATTATTTTAATTCTTTTATTTAATATATATAAAACCCAGCTGTGTACATTTGGTTAGCCTAAAGAATGGTAGCTTTTAATGTTGTGATTCCGTTGTACTATTTTTATTACTTAAAAATTTTTCATTGTGGTAAAATATACATAACAAGATTTACCAGCTTAACCATCTAAGTGTACAACTCAACAGTATTAAGTACATTCACGTTGTGCAATATTTTTATTTTTTGAGGGAAGGTATAATTGACTTTATTTTGTAGCAGAATTTGGGGAGGAGGGAAATACCTCTTATGTATATAGCAGTAACTATGGGTAGTTTTGTTTAGATCATGAAATGATAATTGAAAGTTGTTTTACATGTACCTTTAAATGTGGCTTTTTTGCTATACTTTTTGAAAATTGAGACTTATTTTACACATAGTAAATGCACAGATTTTAAGTGTCCAGTTTGATGAGTTTTTTTGTGTGTGTGTGTATGCCAGTCCTCCTCTTTTTGCTGAGAAAGATTGGCCCTGGGCTACCATCTGTGCCCATCTTCCTCTATTTTATGTGGGATGCCTGCCGCAGCATGGCTTGATTAGCGGTATGTAGGTCCGCGCCCGGGATCCGAACCTGCGAACCCTGGGCCGCCGAAGTGGAGTGCACGAACTTAACCACTATGCCACTGGGCTGGCCCTGAGTTTGATGAGTTTTGATGAGGAATAGATTGAACCCAATCAAGATATAGAACATTTTGGGGCCGCCCAGTGGCGCAGCAGTTTAGTCCGCGCTTGGCAGCCCGGGGTTCGCGGGTTTGGATCCCAGGCGCCCACTGATGCACTGCCTGTCAGCCATGCCGTGGTGACGTCCCATATAAAGTAGAGGAAGATGGGCAGGATGTTAGCCCAGGGCCAGTCTTCCTCAGCAAAAAGAGGAGGATTGGCGATGGATGTTAGCTCAGGGCTGGTCTTCCTCACAAAAAAAAAAAAAAAAGATATAGAACATTTTATTAAGTGACTTTTTTCCAAATCAGAAAGTCATGGGATGTCAGAGCACAAGGGACTATAGTGATCATCCAGCTTAATCTGAATTTATAGATGAGGAAACCAGAAATTAAACCCAGGAGACTTTGCTGAGATTTTTAACCTACTTAGATGCCTCTTATAACAAAAGCAGGATATTACCTATGTTTCTGGTGTCTATTACTTGACATCTTAATTTTTCTTTCTATGTTTCTATTTCAGTGGGGGGAACTGAAAACTACTTTTGCGGGTGGTAAAATGAGACCCTTGTGCTGGGTGGGCTGCCCTTTCTTTAGCTAGTTGACACAGGTTATACGTAGAGTAGGCCACTGATTGGAATAGTCACTGGACACATGGATTTTACCAGATAGAATTTTTTTGGGTGTTTTCTGCCTGTTTCTTATAGGTAGCACTATTTCCTGGCATAAGAAAGTGAAGGAACGGTTTTATTTGAGTTGTCAAGAGTGTTTCCATATTGCTTTCTGGTGAAAGATTGACTGGTGGTGGGTGTCAATCACATAATTAACCTTTAATTCTTGTTGCGGTTGTAGCACCTGGTGCTGGAGCAGTCTTGCCTGCATCTGCTGACTCAGGGACTTAGG
Source organism: Tapirus indicus (assembly GCA_031878705.1). NCBI lineage: Eukaryota > Metazoa > Chordata > Mammalia > Perissodactyla > Tapiridae > Tapirus > Tapirus indicus. Next base: position 32,291,621 of record CM062936.1, on the reverse strand, counting down.
AGCCAGCCGTTGGTGGGCTCTTTGGTGGTTTGTGGTTGGGTTATCCTCGGTTCTTAGTAGATGATTGTGGAATCAAGGACTTGAAAATACTTAGACTCACAGGTCCTTTCCAAAGCATGGGTGTTCTAAACTTTACTTTCTTTTGGGTAAGGAGGGACAGCTGATTATTTCGTTGCCCGAGAGTTGCCTGCTCACCACGGACACAGTGATCAGAAGCTACTTAGGGGCGTACATTGCTAAGTAAGTGACCGCACACATGCTCATCTGGTGCAAGTGCTTCTCCTTTCAAGTCTATTTCAGTGGAATATGTCATCTGAGGCATAGTTCATTAGGACCCTTTGTATAGCTAATAAATATCTGAAATGATTCGAAAGGTTTGCTCTCTTCTATGGTACTTAATTCATTGTAGACTGCATTTTAATAGACTGCCTGGGATGTGGGTTTGAATCCTATCTATCACTTACTAGAAAATGAAGATTAAATGGGATAATACCTGTAAATGACAGCTGAGTGCCTTGATTCAGCAGCCCGTTCTCCTCCATCATAGTAGATCTTGACAGATGTTAGTTACTCCCTTTTATTTTTACCGTTATTGTACTTGCTTGAATTCTCCTTCAGCTATGAAGAGCTGTTGACATTATGAAAGTTAGTTTTATTTAGCATAGACGAGCCGAGGCCAACATGGGAATTGAGAACTATTTTCTGGCTTATGTTATATTGGGCCTTTGTTTTGGGGGACTTTCTGAGGATGGCGTGAGATCCTCAGCAGAAGGGGTTTCTAAATTATGAGGGTTAGAAGATTGTATTGTTTCTTAACCCAGGATAAGTTCTGGACTTTTCCCCTCCTGACATATTTTTGTAAGAGGGCTGATGTATCTTTATCGGCCTGAGTAGAGGCAAGGATCCTCTTTGTATTAACGTCTTCTGTATCATTCTGAAATTTTGAGTAGAATGTATGGTAATATAGGATTCTCGACTTTGAAGAGTTAATTGAAACTTTTCTGAATATAGTTCATGCAACATGAGATCTTTTTATTGGTAGTAGTAAAAATACTGTAGTGTATAATTTGCAATAGAGTGGGTAAGTTTAGGAACAAAAGCTTTAGAACTGTAACAAGTATATAATGAGCGTATTGTTTTCCATCTAGGGTAGTATCTTACAAGAGAACTTTTTGCAGTGATAGAAATGTTTCACGCTGCATTGTCCATTGTGGTAGCCCCCAGCCGCATATGGCTACTGAGCACTTGAAATGTGGCCCGCGTGACTGAGGAATTGAATTTTCAATATTATTTAATTTTAAATAATTAAAGTTGAAATAGCTGTGTGTACCTAGTGGTTTACTGTATTGGAGGGAGCAGGTCTAGGTTCTTCCCACCAGTTTTTTTCCCCACCAAGTTTTATATCCTTATCCAAGTGAAACAAGCAGACTTTCAGCAAAAGCTTTAAAACTGGAGAACAAAGTTGGAAGCAAAGAGGTTTTTTGCAAAAAGGAATTTTTTGCAAACAAAGCTGGAGCTCGGGTTAGTGAGTCAGTTCTTGGATCATTGTGACTGTTCTGAGCACTTGGATTGGGGTGCGCGCCGGAGAGGAGAGCCTTGAGGAAGGAAGACCCTCTCTTGGGTGCACTGAGTAAGCTTGGAGTGTACTGACAGTTCGGCCACAGTCCCGCTGGAAGCAGAGCAAACCACTAGGATGTCTATTTCTCTTGCTTACTCCATATTTTGAATAAAAGTAATTCCTTTAATTCGGCTTTTAATTTTAAAAGGTGGCAGCCTCCTCCGTCTCCTCTCCTGGCTCTGTGCACCTTTTTGGTTTCAGAAAAGCATGCTGGGGACCGGTCTCTCTGGAAGCCTTACCTGGAGATTTTACCGAAGGCATACACCTGCCCTGTTTGTTTGGAGCCGGAAGTGGTGAATCTTCTTCCCAAACCATTGAAAGCAAAGGCCAGAGAGCAGAGAAGCCGCGTGCAGGAGTTCTTTACTTCCTCCAGGGACTTTTTCTCTTCCCTACAGCCTCTCTTTTCTGAGACTGTTGAGAGCATCTTTAGCTACAGTGCTCTCCTGTGGGCTTGGTGCACCGTCAACACCAGGGCTGTGTACATGAAGCACAGGCGGAGGCAATGCTTTTCTGCAGAGCCAGACACCTACGCGCTCGCTCCATACCTGGATCTGCTCAATCACAGCCCGGACGTCCAGGTGAGAAGTTGACAGGAGGACACATGTTCTGTTTGGATAGGGGGGACTCCGACATGTGGAACCTGTGACTGTGACTGTGACTCGTGAGTGAAACCACAGGGAAAGGTCTACCTGGCTTTGGCTAAAACCCCCTGCTGTCAGGTATGCTCCTGTCTTTCCTCCTGACCCTGTTTTCCTTCCTGGCATCCTTTTCCTTTGCCCCGGCTTCACACTCTGCTCTCCAGGCCAGCAGAGCCTGGGGCTGTATCCCCTGGACAGCCTGACCCAGCAGCCTGCCCCTCCTTCCCCCACCTCTGGTGCAGAGTCCTCCTTCCTCCCTCCAGAGCTGGGACTGAAGTCTGTTTGCTTTCCTGTCCCATTCCCTTGTACACTTGGAGGCACCACTGTCAGCAGTTGTTTTTGCTGTGATTACTGATTAACCTGCTCCTTCCCCCTCTGAACTCTGCAGTCGTAGGGGTCGGGGACTTTGCCTTGTTCCTTTTTATAAGCCCGGTGCTCAGTGTGGGGCCTAGCACGTGGTGGACGTTTGGTAGACATTTACTGAATGGCTGAATATTTGTGAGGAAAAGGAGTCTGTGAAATCATGCAAGAATCCCACTTGGGGAGACAGTCAGAGATCTCTTCTTCCCCAGCCCTCCTCCCTTGTGGCACATAAAGGAGGTGATTATATCTGTAGGGCATGCTGGGGCAAAGCCTGGCTTCGAGGGCAAAGGGTGTCATATGTTGCTCACCTGTAACCCATTCAGGGTACACTTGGGGCACACTGGCTGGGACCCATGCTGATGCTGTTCCCTTCACGCCCCGCACTGCCCTGAGGAGATTGATGTTGCTGGTTAGCCCACATGCGAGTGGGAGGAGGGCGTAGGGGGGCCCTTATTGTGCTTTCTTAGGCCAGGACAGTGTCCTTGCTTGTCTGCTTGTTGCTTTTAACAATATTAAGCAAAGGAGACCGAGGGTGCAAGGGTGTTTCTGTGGTTGATGTCAATGAAATAATGTCGGGGGTGTGTACTACAATAGGATATTGGTTTCAAGGACTCAGTCAGTACCCATTGGCTTGACTTTTTTTTAATGGGTTGTTAGTGCATGTATACTCCAAACCAGTGATTTTACAGTTGAGTTTAGAGGCACTGCAAACTACAGCCTGTGGGCCTGTGGCCCTGGGACCCTGGCAAAGCCTAAAATATTTACTCTCTGGCCCTTTATGGAAAAAAATTGCCAACCTCTGGTCTAAAGTGTGTTGTAGCTAGCTTTTGTCATGAAACCCCAAACCATGGCCCTGATCTATTGTTGATGCTGCAAGCTGGGAATTTCAGCCTATTACTCATCCTCGTCTCACTGGGATTTGCTGCTTAGTAAGGAGGTGTCAGTGCTTGTACCCACTCCTTATTGTGGGGAGAAGTTAGGTCTTCTTGGTTTTTTACCTCTGTACCTATTAACAAAATTGTCACAAAACCAATATGGTGGTGTCAACCAAGATCACACAGCTCAAAGGCTGTTGTAAGACCTGAAATCTCTTGTACTGCCTTAGCATCTTTGGGTCTTACAAGCCCCCAAAGGCCTGACTGTGAGTTCCCCAGCTCTCACTGGATATTCCCCCCACCTAGCAGGAAAGGCTTCCCCCCCTGGCAAGTTGCCCTGTCAGCTGGACCAGCTGGTCCCCGACCTAACAGGTTTCATCTCCATGCCAGCCCTCGAAATTATTCAAAAAGCACATCTTCCCACGGGAACCAGGGTCACCCCATCCTCTTGTTACTGCAAAGCCTGCTTCCCATGGCCCCTGCTGGTCCCTCTGCTGTTGAGTGCAGCCCCTGTGTGGCCCTTGCATGGTTGCCTTGTCCTTTTTCCCCAGGCTGTATATGTGACTGATAAACTGCTGTCAGTCTCATCTGTCCATTGTCAGGTGTCTTATGTTTGACAGGACCCTCAGACCCCTCGGGCAGGACTCCTTCCTTCTCCAATGGGGTGAACAAAAGAGGCTGACATGCAGACGGGGCGTTTTTTCCACATGTGCTTAAATTCAGTGATGAGTGTTTGAAAGCTGCATCCGGCTTAAATTAATACAATAACTTAATCTTTTTAGTTTTACACTTTGCTTTAAAAAAATCTTTAACAATTTTCCTTTCTAGGTAAAAGCAGCATTTAATGAGGAAACTCGCTGTTATGAAATTAGAACAGTTTCACGTTGTAGAAAACATGAAGAGGTATTCATCTGCTATGGCCCTCATGATAACCAAAGGCTGCTCCTGGAGTATGGATTTGTTTCCATCCACAACCCTCATGCTTGTGTTTATGTTTCAAAAGGTTGGAACCAACTTTGTTTTTATCACTAAGATGATCGGATTTTTTTTTCCCCATCTGAGGATGTGGTTATTTTAAGTTTTAATAAAAATGGCAAAACCTTACAATGTATATCATTTATTTTCTCCTGGGCAGGGCTGGCCTTACTCTTGTTGACCATGTAATTTTAATGTTGAAGTAAAAACAACAAAGAATTGATTTTATTGATGATAAGAAGAACCGAGAAGAATTTTATTGCATCAGGTCAGATGATAGAATGGAGGAAAAGGAAAACTGCTAAGGAAATAAATACAATGTTAATAGATGGAGTGAAATGTAAATTTTTGTGCTGAGACATTGTCGCTGTCACTAAAGATGGAATAGGATTAGAGAGCAACGAATTAAAAAATACTTATTAAGCACCTACTCTGTATAAGGCACTGTGCTAATCACAGAGGTAACTATGCCATGATGAAATATTGATTTCATTTCTGTTCTTTTGTGACTTAATAACTAGCCATCATCATTGGTATTACTATATTTATAATAATAAATTAGCTATTAAATTTATGCTGTGAAAATTCCAAATATAGTATTAAAAACAGTACATAGAAGACTGATCTCATCTCCTGAAGCAGTTTTCTAGGCTGTGAAGAAATGGCCAGAGATTTACCAAGTGTAAAATTTGAGGTGGTTTTAATATAAGTTCTAGTGGAAATAGAAACTTGGTCAAGGTGATACTACTGCATCCTGTTGGCAGAATTATAATGTTATTTCTCAAAATAATAGAAAAGCAAAAACTGGGCCTCACTGGGTCTCAGAAAACTAGCTTTGAGATTATCTTCATATTATCAGAATAACTTTCATATTGATGACCATGAAATATTGTTGTCAAATGATTTGAACAAAATTTACATTTTAGTTATTTTTACATAAAAAATACGAAAGGAACTTCTAAAAATAGAAAAATCTCTCGTTATCCTACTACCCCAAGTAGCTGTTAATTTTTGCACATTCATTTTCAATTGTTTGTGATTGCAATCATATCCAGACAGTTTTTTTTTTAACTAGGCTTTCCTGCTCTTTTTTTTCACTATTTAATTTTTATTGCAGTAACATTGGCTTACAACATTGTATAAATTTCAGGTGTACATCATTATACTTCTATTTCTGCGTAGATAACATCATGTTTACCACCCAGTACTAATTACAGTCCATCACCACACACATGTGCCTAATCATCCCTTTTGCCCTCCTCCCTCCCTCCTTCCCCTCTGGTAACCACCAATCCAATCTCTGTCTCTGTGGGTTTGTTGTTGTTTTTATCTTCTACTTATGAGTGACATCATACAGTTTTTGACCTTCTCCCTCTGACTTATTTCACTTAGCATAGTACCCTCAATGTCTAACTTTGAAAAGCTTAATATTGTGAACATTTCCTCATGTTTGTGCAGAGCCTGTACTTTTGGTGGGTGTAACTTCCCAGCAGTCCTGCTAATGTCTTAATTACTTGATTGTTGGCTAATTTGCTTAGTGGGAGCATGAGCTGGGGTTGTGGATGTTTTGTCGCCTGCCCTGGAATTCTTATAGCTTTTCAAGGGCTAAATAATGACCTCATTGAATTGGATTTGAAGAATAGGCTTTTTTGAGTTACATAAAACTGTTTACACGTCTTGATTGTTAATGGGAAGGAAAGTAACTTGAGAAGGAAAAGTCCACGCTTTTATTGGAATGACACCCTAATTCTCATTCTGATTTTTTTTATGTAGATATACTTGTTAAATATCTTCCATCAACAGATAAACAGATGAAGAAAAAGATTTCCATTTTAAAGGATCATGACTTTATAGAGTAAGTGTTTTTCTCTCTGTCTCTTGAAATTATTCCTTCAGGAAATTTTGATTAGAAGATTGAGGGTTAGGGTTTTTATAGGTGTGAGAGATCTCCTGACTGTACTAGTTGACAGGGAGGTGTTTATTGAGTGCTTACTGTGTGCAGTAAATTGTGCTTGATGTTGTGGGGCACACAAGGAGTGTAAGATACTTTTCAAGAAACTTACTTGCGGATGTAAGATACAAGCTTGAAATGTTAAATTATTGTACCCAAAACAGAACCTGGTATGTATTGACTGGTGGCCCAGTGTGAGTTTGTCTCTAACAGGTGGTCAGGTGGGGTGGCACTGGGCTCCTGCAGGCCAGGCTGACCCTCAGTCACCCAGCAGCAGGGTGCAGGCTCTTGGGGTGGGGGGCTGGGGATGGTGGCCAAGTGATTTCACTCCAAATGGGATAAACAGGGTAAAATGCTCTACCTTTCAAATTTCCTTCTGCAGATAAAATTAAGTTTTAAATAGTCCAGCGAAGGGTGAGGGCAGTCTAGCTGTGGTGGCTGCCATTTGTTTGGCATCCAGGGTAGTGCAGGTTCTTGATCATTCATCTCACTGTGATCTGTGGTACATGCCCTCTCGCTTTGCCTCCTTATCTAAGTTCAGCTCCTTATCAAAATTAATTGGAAAATAGCTTTTTATTCTTTTTTTTAATACACAGAGAATTTTCTGTTACTCAGGCTTTATTCTGAAATATTTGCAGACTTATTTTTCTCTTTGTGACCAAGGTCGCAGGTTACACAATGGTTAGCCCCTTAAAAAAATGTTTGGCTCTTCAACCATTTGCCATGTGTCATGAGGTACTAAAATGTTGGATTTGTTGTTTTTTGTTTTTCTTCTTTAGAAATTTGACATTTGGATGGGATGGGCCATCTTGGAGGTTACTCACAGCTCTCAAATTGTTATGTCTGGAAGCTGAAGAATTGTAAGTTTCATGTGTGTTAGTCATGAGCTGTAGTTACAATCTGGACATAACTTTGGGGTTTTTTGGCTCACATTCTAATACCCAACCTGAGAGGAGAAAGGAATGCTATTGTGTATTGGGGTTGCTTATTCTTTATGTAAGTTGCCCATGTGGTGAGTGTTTCACTTCTAAGTTTTCACCATTTCTGAAATTTTGGTTTTAGAGTCATAATCAGAGTGCACGGTTCTGAGAACTTTTTAGTCTCTTCACAGATATATCCCCCTGGTGACCTGCAGCTAGTTGTTCAGGGTAAACACTTCAAAAAGTATGAGCATTGGCACTGTTTAGAGGAGAGTCTCTGAGTAGGTAGGGTTTTCCCAGGGGCAAGCAGAGCTCCTAACTATGGGCGCCACCTGGTTCTCCCCTGGGGGCAGATCCAGACTCCTATTTTAGGAGAGGCCTAGATGTTTCCATGGGGGAGGTAGGTAGAGGAACCCCCAGTGTAGACTCGCATCCTGGTCAGGCTCCTTAATATTCCCTTGAGGCTGTCGGTCCTTCCTCCAGTGTGGAAAGGACTGTCAGTGTGGAAAGGACTGTGTGCTGCCCAGCCCTGGAGCTCCTTCAGCCTGGGTCCTTGTCAGGGAGTAGGGGGTAATGCCCGCTACTTAGCAGAAACTCAGAGAGAGAAACCGTGTGTAGGGAGGACCTCCTGAAGATGGTGACCCCATTCTTGAGTGGTTGGGAGGATTAAATGAGATAATGTCTAGAACTAGCCCTTAGCGCAGTGCCTAGAAGTAGTTGGTGCTCATTCAATGATGCTTGTTATGTTATCGTTTATGCTGTTGCTTACTTCTTTTTCCATAGGGACTCGGGGAGAAAAATTACTCCCTGGTCTCAACACCAGAAATAGTTGTATTTATTCTCAGCAGATGGTGTGTTTATATTACAGACACTGTGAATTCTGTCTCTGATATGTTTCCTTTTTTTTACTGTTCGCTAGAAAACTCAGAGACAAATTTGTGGTCTGTCCCAATGTGCAGGATTTTAAGGCATGCAATTTATCCTGATTATATCTTATCTTTCCTCCTCTCATCTTCTCTTTGTTTTATTTTCCCTGTCCATTCATCTTACATTTTATTTTATCTCATGTGCACCCACATAAACTTTTTCAGATCCTTCTTGGAAAATGGTGTGAGTTATTTTCATGAACGTCAACCTCAAATTAAATGAAACAACTGGATGTTTCCCAGAGGTCATCCTGAGGCCTCTTTTCTTTTTGAATTATTTCGAACTGTCTGGAATGGTGTGGCAGAAAAAGCACGTGGTTGGGATTCTGCCTGATGTGTGTTTGCATGCCATTTCTGCCTCTCTAGCTTTGTCACTTAGGGTGAGCTCTTAACCATTCCCAATTCTCAATTTGTGTCTAATGTGGGGATAACAATGCTTTCTTTGCTCAGTAATTGTGAAGATTGAATTAGATAACGGTTATGTATGAAACTCTGTGCCTGGCACATAGTAATTTCCTTGCTTTCTTTCCTGAGAACTCATCTATTCCTGAGGTTTCAACCATTGTCTTTAAAGCTGAAGACTTCAAGACTTTATTCTCTGTGTGGCTTGTCGGTTGTTCTGAGTTTCTAAGTGACCTATGTATATTTCCACTTGGATGTTACCTTACCCCTTCCAAGTCGCTTCTACTCCCAAATTCTCTGCACCCAGCATCTGTTCCTCCACCCTCTTTCTCCCTGGTTCCTACTTCTTCCTAGCATACAGATTTGGTTCTGCCACCTTTTGGCTCAGCATCTTGCTGTGGCTCCCTCTTGCCTACCCTGAAACACCTACACTCTTCTGCCTGCAGAAGGTTGGCCCCACTCACCCACTCAACCCCATTTCCTACAAACTTGCACAGCATAAAATGAGAATGCCCTGCATGTAGAGAAGGCTTCACTATAGATTCCTCCTTCCATCTGTAGAGTGTTTTACTTTGTGAAACGTGTTCCATTCAGTTTGCCATATTTGAAGAAAGACTGTCCTTTGAAGAGAAGGAACACTCTGCCACCTTTGCTCCTTAGTTTCTAGTCCTTTTGGCCATGGACTCACCTTCCTGTTCTGTCTGCTGCTCTATTCCTGTGGCTGGTGCATGTGACTCACTTATGTGCCAGACACAGGAATGGAATGATAAAATTCAGTCCCTGCCTGCAAAGCGTGTGAGTCCCCTCGTTTCTTATTTTTGAGCGTTCTTCCTTCTTTTTTATATACATTGCTTCAACACAGGAACTGCATGTGGCAGGAGGTTTTAGGGAATTGGCTTATAGAATGAGTTTTATTATGCTTCTGGAAAAATAGGAGAAGAGTTTGTGTGTTGTGTTGAAGTATAAAAACCTTTATTTTTTGAAAGCCTGCTGAAATGATCTTGCTGAACATTTTGGTTCTAGTACATGCTGGAAAAAAGTACTTCTTGGAGAAATAATTTCAGATACAAATGAGAAGACAAGTTTGGACATAGCCCAGAAAATATGCCATTATTTCATAGAAGAGACTAATGCTGTGCTTCAAAAGGTATGTTTCTAGAATATTGCATCCTTTTCTTGAAGAAGCGTTTTGATTAAGAAGTTACTTGTTTTGTGCATGTTGGATAGGGATAGTACACCTTATTAGGGCATTCTTTAATGCCTTAAATAGATGAATGTTAACGTAATTTCTGTTTTTCTCACTGTTACTATTTTATCTACACCTTGTAATAGGTAAAAATGTTGCATGAATTCTTGGTAATAGATTTTTAAGTATTCTTTCTTTTTTATTTTTATGTAGTAAATATTTTAATTAAGTGAGAAATCAGCTCATCTGAATGAAAACATTACTGGGATTAAAAAATAATTTAAATGAAACTTGAAGACCTTATGCTAAGTGAAATAAGCCAGAATACAAAAGGCAAATATTGTATGATTCCACTTATGTGAGCTATCTCGAATAGGCAAATTCATAGAGACAGAAAGTAGAACAGAGGTTACCAGGGGCTTGGGGAAGGTGAAATGGGTAGTTATTGTTTAATGAGTACTGAGTTTCTGTTTGAGATGATGAGAAAGTTCTGGAGATGGATAGTGATAATGGTTAACATTGTGACTGTACTTAATGCCATTGAATTGTACATTTCAAAGTAATCAAAATGGTAAATTTTATGTTTATGTATACTTTACTACAATAAAAAATCATTTAAAAATAACTTCCAGGTTTCTCATATGAAAGATGAAGAAGTGGCATTGAAAAACCAACTAACTTTAGTAGAAACATTGTGGACAGAAGAGCTAATGATTCTCCAGGCCTCTGCTGGGATCCTAAACAATTTGCAAACAGCTTTTACGTAACTTCACCCAAGTGCGTTTGTTCACCTCCTATGGTGGGTGTGACTTCTTAAACGTTTTTAAACCCCCTTAAACATTTTTGAACTTCGTTAAACATGTTTAAACTAAGGTTCTTTTATATAGAATCATTTACAGTCAATGAACAGTTTCTATTAAACAATTACATACTTAATCTTTTTCCTTTTGCGTTTCTTTGTGTGTGGGGTGGAGTGGTGGCTGCTCCTAGGACACTGAAGGATATCTGTAGGGGGCAGAGCAGGTTATGGGATTCTGGAGCTGTGAGCGAAGAACCATGTGCCATCCTCATGGTACTTCTGATACTCTCAAAATAAGCAAGAGTCCCTCAGGAAGAAGCCTGAGGAAAGTACTGAACTGTAATGAGAGAGAGAGAGAGAGAGAGGGAGAGAGGCTGTGAGGGAGCCAGGAGTCAGCCTGGGGCTCTGCGTGTGGTCTCTCACTGGGTGTCCTGCTTCTTATCTGACTCAGCAGCTGTAAAAGAGAGCAAGTAGTCATGCTACTAGATGCTCTGATACCGTATCTGGTTTAGGGGCACGTTGGTGGTGGGGGGCTTTGGGTGTGGGGTCAGGGGCAGTGCATGGCAGTCCGGAATCCCAGCTAGGCTTTACCCCGAGCCTGAGCTCTGAGCTACAGCAAGTGACTTTGAATCTTTCATCCTTGATTTCTGATCTGAAAATGAGATTGTTGGGCTGGAATAATGGTTCCCATGTGCTCCAGCCCTTTGCATGCCACTTCCCCACCCGGCAGGAGGCCCAAGGAGCTGGCACCGGTGTTAGGCAGAGGCCCCAAGTGATGCTCTCCCTCCCCATCTCAGCCTCACTGCTCTCTGAGAACCAGGGAATTGGATAATCAGAGGGACTGTCCAGCGCTGACTGTGATTTTATGAATGGGAAGTTAATTCATCATTGTTAAATACAGGAGAAATGAGGAGCCTGCCTCATCAGTCTTCCCTCTACTTGCAGTTTCCTGAAATGTGTTTAAATCTCATCAGCTGATGTCCCTTTACCATTCTCTCTGTGGTGGGTGTTTAACTCTTATTCTTCTGCTTTTCTTTCATTTTAATGGGAATATTGGGAGGAAGAAGAGGTAAATTTTTGTGTTCAGTTGGCCATTTTGAATTGAATCTTTGCCTTCCTTTTTTTTAATGATAAAAGCATTTTAGGCTATAGACTTCCCTCTGAGGATGATTTTTATATAAAGTGTTCTCTTAGTAGTACTTTTTAGGTCTTGCCTCGGGATTTATACTTTCCCCAGCATTTTCAAGCCTGTCAGTTAACATTCATGACAACTGTAAGGGAGGCAGAGCAGGTATTACCATATCATATCACAGAAGCAAATACATGCTTGTAAAAACTGGACTACTATTGAAACATAAGCCATTAAATATTAGTATAACTATATGCAAGGCACTGTGCTAAAGCCTTTACGCGCAGTGTTTTCTGTGAGCATCCCCATTAGCCTGTCTTACAGGTAGAGAGGTTAAGAAATTGCCTAAGATTACACTCCTACTATGTGGTGGAGTGAAAATGCTCGCTCACCCTACTCTCAGGGGACTTCTGCTCACAGCTTTGGTGTGCTTGTGTCCAGAATTCACAGTGCTGTCCTGACATGAGGATACAGTTCCCAGGTCTGTGCCCGTCATCTCCATTTTCAGCTGGCATCAGCACAGGTGCGGAAAGTAGCACTTGTTCGAGTTCTTCTCCTACACAAGTGTTAGTGAGCTTTGTGGACTTCACTGAAGATTTTGTTGGGAGACATCGGAGGGGTTGGCATCACTCTCCCTGCCATGCAGTTTAAAAATCATGATTAAAAACGTGGGAGTCCTGCCAGAGGGCAGCCTCCTTTTTCCTTCTCTTTTAGCAGGCGTAGGCCAGCGCCTGGTCCTCACTGCGGTCTCCTCCCTTATGAAGGCAGGAGGTAGGTGCAGGCGCAGTTTGGCTTGTCCTGGGAGAGAAGAGGGTCTGACTCGGGAAGCATGGGACTTGCCTCTCTGCTCTGTGGACACAGTTTCTCAACCTTTACGTGTCCTTCCCCATGTGGATGCATTGAGGTAGGTGTTGGAGGAGACTTCTGGGGACACCTGGGGTTTCCAGGAACAGGGAGTTTCCCCTAAGCACGCTCCTGGCCTCTTGTAGCTCCAAGGTCAAGCTTATCTTACTTCTACAGTAGTCCCCCCATCCATGGGGGATATGTTCCAAGACCCCCAATGGATGCCCTGAAACTGTGGATAGTACTGAACCCTATATATACTATGTTTTTTCTTATACATACATACCCACGATAAAGTTTAATTTATAAATTAGGCACAGTAAGAAATTAACAATAACTAATAATAAAATAGAACAATTATAACAATATACTATAATAAAAGTTACTGTAGATCTTAGCAACCTCAGCATACAATTTTTTTCTTTTCTTATTAAGTTGAGAACTTTCACCTTTTCACTTAAAGCAAGCACTTTACAGCTTCTCTTTGGCATATCTGAATTACCAGCATCACTACTCTTGGGCTGTGGGGCTATGATTTAAGTCAAATAAGGGTTCCTTGAACACAAGCACTGCAATTCCATGACAGGTATCTGGTGACCTGAGACGGCTACTGAGTGCCTAACTGGCGGGTAGCGTGGACAGCGTGGATCCTCTGGACAAAGGGATGATTCATGTTCTGGGCAGGATGGAACAGGATGGCCCGAGATTTCTTCATGCTGCTCAGAACGGCACGCATTTTAAAATTTATAAATTGTTTATTTCTGGAATTTTCTATTTAATACTTTCGGACAGTGGTTTTTCTGCGGGTAACTGAAACCGGAAATAAGGGGGGACTACTGCATTAATTTGGGAAGAAGGACTGGCCCCATTCTGCAGTTCTTTCAGCTTTATTCCTGAGGTCTTTCCTCTGCAGGCCTCTCCTCTCGGGGAGCCAAGCCCCATCCAGCGCAGCAGTCTGGAGGTCTGCGTGATCCTGCGCTTCAGTGTAGGTAAACTGAGCCAAAGCCACGCTCATATTTTGACCTCTTTACTTTTTTATTTTTTATCCTTTTCAGAACTAGCGTGAGAAGTGGAGGGCATTCCCTCAGCAACTCTCAACCGTCTTTGGCCTCAGGAGACCTGTGGATAAGACGTGGAGGGGTGGAGCCTTGGAGGAATGGCCAGGTTGAGGGTGGGCCGGGCCTGCTAGCCCTGCCGCAGACTGTGCAGGGGCTGCCCCGGTCAGACATTTCTGTTGCCTGAGGTCTCCTGTTTTCCCTCCCAGGTTTTCATTCTTCCCCAGAACTCGAATTCCTCTCTTGTGGAGCGCAACAAAACCAAGTGAGTGGGATCCGCTCACCTCAGAAGGCAGTCAGAGTTAGGAATAAAATGTTTCATTATTTTATCTTGAACATCTTTCCCTGTTCATATATATAGTTGATGTTGACTTTATTTTTTTATTATTTTTTGGTGAGGAAGATTGGCCCAGAGGTAACATCTGTACCAATCTTCCTCTATTTTGTATGTGGGTCACCACCACAGCATAGCTAGATGAGTGGTGTGTATGTCCGTGCCCAGGATCCGAACCTGCGATCCCTGGGCCGCCGAAGTGGAGCGTGCGAACTTAACCACTGCACCACTGGGCTGACACCTCACTTTATTTTTTAATAGCTGCAGTGTGTTTGGTGATATGCTCTAGTGGGGAGTCCGCAAACTCTTTCTATAAAGGGCCAGATAGTAAATATTTTAAGCTTTCTGGGCCATACAGTCTTTGTCCCAACTAGACTGCACAGCAGCCATAAACAATATGTAAACAAATTGCATGGCTGTATCCCAACAAAACTTTGTTTACAAAGATAAGTCACAGGCCATTGTTTGCTGATTCCTGTGCTATACCATAATTTATGTTTTCTGTCCCCTACTAGTGGATGTTTAGGACCTAAACGTATTAATTTCTACTTGAAGGTGCTTTACATCTTTCGAAAATAAAGCCCCCTTTAACATGAAACACTTTGCAGATCTATGTGATAATTATTGGGCTTTAGTTATCCAGTGATTAGAAAAAATAGAAAACGACAAACAGCAACTACTGAGAGACACTTACAAATGAGAAATATTGCATCATCCACAGTAGATCTAAGTTTATATGAAAAACAGTAGTATAAGACTTATAGTTTGTAGATGATGCTTGGTGTATATATATATGCAGTCAGACTCCATGCAAGAAGTCTGTGGCCCACAGTGTGGCCCACTGTTCACAGGCCACACACCACCTCCCTTGGCTTGTCCTTCCAAAGTCATTGTGAGGCCCAGCAAAACCCATCTGAACCACACAGGTTGGGGTGGCTTGTGCTGCTCTTTACCAGTGAGGCTGTTTTCTTCCGTGTTGTCTAGTTTACCACCCCTTCCCCCATCACCGGTTTTCTCCTCCCTCCTTTTTCTGTTTTCTCTTTTCTAGTGCCTTGGGCATGCCTGAGGTTCTTAACACACCCACCCCTTGTTGGTATCTGGTTACTGAGTTTGTGGTGGTAGACCTCCCAGGCTGATTTGGCCTGAGGGGACTGACACCAAGAAGTTAAGGATGATTTGAGGCATTGCTCAAATCTTTCAGGCTAAAAATAGAAGAGGCACTCAGACTGGGGTGCTTTAAGTGCTTCTGCCTGAAGGTAGAGACTGCTAATGACCTTTCAGGAACTGTAATTCTGTGAAAATGGCTTTTCACTGCAGCACCTGGACACCACCCTTAGAGGGGCCATCAGGGTACAGAAAAGGGGAGTTTAGTTTAGCTCCTCAGTTGTTTAACAGCAGCTACATTCTGTGTGGTAGATGTTGTTGGGCAGTAGGTTTTGTCCCAGGGAGGAAAGTATAACAAAACCCATATTAGATTTGTTGGCTGACATTTGAGTGTAGAGCATTTTCAGGAATGCCACCATGTTGATTCACTTAGAAAAGAGCTTTCTTTTACAGATCCAGAAAGTCATGTGTGACTTAAAGGGAACAGGAATATTAGGAGGGAAGAAGTAGGTAGGCCTGATGCAGTTTTCTACAGCCCTGCCAGTGTACCACATAGAACAATGCAGTGTACCACACACAACAGTGCCATTGTACCCCACACAGTAGGGCCATTGTACCACATAGAACAATGCAATGTACCACATACAACAGTGCCATTGTACCACACACAATTGTGCCATTGTACCACGTACAACAATGCAATGTACCACATACAATGGTGTTGTTGTACCACATACCACATTGCCAGTATACCACACACAAAAATCCAATGTACTACGTACAAAAATGTCAGTTGCACATACAACACTGCTGGTGTACCACATATGACAGTGTGATTGTGCCACATACAGCAATGCAATATACCGCATACAGCAGTGCCATTGGCTCTCTCCAGTGCTGTTCCCTCTCACCTTTCAGAGGGCATTTCTCTGTCTTGATCATTCTGTTGTAACCTTTCCTCCAGGGTATGTTTTCTTGTTTAATTTCCTTCTATTCCATGTAGTTTTAACATTAGGCTGTGAGTCAGTTTTTAAAAACTGCTCACAAGTGTATAGGAGAATTTATTAAAAATGTAAGGTCACCACTTCACACCCACTAGGACAGCTATAATCAAAAAGATAGTAAGTGTTGTTGAGAGTATGGAGAAATTGGAGCCTTATATACTGCTGGTGGAAAAGTAAAATGGTGCAGCTGCTT
This sequence comes from Tapirus indicus, assembly GCA_031878705.1. Lineage (NCBI taxonomy): Eukaryota > Metazoa > Chordata > Mammalia > Perissodactyla > Tapiridae > Tapirus > Tapirus indicus. The sequence continues at coordinate 32,275,306 of CM062936.1, read as the reverse complement.
TGGAAAAGTTTGGCAGTTCCTCAGAAGGTTAAGCATAGAGTTACTTTATGACCCAGCAATTCCCCTCCTGTGTACATACCCAAGAGAATTGAAAACATGTCCGTGCAAACATGAATGTTCATAGCATTATTTACACCAGTCCAAAACCCAAATGTCCCTCAGTGGATGAGTGGATAAGCAAAATGTAGTCTTTCCATAAAATGGAATATTATTAAGCCATAGAAAGGAATGAGTTACTCATACATGCTATAACATGGTTGAACCTTAAAAACATTATGCTAACTGAAAGAAATCAGTTGCAAAAGACCACATATCATTTTATTTATATGAAATGTCTGGACTAGGCAACTCTATAGAGATGGAAAGTAGATTAGTGGTTGCTGTGGAGTGGGGTGGGGTGCGGGAGGGATTGGAGGGTGATAGTTAAAAAGTATGGGGTTTCTTTTTGGGGTGATGAAAAGGTTCTAAAATTCATTGTGGTGATAGTTGCACAACTGTGAATACACTGAAACCCATTGAATTGTACACTTTAAATTGAATTGTATGGCATGTGTTATATTTCAATAAGGCTATTTTTTAAAAAAGTAACATCAGTACCTAATTGGTGAGAATTATATCCCTCTTCTCACTTTCAGCTAACACTTTTTCACAGGAGGGTCCAGAGTTTGTCAGTCTGGCAGTGTTAGGCACCCTGCCCCACACATTACATTTAGCACCTGATTTAATCCTTAACAGTGATTGGTTGAGGTAATAGACTCCTGACTTTGTGAATGTGGAAACAAGTTCAGAGAGGCTAAGTTACTGCTGAGGTCACACAGCTGCTAAGTGGCAGAGCTCGGATTCAAACCTCAGTCACTCTCTAGACTCCATGCTCCTGATGTTCATACACCAAAAGCAGCGTTCGTGAAAGGCGCACGTAGGACTGTGTAAAATCGAGGTGAAGCTGGGTTGGTTAACCTTGGAAGAAGATTTGGAGGGCGTAGATACTACTGTCCTGCCTTTTTAAGTACTCTCCCTGCTGGCACAATCCACTGCCTGCTTCTGATAAGCAAAGAGACTCTAATATATGGAAGAGCAGACTCATGGCCCAGGGAACTTGTCTGCAGAAATGACAATCCAGTCCCTGAGGGGGGTGTTATTAGCCACATCCTGTAGAAGAGGAAATGGGCTCAGAGAAGGGAAGTAATATGGCCAAGGGTGCTCAGCAGGTAAGTGCAGAGCACTGTGGGGCAGGTGTGAGGCTGCCTTCCCTCACAGGCAGTTGGAGCCTTTATTAAGAGCAGGTTTGTCAGAATGTGGTCCCCTGACCCTTGCATGCATGAGAAACAGCGAGGTTGCAGGAGCCCACCTCTAGCCCGCTGAATCAGAATCTCTGGAGGTAGGTCCAGGAGTGTGTATTTCCAGCGAGCCCCCAGGTAATTTCAGTAAATGCTGAGTTTGCGAACCGCTGACCTAGAGATTCCAAGGGAGGAGGCCTGTGCCCTCACTCTGAGGTGCTGGTCCCCAGGGTTTTTGTTCATTTCACAGGCTCTTGAGAAAAGTGTTAGGCGGACTTGACCCTCGATCGTGTGAATCCGAGGCCAAACCTCTGAATATTTGTAGTATCAGAGGATTGGGGCAAAAGGTGTCCTCGAGATGGCCCACTCTGACCCCCTCACTTTGTGGTTGAAGCCCCAAGAGGTTGAGAAGCTTGCTCTGGGTCATGAATTTAGCATCAGAACCCACATTTTGCTGCTGATTCTAGTGGACTTCCTAGTCTCCTGCATTCTCCTTCCAGAGTGTAAGATCCAGACACTCCCCCAAATGAACTCCCCAAACTATATTCTTCTAGAGAAGAATCAGAAAGTGGGAGTGAGGCTATTGGAGGAGAGAGGGAAGTGGTAGCTTCAGACCAAGAAGATGTGGAGAAGGGGCTAACAGGAGCTGAGTCCTTCCCTGTGCCTGGCCTTTATGTCCTCGTTTAATTTTCTCATCTAGTTTCACAGTGGCTCTGTGAGGAAGGTGTGACATCTTTTATTAGAGATGAAGAAACTGAGGCATCGAGGGGTCAAGTGACTTGTCCCACATCATACAACTGGAATTTGGACCCAGGAGTGTCTGAATTAAAGTCTATCACTTGTCAGTTGTGCCCGTTTCTGCCTCCAAAGATGGGCCTAGGGTACAAGATGGGGACCTTAAAGCGTTTTGTTTTTTCTGGTTTTTGTGTTACAACAGGTGACTTTACTACCTCACTGTGCAGACTGGTACCAAGGAACTAGGCAGCATTGAGCTGCGAGGAGGAAGAAGGCCTGGCCAGAAGTCCCTGTGGGCCAGGCCCTCTCCCTGTAGCCTCACCTTTTACAGTCGTGTTTCAGTTTTACAGCCCCTCCCCGTCACCAGGACGATCCACATCCCATAAAGGGCAGTAGATGCTAGTAGAGGGGCAAGAAGGGGAGAGAGATCTGCAAGGCAGCCTTCTCCCGTTTCTGGGGAATTTGTCCTCGGCTGGGGGCTCTCCTGCTGATCTCAAGGGTCCCCGTCCAGTTATGCAGCTTTGGCAATGAGCATTTGAGAGCCTTCTGGTGCCTAGAATCAGAGGATGAGGCAAAACCCAGAACTGCAGTGGGCCTACTTAGGAGTTCTTAGGACAGTAAATAATTCCAGTTCTAACTTTGCCCTTATCACAAAGAAACTGTAAACTCTTGAAGATCAAAGGGGATTCAGCGTGTCACTGAGGAAGCAGGTCGAGTCTAAGGGGGTGTTTGAGGCAGGCAGTATAGACCTTTGCTTCTCCGGTCATCTCTGGGACCTGTTAGACTGAGTAATTGGCCTCCCAAAGCCTCAGGTAGTAAAGGCGATGGCAGTGGTTTGCAGCTTTAGCCGTTCACTGGAATTGCATACAGAGCTTTTTTTTTAAACTTTACTGAGGCATAATTGGCAAATATAATTGTATATATTTGAAGTGTACAATGTGATGATTTGGGATGCATACACATTGTAGATTACCAAGATCAAGATAATTAATGCATTCATCACCTCACATAGGTAATATAGTTAACTCTTTTTTTTCTTTTTGTGGTAAGAATGCTTTACATCTATTCTCAGCAATTTTCAAGTATACAAATACTGTATTTGTCATCATGTTGTACATTAGATCCTCAGAACTTATTTTCTTATAACTAAAAACTTGTACCCTTTGACCTACATCACTCCATTTTCCTCTCCCTCCAGCCTCTAGCAACCACCATTCTACTCTCTGTTTCTATGAAATTGGCATTTTTTTTTTTTAGAATTCCCCATACAAGTGATACCACACAATATCTGTCTTTCTCTATCTGGCTTATTTCAGTTAGCAAAATGGGCTCCAGATTCATCCATATTGTTGCAAATGGCAGGATTTCCTTCTTTATGGCTGAATATTATTCCATTGTATACATGTACCACATTTTCTTTATCCATTCATCTGTTGAAGGACATTTTAGGTTGTTTCCATATCTTGGCTATTGTGAATAATGCTGCAGTGAACATCGAGGTGCAGATATCTCCTTGAGATACCAATTTCAATTCCATCAAGTGTATACCCAGAAGTGGGATTGCTGGATCATATGGTAGTTCAATTTTTAATTTTTTGAGGAACCACCATATTGTTTTCCATAGTGGCCATACCAATTTACATTCCCATCAACAGTGCACAAGGGTTCCTTTTTCTCCACATCCTTGCCAACATTTGTTATCTCTTGTCTTTTTTATAATAACCATTCTAACGAGAGCAGGGTGATACCTCATGTGGTTTTGATTTGAATTTCTCTGATGAGTAGTGATATTGAGTATCTTTTCATATACCTTTTGTATGTCTTCTTTGGAAAAATGTCTATTCAGGTCCTTTGCCCATTTTAAAATTGGATTATTTGCTGTTGAGTTGTATGAGCTCTTTGTATATTTTTGATATTAACCCCTTATCAGATATATGGTTTGCAAATATTTTTTCCCACCCTCTAGGTTGCCTTTTCAATTTATTCATTGTTTCCTTTGCTGGGCAGAAGCTCTTTAGTTTGATGTAGTCCAGCTGTTCATTTTAGCTTTTATTGCCATGTGTTTGGTGTCTTATCCAAGAAATCATTGCCAAGAGTAATGTCAAGGATCTTCTTCCCTCTGTTGTCCTCTGGGAGTTTTATGGTTTCAGGTCTTACATTTAAATCTTTGATCCATTTTGAGTTAACTTTTGTGAGTGATGTAAGATAGGGGTCCAGTTTCATTCTTTTTCATGTGGATATTTAATTTTCCCAACACCGTTTATTGAAGAGACTATCCTTTCCCCATTGTATGTTCTTGATGCCCTTGTCAAAAATTAGTTGATGGTGAATGTGTGGGTTTATGTCTGTGCTCTCTTTCTGTTCTACTGTTCTATGTGACTATTTTTATGCCAGTATCATGCTATTTTGATTATTATAGTGTTGTAATATATCTTGAAATCATGAAGTGTGATGCCTCCAACTTTATGCTTCTTTCTCGGGATTTCTTTGGCTATTTGGGGTCTTTTGTGGTTCTGTACATATTTTAGGATAGTTTTTTCTATTTCTTTGAAAAATGCCATTGGAATTTTGATACGGATTACATTGACTCCACAGATCACTTTGAGTAGCATGGACATTTTCACAATATTAATTCTTCCAATCCTTGAGCATGGAATATCTTTCCATTTATCTGTGTTATCTTCAGTCTCTTTTATCAATGTTTTGTAGTTTTCAGTGTAGAAGTCTTCTACCTCTTTGATTAAATTTATTCTGAAGTATTTTGTTGTTTTTGTTGGTATTATAAATGGAATTGCTTTCTTAACTTATCTTTCAGATAGTTTGCTGTTAGTGTATAGAAATGCAACTGATATCTATATGTTGATTTTGTATCCTGCAACTTTACTGAATTCATCTATTAGTTCCAAAAGATTTTTGGTGGAATATTTAGGGTTTTCTCTACATAAGATCATGTCATCTGCAAAAAAAAAGATAATTTTACTTCTTCCTTTCTGATTTGGATGCCTTTTATTTATTTTTCTTCCCTAATTCCTATGGCTAGAACTTCCAGTACTGTGTTGAATAGGAGTGGTGAGAGTGGGCATCCTTGTCTTGTTTCTGATCATAGAAGAAAGGCTTTTAACTTTTCACCACTGAGTACGGTGTAGTTATGGGCTTGTTATATACAGCCTTTATTATGCTGAGGAACATTTCTTCTGCACCTAATTTGTTGAGAGTTTTTATCATGAAAGGATATTGAAATTTGTCAAATGCTTTTTCTATATCTATTGAAATGATCATATAATTTTTATCCTTCATTCTGTTAATGTGGTGTATCATAGTGATTTGCATATGTTCAACCATCCTTGCATCCCAGGGATGAATCCCACTTGATCATGGTGTGTGATACTTTTAATGTGTTCTTGAATTTGGTTTGCTAGTATTTTGTTGAGCATCTGTGTTCATCAGAGATATTGGCCTGTAATTTTGTTTTCTTATAGTGTCCTTGTCTGGCTTTGGTAAAATGAGTTTAGAAATGTTCCTTCCTCTTCAATTTTTTAGAAGATTTTGAAAAGGATTGGTGTTAATTGTTCTTGAATGGTTGGTAGATTTCACCTGTGAAGCCATCTGGTCCTGGGCGTTTATTTGGAGATTTTTGATTACTGATTCAATCTCTTTGCTTTCTATTGGTCTTTTCAGATTTTCTATTACTTTATGGTTCAGTCTTAGTAAGTTGTGTGTTTCTAGGAATTTATCCATATTTCTAAATTATCTAATTTGTTGGCATATAATTGTTCATGGTAGTCTCTTAATGATCCTTTGTATTTCTGTGATATCAATTGTAATGTCTCTTGTTTCATTTCTAATTTTATTATTTTGGGTTATCTCTTTTTTTCCTTAGTCTAGCTAAAAGTTTACCAGTTTTGTTTATCTTTTCAAAAAACCACTCTTAATTTTGTTGATCTTTTCTATTGTCTTCCTAGTCTTTATTTCATTTATTTCTGCTCTAATCTTCATTATTTCCTTCCTACTGCTAACTTTGGGCTTAGTTTGTTTTTCACTTTCTAGTTTCTTGAGATGTAAGGTTAGGTTGTTTAGTCGAGATGTTTCTTTTTTCTTAATGTAGGCATTTATCACTATAAATTTCTCTCTTAGAGAAAATTTTGCTGCATCCCATCAGTTTTTGAATGTGGTGTTTCCATTTTTGTTTGTCTCTAGATATTTTTTGATTTCTTCTTTGACCCATTGGCTGTTCAGAGTATGTTGTTTAATTTCCACATATTGTGAACTTTCTGGCTTTCCTCGTTACTTACTTCCAGTTTTCTACCATTGTGGTCAAAGAAGATAGTCAACATGATTTCAATCTTCTTAAATTTCTTAAGACTTGTTTTGTGACCTAACATATTATCTATCTTGGAGTATGTTCCATGTGTGCTTGAGAAGATATGTGTATTCTGCTGCTGTTGGATGGAATGTTCTCTATATGTCTCTTAGGTATATTTGGTCTAAAGTGTCATTCAAGTCCATTATTTCCTCATTGATTTTTCTGTCTGGATGTTGTATCCATTGTTGAAAGTGGGGTATTGAAGTCCAATAATATTGAACCGTTATTGCATTACTATCTATTTTTGCCTTTAGATCTGTTAAAAATTTCTTAACATATTCAGATCTTCCAATATTGGGTACGTATCTGTTTACAGTTATTATATCCTCTTGATGAATTGACCTCTTTATCATTATATAATGAGCTTTGTCTCTTGTTATAGTTTTGACTTAAATTCTGTTTTGTCTGATATAAGTATAGCTACCCCTTATTTCTTTTGGTTTACGTTTGCATGGAATATCTTTTTCCATTCCTTCACTTTCAGTCTACAAGTATCGTTAAAGCTTAAATGAGTCTCTCATAGACATCATATAGTTGGGTTTTCTTTTTTAATCCATTCAGCCACTTTCTGTTTTTTAATTAGAGAAATTAATTTAGAGTAATTATTGATAGGTAAGGACTTACTGTCGCCATTTTGTTAGTTGCTTTCTGATTGTTTTTCTAGTTCCTTTGTTCCTTTCTCCCTCTCTTACTGTCTGTCTTTGTAAGTTGATGTTTTTTTTTTTTTGAGGAAGATTGGCCCTCTGCTAACATCTGTTGCCAATCTTCCTGTTTTTTTTCCATCCCCAAAGCCCCATTACGTAGTGGTGGATCATAGTTGTAGAGTTGTAGCTCTTGTATGTGGGATGCCACCTCAGCATGTCTCGATGAGCATGAGTAGGTCCACGACCAGGATCTGAGCCAGTGAACCCCAGGCCACTGAAGCGGATCACGTGAACTTAACCACTATGCCACTGGGCTGGCTACAAGTTGATTTTTTGTAGTGGAATGCTTTGATTCTTTTCTTGTTATCATTTGTGTATCTATTATATGTTTTTGCTTTGTGGTTGCCATGAGGATTTCACAGTACATCTTAGAGTTATAACTGTCTATTTTAAGCTGATAACAATTTCAATTACATAAAGATGTTCTACATATTTATTTGCTAACCCCCACAACTTATGTTGTTGATGTCCCAATTTACATCTTTTTATGTTATATATCCATTAACAAAATATTGTAGCCAGAGTTATTTTTAACACTTTTGTCTCTGAACCTATATGCTAGAGTTCAAAGTGATTTATAGACCACCATTGCAACATTAGAGTATTTTGTATTTGGCTATATATTTGCCTGTACCAGTGAATTTTATACTTTCATATGTTTTCACGTTACTAATTAGTGTATTTTTGTTTCAGCTCAAAGAACTTCCTTTAGCATTCCTTGTAAGGCAGCTCTAGTGGTGATAAATTCCCTCAGCTTTTGTTTGTCAGGGAAAGTCTTATCTCTCCTTCATTTTTGAAGGGCTTTAAATATATCGTCCCCTCTCTCTCGGCCTGCAAGGTTTATGCTGAGAAATCTGCTGATAGCCTTTTCAGGATTTCCTTGTATGTGATGAGTCTTTTTTTCTCTTGCTACTTTCAAAATTCTCTCTTTGTTTTCGATTTCTTGAGAACTTGATTATAATGTGTCTTGGTGAAGACCTCTTTGGGTTGTATCTGTTTTGGGGATCATTGAGCTTCATGTACCTGGATGGCCATATCTCTCCCCAGGTTTGGGAAGTTTTCGGCCATTATTTCTTTAAATAAGTTTTCTGTCCTTTTCTCTCTCTCTTTTTGGGACACCCATAATGCAGATATTGTTTGTTTGTTTTTGCTGAGGAAGACCAGCCCTGAGCTAACATCTGTTGCCAATCATCCTCATTTTTTTCTTGAGGAAGGTTAGCCCTGAGCTAATATCTGTGCCCATCTTCCTTTACTTTATATGTGGGTCCCTGCCACAGTGTGGCTGACGAGTAGTGTAGGTCACACCTGGGATCCAAACCCAAAAACCTGGGCTGCCAAAGCGGAATGTGCTGAACTTAACCACTATGCCATGGTGCCGGCCCCTAGAGATATTGTTTTGTTTGATGGTGTCCTATAATTCACATAGGCTTTCTTCACTCTTTTTCTTTCTAATTTCTTTTCACTCCTCTGCCTGGATAATATCAAGAGATCTGTCTTTAAGAATTTTTTTTGTCTGCCTGTTTGAGCCTGCTGTTTAAGCTCTTTATTGCATTTTTCATTTCATTCATTGTATTCTTCAGCTCCAGAGTTTCTGTTTGGTTCTTTTCTTATGATTTCTATCTCTTTGTTGAACTTCTTGTTTATGTATTGTTTTCCTGAGTTCATTAAGTCGTCTATCTGTATTCTCTTAAATCTCACTGAGCTTCCTTAAAATAATTATTTTGAATTCTTGTTCAGGTAAATCTCAGATCTCCATTTCTTTGGGACTGGTTACTGGAAAATCATGTTCCTTTGGTGGTGTCATGTTTCCCTGCCTTTTCATGTTTCTGTTGGCCTTTTGTTGATATCTGCACATTTGAGGGCGCATTCACCTCATCCTGCATTTTTGGACTGTTTTCGGTGGAGAAAGACTTTCACCTAAAGATGGCTGAAAGGGCAGCAGCTGGGTGGGATGCAGTGTCTTTGGCTCTTGGAAGGCAGGGAGGGATAGTCTCCATGCAGCTCCGTGAGCTGAGGTCCGTGTAGGTGCATACGGTGGGGATCTTCTCTGGCCAAGACTGCACAGGTCCTGTGGGTGGCACTGGTGACTCAGGCTTTTGGAATCCTCGGAGGCAAAGGCTGCTGGGGTCTTTCTGTTCTTTGCTTTTTTGCTAGTGGGAGGAAGTTCTAGCCAAGGAGATCCTTCTTGGTATGTGGCCTGGCATGCTGGCACTGACAGCAGTGGTAGAGTCTGAGTCCTGGGACCAGGCTCATGAGGAACTACCACAGCTCCTGGGTCCTGGGCACAGGTGCACTTGCTGCAGCAGCGGCACTGGTGTCCAAGGTGCGGGTGTGTGCAGATCCCCAGTGGAACTGGGTTCGGGGTCTGGGTCTAGCTGCAGTGACTCCACCTGGGGGTGGGTGGTGCAGCAGTGGAACAGGCCCTGGGATGACAATGTGCAGCAGTGGCTTGGGCCCAGCGGGCAGGGTGCAGTAGCAGCACAGCCCGTGGATGGTGGGTCTAAGTCTCAACTTTGACCCCAGGGGGAAGGACAGCAGCAGCATGTCGTTGGTGGTGGCCCATTAAAGCCACATGTTAGGATCCAGGGAGTGGGGCTCAGGGCAGCGTCAGTGTGGTCCTGGTAACCCAGGGGGTGGGTCTCAGGCAGCAGAGGCCGCCTTGGTAATGGTGCGGCAAAGCTGTCACCTGAAACTGAGCGCAGGGCTCAGGACGGCGGCAGCTCCCATCTTGTATACGGTTCTGATCCCAGAGAGCAAGGCACAGCAGCGATGGGGCCCCTGAGGGCAGGTCTCACTGCAGCGACAGCCCAGCTCTGGGCAGGGACGCAGAGGTGAGGGCTCCAGTTGGGATCAGCGTTGGTGTACAGTGGGAGAGCTCGGCTGCAAAGGCTACAAATGTCCACGGGGGGAGGCTTGCTGGGTGCTCTCTCCTTTCCCTGTGGGTGAAAGTCCTCTGAGGGGGTCCACCTGGCTCGGAGCTGCTCTGCCCTGGGGGATGGGGTGACGCAGATGCTATGCTTCCTGTATTTTCCGCGCGCCCTTCCTCGGAGTTTGAGCTCCACAAGGTTTTGCTGCTTCTTCATTGTAGTCTCGAGCTTTCCCTGAGGTATTTTCATTCGTTTGTAGTTGTTTGTTTGTTGTTTGTGTGGGGGAGAGGAGCGTTGGGACCTCCTAGCCCTCCATCTTGGTGACGTCACCTCCCTCTTTAAAAATTCCTGAGCCTGGGTCCCACCCAGGAGGGGTTGGTTTAATTGGTCTGGGGTTTGCTAGGGCATTGGGGGTCCTTAAGCCCCCCGGATGACTCTGATGTATGCCGAAGTTCCCTTTCTGAGCCTCTGGGCCATAGGAACAAGCTGCTTTAACTTTTCCCAGCTGGAACATTCTGGTTTTCCAACGTCTACAATTACAGTAGTTTTGGGAGACAGGATAGAGAGTGTCAGTTGCTGTACTACTACCCAAGTTCATGCTGCCTAAATACTCTTTTAAGTAGTACCAATCCGTGTTGAGTACAGGTTAATTGAGAGCTCAAATGCTTTATATTTGTTTCAGCTAGTCCAGTTAAATATGAGTGGCCAGCCCACAACACGTACTCAATATATTCTAGTTCTTTTCACACGTCTCCTTTGAAAACCAGCCACACCTTTAAGTGTCCCATGTGTTTGGGTTGATGCCTGAAAAACGCAAAGTCGGTCTCTTAATCTTGGTGGGGTTTTGCAATGAGCTTGAGACACTTCCATCTTTGTCCACTAGATGGCATGAGAGGACCGCCGAGCTGAGGATGCTGCGTCAGGTCAGCGCTGCTCCTCCAAGAGTGTCGTGGGTTTTTTTTTGTTTGTTTTTTTTTTTTTCAGATGGTAGTAGGATCCAGACAAGGCAGAAACAACTCTGTGTTGCTACTGGGATAAAATGCAGACAGTCATATTCTCTTGTGGGCTGTTGGAGCTCCTTGGGAGAGAAACACAGGCAGATAAACATTAGTTCAAGGTGACAGCTGCCAGAGGAGCGGCCTGGCCAGGTGTGGTGGGCTGAGAGGTGGGGGCTAGAGGAGGGGGCTGGGGATAAGACGCAGGCATTGCCCTGTCTGCCTACAGACAGCCATAAATAAATGTGGATATAAGCACTTTCTTTTGAGAAGGAAAGAATTTCCCAGCACCAGGTAGCAGGTTTTAATTTTTATTGTCACTGAGAGCAGATGGGCTCAGGTCCTGACATACAGGTAAACGGAGGGCAGGTCGCTTTTAAGGAGTTTAAGTTGACCACCCACACAAAGAAAGGGGATCTACTCCTGTGACTCCTCTTCCGCCAGATGTGTCTAGAATTAGAAAGTGGTGCATTCTGTGGAGAGCTGGAAAAGAGCCGTTTCTTCTGACCAATGGGAGGCTGGCGCCTCTGTTGTTAGGGGTGTGTGTTTGATCTGAGGTCAGAGCTTCAAGGTAGAGGGAAAACAACACCAGGGTGTCCTTGGACTTCTCTGTCCACAGGCGACTGACATACTCCCAAACGGCTGGTGATATCAAGGGACCTAGCACAACATCACATGGTGACTGTGTGGGTGGCCTCGTTAGAAATGATCCCTTTGGTCTGCTGGACTTTCCCAGTGTCTCCATGATCTGTCCTTGGATCAAGACTGGTTGATTCCGCTTGCAGGTTGGGGAAGTTCCTATCACGGTTTTCCCTTCGGACACACTTCTCCTTCTACACCCCTTGCTGTTGATACACATCCTGGCTTTGCCTCGAGTGGATGTTTGTTTTCTCTTTGGTGTTTCATCTAGAGCATGCTAGCAAGACCTGGATGAGGCCCTTACTACAGTACTGAAGCTTTTTCCCCCATAATGGGAAGAGTAGAGAAAACTACAAATGACTTTATCTGATTGGAGTTGCCTTACTGGTGGTGGCTGCCTGTGTGGGAAACAGATCTTGCTTAAGAAGGTTTAGGTTGGGATAATGAGCTATTTTGGATTGTTGTGGTTCGATATTCAGGGCAGGTTGGGAGCCTTGGCTCACGTGGACACAACCATCAGCAGAAATTGTGTGAAACAGGAGATATTCTGTCTCTTTATCCAGAAGGCAGTGTCTCTGATACCAGTGTCTCTGACACCCAAAAATGTCCCTCAGAGAGCTAAATAAGCACTGTCAGCATCTTTGATTGGGGTCACTTGCCTTAGAGCCCTGCTCCTCAAAGGGTGATCTGCAGACCAACAGCATCAGCGGGACCTGGGAGCTTGTTAGAAATGCAGAATCTCAGGCCCCACCGTGGAGCCACTGAATCCGAATCTGCAAGTTAGAGAAGTGGTGCCTGAGAAGCTCGGCTGGCTCCAGGGAGTAAGCCAGTCTGGCAGAGTATTACCATCCTCCTGGACCAGTCAGTCTGACCATCAATAAGCCATTTAGCACCGTTGGGCGATGCCCATCCTTGACTCAAGGCACCATTGGAGCTGCTCACCTACAAAGAGTGAGGTGGGGCCCTGGGGCTCTGCTGAGGACCCACGATGCCAAAATATCAGAGCGATTATTACGGTTTTCCCCTTTTACTCTGGGGCCTGGCTGTTCCCACATACCTCTGAAGTGCCAGGTGAGGCAGCCAGACGGAAGCTGCCCGGCCCCTCATCACACCACATGCTGGGGGGCTCCTGGGCAGTCGGGATGCAGGACCCCAGTCTCCCTGACACATTTCTGAGGTTCACATTCACGGGGAATAAATAGATCCCAATGCAGCGGTCTGGGTATGAAATCACTGAGCTGATGCGGGCGCATCGGGACTGGTGGGCCATGGCATTGACTTAGCATTTCCAGGGCCTGTGTAGATACTAGGGGCCATCTGTGAATCCATTTCATCCTCACCTCCTAATAGACGATGAAAGCCCAGCTCAGTGGGTCCCTTTCTTGCCCAAGAACACAGACCTGGCTGAACACAGTCATGGTCTGCGTGATGGATGCCACGTGGGCTTTGTACCCAGGCAGCCTCTTTCTGGTCATCTCTGTGGGCCACTCTCTGATTCCTCACAACACTGAGGTCAAGTTTAGGGATGACTTTTGTTAGAATCTTAAAGACTGCGGCAGTGGTGGGGGGAACGGGCTTAGTCTTTGCTGGACTTAGGCCGTCTGTGGGTCCTGGGACAGGAAGACCTCAGAAGAGGAGGAAAGTTCAGGAGAGATGGGGTGAGGGGAGGACCAGCGCAGAGAACTGCACTCTGACTGCTGGCTGTGCCTTGTCTTTCTTGTGGCTTTGGTTACCCACAGCGGGTTCTGACATGCTCCAAGCTTGCAGGCTGGAATCGGGTATTCTGGCCAGGCTGATTTCATGGCATTGTTCTTGCCCATTAGCTCATATTGTGCAGAATGACAGGGCCTGGTATCCCTTCCTTTGTTTATATACATCTTTTTCTTTGTGAGGGGGAAAAAAGACCTGACTCCCTTTTAAGGGACATGAAAACTGAGTTTTGTCTTCCTTTCCTATTACTGTCAAACAAAAGTCACCTTAGAACTCCACATCACATGGGGTCCGTCACTGGCAGGAAGGGAGGCCTTCCCTCGTAAATGTATAACTTACAGTAAGTTCTCAGCAGACCGAAAAAAATGCCTTTTATCATTTTCTGGTTTTTTTCCTCCCACTGTTTTATTTCACATACAACATCACTCAGGCCCAAATGGTATTTGTCAGGAGTAATTGACAAATGCCGTAGGCTGTGTGCAAGGCCGCTCGAATGGAAAGTCTCAAAGCACTTGTCCATGTTGAAAGAAAATATTACATTTGATCTTTTTTTATGATTTCTGCAGACATAATGTGTGTCTGCATTCTTTAGCCTCATAACCTTTTATATTGGAGGGGAAAAAAAGGCCTGCAGGAAGAAGCACTTCACAGTTAATTTACAGTACGCCGAGAAGTAACCACAACACGTGAGAAGTCATTTTAAAAACACCACCATGATTTATTTTTATTAGCCGTCTAATAAACCTGCACTGGTCTGCAGGTTGTTATCCATTGAATTATGACTGCCAGCTTCGCATTTCAAGTCTATTTCTACTAGGATGTTTATTCTTCTGGATGAAAATGTGCCTAAGGATGGTGGCAGCCATCCACGAATGGTGGAATGCCCTCTTGCTCTGTCTCATTTGTAAGCTACATGCTTTCCTGATGCAGGACATCACAGAGCCAGCAAATTAGAATCATCTGATCAAACTGAGGGAGCGGAAATGACATGTCTGGGAGCGATGTAGTGAATGATGACTGGGTCTCCCAAACCCTTAGTCTTCACACTCTACCAGACGGTCCGCCTGTGTATTTTCTCTTCTCAGGTACACGGCATAGTGTAACTGACGTAGTTTGGAGCTTTTTAAGGTCACACAACCCAAGATAAATACACTTTCCTCCAGGTTCCAGACGTATGTGTGTATATACCTATAAGGAAATGTCAGCCCAGTGACCAAGCATCGCAGGGCTCATGGGAAGTACTTCCCACCCTGTGTCTACTACCCTGTGATAATTCTGCAGTAATAACACACACCACGAGTCACTTCAATGTCATGGAAAACTCTGGATCAAGGGTCAGCTAACTATAGCCAGCCCCTATTTTTGTAAAGTTTTTTCCTAAATGCAAACTTTTTTTTAATTGTAGTAAAATATGCATAACAAAATTTGCCATTTTAATCATTTTTAAGTGTACAGTTTAGTGGCATTGAGTACAATGTTGTATAACTATCACCACTGTCTATTTCCAAAACTTTTCCATTACCTCAAACAGAAACTCTGTTCCCCTCTCCCCCCCAGCACCTGGTAACGTCTAATCTACTTTCTGTCTCTACAATGTGCCTATTCTAGATATTTCATGCAAGTGGAATCGTGTAGTATTTGTCCTTTAGTGTCTGGTTTATTTCACTTGGCATAATGTTTTTGAGGTTCATCCATGTTACAGCTTGTGTCAGTACTTCATTGCTCCCTCCCTGCTTTTTTCAAGATAATTGAGAATTAAACATTGTATATATTTACAGTCAACTTGATGATTTGATATTCATTATGAAATAATCACCACAGTCAAGCTAGTTAACACATCCGTCACCTCACATAGCTACCATCCCTTTTTGTGTGTGTGGTGAGGACACTTAAGATCCACCCTCTTAGCAAATTTCAGGTATACAATACAGTATTGTTGACTATAGTCACAATGTTGTACATTAGATCTCCAGAACTTATTCATCTTGCATCACTGCTTTTTTTTAAATCGTGGTAAAAACACATAGCATAAAATTTACCACCTTTGCCATTTTTAAATGTGCAGTTCAGTAGTGTTAACTATATTCATATTGTTGTGCAACAGACCTCTAGAACTTTTTCATCTTGCAAAACTGAAACTCTATACCCATTGAATAGCAACTACCCATTTTCCTTTCCCTTCTGTCCCTGGGAACCACCATTTTACTTTTTCTAAGAGTTTGACTCCTTTAGATACCTCACGTGAGTGGAATCATGCTGTATTGCCCTTTTGTGTCTGGCTTATTTCACTCAGCATAATATCCTTAAGTTTCATCCATGTTGTAGCATGCCACAGGAGTTCATTTTTATGGCTGAATAATATTCCACTGTACATTTATGCCTTATTTTGTCTATTCATCAATTGGTGGACACTTGGGATGTTTTCACCTCTTGGCTATTGTGAATTATGCTGTCGTGAACATGGATGTACACATACCTGTTTGAGTCTCAGCTTTCAATTTCTTTGAGTATATACCTAGGAATGTGTAAATAAATATAGTATGAAGAGATCAAGTAGTGCAGCCTTGATTAGCACAAGTGCTGCCCCAGCTAATAAGGGACGTGGGCAAATTCAAGCCATCTGATTTTTCTTGTGATACATGCATGAAAGTAAATCTGAAATAATAATATTGGAAAAAAATCAAGAAGGATGAATACCCCTCGGTTGCAGACCTCTCCAGCCTGCTAACTTTGCTCAGAAGAGTGGCATGGAAACATTCTTGTTCACTTGCAATGCAGGAGCTGCTCACACATTCTTTGTTATCCTTGATGTCTTTCTTGTTGAAAATATATCCTGGAGTGAATTCAAAAGAGAACAACAGAAACTGTAAAACCACGCCTCACAAGCAACTTGCAGTTCCCATAACTACCAAGAAGGGCTTTTGGGTTGCAACTATCCTTTTGGAAACACTCTTGGGAACTCCAAATTTTCACTGTATTTTTCGGAATCAATATATAATTCACATAGGATAACACTCACCCTTTAAACGTGTGCAATTCAGCAGTTTTTAGCATCTTCACAAAGCTGTGCAACTCTTACTAGCATCTAATCCCAGAACATTTTCATCACCCCGAAAAGAAACACCTTACCCATTAGCAGTCTCTCCCCACTTCCCGCTCCCTTCAGCCCCTGATAACCACAAATCTACTTTCTGTTTCTATGGATTTGCCTATTCTGGACATTTTGTATAAATGGAATCATACAATATGTGGTCTTTTGTGACTGGCTGCTTTTATTTAGCATAATGTTTTCAAAGGTCATCCATGTTTTAGCATATATCAGTACTTCTTTAATTTCTATGTGGAAGAATACTCCAATAATTGGATATATTTGTTCATCAGTTTATGGAAATTTGAGTTGTTTTCATTTTGGGGCTATTATGAATAATGCTGCTATGAACATTTCTATACAAGTTTTTATGTGAACTTACATTTTCAATTCTCTTGGGTGTATACCTTGAAGTGCAATTTTGAGGAACTGCCAAACTGTTTTCAAAAGTGGCTGCATCATTTTACATTCCCACCAGCAAAGTTTGAGGGTTCCAATTTCTCCACATCCTCACCAACACTTGTTTTGTCTATCTTTTTGATGATAACTATCCCAGTGAGTGTGCAGTTGTATCAAATTGTGCTTTTGGTTTGGATTTCCTTGATGACTAATTATGTTGAGCATATTTTCATGAGCTTATTGGCCATTGTGTGTCTTCTTAGGAGAAATGTCTATTCAAGTCGTTTGCCCATTTTAAATTGGATTATTTGTCTTTTTATTGTTGAGTTGAAAGAGTTCTTTATATATTCTGTATGCTAGACCCTTAGCTGATATATGATTTGCAAATATCTTCTCCCATTCTATGGATTATCTTTTCACTTTCCTGATAATGTCCTTTGAAGCACAGAAGCTTATGATTTTGATGAAGTCCAGTCTATCTACTTTTTTTCTTTGCTTGCTTGTGTTTTTGGTATCATATGTAAGAAACCATTGCCTAACTGAAGGCCGTGAAGATTTAACCTATTTTCTTCTAAGAGTTTTATAGTTTTAGCTCCTAACATTTAGGTCTTTGATCCATTGTGAATTATTTTTTTGTATGTGGTGTGAGGTAAGGGTCCAACTTAATTATTTTGTATGTGGGTATCTAGTTGTCTCAGCACCATTTGTTGAAAAGACTATTCTTTCCCCATTGAATTGTCATGGTACCCTTGTTGGAAGTCAATTGCTTATATGCGTATCAGTTTACTGGTGTAAAAGTGGATCAGAACTGGACTCTCAGTTCTTTTCCATTGATCTATATGTCTATCCTTAGGCCAGTACTATAGTATCTTGATTACTGTAGCTTTTCGGTACATTTTGAAATTGAAAAGTGTGAGTCCTCCAGTTTTTTTTTTCTTTTTCTAGATATTTTTTGATATTCTGGTCCCTTGAATTTCCATTATGAATTTTAGGATCCGTTTGTGAATTCCTGCAAAAAGCCAGCTAGGATTTTCAAAGGGATTGTGTTAAATCTGTAGATCATTATAATATCAGTCAGGGTCCCACCAGAGAGAGAGAGAGAATTATTGCAACAAATTGGCTCATGCACTTGTGGGGCTGGCTAGGCAAGTCTGAAATCGGTAGGGCAGGATATCTGAAAGGGCAGGCTAGAACTCTGAGACATAAGAATTCAACATGTGAATTTTGGAGAAACACAAACATTCAGTCCATAGCAGAAACCCTGAGCAAAGAGCCCAGTTAAGATGTGCTGGCCTATAGAAACTGTGCAATAATAATAAATTTGTGTTGCTTCAAGACACTAAGTTTGTGACAATATGTTAAGCATCAATAAAAAATTAATACAGGTAACATTTCAAATATTGCTCCTTTACATTGGAAAAGATATGTTAATGATTAATATAGAGTAAATTATGAAAAGTAATGTTTCACAACTCGGGAAATTACATAGATCAAATGCCCCAGCAAATTGCCTTTTTTTTTTCCATTACACATTGTCACTTCTGATGGGACCCCACGGAGAAGGGGCTGGATTGGAGAGAGTAGAGGATGCTTTTGTATCTTTCCCCAGAGAGTTGTCCAGGTGTGGTCAGCCCTTGGGAGGCCAGTGCACCTGAGAAGCCCTTGTCCTGGCCCTGGGACAACCTTGGCCAGTGGAAGCCACTGTCAGCCCTGGCTTGCACAGGTGTTCCTCCTGTCGAGAGGAGATCTACTCCAGGCAAGAGCACCCAAGTTAAAGGGAGCCAGGGCATCGGGAAAGATTGCTTAAAATGGACGGGACCAATATCTGGTTGAATGTTTTTTCTCTACGGCATGAGATCTAATTATTTCTGGAAACCTTATTACTCAGTAAAAGTTGTTCAGGTGAATCCAGTTTGCAGAGTAGCTCCACATGTCCCATTACCAGTTTGGGCATCAACCATAGTTATTAGTTGTAGCACCAAGATCATGTCCTGACTACATGTTATTAACTGTTTACAAAGTGATTTTTTAAAGACAAATGATGATCAGAACTGCTGACCTTTTATCAACCTTACTTAAGAAGTTTTGGGGATTTTTTTTTAATGTTACAGATTTATACAAAACAATTTTCTTTTCTTTCTTTGGTTTTGATAGGATCAAAGGTAGTTGCGTGCATGTCTAGCTTGCAAGACAACAGAAAAGAAGAGGTAGAGAAGTACCTTTTTTATTGTTGAAAATGAGAATCAGATGGAGGATTTTTTTTTGCAAATTTAAAAAATGTCCAGTCATTTATACAAATGGTTTAAAAGCCTTGAGATTTTAGGAATGTGTACTTGCAATTATTCTCCTTTAATAATTAATTACTAATATGTTTTAATCACTGAGAACATTTTGATCATTAAGAATTTACAATGTAAAGATTATTTCAAGGTCAAATTTCAAATGTTAATCATTGTAACCTAATGCATGTAAGTCTCTGCTGAATTCAGTTTAAAAATAAAAAGTAAATCATTAATTCGAGTTAGCATACTTACTGGAAATTGTCTTTTATTATTCTCTGCTATGGTTCACGCTCATTTCTTTAATCAAACCTCAGAGTTTGATCTAGAGTCATGGGAAAAAAATCATTCTTCTCCCCCTCTTTCTTTCCCTAAAAATACAACCCTCACAGGAAAGCTCTTCCAACTTTCCTTCTTCTCTTCATTGTTCTCATCCCATCTTTAGTTATTGTTGCTGGGGTTATGCTCTTTTTTTTTTTTTTCCAGTTTTGAGGGCAGATTGTGTCACGGGGCATAAGACACTTAGAAGTCACGTAGCTTCGTGTGCTGGTAGAGCACTGTTGCTTGATGCTTTGATATGAAAGCTTCATATGGTGTCCTCCTTTGCTTTAATGGGCGTCCTAAAGACCTGGGCCTTTTGCTTAACTGTGTTCCGATCAGGGGCCACGTGGGGTGTGGATTATAAGCCTGGGTTCTAGACCCGGCCCCACGTGGGTTTGCACCCTGATACACCACTCACTAGTCCTGTGACCACGGAAAGTTTATCTCTGTCCGGTGCCTCCCCCTCCTCATCTGTAAATGGGGACAAGCAGAGTAGCCATATCAGAGGGCTATTGTAAGAATGAAATGGACCTCGGCCTGCAACCAAGGCTGGCTGTTGTGCGGGGGCGTCAATCCCACTCACACTGCAGAGAAAATGTTAACGCCTTCATTCTGGCTGCATGATCTGATCTTTCCCTGAGCCCACCCCACAGGCTACTGGGTAAAATCGGGCTTTTAGTCCCATCCAGTTTAAATTTAACTTAATTTAAAAAGCCTCAATTGAATTTAAATAACTCCTTTAGGCATGAGCTTAAAGGGAAACATGCTCCAATAGCCTCCCTTGTTTCTTTCCCTAAAGTGGCTTCAGTTGGTGGGGGGTGTTTACAGGTCTACCCTCCTCGTGCTGGTTCTCCTGTCTGTAACTGGTGAACTTGCAGTCTGTTCTGTGGGCCCAGGTAATGCCTCTGGGCGGGTCTGCTATCTCTCCCTTACTGGCTGTTGCTGCCTGCAGACCCCTGAGCCTGATTCTCTCCCTGGTCCCAGGCCGGGCATCCACACTGCTGGCTCTCAGCTCAGGGTCCGTGCCCCAGGGGAACTGAAGTGGTCCAGGACAGCCAGTCTTCAAGGCATCCTTCAGAATGACCATGCTTTTTGTGCTGCTAAATTTTCTAGGATGTTTCCAGGCCCTGGCTTGGAATGTAGGGCATCCTGTGAGGTCACTCCTTCATAGCCTGACACATGTAATAAGGCCAACACTCTTGCCCTTGATATCCTCACTTGCAAAATAGTACACCCGTTGGCTTGTTGTAGACTGCATGTTTGTGTACACCCCCCCCCCCACCAAGTTCATATATTGAAACCTTAACCTCCAATGTGATGGTTTTGGGGGCTTTGAGAAGCGGTTAGGTTTAGATGAGGTCAGGAGAGTGGAGCCCCCATGTTGGGATTAGTGCCCTTATGGGAAGAGGGAGAGACCTGAGCTCTCGCTCTCTCTCCGCCATGTGAGGACACAACAAGAAGACACATGTCTGCAAACCAGGAAGAGGGTTCTCACCAAAACCTGACCATGCTGGCCTCCTGATTTCAGACTTCCCAGCCTTCAGAACTGTGAGAAATAAGTCTATTATTTCAGCCACCCAGTCTATAATATTTTCTTATAGCAGCCAGAATGGACTAAGATGCTTGTCTTCACCTCCTGCCTCTGAGTTCTCTTCTCCTCACCCCAGTTCACCCAGGGCCAGAAAGGGGCAGGGCCTGTCTAGGCCTCTCATATGAACCCTCCATGGTTTAGTCCTCCAAGCCTGGCTCTTGATATACTAATGGGGAGATAAGGAAAGCTGGGCATCCTTTCTCAGGTCAACATCCCAGCCTGAAAGGCTATCTTTTGCTGCAAAATCATCATTTTGAATGCATGAAGGTGAATATTACCTTGGTCTATCTCTCTGCATTCTTTCTATAATCGTCTTTTTCCTCCAGGCAGAGGGATGTCTCCAAAGATCATAGCAAAGAGAAAACAGAGAAGAAAAGCACATGACTACTTTCCAAACTGCTACCCTTGTAACGCTGATGCTGGGCTGAAGTTTTCTGTAGGCTGGGATTGTGTCTGCACGCTTCCCAGTGCATCCCCAGGACCAAGCACAGTTTCTGGTGAAAATCCAGTAAATATTTGTTGAATGAATGGATGGTGATGATGATGGCAATGACGAATGTCATTAGAGTTCCCTATAAACAAATGTACATGTACTTCTCAAACAGCTTGCCAGCAGTTCACAACAGATGTCTTATAGACATTTTACCATGAAGAAATTATGGATTCTTTGTTAACTGTGAAATGAGTAGCTCTTTGAAACCGAGAGAAAAGGAGCTTTTTCCTTTTCTCCATGAAGAGCAGAGTTATAGGAATGATAAACTCTTGTCAAAGTAAAAATAGCCCTGGACAAAGCTAAACAGGCGAGGAAGACTTTATTCAAGGCTGTTGCAATAGGGGAGAGAGGCCGGAACTCAACTCTACTGACACAAAGGGCAGGTGGGTTTTTAAGGCCTGGGATGAGCTTGTGGAAAAGTACTGGAAGATGTTAGCTGGTAGGTCAATCAGTGGGATGTGTTGAGCACACTGAATTACTCCAGAGTTTACAAGTGTTTTTCTCTGTGATTAGGCCATCTGTGTTTGCTGATTGGTGCCCATCAAATTAGGCTCCTCCCCTCCCACAGAGACTGGAAGATAGAGGAGCAGTCTTCCTTGATAATTACACTTAAAGGGATGGCTCCCAGATCCTTGAGAAAGTCATCCCTGGGTTGTAAAACTGGCAAGAGGCTTTAAAAAAGATTCACATATATCTCAAAGTGGCAGAGAAAGAATTTATGATTACAAGTTTTCTAAAGAAAATGCTCTAAGAAAAGGGAGATCAGGGCCTAGAGTCAGGAATAAGCCTGTCTAAAGTTTAGAGAAGCTGAGGGAAATATTAAGAGTCTTGGTCACTGTAAACCAAGTGAACAGGTGGTTTCCCCATCAGGAATTTAATGTGAATATGATGTTTCATACTGCTCCTTGTAAATGTTCCTTACTGAAGTAAATTATAATTTACTATTGAATTAGCAATAGGAGAATGTAGCTACTGTTCCTATGTTATGCATTTTGGGCTAATAATTTGGGAACAGCAATCAGAAAAGAAATTGGACAGTAGGTCCTCTCTGTGGAAGTTCTTCAGAGCTTGGGTGCCACTGACAGAAATAACATGGCCCTGGTTCTTCCAACTTTAGGGTAAATGTTAACAATGAGTATTTTTCCATCTCTCAGCCATATTATCAGCCATATTTGTGTTGAATCAGATACCTTATGGTAAAATATGTCATGAATATACAAATACCTTTACTGCAAAGAAGCCGGTTCTATGGGCTGTTCCTTCTTGTGTTTCTCTCATAACTATGTCTTTTTTCCCCTTTTCATTCCACTTGGCTAATAATTGTTAATAGGTCTTCAGCATCATAACTCTCCAGCATTGAGAAGTTTAAGGAGAAAACTTCTATGGGAGGTCAGACACATTGGATAAAGATGTAGTCATACCAAGTAGCATGGATTTGGGACTTAAAAGAAAGTAACCCAATGCTGGAAGCAAGGAGAAAATAAAGAATGAAAGGATAAATGGGAAATTTAAGCTAAAGGTGTTGGTTAGGCTAAGAAGGCACCAGCACATTTTTACTTTGATGGTGTCAGGTGTGGGGCAGCTGACAGAAATATCATGAGCTGCTAAAAAAGGTTGGGTACTTTCTAGTTCAGAAAAATCTCTCTGTAGGTCTTGGTTAAATTTGTTTCAAGATGCTGTTTAATACAACCTAGGGCTGCTTCCAGGACCCTCCATGAAGTGATTCCATGTTATAAACTGCCCTTGGCCATGTTATCCTATTTGCAAAACAGATATTTGTCCATCCTCCTGGAGTTGTATGGTCACCCATCTTGAAGAAAAATGAGTACCACAGGCCAATAGCAATTTAGTGCTGGAAACCATAACTCCCTCATCAGCTAGTTACATTTGATGATTTGCATAGATTTTATACATCTTGGATTAAGTGCTTTCTGGATTGTATCTCGTTGTTTATTGAAATAGTAACTGCTATTAAGTTTAACAGCAGTAGTTCTTCAGATCATAACGATATTGAGTGAAAAGCACTTGTCTCTTGTTTATTAAATGCTGTATCCACATTTTTTCCCCATGAGAAGCTAAATACAGATGGTTTCTAAGATATGTATTTTGACATACTGTATCATTTGGATCTGAAATGAATGTCCAAGGGTTTCTGGTTGAGCAGAAGCCCCTTTTAATTATATTAAAAATAGATATTAGAAATAGGACCAATCCTTTCCCACAAATACAGTGCTTTTATTGTACATATAGTTGATTTATTTCAGGGATATGGTTTAAACCATTGGTATTTGTACATTAATGGTGTTATGAATCAAGTTAAAATAGAGTAATACCTTAAACTTCTCTACCATTCTACAGGGTTTTAACAATTGGTTCTGTTAGTGTTTCTGGTATATTCTCTGTTATGGACTGAAATATGTTTCCCCTAAATTCATATGTTGAAGCCCTAACCCCCAAAGTGACTGTATTTGGAGATAGGGCCTTTAAGGAGATAATTAAGGTTAAATGAATGTGATGGTTAATTGTATATGTCAACTTGACTGGACTAAGGGATGCCCAGAGAGTTGGTAAAAAATTATTTCTGGGTGTGTCTGAGAGTGTTTCTGGAAGAGATTAGCATTTGAGTTGGTAAACTGCATAAAGCAGATGGCCCTTCACAATGTGGGTGGGCACCATCCAATTCACTGAGGGCCTGAACAGAACAAAAAGGCAGAGGCAGTGCAAATTCACTCTCTGCTTGAGCTGAGACATCCATCTTCTCCTGCCCTGGGGCATTCATTGGTGCTCCTGGTTCTGGAACTTCTGGAGGCAGATCAGGACTTATATCATCAGCCCCCTGATTCTCTGGCCTTTGAATTTGGACTGAATTATATTTGAACCAGCTTTCCTGGTTCTCTAGCAGCAGATTGTGAAACTTCCTGGACTCCATAACCATGTGAGCCAACTCCTATAGTAAGTCTCCTCTTATATCCTATTGGTTCTGTTTCTCTGGAGAACCTGGACTAATATGGTGAAGTCATGAGGGTGGGGCCTAATCCACTGGACTGGTTTCCCTACAAGAAGAGGAAAAGACACCAAGGATGTGGATACACAGAGGACGGGTCATGTGAGGACACAGCGAGAAGATGGCCATCTGCAAGCCAAGGAGAGAGGCCTCAAGAGAAACCACACCTACTGACACCTTGATCATGGACTTCCAGCTTTCAGAACTGTGAGACGATAAATGTCTGTTTTTGTTATGGCAGCCCCAGCAGATAAATAGATCCTTTCTCTAAGGAGATAAGTATTGGGCCAGAGTTTAAAATCCAAGGACTCGGGAAATGCCCTAACAGATCAAAGCCACAATGCGGGTACTTAATTCCCTATCCCATTGAAAGCATCTTTTCCTCTCAGTCATTTGCATCTTGAATAATCAGAAAATTCTGGAAATGGAATGACCAAAGAGACTATATGAAGAAGCTGAGAGGTATAAGGAGGTTTTTCTTCTTTAGATGAGGGAATAAACCCTAGAACTATCTGTCTCATAGGCTCTCCTGGGGCTCCTTCAGTTAATAATCAGTTATATTGATTTGGTAAAGCAAGTGATGAAGAGATTCCTAACTTACATAAAGAAAACATTTAAAAAAAAGCACAAGGAGATGCTTTATTGTTTGTTTTTAAAAAAGAAAACACAAATGATAAATTATTACTGAAAAATCTGAAGTACCTAAAGGGTCTTATTTAGTATAGAAATAGATGAGCATGTCTGTGACTATTGGGACAGGAGCAGTCAAGATGCTATTATCCATGGGACACAGGCATGTTTTACAGAAGCCTAAAGTAGAACGCACAAAGCCGTCTTGCTGACTTGTTCTCAAGTGCTTCAGGAGCATTCACTAATTAGCCTCACAACACTCCTGTGAAGTAAATAAGCATCTCTGCCCTCATTTTTCCTACTTTACAGCTTCCCATTTGGTGAACTGCTTAGAGGCTGAGCAAATTGCTCCATGTTGGGCTCCCATTAATGCTGCTCCATCACTGTGGCGTCCTGCTAGATTGTTTTCCTCTGAAGTGTCTACTGGATACTGCAGATCCCACAGTCAGTCCATTTACCTGCACCTCTGTGCAAATCTGGTCCTGTTCCCAAAACATTGTCACTTGATATTTAAGAAGCGACTGGAATTCTTAGTTATTTTTACTTGCAATTTCAAGGCTTTCTCCTTTCCCCAAATCTCCTTGGGCTATGAATTAATCTTAGTCAAAACATGCTTTTAAGAGAAGGGTTCTCAAAGTAGGGCGACGACTTGTTCTTTTTGAAATTGCACATAATTTAACATGGTATAACCTTTGAAGGGAAATATGATCTTTTCAGAGCATCGTAGTGGTATTTAAGGAGGCTCTATGTCTGAAAGCCCCATCTCAAAGAAGGCAGGTATTTGGTTTCAAATGATCAAAACAGCCTTGTACTCTTCTTGGAGTTATTTTGACATCTAAATAATAGTTCTGGCATTTCTTTCAGAGTGTAAATCAATAACATTGACTTAGTGCATTCTTTCCTCTTATTTTCTTTCCTTACTCTTTTATAACCTTAGATCAAGTATTAATAATTATTTTAAGCCTTGGCTTTGGTACTGTGCCACTTAGTGATGCAGGAGGCACCCCCCCATTCGCCCCTCCCTTTACCAATGGCCTAGCTTTTCCAGAGTATTCTCTGTCTGGGACAAAGACTACATCCATCTTCAAAAGCAGATAAGTAGATTCAGTGGTTTCCTTTGACATATTTCTTTTCCCTCTTTTCCAGTTCTCATAGTATTACAACACATACACCTTTCTCCTATTTTTATCACACTCTGCTATCATTAATTCTCCCTGGTTTCTCACCAGCGTTTCTGAACACTGGTCTGCCAACGGCCTAGCTCGGAATCACTGGTGCTTGTTGAAACTGCCATTCTTGGGTCTCTCCCCAGACCCAAAGAATTCAAATCTCTAGGGATGAGAACCAAAGTGCAGTTTTAACAAGGACCCAGAGATGCTTTCAACGTTAACATCTGAGAAGTCTGCTTTACATCTTCTTGGTTTTCTGCTTCTGTCCATTCCATTTACGCTCTTAGTAGTTACTTAATTCTTATACACTACTATGGTTATTATTGTATATTCAAAAATGTTTGCACCAGCTCCCAAATCCTCATGATTTGGTTTTAAAACTCTGCAGAACATGGGAGACAGGATGATGTAGGAGGGGGCTGAGGGTGGGGGTGAGGGAGCAGAAAGACATGAAATGGGGTGTGAGAGGTTTTGAGGTCCTTCAAAGCCAGATTTGATTTCCAATTCTGCTGCTTTACTAGCTGAGAGACCTTGGTTCATTTGACCTTGTGAAATCCAGATTTCTCAGCTCTTGCTGGGGTGTGGTAATCTATTGTGCAGGGTTGCTTAGGAGGACAAAATGAAATAATGTATGTAGTGCTAGAAGGCATCACTACATGGTGGCTTTTATTGATCTTTGGTTTATTCTTTTTTCTTCTTCATTCCTGTATGTCTATCTTTGGTTGTCTTAGCTCTTTATATGTTTCCTTATTGTCCCCTTGGATGTGACAGTTACCTTCTTAAATTCTCATCTTTGCATCTTCTTTTTCAGATACCCCTCTCTAAAATGATTTCAGTGTATTTAAACCTTTTATTCTTGACTACTTTTAGGTAATAGTCTAGAAATTTCTCAAGCTAAGAGTCTGGGGTAGATATCTGCTGTTTGGTCTGTTGAGCATCTCTCCCTCCAGGGACAACACTTCTCTTCACCTTTGGGGTCCTGCCATTCCTCCCTCATCATGTGTGGTTGAGGGGGGCTAGCTAGCCCAATGGGCACCTGACTCAGGGGTGCGCCACTCATGGTACCACATCCTTCCCACCATGGCGATTGGTCCCAGGAGTTGTCATGTGACACAAGCAGGGCCAATGAGTGTGATGTTCTGAAGTTTTCTGCATTGGACTTGTAGGGAGAGCCTGCTTTTGTTTTGGAGCCCTAAGACTCCTTCAGGCTGCTGATATTTGCTTGGGGGTGGGGAGTAAGAGTGGGAGAAGAAGGCAGGGTCTGTTATCTCCTGGTTTGTGTTGTCCTGAGGCTTAGCCCTCCTCTTGCTTGTAGGGAAATACTTTTCCAATATCTGTTCTTCTGGATGGGGTCCGTCTGCAGAGATGGTGGATGATGGCTCCTCTAGGACTTATAGCTTTCTTAATTGTTTGTATTCTACATCCCTTTTCTTTCCCAAGTCATGTACGCACTATCAATGTGGTTGAGTTTGGGGCTGCCTCTAGGCAGAGGCATTTGTCATACCTGGAATCATTCCCCTCTATCCTTTTGGTCCTGTTGGTGATCTTTGCCCATCAGATCCAACCCTTTTATCCAGCACAGCAGGCTCTTTCCCAGGGACCCCCACAATCTCCCCTATTCCTACCTTCTACTGATTTCTCCTTCTTGGCCCTGTTCTACCTGCCCCCAGGCTCAACAGATATTTAAGTAATTTCTGGGAGGCTTCTGGCCACCATGATACTTGGTGGGTGACATATGTGTGGGTGGGCCAGCCATCTCCACCAGCTTCATCCACAGCCTTGCCAGGACTTCTGCTTTCCAATCCTTAGAACCATGCAGAAATGTGTATACATATCATTCAACTGTGGGAATAGTTAATAATATAGGGGTCATTGGTGGATGCAAGTTCAACATTTTCAGTTCTATTTAATTTATGAAAGTGTCAATGGGGTGCAGTGGAAATAGGAGACAGTAGGAGTCAAGGTACATATATAATATTTTTGCCTCTGCCATTGAGTAGCTGTGAATGTTAGACAAGTCAGGAAGACCCTTCTTCCCACAATTTTCTCACTGGCAAAATGAAGAGTTTGGTTTCCATAAACCTCCCAACTCTAAATTATGCATGACTCTATGACAAAGGTTTTAAGCGAAAATATAGGCTCAGTGGCAATGGATTTTGAGGCATGTGCCCAGGGCCCATAGTGCTGAGTGCTGGGGTCTACGGTCTGGAGAGGTTGACTCAGAGGGTTAGAGAAGGTCAGTGCATGAATTTCTAAATCTCTATTTCCTACCATAAGACCAGCTCTGATTTGATTGATTTTTTATATTGAAGAGCTACATAAAGTTTGATTCATCAAAATGGCACTGCTGCAAAAAAAAGAAAAATGCTGGAAAAAATCTCAGCCTATTCAAACAAGTAAAACTGGACTCATCTTGGTCTAGCTTGATATAGCTAAACTTACCTCCAGATCAATCAGGCTGATAATCTCCCAGCCCCTTAAATACTTCATGCTCATCCCTGCTTAGATGGGTCTGTTTGCAATGCTATAGCCTTGGAAGATGAGAAACTGATGACTGCAAGAAAATTTTAGTTCCTGAAGTTACTAAAATTGGTCTTACTTAATAAGATAATGTATAGTTGGGCTAATGGCATGAATGAGGCCACACTGCTAGCAGCAGAGGCATAGGTATAAAATAGTTGATGTCTCTGAACCTCTGATGTTTCTGATGTAACACCTTTGGGGAGGGGGCAGTGAGGAGTGGGCTTTCCTTCTGATTAGAAGATTATGGGAAAGACTGCCCTGAGCTGTGGCTGTGGGGCTGCTGTGGGATATACCTGGCTGCCTCATGAGATTTGTTCAGATCAAATCATTTCTTTGAATAGTCACCTGGAGATGGGAGCTGAGCAGCAGCAAAGCCATTAGGAGTCACCTATATCCTCAGTGCTCACTCTGATTAGGATTTCTTTCTGGAACACATGGGCTACAGGCCCCTCCTGTGCTCTCTGGGTCTCTGGAAGCCAGGGCAGTGGGTGTGGGACAGCCCTTATTCCTCACTTCCATCCACAATACACTCTGCAACTGTGTGGATTTATCAGGTGCAAATGGAAGGATTGAAGTTTAAGATAAACCACAATGTAAAGGGGGAAGGATGAGAAAATTTTTGTGTAAAATATGGCTTTTCTTTTAGTTAAAGGGCAAAGTTACCAAGGAGTTTAACCTCTGCATGCCCACATTTCAGTTCCCAATATAGCTCCTCTGGCCTAAAATTTCCATTCTTGTCTCATTCCTGTCTGCTTTTGGCCTAGAGATTACATTAGCATAAAAAGTGAGTTGTACTGTTTCCTCTTTTTCTAGTATCTGAAAAAATTTTGTGAGAGATTACAATCCCTTTTCCTTGAATGTTTGCTAAAACTTACCTGCAAAAACATTTCTTTGTGAGAAATTGTTATTATATTCACTTTTGCATATACTTGAAATTTTCCATAATAAAAAGTGGAGAAAATAGTATAATAAATCCCAAGTATTTATCATCCAGCTGAGGGAAGATTTTAAATTAGTGACTAAATTTTGTAAACGTTTATAGGAAAATTCAGGCTTTCTATTTCTCTGATAGTCATTTTTGACAATTAATGTTTTTCTAGGTATTGACCTATTTCAATTAAGTTCTCAAATTATTGGCAAAAATTGTTCATAACTTTCAATCTTTTTAATTTGTGCATCTATATTTATGTTTCCATTTTTCATTCCTGGTCCTTTTTATTTGTGCCTTCTTCCTTTCCTTCAATCAGACTTACAGAGGCTTATCAATATTATTAGCTATTTCAAAGAATCAACTTTTGTCTTCCTGTTCCTTTGTTTCAATGTCCGGATTGAACTGCACCCCAGGGCTGGAACTGAGGGTGGAAGAGGCCTTGGACTATTAGACTATGTGCCCAGCTAAGATGCTCACTGGGCAGATCAGAGGAGGGACTTTCAAGACCAAACTTAAGAAGGTCATTTTCAGGACTACAGTACATATTAAAATCTATGCCATTGAGAGAAAGACAACAATAATGATCACTCTAATACTAATATAGATATAATTATTGTGTGCTGAGGACTAGGGTAGGTACTTTACACACACTGACTCATTGAATCTTCACAACGAGCCTGTGAGATTTCCATTGTTAACCCCATTTGTGATTAAGTAATTTGCTCAAAATCGTATAGTGTATTGATAGTGTTTAAATTCAAAGCCTGCGTTTTTCCTGTTACCCCATGAACAGGGGGAAGATTGGATGGATTGCTTGAGATCTGAAGGACTGGGCCAAGAGACATGAAAAGCCAAAGGGATAAGGCAAAAGTTTAGCTTGTCACCTACTTCGTTGGCCATTCTGGGACCAATCATGAGTAAAGCTGGCCCAGTTCTGTTTAAATGACTTGATCTTTATTGTATTTTGGGAACTACAGGAAGAAAAAACTTACCTGGTAAGAAGAGCCAAATGGAAACAAATTCTTTTTTTCGATACAAGGGAAAAGTATTCCTTTAGAAATGAATTTTTAATATGAAAAATTTGCGCATATACTATTAAAAATTAAAGTACGATGTTAATGTTTGCCAAAAAAAATGAGCTGCATTGAGTGACCTATAAGCTTTCATTGTTTTAATTTTTCACAGTAAAAATATAAAGATGATAACTTGGCTTTTATTATTGTTTTGCTTTAGTACCTTTCAAAGAATATCAATATTTAATATCTCTGAGAAAACAGGTGGGAGATGATTGATAACAAAATTAATAGAATGTTTCTAAAATGAAGGCTATCACAGAAACAGTAACTTAAACTGTGAAAAATGACTATACTTTCTCCAATTTAGCCTATTTTTATTGTAAAGAAAGCATACATATTCAGAAATTTAAGCATAAAAATTATCTCAGCTTTTTAAGTATATTGGAAAAAAATCTGTCTGCTAAAACTTGAATCTCCTTATAAAAGGTTTGCCTCTTTGAGCAATATAGTGATGAATGTCAGATTCTTGAAGAAGCACGTCACGTGAAGTCTGTCCATAACATCTGGAAACAGGTGAGCGAATATACTTGTTGTCAAGGACAGCTTTAATCTGTTAAAAGTAAAATGCTGTTAGCTGTGTTTCCAGATGTTATGGACACCCTGTATTATAATAATTTTGGGTATTGGAATAGCTCTATTAGATGGCCCTTTAGTTTCTTAAACTTACATTTTCTTTCCTTACACCTTGACATCACTGCCCAGAGGGTGATGACTTGATCTCTCTGAGAACTGTCTGCTCCCTACTCTTCTATGCCTCAGTAGCTGCTTGCTGACACGTTTATTCTGGATGGTTCCACACTCCTACCATAGTTGTTTGGACCATTGAGAGACAAGCTGGGCCAATAAGCTCTCCTGGGCACTTGGAATTGGGTCTCAGAAATTCTGAGTACCAAGGGACATGTGAAAATCCAAGAGTCATGGAGTGGCCATGTATATTCCTTAGAGCTGAGGTGCGGCCATCTTCCACCCTGTGAGCAATGAAGCAGGCAATGGAGTTTGGAAGAGAGTGAAGAATTAAGTAGTTGGACAAAGAGAAGCAGAAACAAGAGGGAGAGAGAACTAGTGGATTGCAGGTCCTTAAGTCCCTCATGAAGCCTCATTATCCTCAGGCTTCACGAGGTACCCTAGAACCGTCTTACGAATTTCCTTCTCTCATTACAGTAGCTCAAATTGGGTTTCTGTTACTTGTTATACAAAGAAACTTGACTAAGACAGTCCCTACTATTCCAGAGTTAGCATTCAAAGTTGGCATGATCCTGGGGCAAATGCTTGTGCTAAGAAAATTCCTAAAATAGGGGCTGACCCGGTGACGTAGCGGTTACATTCGCGGGCTCTGCTTCCTCAGCCTGGGGTTCCCTGGTTCAGATCCTGGGCGCAGACCTACGCACCCCTCATCAAGCCATGCTGAGGCAGCGTCCCACATAGGGCAACTAGAAGGATGCACAACTATGTCATACAACTATCTACTGGGGCTTTGGGGAGAAAAAAAAAGTAGTAAGATTGGCAACAGATGTTAGCTCAGGGCCAATCTTCCTAAAAAAAGAGAGAAAATTCCTAAAATTAAAAAAAAAGTCATTTAATCTATGATGAACATTTATGGAAAGAAGAGGGCCAATAAACAAATATATCCTAAAAGTGCCTGAAGTGGATGTTTTCCTGTTCCCTTTCAAGAAGATCTAAAATCATTCCACCAGAAATCAGAACAGATTACCAAAATGAGTGTGAGGCCGCCAACAAACCTTTTGTTGAAAGGGTTGTTCTCAGTTTATTTGAAAAGCTATGACAATTACAAAAATAATTACCCATGGCACATGTTCTATTACTAACTTTTTATGGACCAACATTTGTCTCTGTCTTCGTAGTCTCATATGAAGTCATCTACCTGTTTGCTGTGTTTAAGTACAACTTCAGGAGCTCTGCAAGGGGTACATGGCAGACACTTAGGTTTCTGAATCTTTTCAAAAAACCTTTTTATTTATTCTTTAACTCCCTTTCCTTCTTAGCATTTAGTACTGTGCTATCTAATAGAACTTTCTGTGATGATGGAAATGTCTTATATCTGTGATGTTCAATATGGCAGCCACTAGCCACGTGTGGCTATTGAGCACTTGAAATGTGTGGTTAGCATGACTGAGGAGCTGAATTTCAAATTTTATTTCATTTTAATAATTAAAAATTAAGTTTAAATGGCTATGTGTGGCTAGTGACTATTGAATTGGACAGTGCAGATTGAGTCTATCAATCTGTTGTAGAATTTTTGTTTCTGGTGTTGTTGAGACGTCCTTTGTGATGTCTGGTTGTGTTTTGTGGTGGTTTGAATTACTCATCTGATTTCCCTAATCTCACATTTCCCACTTCAAAAAGATCAGTGGCTAAAAAAGGCTGCTTGTATCACCTTTTAATCAAATTTGATTTTGTTCTTTGGATGGGATCCTCTGCCTCAATTCTGGTCTATTCTAGATGGGGGGGGGGTCTGTGGTTGAATGTGGGTGAATTGTGCCTTTCTACTCCACTGTTGGCATTCACGAAAAACACTCGATACTGAGGGCAGTCAGATGTAACCTGGGAGGAAGGGTATTTGCTTATCTTTCAACTTGTTTGAAGACCAAACCACAGCCATGTTGGGATAAAGTAACTGGGTGAGATAGATCCAGCAAACTCTAGGGAGACTTCATCTTGGCTCGCCACAAAAACCTCAATGTTGATGTGCCTTTCTTTTCTTTATGGACCTAAATGACAGACTTTCCTGGGTCTCAGTTGCTGTGCAGAGGTCCCTTGAAGTGGGAAGTAGTATATTTACTACATGTAATTATTTCTGCAGTTGCCCTAGTGTTTTAAATAAACTGAGAGCTACCCTTTCTACAAGAGGTGAGTTGACAGCCTTGTGCTTCTCATAGGGTACTTGTCCTCCTGGCTTCTGGTAGGATAGTTTCCAGTCTTCCTGTCTCGAGTTCAAGCATGGTGGATCCAGAGCCAGGGGTCTTTTGAGATACAACTGAATGCACTGGTTCAAATGACAAAAACTGTGGTCCCATCTAATGGAGATGGCCGAGAATGTATGTATCTTTTCCATTGTTTCTGATCAGGTTTCTTCATCAGCAACTTGATTGGTCACTTGATTTTCTTCCTCAGTACCCTTCTGAGAAGGAGGGTGGGTCTCTGATGGCTGGGTCATTTTGTCTCGTGTATCTTGTCCAAATCTGTGGCTGTAACTATCCACAGGCTTGGCAAAGCCAGTCAATATGTGTATGTTGTTGGAAGAAGGAATTTTCTTCCCCAAAAGGGGTGGGAAAGCATTCTTCTCCCCACTTCGATCATCAGATGCTTGAACTGCCTGAGGTTGAAAGTGAAGCGTGGGTTATCTATTGGTGCGGTAAAAGGTGAGTCCACCTCCCTAGGGGGTTGGAGCTCAGAAGCAGGAAAGTGAGCAGGTTGAAGTCTGTAGCAACTTTCTATTATTGTTGCCAAAGGTATCCCATTGTCAAGAGAATCCAGAAAGATGGGAGCATCTGTGTGATTCTCATTGCCCTTGTCCTTGCATTTCACATGGCCACTGCTTAGAGGAATGCTGGGTAAGTTCCATGAGCCAGGCAGGTGCACATAGAGTCCTCTGCCTGTGAATTTCACCTGGGCCCAAGCTGTTTTGGTGAGCTAGGAGCAAACAGCCACTGGACTCAACTTTAGGTTTTCCCTGAAGCTCCCTCTCCTAAGCAGCACTTTTACCCTGGCTGATTCAAGGAGAAGATGGGTGCTCAAGGGGCCTCCATTCTCTCCCTTCATCCTTCCATTGACTTCAAACATTCATTCATTTACTCATTCAATACTTATTTCTTGAGCACCAGTTGTATACCAGCAGTCTTCACTGGGGATACAGTTTTGAAGGAGACTTGCACAGCCTGTTTCTGTCTAATTTGTAGAATAGCTTCTAGACACATTTTCTTTCCTTAAAAGCTCTCTCCATATTCTTTCTGTACAATCTATGCCCCAAGGACAGCATGAAAAATCTTATGAGGATGTTTAAAATATGTTTTTCTAATTGATTTCTCCCTTTGGATGCAAAATGAACGTGATATAATAAAGATAGGACCAAAGAAACTAGAGTTAGTATGCCAAAACCTTTATGGCACAGGATAGTTTACTGGGACTTTTTTCTCTACTTCTGATGTCCAAGGGAAGAGCAGGGCTTTGTGTTCAGGAGACCTGGAGCTGCCCTTGCCCACATGGCAGAAGCAGGAGGCATTTTGTTTAAAAAAATATGTATAGTCCTATTTAGAGAAGGTGAGGGGCAGGAATGGAAATGCTGGGGTTGCATGAATGATGCCCTGAGGCTGGGAGGTGTCTGCAGTTCTTGTGTGTAGGCAGGAGGCCACTTCATGAAGTCCCCAGAGAAAACTGGGCCTCTGATTGCTGGATCTGGGGAGTGTGTGAGAGTTGGAGTGTGTGTGAGAGTTGGGTGTGTGCGAGAGCTGACATGTGTGCGAGAGTTGGGATGTGTGAGAGTTGGGTGTGTGTGAGTTGGGGTGTGTGAGAGTTGAGGTGTGTGAGAGTTGGGGTGTGTGAGAGTTGGGGTGTGTGAGAGTTGGGGTGTGTGAGAGTTGAGGTGTGTGAGAGTTGGGGTGTGTGAGAGTTGGGATGTGTGTGAAAGTTGGGATGTGTGTGAGAGTTGGGGTGTGTGAGTTGGGGTGTGTGAGAGTTGGGATGTGTGAGAGTTGGGGTGTGTGAGAGTTGAGGTGTGTGAGAGTTGGGATGTGTGTGAGAGTTGGGGTGTGAGATAGCTTGGGCATTGTAGTCAGGTTTGGGGGTCATGTCTGGGAGGCACTGAACAACAAAGGGGGCCTCTGAAGCCACTGAGACAGACCCCCAGACCCAAAGCTTCAGATAGGCTTGGGCATAGTACAATGACAGTCTTCTCTGATGTGTTGTTTACTTCTACTTATCTCAGTTTGGGCAGCTGTAAGAAAGGGCAGCAAACTCTAACAGCAGTTTGTACACCCCTGTTCATAGCAGCATCACTCACAAGAGCCAAATGGTGCACTGTGAAAATCAGATGTGCATATATTTGTGTTTAGAAAGTGGGTGCTCTGTGAAGCCTGGGGGAGAGGGGCTTTTTCTGCCAGCACCAGAGGTTGTGGCTCTGCTTGCCTTTCCTTGTGGCTGAAGTCGAAGGAGTCTTGGGGTTTGAGTTGTGGACTTGACCTTATGCTGCCATGGTGAGCCTGGCCTTTGAGGTCTCGAGTCTCCATCTGTGGCCCGGGTCATATTCCAGCGTCACTTCAAGGTAAGCTGCTCGCCTTTAAAGTCCTTTGATATTTTGGCTTTAAGCTGCTGTCCCATTTGAGGCACTGACCATTCAAGTAACAGCTGGGGCCCTTTGTTTACAACTGTCTCATCACATTTCTGGATGGATTTCTTTTTGGAGGCAACGTTCTATGAATCATGTTTGAAATGAGAATTGATCAGCTTAGAGACTATTCTCTTTGAATTGTCAGAAAAAGAATAAACGAAACTCCCTGAAATCCTATTTCCATAGACCTTGGCCCATCGCAAAGATGGAGATGAATCCCCCCCCTCCACACCCCCATCAGGGGTCTATGCTTTATTTCTTTTTTCCCAAAGAATAGCTTGGCAATTCTCACCTGCTTCTTTCATCTCTCTACGGAACTGCTGGCTGATCCCTCTGTTATCCTGGTTCTGCCACTCACTGCTACTTCTGCATCTCCATGATCTGTTTCCTCATCCATAAAGTGGGTATAATAGCTCAGGGTTGCCCAGAGTTTAAGTGAGTTTCTGTATGTGAAAGTACTTTATTGATTTCAAAATGCTACCCAAATTGGCATTGCTTTTCTGCTAAAAAACCCGTGAGAGGATTGGCCATTTGTCCCTGTCTGGACCCACGGCCTGGTAGGAGAATATGTCTTGATCATGCTGCCATATTAAAACATTTTAATACTGAAGATTATGTCTCTCTCCTCCTCCTGGCCCCCTTTCCCTTCCTCCCACTTTTGTCCAAGAGGTAAGGAAAATTGGTTTTTATTTCTTTCTCTCTTTCCTGGTAGCCCAGCCCCACTGTTTGGAGAGGCTCTCAAAGCTGTTTACCCTTGAATTTCTGCTATTGCCATCTGCTTTTACAAGAGTCGACTGAAGGTGATGCTTTAAGCCTTGAAGATGTTGGAAAGCTGGAAAGCCTTTGTCTTTGGACCCACAGAGACTGATGTGAACGTTAAGGCAGGATTTTTATTTTTATTTTTTCTCCTGGTGAAGGGCATCAATTAGGAGGATGCAGAACCACGGGAACTGGGCTCAGCTCGGGGCTGGCGTTGGCAGCTGGTAACCCACTTTCGGATGACGCTCTGCAGTCCTGCCTCAGTTCTGCCCCCAGATACTGAATCTGTCTTCATGCCCAGCAGGGCCAGATCGTGTTCCCAGGCCCACAGGGAAGTTAATATCTGTTCAGTGGTTTGTTTAAAAGTTTGAATCTGATTGTGTGATTCAAGCCAGTAGTGTCAGACTTGAGCCAGTGGTGGCTTTTTGGGGGGAGCTTGGAGGGGTGAGAAGTTATCCAAATATTGTGACATGGGAAGCCTGTCTGTTGATTTTAATGTACTTTGTACAGTTTTCCAAGGCTCTTGGCAGCTCGGCAGTGGCCTGATTCTTTGTGTAATATGAGGCTGCCATGGATGTGGCTAAATAATACTTAGGAGTGTGGTTCTTCGACTGGGAGCCTAGATATGCATGTTCTGGATTTTATTGCCAACCAATGATCTTGAGGTGATGATTGGCTCATCAACATAACGTCTCTCCCTGACCCTTGGCATTCCAGCTAGTTCTTGAAAATTACTACCATGTGACAACTTTGTGGTAGTCTCTGTGTGGAGAAGACAGAAAGGGATAAATTGGATGAAAATTGCCATCATACTTAGCATTTTGGCTGGCTGTCTCAGAAGGGTAGCTGTTGTACAAAGCGATCTGCTTTCTCCACGGTTGAAGGGAGATGAAGATGAGCTTCCAGCTGCTTTTAGGCTGTCCAGATGTCAGATTGTTGGAAGCAGAACTGGAGGAACACGGAACAGACTGGTGAAGTCCAGGAAGCCAAGAACGTGTGACACTGTGGGTGTGAGAGGATTGAAATGGAAGTCCCACTGTTTAGGTGAAATCCAAGACTTTGAATAATCTAAGATTCACAGGAAGTTGCAAAAAAAAAAAGAAAAGAAAAAAAACCACAGGGAGGCCCTGTGTACCCTTCACCCCTGTAAGATCTTGCATAACTATAGTATAATATCAAAACTAGGAAATGAAGCAAAGTGCCTTTGAAACAGGTGACACAAAGATAATGAAATCACAGTACTGTTTTAAAGATAGCATTGACATTTTTTTGAGTCTCTACTGTGTGCCAGCCACCACACAGGGCATCAGGAATGTAAACAAATCAGTCTTGGGTCCTCCCCTCAGGGAGTGACAGAATAACCAGGGAGACTGACATGAAATAAAAAATCATGCAGATAATTCATTGATCATAGTTATGATGAGTGTTATGAAATGAAAATATAGCCAAGAGAAAAAGAGTTGATTTCATGAAAAGATACCTCAAAAATGTCCGTGATGTTTAGTAATCTTAAGATTTTCCAAGTTTCTATAGTAGCTATAACCTTAAAGTTTACTCCTAGTATTACAATTATACTTGTGTCCTTTTTGGGGCTTATTTTTTTTGAATTTGCTCTCTTTCTTTTTGGTCCGTGGAAGCCAAACATGTCCTGGGATAAGTGGGCACTGATGACTGTACCCGCAAATGGCAGTTTATGAGGGTATTTTTAACATACGTCAGCAATTTGGCTGCAGCAGGGGAATCAGACCTGAGTTCGGCTCGTTAATATCACCAGCAATTAGGAGCGATAACACCAAAACGGACGCCTGCCAAGGGGAGGGGTTCCCGAACGTCGGCAGTGTTTGACGAGATCCCGAAACCTCTTCTGGATTGTAAAGCTAGCTGTCTCTGGTTTCAGAAGGCAGCTTTCGCAAGCCACACAGAGAGTCCAAATGCACCAGGTTCATTCATGTGGTTCGGAGATATGATCTAATCTGGAATCCTTATGGTTTAAGTGAAGAGAGGAACAATTAGGTTTATGTTCCCGGTTGAACGTAAGAAGTGGTATCCAGGCAACTCAAACAGAACGCACACAAGAGAGCGACCCTCCCCACCTCCTTGGTAAACTCAGTGCAGGTGGCGGAAATAATACCTGGATAAATACCACTGGTCACTTAGGACATTGTCTTTGTATCAACATTTGCTGTGGGAGGTTCTCATGTCTCCTGGCTTTTGCCAAGCAAACAGTGTGTTTCAGACAAGACGTGGGAAACGAAGGTTTGCCAGGAACGGGCCGTGCAGTGGTGTATGCAGCCGGGTTACCCCTCGGATGTCAACTCCGGTTTTTGTGAGATGCAGTCTTGAATTAGGATACCTGCCCAAGAGGCACGTGATGCACAGAAGTGCTGACTTTACGGCTAAGTGGAGCACCTTTTGTAATTTTTCATTCCTCATTCTGTGTTCTGCACCGCTGAGCCTTTCAAAACGCACTCTTGGTACAGAAGCCAGATCTCCGCTTCATTTGCTGTATTTGCCCACCTGAAAATTCCCTCCATCATTACTCTAAATAAATGGGGGAGGGGAAAGCTCCACAAAATCGGTTGCCCCAAACCTAACTTTTTTTTCCCTCTATGGGGAGATC
Source organism: Tapirus indicus (assembly GCA_031878705.1). Classification (NCBI taxonomy): domain Eukaryota; kingdom Metazoa; phylum Chordata; class Mammalia; order Perissodactyla; family Tapiridae; genus Tapirus; species Tapirus indicus. The sequence continues at coordinate 32,235,789 of CM062936.1, read as the reverse complement.
GCAGGATCTGTTGAGGTTAATCTTTTTTTTGAATTCCACTTTTACTATAATTTTTCAAAAATAATTTTTGAGAATGATTTTTGCCCCCCAGAATGTTGGAGTTGAATTTGGGAGACTTTGTTATTTTTAGTGGATGCTGGTGAGTGGATGGGTGTGCTCTTGGGCCTGGAATCCTTATGTGCTAATCCTGGCAGGCAGATGCTGTATGCCCTAGGATACACTACTGTGTCCCCCAGGGCCTGGCATCGTGTCCCACACCTATCGGCTCTCAGTGCATGCTGTCTGCTTCACTGTGGAAAGCTTGTAGCTGGACAGGACAGGTGTTAAGAGCCGGGCTTTGGAGAGGATATATTTAATTTTGAATTCTGCTTCTGCCACTTACTCTTCTGAGTCCTTGGGCACACCACTTAAACTCCCTGAGCCTGTTTCCTCATATGTAAAATGGGGATAATAAGACCCACCACAGAGAGTTGTGAAAATTAAATGAGATAATGCTTTACACTTTATATAGAACCTATGGATGGCCTGTCTCCTCTGTTAGAGTGTAAGCCCCATGGGGCAAGAATATGTCTATTCACCACTATATCCCAATGCCTGTCCACAGTAAGTGCTCAATAAAATATTTGTTAGATGAATGAAAATGTGCTATAGATTTTTTTTTGTGATATGACTGAGAAGAAGAAGAGGACGGTTGAAAGATTTGAGGAATGAAGACATGAGACGGTTGTACTTGAAACAAATACAATACTTGGAGAAAGATATTTTTATCAATCTGAGTTATCTAGATGCATCTTAGTATTGAGCATTAATTCCACTTTTAAGTAAATTTATTATTTCAGTTAAGAAGTCATCATTTACTTTTCCAGATGATGTTTTTCAGGATTCCTAAGAAAAATTGACTTACACATTTTAAAATCTTTGACAAATATACGTATTTATTTTTAATAGAATTATGTTTTTCGGTTTCTCACTGCATACAGCAAAGACTTCTTCTCTCTCCCATTTCTTCTCTTTGCCCTTCCTTTCTTGCTGTCTTTCTCTGCCTCCAAGAAAAAACAATGTAGTGCATTTAAAATATTTCTGGGAGTTAAGGATGTGGGGAATATATCCTTATGGACCAAATCCTTTGGAATGGATCAAATCTATGTGAGGATGTAGGGTGTTTGGGAATGTTAGCTTCTCAGTTTTAAATGAAATCAAAATAGTGTTTTTTCTTAGGAGTTTCTCAGCTTTGTAATTCCATAGGTAATTAGCAATTTTCTTTCTCTCCAAATTGCCCAAATCTGGTATCAACCTGGAGTCCACTTGGAGCATCAGTGTGTGTCTGACTCAGTTGGGAATGAGGTGGGCTCTCCTTCAAAGCGCTCAGGGCAAAGTACTAAGCGGCTTTGTGTTTTCGGGACAATTCTTTAACTCACCACCAGATGGAGAAGGTGCTCCACTGAAGTTCAGTGTGGGGTTTGCTTTGTTAAAACAGGTTTTGGCACTTTTCTCCTGTCTGGACTGAATGGTTAGCATTTTTCTGGATGCAGAAAAGAGAACAACTCATGAGGGCCTATATTTTAACATTTTATGTAGGAGTTAAAGTACATGTTATTACAGATTCTGGCACCTATTTGCCCACTTAAAATATCTAGAGAGTGATATATTTTAACCCTTAAGAGGCTGGTATTGACGTGTGAGTTTGATTTTTTTCTTGAGGTAAACTTTGATTTCTTACTTCATGACTTCCAACCCCCAGCCTGTCTTCCCCTTTCTTTATGGGATCATAACATGAGGTTAATAATTAAGAACAAGAGTGTTGGAGACCCCATAGCTCTGGGTTCAAGACCAAACTATTCCACTTGGGCAAGCTGCTTACCCAACCCATCCCTCAGGTTCCTACAAAGTGACATGCCCACTTCCCAGAATCTGGCCAATGGCCCCCACATAGCACCTGTGCTGTGGGTGCTCACAACTGCTGTGTTTGCTGTTAGCTGGGAAAAGGCAGGTGAGTGTGATATTCTATCTCTCTTTCCAATGCGTTAATATCTCAGACTAAGCCAAGTTATAATTTAGTTATGGTCTCTTTGCTTGCTTTTCCTACACCCACCGTTTGGATAGGGTAAAGCAGTGGTTCTCAGGGGTGGGGGAAGGAGAGAGATATTGCCCCCCTCAGGGGACATTCAGCAATGTCTGGAGACATTTCTGGTTGCCACAATTGGGGAGTGGGTATTACTTGCGTCTATGGGATAGAGGCTAGGGATGTTGGTAAACACCCTACAATGCACAGAACAGCCCCCCAAAACAAAGAATGATCCAACCCCAAATGTCAGTAGTGCCAAGGTTGAGGAATACTGCGCTGAATGGTACTCAGTAGAAGAAAAGTTCCCTGTCTTTGGTCTAGTCCATTCAACTTGACTCAGTTCCAAATATATACTCATCAGGACCTGTGGTAGACTTTAGACCAAGGATGAAAAGACACAGACTCAGTCCAGGATCTGGGAAGGGTCTGGGGTTACTCTACTTACAAGTTTATGAGTTAGCCTGCTACTGTTTCATGGATGCTGGCAGAAGATACAGACTCCTGGGTCAGAGGCAAAGGGCTTTGTTAATCATGGCACAGCAAGCTGAATGAGTATCATGTTGGGATGGGTTCCCCTTGTCCTCCAAGTCTCACAGGGGCAATATAGAGGGGCCTCAGTGGATGTTAAGCATGCGGTGGGTTTGCATCACTATCGAGGAACACTGAGCTTGGGGAATCCACTGCTCTTACAGTAGGTGGTAAGCAAGGCTATTCTTTGTTTTGGGGCAAGACATTACCTCATCCCTCAAGGTTGTAAGGAATTAACACAAGGCACAGAGGATGTAGAGCAGGGCAATTCAGATTGGTAGTGTTTGAGAAGGCTTCATGGAGGAGGAGATATCTGAACTGAGTTTTGAAGGGTGAATAGGGCTTCAACCCAACAAAGAGAGGAAAGCTTTCTCTTTTCTTCCTAGCAATAAATTAACGTCTCTCCTGAGCATCTCAGCACAGGTTGTGTGGAGACAGGGAAGACATTCTGGAAAAGTCCTGGCTGAGTTCATTAACTAGTGAGCATATGTGGACTATTGCCAATTATGTCATGCTATTGTAAACTTATCTCTAACAACAATTTACTATGAGCAGGTGAGCTACATTTTTATTGTATAATTTTTTCCATGCTACAGCTGTGGGCCTGTACTGAGCCACAGGAACCATTTTCTTTACCACCAATAGACCCTCCTTCAACACATGATAGTGTGTAAGTCCCAGGTTGACAGCCTAGAAACCAGGATCCACTGGATCACCTACAGGAAGAGCTGGGAAGGTGATGAGAGCAAGGAATGACGAATCTAATGTGTAAGCATGGCAACCATTTGGGTAAACACCAGGACACAGTCTCTTGTTGCCCATGGTAATATAATCGAACACTGGCCATATTCAAAGCAGCAGAAGCTGGGCAGGCAGGGGGTAAAATGGACCCTAATTATGGAGAATCATATATGATACCATCACAGTGTGGAATATTTTCCACACTGAAAATGATGAGACTAGGCTACATGCATCAATATGGGTAAATCCCAGTCTTTTAATTTGAAAACCAGAAACCATTCTATATATTTCCAGAAGGAAGGGTTTAATACAGGAAATCAGATCCTACAAAATTGTTAGAAGAGATGGGAGCAGGCAAAATCCAGGGGTGGGGATGCTCCTCAGAAATCAGGAAGTTGCAGGAAGCCACCTTTGCTACTGCAGAAGCCCATGTTATTTTGCCATCACTGCTGCCTGAGGAAGCATCAGATCAGCCTCTTCCTGTCATCCACCTCTCGTTGGTGATATCGGAACAGAAACCCTGTGGGCAAGGGATGCTGGGAGTTTTTCTCAGGCTTCCACATCCCGTGATAGAGCTGAGAGCAAAGACGGGGCAGGAAGGTGCTGAGTGTCAGGAGACAAGAGTAACATGATGTTGAGTGACAAAGCAACTCCCGGAAGGTTACATAAAGCATGATGCCATTTCTATAAAGTACAACATATTGTTGGGTATTCATACTGTGCTGTGCCAGAGTTAGCTTGAACTGGCTTGCGAGACCCGACAGTTAAATTTTCAGGGATTTTGCAGCCTGTTGTTAAACACAGCCAATGTTAAAAATTAAATTATATAAACTTACAGTAAAATAAATTACACTAAAGACAATGGTAAAAAATACTCTAAACTCATCACCTCCTAATTATCTTACTGAATTTTATTCTAATCTATGCTTTTGAGGTTATTTATATCTATTGTATCCATATGGTGAAATTCCTATGAACTGGCATGTTACTATGATCTCATTCCAACTCTGTGTTCAGTGACATCACCTTAGTAGCTTGAAACGGGCCACAATGGGAGTGTTTACATGAAAGAAATCGGCAAATGCTACAGATCAGGGCTTAATTGTTTTGCTGATTGTCTAGACATAACAAAACGATGAACAAATGTTAATAATGATTAACAGATTCAACTTAAAGGTTTGTCATGTCTCTGGCTGTTACGTTGTAGGTAGTACAGAAATTGAGGAAATAGTCTTCCAGTATTTGAAAACTATTATCTGATTCAACAAAGAAGTTGCTTACATGATAGATGAAAAAGTGATTTTCTACGTCTTTGTCATTTTGCTTTCCTCTTGTTAATGTGAACAAAAATATCAACTAATATTTGTACTGGACCTACATCAATTGCAACATTGGTTGGCTGCAATTATGAAAGTTTGGCAAAAATCAACAAAAATATTCTATGAGAATCAGTTGACTACAGATTTACGATAAAAGATATGTATTTTATTTATTTATTATTTTTTTGTGAGGAAGATTAGCCCTGAGCTAACATCTATTGCCAATCCTCCCCTTTTTGCCGAGGAAGATCGGCCCTGGACTGATATCTGTGCCTATCTTCCTCCACTTTATATGTGGGACGCTGCCACAGCATGGCTTGATCAGCAGTGCGTAGGTCCGCACCTGGGATCTGAACCTGCGAAGCCTGGGCTGCTGAAGCAGAGTGCGTGAACTTAACCACTATGCCACTGGGCCGCCCCTGTATTTTATTTTGATTTGTAAATTGTGTGCTATCCACCCTTTGTATCAAAAAATTTTCTAACAAACATATAGCGATACACACACACACATTTAGTTTTTGGAGAGCTGGTTGTTAAACACTTACCATCACACCACTGCATATATATGACAAAGCAAGGGGACAATGAACAACATTCCAGACAGCTGTTACCCTTGGGGGGAGATCGCAGATGGATATCCACCCATAGTCCCCTCTGTTTTGTCTTTCTCCCCTCATTTCCATCTACTCAGTCATCCAAGTTCAAAGTTGGGGGATCATCAAGGAATCTTCCCTCCCCCTTCACATCTCATTGTCAGCTATTGTTGATTTTTTTCTCCTAAACATGTCATGGTGTTCATGGTGGCACATGATGAAAACCATTTCCAGCTTGGAACCCAACTGAGAAACCCCTCTTCCCAGTGATTCCCCTCTATAACGTGAAGAGCAGACTGCAGCAGAGGATACGGTTGCCAGAGAGAGACAGTATGGCGGACAGAGGGAGCCAGAGAGTCTATGTTTTACCCAAGTGCTTCAGCAAAGTGGCTGTGGGCATTTATCAATCTAGGGGAAGCCAACCTCTGCAAAAACAGTAGATGAAGGTATATAATCAATATATAAAGGGGACTTGGGGCAATTCATGAGGAGAGACTGAGAGTTAGGTATCTGCAAAAAGGAAAGTGACATCCCAGTGTAGGTCCTGCAGAAATAAGAGCAGGACACCCAGAAAAGGACAAGCAGGGTCCATGAGGACAAATCCAGACTGGAGTGCTAGGGCTGCTCTCAGGGTGGAGCAAGTGGAAACCCACACGCAGGGATGAGGCTGAACCAATGTGGGCAGTGCCCACCCTGCCCCAGGGCAGTGAGGGGCCTCCCAGCTGTGCCTGGAGACAGGACTCAGGCACCAGGATCTTCAACACACCTTCACAACGCAGATGCTTCTCAAGGGAAGCTTCTGGAGGAGAAAGTTAGGAAAGAGTGTGGAGCATGGAGAGAAGCTGGGGAAGTGGTCTCTGTGAGGCTACGGCCTCCTCGGACATCCCGTCCCACGGTCCTGCCCACGAGAGGTGGTTTCTTCAGATCAGGAGCTCGTTTCTGAGGCTGCCTTCAGTATCTGTGTCCGTAGGACAGTCATCACCCATGCACGAAGCAGATACCCTCTGTGCTTTGGTGCGCTTTTCCATACCGAGAACGAAGCCCCCACCTGCCTCCCTCTCCTCCTCCCCATGTCTCTCCAGAACCCTGCCCTTCCTTAGGCTGACTCCTTTCCTCTCTTCCAAGGAGAGAGAAGGGGAGATCCTTGTTGCACCAACAATGCACTGGGCCTCATCCCTTGGTGACACCAGTATCTTGCTAAATATAATTCTTAGATGTGAAAATCACTAATGCTTAAGTCAACTCTTGGGAGAATGAATATACAAACAATTTAGTTTTCAGTTCACAGAGAGGGTTTGATAGTTCTGTTTTCACCGAGTCCTGCATTTAAAACTGTCTGGTCAATGTTGAACTTTGAGACATGGGCTGGGCAGACCCAGCTTTACTGATGTGGTCCAGGTTCTGAACCTGAGCTTGGCACAACCTGGTAAGCAGTGCACCCCATTTGGGATGTGGCTCAGCTTTCTCTGAGCTTGTTCCAGCTCATATACAGACAGATTGCAAAGAAATTAAAGTGTGTTTGTAGCTGGTAATTTGGGATTTGTAATGTAAAGACGCTACCCAGTCAAGGCAACCGCAATATCTGAGGATCCAAAAGGGCTTGACTCCACTTAATGAGAAAATTCAACTTAAAGATGTGGCTTCATACTTCCTCCCACAGAGCAAGAAGCTGAGTGGTCTTGCCTCCAAGGAGATGGGCTCCAAGTTCATTGTGGCCAACCCTGGGAGGTTGACCATGCCCATGGTCAGACCTCAGTTGGCCTTGACATTAAAGACCCTATTCCCTTCTGTCCCTTCCTTCTGCCACCATGTCCCCTGGTGCTTTGAGCTGGAAATACTTGTCCCAACTCCAGCCCCAAGGAAACTCTCTACTTAGCAAAAGCCCCTGTCTAGTAGTCCTCATTCCCCTAGAACTCAAGGAGGCTGCAGCACTTCTCACACCCACACCCCCCTTCACACTAGAACATTTCTTAAGGGAAGAATGCTACCTGGTTATCCAACCACTGGAAATCTCACAGGAGTCATTCATTCACTTTTTTCACTGCATCTCATCCTGCCTCAAACAATTATATACTGTTGGGCCAGCATGCACCCTTTAAACAGCTGCTGGAAATTCTCCTTGGGAGCCAGAGGCAGAGTGCATGTTCTTGGATGCTGACTTCTGTGTTTGTCATATTTAAGGTTGCAAACCTGGCTTCCCTCAGACATGGACATGGAAGGGAAAACCTTATCCCTGTGCAGAGACCAGCACAGCAAGTGAGGCAGGGCGGGAAGGGAAGGCTGCTGAAGAAATGAGGACTACAGAGAGGCATTTCATTATGGCCCCTTGCTGGGCTGCCAGCTGTATTAGTATTTTCTGCTTGCACGGGTGCTGATCAGGCTCTGTCCGGTTCTAGTCCTGGGAGGGAAACACTTGCCGATTCTGTAGCACATTTATCATTTTCAGGCTTTGTGACTAACCACAAGACTGGATGGAACATTCCCTTAAGAAATGGAAGCACCCAACTGTTAGATCAAAAGGAGCTGCTCCACAGCTATTTGTAATTTGGCTGCTGTGCTGAGAGGCTGCTTGGCCTGGGCTGTGGGTGTGGTTGCTCTCATCACATTGCACCGAAATTCTCTGCACTGTTTGCCCAGCTGGTGTCTGTTTAGAGAGCTATTTAGATTCTCCCAAAGAAAGGAAAGCTTTCCATTCTCGGAGAAACCACAATGATTAAGTACATATAAGAGAAAAGCATTATGATGACTAATCAGAACAAAATCAATGATTCCCTTTTTACATTATAAATGCTGAGGTTTATAGTCAACAGCTTTTAGCAAGAGCGCAAGTGTGACTTTGGGGTGGGGGAGGGGGAGAGGAGAACCACACGAGGGCTGTAGTGTCATTGAGCACGGGACTGGAGGGTTGGGAAAAGGACTGGAAATGTTAATGATGCAATTAGGGTGCCCATTTAAAATCTGACCCAGGAAATTCTTAAGCTTTGTAATAGGGGAAAATATTATCTGAGGAAGCAAGTATTTTTGGTTAGCTTATATGCAGCCATTTGAGGCTATCCAACTTAACCTCTCTGTCCTGTGGGATGCTTTCCCAACAAAACTTGACTTGAAGCCCAAAGAATCTCACATTCCCCTAAATTTCCATGCAGTCAAGAAAGTGGAAAGACACTTTTGTATGAATACATCAGTGACGGGACGCTCACCACCTTGTGAGACTGTTCCAGTTTTTGAACAACTTTAATTGTTGGAAAGGTCTCTCTCACATTTGGTTGGAAATTGTCTCCCCATAACTTATCTATTGGTCTCCCTGCTGCCCTGTGGAACTATATGGAAAAATCTAGCTCTCTCCACTGTACAGTTCTTGCAACATTTAAAGATGACAGTGTTTGCACTGTGTTATTGTGTACTGTCTGAACATCTTCACTGTGTTCTGATTTGAAGGAAGAACACTGGTGAACAGTCTGCCACCTCCTGCAGGAGTCCCCCAGTTGTGATCATGGGGGGTCCAAATGTTCATATATGGAGAGCTTTTGCCTCTTTTGTTCACAACACTATACTTGTATTAATTAATTCATCCTAAGGTCTCATTCTTTTTTTTTGGCAGCTATGTTGTACTACTGGCTATGTTTACCTTAAAGTCTGAAGAGCAATCAACCTCCTATTCCCTTAAATTCCCATGTACCTGGAGGGTTTGGAAAGAAGCAGACACGAAAATTTTGACCTAGGTACTATTGACTCGTTGCTTTTATCAAGGCCTTTGAATGTGGCATTTGATATTAGAATCTTAGGCAAGTGGATATATTGTATTGATATACGGTTTTGCATGTTGTGTGTTTAATGTGATAAAATCACACAAAAATTTATGTTCTCTTTTGGGAATTGTGGCTGGAGCTTTGTTAGATTTTGAAAGGGACTCTATGTGCAGTTGAGGAACAGTATGTGCACAGGAGCAGTTGAACCAGCTGAAGGTATTATTCTCAATAAGGAGCTGATCCTGCCCCATTGAGAAGATTGAGGGCACTTGTAGGCACTGTTTACAGAGCCATGGGAACCTCTTATGACCATTTGTAAATATCCTCTGGGTGCCTGGTGCTGGTGTTAGGTTCTGACTTAGCAAAATGGTAGCAGGCAGAGTCCTAGCCTTCAGTGCCAAGCAGATCCTTTGTAGTAACCACCCTTGTACCTTACACAGGGCAGACACTCCAAAATCATTTGTTGGGTGGGCCCATTCATTGAAAAGAATATATAGGTATATATTATCTATCTCTCTCTCTCTCCATATAGATAATCAATAGATAGGACCTATGGAGGTACTCGCTTTGAGTGGACAGAGCCTGTCAGAAAACCTCTCTCCATCTCTGTCATCATCGGACAACTGTCAGTCTCATGACCACTGCAGACTCTAGAGGATGGCTGACTGAGAGATGAGACACCTGGCCTTTGGGAGGGCAGGAGCAGCTTCAATCTTCCACCTGCCTGTGCCGAATCTTTAGCCTAAATTCAGGAGCCTAAGCAGGTTTCTCCTTTCTTTGAATTTCTTTAGCATTTATGGCTTATATCAAATCCTTGGGCACTTACAACTTTAATTAGTAGACTGTTAACTTTTGCGCACGAGTACGTCTTGCCTCCCCAGCTAGATTGTCCAATCATTTGTGTCCTCCACAGACCTAAGTATGGGGTTTTGCCCATCAAAAGGTCAACATAAAGATATGTGGAATTAAACCATGGAGACCTGAGAGGAGTCAGGTTCTCCCTCAGAAGAAAGATCAAGAGAAAAAGGGACACAAACTTTTGGGAAATTCATACTCTGTGCCAGGCACTGTGCTTGGAACTTTATATTTCCTATTTCCTGTAACCACCGTAAGACTTTCAAGTAAGTATTATTATCCCAGTTTTTCAGACTAGGAAACTAAGTCTCAGAGAAGTTAAAGAACTTATCAAGATTCCTTCCTGCAGGAGCAGCAGTGCAAAGAAGCCTGTCCGCCCCCTGTGAAGGTGCAGAGGGGCTAGAAGTGAAGACACTGTGGCCGTAGCTGCCACATGGCCACCTTGGAGTTATCAACCAGGACCATCTCACTGCTGAGGACAGATAGGAAAAAGGCCAGAGCTGAAAGAACAAAGAGGCAAATAAATAAGAAAGGAAGAAGAGACCACGAAGAAGGAGAGAGAAAGAGACAGGAAAGTTGCAGATAACTTACAAGCAGAAAGAACCTCACATCTGCTCAGTAGAGCAAAGTGCTCATCAGTGAAATAATATGTAAACCTCTGAGGAGTCATAGCCGTGACTTGAGTTTATATTAGTCTGTTTCCCCTCAAAGGAGGAAGGAATATTCTTAGCTACAGAAGACAAGGACTTTTAGTGGTGTTATGGAGCTTCAGAAAGTTGGGCTTCCAGTCATTGGATGGTTTTTGGAAACTTTACTCTCAGGTTAGCAATAAATACACCTTGAGATCTCAGTGGCTTACAAAATCAAGATTTCTTTCTTGCTCATGAAAATTCCAGTGTGGGTTGGGTATGTCTTCAGGGCAGCTGTCCTCCATGCAGTGACTCAGTGATCCAGGCTGCTTCCATCTCGGGAAGCCACCATCTCAGCACAGGGCCTCCTGGTTGCTGTGGCAACCAGTGTGGGAGGGTCAGGCACCCGTTTCAAATGCTTCATCATGGCAATGCCACAGATCACTGCTACTCACAGCCCATTGGCCAGAACTAGTCACATGGCAGTGCCTCACATGACATGCCACACTTCGTTGGGAAGAGTAGGGGAATGCTTGGGTACTCAATGACTATTCAATGTCTCTGACACTTTCCCTTACTCTCTTCTGCTCAAAACCCTTTTTAAGGCAGCTCATTGCTCTTGAGAAAGAGCACAGAGTCCTTAAGATGGCTTGTTAGGTCCCTTGCCTTGGCCAGTATGTTACATTCACACTGGTCATTTTTCAGGTCTTTTGGCTCAACATGCCTTCTCTTCCCTACTGCCTTGAAATACTCTCCTCCTTCTGTTTTTTCTGGCTAACTCCTATGATTATTTATATTGAGGTTTAGATATTACCTCCTGTGGGAACCTTTCCTGAAGCTCTGAATATGGGTTAGGAATCCCTTATTTGAGCATCCGGGTCATCTGTTATTTCCCCCATTACATTGCACTGTGGAAATTTACTATTTATTAGTTTATAATCCATTAGTTTGTGGGCTCTCTGATGCTTGAGACCACTGCAAGGGCAGCATCTAGAGACATGGCCCGCACAGAGAAGATGCCTAATTAGTGTTCATTGGCTGGAGGAAGGAAGGGATTCTTCTAAGCAGGGTCTTTATGATGATACTGTTGTAGATTTGATTCTAAAGTTAGGAACAGCAAATGCACTGGAAGAGCCAAGAAACTTCTGAAAAAGCAGAATAAGGTGGCGGGGGGGGGAATTCTTACTTTCCTTGATGTGACAATGAACTGTAGAGTTACAATAATTACAAGACTGAGATTCTGGCCCAGGATTAGACCAAAAGATTAACAAAATAAAGAGCTGATGTTGCAGTTCTGAGTCTAAATTCTGCTGAGCAGACGGGGCAGGCTGGACGGTCAGGCAGGGCTTCTATGTCGCAGAATTGCTGCTTCTGAAAACTTCAGTCTTTGCTCTTAAAGCCTTCAACTGTGTGTGGAAAATGGGTACATTGATAAAGGAGCCATTTCAAATCAGTGGAGAAAGGATGAACTATTGAACAAATTATGTTTACACAACTGGTTATTTGATAAAATTAAAAATAATAAAGGTAAGATTTCAGTAAAAAATTAAAAAAGAAAGTTATATCCCTAACTTATACCATATACAAAAAATAAATTTGAAATGGTTTTAGACATAAACATAAAAAATTTTTGAACTACTAGTGAAAACATGAGAAATATTTTCATTGTGTTGAAATGGGCAAAGCATTTTAAAAAATGACATCTGACCCCAAAGTCATAATGGTTTAGAATGATATATTTGATAACATTGAAACAAAGCTCTTCTAAATAACTAAAAGCAATATAAGCCCAATTAAAAGAAACACATCAAACTGGGAAAAATCTTCACTATATATAATTTTAAAAGCTTAAATTACTCACTTGCCTGAGTGCCTACAAATCAGTACGAAAGCAATTAACAATCCAATTAAAAATGGGCAAAGGATATGAAAAAGCAATTCATAGAAGAGAAAGAATAGTTTATAAACAGAAGAGATGCTTACCTTTACTGATAATCAAATTAATACAAAGTAAAACACTGAAATAGCATTTCCTCCATGAGATCACAATTATTAAGAAGTTTAATTGTACTCAGTTTTTGATGATGGTTTAATATTTTATAGAAAAATTTGACAATATCTATTACAAATGGAAAAGTGCCCATATTTTTGACCCTATAATTATCCTGCTTCATCTATAGGAGACTGGTTAAGTGGCTTATGGAATATTATTAAGTGTTTATAGGAGAAAGGTATATTTACTATACATTCTGACATGGAAAATGTCTATAAATAGAGTCAGATTTAAAAAATGACCTCCGGAATAGTATGCAATATATGATTCCATTTTGTTAAAAATATGTAATATATTCTATATATACGTGAGAAAAAAGCCTGGGAGAATATGCAGCAAACTGTTAATAGAGATACCTTCTAAGGAATGGGACTTTGGGAACTTCGATTTCTTATTTTCCACATTCTAGTAGTATTTTTTTAAATGTGTGATACTTGTTTGTATTACTTTAAAAAAGAGATTCAAAAGACACTGCTTAGTTTATCTTAGCAAAGCTTTGACTAGTTAGATAGGACCTTAGGTAGGTACAGAAAAATAACTGTTGTGGCATGTCATTCATTCATTCATTTATCTACTCATTCATTCATCAAGCATTTAGTGGATACCTTTGTTGTGTGATATCCTTCTTCCTACGTGACTCTCATCTATGTAATTTTCTTCCCCATTTTACTCCAGAAAATGAATAAATTGGAAAATAGTTAAGAACTGAAAGCAAAGAATGCTTGTGGGGGACCCTATTGTATACCTGGCAGGGGGCGCTGTGGCTGACAATCAAGAGTTGATCAGTTCTTTGCTTGGTTGCCTAAGAAAGCTCCTTTCTAATCCAATCTGAAAGATTCGTGTTGGAAGGGAGGATATTTTTATTGAAAAACACCCCCTCCATATTCATATTGTGGGTTAACATTGTGTTGGCTGGCTCTGCTTCAGAGCTATCAATCTTGTTCCTCTGTAGGCCTTTGGCAATGAGGGAATTAAGTGGACATGCTCAAGTCAGGCACTCCAAAGATAGCTGGATACATGTCAAATCTCATTATAATGAAAGATTAAAATGAAAAAGTACTCTTTAAACTTTGTCTTGTCTTGGCATTCCAATGCCACATGAATGTTGGTTTACTGAATGCAAAACCAGAATAATATGGTGACTGCACATTGTCTTGGGTATGTTGTGACAGGAGACTTTGTAGGCATGGCAAATCTGCCCTCATGCCATCAAATGCATTTTTGCTTTTGCCCCTATTTTGGGTCTGTATGGAATTGTATTTGCATTGTATTATTCATTTAATACAAAAGCAAAGCATGCTTTGGATGCTAAGTCCTAAATTCAAATGTATGAAATGCAAGGATATTCTTCTGAAAGATTTTTGGATAGATATGAACATGTAAAACATAAAATAAGTTGTAATTATTCATATCACAAAATGACACAGCAATAAAAATACTCAATGCCTTTTCTTTAAAGAGCAATTTTCCTAAGTCAGATAAAATATGATGTGGTCAATTTTTATGCCACTTTAAGAGCAGAATCTGTAATGAAGTCAGATATCGTACATTTTACAATTAAAATATCCCAAGTCCTTCAAACTCAATTTGAGTCATGGTAAATGCAAATGGGAGACTCTCTTCTCCTTTCCTTTTTCTCTATCCCTTTGTCTTGCATTTTACCAAATTGTAGTTTCAGACAAGTCAGCTCCTGCCCCGGCACACGTTTGAATTGGCATACAGTTAGCGAAGTCCATCAGCTGAAGAGTGGGCAAGGCTATAAGAAGCCAAAAAGGAGCTTTGGCTATAGTTAAAGTACAAATAGAAGTGCAGAATTTATGCAATTTGTCTGGCTATTTTTTTTTTTTTGGTGAGGAAGACTAGCCCTGAGCTAACATCCGTTGCCAATCCTCCCCTTTTTTTGCTGAGGAAGACTGGCCCTGGGCTAATATCCATGCTCATCTTTCTCTGCTTTATATGGGATGCCGCCACAGCATGGCTGACAAGTGGTGCGTCTGTCTGGGCCCGGGATCTGAACCTGCGAACCCCGGGCCGCCCAAGGGGAGTGCACGAACTTAACCGCTACACCACCAGGCCGGCCCCTGTCTGGCTAATTAAAGCAAAAATCCACAGGACAGAATAGTAGTAGTGAGCTGTAAGAATGTGCCCCATGGGGTAGAATTTATAATTTAAAACAATTCTGATTTTCTACATTACCTTTATTGGTTCAACAGGGAGAATTCCCTGAAAATCTGGGGTTAATTTCTCAGGTTCAATGAATGTATTAAGGAAATGTCAACATCTTAGCTGCTATAAAGCTTCCTTTCTTTTAAAAATAATTGACAGAAATTTGAAAAGGATAAGAAAAAATTCCACATGATTTTGCAAGTCATCGCACCTTGTGTCTGTTCTGAAATGACCTTTCTATCCAAGTCGTTGACCTTATTGATGTCCAAATGCAAGGCTAGTGTTTAGGGCTTGTGCCAGACTCAGTTTTATCCCCGCCGGATCTGCACACCCCTCCTGTTTATTGGCTGGAGCAGACCCAGCAATGGCTTGTGCTGTGTCAAAGTCAGGTTACTGCTGCTGCTGCCACCACTGCTGCAGGTCAAGCTGCTCTCCCTGCAGCACTGACTGGCAAGAAGAGGTCACTGCACCTGAAGAGGCGGGGGTACCTCTTGAAAGTGTGGAAAAATTAAAACCCCATGGGGCCGATTTTGCCCAATGGGAGAGAGCAGATAGGAAGGGGCTGGTAAGTGAATTCTCTTTCCTTTCTCACCAGAAACTATTCTGAGATGCAATAGTCCCTCCAACCTTCCTGAAGACGTTGTGTGAGGCCATGCAATCAGCCAGGCTGTTACAAAGCTTTGGCCAACTCAGTACCCTGCACCCCTGCATTTGGGCTACCTTTCCCCCACCTCACTGTTCTTCCTCCCAACCCCTCTTCTCTAGGATCTCCCTCTCCAGTGATGTGTTAGCACATAAATGTATGCCCCAGGGTCTCTTGTCTAGAGAACCTGGGCCAAGAGAGACAGAAACTGTGTTGGCCCTAGAAAGCAGACCCTCTGGTGGGCTTTGACAGTGATAAGTGCATGGTGACAACCTCTGGCATACAGTAGCATCACAGTTACTTTTATCTGAAGTTAATGAGGACAAGGATGGGGTGGAGGTCAAGTGCTGAGATATCTACTCATGGTGGCATTTGGTCTGTCTTGGGGCAATGATTACTGTAAGAATTCTGATATGGAGTAATCACTTTTGAAGGCACTGGAAGCCTTGCAAAAAGAAAATAATAAGGCAAGGTAGCTAGTTGCTATCTTGAGCCTCTCTCTGAAAGCCATGGTACTCTGATGGTAGCTTTAAAGGGGGTTCTCATCTCCTAAAGCTGCAGGACAGCAGGTTTTTAAATCAGGATCTGATTATAAGGGTGGCAGAGATGCAAAAGACTAAATGTACAGACTTAATGGCTCCTCAATGTCAAATAAAATTCCCTGGTGGGGAAAGAGTGGGACCTTGAGGCCTTGGATGGGGACGTTTGCCTGGCTAAGACTGATGATATTGGATCCCAAGTGGCCTGAAGCTTCCTGGCTGGCAGAAGTTGTCCCCAACAACTTAAAGAGATCAGCCTCTCCTCCCCAGGATATTACACCATGACCTCACAAAGGAGATGCTCCACAGCTGACCATTGTTTTTCTCAAGATCTGTCCCCATTATCCCCATTGTCTTCTGGCTAGTAACCAAAGTCAGGTCTGAGCACAGCTTTGGTGGGGAAGTACACTCCCTGCTCCAGGAGAAAACAATCTATGCGTCGAAGGACTTATAGGAAATGACAAATGTGTATCAGCAAGGACATGTAGGAGTGGATCTTGAGAGTGTTAGATTGTCATGGTCACCTGGAGCTGGTCTTAATAGTCTGTTGGGGTAACTCCTTGACATTTAGACAGGATGATGGCTTCCAGTTGGTAAGGCAGAGATGCTGGAGTATGAGAAAGGTAAGGCTCAAAGAGTTGGGATATTAGAATGGATTTACTATGTAAAACCTCAGAACTCTCCACTTAACTATGTTTCTTGAAAGAGACTAGAGGACACCTCCTTCTGAAGGCAATAGGAACACACAAGTTAAGGGCTCACTGGCGTCTTTGAGAGGTCAGTGTCTATCTTCTGTAGGCTGGGGCTGATGGTGGTAAACACTGCCGTAGAACTGGGCTCCTCAGTGTTAGTGGGGATAATGAAATTCCAGAATTATATGACTAGGTGGCAGCCCTTAACCCCCAGAGGCAAAGGTGGCCATAATTATCATAATAGGAAGTTCTATGGAGTAGCAGTTAGCGTGCGTGCCTTAACCTTCAGAGATTTGTAGCGATGGCTAGTAGATCATGGTGTTCCTAGATACAAGGCAGATGGACAGCTGACTAGGGTATTGTTAAAATTGTATAATAATAATAAAATAGAAATCTGGAGAACAGAAGGTTAACATCAGTCCCTGTAGTGGAAGATTATGGCCTCTCACTCAGTTTCCAAATGTAAGTCAGTTTACACATCTAGAATCTGTAGATTCCAGATTCATAGGTTGAGGTCCACTTGAAGAAAGACACTACTATTTCCTACAAGTATGAAAATTTATTTTTCTATTCCTCTCCCTCAAGCTGTCTGTAGATATCTCTCCAAGTAACTAGTGCTGGAGAATGGGGACTGGCCAGGCTTTTTGAGGACTACTGTACACAAGGCCTGAGCTGACACTGATACCAGGGGATCTGAAATGCCACATATTCGTCCCACAGTTAGATTAGCAGCTTTAGAAGGCCAGGTGACAAATTAAGTTTTACCCTAAGTCCAATTCATAATGGATCCATTGTTTCCACAAAACTATCCTGCGATTATTTCTCAGGTCCCCAAATGTGATAGATATATTTGGTGGTTGGCAGAACTCCCAACAGATTTCCTGACTTGAAGATTATGGGACATTATGGTAGGAAGGACTGAATAAAACTACCTGAAACTATTCTTCAAGATAGTAAATTATTTAAGATAGTAAACCAGAAATAATATTGCATTCTAGGGGGAATTGTAGACATTATCGCTACCATCAAAGATATAAAGGATGCAAGATGATGGTCCCCATAATATCTCCATTCAATTTACCCATTGTGTCCCTGTAATTACCAGATGAAGTAGGGCAGGTGTTATTAGCCCACCTTAAACTTATTCAGGTGATAATCTCTTTGAAGCTGTTGTACTGGATATGCTATATTTACTGGTGAAGATTAACACACATTCTTAGACTTGATATGTGACTACTGATCTAGCAAATGTTTTCTTCTCAATCCCTATCAACAAGGAAAATCTATAGTGGTTGCCTTCATATGGCAAGGACAGCAGTGTACGTTCACTCTCTACATGTCTGCAAGGACCTTGCTCATCCTGACACGACACAGAACATCACTGTGGCCCACCTATTGAAGACATCATGTGACAGATCAGGGGTGGCAAGTATCACAGATGCCCTAATACAGTGGTTCTCAATCAGGGGATTTTAATCCCCAGGGGACATCTGAGAATGCCTGGACACATTTTTGGTTGTCACAAATGGGGGATTGTGGACAACTGGTATTTAGTAGGTAGAGTCCAGGGATGCTGCTGTACATTCTACAATGCTTAGGACAGCCCCCCATCCTCCAACAAAGAATTATCTGGCCCCAAATTTCAATAGTGCCAAGGTTGAGATACACTGCCTTAGTAAGACATCTGTGTATCAGAGGCGGGAGATGAACCCTATGAAAATTCAGGGTCTGTTACATCAATGAAGCTTCTAGGGCTTCAATAAGCTGGGCATGCCCAACATCCTTTTTTTTAAGTTAAAGGATAAATGTCACATATTAGGCTCTCAAAAATATTTGCTGAATGAGCAAATGAATGAAAGGCATACAAGAAGAGTTCCCTGTGCAAAGAGAGGGCTGCTTGAGAGAGATAGTTTCCCAGAGGAAGGCGGAAGTTTGCTGTGGCCAGAGGCCAGGAGAGGGGGTGGAGGTGAAGCTGGGAGAAGGCTGTGGTTTATATGGTTTACATGCTATTTATTTAGACACCTGCCCACAGAAGGTGGAGGACAAACAAGTGGCTTTCATCAAGGAAGAAACAAGGCCTGGTTTGTATTCTAGAATGATCATTTTATGGCTGGTTAGAGAGGTTGTCCTGAAAGGCCATGAGACCAGAGTCAGGTAAACTAGCCTGGTCCCTTTTTGTAATAGTCTAGTTGGGAAACTATGAACACCTGTACTGGGACAGAATGGAGATAGAATAAAGGAAGAAATAGGTTCCAGAAAGAGTTATGAGGAAAAATTATCAGGATTGGTGGCTGAATTGGAAATGTGGGTTGAGAGAGAAGGAGTAGAATAAAACTCTCAGGTCTCTATGTCTTTGGGTAACTGGAGCACACAGGAGTAAATCCAGTTTTAAGTGATAGGTTGTGAGTTTTGTTATGGATATTTGCAATTTAAAGATGTCAGGCATACAAGAGGAGTGTCCAGTTGGCACCTGGAAAAATGAGGGGAGTCTAGCTGAAGATGGAGGATTGGGAGTTGTTTAAAGCCATGCATTTAGTGAGATCATTCAAGCAAAGAAACTGAATGCTCCAAGTGTGTCATTGCATTTCATCCTCAGAGCCACTTTGGAGGGAAGTATTATTATTTCCATTTTATAGATGAGGAAACTGAGGCTCAGAGAGATTATCTAACCCATGGTGACATAGTTGATAAACAATAGAGCGAAGATTCAAACCCAGACGTGTCTGGCTCTAAAGCTTACCCCACTATCTCCTAATTTATATTTTTTCTTAATTTTAGATTTCCAAAATGAGAGTTCATTTTAAAATACATATGGATGGCAATTTATCAAAATTACCAGCGCATTTACATTTCAACCCAGCTATCCCACTTCTGTAGGAATTGACGTTACAGTCAGACCTGGGCATGTACAAAATGACACATGCACAATGTTATTCATTGCAGTCTTGTTTGAGAGACCAGAAGACTGGGAACAGCAGGAGGGGAAGAGTTAAATAAATCATGGTGCCTCCAGACAATGGATTGCCATGTAGCTGTACAGAAGAGTAAGGAAGCTTTCAGTGAATTGATTCAGAAAGATCTTTGGGGCACGTTGTTAAGTGAAACACCACCACTACCGACAAACCAAGGTGCCAAACAGTGTGTACAGTATGTTATTTTCTGTGTAAGAAAGAATGAAAATAAGAACATATATAAGAAATAAGAACATATAATAAGAATATATTTGTAATTGCTTGTATATGCATAAAGAAACACAAAGGATATAAGATACTAATTGAAGAAGGGTGCCTTATAAGGGTGGTGAAGGGTGGAGTAGAAGAAGACAGGGTAGGAACAAATCTTCTCAAAGAATATCTTTTAGATTTGAAGCATGTGAATGTATTAACTATTCAAAACAAAACGTTGACAATGTGGGATACTTACCCATTGGGATTTATCTACATTTGAAAATTTATTTCTGCTCCTCAAAAGATGTATCTGGCTTATGGATTTATGCTATTCCTGTACTTAGCCATCCATCCACCATCCTTCCAACCATCCATCCATCCATCCACCCACCCATCCAACATAATTATTCATCCATGTACAGGTGCTAGGCTAGCCACAAGGGAAATAATTGAGAAAACAGACATAATTCCTGCCCTCATTCTAGATATAAAAACAGAGATTAGTCAAATCACCCCATAAATGGCAACCATGCTAAAAAAAATGTGAAAGAGGACATAAGTTATTCTGGGATGGGGTAGTTGAGGGCATGTCAGGGAAGGCTCTCCTGAGGAAGTGGCTTCTGAACTTCAGGAAATGCAGGAGGTAAGAGGTGAAGAGAGGGATCAAAGGCAGAGGGAACAGTATTTGTAAAGGCTCTGAGGCAGGAAAGAGCACAGTATTTGAAGAACCCAAAGAAGGCCAGGGTTGCTGCTGTGAAGGGGGCTGAGGAGACGGAGTAGATATGTTAGGGAGGTAGGGGATACAAACACGCAGGATCCTGTGGGGCATGTTGAGGATGAAGGTCTTTGTAACTGGAGCAGAATTGGAAGCCACTGGAGAGGTTTAGACTACAGTGGAACAATATGATCCCATATATGTCTTAATGAAGATCACTGGCTGCTCTTCAAGACTGATGGGGTGTGGAGCAAGAGTCGAATCAAGGAGACTAGTTGGATGGCTTTCACTGGAAAGTAGGCAAAAAGTGACCTTTGTTTGGACCAGGGTGGAGGTTAGGGTTAAGAGAAGTAGATGGATTCAAGAGAAAGTGAAACCAAGAGGTCTCGATGATGGGTTGTACAAGGGTGAAGGAGAGAAGTTGCCCAACATGGATAGGTTTCCAGTGAGTGCAACTGAATAGATGGGGCTGCCATTTCCTGAAAGAAAACATCAGGGCAGGGTGTTTTCTGGAGGACACATTGAATTGAGGATTCTTGGACTTCCCAGTAGATGACTAACAACCTGGAAAGGCAACACATCGATTCTGTCACGATTTCATTTTTAGAACATGTAGTATAACTACAGATTGGTTAACAATATCAGTAAAACGTTGCTTACACATGGGTCTCATGTTCTTTATTGTTCTATATATCTATTAGTTCTTGACAAAGTATTTCTCCACTCATCTCTCTCCAAAAACACATGCTGTGTATTTTAGGGGCATGGGGTTTTATTGGATCTTTTCTCTGTCTACCTTGAAGGGGAAGATTTGTTGTTTCTCCCATGAGCCCATTGTGGTCGGCTTTCTCAGGTGGCATTTGGGACATGTCAACAACAAAATTGTCTTTTTTCTTCTGGTTCCCCATGTGAAGGCTTAGCTGTTAATCTTCCTTCATGTTTCATATTTCATCTCTGTTTTTAAAAGGATGCCCTTTTATTGTTGCTCTCATCACTGGTTCCGTATTTACAGGGACCTTTCTTCTTTATTTTCTTTCAGCCTTCAACAGAACGATCTTGGTAACTTGAGACTCCCTTGGGGAATACAGCCATTATACTTTCAGCCCTGCTGTGTGGCAACACTGCTTCTGATGTTTTCACAGACCATGGATATGGTAATGCTGGGGGTTTTGTCTTCCCAACTTTTTGAATATAACACTGATGTTATTTCTGGTATCCATGGAAGGAGCAGTGGGATCATTGGAAGTTTCTCAAGGGGAACACTTTTCTGTATAAAAAGGAGAGAGTGAGAGATTCCTTTAAGTTCCAAAAACTGGAATAAAATTAATTAAATTTAAAAAATATGATTGATTAAATTAAAAACAATTTTAAAAACTGGTATAAAATTGACCAAATTAAAAGAAATGCAGTTAAACAAATGCTGTTTGTTCCTGTGTAACTTATCTCACCGTAGAACCACATTCAGCAAAGGGCACCATGACCTCTTTGGGGAAATGGAGTAACCTGAACACCTGATCCAATTTTTCTGGCCTGAAGGCAACTCTGGTGACTGACTTCCAACAGATCTGTGATGCTAGCCTGTTTTGAAAATGTGTTTGCTCCCAGCAGTGAAAGGACCATTTTTCAACTAATGAATCCTTTCAATGTTTCTGAACAGGGCGGTAGATGACCAAACTCTCATTCTGTCTGTAGTGATGTATAGATGTAGAAAGACAACAGTAGTTCATCAAAGGAGAGGTATTGAGAGAATGAAGAATACAACTTTAACAAGGGCACAGGCAGAGTCTCAAGCTGCTGGCCTTCAGGTGTATTTTCTTGGGCACTATGGTGGCCGTGAGAATGGTCTTATATCTCTGACAGTGGGGGACATAATTGACCTACAGCCCCAGCTGCTGTGCTCTGAAATCCATCACTTGTTGGTGCTGAGGCCACGCTTCCCATGACTGAGCAAGGCGGATACTAGCAGGCATGGTTCTGGGAGAGATGGGACGCCTCTGACTGTGGCTTGAGGCTTTCCCACTGGCCTTGCCAAGCTTTCTGTAGAACTGCCCTGCAATCCAGGAGGCGTCTGCTCAAACATCCTTCCTTCCCTCTCTCCTTCCCTCAGGTCAGATCTGCGTCATGATCCAACATCTCTCATAGCTTCCTCGAGCTCCTTCCCCATGTTCTCTCATAGGCATTTCTCTTAATAAATTACTTGTACATTTAATCCTCTCTTGGGTTTTGCTTTTCAGAAGACCCAGGATAACACAAGTCCCCACTTAAAAAAAAAAGACAAACTCTTTAGAAGGGACACATGCAGTTCCCACTGTCCCACCTCTTCTATGATCTCGTATCCACCTTGATTCACACACATGTGTTAAATGTCTGTCCCCCGTAGATGTTTGATTTTAATTCTCAGGTCTTGTGGAGACAGAGAAATATGGAAGGGATGGCCAATTAAGAAAATATTGGGAATATGAGGTTAAACTGTTTGATTTCCTCAAAGTTACCAAATTTGGTTGCCATGATAATTTAATTTATAAATGACTCACCTAACTTTTATTTTTTAGCAGCTTATTTAAATTTTCTCTGTTTTAATTTAACCTGTGAGTCCATAGAGTATCCTCAAAATTAGAGAGTTGTAGAATTAAAGATGTACTTTGCCTTTTATTAATTTGCATAGTTGTCGAAAGGCCAAATTCCCTCCAGTATTTGAGAAGCCTTGGATTATGTCCACTAATCTCTACTCTCCCCAAGGAAGAGCTGGATTAAACAATTCTCTTTTGGTATATGGTGTATTGTAGTATATATTGTCATATGATTTCAATAAATAACCTTTTGAAAAATTTTCAAACGTCCAAAATAGTTTCTAAGCTACTATTATTAACATTTCCAGTGATTATTTTTATAAAAGAATTTTCTCTATTTTTTCTTTCCTTCCAAAAGCAAGTCATTGCCTTGATTGCTCTCCTTAATTTCTGTTTTAATTGAATCTAAGATTTTTAGTGGTGGTGGTTGTTAGCCAAAAACATAACCACATTTCTTTCAAGTTGGGAGAATAGGCCATAAGACAGAATGGATTTTCTCCATCTTAGAAAGTTTTTGTTGCCCTCCAGAAATAACACGGATACAACCAGGACCAACTTACATAATTTTGGGGGCTCAGTACAAAGTGAAAATGGGGCTGCTTGTTGAAAAAAGTAGGGAAAAAGAAGTGCTGTGAAAGGTACTAAAATATGAAGCTTTTCCGTTTATTTTATGTATTTCTTCTGCTCATATGCACACTCCATTGTTTCATTGAACTTCATTTACAAAACACAAGCTTAAAGGTAAAATTGTTAAGAATTTCAAGAAAGTGATAGCAGAACATTCAAAGATGGGGCCCTTCTGAGTGTGGGGCCCTGTGACCACACAGGTTGCACTTCCATGGAGCCGGCCCTGGATGCAACTCACCAGCAAGTCCATAAACAAGCTAGAAACCAGAGGGAACGTTCCCCCTCTTTCCTCTAGAGTTGTGCACAAGGCTCATGGCTGCTGCGGGAGTCAGGCCTCAGAGGTGAAATGCAAGGCACAATGCTTTGTATCTGATGTGCAAGGGCATGAGCAATTTTTCTCCTTCTATTTTGTCTTTGGCTTACCTGGACAATGGCTTCACCATCCTGTCTACCTTAGTGGAGAGAAGGGTAGTTGCTTGTTCATGGTGGGTGATTTATTTTGACTTTTCATTTTAAACATTTTATATCATTATATTCATCAAGCACCTGCCCTATGCTGGTTTCTGCTTAGGTGTTGTTGACATCTCCTTGTCTTCACAGAAACTCCATTCTCATGCAATAAGCAAAATAAAGGAATGCACAAAAGTGTAGAGAATGTCAAATATAGAAGTGCTATGAAGGAAGGCTCAGTAGAGAAAGTGAATGGGCATGGGCTTTACAGTTGTCAACAGGATGGTTAGGGAAGGCTTCACCTAGAAGGTGGCATTTGAGTGAAGACCTGAAGAAGGGAAAGGAGGTAGTTGAACTGACCTCTGGGGAAGACCGCTTGGGAGGGTCACAGTCAGGGCAGTCTGTGGTGGCAACAGAAAACTGTGTTCTTCATTGACCTTGCATGAGCTTTTTGGGTAATTTTAGCAGGGGCAGATCTCCATGAAAGCATCCTTTCCCTCCTTTTTGGGTAAAAAAAATAGTACTTCTCTGTCAATTCAGTTAAAAATGAATGAGACAGAATTTCTATGCCTTGACTGGATGCGGCCACATCTCCAGAAGCAGCACAGCTGGCTTCTGAAGTGGAGTAACTTCTATAGAGAGACCTTTCTCATTAAAGGACATCTCCTATTAATGGCTGAGTTAAAGCAAACTTTAAAAAATCCAATAGCTTTCTCATTTATTACATTTTGTTTTGCAAAAGATTTTATGACAGTGATTGCAGAATGAAGGTGCCAATAGTAAAACAATTGGTTTATAAATGGAAAGTTAATCAGGCATTCCCCTTTACACGGTTCTATCCAAGGTCAGGGCATGGCTGAAATGCAGAGAATGCACTTGCACAGTAGGCAGATGATAGGTTTATGTGGAGGGTCCTTAACCTTGAGACTCCCTCCTGGAGGCAAGTGTTGAAACAAATGGCTTTGTGAGCTTCAGAGGAACAGGACGTAATTGTACCTGGGAATAGAAAAATGGTGTCTGCAGTTCCATTAATTGGGATAACAATTATGAAAGCTTGAGAAGCCTCAAGTTTCAGAGCCCCCTCTAATCCCCGGGAAGACTTTTCCCCCAGTGGATATAATGCACCTGCTGTTTTCCAGGTGCATTCCTAAGGGGTACTGCATTTCTCAGACTCACTTTGTATGGGCCACTGTCAGGGACAAGATTTGGGGGTGGCCAAAAGATTCTTTTGTTTCATCCAGGCAACTCGCTGGTTTCCTGGAGTGTCAGGGAACTTGGTGGAAGCAAGGGTCAGAGTGAACTTGACTTTTGTCTAGAAGCGTGAGCTCCATTGTCCTGGTTTCAATGAAACACAAGGCTGGAAAGCAAAGGCCTACTTCCTGGAACTGTTCATGTTTACATGTTGATAATGTATTTCTTCATGATGTTGACCCAGATGTAGCTATATCTCACCTAGTGACAGGGTCTGCTTCATTGATTGGCTGCTTTGGAATTTAATGGGCTTCTGTGGAACAGGGACTATATTTTCCTGGAAAATGGAATACAAAAATAGTTGACAATTCTTGCATAAGCTGAGTTGAATTCCAAGAACAGCATGTAGGTAATCCTATGTGATTCACCTTCAGAGCTCTACTTTGAATTTCTGTTGGTGGCAACAAAGCTGTCATGAAAAACAGCATACTTCACCTTTGAAAAAGAAAACTACCATTAAAAAAAAGACAGATAAGGTTTAAAAAAGTTGTCATTTAAGCCTCTTGTCTGATCCTTACCTGAGGATGAAAAGTCCTACAAAATTTTCCTACTAGGAAAAATCCTAGCAACAAAAATATCTACTATAAAGTACAGATGGTCCCCAACTTACGATTTTTTGACTTAACGATGGTGCGACTGATTCAGTAGAAACTGTACTTCAAATTTTGAATTTTGAGTTTTTCCTGGGCTGATATGCAGTACCATCCTCTCTCCTGATGCTGGGCAGCTGCAGCTCCCATTCAGCCACTCGATCATGAGGGTGAACAACTGATATACTTACAGCCATTCTGCACCCAGACAACCATTGTGTTTTTCACTTTCTTTTTTTGGGGGGCGGGCAGTGAGGAAGATTGTCCCTGAGCTAACATCTGTGCCAATCTTCCTCTATTTTGTATGTGGGACGCCATCACAGCATGGCTTGATGAGCAGTGTGCAGGTCCATGCCCAGGATCCCAATCCGTAAACCCTGGGCCACCGAAGCAGAGTGATCGAACTTAACCACTATGCCACCAGGCGCCTCCCTATTTTTCACTTTCATTACAGTATTCAATAAATTACATGAGATAGCCAACACTTGATTATAAAATAGGCTTTGTGTTAGATGATTTTGCCCAACTGTAGGCTAATGTAAGTGTTCTGAGCACATTGAAGTTAGGCTAGGCTAAGCTATGATTTTCGGTAGGTTACGGGTATTAAATGCATTTTTGACTTAAGATATATTCAACTTCTGATAGATTTGTAGGGATGTAACCTCACTGTAAACTGAGGAAGATCTGTAGTCGTTGGTTTATATGACATATTCCAAAATCCTTGTAGGAAACTCTTAGATAGCATTTGGAGGGTCCATGTAACAGAATTATCGTCAATAACCACAGTCATCTCAACCAATGATGTTTCTGTATTCAGATTGGGGTTGAAGCCTTTACATAAGTAAGAAGTGGCATGTTTTTGCAGGCTGAATATGTCTTTTTTCCTCTTTCTCTACTCCTTTTTACAGGAGTAGTTATTACCCCTAAGTTATTAAATTCATTGATATTTCCTGAAATGACATTGCTATTTCCTGTTTGAAGAGCCATGGGGGGTGGGTCTCTAGAACACTGTTCCTAAGAGTATTCACTTAATGATTCTATTGCTTATGTTTTGCGGAATATTTCATTCTTTCTTTTCTATTAGGCAGACATCCAGGGGGCTTAGGTCTGAAATGAAATACAAAACATATCCGCCCTCTCCCTAGACCCTTCCTACTACTTACTAAGCTGTTTTCTTCCCTCCCGAAACCACTGCCACTTTTGACAGTCTCCCATCGATGTGTGGTGACAGAGGGGATGGAGAGGAGGCTGGGCAGGAATGTGCGGGAGCTCCTTGCTGCTGCATTTCCACTTGCTTGGCCAAAATTGATTAGAGACTGGGCAGACACAGCAGTTAGGCTGGTTTTTGGTACAGAAAATGAAGGGAAGCCAGGCAGGACACTCAGTATGGATTTATATGCTTCATACATATAGAAAAACATATTTTTAAGTTAAATTAACTTCAGAAGCATAAACCAGAATGGCTTCAGTTAGAGCACTGTTAAGTTCCCAGTCACTAGATCTGGTTCCACAAACCTGCCCTTACCTCCATCCTTTCACGTTAGGTCCTTCTTACCTGTTTCCATGTCCATAGTTCTGGTAAGGAGCACACACTCTATCAGAGAATTTCTACAGTTTCCAGACGCTCACAGATAAAAGCATCCAGAAGCTTTTTATCTCTCAGCTGAAATGTCTTTCTGAGGACACCCACACATAGTGTCATGGTGACACTTAAGATCTTAATTTTGAATCCTTTTCCTATCACAGAGAATACTTCTAACCACTGGAAAACTACCAGCTTCTCCAAGATGCTAGATCCTTTGGAAATCATGGGAAAACACCAACAGCAATAACAAAACCAGCAACGCAAAATAGGTTAAAAAGTCTCTGTGTGGATCTATTTGTATTGGCTTTTTGAGAGTAGCCAGGAGAGATCTTTGAAAGTAGGATTTCAGCTTCAGTGAAATGAGGGGCAGCACATTAGCAGAGAAGAGGTTGCGTGTCAAACTCCAGTGCAGGAGGCCCATGCTTCTCAGGTTCTCACGCTTCTCACAGGCTACCTGGCCACGAGTCACACCTGTGTTTGGACAGTGGACATTGCTCACTCTGAGATGGTTCATTAGGGCTCAGGATGGTCTTTAAGTTTCTTTTCTACTTCTTCTTTAAGGTTCTTCTCTTCTTCTCCCATCTTGCCTGGTCCCACTCTTATCTTGCAGAAGACTGACTCAAAGGGCCAAACCACTGGTCCTCTTTGCTGCTCCATCCTCACTTAGCCAGGCAAAGGAAAGGATCATTTGCAGGATGGATGGCAGGCAGTCTCTCCAGGAGCCTCCCTGGATGGCTTACCTTAGGGGATTTGTCAGGCTCCGATTTGGCCCTTGGCTGGCAGGCCCAGAAAGACATTAGGAGATGGGCCCTTTTTCTCTAGCACAGATAAAATTACTTCACTCTTGAGTCTGGTGTAAACACAAGTTTACACCAGAATTCCGATCCATTGATTTTCCACAAGAAATATAACTGAAGAGAGTCTCAAGAACTCCAGAGAGGTCATGCTACATGGAGAGCAAAGTCACAATCAGAAGGAAGTGTGGTCAGCCAGGATTCAGAACTGAGGGTGTTAGTGATAAGGTTTCACTCAGAGTGGTGCACGCTCTCTGTAATGGATTAAATGATGGCCCCTTAAAAGATATGTCCACCTGGAACCTGTGAATGTGACCTTATTTGGCAGAAGAGTTTTTGCAGATGTAATTAAGGATTTCAAGATGAAATTGTCCTGGATTAGGGTGGGCCCGAAATCCAATGGCAAGTTACAAAGTATGTGTCCTTATAAGAGAAAAGGAGAGAAGACACATAGAAAAGATTGCCATGTGAAGACGAAGGCAGAGATTGGAGATATGAAACTACGAGTCAAGGAATGCCAAGGTCCGTAGGGCTGGGCAGCTTCCCTGGCTGACCAATCCTTTTTACAAGGAACGCGTTTTGTCTTTAGACGTGTTAACCCGGTCACCAGGGTCCTGCTGGCCTGAGAGCTATTTTTTCTCTCGAACCTACCTTTGTACTCAATATTTGATTTTACAGCGTAACTCTCAGAGTGGCCACCTTTATCCCGCAAAAACATTGGGGACGGTGATGAAAGTAGAAAATACACTTCTGCAGAAAGTGTATTCTGCAAGAGTGGAAAATATAAAACTGTACTTTTTGTTTCTATGTGCATCTTCCTGTGAGACTTTGCCAACTCTGACTGGTTCCATGACTTGTCTGTTTTTCTGGGGCGATAGTAATGAAATGAACATGATTTCCATCGTGGTGTACTGAGTCCACTTCATCAGTTGTTATGGGTACTGGATGAAAGAAAAAGCAGTGACGCAAATTATCTAAGGTTGAGTGTAACTTTCTCTCTAGGGTCAAGACCATCCTTCCTGTCCCCTCCAAAGAAGGTATTGATTCAAATGTCTTTCCTAATTAAAAACTGAGTTTTTCTGAGAAACACATTTCATGGAAGATGGAATGCTTGTGCTGACTCTTGGAGGATGAGTAGGAGTTGCTCTTCTGGTGACCAGGTGGGGTGAGGGTGGTCCAGGTGGTGGGAACAAGTGCCAAGGCTTTGATGGGGCTAAAACTTTGGCATGGCCTGCACACTGAGCAGTTCTGACAACTCTTGGTTGGTGACGTGGAGCCCTTGGGGAGGATTAGGCAGGAGAATATCATGATCAGATTTGAATTTTTGAAAGAGGCCTTTGGTGCCGTGGCAGAACACTGGTGGGAGTGGGATGAGGGTGGAGGAGGCAGGGAGAACATCTAGCAGAGAGTGGAAGTAAGTAGTTAGTATCAAAGTGGAATTTGGTCTAGAGTTTAAGGTTTTAGAACATTCCATGTCTCAGCTCATATCACATTTCTTTTTCCATCCATCTTTCAAAGATGTTGTGAGATAAAAGTAGCAAGGTATGCAAAAAAGTGGTACAAATTGTTAGGAGCAGCTCACTAAGAATGAGGTTTTATTATCCTGGATAAACCAGAATGACCAACCTCCTCACATGAGGCAGTATGGAGTAGGAGAAAGGGGGACAGATAATGATGGGAAAGGCAGTGCCCCATGGGCTGTATCATGCAAGGCCTGACTTTGCAATCTTTATAGGAATCCATAATCCAGATGCCTTTTTGTTGAAGCCAAAACAAGCATTATGCACAATTAAACAAATGTTAGTTACCAGATCTTACTGGAGGGGGAATTACGCCTCCATAATACGCGCTAAAACCAAAAGTAGTCAGAGAACATGGTCAGCAAGTGACAAACAAAGTGGCCACATTCTTCCTAGGGTCTAAGGTCACAGTTACTCATCATGGCATCTTATGTTCCTAATGCTGTGCCCAGCATATTGTAGGTGACCATTAAATTATAAAAAAAGTAAGCGTGCTTTGTGATATGCCCACAAAGCATATCAAGGCTTTCTTCACCGTCTGCCGATGTACAATTTTCTTTTCTGATATCAGTCAACTGGAATTATTCAAGCTGAATCGAACTAATCAAACATTTGCCTTTGTGAATACAAGGAACTTCTAACCCACAGTCTGTCTGGTTGTGCCTGCTTAAGTCTTTCTTTTTCTTGGTCATTTGCAAACACATGCTGAACCCCGAACTTGGGAAACTTTTTGCCCTTTTCTCCTTTTTTTGTTAGCTGAGTTTGGAAGGTAGAATGCTGAATAAATAGAAATTCATTCTGGGCCTCAGGGCTCTTTATGAAGGTAATTCTGACCTCCAGCCACACACAGAATATTGGTAATTTGACCTCGTTGATTTCCACATAAGCTGTCATTTTACACCTAGAGAAAGCCAGGCAGGACGTAAATGAATACGATATATTTCTAGTGACAAACGGAAACAGAATCAATTACCAAAAACTATCCTTGCTTAAGTGATAACAACCCATATATTTTCTTTAATTTTTATTTACAGGTGTGTATCTTGTGCTTCTATAGGTTCCAGTACACAATTTGTAATGACTTTTGTGTTTGGTTGTAAAATTTTCCTTAATGGGCTAACACTGCATATATGCAAAAAGTAATCAGGTGTTCATATACTTTAAAAGGATGTGTATTATTAATAAATGGTTGGGATATATAATATTTTTCTCTGATTAAAAAAGTCATGCAAACTTATTTTAGTAAATTTGGAAAATGCATAAAGGTACAGAAATCACCTGGAATCCATCATTTAGCCATAATTACCATTGTTTGAAGTATTTCCTTTATTCTTTTCTCCATGCATGTATAAAAGCATTATGTGTGATTATATATATTACAAATATATAATTCTGAATTCTGCTTTTTCTCCTTTGACATTGATGTACAAATATTTCCACCATGTTATTGAATATTCTCTGACTACAGTAGGAATGGTTAAGGCTCTAATTGGTTAATTTTAGGTTATTTGATCCTTGGCATTGCTAAATATTTGATGCTTCCAAGCCAACATTGCATAAAGGATCCTTTTCCCCTTGGTTTATTAAAAATAAAGGTATCTACATTTCATCTACAAAGTGAGAGGTGTTTGAAGGGAATTCGGATCTATAGGTTTTATATAATGGAAAATGTAGTCAGATATCTGGCACTGCCTCTTCTGTCTCTTATTTATATTCTGTGCATTCTCTTTTTTCTCCTGGTGGACCAAAAGTCTTAGAAGTAGCTAAACCTCAGCAAGAGAGGTGATTCCTCCAAATCTGGAGGGTTCGGCTCAAGCTGGTGTCGAATGGAAATGCAATATTTTACAGGGCTCAAACCATCCTTGACACCCTTGTACATATCCTTTCCAGGACACCGGCCTCAGAACAGTAAACACTGAGGATGCAGAAGAGTTAGGATTTCAGAGGCAAGTTCATCAGGCAAGGGGTTTGGTGGTTCACAGGCCAATAGGTTATTTGTTAGGCAAGGCTTGAGGTCAAGGACAAAGGTAAGAGGATATGGGAAGGACTTTTGCTTTTATGGGGTGGCAC
The DNA here is from genome assembly GCA_031878705.1 of Tapirus indicus. NCBI lineage: Eukaryota > Metazoa > Chordata > Mammalia > Perissodactyla > Tapiridae > Tapirus > Tapirus indicus. Next base: position 32,203,878 of record CM062936.1, on the reverse strand, counting down.
CCCCAGGCTCCTCTGGCTTCATTTGCCCACCTCTGCCAATTAGGTGAAGGGTTAGTTGAAGCAGGGGGGAACCCATGTTGAAATATGCCGTCCCATCTTCTGACAGCTGAGGCTGTGCCAGATAATCAAGTAGGCATCAAGAGACCCACAGGCCAGTCAAGATGACTGTCAGCATGAAGTAGACAGGGGGTTCAGCATGGAGGGACCACAGCACGGGGCTTGCCTGCTCTGAGCTGGGACAGCCAGGGATGCTGAGCTGCATGCTGGACTTACGGTTTTCCCCCTGCTGTATCAGTCACCTCTTTATAGGGGGACCTGTTAGCTACCCAACCCTAGTAAGGGAAGAGAGAGACTAGGAGGAGCCATGCTTTAGCTAGTTGGGCCACAACTTCCAGATCTGTGATAGGAGGGAGTTCAGGGGGTTGCTCCTGGCTCCACTGGGTAGGTGACCCTCAGTGCTCAGGGCATGTGACACCCCCAACACCCCAACCATGGCCAAGGATGGGAAACTACTGGTCTCACTGAGGGCACAGGCTCGCTGTCTCTGCCCACTGTGTGAGTAACATCAGTTCATGTGTGGGTCTCCTGGGTGCCCCTCAGTTCTTTGCCAGCTAGGTTTCCGAGTTTGTCACTTCACTCATGGTACCAAAATTTGTATTAGTTCGCTAGGGCTGCCGTAACAAAGTACCACAAACTAGGTGGCTTAAATAACAGATATCTATTCTCTCCCAGTTCTGGAGGCCAGAAGTCTGAAATCAAGGTGTCGGCAGGGTTGGTTCCTTCTGAGGGCCATGGGGAAAGCTGTCCAGGCTTCTCTCCTTGGCTTGTAGATGGTCATCTTCTCCCCATTTCTCTTCACATCATATTCCGTCCCTGTGTGGGTCTCTGTGTCCAAATTTCCCCTTTTTTAAGGACACAGTCTTATTGGGTTCGGGCCCATCCTCATGACGTTGTTTTAACTTGACTACCTCTATAAAGACCATACCTACAAATAAGGTCACATTCTGAGGTACTGGGGGTTAGGACTCCACTATATCTTTTCTGAGGGACACAATGCAACCATCACAGGTCCCGCCCCTCGTCTCCTCTCCACCCCTCACCTCCTCTCAGCCTGTTGAGCTCAAGAGCTCCTTCAAGCTCTCAGTAAATTGTGGTTTTCAACTGAATGTATCTCTGAAGTGCAGCTCGAGTTGTGTGTCCTTTCTAAAAATGAGAGCAGCAGGGCCCTGTGAAATACTTCCATTTTGAAGGAATAATTCATCATTGGCTTTTTATCTGGAGAAGCTATGCTGTTGGATTCATCTTCTTTCTGTGTGGATTCAGATCAACACAAAGGAGAAAACAAAGAGAAGTCATTTTTTTTTTTTAAGTAATAGAAGATTATGCAGGACCTGTCTGGGTTTAAGCTAGAATTTTCCAGCTATCGAGTGTCTCAGTGCGTCACCAGTCCTGGTGTGTCATGGGGACAGTAACTGTCCTTGTGTCCAAGTCTGGGTGCCAGACACTACCTGTGGGGCTTCCACCTCAGCTCCACTGAGCAACTGGCCTCAGTGGGCTCTAATGCTTCCCTTTGTGGTCTCAATCAATGTAGAAAAATAGAATAGCAGCCTAGTAGAACGGTGAAGAGGATCTGGAACCAGACTGCCTGGGTGGTAACCAACTGTGGGACCTGGGAGGGGGAACTAAACTCTCCCTGTCTCAGTTTTCATCTGTAAAATGGGCATAGTATTAATTTCTAGGACCTATATCATGGGGTTGTTATAAGGATTAAATAAATTAATCTTTGTAAAGTGCTTAGAACAGAGCCTGGCACTTAATAAACACAATATGCATTTGTTAGATGCAAATAACGATTGAAAGCATACTAGGTGCCAGGCACTGCATTAAACGCTTTAAATGCAGTATTATAATGTTAAGGGGTTGGTTACTATTATCCCTACTTTGCAGAGGAGGAAACAAACAGAGAGAGGCTGGGGAGAGGGGCAGCACAATTCTCCTTACTGGAGGCTGTGACAAGAGGGCAAGCAGGGGCTGCCTGAATGCAGGTGTTTCTGGGCTACTGTTCTGTTCCCATATGGACATGCGTATGCTGTCATGAAGTCATTCTAAATCTTCCAGTTTGATTAATTACCATAACTCTTGTAATTTCTCTGGGTATTTTTCATTTAGAAGGACACAATCCTTTCTTCTGGCATAAGAGTATCGACCTGGCCTCCTTTTTGCACAGCCAAGACTTTCTAAATCAGGGGTTAGCCAGCTTGGCTTTATGACAGTGGTCACCAGTTATTCATTTATCTCCTACACTTATCATTATCAAAGACTGTGTGTGTGTGTAGGTGTATGGTGTGAAATGGGGAGATGTACAAGTAGGTGTGTGTGTGTGCGCAGCAATGTATATGCAGCATGCGTGGAGTCAAACAGGTCTGACCCAGGCCCTGACTCAGTGGCCCGACTCTTCATCCCCTATGTGGGTCAGCCTGGCATGGTGCTGGTATTCAAAGCCATGAGGAAGATACTTGTTGAGAAGGAGATGGTGACAGGTGAGCTGTTTCAGAGCCCTGACTGTAGAGACGGCAGAGAAGAAACGGGATCAGCTGTGACAGGCAGGAAGTTTAGTGTGCTCCCTACCCTGCTTTTCTGCAGGCATACAGCGCAACGGGGTTGCTGTAGTGCAGGTCTGGAAAGATGTGTTACAGAGCTGTTGGGGTGGAGGAGCCAGGTCACAGTGCCTCAGCCAGCTCTGTGGACGTGGTGCCGTGGGCTAGAAGAGTTTGGGAGGGCTGCTTGGAGTGGAACTCTGATGATTTAGGAAGAAAATGAAGGAGGACAAAAAAGTATCAAGAGCAGCAGTTAAATGTATTTTTTAATTAAAATATTTTGGAAATATTTACTCATCCTTTTAATCTAAAGGGCTGAGATTTTCCCAAAGAAAGTCATCCTGCCTCAGAGCACGTGGCAAATGCTAAAGCCCATGTTGATCTCATAATCTCTTTTTTTCCTGACTCCCTCACCCCCATCACCACTTCTTCTGAAATGTACATAATGCAGAACAGAAGCTTATTTTCACTTGTGCATTCACTGAATCATTTAATGTTCTTAGACTTTACTTAGACTTTTTTTTCTTAGACTTTTAAAATTAATGGCATATCCTGTATTTCTTATTCACCAAAATCCCTAAATAAGATAAACTCTAAGTCAAGTTGCTTTTACTCGTATGAGTCTTACGAGATCTGATCATTTGCGTTGTCATCGGCCCTCCCTGGGAGAAAGGTACCGACCCTCCTCCACATGATTGCTCACAAATGTCTCTAGTGCTCAGTGTCCAGAAATATTAAAGTGTTTCCCTTCCCTTGTAACGGAAAGGAAACGTATGATGGTATGATTTGCAACATGCCATTTTACAGATGCAATACATTATAATTCAAAATAAAACAGAGTCCAAAATGTCCACATATTGATATTTCTTAGTGGTAGTAGGTAGCCAAGGATTAAACACACACACACAGACACACACCCACACCCACACTAATTCCTTTCCGTTGTTAGCATAGAAAAATTTCTGTATATAAGTTTTTGATAGTGTTATGGAGACCCGAATTTTACAATTTTATATTTGCTTTTGGTTAGTTTGTGAGCCTTATGTTTGAACTGATTAACATAAAGAATGTTATGAAGTTAATTTCTAAAAATATCAGAACAAAATTCATTTTAACTCACTTTAAAAGCTCTATTTCTATACTGCTCAGCCCTCTGGGTTGGGAGAGAGAATGTCAGGAAATTGTTACAGAAATCAAAGGAAGAAAACAGCCTGTTGCAAGGATGGCAAATTTGGAATTACTGACATAGAATATTCTTTCATTTCTAGAGCTTTGGGAAAATCATCGTTGTACAATAGGAAAGCAAATAATTTGATTTTCCTTTGCGGGACCTTCTGTTCTGAATGTGGGATTTTGTTTTGCCTTTCATAAGTAGAGACAACAGAAGAAAGACATTTTCTAATGAGTTACATTTACAAATTATGGAAAATTCTGATGCAAATGTGATATGGAAATTTCTTCCTTTTATTTGTCTTGTTCCTTGTATCCCCCAAACTTAGCTTGGTACCTAGGACACATTAGATGTTCAATAATTATTTATCAAATACAGTACAATTGTAGGTGGATGACTTGTTGCTTCCTCCATGTAGTCTGTATGTTGCCTTGTTTTTCACTCCCCTGGTCACTAGATGTCTCTCGGTATCCATGCTGTATCACCATTAATATGCATATTCAGTGCATGCGGATAACATGTGCACTTCAGGCTAGGAAATGCTGCTTGAACAGCTCAATTCTCCCTTTTCACTGTGCACCAGTTTCAAGTACTCTAGCCTGCTTGTGTACACAGAGGCATAAATAAGACAAAGTTGGTGACGTTCATGTTAAGTCGTTGGAAGAAGAAACAGAGAGACTATTCTCCTTTAGCTGAGATTAGAGATGCATTCTTCCCTATCTTGGAAATGCTAGGAAAATTTTATAGTCAGCGAATTTTTAAATTAGCCAGGCACAGACTTTAGTTATTTGTGTGAATACTTTCTTGCTCTACCCTTCCTTCCCCTCCCTGTCCTCCTCTTCTCTTCCACCACTCCTTTCTCCTCCCCCCTCCCCCCTCCCCTCTCTTCTTTCCCCACTTCCTTCCTCCATCCCCTTCCCTTCCCTCTCTGTCCCCATTCCCGCCTTCTTTCTCCCCCTCTCCTTCTCTCTAACCCACATGCTACACACACACTTCAACAGCACTCATGTACCACCCTACAGAAAGCTAGGACCCTGCAGGTGTTGTTCAGGCTGATGGTACATTTGTGGAAGTGCTTACCTGTGATTATTGGGGGGCAGGATGGTCTCTTGTTGAATAAACAGAACCCATTCTACTACTGCTGCTTTGTGGTCAAACTTTGAACCATCAGTGCAACCAAAAAGTCATAGTTGGACTGGTTCTCTAGAGTGTCTGTAGTAGTGTTTCCCCTGGGGTGTAGACACAGTCTTAAATAGCGGAATGCCTTGTTGGGTCATGGGTAGAAACAGTTTAGAAGGTTGTGGTCATTGTAGCCTTCATTGTGGTCACTTCTCAAATCCATGTGCTGGGCTAGTGTAAAACAGTAGCACTGAAAAGGGGAAATTTTCTTTGGGACAAGCCTATTTCTTTGAATAATATATATATTTTTCCTGATTATGGAAGTGATACATTTCCATTGTAGAAAATTTGGAAAATATAGAAAAGTATCATGAAAATAATAATTCTTACCATTTCAGAGAAAAGATTGAAATCATATTATATGTATGATTTTATATCCTCCTTTTCATATTATATTATATCATGAACATACTCCCATAACATTAGATACTCTTCAAAAACCCACTTTTTAATGGCAATGTAGTATTCCATCTTTTGCCTGTGTTGTTTCACTTTATTTAATCACTTTCCTATTAGTGGATGCTTAGGTTGTTTCAATTATTTTTCTTTTAGAAATGATGCTGAAATAAATATTGTTATATTTGCATTTTTCTCCCATCTCTAATTCCTTAGAATAAGTTTCTTTAATTAGAATTAAAAGAGGGAGAAATGTATTCTTGATATGGAAGCAAAATGCAACCTTTCTCAGGAAGAATTCTTCACCCTTTGGTTATAAACTCAGAGCTGGGTCAGGGGACCTTGAAACTAGGATAGTATTTGAGTTTTGGAAACTGTTTCTCACATAGCACCGCTTCATATAAGACAATGTCATTTTTGCCAATAAGCTATTTTTCTCCTTGCCTTCCACCAGTGTCATTTATTTCCTGAAAGAGTAACTGTGATGGTTTCTTTCAGAAAAGGCTGCATTTCATAACCCTGGTGTATGAAGCTCAATTACTGACCATTTATGGGGTCTTCTATCACCTGGAGAGACCCGTGAATGATCATCTGTGCATTATTAAGGGTGCCCGTTGACCAAGAAAACACTTTATTCCAATCACTGTGGTGGGCATGATGTAGATGACACATGTGGAGCTTATCCTGATTTAGAATTTGGAATCTAAAGGGAAGACTTTCCAGCATGCTCCTTGTAAGTCTCCACATTCTTTCAACAGGGAGGATACCTTTTATTCCCATTCTAATAAGAGATCCAAAATGTAGAGGGTTTGAAAGCATTTCAGTGACAATTGCTGTTAAGAAAACCTTTTTTTAAAAATTTTTAAAAGATTAACTTGAATTCAAAGGATATTAACTTTTTAAAGTAAAAATCAATTTATTTCTAAAAGCCAGCCTTTGGTATATAAGAGCACCTCTTAATGTTTTTCAAATGGCATTGCTTTTTTAAAAATTAAATTAAATATATATTTCCTTGTGAAATCTGGAATGCTTCTGGTTTTGGTATTTTGGGAAAATGGCAGGAAGTTTTTTAAACCTATGTATGCACAAGTCTTTAACATTCTTTTACTGCTTTTGATCTCACAAATTATGGACATCATCACTCAGAAACAGCACAAAAGAGGAAACGAGTTGGGTTTGCTGTTCCTCTTCTGGCTCTCCGGTTTGTGTCCTGACTGTCAGATTTCCTACGTTATTCCAGGTTCATTGGTGTGTCTAACTGGCTCAAAGCAAGTTGACACAATGTCCCAGAATCCAGCCTGCTGTGAGCCTCGGGCGCTGTGCAAGCAAGGCTGGTCTGGGCAGTGTGCTAAGAGGAAGCTGGCCTGCAGGGTCCTCCTCCTCGACAGTGGATGCTCTGTCACCCTCCAGCGCTCAGAGGCTGAGGCCTTCTTGAGACGTGAGGCTGCTCATTGCTGTGTTCTACTCAAGTCTGCCCACCCTGGACTGTACCCTCCTCCATCAAATTGCACTGTGTTCTGTCGACTCAAACATGTGCTTCCATATGAAAGCTGATCACAAGTGGAGCACGACCTTGATGCAGTGGTAACCTCCAATACCCCACCAGGCAGGCTCTCCCAGATGTTATGGAACAGGAAAGCTCACAGACCAAATTAAGATGCTCAAATCACATGGTTTATTAAATCAATTCACAATCTACTGTGAAAAGCAATGAGAAATTGATGGGGTAATGAACACACTTAGGATTGGGTGCATGTGGGGTGGAAGGACCATATTTCCAGGATTCGAGAATCCTGGACTATTTCCTGTCTCTGCTGTATCAGCCTTCCCTGCCAGTGTTGTGGTTACAGGGACCACAATGGAAGTTAAACAAGGGGCTCAGCAGATGGAGGGTGCCTGTAACCAGCACACACTTGCTTTGTTGGGGAGATGTCCAGCCAACAGAGGTAGGTCACCCATTAACCTGCTGAGCAGCTGTGTTAGGAAGAGTAATGGCCCCCCAAAATGCTCATGTCTTAGTCCCTAGAACTATGAATATGTTACTTTACATGACAAAAGGGACTTTGCAAATGTGATTAAGGATCTTAAGATGGGAAGATTATCGTGCATTATCCGGTGGGCCCAATGTAATCACAAGGGTCCTTTTAGGAAAGTGAGAGGCAGGGAAGTCAGAGTTAGAGAAGGAGATGTGATGATGGAAGCAGAGGTCAGAGAGAGAGATATCTATTTGAAGATGCTATACTGCTGCCTTTGAAGATGGAGGAAGGGGCCATAAGCCAAGGAATGCAGGTGGCTTCTAGAAGTTGGAAAAGCCAACTGATATGTTATGGACGGAATTGTGTCTCCCACCCCTGCTGAATTCATATGTCAAAGTCCTAACTCTCAGTATCTCAGAATGTGACCATGTTTGGAGAAATGGTCTTTGCAGAGATAATTAAGTTAAAATGAGTCTTAATCCAATATGACTGGTGTCCTTATAAGAAGAGGAAGATTTGGACACAAACATGGGCAAAGGGAATATGATGTGAAGACATAAGGAGAAGACGGCCATCCACAAGCCAAGGAGAGAGGCCTGGAATAGATCGTTTCCTTAACGGCCCTCAGAAGGAACCCACCCTGATGATATCTTGAGTTTGGACTTCTGGCCTCTGGGACTGTGAGACAGCAAATTTCAGTTGTTTGAGCCACTCAATCTGTGGTATTTTGTTATGCAGCCCTAGCAAACTGATACACCAAGGAAACAAATTTTCCCCTAGAGCCTCTCCATAAGAGAACAAAGCTGTGCCGAAACCTTGATTTTAGCCCAGCGAGACCTGCATCAGACATCAGACCTCTAGAACTGTACGATAATAAATTCCTGTTCTTTTAAGTCACCAAGTTTGTGGTACTTTGTTATAGAAATAAGAGGAAACAAACACAGTGGCTGTTGGTTTTAAGTGTGGTTTTTTTGGGCAGAGCACATGTGGGGCCAGAATGGGTATCATCTATGAGTAGCCAACTTAGGGAAGACAAAGCTATCAGCCTGCAGGTTGTGTGATCTGTATCTTATGACTTGATCTTTCTACTCCATTCTCTCTAGGCAAACACTTTCGTTTGTTCCATCACCCTTTTAAAATATTAAGTTGAATTTATTCTATCTTTTACACATCCTATATGTTAACTTAATATTTCTGCATGACACATCTTCTGGAATATGCTATATCTTTACTCACTGTCTATGGTTAACCCATTAGTTTACTTAACACATCAATGAATTTCACCTGCCTTGCACAAGCTGCTAACTTACTATCTATGCAAATAATATATCCTTTGAGTTTCATCTGCACCATTTATTTTTCTTGTCTTCTATAATTTTACCAAACATTTAAAAATAATATATCAGCTGTGTTACAGCTGCTGTGTTCCCAGGGTGCTAATATGTGAACAATATTTACTTTTGGAAATAAAGGGCTCTGTAGACAGTGTTCCTTCTGCCATTATCCTGGAACTGGGGGATTCTGTGGTGCATGGAAGTTATCAATTTCCTCCTCCTCCTTCTTCTTCCTTCCCAGCTAGTCTCCTCTTTAAGGATCTGGACATACATTTATGTGTTGTCTGTGGCTGCTTTGAAGCTACATTGGCAGAGTTGAATGGTTGAGACATAGACCACCTGACCCACAAAACCTAAAATATTTCCTAACTTAAAGAAAGTTTGCTGACCCCTACTCTAGAGCTCCATAAAGAAATATTACTATTTTGGTTTCAAACTTGAAGAAGTCAAGATTCTGGAAGATTATTTACTTTCCTAAAGTCCCCAATCAACCGGCAACGGGCAGTGCCAGGGTTCAACTTCAGAGCCCAGGCTGTTTCCAACACACCACACTGCTTTAGGGGAACTTGTCTTTAGTTTGTATGGTCCACTTTTTCTGCCTTAGAAAGGTGATTTTGACCTGTCTTACTGACCTAATTTTGTGTTGCTGATCTCTTTTCCAACATGGCAAACTCATATCCAATATATAATGTCTGTTTCTGGGTCTTAGCTATATTCTCATTTATTATGAAGCCAATAAACAATTTTTTAATTCTGTCATTTAAGGTTGTTGATGAAAGAGCTAAGGTTGTGTTGGGAAAGGTGTGATCTTCTGTGAAACGACACTAGTTATGCATCCAGAGTGAATCATTTAAAGAAAAAAAACCTTTGTATATTGAAATAACTTTAGATTTACGGAAAAGGTGGAAAGAGAGTACAGAGAATTCCTGTATACTCTTCACCAAGCTTCCCTCATGTCAGCATCTTATCTAACCATGCCACATTTATCAAAACTGAGAAATTATCATTGGTACAGTACTATTAGTTAGACTACAGACATTATTCTAAATTTACTAGTTTTTCCACTAGCATCCTTTTTCTCTTCCAGAACCTAATCCAGGATACCATGTTGCAAGTAGTCATTACATCACCTTAGTCTTCTCCAATCTGTAGCATTTTCTCAATCTCTCCTTGTCTTTCAAGATCTTGACATTTCTGAGAGTACTGGTCAAGTATCCTGTAGAATGACCTTCAACTTGGGTTTGTCTGATGTTTTCTCATGATTAGACTGGGGTGATGGATTTTGGGGAAGAATGCCACAGAGATGAAGTGCCTTTTTCATAGAATTGTGTCAGGAAGACATGGTATCAACATGATGTATCACTGGTGATATTAACCTTGATCACTTGGTTGGGTGAATAATCTTAAGTGATTAATTAACAATATTATGTCACATCCATTTTGTATTCAGCATAATGCTTGGCTCTTGTTGGATGATACCACTGAGAGTTAGAATAGAAAATAATTCAGAAAAAGGAGTAAGAAAGAGTATTCTTAATAAAATGTACAAGAAAATTATTAAGACTTCAAGTAGATAAGTAGGGAAAGAATAGAAAATTCATAAGAGAAAAAAGTACACATTTAAAGAAATACATGAAAAAATGTTTATCTTCCTGGGTAAATAGACAATAATTATCATGTCATTATAATATTCATTAAAAATATCAGACACAAACTTAAAAATATTAATTGAAAAGTTGGTATAACTAATTTTTATGTACAGTATGATTACAATTATTTAAAATGATGTAAAGTTAAAAATATCAGATCATAGAATAAATGTTAATAGTGATTGTCTTTGGATGATGAGTTTGTGGGTGACTGCTTTTCTTCTTTTGGCCTTTCTATATTTTTGGAAAAATTTAACAATGGGCTATATTAACCAAGAGGCAACATATGGTAGGGGAAAGAACACAGAAGTTAGGTCAAACTTGGTTTTAATCCTGACTCTGCTACTTAAAGCCCTTGTGAACTTGGGGTAGTCTGCACCTCAGTTACCTTATATGCCAAATTGGAGTAATGAAATAATTTTACAGGATATTTGGGAGAAAATTGAGTGATACACTAAGTTGGAAAGCACCTGGCACTAGTTACATTTAATATTATCTTTCTCAAAAGACATGCACCTGCCCTTGGGATTTTTAGAATCTCTTTATTTATTTATTTTGTTTCTGATTCTTTTTTTAAGATTAATTTTTTATTGCAGTAACATCGGTTATAACATTGTATAAATTTCAGGTGTACATCATTATACTTCTATTTCTGCATAGATTACATCATGTTCACCACCCAAATAGTAATTACAGTCCATCACCACACACAAGTGCCTAATCATCCATCCACTTTGACCTCCTCCCTCCCCGCCTTCCCCTCTGGTAACCACCAATCCAATCTCTGTCTCTATGTGTTTGTTGTTGTTTTTATCTTCTACTTATGAGTGAGATCATACAGTTTTTGACCTTCTCCCTCTGACTTATTTTTCTTAGCATAATACCCTCAGTGTCCATCCATGTTGTCACAAATGGCTGGATTTAATCTTTTCTTATGGCTGAGTAGTATTCCATTGTGTATATATACCACATCTTCTTTATCCATTCGTCCCTTGGTGGGCACCGAGGTTGCTTCCCACTCTTGGCTATTGTGAACAATGCTGCAATGAACACACGGGTGCATGTATCTTTACATATTGGTGTTTTCATGTTCTTTGGATAAATACCCAGCAGTGGAATAGCTGGATCATATGGTGGTTCTATTCTTAATTTTTTGAGGAATCTCCATACTCTTTTCCATAGTGGCTGCACCAGCCTGCACTCCCACCAGCAGTGTATGAGAGTTCCCTTCTCTCCACATCCTCTCCAACACTTGTTGTTTCCTGTCTTGTTAATTATGGCCATTCTGACCGGCATGGGGTGTATAATCTCTTTAGAGAGACAAGATTAAAATACATTAATGGAATAAAGTGCTGAGAGTTGTGGAACCTCTCTGTAGCTGTTGTAGGAGTTCAGAGGAAGTGGAAAATAGGTGGAAGAATGCCAAGAGAAGTTCTAAGGGGCAGGTGGTAAGTTAGCATTCATTCAACAACTAATATGTTGAATGTGCTAGACCCTGTTCTAATCATTCTGGATGCACATTCATTAACCTTTTTATTAAGTGCCTACCAATTGCCAGGCATTATTCTGGGAATTAGTGATAGAAAGGAGGACAGAATAGACTTTGTCTACACCTGCTTTCATGCAGTTCATATTCTAGTGAAGGGAGACTGATAATAAGCAAATAAACATGTAAATGTATACCAGTGCTATGGAGAAAAGCACAGCAGGATGTGTGTATGTGTATACTGCAATTTTAGGTAAGGTGACTAAGGTGCTTAGTGCTCACATGCAAAGATTGATAACATATCTCCTTGCTCTCCAGCCACTCACTGGAAAAGAGTGTTAAAAACAGAACAATTACCAGTCAGCAGGGTAAGTGCTATTGTACAAACCCAAGGTGAGGGGATGATAAAGGAGAGTGGATTGACTTTGGAGAGCTAGGAAGGTCTTCACAGAAGAGGTGATGTTTCAGCAGAGCCTTGAAGGGGGTTAGCAGTTCCCCAGGCAAAGAAGACCAGGAGGGCTCCCAGATGAAGGGAAATAATATGTCCAAGGGCACTGGAAGGTGAATGGATGTGGAGGCTTGCAGTATACTTTGGTGTGTTGGGAGCATGGGGTAGGGAGGGGAAATGGGTGTGAAAGGTAGATGGGGACCTGAACGTGAAGGACTTTTCTGTACTGTGCAGGAAGGATTTGGAATTTATCCTATAGGTGAGGGAGGTTACAGAATTATTTTAAGCAGGGGTATGCCAAAATATTCCTAGCATTGGAAATTGGATAGATGGTGACTTCAATATCTGAGATCTAGTGGAGAGTGACAGAGAAGGTTGAGAGGAGAAGGGAGATAAAAGTGGAGGAGGAAATAGAGTGAAGGAAAGGAAGGTAGTGAGTTCAGTCTGGCTTTTCAAAGCTTGAGGGTCTGCAGAATCTCTTGGTGGAGTGTCTGGTGGCAGCCGGACAAGTGAGGCTGAGCTGAGGGCAAGTCAGGAGGAAATGTTTAGATTTGAGTTTCACCTCAAGGTTGTAACTGTACCTGCTTTCCCAGGGTAGTTGACTCCACTCCCAATACCTTGATTAGATTAAAGCAAAATTTTGAAAAAGTTAAAATGAATGACACCTCTTTTGCTTTTCTGTCATGTGGAGCCTGTGGCTTCATTTACAGGGAAGTTAGATAAATATGAGAGCATTTGTTCTCTGCCAGCTCATGCTGATATTTCTCGGCTAGGTTTCTGTTTATGGGTTTTAAGAGTATTATTACACAAAAGTATTTTTCTAGTTAAGGAAATTAAAGTAGAAACATAGACTCATAGAGGCCAAGGTCATCCCTTTCTCCCACCCTACAACCGTCCTTTTGTAGAAGTATGCATTTTCCGTAAGTTTTTCTAGCCTTCAGAAATAACTTTTGGCCGTTTTCTTCAAGTTTCAAATCCCCAAGGCCTGCACATTTGAACATATGCAGTGCATTGTTCCTTTGGGGCAGCATTCCCATTTTTTTGGAGTCTGCTCTGGTTTCCTTACCTGAAATGCCTGCTAATGATATTTAGGCTCTTTGTCTCAGGACCTCTGAATCCAGAGAACTGGTCAACCCTCTTCCAAGAAGATTTTTGACCCTAAGTTATCCATCAGCTTTTTTTCTTGACTCCTTTCCTTTTTGAAGGACATCTTTTGACTGCCTTGCTCCTTAAGAGGTTGGCATAGCCCTCCCTCTTTCACAGTCTCTGGCTGGCTGTTGTCTGTGTGTGTGCGTGCACACAAGTGCGTGTGTGGTTCAACGAATTTCTCCAGAGACTGCTGGCTGGAGTGAACGGGTTCAGCCCCATTGGGAGGAAGATAGTTTCCTCCCCGCAGGGGCAGAGTTGCTCTGACTTAGCTAGGTTAACTGGCTTGTTAGATGCTAATGTTTTTGCTTTCTTTCCTGTTTCAACTGGAATGAATCACTTTGGAAAATATTTCCATCCTTTTAGTGACTACATTGAATAACACACATTTTTCATTAATATTTACTGTAATCAACCTTAACTTTGCTCTTTCTCTTTTATTTTTAAAATTAGCATGATTATTTTTATTAGCTTCCCTCAGTCTCCATGCTTACCTTTATTAAAATGGATTCCTGCCTAGACAGATTGAGAAATAGTCTTTTAAAATTTCTGGACACTCAGATTTCATTAATGGAATAACAAAAACTATGGCAGAAAAGTGTAGGCAGTTGACTAATAGATTTATCCAAACTATTTTCAACTGATTTCCTCCTCAATTCTCCTCCCCCAAACCATTATACTTATGGGGGTCTCCGATATTGAGCTTTTATTTAATATTTTATAACATTTCTTTGAAATGGGACAAATGACCCAGTCTCTCTGTAATATATTGAGTTCTGTAATTACAAAAGACCACTATCAACTAGAAATTCTACCTTCTTTGCCCTCATTCTCACACCCTTTCAAGGGATAAAGGGAGAATCATTACAAAACAGTGGAATTTCAAGACTGCTGCATTCATATGCCTGCTTCCTGAGTGGTTGGTGGCCACCTGCTGCTGAGAAGCTGTTTCAAAGGGGAACTGGATTTACTTCCCTTTTGAGCAAGGGTTGCAGCATGAATGTAGCATCAATCACAATTTCTAACACAATCATATCCTCTTTATGAGTGCACTTCCTCAAAGACCTCTGGGCATAGACCGAATGTGTTATGCAGAGCCCTTTCAAAATCCAGACGTGTTTTCCAAACAGATGCCAGATTTCCTGGGACTGCTGGTTGCAATCCCCTAGTCCACAAATGTAGCGCATCTGAGATTGTCTGTCTGGATAACCTTCCCTTTTAGTGTTTACTTAAAGTGGAAGTGATGTTCTCCAGACGCTGGGTACAAATGAGATCACATCATGAGGTTTCCTTCTGATGTTGTTTTCTCTCAGTAGTGTAGTGACATCAGGATCTGAAGGCAGATGGATGGCTTTGATGACATTTCAAGGTCCCTGCCATTTCTAACCTTCCGTGATTGTTGGGAAGTCACTGGGGACGTCACGTAAGGTGGCAGGTCAGCCTGGTTAGTTATTCATAGCCATGGGGAGCTACCATGGAACTATTATTAGTGTGCTCTGAAAAGTCTTCTCTGTTGCTTTTTTTTTTTTTTTAAAGATTTTATTAGAGAAGTTTAGTGCACAGCAAAACTGAGCAGAATGTACAGACATTTCCCATATACTCAACCCCTCCTGCACACGCATAGATTCCCCCACTATCAACATCTCTCACCAGAGTGGTACGTTGGTTACAGTTGATGAACCTACACTGACACATCATAACCATCCAAAGTCTATAGGTTGTATTAGGGTGTACTCTTGGTGTTGTGCATTCTATGCGTTTGGACAAATGTATAATGACGTGTATCCACCATTACAGGATCATACAGAGTAGCTTCACTGTGTGTTGCTGCTTGTAAAAAAAAAGAAAAAAACAAACGTATTTTGCTTATGTGTAGATTGATTTCTTTCAGGTACTACCTGAGAAGGTGAATGGTTGAATTCTATTTTTCTGCTAAGATTTTGGACAGGAGATTGTTTTTCATGAATGTTTCGTGAATTGTTAGTGGACTTTCTCTGACAAAAGAGTTCCATGACCATATTGGTTTGGGAAATGCTGGGAAAAATATGAGAGTCATCAATAGAATATTTACATTGCTGTTCTGATTCTGACATACAAACATATGTTGTCTAAATCAACTTAATTATCTAATTGAAACTAAATTTCATTTCTGAGATATTGATGGAAAAACAACCATGAACAGCCTAGCAATCTGTTCTCATATCTGTTTTTAAATTAGCATTCCTTTAAGGATTTCATCCACTCATTTGTTTATTTGTTCACTTAACAATTATCCATTTTTCGCCTTCTCTGTGCCAGTACTTAGGGACACACTGCACCTTGACAAAAGGGAGAGTGTGGCAGAGCTGGCTAGTCATGGCCCCCTTCTCTTAGTAATGTTGAGCACATGGCAACCCAGGACAAAGACTGTTTCCCAGCTTTCCTTGCGGTGAGGAGTGCCATGTGACTAAGTTCTGGTCTAAGGCTGTGACCTTGAGGTCATGTGCAGGACGGTTATTTGGCATCTATGCACTGGCATAGGTAGACACACATCCCTACCCGGCAAAATGGAAACCATGGATTTTGAATGGCAGAGCAAAAAGACAGAAAGAGTCTGGGTCTTTGATGTTATGGAGTGGCATAAAAGCCTTTAAATACTTATGATTAGACTATTATGTGAAAGAAATACACTTCTATTGGCTTAAATCCGTGTTACTTTGGCCTTTGTTATGGCAGCCAAACCAGTAACCTAACTGATCTAGAAAGGACTTCCAGTGAGCAGGCATTGTCATAAGATTGGGGAGATGAGACATATAAGAGGGAAGTCAAACAGCATATAATGACCATCGCAGTTTACATAAAAGGCTGAATATAGAAAGGGAACATTTAGTAACTTAAACTTCTCATTCCCACATGTTGAAGGAAGAAAAGACCCAAGGAACTGAAGTTCCTGTAGGTCATAGTGGAGAGAAGCCACAGATTCTTTTCTCTATTTTAGGCAACATACGTAGAGAAATAAGGCCAGCTTTCCGTATTACAGCTGAATTTTCCCAGGTAGCTCAGGGTATGCAGGCACTTGACATGGATCCGAAGGTTTTAAAATAATCACCATCTATTTCCTAATTCCTTCTATATATCTTTGTAAAACAAATCCTGGTTTTGTAAACTTCTGTTTACCAATGTGCTACCTCTATCCACATAACAGGCATAGGTAAACACACGAGTATATATTTAGATGGGGGTTAGGCATAAAAAGCTTTTTCTTTCTAAGGAAAAGAAAAACCTCAATTCATTACTAAATGTGACATTTTAGATCTGAGGAGACAAAAAGAACCATGTGAAAATGTGCTATGCTTCCACATAGTTAACAAGATGTCACTTTGTGAGAGAATTTTCATAATTAATGAACCAGTTCAATTTGCTCTGCCATTTGACTTTGATTAATATGTTGTGGAGTATTCCCACTGGGACTCTTTCCAGTTGGTTTGGGAAGCTCTTATGTCTATATCCTGTGCATGTGCATGGATCAAAGTGCTGGCATCCAATACCTGCCTCGTTAGGTCAGGGAACAGCCATGCAAACTCAATGACAATGCCTGAGATCCTGCAGCAAGCCACCACGTGACCTAGATGGACAAACCAAAACCCAACAAATATAAAACCCAGACCGAAGCTATTTGGAGAAGGGATTGCACCACTGATTAGCTATTTTATAGAGTCTTAGAAGGAGAATTTGTATAATTATACTTTTATTCCTAATTCTGCCATGGATTTGACAGACTGAATGAAATGATTTGAGCATCATTTTTCAACCATCTGATTAAAATTTGCTTCACTGAAAATGCAGTTTATGGGGATACATTATTTGTATGACAAGTTGTATCAATCGATGCCCAATCAGTGCATTTGTCTGTTTAGAAACCACTGTAGGTATTTCCAAAAAGGAATTTAATACAGAGAATTTGTAGTACATAATTTGACATGGATGGAGCAAAAATGAGGAGGCAAGTTCCGCAAAGATTAGTAACTGCAAGAAGCTGCTATCCTCTTAGGCTTGAAGAAGCCAAAGGGAACATGGCAGAACTCTTGGCTTAGGTTTGCTGATCCACTGAATGTTTTGCTGCTAAAACTGAGCTGACTGAACAGAAACCCAGAAACCGCGCTTGTCAGCCTTTGCTGCCGCTGCTACCATTGCCAGAGGCACCACTAGAAGGTGGAAAAATAGCATCTCCCTTACTCCCAGCTTCCAATTTGCAGCTGGTGCCTCCCATTGGTAGAACCCAACAGGAGACGGGTTGGCAAGGGAAGCTGGGAAATTCCAGGCTTTCTGCCCCAGGGTCAAAGAGGATCATAAAGAAAGGACAGTGTGGAGCTGAGGAGCAAGAGACTCTAGTCAGCACCCAAGTGTTTCCAAGGACATATTCTATGTAAATTTAAAGAAGATGCACATTGCTTGATTAAATTAATTAATGAGATTACTAGCCAAGATATCACCTCTTTAAATCCATCTCTGTGGAATCATATAAAACGATAATGTAGCATACAGATACAATTCTGAAGTTGTATGGATGCTAACAGGTATTATATTTTAAGTGTTCTTATTAATATTTATTCAGACTAATCATCCAACTGGCTTTATTGGCAAGAAACAAGACCAAAACTATAATTTATATCCTATGCCTTGGCCATGCCAATTCTTCCTACAATAACTGAAAAGGATCAAATTTAAACAGAAAAGGTAGTGAAGAAATGAAATGAAACTCAGCTTAAACCTCATATATCACCATTTCAGATAAAAACCCAGGTGGCCCCTTCCCTGGGAAGACATAATCCCAAAGGCAACCCTAGCCCAACAATACCTAGGAGAGATGTAGAATGCTACAAGGACCTATTGCCTTCCAGTGGACTTCTGGTGGTCAAAGCAAGTCAAGGACATGGACACTTGGGAGAAGAGACAGAAGACCTTTGTCTTGCTTTGTGGCCCAGCAGTGTTCTGTAGGAAAGCCATTAATGAAAAGAAAAAAAAAAAACCTCTTGGTCTTAGTGGCGTTGTATAAACAGGACTGGATAATTTTCTTTTGTGAATTCATTCGTATTTCTTCATGTGAGTCTGAGAATTGTGTCTGGAGGGCATTTTCCTCCTTGGTTGGAGGTGACTTAATAGACTGGCAATTACTGTCATTACAGGCCCAATCATATAGCTGGAGGATCTAGCCAGCTGCTTACTCCTGAACAGCCTGGGACAAGTGGGAGCAGTTGAGACCACACTGAGAGGCCAGGGAACTGTAGACAAGTAATCTGCTGGGGGAAAAGGCCCCTTTGATCTTCGCACCAGACAGCAATTTCAGCAAAAGCAGAGTCGAGTTGACGTGGTATTTTTTTATTGCAGTGGATGGGCATTACCGACTTGCATGTGTAGGGATTGCCAAGAGGAAGTAAAGATGATCTTTAGCTTACCTGCATCTTAAGCTGTGCAATGAAAAAGGTTCACGTTTTTGTTAGATAGAAATGGTCTGAATATTTAATAAAGGCAAATCATTCATTTTTTAATGTTTTAATCACATGGCCAATTTCAGCTCATGTAAGGTTAGACCTTGCTGGGCAACTGGAGTCTGGTAATAGCTATTTTCTTTTTGATACTTGGGGTGGACTGCAAAAATTCAATAATTTTTGTTAAATTCAGTATACTGCTTGCCTTCAGATTTCCCTGGGAGAATCTGTTTTCAGTCTCCAGAGAGAGAACAGACTTGTACGTGTGCCCTTAGAAATGCTTCTGGCTTATTGTTATTTGAAATTTGAGGTAACGGAAAGGCTGTTTGTATAGAGAGTGGTCCCAGGTAGAAAGTGGGTCTGGATGAAGGGCATTTACTCGTGTCCTTTGTCCTGGTTACAAGAAAGCATCTTATTACAAGCTATTCTGAATTGGTCAGGATCTGTGGATGCTTCTGCCTTCAGAAAAGGTTTATGGAAGCCACAAGGGGACCTGTCTGTGAGTCTTCTAGGTTAAGCACCTAATTCAGCCCATCAGAATTGACTGGTTTCAGAATCATGGTCTTTTCTTGAACTAAATAAGTTATGGTCCCTCTAACTGGACAGGATTTAGGGCGTTTATAACAGCCACTATTATTTTGATCTTCAGCATACACCAATAGGCTGTCAATAAATAAATACTGAACGAATGGACAAAATGAGTCCTCTGCTTATGGCCCTTGATTTCCTGGTAGAACTTCCCTTTTTCTAGAGTCTACAGGAAATGTCTTCCTCACTTGTGTGTGTGTGTGTGTCTGCCAGACTTGCCAGTTCTAAGTCGGCCACAGGAGGGGTTAGGTTCAGAAGCATACACCATGTGACATGTCAGGCAGATCAAAGCAGGGATTTCAGGGCTGACTACAAGGGGAAATGGTTAGTAATTAATAAAAGGATGTGGAATTGGTCATGTTGACTGAAAGAGCCCAGAACCTTGGCGAAAAGCTCCCAGAGGCTGCCAAGATAAAAAGAGCGGCTGCACTGAGTTATGGACGGGTGAAGCTTGCAGGTGTTAATGCCCCTGGGTGAGGGGAGCAGAGTGAGAAGTTTGCTCTCACCCAGGCCACGGCCCCCCTGATCTTAAGAGCCTCTTCAGCTCCAGCCATAGTTTTGGTTTGTTTTTAAATGGAGCTTTTAGGGGCCTTTGGGGACATACAAAAACTTGATAATGATGTTTAATTCTGAGAGTCAAGCTGTGGTTTCTCATTTGCCATTTCTGGCTTTTCATTGCTCCATGTCAATATGTTTTGTTTCCAGATTTAGGATCAAAGAAACCTTTCCCTTGCACTTGCTCGTTTTTCTCCCCTGTGTGCGGTCTAATGCATCGATGAAACCAAATAAATCCCTCAGGAATGTGCAAGTCTGCTGGCTTCTCCACCATGGCTGTAGCCACTGTATACTGTTTGGTACTTGGTGGCGAGGAAGAGAATATAGGAAGGGGAGGTGACGCCGATAGTGGATGTTGGGAAAGAGTAGAGTAAAGGTAAGTCCAGTCTCAGCAAGGGATCAGTGAATGTGCCTTGGTAAGTCTCAGCTAACGTGGTTGAGAGCTCTGAGCTGTAGAAGGTCTGGATGCAGCTCTGCGTGTGTGCATTTGTGTGTGTGTGTGTGTGTGTGTGTGTGTGTGTGTACTCTTGGGAGTTGGCAAACAAGTCAGGGAACCTCCAAAGACATTTTCCACTGATTGGTTGGGAGACGTGTGAGCTTATAAATTGCTTCATTGAGTTTTGAAGCTATTTTCCCAAGGGAGAGATGATGTCTTATCCTGTTTGCAATCTTCATAAATATCCCGGGCCAGGATGTCCCTGTAAGGAGTAGGTTCTATTGATCCTAACCAAGTGACAGTGCAGCTTCTTAACTTCTGAATGATTTGTTTTCTCTTCTTCTTTGCCCTCCTTCAGTCCTCTTACAGCTCCTGCCGACCTCGTCCAAATAGACCAGCGCCGTCAACAGCATGACAAGTTGGGAAAATGTGGAGGCAGCATTCGACTTTGCTGATTCATCTTTGGTGGTTTAGAGTGGAGTTCCCAGCCTCAGAGCAGACTGCGACTTTATGGGTAATCTTGTATTTTAAGAATGACAGATGACAGATACGAGAGATGTTAAAACAACAAGCAATTATTGGCACTCAGGACATGGGTGTTTGTTAATTTCTCTGTACTCATCTGTAATTTCAAAACACAAAAAAGTCAGTTGAGGAATTGGAAGGCTGTTGTGGAGAGTGGTAAGAAATGACAGACAAATGTATGCTGGATACCTTCAGGTCTTTACGAGGAAATATCCACATCTCTTGTGTATCAGTTATCATTTGCCACATAATGCCGCATAGTAGCACCCCAAAACTCAGTGGCTGAAAACTGTAATTAATCCTGATTGCTCATGTGTCTGTGGGCGTGGCTGGGTGGTTAGGATGGTCCTGCTCCAGGTATCTCTCATCCTCCCCTGGGGTTGGGAGGTTAACCACAGAGTAAGCTGAGGCATGTTCTTCTCCCAGTGATGGCAGAGGTGCAGGAGGAAAATGGAAACAAGTGAGCCTGGGAAGAGGTACACTTTCCTTCCACCCACATGCCATGGTCAAGGTGAGTCACATGGTGGAGCTCAAAGTCAATGGGCAAGAAAATATGGTCTGGTCATGACAAGGCTGGGCAAGGGCGTGGATGCAGAGAGAGGTTAAGATTTGGTTAATCTTAACATGTATATAGAGAGACTACATTCTACATACAAAATCATATCTCTATAAATATAATTTATAATATAATAATACAATGCATTTTATTATATTATGTACAATATATAGTATAGACCCTACTTCTGATGTATAGTATATATCGTACATAATATAATAATATACCTGATTCCATATATATTGTTCTATATCATATATATAGATAGATCTGATGTCAGTGAGAATGCTCATATCTGGCTTTCTCAGAGTTGTCTTTGCCTCTATCACTATGATATGATTGAGGTGTTTGTAGCTGCCCTGTTAGATATTGATCTCCCTTGGAAAATAAACAACATCCTAAACTTTTCATATGTGATTTTATTTTATTTTTTTCATTTTTATTGATGTCTTAATAGTTGATATCATTATGGGGCTTTAGCTGTACATTAGTGATTTTATTTTTGATCCACTGGCTACCGGCATGTCCCAGCCAGCTTCCTGGGCAAGGAGCAATCCTCCTAGGTTGAGCTGGAGGAGCCAGCCTCATTTAATCCAGAGATGAGAGTGTTTCATCGAAACTCTTAGAAGTAAGGACATTTTGTTTCTGGATAGGAAATAATGCTACATCTGGGCCAGCCATCTCTGTCCCCACCTCCTCCTCGAGGCCCTCCCAGCAGTGATGGGGCTGTTTGCATCTCTCCTTCCATAGGTTCCCCACCTCGTAGCATGCAACAAGGAGGCCACGGGACACATCGTGAAAATAGCGTGTGGCAGCCAACACGGTCTGTCTTCCTCTGTATTAACTGGGCAGCGTCCTGGTAATGTAGGCACACACCTCACTTTACAGCAGTGTGTTGACTCTTAGTAAATATTACAGAATGAAGAGGCGCTTTTCTAAGCACCGGGAAAACTTTCTAGTGGGGGGAAAGACAAAGAACTACTACACACAAGGAAAACTGGAGTGCAGTGATGGAAGCAAGACATGCTGATGTGGCAACAAGTGGGTCAGGACTATTTTAGATGGGGTAAGGGTGGAGGGAGGAAGGAGATGACATTGAGTTGAGTTCGGCATAACAGGGAGGAATCAGTCAGGCAAAGACCTGGGGGGAGAGATTTCCAGGTAGGGAGACCAGCAGGTGTAAACGTCCCAAAGGAGTAACAATCTACCCCAAAATCTCTAGCTTCCAAAGGTAACCTTCTCCGATGCACCCATGCTTTCTTGTATTTCAGAGGGAAGCATTCTTTCAAAATTCTTTCAGAGCCCATGAGTGCACTAGGAGACCCTACTTCCAAAGGATTGGCTATTTATTTATTTTTTTAATAGACTTTACTTTTTAGAGCAGTTTTGGTACACAGCAAAATTTAGCAGAAGGTACAGAGATTTCCCATGTGCTCCTTGCACACCCCCCACATGTGTAGCCTCCCCCATTATCAACACCCCCCACCAGAGTGGTACATTTGTTATAGTCAGTGAACCTGCACAGACACACCATCATCACCCAGAGTCCATACTTTACCTTAGGGTTTACTCTTGGTGTTGTACATTCTATATGGGTTTGGACAAATGTATAGTGACATGTATCCACCATTACAGTGAATACATAGTACTTTCACTGCCCTAAAAATCCTCTGGTTGTTTTCAAGTACAATTAAACCTCACCAGTGTCATTTACATAGCAAAAAGAAGAACAAAGGAAAGCAGCCAGGGCAGCTTTTAATTTTTTTCTTGTTCTTTAAGATCGTAAAGGTCTTTGACGCGTGGAAAGCAGGCTTTTATTAACTAGGCATTTGTATCATAAACATAATTCCCAGACAAGCAGGAAAGTCCCAGAATTCTGAGTCATTGATGTTTGAATAGATGTTTTGTAAGACCAAGCTTTGCTTTTACAAATAAAGCATTGATGAACTAAACAGTTACTTGAAATGAACCAGGAAAGTTTCATAATGAGCACTTAGCCTTCAGAAGACAGTGCTGTGATTTATAACAAATTTTTCCTCTTTAAGTCATATTCACATAAGAAAATCTGCCTTTTTGGCCACCCACCTTGGTCAATGCCCAGTGTGAAGGAGGCCTATATCTGCAAAGAGAAAGATAATTAAACACGGTTTCATGTGGAAAAACAAGATATTCATCTGATATTTGCAAGATATCTGCTCTTGGTTTATGGGATATGGGGTTGCAGTGGTGTCTTCTCTCATGATGGGAGTTATAAGAAAACAAGGAAGGATTCAGTTTGTGAAATAAAATTTTGTCAGGAGTACAATCAGTGTGGTTTATATCTTATTCTGGGTTGCTGGAAACGCAGTTGGGATGTTTTAACACATTTGTGCACTTCAAGAATAGAATGGTGTAGAAATAGAGCTGGAGAGAGTTCAGAAAGGGGCAGAGAATCAGGTATTTGAGGCTCCAGGCTCTGATTTATATATATAAGAGCTAAATACCTCATGAGGACTTTGCCTTACCAACAGCAAATGATGGGAAATACTAGGTACCTGCACATACTTGAAGGGAATGCAATTCAAAAAAAGAGAACAATTTAACCCAATATAAAGAGCTGAAGTTGGGTTGGGGACTCAATAGGTAGAAGTTAAGGAGTTAGGTGAGCCTCTTTGTAAAAAGAAGGTCATAGAATTTCAAGTTAAAATAGCCAGGTCATGGACTTAAGTACCTCTTTTCCCCTGTCTCTCTCTACCCTAAACTTTCCATTTTCTTAACCATTCCAAACGGGTTATTCCCTGACTCAAACTGTCCACTTGGACAAGGAAGTCCACTCTGAGAAACTTCCATTGTGGAGAGGAGGGAATCCAGCTGTCTGTCCCAGGAGGCTGGGGAGGAAAAGAACCATGGTCCAAACACGTGGCACAGTTCCCTCAGCAATGAGGAATCTCCAAGTCCTTTTCTGTTGGGTGGATTTACTCCTGTTCTACCATTGAATCTATAGGTCTTGGAGTGGGTCTTAAAGCTCATCTGCTCTCTCACTTGATTCAGGACCTCTCTGTAATAATAATACTGACTGACAGTCACCCAGACGCTTTTTTGAAAATTCTGGTGATGGGTAAGTCAATTCTTTGCTGTAGGCCAGTCCAATATACACAATCATGGCAGTACAATGTAATCAACTGGTGAATTTTACAAAATCTTTACTGTCTGGGGCTCATCCTCATTGACTGTGATAGAATTGTTCTGGGGGCGGGGTGGGATTCTGGCATCAGTATTATTTAAAACTCTTCATATGATGCCAATAGGCAACTGAGGTTGAGAGCGATGGCTCCGGTGTTAGAAAATGCTTTCTTGCACTGATGGAAGTCAACTTTCCTGGAGCCACCATTCATCCACGTTAATTCTTTCCTCTGGAGCTAAGTCCATTTCCTCTTTTACGTGACAGTCTTTCAGACATATGAAGTTGATACCTGCCCCAAAGTTGATACCACTTCCCTGAGGCTTTTTCTTCTCCAGGCAAAGTCACTCATTTTCTCAAAAGTTACTCCTATGATGTGGTTTTATTTCCCTCACCATCCCGATCATAAGCTACCCTGTCAGGCTGCCACTTACAGTGTGTGTCTCTTCATGCTTTTGTTTCATTGTGAGCTTGCTGTCAACTAAATCCCCTCAATTTTCTCCCACAAAAATCTTACAGCTTAGCTGGGGAGACGAGCATGCCAGCAAACCAAAGCTTCCCCATCCTGTAATTATGAAATTGATTTTAAAAGTCTAAATGCAGGAATTTTATTTACCCTTACTAAATTTCATCTTGTTGGGTTTACTATTTAATTCTGTCCTCCAAAAGTACTGGGAAGTATTGCCTGTTTGGTAAAGCGTCTTTATATTTTTATTCATGTTATTAATAGCAGTAACAATAATAGACTCTATTTATTGACTGTGAGCACTTTATTGAGTGTAAACACTTTTTGACTGGAAGCACCACCAGATTAGAATGAAAGAGACAGAAATAGAGCCTCAACTTCTATGGGCGAGAAGTAGGTTAAGGCGGTTACAGAATCAACAACTAAGTATTCTTATAGGAAAAGAAGGATGCTCAGGGGCAGAAACAAGAGCTCAGAGGGTGCAACCAAGAGGCACTGGAGAGTGCTGGGCCCTAGAAAGAAACTTGCACCATCTATGCAGCTGGAGTACGCAATTGCTTTGGACCACTGCTGGCTGCATGCTTTCTGTTTCTCCCCTTTTTGACTGGGAGTGTCGATTGTGGTTATCCTGTGTGCTTGTGCCACTATTGTGTGTGCAGTGTGTATGTGTGTGTAGGGATGAAGATAGCTTGTCTCAACAGTTCTCAGTATTTGGGTGGTGATGAACAGTACTCAATGGGTTGTTTATGAAGAGCCATACTTAGGGAGCTTCACTTATACTTGGACGTGATTTAGAGGGATGAGACTTTTGGAGGGTCTTAGGAGGGATGAGTGTATTTTGCCTGTGTGAGAGATGTAAATAATATGTGTCCAGAGACAGATTGAACCTGGTCTGTAACTGTTTGACGAATAGAATCCAGTGAAGGGACACTGTGCCAATTTTCAGGCCAAGGCCTTCAGAAACTGGCAGCTTCCACTTCCTATCTCTTGAGATGCTCATTCTTGGAATCCAGCCACCATGTTGAGAAGAAGCCCAAGCTACCCTGTGAAGAGGCTTTCACTGGGGAGGAACCAATAGCCAGGACAATTGCCAGCCATGGCAGAGGGTCACCTTGGAAGTGATGGTTCAGCCCCAGTATTGCTGTCCCAGCTTATACCAGGGGGAGCAGAGTTGAGCCATCCCCACTGAGCCCTGCTCAAAATCAGATTCATCTGTACAACAAAAAATTGTTGTTGTTTAAGCCGCTAAGTTTGGAGTGATTTATTTCACAGCAATAGATAGTAGAATAGTGCCAGGCACTGCATTAGTGAATTTGCATGTATTTTCTTCTTTAATCCTCCTAACAATAGTATAACATAGGCATTATTTCTCCTCCTGAGAGATGAGAAAACTGACACTCAATGAGTTAAGTAACATGCCCAAGGTCAGACAAGTAGTAAGTGGCAATATTGGGATCGAAACTAGGCAACATATTGTTCTTTTAACCTCTAAATGCTGAGTAGGACAGGGCTGAGGGCAAGGGAGCCATGCAGCCATTTATCAGATATCTGCAGAGCACTTTCTGTGGAGAGAAAAAGAAAGAAAACATAGACTGACAAACAGTGATAGCTTAGTGGAGGAGACAGACATGAAAATAAATAAGTACAGTTCAGTGTGATATGCTATGAGAGCCAAGAGAAGGGATACAACTATGTTTCCAGTTCTTTCTCTGCAGATTTTCTACCTGCATAAACGTATAGATTGTATTTATATACGTTTTAATAAAAAAAGTGATGGTCCTCTATATTCTAGGAGGACTTACCTCGTTCATACCTTTCTCTATCATGTATATGGGCCCACTCTTTTAAAGTGATGACCTTAATTTATTAAACTGCCCCCCATTAGATGTTTCTAATTTTTTGCTATTTCATCAGGTACCTTTATATATACAGCACATATGAGGGTATTTCTTTAGGAATTGTTGGATCAAAGGTTATGATTGTGATTTTAAAAAATTGTTACCAGAAAAGCTTTATCAATTTGTACTTTTAAGAAAAACACATGAAAGGGCCAATTCCCTCCCATCCCCTCCTTATGAACACTACTTCTATCAGTCTGTTAAGTTTTTGCTATACTGATGGGAGAATAAAGTGTTATTCTTGTTTTCATTTGCAGCTTCCTGCTTATCAGGTCATCTCATTTGCCTTTGGACATTTGTGTATATATTTTGGAGAATTCCTGGTTTACATTCTTTCCTTCTTTCTTCTTTTATGAAATCTTCTTTTCTTAAGGATTTGCATGAGTTCTTTAAATATCGTAGATATTACTATCATTAATTGTTGCAAAGTCTTTAAGGATGCTGCTTGTATTTTAATTTTGCTTAAGGAGTCTTTTCTTATGGAGGCATTACATTCTTATGAGAACCAATGTTTCAGTTTTTGCTTCTGGAGTTTCTGGTTTGTGTTGGTTAGGAGTGCCTTGCTCCAAGTTTATAAATTCCTTGTATTTTCTCCTAACGTTTATAGTTTTTTTTCTTTTTTTAATGTTTAGCTCTTCAATCCATCTGGAATTTGTTTTGGAGTATGCTATGAGGAAGGGAGGTCTAACAATTTTTCTTAATAAATATCTAATTGTCCCAAAACCATTTATTTGGTTATCCATCCTTTCCCCACAGAATTAGAGCTTTATAAAAATGAAATATATCTGGGACTGTTTCTGGACTCTGTTTTATCGATTTATTTTTCTATTTGTGTACCAATAGCACATTGTTTTCATTAACGCAGATTTGAAGTATGTTTTGATATTTAATACTAGTTTCTTTTTAATCTTTTCAAAACATTTTCATAAATTTTCTCTTCCTGATAAAGTTTGAAATTAATTTGTCAGTTTCATAAAAAACTGATCCAAATGGCAGTGAATTTATAGATTAATTTGGCAAGAACCGACATCTTTACAATTTTGTAACTTATCATCCAAAATGATTGCATTTACTTTATTTAAAAAAATAACATGACTATATTTTATAATAGAGATTTTAAATTCTGGCTGCACTTAATGCCTGGGTCTCACCTCTACAACTCTGATTTAATTAGTATTATAGAGATTCTAATATGCACCCAAGAGACAAAACCATTCTTGTATAGTTTTTTTTTAAACTTAGTTTCTATACTTATTTTTAATTAATATTTTTTTTACTTTATGTTTTTATTGAGGTATAATTGACATAAAATTTATGTGCATTTTTTATTAGACATTTCTAGGTCTATTATATATCTGTTTGTTGCTATTATTAATGATCTTCCTAAAAGTATTAAAAGTTCAGATTAGACTCCTACTTTATACCTTATGCCCAAATGAATTCCAGATGGATTAAAGAACTGAATATAAAAAGCTAAGCTATAAAAGTATTAGAAGAAAATATGAGAGGTATTCAATTTGTTAATGCTTGTGTATAGGAAAGCTATTGATTTTGTATCTGATATTATTTTTAATAGCCTTTCTGTCAATTCTCTTGGGATAACAATTTGTCTACAAATAGGGAAATTTTTATTTTTTTGTCCACAGTTTATACCTCCTATTTCTTTTGTTTTTCTCTCTTTTAAAATAAGACCTGTAATATTGAACACTGATGGATGGTAGCTGTGATGGTTGTCTTGTTCTCATCCTTAATAGAAACTTTCTGATGTTTCATTGTTCAGTATGACATTTTCTGAGTTTTTCCCTAGGTTACATGATTTTACATCCTTTCTTAGTGTGATAAAAGTGTTTTTTTTTTTTTTTTTAATCTGGAAAGGGTGTTGAATTTTATCAAATGAATTTTTGGCATACATTGAGATGAGCATAATATTTTGTCCTTAAATCTGTTGACATAGTTGACTACATCATAAATTTCCTAATATTGAGCCACTTTTACATTTCTAGGTAAATTCTGCTTGGCTATGATTTTAAAATAATAAAATAGTACTGAATTTGATTTGCTAATACATTTTTTAGTATTTTAAATCTATGTTCATATGTTCATACATAGCTTTGAAGTATGACTTCACTTTTTTTTTGCTTGTTTTGTGCTAACCTTGTCTGGTTTTGGAATCAAAGTGATGCTAGCTGTGTAGAATGAGTCTGGAATCTCTCTATTTTTGTGTAGTTTCAGATAGATATATAATTTAAGGATTATCACTTGCTTCAGGGAATAAAAGTCCCTGTGAAAGTATTTGGTGCTGGTGCCTTTTTTTTTTTAAAGGATTTGAACTTTGACTACATTTTCAATTTTTATAAAGGTATTAATCTATTTATCTATTCACATTTTCTACCTCTTCTTGGATCCATTTTGATTAATTCATATTTGTATAGAAAATTATGCACTTAAGATTGTCAAATTTTTTATATAGTATTATTTAATAAAATCTCATGTCTAGAGTTATATTCCTTTTCTCATTTCTAGGTAGTTAATTAATATTTGGAATTTTGGAATCTATTTCTCTTTCACACTCCTACAACACTAGAACTTTAGCTTGTTTTCACTCCATTACCTCCATTCCCCAACCCTGCCATGTCCCATGTGGAGATCTTCTGGGATTTTGGTCACAGATTATTGTTAAGAACTTTAGAATATATTTCCGAACTGTATTTTATTGGTTTCTCTGTTTATTGTTGATTCTTGGGTACTATATCTTCCCCTTTTTGAATTAATTTCTCATTTTTACTGTGCTCTATTAGAGGAGGCCTGTATGTGAATTTTTGAATGTCTGTGAAAATGTCTTTATTTTGTTTTTCTTTTTCAATGCTAATCTGGATAGGAATCAGATTCTAGATTCAAAGTAATTCCCCCTCAAAACTTCTAAGATATTACTCTATTGTCTTTTAGCGTCAAGTATTGTCAAGGAGAAATCTGATGCTGATCAGATTCTCATTCATTTTAGGCTGCCTGTTTCATTCACTTGTGAAACATTTAGGATTTTCTGTTTATCCTTGAACTTCTGAATTTTACAACAGTGTGTCAAAGGGTAGGTCTTTTGGCAAGTGATGAAAATGTTTAATTTATATGTTTCTTCAGCCCTGGGGAATTTTCTTGTTTCTTGATTACTTGTTCTTCTCCATTTCTAGAATTTTCTCTCTATTTCTAGAATTTTCATTAGACGGATATTGGCACTTTATACCTTTTTTAAAAAATATGTTTTCCATTTTTCTTTTTTGTTGATATACCCTTCAACAATCCCTTGGCTCAATTTTCCAGTTCAACAAGTTACTATTTAACTGTGAACTTTCTCCAATTCCATTTATCTGGTGTTTTATTTTCTGAATCAAGTTTTACAATTTCTAAGATTTCTCAAATTTTCTTGTATAAGAGCAGATTCTTAATTTGTAGATATGATAGCCACTCATATTTCCAAAACATGCAATTTATGCTAATCATCTTCCATTTGCTCTATGAACTCTGCTTCCTTCAGTATTATTTCTTTTTCATGGTGACTTTTGTGCCTCTCTGTCCTTCAATCTTTGATTCTTTGTTGTCTGCTCATCTTTGTTTTGTTTGTCCCTCTGCGAATGCCAGTTCTGGTCACAAGTGCTCCTCTCCGGTGACTTGGTAGGCTGAACTGCTGGGAGGGTGTTCTGGCTTTTCTCATTTTGTCTCTCAGATCCACATTCTATCCTAGTCAGCCTTACTCTGGGCCCCAGGAGGCTGATCTCCATATTTCCGGGCTCCCTTGCCCAGTGGTTCCCCATTGGGTCAGCTAAAGGGAAAGTCTAGCTGAGGCTGGAGGACAGGAGGAAAGATTAGAGCATTGATCTCCCCTCTCCCCTTCCCTCCCTCTGTCATCCTGGTTTTGGCAATGGTGGTGTTTTTCCAATTATAGTCGGAACTCTTGGCAGGACACTCATCTCCTGTGGCTACGGCTTTTCTTGGTTTCATGTAACTGCTCCATCCCTCCTACTTCAGGACTGTGGGAGGCCATGGTTTTCCACTGTTGCTAATCCCTAGGAGCTTCATTAACCATCAATGGTTCCCTCAGCCCTGTCCTTACCTCTTGAAATAGTCCATTTGTGAATATCTCTTCGGTCAACACTTCGAGTGTGCCATCTATTTCCTGTTGGCACCTTGATGGAGATGATGGAGATGCCCGTGAGGTGTTTTCTCACTGTGGCTGCTCCATATCCTCTCAGGGCTTCCTTGGCTATGGTATTGGTTGGGGAACTCATCAGCTATGAGAAATAACGCCCAAATCTTAGTGGCTCAATTAAGATTTGTTTCTCTCTTTACTGATTTTGGGATCTTGGCTCTTTCCATCTTGGGGAGCTGTCATCTTCCAGGGGCTTCTTATAGATCTTCATTGGATCCTTTACTTTTAGAGAAGAAAGAAGGAGGAGGATTGCACAGGACATTTCATGACCAGGTCTGGAAGGAGTACTCTTCATTGCCACCCATTGTCTGGAAACTAGTTACATGATCTCAACTTAACTAAAAAGGAAGCTGGGCAAATACAGACTTCCTGTGGCCCAGGAAGAGGAAGATGGGCTTGGTGAGAATCAAGCCGCTTTCTGCCATAGCTTCAGGTGAATGGTACCTCTCAGGCTTAAGTGCCCCAATCCATCACTTTAACCTGTGCTATATGCTGCTGTTGGTCACTACTCAGCTCAAGATGGGGAGATGGAAGTACCAAGAGATGTGACTGCTTCAAATGTAGTGACCCAGTTACTCCCCTATTGTTTCTGCCCATCTGTTGCTCTTGCTTTTTGGATTAATTGCTTTGGAGCTTGGAGTACAATGTAACCACTACTCTCTGTAGCAGCCTTCTTCTGCACAACTGTTTGTATTTTTCTCCAATAAGTTGATCCTGTCTGATTTTTGTCTTTCTGCTTTTTGTCTCAAAATTTCTGGTTAATTTTGGGTACTGTTTCTTGTTTTGCACAGCTCTTATGGCTTCAGGTTTTTTTTAGACCACCTGAAATGTCATTTATAAGGATGTGGAGCAGGAGAGGAACTAGGTGAATATACTAAGTTTGCCACTTGGTCCAATGTCTTCATCTTTTTGTGAAAAAAGTAGAGTGTGGAATGATTGGCTAGGGGAGCAGTTCCAATGTGCAGTGTGAAGAGGTTGCTAAAAAAAATGCAATCATGGGCTACTTTGATAGACACATATTGATACCAAGGATGATTGATGATTCTGTATTCTCATAATATCTGAAATACTATTCCTAGCTCTGGATATTGCAATTTATAACATAGGTAGAAAAACTGGAGCTTATCAAGTGGAGGATGTCTATGATGGTGATCGTTCTGGGAAATATGTCACAGGGTAATTGCAGAAGCAACAAGGGATATTCTGCATGGAGAGTAAAATATAAGGTGGGATGGGGTGGCATGTGTATCAAAATATGCAGATTTTATGATAGTTGTTTGTTGTTCCGCTCTAGATTTTTAAGGGGATTGATGTTAAGTATTGCGGTATATTCTATGAATCTTCTTCCTTTTAAAAATATTGAGGCATTGTTTGCCTAACTCTGTTCCTAAACATTTCTCCTTGTCCTCTAAGGTGACTGACAGTGGCTGACTTTCTGACATGGTTGGACCATTTTGTAATATTTTCTTCCTCTTGGGAGTTTTGGAAGTTGCAGTCATCAAAATGGTGATAATCTACCCTTTTGAAATATCCTTTTAAGTTATGCACAGCCAGGCGAAAGAGTATGTAGTTTTGCTCAGAAAAGATTGCAAAGTGGAAGGAGTGATGCATCCTTCCACAAAACAATAAAATGATCTTGTTTTGCACCATTGTGTCTTTCTCTTTGACAATGGTTGGATGAAGGAGTGCATGAATGAACTTCTTTAATATGCATGACACTGTGGGAAGGGATATAGTAAATTAGCCTTTCTTTGCATTCTTATCCATCCATTTGTTCGTTTATTCAAGAAATTTCTTGTGCTCCTTTTATGAGCCAGGCATTATTTTAGGTTCAAGGAATATAGCAGTGAACAAGATTTACTGCCCTCATAGATCCTTACATTCAGGTGGGGAAATAAATGAACCCATAAATGTAGTGATAAGTGTGGTGAGGAAAAATAAAGCTGGGTCACTCAGTCTGGGGGCAAAAAACCAGCCAGACGATTTGATTAGCCACGAGAGGTCACATGATCAGCTTTCCTCACCAAGTATAGGAGCAAGCAAGATGGGGGCATTTTCAGCTTCTGTAGTGATAGGCTATCATGGTGGGCAGTACGTATGGGTAGAAGTCCTCAAACATGGAGGAAAGGTTAAGATGCTGACAGCTAATGCCATGGCAAGACTGTCCAGTATAGTCTCCAAAGATTTATATAATCCTTCATGTAGATTGGTGCCTGTCCAACCTAGTTGTGGGGCCCAGGATTACAGCCCAGTTTCCAGAATTGTTTTTTTTCCATCAACCTCTACTTGGTTAACATTGTGAGAGGAAACTCTTTTTAGAATTTTGTTTTCAACAATGTTCTAGCTGAGGTTTAGAATGAAAATTTTTTGTTGGGGTGTGTTCTATGATCAAAGCTCCCTTTTTTCACCGAGCATGTAACCCATGAGGTATCTGAAAAATTTACAACATGCATATTTTGGAGAAGTCTAGCCTGAGTGAGGTGTCGGATGCTGGGGGCATTTTGGAAAGACATCTAGAAGATAAAGACACCGTCTATGTGCTCTTAAGTAACCACATAATGGCTGAAGGCCCAATGTTGGTGATGCCAATAGATGGGCAAGGCAGTGATTCAGTAAATGAACAAGGAGACCATTTTAATTTCTATTGTGAAGTGTTGTCTTTTCTTAAAATAAATAAGATTGTATTCCTTTGATTTTAGGTAGGATTATACTAAAACATTGACTGAGCCTGTGTCTTTGCTCTGAAATGCAAAACTTATAAAACTCCCAATGCATGGCCCTGTTAACTTTAATAGGGTCAAAATATCTTAGCACAAAAATGGTTATGATTAAAAATGTAAGTAGCACCACTCTGAATGAATCTGTTAATTATTGAGAGGAATAGAACTGAGAGGTTAAGGGTTTAGACCTAGGACACAGAATGCTTGCTTTTGAATCTTATTTTGCTACAAGATTTTGAGCAAGGAATCTAACTTCTGTCTTCCTCGGTTATCTAGGATGCAAAATAATAACACCTCACCTGATTGTTGAGAATTAAATGATTTAATATATGTAAGATTAATGCAGAGCAGAAAGTAAGTGCTCAACAAATATTAGCTGTTTTTATTTGTAATCATCATCTTTCCTGACAAATGAATATCAGAAAGATAGCCAAGATAATTCTTAGCAGGGCTTCTTCAGCATTGAGAGAGATAATTATTAATTTCTTCCATCCAACAGGTCAATGCATTTTGTTTCCCAGGGGAACATTAGCCCCTGGTTTATCTTGGGGGCCCATCAGGACTCATCAAGTCACAGATTCTCAGGGGGCCACATGAAGCAGTTTTGTAGTAGAGACTAGTAGCCACCTATGTTTGCCTTCAAAAAATCTTCTAACTTAAGATCTTGCCTTCCTGTGTCTTTAGAGCATTGCCCTGGGCGTTACACTGAAGTTCATGGTAAACACTTGAGTAAATCCAAAGTCACATCCCAAGAGCAGTTCCATATCTGCAGTATGTACTCTAGGGCACACTCACGGGAGCAACAGAACTAGCAGGCAGGTTCTTCAATTTATATCATCAAACACAACTTTCAAAGTTAACTTCAAACCTGCGTTTGAGGAAACCAAAGCACATGGATCTATTTTAATTTAGGAAAGGAGACAACCTGCCCTTCTGCCACTCTTTAGTGCTCTTAATCTTGGCAGAGGACTGGTCAATAGTTGGATTAGGACTTGGAATGCTGATTTAAGTCACGTGCTAATTATTCTCTCTGCCAGAGTCTCCAGCTGTGTCACAAGTCAGAGTGCCAGACCTACCTCCTCCTGCTTCAGCCCAGGGAAAACTACATTTCTACTGTTCTGATATGAAATTGTGCCTTGAATATTTATTAATTCATGGGCATAGGCAGAAGTTTTCCCAAGGCGATAATGGATGAGGCCCATTAGGCCGGGATTTCTCAATTTGTGGCTCACAGATCACTTGGGTTTCTAGATAAAAATGCCGATCTAAGTTGAAAAATCCCCCTGAGATTATCATGATTTTAATTAACTAATTAATCAATCAATTAAATAATTTACATTGAGATATAATATATTAGTTTCAGGTGTACAATATAATGATTCGATATATGTATATATTGCAAAATGATCACCACAATAAGTCTAGTTAACATCCATCACCACACAGTTACCAATTCTCATGATTTTAAATGGCACCAATGTATTTACTAAAGAAGAGTTGGCTGTTATCTGTGATACCAGCCTTTAAAAGTTGGCATAGCACACATATCCCTAGCTTTCCTTTACAGACCTTTTTGGATGTGTCATCTGTGGAATTATTTGAACTCACTTTTGAACTAGTTTTTAATATTCAGGCAATGAATTTCATGAGGCCCCTTCTACTACTTTAGCTGCCTCTTCCTTGTTGCCATCGCAACTTCCATGTGTCGAGGACATACTACATGCCAAACTGTGGTTGGCAGAATAATGGCCCCCAGAGATGTCCACATCCTAATCCCCAGAACCTGTGAACATGTCACCTTCCATGGCAAAATGGACTTTGTGGATGTGATTAATTTAAAGATTTTTAAGGTGAGGAGATTTTCCTGGATAGCCACGTGGGCTCAATATCATCACAAGGGTGCTTATAAAAAAAGTGGGAAGAGTAGAGTTGGAGGGAGATTTGAAGATGCTACACTGCTGGCTTTGAAGATGGAGGAAGGGGCCATAAACTAAAGAATTCAGGCGGCCTCCAGCAGCTTGGAAAGGCAAGGAAATAGATTCTCTCCCAGAGCCTCCAGAGGGAATGCAGCCCTGATGACACCCAGATTTTTGCCCAGTGAGACCCATTTTGGACTTTGGCCTTCAGAATCATAAGATAATACATGTGTGTTGTTTAAGCCACTAAGTTTGTGGTGATTTGTTACAGCAGCCAGAGGAAACTAATACTCAGGCATTGTGTTCAGTTTTTTATACACATTATCTAAAGTTAATCCTCTCCACAATCTTATGAGGTCAGTATTATTATCTTCATTTTGCAGAAGGAGAAACAGATTTGAAGAGATCCAATAGCTCAGGAATATTCCAGTATATCAGGACTTCATACTAATGTCCTCGTGTTTACTGTGCCCAGTCTTTGTAAATGTGGTAACATCCAAACATGTATCTCCCTTTGCCTTCCAGATTGGAAGTGTGTGTTTTCCTTCATTTTTCTCATGGGAACCTCTTCATCCTCTTGAGCACTTTCTTTATCCTTCTTTGAACATTCTGTAACATTCGGTAACTCATTAAGTATTTCTTGGGGGACAACCACTGCCTTATGCGCTTTTCAAATTATTCCTTGAGTGCTCAGTTAGCATAAGTTTATAGGTAAATTGAGGAGGAAAGAAGGAAGGAAACATAGGTTAGCAGAGCGCCACCTTATGCCAAGTGTTTTCCATCTATGATCTCATTTTACTTTCACAGTAACATAAATTGTGGGTACCATAAGCCCATTTTATAGACAAGAAGCTTGGGGCTTAGAGGCTGGATAGCTGGCTCAGGGTCATATAGCTTTTACATGTTGGGGTTAGGATTTGAGCCCGGGGCTGCCTCATCGTGAGTTCCACGATGCTTCTGAGATCATGGAGAGGGGATTCCTGTGGAAGCAATGAACAGAAGGGACTAGGGAAGACAGACAGAAGGAAGGAGGAGATTGGATGCACTGTGTTGTGCAAGCTGGCGCTGTGATGCTGATGCAGGGGCTGGTGGGGTAAATCTACCTTGGTGAAGCTGATGACTGTGGCTTGCTTATGTCCTTTCCCTGCTATCATTTGCCCTCCTGGGCCTTTTGGCAGGTGAGATTCTGCAAGGCAATGCAGGAAGGGGAAGGAACGGGGAGAGTGATATCTGGTCTATATCAGTGTGTGGGTTATAAACCACGGAAATAGACTATTTTATTACTGGAGGTGTTTTTTGCCTACATGGAGACATCTCATACATGATATTGAGGGAGAATAAAAGAGAATTTCAAAAAAGTACCTATACCTAAGTCCCAAGAACTTCATGTTTGAATTGTTTTTACTGTAATTTGCAAATGACCCATGTTATATGTTTTACCGGATATGAAAATAAACCAGTTTGGAGCCGAATTTTTTTTGAGGTTATCTACTTCAAGGTCCTGATTCTTGGGGAGGAACTCAATTCAGAGAGGTGAGTCTTGTCACTTGGACTCCAGGTCCAATCTTGTCCTCACTTATCCCTGCCACATTGCTGATATGTGGGCCCGAGATTTTTGGATCAAGGTGTCCTCCTATTTCTTTCCTGAGATCTTTTATTAGGGTCCATCTGATTGCCTGGGGGGCGTTATGATTTAATCTCTTGGAAGAAACAGGAGACTGCCAAGTGCTAGTTCCTCCTCTGAAAGATCTCTCTGGATTGCTGCTCAACAACCCTGGGGTTTCTGGACTCAGCAGCTGAGGCAGCACAATGTTTTATTCTTTTGGTTAAGATATTAATCTAAAGGTGCAGGTCCTTCGTTGGAAGCTGACAAAAGCAAATCCAAAATATTCTCCCCTTAAAAGAAAACCAAGCGGCCGTCCCGGTGGCTCAGCAGTTAAGTTTGCGTGATCCGCTCTGGGGGCCTGGGATTCGCAGGTTTGATCCCGGGCGCGGACCAATGTACCACTTGTCAAGCCATGCTTTGGTGGCAACCCTTATAAAGTAGAGGAAGATGGGCACGATGTTAGCCCAGGGCCAGTCTTCTGCAGCAAAAAGAGGAGGATTGGAAACAGATGTTAGCTCGGGGCTGATCTTGCTCACACACACACACACAAAAAGAAAACCAAGCATACAGTTTTTAAGGCGGCAACCTAAAGTCAGAAAGTTTTAAAGAATTGTTCTTAGTACTTAAGAATTTGGGGCCATTTAAAAAGCTTAAAATAGGAACTGATGATTTTGAAGCCTTTGTTTGGCCAAGAAGAGGTATACCTTTCCAGTTATCTCCACTAAAAGGGAGCCTGAGCTGTTATCCTGAACTTTAAGAGTTACGAAACTGAAACCAGCCACTGGAAGGAGGTGGGCAAGCTTGGAGGAGAGGGAACGGGGCTACCATGTTCCACATGAAGTTGTGGAACTCATTTCTTGGCCCTCAGTTAGAACCACACTCAGAGTATCTCAGAAGAGGTGAATTGGCACTATGAAAAACTAATTTGTAAAGAAAGAATGCTCATAACCTCTTATGGGGACTCGTGTGGGTGTTTATCAGTCCTTGCAATCAAGAAATTCTTCCTTGGACCTCACACAGCAGATCAGTCTGGAATCTTCTGATTCGGTGTGTTTCCAGGGTGTGTCAT
The DNA here is from genome assembly GCA_031878705.1 of Tapirus indicus. NCBI lineage: Eukaryota > Metazoa > Chordata > Mammalia > Perissodactyla > Tapiridae > Tapirus > Tapirus indicus. Next base: position 32,165,332 of record CM062936.1, on the reverse strand, counting down.
GTTTGATGAATGATTGTTCTATGATAGCTCTGGGTCTGTGACTGGTTAAGTGTGGGGAGAGCAAGGCCAAGTATTCCTCGGGAATTTCATCCTTTCCCATTTCTTCCTGGGTCTCCTCCCCACAAAATATTCTTCATGGCTGTCTCTGAGTTCTCCCTTACCCTGCCTTCTTCCTTTCCTGGTTCTGCTTCTAAGATGAACCCCACTTTATCTTAAAGCACCCCTTCTCAGGAGAATCAGCTCCTGCCTGATTCTCAGCATTGGTGGCCCTCTCCTGCTGGGATCTGTTGAACAAAACTGAGATGCTCAGCTGACTGTCACGCTCAGGTTTTGGCTTAGCACCCTGGGCTGCAAGAAGTCACCCTATCAGCCCTTTCAGGTGTCTTTTGCACCCGGGTCTGCCACTGGCTTCCATGCAGTCTCAGGCTTCCCTCTCTTGGGAACCTGCCCAGTACTCAATCTCCCCACTCCTGACTGGATCGGCCCCTTTTACTTGCCCTTACCAGTCCTCCTCAGGGGCTGGAGTCTTGCCCCTGAACCATAGTTCATTGGCAGGATCCCAATTATCTGGTCCACTTCTCTGATGCAGTTTGGCTGTCTTTCTATTTCTTAGAATAGTTCCTGCTCCTGCTTCCTTCCTGCTCCTAGTTTTGTTTACTTGTTGGAAAACTTTATGGTTCACCATGTGGACAAATGTGCTTCCTTCTCTTGTCCCATCCCCACGTGGTCTGCCTCCCTGGATGACTCTTGGTTCGTTGTTGCCCACCCCTTTGGACATTGAGCCCTGCTCGCTGAATTGGATTCTGAGCCTGGGTCTGCCCCTAGCTTTCATCCACCCTATCCCCACCCCAATGAGTCTTTCAAGTTCTGGGTTGGGCACGTCTTTTCCATCCTATTGCAGTTAGCCAGCCTTTATCCTTACATTTCTTATCCCCAAATCTCACATTTGTTTGAATTCAAATTTTTCCTACTGTATAATCTCTCTTTCCTAGTTTTGCTTATCTGTCTCCTCATGTGTGGTCTCTCTTTACTGGCGTATGCTTAGAGGCAATGTGAGGTGCATTAACAGTGATTGTCCCTACCTGGTAATTGCTCCTGTTCCCACCATTCTATTACAACTATACCACCCAAAGATCCTAAGGCTACCCTATTGACAAAACTGTTGGCTGTATCTCAGTCCTCTTTCTCTCTTCTTTAATCTCTTTCCAATATTTGGCACAATTGACCACCTAGTTTTTCTCAAAACACCCTTTGTCTTGCCTTTCATGGGAACTTTTTCTCCCCATTCTCCCCTTTGATTGTCCTGATGCATAAACTATATTGTGGACAAGAAGCTAGAATATTCTGTCAGGACAGAATATGGACAGACAGGATGATGTCCTTTAGGCAAAAGTGTCAGACAAGGGTACATTTTATCTGTATTCTGTGTATATGTACACAAAACATATCATGCAAAAAACTGGGCTAGACTCAGATGAAGGAGGAGTAAAAATTGGTGGGAGAAATGTCAACAATCTAAGATATGCAGATGACACCATCTTACTGGCAGAAAGAAGCAATAACTTGAAGCGACTTCTGACGAAAGTGAAAGAAGAAAGTGCCAAAGCAGGACTGCATTTGAACATCAAGAAGACAAAGATCATGACCACAGAGGAGCTACACAACTTTAGTGCAGACAATGAAGACATTGAAATTGTTAAAGATTTTGTTTACCTTGGCTCAGTCATCAATTTAAACGGAGATTGCAGCCAAGAAATCAAGAGAAGACTGAGGCTCAGAGGGCAGCAATGAAAGAATTAGGAAAGACCATCAAGTGTGAGGAAGTGTCATGAGAGACCAAGGCCAGGATTATCCACACCCTCATATTCCCAATTACTGCATACAGGTGTGAAAACTGGATAGTGAAGAAGGCTGGCAGGAAAAAATTGGTCATTTGAAATATGGTGTTGGAGGAGAGCTCTATGGATACCTTGGACTACCAGAAAGGGGAACAAATGGGTCTTAGAGCAAATTAAGCCTGAACTATCGCTGGAAACAAAAATGATAAAACTGAGGCCATCCTACTTTGGGCACATCGTGAGAAGTCAGGATTCCTTGGAAAAGACAATAACGCTGGGAGAAGTAGAAGGCAGCAAGAAAAGAGAAAGACCAAATATGAGATGGATTGACTCTGTAAAGGAAGCTGTAGGCATGAGTCTACAAAAGCTGAGTAGGGCTGCTGAGGACAGGACGTTTGGACTTCACTCTTCATAGGGTCACCAGGAGTCGGCACATAACAACAAACATCTCCTTGGCAACCGTGATGATGACTGCCTTTGCTGATTGTTCCTGGGCATTCCTCCCCTTCCTCCCTTCCTGGGGGCCCTCACCATGTCTTCTAGGACCTCTGCCTATACTTCCTTGGTGAAGTCACATGCAGCTCCAAGCATGTAAATTGCAAACCTACAGTCCCTGCCTCCATAGCACTCCAGTTTGTATTTCCGGTTTTAAAGTTGGAGGAGGATGTGAGAGATTCCTGAAGCCAACTCCTCTGTACCAGTTCTTCCTTTTTACAATTACATTCTCCCAGAGAAGGAACCTTAGATGCTTTCATTTGATTCTTTTTTCTCCTTTAAGCAATAGCATCCTAACGATACATCCCTGAGTTCTGCCATCTTCTTCATCCTTTCCTTGTAGGAAAACAAAGAAAACCTATGCTTAGAGTTGTTGCTCTACAGCAAGAACTTCAGCCCCCTGGACTCTGAGTTGTTGGTGATCCAGTTTGCTTGAGACAGTCTGGAAGAACATGCACATGGGTGCACACACGTGTGCGCACGCACACACACACACACACATGCACTCAGAAGAATAGACCAAATGACAGAGAGATGAGTTCCTGGTTCTTCTGGAGTTTTCTCTATACATTCTGTTGTCTATTTTGGTGCTTATCTCTGGGACTCCGGCTGTAGTTTACTGTGGTGGGCTCTCACCTGAGCTGTACGACACATCAACACACCCAGATGTGCCAGAGCTAATGGTGGTGTGGTTGGAAGGCATGATGGTTGAAACACACTCCCAAAGAAAATATTTAACTTAAAAAAGAAATGGTCTGGCTATAATCTCTCAAACAAACAAACACAAGTACTACTTTTGGAGTTATTTTTTTCTTGGTTAGTTTGTTTTTTACAATGAAAGCAACTCTGAAAATCTGCAAGCTTTTACCTAAATCACTAGAATAAAGCAGGTAAGTGGAAAATAAGAATGATAATATGATTGATGTTCTTGGCATTTCATTCTATCCAGGTGAAACACCTGTGAAGGGATTAGTATTTCCTAGTCTCACCTTTTGCAGATAAAGAGGTTGAGAAGTGAAAAGACTTCATATCACTCCTTAGCAGCATTGCTGGTACTAGAACACAGGAATTCCCTCTCCGAGGCCAGTGCTCTTTCTACTATTGCTATTTCACTTAGACTACTTAATTGTACAGTGTTAACTAAAGATCTCTCCCTATAAAATAATACTGTTGGAAACCTTATGAAAAAAATAGAAATATAAAAAAGTAGAAAAAAGAAACTATACAAATTTAGTCCTAATACTAAAACACAACCAATATGTATAATGACTGTATTCATCCAACAAATATTTTCTGTAATAACTGCTTTTTCCCCAAAGTTTGAAAAATACTATCAAAACCATATTTGATTTTTCTGCTTTGTCACAGTTATTTCCTTATGCTGTTTAATCTTCATTAACATAATTTTTGAGATAGTATAATATTTGGTTGAGTAAATGTTTTAATATTTAATTATCTTTTTGCAAAATTTAGGATAGAAGTGTCAAGTTATGACAAGTCTGTTGATAGTATTACTTATTCAAGAAGTATTTGAGAACCTCCTAAGTGCTGGGTGCAAAGGGAGAAGGTTCACTGAATGAATGAATGAGTGACTGAGTCATAGGAGATGTGGCAGGATATAATGTCATCCTGAGTTATTTCAGGCAGTGAATTTGAGGTTTGAAAAGTCCTGGTTATTTATCAAAATGACACTTCCCTCTAAGTGTTTCTTCCAATTCAGACCAGTCTGCTCATATTTCTTGCTAACTGGAGCTGTTCATGATGGTCATAATGTCTTGTCCATAATCCCCATGTTTGGACTGCTTGGCAACTCAGTTTGCTGTCTTGCAGGTTCAGAGCTGGTCATTCATGAGACAACAGGAATGTGAACAGGATACTGGAAACATTTAATGCCATGGTAAGGAAGCCCTCTCAATGCAGTATCTATGGCCTGCATTGATGCAGAACAACAAAGATTTCCCCTGCTGTTGGGTAGTAGGGTCCCCACGAAGCAAAACTGACAACTAACAATGAATTGCCAAATGTGGTAGCCGACCTTCAAGATGACCTCCAATGATCCTCATCCTCTCATGAATCCGTGTCCTTGTGTGGCCCCTTCCCACACTGAAGGGGCTGGCCTGTGTGACCAATAGAATATGGCAGAAGTGATGGTATTTGACTCTAAGGCTGGCTCATAGGTAAACTCTATTCTGTGTGGAAGTAACTTTGAAGAACTCCCAGTTATAGAGTCAGCACCCCCAACACATGAACTCAGCTACTTGCATTCTTTTTAAGATTAAGTTCAAAAAGATTCGGAACCATATGAGGTCACGTCGTATACAGTTTGTGCCTCCACTGCCACAGTACCATGTATTCTTGCCTTTAAACAGTAGATTTGAAATAAACAATGTTAGCATACTGATTGCAAAGATGAAGAAATGAAACTTGGGTTTCTCTAATTCTGTATTCCTTGTGACCACTTGGAATGTTTGTGTTTAAAATTTAATACAGTGAAACAGTGAGAGTTGCAAAGTAAAATGTTTTTGTTTATAAGTGCAAATTTTAGTTTGTACATGAAATATTTTCCTGAATTTGAATAAAATCTTTAAAATGGAAATTTGTTCTTCTTTTATTATTTTTGTTTGTTTTAAAATTAAAGAATCAAGGAAATAGTGACTGTTATTTATTATTACGCAATTATTATTGAAAATAATTTGGTTGTATAGAGGTTCTTCTCCAATGTCCATGTATAAGATATGTCACTATCCTGAGACCATCTTGTTGGCCAGCCTTTAGACCAGTGATGAGACAATGACAAATTTATCCCAGTGTGTTCTGGGCCCTCCATTTCCCTAATTCAGGGTTTCTTCACCTCCCACTATTGACATTTATTTTGGATAATTCTTGATCGTTGGGATGTCCTGTGCCTCGTAAGATCTTTAGCAGCATCCCTGGCCTCTACCCACTGGATGCCAATAGCACCCCCTCCCCAGTTGTGACAACCAAAAATACCTCCAAACATTGCCAAATGTTTCCTGGGGGGTAAAATCACTCCCAGTTGGGAACCACTGCACTAACCCCTCTCCCTTCATCATTATTGTTTGCCGTATTGTCTGTAAATTTAGTCTGGTAGAGACAGTTAACTGTGAGATGAATCTTGGCAAAGAAACTTAAATAAAATTACCATCAACGCGGAGTCCTGCTGGTTGAACTAGTCTGTGAGGACTCGAGATATCAATGTTAGAATTAAAAAGCATTGACCTGGAGAACAGGCCCAGGAAAATGAAACTTTCTCACAGTGTCTGAGTTCTGTCACATTGGATAACTAGATTGAGGACTCAGAACCTGTGAGTAAATTCTTCTGGATTTTTTTCCCAAAAGAAATTTTTTTTTAATAAAGAATTTGGCGCTTTGCTGAATGTGAAAGAAAGATATTCATTTTGAAATTCATCTCTAAATCAGTGAAAAGCTGCATGACCTTTAGTGGACAAGAAGTAGAGGCCAGAAATGAGGAGGGTGCTCTGACAAAGAGCCCCTCAGGGTGACCTCTAAAGCTTTTGGACCTTCGCAGACACTTATCTGGGGCTCCAGTGGTCAGTGCAGTTTACAAACACTTAACTGGAGCCGCAGGTTGTAAAAAGAAGTGGATATATGCCCCTGAGAATCATGGTCTACTGCAACGGACCATATATACAGTGCTTATTTTGAGCTACTGGCGATACTGGAGTCCTGCTTCTTTGGTCTTCTCCTTGTCCCATGGTAGCCCCTGAGGTGCCTCCCAGGGAGCTCATACTGGCTCTTGAGAGCCGATGGTGTGCAGCTCTTCCCAACTTTGCATTTGCTGACTACCCATTGGTAGCTTGAAATTGGCCATGGTGGGAGTATTTACACCATGGAAATTGGCAAATACTACACATCAGGTCTCCCCTCACCTCCTCCTGAGACCCACTTATTAAATATTTGCCAGCACATCACTGTCTGCCAGGGGCCCTAGGGTCCTGTGTAGCAGAATTTGAAAACTATTAGTATGGTGGCTTGATATGAAAGTAGTTGTGTTAGTTTACTAAGGATGCCTAAACAAAGTCCTGAAAACTGAGTGGCTTAAGCAACAGAAGTTTATTGTCTCACAGTTCTGGAGGCTAGATGTCCAGGATCAAGGTATAGGTGGGACCGTCCTCCCTCTGAAGGCTCTAGGGAAGAATCTGTTCCAGGCCTCTCTCTTAGCTTCTGGTACTTTCTTGATTTGTGGCAGCATTACTCCAGTCTTCACATGGTGTTCTCTCTGTTCTGTCTAAATTTCCCCTCTTTATAAGAACACCAGTCATACTGGATTAGAGTCCTCATTTTAACTTGATTACCTCTGTAAAGGCCCTTTCTCCAAATAAGGCCACATTCCTAGGTACTGGGGGTTAGGACTCCAACATGTCTTATTTTGGGGGACACAATTCAACCCATAACAGTAGCCTAGCATGGATTTTGGTTCTGTTCTGTCCCTCATTGACTGTGTGGCTTTAATTTGACACTTAGCCCCAGCTCCATATCCAAAAAGTAAGGGGGTTGGACCATGTAATCTGTGAGATTTTCTCTCTCAAATTCTATGGCTTTACAAACACACTTACTGTTCCTGACCCTCCATTAGTGGGATCAATCTCTAACTTGTTTTCATGCTTTCTTGATGTGTAAGGGAATCTGTTTAGAACTGGCTGGTTAATAGCAATAATTACTTTTTTTAAAGCAACTACAATATGTTAGGCATTCCATTAGGAGCTTTACATATTTTATTTAACCCTCAAAAAAGTTCCATAAGATATTTATTAGAATTCCCATTTGATAGTTGAGGTATCCAAGGTGCAGAGAGGTCACCTAATTTGTTAAAATTCATACTATTAGCCAGCAGCAGAGCTGGGATTTGAATCCACATCTTTATGACTGTAGAGTCAATGCTCTTTATACTCTCCTACTCCTCCATGAAGATGACCATCCTCTAAACAGGTGGAATCCACAGGCCTACCCCCTTTGGCATTGAGTTCTCACGACAGCTAACGATCTCTATTCTGCATCCTATTTACTCACCTGATAGGTCTATATTTTAACTCCTTTAAGTTTCAGACTAAGCCAGCTAAGTTGCATAATTCAAAAGTGAGATCAGAGCAGAAGAGATCTCTGAGCTATACTTTGGAGGAACCCACAACCTTCCATGAGTTTACAATTTTTGCATCCCAGAAAAGGTTTGAATTTGTAAACTGTGGTTAAGATTACACAACTCATGAAGTTTAAAAGAGGCTCACTCTAGTATAGACAACCCATGTTTTTCTTGCTTTTATGGGACCCTGGCGCTCAGAAACCTTTCTCCTAATTACTCATGAGTTAGTTACCATCTGGCCGTTGGCTTTTTATTCCTCTGATGCTGGGCAGCTGCCTATAGAAGCTTCTCCATTGCCATCCAAATCTCCTGGAGAGCCTCTGCTACCCCTGGGAGTCGGGCCACCTCCCCTTGCAGGTCCCTCCCTTGGGTCCCATCTCCTCTGCTTGTGCTCATGATTCAGTGGAGCCCTTAGGAGCCACGGCTGTGTGGTCTTCTGTGGAGAGAATTCCTCTTTTCACCTCGTCTTGTACTTCATGAAAGGTAACTGAAGTAGTGCTGCCCTTGCCTCAAGGCTTTAGATATCTCTAGTGAAAGACAACCTGTTTTCAGTTATAGTCTCTGTACATGGCAAGCTGGATGTACAGAGGTTGGGCTGGATTGGGCTCAGACCAAACACCAGGGTCTACTCAGAATCACTTCTTCACTGATGACTGATGGTTGCTTATTGGGCCATCTTTTTCCAGGAAGCTCTTTGGTTGCTCATTAACATAGGTTCCTGGTGACTCAGTATCTCTACCCTTCCAGTACTTTAGTCATATCCAGATGTCCCTCTCTGCACTGGGATCCAAGGACAGCAAAAAGATACTATTAATTATTTTCTGTGCAGAGGAAAAGGTGAGGCCATAACTGCTAATGACCATAGCACTTGGTGATGTTACTAGAGGTCTTGTTTGGCAATGTATGTAGCTGATTATCTAGACCATTCTGTCGCTATTTAACCAAGCTCATTTTCTCGTGCAAAATACCATTACTTGCATATGTGGCAATGGAAAACTTTAAAGGAGACCATATGAACATGGAGCTGCTAATCAGATAAGCTAGTAGGAGAAGTCCCAGAAAAGAACCTCCTGTTCCACTGTAAACAGAATCAGTTTACCTGGAATCTCTGTGTGTGTTTATTTATGGTGTTAACTCATAATTTGGGTCCCAGTTCCAATTATTACACCTCTTATAAGTTTGTTTGTCTTCCTCCTCTTGCCTGCTGGCAAGAATTGTCTGGCTGGGATGGTAAAGTCCTTGTGGGACAGGTCAGCCCCAGTTTAATGAACTTGGTCAGAAGCTGACATTTAGGTCAAGTGTGAGAATCGAACTAATGCAAAAATGCAATCTAGGAAGGTCTGAGGTTAAAAGCATGTGAGTCTTTAGCAAAGCAAGATGTAGGAACTGGTCTGTTCTATAGTGTTCTATATTCAGCGTGGGGTCTGGTGTCACAGCCCCATGTCATGGATTATTATTACTTAGTGGAGAAAAAGCCCTTTCCATGCACACTGCATATTTCTGGCCACTGAAGATCCTTGCATTGATCTTTAAGTAACTGCAGAATGACCAACTGGTTGCTGGTTCTTTATTCCTTTCTTTGTTGTGCCAATAAAGTGATGGGGAAAGTGGATGCTTACATTGATTAAAGAGAACGTTTGGGCCAGGATATTTTCCTTTTAGTCAGTCTGGTGAATTTTGTCCTCACACATGAGTCAACAAACATTTATTTGAAATACTATCATCTCAAAACTAACGCTCACCTGCTGGTGCACTCTGGTAGCCAGGGATCCGGAGACTCTCTAGCACCCTTTCCCTAAGGGCCCTTGGGGTTTAGATTGGGGCAGATCTTACCCACTTCCTTCTCTGCTTCCTATCTTTCCTCCTCCAAAAACCACATGGCATTGCTTACTTATCTCAATGGTTACTTTTAGAAATATTTTGAACAAGCCATTTTTTTTTTCCCAGTGAAAACCCTTTTTCCATTAGGAAGATAACTTTAAAAGGTTCTGAAGACTGGTTTAACAACTTTTGTCAGAGCCCTCTTGGAGAGGTGAAATTGATCACTCCATAAGGTAAAAAAATTTGGTTCCCCACTTCCTGTCTGAAAAGGGATTCTTCTGGCTAAATAGGTTGGTAGGTTGGGTCAAGTGACCTTCACTGGGGGTGGGCTGGGTTCTGCCTCTCTTTGGTCCTAGAATCTTGGCCACTTTTAGGCATCCTAGTGGTGTGAATTTGCTGTAGGATTTGCTGAGGGGCTGTGCTTTACATGCAGCGGGTCCTTGGTCAGTTGGTGGTGGTGATGATGATGTTGATGTAGATAAGGTTCCATTTGGTTCAGCCAGAGTTGGCTGTACTCCTCTGGGAAACCCCCAGGTAACTGGTCCTCTCAGACCCCTTAGGCGTACCAGTAGCTGAAGACCATTAATGCCTCTCTAGGATCATAATGGCCCGAATCTGTTATCCACTTGGGTCCAGTCAGTCTCTGGGGATTTCTGTTGGTTTGGGTTCCTGGGCTGATGGAGATAAAATCAGTGGGTCATGGGATTGGAAGCCTTAAGCCAAACAACTTTCTACGTCTAATCCAAGCCCTTCATTCTGCTGATGAGACTGAGGCCCAGGCAGGAGGAGGAACTTGACCTGATTGCAAAGAAATTGGTTGACTGAAGTTTAGAATCCTGGTGTTCTGACTCATGGTTCAGGTTACAGTCTGCTACTTCAGAGGTCCTCAAATGGCAATGATCTCAATCATGTGGGGGCTCGTTAACCATGCAGATCCCTGGGCCATCTTTATAAGATTCTGATTTTAATAAACACTCTGGGTCGACACTGTATGACCAAAATATAATGTGAGCCATATGTGTAATTTCGATTTTTCTAGTGGCCACATTAAAAAAGTAAAAAGAAACAAGTGAAAATTTAGTGATATATTTTATTTAATCCAGTATAGCCAAATTACTATAGTAACATATAATGAGTTGACTTTTTTTGGTACTAAGTCTTTGATATTTGGTGTGTATTTTTTACCTATAGCACATCTTAATTTGGATTAACCACATTGCAAGTGCTCAAAAGCCACACATGGCTAGTGGCTATCATATAGGACAGAGCAGGTCTAGAATTGTTCCTTCTCAATCATTGGAGCTCTTCATAAAAGGCATGAGCTGCCAACAAAGCAAAGAGCTCCCCATTGCTAGATTCATCCAAGCATCTAGTGTTGTAAAGTTCAAAAAAAAAAAAAAATCCAAGTGCTTCACCACCTGAACCTCGTTAAATTTTGTGGGCTACTCCACATTAGTAGACAGGGATGTGTTTACACAGCAAATATGCAGGAAACCATTGGCCATCAGATGACACAGACATCTTGAAGCCACACGCCACTCACGTATCACTGATCGTGTGTGTTTGCACGTGTAGACTATTGTGCAAGCACTGGGAACTATATGTGCTGAAGGCACAGGCTCCCAATGAAGTGTTTCAGTGGAATTTTCAACCAGAAGCAGTTGAAGGTTTTTCCAATTTAATCTGTAAAAGCAGTTGGGGGATTTTTGCACATGAATCAACTTGTTTGGCTTGACAAACCTTCTCTGTGCTTAGTCTGGAGCTCACAAAGGTGCTCTGTGTGTAAATTTGCAGGAGGATGGAAGGAGGTGCATGGAAGTTCAAGGTAAACTTTTCTGAAAAATGCAGCACCAGGGAGCCAGGGTGGAAATGCAGGAAGGGTCCCCTTTCTTGACTTTCCACTCTCCCCACCAGAAGTGCTTTTCAAAGGGTTGAGGTTGGAAAAACATTGGAATTCTATCTAATAAGATAGAAGTACACACGATGGGACTCACATTTCTGTATATGTGTTAATGTAATCAATTAATGTAATTAGTGATAAGCGATATTTGAAGAGTGGTTACAAAAGATATCAATTGTTTACCCCTCACCATTCTTTTTCATCTGCTTTATGCTTCATTTTGATAACAAAAAAAGAAAAAAAGTGAGTAGTCAGAGGAAACTGGGTATCTTGTGTATGGTCTGTGCGTGGAAGGATGTTACTTTGTGTTGTGGCAACTACTTCAGTGGCATCTACTTGTGAGGCCTCGTGTGATGCTGGAGAGTGAAAGAGGATGAGAACTCAGAGTCCAAATCATAATAGCAATGTCATAATAAGAACAACAACCAACATTCCCCAAGCGTTGATTATGTCTCAGACCCTTGATATGGATGAACTCAGTTAATCCTTGAAACAATCCCATGAAGTAGGCACTGCTATTTACCTCCTTCTTACCATGGAGGAAACTGGAAGACAGAGAGGTTAGTTACTTTGCCCAGGTCACCCAGCTGGTAAAGGGCAGAGCTGGGATTAAACTCAGGTGGATCCTTAGTTCTTACCCAAAAGACCACAACCTGTTATGCTTGGAAGATTCCTTAAATGTTCTCCCACCAACTTCCCACCAAAGCAGAAATTTCTCCCACCTTCTATCCAGCCCCTGCTTGAATGCATCAAGCAATGGGGAGATCATTACTTTGTTGGGCAGCTCATGCCTTTTATGAAGAGCTCCAATGATTGGGAAATTCTTCTTTATGTGAAATCTACCTGCTATGATTAGCAAAATTTGATTCTCCCCAATGTTCTTGGGGTGGAGACTTCTCGAAGCTGCAATAAGATGGACCTACACCTGATGGGACTTATATCTCTGTGTATGTATTAATATACTTGGAGACTAATTACTTTTGAAGAATAGTTATAAGGACACCAATTGTTTAAATCTTCTCATCATTCCTTTTCATCTGCTTTATGCTCCAGCCCATGGATCTACTTACTCCGTGACCTGTTACATATCTCAGGATAACCCACTTCCATACCGTTCCTAACCAAATACTGTTCCCTCTTTGAGCCTAAGTTCTCTCTGCCATGAGGTCTTCTCTGGTAAGGGAAGAAGTTGTTGTTACCAACAAGAGCTAAATGATTGTTTACCTAAGAAGGATTAGAAAATAGGAGATGATTTCCCTCCTCTAGACCCAGAGACAATATTAAAGCTGTTGGAGCATCCATGCGGTGTTGGAGGGTGACTAGCCTTCCTTCATAGCCATATGACTTTGGGCAAATCCTTTAACATCATGGCTCTGGCTTCCCCATCAGCAAAATGAAGAGCTTGAATCAGAGGATCTTACCTATCAAGGTGTGCATACACGGACCCTCTGGGCAGCTGTTAAAAAATGCACACAGTAGGAGTGCTCTGTCAGACCCGTGAATTGGTAAACCCACTGTGAATGGAATGCTTTGAGAGTCTGTGTGAGGAAGACAGAAGGCTGCTTCCCTAATGATGAAGCAGTATGAATATTTTCAGAATCGGGGAGGGTTGAATCAGCAATTAAAGCTGTTGTTGATCTGAATGGGAGGTATTTTGGTAGGTAGATGATAAAAGCATATTTCTACCATTTGGATAAATTCAGGGTCTTGGATTTGGTGAAACAAGTTTGATTTTAAAAACTATAGCATGAGTTATCTCTGATCCTTAAATGAGCTGCAGGCTGAGCAAAAAAGAAAAAGGCAACAGCCAGCCTGCATGGCTGTTGGGTATAGAGACTCTTAGAAGGACTTTTAAGATATATGTGGATTGATTCCTTTTTTATTTTGTGGTTTTCAAATGTAGTATAGAAATACATTTCAAAAAAAAAAAAAAAAAGAGGATGTGATGGGCACTGAGGCTTAGGAATAAGGGTCGTAACTGTGAGTAGAAGGTCTGTGAGGTCTGTGGAATCCCAAAAGGGGCCTGAGGCAGTCTGTGCACAGTGGAGAGGAGGCCGCAGTGTGCATGGCTCCCTTGGACACTAAAGTGAGAGCTGGGGAGGTGGCCGAGGGTGGGTCAGAGGAGATGCTCATGGCAGCTGAGTTCTGTGGCGCTTCCAGCAGATGGGGTCAGAAACTACCCAGAAGTGCTCTGCACTTTTTGGTTTGGCAACTGCTTGGTGTTTCTTACTAATAATACGGAGGCAGCACAGCATCCTGGGTTTCCCCATTTGGGAATTTACACTTTACCAAGCCAAGCATTGTGGTCCGAGCTGCTCCAAGCGCTGGAGTCTTTCCAAGCATCGTCCTGCTGCTTCAGTTCTAACCTCTTGGCACTTTACCATTCAGTATCTCGTAGTAGAGCCTGCTCCAGTCTGATCTTGTCTCCCAGAGTGCAACGTTCAGTGGAACAGCCTGGAAGGGAGAGACCGATGGGAACAACAGAGGCGGCAACCTCTGGGAGGCACCCTTCCAAATGGGTGAGTCCCGCAACCCAAGCGAAAGCCAAGCAGCCATCATGAGCCATCTACCCTTCTCCCCCACTGCACTTGTCCTCCCAGGCTCGTGATGGTCCAGGATGAGAATGAGAGGGGACAGGTGCAGTAAACCGCCTCTTTCAAGAGGGCAATTCACATTTTCTCTGCCTGGGTCCTCTATTTCCCTCCACGAACCTTGAATGCCTGTGTCCCAGTCTCCTTTGGTGGAAATGAGATGCAGCTTGTGGACATCCTTTGAAAAATTAGGAGCATTAGATAAGCCCCAGGATTGTTATCTTGCCTCCCCAGGATTATTATCTTGCCTGACTGGAATTTGTTTCTTGGAAATTCTTGACTTTTCCCCACTATTGAGAAAATGCTCCTCAAGAATATGTCAGAGGTTCTCATAACCACTCAGAACCTGCTGAGAACTGCCAGCTGCCCTGATGAAGTGCTCGATAAGGACGATGAGCAAGTGCTTACAATTGCTGGAGATGCTTCCTAGGCCAGGACTCAGGAAAGGTTGAGGAGGAAGGAGACACTGTGCCCTTCAAGTGAATGGTGCCTTCCTAGAATGAGTGCCTTGCCATGGGTGTGTCATGTGGCAAGGAAGAGCCTATATGCCAGAGTCTGCCTGTTGGGGCCATAGCCCAGCTTTACCATTAGCTGTGTGACCTTGAGCAAGCTCCTTAATCTCTCTGGTCTCAGGTTCCTCTTCTGTATAACTGAGAAAGTGGTAGTATCTACCAGGGATGTTGTCAAGATTAAGAGGGTGGATCCGGTAGCATGCTTAGAATAATTCAAAAAATGCCAGCTCTTATTGTCATTGGTTTGTGGTACTTGCACATATGGGTGCTGAGCCCCATGTGACAGCTATGTTACTCCATTTATTACTCACAACCGCACTGCATGGGCAGAGGTGTTATTTCCATTTTACACAAGAGGAAAACAGAGGCCCTGAGAGATGAAGTCTCTCGCTATGCTAGTTAGTGGCAGAGCTGGGATTTTTTTTTCAACCCAAGACAATTTATCACCCGTAACTCATTCAGTGTTCACCTTAAAAGGTGACCAATAATATTTTAAATAACTGATTAATATAATCTGCGTGTTCTTGACATTTGCAACATTTTCTCACCGTGTAAGAAAAGTGCATAGGGAGGCTTCCTGGGCAGCATGGGCTGTTCTGGAAGGGCCTATGCAGCTCTACCAGGCTTCCATGGTCTAGCTCCTTGCTTATATTTCTAACTTCCTACTGGACAGCTTCACCTGGGTCCCTCACAGGTACTCTAACTTCTATAGGTCTCAGATGGAGCTCCTTACCTTCTTCCGAAAACTTTTCCTCCTTCTACAGTCACTCTTTCAGATTAATGGCCTCACAATCTTCCCCTTCCTCCAGGCTGGAAATATTCGTGCCATCTTTGACTCTCACCTGGATTTAAAATTAGAAGCCACGTCTTGAGTACTAACCTCCACAATGTCTTTTGACTCCGTCTCTTCCCATCCCCACTGCCACCATTGTAGTTGAGGCCAGTGTTAGGTCGGGTAGGTATAGCTGATAGAACAAATAGGTCTCAAAGCATAAAATGGTACAGAATCAACAGAAGGTTAGTTTTCGCTCATGTAACAGTACTGGGTGAGTAAGCTGGTCATAGTGTGGCCTTGACCCTGCGGTCATTCAGGGATTCAGGCTGACGGAGGCTCAGCCGTGTTCACTGGGCTTCCAAGGGTATCCTGAGGTCAGCTTCAACACTGCCAGCTGGAAGGGAAAGGCATGAACAGGCAATCCAGGAGCTTCGATGGGCAGGTCTGGCAGTTGAGCCCATCACTTTGCTCACATTCCCATGGCCACATCCAACTGCAAGGGAGGCTGGGAGACGTGGTCCAGCTGTGTGCCCAGCCTCAACCATAAGGCTTTGTCATTTCTCACCTGGTTTTTGCAGTGGTCTCTGGACTGTTCTCCCTGCTAGTCTCTCTCCACTTCCAATCCATTTTCCACAATGTTGCCAGAATTAACTTCTAAATCATCAATCCTGCAGGCTTCCTGTTGCCTTTAGGACAATGTCCTTAAGGTGGCATTCCAAGGCCTCCATTGTGATCTAGTCTAACTTGCCAGCTTATCTCCTACTCTAACCCTCCAACAGCCTCAGGTCAACCCTGGCAGACCCCACGCTCCTTCTGGGACAAGCCATGCATGGTCACCAACCTGTGCCTCTGCTCTGATCAGGACACCCTTCCTCATTGCTTGTGGTCTGAGTTCTGTTCATATTTTAAGGCATTGTTCAAAGGCCACCTTCTTCCTGAAGTCCCCTTCAAGTTGTCCTCAATTGAAAAGGATTCCTCTCTCCTGTCTGCTCTCCCTGTGTACACTTCTCCTATAGCCATAGGAGAAACATATCAGATTATGCTTTCTGTTGTAGCTCCTTGTTGAGTCCCTAGCCAGATTGAAAGCTCTCCTTGTGTTTTGCCCTTCTTAATGCAGAATAAATCCCACCTCCTTGGCATGACACACCAAAGCTTACATAATGTATTTTCAATAGGTATTTCTAGGCTTCATTTTTGCCACTCTTCCCCAAAGCCTGGTCTGGTCACCTTGAAATGCGCTATGTCTCCATCACCCTTTGTCCCTCCATGTTTTCATACCTTAGCCTCTGCTGGCTCTCTTCCTGGAAGGCTGTCACAGCACGTCCACCATCTGGTGAACCAGTGACCCCATCACATGTTGCGTTCCTTGGCCTACCTTCTATCACAGGTGTCCACTCCTCAGGGAGAGCGTGTGCTTGCCTCTATTCTAGTCCGTCATTCCCAACAGATGTGAATTATTGAGAACGAGAATGTCCTGACTGGTTTTTTGGAGTTTGATATGAGCCCAATGTTTGGTGCATAGAAGGATTAAATAAGCATTTCTTGAATGAATGTCCCTACCCATCGAGTTAGCCAGATGCTGTTCATCCTTGCCTCTGGAGGTCTGTGAAGACAGATTAGTCTGAATCTAATGATAATGCAGTCAGGATTTCTTGAATGAGCAGTTTCTTTTTTCATTTGACGCCCCTACTAGGATGGCAGAATAAAAGCACATTATTTCATATGTCAAAGAGGCCAAGGGTAGGTAAAAATCTGGGGAAAACCCAAAGTTCACAATAACATACCAAAAAAAAAAAAAAAAAAGAAAAGAAGCCCAGGAAAATATATGTGAGAAATAAAGTTCACATTCTTGAACTGTTTCTTCTTTCTTAAAAACTTGAAACGTCTCCAAAGAGTACAGCCTTAAGAAACTTGGCCCAGGTGTATTTAATTTTCCAGAACAATATACTGATGACTATCATCTGGGAGCGTGAATGCTTAACCCTTAGGTTGACACCTACTGTTTGCTAACCACCCTGAAAGCTTTAGGGTTTTTGCCAAGGCAAGAAATGTCAAGGGGTAAAGATTGAAGTTCAGTAAACTTAGAAGCAAAGGGCTGTGGGTTGGTTTGAAGGTGATTCAGGTAGAGGGGATGGAACAGTACAGGTGGAGTCTTTAGAAGGGGTAAGGAAGTTAGATGCCTGACAACAGCATGTGTGTTTCATGGTGTTAGGTTCTTGAACATTTCCTCAATCATGTGAGCCTGGGCAAGAGAAGCCAGCCATATATCCATTTTTTACTTTTACAGAAAGCTGGAGTTTAGAATGCTGTTGTTTTGCTTCAAATGCTAGGTCAGAATATCATACATATTGCTTTAAAGTTGAAGTTTTAAAAGTAGACAAAGAAACAAACACACTTTCAACTCTGGTGCTGGAAAGAACTGAACCTATAGCTTTTTGGGAGCGTGGCAGTTTTTCTGCAAGATGGTTTTTTCCTTGCATTGTTAGGTTTTCAGTACCTTCAAGATGCATCATGAAAGCTTTATTTTAAATGTAGGCATCCGTGTGAGAGAAATGTTCATTGTTATGTCCTTTTTTTCTCTTTTAAAATGAATGAGTAATTATCAAACCAGAAAAAGCACGTGACTAAAGTCCTTTTAGCATTTAGGCAAACATCCTCTGGCGGCTCACAGCCCAGAAACAGATCTAGTCACTGTTCCCAGCCAGAGAATTCTGTTTTGTTGGGCAGGACACATCTCTTCCCATCTTCCTTTTGAAAATGAAGTGGCTTTTGCGACACATCACAAAACCCATGTCTAGTCTCACTTCCTCAGACATCTTGAAGGAAGGCTGAGGACCGTATTTCCCATTTGTTGGACATTTCCAACAGTTTTCAAGGTGGTGGAGGGACTATATAATTTGTAAGGGATATAAAACACACGGATATTTATGAAATCTCTTTGTTCATTTTGCAAAACTATGGATTGATCCCATTTCTGTCTGATGTTCTTTGTAACATTTACATTTTGTCCTGAAAGCTCTGGAATGTTTTGCAATGACATTTTCCTTCTTGCTTTCATTCATTCCCACCCCCCACTGTTGACCTTCCATTTGAAACCCAAGATTCTCAGAGGGGTAATATGAGGGGAAGATGCCCAAGTGTTTGCACCCTCTTTTCCTAGAGAATTTGCCAGTAGTAACAAAGGCCAAGATCTTTATGGCATTCCAAACTTCCCTTGACATGCCCTGGAGTTTGTCCTACAGAAGCCTTTTTAAGGTTACACTTCAATGTCCCCTGTCCTCCTATTAGATGTGTCATAAATCTTTCCACATTCATTCATTCACTCATTCATTCAACATCTATTTACCAAGTTCCAACTTTTCACCAGGCACTTGGCTTAGTAGTCAGGATTTAATGGTGCACAAACCAGACACAGTCCCTGCTCTCATTGAGCTCAGAGGCTAGTAGAGGAGCAGTCACAACAGTGAAGGGATAATTGCAGACTGAAAGGAGAGCAATGAAGGACAGAGATAGAGTTCCATGAATATATGGAACCACATGTAACCACAGGGAACAAATGAATCTGACCAAGACAGTTCCTCAAGGAGCAATTTTTGAGCAGCGATTTGAAGGGCAAGTAGAAATTGTCCAGATGGAGGAGGAGTTAGGGGAAAGAGAGTGTCTGAGAGGGGGAAGAGCATGTGCAAAGACCTTGTGACAGGAGTGGGTATATACCTGAAGGGAGGCCCTGGGTGGAGCTCAGAGTAGGGAAAGGTCTGTGAGGTCAGATCATGGTGGGTGTTCTAGGCCATGCTCAATGTTTTCTCCTTTACCTGGACAATGAAGAACCAAGGAGGAATTTAAAGTGGAACTTTGAGTTTTGAGAAGATCATTCTGGAAACTGTGGGAAAGAGATTTGAGCAGGGCCAGGGAGGATGCAGGGGGACTAGTTCAGGCAAAAAATATCAGTCTCTTGGGTTTGTAGGTTGGTAGCCATGGAATTGGAGAGACATGATGAGGCCTGATTATTATTAGGAGGGAAAATGGACAGGAGTTGGTGATGGGTTGGCTATGATGTGTGAGAGATGGAAAAATGGTGTCACGATGGCCCCTCAGTTTCTCCCTGGCAACACTGGATGTGGGAAGGACCATTCACTGAGAGCGGAGACACAGGAGGAGGGAAAGAAGAGCTGGGACTGGGGCAGAAGATCATAAGGCCAGATTTGGACAAGTGGAATTTGAGATGTCCACATGGAATTTACGGTTCTGGAATTCATAGGTGGGATCTGGGCTGGAGAAATAGATTTTGAAGTCATCTGTGAATACCTAGTTGGACATTCAAAATTCTCCAACCAAGTTTGATTGGTTGTATTTAAGCAGGGAAATTGTCCTAAATGTACAAGGCACAAAAATTACTTCATGTGTTTAAATTCTCTGCTGAGAGAAAAATTATAAGCCTCAATGGTCTTCACTCCATCTTCACTCATAAAAGTAACAAACATAATTTTTAGTCTTAAATCAATATTTGTCTGTAAGCCTTTCTGTGTCTTGGAGAAATTCCTTCTACAAATGACACTACCTCATCCCAGTCCACACCCAAAAAGGAAATAAATGGAGGTGAGTGTGGTGATGAATTAAAGTAGGCTTTATGGGTTTAACATGGTGCATCTCTTGCTCCTAGACATCCTTACCCAAGCATCTTGGGATGGCCTTGGCTCATGCTCCCATGCTACATCATTAATGCCCAGTTATTAACTGCAAAGGTTTTAAGAACCATCAAAAAACTTATCCTCAAATTGTTAAAAAATGCAAAATGCTTGTTACTTTTAACGTTTTCAAGGATCCCCAAACTGTTTAATATTTTGGAAAGATTTAGTCCTGTAACATAATAAATTATATTCTAAAAGTTGGGTCATTGACATGGGGTATATTATTACCACTACCACTACCATCACTGACCACCAGGTTAGACATTAGCTCACTTAAAACTACTTGATGGTTGGTGTTATTTCTCCCACTTTCCAATGGCAATATTGGTGCTGTCAGAGGCTACAAAGCCAGTATGGCAGAATAAGGATTTGAAATGACATGTGCCTGGCTCAAAGTCAGTGCCCTTTAGCAGCTGTGGGCCACACTTTTGGGGACTTGACACGTATTTTATTACTTATTTTCTTTTGCCTCGTAGATAGTTCACTCTCTTCTCAGAACTAGTGACTTTTGTTCCATTCCTGCTTTATTGAAACCTTGTCTGAAAAACAGGGTTTTGAAGGTGGTCTGTCAACCTACTGCTCCCCTCCTCTTTCCTGAACTGTGTCTATAAAGTGTCTTGAAGATGAAAGTCACCATATAAATGCCCATAATTATTGTCTTCATCTGAAACCATGAAAGAAGCTGTCGGTTGAAGATAAGTGAACTTTTGTCTCTGGAAAACTGAATTTTTGTTTCTTAACTGACATATATGGAGCCGGAACTCTTCCATGGTGAGAAAGATAAATCCCTTGACTTTGAAAAATGACTTTGAGGGTCGGTTGGTTGGAGAGGTTAGCTATTGTGCTGGGTCTTCGTCTTGGGGGTGGCAGAGTGGGAAGAGAGAAAGAAAGAGAGAGGGAGAGAGGAGAAGTGCTCCTCAGATATTTGTTTCAATTGGGAAATAGGGACATTTCAGTGTGGAATCTGATATTTACCATACATGGTATTTTTGCCCAGAAGGCTCTCAGAAGAAAGCATTCTTGCTTTCTCCCTTGTCCACACCCACCAACGATAATCAAGGACACTTGAGTGATTCTGGAAGCTAGTCTAAACCAGTTACACCACCTAATAGTTGCAAGGATAGGTAGAACAGTTTCTCCATTGAAACTATTAGGGGAATTTATAGACTGTCAGGGTGTAATTAGCCATGAAAGATATTGGCAAGAGCATGAAGCGAACATTCCTCTCTTGTCTCTTCACCCTGCCTCCTTCCGTAACTGGCAAATCTTCTCTGTGTCCTGGGATTCTTGTCATGTTGTTCTGCTCTTTGAATCTCTGCCCTGGCTTAGTTTTTCTGAAGCCTACCTTGTTGTCCTCCTCTCCTTGTTTCTACGAACTCTGTTAATAGCGCCCCCTTCAGCTTGAGACTGTATTTGTTGCTCTAACCTGCCTTCACATAGATATGGATCCATCTGAGCCATTATGCCAGACAGGCTGTCTACCGTTTTGCATTTGTGTATGCATGGATATGTGTGATATAGGGCTGGAAATACATTTTACTAGTTAGATGCTATAGAAGGTCAAGTTTGACATACTTAGAAGTCATCAGCAATATTTAAAAGAATAGGTTTATTTACCTATAAACATTTAAAATATGCATATTTGGGGGATAAAGATGACTTTGAAAATTGAGGTTCAATTGTCATGAGTTTGCCTAGACCTGTGGAAGATGATAAGTTCTTGTTTCCTTTTAGAGGAATGGTGCTCACAGAAAATAAATTTTCAGAGGGCCTACGGCTCATGGATATTTCCACCACCCTCTGTGAAACAGCGCCTGTGCTTAAGAGGCACTGAAAAAAATGCTTTAGAAATAATGATCATTTTGCGGTTCCTCAAAAAGTTAGACATAGAATTATCCTATGACCCAACAGTTTTACTCTTAGGTTTATACCTGAAAGAATTGAAAACAGGTACTCAAACAAATACATGTACATGAATGCTCATGGCAGCACTATTTATGACAGCCAAAAGGTGGAAACAACCCAAATGTCATCAACAGATGAACGGATAAACAAATTGTGGTATAGCCATATGGTGGAATATTATTCAGCCTTAAAAAAGATTGAAGTACTGATACATGCTACAATATGGATGAATTTTAAAAACGTCATGCTAAGTGAAAGAAGCCAGACACAAAAGGTCACATATTGTACAATTCCATTTACATGAAATATCCAGACTGGGTAAAGTCATAGAGACAGAAAGCAGATTGGTGGTTGCCGTGTCCAGGGACGGGAGGGAAATAGCGAATAACTGTTTAATGAATGTGGGGCTTCCTTTTGGGGAATGAAAATGGTTTGGAACTAGATAGAAGTGGTCGCACAACATTGTGACTATACTAAATACCACTGAATTGTTCACTCTAAAATGGCTAATTTTATGTTTTGTGAATTTCACTGCAATAAAAAAATAATAACTCCAGCAAACATCTTCTGAGCACTTGCTATGTACCAGGCTCTGTATTAAGTGTTTCACATAACTCTCTCACTGAGGCCACTTAACCCCTCTGTGAGATGGACGGTGTATTCCTTTCATTTTACAGATGAAGACCCTGACTGAAGTCCGGAGAAGTCAAGCAACACCCTCTCCTTCTGACAAGCTTTCTAGAACCTTGAATTCCCAGAGTTAAATTTGATGACTTGAAGAAACTTGGTTGGAGGTAGAGTTGTTTTTCAATTGCTTCACTTTAAAAAAAAAAAACGCCTCTGTACTCTGAATTTGGACACTGGGTGGTGTGTTGAAAAGGAATGTTTTCAAAGAACTAGTTCTGGGTGGATACAGAGGTGTGCTTTAGAATTCTTTGGGAATGATGAAATTTAAAAGGCCAGCAAGACTTCTTGGGGGAATCTCCTGATTAGGGGTTCCTGGAGGGCAGGCAGATGGTCTTAGGATGGACACAGGGGCTCAGTCAAAGTGGTATTTAGTTCTCAATTCACACTTGACTGGTCTAGCATCAGGTTTCTTTGTAAATTTTTCACATAAAATTTTAGGATAAATCTCATTGAGCCGGTGACTAAGGATTTAATGATCTTCAAGTATGCAAGTTGTGAAATATCTGGGTTGACCAGATTTTACATGATCTGTTTTTTCTCTGTGGTTCACTAACGTGATTTTATGAAGGCTTTTCTATTAGGACTTGCCTAATGTATTGGGGTACTTTTCTTTCTCCATTCATTTGCTCACATACTCACTCTCTCATTCACTCACTCATTCATTAATTCACTCTCACTCACCCACTAGCTTACATATTCCTTCGCTCACTCACTCACTCCTTGATTGATTGAGTCATTTAATCTATATAAATAACACATGAAAAGTTGCTTGTAAAAATGCAAACAGTATAAAAATATGTCAAGCAAAAAGTGAAAATCCTCTTGTACTGACCCTCCCGGCTCCCTCTCCATCTTACTCCCAGGCCCATTAGCACCAGCCCAGTAGGTTAGTAGTTTAGGGTTTGGTGTGCAGGCATCATGACTTCTTCTAGACATTTACTTCATATATAGATGCATATCGTAAGAGTTTCCTGATGTATATCATAATCTTAATCAATTCCTATTCTGGAAAGTCTTTTTAAAATAACAACTATTTTGTTTTTGACCTTTTTGTATGTGTGAGGAAGATTAGCCCTAAGCTAACATCTGTTGCCAATCCTCCTCTTTTTGGTGAGGAAGACTGGCCCCGGGCTAACATCCACGGCCATCTTCCTCTACATTATATGGGATGCCGCCACAGCATGGCTTGACAAGCGGTGCGTTGGTCCGTGCCTGGGATCTGGGCCTGAGAACCCCGGGGCCTCCAGAAGCAGAGTGTGCAAACTTAACCACTACACCACCAGGCTGGCCCTTATTTTTGACTTTTAAATATATTTTTAAACCTTTTTATCATACAGAACTTTCCCGGTTACTCCAGAAACTCCCTCACCCCTACCAAAAGTAATCACTTTTATGGGCTTTTATAGTATTAAATTTGTTACACCTTTATGGTTTAAAAAAGTGTGCAGCCACTAAAAATTTTTTTTAGATATAAACTTGAAGAACCTGGGCCATTTGACCTTTGAGGTATCCCTCAGGCTGGATTTTGCTGATTGCACACTCATGGTGCAGTTCAACATGCTCCTGTATTCTCTATGCTCCTATAAATTGGCAGCTGGATCCAGAGGTGTCACCAGATTCAGGTTCAGCCCCTGGGCTCACCGATTGTAGGTGGTGCTGTGTTCTTCAACTGCACACATGCTTATTTCTCTGCCGTTTTCCATGTAGGCAGGTGTGGTGCACATTGCCTAGATCCGTTCATTCACTGGAGGCTGTAGAATGGTGATGTTTTAATTCCATCATTTTGTTTTCGTTTATTAGCTGGGATAATTTTATAAGGAGATACTTCTTTTCATCTATGATTCGGTTACTTAGTGGTATAGTTTGTACAGGAAAGTAAGATAAGTGTTTGATACTTCTTTTTTTATTTACTTAGCTTTCAAGATAATGTATTGGTTCCTTGTCATCCTGAAAAGTTTACCAGTGAGGTTGTTAAAACATGACATTATGAGCTCATGGATTTAAACATGTCTGATGAGTTTCAATCTATTACAATTCTCATCCTTATGGGAGTTCACATTGCCCCATCTTTGACCTGGAGAAACTCTTCAAATTAGGCCTCTATAACCAGTTGCTCTTACGTCTTCTTGACATGATTCCAGAACTGGCTTGGTCACTGTTTCTAGGCTTTTTCAGTGGACAGAGCTAGGAAAATACACACAAACACACATATGTGTGTATATGTCTGTCTATCTATCTAGCTAGCTATCTAAGCTGTCTATGTAGAGACAAAATGCCTTGTGAATTTGCACTGATTTCTAATTCCAGTTCAGGACCACAGGGTTTTTCCTTTACCTCCTCTATATTACACCTGTATCTCCTTTCTTTCACACCAAAATCCTTAGTTCTCAAGCACCCAGAAGTAGAATATCCTATAATTAATCACTTGCTTTATCCCATAGTATACACACAACAGTCTCAGAATAACAACATAATACTATTACCTCCAATCATGATTCCTGAGAACAGTCAACTTTATTTTGTCACATATGCCGTCTTCATTCTCCCTCCATTTTTTATGGCTTTACTATATCCACGTTGTGAGATATATGACTATCTAGTTATATGTACTATATGGTCTCCCTTTTAACATTCATTTAGTCTTAGTGCTTCAAGTAACTACATGTTAAAATGCTCACCGTCTGTCCTTACTTGTATGCTTCTCTGGTCATTTTGGTTGTCTGAGGCATGTGCGCTAGTAGATTCCTCAGGAAGAACTCAAGGGAACAATATTTTCTGAGTTCCTGTGTGATGGCAACAGTTTGTTTCTGCTCTTTACACACAAACATCAGTGTTGCTGAACACATAACAAATGAACGCAACGTGAGATCTGGGACTTTCTTTTGCTCTGAAGGACACTATTTGGACAACTGGCAAAGTTTGAATAAAGTCTGCATAATAAGAGTGAATAATAGTATTGTTAATTTTCTTACTTTGTTAATTATATTGTGGCTACATAAAATAATGTTATTTTTAGGAGACAAACGCTTGAGCGGTTAGAGATAAAAGTGCATCATGTCTGCAACTTACGTATCTGTCTACACACACACGCACGATAAATGGTAATATTGGGGAAATCTAGGTGAAAGGTACATGATTCTGAATTCTTTATACTATTTTTCAACTCTTCTGTAAGACTAAAATTATGGTGAAATAAAAAGTTAAAAATATTTATACAGACTTGCATTTCTCAATAAACATATAAATGTGTACATATGCCTATTTAGGCTACTATCCATAATTTTACGGTACAATTTATTGTATCTTTTGATTTGTATTTTTTTCAGAGATACGCGCTAGAAAAGATGTTTAAGGATTTATACTTGGCACCACAAAATGTGGGGTATCAATGATGAATCCAGAAAATATGCGGAGATGGAAGATACAAATGTCTTGTTTTTGAAGAAAAAGAATCCATTGTCAGTGCAGAGACACAGAGATTCGATCTTGATTCATTTTGCATAGATGATAATTTCTGCCATATTTTCTTGATCATTAACTGAGACCGTGTTCCCCTTTTCCACCCCTTTTTTCCTTTAAAGTCAAATAAAAATGAACAGAATTATTATTATTTTGCATTGAGTGTCCCGAGTAGATTTAGATTGGCGGTTTCAAAGTAAACAAACAAGAGACAGACGCAATGGGATTTCATAACTAGATGGGCTTTAGGGTGTATCAATTTTCTTAGGCAAGTTCATAAAAAAAAAAAAACAAGTTTCTCCCCCTTGTACTCTGCCTTTAGGGACTAATGTTCTAAAAAGGGAGAACAGTTTTCCAGTAAAATGAATTCTGTGAAGATGTTATAGATTTTAAAGACATTCCACTTTTGTGCTGCTTTTTAAGGCTTACGGAGACTGGCCACTGTAAAGCTAATGAGGAGCCGCCCTTGTGGGTTGTATTCTTGTCCTGACGTCATGGGCACAGGGGGATGTTAATACCCTCATGCTTGCATCTCTTGGTTCCTTTGTCCAAAATACTTGCATCTTTTCCACTAGATTGCAAGTTTTCCTTGAAAAGTGGAAGCACCTCTTAAAGAGATGAAACAAATTTCCACCATTTGGGAGGGCAGTCCATAACTCACGAATGGGTTGTTTGTCTTTGAAGGTTGTTTCTAAGTCAATGGCTGGAAGTTCAAAATTGCATTTTTCTAGGGACACAGGATCGTTAGGTTCCCAGATCAGCTGACTAAATTCTACCAAGGCTGTCCTGTTAATTTCTGTAGTACTGAAGCAATACTACAGACCCTCATCGCCAGGTGTGACTATGTTCCGGGCCAGTGACTCTCAACTGGGCCATGGGAGGCAGTTTCTTAAAGGTCCTGCTGGCTGCATGTCTGACACCATCCCTGCACTAATTCCCCCAGAGTGTAGCTCTTCTCATGGTTCTTCTCTGCTCAAGGACATGTGTGCTCCTTACTGACCACCAAACATATGCCCCCTCTTCAGGCAGCATTCAAGGCCTTCAACCACATGCTCCCTCTTTCCTGTCCCACTGGGTGCTATTTCCCCACATGGACACATGCCACCTAAAGCTTTGCCTGAACATGCCCCACTCTTCCTCAGTTTCCCACCTTTGCCTATGCTGTTCTTGGCCCCCAGAATCCAATTCCCATTTGTGTCGGCCTAAGAGATACCTCTTCTTTGCTGGCTCATCTCACACGCCTCCTCCTTTCCTGATTTCTTCCAACTAGAGCTCACTTTTCCATTCTGTTTGTGTTCTCATCCTACTATAATCTTACCTGTCCTATGGCATGTAATATCATTTTTAGAGGATAATATTTGTTAGACTATTATCGACCTCTGTGCATCCCTGGAGGGCAGGGATCCTTGTCTTAGCTACCTCTGAGGGTTCAGCAATGCCTAGCACTGCATTTTGGATAGGGCAGCTGCACAACAAACTCTGGGGGTGTTGAACTGCCTCCCTGCCCCCTCCCCACCACCACATATACTGGGAGGACGTGGGCAGCACTTGCAGATGCTGGTAGGAGGCCAGAGAGGGGAGCTATCTGTGTTGCTTTCCAAACATTAATGTCCACAGACAGCTCTAAGTGCTGTCTACCTTTGGCTTTGAGTCAGATATAATAAAGCAAAATCAGCCATTACGAGTAATGCTTTTTAACTTTTGTTGTAAGGCTCGCAAAAGACGTTTGCTATCCTTGACTGGTGTCAGATACAATAAATATAATTAATCTCTGGAAACACATAGATGAAATTACTTAAATCATGGCTTTAGTTTGTTTCCAACCCTCCGAATCTCCTGGGCATAGAGCAGACCACGTGGCCCTTTGCTGCTGGAGGCACCTCAAGCCCTTCTCCTGGGGTTGGCTCTAGGGATAGTGGCTCTTTCTGGGCATTTTAAACCTGAAAGTGGAAAACACTGAGCTCTCCATATCCATCTCTTGGGGACACAGTGAAAGAAAGTTTATTTGGAAGGACAGGTGACCTCTCCTTTCATCTCTCACTGTGTTTTCACATCTAATAAAGTCAAGAGTGGACTTTGCACCCACTTCCCTCAGGACAAATTCAATGAGACCACAGTCCAGGAGGTGAATGGTGCTCAGTTCTTCCCTTCATCTTAGTTTGGCCAAAGAACTCCTTGCCGTACTCCTTGCAATGTAAAAATCGTGACTTTATGAGTTAGAGGCCTCCTTAGTGTTCATCCAGTCCAACAGCTCCACTTGACAAATGAAAAACTAAGGCTTGGTGAGCTACCATGCCCTGCTGGGGACCATGTCATGTCTGAGTGTCAGAGGCTGGGTGAGGACCAGCTCTCCTAGGTTCTTTTCTATGTCATGAATTTTTCTCAAACTTTTTCCCAGGTGGGATTCTTTTTACTATTTCATAGATTCCATGACGGGAAGTTTTGGTTAAAAAGACCATGCACTCCTTGCATTCATTTAACCAATATTTGTGGGGGCCTCACTCTAGACCAGGCACTTTCTAGGTGCTGGGGATACAATGATGAACGAGACAGATACAGTGCCTGCTCTAGCAAATCTTCCAGTTTACTGGGGCAGCCAGAGAGTAGACAAAACAGTTCAATGAATTTTGATGAGTGTTATAATGGGAAAGTGTAGGGTACCTGGAACTTCTAACTGAAGGGTGGCAGAATTTGGCTGGAGGAACCTAAGCATATTCTAAGTAAAAAGAACAGCATGTGCAAAGGCCCGGGGTTCAGTGAGCGCTGTCTTGCTTTCTCTCTGGTTACTCTCATGTCCACACTTACTCTAGACACCTTCATAGCCATACCCTGTTTCTCTCTCCAGCCTCATCTCTCCTGCCTACATGCTAATATACATCTCAGCATTCTTTTCCAATGCTTCATCCAAGCTTTTCTTTATTTTCATGCCTTTGCGCATACTGTCCCTCTACTAGAAATGTAAATTGCTTCCACCTCCATCCATGCTTTAGGATTCAGCTTTCAATTTGCCTCTCCTGGACCATTTTGGCTAATTCTCCTATATGACATCATAGCACCCCAGGTATTCTTCCATTGGACTTTCCAGACTTCAGTGTACTTGTGTATTTGTTTATCTATGTTCCTTACTGGCCTGTGAGCTTTTTGTGGGGGTCAGAGGTATGTCTTATTTATCTCAGTATGCCTAGCACGGTCTTGAACTTAATAGTTACTCCCAATACACATTTGTTGTATCAACAGATGAAGAAATATAGGCTTCCTGACTGCAGTCCAGTTCTCCTTTCTGCCTCCTTCTTTTGCTTTTCTATGTCTGTTGCTCCATCCATTTATCCTTCCTTCTATCCATTAACAGATATTTTTGAGAATCTGCTATTAGCTTGGCTGTGAGCTCCTCCTGGTCCAGCAGAAGAGTTGTATGGGCAAATAGATAAATAATAGTTTAGCAGGGTACTTGATATTATAGGAGTTTAAGCAAAGGGCTCCAGAGCACCAAAGGCGGATCCATATCTTTGTCTGGGGTAAACTGAGAAGGCTTCCCCAAAGAAGTGCTGTCTGAGCTGGGTCTTGAGAGATGAGAGAGATTTTCCAGGTGAGGAAAGGGAGCTGGAAGGACACTGTGTTGGAGGCTTCAGCACATGCAGAGAACGTCCCTGAGTTGTGAAAGGTAAGAAGTTCAATGTTCAAGGAATGGAGGGTGTGCATGGGTATGGGGGAGTAAGGGTGGGAAAGGATGGCTGGGAGGAAGTGAGGGAGCAAGAGCCCAATGAGAAAACACTCTTGCTGGCCTTTATAAGCGATTTGAGTTTTATTATTGTAGGCACTGGGAACCCTATTGAGATTTTTAAGCGAGAGAAGTCTCCTCTGTTTTGTAGGAAGCTAACGGTACCTCCCTGGGGCCATCATAAGAGAAAATCCTGGAGATAGAGAAGGCAGACCTTGCAAGCAGGTTTTCTGTGCTAGTTTGCCATGTGCCTTCCTTTTTCTCTGTTCCTTTTCTCTTTTAGCACACCGTAGCCTGTGATGTGGGCCACTGCCGGCACTGGATGGAGATCGCCACAGGAGGAAAGACGAAACGGTTAGGAGGAGTAACTGGCTCATTTGCAAGTATTTGTCACCTTTACCTCTGGAGAAATGGTACATTTGAAATGATAGTGATTACCAGCCCTTTATATTACTTATTAGGCATCTCATTTCCCTTAATAATCTTTATTAGCCAGAGAATGTATTATTTGGCACTGACTTAAATACACATTTACTGAATTTTCCTATTTTAGAGCTGATGAAAGGATTCATTCTTCCTGGTCTCCTCTTGTGGTAATAACAATGACAAATCTTCACTGACTAATTTGAGGGGCCATTGAACTTGACAGTAATAATCACCGAACCAATTGTTTACATTAGGGCACCATGAACCATCGAAGTGCTTCAACTGTATAATTAATAGGGCCTGCTAAAATTCTACATCATTGTAATAATATTTACTCTGAAAACTCTCAGTTGGACTAACCTTTCTATCGCAGGCTCTGCTGACATCAAGGAATCTTAAACTTCCTTTTTGACAGGGAGGTTTATTAGGGCCTTAGTTTGGCTGCCAAAACATAATTCTTCTTGCAGTTGCTCATTGAATTCATGGACTATTAAGGATTGATATCAGATTAGAGATTATCTATTCAGTTATTTCTAAACCTGGCTGAACCACAGAATCTCCTGGGGAGATTTCAGAAATTTCTGGATTCCTGGACTCTACCTCTGGGAGCCTGATTCAGGAGGTAGGGTGGAACTAGGACACTGTAGATATATTTTCTTAAATGTCCAGGTTATTCTTGCAGCCACGAGAACTGCTGATCTCATTTTGAGGACACCGAGGGCTACAAGGTTGAAGTCACTTGGAAGATTAAACCAATTGGAAGCCTCCTGGATCTCTCTGGGTGGGAAGAGAAATGGATATTATGGACCCCTGGGAACTACTTTTGTTAATAAAATACTTTCCTTGAAAAAGTCCCCAATTGTGACTGAAAGGGAGGCACTTTTACAGTGTTTCGAAGACTGGATTCTCTGCCCTCATAGAACCTCTTGAGAGCTTGTTAAAAGTGCAGATTCCTGGGATCTCCTGTAGACACACTATATCAAAAGTTCTGAGAGTGGGGCCCAGGAATCTGTATTTAAATAAACCCGTCAGCTGTTTTGGTGTACATTAAAGTTCAAGAGCCACGGGGTTTTCTCTCTTTTAGTATCAACTGCTACCTCATTGTTCATGGTGGATACTCAGTGCCATTGGTTGAACTCATGGGAACTGAAATGTGCAAACTTTGACATGTCCTGTGCTCATTCCCCCTTCTTCCTTGTGCCATTTGACACTGTTGACTGCACACTCTTGAAATGCTCTATCTGGTGATTTCTGTGTGCAAACCCCCCTCTCTTTATCCTTCGCTATCTGTCTGTATCATCCTCAGACTGTTCTTTATCTCCTTCCTGGACTCGCCTTCCTCTACCTGCCCCTCTTGAGCAATCACATGTCTTCTCTTAGTTTCCATGATACTGTGGTGATGATTTCCAAATGTCTTTCACCAGCCCAGACTCATTTCCTGAGCTTCAGACCCACCTATACAAATGCCTATCCAGTCCCTGCATTTTGGATGTCTCACTGACCCCTCAACTCCACATGGTTGAACAGAACTCATTATCTTCCCCCAACACACGGTTCCCCTCCTCTCTTCCAAACTTGAGTTGATGGTGCTGCCATTCATCCAGTTACCACCCCAGACTTTCCTCTTACTTCACCTCCGTCCATGAGCAAGCTCTGCTGTCTTGAGCTAGTAAATATACCTGAGCCAATTATATCTCAATAAAACTGGAAAAAATATATATACCTAAAATCCACTATCTGTTTTCTCTCCCTACTGCCACTGACTCACCCCAGACCTCCATCATCTCTCACCTGCACCCTGATACTGCCTTCTAAGCTAGTCTCCTTCCCACCAGCCTCGCCCTCCACATTCATCAGCCACGTTGTCTCCAGAGTGACCTTTTAAACATCTTGCCACACTGCCCCCTCCTGCTGAAAACCTTCCAGAAATTCTGCATTGCCTTCAGGATGAAGTCAAACTCCTTAATGTGTTGCTCAAGGTCTTGTAAGCTCTGGCTGTTCCTCCACTTGGCTCCTGCTTGTCACTTCTCTCTCTCTTCCTGGACCTTACATTCTAGCCATTCTGAATTACTCTGCTTCCTGGTGCCTTGAGGCATTTTCAGAGGAAATTTCTACTACCTAGGGTATCTTTCTATCACTATATCCTCTCTTCCCATCTATCCATCCAGTGAGTCCCTAATCATCCTTCTAGATGTAACTCTGCCCCTCTGAAACATTGGTTGACCCTCTGGTAGAGGTGTGACCCTCCACTGTGTGCCATCCCATCCTGTCCACACCTCCATCATAAATCTGTGTGTAAGGATTTGTTTGTATGCCTATTGCCCCTCCTTGACTTGATTCATCTATTACCTCCAGTGCTTGGAATCATGACCAGTTCTTAGTAGACACTTATTAACACTTCTTGAATGAATGAATGAATGAATTATTCATAGCATCTGACTTTTGGAACCATACATCGTGTAAAAATCTATAGTTATATTTTAGCCATTCTTCCAATTTATGAAGCACATGTCATGAATTAATGTGCTGGCAGTAGAGTTCATAAAAATAACTATGCATTCTGATTAATTGACTCATGTTACCCAATTAATTTACCCATTAAGGGATCAGCCAGAAGCTGGGAGACAAGCAAATATACTGTAGCATGGACCAACATTACGATCAACTCCCATAAGCAGTTGATAGGAAGAGGTTTTAAAAACAACCAAGCTTACTAGGTATTACTTTATTTTTTATGACATATTGGGCTTTTTTTTTAAACCAAAGGAAACCATATTTTATCCCAGTAAGTAAGAATCATGCCAATAATGGAAAACAAAATCATCCCAATATTTTAGCTAAAATTATAGTGTCGGCTGTAAGTAAAAAGAAGTTTGAGATGCTTAAATGGGTCTACAATTTCTTGGTTTCCCTTTCATCTATTGCAGCATTAACATGAAGGAAGCTGTGGTGATGGGAGCTGAGTCCCACAGGCAGGCAGGGAAGAGCATTGGGTGAGACAGGTGGTGTCGGATGGAGGGGATAACACATCAGTGATGCATTCTGGTAACTAATTAGGTTTGAGCACAACACACATAGACTCCAAAGCTGTGAACATGTGTTGACATGACACTCTGGGCCAAGCACAGGGTTTTGTGTCTTATGTAACCTATGCTAGTCAATCCACTCCGCAACCCTGTGATGCTATTACAAATTTCTTAATTTTACAGACTCAGGAGCTGTTAATTGATTCTAGGTAGTTCAGGAAATAGCTAGGGAATTAGAAAACATCCACCTGATTGATTCCATCATTTAAGATTCAGGAGGTCATGGTGATTAGCTTAGCTGAATTTAAGAAGGAAGAAGACATCCCTTGTATTTCCTCTGCCTTCTTGTCCCCCAATATATTGTCCCTTGATTCTCTCAGAACTCATGCCTGTTGGGTTCCCACCCCTTGGCCAGATGGCACAGGCAGCCATATTGGGCCATGCAGCTGCCCAGACTGGGACAGCTGCACTCCCTTTGGAGAGGGGCTGGTCAGTCAAAACCATCTCTGTTAAGCTCACAGTGGGAGAATGGAGTGTGGCGTCTGACCTGAAAATGCCCCATTCCTTCTAGCCCTGCTGCCTCTGGATAGACATGAATTTCACATCATCAGAGACTGTCAGGGTGTTAAAATGGTAAGGGACCATAGTGTCAGTTTCCCTTACTTCGCAGATGAGGTCATTGAGTCCCTGGGAGGTTGAATTACTTGTGCAATGTCATGGCAGTGCTGAGTGGGGCACTTAAGTTTGCCAACATGCCTAGGGCTCTTGCCCTTGCACATGGCTCCACTACAATGCCAAGTTCACCCTCCTGCTCATCAGTACCCCCTTTTCCTTCCTGCCACGCAGACAGTAGGCATTGTTTTATTGATTGGAGCTTAATTCAGTTATGCTCTTCCAGCACCCAAGGTCTGTGCTTTTGTCTTGAAGCTGAATTCTTGTTTCCCACACTCTTAGGATAAGGTCCTCAGAGTCAGGTTCTAAGCCACCTTCCCATCCACTTCTCCCTCTGTTCCCAGGTCTTCTGGTCTCTTCCACAGCATAAGTTCCACACCAGTCTTCTGGAGCTCTTCAAACACAGCTCGTAAATCATCTCCTTTGCTGAATCTATTTTCCCAGCCCAAATGCCCTCCTCTCTCACAATCCTCTCTCTGTGTTTTGAGCACTAATACAAATCATACTACTTTTAAGACACCCTCTCCAACCACTTCGGCCCTTATGCAAATCATCTTGGTGGCTCTCCTTTGAAGCTCAACATATTCTGGCTAGGCCAGTGGTTTCCAGAGTATTTCCTGGCACGTGTGTCACTTGAACTACATCCTTCTCCCTGTATTCCACTCCCCTTGTAGGATAAGTCTATGGTTAAGTGAGTCTATGAAGTGCCAAATGTTTGATCTGCTTCATGGAGATTCACATTGCATGTTGGCACACTAAAGGCTCTGAGAAGTTCTGCATTATAGAACCATGCTTAACTATTTTTAATCTCGTAACTTCCAAATGTATGTCCTTGAAACCTTTCACTTGTGCAACACTATCAGCATCCTATTGAATGCCTTGTGCAGAATGCTCTTCTGGGAAGTTTATGACACACAGTTAGAGAGAAGTCTTATCCTGTCAGTCATACTGTAAGTTTTTGTGCTCTATCTATCCCCAGTGTCCAATGGAATGTTAATTTCTTTTTAAAAATTTTATGTGGTGGCAAAAGGAGTAAGGAAAGTTTGCTTGTTTGCCAATGTGCGTTTCCGGTGCAGAAAAGAACTTTTATCATGCTGAGATATGGCAAAGATAAAGAGTGGTCAGCAGGAAAAGCAGAAAATTGCCCAGAGATGAGAACAACTTAGAACATAAAGTTGTCATGAACCATAAGTGAGACTGGGTCTAGAAAGGCCAAATCTGCTGTCAGAAAATCTCAGTGGGAAAGTTGGAATTTGAGAAACCCTCATCGCAAGACAGGCAATAAGCTCTGATGTAAGTAAACCTTTCCAAGCCCTGGAGAATAAAAACAAAATTTCAAGATGAAGAGAGAGAGGAAAAAAATAGCACAGAATGGATGGATATAAAACACTCATTTTATTTCAATTTCAAAACTTTCCTGGGATGAGCTCCCAGATCCTCACCGTGCTACCCGGAGAGAGGGTTCCAGTCATTCAGGCTCTATTGTTGCCAAAATGTCCTTCTTCACTCTTTTCTTGCTGCATGTTCAGTAATGACCTTGAATAACCTTAGATCTGGATCCATTCAGTTCAAGTTGGTTCAACAGTTATTTATTGAGCATTTAGTGAGTACCAGGCTGTGCTGAGGCTGCAAAGATAAATACAACAGTTTTTTTTTTTGCTTGGGCACATCCTAGGAAGGGGGCGGGGAGAGGGGGCATTGGACACAATGACAGGTAATTTCAATATGGTGCCAACATAACGCAAGCACAAGGAGGCACCTGACCGAGTCTGAGGACTCCAGTGACTATGTCTACAGGGCTGACTTCTCCATTAGGCCCAGGGATATAGGGCCGAGGGCCCAGGAGAAATCTTTTCATTTCTTTTAAAATCAGAAGAAAAAATGAATACGATCCAGCCTGGATTTTATTTGTCTGTATACCAACACAGTTGCAAGGCAATTTTGAATATTTTTTTATGGAGGAAGGGGCCCATACAGGCAAAAGTGCCCAGGACCCACAAAAATCGTTATCTATGTTAGTTTCCTAAGGCTTCTGTAGCAAAGGACCACAAACTGGGCAACTTAAACAGTGGAAACTTATTGTCTCAGAGTTCTGGAGTCCAGAAGTTCAAGATCAAGGTGTTGGCAGGGTTCCTTCTGAGGGCTCTGAGGGAGAATCTGTTCCACGCCTCTCTCCCAGCTTCTGGTGGACTCAGGTGTTTTCTGGCTTGTAGATGGCCAGCTTCTCCCTACGTCTTCACACCTTCTTCCTCTTTGCATGTATTCCTCTTCACATGGCATTCTTTTTTATAAGGACACCAGTCATATTGGATTAGGGGTTCACTCATTTTAACTGAATTAATTACATCTGCAATGACCCTATTTCCAATTAAAATCACATTCTGAGGTCCTGGGGGTTAGGATTTCAACCTATGAATTTGGTGTGTGTGAGGGGGGACACAGGACAATCAATAATAGTGACCCTGGGTTCCTGGGATAGTCCACGCTTCTCTCTCCTGTGTCACCACTATGCTGTGCTTGGGGTGGGAACGACAAGGGTGTCACATGGCTTACTGTGGTTACAGGTCCCCTCACCATCCTCCCAAAGAAATAAAATGAATAAGTTCTTCCTGAAGGTCACAAGACCACTGTGGAAAATTATGTTGCAGACTTGACTGGAACCTTTTATTTATTGGCCTAACTTCTAATTGAAGATGGCCAGATTTAACAATCTACAAAGCTAATCTTGACCCTGGGAAGAGTTGAGCATGACATCTTTAGAAGGTTAAGCTTGCTATTGAACTCAAGTTCTGTAAAAAACGCCTCTGCATGCACAGTTCCCAGATGGGCTGGCCTCAGTGGGTCCAGGATGCCCAGGACAGAACTCTCCAGGTTTCACAGCAGGGAGCTATTTTTCTCCCCATTTCTTAGGGGCGCACTCTGAGCCAGGGAGCAAATGCCAGGAAGTGGTGATAAGAATTTTGAGCAAGTGGTGCGCCTCTGATTCCCACCTGCCTGTCTTCAGAGTCAGAGTCTAAAAGGGGCCAGAACACATTTCTCACAGGTTCCATGTGCTATTTTGGGGAAAGGGTCAGGCGGTCACCCAGGCACAAACCTCGCACAATCCCCTCGCAGCCTGTTTTGAATTCACATCCCTAATTCTGCCTTTTGTCCAGGGAGCTCAGGGGACACTGTCTCCCTCCGCCCTCGCTGTGCAGGCCTGCTTACCCGGTGGTGGTTTGAATCGGGCCAATGTTACTTCTCACTCCCTCCCCGCCAACTCTGCAAATACCTCTGGGTGTCTGGTCCTCGTTAGGGTTGGCTGAGTTAACAGTTTATAGCTTCACCCTGAAGTGCCACCTCACCTGTGGTTGACCAGACGCCCCCATCTTCACTTTTGAAGAAAAGGCCACAAGGGATTGCTCAGTCAGTTGCCAGAGCTTGTCCTCTGGGCTGGTGTGCCATGGAACTCGGCTGCCGCTGTCACCACCTTCCCGTCCAGGAGGCCAGCTCACCATGGGCCTCTCCTCCTTGCCTGGGGCTTGGCCAAACTCTCTGGACGGCAGCCATCTTGAGTTTTCTCCTGGAGCCCAGGCCGTCTGGGTTCTCTCACAGGTTGTAAGAGAAACAAACTGAAAATGTGCTAAGTCCTTCATCACCTCCCTTTTCCAGCCTCTCATTTGAAGTTCTATGTGTATTCCCAGACTCGAGCTTCTTAGTACTTATCATAAAAATAACTCTGTGTGGCAGCTCTGGGTAAACATCATCGTTTTAAAGTCTTTACAATTAGACCTCCTATTGCAACCAGAATGGAGCAGCTGAAATTAAGAAAAATACACAGAATAAAGGTTTTAAAGTGTGTTCTTTGTTTCTGAAGCATGTGAGCTGTTTTGCCATTAACAGGAGGAAATATTTAGAAAAATCCAGGGCATTTCCAAACATCTGACTGCTCAGCTGGGTAAAAATACAATCTCAGTATTTCCTTTCAAATTTGCATCACTTTATGATTAGTCAGGGCTTTTGAAGTACGAATTTCCTTTTCCGAAATGTTTTCTATTACAGCTGTGTCTTTTTTTATTTGGAGACCCAATTATATGACTCTTAAGCATGGAAAAATTCTCGTTATTAGTTTAAAAATATATTGTTGAACCTCAATAACAGATTTTGCAAGATTGTGTTTCATAAACTTTCATAAAGTTTACTTTTGTTGTTTTGTTCTAAGATGTAGGAAAAGGGGGTCTGGGGTCTTTAAGGTGTTTTGAGGTAGACAGAGGTAAAAACTAGAAAGGGGGGTGAGGATCCCTTTTGAATGTATGTTTTTAATCCATTCATTATTGTAAGGGAGAAATACATTGGCACTGGATTGAAACATTCCTGATTATTTGAACCAGAGCATGTCTGGCTATGAGGTTCTTCATCTTAGATAATTTAGAGTTCTTCTTATTTTCCTTTACCCGAAGGTACAACCATGAGTCCATAATCATCTGTTTGCTCCTAGTATCTTTTAACAGTGAACTCTTTAAAAGATTATTGAGTTTATTTCATTACTTAGACGTGTTCCAAGAGTTCTGGAAAAACATTGCCTCAGAGAGAATATAATCTGGAGATTTACATTCTTTAGAATTTGCTACTCAGAAGATACTTTAGCACACAAGTTCTTTAAAAATAAATTATTTATAGCTCCAATATTTTCTTTATAATTTGTTCCAACTAGTTCATCATCATTGAAGCAAGGATTATACTCCCCTTTTTAAAGCCAAGCCATTTGCTTCCAAGTGAGAACTTAAAGAAAATTCACTGTTTGATTTTTTTCCTTATCTTTTCTGGGAGTAGATATATTGTGTGAGTGGTCAACACACCTGCCAAAGTCAACTTTTAAAATAGACATAACGTAAGACCAGCACACAGCTCAGCCTTGTTCCCTGGTGGAGCTCCGTCTCGGAGGATCCTGGTTCTATAGTATTGGTTTGCCAGCCATGAAGCCTGCAGAGGTACATTTGTCAAGAAAGAAAAATGATTGCCTTTTATTCTGAACCACTTCATCCATCAATGGCATCATTTGGTGCAACTTGATCTAGAAGTATCAGAAATACCTGTCCCCACTGCAGATGCATTTTTAAAATGGCGCTTGCCTTGTATGTGATGGAAATACTGTGTGACGTCTGTAGCTACAGTGGTGCTGCTGGTCTCCTTGTGTCCCCGTGAGATTGATCCACTTCTCTCAAAACAAGCCAGGGGCTCAGTTAACAGAGAGACCTCCCTGTGATTCTTCCAAGGGCCCCTGCCTGCACCGTCAGGTATTTTAAGATGTTGGGAGGTGAAAAGACAGCTGGGACCAATACATGCCCTCCAAGACAGTGCTTTTGGGCACTTCTAGGCTATGGATTGATACCAGAAGCCAAAACAAGGCATCGTTTAGAGCAGAGGTAGTGTTGAGGATCAGCATCTGAAATGTGGAGACTGACTCACTGCCAGTATCTTAAATTAAAAGAGAAAAATTTTAAAAATTGCTCCACCTTCAAATTAAGGGTGGTTGAGTGATCCACAATGTGGATCTATAGGCAATTTAAGAAAACAAGAAGGAACTATTTCAGCCTCAGTGGCCCTTAGTTTGTGTTTTCTATGATATTTAGCCAGGCTTGAGTAACTAATAGAACTTCACAGTGCTAGAGCTTGTCATGTGTAGAATTGTGTCCCCCAAAAGATATGTTCAAGTCCTATCCTCTGGTTCCTGTGAATGGGACTTTGCAAATAGAGTCTTTGGCAATGTCATCAAGTAAAGGATCTCAGGATGAGACCATTCTGGGTTTGGGGTGAGCCCTGAATTCACTGACTATTGTCCTTATAAGAGAAAGGAAAAGGAGTTTTGAGGCACAGAGACACATAGAGGGAAGAAGGCCATGTGAAGACAGAGGCAGAGACTGGAGTGTTGCCCTACAAGCCAAGGAACGCCAAGGGTTGCCAGCAACCACCAGAATTTAGGAGAGAGACATGGAATAGATTCTCCCTCAGAGCCTCCAGAAAGAGCCAAATCTGCTGACACTTTGATTTTCAACTTCTGGCCTCTGGAATTGGGAGAGAATAGATTTCTGTTTTAAATCACCCAGTTTGGAGTAATTCTTGCAGCAGCAGCCCTACGAAACAAATAGAGAGCTGTATGGGGTCTTGAGACATCTGATCCAAGAGGCATTTAGGAACTTCAAAGAAGTCACGTATTCAAAAGACTATGATACAGGGTGCTCTGTGGTGTCATTAGAGGCTATAAATCTAAATATACTGGACAAGTATGTGTGACTGGCTCATTTTGGAATTGGACTTTGTGGTTGGGCTTTAAAAGATAGGATTTCAGCATGAAGAGGTGGTGGGGAGAAGAGCCAGGAGAAGAGGTGAGGGTAGGAAGGTGACATCACTTTCAACTTAGTGAGTCCTCAGGAGACAGTGGAAGATGAGACTGCTGCTGTAGACCTGTGGGGGCGGGGCCAACCACAGATCTGCTGTGGGGCCATCCTGCCCAGCTGTGGAGGTCATGTTGCCACCCTGGAAGGCAGAGCATCGAGCCAGAGAGGATTATTCTTGAGCCTGAAGGATTTTTAGTGTTTACTGCTAATGGACTAATGGTTTTGGACTTAACCTGGGACCTGTTGCTCCTTCCTTCTTTCCTGTTTCTCCCTTTTGGAATGGGAATGTCTGCTCTGTGCCTGTCCCACTATTGTATTTTAGAAGCATATACTTGTCTGGTTTCACAGGTTCGCAGCTGGAGAGGAATTTGCCTCAGGATGAATTGTACCTCAGGTCTCACCCACACCTGATTTAGATGATATTTGGAAGAGACTTTGGACTTTAGATTCTTGAGTTGATGCTGGAATGAGCTAAGACTGTGGGGACTGTTAGGATGGAATGAATGTATTTTGCATGTGAGAAGGACATGGATTTTAGGGGGCCAGAGGCAGAATGCAATGGATTGAATATTTATGTTCCTGCGTCCCCCAGCACCCCAAATTCAAATGTTGAAATCCTAACTCCCAATGTGATGGTGTTTGGAGGCGGAGCCTATGGGAGGTGATTAGGGTTAAATGAGGTCGTGAAGGTGGAGCCCTCATGACTGGATTAGTGTCCTTGTCAAAGAAACCCCAGAGAGCTCCCTTGTCCCTCCACCAGCATGAGGACACAGGTGGAAGATGGCTGTCTGTGAACCAGGAAGTGGGCTCTCACCAGACCCCGAATCTGCTGGCGCCTTGATCTTGGACTTCTCAGCTTCCAGAACTGTGAGAAATAAATTTCTGTTGTTTATAAGCTGTCCAGTCTGTGGTATTCTGTTATAGCAGCCTGAACAGACTAAGACTGCTGTTAAAGGGACAGAGAACTGAATGTGAAGGAAAGTGAACTCTGCTGATTCCTGTGGCTTCCTACTTCTTTCCAAATGGAATCTGGGTTTTGGTCAGGTATCTGTGCTCCTTCCACGTGCCTCAGGGAAAGCTGACCCCCACATCCAGGTGTGAGAGGCAGCCCAACAGGGAACACCAGCAATGCCACACCCCTCGCCTGTGATTGGCTGAGTGATGGACATGTGAACTAATTTTGGCCAATGAAATGTAAAGGAAATTCTAATGGGGGAAAGGGAAGGAGAGGATGCTTCCAGGAATGTCTCCTTACACCTGAGAGAAAGTACAGAAAGAAAATCTCCGTCTTCCTCTGGACATTGCAGTGTCTGGGCATAGTGTCTAAAACTGGGGCAAACATCTTACTACTGGCCTGAAGATGAAGCCAATGCCAGGGATGGCAAAGAAACAAGAGGGCAAGAAACAGGGTCCCTGGTGACTGTGTGACACCACTGAACCCAAACTCTACCTCTGAGTTTCCTGTTAAATGCCATTAATATATTTCCTTATTGCTTTAGCCAGTGGGAATCAGTGTTCCTGCCACCTGTTGCTGAAACTTCGTGGGCCTTCCTGGAGGAGGCGACACCTAGGACATCTGAAAGATGAGTAAGAGTTAGAGGAGAGAAAAGGGGGATAGGGTATTCTAGGTGGAGGGAACAGAGAACAGCTTCTGCGAAGGCTCTGAAGGGAGAGGCTATCAGCCTTGCATTTGAGACACTGAAAAAATCTAGTCTGTCTGGCACAGAGAATGGGGGTGTGATGCATGTGAAGAGATGGGAAAGAAGGAGGAGGAGTAGGGAGGGATGAGGCCAGGAGAGAGAAACAGGAGCCAGAGTAGAAACAGTCCAGAAGTTTACAAGGATTCATGTGGGGGTATTCATTAGGAGCCTATTAAATTGGTTCAATCGAGACATGAGAGGATTCCTGAATCAGGCGGTGGCAGTGGTAATGAAAGCCAGGGAAGGATGGAAAAGACTCCAGGGAGGCAGAATCCGTGGTATTTGGAATAGATGAGCTGGGGATGGGGGGTGGGCGGAGATGGAGACAGCCAAGCTGATGCCAAGAGTCTCGGATGAGTGACTCAGAAGATGCGGTTATCATGAAAATCCAGTTAGGAGGGGGGACTGGGTTGGAGCAGGCTAAAGTGGAGGAGAGGATGAATGTAGCCATCATTTTTGGGTTTTCTGAGTGCAGTGTGCTTAGACACACACCAGACATAGAGATGGGGTGGGAGGCATCACTCTTGTGGACGATGATGGGTGAAGTGTAGCTGCTGACAGCGGCCATCCTAGCCTGGGTGAGGTCCAGGGTGGCGATGGTGGCTTTTGAGCTTAGAGCTCTCTGGAATAGCCACAGGATGGAATAGGGCACCAGTTCTCTTCTCTCTCAGCTCCCCTACAGGGGCTGGTGACACACAGGCCTTCAGCTCTGACTCCGGCTCTGTCCAGCTGTCCCTCTGGGTCCTGCTCCCTCAGCCCACCCTTGTCCAGTGTTGGGGTGGGGCACTCGGACCCTCCTCTGTTCTCTTGGCAGAGGTTTATACCTAGGGAGCAGGCTTAGCTCGTGAGTTCCAAAGAACCCAAGTCTTGTAAATCAAAAGCCTTGGTTTTCAAGATTCCTGTCCTTCTTCTGTTAAAATGTAAAGAGCTATCTGGAAATTCCATGCTTTTTGTCTCTACACTCTGCTGGGCTGGTCTTCTCCAAATATCCAGTTTTAATAGGCAGGAAGCTGGAGTTAGTATATCAAACTGTGACCTCAGCACAGGTAGTAGCTACAGAAAGATGGAAAGAGATAGAAATGTAGCCTGCTCAGGTGAGGTATAAGGAACAAACTGGGTTAATCAGAGACAGAAATGCAGAGATCCACCCAAAAATTTGGAATAAAGAATACTCAGCCTGCACTAAACCCACAGTGAAGGGGAGAGCTCCTCGTGGTACCCTATCTGGCTTCAGTTAGGGGTTGAAGGTAGGAAAAAGGTGGCTCCCTAAGCTTAATAGCTGGTTTTTTTTTTTTTTTTTTTTTTTGCCTCAGGCCCTAGGAGATGTACGAGTTGGGGTACAGGTGGTTTGGGGCCAACATCCCAAGTGGAGTGCCGACCCCGCTCCCTGGTTCTGGGAAGACTAGGAGGAAATCCTTTGGCACTAAACAAGCAAACACACACACACCCAAACAAAACACGAAAAGCCCCACACCGAAAACTTTCCACTTGCAAACATGTTTTTGTCACTGCCAAAGGTTTAGGATTGCAACATTTGGGCGTCTTTGGCCCCAAACCCGAGGACTCTGCAGTTTTCCCAAAGCACCTAAAATAAAGAATTCCTTTTGGCAAAAACAGTATGTTTGTAAACAGAAAGGCTTTATTTTCGAGAAACTCAATTCTCCCTTAGATGTAGAGTATTCGGAATAAAGCCCCCGTGGCTATTTTCCATCT
The DNA here is from genome assembly GCA_031878705.1 of Tapirus indicus. Taxonomy (NCBI): domain Eukaryota; kingdom Metazoa; phylum Chordata; class Mammalia; order Perissodactyla; family Tapiridae; genus Tapirus; species Tapirus indicus. The sequence continues at coordinate 32,121,907 of CM062936.1, read as the reverse complement.
GAGTCTCCCATTCCAGATTGTCACTGGCAGGTAAAAAATATCTCTAGTTCGTGTGTGTGTGGTTTCCATTAACTGGGTGTGTGTTCGGAATTTGGGCTTGTCAGCCAATTGCTGATTGCCTTCCGATGCTTCTGGAGGGAAAGCTTTGCAGATGAGATACTGGATTCTTTCAGACTCTGTGTTTCTTGTGCCCCAGGATCATGAAGCTGGGAGCTTCCCAGAGATAGGGCCAAACCTCCTTGATTCTCACCAGGAGGCTTACCTCACCCCTCTGAACACTGAATCTGTTACAAAGCACAGATCTGAAGTCGGGGTAGCTTGTTTTCCAGCTTCTTTTTAGAAAACATTGCTGCTAAAGATGAGCTCACATTTCCCTTCCCAGGAGCCCAGGTGTCATCTTTTAGTCTCCCTTTTCTCACTATTAAACCTGTTTACACACAAGGCTCTAATAACTTTCTCACTTTGGAGGGTGGCCTGAGGTCTCTATCTAAAGCTTATAAACAATTCTCACTAAATATTTAAAATTTAAGATACCCTGGTCTAAAATCCTAAGATAAAAGATAGAGTCTTTTACTTGTGATATTTCTGGGATTGGCCAAAGAAGGAAGTATATATATATATATTATTTCATTGAGGTAAAATTTAAATAATTTGAAATTAACCATTTTAAATGAACAATTCAGTGGCATTTAGTGCATTCACATTATTGTGTAACCAACACTTCTGTTCAGTTCCAGAACCTTGTCATCACTCCAAAATAAAACCCTGTACCCATTACGCAGTTTCTCCCTGTTCTTCCCTCCCTCTGGCTCCTGGCAACCACTGATTTGCTTTCCGTCTCTGTGGACCCCCTCTGCTCCATATGTCATATCTATGGCATCAGACAATATGTGCCTTTTGTGTCCACTTCTTTCACTAGCATCGTGTTTTTGAGGTTCATTCATATTAGGAGGACATTTGTCCCCGAAATAAATCCTGACCAAGAGCTATTGTGTCTCCTATTAAAAGTTGAGTAGGAGTATTAAATAGCCCGTGGGATGAATCCTAAAGCTTGTGAGGCCCTGGAGAGATCAGCAGAGGCTGTGGAGGTCAGACTCCGCTCACCGAACCACCCTTGCCTCTGACTCTGTTGTCCCTGGCTCTGCCTCTGGATGATGCCTCCTGGGGCCCTAACGTTACCTCCTGCTCACGGCCTTTGCCACCTTCTTTCCCACGCTGATTCTCACATAACGAACTGGTTCCTATTGTGGGAATTCAGTACCGCCCTGCTTTGCCTCTGTGTATCTGGGTTTGGTAGATCTTGAGAGAAAAAGAGTCTCGCGGAAATCAGGGAGAAGACAGGTGGTGGGTTTCCAAACTCCCAGCACTTTTCATCCTGTTGGGTGGCCATGAGGCCTCATGTGATGGAGGTGAGAGCTGGCGATGTCTTAAGACCTGGACAGGGAGAGGGCGCTGAATTACGATAATGCCTGGAAAAGGTGATCAGTCATGAAAAGTTTTTATCTATGCCTGTAGTAAATTCATTATAAGGATATAAACTTAAAAATGATTTTTCATATGGCTTTTTCTCCCTTTTGTTTTATCACTATTGTCTTTTCATTTTTTTTTTTTAAATCTGGTTTGACATCATTCCTATGGCTATTATTGACTTTACCTGTTTAGATCTTTTTCCTCACTTTTATATCTCACTATATTTTTCAAACTTTTTCTGGAAGTCAAAGAATTCATCCTTCTGGAACTGGAATTCATTCAGTCTGGAACTGGAAACTTGCATCTACTAGATTTTAGTAATTTTTCTGTTCTTCTGACCTGATCTTGCCTAACAGAGCACTTACTCTTCAAGTGGCCTTATCTGGCCACTAGATGGCGGTCATGTGCTGCTGTAAATGGATTTTGATATTGAAGTTAAACTATTTGGAAAAACAATTTGTCTTCATTTAAGGTAAATACAGGAACTGGCCCTACAAACTGTATGTGCTTTGTGGATTACAGATTTTTCTTTCCCCTTCTCTTCTCTTGACTGCCTTTTCCACTATGACATCACAGGGACTCCAGGGTCAGACTAGCTTCAAATACTGCCTCCATCCTTCACTTGCTGTATGACCTTGAATAAGTCACTTGACCTCAGTGTTCTCATCTACAAAATGGGGCTAATTATAACGCATACCTCAGAGGGTGGTTGTGAGAATAAAAAGGAAATATATATTAAAGCACATAGCGTTATATGTGTTTACTTTAAAAAATTTTTTTTCTTTTTCCTTTTTTCCCCAGCTTTATAAGATATAATTGACATATAACATTGGGCAACTTTAAGGTGTACAGTGTGATGATTTGCTACAATACATATTGTGAAGTGATTGACACAATAGGGTTAGTTATGTGTTTGCATTTATTATCAGCATTTTTGTTCTTCACTGTGGCATTGCTAATCACTTAGACAAATATTTCTCAAATACCCATTCAAGGGCTAGCAATATCAGAATCTCTTAAGGATCTTACTTAAAATGTAGATTTATGAGCTCCATATCTGGAGCATCTATTTCAGTAGTTTTGAGGTGGGAGTTAGGGGCCTATATTCTTTAAAATCTTTTCAGGTGATCTGTGCTCAGCCAGATTTGGGGACCAGTGACATAGACTACCCAGGGATGGTGCTGTCTGCCCAGAGTCCAGTTGTGGTGTAAGGAGCTAATGCTTTCTGCATGCTGGCAATTTCCAATTCCCCTTCAACACAGGGTGTGTGCCATCCAAAGCTCTGTCCATTGGGATGACTTCCTCTCACCACTGTCTTTCAAGGCTACTCCCTGAATAAGGTTGTACTGCAGCCCATTGGCTATATTTACTTTGAAGGGGAGAAAGAGTATTCTCTACCCACTCTGGGTCCTTTCTGGCTGGGCTACAAATTAAGTTGACATGAGGCCGAATAGCAGGAGAAAATCAAACAAAGCTTTATAACATGTATACATGGGAGAGACCAGGGAAACTGAGTATCTCTTGCCAGAATGGCAGAGGTTCTCCTCTTATGTAGACAAATGAGGATTTTTGTGGGGTTGAGGGTGTCAGTCATGAGGGATTACAAGAAAAGCACAGTAAACAAGAGTGTGTAGATTTAAGTTTTCGCCTTCGGCACTGACAAGATCCCTAGAGATAAAGTCATCCCTCCTTCTTCCTTGTACAGAGAAGGAGATACCTTTACAAACGGAGATTTCCCTTACAAATGTAAATGTATGGTAAACAGAACTTTGATAAGAATGGGCCCAGCAAAGGCCCTCCCAGTCTATCCATACCCAGTGTTATCCATGGTGACGGCTTGTCCTGGGGATAGGCCTTCCATCCCAAATTGCTTCAGACAGTTAGTGGGGTGGGGAAGGTCAAAGCCTCCTTCAGTGCTTGAGGTGGCCAATTCTGGTCCCCACAGCTTGTGCCCTCATATTCAGCTGATCCATGGATAAATCAAGCTTGAGCTTTTTCTTCCGTCATCAGCTGGTCATAACAGACCTTCCATGTGGCCATAGGTATGAGCTAAGGAGAGACACTGATGCAACAATTGTGAATAATAGGGGGGTCTGGGATACCTGCTAGTACACCTTGCTTATGCCCTTGATCTGGATGTGCCACTTCCATCTAACAATGGATTGCTGCTGGGCCTGCCCAACCATGTGGCTTGATGGGTGTGCTGGAACCCAGCTCGTCATGGATAATTAGTTGCTTGGTGTCCCATGGTCAGGTACTCCCTCTCTTCCAGGGCCCAACAGCTGGGAGCTGTTTTTCCTAAAGTTATGTAGTTGTTTGATGTCATTGACATGGCTTTACTCCAGAACTGTGTCTGAGTTGTGATGTTCCCAGTGTGGATTACCAATAACTCCACACAGTGTCTTTTTCCATCACCGGTACTTCTAACACCATAGGGTCTGCTGGGCTATAAGGCTCAAGTTGTAGGGCCACTTGCCTGCAGCCGGGACCCTTTTGTAGAGCCTTTTCCTCCCATTTTGACTCCCATTCAAAACTTTTGTGTCTTTTGTTATATGGGTATGAAACATATTCCCAACTGTGGGATTAATGTCTCTAGAACCCAAAGAAGCCCACTGGGTATTGTGTTGCAGTCTTTGTTTTAGGAGGGACATGGTACAATAATTTGTTGTTTACTTTGGCTGAGATGCCCCAGCATGCCCCAGACCCTGGACCTTTAAAAAGTGTTCTAATGTGGCGGGGCCCTGAATCTTCACAGCGGTTATTTCCCATTGCCTTTATTGCATGAGTCTGACTTATGAAGGCCCCCAGTGGACTTGCCCCTTCGTGCTCATCAGGTCTGATTTACATGATGTCATCACCAGGGTGATGTTCTGCAGACGTCCAGCTAGTCCAGTCTCCTCAGACTATTGTAGGACCAACGGGAGAGAATTAACACGGCCCTGGGGCAGCACTGTAAGTGAACACGGTTGTCTGTTCTGAGCAGTGTGTACTGTTTCTGGTGCTCCTTTTTGATAGGGATGAAAAGGACAGAGTCCTCAGACCAAAGGCTGCCTACTGTGTACCTGAGCCTGTGCTTAAGTAAAGATACACTATGTGCTGAGGAAAGCTTCAGTGCCAGCTGTGAGCCGCTACTTAGGTCTGTGGGAGTCTCTCGTTCTTCAGGACCTGTCTGGTTTCTGCAGGGACCAGACAGATGAATTAAACGGTGATGTGAAAGAGGCCACAACTTCCATCCTGTAGGTCTTTAGGGTGGTTCTAAGCTCTGAAGTACAGTCCTCTCCCCAACCCCAGGATATAATATTGGTTTTGGTTTATTATCTTGGCTGGGATAGGAGGCAGTTTTAGAAGATTCCCCTTGGCCTTCCTCACTATGAGAGCTCTTATTTGTATGGGTGTCTGCGATTGTCAAGTGTGTCTATTCCCATCATATCTTTGGGGACTAGAGTGATGACTGTGGGATGGGTTCACTCACCAAGCTTCCTGATCAGCCAACATAGGTTCCTCTGATGGGATACACTGAGTAATACCTTGGTTGGCTGCTCTACCTGTCCTCTAGGGGTACTATTCTCCAACAGTCTTCTCTTATCTCTGCCTGGATGACCCCCAGAGGATGCACTCTGACCTTGCTACTCATTATGATAATTGTCTATCTGGCTTCTGATAGCCAAGCATAGCCCCCTCGTCTCTAATATTTTGGATGCCATCATCCCCATTGTTACCAGTGGGCTTACTTCTGTCCTGGTGTCTCCTACTGTCAGCTCTGCCCTACAGAGAATGGTACCCACTGAGATTTTCAGTGATGCCAATAGTTCTTACCAGCACACTTCTTATTGCTTCTGGAAGTACCTTCTGGGCCTTCCCACTGAGCAGCATCTGCTGGGTTTTCTGGCCTCACATGGTCTGTTCACTCTAGCTGCCCACTTCCCTAAGCCTCTGATTCTTCCTTCACTGTCCATCATGGTGGTTCTGGCATTTCTACTTCACTTAGCGTGGCCATCACTTGCTCCAAGCTTCCAAGAGCCACCCCAGCAGCATGCCAATACTGCCTTTTGGAAGTCTTGTCAGGATGCTGTGATGGACTGAATTGGGTCTACCCACAAATTCGTATGTTGAAGTCCTAACCCCTAGTACCTCTGAATGTGATCGTATTCGCAGTCAGTGTCGTTAAAGAGATAATTAAATTAAAAGGAGATCATGAGGGTGGGCCCGAATCCAATATACCTGATTTCCTTGTGAGAGGAGGAGATTAGGCCACAGACTTGCACAGAGGGAAGACCCTGTGAGGACAGCAAAAATGTGGCCATCTACAAGCCAAGGAGAGAGGCCTCAGAAGAAACCAACCCTTCTGACACCTTGATCTTGGACTTTTCGCCTCCAGGACTGTGAGAAAACAACTTTCTATTGTTTAAGCCACTCAGTCTGTGGTACTTTGTTATGGCAGCCAGAGCTGACTAACACGGGTGTTGAATCCCATATCACAGAGGGATGTTCCCATGTTGATAAACTCCCTTATCCAACTTTGTGTTTGTCCCCAGATGTGGACCGTGAGGGTCCAGCCCGTCCATTCTCTCCTGCTGGTACATCTTGCCTGGGGCCTGCAGCTCCTCAGGGTCCATCTTTTCCTCCCTTGGAAAGTCCATCATTTCTCTGAGTCATTTTGTTGTGATCTAATGCTAGTAATTGACCGAGTGGCCAGAGGGGAGGAGGGGACAGATCCCGTGTGTGCATGTGTGTGTATTTGTGCATCTCGCAGGGTAGAGGTCTCTGCACAGTGTCTTTGAGCAAAGGGGAGGTGCTAGCCCTCAAGAGGGAGAAGCGGCCTCTTTGGAGGCTCAGAGTTCAGGGGGTTCTAAGGATATACGACTGGAGCGCATTACCCTGGATGGCCCCACTCCATATCTCAGGGTATCATTCTTTCCCAGTGGAAGCTCTGAGTTTTGCCATAGCAGAACTGCCTGGTTGGGGCTTAAAATTCTGTGGAGCTCTGCTATTTTTATGACTAAGTCCTGGGCCTGATCCTTAGCTTCTCTGTGATTTGAATACAAGTGGCAGTGTTCCTTTACATGCTGCAAGGAGCCCTTCTGGCTTTCACACTTAGCATTCAGTAAATGGTTAACGTCCTCAGACTTTCTCCCAAGCATCAGTTGCTCTCAGCAATAGCCGTCCAATCTCACCCTTTATAAAGACTCTTTCGTGTATGTATTTCCCAAACAGCAGATGCTTAGCACTGGCCGTGCATTTCCCGCCCAATACACCTCCCCAGTTCGCTATGGTGAAAGTTTTAGGAATTGAGCCGGGGGTTATATGATGGGTTCTTCAGTGCTGGCTGCACAGTGGGTGATCCAGCTCCAAAATCCTATCGGTGAGCCTCTGCTTTCTTGAAACACTCCAGGCATCAGGGTGGGTTCCCAAGAAACAGACTCTGAGGGGTCATTAGCATGCTGGATGTCACTGCTGCAATCCAGGAAGGAAGGAAGCAGGAGTGGGCAGAAGAGAAGTTGGACAACGCTGCTGTTATCCCATGGGAAGCCGGCGTGGCCTTCAGAATCATGCTGAGTTGGAGCAGGAGGGTAAGGTCGTCACGCTCCTGATGTGTCAATTGTTTGTTGGAAGCTGGCTGTCGCAGGGAGGGTGTGGTCTTGTGCAAGGTGGCTCCCTCCAGCCAAGGGTACCACCTGCAGAGGACAGATAGCCCTCCCAGCCCTGGGGAAGTGCATCCTTCAGTCCTGAAGGGGGATCTGGAAAATGGAGAGGGCATCCATGACAATAACCCAAAAGCATTCATTTCATTGGAGCCACTTGGAGCTTCACATGGGTCCAGGCTCAGTGCTGATGCCTCCTTTTAGTGGATGGAACAAAATGCTGAAATTGTGCTGCAAATTGGAAGCAGCATTTGGATGAGGTGTACTATCATTAAAGGGTTTATTCTTGTTATCTCCCGAATGTAAGTCTTTTCCGTGAAGGGATGTTATCCTAAAAGGCTCAGGCCATGCTCAGCCGTCTCCGCCTCTTGGACACGAATTCTCGGGTGTGAATCTGAGCCTCCACATGCCGCTGGGCTGTCATCAAGCCAAAAGTGACAGTGAGACAATCTAGCTGTCGTCGGCACATTGGGAGCCGATGAAGGTGAATTGGGGGGACTGCAGACATGGCTCACGCTGAACTGCACATCCCAAAGCCAACCACAACAAAACTCCAAAGAGGGAAGGTCAGACCCATGAAGTGCTATTTGTTTTCACTGAAACTTCATCCCACCCACTTAACACCCGTCTAACCAGGAACAGAATCAATTACCACGTGTCAGCCCGAAACCTGACACAAGAAATGAAAGAAGGACACAACCTCCCCAGGGGGGTGGCAGGCAAGTGGAGGGGGGCGGGGAGACAGAAAACCTAGGGAGGGAGGCCATGAATGAGCCACTCTCCTGTAATTAAGGGTTAAAGGCAGCCGGAGACCTTGTTCCCTTCTCTCTCTCTCTCTCCTGGCCTTTGGGTTCAGATGGGTATTACTGGTTGGACTGCTGGGTATTTCTATTGCGAAGGGTGGTGAGCAAGCCTGTGAGGTTATTTGACTTTGGTTACATAAGTTGCTCCATTTAATAATTAAAGACCAAAAGGTTCTAGACGTTTATTATTTTATAGAGCTCCAGGAGGGAGAATTCCTGGCAGATCATGTTCGGCTGCCAGGCCTATTTGAGCTGATCTCGGTGCTGCGATTCTCAGGCTTCTGTTAAATGTGGTGTCAGCTCATCCGAGAGTGCCCACTTAAGGTGATGTCATTCACCCGCTACATTTATGCAAGTCTTGAAAAGGGAGCCCATGGGCTGCTCAGGCATAACCCACAAAAGTTCAGTGGATGCATCTCGGCAGAAGTTCGCCTGGCGTGGTGCGGGCACCATGTAGTCTTCACAGAAATTGAAATATAATGATGTACACCTGAAATGTATGTACTGTTATAAACCAATGTGACTTTGACAAAAAAAGAAAAAAAAAGACTTCAGTCTAAAAAGCAGCTGTTTAATTTGAAAGTTGGTACCCTGTAAGTTCAAAAGTATTCCAAATAAATTAAGATATTCTTCAGGACAAAAAAAAAAAAAAAAAAAAAAAAAAAAAAAGGAAAAATTAGCCTGGTGCTATTTCACCAGCTCTATTAGATAAGACGTTTTTAGTTTTTAGTTTTTGCTAATAAAGGACACCTAAATTCTTAAACTTTTATTAGTGGGGTTCCAGGATGAAGAACCCTCTTGTCCTCAGGTTGAGCATTAGATGGACATTTTCTAATCTGTCCTATAAATGGCATTGCCCTTCATTGCCATATCATATTGGAATGTTCCAGATGTGAAGCATTGATTAAACTGGAACATGAATACAGAAAGCAGGGAGAATACTCCAGATATCCTGGTGGTGATTAAAAGACATTTCCATTTATTGGCAGGAAGTAATGAAAGGCAAAATTTTTGACCATTCACATTGTCAGCGGCATCATAAGCAGCATGCTGATGAATGAATCCATGAATTGTCCTTTGCCGAAGTTGTTAGTTCTATTTGGTCTTATGATATTGACACCTCCTTATGATGCTACTTTCAGATTATTTCTTTTCTTCTCACCTAAATGGTGCTCAGTCTTTGGTTCTTTTGTCTGCAGAGAGAGAGAGAGAGACGTGTGCTCATTCTCTTTGCTTTCTCAAAGTGATGCCTCCTACAGCGTGGTTTTATTCACTCCCTACATGGTCACACTCCCTCTGTGCTCATCATTATACCCGCTCTTTATTTCCTGGGCTCAGCTCTGCATCTCCATCTCAGGGTGGAAGTTGTGCCCACTGGCTCCCAGACACCTTGAACTCAGCAGATCACAGTGGCATCAATCACTTTTCCCAGATCTGTCTCCTCCTCCACACCTATTCTCTATTTCAAATGTGGGAGCAAAATCCCAGGGGTCACTTAAGCTTGAAACCTGAGATACTTTCTTGATCCCGTCTCCCGTATCCCCGACATCATCTGATGTTACTGATTTTGCCTGCTAAATATTTCTCACATTCTCCCCTCTTCACCGTTCCTGCCACTTGGCCCTATTTTATGCCTCAATCCCCTTTCCTGTCTATTTTGACAGCCTAAGTTCTCAGCTCTGTGGCTTTGCTCATGCTGTCCCCTCTTGCTAGAGGGTATCCCTTTTCTTTTTCTTTTTGACCAGTGAACCTTAACACTTTAAGACTAAATCAGGCATCATTTTTTTAAAGGAAACATTAATTACTTGTTTTCAGAATTTGCATTTTCTCTTATGTTCTCTATCCACCTTGATTGCACCCCTGTCTTTCCCCCTCTCCCAGTTAGAAAGTTTGGAACCATCTTTTCTCCCCCGAAATGACATGGGTTACCAAATGTTGACTTACTCATAGTGAATTTTACCTGTTCTCTTTCCTGTCTCCACCATCGCTTTTCAGGTTGAAGCCCACCTGACTTTCGTGTAAGCCAGTACACATATCTCCTAGCGATTCTTTTCTCTTCCTTCTTCCAACTCTCATGCTGTCCTTCGGCTTACCATCAGATTCATCTTTCTAAAGTACTTCTTTGTTTGAAATCTCTGGACCCATTTTCTGCAGAGAAATGTCTTAATTCTCTAGCATGGCATTTGAAGCCCTTTACAATCTGACTATAATTTATGATTTTAGTGGCAGGTGCTGTCACGCCTTCCTAACTTCCAGTCACCGCCCCCCGCCCCGCCAGCTACTGACCGCCTTAAGAGCTGTGCTTCCTTCTCATCATTTTGGCCTATGGCCATGCTGTTCTTGACTGGGGCCTTCTTCTCTGGGTGTTAAAATCCTACCTACTTCTTAGGACCTAATTTAAAAGGAACTACCATGTGAAGGCCCTCCTGATTCCACCAGCAAGAACAGATCGCCTCTTCCTTTCAGTCTCGATGCCACCTATACCCCTAACTGCTATTTATCACAGTCAGCCCAGCATTACGGGCATTTTGTATGTATTTTCTTTTGAGCTTGTGGACCCCCCAGGGATGTGTTTCATTGCTGTTTGTGCTCCTCAGTACTTCCATAAATTTAGCAGCCCCTCATTAAATTCATTGCAAAAAATGGAAGACCACATACTTCAAATGTATATTTCAAAAAGAGAGTTCTTTTTTTTCTCTTGAGGTGTAGTTATCATATAACATTATATTAGTTTCCAGTGTACAACATAATGATTCAATATTTGCATATATTTCGAATCGATCACCACAATAAGCCTAGTTAGCGTCCATCACCATAATTACAGAATTTTTTTTCTTGCAATGAGAACTTTTAGGATCTACTAAAATGACAGTTCTTTATTTTTGATTGTGTGGTCATTTTTTAATCTTCGCTATGATTATTTCTAAAATCTTTATTAACACTAAATATACACACTATCTTTTGTCTTTTTAAAAACTTAGTCCAAACACTTAGTTACTTTGAAAACATAAGGTAGAATTCCTGTAAGTACGACAGAAAGTGTTTCTGAATTGTTGACTTAAAAACAATCATTTGATGAATTTCAACTTTATGTTTCAAACTGGAGCCTGTATAGACAAAGCTTGAATCAAGTGGTATACGGTTTCTCTGGTTTTGGCCAGACATGGCTCCCAACCTAAGGAATTCACTTTATTTTTCTTTTACTGTGGCCTCTGATGTTCAGGGAATGGACCAGTGGGAATGAATAGCCTAAACTCTATCTTGCTACATAATAGATGGATGTCGGATGAAATGAACACACACTGTATATATATGAACATGAACATGTGGACAACAGATGATTTTTAGATGTGACTAACATACTTATTAGACATTTTTAGCAAAATTCTCCACTAGGCTCATTGTCCTGAAGTTGAAATACAAGAAGTCGACTGTCTAGGACGCTCTTCAGAATCCTAAAGTTTAACTTGGATCCCTTTGAAGTCTTTTATTATGATTGATGAATCATTTCAACATTTTGCTATACTCAAAGGCCCTCAATAAAAGATAAGATCAAGTGCCTTACTAATCAAGGACACCACGAACGATTGGAAATCAGGTGAAAATGTGACACGAGCGGTAATATTAAACCCCAAAACCTGTATCAATCACTACAAATTTCAAAAGAGTTTGGAAACATTTAAAGCTTTTAAAAAGAGCACACAACTGATTTCAGAAACCATTTGGGAAATATTCTGGTGTTATTTGTAATAGAAATAAATCCCAGTTTGATACTTTTCTGGAGTGAATGTTTTATAATAGAATTTGGCACCATTAAGCAAGGATGGAGGAAGGTCTTCTGTGCCTGCCCATTGGAGAGCAGAGTCCCAGGATAGGGCTGGGTTTGGTCCCCATGTCTGCATCAGCCACTGATGGGACAAAACTCTCTTTTTGGAGGGGATGCTGGTCTTATGTCCAGGTGGGGAGGGTTATCATTCACTGACTAAGATTTTGGGGTTCTTAGCAAGGAAGGCCAAGGACCTGACTTACCCTTCATTCCACTCTTAACATCCTCAGACAACCTCCCCCAGATGACTGAGGGCTCAAACTGTGCTGCCGAGAACTGAAGACTCAGATGCTAACATCCGTGGGAGGGCGTGGGAATAAGTTCACTGTGGGAACCTACACCAGCCCGGGGGGCCAGTGGGAGCGCAGCGATTGCTAACCAGGCTAGCAAACAAAGCAGATGGAGGGATCAGAATTGTCAAGGGCAAGGATCCAGATCAGCCTTACAAAAACCAACAAATTCCGAAGCGGTTTTGAAAGTGAATTTCAGCAACTTCCTGACGTCTTAGCATCTAGTTTTCCCTCTATTTTTTAAAACTAAGACTTGAACCCCACATGGTGTATCAGACAGGACAGCTGTTTGTCAGTCCCATTCTGTCATTGTCTAATAGACTTGTTTCATCGTGTTGCTCCTTGGATCAGAAATCTTCACTGGCCCTTCCTTCCCTTTAAGGGGCAGTCCACAGTCTTCAGCTGGTGTTCAAAGCCATCTGAAAACTGGCCCAAACTTACTCTTGTAGTCTTAAGTCCCCTAATCCCCAACATTAATTCTTTACCAGAATTAATGTACCTTCAATCTGCCTGTCTCAGTACCTCTGCTAATGCCATTTACCCACCCCCAGAATGATTTTCCTTCTTTGTTCTTGTCCAGGGGAAATTTGCCTAGACTCAAAGACCCTGTCACCTCTCACCACCTCCAGGGAGTCTTCCCAGATAACCCAAGATAACCCATTTCCTCTTTTACACCTCAAAGATGTCCCCTGGCTTTGTCACCTTCATGACACTCAGTCTATGCTGTCTAGTGCTGTCACCCTATATGTACCTATTGAGAGTCCTGGGCTGCTGTAAGCTCATAGACAATATGGGACACCTTTTTTCTTTTTCTATTCATCAGCACTTGGCATAATGCCCAGTATGTATGGCTGCTGCTCAGTACGTGTGGTTGAGATAACTGAGTGAATAATGCCTCTATGTCATGCTTGGTACCTAAAGTAGTTTACATATAAACCCATTCATTCATCCATGCATTTATACCTTGAATACCTACTCCATCCAGCTCTGTGCTTGTCCCTGGAAATATAGCTATGAGCACTAAAGTCATGGTATTTACAGAGTTTATAACCTTGTGGTGGGGGAAACAAGCAGTTGCACAACTAATAATCATAATACTCATGTGGCTTGCACTTGTTGAAGACTTACTCTGTGCCAGTCATTATGCTAAGTACTTTTCATATTATCTTATTAAATTCTCATTGCCAGCCTTGGAGGTAAGCATTCTTATCCCCTTCTCACAGATCAGGGAATCGAAGCTTAGCATGTTTGTTAGGTTAACTGCCCAAAGCCATCTGGCTAGTCAGTGGGAGAGCTTGACTCACTCTGTCTGACTCCAGAGCCTGTATTTTTTAACCACTACATGATATGAATAATTACTAATATTAGAGGAATGACAAATACCGCAAATAGCCTGTGTGTTACTTTCCTATGGCTGCTGTAACAAATTACCACAAATTTAGTGGTTTATTGGGGCCACCCGGTGGCGCAGCGGTTTAGTTCGCGCTTGGCAGCCCGGGGTTCGCGAGTTCGGATCCCGGGCGCCCGCGGACGCACTGCCTGTCAGCCATGCCGTGGCGGCGTCCCATATAAAGTGGAGGAAGATGGGCACGGATGTTAGCCCAGGGCCAGTCTTCCTCAGCAAAAAGGGAAGGATTGGCAACAGATGTTAGCTCAGGGCTGGTCTTCCCCACAAAAAAAAAAAAAAAAAAAAAAAAAAAATTTAGTGGTTTATTACCTTCAAGTTCTGTAGGTCAGAAATCCAACGTGGGTCTCGTCAGGCTAAAACCAAGTTGTGGGCATGACTGCATTCCTTCTGGAGGCTCTAGGGGGAGTTCCATCTCCTTGCCTTTTCCAGATTCTAGAGGCCGTCCACATTCCTCAACTTATGGTCCCTTCCTCCATCTTTAAAGCCAACAATGTTGCTTCTCTCTGACCAGTCTTCTGTCTTCATGTCTCTCTCTGACTACAGGTGAGAAAGGTTCTCTGCTTTTAGGGACTCATATGATTATACCTGGCCCACATAGATAATCAAGATTCTTATTCACATCTGCATAGTCCTTTTTGCCATGTAAGGCATCATATTCACAGGTTCCAGAGATTAGGGCATGGCCATCTTTGGAGGCTGTTATTTTACTGACTGCATTGTGAGAGGATATAACAAGGGGAACAGTCTGGAGGTTTAGGGAGGGCTCAGGCTTCCTGGGAGGGACAGGCACCCCAGGCTGAGGATCGAGGAGCTATGAAGCTCCTGCATAGTCACAGAGCTGGGGCCTTAGCAGGTCCGAAAGTGGCCCGATGTGCTGAATGGGGGAAAGTGGCTCTTGCTGAGGCTAGAGAGGTGGCAGGGACCAGATCATGAGGAACATGCCTGGCAGGTGGGTGAGTGATTCCATCATGATTCTGGGAGAAAAGAGCAGTAAGTAAAAGGGTCAAGTAGAGGACACGATTGATTTGCATTTTCAGATGATTCTGCTGCTGTATAGAGAATGGGTTGGTAGAGATCAAGAGTGGACACAATTAGAAGGGTATTTCAATAGTACAGGTAGGACATGTTGATGGCCTGGACCAGGATGGTAACACTGCAGATGAAGACATGGCCAATCTGGGCTCTTCCCCAGAGCAGATAGTGGGGCTTGGTGACTGCTTGAATGCGGAGGTAAGGGAGAGACTTCCAGGTTTCTAAGCAGGATAACCGGAGTGGATGGAGCCTTTATGTTGATACAATGGCACTGGAGGAAGACCGGGCTTGGATGGGAATGAGTTGACCAGAGCCAAGTGGCTGTAGAAGGAGCAAAGGCAGTTAATATAAGAAAAAAGAATTCCTCTTGGGGATAGAAGGCCAGAGCTGAGTGGGTAGAACCAGGGCAAAATTTGACCGAATCACTCATTTTGGTTCCTGTGATTGAATATTTATAGAGGCCATATTGCTTTAAGAGGACCCAATACACGATGTTAAAATGTCTTCTGGAAAATCATGCAGACCAAATATTCTGATTATTGGTTTGGTTTGATTAAGGGCAACAGATCTGTTATTGTATTTCAGCCTCTCCATCTTGATAATCAAGCATTCTTTTTGCTTCCTTGATACTTTCACGTGCACCATATATTTCTTCTGATCCTTAGTCCGATGGCAGTCTGATTCTTTGGGCGCAGTATATGACCCTTGATTTTTAATAAGATTCATTTTGTTCTTCAGGGAATACACATAGAATTGTACATTTCAAAAAAAAAATCAACATTTTGCAAAAAGAAGATTTTAGGGAAATATGTTTTGGCATGAGTTAGTTATGGGACTAAACCAGAAAAGGCAATCAACTCAGCATCAACACTCAATTAACTTGCATGCACATGAAACTTAACAATTTACTTTATATACCTGTCCTACCAGGAGATTCCACAATGATCTTGTTTAGATCTCACAACATGAATGCATCTACCAACACATGTTAGGTTTAGAAGCTCAGTGCTAGAAAAGAATGGAGCAAACTCTCCCACCAAGCAAGAACACTCCAGAATTCTCTACTAGTCTCCCATTCATCCCCAGGGACTGCAGTTGTCTGACATATGGGTTGATTTGGATGTCCAGACTTGTGTGGAGAGACATCATTTTTGTTCTTGTCTTTAGTCTGTTTCCATGGTTCTTAGACTTCAGTGAGCATAAAAATTACAGGACTGTATAGATAAAGCCATGGATCTCATGATTCATGATTTGCAATTTAAGACAATTTTAAGGGTACTTTAGACTTTAATTTTCACCTTTGGTGCCCATTTTAGAACTTAAACTCCATATGGGTTCTTGGAACCCAGCACAATCTGGGGATATGATTCCAAGTCTGATTTGGGGAGGAATTTCAGCACCCTGCATCTGAATAGAAGAGAGGCTGAAGTAAGAGATAGCAGGGAGATGCTCCATTGTGAAATTGATTAATTAGAAGATGCTAAGCATTCTGTGGTCATGTTTGTGGTAAAGAGATCCTGACATAGGGAAACAGCAGAGACTTTAATCTGAATTGTCACATGCCAGTGCAAGAAGAACAGAGGTGGACCTAGGATCTATGCATGAGATTCCTCTTCACACGAAGGACGAAGGTTGTCACCTAGTGCCGTACAAGCAAAGGCTTCTCGTTGTTTGAGTAGAGAGATGTGTTGGGAGAACCGCACAGCTCACGGTACACAGAATGACGTCTCAGTCCAGGCGTGCCTTAGCAGTCACTTTTATAGTCATATTAACACCTGCCATATTAAAATAGACTTATTAATTTGAAATTTTGTGGCTTTTTATCATTTTGCTTATGTTTACTTTAAATGTTATTTTAATTTTATAACTGCAGAAATATGCTAAGCCAGAGGGAATTTATTCTGAGTTTTTGGTGTGTTCATATTTAAGAAACATTATAATTTAAACAAGTTGCTTACACTGGGGATCTAGTGCATTTGGTGCTGAATAGAGATCACTCCAGTAGTATGTACTCCATTTCATCCTCAAACACTTACTGTTCACGTGGAGGGTAAGGATGAGTAGATGGTAAATGTGTAACGTTTTTTCCTATAAGAAGGGTCAACGTCTTGCTCAACTTAATAGAATACTGCCGTATACTATTCCCAAAAACAAAGATAAAGCATCCATTTGTGTATATGTTGACTATGTGAAAATGGCACCGAATGTTAAGTAAAGAAAGTTGTTATTAATCCTATAGTGGCCAAAGTGCTAAGTTATAAAAAATATCAGATCCTGAAACCTCTGCATGTCCTTAACACAATCCATATTAAATACATTATCAAATCCGTTTAGTAAAAAAATTACATGTAAAGTGAATTTATCAGAAAAGCATCTGAAAAAATGGCCACAAAGATAAGACTTGGCAAAAAACAAAACACAAACAAACAAAGCCTTGGGAAGGCTGTTGTCAGTGTAAACCTTGACTCTCAAACCAAGATTCCTTTGTTAAGTATAAAGTAAAGAAGAAGCTAATGGTGGGGTCTTGAACTTTCTGTGGTCCCTTAACCCAATGTGGGATTGATGTGTTCACGCTGACCGCCTGCTCATCTTCAAATTCTGTAACTTGCATGTGCTCTGTGAGTGTTTGAGGAACGAAGTGGGTATATGCTTCCAGAGTGATTTCTATTCAATGGCAAATGCATCATTTAATGTATGACTCAACCCATTGGCAGCTCCTGTAAATGAAGTGCTGCTTCCAGATATGTGTGCTGCAGAGCTTGCGTATCGATTATGAAATGGACCACACAGGTGCACGCTGCTTTCCTGGGCTGCTGTCTATCTTGCTTTTATGCATCTGATTCATCATGATTGTGTCCATCCCAGCCTGGCCCAGCTGTGTGTGCTGAAGCCCATCTGCCTGCAGGCTCACCCTCTGTCCTTGAGCCTGTTCTAACTGGTCATGTTCAACAGCCCATTTCCACTGGTGAATGGGGCCTGGAAGGACTTCCATTTCCTTCTACTTTGAGTCTGGTCAGGTGTCCTGACTACCCCATGTACAAACCACAGCCTTCTTTTACCCTCTTAACTCTCCTGAAAGCTTGGGTGAGTGGTCCATTGATGAGACTTATTCCTCAGCTCCTAATTTGCACACTAATTTCCCACTGGGATTGGAGCTCTGCCCTACCCCTGGCTAGGGGAGAGGATTTTATCACCCTGAATCTTGCATCCTTCTTTCTCCATGGGCTCTTGGACCCCCTGGCCCTGGCACAGGTTGGATTCCTGGAGGAGTGCATAATCAAAAGCCTTGGCTCTCTTTCCATCTAAATCATAAATCTTGGTCTGGATCTAGGTCTCACTACTCAGTCGAGTTTCTTCCCCTCCGCATAAGTGAGTTGACTTTTTAGCTTTATGGGTTTTGCTCAAAGCAAAATAATCTTAATTGCCCATCATTGAAATAAAGAACCAAATTACTTCTTAATAAAAATATACTCAATCCATTAGGAATATTATTCATGTGGATTTGGAGGTGAAGTTCAAGCTTAGGGTTGGTACATCTTTGGGATCTCTATGAACAATCTCACAACTGTTGTGATTCTGGTTCTTGGCATTTGGTGCAACTGAAAAAGGGAAACCAGAGGCTCTGAGCTGGTTTATAGGTTCATAGTACCTCACTGTGAAGATTTACATTAGTTTCTTTGTTGAGGTTTTTTTTTTTTTAATATATTTTGCAGGAATGGTAGCTACTGAGCTAATGAATTCCCAGTCATTCATTCATTTGTCAATCCAAGCATGAGGTAAAATATCTCCTCCCATCAGCACCAAACAAATGCGGAAGGACGATGTTGGCCATTGCCTGGACTTCAGGAGAAAGGAAAGTCTAGGTGGACTGAGCCACTGGACGTTCATTTGGTTTCTCAAGCTGCCATGGGCAGTAAAAAGAAATAGATTAAAATATTGTAGGAGAAGTCCAGGGGACAGTGAATTCTTGTTCTTTCCTTCTCTCTGAGATATCTCCCCATTATTCTTTGGAAGAAGAATCAGCCTCTTTCCCTAGTGAAAAAGATCAAGTTGCTAGACAAAAGGCATAGCTGGGAATGTCTATTTGCAGAGACTAATAATTTAAAAATCCACTTTGCAAACTACCATATGAGCAGCCCTCTCTCTTCCATGCCCTTTTTGTGATTTTCACTGCTCTTCACACCCCACACCAGAACCCAGTGTCCAGATGTGTAGTTGGGCGTATGTCTTTAGACCAAGCCCCATCCCTTTCATAGCAAAGCTCTCTTCTTGTGGACCGCTTGGTGGGATTTTGGGATACCTCAGAGAATTGGGTGAGGGACGATGGTTTGCAATTCAAAGATGATGACATTATAAATACCATAGATAATGCTAGCCAAGAAAGTAGGTTTGAGGTTTGGTTGTTGGGGTAGATGATTACAGTAGCTTCCTTTCCAATTTTTTCAGGAAAAGCCAAGTGCCGAAACGTAGTAGGAGGAGTTTGAGCACAGGGAGAAGGTTGAGAATTGGACGAGAACACAGGATTGGATAAGATTTGATGCTTTCGTAATGATCACAGGCTGTTCTAAAACTGTGAACTTTCCCAGCATCCTCATTCACTAATGAAAAATTTGTGACATCTGTGATCACATTTATCTTCTAAATTTCCTTTCTAACCATTGTTTTGCATAGTCTGGTACTTCATTAGTAATGATTTTACTGACAGTTCCCTTAAACATTCTCTGAATTCAGGTGGAGGAAGATGGATTTTTAACTAATCTTTTTTGGCATAAACATATATCATATAGGAGACTAGCTATTCTTTCCATTTTTCATTTGTTTTCTTTGGTGTTATCTGACATTAGGTTGTCAGAACAAGTTAAAGTGGTGAGTGAGCAATAATTGTTTTGTGATATAAAAAGATGGGTAAAAATTGCTTTTTAACTCAGTAGATGCTCTACTTCCTATGTCTAAAATATTTAGACAGGCGACTATTCATTTAGCAGACAGACTTGTGGATGTATTTCTGGACCTGGCCCATCTTGTGAAAACAGAGATTTGTACTCAATAATTTGGATGTGCTGACTTCATAGCTCAGGTTTTCTGGATCAATGCCAACATTCTCTTCCTTTCGTGTGATGCAAATGTGGTCTTGCTGTTAATGCTAATAGTCTGTCCGCTGCAACCTTTCTTCAGACCATCCACGAGGATCCTCCTATGCGTATCTGCCCCTCTTTCTATTTAACTGAACTTTTAAGAGTGGCCTGATTCTTTTTAAAAATTCATTTCAAAACCCAATTAGAGATCAGAGTGACAAACTCTTTAGAATCCTAGGCCCAAGATGTACTGAGAACAACAAAAAGTGAACCACTTTCCATTGCCATTTCCTTGAATATTTATTTCAGCCAACTCCTTGGTGGATTCCAAGGGTTTTATCTATGTTATAATTTCAATGTGGGAAAAATGAAGCAGAACAGTCCTTTTTCTCCCAATTAATATGTGCAATAGTTAGGATTCTTTGTCCTTTGAACTATTTCTATTCCCATGAAGACTGGCAAATTGGTTAACGGGTGGAAACTGGCTGTGTTAGTATGGTCTTGGTTAGTATAACTTGGTATAGGAAATGTGAAAAAATAAAAAGTTGCCTCTTAATAGAGAGGGGAATTTCCTTGGATTTGGCCAAGAGAGATGCTCAGGCCATTAGCTGAGTAAGATAAATTCTCTGGATTAAAATTTCATTGTAAGATCACCCCTTAGTAGCTGGTAATTGAAATGGGAAACCTGGATTAGCCTAGTTGGGTTTTCTCACTGTCTGCACAGACGAGACAGAACCAGGATGAAAAATGACAGCAGACTGCTTTTTAGCTTTCATTCCACAGATCATGTGGCAAATCTTAAAACTTCAAGTGCAAGTGGTGGAATCAGGAAATGTCTTAAAACTTGCTACATGTGTATGAATACACATGTGTGCATGCATGTTTTGGACCAATTTGTTGGAGGGAAATATGACATAATTATTAATTTAGAATTGTTTTGCTACACAGAAATCCATACAGATAGATACTTGCAAATTTTTGGATTGATCAATTAAACAAAGAATCAAAACAGATTGAGTGCTTGCTCTGAGTAACATGGTTGGGTAATGAAATTATATGACACCATTCAGGGCCCCAAGAGTCTGTGTTCTCAGAGGAGACAGCCAGGAAAATAATCAGGTTGAAGAGTTCTGACAGAACTGAGGCCATGAGGGAGGGAAGGGAAGAGGGTGACTTCCTGAAGAGGATGAAGAGGATGAAATAGAAGCGTTTCCATGGGGAGAGGGTCTGGAGCTGAATCATGGAAGTGAGATGGACAGGAAGTAGAAATAGTTAATTTATTCTTACTCTTTTTTTAAATTGAGGTCACATTGGTTTATGACATTATATAAATTTCAGTTATTTATTCTTTTTTAATACTAAGATTATTTAAATATGCACTTTCTATGAGAACTATTTGATCCTACCTCAAAAATTTTGATAATTTAAAAATATTACTCATTAAAAAAAAGTCTACTTGTTGGTTTGTTTAACTTTTTTTCCAAGGGTTATTTAAGAGATGCTTATTAATTTCTATGCAGTGGTGTCTTCTTTTGTTTAAATATTATTACTCATGTCGAATAATTTTTGCTTCATATATTTGATGCTATGGTATTTAGCAAATATTTATTATTTTTGTGTATTCATTTTGGATTCTATCTTTATTGATATAAAATTATAGTCTTTGTCCTATTTAGTATTCTACCTGGAATTCAACTTTGTCAGAAATAAATTGCCACACTTTCCTATTTTTTAATCTACTTTGAAAATTTGCGTAATAAATTTTTGCATGCTCTCTCTTTTTGAACTTCTTTTGGTCATTTCATTTCAATATATCTCTTGAGAGTAGAATACATTTGATTTTTAAAATCAAATTTGATCATCTTTTAATGTTTTTATTTATTTTTGCCATGATACTTATGCTTGGTTTTTTTAAAATGTTTTCTTTTTCTTTCTAATGTTTTGAGTATTTGTTTTAAACTCTACACTCTCCTGTGATTTTGAATTAATGTACTCTAGTTTTAATTTTACTAGTGGCTCTTTAAGTTAAAAATACATTTAAAATGTGTATTTCTATTATAATCAAAATTAAGAATGAGATAATTTCTAAAAAAGCTTTCTCTATCAAGGAAGGAATTTAATCTGTTTTTACTTCCCCTTCCATTTCTGAGATTTTAAAAATATAATCTGTGGTTTTAGATTCAGATTATTGATTCAAAATTTTTTTTTACATATTCTCTGTTTTTAAGAGAGACTTACATTTATATTTAGTTGGTGAGCATTTTTGTAACCTTTATTTATATCATCTTCTATGAATTTCAAAGTGAACCACATTCCTTTTAGATCACAAAATCTTATTTTATTCATTTGTCTCATGATCATTTGATGTATGTCTCTCAGTAATCTTTTTTTCAGCTTAAATTTAGGCAAAACTATAGTTGCATTTTCTTTTACTTTTCAGTGTTATGGAAGAGACATCTGAAGCTGCTTTAATTTTTGTCCTGTTTTATGTGACTTCTTTTAATTTTCTTTTCTCCCTCTGCCTGGGTGCTTACATGGCTTTTTTTCTCCATTCGTACAATTTGAGAGTTGTCAGAACGTTGTCTTAATGGCGGCTTCTCTCATCAGTTCAGGTTGGTATGTGGTGAATGAACCCTTTTCCTCCACATAGTTGGGTGTTTTTTAAACACTAACATTTTCATAAATTATTTCAAATCAAAATTTTGCTTTCAACCTTTCTGGTTTCCTTCTCAAGAATTCACAGTATTTAAGTTGGCGGTGTCAGTTCTGGGTATCTGCCATCTTCTCGCTCTTCATTTTTATCTTCTTATCTTTTCCTATTTATCCTGAACACCCAACTTTTCCTCCAAATCATGGGTTCGGTTTTCTATGCGATCTAGTCTGCTCTTTACCAGACATGAATGGCTATTTAATTCAAGAGGGCAAATGTTGTTGTCTTGCCATTCTTCCTGGTCTTACCACCAACCCGTCAGATTTTGTCCACTTAATTTGCTTCCTACCCTTTGGTTCTTTCTCTCTGCTCTTTGCTAAGGGGAGGTCTTCTCTTTACCATTTGCTTTCCTGACACTCTGCACTGATAGAACATATGGAAAAATATGATCTCCTACTGCAGCTCTCGAGTCACCTCAGCACTTGGGGCTGCCCCTCCCAGCATGCAATGCACTTCACTGTTCACCCCCTTTCTCCCATCTCCAAGTCATTTACTTAGTTTCCTTCTTCAGTTAAAAGTATAAAGTGAGACTCCGAAGGGACTACAACTATCAAAAACACAATGTGGGGATGGTTGAGCTGTTTTCTCTTGCGTACAGACCTCTGTGTCTGAATGCAGAGGCAGAGTGGGAATCTGAGCTCCAGCAGGACAGCTGTTGAACTTAACTTTGTAACTAGCCACATCTCTTTCCATATTCTGGTAATACTTTGCCTGCCAATCATAGTTTCACTATTCTTGTGGGGTTCTCCCTTTTTCTATATCTTCTTTTCTGTGTCTGCTTTCCCCCTTTGTGGAAACTAAGGAGAGACTGCATTTTAAACCAGAGGTCAATATCCAGGTGATTTTTATTTCAAAGTGAATTTTCTCCCTGTAGCCATCATTCTTTGGTGATGGATCCCAATTAGTCAGAATTCTCTTTAAAATGTCTATAAATGCCACAAGACACACAACGGTAAAGGTGAGATGACATCCCTGGAATGAATCAGGCTGAATAGTTTCAGTTTTCTCCCTAAGTCATGTTGTGGAAAACATGATATGACGTGGACAGTGACTTGTTTTGGTGAAATTAGCCTGGTTTGGGAATTAGAAATATAGACTTGACCTCTACTGCCCAGTGAGACTTCAGGCTTCCGTTTCCTGACCCACAAAAGGAGGAGGCTGGGCTAAAAGATTTCTACAGTCCTGTTGACCCTGGCATTCCATATATTTTGTAATTACCATAATAAATATTGCATGCCATTTCATCTCTCATTGCTCAGCAAAGTCTGGGGTAAGAAGACAATGCTTTGTGACAGGAACGTGGAGAGATGTGTTTGTGGATAGGGAGGAAGCAACTCTGCCTTTTGGAGCCAGATCTTAAAGTATATCTTTATTCCTTGCATTACTCCACTGGGTGAACAAGGGAAAGGGTTGCATGCTAAAGGAGATTTTTCTTTAAGGAAATTAGGGCTGACCAAACAAGGAATTGGTTGCTATTATCAGACATGAATGGCTCCTCATAAGGGGTAATTAGATAGCCCAAAAGGCAGGATTTAGAGCAAAGTAACCAGTTTCCCTTTATGCAGGTAATATCGTGTGGCTATGCTTGGAATGGGTTCTCTTCTTCGTAAATTTTTAATCTGTTCAAAAATTTTCATGGAACAATTTACTCCTTCCCCCTTCCTTCTTACTTAGCTTCTTTGACCCTGACCGTAAGTTGAAACGTGAACGTATATATATGAAATGATCACTATCAGACAAGCAACTTTTTGCACAAATCACAAGACTTTTTATATCTTTATTTTTCCTAGTTGTAAGAGTCTAAAGTGCTGCTTGGATGGGCTTTTCTTAGCCAAGCATGTATATTTTTTGGAATTGATCTGTATGATTTGAAATGTCAAGTTCCAATGTTCTTATCGCACATTCCTTTAAAAAATATATTGGCTGGCCTTGTGGATTTGATTCCACAGCCAGCAGAGGGACTCTGTTGACTTCTCCTAGGGAGATGAACTCTTACATTTTAGTGTTATTTTATGGAGAGTCCTTTTCTGCAGTTTAAGTCAATGGGACCTCAAAGCTGTCCATGACCAGGGTGGAGAAGTTTTACATGCACTTAAGCCCTCCATCACACCTCATTACACTTACTCCTCTGGACTCAAGTTACAAGTGCTCAGATATCAGGATCTTTACTTTCCCTGGATAGTCTATCAGCTTCATATCTGGGCCAAGATCACTCCTTCCAGCCAAAGTTAGATGCAAAACGTAGTGAGTTTTCCAGAAGTAGACACGAAGGTGTAGTTTGGTGTGCAGCATATTTTTAGGGAACACCAGTAAAAGAACAAGGGAAAAGTAGGATTGTGGAGGAGATGCCCTGCTGTGGTATAGGCCTGACAATACCTCTGCCAACCTGGAGGGGGAGCTCTAGAGTGAGCAGTATCCAGCAGAGAAGGCCTTGGTGGGAAACGGCTGGTCCTCTTGCTCTGTCCTTGGGTGTAGACTGCCCTGAGAGGCCGTAACCTTGTAAGTTCTCTCTGTAGCTCATTGCCACAGACAGGGCTCCCTGGCAACTTAACCCTAAATGAATTGGTGACACAGTGACCACTTCCCAGCTGTGTCACCTTGGGCAAGTTACTTAACCTCCTGAAGATTCAGTTCCCTCATCTGTAAACTGGGCGAGATGGATAATTCCCCATACCTCATAGGGTTATTATAAGAATCATAAATGAGAACATATGCCAAGTACCCTAGTGCAGCACAGGTTACGGTTTCAATAAATGAGAACTAGACTTAAAAGAACACTTATTTCTTCGACAAACATTTCTGAGCATCCATTACAGGTCAGGCACTGAGCTATGCACTTTCTTCCCATTATCTTATTGAATCCTGAAAGTGTTAGTTTCCTGGGGCAACCTGAATAAAGGACCACAAGCTGGGTGGTTTAGAATAAGAGAATTTTATTGTCTCACACTTCTGGAGGCCAGAAGTCCAAAATCAAGGTATAGGCAGGGCTGTGCTCCTTCTGAAGCCTCTAGGGTAGGATCCTTCTTGACATCTTCCTTCTTCTGGTAGCCCAGATGTTCCTTGGTTTGTAGCAGCCTAATTCCAGTCTCTGTCTCCACATCATCTTCCCTTTAGTGTATTTGTCTCTGTGTCCAAATCTCCCCCTTTTTATAAGGAGACTAGTCATACTGGATTAAGACCGACCCTAAAACTTCATCTTAACTTAAATACTCTGTAAATACCCTATCTCCAAATAAGGTCACAGTCACAGGTACTGGGGATTAGGACGTCAATATATGTTTTTGGGGGAACACAGTTCAACCCATAATACTCACAAATCTCTCTGTGGTAGGTATTATTATCCACATTTCATAGGTGAGTGAACTGAGACTCAGAGAAGCCAAATAACTCACCCAGAGTCACACAGCAGGCAAGTAGTGGAGTGAGGACTTGAACTGAAATCTCTCTGGCTCCCCAGGGCATGCTCTTTCCACTAAAATGTTGTTGCCTCCACATATGAAACTTCCAAATAAACTAGGAGAGATTTGAAGTTGAGGGATGAATTAGAGTCTTAACTTGCTATGATAAAATTAGTGGTCATTGACCAAAATAGCGTAAATCCACAAGCAGCTTGTGAACCATTTTGCTCAAAAAACAAACAAACAAAAAGCAGCCATGAAGGGCACCTACAACATGTCTACACTTGGCAAGGGTTTCCAAACCTGGTTTTACCATTTCCTCCTCTTACCTGAAATTCCTGGCACCTGAGACCGTTTTTAACCACCCAGGCCTCAGCTTCTTTCCCTGAAAAGAAAGTTGGCACTTTGTGTTCTGTAAACTATGACATAGGTTGATTAAAAAGTATCTTGTACCTTGCTTTAGTAATGATAATTATAGCAATTTCAGTCACACGTACTTTACTACTATGGTCCTTATAATAAAATAATAATAATAATAGTAATAATATCCAACCTTATTTGAGCATCTCCTCTGTGCCAAGCACTTAGAATGTTAGTGATGTCATTGAGAGTTTCCATGTGGAATGGCACTGTCTAAGAAAAACTCACTGTTACTCTCACACTTCACTTCTGGCCACGAAATGCATGGGCTTTTTCCACGCTGACCAATTCTCCAACATCAGCTGGCTATCGTACAATTTAACTAAATTCTGACACTATCTACCTGGAATTAGTGTCAGATCCCACAGGTTAAGGGCTCAGTCCTATAAGACTGCTCCTCTCCTCCACTTCAGATGCCACTCAAAAGTCCCAGATTGTCACCTGTGCTTCTAACCAGCCAGCTATAAATCAGAGGGTCCCATGACCTCCTCCTCAAGTTTGATAGTTTGCTAGAGTGGCTCATAGAACTCAGGAAAACAGTTTACTTGCTAGATTACTGGTTTATTATAAAAGGATACAACTTAGGAACAGGCAGATGAAAGAGATGCATAGGGCAATGTATGTGGGAAGGGGCGCGGAGCTTCCCTGCCCTCTCCAGGCATGCCACCCTCCCAGCACCTCCATGTGTTCACCAACCCAGAAGTTCTCTGAACCCCATAGTTCAGGGATTTGTATGGAGGCTTCATCAGATAGGCATGATCAGTTATTAACTCAAACTGGGAGAATGGGGGGTGGGGCTGAAAGTTCCAAGCTTCTAATCAAGGCTTGGTCTTTCTGGTGACCAGCTCCATCCTGAAGCTATCCAGGAGCCCACCAAGAGTGGCCTCACTAGAACAAAAGATGCTCCCATGACCCAGTAAGTGCCAAGGGGTTTAGGAGCTCTGTTTCAGGAACCAGAGTCAAAAGCCAAATATCAGAACAAAAGATGTTTCCAGCATCTTTATATCTTGGGAAATCACAAAGGTTTTAGGACCTCTGACCAGGACCTGGAGATGAAGACCAAAACATATATATCTTATTATAATACAATATTACAGGTGCTGAGAGGAAACTCAGACTCTGGTTTGCTGGTTGACTCTGTCTTCCTTCCAAAAGGTTCTCTTTATAATTCAGTTGATAGAGATCAGGCATCTTGCAAATACAAGACATCATGTCACCCTTTGAACTTCTAAGTGAGAAAATGAAACAGAGTGGGCTGTTGTATAGATCAAGAGTCAGCAAATAAAAGCCTGCAGGCCAAATTTTTGGCACAGCACCTATTTTTGTAAATTAAGTTTTATTGGAACACACCCATGCTTGTTTATTCATGCCTTGTCCATGGCTGCTTTCAAGTTTCAACAGGCAGAGGTGAGTATTTGTAACAGAGACCTTCTGGCCCACAAAACCTAAGAGATTTACTGTCCGGCCTTTTATAGAAAAAGTTTGCCAGCCCCTGGTCTAGAGGATTTACAGGCACCAACAGCACCATGGATGAGTAACAATTTGAGGAAGAGAGAATTAAGCAGAATCTAGGAGCAAACAACCAAAATAGAAGCTGATAAATAGAAAGATATGGAGAGAGTGCTGCTGCACAAAGAGTGAAACTAAAAGAGGATGCTGATGTGGGTATTGTATGTGATGGCAAAAGAGAAATCCAGTATTAAGGCTTTACTCCTACAAAGCATTTAATTACTAGGGTCATGTTAAGGCCTTAACTGAATAAAGCAAGTGAAGTATGTGTAGATGCCTGCATCACCACACGTGGGAAATCTCAATCCATTTCAGATGAGCTAAAGTTGAAGTGAGTTTTTTAAAACTGGCCTTAAAAATGGTTTTTAATATTTATTTGCCTAATGATGTTGAGCATCTTTTCGTGGGCTTCTTTGCCACCTGTATATATTTTTGGGTGAATCACCTGTTTAAATCTTTCGATCATTTTTTAAATCGAATAGCTTATTTTCTAATTATTGAATCTTTTTTAAAAATTGAGATATAATCCACACATTGTGATGATTAATTTTATGTGTCATCTTGGCTGGGCTATGGTGCCCAGTTGTCTGGTCAAACATCAGTCTAGATGTTGCTGTGAAGGTATGTTTTAGACGTGATTAACACTTACAATCAGTTGATTTTGAGTAAAGCAGATTACCCTCCATAATATAGGTGGGCCTCATCCAATCAGTTGAAGGCCTTAGCTCAAAGACTGAGGTTTTCTGAAGAAGAAGGAATCCTTTCTCCCTCAAGATTGCAACAGAAATTCTGCCTGAGTTTCCAGCTTGCTTGCCTTCCCTGCAGATTTTAGACTCAAGGCTGCAACATCAACTCTTAGGTGACTCTCCTGCCTGCCCCATGGATTTTGGACTTGCCAGACCCCATGATCTCATCAGCCAATTTCTTAAAACAAATTGCTTTCTTTCTTTCTATATATCCTGTTGGTTCTGTTTCTCTGGAGAACCCTGACTGATGTACAAACCATAAAATCGGCCCATCCCCAGGTGATAATCAGAAGAAATGGCTACCAAACTTGGCAAAGACCAGAGGAGAGAAAACGTCTAGAACCAATTGTGACAAGCTCCTAAGATACTCTGCAAGTTTCTGAGGGAGGTTCATTCTCCTGTGGTAGTCGTGGAGGGTAGCCCTAAATGGGGGCACATTTACTGTTAAAGTGATCTCTCCGTATGAGTGCCTCTTCATAGACTAGACCCTGCTCATCATGGTTATTCAGCACCCAGCCTAATACTTGGTTCCTCCTAGGTGCTCAATATCTTTGGGAATGAATAAACGAAAGAAAGAAGATGAGAATTCTGCATCCTATCATCTATTAATGCCCCTATAATATAGCTGGAAGAGCTATGTTTTAACCATAACATAATGAATTTTCTTCCCTGGGATTCACTTATTATTCAGAAGGCACTAACTTCTAGCAATTCTTAATACAAATGTAAAATATCTTGGCAAAATTTTTTAACATCACACAGTTTTTGCCAAAGTAACTGACAGATATTGGCCAACTAATTCAGTGGAATACCTGTAGATGCTTCTCCATTTGACAGATGAATCATAAGCACTGGTTTGTTCTATGTTCTCCAGTCATTTGTTGAATCAGTCCAGAGTTACATTTACCATAACTTTGGGCTCCATGAATAAATGCTGAGAAGTTAATATTTTTGAGTCCTGCAAACTGTACCTCTCTGAAGATAGACTAGCACCAGGGTTAGTGTCAGAATGATTTGAGGATGGGCTTATCATTCACTCTGTAGACAAGTCCTCATTCTGTGTACTGTCAGACATATTGGAGAAAATATAAAGATAAGAAGAAAAATAATAGTAACAATTTGTACACCCATGTTTGTAGCAGCATTATTATTCACAATAGCACAAAGGTGGACATAACCCAAGTGTTCATCAATGGATGAATGGATAAGCAAAATGTGGTACATGCATACAGTGGAATATTATTCAGCCTTAAAAAAGAAGGAAATTCTGATACACGGATGAATCCCGAGGACATTATGTTAAGTGAAATAAGACAGACACAAAAGGACAGACATTGTTTGATTCCACTTCTATGAGGTCCCTAGAGTAGTCAAATTCATAGAGACAGAAAGTAGAATGGTATTTGCCAGGGGCTGGGGGAAAGAGTAAACTGGGAATTGTTGTTTAATAGGTAGAGTTTCAGTTTTTCAAGATAAAAAGAGTTCTGGAGTTGGGTTGTACTTAACATTACTGAACTTAAAAATGGTTAAGATGGTAAATTTTATATTATGTGTATTCTACCACAATTAAAAATTAACAAGAAAAAAAATAGTGGCAATTTTAGCAATGGCCATCATTTATTCTATGTTTACTATATACCAGACATTTTATGAACATCTTTTAAACAATTTTATGAGTTAAATACTCTTATGAGCCTAAAATTATGATAAATAACAGAGGATCAAAGCAGTTAAATAATTTGACAAAGGTCATAGAGCTCCCAAGTGGCTGGGGCAGCCTTACGGCCAGATCTAGGTGATCCCAGAATACCTATCCACTTTTAACCAGAAAAGAAGGATTTCAAGCAAACAGGACTGGGGCTTGGGTGAAGCGAGTGGGGCATTTGCCCATGGCGTGAAATTTAAGGGGGCGCCAAAAAACTCAGCGATCAAGACAGATTACATGGTAAGACAGTCTTTAAAAAATTGAAAATTTGTTCAAAAATCCATGATGAACAAAATACGAACATTTTTAAAAAGACAGGATCTAATAGGACAAGTGAGGAGAGTTGTGCATTGCAGGGTCGACCCTGCAAAGAAGTGACTTATTACAGTCAGGTTAATTTCACATCACGAATAGAATTGTACAGTGGTGCTTCCCAACCCTGTTAACATGACCAGGTATTGGTAATATTTCACACATGCAGCAGTGAGCGAATGAAGAAGAGCTGTGAGAAGTGTGGAAAGAGAGAAGTTTAAGCACAGCAATGTGAAAAACCATCTTAAGGAGCCAGAGCTTCGTAATAACTTGGCACTACAGTCAGAAGGCTTAATTTCAAGAGATAGTTATCCCAAAGATAGCTGATAATAATGCTCTAATAAGTCCTGTACTTTGTGCTAAGACAAATTAATCAGGGTTTTCTGAGGCTGTGTGATGTGCTGGAACCCTCACACTATTGGGACTCTGCCACTTACCAGCAAGGGGCTGTTGGGGAAGGTGAGTAACCTCTCTGGGTCCTAATTTCATAATATTTAAAATAAGGATAATGCCTGCTGTGTTGACTTCATAGAGTTCTCGCGAGGATGAAATGAGATAATCGTTGCGAAAATCAATTGTGATGAACCGCAGAGTTGGCTATTGTTATTTCGTGGTGAACTTTTTTTTTCGAAAGCAGAGTGGGGAGCCAAAACTAATATCCACCTTATAGGCTGTGTCACGTAGGATTTTACTGTGTGCGGTTATGTTTGGGTGGGCGGGGGCCTGATTTGACCGTGGTCTCCTGAATCTATGTGTTATTGAGTCAGAGACACACTAATCAACAAGTTGATGCAACCATGGGTAAAGATTTTAACAGAACTGGCAGGAAATTGCAGATTTTAGGTGTTTTGTAAAGGGAACTGTCTCAAAATGTGGATAAAGTTTTCAGATATGGCTAAAGGTTGAAATGAGGGACAAGAGTTGGGCTTACATGTTGGATGACTGAGAGAGAAAAACAATCTCAGTCCAATTGACCTTTTGTTGAGATTAAGCTGGTTTTGGGTACCTGGGAAGTGGCGGAGTACCTGGCAGAGCTGGATGTACCAAAGAAGATGGATGGTCATTTGGTTATCATCTCGGTAGTCTGGTTATTCACTTGTATGAGCAAAATGGTACCAGTGAACCATCTATTATGGACATTTTAAAAGTATAGATAATGGGTTTTGAAAGAAAATACGCTATCTCTACTAATGTGTCATAAATAAATTTATGTCAAAATAAAATATCAAAGAAACTGTTCACACATTTCAAGCCCTTAAAACTTTTTAAAAACTCTGCTTGATGAAAGTATAAGGAAGAAGGCCATTTGTTGAAGGAACAATGCTGAAAGATCTTTAAGCAACACTTCTTTGACCTTACGTCTAAGCCATCCAGCTTGATCTAGTATTTGGTACTATTGGTACTTGGCTGCTGGAAATGCTTGGCAAGGTAGAGTGTTTTGATTTCATTTGATCTGTCATCATACCAGGCCCCTGATTTTTTTCCCCCTGAACTATAGAGGCTTAGATTTGGTGGGCCCCACCCAAATTTCAACACCAACAGAGCTTTTGTATTAAGTTCAGTGTGAGAGATTGTTTGGACAAATAATTCATACCCTTTGATGGGAAGGGAAGATTTGTTTCAGGAAAGAGATTATCTGTGTGTGTGCCAGGTATGGGGGCCCTAGACCTCAATTTTCCAGTGCATTAGCCTGTCCATTAAAGGAATTGCATTTTCATTGGATCACATCAAGCTGTTGATTGAAAAAATAAACGTGGCCTTTAAATTTTTCACCAGCTGTGACAGGATAGAGATGGCCCATCTAAAGAATGGGTTAGAAATGGTGAACAATTAACGATACCATTGTTCTCTCAGCCCATCCTATAAGAAGAACCATCCATTTCCTCAATTGCTCTGATCAGGCTTGTCCCTGTGCATTATGTAAGGTGGGCTGTGCCTCCCTGTTAGGATAGAAAGGCCTTAAAATACCTCTCTTCCAAGTTTTCATTCTGCTATCCTTTCAAGTCTCTACAAATAAAAGTACTTTAACATAGTGGTGGGGTGGGAGGGGAGAGCAGTGAGGAATCTAGGAAGGTAAAGGTGGTGAACCTTGAGAGTGATATCCCTTAAGAGGGCCTGGCACTTTATGGCAAATGAAGACATCACTTAGGTGGTTGTGGAGGGGTTCTGTAAAGGGTGAGTAGCCATGGAGATGGGAAGGAGTCAGAAATTAAGACAAACATCATCTAGTTCATGACCTACACATGACAAGTCCTTTTCACATTTTTAAACAAGAACAGCCATTGATGAACTCCTCAGAGTCACTGTATTCCTAAGAATAAAGGTCTGGCAGGACCATGTAAGAGGTCAACCTTTTCCACAGTGCTTGGTGGATTCCCAGCACTGACATGTCTATGCCACCATGATTAGATTTATACACAACATGCAATGTTCTAATTTCGATCTTTCCATCTTCCTCAGTGCAGCTATTGGTGCATGGAGTTACTCGGAGGCAATTTTTGCAATAATCGTATTTAGTACCTTTTTATAAATAGGAACAATCTATTATTAATCTGGCTGCTTTCCCCCCCCCCTTTTTTTTTTTTTACAATCAGTTCTTTTTCTGTTATGTCAGTGTGATTCTTTTCTTGACTGTAGTTGAGGATTGTGAATCAATAGTATCCTAACAAAAAACAATTAATTTATTTCAGGCATGTCTTAATCACAAGGATGAAACTAACAGTCAAAATGGTTCTCCTCTGCCATAATGGGTTTATTTCGTTTTGTGGTATATATAAATGGAGTGATTAAATTGAATCTGAACTAGAAATTGTGATTTAAATTCTGTCAACCTGGTCTGTTTATAAGAAGGGGTTCTTATACAAAGTGATATGTTCTTTGGGCCTGAGAATGAAATAAACACCCTTTAAAACTTTCATAAAATCCAACAATCAAGCTGTTTGTGCTCTCCTTTTTTTCCAGTTTCTTCCATTATTAATTAAAAATTGGGGTGCTTTTAATGAGCATCAAGTTACCAATTATATCTGTTACAAAGGAGGGAAGAGGGACTTCTCATAGGTAGGATGTAGAAGGTTCTGGCCAATGCTCTTGCTGCAACAATTAGAACAAAACAGATAATTTATAAATTTACAAAAAGCCTATGTTTATAGGAACCAGAGAGCTAGGAAAGCAATGAGGACTAGATGAACTAAACTTCCAAGGAGAGAACCCTTCCAGGGTGAGCTGGCAATCATCAGCTATTTCCCACCCCTCTGTGGTCATTTACCAATTCTGGATATGGGGTGAGAAAGCAGAGACCCTGCCCCAGGAGGAGAGGACTTGCACCAAACACTTGTCTAGTCTTCCCATAGAGATATTTTTAAATTTTGAGGCTACATTTTGTGGGAGGTTAAAGAAGTTAATTGAAAGGTGAAATCCTCTGAAAGGCAAAACTGAAACTCTCAGAATCTTTCAGGCCTGAGGAGACAAAGGCCTCACAAGGATCTCAATAAAAACCTAGGCTGTCCATGCCCTATAAATAAAGGAAATCAGAAGTATCATGAGTCTTACTAAAGCTAAAACCTAGCCCATTTCTGGCTTAACCATTTATTGCTTTGAAATGTTTAGTCCTTCACACTATTTACCTAATAGAGGAAAAAGAAATTCTCTTTGGTGTGTGATAAAATCACCTGGAGTCTTTGCAGTTTTTTATGTCTAGTACACAGTAAAAAATTACAAGACACACAGAAAGCCAAGACTATATGACTGATAATCGAGGAAAAAAACCAGGTAATAGAAGGAGACCTACAGGTGATCAAATATTGTAATTAGCAGCTAAGGATTTAAAAGTAACTATGATTAATATGTTTGAAAATAGAGAAAAAATAGATAAAAGGTTAAAGAATTTTACCAAAGAACTGAAATATATATAAAAAATGGATATTCTAAAATGGGAAAATACAATATCTGAAATTAAGAATATATTGAGCTTAGCAGTTGATTGGTTATAGCAGAACATAGGATTAGTAAACTGGAAAGCAAGTCACTAGTGTTCAAGTTCAAATTCAAAAAAGATAGATATGTAAGATCCATGTGCAATATACTAAAAAGGTCCAATATACACACAATTTAATTCCAATTAGATGGAGGAAGAAAACAGGGCAAAAGAAATTTTCAAAATGATAATGACTGAAAAATTCACCAAATTGAATCACTGGATTCAAGAAACTCACGGAATCCCGAGCAATGGAAATACCAAAGAAAACCATACGTAGGCACATCATAGTAAAACTGCTGAAGAACAAGGGAAAAAAATAAAATCTTAAAAACAAGTAGAAAAAAAAGCCACATTACCTTATAAAGAGTCACAGTAAGACTGACTGCTGGATAGTCATGAGAAACAATGGAGTCCAGATGACAATAGTACATTTTTAAAGTGATAAAAGAAAATCACTGCCAACCTAGAATTAAGAATTTTTTCAACAGTAAATTGAAGTGAAGATATTTTTAAACAAATAAAAATGGAGGGAATTCATTGCTGGCATGTTTGTACTACAAGAAAAACTTTTAGTTTCCAGGCAGAAGGAAAACAATTCCATCTGGTAATATGGAAATGCAGGAGGAAATGAATAATACTAGGAGAAATAAACATGTGGCTAAATAGAAATAATTCCTGATTGTGCAAAGCAATAATTGTAATGTCTTGTGAAGTTTAAAATAGATGCAAAAAAATGTATGATAACAATAAAGTGAAAGGTGGGAGGGAGGTAAATGGAATTACAAAGTTCTGAAGTTCTAGCAGGATTGGGATGATAAAAATTATGTTAGACTGTGATAAATCCAGAAATCATTTTGTAATCTTTATGTTAACCATTAAAAGGATAGTAAAAGAATGCCTAACTAGCATGCTAATAGAAAGAAAATAAGTAGAATAATAAAAGTTTTTGGTAACAAAAAAATGAGGGGAGTAGAACTAACATTTGATGAATGTTTTTTGCTGTGTTCCAGGTAATCCTCAACATTTTTGTAATGCACATTTTATCATTTCCATTTGATAAGTGGAACAACTGAATTTGTTGAGGTTCTTAGTTGGAAACAAAAAGAACACACTCAAATTTGCATAAATATAAATGGAAGTTAATATAGGATTTATTGGGTAGCTCATAGACTCTTGTAAGTGTAGAAAGTCTCTGTGAAGACCACTCTGCCACTGTCACAGGACAGATACCACAGTTTTTATCCTGATGCTGAAGGCTTCTTTTGCTGATGTTCCCTGGAGCTGGAGGCTTCCCTTGCCTCCCTCACAAAAGACAAAGATTGTAGGGTGCTTATGCCTCCATATATGGCTCTTTACTGCATTAAAGTCTCTTTATAGTGCATCTGATTCACAAAGCTTAGATCATATAGCTGCACCCTAGCTGCCAGGAAAGCTTAGAAAATGAATTTCTGGCTTATTCCTAGGAAGTAGTACTGATAAGGGACAAATTTCCCTAAACACAGGCAGAGTATTAAAAAAATGTTTTGTGGTGTGTGTGTGCATGTGTCTACAAAGCATGACAAATATCCACTACAGGAAGTGAAACTCATGGATGCTGAGTGCCATCTGGGGTCTCCAAACATTAAGTGATGGCCCAGGGGTTGGAGCTCAGGATGGTTGGCTTCAGAGTATGTGAATGACTCTGAACTGTCATTCATTTGATCTCTTCTGGGTCTTTGTGAGACACACTCTATAGAAAGCTATTGGGGAGATGCCAGTACTTGCTGAATGGCATGTCAGGAGCAACAGGCTGGAGCTTGAGACAGAGATAGACCATGAAGGCAAATACTTCTGTGACGGTAATGTCCTCGGCTGGTGCTCCTGCTGCACCTGACATCCCAGGAGCTACACCTTTAGAAACTTCCACATCAATTGTGTGACAGCTCCTCACATCTCAAGGACCTTCTGTTTCTTACCCAAATGGCTGTGTGAAAAAGGAGAGTCCAAAGACAAAAAAAAAAAAAAAAAAAAAAAAATTCTAGCTATCTAAGAACTAACAAGTGAAACAAGGGATAATGGGAATTTTTATGGTCCAATAACAAAACAAAATCTCATCCCAGATTAAAAAAATGAAAGAAATATTGTGAGTAGTCACCCATGGGATCTGATTGCATGTGTGATTATTTTAACCTGCAGCACATACTTAAAAACACTAATTTGATAAACTAATCTTTTAGATCCTGCAGATAATATGGAGGCATTTTGGGGACAGAGATTTTCAAACTAATGGATTTACTCTTCTTGCCTTTTTGATAATAACGGCTTGCATTTGCAGAGCACTTGGCTATTTTCAAGTCTCTAACTTGTTCCCCCCAGCACTGGTAGGTGGGCAATATTATTACTTTTGACAAAGAAGGGAACAGGTTGTGGGTATGAGAGAATGTTCTGGTATTACATATCAAGGGGACAGTCTGCTTTCTCATTTTATACTTAGTGTATTATCTTTTTCTTTTCTTTTTTTTTTTTGCTGAGGAAGATTCGCCAGAGCTAACATCCATTGCCAATCTTCCTTTTTTGGTGAGGAAAATTGGTCCTGAGCTACATCTGTTGCCAATCCTTCTCTTTTTGCTTGAGGAAGATTGTCCCTGAACTAACATCTGTGCCAGTCTTCCTCTATTTTGCCTGTGGGATGCTGCCATAGCATGGTTTGATGAGTGGTGTGTAGGTCCGCACCCAGGATCTGAATCCATGAACCCCAGGCCACCAAGGCGGAGCATGCAAACTTAACCACCACACCACCGGGCTGGCCCCAACCAATCTTCCTCTTTTTGTATGTGAGGCACCACCACAG
Organism: Tapirus indicus; assembly: GCA_031878705.1. Taxonomy (NCBI): domain Eukaryota; kingdom Metazoa; phylum Chordata; class Mammalia; order Perissodactyla; family Tapiridae; genus Tapirus; species Tapirus indicus. Next base: position 32,084,755 of record CM062936.1, on the reverse strand, counting down.
CATAGCCACTAACAGATGAGTGGTGTAGGTCCACGCCAGGGAACTGAACCCAGGCTGCTGAAGCAGAGCCTGCCAAACTTAACCTCTAGGCCACTGGAGCTGGCCCTTAGTGTATTATTTTTTAATTTCAGTTTCTATGTTTTATTCTAGGCATAGGAAGGGGAATTAAAAGATATTATCAATGAGCCATTGGTTTTTTATCAGCCTCTCAACAAATATATTCATTATTATAATGATTAAATTTGCAATATTTGATGTCAGACCTATATACTAATGTTTTCTGATTCCTATCTGATAGAATAATGGTCATAATATGCTGCTTTTAATTGACATTGATATCAAACCAATAGCAGACATCAATTAAAGAAACTTTCTGAGATTAAATCACAAAAGAAAACATTGGAGGTATAGTTACTATAAATTGATATTCTGGGTTTATTACATGGCTAGCATGGCTCTGATCTGTAACATACTGGACATAAAGTTCTTGCTCTCAAAGAATTGTCTTAAAAGGCCGTGTGAAAGGCATTTTCTTAAATGACCTTTCTTCAATAGACAAATCTTGCTACTCTCAGCTTCCTTTTATTCGTTTATTTTTGGTTGGGTTGAAGCCAGAGAGAAAGGGACAGAAACGTAAATCGTGGATGGCAAAGAAGGGAAGTTTGAGAAGTGTGCGAATGAAGTTGATCTAAAACAGTGATGAAAAGGAACAGGAGACGCGCTTACTACGTGGCTAAGCATCGAATTGGTTATTATTGTTATACATTTCTAGAGCACCGAAAGCGTAGCTTTGTTTTTAGTCAGTAAAGATGTTCTGCCAGAGTCCCTTCCCTCCGGGGAAATAATGACCCCATGAAATAAAACATCTGATTCAAGAGGGAAAATTACATGGCTTAAAAGAAATCAAGCACAAAGGTTTCATTTATGAAACTGGTTGGAAGACATTTTTGTATCTGAAATCACAGAAACCACATTCATTGCTCAGGCAATCTCTGCTGTACTTTCTGTCGCGCGAAAGTCCAAATGTCAAAATAATATTTACTCTCTGGAGTGAGATAATGTGTTTTCATGTGTACACACATGCACACCCAACCCTATAGGCTCTAAGAGTGCCTGCCTTCAGGTGGACCCATGAGTTTTGCTCACCTGTGTGGACACATTCAGGACCATTCAAGGACAGTGCCAATGCCAGCACCTTACAGTGACGCTTATTAGCAGTGCAAATCTGAAATGCTTTAAGATGAACAATGGAACTCAGTTTAACATTGACAATGACAGTCCAGTTATCTGAAGCCAGAGGCCAGCAACTAGTGCTTGTGATTGAGTTTTGGACAGCTGGAAATGTTTTTCTACATTTGGAGTGAGTCTAGAGGCTGATGTCCTTCAAAAGGAGTAATTTTCATGTCACCTTTAAGAGCACAGGTTGGCAAACTATGGCCAATGGGCCAAACCCAGCCCTCTGCCTGTTTTTTGTAAATAGTTTTGTAAATAACTAGGGCACACGGCCACACTCGCTTGTTTATGTATCATCTACGACTACTTGCATGCTGCAACAGTGGAGTTGAATAATTGTGGCTGAGACGGTAGGGACTGCAAAGTCTAAAATATTTACTATCTGGCTTTTTATAGGAAAAATTTGCCGTTGCCTGTCCTAGTGTGTCAGGTTGAGAGACCACACGCACATAGGGACACAAGTTAGCTGTTGCTGGGACCCTTAACATCTCTCTTCTACATTTCTTGCCCTCCTATGGGCTGCCTTTTTATTTTATTTTTGTTTTTAGATAAAGTGCCTTCAAATACCTGGGTCCTCTTACTTTCTTGGGACTCAGTGGAAAGACGTATTTCTTCATATAAAACGGTCAGTGGGTTGCAACGCTCAAGAATTTATATCAAAATGATATTAGTAGTTCAATGTAATATTCTTGCAATTTTTCTGTAGGTCTGGAATTTTTTTCAAAAGGAAGAGTTTTAAAAAAATGAGAAATAAGCAGGAATTTGTCCTCACTTATACACACACGTTTACAGACATATATGTAGAACAGTATCCATTATAGCACTCTTTGCAAGGAGAAAAGATTTATAGACATAAATATCTGTTAGTATGGGACTGGTTAAATCGTGGTACATTCATTCATTCATACAATGGATGACCACACAGCTATGAAAAAGGAGGATGTCCCTTTTTAACTGTTGGAAGATTAAAATGTTAAATGCAGAACAGTGTGATATGTTTTCACTGGCATGGAAAGGAGGGAAGGATAATATGGTATATATAGATAAAGCTATAGATTTTTTCCAATAAATATTCAATCTTTGGAATGTTGCATAGGAAACTGGTAGCATTGATTGCCTCCAGAGAGGGGAAATGGAATGACTGGGGAGTAGAATTAGGAGAGAGATGTTTTTCCATATAACTCTTTGTACTTTTTGAATTTCTAACCATGGAAGCAAGTGACCTTTTCAAAAAATAAAAACTAAAATAGAGAACATTTTTTAAAAGAAAAAAAGTGTAGGCATGTTGCTCATATTGAATTACTCAAGTGACGCAACTGGTCAGGGTCAGCGTCCTTGTTGGTAAACACCAGACTGAACCCGTGTCTAAATCAGAGCCCAGAAGCTACTCAAAAGGGAGTTCAAGGTGGAATGAAGGCTTTGCTGGTGACGGAGATGAGATAACATTCATCTTTTTTTAAATCCACTGACTCTGCTAGCAAAAAAATTAACGAACTTCAATCAGAAGCAAACGTCAGCTAGTTGATGTGTTTGACCATTTCCACTTTGTTCCTCTGACGGCTGCTTAACCTGACTGAGGAGTAGGTTAATGTAATTACAGCCCCTGAAAATTCCAATGGAGTTAAGGGATATAGAAATGTAGTGCTTACATTTTAATTATTAAAGCTTAGATTTACCAATGAGCTATGCCCACTGGTGGGTTTCTACTGCCCGATCAGACCCCAGGGACATTTTTAGTACCTAGATGGAGCCTCCAGCAAAGCTTTGTTGGTATGTGATCTTGAAAACTTCCTCCCCCGCTTCTGTTGCCATATTGACAACAGTTCCCCAGAGTGGTATATTATTTTTGATGTTCATTATTTTTTAATGTCCTAAACTTTTTCTAACACAAATATTTTGCCTGAAGTAGCTCTAACTTATGCAACTTGAAAATAATTTTAATCAAGTTTTTTAAAAAAACTTTTCATTGAAGTAGAGTATAGCCCTAGAAGAGTACCCATATTACAAGTCTACAATGAATATTACAAGCTCAATGAATTTTCATTAACTGGCCACCAGTAACCAACCCTAGATCAAGAAATAGAACCTTAATCGCATCCAGAAACCTTCCTTGAGCCCCTGTCCAGCTTCCACCCCCTGGTCTCTCCCAAGGCTAACCATCATCCTGACTTACAACAGGAGATTTGGTTTTGTCTGATTTTGTACTTTATGTAAATGGAGTCATACAGGATGCATTGCTTGTGTTGGCTTCTTTTATTCGTGTTATGTATGTGAGGTTCATCTACATTGTTGCATGAAATTGTAGATTGTTCATCCTCACTGCTGTATGGATTTCTATTAAGTGACTATATCATAATTTATTTATCCATTCTACTGATGATGGGCATTTTGCTAGTTTCCAATTTTTGGTTATTGTAAGGGGTGTTACTGTAAACATTCTTGCATATGCTTTTTGATGAATATCTGTATGCATTTCTGCTACCTATGTCTAAGAGTTTAATTTCTCGGTTATAGGGTATATAGCTTTAGCACAGTGGTTCTCAAGATTTCATGTGAATCAGAATCACCTGGAGAGCCTGTTAAACCATAGCTCTCTAGGACACAGCTGGGGAGTTTCTGATTCAGTAGGTCTAGGGCGGGGCTGGAGAACTTGCATTTCTAACAAGTTCCCAGGGGATGCTGATGATGCTGGTCTAGATACTGCCAAACAGTTTTCCAAAATATTTGTACCAATTTACCAACCTGCCAATATGAGAGTACCAGTTGCTCTACTTGGTATTAGCCTCTTTTTAAATTTCAGCCATATAGATGGAAATGGAAGGTATCTCCTTAGGGTTTTAATTTACATTGCCCTAATGACTAATGAAATTGAACTCCTTTTCATAATTTATTGGCCAGTTGGGTATCTTTTTATGTGTAGGGTGTGATAAGTCTTCAGTTCATTTTTCTATTGGGTTGTCTTTCTTTTTCTCATTGAATTTTAGGAATTCTTTATATATATTCTGGGTGTCAGTTCTTTGCTGGAGTTGCTATTGCAAGCATCTTTTTCCACTCTTTGGATTGCCTTTTCGCTCTCTTAATAGTGATGAACAGAAATTCCTAATTTTAATATAATCTAATGCATCTTTTTCTCTGTTCAAGTTAGTGCTTTTTGTGTTATTTAAGGAATCTTTGCCTACTCTCGGGTCGCAAAGATGTCCTTTTATATATTTTTAAGAGATTTATTTTTCCCCCTCATGTTTAGATTCAGAAATCATCTGGAATTGATTTTTGCATTTCTTTGAGTTTCAGTAAGAGATTTTCATACACTAAAGTAATCTTCCTTAGGGCCCTGCTTAAAATTCACCTCTTTGTATCCATTTTTAGTACTTTTTAAAAAGATCAGTGCCAGAGAGTAACTTTTAGAACATTCAAGGGATCTGTTTTAACCTACAATTGTATTGAAAGCAATACTTCAAATAATAAATGCTCTTTATTTACTTAGGATGGGCTTACTTTCAATGGAGCCAAATTTAAGGCAGTTACTGAAACTTTTAAGAAACATAAAGCACTTTTTTTCATCTTGTGCCAAAACTATAATGCCCACAATAATTTATATTTAATTTTTAATACAGTTATCTATCCTGAGTAATTATGTGGGCTGCTCCCAGTATTCCATTCTCTGTTATGTGGTTTTTCTGAAGACTGTGGTTTCTTTGTATAGCTACTGGGAATTATTACCTTGCTGATGAATTTCTCTTCTGAAGAGATATCAACTACAAGTTTCAGTGTCGTATTTTTTCACTTTAACTTACAAAACAGGCACAGGGTCTGGGTGCTCCCTTTATTTCTCAGGGATTTAGAAACAAAGCACTCTTTGTGTTTAAAGAAATATTTTAGCAAGACTGTGCTACTTTGTGAGAAATACCTTTAAAATTGGCTGAAAGAATTGATTAAAATTACTTTACATGTTTTGCCATGTCGTTTAGGAGCTGCCTGCTTTTTTTGGCCAACAATGTACTCGAAAAGTTAAGAAAGCCTCTTGGTATTTGGTGGTCAGCCTGGCCATGCCATTTTGCACAGAAGGAATGAAATTTGGCTTAGAAATCATACTGGGGACAGTTAAAAACTTTTAGAAAGACTGAAAAATATATCGTACAGCAACTGTAAGGTCTGTTATTCCAGACTCCTTTTTCTTACTACCAAGAAACAGCTCACTCTAGAATGCGAGCTCCATGTGGGCAGACACTTTGCTGGATTTGTTCATCACTTTATCTCCATCATCAAAAGCAAACCAGTGCTTAACGCTTGCAGGTGTTCAATTAATATTTCTGAATTGAAAGTAGGAATGAATCAATCCTTAGCCTTTAAAGGGTGGGATGCAGGTGAGTGTGCAGTTAGGGAGCTGATCAAGGACTTCCATCTTTGCCCTCTCTCATCTTTGATCTATTCTAAGGGCCTTCTGTAGGGAGTGCAGCCACAGTCACACTGGATGTTTCTTACCCCAGCCTTTTGGAGCTTGTAGACTGTAGAGGATGTAGATTCTCTCATCCCCTCCACCTCCATCTCCCACCTTGGAGGGTGAGGCGAAGTTGAAGATGAGCCCAAAGCTGCAAACTTTCGGAAGCAGGAAGGTTATGGTGTTCCTGCTGGTAATAGGGTGATTTAGGAGAAATGAATGTAAGATATGAGGATGAGGACATTTGTAGACATGTTTAGAGGGTTTTGACACTATAAAATTTAACAAGAAGAGCTCAGTTAATTCCACTGACCAACTATTTAATCAGAAAACAAATTATGGACTGGTTTGCAAGTTACACATGATTGATTTAACTTAAAATTTTTAAAAAATGTTGGTGAATATAGGATTTGCTTATGGTTGTTTAAGGTCTTTGTGAAACACCCAAAAGGAAATATTCATTTAACGGAACTGGAGTTAGGAGAGACAAATATAAACTTGAGGCCCATTCAGAGTTAGGTGCTGCCTGAAAGCATGTGAGTAGATGAATTGTCAGTGTGGCTTGGGAATAGAGGGAGAGTGAAAATGAAACGGCATGCCATTTCACCTCTGATTTTCAGAGTCTAGATATATGTGCCAATTTTTATTGATTGTAGATTAGTCCAAACCATTGTAGTTCAGTTATTAATTAACAGTAACAGCCTAAAGGACTCTATTGTCTTTTCCTTTTCAAGTTTTTATCCATTGCTCATATTTGGCTATGCATTTCTTACATGCTCTTCATGTACATGATTCTACCTCTGTGTTCATTGTATTAATCTCTTCTCAAGTTTTTTGAGGGGAGCAACCCATTTCCTTTTTAGTTTCCCATGGTGCCTAAAGTAAAGAAGTCTTTGCTGAGCCTCTTAAACTTGTATGTATTGCATTTCACAGGTGAAAAGTAAACATGTGGGGCATGGAAGCTTCTAGAAGAGCAGCTGAACTTGTCTCTCTACTTCTCCAAGGTAATGGTCAATCCCACAGTTATTGCAGTGAGGATGTGTATGGATGTATGTTACTTTCTTCATTGTATTTTGTGGTCACTGACAGGCTGTTGACTTTTGGGAAAATTATAGCTAGTTTGTGATGGAAGAATATATATATATAATGTATATTATTATATATAATATTAAAGCATTTTCTAGACTACTTAAGAAAGCCCTAGAGAAATTTGCATACAAGGATTTGCATACATAAGTATTTATCTATCCCTGGACATTACAAAGACTAAGAACTTTCCTTTGATGTTTTACAGTACAAAGAAAACCAGCTTATATGGTTTATGAGTAAGAAAACTTTCTCAATTAGATATACAATATACAATATAAGTATTTAACTTATAAGGCATGCTATAGGGTTATTGTAAAATTTCATGTAGATAATAATAATGATAATGATACTACTAATAAATGATACTAATAATGATACTACATCATAAATAGACTATTTATTGAATGTCAGGCACTTTGCTGTTTTATACATATTATTATGCATATTCTTTCATTATTATTTTATACACATTATTTCATTTAATCCATAGGTAGACTTGTGAAATAAGTAATATACAGGTGGGGAAAACGAGGCTCAGAGGAATTAAGCCACTTGCTGAGCCACACTAGGCGAGTGTCAGAACCACACTGTTGAGCACGACTGGCTGACGTCATGTTCCATTACTTGTGCTCCGTTACGAAATTGAAACTTTGGGTTCAAGAGAAAGCGCACCTTTGGGTGTGCAAGAGAAAGCTGCTAGTCAGAAGAAGAAAAGTTGTATTGGAAAACTCTTGAATAAAAATCACGGACTCGCACCTTTAAAAAGATCTTTGTTAGAACCTTGAGTACAGGGAGCAGCAGAAAAACTGTCACTCACTCATTGGGAAGAGTCATTTAACGTACAGCAAAAAAGACTTATTAAGCAACTCTTATGTGCAAGTAATGGGCTAGGTTCTCAACATTAAATAGATCGCAGGCCTTCTCTTCTGAACTTACAGCCTAGAGAGTAAATATTTCTCTGTGCTTTACTGTCTTCATCCCTAAGAACTCAAAAGAGAAATTCATTAAAATGCAACGTCTGCTTGACTTTCCAGCTCTAAAACTAATTGGTTTCATGACATGAATGGAGCATTTTTGTCCAAGACAGGAGATACATAGGACATGAACAGATAGCCATATTTGAAGAAACATTTTCTTTCTTCTGTGAATAGTGGAATATCATACAGTTATTTTCCTAAAATGTTAAAATTGTTAAAATGTTAAATAAATGACTCTTTCCAAATTGGTATAAAACATTTTTAGAAGCCATCCAGTGTAAATGATTTTATTTCCCATCCTGCTTGGCTGGAGAAGCCTGAAAATTGGATACGTTTCCTGGGAATGTTGAAAAAGAGAGAAGAGACAGAGAAGAGTGAGCAGAATTTCCAGTCGGCAATCTTCTGATACAGTCAACACTGTTCAATGATGCTTTGAGTTTCTCGTCATGGACCATCATAGGAAATTAGAGCTGACAGCTGGAAACTGTTCATACGGATTTTCTATTTTTTCTTTTAAGCAAGCTGTATTAAATCACACCAAAAAGAGCTGACATGTTTAAAATCCTGGCTATTATATCACATTAAGCATGGTAAAAATCTGCCCAATTTTCACAGCTCTAGGTCACCTGGCATGGATGCTTTGTGGACGTATTAGAATTGGCCACATTCCCCAGGCACATGAGGCTGTCCCTATGCTTATCTTGCACTTCATAGTGGAAAGTCATCTTGGCTTTTAGTTCCATCCTTCTCATCACCACGTATCAGCAGGCATAGCAAAAGTTTCCACTGCTACCGCTCCAGGTTCTGGTGAACACTGAAAAGTGGTCAACAAGAAAGTGAAAACTGACAAGAATAGCCAACAAATGAGAGTAGCAACCTCAGAATAATTAAATGCAAGGATTATCTATAAAATAGTAGCCTACAGATCAGGGTTTCTTATATACTCACATTTAAAAAACCAGAGTTGGACTCCCTCAGGATTCTCTGCAGACAGGGTGGATTAGCCTACAGCCAGATGCCCATTTGGAGTTGTCCTCAGACGTCCCCAGTGACCATTTTCAGTGGTATCAATGCCAGTAATGGAGGCATATGGCGTCACTATTTGAAAATCAGTGTCTGTGGAGCTGCAATAGTACATTTAAATTTTTCCACTGGTGTTTTTCATAAAAGATATTTTAAAAATATTAAGTTTATTTCTTTCTTTGAGGAAGATTAGCCCTGAGCTGACATCTGTTACCAATCCTCCTCTTTTTGCTGAGGAAGACTGGCCCTGTGCTAACATCCATGCCCATCTTCCTCCACTTTATATATGGGACGCCTGCCACAGCATTGCTTGATACGCGGTACATAGGTCCACACCTGGGATCTGAAACTGTGAACCCGGGCTGCCGAAGCGGAGAGTGCGAACTTAACCACTATGCCACTGGGCCGGCCCCATTACATTTATTTTTGAAAACATTTTGCGTCTTATTTTTTGTTGTCATTTTTGCCTGTTTTTCTGGGAGTGTTTCCACTTCATCTCTTGTCACCATTCGCATGATGTGCTAACAAAGAAGGAAAAAATGATGAGTAGAAAGAGAAAGCATTTAGCAAATTATCAAATGAATGGATCATTACTCCCTAAAAACCATGCCTCCTGTAATTTTCTGACTGCATGTAATTTTCTTATAGAAGCCATTTGACTCTTGGGAGCAAATGAAGCAATTGGGAACTTTGAGAATGGTGAGTGTTGCCATGTGTTTAAGTCTGTGCTTTTGAGTAAAACCACATTATCTTTTACTTTGCTTCATGAATCTGAATCTATACTGAAATGTCTTTAGGGGATGTAATTTTAACTAGATTATATTCAAGTTTAGTTTTGGAAAAGTTAGGTTTCATATGGACTCCTAAAAACATGAATGTAACTTCTAAAATTTCTCTCTCATTCTCAGAAATGAGAGCTAAAGTTATTTTTAGAGATTACAGTTAAATGGAGACAGTGATCTATTGGTCTGATGCCTCTTTTTATGACATTACCCCTGAAATGTTGCATATTTTCATGCTTAGAAATGCCCTCTAACTTTGTAACGTACTCGGAAGATTGTATTGTCCCTATTCTTTGCTCCGTAAATCACATAATGGCTGTTGTCCAAAAGCAATAAGATCTGACCTGATGTCTCATCTGTGGAATGAATGTCACATGGTTCATCTTAGGCCCATGAAGGACTGGAGGGGGTTGTTCTTTACAGGTCAGCCTCTGGGCACAAGGCTGCAGCAGTTCTTACTCCGAGGAGAGGTAGTCTGAGTGTAGGAATGGCACCAGTGCTGCCTGCCCCTTCATGTTTTAGACTTACTCCAGCAGCTAGACTACAAAGCAAAGTGCAGTTTTCATGTGCAAGTCGGGGTGATTATTCACACGGAAATTCAATTCACCAAGCACAGAGCCACAGAATTGCCCAATTCCAGAGGGTACTGTTCATGTAGAAAGAGTGCCATGGTAGGACTGATCAAACAGCATCATCTTTAACCACAAATGAGGAAACTTCTGTTTAAAATTAATCCTCAAGTCCATGACTTTTAATATAAAGCAGAGAACTTGGATAAACAGCTTGTGCCTGTAGCCCATTATGCCAATGATATTGGAAAAATTGGCAGCAGATTATTTTCCAATCAATGTCAATGTCCAAGGTCAAGGCTAGAAGGATATGCGTGAAAGTGAATTCAACAGTCTTGATTAAAGGAGCTTGGAAAATCAAAAACACCAGGCTGTAAGTGGACATATTGCAGGGGATTGGAGGTGGAGAATGGTTTGAAGAATTGACAACACCTGATTTTATATTTCTCATTCCCTCTATCTTATTTCCTAGCTATTCTCCCTTTCTCCCCTTCCCCTTTCTCCTAGGTGACAGAGACTGCAAGTTGATCCCTATTATCTATTTCCCCTTCTCAATTGTTATAGAACCCCAGTTTTTAGTGGGGTACATGGACTTCTTCCTAGCCCCATCACATTTCTCAGTTTCCTTTGTAGTTGGGTGAAGCTACATCGGTAAGTTCTGGAATATGAACAGGCGTGATGAGTGCACCTTCTGGCTTGTACCTTTAAGGGGAAGGGCTCTCCTCCTTTCCTTCTCCTCTGGTTAGAATGAGGATGAGGCAATGAACCATCTTAGACCATGCAGATGAGAGAAAGACCCTAAGGATGGCAGGGCAACAAGGTAGAAGAATCCTAGGTTCCTGACACCTTGATGCCTCTGCATCAGCCCCAGACTGCATAGCTCAGACCATTATGTGAAATAGTAATAAACTCTTTTGGTCTAAATCACTACTATATTGAGTCTCCTTGTCACATCAGCTGTCCTTGTATCCTGACTAATACATCACCCTCTCTTCCCTCTTGACATCCCTCACTTCCTTATCCCTCCACTCCCTTATCCTTTTCTTCCACCTTCTGTGGGACTGTCCAAAGCAGAGACCAATGGCACTCAAACTTTTGTTTGAATAAATATTGGTAAGGTAGACCTTCTTAAAAAATGCAGACACTCAGGCCCTGCCTCTAGAGGTTCTGGTTTAAGACATCTTAGGTGGGTTGTAAGAATCTGCATTTTTAGCAAGACCCTCAGGTGGTTTGGATGGAGGTGGTCCATGGGCTACATTTGGAGAATCATTGGTATAGCATCTATGCCTAGCATGAAGTAGATGCTCTAAGAAGCACTTGAGAGAATGGGTTGCAGTAACTCAGTAGGATCTGCCAGCACTTCACACAGATTGAACCTCCAAGAGACTTAAACAACTGCTCCATTGACTCAATTACCTTGAAAGTATCAGATAACACAATAGTTTAAACAACAAGAACAACTATCAAATCAGTTATTTGGCACAATGTAGAAAAAACAACTGGTTGACCCAAATTTTCAATATTCAACCTTTATATAACTTTAGAATGTAGATTTTTGTTTTTGGTAGTTTATTTTTGAGGAGTAAAATTTGTTGAATAGTCACAGGCTTTCTGAGGTTTTCAGCTATTCATTCTAAAATGGCAATAATTAGGAAGCTCAGTGAATAACATTAGTTCATTAAAATAATCCACAAACAGTTGAGTTCTTCTTATGTGATGAGCTTTGTGCTAGTCATGAGGGATAAAAAGATGAACAGAAGACAGTACTGCCTTCACATTTCACACAGTCAGCTTGGGGGAGGCAGATGAATAGTCCAACCAATACCAAACAGTGTGAGAAGTGCTCCAATAGAGGCATGCACAGAGAGCTAGGGGCCAGACAGGGTGACCTGACTTAGCCTGAGGGTATCGGAGATAGCTTCCCAAAGGAAGAGGTCACTGAGTTGAGCAGAAGTTAGGCAGGCAGAGAAGGTGGTCAGTTGATGGGAAGGGAAGGATGCTCAGGCCAGAGAAGACAGCGTATGTCAAGTCACAGGACAAAGTGCATATGAGCAGAGCTCTATGTACCTGTTGGAGCCAGTGGGAGATAGGATGGCAGGGTGAAAGCACCCAATTTATGAGGGGTGTGGAATTTAACCTGAAGTGTTGAGGCACCATTGGAAGATATTAATCAGAGAAGCAAAATCACTAGCTGTCAATTACAGTCCATCACTCTGGCAGTGTGTGGAGGATGAACTGGAAGGGAATAAGATTGAAGACAAAGATGCGAGATAAAATGTAAGAGTATTAACTAAGACTGTGGCTGTGGAAGAAGCAGAAGAGGGTGAGATATTTAAGTGGAAGAGGCAGAGCTTAGAGACTGGGATATAGCAATGAGAGGGAGAGTCTGGGATTATGTATAATTTCTGTTTTAGGCAACTAGTTGAGTGGCTATGTCATTCACTGAGAAAGCATGTAGGAGAGTATGAAGAGGTTTGAATAGAGGGTGGGGAGGGGGAGAAAGTTAACGTGTTTAGATTTAGACATGTTGAATTTGAGGAGTCTGTAGGTTACCCAGAAGGGAATTTGGCTATGATTCTGAAAACCAGGCAGGAAGTCTTTTGTCTCAAGGCATAGTTTTTGGAGTCATAAGCATATACACGGTAGCTGAACATGTGTACATGAAGGGCTCACCCAGAAAGAGAGTGTAATGAGAGTCAAGCAGAGGACCAAAGAGGGAACTCCACGCAAATTAAATAAGAGACTGTCCCAAGCTAATGATACCTTCACCCAGAGACTTACTCAGACCCAAATTCTGCAAAACGCTCACCTCCTCCATGATGCTGTCCTGATTACAGCCCTAGGAAGAATTCCCATGTCCTCCTCCCTCTTCCTGAATCACTGTTTCATGGGAGTGGTGTAACACACATCTAGCTGTGTCATGCCTGGTTGTAGAGATAGATGTCTGTCCCTTTGCAGGCTAGGTGATGAGTGTCTTACAGACATGGGCCATATTTTATTCAACCTGTATCCCTAACACAGTTCACAGAGTAAAGGAATGATTCAATTTCTTGTTTATTTTCAAGTCTTTCAATGCTGGTCATGCCATTGAGCTGTATTAATATTAATGTTTTTGAAAAACTTTTACATAAAGTTTCCCTTTTCTGAATTTAAAAAACAAAAAACTCAATGGAATTTAGGAGAACACATTTTTCTTGTTCCTACTCTTCCTTTCTGCCCTTCTCATTTCACATCATTCTGGGCTTGTCCTAAGCCTTGATGTCTCTTTCCAAAGTCATTTGCTGATCTTTACTCATAAACTAGGTATCTTGGTTCCAGTAGAATTTATGGCTTTGCAAGTTCCTTTTCTTTTACTTGTGACTATTGGCAACATTGCTTTTGAATCAATATTATGTGAAAGAGAAAAATTAAATTTAGTGAAAATACAGTTTTTTCCCAGTTGTCTGTCATTTAAAAATAGTAAAAGAAAACCAAAGAATTTACTTAAGGGTTACAATGAAAAAACCTCTGTTTTATCTGTGGTTTAGCTCAACTGTTGAAGCTGATTTTATTTCTATCATGAATTGTTGGCAGTATTTAGTTTAGCATATTTCTTTCATTTAGATATTTATTCACGCTGCCTAAAAGAGGGATTTACCAATGAATATCTTGAAAAACTGAATTATAAATGAATAATCTTTTTTGTTAACTTGGAGTATGTACTGAAGTTATATATGGAAAATTCCTTACAAAGAATTCAAATCTCAGGATTGTGAATGTTCTTCTATTTCAGAATGGTTTGCCTCTTAGTGTCTTTTGGAGGCAAGAGAAGTACAATATGTGAATATTTGTGCATAATCTTGAGATATTCTGAAGCGACTGTAGCATATCAATTAAATTATGTTCTTAATTTGTCTGGACATGAAAAATGGAGTTTTTAGTTCATTCACCTCAAGGTCACAGGGTTTCCCAGGGCAGTTCACATAACTGTTTGCTTTAAAACTACTCAGGTGGGATTTCCAAATATGGCGTAGACCTATCCCAGCACAGACCAACTGAGTCAGAATTTCTGAGTGAGCCGGTATCTGTACTTTAGTCCCCCAGATTATCCTTGTGCTCACCTGGAGGCTGAGAACCACTGCTTAGTAGAGTGGATCCAGGAATAAGCGAGCACTCCAGGCTGAGGCAGGCATTATAACATCACTCAATAGAAGGACAAGAATCATAATCTTCTTGACTGCAACAGCAGATCCTGGAACTGTAGAATAGACCAGAAATCACTGTATGGCAGCTGTGTAGACCTTAGTCCTAAACTTGCAACTATACTTTAGTATACGTTAGTCATTATTTGTTTGATGTCTCTATGTCCCTGTAGACTCTAAGCTCTGGGAGGGCAGGGACTGGTTCTGCATAGTTGGCAGCCGTGTCTTCATCATGGAGCTTGGCTCACAACAAATACTAAATATGCCCTTATTTACTGATAGACAGGAAAGCTATCTAGTTCGCTTGAGGCAAGAATCATATATGATCCTGCACCCCCACTTGTCCCCATTCACACACAAGCATGCACCCCTCACACATATCTTACAATGCTACAAGATGAGTTTCAAAGGACAGTGATGACAGTGTTTGTCTGTGGCTACTTATGTCAGAAGGACTCCAGTAGGACCACATGATGAGCTTCATTCTGTTCAGAGCCAAGAGAAAAGCCAACGTGACAGGAATTTGCATGACACAGCACTCATTTCCAGATGGAACAGTTTCGGGTATGTCTATCTGTTTTGAGTGTGACTCCAGGAAGGAGTGAGTTGATTGTGAACCAGAGTGGCTTCCTCTGAGAAACTTCCTGAAGCTCATGTCCAACTGGATGTGAGCTCTCCTGTTCTCGATTTTCCCAGCACATTGCATCTTTCTTTGGTGTTTGCCAGTCTACTGCATTTTAATTGTCTACTTTATTAAATTATGAGCTCTCTGAGGGCAAAATCTTCCCCAAGGTTACATAACCATAGCTGGGTCTTGAACTCTGATGTTATAGCTCCAAGTTCCTCTTTGCACCAAATAATAACCTGACGCAGTTCTAAATTATTTTTCATTATTATTATCCCAATGGGAGTGGTATCAGACAGATTTTGAACATATAGGTAGTTGATATCAGGTCTCTTGAGAATGGGAAACAGTATAGAACATTATTTGGAAAGAGGGGAAAGAAAGTTCTGGGGAGCAGGGCTTGGTTAGTGAGGATGGTCTTGGAGAGAGGCCACCATGTGAGAGGGGCTCCAGAGGCAGCAAAGGCCAACATGCAGACGATGAATGTCTTGATGGGGAATTATCACTGTGTACTGTGGACATTAAGAAGACATTGGAAACTCAGATTGAGGGAAGAGAAGGAAAACACCATTTCAAAGATTGGCCTATTTTAATATTCTTGTTGCAAGGAGGGGATCTGGGCCGATTAAAGACTATAAATTCACTTGAATCTTTTTCTAAGACTGGATTTGGGAGGCAGAATTAAAAATGCTCCACAATAAATAGGCCAACTACTTTAGACTAGTGCTTCTCTGTACTGGTGTACATGGCCAACACCTTGCTCGTAGGTGTTGACCAGCGCCTAACTTTTTACTGAAAATATGAATAATTAGAGAAGTAATGACACTTGAAGTGTTTTCTGAGGGCTATGTAATTATGTCAAGATAGTGGAATGAAATGAAAAGCAAATTAATATTTTAATATTAAATTTAATATTTTAATTTAAAATTTAATGTTAAATTTTAATATTGTAATATCTTGATATTCTGTAGTACTGCTAACCTTAGCAAAATGAATGCAATCCTTCAAAATTTAGACGGAATGAACAAACACAGTCAAATACAAAATTCTCCATAGTTGGAGTGTGTGCCAACTTGATTGATAAATTAGGCTGTAACTTGATGATAGTACTAAGTTTCTCTGATTGAGATTTAATCTGTGCCATATGTGATTCTGTGAACTGGATAGAGTATTATTTAATGCGGAGATTCTCAAATGTTATCACACTTAAGAATCACCTGGAGAGCTTCTTATAAATGCAAATTCCTACACCCCACCCCCAGATATTCTGATTTAATAGGCCTGAAGTGGGGCCCAGAATCTGCATTTTAAATAAACTGCCAAGAGATGCTGATGCTATTCATCCATGGAGCCCCCTTTGAGTAGCAAGGGCCTAATAGAATTGGAAAATGCAGTTTCAAAGGAATAGAAGCTGGATGCATGTTTGTTAGTCAAACCTCTCACCACTAAATCAACCAATATGATGATCATTAAATTAATTCTACTTTTAATATAGTTTTTCCTAACAAAGAGAACAAAGAGCATGAAGTCCTATCAAATTTTTTTACAGGACAACTTGGCATTGACTCTGACTTCTTGAAATTGTAATTTTATTGATTCTCCATTTTATTAAATAAACATTCCTTTAGCTTGCTTTAGCTGGGGGGGGGGGATGAATTTTCAGTGCAACTTTACTGCCCATCTATTGCCTACTTGTTGAAGTGCAGAAGAAATATTTAAACTTTAATATTAAATTTTAAATATTAAAGAAATATTTAAAAAAAGAATAATCACAAAAAAGGGATGGACAGAAGTTTCATTATCACTTGTATTAAGACAAACAAACAAGTGTAAAAGTATGTTTGGTTAGCATTTGACAAGGTTAGTATGATGGTTAATTTTATGTCAACTTGACTGGGTCATGGAGTGCCTAGATATTTGGTCAAATATTATTCTGGGGGTTTTGCTGAAAGTGTTTTTTTATGAGATTAACACTTAAATTGGTAGACTGAGTAAAGCAGATTGCTCTCCCTAATGTGGGTGGGCCTCATCCAATCAGTTGAGGGTCTGAATAGAACAAAAAAGCTGACCCTCCTCTGAATAAGAGAGAATTCCTCCTGCCTGATAACCTTTGAGCTGGGACATTGGCTTTTTCCTGCCTTTGCACTTGAACTGAAACATTGCCTCTTCTGGGTCTTGAGCCCGTTGCCCTTCAGAGTAGAACTACACCATCAGCTCTCTTGGTTCTCTGACATTTGGACTTGGACTGGACCTACATACCATTGGCTCTGCTGGGTGTCCAGCTTGCTGACTGACCCTGAAGATCTTGGGACTGTCAGCCTCCATAATGGCATGAGCCAATTCCTTATAATCTCTCTCTCAGTGGTTCTGTTTCTCTGGAAAACCCTGACTAATACAGTTACATTATACCTTTTTCTCTCTCCTGTTTCATCTTTTCTTTTTAAAAAAATATGCTATAATTTCCATGGTGTTTGTAAGGTGGGATATTTGAGGCCCTATTTACATCGTGTTTTGTGCCTCAGAAACCTTTTGTGTATCAGATTGCACACAGAGGACAGGAATGAGATACAACTCATACATGTCACAGTTAGCACAGCCCAGTGCAAATCAGAGCCCAGAGCATGGCTTGGAGCATCACACAAATTACACTGTCATCTCCCTTGAAAGCATGTCAACCCAGGGGATCATATCATAGACCTTTCGTCAAGGCATAGGCAAGACAGGGAAGGGCAGAAGAGGGATGGAGACCTGGCAGTAGGTGTGCCTGTCACTGAGTGTTCATAGCTACATCGTGGGCTTTCTGTCCATTGTGGTGTTTTTTGGCTCAAGAGTCATCTTCTGAGACCCCTTCATCAGGACAAAGGTAGGCAGTTTTCTAGCCCACTCCAGTCTTGGGGAGCCATCATGCTTTACCTTTAAAGTAATAGTGCCCTCGAGTGATTATTACTTTTGTTGTTAGTGCCATTGAGTGGATTCTGACTCCTAGTCCTCCTGTGTACAGCAGAGGGGAACCCTGCCAGTCTTTTTGTCCCATCCTCTCATCTTCCAGTACTCTATCAGACAATGCTCCACTGGTATTCATAGGGTTTTCATGGCCAATTTTTTCAGAAGTGGGTGGCCAGGTCGTTCTTCCTAGTCTGGCTTAGTTTGGAAGCTCTGCTAAAACCTGTCCACCATGGGTGACCCTGCTGGTATTTGACATACTGGTGGCATAGCTTTCAGCATCACAGCAACACACAGCCGCCACAGTATGACAACAACAGACGGTGGTGTCGTTTCCTGACCAGGAAACAAACCCAGGCTGCAGTGGTGAGAGCACTGAATCTCAACCACTAGATCAGCATGGCCGGCTGATTATTACTTTAGCTTTCTTGAAAAGAGAATTGACTTAAAAAGGATGTGGCCTCATTACCACCATGGAATATAAACATGTACACATATGCTTATACAGAATCCTGTATGAGGCACACATGGGAAAAATCATATTTCTCCTTTTCTTAAAAATACTGACTTCATTACTAAAATGGAGATGTTTTCTTTGTTGCAAGAAAAAAATAATCCTTTCAGCTGAAAGGGGGAAAGAGTTTACTAAATTTGAAAAACTAAAAATAATTCTTGGCTGGTCTTTATTCCTGTCCTCTGTATTTACACAAATTTACTCCTGATACTATTATTACAGGAAATTCCAAAAGCACGAACATTTCTTGGTATTTTCATAAAAACAAGTGTTTATGTTTTGTTTAATTTAGACGTGGAGGAAAACAGATTTGCTTTGTATGCATTGAAGAGTCTATGGATGCCATGACAATGTGATTTTATGTAAAATTTAGGCAATGAAAGCATTTAAGAATTCATACAAGAATAATAGGGTATCAATTTTCACAAAATGTCTCTCATGCTATTGAAGTCCATTACAAATAGTGGTTCTTAACACAAGTGCAGTGCCCACTTACACTGTCAAGATTATTGTTGGAGGGAATGGAGGTTGACATTTTTCTCCAGTATCAACTTTTAAGTCATTATGAAAATGATCAGTGGTTAATAATTATGAACAGGTCAGATTACTGTGAGATATCCAGGTACTTGGGGCAGCTCAGTAAGTAAAGGGATTGAAGAGTGATGAAATATTCAAATGTCTTAAAAAATATACAGGCCAAAGTTTGGTTAATAGCATCTCTCTTGCTCCTCATCTCAGCCCCTCTTTCATCTTATCTATCAATTCTGGAGCATGGGAACACCATTCTCAGGTGTGGCAATATTGTATGTATGTAGGACAAGGATGAAGACATTGAAAACGTTGACCTCCAGTTTACAATGTCCTTGGATGACAACTCTGAATTTCTAAGTTTACTGTGCCCTTCCAAGGTCCTATAAAAATTCCATCTTGGTTTATAACTAGCATTTTTACTACACTGTAAAGGGGTTTCTGGAGAGGAGAGCTATGCAGTGAAGAATACCCTTTGCATGCCCATGAGTTCAGTTCTTGTGAGTTTTATACAATCACCACTAAGGATCATGTCAATAACTCAATGAAGAAAGCTGAAAGAAGCTCTGTTCATGGAATAAGCTCGTGACATTTGCCTGAACATGTTCCTTAACTCTGCGTTTGAAAGCCAACTGAACATTCATTAGAGCCTCGGATGCCACAGGTAACTGTATAAAATTTTATCTAACAACTTTAACTTAAATGCACACTGGACAATGCCTTTGTACTGTCAGGACTCATTAATTTTTTTGCATCAAACAAAATAATTATTGAGAAATTTGGTATTGCTTTGCTAAAGTGGATATCTACTGAATATCTCCAATCCAATTCTTTCCTCTAATATGGTAATCTGTTATCTGTATTCAATTATCTGGAAGGTGAAAGTTGCTGGGCTGCCTAGTGGAAAATTTTAAGTCCTTTCACTCTGGGTCTGCTGTCTTTTCAGATCAATCTTTCTGCTAATGACAACCAATACTTTCATATGTGATTACAGGCCTGCTCCATCTTTTCATGAGCCGAGACTCTTTGGAATCATATGTATTGATCTTTTTAATAGAAGTCAGGAAAAATAAAATTACTCTGGCTTCTTACAGCAAAACGATGATAAATGAGAACTTAGAAACTTATGGGAGAAATTTTTTCTGCCTTGGATTATTTTAATCACTAAAAATGATTGTCTTTTTAATAATATTTGCTTTCCATTATGCACATTTGCAGTAAAGCCAAAAATTGTTTCTGTATTGCTTTATGAAACCACACTGAGGCAGGGGCTTGTCAGTATTCCCGTACCTGCTGGTGACTCAGGTACAGCAGCCCCTAACAGGAGGCAAAGAGCCAGCTCCAGAGTCTTTGCAGCCATCTCAAATTGAGTTTCTGTAGAACACTTTTGATGAAAGATAACTTGCTGAATATGTATTTTTTAAACATTTTAAAAAGCTCATTGTTAATACTATTGCCTTAGAAGCAAAATTATATTTCTTTTATTATCCCTCCTTTTTGATTTCTCCTTGGCCAAGACTGATTATTTCCCAAGTGGGTTTTCTTTATTATTTAAGATGAAGCATATGTAATTCCTTCCCTGTGGTTTGGTTGCTTTCTCTGTGTGTCCGGTAGATACAGGTGATGCCACTGGTGATAATTGGGAATCAAGCCTGTGGGGTCATTGTTATGTCACCTTTTCTCAGAAAACTAAAAGCATACGACTCATTTTGGCTCTCATTTTGGAATCTGAGCTTTCTGTTTTACATTTAAATTAAGTCCCCAGTTCCCAGCTTAAGACGGGATTGTTTCCTTGGCTTCGGGGGAACACGTGGCCAACACAGAAGATCAAAGAGAGTCAATGCCACTACACACAGAGATCAGATCTCTGTTGGTATGAAGAAATGGATGAGGACCAAAATACTGCAGATGTCAGGCCAAAGTACAGCCTTGGTTTGCTTTGTTTGGCCCTTGGAGATCTGTCTGTAAGAAGGAAAACTTGTCCCACTGGGATGCCATGTAAATAGCCGCCATGGTCCACTGGCATTGTTTCACTATGAGGCAGAGATGAATCTCTCTCTCTCTCTGTCTCCCTCCTACATAAACATGACAAAAGGAAATATCTCATTGAGGAAACAAATTGTATTCACTGAGCTTGTCATTTAACTTGATTAAATCCAGTTCCATGAAGATTTGATGGGAGTATACTATGTGCCAGGCAATGGGAATCTAGGACCAAACAGAGGAGACAGGTTTCCAGGTTGCGTGTATAGAGCTAATAGTCATCCAAGGAAGCTGGTCACCAAACCTCATTACAAGCCTGAGCAGTGTTGCTAAGCCTCAAGTGGACAGTGACACTGGGGCACATAGAGAGTCTGATCTGAGGTTTGTGGAAGGTTAAATTCAGCTTGAGAACTGAAGAATAGGAATAAGGCAGATGCAAACTGGAGAAGATGAGTGGAGAAAGGATATTCTAGGTGGAGGAAACTGCTTGTGTGAAAGCTGGAATTTGAGGGGGCATGGTCTTTGTGAGGAAGTGAAATTCTCCCAGCACGACTGCAACACAGAAAGGGCCCAGAGATCTGGGCAATTGTTTCCTAATGTCACCTGGGAGTACAGGCAGTCTCTGAGTTTACATTTATTCACATTTGGAGACACTAATGATTCTAAGGCAGACTTTGGACTTCAGCTGTTGAACTAACTATGTCTGTGGTGCCGCCTTTGTCTAGACTATTCAACTTTGGCCACTTTGCTATCTTTGACTGAAAGGCAATGTTTGTACAATTGTTTGCATGTTTCTAGAATTTTGTCCTTAATTTACAACAATGAGCAGAAAAGATTAGAACTCCAATACTGATACCTGTGAGAAGAAGTGTAGGTTTTAAAGAACTCATAAAATTGGGAGAGAAATGGAAAGTTTTGTGGTGAATTATCCTTAGGCATGCATTACTTTTAAACTTGTCAATTGTGTATTCATGTGTGAAAAGCAAACAAAATATTAAGGACCTTGCGATACCAGAAATAAACCGATGAAGAGTACGAGAATGTTTAAAGGTAAAGTATAATTAAGGGCTTTTTAATGTATATCTCTCAGAGTCCTCTTATTATGGGGAATATATTATTTAAGTTGTACTCAACTCTATTTGCTTTCAGAATCCCAGGTGTATGTGTACATATATATATATATATATATATATGCACAGAGATGTTTATTTTGTATGAAAGTAGAGGGCTGCCTTATTTTTTTTCTCTTGGAAAGTTTGTAAAAGATGGTTAGAAATCACAGATTCAAAATTTAGTAGCTTACATATCAATTCTTAGTTCTGTGCATTAGATGAAATAATGGAATAATGTGAAATTAAAAGCAGGCACAAACATCTGTTTGTACCTACCTTGTTGAGTACTTCTGCAGATACCATTGACTCTTCAGATTTCCAAAATCTAAATCTTGCTATTAGGAAGTAGAACAGCTCTTGGTAACGGTAAACATTACAGAGCTTGATAACAATTTGGACAAATGGAAATAGATTGATAGCAAAATATGAATAACTATGGAGGCAAAAAATCAGGAGAAAGAATAATGGAATCTTTATTTACTGAATTAGGAATTCTTAAGCTCTATTGAGGTAAATTCTGTAAACAAAATTTGTCATATAGCTATTCAAAGAATACTAGAGGAATATTGTGCTTTGGTTTGTGCTCAACTGTCCATAGAACGTTTAAAGATATTCAAATACAAGGGTGTCCCAGCAACTGACTACTCCATTTTATATGCCCACCTTACATTATACCTTCTTGAGGTTGTTTCAGTTCAAGCTAATCTGTGATTTGATCCTCTACAGGCTATGGTGATTGCATTAAGAAGATTCGAGAATCTTTGGTAATTTAAAAGTCTTTTTGTAGGCTGAAGAATCAGCAGGTAGAAATGGACTCTAGGTTATCAAGATTTTAGGTCATAATTAACAAGCTAAAATATGTACAAGGAAAAGTATCTTCTCCCTCTGCCATCTAATATTCATTAGAGTATTTTCCAATTCCCCACCTCCTAGCGAGGTCTGTGGGAATTTATTTCTAGTTTGATCTTCTCTTCATCTGTTGAAAACATTGAGGGCTCTATCATCACTTTGGTTGCAATTGCATCAATACCCAGTGTAGCTTAAAATGGCCTTTAATTTCCCACAACTCAAGCCTGCAGAAAAACACAGTCATTTTCCTTGGCTGGTTTTGCCCACTGCCTCTGACTTGCTCCTCTGCCTCACAACCATCTGTCAGTGTTTTGATATCCCAAGGTTTCTTGAGTTGCTCGAGGGTTGTGGAGGTTAAGATATTAATCACAGTCCTATAGGCGTTTACTCCAAGATCTTTTTCAGGGAGATTCTAAAAGCTGGTGCATGCTCAGCCATCCCTCCAAACAGCTCTCTAAAGTCTGCAGGTGAGAGATCCCAACCAGCACAAGCGTGTGTTGTAGGCATTGCACCACCTGCTTGTGAGAATGTGTTGGCCCCTGACCGTGTACTCTTCTTTGCATTCTCTCATATTTGCTGTTTGGATGTTACACATATCTTTAATGGGCAATGTTGTTCTTTCTTTCAGATCCAGAGCTTTTCCTGCTCTGTAAACTACATAATCCCTCTGGTAATATTTATTAATCAGCTGGGGATAGCAGTTTAAAAAGTCTTCGGATTAAGACATTGTTAAGTGGAGTTTCCTGGGCCCCAGCCCATTGCTGAGTCATCCTGATGTAAATGCTTGAGCACACCAGGCTCTAGGAAGTCTGTTGATTCTGAAATCAGAGAGCTCAGGTTTACGTAGAGCAACCAAACTAAAAATACCCCTTGTACTGACAACAGGAGAATGAGGAACCTGATGACTGAAAGTGCTTCTGAATCATCCATAGGGGTCAATCTAGGCAATATCCACGTTAAGCTTTCAAGAATTCAAAGTACCCTTTTAAATTCTTTAATTCCTTCATTTGATTGCTCATTCATTTCACAAGTTCTTACTTAGCACCGATGAAGTGCCAGGTGCAGATGTAGGCACTGCATCCCCAAAGGTGCTTTAAGTATCTCCTCTCCAGGAAGCACAGTGTCCAGTGGAGGATCTAGATTCTGAGCAATGATGACAACAGTTGGTCTCCAAGGCTAGAAAGGGGAAATGTTCAAGTGCTGGGAGAGGAAAGTGGTGCCCCAATTCTGGCTCAGGGCTCATGGAACAGTGTGGACATTTTTTTTTTTTCTCAAGGATTACAGAGCCGGAAAGGCTGGGTATACAGAAGTGGTGATATCTGGATTGAGCCTTTAGAATTGAGTAGGAGTTTTCCTGAGGGACACGGTTCCTTGCAGATGAAACAGCGTTTCCGAAGGCCCAGAGCATGGTGGAGATTTGAGGGTCCACTCAGAACAGTGTATTTTCATATGTGTTATTTATAGTAAGGAAGAACACTTTTTACCCCTTAAAGGTATGTGGCTATTCAATATTTGCTGTTTGTATTACTGCTTGGTTTCCACATTTTAAAACTCTGAGCCATATTTTATGTTTTAAAATGCAAGTCAGTAAGAGTAAGAGTCAATGAGCAATTTTCATTTAACTTTTCAGGAATCCATTTAATTTGTCAATTGACATTGGTTTCTGTCACATCTATTTCAGTAAATAAAAATAGCTTATTCTCTGTGGTTCATTCTAGATATTCTTAATATGAAAATTATTTGAAGTTGATACACTTTTTCTATCTCTGTGGCAATTGGTCACCTGTAAATGTTTGGACTTGATATGGTTGGGCATAGATGTGTTAAGGAGTTACCAGTCCTTTCGTTCCTGAATCTGCGATAACAGACAGAATTTTGAAAGTGCAAATTGGATGCATGACAACTGGCAAGAGAGGAATGAAGAGTATTCGTTTCCCTTTGGGATTTGATAACTGTTAATTCTTCACGAACTTGGCTTCTGCCACACATATATTGTACTTTCCTCTGATAGGAAATTCATATTGTTAAACTCTACGTGAACTCAAGGTATTAATGTAGAGTGCTTACTAGCAAAAATGACTTGCAAATGTCAGATAAAATTAAATAACATGGCTTAATAAAATAAGCTTGTTTCCGAAAATCTGTTTTTCATATTTGTGAAAGAATTATCTGTCCTGTTATTTAAACCAAGATATTGCCAGGACGGGGAAAAGAGACACTCTTTTATCAATTATCAAGGGAACCATTGATTTCACAAAGCCAATTAAAGTATTTCTGGAGGAAAACGTAAATATTGGTTTTAGAAACATTTCTTTTTAAAAGAGACTGGGAGACTAGAATAAGAGTAATAAATAAAAATAAGGCATCTTATTCATGACCTAAGGCACCGTGAACAGCCGGGCATGTTTGGAGATCACTGGTCTCAAAGTTGTTACTTTAACTGACTTAAACAATATAAACAGTTAGCTTTCACTAAGACACGGACATAAAATGGATGGGCTTTACGGCCATTCAGAAACAATTTCGACTTGAGTAAATGTCCCGTAGTTTGACTAGATTTTTTGTGAGCAATGAAGAGTTATCATCAAAAAAGCAAGTCCGAATCTTAGATGCTTTCCAGGGATGCCACTGGGGGCCCCCTTAGTTCATAGTGGTCTTTGTTGAAATTAGGTGTGAATAACCATCTGTCCAGTGCAGGGATCTGAAGCAAGACAGAAATCTGGAGCTGCAGGAGCTGAGACAGGCAGGATGAGCTGCTTCCAGAACATGTTTGCTCCTGGTTGAAAGACACTTTAGGGAATGCATGTTAGACTGGTTAGTGGTGGGAGTTTCTTGAAATAATGTTCTTAGGTGATGCAGACTTGACTTGTGTTACTAGAGAAATATTTCTCCCGGTAGAATTGAGCTAAGGTGACTTTTTAACTATGGTGGATTGATCTATGGTGAGAAGCCCCTTTGGAATCTATTCTTTTTAGAACCAACTGCTTCAGATTAAAACTTAGAATTATTGCTGTGGGCGAAGGTCAAGGCCTGTCTTTTTGGAGGATATGATACCAACCTCAGGACAAAGACTGTCCTAACAGAGACCTTTTTCAATGATCCAGTCTGATTCTGTTAGCTGTGAAGGACCTCACAAATCTCGCAGTTCCCTAAACTTCCTCACCGAATGCACAAAGTAGTCCCTGATTTTATTTATTTTAATTTTCAAATGGTCTATTTTATGTTTCTTTTCTCCAATTTAAGGAGATGCTACCAAGTTACAGTTCACTGGAATTTGGTAAAGAGCCAAAAGTAGTTGGGAATTGAAGAACAAACACAGATATAATTCAGGAAGTTTCCAACTATGTTTCCCCTCTGTAGACATTAGCTAGCTAACAATCTTTTCATACCCTACTGATACAGTAAAAAAAAAATGAGTACCATCCATGCATGAACTTAGGAATTCTTGTCTCCTTTGACTTTTGGCTGATATTTGGTTCTTGTCTTAGTCCTTTCAGGCTGCTATAACAGAATATCATGGACTGAGTGACTTATAAAAAACAGAAATTTATTTCTCACACTTCTGGGGACTGGAAAGTCCAAGACCAAAGTCCCAGCAGATTCGATGTCTGATGAGAGCCCACTTCCTGGTTCAGACTGCAACCTCACAGGCAGAAAGGGCAAGGGATCTATCTGGGGTCCCTTTTATAAGGGCACTAATCCCATTCATGAAGGCTCCACCCTCATGACCTAATCACCTCCCAAAGGCCCCACCTCCTAATATCATCCCATTGGGGGTTAAGATTTAATAGGTGAATTTTGTTTGGCCACCAACATTCAGTCTATAGTATTTCTTAATAGTTTTCTTGGGAGATGAAAAAAAGTTCTCCTCTGCTTCCTTTGCAATCCTTACCTATTAGATTAGATTTAAAAAATTTCACTTAGAAATTTGAATTTAATTTTTAAAACCTAATGAAATACTATTTTGATAAACAATGTATATGTTAATGAGCAGACTATATATATTGTAATTTCTTAACAGAAAATGTTAAAGACAGGAAAAGATTCCTACAAGGAGCAACCCCCATGGGCTGTGATCCCCGGGCTTGGGTCTTAGCTCTCTCATAGGAGAGTCAGTAATTGTGACCTTTGTATCTGCCTCTTGTAGTTCTGACAGAGAAGCTTTGAAATGATGTTTCTGGGTCCTCTCTACAAAAACGGCCTTGATGCTAGGACACACCAGTGATGTGTGTCTCTATCCTAATGTTTTCATTTCATTCGTGTTTGAAGTTTCAGACAAACTCCATAGGCTTCTTTCCTCGGGAGAGTAAGAATGATTATTTTCTAACTCACCAAACTATATCCCTTAAACCCCTATTTTATCTGGTGTACAGAAGATCATTTATCCAGGATTCCTAGCTCCTGAACTGTTCCATTTAGTATATTTTGGAAGTTCCTAATTAAAACAACAAAAAAGCATGACCTTGGAGGAGGAGGGAGGTATGTAGCAGAAACAAATTTTAGGCAAAAAAAAAAAAAAAGAAAATCTGTCATGCACAAAATGTAACCTTCTTAATTTTTCTGTAATAATTACTTAATTTCTATTCAGAGTCTCCATTCTGCTGGATGGTAAAAACTAAATTTCTATCCATTCAGTCTTTCTCCTTTTTCCTGAGGTTTCTTCCTCATCCTGGGGGCTTAGGGAGAGCTGAGACATCACGGACACGAGGCCAGTGGGCAAGGTTCATTGCCAGGTATTGGATGGCACATCAGCCCTGTCTGGCCCGCAAGGCTGGCTCAGGCCCGAGGTCCATCCCATGCTGAGCAGCGAGGGCAAAGTTCTGCCAGGCCTGCATGGTGCTGGGGCAGGGGGCTCAGGGGTCTTACAAGAACCCGTCCAGGCACCTCATGCAAACATTTCTCCAATTGCTATACTGAGTTGGGCATGAACAAACTTTGAGGTCTTGCTTCTTTTCCATAAACTCTACCTGGGAAAGGGCCTCTCAGATTCCTCAGACCTACCTGGGGTTCTCTTGTGAACCCTCAGGCCTCAGTCTGGGAATCAGGGCAAGGAGCTTCCCTTGTAGGATCCCCACTGAAATCTCAACTCTTTTCTTCCCCTTTGAATCTGTTCTTTCCTCCTCCCAGCCCAGGGATGCTTTCTTTTGTCTGGGGCAGGACAATCTAGCTCATACTTCATTTTTTTTAAATCTCTTGTTTATTGCATAAATTTTATGCCTTGACCTTTTCTTTGTGATAGCAGAGAGAAGCCACAAAATAGATGTACACGTGACAAGGTAGACAGATAATTTATTATTATAAATAACCTAATTAATTTTTATTAATTAACTTAAAATACTTGCACTTAATGGGTGGACACACGCATAGTCAGGGCTAAGCAAACACTTCAGAGTGGGTTACATACAGGGAACTAGGGAATGGAGTGGGGATCATGGATCAAAGGGAACAGGTAAACCTGAGAGGAGCTTGCATGCGCTGTTCCTGGGATAAAGCTCCCAACCATCATCCAGTCAAGGAGCATGAGATTTCTGTGCCTGGGACCCACAATAACAAACCAACTAGCCTTTATTTCCTAAAGCATTTAGGACGTGGGCAACGCATGCTCAAAAGCATGGCCTCTGGAAAAGGAGAAGGCTGTAGATTCTGAATAAGGAAAGCCACATTCAATGTCATATTCAAAAACCTCCCCTTTTTCTCCTTATTCTGCTGTAAGGTCCCTTCTCTGCCTCAGTGGTTGCTTCTTACTGACTCTGAGTTGGGAAAGGCTAGGGAGAATTGCCACAGATGCAAGGAGAACCCACAGTTAATACTGCAAGTTTTACTCCACCACATTTCTCTCCCTAGTGCAAACAAGATTTACTTGTCATCCTGATGTCCCCGCCTTTCCTGTGAGAACAAGCCACTGCTTGCATGGTTTGGGTGATTGGAGTTCTGGCTCTCCCACTGTATGGATTACTAAGTAATATGACCTGCAGCAGGAGGGATAGACTGAGTCCCACTTCTCTCCCCTGGGAGATTCTCTAAGCAGTGGGGAAACATGATTACGAGGCAAAGAGGTTAATTCTAGGTGTAACACATCAATTTCACGAATTCCCCTGGTAAATAGTTCCATGGAATCTTACAGATGACATATTTCGACCCTTTTGCCAGCATCCCTGAGCATATCTGTGATCCCAGACAATAACTCCATCCTCACAGAGTTAAGAGGTTTAGTGAGCAGAAAGTATCACATATCCTACATATCAGTCATTGAACAGAGAGCTTGTAACTGTGCACCCTCCTTTTTTACAAAACCCTAGACACCCTCCTTTTGGCAAAACCTCTGAACCTCAGGACCAAAATCATTGGTATTTTCACTTCTATCCAAAAAGGGGCAAGAGAGTGCAATTGTGGTGTTTTGGTTTCTATGTTCAGCCTCCTCATGCATGGTCCAAGACTCCACTCAATGGAGTGGAAGTTCCCTTTCAGCTCTGAACAGCTGACACCTTTCTCTCTGCTGGCATCTGCCCCACCTTTGTGGGGACGCTGACTAGCGTGATGCCCTCACTTCCAGCCACCCAGAACCACAGGGCAGGCAATTGCTCCATCTTTCTTCTCTAATCTCTAACAGTCCCACACGTTGTTACATCCCTCTCATGAGAGGGAGGGGCAGTTTTAATTATATTTGTTAATGGTTACCATGTTTTTCTTTCTCTCTTGCTTTGAGCATCTATTATCCTCTTGATTGGTCTCTCTGTCCCTTTGGTTTCTTTGACCTTCCTCTAGATTTCCTTCTAGATTACATTTTTATTACCTAGGATGGGAACTGGAACTGACTGGAGAGACACCCGCAAACTTCTGGAGCTCTCCATGTTAGTGAAATGCTCAGGCATCTCCTTGCTCTCCACAGTTCCTGCCTCTGCCCCACCCCGCATGTGGTCACATAGCCGTCCATTACCCAGTCTTGTTGATCTTGCTTCCTGACAGCTCTTAGAGCTCCCGTGCCCCAGCCCTGTCTCATCAAGCCTCCTTCCTCTCTAGCCATAAGCACTCTTGTCCCCATCATCTCCTCCCATCCTGCTTCCAGAGTGGTCTTTAAAAACCCAACCTTTGATTCCTCTACTTACAACCACTTAGCGGCTTCCTACTGCCTTAGAATAAACAACAAGCTTGGCTTCTAAGGTCCTAACTGCCTGATCTGGCCCTTGCTGACCTCTTCCACCTCTTCTTCAGTCACTCTGTCCCAAGCCCCTCCTCTTCATTCCTCAGAGTTCCTTGAAAATGCCACACCCTTTCCCTCTTGGTCCTTGTTGGTGTTTCTTTTTCCTTTGCCTTGTTGACACCGACTCATACTTCCTGTCTCAGCATGACTCCCTGGACCAGTTAGGTCCCCCATAAGGCATTCACACAGCATCCCGTACTTCTCCTATGCAAGAATTTCATAGTTTATAATCCCTTCGCTTATGCCACCTTTCCCTTTAGACCTTCAGTTCCACAGGGGAAGTGAGCAGGTTTATTTTGCTCCCCACTGTCCCCTCCACAGTGCTTGGAAGATAGAAGTGCCTTAATAAATATTTGTTGACTGGTTGATTTTCCTAAGTTGGTTAACTGCTTATTCAGTGCTCTTGAACAGTGCTAAGAAAATTCACCTTTGAAACACAACTACTGTGTGCCCAAGTTAATTCCTTACTCCTTGCCCGTGCCTATAAATACTACATTTTGGGTGAACTAAGACATTTTCTATTTTAGCACTAGACTGTCTAATGGTTGTGTTCCAATGATTTCCTTATGTCTCGTATATTTCCTTTGAGCCACGTCTGAGCTTCAGTCCTGTAGGAATGATTTCTCATCTGTTTCTTGTACTAGATAACACCATATTAGTCTTGAATAAATGTGACAAAGTTCTAGCCAAATTCATCATCCTAGTAGAAACCAATGCCCAGGATTTCAATCAAATGGAAAAAGAAGAGATAAATAGGCTACTCTGAATTTATTTATGATTTGTGTGCTCCCAAAGTTACAGCCTGTAAAGGCTGAAATAAAATAATGAGGCTGCCAGGTCCCTCTACTTAGGAATATGTCCAAGCCAGTTCAGTCTTCACTAGACAATAGAGACAGAGGAACTTCCATAGGCAGAAAGGTCTTTTTCTCATGTGGATCAGGAGGCAGGAATATTCTAGTAAATGGGCACCACCATCCACTTTGGCTTAAGTCAAAAAGTAGGAATCATCCTTGATTCCTTTCTTTGTTTCGAAACCTAAACTCAAGCTGTTAGTGATCCTATTGCCACAACCTCCAAAACATTGCAGATCTGTGTGTACTTCTCTGCATCTCTACAGCTATGCCACCATCTCCTCTCTTTTTCCCATTGCTCTTGACTTCCACTTTCACCCTCCCTAAAATTCATTCTCTACACAGCAGCTAAAGTGACCCTTCAAATCTACAATTGGGTTATATCTTTCATTGCTTATAACCTTCCAATAATTTCCAACAACTTAAGAAAAAAATCTGAATTTCTTACCCTGGCTACAAGGCAAATGCCCCACCCTTGGGAGAGATTTATGAGATGCTGTTTTCTGAAGTAGCACCTCCCACCAGGATCTGTGTCCTTATCTGGCTTTGGTTTTCCTCAGAGCACCTATTACTACCAGACATCATTCTAGGTACTATCTGGTCATTTGTTTTTTTTGTCTCACCATCAGAATATCATCTGCTTGTGAGCAGGGACTTTGAAGATCTTGTTCAATGTTACATATGCA
Source organism: Tapirus indicus (assembly GCA_031878705.1). NCBI lineage: Eukaryota > Metazoa > Chordata > Mammalia > Perissodactyla > Tapiridae > Tapirus > Tapirus indicus. The sequence goes on along the minus strand of CM062936.1, from coordinate 32,053,171 downwards.
ATTTCTACAAGAGAGTCTGGTGTGAAATTTGTACTCAGTGAATGCTTGTTAAATGGATGAATGAAACAACAAATAGATGAGACTCAGTCTTCCTCGTGTCCCTTCCTCAGGAAAATTTCCCTTAGGTCAAAAGGAAAAGTGGCATGAGGTGGTCACGATTTAGCTATTACTGTCATGAGTAGGTTGCTTTCTGGTTTTCTGCCTTGATGTTTGGAGAACCCAGAGATCAGAGGCTTAGCGTGTCCTTCCACTGAGTCTATGGAACGATAATTAACCCAGACCTCCTTTTGGCTGGGCTCCCTAGCAATCAATGCAGGACTGTGCCTCCTGGCTGGTACCTGCTGGGCACAGAGGCTCATTTCCCTCTGTGGAGCTGCTGACTGGCGCTGCTTGTCCCTCAAAGGGTGCTAAGCCCTCATTAGCAGCTTATAAAGTTTTTCCTACTCTTCAAGACTGTTTCTTTAGGGAACAGTGGGGGCATTTACTAAGATCTTTGGAGAAATGAGCCAAATTTTTGGAACTGTGCATATTGAAAAGGTCTGGAATAAAAGCTAACTTATAATAATGCAAATAGTATGTTTCTTTGTAGACAGAATCACCAGACTTCAATTAGGCGTTTTGGAAACATTTTTCTTTCCCCATGAATTATGTTGGTGGTCCAATTTCAGAACTGATTTCCTCAAGCCCCTGCTTTTACTTGCTTCTCTTGGGAATAGGGAGCCAGCAAGGGCTCTTCCTTTCAGTACTGGGGTCAGAAGATACCTGATCAAGGGGCAGAACCATTGTACTAAAAATTTTAAAACTTTTAATTGAAGTATGACATAGATACAGATAAGCATACATATCCTAAGGGTACAGCTTGATGAAGTTTCACATTCAATTTTTGATGTGCATTTGGATAGTTTCTAGTCTGGCTGCTATGAATAGAAGGTCTACTTCTGCCATCCTTCTTCCTTCCTTCCTCCCTCCCCCTTCCCTCCCTCCCTTTCTCCCGTTCTCCCTTCCTCTCGTTCTCTCACTCTCTCTCCCTCCTTCCCTTCCTTCCTTCTTCCTTCTTCTTTCCCCATCCTCTTCCTCCAACCCTCCTCCTCATCTTTTTCTTCTTCCTCTTCTTCTTTGGCTTCTTCTTCCTCTTCTTCCTCTCCTTCTTCTTCAAAATGGAGACTATCTACTAGAGCAAGCTCCACAGAGGTAGGCATTAGTGTGGTGGTCTCACTCGAAGGATAAACCTGGATCATGTGGTCAGAGGGTCCTCACTCAGCATCTACCCAAACTGCTGATTCTCCTCTGGAACAACTTGGTGGTTTCCTGGGGCTGGACCCAAGCATCTTTTAGATAATCCCTTTCCCATCTAACAAAACTTGAAGGAGTGCCTGCAATCAGAATTGGAATAAGGGATGGGCCAGCTGGGCAGCAGCCCAGGGCACTGAGCTGTAAGAGTGAATTTAAACATCTCTTTAAATGGTGCACCAGTTAGCTCAGGTTTCTGCACACTGCAACTAACATAACCAGAGAAGTCTAACTTGGGCCACCAAAGACAGCACCTTCCAGTTGAAAAAAAAAAAAAAACACTCCCACTTGCCCAGACCTCTATAGAGCATTATTCCATAGGAATACGAAGTGATAGATGCTGAAGTTCTGAACCCAAACAATGCCTTCTGCAGTGCCAGTTACTAGGAACAACTGGTTTAATTTGTTCTATAAATTTTAAACCCTTTATATGCCTCCCAAGGATCTGTCTGGTTAGTAAGACAGAAAAATGAGAGGTGTTTTGCTGTCATATCTTTTAGAATAAAGATGCTGTTTTGGACTGGGAAAGTCAATTGGCTTCTGTATGTAATTTTCTATTAATATAGACAAATCTTTTCTCCACTGGAAAAATGTAGAAAAAAATACTTAAAGGATATTGTTGAAAGTGGTTAGATTATTGGCTGGCCCGAAGCACCCCCATGCTTAGTCTGGCCTTGTCTGTGAGTCTGGCCTCCTCTGCTCTAGAACCCCAGCCAGCCTGAGGGAGGGCTAGGAGCACCGCCCCAGCAGTCAAGGAAATGAAGCTGAGTCCTGGGGCCCATGTGGACTGGTTGGGCAGCCTTAATCCTTAAGAATAATGTAATCGCCTTGGTCCTTAATTTCCTCATCCAAAAAAATGATGGGATTAGACGAGATGACTCTTAGTTTCCTTCCAGCTTTGACAACCTGTGAAATGATGTGAACCGTGCACTGTGGGCAACTGTATCTTGTTCTGAATGGATAAGGGACTTTACAAAGTGCTGTAAGTGCTCAGTGACTCAGCTCTGATGAACGGACTACTGCAACTTGATTGTTCTTTACCATTTTTTTCCCTGACTTGTCAAAATGCTTCACTGTGCTAAACAAGAAAGTTGGTGTTAAATCTACAGAAAATTGATTCATAACTTTTAATGAAATCTGTGGTTATTGGAGTCCTCATTGCTAACTAGCTGACCTCCCAGCGCTGCCGGGAGAATCACTGATGATCACATAGTGAGTAAATCCTGTGCTCCCACCATGGAGCCCGTGGAGTTGCCCCTGGGAGAAGCAGCTGCATCACGAGTGTACATCTGTCCTTGTGACTTTTGGTTTCAAGTCCGTATTTGACTACTGCTTGGTTTTTGTTTCATTTCTGACTGTGAAATCTTAACACATGTGGCCCATCTCTCTTGATTGTCAGGCACAGAGGTTTTTCAGTAGACATCAGAGAGCTACCGCTGTCTCTTTGAAGCACCCTCAGGTCCTATAGCCTCTCATGGGGAATTTTACATTTGTCAATGGTCTCTATTTATATTAGTTTTATATGGCTGCTGTAACAAATTATCACAAATTTAGTGGCTTAACACTATATGAATTTGTTATCTTACAATTCTGGAGGTCGGAAGTCTAACATGGTTCTCACGGGCTAAAATCAAGGTGTCATCAGGGCTGCATTTCTTTCTGAGGGCTTTAGGGAAGAATTCATTTCCTTGCCTTTTCCAGCTTCTAAAGGTCACCCACATTCCTTGGGTCATGGTCCCTTCCTTCATCTTCAAGCCAGCAGTATTGTATCTCTCTGAACCTTCTTCCATTGTCATGTCTTCCTCTGACCATCACTAGGAAATGTTCTCTGCTTTTAAGGATCCACGTAACTAGTTGGGCCAACCCAGATAATCCAGGATAATAATCTTCCCATCTCAAATTCCTTAACTTATTCACATCTGCAAAGTCCCTTCTGCCAGGTGAGAGTCACAGGTTCTGGGGATTAGGAGGTGGACATCTTTGATTAGGGCATTATTCTGCTGAACTCGGTATTTTATGTCAGACAATGCCAAACATTTTCTCCAAGTCTGGGGTTGCCATGGATTGGGTTCATGCTCAGGCTTGGTCTGAGCAGATGTTGGCATGCGGGATGTTTACTAAGGAGGGTCCTTGGAAGCAATGCCTACGGCAGGGAGCAGGAGGAGGCAGGAGTGAGCAGGGCAGGGGTTACAGCCTCAGTCAATCCCACAGGGAACTCTAGAGCTAGAATGGCCCTCAGAGTTGTCCTGATTCAAGCTGAGATAGGCTTAGAGTAGTTAAGAAACTTGCTCCTGGTAGCCCAGTTAGTAAATGGTAGAGTTGGTATTACATCTCATATCGTTTGAATATAAAACTTACATTCCTATCTATTGCACCCTGCATGAGGATGCAGTCAACCTGAAAGACAGGGTCGGCAAACTTTTTCTGTAAAAGGAGAGATAGTACACATTTTTGGCTTTGTTTGCCGTATGGTCTTGGTCTCAACTACTCAACTGTGCCCTGTGGTGAGAAAGCTACAATAGAATATACATAAAAGAATGACAGTACTATGTTCCAGTAGAACTTTATTTACAAAAATAGGTGGCTGGCTAGACTTGGCCCATGGGCTGCAGGCTACCAACCCCTGCTCTAGGAAGTCATTGGAGTGAGCAGGTGCCATGGACTAAGTCAGTGGCTCTCACACTTGAGCGTGCATCACAATAACCTGGAAGACTTATTAAAACACAGGTGGCTCTACCTTGCCTCCAGAGTTTTGATTCAGCAGGTCTGGGGTGGAATCCTAGAATTTGTAGTTTTAACAAGTTCCCAGATGGAGCTGATGCTGCTGGTCCAGGGACCATACTTTGAGAAGCACTGGCTTAGGCTAACACTCATGAATGAGAGATAATGATATCCTCCTCAAAGAAAAGTCCTTGAGTCATCCTCCAGTGAAATAGTGGTGCACAGTTATCTTCTGGGTGTGTAACTAAAGGACATAATACTTAAATGGATTAGTTTCTTCTGTCTCTAGCAGAGGAGGAGCCAACACTTTGTCAAATTATGTAATTTGAGGCATGTCAGAAATGGTTTCCCCCAAATGTTTTCTATAATCTACTGCATGAATTAATACTTGAATTTTCAGCAGGCCCAGTGTGGAGCAACTCCTCCAGGAATGCAAATTCCTTTTTTTGAAATGCAAATGTCCTGGATGAAGAGAAACAACTTGAGGGGAGGAGAGGAGTGTTAGGTTTGGAGTTGAGAGACCACTTACCAGTTTAGTGGCCCTGGATAAGCGTTTTCATTTCTGAGCTGCAGTTTCCTAATCTGCAAAATGGGAATGATAATTACGATTTCACAAATTGTTATAAAAGTCAAATGAAATCTAATGAGATTCATATAAAAGCACTCTTTCTGTTCATATATTTGTTCAAATTGGTTTTATTACATTTTTCCCCCCTCTGGGACAGGAAGTCTGGGAATGGCAGGAGACAGTAGTATCTTAGAGAGACAGGGTGCTGGGTGGGTGAGGGTGAGGGCAAAAGCAGGATGTGCAGGGAGGTTGCTGAGGGCAAACTACTTATTTTATAATATTATCTAAAATGTAACACATAATAATATCTAGGTTAGCCTTTGTTTAAGTCAAACCAGGTGTATCAGTTAGCTTCTGCTGCATAATAAACAGCTCCAAATTAAATGGCTTAAAACAACAACCATTTATTTAGCTCATGGTTCTGCCAGGTGGCCCTTTTGGTCTGGTTGAGCTTGGCCAGTCTTGGCTGGGCTGGCTCTTGAGTCTCTGGTCATTTGGTGGGTCAGTTAGGGGCTGGTTGGTTCCAGATAGCCTCATTCATGTGATAGCTGGATAGAGGCTGGGGTGATGGATTGACTGTGACAAAAATCTCTCATCTTCCAATGGGCTAGCAGGGCTTGTTCATACAGTGGCTGAGTTCTTAAAACAGCAAGAAGAAGCTACAATGCCTCTAGAGAACTAGGCTGAGAAGTGGCCCAATATCACATCTGCTGCCTGCTAGTTGTTAAAGTAGGTCACATGGTCAGATTAAAGGGCAGGGAAATAGACTCCACCCCTTGATGGGAGTGGCTACAAAGTTTTGAACTATTTTTGAAATCCACCATACCAGGTACCAATTCTTCCAAGTACTTAGTCTGCCAAATACTTAGTCCTCTGAGTACTTAGTCTGGTTTTATATGTTACTACTTCAGGTTTTGTTGTGTGAATTCCAAAACTCAAAATGAGCTCAGAATTGCCCAGCTCCTCAGAGAGATAAGCACATCCCATGCATTCCAATATTCTTATTGTGACTTATGGAAGAAAGTATATAAAAGCCACAAAGAGTTTACAGAATTCTGAACCATGAAATATGAATGATCCTTCATACTCTTGGTAGAATTTCAAAGAATTTGAGAAAATCATTTTAATTTTATTTTAGTTTTTTAAAGTTTTGGTATAGAGAGAGAAAACTGTGCCTTATGAGGTGTGGGCAGAGGAAAGGGCAAATAAAATGAACCATATATAAATGTTCCTTAAGCTAATTCTGAAATCTGAAGAATAAAAACAAAACCTTAGTATGGAAACAAAATAAAGCATTAGTATGGACATTTGCCTTTAAATTAGTGGACTAATCCAAAGATTCATCTCTAATATAGATGAGCCTTAGGAACTTTATAACTGTGACTCTATTCTTTACGTGTTGGAGTTGAAAAGACCTTTAGGAAATTTTGGCCCAGAGAGACTCTGAATTGTCTTGGGAAACCCAGCTAATCAGTGGCAGAGTCAGGACTAGAACCTACATAACTAAGTCCCAAATCCAAGATTTTTCCATTATTTCATACTACTTCCATCATAGATGCTCTGTTCAGAGGCCCCTACCTCCAGGGGAGATATCCACAGAGCTCAGAGAGGAAGTCATTTGGAATGCTGCAAAATATTAGTCATTACCATCAGAATGAGAAGTTGAATGGGTGAGGGCATCCCCCCTCATTCCTATTTGAAAAGGCAGCCATCCCTTTGAGGATGTGTTAATATTGCCACTTGCCTAGCTTTTCGTTGGGCAAGTCTACATTGCCTACTAAGTAGGTGACAACATTTTCCTTGGTGGAAAGTGCATTAGGTAATGATATTTTTCTTATGCGCTCATCAACAAATCTGTCCCTGTCCAAGACATGGCCATGAGTTAGCTCATGCTCTCTCTTTAGGGGCACAGTCACACCTCTCCCAGTCACCCCATGTTGATTTTAAGCTACTGAAACTACTCTTTGTGTTGCTGGGTGACTATTAACCATATTTGACAAAAAGAATGTTTTCCATGTTCTGGTAAGGAAATCCTCTGTCAAGATAAACAGACCTTTCCCTCCTTTCCTCCAACTTGGGTCTTGCCAGGAAGGTCTAAATAGGTTCTCTGTAGTCATTTTCTTTTCAATATTTCACATTGGAGTTCAGTTATAAACTCTAAGCCAGAAAACTTAACTTTTGCTGAAAGACCACAGAACCCACAGAATAGAGAGCTATTTTAGGTTTGAGTGTCCTGGGCCTCTTTTAGACTTTTTGTATCTAGGGAAATGTCATTTCCCTCCCCTCATTCTCTATCATTTTCCAATGCAATTAATTTAATAAACATACTTCCCTCTTGAGTTTTTGTTGGTATAATTTTCTACCCCAACATTTGCTTCCTCCATTTTTCTATTCCAAACTATGTTATGAAATATCAGGTTTACCAATGAGCTGAAATCTACACTTAATCCTTTATGATGATACTGAACGATATTTGGAGATGACTGAATTATCTGGACCAGTTCCTTGGCCCAGATAGATCTTTCTGTTATAGTAAATAGATGTAATTATTCCTGGGTGGGAGTGGGGCGCCCCATGTTACTGCTGGTAGATGGGTTGTAACTCCAGACACAGGTGGTGCCTCAACTAATATGAAAATTAATTCAGGGCTCATTTATGCGTATATGAGCTATTATCCCCATTTCAATTTTTTCCTCCCTTCACCCCTTCCACTTTTTGTGACTTTTCTTCTTCAGAACAGCCACTGATGTTAACTTTTTCTTCAGGGCACACCAATATAAAAATTGAGGAGGTGGTCAGATGGGGTGTGTGATGGGGAAGGGGTGCGGACAGCGTTTTGCCTTGAGATTCACACATCTGAAGAGAGGCCCTGCCAGCAAATTCTTGCCTGGGGAAGACCAAATTCTCCATTGCCCTACTATGTGTGGACAGTGAGTTCTATAGTTGAAATCTGACTCAGATGCTAAGGGTGGATGCAGGAAGTGACCTGAGCCCGATCAGGAAGTGAGTTTGACTTCCAGGTCAGGAGCATCCTGAAGACACAGGGCCCTATAGTGCTTTCCCTTGTGACTCTGCACCTGGCAGAGGTGGAGCCTTGAGACTCCAGCAGCCTGGGCCTGCTCTCAATCCAGCTGTTTCCTCATTGAAGTTAAGACTGAAAGAGGAGGAGAAGAGGTGTGGCTGTCTCTCCCCTCACATATTCATCCTTTCATCTAACGAATGTTAACTGAGGACTTTCTCAGTAACAGGGACTGTGCTGGGTGGATGGGCTTCAAACATGGAGGCACTTTCCTTTCACATTGTCTCCCAACTCAACTCTCCAACTCAATTAGGTGAATGTGCATGTACATACACACATATGCTCACACACATGTGTGCACACCTAATTTATTGTTATTGTTATAATTATTTGCATCTGTCTCTACAACTCCAACATCTTACTTTTAGGCCATTATCACATTATATTAGTTCTGACTCAGAAAGTGTAAATAAATTTCTAGTAGCTCCTCCCCCTCCCTCATCACTCTCCCTGTCTACAAATTGCATCAGTTTAATGTTTCATTAAGACAGAGATGTATGCTTGGAAGATCATGGGAATGGGAGCAGTGAGAAGTGTCAGGATCCTGGGGTTATAATCTCTGCTCTGTATCAGTTATTTTATCTATAAAATATAGGGTTAACAAGCTGGGAGGATTAGATGACCTTTAATTTCCTTTCCCTATTGAGTTTCAATAGCCCCTCCTTCCCCTCACAATTTTCAATAGCCAACTATTACCTGGAGGACATGACGCAAACTCATTTGTTGACTATCCATGACCCTTCCAGTCAGGCCCAGGCCCGTTGCACAGCCCTGCCTGCCTCCTGCATGTGGGGCCTCCAGGACAGTCACACTGGTCTACTAGTCTACTGACCTTTCACCATTTTCCTGCCTCTCTGTTTGCTCATAGTGTTCTTCCTGTTTACAATGCCACACCTGTGCCCAGATCTTACTCATCTTTCCAAGGCTATGTCCTCCAGGAAGGCTTTTCTTTTGGCTCAATAGGCTGAACTCTCCTTTCTCTGAAATTCCATCTCTCACAGAGACTGAATCTTTCATTTGGCATGTACACATACAAACACACATGCATACATAGACACATGTATGTATATGGATATATCCATCTCTCTCTTTATTGTAAATTTTATACCCATGCTGTTTTTATATCTAGAGTGTATGACATGAAAAATAGCTCAAGAATGGGTATTCACAACTCTTCCTCACTTAGAAGAATTCACAGCATTCTTTTCATTTGAAAGAATTCTATGTATTCCAGGACAGCACACAAATCTTTATTGTGCAGAATCTACATGATGGGAGAGGGGAAATATTTTCATTGGTTTATTTCAGAAAGCTACAGATGGAAGAGAATACAATCGATCAAGAAGATTGGAAGGTTTTTTTCTCCACTGTAAAACTCAAGCTCCATGGGAGCAGGAATTTTGCTTGACTTGGTCTCCAATTTATCCCTGTTCTTGAAATGCCTGGCACACGGTAGGTGCATAATACATATTTGTTGAAAGAATGAGTGACAATGGACCATACTGGGTGGACTGGGGAGTGGTGGAAGGGAGAGGTATTGGAAGTTTGGAGAGAGGTGGAGATGCTGCCGTGCAGCTACTGTGCATGGGAGCTTTAGAGAAAGATGGGAAACTAAGATTTTAGGTTGTGCTGTGAGTTTAAAACAAATCCTTCCTTGGATTTTTTTTAGATGCCGGTAAAGATTCAAAAAATCTTGACAAAGATTTCTTAGATGGTGGACCGATGACTCACTTCACAGAATAGCATCTTGTAATCTGTTGCATGTATGAAGTTCTATACTGTTTCTTGGATGAATGTATCACCTTCCACTCTTCCCTGAGATAGAGTGTGCTACCCAGAAGATGGTTTACTTTGCACGTGGTGCCATCTTCTATTGACCATAGATGGACTTATCCCCAGGCAGCAGCCTTGAGTATGTTTATAGTGGATTAAAAGAGAAGCTGAAGGGGGAGTTTCTATGAATGTGTACATATTAGTTGTGAGTGAGGAAACCCAACTTAAACTAGCATAGGCAAAAAGGAGAATTTGTTAAATGGTAGCTGAGATGTCTCGTGGAATCCAAGGATAAGAGTGGGACTGGGTCTCAGGGGTGACCCTCAGATATTGTCTTTTCCTTTTCCACTTGGATTTGCCCCTCTTTCTCTCCATTCTCCCTCCCTGGACTGGATTTTTTTTTCTCTTAGCTTCTTTGCTGTGTAGTGTGGAAAATGAGAGAAAGTGGTCTCTCTCAGTTTTGGATTTCCCAGGGAGCAATTTTGATTGGACTGAAATGCTGCCACAGAAGGTTGTCACCTTGTCGTCACAGCTTTTTTTCAAGGAGTCATGTGGATGGAGTGGGGAAAGGGAGGGGAGTCCCCAGAAAGGAGATGCAGGTTCCCACAGGGGGGGATGCTGAGCCAAGTGGACAGGACAGGAGGGGTCACTTCTTTGTATGCACTTTCACCACCATAGTGGAAACACCTCAACATGCAGGCTCGTGGGAAGTCAGTAGGGTCATCTTCCTAGAGGAGTGAGCTAATTCCAAGGTGCTGTGGCTCCATGGCTATTTTGGATACTTCTAGTCACTGGTTCTGTTGTAGTCAGTGATTGACATTCTGCTTGGAATGAATAAATACAGAGTGCCAGGAGGCACAGCCCACACCTTGTAGGGGACCCTAAAAAGCAAGAGAGTCTCGCTAGATAAAAACTTAACGATCTGCAACTTGTAAGAAGTAAGAAGATGCATAACGGTGGAGGTGGCTTTTTTCTTGTGTTTAGCTCAAGGAATCAGAATTTAAGAAGTCAAAAATATTTTGTGCAATAAAGCAATTGTTTGCATGTAGAAAGTGGCCAGATGTACACAGAAGGGACTAATCTCTAGATGAAAGAAAAACATATCTTTTGTCCCGTGTTTATTCATGCATTCATTCATTTTGCAAATTTTTATGGAGTACCCACCATAGTCGGTGTTGAGGGTCAGTGAACAAGAGAATCGCAGGCTCTGCTCTCAGAGAGTTTACAGTCTCGTGGGGGACAGAAACATGAAGACAAACAGTGCCAGGTGTGATGCATCCTTAGAACAGGGAAGTAGAGGGAGCCATGGCCAGACTGAAGCATTCTGATAAAACCTCTTTGAGAGAATGTCCTTTGAATCTGGGGATAGGAATTGCATCATGTAAAGCAGAGGAGAGTTCCAGGAAGTGGGGATAGTGTGTTCCAGTATCAGAGGGGAGGAGTGTAGCTCCTTTGAGAGCTGAAAGACATTCAGTTGGTGGCAGTGGGGAGAGGAAGGGACGGTGGCTGGGAGCAAGGCTGTGTGTAAAGATTCTGGGCTTTACCCCAAAGGCACTGGGAAGCTATTGAAGGATATCATATTTTTTTAGGTATTATGAATACTGTGGCTCCATGATATTAGTTTTCTATGGCTACTGTAATAAATTACCACCCACTTCGTGGCTTACAACGACACAGTTCTAGAGGTTAGAAGTCCACACTGGGTCTCACTGGACTAAAATCAAGGTGTTGGCGGAGCTGCGTTCCTTCTGCAAGCTCTAGGGGAGAATCCTTTTTCTTGCTTTTTTCCCAGCTTTTAGAGGCTGCCTGCATTCCTTAGCCAGTGTCCCTCTTCCATTAGGATGTGGACACGTTTGGGGGCCATGATTCTGCAGGCCACAGATATTAAGCCTGGGGGTGATTGGTGTACACTCCATGAGGACAGGAGCCACAGCTCTGTTACTCATCACTGTGTATGTATATGTGCTTGGCACTATGCCCGGCACATGAGACGTGCTTCACAAATATTTGCTGAATGAATGAGGAAAAAGATGTTTAAGAACTTCTGGCTGCAGAGGGAAGAATGGGTTGAACTGGGGCAAGAAGGGATGTGGAGAGGTCAGTTAGAAAGTTATTGTTTTGTAGAAAGGGGATCAGAGTTGCCTGGACAAGGTGGTATCAGTGGAGGGATTTGAGAGCAATTTAGGATACAGTCAACAGCAGTTGGAGGTTGACCAGATATGATGAGGGTGGGTCATGCCCAGATGTTTAGCTTGGGCATGGAGGAGGTAGTAGTGCCTTTGACTGACACAGGGAACCTGGAGGAGGAGCAGATTCAGATGAGATGATGAGCATAGTTGGGATGGGCTTAGTTTGAGATGCCTGAGGTTGAGATATCTAAGTGTCATCTCCTAATAGGCATGGCGTTCATGAGTCTAAGGCCTAGGAGAGAGGCTGAGGCTGAAGTGTAAGATTTGGAAGGCATCCTAGCATCTCAATAGTTGTTCACAGAAGTCACAGACTTAGATGTCATGTAGAGGAAAAGTGTAGTTGGGGAAAGGGAGAGAGCCTGGACCAAGTCCTGACACACAGTTTCACAAAATCTGTTTCTCGTTTCAATGTCTCTGCTATATGTGGTTGAGACTAAGGCTTGGGAAAGGATCCTGGTTTGTGTTAAATGTTTTTGCCATTCTGTTGTTTTTGTGAACATTTCTTATTAGAATGAACCCTGGTGGGGGCGGGGGTTGGCATGGAATACAGAAATCACATATTTTTAGAAAACCCACTTGGAGATTGTTTGCACTGAAGTCCTTTGTATGAGATTTGGAGTTTGGGTTTAGTTAAGTGCATATTTATTAAGTTTGAATGGAGAGTGTGGTAGGTGCCTCAGAAGGCTGGGGTATGGAGGGGACTGGGGTCTGTATCCATCTTCACTTTCTTTCCTTGTTTACCTGCTTCCTATGAATGATTGGACTGAGCTGGAAGCCAGCGTCTGTGTGTCCTGAGAGCCCAGTCCCAGCAAGAATATTGGGCCTTAGAGAAAGAGTTATGAAGGATGGAAAGGCCCAGGAAATTGCCAGAACCTAATGACTTCACCCTGGGAAACTGGATATCGCTCGAATCTAAATGGGACAAAAGAAGAGACGGCATCCAGGGCACTTGTAAATTAGACTATTGTTGGGGGTGAACAACATTAGAATATTCTTTCCAGGACTTAAAAATGGTTGAGAGAGGCTCAGCATACTTCAAGTTTTTTGAGATCCTAAGTATAAAACAAGAACAACAACAAAGGGAAGAAATGTCAAACAATGTGCAAACATTCTGGAATATCTAGGTTTGCACTGAACAAATTCTTTTTACCCCAAACACAAACTTCACAATGCAGTATAACTGTTAGGTACAAGGTATTTATAGGGTTTACAAAAGCTAATTCATTGTGTACCATGGGTGGTGTGGCCTGGTAATGCATTGTGAGATTAAAGTTGTATGATGACCATCATCATCTTTTCATCTTGTGTGTCATATGTATGTCGCATATGTATTTTGAAAATTGAGATCCTGTGATTGCGGGGCCAAGGTCAAATGGCCTTTCAGTGATAGGCCTTAGTACATCTTATTCATTATTTAAAAACCAAATAAAGTGTCCTTCTCCTCTCTTCAACATTAATCAAGAGCCACTAAATGCCAGGAAATGAGCTATACTAGGCACTGGGTGGCACAACGATGAATAAAATGCAGCTGTCTCTTGGAAGAGCTCATATGGGTAAGGAAGAAGCCCATCGCAGCAGCTGCCTCTGATTCTGGGGGATCTTCCTTGCTATGGCTATCTTTCCTTGAGTCTGAAGACTTGAAGATGATATCATCTCCTTTGACTCCTCTTGTACTTAAATTCTCTACTACTTTTTGAACACACCCTATACACATTGTATTGCTATTTGTTTTAATATGAAAATAGATTCAATTCTGTTTTAAATATTTATATATTATAAATAATAACGTAATTTATGAGCAATTTTAATGCAAAATAATGATCAAGTGTCTCATCCTTTGTTGTAGACCCTGTAGCAGCAATCCTGTGCCTTGCATACTCAACAGGAAAATTTGCTGGTTGATATTTCTTGATGCTATGGTCCCTTTTGGACTTCTAATGACAATAGTTTATAATGACAGGTGCAGACAGAGCTAAGTTTCCTCCAATAGTCATTCTCCTTTTCTTCCTTTTAGTAATAGAATCTCCATTGTTTTAGGGGCAATGGCTCTCACCTAGAGATTACATTTCCCAGTCTCCTTTGCAGTTGGGTGTGGTAATCAGAGTAAGTTCAGGACAATGGGACAGGAGAGAGAGCCATTCCCTCAACTTCCAGTTTGTGCCCTTAAACAGAAGCTTCTAGTTATCTATGATAGCTATTATCTCTACTTTTGGCACTCTGGGAGAAAAATTTTTACCTCTCCCTGACCCAGGTTGAGTGCACATATACATATTATCATATCATTTATCTCACTCTGTTGTAAGAACATTCTTTATCTTCCAGGCTCACCGTGGAGCTCACTGAGCTCTTAGCCATATTTGCCTCCCCAGCACTGAGTAGCAGTCAGTGTTCCTGCCACATTAGAGGGTTTGCTAAACAAATGAAGGAATTAGGGAATACCCTAGACTACATCAGGTTTCCCGTGTCGATTAGAGTCAACTTACAAAAAGACGCAAGAATCACAGAAAGCGTCTCATTTGTTTTTGCTAGTCACTCAAAATAATTGATAACAATTGATTATATTTCAATGATTAGCCCCTTGAGTCATCCCACCCACTCTACACACATTGAGAATGCACCCAGCATTCCACCATCTATAAAATGCCCAAATAGCCTTTTATTTTCAGTAAGTATTTCTTAGTGCGTTACTGCACGATTGGGCCAATGGTTAAATGTCAATTTCAGAGAATTCGATAACTGCTTTACAGGAAATTCAGCTTTAAAAAGAGGCTGTTTATCTATCTTCCTTTAAACAAAGTTAGTTGGTTTGTGACTGGAAGAGGGACCTAGCCTTGTGGGATTGTCGTGACAATGAAGTCACATTCTGGAGCATCTCTGGGTAATGTGACTTCACTGAGCCATGCTAGACACTGCCAATAGCCATCAATGCCATCACCCACTTTCTGAACTACTCCGATTTCCCCTGATTTAGGAATCCCAGGCTGGTTTTGCTTGGGCTCTGACAAGTATCTTGGAATGCCGTCCGTCAATTGCTATTTGTATGGCAGAGGCATAAACAGCAAGGCAGGGTGGAAAAAAGAAACAGGTTTATTGTACTTAAGTGTTACCAGGAGCAGCAATCACTAATCATGGTGGAAAGACATTTTATTTTCCTTCCCTCATGTGCTTTTCTATAAACAGGAAAACACATTGAATCAATTTTTCAAACAAACTTGTAAAATCGGAAAATACAACGACCTTTAACAGTTGGTAGCATGAATTATCAGGGGCCACAAAGAGGTTTTTAACTATTGAAACATGTTGGCAAGGTGACAGATGAATTTTTTTCCCTTCCAAATCGTTAAAAATAGCTTTTATAAACTCTTAACTCCCTCTGATGGTGAGCTCACCATTAATCACCTTTATGACATCTTATATTTAGGCCACGGATAAATCCACGGGTCCTAATCAACCACTTTCCTGAGGAAATTGGCCAAATCCCGACTGGAGGGGGAGATGGATCACAACAACCCTGCTATTCAGACAAATTTCTTTTCAAGTGCCCTTAAAGCTTTTTTTCATACACCAGTGAAGACAGCCACACAGGAAACAATAATAGTTTAATCTCTTGAAAAATTTCCTTCCTGTATTGCAGTGTTTTCAGACAGGTAGTCAGAGCCAGCCAAAGAAAATTAGCAGCAGCCCCTGCCAAGAGCAGGCTGCTACTTGAGCCCCTGAGCTCCCCGCCCCTCCTCTTCCCCTGTCCCCAGCACAGGGGCCTGAGAGGGGGTGCTCTTTTGCCCAGTGGTGATCCTTACTGGCCTTGGGAAAGCAGGAGTGATGCGAGGAAGAGCCATTCGTGACTCATGGTGTGACTAAGTGTTTTTAAATCCTCTCTTCCCTTCTCCTCCCTGAGTTCTCTTGAGCTTCTGGTTGGGAGGACACGTGTTGTCTGGAGAAGGACATTTGGTGCTCAGGAAAATGCAGTTTCTTACAAGATGGAGTCCTTGTAAATGTGTGTCTGTCCCCTGCTCGTAAAACCTCGCCGATTTAGTGGTGAGCAATGCGGGCTAGTTCTAAGAGCACTGGGGAGAGTGTCTTAAGTTCTCCTAAGAATCTGAGCTGTTTCTGAGCTTTGTGGGATGGACAGGACCTACTGTCTGTAGGTCTGCTTGCTTCACCCTCTGCCACCAGTGCAGGACATCAGCTTTTAATTACGTCCAACAATTCGTTGCAGGTTTTGTTCGGGCTATCAGAGACACTTTTCCTCCGGGGATTTGGTCACAATTCTCACAAAGGTCTCAAGTTGTACTTCGCTTCAAAGGAGCTGCTTCCAACCAGCAAGTTCACTGAACTGTGGACAAACAGAGACCATCTACCCCCCGGCCTCCCCCAGGCCATTGACCTCTGGCTCAGGTTTTGTTCTCTTGATCCATTGGCTGCCAGCTTTGCTATCCATCCACCACATGCATGATTCTGCCTTACCACACCATCTAACTCTCCTGGCTCTCAATTCTGGCTTCTCACCCAAAGTCTTTTAGTTTTTTCCCCTTGGCTTGGTGATTTCATGAACAACTTGCAGGGCCTGGGCAAAATTAGTTGTATTTCTATCTCTTGTGTATTTCCCCCTCTCATGTTTGTGATTTGTATAAAGAAAAATAATCTCTCTTTATATAGACTACAACATTGCCTCCTCTCATATGAGGAGAGAGGGGGCAAAAGGACTCACTGGCCAAACTTCTGATTGGCACACAAAAAAGTGAACATTAGTTACCATAAAAATAGCCCCTCAAGGCCACCCATGGTGTCCAGGAATTCTCTGGATCTGTTCTCATGCATTTTCAGGCCAAGCAGAAAGTACATGAAATAGAGCCTAAGAGTTTTCATCTCTTTTTTCCTCCATTATCAGCAATAACTGAAAATAAGCTTTGTAATATTTTCTTTAGACAAGCGCCTTAGCCAGCCAGGAACATTTTCTCAGCAGTCTAAGTCAGAAAATCAGCAATCTATATCCACAGAGTAGCTGAGGAGGGGGCCACGGCTCATGCTTTTGTAAAGAAATATCAACAACCAAGTGGAACCTTAAGATGTTCATCATAGTGCTATTTATAACGGCAATAAATTATTAATAATATGTATTTCTGGTAATAAGGGAGTGCTCAAACCGATGTTAGTACCATCCACATAATGACACTTATTGCAGCTGTGAAAAGTCATGTTTTCCAAGAAAACTAAATTAATGGGGATATGCTTACACTGTGTTAAGGGAAAAAAAGTAGAATACACTGTTTGTACTATTTGATTCCATTTAAGTGTATTTATTACAGAAAAAAAGATTATTTCTGGTTAATGGAATTATGAGTGGTTTTAATTTCATTTTCACAACTTTTCATAATTTTTAATATGTTTTTAATGCAGAAACATTGTTTTATAATCCAAAAACCCATAGGCATTAGTTCTCATTCTATCATCACAAAATTAATTTTGTTTTGTTGGACCTTGAATCTTTCTTGAATTGTCTTCTTTTTTTCCCCAAAGTCTTTGTTCCTGAAATTCTATGTAATTTTTTTCTGACTTTTTCAAATATACTCTCCAGCCTGGTTATAAAACCCCAAGGTTATGCATTAATTTTGTTTGGGATTCCTGTTACTTCTACTCTGTTAGGCAGTTTATCTCGGTTAATCAGAATTTGGTCTTGGGTAGGACTTCTCATTATTTCTTCTACCTTCTGACAGATGAAATTACCACTGAGGTGAGGGAAGAATGTATTAGATATGCTACTCTCTAGAAGTATTTACAGGTAAGTTCCCTTTTCCTTACCTCTTGCTCAGCCTCTGAGTTGAATCAGGCCAGATTCTTCCACAGTTTCCCTCTGGTCTTTGATCTCTTGACATATAGACCATTTCACGACATCCCTCTGCTCATCATTTTTCTTTATTGTCCACATTTAAATGCCCTTCACTCTGCTTATACCTTTAGGTTGGTGGTTTCTTCTCCCATGTCCCAGACCCTGTCCCTGTCCTCAAGACATGGTTGAGGTCCAGTCCTTCTCTGTTCTTCCCTCACCCCTGCACATCTCCATGAACACACTTACCACTTTGTAGGGAAATTAAGTGTCCATCTCCCTCCTCAAGGGCGGGGACCACTTCTTATTTGTCTCTCCAACCCCACGGTATAACATGACATCTCTTTTTAGTAGGTGCTCAGAACAATGATGTGAACTGAATTACACCAGTTTTAATTTATATTTCCTAAAGCTGCAGAATCAATTTATTTTAAATGTTGCTATGTTCCTGACATGATTCCTATCACATCAAATTTCCATGGTCTGTTCAACCCCTTGCACTAAAACCTCATGTTTTCTTTGTTTATCAGCTCTACCAGGTACATTGTTTTCTAGCTGGTCCTTTCTCTTTTATCATCTCTAACTCTGTCAAGTCATACGTACATAATTATATTCATTCAGAATTACACAGATATTATGTCTGATGAATTTGCTTGTTTAGCTTTATTTGGGAGGTTTCCTTCTTTCTTAATTTTTATTTGAAAGCTCTTAGAAGGAGGAAGGGTAGAGGAGAGAAAGGGAGAAACAGAGAAAGAGAGAGTGGGGCAGAAAGATTATTTCTGTATTTTGTCTTAAAAATTTTTGTGCTACATATTTTCAGTGAACACTGCAGTGGTTCTTAATTAAGCACTGTATTTTTCCTGGAGTTTTGATACCAGGTAGAGGATAAACACATTGAAATACAAATTGGTCAGGGAAAAGTTATGTTGACTCATATGGTCTAAAGAGACAGTGAATTAATGATGCTACATTAAAGATGTCTTTGGATAGTGGCATTACTACATAAACAACTTCTGAAACAAAATTTGGCAAAGTCAATATCTTTGAAAGATATTTTTAAGGCAACATTAAGTTTTATATTCTGGACCAATGAAAGACTATGAATGTCCAGAATTTGATGTTCAATAAGAAATTTCCCTACTCTATATAATTAGAAAAGAATGTCTTAAAAGACTGGCTGATGAACCAAAATAGAATTCAGAATAAACAGGACATAAATGAATGGCAAAGAGGGAGGTTGTCAAACCTGGACAAGCTGTCTTGTTACCACCGCTCTTCCTGGATGCCTGTAACTGTAGTCAGCTAAGCCCCGATTCGCCTGACTGAACTTCATGAAACTTTTGTGACCTAATAAACAAACAAGGTGTGGTGGGAACCAGAGAGAGAGCCAGCCTGGACGAGCCCAGCCTAAGCACTCAGAAACAGGCTCCTCTGAAACAATGCCTTTCCCAGGTCAAGACCGTGTCACTGTGTCAGCACCTTGCTCATTTCAGGCCAAAGTTCAGATGAATTAGAGAATGTTCAAGTACCTCTGACGCTTGCCCCATACTGCTTCTTTTGTTTAGTTGTTGAGGGAGATCCAGGCCCAGAATACTCAAAGGATTAAAGGATTGAGTGCTCCTGAAAGCACAAGAAATCACAATGCGACTTCCTGACCCCAGAAGATGTGTGTGGATGTTGGCTCTCTGCGTGGGGCAAGGTGAGGGAGGGAGAGTGGCATGCCACACTGGATAGGTGGTCAGGGACCAAAATTCTTCTCTTGCTCTCTCTCCTTTGCCCCCGCCTAATCCAGGCTTCTGTGATCTTTCCAACAGCATGCTAAGTGTCCACCAAGTTGCTCATTTTTCTCCCGGTCACGCAAGAGACCACATTCCAGGCCTCCTCATTCTCCACCAGCTGGCTGTGGTCCAAGGAGAGCTCCAAGGTGTAGTTCCATGGTGGATCACCAGGAGGAAGGGTGGAATTGCCTTGTGGAAGGCTGCTGCTGAATGCTCAGACTGTGATATGAGTGGGACTTAAACGTTCATTAGGTTAAGCTGCTGATCTGGGTTGTTTGTTACAGGAGTCAGACTGTCTGACCAATACAAGGTGGTTGCAAAATCTGATTTTTCAATGACCAGGAGGGCCTTCTGGTTCTGTGCCTCAACTTCCCTGTCTGTTAAATGGGACACTCATAGTACTTATATCACAGGGATGTGGCAAGGTAGAATCATAAAATAGTGCCTGATGCTCAGTGAAATGTTAGCCACTACTACCATTACTAGTTCAATTACTATTACTTCTACTAGAACACCACCACTATTATTGCTGTGGAGCTTTCTTTTGGGAGGAGGAAGCCCATGAAGTAAGTTGGTGCCCATTTCAAGAAAGCCCACCACAGATCTCATGCTTCTTGAGAGGGGGAAATAGGCTTCTTGATGAGAACCCATGTGAAGTACTAACAAAACAAGTCTTATATAATGTCGCTCAGGGATTATGTGCCAGGAACTGGTACATTTCCTATTATTATGGAAGCTGAATGTCACCTAATGGTTCACAATGGATTTAGAGGGGAGAGATCATTTCAGTTTATGAGAAAATTGTTGACGAGCCCCTGGAGAAGCTGTTAATTTTTTAATCTTTCTATCTTATTTGGAAGTAGTGATCTCACTCACTGAAAAGAACACACATTGAACTGGCCCTAGAAATTTAATAGTGGCCATAGAGTAAATCTGACTTCTCAATAGGTGTTTGCTTTATGAAACTTAGGTAATGGGATTAAAAAAAAAAAAAAAAACAATGTGGCATCTACAGTGACGTCCCAAGCAGTCAAGTAGGATAATTAGAACAGTTTCAATTGCCTAGCAGATAGAGACTGATGTCTGAGTCCTAGGAGGGTATTGTTGGGAAGTCTAGTGTGGTCATTACGAATGTGGGCTTTGGAGTCAGATTGCCTGGGTTCGAATTTGGAAACTTACCAGCTGTGTGACCTTGGACAAGTGACTTAGTCCCTCTGGGCTTTGGTTTCTTTGTAAATTGGAAATAATCATAATACTTCTCTTATAAGGTTACAAGGGTTAAATGAGTTAATACATTTAAAAGGCTTAGAATAGAATGATACTAATTATTATTATTATCATTACCATTATTTTTACTAGAAAACGTTGTTTAGTAACTTGGTCTGGAACATAGACCTCTATGTCAAAGGTGTTTTGAGTTTTATAGTGTTGAGCTTCAATCCCAAAGAACTTCCCTTAGGGCTTTACAGTAGAACTGTGTTTGCCTGACTCAGTGGACGTTTCATCAGCAGCAAGAAGGAGATGTTTCAGTGCCAAGATGATGCTACGCACCATTTGCACCAAGATGTTCATTTTCATATTATTTGTTTGTAGATATTTTTGAGCCAACCTGAATGCTTTTGAAGGCTATTTACTGATGAGGAGGACTGGAGAGAAAAGAATGAGCCTGGTGGACAGAAGCACAAAGAGCATTTATGACATTGACCCATCTCTGAAGATGGAAAGAAGCTGCCATCTTCCCATCTTGCAGAGAATTATTTTCCAGGAAATTAATTTTTTTTGTTTTTTGTGGTGAAGACCAGCCCTGAGCTAACATCTGTTGCCAATCTTCCCCTTTTTTTGCTGAGGAAGACTGGCCCTGGGCTAACATCCACTGCCGATCCTCCACTTTTTGCTGAGGAAGACTGGCCCTGGGCTAACATCCGTGCCCATCTTCCTCTACTTTACATGGGACGCCGCCACGGCGTCGCTGACAGGCAGTGTGTCGGCGGGCGCCCGGGATCCGAACTTGCGAACCCCGGGCTGCCAAGCGCGGACTAAGCCGCTGCGCCACCGGGTGGCCCCCCAGGAAATTAATTTTTTATTTCTTCCCTTTTGTCTCTCCGCTTTCCAACTCTTCTTCAAAACATAATTTCAAATCATAAGGCATATATTTTTAAAAGTTTTTGTTTGGAAATAATTTCAAACTTACAGGAAAACTGCAATAAGAATATAGTCATGGGCCGCATAAAGACATTTTGGTCAGTGATAGTGGTCCCATAAGATTAATACTACATAGCCCAGGTGTATAGCAGGCTATCCTGTCTAGGTTTGTCTAACACTCTACGATGTTCGCACAATGACGAAATTGCCTAACGATGCATTTCTCAGAATGTATCCCTGTCATTAAGCAACTCATGACTGTATTTACAAAGAATAGCAAATACACTTTACTCAGATTTGCCTGTTCTGAACATTTTACTCCATTTTCTTTCTCATTTGTTCTCTCTCTTTCCTCACGTATACATATACACATACACACATAATATTTTTTCTGAACATTTGTGAGTTGCATACATCATGGCCTATCATCCCTGAAATATTTCAGTGTATATTTCATAAGAAAGAGGATAATTATTTTCTTACATAACCACAGGACACTTTACAAATTTAGTAAATTTATCGTCGATACAATACTTTTATCAAATCCACTGTCCATATTCCAATTTTGTTAATTGGCCAAATAATATCCTTTATAACATTTCTTTCTTCAATACAGGATCCAGTCTAAGATTGCATTTAGTTGTATGTCTCTTTAGTCTCCATAATGTATATTTTAAAAAACACCGAACACTTTTAAGCACTAAAAGATTAATCTTTATTATTAACAACAGAAGGAAACCAACTTGATCTATTCATGATACTTGATGTTATGATGAAAAAGAATTAAAACGTCCCTCTCTTAGAATGATTTACTTTTTTGGGTGTCATTTAGAGATAAGTGTTTAATTTTTCTAAGTTATCTAATGGTTCTATTCTCTTGCTTCTGTTCCCATAAACTTCTCAAAGATAAGCACTCTCTTCTTTCCTCAAGTTTAATTAGACAAATGCATGGGAATTAATGAAGTGAAATTCCAGGGAAATCTTTCAGATGGGGAAATGCATCTTTTTGGAAATCAAATTGAATCTGCTCTTTTTCAGGCTTAAGTTTTCTCAGTCAAATGCAGCATATTTTTGTACAAGAAAAATTCTATCAATATTTTAAAGTATCTCTCAAGTTTCTGGAACAGTAAACAAATTACTGGGGGAAAAAATGAGCCAACCCATAGAACCTTTTCCAATGAGTTGAACAAAGAAATGGGAAGTAGTCTTCAGATTTGAGGTCTCTCTTTTCACTAGTAATGGGTGATTACTTCTTTGGCCATTTCTTCTGTTCTTTATAACAGACTTCTATAGGAGGGACCAGCAACTGTTTAGAGTTAGCTTGCTACATGTTTTTATGAATTCCGTGAAAAGAAAGGTATCTGTGAGTGAGGGTGGAGGTGGAGTGAGGAGGCAGAGGCAAGAGCAGCAGTCACTTGTCATCCCTTTCTTCAGAAGCCAGTAGGTGGTGGATTGGCTTAGTCAAATCCAGTGGTGGGGAGAGAGGTAGCTGAGGACAGCAAGGGAAGTGTGGTCTCTGCAAAACAGGGCCAATGGATAGACAGGAGGTGGTGGAGGGCAGAGAGGGGGGTTTTCTTTACAATCTGCCAAAGTTTAAATGTTCCTGGAAGCCATTATCAGTAAATCACTTTTAAGAGCGTAGAGCTACTGTAGGACACAAACAAACAAACCCGAACCAACAGAAGGCCATGTGGAGAGGGAGCTGTTTGGCTTCCTCTTCAGAGAGAGTGGAGTGAATGGTTGGTTGGGTCCTCCAGCAGGGAATGTGAAAAGAAAAACACCAGGGAAACTGGTGTTTGAATTTTGGATCAAGATGAGAATAGTATGAGAAATAAGGAAAGTTCTGGAACTGCATGTCTAAGGGAGTCCAGAGTGAAAATGAAATCCCATCGAGGTGAAGAGGGAGTCTTATAACTGACTCGTGGCTAGGGGGTGGGGACGAGGCTAGGGTGGGGCAGAGAAAGCTGAAGCTTAGCATTTTTGGTGTTTCAATTCTCAAGCAGTAGAATTTAGTCCGCTGGGATCTAACGTGGATGAATTCCTGTCTTTCAGTGCACAAGCTCACTTCTGTTAGAAAGGCTTGGCAACTCTTAATTACCCTTTGGGTATTAAAAGGCTTATCACCTCCATTTCAGGGGCTTACAGGCAGTTTTGGTGTGGGAATACCTAAGTATGCTCTTTCTGCAGCTTTTTAGTAAAACAACTCTTAGCAGCTGCGACCTGTTGGAAGTTAAGCATGATACTGAATAAGTTAAGCAAGTTATCAAATTGTCTTTCCTGTGTGACTTCTACAAGTTAATCTGATTATTTTATAGACTGACTTTATAAGGAATAAGAATCTGGAGTATAGGCCAAGTTTTTCTTAATATGTAATGTAAGTGGGATTAAAGATTAAACTTTAAATGGTCTTAGTAAACATTGAAGACTTAGTTAGATACCATATAACCAGTGAAGTTTAATGACCTCTGGCATTATTTTCAATCCTTCAGCATGTATGTGAGAGGGAACTATGAGTTAAAGATAAATAAAATCTACCTGGATATGATACCTAACAGCATCCATCCATTTCGAGAATGGCAACTTTTATGTCTTGATTTTAATAATCTATGAAAGAGGAGAGGGAGTGGTTCCTTCAAAGGCAGGTGAAATGGACTTTTATCAGCCCATCAATTCTTTTTCCTGCTGTGACTCACAGATTGATGGCAATAGCGAAACTTCCTTAGTTTCATAAAATATAGTTTGATGTTTAGATAATCATGCTTGTTGATTTTGATCTTTTTCTTTCGAATTTTTGTAGAACAAATAAATAGCACACATAGCAAATAAAAGTTAAATTATATTATTTGTATGATCGACATGTAAAGATAAATTACACACACATACATATATTATATTTAGCTCTATGAAATTAACACTTTTTAGGTAAAATGGACAAATATTTCCAACTTCATAAGATTAAAATTGAAATATATATATAGGCATATTGCATTGCTACTCATCAAATAATAATGTAACACAGTACAACTCCAGTAAAATATGTTGTGAATAATAACCTCTATATTAAAATACTCAAACTAAATTGTAGAGTGATCAAGGAAGTCATTATACTACTGCGTGCAGGTGGTGTGTTTCCTTCTGTGGGGGAATTTGGGGTTCGGGTTAAGAATGAGGCAGTCAGGACTCAGAAAGATCCCAGAAGCTGTATATCTGAGCAAGCTTGTAAATAGATTTTCCTCTGATGAATAATGGGGAGGGGCTGTTGTATGGGGATGTGAGAATGTCAGGGAAGGATCTTGCTGCTGGGAGCACAGGTACAAACGCTGATGGGTCTGGAGAAGTATAAGCAGTCTAGGATTGTTCTAAATTAAAGTTTAGCAGAAGCCAGACCTTGGACAGCTGTGTATGCCACCCTAAAAAATGTGAAACATCTTCTGCTGTTATTCTAATACGTTCCATTAGATTCCATGTGGAATCTAACAAAAGCTGCATCAGTCTTTAATGTATACGGTGAGCTAGAAAGCAAGCTCAAATGGAGCACCAAGAAATGAGGCTCCGGTTGCCCCCAAATCCATCTATCTAGCTGGACCTCTCCACGAGTTTATGGTGTAGGCGACAGAGAGGTGGTGAAGGGTTTTAAACAACTCCAGCACGCAGGTTAAAAGGTGGTGAAGGCACTGAAAACAGATCTGGGTGGCCTTAGGTAGGCTTTTCAGCAGGATTTGGATGTGACTTGGATGGTGTCAGGGGATGATGGAAAAGGTGGAGGTCAGGATAACTCCCAAACCTCTGCCTGGTTTCACTTGCAAAGAAGCAGGAGGGAGCAAAGGAGTTGGCCTTGATAGTGACATTTACCTCTTACATGTTTATGTGGACAACTGAGTGCCTCTGAGACATCTGGCAGCCAATTTAGTCTGGAACTTGTGGAAAGGTCTGTGCTAAACAGATGGATTTTGGGGGCTACTTGTGCTTCAATTCTCAGTACTTCATCTTAGCTTGCTTTCCAGCTCAATATGTACCCAGAACATTGACATAGATTTCTGGTAGATTCTATG
The DNA here is from genome assembly GCA_031878705.1 of Tapirus indicus. Lineage (NCBI taxonomy): Eukaryota > Metazoa > Chordata > Mammalia > Perissodactyla > Tapiridae > Tapirus > Tapirus indicus. The sequence goes on along the minus strand of CM062936.1, from coordinate 32,027,755 downwards.
AGTGAAAGAAATTAGGATAACAGGAGAAGGTAACTCTCCATCTTGTCTATCAAGTTCACAGGAATTTGCATTATGTTTTTCCTTAAGGCAAAACCAGTGGTGTCATGTGAGAGGTGGGTTTGGGGTGGGAGAAAGGGACTAGTTACTCACATAGGAACACATCAACCAAAAATGGTGCTGTAGGGGTAGGAATTAAAATTGTGCTTGCAAAGCTTGCCATGCTGGGCTGAGCCTTCAGTGTAAATGCAGAGTGCCTTTGGCTGAAAATATATGTTTTGTAGGCAAGGGACTTTCATGAGGTTGGAAGGAATGATTATGATTTAATATACACGTATAGAATTAGAATTTAATGTACACTTGTAGAATTATAATTTGTTATACACATAGTGCCACCAAGACTAACAGGAACTCCTGTCCTTAGGAGCTTGGAAAGACTGAGCAGGAAGGAGGGGGTGCAGCATGAAGCCACATATCCCAAATCAGAACCAACTCATGGAGGCTGGCCCACCAAAGTTGTCACTACTGCACCCTATTATAAAGCAGGTAGGTCAGGGGAGTTCCTGAATTGGATGAAGAGCACCATGAACATTGACTGTCAATACTTCAGAGGACTTACAATGATTTTTAGACTGGGTAGGACAGGAGGTGACACTGTGAAATGATTGAAAAAGCACCTCTGAAAAGATAGGGAAGGGAGAAGGAACTAGTTGTTTTGAAACAGAGCTGTGGATGGAAGGGGTCAGGGGAGGAAGAAGATGGAGAACATTCATGTTCAGAAGAAAGCGTCAGGCATCCTGGCTCCTGAAGAGAGGAAGGGAGGCAGGGTAGATGCTGGTTACATGGGACAAGGCAACAGAGCAAGGGTATGAGATCCAAGCACCCCCAATATCCAGGGTTGGACATTCCTAGTCAGTCTGCCTATGAGGAGAGAGTGAGAAAGCCTGGTGGGAATATTTGATGGATGAACCAAGGAAAAAATATGTGAGGTGAGGTTTTTTTTTTTTTTTTTTTTAAGATGTGGTGAGGATCAATGGGATTGTGTATCAGGGATGGAAAATGTAGGACACGTTTACTTTCTTCTTGGGCAGTAAAGAAGAAAAGAAAACCCATTGGCCTTAGAATTTTTGTATGTTTCCTAAATGAAGTAACAAAATGGCCTCTGGAAATAGACCTTTGAAACACACCAATTGAAAGTGGGATGATGGTGAGGAGCTATTAGTATTTAAGGGCACCCTGAACCCGTGAGAGATAAGATTGAGTTTACCCCAGGAAGGAGGACAGAAAGTTAAAGGTCTGGGGACAAGTGAGATAAATCCAGCCATTTTTATGGAAGAGAAAGAAGAAGAAAGAAGTGGGATTCCCCCAAACAATAAAAAAATAGGAGTCCAGAAAGTGAATGAAAAGGCCACAATACTGTGTAAAGTGAGCCAAGAATCTGGATTTGAATCCAGATTCAGCTCTTTCCATTTGTATTCCGTGGGCAAGTATTAGCCTCTGCAAGCTTCAAGTTTTAGTTCTCTGATTTTGAAACGGGGCCTAAAATAAATTCTTTGAAGGGTGATCGAGCGGATTAAACGACCTGATCTCTCATCTATTTTTATTTTTGATCCTATAATGGAATCTATCTGGAGGGTCATAGAGCCGATGTGGTGATGGAGCAGCAGGATGGATACAATCCACTGGTATAGGATATACACACGGGGAGGAGACTTCACGATCATCTGGTTCAATGGGAAAAGTTAGAGAGCTCTCTTGGACAACAGTTATAGGACTTGGAGGTAGAAACACACAGATCCCAAAAGGGGACACTCTACTTACCATCTTCTCATCTCTGTTGGAATTCTGGCATTTTAGTTGGTCAAAAGGCAGCAAGGATCCATGAAGTCTGTTCTGAACTCACCCAAGTCTATGTGCGAAGGGCCTTCTTCTTCCATCTTCCCATGTGAGGTGCAGCTATTAATTACAGTAAGTGACAAAGATTCTCCTTGTTGCTTGATCGACACAAGGATGAATCTTTGTTACTGACTGCAAATAATAGAAGTCTGGTGGTGATCAAGGGTCAGACCTGGAAAACATGCTCTGAGCCACGTAAGGGACATATGGCCCCTTCTTCTGAATCAACCCAAGAGGCTGCAGGGAAACAGAGTGGGTATTATTTGGTCAACTTCCTCCTATGAAAATATAACCTCCATCCTTTTCTGCTTTTCTGTTCTGGCACTGGAACAACCTGTCTCTTTACATTAGTTCAGTTCTGTAAAGAAACGGTCATTTAGAAGGAAATAGTTGGAAAATCCAGGCACGAATCCATTTTTAAAGTCACAACTGAATGATTGCTTTCTTATTGTGCTACATGGGGCTGGAAAAATCATTCCTTTCTGTACATATTTTTCTTTTTTGCTTTGTGTTTTCATTCTGCTTAAAACACACATATGTGCCAGAAATGAAAACATTTTCAAAGGGCAAGTTTCAAGGACTCCTAAAAATAGGACCTGTTGCCAAATATACATTTCCCCAATATGTAAATGATTGAAAAGGAGCACAATGAAAAGCATATGCTATTCAAATTTTTTTAGAAAAATTTAAGAGCTGGAGGATTTGACTCTTAGCCCTGAAACTCTTTAAATTAGTGGTTTCCACTTAAATTTTATCCTGTCTTCAGACATCATTCTTTGCATATTTTACATCTATCTTTTAATCAAACCTGAAAAAAGCTACTAAGAATAATTTTATTTTCCAAATGGGAAAATGTTATTTCATTATATCAGTCTGTGACTTGACATGAGCTTTCAAATAATTATCAAGACTAAGAAAGGTATAAGACACTCAGAACATCTGGGCCACTAGCAGTTGCTTCATTAAACCCAAGGATGAATCAATGAGTTGGAAAGTAAATACATATTTATTGAGATAAGAAGCCTTTAATTTCTTGCCTTCTGTGGTCTGCGATCAGGCATCACCTCAAATTCTTTCCAAAAAACAAAAAGGGGGGGGAGCATAAATACATTAATTAAACTCACAGAAGTCAACGTTGATAGGAATTTACTTGGGATTCTGTGGTGGTCACCCAGTGTCGATGAAAGCCCTCTATACTTAAAGCCATGCCTTGTAACTTTGAAGAATTATCATCTGTTATGAAATATCCCACTGGTGACCTAGTCTCTCAAATGCCTTGCTTTATTTTCCAAAAAGAAATTTTTTTGATCAACAAGTCAACACTTATAGTTATCATATGTCATCTTGTCAAAGATTCACAAACCTGAGTGGCCATATCTTCCTGGGAAGGCTTTCATGGGGCTGGAGTCCTGAGTTCACTGGAGCCCTTTTCTCCTTCCAGCAGGGTGGTGGAGGCACTGCTGGTCCATGAAATATGACTGAAGGTCTAGACTTTTACCCTTGGAATTATCTTGCTTTCCCAGCTCTGGTTAAATTTTGCCTTCCATATCAAATATTTCTATGATAGAGCATGGAAAAAGAAACTTAGAAAAGGTTTCACCTCTGCTGTTAAAAAGTTATGACCTTTGCTCACATTTGCCAGAGAAAGTGGCTTATAGCACCAATTAACATGAATTATTAACTCCTAGATTAATAATTTATTAGAAACCTAACGGCCCTAGGCACTGCCAGATCACACTATTGAAAGAAAAACGAAGAAAACAACATGGCTCTAATTATAACAATTCGTCAAAGATGCTTGGAATAAGTAATGGCATTTAGACTTTCTAAAGGACTTTTTTTTTGGTGAGGAAGACCAGCCCTGAGCTAACATCCGTTGCCAATCCTGAAGACTGGCCCTGGGCTAACATCCGTGCCCATCTTCCTCCACTTTATACGGGACGCCGCCATGGCATGGCTGACAGGCAGAGCGTTGGCGGGCGCCCGGGATCTGAACCAGCGAACCCCGGGCTGCCAAGCGTGGACTAAACCGCTGTGCCACCGGGCTGGCCCCATAAAGGGCTTTTTAATTTCCCCTCTAATATCACACTGGCTGCAAAGTCAGACAAATTAACTAATAATTCCTATAACAACTTGTGTAGATGTTGATTTTTTAAAAAAATTTTATTTAACAAATACTCATATAACTCTTTGTTTGTGTTAACTTCTATTTGAAGCACTTGTGCATACTAATTCATTAATTCTCCTAACAACTATCTTAGTCGCACACTGTTACAATCATCCACGTGTGCCAGAAGCTGTGCCCAGAATCACACAGATAGATGGTAACTGGGTGTATTTGTATTCGTTTGCCATGGCTGCTGTGACAAAGTACCACAAACTAGGTGGCTTAAACAACAGAAATGTATTGTCTCACAGTTCCGGAGACCAGAAGTACAAGATCAAGGTGTCGGCAGGGTTGGTTCCTTCTGAGGCTGTGGGGGATAATCTGTTCCATGCCTCTCTCCGAGCTTCTGGTGGTTTTCTGGAAATCTTGGGTGTTCCTTGGCTTGTGGAATCAATACTCCACGATCTCTGCCTTCATTTTCTCTATGTGTGTCTCTGCGTCCAAATTTCCCCTTTTTGTAAGGACATCAGTTATATTAAGGCCCACTCTAATGATCTCATTTTAATTGATCACTTCTGTAAAGACCCGATCTCCAAATAAGTTCATGTTCTGAGGTTTTGGAGGGTTAGGACTCCAGTATATGAATTTTAAGAGGCAGGGGAGTGGACACACTTCAGCCTATAACACTGTTAGAGCTGGGATTCCAACCCAGGAAGTCTGGCTAGAATCTGTGCCCTTAATCACCATGCTAGCCTGCCTCCCATTTGTCGGTCTTTTTGAATACAAAAATCTTATTAAGGCAAGTTCGATTTAGAGCATCTTACTGATTCTTATCCAAGAATTGTCCTCAGCCTGTAGCTCTTGGGGACAATGTCTTCTTGAGTTCAGGCAGGGATCTGGTTAATTTAGGGGATCAGACTGGTTCATAGCTCAAGGCTCTCTAAATTCCCTTCAAGCTCCAAGCCCACTGTGTTTTGAAATCTAAAAGCTCTTTCAGTTCTTTCCGTTTGACTTTGGAGCACATGTTTTCTTAAATCCACATTTTAAAGGCATTTGAGGAGGGAGAGGCCTAATTACTTCCTTTTTTCCTTTCACATTCCTGTTCATGGAGCGATGATTAGGTAATACTTACAGCACCTCTTGCAAATCTCCCTGACCTCAGGTATCTTGAAATGAAAAGAGAGAAACCGAAAGACCCACGGGTTCTGATTCTTTGGCCTTTGACTTGATGAGGAAGCAAAGCTTGAAAATCCCTGTTCCTTAATGGAGGAAAGAAAAGAAAAAAAAAGGGGGGGTGGGTGGAGAAAAAGAAGAATCAGGAAAAATAAAGGAGCAGAGAAAAGAACTTTGTAAACAAAAATAAAAATAGGGTTTGGGGTTTAGGAAACTGTGTGTTGTTTCATCAGATGCCAATTTCTGAAGGAGAAAAGTGAGAGCTCACACATAGTTTTTCTTTTTTCCCCCTTTTTATTTTTATTTTATTTATTTTTATCGACATCACATTGGTTTATAACATTCTATAGATTTCAGGAGTGCATCGTTATATTTCGACTTCTGAATAGACTCCATCGTGTTCACCACCAAATGTTTAGTTGCCATTGGTCGCCCTACACACGGTTTTTCTAATGACGAAACCAGGGTGGACATTTACATGTGCCACTTCTTATGGCTTTGTTCCCCTCACCACCTCACTCTCTCTTGACAGCCATCTGGGAGATTCATTGTAAAGGTCAGATTCCCAAGAACAAATGCTGCATTCAGCTCCCAACCTCAATATTTTTAGGATTTTTTCCTTTCTTTCTTTTTTGTTTCTTTGGGAGTGCAGACTGACTAGCATTTTAGTGCAACTTGTGTGTCAGACCACTTCCTTGTTTTTCTTCTCTTTTGAAGGAGAGAATGTGATGAAATCATGCAGGAGAATGCCAGGTAGATTATAGGAATTTGTTCCTAGTTTGCTTGAGTAAATTGTCCACCCCTTTCAGTATGTTTACAAATTTACTCTGTTCTGAAGGTGGAAGTCAGAATCATTTCTAAATTGACTCTAAAAGAGGACAGGGTACACAGAGAGGTCATTTCAGAGGGTAGAGTTAGTCCAGAGAGAGGCAAAGCAAAGGTCAGGCCTTTGTGCCGCTGGGTTTCTAAAGGAGGGATGTCACATCTCTTTAGGAATCTCTGATTCTTGCTTTGAAATGACTGGCCTGGAAGTTTGATCAGGCTCTTACTTTCCTCACTCTTTCAGGGGCTACTCTTCTTTGGGAACCCCAACAAATGTTAATTTGTACAGAATCTAACAGACTGGTAGATTGCAAAATTGGCCATAATCTTTTACTTTTCCCTGTATGCATGCTTATCATAATGTGATTTTGCAACTCTCCCACCAAGGAGTGGAGTCAGAGTCTGTTTCTCCTACCTTTGAATCTGGGCTGCCGTGTGACTTGCTTTAGCCAATAGAATGCAGCAGAAGTGATGGTGTGGCATTTCTGAGCCTAGCACAAGAGCTCAGGGGTTCTCACACATGGCTATTCTTTCTTGGAACCCTGTCCAGATACCCTGTAAGTAAGACCACAGTAGTCTGCTGGAGGATGAGCAACCACATGGAAAAGGAGTAAGACATCTCAGTGGAGGCTGTCCAAAACCAACCAGTCCTTGGTCAACTCAGCAGTTAAATGGGAATGTATGAGCGAGCACAGGCAAAGTCAGAGGGAGCTCCAACTGAGCCCAGCCTAAATTGTTTACCAAGATAATCATGAGCAACATGAATAGTTGTTGTTTTAAGCTACTGAATTTTGGTGTGGTTTGTTTTGCAGCCATAGCTAACTGATACACTGGCCTGGAAATTTGATCAAACTTATGTTTTCTATTCTCTTTTCTTGCTTCCTCAACAAATATTTACATATAAAGAAAACTTAGCAATGTTGGTAATCCCCTCTGCTGCTAATGGCAGAGTGATCATTGCTAGTGGAGACTACTACAGGTCAGTCCTTGATGCCACCTTTGGGCTTCCTTCTTTGTGGTGGAAGATGCAAACTGCAATACTTTTACTTTGGATGGAATGTCTTGTCATACCCCTGGCCATTGGACCCCTAAACATTTTACTGATTTAGTGAGTCCCTGAGTCTTCATAGGGTTTATCTCTCACCCTCTGGAGCACATGTGTCTTACTAAGCCCTCCAATGTACTAGCTACTTCTTGCTCATCTGGTGCAAGTAGGATGATGCTATCAATGTGATGTTCTGCCGGATGCCCAGATGTGCACATCTCTTCAGACTATATTATGACAGAGGGTAGAAGAGCTAACAGTCCTGGGGCAAAACTGGAATATTTTTGTTCTTTCAATTTGAATGCAAACAGTTTCTGATTTTCTTTTCTGATAGAGTTAGAGGGGAACATCTTCATCATATCAATGACTGCATAGCCTGTACCTGAGACCTATAAATCTCCCCAGCAAAGACACCACTTCTGGCATGGCAGCAGCAATGGGGACTACCACTTTGTTGGGTTTGAGTGGTCTGCTGTCATCCTCCAGGATCCATCTGGTTTCTGCAGGGGCCAGATTGATGAATTAAAAGGAGATACGATAGGGGCCACTACACCTGCATCCTTTAAATCCTTGAGGATGGTACTTATTTTTGCTATCCTCCCCTGAGATGTGAAATTTTCTTTGATTTAGTGTCATGTGTGGGCAGGGTAGGAGGGAGCAGCCTCAGAAGTTTCCGCTTGGCTCTCCCCACAATGATAGTTCTTATCCCAAAGGCCAAGGACTAGTGTAAGTTGGTTGCTCTGACTACCAATATGTCTGTCTCAACTGTACATTTGAGGATGAGGGAAATGATTGCCAGCTGGGTCTGTAGAACTGGTGGATACCTGCTAAGTTGGATTTTGGTCCAATGCCATTATTCCTCATCACCATATTCTTCCATTTTAACAGAAGGACCATGATAATGCTTCAGTTCTGCAGCTATCAGTGTAAACTAAGACTCCGTGGGCAAGATTCCTAGACATATTTGGGTACTTTGCTTGCTTTGTGTACAGTTACCTGAATAAGTGGCTGAGGTCCTTTGGGGGAAGACTTGGGGAATCATTACCATGTTCATTTGCCATTGTGTTACAGGATCTGTCCTCCTAATGTCTCAGTCTCCCCTTTAATCAATGAGGTGCTGTCTGAAAACTGGCTCAAGTCTGGAAACTATAAAAGGCATCAAGACCATTTAAGAAACTGACAGTCCTTAGTCTCCTGGTCATGCATCCTTAGTTCTTTTGCAGGCGTAAGGTGAGCAGTGCCCTATCAGCTGCCCCTCTGTTTTGCCCTGGTGATGCCTTGCCAGTCATTACAATATCTGCATCCACCTGGCTTCTGATGGTTATGCTTTGCCTCGTAGCCTCTACTGTGGAGTCCTGTCATCCGCATTGGTTCTGGTGAGCCTAGCTCTATAACAGCCTCTCCTACCCTCAGCTCTGGCCTAAAGAAGAAGGACACCTCTGAACTTCAGAGTGCTGCTGCTGACCCTTCACCAGCTCATTTCTGTTGTTTGGTACATGGCATATCCTCTGGGATTTCCCATGGAACATGGGTTTTCTGGCCTTCCATGATACTTCCTCTCCAGCCTGCTCACTCACAGGAGCCATTTGATCCCAGGAATTCTGGCACTTGAACATCACTCAGTAGGGCTGTCACTTTTTCCATGCTTTGAGGTGCCATCCTAATGCCAGTTTGCACAGTCTCCTGGGGTCCTTGCTAAAGAAGGTTAAATTCTAAGCAAGACCAGACTGCTATGCCAAGTTCAGGGCCCTGGTTAGGAAAGAATGGGACACTGACACCTCAATGCAGGGCAATGATTTAGGGGAAGGAAATGAGGCCTCATCCAGGGTGCAAAGTGTAAGGAAGCACTCACTCTCAAGTCCATGCAAGTGCAGGGAGTGAGTGACTCCTGAAATCTTGCACCTTTTTGATGCCTTTAAAAATCTTGAAACTCCAGATTCCCCTGTACTCCTGAGTCTGCAGAAGTAGCCTGCCCCTCCTGTGAAGAGCTAGCATTCTCCTCTTGTTGGAGGCAATGCAGAGGCCTCTCCCCTGCAAGACAACATGAGCCCCCTTCAGGATGTACTCCACCTCCCCTACTAGACCTATAACTAGGGATGCCGCATGGCACATCCCAGCTGAGGATGTGCTAGGCCTGATAACTGAGTAAAGGAGCTACAAAACCGGGACCAGCAGGACATGGAGGGTATATGTGGGCTGGTTCTGAGCGTCCTGGGACACGGGGCCTGGAACACAAGGTTGGATAAGGGAGAGTGTATTGATTTGGGAGTACTCTCCCTAGATCAAACCCCAGGATATTGTGCAAACTTGCTATGAGGAAGATCCGGGGCAGTGCATCGCTGTCTCACCACTTCCTGTGCCAGATCTCTCCAGAAAACTCATTGGCAAGTGAACTGGGATGAGGATCTATGGAACAAGGAATTTTGATTCCTTGGACTTGAAAAGTGTGAAATGTATAATGAAGAATTTAAATCTGACACTCTTATCCCACCCTTGGTTCTTGCTCTACTCACTAACATTAATAACTTGTTTCCTGGCCCTAAAAACAGATAATATTCCTATAAGTGTTGTCTGTGTTTACTTTCTCATTCTCTGACTCCTCCTTCATGTTTTAGCCAACTGAGCTCTGACTCTGCCCCTTACTCGGGTCCTCTTTTTGTTCAAAACCCCAGTGGACACTTTTCAGTTCTTATGTAATAAGATGAAAACCTTATTTTCATAACAACTGTTAACGGAATTCCATGTAGGAAGGAATTTGTGTTTGTATGATATAGTCGGCAGAATAATGCGTCCCCTGCCAGGATGTCCATATCCTAGTCCCAGAACCTGTGAATATGTTATATTCCATGGCAAGATGGAATGAAGGTTGCAGACGGAATTAAGGTTACTAGCCAGCTGACCTTGAGATGGGGAGATTTTCCTGGATTATCTGAGTGGGCCCAATGTCATCACACGGCAAGAAGGGGGTCAGAGCCAGAGAGAGAGATTTGAAGATGTTATACTGCTGGCTTTGAAGATGGAAGAAGGGGTCACAATCCAAGGAATGCAGGCGGTCACTAGATTCTGAAAAGGTAAGGGATATGATTCTCTCCTAGAGCCTCCTGAAGGAATGCAGTCCTGCTGACAAAGCTATTTTAGCCCAGGGAGACCCATTTTAGATTCTGGCCTCCAGAATTATAAGATAATAAATTTGTATCGTTTTAAGTCACTGAGTTTGTGGTAATTTGTAACAGCAGCAATAGGAAACTAGTAGACTTGGGAAAACACTTTGAGACACAGCTTGGGGCAGAAGATAAGGAAGAATGAGTGGTAAGTGTGTGCAGAAGGAGAAGCCTATGTCTGGGGAGAAGGAGAGAGAAGAAAGGGCTGGGAAGACAGCACCAGCCTGGTGTGGCGTGAGGTGAAAGACCAGAGCCACTGGTCTTCATTGCCATCCTGATGGTATCTTTTGCTGTTGACCACTCTTTCCTTCTCCTCACTTTTTTTCCCCTTGGCTTCTGCCATGCCACACCTGCAGGAGGAGATGTCACATCAGAACTTGGCAAAGCAAAGAGTTTAGAATTCTCTGGAAAATCCAGGGATCCTCTTGGGCCTTCCATAGTCGAACTAGAATGACCCATCTCTATGTGCCCAAACAGCCACCCATAACTGTATTTGTATTGAATTTCTTCCTGTCCCTGACTTCCACCCTGCACTATGAGCTCCTTGAGATGAGTCTTCATCATTTAGGCTTCCAGATTTTAGCACAAAGCCTGCACATGGCCGATGCTGAGGAATTCTTTGTCAAATAAACGAACGAATGAATGAATGGATGGAATCAGAGTTCAACTTTGAAAAGAACTGATAAAAGATTTGGGTCCAGGAATTAAGGTTGGTGGTGGGCAGTTGAAGTTCACAGATTCCCATGATCAAGGACTGTTATGGGAGAGCCCTTTCTGAAGCCCAGCATCTGTCCCCACAGGCCTGTCCCAAACAGTCCTGAAGGTGCCATCCTGGAGCACAGCTTCCCACAAAGCGAAGGGACCTCTGCTGACAACACTGTAGATCTTCTGTGGTGTAGGGCTGGAGCTGGGGTGGGAAACCACAGAACACAAGAGATGGACAAGAAATCTAGTGCTGCTTCTAATCACTTTTTACTGAAAGCCAATCTCTGTTTGCAACCTGGGACAATTTGTTTGAGCCATACTATGGGTTGAATTGAGCACCCTAAAATTCATATGTTAAGTCCTAACCCTTAGGACCTCAAAAATGTGACCTTATTCAGAGATTAAGTCCTTACAGAGATAATAAAATTAAAATGACATCATTAAGGTGAGCCCTAATCCAATATGACTGCTGTCCTCATTAAAAGGAGAAATTTGGACACAAGAGAGACACGCCTAGAGGGAAGATGCATAGATGTGGAGAGACACTGGAAGAAGATGGCCATCTACACGCCAAGGAGGGGGGCATGGAACAAATCTCTCCCTCGCAGCCCTCAGAAGGAACCAATCCTGCTGACATCTTGATTTTGGACTTCTGGCCTCCAGAACTGTGAGACAATCAATTTTTGGTGTTTAAGCCACCCGGGCTGTGGTACTTCGTTATGGCAGCTGTAGCAAAGTAATACGAGCCAGAGACCTCAATGTATGTATTCATTTCCAGAAACTTGTGTGCTCACTCCTAGGAAGCTGAGGTTCTCAGTCACAAACCTTAAAGGTGGACCCTTCTCGGCCCCTTCCTGTCTGTGATGGAGGTTTAGCATCAAAGACCCCACCTTTGTTGGTTGTGCTTATAGTGCCAGCACCAAGAGAAAAACGTGAAAATGTAGCAGGCCCACCCAGGGGTGGGGAGGTGGAAGAAGGTCAGTGAAGAGTGACCTATTACAATGTCGACTTTCTGAGAAGAGGAATTAAAGGTATGTAATCTCATTTTCTCCAGAGACAAGTAATGATTATAGGGCCCCAACTTCTGGAAAGTAAGATGCTTCTGTGAACGTCTACAGAAATAAACAAAGTTAAAGAACAGGTTATAAATGGGGCCTGTGCTCAGGGACCGTGACTCAGTGACACAGGTTGTGTCTGCCACTCTAACTCGATTCTCCCAGCTCTGCCCTCCCCCTTTTGTATGACTTCCTCATATTCCCAGCATTGCTCTGCCTCAACAGCTCTGAAAGACAGAGCGTAGGAAAGGAAATTCTGATACATTTTAGAAAGACTTATCTTAATGAAAGTTTACAAAATGCATTCTTAAGTGTTTCCAAATGAAAACTTTTTCCCCCCTCTGTAGAATGGTTGAATTTATATAGTAGAATCCTTTAGTGATGCCTGATGCTGACCCGACCTGGGGAGCTTGGCCATACAGTGACCTTCAGTGCTGCCATCTCACTGTGACCCTTGTTTAGGGAGAGTCATGTTCAAAGCGTCAAAGGGAAGTTTATTTCCATTCATGAAAGCCCCCAGTTCATCATCTGTTGTTTACTTTCCTTAGGTAAATCCACTGGGGATGAATAACACTGTCTTAAGTTAAGGCTATGGATGAGTAATTGTGCTGGGAAATACTAAATTATAAATGCTTAAATTAGGAGCCTAGATGTGTCTTCATGGAAAGTATCTTATGCCTCCTGGGTATAATTGTGGGGACTATGAGATGGGGCAGAAAGAAAAATGAGAGTGAGGTCTAAGTGTACGCATTTGGGAAGAATGGAAACCACCATGCTCTGGTAGATTTGCAGGGGACAAAGATGATAGGCAGGGTGCCCAGGGGTCCAGGCAGGATAAATTACACTGCATATCAATGGCCTTAGGAGAAGTAAGGTTAAAATGAAAACTAAGGGCAGCCCCTAAGGGAAGGAATCAGGCAGCCAGTGCCAGGAGCCATATCACACCGTTCCAAAGCACTGGGTTTTGGCTCACCTGTGCAGGTGATGATATGAAAGTTCTGATAAAAGGGGAACTTTCACCCCAAGTTCTTAAGAAAATGGAAGTCAGTTTACCCTTACACGTTCAGAATGCTAAAGTACATATTTCTGGGCGATGTGACATTTGGCAAGGGACAAGAGGTGAAGGTCGACACACATTTTCTGCCCTGCACGCCCAGATGGGTGGCTCCATGCAGGAGTCAATCTGTGCTTGTAGGGTTGTAGGACAGAGCTGTTATGGGTGGGACTGGCTGGAATTTCCCCTGACAGGCTACAGGGCTAACCACTTGCAGAAAGTGTGCTCAACTGGAGCTCTGAAGATTCACCGTTTCCCTGTGTTGTTTATTCATTCACTGTGGAGTCTTGGAAAAGTCACAAACCTCTCTGTATCTCACTTTACTCATCACTAAAAAAGAAGATAATAATATTCACTCCGCTTGCCTCCCAGCATAAATATGAACATCAAACTATGAAATGGCTTAAAGATAATTTTTAAAAATTGTTTCAGAGGTCTAGAAAGAAAGAAGTAAGAAAGGAGGAAAGGATAGGAGAGAGGAAGGAAGAAAGATAGTCGTTTGAATCTCATCTTTATTCCACGATGAATTTCTGAATTAATTCAGTGAACATTGAGTGCCCTGCAGGTAATACAGACAGAAACCCTCCAAATCTGTTTCTCGAATACTTAAGTTAGAAAAATGTTAAGGAGCACAAACTTATATTCTGCATGAAAAACCTGAAATTCCAATCCCTGGAAACTCAATTGCTTTACATGTCTTAACTTTTGTTGTTGCTGTGGTTGTTGGCTGCAGCCATCCTTAAACGATCGGGAATCTCTTTAAAACTGCAGAACTGTGCAATATACTTTAACCATTGGGTCCTAACCACAAAACCCATCACAAAGCATGGCAGAGCAGATCAGCAGTAACAGGATATCTTTGAAAGACTAAGATGAACATTAAATTAATCAACCAATGCTCTGGGGGGAAATGGCCACTAATTTCAAATTTTTCATCTCTGGAAAATCAATTATTATTATGTTTATTGATGTTGTATTTGTCACTATTTTCAGCCATTTCCCCTGATGACATGGGTTAAAATAAGAACATTGTTATAAAAGAGATTAGCCATGTTCGATTCCGTTTCTAGACTTTCCACCTCTCAGCTACCTGGGGTTTGAGAGAGAAATTAACTACCACAGGGCAAAGGCTGAGCTTGCTCTTTGTTCCTTTCTATGGTGATCCCTTTTGCTGCTATAAGATTTTAAATATTTAGTTAAATGCCAGCTAATGTTTCTTACTCACTGGGCAGGACTTTGGAGACGTTTGTATAAAGTCAACACTCCCTTTCCAGTTAGGTTTCTTGGGTTGGAATTTGTTTCCTTACCCCCAAAAGATTCTGAAGACCCTCTACCTCAGTATGGGGTGGAGCTTCCCGATGTCAGCCATACAAAGGCTTCCTGCTGATGGGCTTGATCTTGAAAATGGCCCTGATGCACATGTGAGCCAGTTAATGCCAGCCTGTGCCCATGATTCCAAGCCTAATGATCCATTCCCTGTTGAATGGTTCTTGTCCTTTTTGGAGCACTTGGTGATTTGGAGTTTTCACAGCAGTGAGCAAGACAGTTTGTCAGCAAAATAAAAAAATGCAGATCATTCTCCCATTTGGTTGTATATATATATGCATATGCAAATATGCAAAATTAGTCATATATATGGCCTATATGCAGCAGTAGAATGATTCCAGAATCACAGTCCACGTTCCATTAGCTGGGAGAAATTGGTAATAAAATATCTGTGTACATATACTTGTAATATATGCCAAGCGTTATGCAAAGAATTCTGGGAAAATACAAAGATGAATTGGATCAGACTCTGACTTCAAAGAGAACACAGTCTAGTGGTAAATTCTATTGTTAAATTTTAGGTTTATACACACACATTTGTTAATGTGCCCCAAATCAAAATATAATGGGAACAATTTCTAAATAAAGCCCTCAGGCAACAAATGCATTTATAAACCCTATATTGGCTTTAGGTATTTAAAAATAATATCTGCCTGCTGTAACACATTTAAATAAAATGGAAGCTTATAAAATAATATAATAAGAATAAAGCCCCTATCCTCCTCCAATCTTGCTCCCCAGTGGCGGCCATAGGTTAACCGTTTGGTATGTGTTCTTCCTAAATTTTTGTTTGCCTATAATATGTAAAAGTAAGGTACATATATGGTAGGTATTATTTTTGGCTTTTTTTCTCCCCAAAGCCCCAGTAGATAGTTGTATGTCATAGTTGTGCATCCTTCTAGTTGCTGTCTGTGGGACGCTGCCTCAGCATGGCTTGACAAGCAATGTGTCAGTCTGTGCCCAGGATCTGAACTGGTGAACCCTGGGCCTCCGAAGCAAAACGTGAGAACTTAACCGCTATGTTGCTGGGCTGGCCCTATGGTGGATATCTTTGTATGCCACCATCTCATTCTTTCCAAGGACTGCCTAATGTTCCATATCGTGGATGTACTTGAATTTATTTCAATTCCCTTGTTGCTGGATGCTTAGGTTATTGCCAATTTTTTTTGTATTGCTTTAAATGGACTATGAATAAGCAAGAACTTGTTATAGCAGGAATACTAGCATTGTAAGTGGTATATAAGCAATGTTTTGTAGTTGACTGCTGAAGCTTTCAGTAAAGGAACAATGTGACCAAGGTATATTAGAAGGATTCAAGGTGGGGGCTGAATTGGATTGGAGAGCAGCTGCAAGCAAGGAAGACCAGTAGGTTATTTATGCAATTATCTACAGGAGAGATGCTGAAGATTTGAATTAGGGCTATGGTAGTGATAAAGGAGAGGAATGATTTTAGAATTATAGTCCATATTCCATTAACTGGGAGAAATGGGTAGGGAAGAAGAAAGATATTAATTTCTAATTATAATTAAATCAAAACTACAGTCAACTCTTGATTTTCTGGTGGTGGGACAGCCATGGCTAAGACACAGAAGACAGCTGGAATGTGCTTGTAGTGAGCTGATGAATGCTGAGTGTCCACTTTGGAGATTGGTCAAGTTTTGGAGTGAATGCCACATGGGGTGGAGGTGGGAGGTTGGGACAGAGAGACCAAACACAATTCTGGCCTCCCCTGCTGACACCAAATGCAGCTCTTCTGCATTTTGGGTTGTTTCTTTCAGCCTGTCAGCCAACAAGGAGTGCTCCCACTTGGATGGAGAGGTAAAGGGGACCCAGCTTACTGCTCAGCCTTAACCTTGGTTAAGTCAACCTTAAGTAATCAAGATTTGACCATTTTTAGGCCATAGAATTGACAGCAGCTGGTAACTGATTAGAC
The DNA here is from genome assembly GCA_031878705.1 of Tapirus indicus. Classification (NCBI taxonomy): domain Eukaryota; kingdom Metazoa; phylum Chordata; class Mammalia; order Perissodactyla; family Tapiridae; genus Tapirus; species Tapirus indicus. The sequence goes on along the minus strand of CM062936.1, from coordinate 32,011,481 downwards.
AAAGGAATAAAGGAGAGTTGAAGATGATTATGGCCAGCCCTGTGGTCTAGTGGTTAAGATTTGGTGCTCTCATGACTGAAGCCTGGGTTAATTTTCCAGTCAGGGAACCACATCACCCATTTGTCAGTTGTCATACTGTGGTGGCCGCATGTTGCTGTGATGCTGAAAGCTATGTCACAGTATTTCAAATACAAGCAGGGTCACCATAGAGGTTTCCATAGAGCTTCCAGACTAAGACAGGCTCAGAGAAAGGACCTAGCCACCCACTTCCGAAAAAATTGGCCATAAAAACTCTATGAATAGCAGTGGAACATTGTCTGATGTAGCACGGGGAGATGAGAGGATGGCACAAAAAGACCAGCTCTGCTGTGCCAGGGTTTCTAGGAGTCAGAATTGATTCAATGACACTAACAACAACAAAAAGATGACTATGAAATTTCAACCCCAAATGAATGGGTATATTATGGTGACATTAACTGAGAGAACGTGGAAAAGGAATCAGATTTTTTTTTGGTGGAATCAGTGGGAAAGGAATGTATTTAAATTTTTTAAATGCAGGATGGAGGGCATACAATTGGAAACTGTAGAGAGTTCTGTCAGAATCACAATGGTGTGGATGATGGTTGGCTCTATGAAAGATGAACTTTCCCCTGGAAAAGCTGTGAAGGAATTTAGTGAAAGCACCTGGGTGAACGGCAGCATGTGGTTATGGGTAGAAGAAAGAGTGGTCAGAAAGAGTTATCCTAAAAGCCAGAAGAGGATGCAATTTCAGAAGGATAGTGTGCTTTCCAGCATTAAATGCTCCATGGGGAGTGAGAGGACAATGCTGCGAAGGAGCCATCAGACCTGTTGACTGAAGATGACTGGTGCCATTTGGAGCACAGTTCCAGGGGCTGTAGAGGTGAAATTTTAATACATGAAGAGGGTGATAAAACACTCATTCTTTCTATTGAAAGAATTTTTCTTGTGGTTGTGTTTGAGTTGGGCTTTGGTTTTATCATCCTTCAGTTGTTTATAGTGATGAAAAACTGGAATAACCTAAATGCCTCACAACTCGTGGATTACTTAATTAGATATAGTATTACATAGTCAGTGTTATAATATTTTCCTATTTTGTGGAAAAACAATAATATATAGATGCACAGAAATGGCCAATCATTTGTTCAAATGTGCCCTGCAACACCAACCACATCCTATTACTGGAGGCTTGCAGGGTAGAAAAAGCTATATCCTTCTTTTCTACAACTATAGTGTTAGAAAAAGGAAAGATTGGATTTCCTAAGTTGGAGATGGAAAGTTCAGTCATCAAGGTGTGGGAATTTTCCAGTTGGCTCTGACAAATGATTAGAAGGGCTTAGGGAAGCTGGACCTGGTTTGCACTATAAGAAATGAGCAAGATTTCTTTCATAGGCCTGATGAAATGCTGTGTGCACGCAAGAGGGAAGGTTAGCCCACAGAGATGCTCTCACCTTTGACTGTCAAATATTTGAGCTTGGTAACAAAACTTTGAGCCATCATCCATCCCTCTGGTGAACTGGCAATATTATAAATGTCTAATAACCATTTAAAAAATTTAAGGATTCATCTGTTCTGAGTAGAACACATAGGAGCATTGTTGGATCATAATGTGCACTTATTAGATTTTGAAACCATTTCAACTGTTTACCAATTAATGGCATTTAAAGGACATATTTTAAAAGGATAACCTGAGTCACAAATAAAATTTTTCACTTGGTAGTAAATTTCAGTGAAATTCACTTGCTGTGCTCAAAATACATTTCTTAGATATTCTGGTACTATGGAATTCTCTCGGAATATAATTATGTATTTGAATCACAGGCAATTAAATGGGAAGGGGTGTTAGAAACACTCTAATAACCCATTTTTTAGGGGAAATTGAAGCTCATAGAGGTGGGAGGTCATATAGCCAGTAGCCAAAATTCAGCTCTCTTGACTTTCAGTCCAGTGCTCTTTCCAAAGCACAATAATGCCTCCTATATAGACACAACTGAATGATCATATATAACTTAGAGCATTTTTGGGGTGTTTGAATATACAATCTGTGCAAACGTATATGGTTGCTCTAGGTAATTTGGACTTGCTACACAGTATGAAGTGCTATGTTTTAAATCATTGTTTTGGGGAAAGAGTAACATATATTTACAGACAGATAAATTACTGTGGAATAACTTAAGGATATGCCCTTCTCTATTCAGAAAGAGCGCATATGCCCTGGAGAAATGAAAAGGATTCACAGCTCCTCTGAACACCCTCATCTCTGCAGACTCTGTGGCTTCCCCATCTTGCACCCCATTCATTTCTTCTCCTCCACTACCAGGAACAACCAGCCCACTCTCCCTGTGGGCAGGGAGACATCCCATCCCCGTGGGCAGTGTCGTGGAGAGTGTCTAGGGTGACGGACGCGTTTGGGAACTCATTCTAAGATGAAGTTGATAGGGAATAGGTAGAACTGGGACAGATCTCTGACTCAAGAAATCAGAATCTGCTTTGGAAGGATTCACAACAATTGTGACCTTTTAAAGTTTAACTTGAAAAATAATTATAAAAAGTTATTAAAGTTATAAAAGACCGAAAGGACTTACATGATGAGCAATAGTTGCTGGTCTACCTCCCATCCCCACTCCCAGTTCTGCCCCTCCTCATCCCCGGAGGCCTTTGTCTTTTACTGCTTCATTTTTCAGTTACTTCTGGTAGCCAAGCCCATGTCTCCAAATAATATGCCATGCCACTGGTTGCTAATCCCCTTGCCTACCTCTCCTGCCCCTCCCAATACAGCTGTATCACTATTTTTTCCTCTGTTGCTACTGTGGAAAATTCCTCTCTAGATGAATGAAAATAAAACTAATCCCAACCTTCTATCATATGCAAAGGTGGGCTCCAGACAAATCAGAATTCTAAATATAAAAGGTAGCACTATAAAAATAATAGAAGAAAATACAGGAGAATATCTTTGTGACTGAGGGATAGGAAAAGACTTCTTAAACCAGACCTCAACATCACAACAAACGTAAAAACTTGGTATATTTTATTACATCAAACAAGAATACAGTTCACTGTAGAATCTCATATAGACATAGTTGTTAATCAGATGGCGGGTTGGGGGAAGATATCTGCAACATCTAAAATAGAAGAGCTTCTCTAGGATGATCAAGGAATTCCTACATATTAGCATGAAAAATTCAGAGAAACCAAGAAAAATGGATATAATGAATCAATTCAGTTGTGGGGGGGGGTGAGAATTGAACAACTAACAAGTATATTAGTAAATCTTCTGACTAATTAGGAAACAGAGAAATGAAAATTAAAAGAACAATGCGACACCATTTTCTACACATCAGATGGCAAAATTAGGAAGTTGAGTGGTGCTGTTGCAGGTTGGGTTCTCCAGAAGCAGACAATGAGACAGAGTTTGGCTTAAGATGTTTATTAGGAATCAACACCTGAGACAGGAGTGGGGCAGATGCAGGATTGGGCAGAAGGAGCAGCTGAGATGTGACACAGTCAGGGTAAAGCCCAGCCAGGGGCTCTGGAGTGGAAATCACCCTTCAGGGTTGCTGGCACCTGGCTGAAATAGCTGGCCCTTTGCACCTAGATTCGAGCTGCTGTAGGAAGGGTGAGCCCTGGGGCCAGGTCTTTATCTGTATTTGGCCTTGGTCAGATAATGAACTCCAGGAAGTTAGAGACCACGTGTTCTGCAACTGAGGCAGATCCTGCAGGAACTGACAGCTGGAGGCTGACTGTTGACCACACTCCCTATAGCCAGGCAGTGTGTCTTTTCTTGAAGAGGGATCTGGGCAGCACAGATCTGCATCTGTCATAGGCATGTTGTGTGTTTGTGTGTGTGTGTGTGTCTGTGTGTGTGAAAACTAACTCTCAAGCATTGTTGATAGAAGTGAAGACTTATGAAGCCACTTTAAAAGCAATGAGCTGTTCTTAGTCAGGTTAAGTAGGTGTATTTCTTATATTCCAGAAATTCCACTCGTGGTGATAAATATCAGAGAAATTCTCATAAAGGTCCACAAGTGGACATGCAAAAGAATATCCATTGCAACGGTGTCTGTGCTGGAGTTGAAAACATCCGAGGTGTTTGTTACTTGGGGAAGGTGTAAATAAATCAAGGAATACTATGCAGATGCCAAACTAGGCATAAACACATCAGAAGGAATAGACTTTAAAAACAGAGTGCTGAGTGAAGAAAGTGAGAAGAGAATGTCATCTTTAGCACATAGCTGTTTATGTAAATTGAAACTATAAAGTTCTGAAGAATACATCCAAACTCAAGAATATGCAAAAGAGTCAAACGCAAAAGAGTGCTTGCCCATGGTGGGAAAGAGAGATGCTGTGGAAGTGGGAATAAAAGGCAATCAATTAATCAATCATCAATTTATCACAAACTAATGAGAGTGCACCACTAAATTATGGTACGCCATTAACTAGGAGTATAATTAACTCAACTTGGTGTGTCTGAGGCTCAAAGGAGCAAACTAAACAAAACATCATGAATCCTTTCTGGCCTTGGGTGTGTGCCAGCATCTCCAGGATGTGCCATCTGACTCCAGGACCATTTGGTCGCTGGTGTCATTACTTGGCCCCTCTTTGTCCCAACTCTAGGCTGCTTCAGTCCATTGGCCAGTCCACGAGTCCTGGATCTTTCTAAACCTTGCTTCTCAGGCTGTGGAGATCTGGGGTGGGAACTATTTCAGAGCCTCCAAACCCCACCCTGCCATTTCCACTTTATTGGAGCTACCTCATGTTGCCTTTGGTATTTTTATTATTTTATCCTCAAGGTAGGAGCTGGGCCTATTCTGGGGCCTGGGCAGCACCCTAATCTTGGCTTCATCCCCTGTGACTCCCTCCACGCTCCTTTTGGCAATCTTGTTGTAACAGGAGCTACTTTCACTTCTTGTTTTCTGCTGTCCTCTTTGCCCTTCATTCCTCCTGGTGCCTCGTAGCTCGGAGACCTTCCAGGATGAAACTGTTCAGAAATGTTTTAAGAGTTCTATTTGCATTTAAAAGTAATACATGATGGTTGAGAAATTTTCGGAAATATGGTAAAGAACAAAGAAGAAAATAAACAGATACATAAAATACCCACACCCCAAAAACCATTGTCAAAATTTTGGTGCAGCTTTCTTTTAGACTTCATTCTGGGAATCCTATTTATATACTTTCTGGGAATCTTGTTTATATATTTGAAAATGTAGTGTATATGGCATAAGTGTACATGTAACACGCCATAAGCATTTCTTTCCGTGGCTGGGACATACTTCATGCAAATCATGCCCCTCCTGTTAGAAAATTGGTTGACTCCATTGCTTTTGGTCATTAAAAGCAACGGAGTAATGAACATTCTTGAGCTCAATGCCTTTTCTGCCTTCCAGATAATTTCCTTAGACTGCGAAGTAGAATTATTGGGTCAAAGGATATAAACATTTTTTAAGGCTTTTTATTTTACTAATTACAATCCTGAAAGGTTAAGTCAGTTTATACGAGTATGTACAATGTTTATATGTGGATAAGACCATTTTAGCCCATACTCAGTAGCATTTGCCAAACAGCTTAATTGCTACATGAAAGGATTATGAAAATGCTGAACTTGAAAGACTTCAGAATTAAGAAGTAAAAGTGTCCAAGTCATAACAGATTTATCTCCCCCTAAGTTTATTATTTTGAGGGGTGACACTGTCTGAAGATTGACAGTCCTCTGGATTCCATTTGTTCTGTAGCTGTGCATTGGTGACCAGCCAGCTTGGCAGTAAGTTGGCCTTGTTTAATAAGATTGTCCTCCATGATTGAAACAAATGACTCTCTTTTTGTCATCAGAAATGGAACCTTTATGCATTTGTTTTAGTAATACAAGATCTGACATCATTAATGATCCGGGCTTGCAACTTGCGCTTGTTGAATACAATAGATGAATGAAAAATTTAATTTTTTAGCAGATCATAAAAGATGTGCCAATAGATCAAAAATAATTTAGGCAGAGTACCTCTGATGCATGAGACATTCCACTGTCTCTACTTTTTGTTAGGCTAGCACGTACGTGCTGATATCGTTCTTTGTGACTCCACTCAATGCCAGAGTGTAATACTCAAAGACTTGCATTTGCTAGTCTCTCTTCAACTTTCTCTCCCATTACTCTTCACAATGGCCTTGCTTCACCAACCAAGTCAATCTGTCTGATGTCTCCTGAGGATGAACTGCAAACCCCACATTTGTGTTTTTGTCTCTGCTGTCGCTCATGTGAAGAACACCCTCTCTTCTCTGACAATCCGTGGAATTCCTCTCTTTCCAAAAGTCCATTTGAAGCTCACTTTGCAAGGTGGTATTACCATTCCCATGCAAAAGATAAGCAAACTAAGGCTCAGAGAGGTTAAGCAATCTGCACAAAGTTGCCCAGCTAGAACACAGATAAAGTGGATGGAAATCAGGTCAATATAACTCAAAAGATGATAATTTTAAGCATCGCATTGTCTATATTGCACAATGTGCCACTGTTATTTACAGTGAATGTTGTTCTGTTTATTAAGCCTGTTCATGTTTCCACGGGAGCAGAGAAAATGCCAACAGTTGAGACAAGGAATTTTCATGTAGCGTCTTTATGTTTGAGTGTTACTGAATGGCTGAGTGACTGCTGGCAGTCGGCTAAGGTCTCTGTTCAGGGGTTTACCCAGCTGTAAGCCAATGAAGACAAGCCTTGCCTCAGGAGATGCTGAGAGAAGTTGTAATCCTGGAGAGGCACTTTGGGAAAAGGATGCTTAATAAAGAAGGTCATTAAACACACCAGGGAGAGCTCAGTGATTTGGAAAGAAATGAAAACATTTTATAATTCAAGAGAAATATGTAGACACAAATAGTGCTGTTGAAACATGTATATCGAGAGGAAGTAGTTAAGGAAGGGGGACCTGGGGGACTCTGGGGTGGAGTCTGCTCTGTGCTCGAGGTGCCCTTGACTGCCATTTATGGGGCCATAAATGTGAAGGAGGTGGTTGTAGACCTGAAATAGAGTGGAAGGGGAAGGAGAGCATGAAGTCGTGCCGAGACTGCTGTGTGTCCCAAACTCCGGAAGAACAAGGACACAGGACAGAGTGGGATCACGGGCTGATGATGAGGGTCATCAAGAGAATAAACCCATCAGGGATGTATGAACACGCTCTGTTGGAATCTACCCTCCCTCACATCAGTCTGTGGCAGTGGTTGAACCTCACCCTCTGAGGGGTGGGAGGGAGCTATGGGGTGAGCGTCAGGAAAACTGCTAGCAGTGCCAGCTGCTAAAAATATATGGGTTTCCCAATGTGTAATTATCTAGGCAAGAGCAGACTGTAGGGGTTTAGAAAACAACACAAACCTAATGGAGCCAGGACCGCAGGGGACAGAGGACAAAGGGACCCACAGAAGCCTCTGGCTCACGGAGGCATTTCTTCTCAGCCCCGTTATCAATCCATTGGGGGTGGAAGTGAAATGGGCTCCTTGCAGTCCGGGGGTCAGCTTCTCACTGCTGACTCTTATAGAAAATTCCCCAGTTAAAGGACTTTGGTCTCTCCCAGGCTAGGAAATAAAGGATTCTTTTCAAAAGCAGATTGTCAAAATTAGGTACCTTCACCAATGAGCAAAACCATTGGCAGTGAAGGTCACGGATACAGAGACAGACGGAGACAGTGTCAGCTGAGTTTGGACTCAGTCCTGGGGAGCTCCTCATTCCTGGACTAACTTTACTTTTCCTTCAGCGAGCCAGGCACTGGGCTGGGCCCTGAGAGTTCCAGGAGAAGAGCACATCCCCTGACTTGGGTTAGCTCACAACCTGGAGGGACAAATAGAGACTAACCTAACCATCTCAAGTGGTGAGTAAGAGCTTGACCCCAGGTGACTAAGATCATGGGCATGGGTGAGGGGACCCCAACTCACACTAGCATGGGTGGGAGTCAAGGGGGACCTTCCACATCTTGAGGGAGGAGTGTGAGTCACAGCACCCCACCAGCTGCGAATTGCTGGGGAAATCCCTTATTAGAGTCTCTATTCCATCCCTATGAGAAGGAAAGATGATAACCTCTGGCTCCTACTGCCACATGTAGGGACCTGGTACCCAGCAAGTGTGCTCTCCCCACCTGTCCATCAATGGCAGTGTTTTCCAGAAGAGGTATTATTTATGTCAAGTGGATGGCATCACCGTGTCAAGAGAAGGGAAAGTATTTGTCTCAAGCTGTTTTTCCTTTTTGCAGGTTGCGTTTTGCCCTCTGTTCCCAACATCTAACGTCTGTTGGCTCCTATCTGCTAAGTAGTTCTAGAGATTTCACAAAGGATGGAAAAAGAAAAACCCATCTCATTCTCATAGTGACTTGGATGCTCTAGGTACAGGCAGTCCTCACTTTGCCTGGTTGTGTGAGACCACAATAAAGACTGTGCAAGCTAAAGCTATGCAAAGCCATCTTAATCATCAAAGGCAAAAATTACACAGAAAAAGGAAAGCATCAATATTCCAGAAGAAAGTTTTGAAATAGGTTTAGCTAAGAGATCACAGCATAACCCGAATCACTTCTATTTAATTGGTCTGGCAGCCTCTTCATGTTTGTTTCTTATACAAAAAGTCCTCTGTTATAGTGCATGGACAAGAAAATCTGAATCTTGGACTCATGTGCATGATTACTGGAGGAGTGTCCCCTCTAAGAGAATAAGAGTTGATTGAATTCCTTTTGTTAGAATTGGCATACCCCAGTTGACAATACTGTAGTAGATGCATATGGTGAAGAGGTTCCTCTGCATTCAAACAGCCCTTTCCCGGTTAGAAACCTTGCTTGTTTGTTGAGACAGGGAGACAAAGAGAAAGAGAGAAGAAAATGATGTAGATAGAGGAAGAGCAAGTACTAATGGAAATGTCATAGAGGTTCAGAGGTGAACACTATTAAAGAGTGACCAACTCCTTGGTGAGCTTGTTTTAGAAAAAGAACACGTGTTGGAAGAAGATAGAAGGATTTCTGGGATTGGTGGTACTGGTATTTCTCTTAGGACTTGTTTTTCCATTCTTGGCACACTGTTTCTCCTGGATTCTGTTCGTTGCAAGAAGGATTGGTGACACATTTGATGGGAAGTTGGTGCCTCCTTTAGGCCTGAAGGGGTAAAGGGGAAGGGTGTACATGGGAGAGAGGGAACACTGACAGGGACTATGGCTACAGGTACAGAAGTGCAGCCATTGCAATACTGCAGCGTGGGAGGAATAAATACCCTGCACTTTCTTCCCAACCCTCCAATGTCTTGCCAGAAACATCCATGGCATACAGGCTAAGAGAAAACTGGGTTTTCAGTTGTATTTCCCTATACTTAAAAGAGTGTCCTGAGTCAGGTGCATGGTGGCAGTCATGTGGTTTTTAAGGTGTAAGTAATTTATAAATTCATTCTTGGTTTTAAAATAAACAAACAAGCAAATGTCTCAGTTATTCTTTCTAGAAGCCTTTCACATTTTCCCTCTCTATAGGTGGCCTCCTTGGATGACTACAAGCCATGGAAATCTTAGGATACATCTACATTCCTAGGCTGCTGATTTCTCACTATCATTTAGTGCAGGCTCTTCACAAACAAAAGAAAGAAATTATTGATCCCTTCCTTCAAAGTCATACATTTTAATATAGTTTAGCATACCAAGTGGTCAGGGTTTGAGATCTTGGGTCATAGTTCAAACTCCTTCTAATCCTATTGTCTGTATTTCTAAATTTCTTGGGCAATTTCAAGCACAAGCCAATCAGTGTTATAAAAAATAGTAACAGGGTTATACTTTGTACAGAGTCTGATGGCTTTTTGAATGATCTCTTCTTGTAGCATGAAGGTGTTTTTGTTACTTCATTAGGCATTTCTTTTCTTACCTCCTGTATCCAAGAATACACGTTAGTACAAATTGTCCTAAGCTTTTGTTAGCTTTTGAGGTAAAGGGGAACCTCCTTACTCAAAGGAAAATGAATCCATGGCATGTACGGGTGTGATGATTAATTTTATGTGTCAACTGGCTAGACTGTGGTGACCAGTTGTTTGGTCAGACACCAGTCTGGATGTTGCTGTGAAGGTATTTTTTAGATGTGATTAACATCCATAATCAGTTGACTTTAACAAAGCATATTATTTTCCATAATGTGGATGGACATCATCCAATCAATTGAAGACCTTAAGAGCAAAGACTGAGGTTCCTCAGAGAAGAAGGAATTCTGCCTCCAGACTGCAAAGTAGAAATTCTGCCTGAGTTTCCAGTTTTCAGATTCAGATTTCACTCAATCTCCAGTCTGCCAGCTTACCCTTTGGATTTTGGACTCGCCAGTCCCCATAATCCTATAAGCTAATTCCTTAAAATATTCTAGTTTCTGTGTCTCTGGAGAAACCTGACTAGTGCAGTGGGGGAAGGCATTTGAGGATCAAGGCCAACCATCAGGGAGATCTGTCTGCCCAGTGACCACAGTGCCAAGCACGACTGTTCTGAAGATGTGTGTATAGTCAGGCTTGTGGTCAGGGAAGGCATAAAGGAGGTTTTCCCCATCAGGTTCCTGGCAAGAAACAGATGGCACACTCCAGGGGTTCATTGAAGAGAGTATTTCAGAGGTCAAGGGGTAAAAGAATCAAAAAGGTGGTACAGCCAGGGGTGAGCATCAGAGGGAATCTGTTAGTGCCCTTGGGCCTGAAGGAGCAGGGATAAGGAATGAGATCTATGGGAGATGCCTCCCTGTTGGAGGTTGGGGATGCAGGGAGAGGAGTGCAGCCATTGGCAAAACTGAGGGTTGACAGAGAAGGTGTGGAAGGAATAAGTGTCCTGGTCTTTCTCTTCTCTAGCCCCAATCTCCTGCCAGGGCCTCCTATTGTCAGAACCCAACCAGAAGCCACAGGGCAAGGAGGCTCATTGGAAATGCCCACCCAACAGGGAAGAAAAGGGCAGAGAATGGACGTATGGGTGAACAAAGAGAGAATAACCAGATGGCATGGGGAATCCATCCCTGGAGAATTCATAGTCACCTATTTATATTCAGTAAATAATAAGCTTGGTCTCATTAATTAAAGAAAAAGAAATAGGTCATCTTTGGGTGATGCAGTTAATCTATTCAGCAAGGTGTCAGAAGGATGTAAGTAAATATTCTGTACTTACAAATGTACATGTGGGGGAAGAGAATCCTTAGCCTCCCAGGACTCTGGGGGTACAGGTGGCCCCAATTCTCAGCCACTTGGGGCAGAGGCTTCCCAACTTAGATCCTGCCCTCCTTTCTCTTCTCCCCCCATTCCTGCCCATAGTCACATGGCAGAGTCATGACCCAGGATAAAGGTTAATCATGGATGGATCACCTCATGTGCAGATATCAGCCTCCAGTTTTCTGTGATAAAACAAGGGTTCAACCTCTTAAGTGAGCATTTGATTACATGCCTATGGGCTCCTAAGTGACAGCTTTCAAGGATGTGGGAATAATTTATAATGCTAACGTCACTGGACTTGTTTTAAAGCAGTTGAAATTACGGCTCTTGAATTTAAATGTTTGTTTAATTTACACTGAACACTGTGTCCTTAGTGGGGATTTTACAATCCTTAGCTGTTTTATTGATTTTTCTATTAAATCCCTGCACATCGTCTCTGTGCATATGAACAGGTTCTTGAGTCAGGATATGTTGGGTACTTGTTGAGCACTTACTTGATGCCAGGAAATGCACTGATGCACTCTGCTTACGTGGAGGTCAGAACAGTCCCTACTTTCTGGGTGCACAGAGATGTGTCAGGGAGACAAACATGCAAATGGAAGCAGCAGTGTGGTCAGAGTGGTGATAGAGGCATCCACAGGCCAGCAGCATCATCTCTAACTTGAGACCTAGGCAAGGCGACCCAGAGGAGGAAACACTTCAAGACTCTAAGTCTTGAAGGAAGTCCTAGGGTTAGCTCTGTGGCTGAAGGAGGAATCCAGGAGGGTGGCATTGTGGGAAGGACAGGTCAATCATCTTGGAACAACCAACGGCTTGTGAGTAGGGGGCGGGGACTGATCATGAGGAGCTGGTATCCCAGGTTACATTCTGGACGTTTTGGTGAGTTCAAGGAGAAACTTCAATGCCTTCCAAGTGGGGAAGTGGCACCATAGGATTTTAATTATATAAAGAAAAAGATGTGTGTAGAGATGGGTAGAGACTTGATTGGAAGGTGGTGGGGCAAGATGGAAGGGCCAGGCTAAGGAGGAGACTATTACACCAGATCCAATGAGAAATGATAAAAGCCTGAACTAAAGCCATGTTCAGAGTGTGGGAGGAGGGAAAGAGTATAAAAACATTTCTGAGATGTGATAACAGAACTTTGCCAGAACTGTGACTGTGTTTCTAAGTTTGTTGGCAAGACAGATAATCACCAACATGAATAATGAAAGAGGAGAGCAGACTGGTGGGTGGTGAAGAGGTCAGGTTAGTTGAGCAGCCTGCAGTGCATCCACATGGGGATGGCTGGAGGTAGGAGGATACAGACCTGCAGATCAGGAGGAAGACGTGGAAAAGATTTTGTAGTTAACACTGTTAGAGGAAGAGGGCATAAAACAATAGGTGAGACCACCAAGAACAATCGTAGAAGATGAGAAAATAAGAGAATCAAAGATGAACACACTATTCTCTGTACTTTTATGAATGCTTGATATAGTTCATAATTTAAAAAAATAAAATTAAAAACATAAAAAAGAGTAGATGAAGGAAGAGAAATCTTTCATGGAAGGCGAGATGTGGCAACCATGGATCTGAGAATACATGAGTTCATGGAATAAGAATGTAGCAAAAATGGGAATTCACGACCACGGGGGATAGCGATAAATAAAGACAGAAATATTTCAATTGGATTTGGAAATTCATAGGCCATTGGAGACTTCAGCCAAAGCAGTTTATTGGAGTGCTGATAGTGGAACTGGAGAATGAGAAGGAGGGGAGAAGCAGAGAGAAGTGTAAGCTATTCCTTCAAGAAATTTCACTGGGAAGGGAAGGAGGCAAGTTGCTGGAGAGGAAATCAGGGTGTAGATCCAGAGAACTGCCTTTCTTTTCTTTTAAGGTAGGCATAACTAGAACATGTTATCAGGACACGGGCAGAGTCAGAGGGAGAGGTTCTGGACACCTGTGATGATGCAAAGGAGAAGCCCTTGGGGAGGTGGCAGATTGGGGGTGCAGGTGAGAGTCAGAGAAGAGACAGAATCTCAGTTTCTGACTTCAGAGGCAGGGCAGGTCCTGGTGATGAAAGTCTCAGGTGTGGTTTGTGGAAGAAGTATGGAGAAGCTCAAGGAACTGAGGTGTCCACACGGACACTTAGTGGATCCAAACATGGGAACCTAAGTCTCCAGCCAATGTGGGGGAGTAAATGAGGGGAGGATAGAAAACAGTGCAGAGGAAAGTTAGAGGGCAAAATAGCCTGAAGGTTCAAGGCTCAAAATATTTAAAAGATTGTGAAAGCAGGAAGAAAAGGCAAAGTCAAGCCCAGCCTTGTACATTTAGACAGCTCTTCAGGGGATGTGGACATGGGCACTACCCAAATCCAATACGCTCACAAAGGGATGCAGGTAGAACCAGATTTCAGATGAAAATTGTTGAATCAGTTAAAGCAGGTTAGCAGTGCTGCTTTTTTGTCCTGCGATTATCTAAAGTTGAGGGTTCCAGAAGGTACAGCAGAAGTGAGAGTAGCACCAATAAAAAAGATAGCAGATGGAGAAACAATAATTTCAGTTATTTGTTATGAGTCTGTTTCAAATGTATATTGCCCAGGATGGCCACTTATTTATTGAAAGTGAGTGTTGCATTTTATAATCCTCCTTTCTCACTAGGCATAGATGTCATTCTCATGGGCCTTATTCAAGGTGAAGGGCTCACTAGAAGTAAAGCAGATGAGCTTTGACAAGAGAAGTGTAAATAGCATCAGAATTCATGACTTCACTAATTCTTCACACCTATTGCAGATATTTTCCAACTGTTCATCTGAAATATCACCATAATATTGTTCAAAATGCAGAACTTACTATTAAAATTGCCCTTTTAAAACACAATGTGAGTATAGTTAACACAAAATTAAAAGTCTTATTTAATTTAGCTATATATATAAACAAACATATATGACATATATTATACTATATATTATATTATGTTATGTTATATTTCATATGTGTAGTTAAAGATTTGCTAGAATGTAGCATTCTAGCGAAGCTACATTATAGTCACATTGGTTGATGTGTGTATAGTTATATATCCATACCCATATTTATCTATCTATTTCCACTTCTAAATGTCCAGCTTTTATGTTAAGAGGAAGAAACTATCCTGAAAAGTGCATTAAAATATTCTGGGGCAACATCTTCAGACTTACCAAAGCCAGATTATTTTGAACTCTGTAATTTTAAAATGGAAGTTTGGGTAAAAGTTCATTTGCAAATAGTTGCATGTAATCACTCAGCCAGAATTTTTACCTGAATTGTAAGACTATGTTCCCAAGCAAAGAGATTGAAAGACCAAGAAATGACATAAAATTTATGATATAATTTTCTAAATGACCAGCCATCTCTTCTTTAAGAAATGCTATCTTCATTTGTAACTCTCAGGATACCCTGAAATTTATAATACAAATAAGATTTCTGTGGTATTGAGTCCGCAACCCACATATAACAGCCCAGTATATCTTCATTAACAAGAAACATTTCTATTGATTTCATTTTGCGATGTTTCATATTACATATAACAAATATGTATGGTCACCTAAATGAATTATTACAATCCAATTTGAAATGATTGCATAGGCTTATTGTATTATCTCTAGGATGCTTTAGTCTCTGGGTGTCAAAACTGTTTTTATTTAATGGAATAACATGGAAAAGTTAATCAGAGTAGGTTAACCTCTGTGGAACTGAAGGTCACACGCATTTACTCTCAGCTGGAAATGGAGGAGCTTTCAGTTTTGAACTCTCACTTGGGGTGGGTGAAGGGGGAAGAGGGAATAACCAGGAGAGATTTAATGCCTGTGTTTCCCC
Source organism: Tapirus indicus (assembly GCA_031878705.1). Lineage (NCBI taxonomy): Eukaryota > Metazoa > Chordata > Mammalia > Perissodactyla > Tapiridae > Tapirus > Tapirus indicus. Next base: position 31,996,473 of record CM062936.1, on the reverse strand, counting down.
TAGTTTCACTACTGTCAGTTGGCTTATGGGGCTTTTCAATAACTGGATTTTTGATTAAAAAATTTCCTGCAAGGAAAATAAAATTAAACAAGCAATACAAACATAATAAAAAAATCAATAGTGCAGTTAACATTTCTATTGTATGTTATTGAACGGCTGGACTTCAGGCTCATTCAGCTTTGCATACACGTGCGACTGCTCAGAGGTTCTGACCAGGGTTGGGGTGAGGATGAGGAGTTGCAGAGAAAGAATACTCTTCTTGAAATTATATTTCCAAGGTAAATGGTGCTTCTTGTAATACAAGTCCTTCCACTGCTGGACTGGGGGCACAGAGATAGAAACTAACCTTTTGCTTCACTAACATCATGTATTTGATGAGCACATGGAAGATACCAAGATAGTGTTCATCGAGCATATGGAAACTTACTTATCCACATGGTGCTTTCCTTTGCAGAGCAGTCTCTGCAGGGTTAGACTTTTGTCTCAGTAAATGGGTTGTGATTTTTCATTTTGCTACAGAGGTACTTGTTTGCTTTTATGGGACTTGGATGCAGAGGTGGATGGCTGGAAAGACATCCAATTAAAGGCTGAGGGGAAAGCATTGCCCACAAATTAATTCCTCTAAAGTTTCAAAGGTCTTTTAAATTGGTCAAGTTTGGTCAACTGAGATAATTGGGAAAGTTCCCCTTCTATTCCAAACGTAACAAAAACATGAAAATACACAGGGCAGCTCAAAAGCTGGAAAAGATCTCTACGTGCCAGAAACAAGAAGTGGGAGTTGGGGCAGAACAAGGCCTGGAGACTGGATGGGGTGTCAACCATGAGTCTGGATTGTAACAGTGCTCTGGGAGGGAGTTCAGCCTTCAATATAATCCAGTGTAGGAAGTGAGACTGAACTCCCAGTGGTAAGGAGTGTCCTGTCATTGAAATAGGGATTGAAAGCTCCACTCACCAGTCCCAGATGTGGGTTTTGTGTGCTGGACCTTGGGTAGAAAGGGAGTTACTTGAAGGAAATCGAAAGCACAGACTTGCATGGTGTGAGTATGAGACTAAATGTACACAGCCAGATATCAAGCAAAAAAATCCTATTAAATACAAGTCTAGCACAGAAATCAATGTAAAAACTAGCCCAGAATTCCACAGGGTCTCCAGGACCCTCCCTCCAGGAGCCAAAGTTAAAATGTCCCCATAGAGTCACCTCCAGATCCCAGAGCACACAGGTGGAATTCCTTCAGGAGCCAACATATGCCAAAGACAAGATTACATCTCACACGCTGTGCAAGCTTGCATGTTCTGATTTCCCTCAGGTGACTAAAACATTGCAAAACACACACAGACATTGACCCCTAGAGAGAGGGTCAACACATGTGACAAACGGGAGAATTCACAAAGATAAGAGTAATCTCCAAAGAATTTGAAAATATGAATGATTTAAACATTCAAAGTTGTAAGTGAGGAACAAATTTTATAACGCAAGATGGAATAAAAGCAGGTGGGTTTGAGAAAAAACAAATTGATGGGTAAGGCAACCATAGAAATAATATTGAAGGTAAAGTTGAAAAAATAAAACATTCAGAATATAGCCAAAAGAGATAAAAAATTGGCAAATATGAAACAGAAATTGAGATGAACATAAAATGAGAAGCTTCAAAATATAGGTAATATGAGTTCCAGAAGGAAAGTATGGAAAGAATGAGGAGAGACAATAGTCAAAGAAATATTGGTAGAAAAATATTCTGTAATTAAAAATCATTATACCAGTTTGCAGTAGCACCTTAAATCTTGAGGAGGACACATAACATTAATCCACACCAAAGACATTCCTGTGAAACTACAGAGCATGTAAGATGATATAAAAATCTTGAAAACATGTACCTTTGAAGATGCAGCAATCAGACTAACAGCAGACTTTTCACTGGAAATACTAGATGTCAGAAGATGATTGAATACTATTTTTATAAGTGGTAAGGGAAAGTAACTATCAACTTCACATCTATCCTCAGTTAAATGATCATTCAAGATGGAGAGGAGATTTTCCCAGCAACCATGACCCTGGGATGCTTGGCAGGGTTGCTGGGGGGGGACCTCATCATCATTTCCTCTCTTTTCATTCTTCTCAAAACTCTCTCAATATAATGGTTTCACTCCCTGCTCTGTAATGAGTGAAGGTAAAATAAAGATATTTTCAGACATACAAAGACTAAGAGACTTACTACCTGAGAGAGCACATGAAATAACGCAATATTGAAAGATAGCAAATGGAAGCTATAAGGAATCAGTGGGCACCAAGAAGCAAGGCCAAGTTAAGAAATTGGTAAAAACATTTTGCAAATTTACTGTAAGAATAATGATAATAATATTTGGGGAGATATTTTAAATGGCAATGAATTAAAATACTAGACAACAATATCATGGATGATAGAAAGGCAGAATTTTGGGGTGGGGAATTAAAGAATTCTAAGAGCCTTATCTTGTGGGAGAGTAGAGTTATTGGTTAGCATCAGAATCTGGAAAAAAGATAGTTAAGTAGGCTTAATACTATGTTAATAAGAGTATAGAAAAAAGGATTTATAATTTCAAAAGAATAGAAAGAAAAATGAGATTAAAAAAAACCCAAAAACAAGAGCAGAAAGCAGGAAAGAAGGAAGAAAGAAAAAATAAAGCCAGAGAAATGATGCCAAAAATAGATTCAAATTAATGATCAGCAATCAAAATAAATGTAAATGGATTAAACTCTTTTCTTAAAACAGCAGAGTCTCAGACTATACAAAATTCCCTCATTCCTTGGATACTCTGAGAGAGCCCTGTGTTGTACTATTCCTCTGTATCAACACGGAAATGGTAACTTTTCAAGACAAGAGCACTTCATTTCACTCTTTGGAAATGAAGTGTTATCCATTGTGTCTTTCTGCAGATATGATCAGATCCCAGACCTAGAGTCTCCCCTGATGTCATGATGGTGTGCCTCCAGGGAGTAGGGGTGAGACAGTTGATTTTGATAGCTCTACCCAGATCTAGTTAACAGAAGTTTGAAGAAGGAGTGAGCCTCTTCCTAAGTGGAGCAGACAGAGAGATGTCGAAACACAGGCCGAGTAGTTAGATGATTCACAACATGGGTGAATGGCTTTATTCAAAGAGTGCTAATCAATGAATCAATGGTCAGACACAGAAAGGTTTCCAGTGTAAAAAGACTTTGGGGTTTTAATTGAGTTTTGGCTCAGTAGGATGTGGCTACTAGATCAGCTAATGTGATTTTAGAAGGAAATAATAGAGGTAGAGTGTCCATAATAAGGGTGTGATAGACCCTCTATACTTGTTCTTATCAGATCACAGCTGGAGGGCTGAATTCAAGGCAGATCCAGAAGGTGTCACCTAAATGTTAAGAGCTATCAAACCCTATCACGTGGATACTTAAAGGAATAAGGGGCTTATCTTAGAGCAGACACGCCATTTATCCCTAAATATTCCTTAAACTGTCAGAAGGCATGGGATTTGACTTAATCTTTGTGGCCTCACTAAACAGAACTAAATCCATTAAGAACTTTGTAACCAAATTGTTAAAAAATGAGTGGACAGTTTCAGGGGTAGACAGCTTCCTATTACAGGAAGTGTTCAAGCAAAAGTTAGACCACTTTCTATTGGCAGCACTATAAGGGATTGATGCACTGGGTCTGGGGTTGGATTTGCTGACCCCTAATCTCCCCTCCCACTCTAAGACCTTGATTCTGTGTTTTTTCTCTAACAATTTCAGTGAGTGCCCAGGGTGGGAGTGATGCCTTTTATATCCCACTGTGACTCCCTCTTCAAGCCACATGTGTATTTGTGATGCTGACACAATAAGGCAAATCCTTTCAGTAAACCAGAGGAGAGAAGAAAAGGTCTCCGTGAAGGGGATCTCTTCATCCCAGTCCAGGGCATCACAAACCCTGTGATGTCTTCAGAATTACCTAAGGATATTACATGATTCCTGGGTTCTGTTAAATTAGAACCTTCAACTTATGGCAGGAAATCAGCATTTTTATCAAGCTTCCCAGGAGGTTTTTATTCTCACTTAGGCATATGAACTACTACTGGGTTGGTTTCAACCCAGCCTCTGAAGAATCATTGAAACTTGTTTTTCTCAAACCTTTTCTGCTGATACTCCCAATACATGACATCCTCATATGCACACTCTTAGATGTCTTTGGTGCTAGGGACATAAAATAGGCAATAGGTTATATGCAAGCCACATTTAAAAAGTTGTAACTCCACTCTTGTTCTTGCTCAGGATGCAGTAGATGTAGACATTCATTGTGGACTGGTAATGGCTGTACATTCATCCATCCATCATCCATCCATCCATCACCCATCTATCCATCCACCCATCCATCCATCCATCCACCCATCCATCTATCCACCATGTATTTATTAAACACCTACTATTGTTTGTAGCATGAGCCAGAAGATGATGGAGGAAGTCTTGCTGGGGATAGGTAGGAACTGACCCAGTCCAAAGGTTATAGTTATGTTGGCTCTGCCCTTATAGCAATCTTAGCTTTCACCGAGACACATTGACTATAAATGAGTTCTTTGAAAGTGTGTCCTTCGTTTCCCCCTCTATTGGGGCAGCACTTGTGCAGTAGAAAAACCAAAGGTGCTGGAAGCTGCCAGAAGTGGTTTTAAGTCCACTCTATGACTTTGGGTGATCTGTTAGCCTCTCTGAGGCTTAGTTTCTTCATTTGTAAAATGGAATGATAAGAACAATAACAAAGTTGATGTGAAGATCAAATAAGGTAATGTAACCAGAGACTGTTGTACAATTTAAAGCCTTCTATGGTTAGTAGAGTAGTGTGTGTGTGCACGTGTGTGTGTGTATCCAAGTTTAGGTTTCCTTAGAACCAGATTCTGAGACAAAGATTCAAGTTCATAAAGCTATTTTTGTGTGAAACTAGAGATTAATACCCCTAGGGAACTCTGGTAAATGGTATTGAACTTGAACTTCAGAATTTTTCCACCTTGGGGTATATATACCCACCAACTCCCTTTAGTCACTGGGCTGCTTCTGGTGGCATTAATTCTTGTCAATTCCAACCTGCAATGTCTATGAGAAGATCAGGCTCTGGTGGCCAGAGAAAGCCCTCAGGCAAAGGGGTGCAGGTGCTGGAAGTTGGAAGTTGGGCCAGAGTGCACTGAAAAGCGAGGAGCCAAAAGGATATGGACGGGGCGCCTGCTGCATCTGTTTAGAGCTTTTGTCCATGTCAACTTTAGATGGGGATTGCACTCAATGGCCTTTACTCACCCAGAGCTACCATGATAGGTGATGTTGGTCAGTAGTTGGGATGCAGGTAAACTACCGGATACTCGAGAGTTGGAGGCACATTTGCTGTCATTGCTTTGGAACCCTGTGCACAGAGCCTGCCCTCCTCCTCTGGGGTATCCAGGCATTTTGGTGGCCACATATGCAGCACTATCCCACTTTTCAACTTTGTCTTTGCAACTTGGTTTTTCTTCCTGAACCACTAGGCTTCTGTAGCTTCTAGCAGGAGCATCCCCTCTCCTCTCTCTCTTCTCCTTGAGAACCTTGGTTAGTGTGGGTACAATGGCCATTTCCAGACAGTGCTGACCTAGAGATACATCAGTAGGTGGTTCAGATACCTTTCTGATATTATTAACAATCTGGTGTACAGAATCTCAAATCAGATACACAGAAAGATCTAAGCTTCTTTTCATGTGTGCACTCCTGGTATAAATCCTAAAATGAGCCTTCCTCTCAGACTGCAGGGTTGAGAGCCATCAGGGCTAGTCCATGACACTTGTAGCTACAGCTGCCTGCAGAGACTGACCTGTTCATTGTAGACCATTGATTCTGCTGGCGAGCCTTCTGTCTCCACAGCAACGGTGTTTGGGGTTAGAATTGAAATGGAATTCTGTCCCACCAAGCCACTGGAACTAAGTGAAGGCAGGAGTGGGCCTGTGTCACTGTCACAGAATAAAGGATTTCCATTGACCCAAAGGCTTGATGGAATTTCAATTCCAGGCTCTGAGTCCATCTCCTCTGCCTCTGTCTCCTCTAGGGACAGGTACTGTGTCCGTGGGCAGCAGAACTAAGGCCAGCCAGGGCCATTAATATTTCAAAAAGGTGAACATGGACGTGGCATTTTGAATGATGCATTGCTACTCCAGGGCCAATCTTCTGAGGCTGGGAGTGAAGAGTCCAGGGCCCTTCAGGAAGTTCCTGTGGCAGCTTGACGTCTATCCAGTGCTAAGTTGTAGAAATAAGCCCAGTGTGTCCTAACTCCTTGTCTTCCCTGAGTAACAGTCATCCCCCTCCAGTGCCAGTCTTGATTCACCATGCTGCATCCACCCTGTTCCCACATCATGACTCTGGGAGTCCTAGCTTTCTCCCTATCCCGCTCCCACATCCTATCAGCTAAATCAATAGATGACATCAGACTAGGATGCAGCATATGTCAGTGATGCTCTGACTTGTGACGATATTTACTGAACCTACTATGTGCTCCAGCAGGGAGATGCGGTAGAAGAAGACACAGTCTCTGATATCAGAGGATACTCATGTGTCTGGGGAGATGCGAGGATTCATATAAAATGACGGTGACCAAGTCAAGACACCATGACCACCACTCCAGCCCCAAGGTTGAAGTGTGTACGGAAGTAGGAGTGATGACTACTGGCACCAAGACTCAGGAGAGTGAACGTTGAATTTCTTCTTGAAGGAGGAGCTGAGGGACTATTTTTGTGATGCCACAGAGGCCTGAGATCACTGGGTCCAACATACACTGAGCTTTAGAGGAAGCACATGAAGTATTTCTTTTGTGCTGCAGATCCTAATGAACTTGGAGGTGGCAGTACTGGGTAATGGTTAAGAAGACAGGCTCTGGAGCCAGATGATGGTTCTACCACTTACCAGAAGTGGGGCCTCTGTGACTCAGTTTCCCCAGCTGTCGAATGGGGATGATGAGAGTACTATATCATGAGGACTGAAGGAGATGGTAATTCTAAAGCATTCTAACTCATGCCTGGCAGACATTAGAGGTTAGGTGGCTGTCAATGTTATTATTAACATAATCACACAGGAAGAACCTTTCTCATTGTCCAGATGGGAGCATCCAAACCCCTGTGGAAAGAGTGATTTCTTTTAAAATATCCCTTAGCTAGTGGCCAGCAGAGATGGAACTAGAAACCTGTGCTCCTGACTCCCAACTGATCATTCCTGTGTGTCAAGACTAGGAAACTGTGACTCTTTACATCATCTTTATAGGAGAAAGCAAAATTTGGTCTGAAACTATCTAATATGTAACCATATTGTTCCCAGAAACCAAGATCAATAATTCTGAACTGTATCAAAATGCCACAAGAAAGTAAATGATTCCTCCACTTCAACCACAACACTTGAAGCATCTAGCTTCTGCTGAGCACCACACGAGGGCTTGGGGGAAGATAATTGCTGGTATTTTTTTTCCTGTTCTTTGGAAACAAAGTTGAGAGAGAAGAGACAAGGCAGAAAGAGCTGCAATGAAACCACGACAGCAGAATTTGTGTAGTGCCTGCTGAGTTTCAGATTCTGTTCTAAGTGCTTTACACGCATAAACTTATGTAATATCACTGTAACACTTTGAGGTAGGTTGTATTATCAAACTCATTTTCAGGATGAAAACACTGAGGCTCCCAGGGGTGGTTATTTTGCCAAGATAATATAGTTAGCAAAAGGGTGAGCTGGGATAGAGCCCAGGCATCCACTCGGAGTCTGTACTCTTGACCCCAACATGACAGCGTCTTTAGCTAGAGGTGTCGGAACTCTGGATTCTAGCTTCCTGTTAGTGAACTTTGCTTCTTGATGAAGTATGCCTTACATACAGCAAGCATACAGATATTTAGTGTGGAGTTCATGGATTTTTTTTTACAAAGTGAACATATTCATGTCACCATCAGCCAGGACAAGATGTGGAATATTATCAGTGTCTCAGAAGCCTTCCTCTGTTTTGCCCATGAACTACTTTGTCTAGATCAGTGTTTCTCCACCTTTCCTTTTCATCATCTACTCCCTACAGAACCTCTTAAGACATTATCTTCCTATTTGTCTCCCAGGAAATTATAAAACCACAGGGAGTCTATAAATCTGTTTGTGTACTGTACCTATGTCTATACTTTATGCATTAAAAGAGCATGATTTTTTTGCCCCCCAAGCACCACTTTTCATTGCCTTGGGGACAATTCCCACGTTCGGAATGTGTGCCCTAGAGCAGGAGTTCCTGGGTATGAGTGCAGAGGACACAAGGGGACATTTCAGGACCCTGAACGCCTGCCCGAGGTGTGCACAATATTGCCTGTGTGTGCACTTTTCTGGAGCAATCCTTAGTGTTCTTAAGATTATGAAAAGGCTAAAGAAAGTGTCACGGTTCCTGCACAGTGGGAGCCAGATCAAATCAGTCACCAAAGGCTTGGTGAGCTGCAAACTAAGCCCCTTGACCGGGGGGGGGGGTCCCATTGTGTTGGACTCCTCCATCCTCTGAAGCACTCCACAGGAACCATCCTTTGGTTGGGGCTGTCCCTGCTCTGTGCAGACCCTGTTACTGTTGGTGTCTACGTTAGGCTTTCTGTGTGACAAATTTCCCAAGCTTAGTGGCTGAAAACCACACATATTTATTGTCTCACAGTTTCTATGGGTTAGGGGCCTGGACATGGTTTACTTGGGTTCTCTGCTCAGGGTCTCACAGGCTACAGTCAATGTATCGGCTGGGGCACCAACTCATCTGAGGGTCAGGGCCCCATCCAAGCTCACTGGGGGTTGGCAGAACTGTTGTTGTGGTTGTAGGACTGAGGCCCTCACCTCCAGAGACCTCTGCTGTTCCCTGATGCATGGCACTCTCCGTAGGTGGTTCACAACCTGGTGGTTAGCTTCTTCAAGGCCAGGAGGAGTAACAGGTTTTATATATATACATATGTAAGTCAAGAGGAGGAGACTGTATGAGGCATCACACTAGGGGTGGGGATCACAGAGACCATCTTAGAATTCTGCTACCATGGTATCTCTGTCTCCTGGGCTTAACTAGTGTAAGGGCTTCTTCAGAGAGGGTCTCTCCGGGGATATTTCTGGAGCTTCTGGGGTTACTCAGTGGGCTGGGATGCCAGTAGCTTGAGATTCCCAAGCATCTTCAGATGTGGGTTGCTGTTAAGAGTGTAGGTTCTAGAGAAGGGCTGCCTGGGCTAGAATCTGAGCTCTACTCACCAGTGAGATCTTGGGCAAGTTACTTTCCTTCTCTGTGACTTAGTTTCCTCCTTTGTAAAAGAGCTACTTCATGGGTTGTTTGTGAGGAATAAGAGCCTAATAACCAGAGACAACTAGAAGGGTGCTTGGTACATGGTAAACACTCAATAAAATGTTAGCAATGACAATAGTAATATCATTATTTGTCTCAACACCCATCCTCTGCATGGGTACACCCTCAACCAGCATCTGTTTGACCCTGATGACACGTGACTTGGGCTCATTCTTCTAGCACCTTCTCCTAGGGACAATGCGAATTGTGCACATTGAAGAGATTTCTTCCCTGGGCTCCTTTTCACTGGGAAGTGGACATGTGACCTTGTAGTAGCTGTGAATTGATGGCTGCCTGGCCCACTCAAGAATGTAAAAAAGCATGACACGCTGTGACAGTAGGCTGGAGCCAAGTCATCTTACCTCAGTACCTGAGAGAAAGTTCCAGTCCTTCTCCCTGGGGTCCCAGGGCTGGACCTGTCCTTTAAGAGATTCCTTATTCAACCCTCCTGGTTCTGTAAGTTCCTCCAGTCTCCTTCTTCTGAATGTCACACTTTGCTGAAGTTGACCAGAGTTCATCTCCGGTGAAAGGAGCTGGCAGTTTCAGGTTGCAGGCCACCTGACACAGGCCGTAAATGATTGACAGCTGCTAGAAGAGGGAAACAGGATGGTTCAACTGTCCCGTCTGGCTTCTCCTAAAGAGAACGACTGTGTGGCGTGAGTTCAGAAGAGCTCTATGCACAAGCCATGCATGTTGGGGAGTAAATATTTCCCCATTTTTCCATTTCACCCAACCTTGGGAATTTCTTAATGAATTAGTTGGAAGGCAGATTAGTTTAGGTTCCCAGCATTTAAACTTGTCTTGTATTATGATTGGTGCTAAGATATATAAGGTATCAATGAACCTTGCTGTATTAATTTTTAAAAGTAAAAAAATTAATAAGGTACTAAAATATAAAAGCAACCCTGAGTTCCCATCAGAAATATTGATTATCTACTTTGTCACATAGGTTTCTTTTAAATGCTCAGATCCAGATGCTCAGATTAAAGAGCTGCCTATTATTCATGCCCAAACATTCTCGACTCTAATATCTTGAGGACCTGCCATATGCCAGTCCCTAGGACAAGTGGTGTGTATTAGGGAATAAAACACATGAGCTTCTTGACATTGGGGACCGTACAGTTCGATGGTGAAATGTGTTTTCAAAGTTCCCAAATGTTTTTAAAATCTTTTTTGTGGATATTTTGTGTCTCTTTATGAAATATTTTCATTCTCTAACAGCTAATTATTCGCTACTTTCGCTAGCATTTGAGTAATGCATGACAAAATGTTATAGAATGAATGAGATGATGTCAAAATACAATCAGTGCCTGAAAGTTCACTTCCTATGCTTCTATTTTGAATACTTTTGAAAATGTACTCATGCCTATTAAAAAGGAAGTGTCATATATTAACATTTATTAATAATGAAATACGTCATTTGTAACAAATTATCTAATTTAAGTGGAACTGAGGCTCAATAATATTTTCCCCAAGCTATCAAAAAGTTCTAAATACAATTTCCATTTTAATCTTGAATATGATGCAATATTTATCTTGAATAATTAATTTTAATTGGTAGTGACCCATATAAGGAAGGATTTATCAATATTTTGGGGGAAGGGTATAAACTAAGTTTTAAACATACTTCTAATGAGAAAATGACAAAGAAGAGCGAGAGTTCTCTTATATTAGGTCCTTGATCTTCACACACTCCCTCTAACTTGATGCATCAAGCTGGACATTTCAAGGTTTATCCCATTATTACATAAAAAGTGTTTCCCAGTAGTGGTGATACAAGGAATCCTTACCTTATGGAAGGGCACATTTTAGAAATTAGTTCTGGGGATTAGAATGTTCTTCCTCATAGAAAGAATGGCAGGATCCCAAGAGAGCAGACTAAAGCCCAGCTGAACCATGTCATATAATACAAATGGAGCTAGAAGAAGCACTGTTGGTACAACACTGACTCTACGGGAAAATATGTCAAGAGTGTCACCACGTGCCTGGCAAATATCTTGTCCTTCCAGAAATGGGAGATAGCTTCTCCCCTCCCCTGCTAGGGGTTAGTTGTGGAAGCTGGGAGTGGCCTTCCTGGTCACCTACAGGGTGGTTGCCGGAGGGAATGGAAGGAAGAGGATTGGAGCTCAGACAGTGAAGAGTTGGGCATTCCTGGGTCCAGGGTAGTAAAAGCATCTAGGGACATCTTTTTGAGCCAGTAGTCTGCATGGCCATTATTGTCTACCTCCCCTCCACCTCTTTTTTCTCTTCTTTTGCAGGTCCCAGTGATGGGTCTGCATGAATCCTATATTATCACCATCATTACAGTTTCTCTCCCTTGAAGCCCTCCATGGAACAAGACACATCTCAAAGCTTCCCTCTGAGTCTTCTGCTCTTCAAGAAAACAACATGGATGTTTTCTGAGACAACATTGTGCTGGGTTGAATAGGGTCCCATAAAAATTCATGACTTCTTGGAACCTCAGACTGTGACTTTTTTTGAAAATAGGGTCTTTGCAGATATAATTAGTTAAGAAGAGGTCATACTGGATTAGGGTGGGGCCCTAGATTCAATTCCTGGTGTCTTTATAAGAGGAAGAGAAGACATCCACAGAGACAGAGAGAAGAAGTTCAGGTGACTATGGAGGCAGAGATTGGAGTGATGCAGCCACAAGCCAAGGAATGCCAGGAGCCACCAGAAGCTGGGAGAGGCCAGGACAGATCCTCCCCTAGAGCCCTCACGGACAGTGTGACCCTCTTAAGACCTTGATTTCAGACTTCTAGGCTCCAGAACTATGAGAGAATAAATTACCGTTGTTGAAGCCACTTCAGCAAATTACTGTTTGTATTTGTAATTATTAAATTCAATAAATTACTGTTGTTGTCATCTGTTACAGAATCTCCAGAAAACAAACACGGACTTTTTCAGTTGCCCCAGAACTGGCAACCAGGGTCTTGACTTGAAACAAAAGGCATCAGGAATTCCCAAATTCTAGAGACTTCCGTCAACATGCAAGTCCACAGAGGCCTATGAAGAAGCAGCCCTGCTATCACCAGCACCTCCCAGCACCTCTTCCTAGTCTTTACAATAAAACTGGGGAGGGGAGAGGGAGGTCGTTGGAGTAAGAGATGGTGCCTCTCACCATGAAGACCAGTGAGATGACCCAGAGAAACGCAAAAGATTGGAGGCTCCTGAAAGAAAGGGAGACTTCCCTTCTCCAGCAGGACATTGGCTTAACTAGTAGACTTGCTGATCTGCCTGAGATATGTGGGAGAGAAGGCAGGCTGGGCAGAGGGGTGGGAGTGGAGGAGCTTGCACTCCAACCACATGATGAGGATGCCTGAGTTTACTGTGGGTCAATGGACATTCTTAAAAGATAGGTGGGCTTGAGCCATCTTGCAAGTGCCCACCTAAGAGGGGTGTCCATCAGGCACAGGGAACCTAGCAGTAAGAGGCTATGGGAAGGTGGTGAAAGAGGTCATGTCAGAACCAGGTAGCCCATGTCAGGGAACTGTGCAGTAGTTGGGGAGGAGAATGGAGATGACAGAGACCTCAGAGCTTGGAGATGTGCCCCACAAGAGATCTAGTATTCAGAGGTATCATAAGCCAGTCAGCCAGTAGAGCTGCAAGAACCACCCAAGAGAGGATACCCTTCACTTAAATGAATAGGCACATGTCCCCTTCCAATTCCTCTTCCCTGCCCTGTTAACTGGGGGAGCTCAGCCAGGAGCGGGGGCAGTGGGCATTGCAGAAACAGACCTTGCCCCACTCTTCAGCATTTGGGTCCCAACTCAAGTCTGCATGGAGGGAAAGAGTGTGTGGGATTTAAATGAAGATGGAGATTGAAGCTTTGGAATGCCCCATCACTGATTACCTAGTCACTTTTAAACTGGACGGGTATAGAATCTGCCCAAGATACTGTTAGGGGGTGTGAAAAGGAAGATTCAACAGAGTAAAGTGGGAGGGACAATGGTTGGAAGACCTAAAACCATGTAATGTTTGTAACCCAATGTTTTGAGACTCCTTAATAAACTTAATAAACAAGAGTATTTGCTTTATTTAATTTCTCATGTTGATAGAGACACAAACATCATGACGGGCTTGCCTGCTCTCCACCTTCTGAGTCTTACCTGGAAGCCTGATAGGAAAGGGACAGGATCACTGGGGTCTCCCCTCAAGATGAGACTAAGAAGTCAGGCTTGTTTCTCTCTCTGCCATGCCTTGCAGATGTCAGACTAGCCCAGTGAGTGCTGCCTGAGGAATGAATTAAAGAATAAATTGGGAATAAGGAGTTAAGACATCTCACCTACATTTCAAAAGGGTCACTCCACCTGTGCTCTCTAGACATTTTATCTCAGGAGTTAGCATCAACATTATGGTGTGGAGATGGGGCAGGCAGTAGAATGACTACACCATTCTGTGGGAGACTAGGGAAATGTACTGTGGGATTTGGGGGACTGAGGCTCCCCCTTAGGACTTTACTGTCATTCTATCCTCCCCCGGACCCATTGGGACTGCTCGCTCTGCCACTTGGTCTCCTCCTGGATGAATACTAGTTAGAGATGAGCAGTGAAGGTCAGACCTTGGGGGAGGAGCACTGGGAAGGGAAAGGGAGGGGAGATTCTAAGCAGTGACTGCCAAGGGGAAAGAGAAGGTAGATTCTGTGTGTGCTGTCTATATGGAACACACCAAGTCTGCCTTTCTTCAAGGTGAATGCAGCTATTATATAAAGACATATCTAGGAAGGAAAGATGTTTAACTTGTTTATACACTTTCTTTAAAACTGTGTTTTGGAGAGGAGTACATGTTTCGGATGCTTCAGAATAATGCAGCTATGAATTAGGAGTTGGGAAATAGGCACCCAATTTCATGTCACATCTTCAGCCCTTTGCATCTTTAGGTGAACTTGAGTTTTAGCACATTGCAGGTGCCAAGACCTGAGTCACCCTGAGAGATTTTATTTCAGCAACGTGGCACTCTATTTTCTGAGAGCATTTTAGAAGAAAGACCTTCAGTAGTAGCCCCTACTGGGGTGAGCTTTAAGCTTATGAGAGTCTCGGGCACAATGATATGCTCTCAATGAAACATCAAACTAATGATGAACTTTGCTTACTTAAAAAAAATCTACTGAATTCTTACTCAAAATAGGATATCTTTACTTATAGCCAATGTGGCTTTTGTTGTTGTTGGGGGATGTGGAGGAAGCATAATGAAAGTATTCAATGTATAGTTAATGGAAACACAATGCATGTGTTTTCACACTAGTACACTTAGTAAGAAATATGAATGCTTCATTTGGAAGAGTAAATTGATTAGTTAGCCAATGTAATGTATTCAACAATTTTGGGGGAGACAAAATGAGAAAGTTGATTTGAAGCACTATATCCAAAAAAAAAAAAAAAAAAGAAATCATATTGTGGAGCTGCAATTACTTTTCGACTACAAGAAATAAAATTGCTCATCTTCAAAATACGCAGAGTATCCAACTTGCAGCTAATCCTGAATTTCAAAGTAATAATGTTTAATATTTCACCAGCAGTCATGGGTTGAAATCAATGCTGTCACGGCTCTTCGGGAGAATAGAAGTATATGAAACAAAGAATTGAAGGCCATCAACCAAGGATGAAATAAAAGAAATATATTTTGCAAGGGCTTTTGTGAAAGGAAAACATATGGTAACTCAACCCATCTCGCCCAATGTCTTTTCCTTCGAGTTTCAATGTTAGGTCCTGGTGGCCCAAGGAAATTGTTCCTACCTAAGAAAGAAGGACTTGGAAAGAAGGAACAGGGACATTACCAGCCTACTGAGGGTTTCAGAATGAGCCAGATGGTTGGTTCCTTCAAACTGGGAACTCCAATGTTTATACTGATAAACTATGGAGGCTGTGTCAGTTAACTCTTACTGCGTAACAAAGTACCCCAAAATGGAGTAGGTGAAAACAACAGCTGTTTGTTTCACTAATGTGTCTATGGGTTGGCAGTTTGGGCTGAGCTCAGCTGAGCAGTTTCTCTAGTCTCAGCTGTGTTCATTCACGTGTCTGCAGTCAGCTGCTGGGTTGGCTGCAGCTTGGCTAGTCTAGGATGGCATCGTATGGGATGGCAAGTCTATTCCACATAGTCTCTCATCCTGCAGCAGGCTAGCCCGGGCTTAGTCTTTGCAGGATTCCAAGGGGTGGAAGCTTGCAAGGCCTTTTGATGCCTGGGCCCCGAACTGGCAGACTGTCATTTCCACTTCTGTTTCCTGAAGGAAGTTATAACCTAGATTCAAGGTATGGAGGAGTAGACTCCATTTCTTGATGGTAAGCGTCACAAAGTCACATTGCAAATGGTGTGAATATACGGAGGACTGAAGGATTGAGTCTATTTTGCGGTCTACCACAGAGCCATTCTTACCATAAGTCAATGCCCTAAGGAGCATCAGATGTATGGCAGTTACCCACTGTTGGGAACACCATCCCCCCAAAGAGGATGCCATGTTTGGATAGAGGAAGTGGCTTGGATTACAAGTACCTCCTGATTATCTTCTGTGCAGTTTTCACACCATTTTACAGGAGAATAATAAATAATAAAATAATAATATATTAATAAATATATTAATTTATAATAAATAATAATAATAAAACACAGTCTTCCCCTGAAATCTGGAGGCAAGTCTTAAGAAGAGGAAACAAATAGAACAGGATCTTCATTGTGGAATGAAACACCATGGTGATTAATCTTTAAATGGTCAGTTCTCAGGGGAGGTGACACCTTGCATTATGAGAAAGCTGAGGGAGAGGCTCCAGCAACAAGCGCTGAGTGCCGTGTGGACTTTAAACTACTGGAAATAAAATATTATGTCTAGGCAGCTGGTAATGTCCCGGAATTCCCATACTTCAACACGTGGCCTGGGGATAATGTTACTTAACCACTGGCTGAGGGCCTGTGTGGTGGCCAAGACCTGTAAATCCCAGCAGTGTCAGCCACCACAGCTGGTGGATTAGTGCCCTCAAGGGCACAAGGGCTTCCAGAACTGTGGAAGGGGAGGACTCAAGATGGCTAGCTGAGTGTTGCCTTGTCTCACTCTACTGTGCTGGGTATTCGCTCATGTGGAAAGTATTCACTGTCTTTTTAATTATCTGTAACTAACCAAGTCTTCAGAGGTGACTACTTGATGCCTAAACTTCCCCCTTGTTACACTCATAGGATAACAAGCCATTTGTGGACAAAGAGCAGAAAGGAGAACAAGGGCATGCCTCAAGTCTTCCCCTAGGGCCGGGAGTCCAGCCGTGAACCATCCATCTTTGCATTTGCCCCATCTTTGCATCTCCTTGAGCCAGGTGTCTAGTTGACCCTTGTTTGGCACCTGTGGCAGACAGAACTTCAGGTGTCCCTCATATACTCATCCAGTGTAATCCCTTCTCTTGAATGTGAGTGGGACCAATGACTTGCTTCTAACCAACAGAATATAACTAAGGTGATGAAATGACATTCTCGAGATTAGTTTCTTATATGGCAAAAGTGATGGAATGCCACCCCTATTCCAGGACTCTGTCTGATGTGAGAGCAGGCAGGGCTGGGGCACAGAACCATGGGAGGCAGGGCCCTCATAACAGTGAGGGTGATACGGAAGTTGAGAAGCGAAGGAGATCTAAGCTGCCAAGTTGCTAGTTGTGGGCGGAGAACAAAATCTCGCCAAGTAACAGCACAGACAAGATGGCGTTTCAAAAGACTAAATATGGAATAAGATGCAGGAGTGGGAACCTTTAAAATGTCACTAGGGCTGTGCCTGAGCTGCGGGAGGCCGAGGCTGGAAATCCAACACACACTGAGGTCAAATGCTACCTATTCCATGAAGCCCTTCTTTGATCAGCCTCCAACCGAACTTAAAGTTAAATGTTACCATCTCTTCTTCCTGTAGCTCTTTCTGTGTGCTTCTATTATAACCTATTTCATTTGCCTTTTACTTAAAGTCCATTACTTACTTATGTGTCTTTAGATTTTAAGCTCCTCCAGGGAAGGCAATGTGTCACAGTCATTTTTAGTTTTCCATTATGCCTTCTGTATGTACACAAAGTACCTTGAAGCAATAATTGGCTAGTGCTGATGCGTTGGATTGAATCAACAGGCTATATTTGTGGCAATTCTATTGTTAACATATCTACATGTATCAAAAAATTTGCCCTGTAGAATCACACAGTAATTTCTCACTTGGGAAAGGAATGGTTCCTCCAACAGCCCAACCTATAAACTCAGTACCAGAAATCCAGTCCCTCATGTGGCAACATCTGTGTTTAGGTTGCCCTGAAACTCTCTCTGAGGTTCTGTAACTCCCTTCATCTTCATGGAGTAGTGAAGGTTGGGTTTTCTCATTCTTTCTATGCCAGCTCTCCAGATATCAGAAGATTGCCATCTTGCCTCTCCTTGGGTAAATACCACCAACCACGTCAACCATGCCTCACCTAGTGTGGTAGCCACATTTTTTACTAGTATTGTTCCCCTCCTATGAATTTTCTCTTAAAATGCAGTGCCTGACCTGAATCTGGATCTCTACCAGCCCACCAAGTAGTAGGATCATAACTATGTGGAGGGGGCCCTGAGCATCTACTAATGCAGTCCAAAATTCCTTAGGTTTTGTTATTGGCTACAAAAATTATGGAAGCATATCATGTTTGAAGCCAGGTCTTCTCTCCTTGAACTGCACCTAAGCCAAGATTCTTGCACCCTCTATTGTGTTATGATTTTGGAATCAAGTAGAGGATTTTACCTTCATTCCTATTACATTTCTTCATGATGGTTTTGGGGCCATTGGACTAGCAAGATGAGAACATTTTGGATCCTGTTTCTTTTGTTTAACACTTTAGCAATCCTTCCATATTTATGTCCTCCAACATTCTAATAAGCATGCCTCCTACAACACTATTCCAGCCATTGATGAGCTTGCTGTGCAGAGTGGGGCCCAAAACAGAGCCCTCGGGTGCACGGCCACAGTCTTATTTCCAGGGTGATATCACTCTCTTAATCAACACTTTGGACATGCTTGTTCGACCAGTTACAAATTCACTTCACTGTGCTCTGGTCCCACCCCCATTTCTCCATCTTGTCCACAAGAATGTCCTGAGCAGCTCTGTCAAGCGTCTTGCTGAAATCCAGATCCACTGATCAACTAGCCTAATAACCCTATCA
The DNA here is from genome assembly GCA_031878705.1 of Tapirus indicus. Taxonomy (NCBI): domain Eukaryota; kingdom Metazoa; phylum Chordata; class Mammalia; order Perissodactyla; family Tapiridae; genus Tapirus; species Tapirus indicus. The sequence goes on along the minus strand of CM062936.1, from coordinate 31,978,012 downwards.
GGAGAGGAAACGAGATTAGATTGGGTGACTTGTCGAGGAGCCGGCAGCCTCTTGGCAGTCACTGTCTTCTTGTCCCTGCGCTCACAGATCAACCCCTAATGATTAGTTCTCGTGCTCTGCCAGGGATCAATAGGAAGCCCAGCGGTCTGTAATTCATAGAATATTCCTTCCTTTCCCCCTCTCCCTCCCTAGCCCCAAACCCTTCCCCACCCCTTTTGAAAATTAAACCCTTTGCCTGCCTCAACTCTTTAGGAATCTTTCTTTTTCTTCCTGCTTTCCTGAACAGTCCTTGAGTCTTAGGTCACTTTCATGTCTCCTGATAATTCCTGGGGATGTCTCTTACTGTCCTCCAGCCTCAGTTTCCTCTCTGGGGAGAATAATGACGGTCTCATTGAACCCCTGAGGTTGCCTTGAGAACCAAATAAAGAAATGGTTGAAAGCTCTTTACACAATGCCCAGCATATAATGGATAATTGTTAACTGGATAAACTACAAAGAACCATATAAATAAGAAAGTTTACTACAATTTCGTGTAAGATACACACAGAGTGCTTTTCTACAAAGTCAAATAAATTACATTTTGAGTTTTACTGTGTGCTGTCATAATTTTAGAAAAGTATTCTTCAAAGAATCTGAAAATATCTGGCCTGAATGTCTATTTGAAATTATCTTACCCTAAAATCAAATTTAATGGGGACCTAAAGTTTTGTTACTCCCAATTGCTTAGATCTATTTAAGGAAATTTATGACTGTTGACCTAGTTTACACAAGTGCTTTTTGCTGGTTGAGGTGGGTAAATTGAATGATTGTGTTTTGGATCAAATAGTATAGTATTTGAAATCTGAAAAAAAAAATTCAGCTGGAGAGAGAGGGTGAAGATCTATTGCAAAAACCCTTCTTAATAGAAATAGAATTTGTATGATGTGTTAATTATGATGTTGCTACAGTTAATTGGCAAATTGCCCAGAAGTAGTAACGATGTTTCTTGTCTCAATCAAACTGACAATATTCTTCAGAATATACTCAGAGTGTGATCTTTACTATTCTAGAAGTGAAATAAGTTTTAGGTTGGAAGAGACCTAAGTATTCAACCTAGGTTAACGTCCTTTTTTATTTCTAGTGATATAAAAATAATACACACAGGAGCAAATTTAATAATAAAATACTTAAACAATAAAATAGAGTCAGTCTTCATCAAGTACCCACCACCAATGCTATTTTCATCCCTAGATGTAACAATTTTCATCATTGAGGTACATTCTGTTTCTTTCTTCCCCCCATTTAAAAATTATTTTATTAAGATCACCTTGCTTTATAACTGTGCAAATTTCAGGTATACATCATTATATTTTGGCTTCTGTGTAGACTGCATCGTGTTCATCAGCAAAAGTCTAGTTTCCATCCGTCACCAAACATATGTACCTCTTTACCCCTTTTGCCCTCCCCCCACCTCCTTCCCATCTGGTAACACCCTTTTTTTTATAGAAGAGGAAACTGAGGCACTTAGAGGAAAGGTGTCTTGCTCAAGGTGACCCATTGGGGAATGGTTGAGTGGGTTCTCATAGCCAGGTGTCCAGACCTGTGCCATTTGCAATGATCTGTAGCTGCACTGACAGATTTGTGATTTGGGGGGTGACTCATCATAGGTCCTTTGCTTCTAATTCCATTGGACGGTGGCCAGAAAAAAAATCCTATGTGTGGTTGTGATCTAGGCTCTTTCTACCATTTAACTTAGTCTTTGGAAGCATGACGGCTCTGTGTTGTCTGGCGTCCAGGGCAACGCAGATGCTGAGATGACAACACGCATCTCTGTGATGCACAAATTAGAGCTGATTGATAGAAGGCCACTAATAAAATGTCACATCTTATAGATGTGGATGGGCCACAGGGCCAGTGATAAAGTGAGACCGGTGAGCTCTGACATCTACGCAGCCCGGCCGTATTATTGACAGTGGGAGATAGTATTGATTGAGCTGCCAAGATGATCCTATTATGCAATTAGAATATTAGATTTGCATTTTTAATTCCTTTAGAAGAAATTGGCCTGAGGCAATTATTGCAGGAAAATATTAAGATGGATCTAGCTTCTTCGAACATAAGAACTCAGAAGCTTTTAGGAGGATGCAGTCATTATCAGAGAAAAGTTTTACTTATAAGAAGCGGCAACAGGGAAGTAATAAAAACACAAAGTTAGGCAAGTTGAAAGGGCTTGTGGAAGCGAAGTATTCCCCTGTAGAGAAGAAAAAAACCACCTGACACTAGGACACAATTTAGACCCGCCAGGGGTATTTGATTACATTCCATGTGAACACACACATGCCACACTTGGGGCAGATTCCCACTGTGTCTGCACAGCGTTATGCTCCTATCCTTGTGCTGTAGACACGTTCTCCAGACCAGCTCAGCTCCATTACTGGTTTCTCTTTAAGAAATATATTTCTGCCAAGGTTTTTGTGGCAGCTTGGCTCTATGGGCAACTGAAGGCAGTCCTCCTTCCTCCGAGGTGATAATATTTTTAAAATTATAGACTCAATTTATAATGGCTTACGGGGAAAATTTTAAAATCTGAGGTATTAACAGATGCTTTTAAAACATGCAACTGCCTCCTTTTTGATTATGGATGGCATTTGTTCCATCAGGGCTGTCCTGGGCAGATCTGTGGTCCAAACTGTTCCTGAGCCCTTGGGAGCATTTCTGGGTAAGCTCAAGTGAGGTCATCGGAAAAGAAATTTAAGCCATAGTGAAATTAAAAGCCAGATGATTCTGTGTGTTTAGAGTAGGATTCAGTAAACTTTTTCTGTCAAGGACTAGATAGTAAATACTTTAGGTTTTGTGGGGCCACCTACAGTCCCTGTCTCACGTCCTTCTAATCCATTCAGCTCACTGTACAAAATACAGCCGTGGGTAGGATTTGGTCTGCAGGCCATAGTTTGCTGACCCCTGGTTTGGTGGACAGGCACATGCAGACCAATTCATTCCGTCTGGATTATTGGTTGAATGCCTTCTACGTGGCGGGTACTCCAGATTTCAAAGGGAAAAGACCTCTGTCCTCTGGAGCTTCTAGTACAGTGGGAGAGGCAGACATGCAAGAAGTTACAATAAATTGGATTGCATAATTGGTATAATGAAGTGAAGGATGCCCAGTAAAGGGTCAATCATATTGATACACCTCCTCCTCCACCACCAACAAAAAGAACACAGCAACAATGGAAACCTAGTAGGTTTCAACGCTAAGGGATTTTAATAATGCAATGGAGGAGGAAAGTGAAAGCTGCTTAGGGAAATCCAGAAAGGCTTTCCAGGGGTCATTGCATTTGAGTTGAGATTTGAAAGAGTAGGGATTTGAACAACGAAGGGACAGCTCTGCACATGCAAATGCATGGAGGAGAACACGATGTGTTCAGCGGCTCTGCTCGGCAGGCTAAGGTCCTATCTGATGAAGCCTGAATGGGTCAGGGGAGTGGGTCTGATGCACAGATGCCATATTGGCCGCAAAGAAGCACACCTGGTGGAAGTATTAGAGGAAAGAACTGGGATGGAGATGCGAGATAAATTTATGCAGAACATAAGGAGGATGCTTTTAATCACAGATTGGTTTCACTTGTCCACTCAGCAGACATTTATTAAGTCTCTACAGGTGCTGGACGTGGCCCTGGATGCTGGGGCCGTAAGGAGCTTGAGAAGAGTCCTTGCTCTTCAGAGGCTCTCGGAGGAGCCCAGAGGTGAATGCCTTTGTGGAAGGTGAATTCCCTACAGGTGTGTGGGTGCCGACAGGGAGAGTGATGCCACGAATAAATCTGAATAACGCATTTAGGATACATGTGATGACTTTGAGGGGCTTTAAGAAGCTTTAGTCTCAGAGAACACACATTGCTAAGCAGGACCTAGGCTCTTCATAGACTTTGCAGAGGTAAACTTGTCCCCACCCTCTGTGCAAACTGCCAGATCCATTTAGTCCCTGGGTTCTGCTGAGTTTTCTTACCTGATATGTTCATTTCCTGGGGCTGTTGTAACAAATTGCCACAAATTGAGTGGCTTTAAAGAACAGAAATTTGTTCTCTGTTGGTTTGAAGGCTAGAAGTTCAAAATCAAGGTGTCAACAGGATTGGTTCCTTCCAGAATTTCTGAGGGAGAATCTATTCCATGTCTCTCTCCTAGCTGCTGGTGGCCACAGGCAACTCTTGGGGTTCCTTGGCTTGTTGGTGGATCACTCCAATCTTGCCTCTGCTTCATATGCCCTATGTGGCTGTGTGTCAACTCCCTCTGCCCTTCTCTTTTAAGGACATCTGCTATTGAATTTAGGCAGGATCATCCTAAATCCAGGATGATCTCATCTCGAGATCCTTAACTTAATTATATCTGCAAAGACCCTTTTTCTAAACAAAAACACATTCACAAGTTCTCAGGGTTAGGACTTAGACATATCTTTTTGGAAGTCACTAATCAGACCACTACACCTGACAAGTAATAGCCTTTGGGACTTTCAAAGACCATGCTGGTTGCATCTATGTTGTCTACTCTGTGATAGGGAGAAGAAGATAATGCCCAAGGCTTGGGGCTCATCCCTGTAACTCACCGGGAAAAATGAGGGCACTTCTGTGTAGTGTAATTTCAGAGTGATTTCGAGATGAGAGACCAGTGCTGCGAATACAGGGGCTCATGAGAATCGAGGAAAGGCAGTGTTTATTCCTTCAGCCAGCTTCTTCAAGCAAGGCTGCTCATTTAGCTCAAAGTGGTACTGTCAGCAATGTCACCCTGGAATCCAAAAGACAAAGACGAATGGAATAAAAATGTAGTACTCTTGATTTATCAAATGATTCTACCTAATGAATCCATCACATTCAATAGAAACCACATTAGCAATTCCTGTTGTTGGTCTTATCCTCCCAAAAGCCCCTGAGATCCACTCCAGTAACCACATGATCTATTCAAGGGAAAAAGAATGCAAAGTTTAAATATGTTTTTTTGTAAGTGTAAAATGCTTGGACAAAATAATGCAAAGCAGAGCGGACTGAGGTGGCTAAGAGACCTGGCTTCTTTTTCCTATTAAAGAATTAGTGAGATGGTTATTAAACCTTCTAGAAAAATTGAGATCCTAACAGTTACTAGAGCAACGTGTTCTGAAAAAGTTTGATTTGGTTTTTTATCGTTGTAATAGCTGTGACATGTTCTTGGTAATTTCTGCAACTGTGTTTCTGAATTTCTGGAACCGCATCCTTGCTACCTTGTTTTAAACAACATGACTCGATCCCAACTCTTAATGGCAGTGCTTACATTGTTCATTTAGTTCAGCTCAGCAAACGCCATTAAGCATCCACTGTGTATCCGGCTCCATGCCAAGCCCAGGGATTAAGATGATGAGTAAAATTATTTAGATGTAAGGTGGAATATGCATGTGACTTTTTGTCTGACTATCCTAAAGATTTAAAGTCCCCTGTATACTTGTCAGATTTATTTTTGACTTGTGCTTTTGAGTGATAATGAAATAGAGGAGAATAGGTGAAGTCAGTTCTCTGAAACTTTAATTCTGGGTCCTTACTTTCTTCAGCTTCAGTAAATAAGAATAAAGTACCTTAAGCCCTTCTCTCTTGGACTTTTGAAGGAAGCACAAGCTATTAGTACAGTGAGGCTGTTTCCAGTGTACGGCACCATTAATTAGGTCTTTGCTATTTTCTGTATAGACTGAAGCTTGACTTGGGTGTCAGCAAGTTGAAACTCAAGCACATCCATCTTTCTGTAAATTCAGCCATTCCCCCCACCCCCATCAATTGTAGTCAATACTCCTTTTCATCAAGGTTCTCCTGTAAGCAAGGGAAACATGGTAGAAATCTTTTCATTTTCTTTAACTTCTAGAGTCAGTGCTGCCCAGTAGAAATATGATGCAATGTAATTTAAAATTTTCTAATGAAAAGAGACAGATGAAATTAATTTTAATAGTATATTTTAACACAATGTATCCCAAATATGATAATTTCAAGAAGAAATCAGTATAAGATTATAATGAGATATTTTATGCTTGTTTTTTCTTATACTGAGACTTCAAAATCTGGTGCATTCTTTACACTTATGGCACAAATGGATTAGGACCAGCCACATCTCAAGTGCTCAATAGCCACATATGTTTGGCAGCTACTGTATTGGACAATGCAGTTTTAGACAAATATTTCAGTATTGGCTTTTGATATAAAGGATATATCACTCTTTTTAAAGAAGCACTGAGGAGTTAAAGGAAATGGATTACTTTGGGTGAGATTTAAGACTATGCTGCCTGAGAAGAAAAAATTTGAGTTTTCACTGTAGAAATATCTTCAAGTATCTTCACATATCTTCAAATACCTCAAATATCTTGAGTGTGTGTGAATATGTGTGTGTGTAATGTGTGTAAACACACATGCATACATATATGCTTATATTTTAATGTTCTATCAATAAACAACATGAATTGATAATTGCTTAAATATGTACTAATTGAAACTCTAGCCAAAAACCAATTAAAGGCTAACAGTATAAGTATTATAGGGATTAGTATCCAATAAGAATTATTGCATAATGATGAGAAAATGCAAAAAGGAGTCAGGTTACAGATAGCATACTAGGAGTTTTGCATGACAATGTCCATGTGTGGCCCATCACCTGTCATGTTGTCATGTGAGGAAAAAAAGATTGAGAACTGCTAGTTTGGAGAAGAGAAAGAAAACACAAATTTACTTGCTGAGGCCCCAAATTTATCATGTATTCATACTTACTATCTAATATCTTTATGTTAATTTGAATGGGGTATTAATTTGGATAGCATCATCCTTACCAATCCTCATCTTGCAATGTTAAAGTGCTAAATTCTTTTTATTTTTAAATCTAAAAAATAAGGATGGGACGTATGAGTAGAGAGGGAATCGCATACCGATGAGTTTCTCAGGGAATCACAAGCTCATGTAAGACACACGTGTGGCTGCCCCTCCATGCATGCAGACCATCCATTCAAGACCTCCCTGATTCCTCTCTTACTTACAAAACAGATTGGACCACCTTGTTCCAACTCAGCTGCTAATGTAAAATGGCTCACTAGTAAGTGTGCCTGAACGAACTCAGGAAGTAAGTCAATGCCACCGGTCCCCACATTCTGAAGTGCCAGGTGACATTGGTCAGAATGTCTAGTTCCAGAACATTATAGCTATAAGCAATCTTAGAGATCCTCCAGTCCAATCTTCTTATTTATTAGGAAACTGGGGCACAGAGATGAACACCCATGCTTCCACAGTCAATTAGTGGCAGAACTGGGACCAGAACTCAGGGCTCCTGATGGCTAGTCCAGTGTTATTAAGACTGAGACAATGGAGGGGGAAAGCTACATAAGTCTAGCAATAGTTTATCAGTCAGGGTCCCTTCAGGAAATAAAATCCAGTCTAAGTATTTCAAACAGAGGGAATTTAATAGAGGGAATTGGTTACACAGGTGATGTAAGAGCTAAGAAACCATCAGAGAACCATTAGGCAATCAATGATTAACAATAAGAACATTCCACTGCCACCCTTTTGGCTGGAAGGACATTGGGAGGATGTGATATCAAACTGGGGCCCCCGGGTGGAGTCTTCCTGACTGGAGCTTGAAACCCAGAGTGGAGGGCCATCTGGTGGGAGAGGAAGGCACTGTTGGAGGCTCTGCTACAGGTAGAGCAAGACTCTCCAGTCTTACCACTGCCTCCTACTGGACAAAGCAAATTAGAAGCCAGTTGGCAAGGGGCATGGAAAATGCAGTTTCCTGTGGTACAGAGCAGAGCAGGGCAAGAGTTGGGAGAACATCTGAGAAAAAACAGACACCTGCAGCACAGAGGGATGGCCTTAAAAAGATGTATGGTTTTCCAACAGATTTATCACCTGGTTATGTTTTAAAACTAATTTTGGAAATACTTTGTGCACCAAGTTCACAATAACTATGGTGAGTGGAGATGCCAGTTGAGAAGCAACCGTTGGCCATAAATGTAGATAATCAAGAGCTGGCCACACCCTTCATCCCTCTGGCCTTACTTTGGTCCATCTTCATTCATTTCTGTCTTGAGACGTTGGACTTCCCAGTGTCTTGTCTGAATCCATAGCCTTGTCTTTCTTGGGCAATAAAGAATTTCTGCTCAGGGTTCCTTGGAAATTGCTTCTATTCGCTTCACAACTTAGAACAACTGAGGGTGCTCCCTTGGGTATAGGATAAGCCAGAATTCATGACTGAAGGGGCAGGCTGGCATAAGAGAGGGTTTTTGTTTGTGTTGGTGTTTGTTCTCGTTTTTGGCAGTACAAAACACTTTATATTATTTTTAGCATTGAATGATGTATGGCAGGAAAGAGTTAATCGGTCCCAGCCCCATGGAGGGGAAGCCTCAGAAGCAGGGGGGGAGCATTAGCCATCTTTGACGGAGGATTTTCTGTGTTCCAGATGCTCTCTTAAACACTTTGCACCTATTAACTCACGTAAGCCTCACACTCACCACGCTATGTGTTAGAAACAACTATTTCCCCCAGTTTGCAGTGGAGGACACTGACATTCAGAAAGGTTTAAGTAACTTGGCCAAGTTGGCAGGTTGATAAGTGGCAGGGCTGTGTTTGGAGACCAGGCAGCTTGGCTGTCAAGTCCATGTCCTTAACCACTAATTTGTGTCTCGCTCTGGCCTATGTCGGCTGGTGCACGAGTCCTCCCCAGGGTCCTGGCCCTGATACACTGGGTTGTGATGCCCAGTGGGCTGGCAAGATTGGCTGGGCAGCTGCTGATGCTGTGATGAGGTGCCGAGTGGCACATTATTGCAGGGCACTTAGTTCCTAATTGCCATTTAATCACAAGATGAATATGATTATTTCTTTTCTCCCTCTACTGGAGCGCCAGTGAGATGCTAATTACTTCTGAACTAAGTGCTGAAGATTTGGCTTTGCATGGAGCTGGAGCTAAATGCCACATCCTTGAGCCACCACATTCCCGGCAGCACTCGTTTACCCACGTGGCTAATTAAACACATCGCTTTGATATTAGATGCTCATTCCAAGCTTCCTATTTCCCTGAAATGATGATTTCCCCCCTCTGGGAAATTTAATTTTAAAAGACACAAAATATGTATTTTAGATTTGGTAAACTAAAAAAAACCAAATTTTTGTAGAGGTGACATTACATTTTGGCCAACAACTGAAATAGAAAACTTTACATTTGGATAGTTACAAATTGAAAAAGAGTTAACCTGAACAGTGTTTCTACACAGTCCCCTGGAAACACAATTCCTGTTGTATGGCTGCTTTTTGTTTTCTGTTGTTTAAAGTTTGAAGGATGTAAAAACAGAGTTATATGGAATTTCTCTAAATATGGAAATGCAATCTATTGGCTTATCCTTCTCTGAGGATTTTTCCTCCAGGTGACTTGTAAATGGCTTGGGGTTGATCTATTTTTCACAGAGGGCAATAAAGTGAGCAGGTTAAGTGACTTGTCCAAAATAACTCAATTAATGAATGTGGTCCTTGTTTTCCAGCTCCCGGTCAAATGTCACAGGTAATACTTGAGGTTAGTAAGGCTTCAACCTTGTAAAGACCTAATCAGCTTGCTCCAGGCTTGGAATAAATGTGCAGACCCAAAATAGGTCATATGAGCAGTAATACAGCCAAATGTTTGGACGCAAGAAGTCTGCAACACCAGTGTGATCTCTGCATGGACTTTGCAGGGGCCTTGTGGGTGATGGAACCATGACAAAGGTCCCCAGTGAGATGGGTCAAATTTTAATTGGTTGCTGAGGTCTCAGTTTGTTTGTTTTTTTTTGTTGGGATTCCCTGTGAATAGTTATTTAAGTGCCTTGACAGAAACCCTCCAAATCTTAGTGTCTTTACACAATAAGGCAGTGGTTCTCAAACTTATAGCATCTGAATCTCCTTATTAAGACACAAACTCCTGAGCCCCTCTCCCAGAGTTTCTGATTGAGGAAGTCTTGGCTGGGGCCTGAGAATTTGCATTTTTTACAAGTTTCCAGGTAATGTTGATGCTGCTTGCCTGGCAATCACACTTCAAGAACCAGTGCACTAACGGCTTATTTCTTCTTCCCATCACAGTCCAATGTGGGTGTTTCTGGCTGTGCAACTCTCCAGGGATGCTGTCCTTCAAGTGGTAACTCATGGACTTAGGCTGTTCCCTAGAAGCTCTGCAATTCCCTAAGACCATGGACTCCTCTTCTGCGGCAGCTAGTGGGTCATGGAGGAGAGAGAGCTTGGAGGATGGTGCTGGTGGTGTTCTAGGGCCAGGCCTGAGAGTGGGATACATTACTATTGCTTACATCCCATTGGCTAGAATCAGTCGTGTGGCCCTACCTAATTGTGAAAGGAAGCTGGGAACAGAATCTAGCTGAGTTCTCAGGAGGAAAAGGAAACTGAGTCTGGTGAAAATATAGCCAATTTTGCCACACCTAAGTTTATGATAGCTCCCTCTTTACCTTTCTCCTCCACATAAGACACTGTGAAAATACGTATCAACCATTGATTTTGATGATGTTCCCTGACCCACCTGGATATATTCTTGAGTACTGGCAAATGGAGTTGGTAAAGCACATTGTCCCCGTTCCTTCCACGGATGAAGACACTATGATAGCAGTTCACTGAGGTGAAGGGTTTGCCTGAACTGAAAGCTAGAACAGATCTAGACTGGGAGTTGCCATCTGTGTCAAGTTCAATCTGTTGTTTCCCAGCTCCAGATCCACTCTGCTCTGCCCTGATTTGTGATACTGGAGCTGGACCCTGTAAACATGTCTACTTTGCCCACTGGCCCAATGTTACCTTCGTCACTAGAGTGCTCTAGAGCGGCAGTGCAAGGGGACGACGCTTTGCTTCTGAGTTCTGAGCCTCCATGATAATCATTCACTGCAGTAGCCCAGTGGTTCATGCAGCTGAGTCCAGGTGTGCCCTCAGGCCATTCTATCTTCACTGGTGGCCATTTCCCACAAGCTCTTCACCCATACTCCCTACAATGACAGGCTGCTTCTCCAGACCATCTCTGGCCTTTACCTTCAGAAAGTTTCTTTACCACTAGCAGGTTGCAAGTTCCTGTGGTAGCTAAGCCCTCTCTGATGAGGTCTGAGACTCAGCCTTGGGGGTGACAGTAGGGGGCTTGTCTCCTAGTCCTTGGTCCCTTTGTCCGCTCTCCCTCAGCCTAGAGGTAATAGCCACTCTTTTGCACATGCTACTTCTTTAGGGTTCTTTTTAGCCCGTTATAATAGTTAAGCACCTTTTACAGTTATTTCTTTATATTACATTTTGTTGGTTAAAATAACTAGACTGATTTCTGTCTTTTGGCTGGACCCTGGCAAAAAGGACCTCCTTCTGGTGATTTTTGTTGCAGAAGGGCAAAGCTGAATGCACATCCTCTCAAATCAAAAAGCAGGACAGCAAAACTACTCATACTCAAAGCTCATTTTCATCTAGTCCCCTTCTTTATTCTTTGCTCTCATGACGTTGATTTCCTACCCTGAGAAAGGCTGGTGTTCTTATCAAAGATCCAACGGGAATCGGGTGAGTGGGTCTTTAAGTCTCAGACTTCTAGACTCTATAGTCTAGAGCCTCAGCAACCAGGGGCTCCCTTTGGTAAGGCTCTGGGTAGGATTCCAAGGTTAGCTGGGGGCATGAGAAAGAAAGAGGAAACACATGTGTCATCAGTAACCAGAAACCAGTGTTGCTGCCTCAGTCTTTCCGAGGGTGAAACCGTAAAGTGAACTGTGTGTAACCACCGGGTCTTTTGATTGGCTTGGTTCAGCTGCCACAGCAGTAGGGAATCAATATAACCTAAAAAAAATCCCAAGCAAAAGTTGAATAAACAGCACATGATCTAATTTTAGGCCACAGAAAATAAAAGGTCAGCACAGAATAAGGATAATAATAATAATAATTCCAGTCAGCATTAGCTACTTATTATTTCTTTTTCTCCACAGAGGTGGGATCCATGCCAATGGAAGGTTGAGGCCAACTCTGCTTCCTTTCTCGCGAGCTAACCTTGGCTTCCTAGAGAGGCCGCAAAGAGGGCTTCTCATCTGAGGCAGCCTCCGTGTTGGACAAAGGCAAACTAATTCCTGTGAATTAGGGACCCTGAGAAAGCACTTTAATAGGAAATTTCTACCCTATTGCTACTACATCTGAAATTTCACCATCAGAGCCCCATGGATGACCATCTACAGAATCCCCCCACCTTCTTTAAAATTGTGGTAAATTCATATAACATAAAATCAAACATTTTAAAGTGAAGAATTCAGTGGCATTAAGCATATGTACAGCATTGTATAACTGCTGCCTCCATCTTGTTCCAAAACATTTTCATCACCCCAAAAGGAAACCCTGTACCCACTAAGCAGTCATTCCTCATTCCTCCTCCCTTCAGCCCCTGGTAACCACCAATCTGATTTCCGTATCTATGGATTTGCCTATTCTGGGCATTTTGTATAAATGGAATCCTACAACATGTGGTCCTTTGCGTCTGGTTTCTTTCACTTAGTATAATGTTTCAAGGTTCATCCACATCGTAGCATGAATCAGTACTTCATTCTTTTTTTATGGCTGAACCCAAATATTCATCAGTGGATGAATAGATAAACAAATTGTGGTGTATACATACCAACTCTCTTCTAAATGATTTTTAAATGAGCTCCTCAAATGGAGGAGATGACACATAGGACCACTGACACTAATATTTTACTTTCAATGAGATTATCTGATAAAATTACTTTAGACTAACAGGACCAGAAAAAATTGCAGGGGGCTCTCCAACTACAGAGAGATGGTGGAGAGATAAAGGGTGGAAAAGCCAATTACAATTTAGCAGAGGTCTGACTCTCGTTGGAATTCTAGGAAATTATTCCTATGAGGTCTCTCTGACTAAATGCAACGTTACATTGCTGAGTGTAGAATCAAAACACACACAATCCTTATTCTCAATGATCGGTGTGCTAAAGAGGATCTGAGTGAGAGAAGATCTGCCTTCTCTTTCTCTGATGAACTTCTGAACCTGGTCTTCACTGGATGAATACTTTAGCTGCAGAGCACATAACCTCATCAGCCCCAAGTGGGTATGAATGATGCCACTGATCGAAGCTACCCTCATATGACTGTCTTGTGATCACACTTACTGCAGAAGCTTGGTCTATACTGAGTTGAGTTGAGTTTCCACTCCTAATATGGAACAATAAAATACCTTAGGAAGGAAATAGTCCAAGAGTCAAGGAGACCCATTTTCCTCTTTGTCTTCATTGGGAGTTAATTTGCTGGCAATTATAGTGTCTTTACCATACACTTAGAGTCTCATTCATTTACACTCCAGGAAGAAGGATGACTCTTGACGACTTTTTAATTTAAATTATTGATGCTTAAAACCATGAGCCATTCATTTCCTGCTTTCTCAACATTGGTAATTGACAATTTCAAGGCAGGTGTGGGTTTGAAAAAGCCATTGAGTTGGCATGAGGAGTGATCCCTGTGGGGGCCATGCTGTTAATTTTGCCCACAGATAATTATCAGTCATGTTACACTCTAGTCTCTGCATTGGAGCACACAGGTGGCTCCCTCTGCTCAGCTATTTTCTCTAGAAGGCAAAGCCAGGGTTGGGGCATGGTTATCTCTATAGATATGTATATAGGGTAGCTGTAAATAAGAGCTGACTTACACATAGATACTCTACTCTACCCACTCTTTCCTTGGTAATTCCTGTAGGCATCCAGCTAGTGGTAAAATCTTGTGTCAAATTTTGCTTGTAAGCAGTTCACTGTTAGGAAAATCAAATAAAAACAACTAAAAAGGGAAGATGGGCCAAGGTGGGTGAAGCGGAGCAAGATGTGCAGTCACCAAAATCAAAAAATTTAAATAGGGAAGGATCACATTTTGGATCAAGTATGTCACTTTATTAGAGTGAGAACATGGCATGAGTTCAGCAAACATTTTGAGAGCATGTACCATGTTTCAGGAGATGTGCTACACCCCACAGAGAGTCAAAGAAGAAGAACATGGCCCTGAACCCCAAGAAAAACATAAATCTATCAGGGGAGACAGGTCTTAAACATCAAATCATAGCAGAAATGGGATAAGTCTTATAATCAAAGGGAGAACAAATGACAGAGGGAGTCTGGAGGAGGAAACTGTTCATTTTTGGACAAGGAGGTGGGAAATGATGAGGGTGCAAGGAAGTGACATTTGAGCTCAAGCTGCAAGGGTAAGAAGGATATATTAGGTGGAGAGGGAATTCCAGGAGTGTCCAAATTAGAAGACAACAATGGGCTGTTAGATTGTGAGAGTCATTTAGAAGGCAACTGAAATCTTTTGGGAGATTGATGATAAGGCAGTGATGGTGGGAATGTTGAGTGGAGCTGATTCTGGCAGACATTTTTTTTTGTGAGGAAGACCGGCTGTGAGCTAACATCTGTTGCTAATCCTCTTCTTTTTGCTGAGGAAGACTGGCCCTGGGCTAACATCTGCGCCCATCTTCCTCTACTTTACATGGGACGCCGCCACAGCATAGCTGACAAGCAGTGCGTCGGTAGGCGCTTGGGATCCGAATCCGTGAACCCCGGGCTGCCAAGAGCAAACTAAACCGCTGTGCCACTGGGCCAGCCCCTCAGGCAGACATTTTGGAGATAAATGATAGCTTATTGGGGAGCCCATGGATGCAGGGGTTTAGGGAGAGAGAAAGGAGACAAGGATGATTACAATGTTTTCAGCTTAGGTGAACAGGTGGACCCAAATACCCTTAATGGAAGTAGACAAGGTTTGGAGAGGAGAATAATGGATTCAACTTTGGTCATGGCAAGTTTGAGCTACCCAAGACATATCTTGGGAAAGATGGCTAGTCAGCATTGGAGATTGTGCCCTGGTGGCCAGGACAGAAGGCAAGTCTCATGATCTATAGGTATTAACACATCTTATTCTAACTTTAAGCAATTAGCATATTTGGCAATGGCATTCGAATTTCTGGCATTTATACTCGAAATCCTCATTAATGCACTCTTCATCATATTTTTTGTTTTCTTTCATTCAAAGAAATGAAGTTCCCTCACTAATGTATCAGTACTTTACCTGATGATGTATTATGTTTCTGTTTTTTTCAGCCTCTGTAGAAAGGATCAACACATTTAAATTGTAGACTACTACTAACACATCGTGAATCTCTGGAATGACACCTATGTTTGTAAAGCTGTATAAAGAGTTATTTACAAATTGAAAGTGTATTAAAGAGAAGCAATTCTTTAAGGAATTACTTGTCAATAAATTTCTTTTTTTTTTTTCCTAGTGAAAGACAAAGGAAGTAGTCACCAGCAAAAATAACTAGTAGCCTAATGACATCATTCGGTTGTTTGTGTGGCAGTAGGGGAGGGGACTGGTGTTGCCAACTGGACTTTGCTTTTATCTGCCTCTTCTGCTCATGACATGCCATGGCTCCCCATGGATGGAAGGATAAATTCAAAAAGTCTAAGGTTGATTTTCAAGTCTTTACCGGTCTGGAACACCTTCATCTCTACGACCCAATCTTGTATAACTATCACTATAAAAATTCCTGTTCAAGCCAATTGGGTCTTCTTTCCATCGCCCAAATAGGACACAGGCATTTCTGCTCCGGTGCCTGCCCAGGCTTGTCTGTATCATCTGTGTCCAGAGCCTTATCAGTACACGGTACTGATGACTTGACATGTTACGTGACCAGAGATGTGAAGCCCACAGCAGTTTTCAATACAATTTGACATAACAAGCTTTGTTTTCTTCAGGAGAGTCTCTCTGGTGGCAGAGGGTGGGAAAGAGACACTGATAGGCAGGGAGCCTTCCAGGAGGCTTTGCAGGGGTCTAGGTAAGTGGGGAGGAAGCAGCAATAGGCTAGATTCTAGGGGAGGGGAGTCAAATTAGATGGACACTCCTGAATAGTGTCAACAATTGGTCCTTGGTTGCTTTTCAGATTTCTCTTTTACATGATGGTGGAGATGGGGAGTCTTATAATGAAAGGTGGGAAAACAGGAAGAGGGACAGTTAGCCAGAATACAGATATCCAATCCAGTTTGGGGCAAATAAATTCCTGGTGTCTGGAATATCCAGGTGGACTTGGTCAGTTGGAAGCTGAGAATACCACTCTCAAGAGAAGCGAGAAGAAAGGGATAGAAAATAACTATAAAAAGCACCACAAATATTTGCATGCTAATTGTGGCTTCTAAAGGCTTTGAGGGGGTTTGAAAACAGCTTGCTTTTCGCATAGTTTCAGCATTATTCTTGCCATCTTATTTTTAAAATACCATTTGCAGTATCTATGAAGAAAATGCTTGCTTAGCAGTCTAACTCATATTAATCACAAATTCCAAGTTCATGGCATCAGAATTACAAGAAGTTTCATATTATATAATTAGAAGAAGATTCCAGTCTTTGGTTCGTTGACTCTGGACCCATATTACAGTCTTGTTATATTTGATAATGACATAGCAGACATTCTATCAGAATTTGGATATCTGGAGAGAGATTCCAAAATGCTTTAATCTTGTCACAAATCAGAAGCAGCTGCTCCTTATAAAAAGGAAAGCTCAAGGTTGCACGGTCCACAGAAAAGGAAATGTGACTTACAGTCTTAAATAGCAGATTCCAGGGTTTTCAATCGGCAAGTGTTCTCCATCAAACAGCTCCCTCTCCGTGTTGATTCTGGTTGGTTTTATTTCTGTAGACCTCTCTCAAACTGAAAATTGCATTTGTGTAATGAACTTTATCCTAAGCACTTGGACATTTTATAGCTAAGGCTAAGCATTATCTTGAGACTTTTACACTCCAAAAAAACCAGATACATGGAAAATGTAATTTAAATACAACTTGCCCCCTCTGAGTGGCAGAATAACTAAAGAGAGACATGTTATTATCGTCAGTCAGTCAAGGACTGCAAGTCTCAAGTGCTAAGCCTACAAACCTTCCGTAGGTTCTATGATGACACGAGACTGCTGTAGCAGAAACTCTAAAACTAACAAGGGTATTAGCTTCATTGATTTTTCTGAAAATAGGAAAGGAAAAAAAAAGGTGCTCAGCCAAGTCCAGGAAAGAGATTTAATACAACTGTCTTTTAATAATATTAAGTTTCCTAGAATCAATATTTTCTCCCCCTCCTATTATACCATAGGTTGCTACACACCAGTTGCTGTGTAGGAGAATGGGATCAATATAAGGCTTCCCTTCTTTGGAGACCATTTCAAAGGGCTGCATAATGGAGCATAGATTAGGAAGAGTGAAATTGAATTTTAAGTACACTGACATTATGCTCTCATCTTCAACCTGGGGAATAGAGATTGTTCTGGGGCCACAGTACCCATGAGGTTCAGAGTGAGAGCTGCCAGTCACAGACCAGTCCACAGAACTCCAGTGACAGTGGCTTCCTCTATGACGGTTTAACCAATGCTGACTACAGGCCTTTGGGTCACTCTGAAAAGTATTTTCAAACACTCTAACAGGTACTTGGTAAGTAGGGATAAAGGTGTGTTCTTTTTTTTTGGTGAGGAAGATTGGCTCTGAGCTAACATCTGTGCCAATCTTCCTCTATTTTGTATATGGGACACTGCCACAGCATGGGTTAATGAGCAGTGTGTAGGTCTGTGCCCAGGATCCAAACCCATGAACTCTGGGCAGACCAAAGTGGAGTACGTGAACTTAACCACTATGCCACTGGGCCAGCCCCAAGAATGTATGTTCTTTACACAGTTTAGCCCAGTGGCTTTTAAACTAGGCCAGTGTGTGTTAACTCACACTCTGATGTTGAGAACCCTTTCTACTCAGCTTTATTTTACTTTATTTTATTTTGGATATTTCTTAGCCAATAAAATTAACTCCTGATAGAATCACTGAGATTTTTTTTACAAAAGTGCTAAAATGATATTTTAAAATTAATATCTATGGAAAATACTCACTAATACCAAAAAAATTGGCAAAAACGCAAATTTTTAGAGAAGGTAGACACATTGGTTTTCTGGAGATTTACTGTGATGTTGACATTTACAAGTCACTGTTAAAATTATTTGAATGACCCAGCAATTCCACTCCTGAGTGCCTACCTTAGAGAAATGAAAACTTATGTTCACACATCAGTCTATTCATGAATGCTTATAGCGGCTGTATCTATAATTGCCAAGATCTGCAAATAAACCTGATGTCCTTCTCCAGCTGAATGGTTAAACAAACCATAGTACATCCATACTGTGGAATACTATTTAGCAATAAAAAGGAACAGACAACTTTGATGATTCTTCAAGATGTTATGCTGAGTGAAAAAAAAAGCCCCTTTCAAAGGCTGCATACTGTATAATTATATTTATATGACATTTTTTGAAAAGCTCAGAATACACCTGGAGAACAGATTGGTGGTGGGGGGACTGGGATGGGGAAAAATGTGAATATAAAGGGAATTTGGGGGGGTGATATTCAATAACCTGATTGCAGTGGTGGCTTGGCAAATCTACACATCTTAAAATTCATAGACCTGTACATCAATGAGGAAAAAAGGTCAATTTTACTACATAATTAGAAAATAAAATTTTAAAAATTGCTCTTATCTTGCCTTATTTTTTAATTTGGAAACAACTGAATTAATATTATCTTTCTGTGAAAGTAGGTATTAAATGCCATAGATGGAAACCCATATGTAGGTAGCTTTTAGCACGTGCATGGTTAGGTTGTGGAGGAAGCCATGCAATAGTTTAGGTAGGAAGTTGCTTATGAGTTACTTTACAGGTGACTTGAACATAACCTGTAAGTCTCCCAGTAATTATTATAGACTGAAGAAGTCTGTGTTAGCAATAATAAGATGGTCTCTTTGAATGCTTTATAATTCTTAGCACTTTCCAATTTTTTCGTCTTAGTACTGTGAAGTAGATAGGGCAGGAATCTTTATCAGAGTTTTGTAGAAGCAGGAAATTGAGGCATGGGGAATTTAGATAATTCCGATCAGTAACTGAGTTATGATCTCAGATCAGCAACTGGTGAGTAGCTGGGACTGGCATCTGGAGCATTTGACTCCTGGAAAGTTCTAACTCTAGGGCATATTTTTAATTTTTAAAATTTAAAAAAAATTATTTGCATCAACCTACCTTTAGGTGATGTCCTGCAAAGCTGGAAATCACTGAGACCACTTAAGGAGATTTATATATGTAGCTAAAGAGCCTCACGTCACAATAAACAAACAAACCACACACCACTTGGTTACTGAACATAGAATAATATAGGGAATTCTAAATCCTTCCTTGTCTTTACATTTTTGGCTTAACTAGAGACATTTATTAAATTTCTTGAACCTAAGTTATCTCACCTTAAAACAAAACAGTAATAAATTGAGGGGTTAGCTCTCTAACAGAAACCTGGGATGCCAATGAAACAGATGTAATGTAGGGAGAGAGTGGACCTCAGCCATTGCCACATTTTAAAAGGACAGTTGTAGAAAACAAAGGGGTTTCTGCTCTGGCCGTGTGTGCTCACAGCAAATGCAGTGGGAACTTTGGCTTTAGCCCAGAGAGGGGCACCACCAGCTAGGCAACAGCCCCCTGTGTGTGGAGAAGTATCCCCATTTTTCTAGGAGAAAGTCATTGTTTTCAGCACTTAATTTGAGCTGGAGTTCCAGAAGACCAAAAGTTGGGCTTTATGTCTTCTTTCCCATCCTTACAATTCCAGAACTCTGTGCTTCTAAGCTCCTGCCTGTGACCTGAGTGAGGAAGGTTCTAGAAGTTCTGTAGGAGGCCTGGGGAAAAGCCAGGGTCCTGCTCATGGTGCAGAGGAAGTCTGATGCCATTCTGAAGAGTGGGTAGAGGACCTGAAGTTGAATGGAAACAGAGCAAAACAAAAAACAAAAAAATGAACCAAAATCAAAATGAGACACCTCCTTTCTTCTCAAGATGGTACACTGCAGTCCCTACAGTTCTAACATTTAGAAAGGTTGGTAGAATATTTGAGCATTCGGAGATAAGTGAGTGGATGGGAATGTAGACAATGCACCCCAGTGCCAGGGAAGGCAGCCTTGGTCAGCTTCCTGGTTTTCCAAGCCCTAGGGAAGTGGGGCAAGCTCACAGATCAGCGGGGCTGCCCATGGTTCTTATATGCTGACAAAGTGCCCCTTGGTGCAATTTATGTCACTGAGGTAAATAAGATAAGCAACTCTTCCTATGAGCATGCTGCATGTTTTTGCTCATGTTTCCATGCCAACCATGTAGTGACATGTTGATGTGTTGGCCAATGAGCAAACAAACTCAGCTGTATCAGATAAGGGGCAACCTGTGGATGAGTGAGGTGTCAGCTGAGAAGTGGACAGCACTCCAGGCTGAGAGCAAAGTAAAAAGTCAATCCATGTCCCTGATCCTTTTGCATATCCTTCCTATGTTGGAATCTCCCATTACTCCATCGGCACACCAGAAAATTTACAGAAATAAAGTATCTTTCTTCTTTTCCTCTCTGTCCCTCCTTATCTCACACCATCCCTTTATCTCATTTTTCCCCATTGTTTCTCTTCCTCTGGGCTTTCTCTGGAAATCTGCTTTCTAGATTGATCTCTTCCTTCCTCTATAGGTGGCAATTTGCAGTTCAAACCCATAGTGTGCCATAAGCTCTCTCCAAAAATGACTCCTTAAGATGCTCAAAGTGTAAACTGTGTATGTCTGTGAATGTAATTGCAGAATTGTTTATAATATTTTCATGCTTATTAGCATTTTTTAAGGCTAGTGGTCCAGATGGTACTTTCCCAATCTTTCTTCCAAGTTCCACTTCACTCCGAGTTGCCACCACCATAGATGAAATATTTGAAATCGGACTCAGGCAGGCAGATCTGTGCAGTTATTACCGCCGGTTAGTCTATAAACTCCAAGATGACAACCTTACAAACATCTAAATAAAATTAATTATTACAGCGCTACTTGCCAACTTTAACTTGAAAATTATGTATTTGTTTGCTGACTCTAACCTGAGCCCGACATCCCGAGCACAGTCCTTCCCTCACAGGCCTCTTGGTGCAGCCTCACTGTGCATTCTGGCCACAGCTCATTAGCTGTCCTTGTTAATACGATTTTCACCCCAAATAAAGGGCTTCCCTAATTCAGAGAATTCTCTTTCAGATTGCAGCTGCTGTGCTGCTCATTGGTTCTGGCAGATGACCAGCTGTAGTGAGGAGATAGTCATTCACAATGGCCAGTCTTCTACTCAGCTAAAGGTGTCTTTTAACTTCCTTCTCCAATAAACACCAATTCGCTCTCTGTCCTCTAAATGGTGAAAATATCTAGCTTTTTCTGTTTGTGGGAAAAGTATTACACCAAGATTTGAGTTTCTCCATGCACAGAAATTTGGAAAAATAATGAAAATTGACTAAAGTTTCTCTGTACACAATTTATTAATAGTTGACATTCAATACCATCAATAGTTGGGATGGGACTTCTGCTGAAATGAATTAGGGTGGGGAATTATGCAGAAACACTATTTTTGTTATCTTAGTAAAGCCTACAAGGATAGGTCAGATAATCTTAGATAACTTCTCCTATTCTTGAATGTTATTGCTGCCTCTTGTCCATGTTAGTTGTTCCATCTCTAACCACTTTTTGGCACAATATCTCTTTTTTATGCCTTTTATTATTTTTATTGCTCTTTAATTTCTCTATCAGTCATTTTTAATGTTACAGATTCATGCCGTACCCAGTAGTCCAATTAGGATATTAAATTCTGAGTGTTAGAAGGGAGTTAGTTCCTTGACTTTTTTGTGCTATTTTTCTGTTAATATGTTTAGATGTCACTTTTTTCTTATTGTGGTAAAATACGTATAACATAAAATTGACCGTCTTAACCATTTTAGAGTGTACAATTCAGTGGCATTAAATACATTCACTATGTTTTGCAACCATCATCACTATCTAGTCCCAGAACTTTTTAATCCCCCCAAATGGAAACCTTGTACCCATTAACTAGTCCCTCCCCCTTCTCCCTTGTCTCCAGCTCCAGAAAATAACCCCTAAACCATTTTCTGTCTCTATGGATTTCCCTATTATAGACATTTTGTATAAATGGAATCACACAATATCTGGCCTTTTGTGTCCAGCTTCTTTCTCTTAGCATAGTATTTTCAACATTCATTCATAAAGCGTGTATCAGTACTTCATTCCTTTTTTTTTGGCTGAATAATATTCTTATGTTAACTTTTTAATTGAAGCACATTCTATTGCTGACTCAAGACTCATGGGCCCATGTGTTCTCTACAGATCTCTGTCTTCCTAGTTTATTTCTTTCCAAAGCATAGCTTGGAACTTGTCCTTGGGAGCCTTCATTTGCGTTAATGAGATGATGATGATGGTGATGATGATGACACATACCTTCTTTTCAGCATCTACCAGGTTACCATAACAGTGCTGGGAACTTTCCATCCACTACCAAATCTAATTATCAGAAAAGTCATGCTATTAGAATTTCATACCCAAAAGAGGAAACCGAGGTGCAGAAGAGTTAAGTAACCTACCTAGTGTCCTCAGGGAATGAGGAGCAGAGTTGCATTTGTGCCCAAGACTGCCTGTTTCACTGCCCAACCTCTCATGGGCTCTTGACTTTCCCTGCTTCTTTCAAGAGGTTCCACATCATAGAATAAGAGAAGAACCTAGTTTTCCACCTGATCTGAAGATGTCAGGAAGTGGCTGAGTCAGACTGTCCATTGACCCCATCTACTTCTTCAGAACTGACTTCAATAATTTAATGCTTTTGAAGACTCTCTACAGTCCAGCCTGTCCAGTTTCTTCGTTGCCCCAGATCCTGCCCTGTGCGTTCCTGCCTCTAAACTGTCTTCACTCCTCCCTTCTTGTCAAATCTGTCTTCCCTTCAAAGGCAAGCTGAACCCAATTCCCTCCCTACAGCCTTCTCCTTTCTCACAATTCTGATCATGTACTTTTCTGTATTTTGCCTTCAGATCCTTATCATACACAGTCATGTTATCAATTACGGTTTTGTGTGAGTATCTTGTCTTCACAGGGAGATGAAATGTTACTTCAGCTCTCAGTCTTTGTCTAACATTTCTTCAGAAGATCCCCCACCCCCACATCCAGCTTTTAGCTCAAGTTTGGACATGTTAATTTGAAGTAACTGATCATGTAGTGGAATTCAACCCCATACTATCTTCTCTGAACCAAAGTTGACCAAAGGCAGAAATTTAAATACACAAAGATACGAACACAAAGTGGGTTTGGAGAGGAACTAAACTGGAGTGAATCATTTAGAAAGTAGTCTTTGGGACTCAGGAGAGGATTGTTCGATGGTTAGTGTTGAGAATGATCGGCAATGTTTGATACAAGCCCTCAGCAGGCAGTTGCGGCACCTGGGGCAAGTGTTTGCTATCATGGCATTAATGGAAACCTCTGCTTTCTTTCTAAAAAGACTGGACATATATATCCAGTGTTCCTCCAAACAGTTCGGGAAATGTTGGTTTAAACTCTTGTAACCTGATTGCTTTTGAAGCATGAATTTGGTACTGGAATAGAAGTGCTTTAAAAAGTAGAAGTCTTTCCTGTTTTGGCCAATTTGATATTTAGAGAGGAAACTCATTGGCTCTTTGAGGTCTCAAGGAGATATTCTATTTGGGTTGGGCAGGGACAAACGCCACTAAAACCTCAGTGGCTTAACATAGTAAGAGTTTATTATTACTCCACATGGGTTGGTGGGAGGGCAGTGGGGCTCTGCTCCACGCAGTCACTCTTCACCATCCGTGGGGGTTTTAAAAAGTCACCCACCCTGACTCCACCCATGCACATACATTCTTTGACACTCCTTTGATAGACAGATGCCATCTGTGTTCTCCTCTCCTTGAATCTGGGCCAACTTATTACTACTTAAACTAATAGCGTAATGCCAGATGTGATGTTGTGTGGCTTCCAGGCGGACTCAAAAAAGGTCATGCATTTTCTCCCTTCTTTGCTGGAATGCTCCCACAAGGAGCCCTAAGCCACTATGTATGGAATCTGACTGCCCTGATGTCACTGTGTGGTGAGCAAGTCCTCACCACCTGGAAATGCTACGGTGGGCACATCAGGTGTTGGTCTTAGCCTTTGCGTTATCCTGCCCTGGCACCAGATATGTTAGTGAACAAGCCTTCAGATGATTCTAGACCTTATCCATTGAGTCTTCCTAGCCTCAGACATTGTGGAGCATTGACAAGTCTTCTTCTCTTTACCCTGTTCAAATTCTTGATCTGCAGCATCCATGGGCGTAAGTCAATTGTTGTTTTAAGCCATTCAGTTCTTCTGCAGCAGTGGTCACTGGAATACCACCCATAACACCATCACCTCTACAAGGGGCTCACAGCCTGCTGACAGGGTGAGAGATGTCAGGAGAGGCAAGCAACAGCAATGAAATGTTTTGGCCTGGAAGTAACATGCCCCATATTTCATAAATATAGCCATGACTTATCACATGGCCAAGCTTACTTTCAAGGAGATGGAGAAGCATAATCAGCACTTCACTAGAAGTAGACGAGAACCAGAAGTTGGTGAACATCAGTAACATCTACCTTTGAAGGTGGATAACACCATGCCTCCTGCTATGGACTGAACTGCCTCCCCCTTAAAATTCATATGTTGAAGCCCTCACCCCCAGCGTGATAGTATTTGGAAGTGGGGCCTTTGGTAGGAAACCAGGTTTAGATGAGGTCATGAGTGTGGGACCCCCATGATGGGATTAGTGCCCTCATAAAAAGAGATACCAGAGGGCTTTCTCTCTCTCTCTCTCTCTGCCATGTGAGGACACAGTGAGAAGGCACTTGTCTATAAGCCGGGAAGAGAGCTCCCATCAGAAACAGACCATGCTGGCACCTAGATCTTGGACTTCTAGACTCAAGAACCGTGAGAAATAAATTTTGGTTGGTTAAGTCATCCAGTCTACAGTGTTTTGTTATGGCAGCTCGAACTAACTAAGACACCTCTCACACTGCAAATGTATTCAAAGACATTTTCTAAGTACCCAACCTGCACAGTAAATTTGCTGGGATTTGATGCAGCAAAGGAAATAGATGCCCATATGGTTCATGCTTCTCTCTCATTACATTATTTTACATGAGTGATACACATCCTATGCCACGGCATGCATGTTTACAGGTAGAACCCGAATACGTACTTCACATTTCTCTGACTTCCTAGGTACGTTGACGTGCTTGATGAGTTTAGAGAGTCCTAACTTTTTGGCAAGTGACATGACTTCAATAGTTTGGTAAATTACGAAATGGAAGGAGTAACTGCCAGCACACCATGACATTCTTCTGTGAGAAGCAGAGCCATGCTCAGCTCCTTCTGGATACAGGAGTATTTCTATACCACATTCCATCCCCGTTTGATTTCCTCTGTTGTATCCCTCCAGGCAAAAGAAAAATGTCTTGTGTGATCAGAAAAATCAGGTTAATTAGGGGGCTCTCAGAACAGTTACCATCAACGCTGATTGGCCTCTCAAGTCATAGTTAATGGATGATATTTTAAAGGGAAAAAAATCACATTAAAAAGGGCCCAGCAAATGGTGAATTGTACCAAACCATAATTTCGGGTACTTATGATTCACCAATGATATCTGTTTTTAGAACAACATTATAAATTCCTCAGAAGCTAATGGACGATTATGAATGAATTTGCTGTGCTTTGTTTTATTATAGATAACAGGCAACATAAATATGATTCTAGTGGATGCTAATGGACTGAGTCCCTTCCAAGGATTAATAAGACTGTTGTATTTTGGATTGCCTTTATTTATTTATTTTTTTGGTGAGGAAGATTAGCCCCGAGCTAACATCTGTTGCCAATCCTCCTCTTGTTGCTGACGAAGACTGGCCCTGGGCTAACATCCGTGCCCATCTTTCTCTACTTTATATGTGGAATGCCTGCCACAGCATGGAGACAACAGAAATTCTGCATCCAGTGAAGGTGCCATTTTTAAGGCTGAATTCTCCACTTACAATGAAATTTTATTTTGGAGAAAATACTGACAGCCAGGTGAATGCTGGGGAGGTTTGTCTTGAGCGTCGTGCAGTGAACACAGAAGCGGGCTTTCTCTCCCTGCTCTTCCTACAAGTGCACTGTTCCCAAAATCAACGATTAATGGTTGAAAAAGTCTGAAAAATGGATATCCCTTTGACCTTTCTAAGGTTTGTCATTTAGTTGACATACCCATTACCTCAAAAATCAAATGTGTTTGTCTAAACATTATTCTGATGTTTACTTTGGGCACTAAAGGGCAGACAGCTGACCACGGACCCGCTGACAGTGATCAATTCAGCCTCGAATCTTGTCACTTTCCCTGTTTATTCTGCTATCAATCTCCCCTTTGCCTGCCACCACAGCCACTTTCTGCTGCTCAGGCGCTTTTAAAACTAACAATAATCCAATTTAGAATTGATCAATGAGAATGTGTGGTCAGTAAGCAAAATGACAAAGTCTGCATGTAACCGCTGACCACAGTCAGGGGTATAGTTTATACAGACAGGGCTGAAGGCAAATTTTAATTAATTAATAAATACGAACAGCATTCAAGCCCCCTTCTGGGCTTTTTTTCTCTCTCTTTTTTTTTAAATTTAAGTTAAACCCTCTAAGTTTCACAGTCTTAGGAACAAGGCTCATTCACTATCTGCTAGAACCAGTATCTTCTGGAATGGCTCTGTCCAGGAGAACTTTCTGAGATGGCGGAAATGGTCTATGCCTGTGCTGTCCGATGTAGTGGCCACCAGCCACCTGTGGCTAAACTTGGACTATGGCTTGTGCAATTGGGAACTGTATTTTTAATTTTATTTAACTTTAATTAATTTAAAGTTAAAGTTAAATAGCTTTATGTGGCTAGTGGCTACAGTACTGGACAGCACAACTCTAGAATGTTGAGTTTTTGTGGTGAGATGAGGCCTGTCAATGCCATTTAGAATGTCATACTGTCTAGACACTGTGTATCAAGAGGTCATAGTCTCTGGCCTGATCCAACATGCTATAAACCAGGCAAGAGAAGTTCAAGGAGATATTCAAAGTCTTCCAAATGTCCTAAAGGCAATGTCGTGTTTGACCAGGCACCTTTCCTGGTCCATGAGAGGTGGGTTCCTTAATCAGCTGAGAGGGTCTGGACGCTGGTCTGCAGGGATGGCTCCTGCTAGCAGAGGAGAGAGCTCAACAGGAGAGGGTGCAGTACTGGTCCAGGAGAGAGAAGTGGATTACTTTTCCTAAAAGCCCCCCAAAGCAAGCCCCATTCTTGGCTGCATCCCACGTCTGGTTTCCAAGACAGAATGTTCCATTTTGTTCCCAGTGTCAAGTGGCTCCTGGGTTCCAGACGTACCCAGGTCCCCCCTGGGCCACTGGTTTCTGGCTCCCCAGTGGGCTCCTGGACACTGCTTTCCTCACTCGTTCCCTCAACCTCAAACTCCATGTTTGCCAAACGCAACAGTTGGGAGTCAATTGATGAATTTCTTAAGACAATCTGAAAAGTCATTTCTTAAAATGATTTGCAAATGTTACCTTCAATGAGCAAACAGTATAAAAACTAATTGCTAATAAGATTAGAACCATATATCATATTTGAGAGTCTTTTTAAAAATGTGAAATCAATTTAGCTTTTATCTCTAGATAGACATATGTCAAAAGCTAGATTAAATTTTTTTAAAACCACATCACTTATTTGAATATCAAAGTTTATGGGGGAAATTATGAGCAAGTAGAAACACTTTATGAGGCTTGTGGTATAATCGATGGAGAT
Organism: Tapirus indicus; assembly: GCA_031878705.1. Classification (NCBI taxonomy): domain Eukaryota; kingdom Metazoa; phylum Chordata; class Mammalia; order Perissodactyla; family Tapiridae; genus Tapirus; species Tapirus indicus. The sequence goes on along the minus strand of CM062936.1, from coordinate 31,950,302 downwards.
TTAAAATGCTGTACCAGATAACTCTTGTCTTAGAAAGAGAGTGGTCTGAATATTCTCTTGAGGGAAATTCCTAATCTATAATTCTTGTGTTATTTACATACTACCAACAACAAAAATTTAAAAACAAAAGCCAATTCTTATGTTTAAAAAATGGAAAAAATTTATTTTCTGAAAATCTTAAGTAGGAAAAAAATAGCTTAACTTGGGGCATTAAAGAATTTAGTTTGTAATAAAGTTTTATGTGACAAAGAGTTTGATAATGACAATAAAAGGATATCTTATAATGAGAAGGTCTTTGAATTAAAAAATATGTATATATATACATATACATTTCTAATCTTTATTCTATTTGTTTACAGTCTAAATGTAAAGGTCATGTATGTATTGTTTCTATCTTGCTTTTTTCATTTAACCTTGTAACACATATTTTCCATATATTGCACATTCTTTACATATATAATTTTAAAAGTTACATCATAATTAATGGAGTGAATATACCTACTTTATGTAACTATTATATTTTTGTCTGGTATTTAGATTATTTCAGATTTTTTTTTTGCTATTATAAATAGTGCTTCTCAATATTCAGGATTATTTTTCTAGGTTCCATTTTCAAAAGTGGACTTACTGAGTTAGAGAGTATAAACATTATGAGGCTCTTTGCCAAATTGCTTTCCAAAAGGATTATCCCAAAATACCAGCAATATCCGAGAGTACTCCTTTCACAGTCTCCTCATCAGCAGTGGATATTATTATTTTGTAAAAAAATCTTTGCTAATTTGATAGGGGTCAAATGTGACCTCATTGTTATTTTAATGTACCATTCCTTGATTACTAGTGAAGGAAAGCATTTTCCACACATTTGTTGATTAGTTATATTTCCTTTTTGGAAATTGCTTATTCACATCCTCTGTCAATTTATCCACTGGAGCTTCAGTGTTTTAAAATTCAATCACCTCTTTATATAAAAGGATATTGGTACTTTGTCTATACAGTAATTCCTGTGACTATTTTCCCCCAAATATGATGTTTTCCTTTTAATTTTGTTCTACTTATTTATTTTGGATGAACAGAAGCTTAAAATTTTAACTTAGTAACATATATTAATGTTTTCATTCTATGTTTAGTAAGTTGTACCTCCTCCCATGAAGGTAAAATTTTTTTAAATTTTCTTCTTGATTTCTTGTATATTTATATTTAATTTTAAAATTCCCTTGGAATTTATTTTGCTGAATGATTTTGTGTGAGAATCTAAACAGATTTTTTAAATCAAATAATCAATTGTTCCAAGGGGACTTATTATGAAATGACTTACCCCTTTCTCATTCATTTAAAATGTTTCTTTTACCATACATTATATATATGTATATGATATCCTGTTTTTTTGATTATTGTGCTTTGTTGATTTTTAGTTTAATCTTGTTCCAGAATTTCAGTATTTTAATTACTATCAATTTATACCATTGATCACTGGCTGACAGGTCCAGAATACTCCCAACGTCATTTTATATCAAAAAAGCATTTTGTTTTAGTGTGTGTGTGTGTGTGGGGGGTGCACACCATGGGAAGAGTGAGTATTGATCACTGACTTTTTTACTGACATATTTTGAGTTTTACTTTTTCCAAATTCTTCCCATCTCTCAAGACCAGATCAAACTCTAGAGTCCACCGTGCCTTTCCTGACCCTTCTCGGTGGAAAGAACTATTCCCTCTGTTACTCCTGAATGGCCTCGTCTGTACTTCTCTTAGAGCATCATTACTTGCTGTCTTGTATTATAGTCATTCAAAGACAGATCTTATTTTCACCTAATTATGTAGTAGGCTGAATAATGGCCCCCAAAGTTGTCCATATCCTAATCTCCAGAACCTGCGAATGTCACTTTACATGGCAAGAGGGACTTAGCAGATGTGATTAAGTGAAGGATTTGGAGAAGGAGAGATTATCCTGGGTTATCCAGGTGGGTCTAAGTGTATCCATAAGAGAGACTTGCCTACAGTAGAGAAGAAGGCGAAGTAACTGCTGAGGCAGAGATTGGAGCGATGTGGTCAGGAGTTACCAGAAGCTGGAAGAGGCAAAGAACGGATTATTCCCTGGAGCCTCCAGGAGTAACCAGCCCTGCTGACACCTTGCTTTTAGCCCCGTAAGACTCATTCTGGAATTCTGATCTCCAGAACTGTGAGAGGATAAGCCTGTGTGGTGTTTTTGTTTCTTGAGCCACTAAGTTTGTGGTAATTTGTTACAGCAGCAATCAGAAATGGATACTGCAGTTCCCCACATCTTAAAGGCAGTAACATACTTAACCAGGGCCCCCTTCAAGTATGGTAGGGGGAACCGTCCCTTCTGGGAGCTGAGGGTTGGGCTGTCCAAACCCTGCCTGAGGAATCCTGCATAGAGAGTGGCTTCTGGTTCTGTTCTTCTTTTCAGAATTTGGTCCACTTCCAGTTCCAGGAGGAGGACTGACTACACATATGATTCTTTTTCCTCTGGGGCCACAGCTTCACGCTCCACTTTTGTTCACAAGGAAAATGTAGTTTAGCTCATCATTTGTCAGTCTCTGTGAGATGAATTCAAAATCACTGTGGCCAAGAATTCTACTTTATAGAAGTTCCTTTCAGGATTACTGCGGAAAGCCACACACTATAAAGAAATGAGTTCAAGAAAGGAGCTTGAATGACTAACCTGATATAATTTTCACTAAACATTCTTATTTGAAGCTTTCCGATTGTATCAAGTAAATGTGAACATATATCATTGGAATTTAGCACTCTTATTGCTTTATATGGCATATATTTTTTTAAACAAATGCTTTTATTAAACTCAATTGACCTTTCCAATATCTTTGTGGGTAGGAGAAGAACTGTTATACACATTTTCCTGAATAGAAAAGAGGAGTAGTAAGGTAGAGCCGTTTATCCAACATCTTATTTATTTATTCATCAAGTTTCTGTGGGTCTGCAAAATGCTAGGCATTGTGCTACACAGCTAGTGATTTGAAGATGCATGAGACACAGTCTTGGCCTTGAAGGGAATCAGAGGAAGCAGTAAACAAACAGGAAACAAACAGTGTCAATACATTAGGAGAGGGGCTCAATTAGTGGGAGTTACATAAGGGATTAAGGAGGGGTGTCGTGGTTTTCAACGTTGGATGCACATTAGAATAATCCCTAGGAGCTTAAAAAAATACTCAACTGTAAACCCTACTCCAGATTATGTGGATCACAACCTCTGTGTGTGGCAGCTGGAGTCAGTTGGAGACACAGACAAGAAAGACAGGGATGAAACACACAGAGGGAACTTCACGCATACATAGGGCTTTAGGGAGCAGCAAGCAGGGCACTGACCTTACGTAGGATGCGTTGTTCTAGCGGTCCCCACTCTGGTTGGCTGAGGGCTTATTGGAGGGAAGCCTGGAGGGAAAAAGGAGTATGTGGAGGCAGGGGGTTTTGGGGGTGATGGCTATCATTTGCCGAGTGCCCCTGTGTGCCATGCACAGTGCCGGGCTTCTCATACGTTCTCTCATCTAGTTATTGTAAGACTTGCTAAGTTATGTGTCATTCTCCCAATTTTACAAACAAGGAGCCCATGGCTCGGGTCATTGGGAAGCTTCCTCAGGGTCACAGAGCCCGTGAGTGGCAGAGCAGGGAGTTGACTCCTCATCCAGTATTGTTTCCACGTCCTGGGCTGCCTTGTATAATTGATGCATGGCTAGAAGTCAGTATGGTAAATAGTGGAAGAAATGCCCAGGTCTGGGGGCTTTACTAAGAACATTGGTGTTTGAATTGATTCTGTTTACCAGGTGGGGATGAGAGAGGAGCAGATAGCATCCAAGAAACGTACAACAAGTGGACAGGCTCAGACGAATGGAGCAGTAATGGCCTTTGCAGAGGGGTCCAGCAATCTGGTAAATCTCAAGCATGGACTGATTGGGGGGGGGGGAGAACAACAGAAATCTGCTTTATGAATTATTAATCCATGTATTAATAACAACGTGTTAAGACTCTAATTGACCTCACTTCAAAGTCCTCTATATTGAACACTGTTGAATGCTATCATTTGTTGTAACAAAACTTTTAGGTAGAAATAGTACTACATTTTGACATTCTAGCTGGTCAATGGAGTTTTCCCATGCTACTTACTGTGTCAGGCTTTCCTAGGTGGTGTAGACATATGACTGTAGACATAAAGGATCTCACAAAATCCTTTAGCTTTCCAATATACTTAGAGACTTGTTTCTTTTAACTGCTTTATAAAAAGTAGACTAGGGGAAATTGCAAAAGTGATTACCTTGAGAGATGTTTTATTTAATTGCATTTTTATCTGCCATTTTCTTTGCCCAGTTTTCATAATTAGTCAATATGGGTGAAAGTTCTGGCAAGGAGAAAGTTTTCATATATTAATATAAGTAAATTCTGTATTTCTATGAATAAATATTTTACTTTCTTCTAGGAAAATATGAGCAAATCTTAAACTCTCTCCAGTTCCAACCAACTCTGCCATTCAAAGTTTCAGTAGTCACTTTTGAATCCACACATATGCACAAATCTCTACATACATACTTGCATCCCACTCAGTGGACATCAGTTTGTTGTTAAGATAATAATCTCTCGGCAGGAGAGTCTCCCCTGATGGCCTGGTCAATACGTTTATAGAATGTAATTAAACCATACCACTTCCATGACAGGAAATTGATGACCTTTTAATTATTTCAAGAAAACTGAATATATAATCATTTTCTCCTTTAACTGGGAGAGAACAGTATAATTTGAATAAATTGAAAGCAGAATCTTAATACTTACTTGTTTTGTTTGTATGCTGTACTTCTGTGCTCTCTTTCCCCAAGACATCGTCTTGGGATACTTTTCAAAGGATTTAGGGAAACACTTTAGAAAAGCCAGTGTTAAAAACAGGAGATTAATAGTAAATAGTATTTAAAAGGCACTTGATGATTATTGGAATTAGAAAAGTTCTATCAATGCTACCATGAAGTTTTATATTGTGGATAAGCTCATAATAATTTTTAAGATTGTCTGCTGGGAAATATATGACAAGTAACTTTTTAAAAGAGTGAAAGTAGACAGAGGCCTGCCTATCAAATCAGAATTGGAGAACAGGGCTAGTTTCCCTGGGGAAGACTGAGCTACAGCACACTTTTATTGTGTAATTTTGGGTGACATAGTGTGATCCATCATTACAGGGTCCATATTGTCCAAATCAAAGACCCAAATCCAACATGTGATAGGTGTGAGGGTACTTTGGGGATAAGGAAACATAATATTTCATATCAGTTATTTCACACATTGGGATGACATTGCTTTTATATCTCTAGTGTAGCAGATTTTCTCCATTTAAAAAGTATACGTTTTATAACTCCCTTGAAAAAGAAATTCTCAACTTGTACACTATGTGTATAGGTGATTTAAAAAACTTACCCAAATGGGAGCATTATCTTTGCAATCTGGTACAAAAAAATTGTTTGTCTCTACACATAGGCCAGAAAAATGGAAACCATTCTTCTCTCACCATATTCTATTAAGAGAAAAGAGAATTTTGCTATTACTTGAAAAATTAACTGAAATTAATTTAGACTGAAATTCCAGTCAGCAAAATTAATGGGGAGTGGGACAATTTCACTAGAAACACCCCATGGTGAGTGGTTTTGATTTATACCTGGACATATTAAATGTATAAGTTATGTCTAGAAGCAGCTCTTTACTGGATATATTTTAAACGTAAATTACTATAGTGACTTGCACGTGTTATATTTAAAATTTTCCTTTCTTTAAAAAGTATTGCAAGTATGCTCTGAAACATTTTTTTCATCAGGGCTTTTCTTTAGAAAAAGGTTTGGAATTTTTTCCCTTAATTTTGAAGAGAGTATTAGGAATATTCAAGTGTTAAGATGATGTGACACAATTCCTTGATTTTGTATTATGATGACTATGCAAGTTGATTTGGAGTAGAAGCCCCTTGTGCCAGAAGAAATACAGGCAGATTGCTATTATGCTCCCGACAAACTGGGTGGGTGAAGGCAGAGTAGTAAATACAAAGCAAATCCTCCTCCCCTTTAAATTACACAACCAGAACATGAAGTACTTGAGGGCACAGGTAGATCAGATTTTAAAAAATTACTATTAATGCAACTATGATCAACAATTAGTTCATATGTAAGAGGCCCTCAATTAAATACCTTTTTACTTTGTTTTGTCAATAAACCTTTCTTGAATGTTTGACACTCTGCTGGGGTCTGGAAATTCAAAGTTGACTAAAAGAGGATTTCTGTTTTTAAGAAGCTGAAAGCTGAGTGGAAGAGACATCTATTATCTAATGAAGTATGTTTAAGAATAGAGATTTATCCATTGGAAAACTGAAGAAGGAACGATCATTCTTGCTTAAGAGGAAAAGGCCAGTGTTCACATAGAAGTGATATTTGAGTTGGGTCTTGAATACTTGCATAGATATTTATAAAGAAAGAGCAAAAACAGTTGAAAGTCATCCACACTTCTGGCTTGCTTCCCTTGAATGAGTTGGTTTCAAGAACTGAGGGACTTTGATGCTAATGAATTTTTCCTGTGTTATTCTAGTCACCCACATTTTAACAGATGGCAGACTCCAATTTTTTCATGAAAATAGCTGTGTTCAATAGTTTAAATTTTACTGGCATTAAAGTATTAGTAACAGTAAATAAGCACAGAGATCTTCTTTGAACTTTCCTTGTTTGTAGCTTTTAAGTGGCCAATGCAGGTTAATGCTAAGAGATACGATGAGTAGGAACACTGGTTCAAATGGATTGAAACATCATTTTATTCTGAGTTGTAAATTTCTTGACAAAAAAAATTATTTTCAGTGACCTAATTTCCTATGTATATATATCAAATGACATCTGAATCATGTTAAAGCCTTAACCTTTTTCCATTTCCTGTTGTAAAACTGCCTGAATCTGACATCTTTTTAAGTGGAGTTGAAATTGTTTTCGCTTGTGATGTCAGAATTCAGATAATGTCCAAATTGATGCTTGGTGATATTTATCTTAAATACCTCATTTTCGAAGATGTCATCCTTTATTTTAAGGAAGAATAGAATTCCATTTGGTGTCTCCCTAGAATTAAAAATAGTCACTTCTTACAATATTCCCTGTCGATTCTTTGAACCCGACAGGACTGGTGACTGAATAGATAAGAGGCCAATGCATTGCAAGCCTTCAGTCAGATACTGAATCTTAGCTCAAAGGCTGGAGCAGTAAGGGGTGTTGATGGTGTTTATCTTCCAATCTGTCTGACTGTCCCACTGGGTGATCAGAGCTCCCTACCAGTTCCCACTACCCCCTAAACAACATTGGCTCTCTGAGGTATGGTCTCCCCATTATTTTCTTAAATACCTGCCATAGTCTATCTTGAGTATATTCTATGCCCATTTATTAATTCTACATTCAGAACTTCAGAACTTCATTGTGCCATGTTCTATCCTAAGCTAAAGCAGTGAAAAATCAGACAGGATTTCTGGTTCTTATGGAAATAAACTATAAGAAAGTAAACCAAGGAGAAACAAGATAATTTTAGGTTGCAATAAGCACAATGGAATAAAATAAAGCAAAGTAAAATGAAACAGAATAAAATAAAGTAAAGCAAGGATGTTATAAAGAAAGGAGGCTGCAGGGGATGGGTGTGCTTTAGACTGAGTGGCCAGAGAAGGCTTGTCTGAGGTGGTGATAAAGGAGCCAGTGGAGTTCTGGGTAGTGCATTGCAGGTGGAGGAAAATGGCGGGGGGAGCAAAAGTTGTAAGGCATCTGGAGGAAGAGGAAGAAGGTGAGTGTGGCTGAAACCTAAAAAGAAAGGGAAAAATAATGTAAGGTGAAGTAGACAAGGGCCAATTCTTATTGGCCTTGATAAAAAGGAGTATGGGTTTTATGCTGATGGTGATGGGTGACACTTGGAGGTTTGAGCAGGGGAAGGAGAGGACCCATTCCATGATTCTGGCTGCTTTGTGGAGAATGAATTGTGGGGTGGAAAGAGGAGAAACAGGGAGATCACTTGGGAAGCCCTGGCAGGCATCCTGGTGAGGATGACAGTTGTTTAGACTACAGTAGAGGGGAAGGAAAGTGAACTGGCAAGAGATGTGCTGTGAGGTCAGAGTTGACAGGACTTGTGGGTGGTTAGTTACGAGGATGAAGGGGAGGAAGGAATCAATGACGACTCCACATTTCTGACAATTGGGTGGTGGGAAATAAGGAGTCTGAGGGAAAGCATGTCATGAGTATAAATCAAGATTGTTGTTTGAAATTAAGTTTGAGAATACTTAGATGTTCAGATGCAAATATCAAGTAGGATGTTTGATTTACATCTCTAAAGCTCAGGAGTTGAAAATATAGAATTGAAATCATTAACATATAGAAGGTGCTTAAAGTTAATGTATTGGATGAAATGTCCTAGAGCCAGAGTGTGGGGGAAATAATTATGGAAATTAGAAAATATTTAGGGAGAAAAGTGTTAGAAAATTAAAAAAACCCCAAAATATTAGAAAAACAAACAATTTAGAAAACAAAAATACTCCATAGCAAAACTTGAAGAAATAGAAAACCTGAATAATTCTATAAATATTAAAGAAGTTAATGTTAAAAAATCTTCAAATATTCAGGTTATTTGTAGAACTTACTGGCAAGTTCTACAAATAATTCTAATTTTATGGTTTTAAAATATAGGTTTTATAATTATTTAGGTATGGCAAGATCAACAGATCAGGGAATAACTGCCATTAAAAAGAGATTTGTTATGCTCATAGATCCCAAGAAGAGGGGGCAAGCCACTCCATGGGGGGGGGGGGCATATGGGGAAGCACCAGAGAAGGTCAGGAGGCAGAGGGAGAGGGGAAATGTGGCAAGAAATTTTACTGTGGTTTCTGCAGGAAGGAATGGGCCAGGCAGGGTAAGCAGGTTTAAGATTGGCTAGTTTGAATAATTTCAGGAGGCTCTGGGGCAAGGAGCTGTCCCTAGTTGTTCAGTACCTGACCATGGATTGATTAGGGCAGGTGGACAGAGGCCTGGAGTGTGAGAGCCTTTATAAGGGAGGTGGTTAGAGGTGTGCGCTCTTGACTGGTCGATTTGCATTTGAAAGACACTCTCTGGGGTGCATTGTTTACTATCTCTAGGAATTAACCAACCCTGAGAGGGGCAGTCCCTCCAGGGTCAGCAAGGCTCCCCAATGTCAAAGCATCAGAAAATAAGAGACATGGTTTATTCGCACATAACCTATTCCAGAGTATTGAAAAAGCTTATGAAACTAGCATAAACTTAACTGACCCCGACATGAATGAGAAAGGAAAGTGACAATGCAAATTTATTCTTGAACATAGATGCTAAAATCATATGTAACATATCATTTGTGAATAACGAAAGTTTTGTTTCTTTCATAACAATCCTTGTGCATTTAGTTTGTGTTTCCTTGCACTTGCTAGAACTTCCACTAAAATGTTAATAGAAATTATAATAACATGCATCTAAATCTTGTTCCTCATACCCCATGGAGAGCTTTCAATGTTTCACCCTGCAGTGGGATATTTACTATGGATTTTTTTTATAGGTTGAGGAAGACCCTTCATATGCCTAGTTTGCTAAAAGGTTTTTTAAAACATGAACATTGAATTGTATCTATTCATTTTTCTGTATCTATTGGAAGGATTATATGATAATTTCACATTTAATCTGTTGATGCAGTTAATTTATTAATTGATTTTCTAATATTAGTCCAACTCTGCCTTCTTAGGATAAACTCAAACTTATCATAATGTATTTTCCTTTTCTGTACATTGCTAGGTTCAGTTTGCAAGTAGTTTGTTCAGAATTTTGTATCTAATAAGTGAGTTTGGTCTATAATTTCCTTATTTTGTAATGCCCTTGCAGATTTTGGTATCATGGTTAAGCTGTACTTTTTCTATTCTCTGGAGGGTATTATGTATGATAGATGTTATTTCTTCTTTACATTTTAAAAGAGCTCACAGGTGAAGCCATCTGGACCTAGAATTTTCTTTGTGGCAAGATTTTTATTTACAGATTCAATTTATATGATAAATAGAGAGCTATTCAGATTTTCTCTTTCTTTTTGTATCAGCTTTGGTAAGATGAGATTGTCAAGAAATGTGTTCATTTCATATAAATTGTCCAGTTCATTGTCATAAAGTTTCTCATAATATCTTTTTACCATCTTTTTAATGTCTGTTTCCTGAGGGATGAGAGGAGTGGTCCAGATAAACCACACACAGAGGTTGGTGGCAAAAGGAAGTGTAGCCTTTGGCGAACTCATGTCTATTGTGTAAATCTAAGCACAACACCAAAGAGAGCATTAGGATATATTTTTAATAATTAGAAAAGAGTAATGACAACAACAAAATTCATGGTCCTTGCTCCCAAAGAATTCATAGTCAATTTAATTGAGACAAGGCTTATACACATTCAAATTTCAAAAGGACAAATATGACACTGCATTTATACCAAGTGCTGGGTGGTGGATTTCAGAATGCATATAAGAATGCCAAAGGAAATTAATTAATACAAATAAGGGGGAAATGAGTTAATATTTTTAGGTTGTTTAGAATGTGAATATCTATGTTTTCTGCATGTTTAGGTCAAATATGTCCTTTGCAAAAAATAAGCAATCTCTGCCTCTCTTAAGGAAATTTGATGTAAATTCATGCCATTTCAGAAGGCTGTGTGTGCATGTCACTCCTTGGTGTATTTTTCTTTTGGCCAATGGACCCTTGGGTCTCTTTTTATTTTCTCAAAACATTTTTTCATTCTCTTCTAAACACTACATTAATAGTTTGGTAATGAAATAGAACTCAAAACAATTTGCACCTGCATCTTTGGCATAAATCAATTAAATTAGCCACAAATATTGGTGTTTCAGAGATGAAAAAGAATTGCCCAACTGTGCTGACATGAGAGTACTGGTAATCTAATGAACAACATGCAGTTACCTAAGCTTGCCAGCAGAAAGGAAATGACTTATTTCCTAACTTATTTTTGGAAATAGTAAGTTAAGGAAGTCCCTACGTATTCTTAGTTTGCTAATTTTTTTTTAACATGAATGAATGTTGAATTTCAGTGTCCTGAATCTTAGTGTCCTGAGCATTGAGTCTCATGTCTGGTTTTTATATGTAGGATTAAAATAGAAACTTTAAAATATTTATTTAATTTATGGAATTTTTTTAAATCATGGGAAGCTAGGCATATCAGGCTTTACTTTAAAATATGATAAGGTTCAAGAATATTCCTGAGCTTTTCTTATCCTACAAAGCTAGATGGGAGTATGTCCCTCTGCTGGGTTCCTTGGAAGAGCAGTTGCATGGTCAGGGATTAGCAAAGGAAAGTCGTTGGTTAGAGTTCATGGAGAAGTTCTCTTTGTGAAGTAGGCTCTGTTTTACAGGTAAGGCCGGTTCCAGACAGAAGTTAGAAGGAGGCTGAGTCTTTTTTGCACTTTATATCATTGGTCTGTCTCCTGGGTGCCATCATTAGTGGCCGTCCTTGGCCCTCAAAGTGCTGAGGGAAAACAACCATGAACCTGAAATAAACAATCATTCAAGGATGAAAGCAAAATAAAAGTAACTTCATACAAATACTGATGAATTTACTGCTCGTAGACCCTCACTAAAATAACTCTTTGTGAATATATTTGGGGAGAAGGAAATTGAACCCAGTAAGAAGGTGTGGACTACAAGACAGGCCTATAGATGAGCCTGGAAGAGGTATAGGCAGATCATTAAGGGACATCCCATTTGGGATTTCAACTTGACCTTTATAACAAAGGCTACTGGGAGCATTTAAGTCTGGGGAAGACAGCCCCACTGCTTGCTGAATAATGGTTGGAAGGCAGCAAGATAGAAAGCAGAAAGACAGATTTAGAAGACGTAGAGGTTTTCCATGCAGGAAGTGTTGAAGAAATACCCCAGTCAGTGGAGACAGATTCTAGAGGTGTGGAAACAGGAAGGAAGGATTTACAGGGATGTCAGGGTCACTGGCTAGGAGTGGTCAGGCTATGGTCGTGGTCAAGGATGACTCAAGCCTTTCTCTTGAGTTGTTGATGGTGCCATTGACTGGGTTGGAAAGAAGAAAGGGTTTGGAGGAGGCAGTTTGGTTTTGAATACATTGAATTGAGAAGCTTACAAGCATCTAAGTGGAGATGGGCCTCAAAACCCCCAAAACTTGGTGTTATTATATGGTTTAGAATTTTTTCAATCTGATGGTTGTATGGTGATCTCTCTCTGCCTCCCTCCCCCTCCCCACTTAAATTGTATTCCTCTGATTACTGGTGACGCCCACAACCTTTCATTGGTTTATTAGTCATTCTGGTTTGCCCTTCTGTCAATTGCTTGTGAACTGTCTTTGGCAGATGTGTAGAGTGCTTACCTAACCAACATCTCCCTGCTTTCATTCTTGTTAAAAGTGCCCTGATTTGGGTGAGGTGTGAGGGGCAATGTCCTAAGAAAGGAGGACATGTCTCCCCTAAGCTTCCATGGATAAGCAATGATTGGTGGTCATCTGACCCATTTCTGATCAACAGGACCTAAAGGAAAATCTCCTTTGTAGGTATTTGTGCTGCTCACATCTTCTCCAGTATTTTGCTTATAGATTTCACTCTGTTTATAGTGTCATAAAGAGGTTTTAAATTTTAATGTAGCAAAAAAAATATGTGCCACTCTTTCTTTTCTTATTTGTCATTTTTGTGCCTTGGTTTAAAAATGATTCTCTATCCTGGAGTTCTAAAGCTATGCTTTACTTTTTTCTTCTCTAAATGTTAAGTTTAAAAAATCTTTAGGTTTTAAATCCATCTGGAATTTATTTTTGTATCTGGCATGAGGCAAAGATGTTTTATCAAATGGATAATCAGTCAGCCCATAATGTTCTTTGGATACTTCTTCCTTTCTTCCTGGTATATATTACCACCTCCATCATATATGACGTGCACATGGGTATGCTGGTCTGTTGTAAATTTTCCTAATCTGTTTGTTTGGTCTATTTTTCTACCTCTATTTCTTTTCTCTAATAAGTTGTAGGTTCTCTTGAATTTTCCATGTAAATAATCCTATAGTCTACAAATAAATGACAATTTTATTTCTTCCTTTTCAATGCTTATATGGATTGTTTCTTTTTCATGCCTTATTGTGCTGGCTAGGGTCTCTGTTACAATGTTAAATAAAAGCAGTGGGAGTTGGCATTCTTTCTTGTTTCTGACTTGTTTTGTTTATTTTAAGGGAATGCCGCTGATTCTTCACCATTGTGTATGATTTGGATTGATTCTATTGACCAGATTAAAGGAGTTCCATCCTTGACTTGTTTAGGGTGCTTTTCTTGTTATTCTGAAATGTATTGAATTTTACTTTTGTGTTTCTTCGAATATTATGATGATCATATAGCTTTTCTCCTGTAATGTGTGGTGAATTATATTTGCAGATTTTCTAATATTAACCTAAGCTTGTATTCTTGAGATACACCATATATGGCCATGATGTATTTATTTAATAATCAACTGGATTTAGGGTACCGATATTTTATTTAGGATTCTTGCATTTATGATCATAAGATGGATTGGCCTATAGCATTTTTTTCTTTTAATGTCTTTGCTCAGTCTTGGTGCCTAGGTTATACCAGCTTCATAAATTGAAGTGGGGAGCCTTCTCGGAAATCATTTGTATAAAAAAGGACAGTTTACGGAACACATTTACAAAATCATCTACTCTTCACAGTCTGTCTTCAGCATTAGGGACACTTCAGACAAAGGAGCCCACTTTATTGTTAGCTGAGACTTGGTCCTCAATCCCTAGCTGGTCTTCTGTCCTTGGGACCTGGGCTGGGCTACAAGGAGTCCAGACTCCCTCCTTTCACTTCAGCTGGACATGCTCTTGGCCTCGCCCTCCATTTGCTCTGTCCAGGCCCAATGAAACAGCAGATCCAGGATCATCTCATTGCTCTGGCTGAAGGAACTTTAAGAAATAAAGCAACTAATTTAGGGGGAGAAACCCTAAAAGAAGTTTGTGGGAGTAAGAGCTTTTAATATCTTTGCTCTTCCCATGCCAGTGGGGAAAATGGAGGCTTCTAGAATAGTTAGAATATGCAGATAACAAGCCGAATAAAACTTTGTCTTAATATCTCCCTGGGTTTTCATTTTGCAGAGAATTTGAACAAATTCCAATTTGCAGAGCCTTTGAAATAAAACTAAGTCGTGTGTTTATTTTTTATCTTGAAAAAAAAAATCTGTGTCAGAATTGGAGCTCATCAAGGGCATCAGTCATATTTATCTGTCTTTGAACCCACCCACGACCCCATTCCGTGGTGTATCACAGGTGCTCAGTAAGTAACTGTATTTGAAGATGTTTGTTCTCATCCAAATAACTTATAAAATCAGTGTCAAAATCAGGCCGGGCAATGAATATTCTATTTTCAGGGAAGAAAGCTCATTTTATTTCTGTTTGAAACTTCAAGTTCCTAAACAAACAAAATGATGGCAAAGTGAAGTGTTATAGGACATTGTTAATACCTATCATTTTATCACTTACATAGGTATGTTGGTTTCTAATGTTAAAATGCTCTTTAAAGAAAAGGAGTTTGCTTGCATTCACTGCCTGCATTTCTTATCATGGCCTTTTGGTGTCATTCTTAGATTAATCTGAACAGCATATTAAACAAGGGTGAAATTTTTCCCTGGCCTTGGGTCTTTTTGGTCTCTGATTTGAAGTGAAGATTATTGTACCTATAGTGCAGCTTACTAATCTAACCTTTTTAATGTTATCTTAATTGTATGTTTTATAACTGACACGTGACTGCAGAAGTTTAAATATAATACAGAGGACCAGCAATAGTAAAGGAAGCCTTTATTTTTTTTGGGTAGTCTAGAAAGAGCTTTTTCTGAAATTACTATGCTGAAGCTATTGAAGTTATCTACATGTGTAACCAATATATGTATGTTACATATATAATGCTAACACAAAATTCTAATGTATACCATTACATAATAATGTAAAATATAATGTTACATTATAATTCATATATATATTGTGTGTGTGTGCATGTATGTGTGTGTATATATATCTCGAGTGAGAGTAAACTAAGGTTTTTAAGCCATGACAGGGCCTGAATCATTTTCAGTGATCTGTAAAATAAAGCTAACTGCTCTCTATGGAGCTGCAGAGAGCTGATGAACTTCTTAACAGTTCCTCTTTCTGTTCTGTATATGGGGATACTCACATACCTTTGTTCACCTATGAACAGACATGAAAACCCTTTGGGCTGTAAACTTGATGCCAATCCTGGTGTCAGTCATATGCTTGCCTTTTTTCTCCACCTGCAAAAGTCTCAATAACTTTTCTTCTTTCCACCATTAATTATATTTTTCCTCTATTGGCATTTTAACGCATACACTTAATGAGACTGACTTTTTTATGCTGTAACAAATAAGTGAACAAACAAACTGAACATACGTATTGATCCATAGTTCCATAAGGAAGAAGCAAAAGTCCTGGATTCACTGTGTTTGGATGTTTCACTAGGAGTTCCCAATGCTCAGTCCTGTAGTCTGTATTCAGTCTCCACCCGGATCTTTAAAAAACGTCACCATCCGATAGAATCAGCATACAATCATACATCACTTAATGAAGGGGATACCCTACAAAAATGCATTGTTAGGCGATTTTGTTGTTGTGCAAACATCATAGAGTGTACTTACACAAACCTAGATGGTACAGCCTACTACACACCTAGGCTATATGGTACTAATCTTATGGGAACACCACTGTATATGTTAATATGACTGTATTAACTCTATAACCCCTTATATCTGCCAACAGCTGTGGGCTTGCGCAGTTCAACTTCACGTTTTGTGGCCTGAAAAACACTGGACATCTATTTCTCGAAATATTCCATTTTACTTAGGATTGTATCTGAACAATACAGCAAAGTAATGTTTTAAAATAAATTTTCTTAGAAAATGATTATTCCAATCTGGGCCAAATTAAAATTCAACTTTGCAGTTGGGCATTTTCCATAATGTGAGATCGGTGGGGTCTGAGATCTCTACTGTACTTTCAAGCTAATAGGTTGGCCTGACACAATTTCACGAATGCTGGCAGAAGATATGAGACCCCTACATCAGAGACAAGGAACTTCGTTACTTGTGGCACAGCAAGCAATGTGAGCATCACTGTGTTGGTTCTCTTTGTCTGCTAGTCCCATGAGTATGGTGCGAATAGGCTTAGGTTTTGCCTACACAATCAGTGGGTTCGAATCCTGTACTTAGGGAACCCAAATCTTATACAATGGGCTGTAAGTATTGGCTTTTGCTCCAGAAGGAGATATTATGTCTCTCTTCCAAGGCTGTTTGCTATACAAACATCCTTGAAAAGGTAGTTCAGAACAAAGAGGGGTCAGTGTCTCATTTGCAAGATATGTCTTTGGGAGACGGAGTGGAAGATGCTTTCAGAGCTGTCCCACGTTGCATGGGAAAAAGCTGACTATTTATCCTCCAATTCTCATTTATTATGGGCTGAGAGCTGATTCAGGGGCATTAACCCTCTAGCCCTTCAGGCCTACCATATACCTCTAGAGAGAAATCCATGGCACTTGGGGTTGAGAGTCACGAGTGCTTACTCAAGTACAGAGTATCAGGTATGGACAGTGAGTGTCTGGGGACACTGGTGTGACATTGATAGCATCGGTCACACTCCTCAGTTTTAGTCCTGTCTCTTCCCAATATTACCCATACATATTTCTTTCCCTTTCCAACCACGGTTGAGTTGTTAGGTCTACTAGAAACACCCATAGGTCTTAAATGGCTGGTAGTGACATGATATTTTTCCTCATGTCATTCCTGTTAACCAACTTACTACTCAACGGCATACTTGTTAGAGGGTGGGCAAAGGAAAGGAGCAGAAGCAGAATTCAAAGAAGTCAATTTAGCTACTTATTAACATCTTTGGAAATATCCAGAGGAAGAGGTGGGAACTAATTGCTCAAATTTGTGTTTTAAAATAACTGTGTCTTTTGTTCCTGATCTCTGTGACCCCAGCCTTGGAAAACTAAGATTTGGTCCTCAATCAAAGAGTGTGTCAAGGATTATTTTAAGAACAAATTGAGGAAATGTAAGTGCAAGTCTTTCATCACCTTTTCACCATGATTAGATTTATTTGCTCCCCCTTTGACAGCCCCCTTCTCTTTCAAGCTCTCCGACTGCTTTAGAATCAAGGGTGAAAAATGAAACCTGGTTCCTACTTTTAAGAAAATGAGAGAATGCACATGCCAGGTTGACAGGTGCATTTCCTGGGAGCATAAAAGTATTGAGGACTTTTAGAAAAGAACGATATGACCCTGGCCAATGAGAAACCCACTCATTCAGAATCTGGGATAAATTTAAAGTGCTGATGAAGTGCATTGATATATTAGAGCTAGAAGTGGGGAAAGAACTTGCCAAACAAATTAAGAGTATAAACAAGGGAAATATATACTCTTCCAAAGGCTTAAGGCCAACAAGTGTTTCTAAACACTTGTAAAACCACTTTGTATTTAAATGCTTCTGTGAAACGATGGATGTTCTGATTCCTAATGGTTTTTTATCTACTATTAAAACTCTTAAAAATTCTCTAAGACATTCCATTCTTTCCCTTTCTCGGGGCCCTGTCATCCTTGTTGCCATATGAACCTGAAATTAAGCTGAATTTTGTGAAAATGTTTCCCTACTTCACACTTTTCCAAAACTTTCCACCCAATTAAGGGAAATTAATGAGGTTTACTGTACTTCATGTGGATATTTAGTCACCAGCAGACAGGTGGGCATTGTTCCTCTCCAGTTAGTATTTGAAAGGAGAGAATTGTTTTCTTAACTTTCTCAAAATTGAGGAAAACACTATTCTAAAAAGATCGTCTCTTATTCTTCTAAATGTCCACCCCTTTCAATCCTCCAGTTTGCTTTCTTCATACTTTCCCGACGGGTTTCGAGTCTTCCACTTTATCAATTATTCTCTCACAGTATTTATACAATCCTTACAGATTACTGCAAATGGTGATTAGTGGTACTTGAGATTTCAGTACAACCTCTTTATCTTGGAGATAAAGAAATGGAGTACCGTAGAGGTAAAGGGAGTCACCAATGGTCTTACTGCTTACTTCAGGCAGATTCAGAACATGAGCCCAAGAACCCCTTCCTGCTGGACTGCTGCTTCTTCCCAGCATAGTCATCACCCTGAGAGGATGAGGAAGGGAGAAACAGACAGAGATGGAGGGAGAGAGAGAAGAAGAGGGAGAGGGAGAGAGAAGGAGGATCTGGGTGAAGGTTATATCAGTATTTGTTGTACTATTCTTGAAAATTTTCTCTAGGTTTGAAATTTTTTCAAAATGAAAAAGCTTAAAAAATATAAAAGTCTTAGTCATATTTTAAAACTTTGATATAGTGCAGAAACAGTGAATTCATGGCACTGTCAGTTGCTGGGTGTTGCTGTTGTCACTAGAAGGTATATTTGTCAAATAAAGCAGACATTAACTTTCAGTTAAGGTTCGTAGAAGAGCAAGATTTTTCTCTTGTGATATTTAAAAAAATATTCTTATCATCTTTATTTTGAGTCACACATAATTATTCATGAATATTGTGTGTGTGACTTTTTTCCCTAATCATGAAATTTTGAGGCAGCAAAATTGACCTTATGCATTTCATTCTGAGCAGATATTAAGAATTTCTAAATTGACCTTTTCTTGAAAGATTCATGGCCTAAATGGAATTAAATAACTAAAAATTCAATACAGTTCTTAATGGGTATTTTACTCAATGCTATGAAGACTAGCATACCAAACAATTGTATGCTCGTTATAATTGCTATAGAATCTAGTTTTTATATTCTAATTCGCATTATTACTTAAATTTCTATAAACATTTCTTGGTTTAAAAATGTTATCTAACACATTCTCTTAATAGTTGTAGCATGAAATCTTCCCCTCTCCACATTAATTTAACTATTAGTCCATTCTTAATAATTATTTTAACATGAAATAGAAATTTTTAATATCATAATTAATCTCTGTAGTATTTACTCCTGCCAAAATAAATATTAATTTATCCTTAAACTGACTGATAGAATTTTAACATATAAAGCCTATAAGGAATTTTTTTTCTCTCCTCCCTCTATTTGAAATTAAATATTCAGATATTGAAGCTGAACCCAAATGGCATGGTGTATGACTCAGGGTTCTCCAGAGAAACAGAACCAATAGGATATATATAAATATATAGAAAGAGTTTATTATGAGGGACTGGGTTGTAGGATTATATAGGCTGAGAAGTCCCACCATCTGCTATCTACAAACTGGAGATCCAGGAAAGCTGGTGGTGTCATTTCAAACCAAAGGCCTAAGAACCAGGGGAACCAACGATGTGAGTCTTGGAGTCTGAAGGCCCCACAACCAGGAGGGCTAGTGTCCTAGGGGAAGAGAAGATGGATGTTCCAGCTCAACCGGAGAGCAAATTTGCCCTTCCTCTGTCTTTCTGTTCTATTCAAGCCCTCAGTGGATTGCATGATGCCCATCTAAATTGATGAGAGCCGTCTTCTTTACCCAGTCTGCTGATTCAAATGCTAATCTCTTGCAGAACACCTTCACAGACGCACCCAGAAAAAATATTTTGCCAGCTGTGTGGGCATCCCTTAGCCCAGCCAAGCAGACACACAGAATTAACCATCACACACAGCATGTTGATATTATTGATGTTGTAACAGGGGTTAGATAGGATGCAAATGACCATACTCCCAGGTTTATGGACCATAGACAAGATTAGGGATGCCAGAAACAATATTGTAGTCATACAGCTATTTGGGCCTCTAATGGCTGAAGAGAAGATTTTTCGTGAATATCAAGGCCAAAGCCCATCTCTGATGCATTCTTAACAGAGATGCATCACCTTAAATTAAGCTGGGCCACACTGGCCCCTTTACAAAAACTATTAGGAACCGTACAAACCATTAGAAAATACAATGAAAAGTATCACATTTGGAATAACAACAAATATAAATTATCTAGGAATAAACTTTTTAAGACATGTTTAATGCATATGAGAAAAGAACTAGAAAACCTTATTACGGAGCATAAAAAATAGAGGACCCATGAATAGAGAACATAGCTTGCCATTGGAGAAGGAGGCTCAGTATTATTCGATAATCTGAAGACGTCAATTCTTTAAAAATTAAATCAAGCTTTTTTCCCCCCAGGAACTTGGAAGTTAATATTAATGTTCATCTGGAAAAATAAATATCTAAGAATAGTCATGAAAATTTTTTAAAAATGGGATTTGGGGAGAGGATTTGGAGGGGAAGACTATCTCCACTAGATGTGCAAGTGTTTTATAGCATTATCTACAAAATCTAAATGGAACTGGAGTAAGAACAGATATATCAATTGGACAGAATATTCCAGAAATAGCTCAAAATTTATGGGGAGCACAAATATACAAAACTCTAAATACCTGAGGGTGACATTTTTATCAGCAAATTAAAGATAATTCAATAAATCATGTTTGCTCAATTTACTACCTATTTGGATAAAAATCTCCCACTCCCGATATCAAACAAATTTCAGATGAACTAAAGATTTAACCATAAAACCATTATATTACTAACGAATTTTAAGTCTATACCTATCTATCTATCAATCATCTATCTACGTATACATTCTTAGAAAGGAAGAGGAATTTGTAAACATGATAAAATAATCAGAAGTAAAATAATAGGAAATACTGATGAATTTACTACTTAAAAGTTAACTTCTGCATGGCAAATATGCTGTAAGTAAAACCAAAGGACAAATAGTGAGCAAGCAAAAGCATTTTCAAATATATAGGGCAAAATGTAAATTTCATTGCTGTGTAAAATATTTACAAATCAATTTAAAATAAAAATACAAGGAATCCACAGGAAAAAAAAAAAAGGTAAATGGCCAATAAACAAAAACTACTCAACATTTCTCAATATTAAGAAACTCTAAGTAAAACAAGATGCCAATTTTTCTAATCTATCAGATGGTCAACGACAATAGCAAATTTGAAATCACCCAGTGATGGCGATTGTATATGCACTGGCTTAATGAGAGTACAATGGAGCATCGTCTGTGCAGGGTAATAGTGAGTATTCCTTTAGGAATTTATGAATGCAGCCTATATCCATGCTCAGCTAGGTACCTAAAGTGGTGTGTTGCAAGATGTTCATTATAGCATTTTTTTATGATAGCAAACAGTTGAAACATCTTAAGTGTCCACAGGTGGAAGCTTGTTTAAATAAATCATGATAAATCCAGACAATGAGGTAGACTATATGTCCTACTGTTATAGACACTGCTCAGCTAATGCTAAGTAGAGTCCAGTATAAGAGAGCATGTAAAACATGATCTAGTAGGTGGAAGGATCCAAAAACCTATTTTTTGTGATTATTTCTGTGGCTGGAGCTGGGGACTGAAGTAGAGTGGGAGGCTTGCTTTTATTTCTGCATCAGTTTTCAACTGCAGGTGATGGGAGTGATGCCAGTTGTGTTAAGCAGAAACTGATTTAATAATGATTTCTTCAATAACCCAGTATATGTGTTCCTGAAAAACCTTGTGTTCTGCAAAATTAATAATAACAGAACATATAGGTGCAGTGCAGACCACTCAAAATCTATGTAATTTTGCATCCACAGCACCAGCAAACACGATGATTGGAACCTCAGAGGACACTTAGACAGGCAACTGAAAAAGGCTCATGTTAGCCTCGGGAATGTTTAAATGACTAAAAACAAACTAGTGAAAATGCTGGCTTTTGGACTGAGAAAGTACAGGTGAAAGCTCTGAGCACAGAGAAAGAGCAACCTATTCTGTGTAAAGCTTTGCAAGGCTGGGGGCGTCTCTTGTTGGAGATGGAGCCTCTGGCGCAGGTGATCATGTTTAATTTTCTTAGGCTAGAGCTGAGAAGCATTCTGTAGCCAAGCTGAAGATTTTTCTTTTCCTGCTCCTCTTGCTAGGAAGAATTGCGTATGAATCAAGACAACTGTCATGTTACAGTGACATAATCCCCTGATTCCCAATCTTACAAGAGCTATTTTGGAGTCTTAGAAAGATGTGTTGTGGCAGAACAGACTGCACAGAGAGCAAGGGACCTACAGAATTGTTGGAAGGCTGGAGGAGTCGGCTCTAGGCTCTAGGCTGGCCACTCAGAGGACGCCAAGAACAAGTGGGGACACTGGCCCTCTGGAGCAGCCACTGCCTTGGGCAGGAGGGGACTAGGAGGCCACCAGCAGAACTGCTGAGTTAAAAGATGCACTGTCATTGTTTCAGAAAATAAGGAGCGATACACGAATATATGGTGGATATGAGATAAAGCAAATGTAACAAAATATTAACAGTTGTAGAATCTAGGTGGCGGATACTCACTATAGTACTTTCAACTCTCATGTATGCTTGAAAATCGTGATTAAACAAAACTAAACAGGAAAAACAGACTTGTAGCTGTTAGCTCTAACTGCCCCTTAGGATGCACGAGGCTGGTGACTGGACGCTGGGATGGTGCATCTGGCTCCACCACAGGTGCAATGGCCCTGGCCATCGGCGATGAGGCTGGAGCTGCAGGAGATCCCCCCTTCTTCCCCACCACTGCTTGCCATCAGAACATTCTGAGGAGAGGAAGATAGCCTCCACCTCACCTCTGCCTGCCTTCTCCTTTGCAAATCTTGCATGAATGCATCTAATTTTAAGAAGCTCAGTTTGACTCCTTGATTCAAGAAAATCTGAGAAACATGATTCTTAGCATCCTAGCATCTGCAGTTTAGGGATGCTTGCAAGGTGGCTGTAATGGATGCTGATGTAACAGATTCTCTTTATCCGCTGTAATCTTATACTCTTTTGGACTACCGTCTCTTTTTTCATTTTTATTATTTTTATAAATGGAGTATAATTTACATACGTTAAAGTGCACAGTTTGATGAGTTTTGGTAAATATATATACTTGCGTAGTCACCACACCAGTCAGGATATAGAACATTTCCACGACCTCAGAAAGTTCCTGTGGCCACCCCTAGGGGCAGTGTTCTGATTTCCAGCCCGATAACTTCATTTTGCCTGTTCTCCACCCGGAGAAATGGGGGGAAAAAGTACAGTAGAATCACTTGTGCAAGAATTTTGATAGCAACATCATTCATAATAGGCTCAAACCGGAAACATCCTAAATGTCCATCAACAGGAGAACGAATAATCAAACTATGGTATATTTGTTTTACAGTGAATACCACTCATTAATAAAAAGGAATGAGCAATTGATACATACAACATGGACAAAGTGCAAATATAGTGTAAATTAATTTATAGTTGTTAAAAGAAGTTTCAGTACATTTTAATGCTTGGACAACTTTCACTTTTGCTTTATGCATTTCTGTAGTGGTTGTCATAATAATTACATACTAATATTAAAAATTTAAATATGAAATGCAGTAAGCCTTGTGATTAAATGCTAGTAGCTTTGTAGTCATACTATAATAATACTATAAAATTAAATATTTTTAGATTTATAATTTAAATATAAAATATTATTTATGTTTTAAATATAAAAGTAAAATAATAGATATATTATTTATTTGGAAGTGAAAGGAATCAGAACATGTCACCCCAAAATGTGCTGCTTTGGCATATTGATTATTTTGAGCTGAAGGCAATTGAGAAACAGTAGATGCAGGAAGAGTGCTCTACCTCACCCTTTCTGCCTAAAAGGAGGACATAAATTTCCCAGGAGAAAGATACCTTTCCAGTACCAGAAAAAGAGAACATTCTTATCATGGGAGATGGGGCGTCGATACCAAGATGAGTCGGCACAAAAAACCATAGTAAAATAACCCTCACCTTCCATTAGTTTCCCTCATGTATTTCCTAGCCACTTTCCCACAATTTGCCACCCCTAAAAGCCCAGTCCCTTTCCTTTGCCTTGTCACTTCTCCATGAGTTTATCACCTTTTGTTAAAATGGTATATAAGCTCCTGAGTCTAACTGCTTATTTGAGGATTTCACTTCTTGTCTATGAAGCCCTCTGTGTCACACACAAAAATTAACATCATATAAAATTTGTATGCTTTTCTGCTCTTAATCTGTCTGTTGTTAGTTTAATTTGCATGTTGCAGTCAGAAAACATAAAAGGATAGATGAAAAGGTTTTCCTCCCCTATGGATGCCAAAAAAGAACCATGATTGAGTCAAAACCCCAAGTCACTAATTGTTCTTCTAGGTGACTTTGAGAACTAGGACCATATTCAGAGTAGGTAACTCATTTAGTCACTGGACACACTCAAATATCATTTTCAGATTAAATAAACATTGTCTTTTGATTTGACTTCATAGCTAGATTGGTTGGAATGCTTTTGGAGTAACAGAAAACTTATTAACAGTGGTTTACGCCATAAGAACACTTATTTACATTACACAAACTCTGAAAGTAGGTGGTCCCAGAGTAGGTTTGATGGCTTAGCAATGGCTTCAAGCTCCTAAACTTTTTTTCTTTTTCATTTTGACATCCTTAGAGTGTGAGCAATGCCCCCCACCTTCCACTCATGCTCACAATATGGCTGCTGCTGCTCCAACCAGCGGGTCTTCACATGACTGACTGTGTTGCAGCCAGAAGGAGCTGCTGGTACAAAAGGGCTTTCTCCTCTGCATGTCTTACTTGACAGGGAGGAAAAATTTTTCTGGAAATCCAGAGCAGGTTTCTTACATCCCTTTGGTCAGAACAAGGTCAAATGGCAACCACTAAACCAATCACTGGCTAAATGGATTGGATTTGCCACCAATCACTTAGACCAATTAAATCATCTGGAGTGACACATTGCTGTCTGAACAAAATCAGGTCCTGTAGGCTAGGAAGTGGCTGCCTGGGACATTTCCAATGTCTATGTAGATCAATAATTATAGGTTATTTCAATAATGTCCTGCCCCATCGATGCTTAAAAGGTAGACCTTTTATCCTGAGGAAATGGTAGAGCAGAGATAAAGATGAATTCTGGCTTAAATCACACAAACTCTGTGTCCTTGCAAGTGACTACTTACCTGTGAGTCAGTTTTCTTACCTGTAAAATAAGAATAATAATAATCCCTGACATGGAGGAGTTGGTGAGCAATGCCAGAAATAATACACAGAAAGTGCTTGGTATAGTGTCCGGCACATAGTCAGTGCTTAATAAATGATAGGTAGTGTTACTCTCAGAAAGAGAAGATTGGGCTTAAAGCACAGCTTCTATCAACAAGTCAGTTTGCAAATTTCTGTAGTTATTCCCTTTAAAGACAGGAGTATGCCTTTGAAGTGGCTCATGGGGTTGCTGGGAGGAGTGAATGAGGTTCAGATAAGGCATTTGAAGTATTTAGTACATGGCTATATACTCCCTGGCTATATGCTATATATCTATTCATTGAGCCCATTGTTGGTGCTCAGTGAATTCTATTTGGAGTCCTGCTGGGAATCACTGACTGTTCTTTTCCGACAATTATGTGAACTTGGTGACGGTGATGCTGAGAATGGGCACATCTCCCCTCTCATCTCTGATGAACCTAGCGTGGGTCTGCCCTTATCTGCCTGTCTGGGGCTCTGTGAGTGTCTTCAGAAAATTGGTGAAGGTCTGGGCTTGCAGGTCGGGAACTGTGAGGGGAAGGGTAAACCCAGAGACTGCAGGGGAGGAATTAATGCTGAAACCTTCTAAAACTCCCAGATGTTTTCTTCACAAAGTTTTGAAACTTAATTTTGGATTTTTGAACTTTCCCCTTGTCTTTACCTTAGCTTGTGACATCACTAAGCAGGCAAATCCTTAGAAAATGTAGAAGGACTTGGACCTTTGTGGTTTCATGCCGCATGTTTCGCCCATTAGGAAAGAAGCTGATAACCGAGTGTGGTTCTGTGCATTTGTCCACCGCTTCCCAGTGTGCAGAATAACTTCACCACGTGAGCCCATACAAGAAGCATGGGTCTCATTTCTCCCTTTCTATAAAAGAGCAGAATGAATCCTCAGAGAGGTTAAATGATTTTGCCAAAGTTCTCTATTTAGTACCTTATTAGGAGTTGGAATTAGAAATCTGATCTGAGGGTCCCTAAGGTACTCAGGAGACAGTGGTTTGACTAATATGCCCTGTGAATATCTTTTGTTTCTTGGGGAGGCTTCTATAAACTCATAATTTTTCTTTACTTTATCATACATAATCAAAGAATTAAAACAAACCCTACCCACATCACAGCATTATCCAGGCTCCCAATTTATGAATCATAGGACAAAAGATTATCCTTGAGTCTTTCCTTTCAACGGTAAAGACGATCATTGGTATGGCATAGAGACTTTCCCGGTGTAAGAGACATCTGAAGCATTGAAAGTTAAAAACCAAGGGTTAATTCACACCACCTTTGCAAATCAAATGAATATTTATTTTCACAATTAATAAACGTCAGAAAGATTCCACCATGGTTTTTGTTTTGTTTCATTTTTACTTCCTCTAAAATCCTCTAAGTCATTGAAACTAGCTTCCCCCAACATCTGAGCTATGGAATGAGATCTTTTTGGGTTTTTTTTTTTTTTTGAGATTTAAAAGTGGAGAGGCAAATCCTGGAGTGGGCGGGAACCTGAGGAAAGAAATAGGAGAGGGGGCTCCAGGGTTTGAGGTTTAACTCAGGACCCCGCTCTTGAAAGAATGCCATAGTCAGCCTGTAGCCCAGATATTACAGGGCCAGGCACACAGCAGGCTCCCAATGCTTATTGAAAGGATGCAGGAACCCCTGCAGCTTAGGATCTCCGCCTCTTACTGCATCCATGATATCTCACTCAATGGATATTTCACACTGCTACACTCCAGCCCTCCTCCCCTTCTCCTCTCTAGGCTTTAACTGACAGAACATGAACCAGACTGGCAGTTTTATTCAGCACACTGTGGTCAGAGCTGGACTCCTGTTTTCACCTCTTTAGTAAAGACACCTGGCCCACAGGTGGTTAACACCTGGATACCTGGGAACCAGGCAGTGGAAGCGTTCCCACTGGAGGGCCCTGCCCAGGTGGGTTTTCAACGCAGAGTCGGGATCTGCTGGAGAGTTGGGTCCTTCTCTCAGTTCATGAGGCAGTCATGAAAAGTGACAAGAAAATGCCACAGGCGGAGTCCTGACATAGTCACTACACCCAACAGGGCGCTTGATCCTCTAGGGAAAATGGAATCAGCCAGCCTGAGTGATTGTTTGGAAACACAGACCTGATCAGTTTCATTCGGCGCTCCCCTCCTGGAGGACGCAGTGCTTGCTCAGAGGAAGAGAGAATGTCCCCTAATTCTGCATATGGCCCCAGGCCCGGGTACGTGGTTTGGAGAGCAAACTCAGGCAGAATTTCTGCCAGCCCAGCTGCACAGCTGCAGCCCTCTGTATAATGCATGGATACCTGGACAGGATTCTGGAGCCCCTGCCTAATCTGCCTGCCCTTCCTCTCCACCCCCAACCTGTGCAGCCTTTCATAGCATCCTCCACTCTCCCTTATCACACTGCACTGAACATGTCTATATGCCCATTTCTCAAAATATTATAGCATTTGTGCCAAAAAGTATTTATGCCATACAGCCTATGCACCAGGCCTTATTCAAACTGCATCACACATGTTAGCTCATTTACTCTTCCCAATAACCTGATGAGGTAGGGATCACTCTAGTCTCCATTGAATATTCGAGGGCAAGGGCTACATGATTCACTCTTATATCCCCAGAACCTAGGACAAGGTTTGGCATAGAGTAAGCTCTCGGGATGTAGAGGTGAATGAGTGAGTGAATGAGCTGTGTTTATGGATTGTTTAGAGAATGAAATACATCGTGTCTACTCATCACTTTCCTACTTTCTTCGTATTTGTCATCAGTTCTCCATCTTATCCCTTTATTTTCCCAATCCTTCCTCCACCACCTCAAAGACAAAGATTCAAGCCAGCTGGAGTAAAGTATCTATTAAAAAACAGTCTCTTAATTGGCTAAAATTACATTTTTCTGTTTGCTTTCTGCGGTTTGGTAAAAGAATGAGACTGGTGTTATCGTCTGTTTGGAAAATGCCTTTTGAGAAGAGGGACAGTTAATGACTGTTTCCCACTGAGTCCAACAGATGGTGCCAAGTACCCTGCGGGCACAGAGAAAATATTAATTGATGTTGATTTCCTTACTTATTATTTAAATATGCTAAATGGCCCCTGAAAAGCTTCCAAAGAGTTAATATGTTACTTAAAATACATGACTTATCCAGGGAGTACTTTACCCGCTGAGAGTTCAGTGTCTCTGTTTGTGATGTCTCTTCATTTTGTAAATTTGATGAATTTACACAGGAAGAAGTGGAATAAGATTTGGTTATAAAATGGTAGAAAATAGGGCTTATTTCAGGTAAGTCAACCTGAATACAAAGTTGTCTTTGTGTAACAGTCGTGCATGAATCCATGTGGACTTGCAAATTTAATGACCTCTCTTTTTACTGATGTTGAATGTCATAAAAAAGTTTTGTTTAAATGTTGAAATATGACAAACTTAGTTGTTTTTGCTATTCCTCACGTCTAGGGCACCTCAGCATAAACCTAATAAATTAAGCTATTTGGCAGTTTTGGTACTTGAGTTATCAGGAAATAATTTTATTCAAAACCAAATCACAGAAACTTATTCATTTTAAAATAGGAAACATTTTAGAGTTATCAGTGTCATCTATTGTTGAGAGATTCCAGAATATATTAGGCAGATGAGTATTTAAAGTGGTATAAAGAAGATTTCTCTTGTCATTACTTTTGTAGATTAAGGTCTGAACTATCTCTGGGGATTTCCGACAAGCCATCAACAACCATAAAGGTTGATTTTCCTTCGCTGATTTTGCTAATAAGTTGTCAGGTGATTAATACTGGGGGCTGGTCAGATTTGGGCTATGTATTGTGTGTGATCATGGAGGAGGGCACAAGCAAGGGATTTCCATGCTGTTGTTAGAGAATGATAACATTAGACAGTAAAATACGACAGAATGCAGGTTCACAATCCATTTCTTGAACCTTTGAGCCAGACGTGTCTTGAAATTTGGAAGGTTTCAGATTTTGGAATGTAATTTGATATGCACATTACACATTGTGTAACAGTCTTGGCAGGTTTGCCGTATCACTCCATAATCTAAACTGTTAATATGTCTTCAATCAAATGTATCAATATTCCCATTGGTGGGAGAAGGACTGTGCATAGCTACATGTCACTCCAGGACAGGTTTTGCCCCAAATGAGTTAGCACAAAAGTTTCAGTTTCCAGAAATTTTTGGATCTTGAAATTGTCATAAGGGATTGTGGATGTGCATAATTAAGGTCCAAGATGTTCATGTTACCAACAGAAACTGCAAAGGAAAGTCAAATCAGAAAACCACAGCATGTTTGATAAAATGCCACACAGTTCTGTCCTAGGAAGGATTTTATATTTTTAGACTCCACTTGCTGAAATATTTGGACTCTCTATCCAGAATAAACAGTCAACCTCCATTTGTTGTTTTGGAATATGTAGTTAATTATATGAAATTTTAATTTTTGTTTGAATAAGTAACATACTGGTAGAAATTTTAAAAATCTATACTCAGAGCACATGTTTTCCTTCAGACCTTATATGTACATGTGATTTACTCAGTGTAGACACAAGTCTTTTGTCTTTTTTTAATTTAAAATTATAATGAGTATTTTTTATTTATTTATTTATTTTTTTTGTGAGGAAGACCAGCCCTGAGCTAACATCCATCGCCAATCCTCCTCTTTTTGCTGAGGAAGACTGGCCCTGGGCTAACATCTGTGCCTGTCTTCCTCTACTTTATATGGGACCTCCCCACGGCGTGGCTGACAAGCAGTGCATCTGGCAGGCGTCCGGGATCCGAACTTGCGAACCCCGGGCTGCCAAGCGCAGACTAAACTGCTGCGCCACCAGGCGGCCCCTATAATGAGTATTTTTATATGTATTTCACTTTCTTTATAACTGTCATTTTAAAGAACCTTTTCTGAAGCAAGATTGAACATAACATTCCACTGCTATCTTTGAAAGAGGATGCAAAAATACAGAGAACACAACAGAAATTAGTTATCCTGTCACGTGGGTAAAACACAGCTGTTAACATTAGGCAAAACAATTGTCAAGATCTTGATCAGGTACACTTCTGTCATGATGAATACAGTTTGATAAAATAAAATAATAGCATCAAAATGAATACCATTTAGGTAATGCATTTATTTTAACAAATAACTGTGGGACCTGAAGCAAGTTATTTAACCCCACAAGGACTTGATTTCCTCCTCTGTAAAATTAGAAATTTTATGAAATTTAAAAATTTTTGTCAAATAATTAAGAAAAATTTTGTTATGTAAGTAGAGTTCCTGGTGACAATTAACACTGTTAGTCTGAAGAAATATGGTATCATTAGGATTTATTGATTATATTATTGTTTGTAAATTTTTAAAATAATGATTTCCAGTGATTTAATTTCTATTAGAGCTAGGCTAGTGAGTTTGTATTTTGGAGTCTTTGAGTCCGTGTTAATTTCTCCATATTCTTTCCAAGTGTTTTTGTTATTGTCAGCTACTGATCTGATAGTGAAAAAAGAGATGCAGCCAAGTGAGGGTTTAAGCAAGTGGAGTAAACTGAGATTAACTGTTCAACAGGGGAGGTAATGTCATGCTCTCAAAATGATAAAGTCTTTTTTTTTTTTTTGTCAACAAATATGACATCTTTGAGCGTAGGTTGAAATTTAAAAAATTCAACTAAGGAACACCACAGAGTGACATTTGTAAGTATATATAGATGACCCTTCATAAGCAGGCAAGGAGAATTCTATAAACTAGAACTTAAGAGCTAAATTCATGTGAAATTAATACAATCATGTATCTGTTAAATGCGTGACTTTCTAAGATAATTTGGAAAAGTCTTGCCTATCTGTTTTTTCCCCTTTGGTTTTATTTCTTGTTCAGAGCTATGGTATAATGGTCCTTTCCTCATTGTCACTGGGGAAAGACTATCCACTCCATTCTAGACGTTGCTTTAATTTGCCTGTTGTATGAGATGCTTTACAACTTAATCCACTTCGCCTTAAGATGAAGTACTGCTCCAGAGCCTATTGTCACTATTCTTGTCCTCACAGAGCTTTCCACATTAATGATGGCCACTCTCCTAATGATGGAGAACCTCTACCTTCTTCCTCACATTTTGGCTGCAGAGGGAAAATGGAGGAGACTCCAATATTGAAATGGAAGAACAGTGCTTATAACACCAAGGCCAAGCAGGCCAAGAGCTGGCTTGGAGGTTTTTCTGGAACTTTCTGCCCCTATGGGTGCCTTTATTTCTCAATAGATATTTACAGAACATTCATTCTTCTGGTGTGGTGCTAGACTGATGTTAAAGGAGGAAAGAAGATATTTGCCCTTGTGGAGCTAGAGTCAACTCTAAAAGAGAAGAGCATGAAACAGATAAATAGATAAAAAACAAATTGATAGATAAAAATGTATACAAAATAAATAAAGAGATACAATAGAGGATTAGATAAAAAGACAAAAAGTAAGTATAATTATGATGTGTGCTATGAAGAAAGTGTGCAAACACTGAAGCTGAGATGAGAGCCAACATCTAGTTGCTCATGG
Organism: Tapirus indicus; assembly: GCA_031878705.1. Taxonomy (NCBI): domain Eukaryota; kingdom Metazoa; phylum Chordata; class Mammalia; order Perissodactyla; family Tapiridae; genus Tapirus; species Tapirus indicus. The sequence continues at coordinate 31,918,658 of CM062936.1, read as the reverse complement.
GCTTCTGGGAGCATGGGAGGTGAGTCCTCCTCCTCACTGAACTCTGACCCAGGAAGCACTCCACTTTAGGGATCAAGTTAACTTTCCTTAGCACTCACCAGGTTCTCTCTGGGACATTTCCCAAGCAGAACTTATTGAGCAAGGTTGCCCAGGTAGTATTCCCACCAAAGTCCTTCTTTCATTGCTCTAAGTGCTGGCTTGAGAGTTATTTGTTCTTGTTTCTGAGGAGCATAAAATGTTGTCTAATTTCAGAAGAAGAAAATGAGCTTGAAGCTCTAGGTCCTTAGTCATATCTTTCTCTGCTAATTTTTCCCCATTAGAAGATTCTCTGCATAAGGAATTAATTGTCTTAGACAAAGGAATAGTGAGGTTGAGTCGGGAGGGAATCCTGAAGAGGTAGCTATTTGAAGCTTGGTTTTAGTGGTTTGGACACTGCTTGCTTCTGTGCATGCTTTAATGAAATTTCTTAGAAAAACACTTGAAAAATCAAAAGATTTTTAAGTTAAGATCCTTAACAAATTTGACACTTCTACTTCCCTAATTATTATGTGGAACAAAGGAAAAAACTTTGGACTGGTGTTATGGGGAGATCTGAATTATTGTTTCCGTTCTACCATTGGCTGCCTTTGAAATCTTGTATGAGTCATGTTACTGCCTTGGTTAAGAGAATTCTGAGTTCATATATAAAATGTAGCTGATAGACCAGATAACCTCCAAACACAACCCTCACATTCTAAAATTCCGATGAATGTTTCGAAAAATTTTTAAAGGAGCATACAATGATCGGAGCTTAAAAGTGTCTATCGGAACCATTGGAAAGCCCACTATTTCTGTTCATAGTTTTATCCTACCCTGCACTTTGAAGTGTCCCAAGAGTATTGTCCATCACACATCCACCTCATTTCAGATGATTCTCTTCACTGCTGTCGTTTGCAATGCATTCAACATTTTATTTTCATATAGGAGGTCAAAAATACTTCTAAACATGAAACTTCACTTCAACTGGGAAGCTTATAGGATAAGCAATAGAAAATGCCTTAATGCAATAAAAATGATTCAGGAAACTGCAAAGTTTTCATTTTACAGAGAATGGCAAACTTTGTAACATATAGAATGAATGAAGAGTGATTATGGGAACAGTTAGGCAAATTTTTACCTTATCTGCAAAATCACGACTTCTGAAAATTCAGGAGCTGCAGCTTCGTCCACGAAGCTGAACAATATTCCCCAAAAGCTTTTGTTTGCCCTAATATTCCATAATGTTATGCTTTTACAGTCGATAAGCCATTAGTAATCAAGAGATGTATAATTTATTAATTACACTCCACATTAATATTTAATCTTTTTGGTTGCTGAGCATATTTCTAAATCTACTTTTTAATTACATTTTAGGGCTATAAATCTTCCAGGCAACCATTAGAAAAGTAGTTTTTCTGCACATTATGATGCCAATTACTTTAAAGCAGCTGGTTGTGAACTCTTGTGATGATACTTGGTAAAGTGGCAATCTTGGTGCACAGGTTCACTCATTTGAAAGCTAATTGAATAGTAGCAAGAAAGGAGTGTTATAAAGAATTTACAAAGACATAGGATAGCCAGGGGGAGAAGAAAAAGGAACAATATATATCAGAGAGAGTGTCATCTACAGCGTCTTCCTTAACCAGGCAACAACTGTCAATGGTGAACCTTTTCTGAGTTCGAAGCAGATAGTGGATTTTGAGTCTCATATTTACAGTTCACTGAAATGAATAGTGCTTTTCTTTTATGACTCTTGTCCAAATATCGCATTTTAAAGCCATAAACAGAACCCCCTTACGTTTTTCCCCTATAGTGATATCAGATGCCAATGATAATGATTTTTGTCTCTGTTTTCTCAAAACCCTGATGCGCTGCCTACCAACATTGCTTTGGCTGATTTTTTTTTCTATCCAATTTCCATGCTTTTGAAAACTTTAGTGCCAGATACTTTGTTCATTTAGATTTCTTTTGCCTTTCTGGTGTTTTACATGTTCTTTTTAAAATTACTTCTTTACTGGGACAATTTTTGATAGTGAGCTCTAAATTTTTTCATATACTCAAGTTTCATATACTCAAGTGATGATAGTGGTTTCAATAGGAAGCAGATTGAGGCGTTGAATTATATTTGGGGAAAAGTATCCGGTTATTTATAAGAGCATCGTTTCTGAGAACTCTGTGTTTCTAAAACCATCTCCCCCGTGAGTTTGCCACTGTTCTTCTCTTGGGCTGAGATTTCCTCCATAAAAATCACTCTTTTTTTGTTGGACAAAATATGAGAGCTGTTGTTTTGAGAAGACTATTGCTAAAATGCCTAAGAGTCACCTGGGAGGAGCAGGTGCTTACCCACACTGTTCTCCTCTTAGCTTATTTCCACGGCCTAATTATGTAGGTTAGCTCCTGCAGCATTCTGAACTTGTGTTCTTACAAGTTCTCACAGTTGCAATTCTTTTTAAAATCTTTTTATTTGGAAGCTTAATTATATCTTTATTTAAAAATTTGAAATACATCATATATACAAGAATGCATAAAACTTAAATATATTGCAAATCATTTTTAAAATGTTCTCTCTCCCCTACTAGTTTGTAAACTTTATGAGACCGAGAACCATCCCACGTTCACTGCTAGATCCCCAGGGTTTGACACAGGGCCTGGTACACAGTAGGCCTTCCAAAAATATTTGTTGAATAAACCACTGAATGAATGAGGATGTATTTTTTTATTCACAGAATGAAGAGTCTTTGGAAATTTTCTTTTAAAGGAAAGTTTGGAGGGAAGACAGGACCCAGTTACCTCTCAGGGAATATATAAGGACATTTGAAAGTGAGGATGACATTTTTTAATCTTCATATGAAGTTTAGAAACTGACTGTTTGTTTTTATTTTTGGTCTTGTTTTCTTATCAGGAGATAGAATGACCTGAGTTATGATCAGGTCATAAGTGATTTGCTGAAAAGCAAATTCATTTCTTTTTTTTTTTTCCCGCTTCCTATTTAGGTAAGAAAACTGTTGAAACTGGAACTTATAATTCCATTCTGAGTCTGGAACGTGTGATATTCCAAGTACCCTGGGGAGCTTTTCCCTTCTATAAAAGTCAATTTTTGTTTTTAACAACCAAAAAGTAATAGTCAAAAATACCCTTGATAAGCCCAAGCGTATTGTGTATACTTGCCAGCTTCTGCCTTTTAATATGTGGGGGTAATTCACGGACAACCTGGACCTGAACAGTCCACTGTCCAGCGGGTCAACAACACTAGAACCAGAAACTGGGAAACATCTCTAGGGGATGAATATTGGAGATGACACAGGAGTGATTGTGTTTAAAAGGGGCTTTCCTCCTAACTGATGTGGTGGTTCCTATGAAATAGTCCTTTTTGGCTTTAGAAATTTCCATTATACAGCATATGTTAATAGCTCTTTACATAGACCTCCTTTCTGTGGTACTTACTCATTCACAGTCAGGCAATTGGGTCATTGAGGGGAGGGCAGGGAGCCTAGACTGAGTAACAGGTCTTGCGTTCTGAGCTGCTCTCAGAGGAGAATTAAAATTAGAAAAGAAAGATGGGAGAAAGGAGGGAGCAGAAGTTTAAAAAAAGTGGTCACTATCCTTGTGACACAGGAGGGTCGAAAAAAAAAGATGATAGATATAAAGAAAAAACATTAAGCAGCATTTTGATACTTGCTCTAAACAGACTATTTCTCACCTCATGCATACATCTTAAGACATGGAGACAACTTAAAAAGCATTCCTTGGAGAATGGTGGCTTCAGATGAATAAAGGGTTATATTTCCATCCATTTCTGGTGATGTCTGGAAGAACATTTAGATCTCACACTCTTGTCTATGGCAACTAAGTTACAAACCTGAACAGACCTTGGAATATAATGTGCTATTTCGTTTAAAAAAGAAAAAGCTGTAGCAATTGTCTGCTTCCATGGAATTGACCTTTTGTTTTGGGAGGAATTCAGTGTTTGTGGCAGAACTCTTTGTTATTCGTGCTACTTTATATAACTGGATGCACAAAATAAATGATCCTCGCTCAGTCTGTCTTCTATTCCACCACAAGTATTCCCTGCAGAAATGTCTACTATTGATGTGCTTTCTCTCTGTAAGAAAATTTTTCTCCGACTCTTTCCTTTCTTCATTTCTTCTCCAAGTTTCCATCTGTCTTCTTTTACCAAATCATAAGGATTCTGATGTTCTCCCCTCTTTGCTTTTTGTTCGATTTATTCTCTCAAGCCCTTATCTTGCTAGGAAAGGCCTGGTCTTTAACAGACAAGGCACACTGGCAGTCACGTATCTACCAGTTGAACCACACAGGTGAGAGCGAGGTGTCTTCCCTGTCAGGATTTTCCCCGAGTGGAGATGTTTGTGTAGAACCTCATAGGCTAACTCTGCATTCTCAGTGTCTCTTGCCTGTTTTCTCAATGGCTGTTGGAAGTTAAGAATGAGTGTGAATTCAACTCAATGAGTTCTGATGTAAGTTTGAATGCCGTGAACAGGGAAAGGGTAATTAACTAATGATCTTAAGGGTTAACATTAATAAAGGACAGAGTTCCCTGCATTCATGCAGTGATTCATTCTGAGGATAGTCTTGCTGAAAGAATAACATTTGATTGAACAAAAACAATAATAACAGATATTATATATCCCATTGAGTGCCTAGTATATGCCAGGCACTTTACGTTATTCCTAATCTTTACAACAGTTCTACTAGTGGGCGTTATTATCTCAGTTTGGAAATGGAAATCTTGGCTCAGAGAGGTTCAGTAACCTGAGGATTACGAGGTATGGAAGGGTTCAGCTTGGATTCATATCCAAGTTCTTTCTGACCAAATGCTCTTTGCTGTGCATTTTACTACCCCTGAAGAATGTCAGAGGTAGCCAGCTTGCCATTTGGAGGACCATGGATATTTAAGGACTTGTAAAGGAATCTCAAAAGCAAAGTCAATCCTTTTTCCCTTTCATTTCCTTTTTCTTGTCATTTGAACCTAATTCTTGACATTGGTCCTTCATAAAGTTAGGTTTTTGTACTCTTAAAGCCCAAATCATTCGATCTTTTAGTTTTTCTGTTTTTATACAGAAGACTTTGAAGCCAAATGTTTCTGAGCAAAGGACAACAGGAATAGTGTAATGATAAGAACATAGATTCTGAAGGCAAACAATCTAAGTTTCCAATTCCAACTCTGATACTGGCAGTGTCACTAGGGTAAGTGATTTACCGATTCTATGCCTCACTTTGCTCTTTCTATAATAGGCATTGGAATAGAACTTATTTTACAGGTTATTGAGAGAATGAAGTGAGTTAATATATGTAAAGCTTTTGGTCAGTGTATATCACACATATAGAAAGTGCAGTTAGTTATTATTTTGGTTTTTTAAATTTATATCAATTGACATTTAAAAATATATGATATAATAGCAGGATAAAATCATAGCTGGTGAATTCAATACAATAGAAATAAAACCATATTAACTTTTACGATGATTCAAAAAGATATTCAGTTTTTCATGAATCAGATACAGTTGATCAAATTAACACAAAATAAAGAACTTGATCTAAATCAATTCACTGTGTAGTAAAGTTGTGGAATCTGTTACTTAAGTCCGCAGGTTGGAGCTTTGCAAGGCAGGGTGTGGAATGACCTAAAATGCAGCACAGTAGAAGATTACAGAAACCATCAGCTCCAAAGTTTGGAGAAACCAGATCAAATGTAAACTCCAAGGGAGAGCAATTCTGTCCTATTGTTAACTTCTCTTTAGATTGCTTTGAGCTAATGTTTAGTGTTAATGCCTGACAAATTCCAAACCAGGAAAAACATAGGTACTTATCTTTCATATTATATATGACTAAAATTAAAGTTGATCTGTCCATTAAGCAGGGCAGTAACAGGTCTTCTGACTTTTCATAAGGCATTAAAGAAATGATGCATATCAAGAAGACATTCTATTTCAGAAGAACACTGATCAATGCTGAAAACATTTGCTATAAATTATTCACATTGTTATAAACCACTCCATCCCTTTAAAAATTAACGGGACACAACCTATCAACTAGGAACAAACGTGGGGCTGCCTCACCTTGAAAAGTTTGAATATGAGGGGCTGATTACAATAAGAGAGCAAATAGGATTCAGTGTATTCTGAGGAATAAATCACCGAGCAGCCTTACATCTGATAAAACATGATCCTTGTTGTGTGTTCTTTCACCACACATTAATATTTCATGCAACCATTTCAAAATAAAGTCATAATGTGAGTCATAAATCACAAAACAGTGGTAATAAACCACTTTGGTTTATATTAGCTGTATATGGATGATACTTAAGTATTTCCACCATTAGCATGGACTATTTGAGCTTTCTCTGTACTACATTTGCTCTATGTCTTCCATTTTAAGTGGTGGGAATCTGGAAAACAATGCTAAATCCATTCATTAGTGATAGAACAGTGCTATTTGTTCTCACAATCGATTTCATTTCAATTGGACCTGTGAAAATGATAGCACAGTTGAAAATGACAATATTATTGACCTTGTTTTATCAAAGAACATGCCTTCCCAATGAATCCTGCTGAGGGGTAAAGGGGCATCATATGGAAATAAAATATTGAAAGAAAAAATAGAACAATGAGTTGAATATTGGAGTGACTGAATGTATAAATGGTCTATACTCATTAATGAATGGCTTATTCTTTATATAAGTTCCCAAAATGAGGCTGTTACAACATATCATCTTGGTTTTATTACTATTATTATTATTAATTTTCTTTTAGTTTCATTCTAGAGGAATCTGTTCTATCCTATTGCTTGAGTATTTTTGAAATTGTTAGTCCTAATATCTGAATAGGCTAGATAAGGTTATATCTGGAAATCTCTCTATATACAGATATACAGTCATGTGTCACTTAACGGGGAAGCGTTCTGAGAAATGTGTCAGGCAATTTTGTCGTTGTGCGAATATCATAGAGGGTACTGACACAAACCTAGATGGTATAGCCTACTATACACCTACGCTATATGGTACTAATCTCATGGAACCACTGTCATATACGTAGTCCATCATTGACTGAAACATCTTTATGTGGCACATGACTGTATTTATTCTGGATGCGAATAAAAAGCCCATGAGTTGAAGGATCTTAAACTCATAAAAAGGAACTCCCACCGATTAGAAAAATTGGCTAAGACACAAGACACATACATATATCAGAGGCTTGTAAATATTTGAAGGTGATGCTGCTGATGGTTTCTTGTGCTTAACCTCACTTCATAATCTTCGGGATGAGGACAGTGTTTATGGATCAACAGTTGGATTGGTCCACGATCCTATGGCCCTTGACTCATAAAGGAAGAGTGAGGTTAACATTTAATGCCCTTGATGAATGCTCATGGTTTCTCTCAGGTGCCTGGTATGCAAAGGGACCAACCCTATTTCACCATTAGAAAAAGTAAACAGGTGTAGTCACTGGATTGGGATGTGGTCGGAATGAGGATAGAAAGAGGATGTACTCAAGAGCATGCTGAAAAATTGATATTAAAACACTGTGAGTAAAAATTTATTGATTTTTTTATTCATAAAAACTTTCTTGATTTTTAAAACATTTATTGATCAGGGGTGGACCACTCAAATCCCCTTGGGGGTCGCACAGGTTACGTATTGGAGAGAAGTGGGATGGCATCCTGAAACCCCAGAAAACACATGTTGTATCTGAAGATGCTGCTCAGTCACCACATAGGAACGTGGTCCCTGCTGTCAGGTCATCAGATTTTTATGTATTGGCAACCAAATCAACTTAAAAAGCACACAAGCCTGTGTGGGCTAAACAAAGCACATTTGCAAGTCTGCTTTGCTCTATTGGTTACCAGTTTGAAGCATCTGTGTTGATATCTAGGTAGGAACTTGAATATAAACGTCTATGTTGTCGTTCATAAAAAGAATGTGTACTGTGTTTCAGATTTTCTAATGAATCCTTTGAAAGTACTCAGTTGCTTTGCCTTAGCTGGCATCTCCAGAAGGCCCTAAGTTTTGTTGAACAAATATTTTCTTAAAGGAGAATTAGGTAGCTGGTGATACTGATATTGTTTGGATTTTCAGAGAATGAAAACTTTCGAAGTTCATTTACCTGGCATCTTGTGAAAGCTAAGGTAAGACTAGAAGAAGAGAAGGTAAATCCTAGTGAAGGATTTTTTCAGCTCCGGAGCAGCAAAGTGTTATTACTGGGAGGTCTACTTGAACACATGCAGTATGCTTTTATGGAGGACAGAAGATTGCCAAATAGCAGGTCACTGTGGGCAAGAAGAAAGCTGAGCTTTGACCTCAGAAAGGAATTTGGTCTTGATTTCAAGAAGGCATTTAAGACAATCATCCAACACTTTGGAGTACCTAAATGGATGGTGGAAACTACGAGAAAACCACAGTTAGCGTTTGGTCATAAAGAAAGTGGTGGGAGGTGTGTGAAGGTGAACAAGCAGAGAAAGAGGAATTCTGAAGCCAGTGGAAGGGCACACAAGTGCTCAAGAATTGCAATATTTATAACTATGTGAGACCTGTGAGAAGAGGAGGGTGACAATGGAGAAAAGGTTGCGGCGAGAGAACATGTTGAAAGATGCATGCGGGCAAAGACTTGGGAGGATGTCCATTTCGTGTCAAGGTAAAACACCTTCGTTCTTTGGAAGCCAGGTTTCAGAGGCTCAGCCGACTTTCAAAAACGGAAATCTATTTCCCGTATTACCCATTTTCTATCTACTTAATAGCCGCTACCCATTTCCATCACATGGCTGGAGCCCCTGACTCAGTTAGTTCTGCGGGAGCAACCCAGAAAATACCCCAGACAAGTCCGTTGCCCTCCAGGCTGCTTGGCAGTCCGGATTATAGATAGATTATTGAAGTTTGGGGTGCGTAATTTCTGTACCTTCTGAATGGCTGCCCCTTGTCAATGACCCTGATACCCCATCGCGAGCAGAGGACAGACTGAATCAAGGTTGGCTGTGTGTTTGTGTATTTCAGGCTCTCATTATCAATTGTTGCCAGTGTCACTTCTCAGTCCTGGCTGTGCAGGTTGTGGCTAATTGCTCATTGGCCTGTTTCAGGGGTCCACCCATTTCTGGTCCCGCCCTGCCATTTATTTTCTTATTGCTTCCCTCTGAAATATGCTGGGACATAATTCCATGTCATAACAGGTACATGGAGAGTTTCCTACTTCTTTTGAAACAGAGCAATAACCAGTCAATTATTGGGATTTTTTTTTTTTACTGCAAATTTGGGTTATGTTGGTTGCTTCCTGTTGGAAGCTTGGTTTATAGTGGATTAATTTCTAGAAATTGTGTCTTTGTCCATTTTTAGAAACACAAGTAATCACAGAAATAATGAACACTCCCAAAAGTATTTTCCATAATCTTCTCCTCAGTAAACAATTGCTCTTTTATTGAATTTAAATAATATTGAACTGAAGGATTCATCTAGTGAGCATCATTTTTTATAAGTCTCATTTAATGGACAATATGATGCAACCTGTTTAGTGTGGGCTTAGCTAATGAAGAATTGGGAATGCTGTCAATAAATTTTCACCCACTGAAATGGAAACACTATGCCTGTTGTATTTAGCTACTGAAGAGCAATAAGAAAAAATTGCATGTAAATCCTGAAATGTCTGGAGTCACATATTGCCCTTTCTTTTCTTATTTTAATATAATGTCTGTATTTTTCTAATTTTAGTATGGATGTGCCCATAATAGCCTTACTGGCATCCTTTAATTTAAAACCTAAATGCAAATCCCTTCCCCTAAATTAAATAGGGAAATGTCAAGGTCAAGGTCAAACTCAGAACAGTTGTCTCCATTTCAAAGACGAAAAGATTAATGTCACCTTTGACATAATTTATATCTCACAAAATTACAAAATACATTGCAATTATTTATTTATTAGATTAGGCCCTGGGACCATTAACAAAGTTCCTTTAAAGTGTAAACAGTGAGGTATTGATTAAATCAGCCACGAGTGCATGTTGACTCCACAAAAACTCCTGAAGCTTCTTATAACTTAGATCAGCACAGTCCAATTTCTTTCATCCTCACCCCCTTTTAAAATTGTTTAAGCAATGTTACCACTTAATTACTAACTCATCTGTAGCAGGAAACAATTATTCTGAATAAGCCTGTGTACTGCTCTGGTTTTCCAGCAGATTATTTAAAAACAATATTTCCTTAAGATAACAATTTTGATAATGGTGCAGGAAGGAAATATATTTGCAATTAAATGAACATGCTTTAGCACAACAAGCAATAAAAAGCTTAACACTGAGCCTTTGTGAATTAAATGCCGGAACAACATTGGACAAAAGTCGTGGATCTGCTGACACATTTATTTCTCAGTAAATGAAGACTGTTTAGGTTTAATGCATTTGCGGTTAGCAATAGTTTAAAAGATCAATGTAAATTCGTTCTGAACTAGTAAATAAGGCTTTAATGAAACTTCTAACAGCATGCTTTCACACCTTAGATCTCTTTATCATTCTGAGGTGACACAGCAGGATTCTCTTCGAGGTTGATGACACGCACACAACATTATGAAGTGTTTGACAGATTTTATTTGATGTTTATTTGATTTATGGGGTCGATATTGGATTTCAACTTCTCCCTATCAGCCTTTTTTTCAGGCTGAGTGCAGAGTGCTTATGAAGATAGTTTCTTCTAAATGTGCTTATTAATGTAATTTATATATATACTATTAATGAAAAGCAGTTTAAGACTGGGATCATTAAACATTTCCACTCTCCTAAATGAGGTAATGTATGAGAAAGCACTTTGCAAACTGTAAAGCCATATACAGATGTTAGTTATCATAATTATTGTTGTTACAGGAAACCTGGGTTTTATATATTATTATTCTGTTTTCCTTTAACACTTAATTCAAAGAGTAAATACAGACAACCAATTTCCTTAAAAACCTGCTGCAGCTTTTTAAACAGTTCTGAGCGTTTCATTAAGGTTTTATTGTAAATCGTGCATGATACTATTAATTTAGTGTAGCCTTAAAAAAAATCTACTGACCTAATAAACATGACTTGTTCCATTAAACTTTGCCAACGTGAAACTTTATTAAGAGGATGCTGGAGAATTTCCACCTAGTCTGGGACCCACTACCTGAAGCACATCAAAGTTATTCTGTGAGGTGTAAACCTGTTACCCTCCCAGTCATCTCTGTTAACTTGTCTTTTCTGTCCTTCGTAGATGATGAACGTCATAAGTTATTTTTTGTCAGGAGGAGGCAAAGGAAGGAATTTTTTCTTTCTCTCTGTCTCCCTCTTTTTTCGGTTTGGTCTAGGGGAGACTTAGGGACTGAAAAATATTCACAAGCTTCTCAATAAAAGTCAAGATAAAATTATTGAGGTAAAAACAAATGATTCATTGGGTTAGAATTTGAACCTTATCCTAGTGACGTGAAGAAAGCTTGGCACATTTTATGAACAGGTAAGGAACTTACCCATGGAGGGAGATGCTCAAATGCTTCTGCGCAACCCACCTCAATGATAAATTTAAAAGTCTAGTGTACTCTTACCATATAAACTTCACAATATGATCACACTTTTTTTTCTTTGTGGTTTAAATACATAATGAGCACTAACATAACTACTAATGGCTTATTGGGTATTTAAACAAATGAAGCAAAAATGAAGACAATATTTTAAATAAATGAAGGAACACGTTACCCAGTCCTGGGGCTTGGGATATCACAAATGTTCTTGCTTGATGTGTGGTTAAGAAGGAAACACAAATGCTAAAAGGTAAATGAGCAGGAAGTACTTCTTCACATTGTTAAATGACACTCTAAAGGTGTTCAACATGTAGAACTTGTTAGTAGATTCTATAGCATTGGGGGGAGGAAAATAAACATGGTTATATATGCTTGAAAAGTAAGAAAGCACAAATAACTCAGAGAAAATAATACTACAGAAAAATACTACACAAAAAATAATACTACAGAAAATTAATACTACAAAAAATAAACTACTTGGTCCAGGGACTCCAAGACAGAGTTGATTACAGCCAGGTTATCTCCTCCCTGGTCCATCCTGACTTTATAGGCCCACAAGTTCTGGTTACTTGCCTCTTGATGCACCCCAGGTGTATCTCTACTAGAATATGGCTGAAAGTGATGCTCTGGTAGTAACTGAGCTGACACTGCATTCCAGACCTGCTGTTTCCTTTCATGCAGCCTGTGGCAATATTTGCTTTATGAATGGCCATGCCATTTTATGATACCTCATGTATATTAGACACTCAACAAAAGGTTTAGAATGGCCAAATGAATGAAAGGGAAAAAATCACACTGCTAACTCGATTCTGTTGTCCATTTGAAAAAGGTCAAAGTGGAAGTTGTAAAGACAAGAAGTGAATAAAAATCAAAATCACTCAAGTACAGTTGCTTGGCACATTATCTCTGTGAATGTTCTCTTTTGCATGGTAGAGGAATATCTCTTTTAGTCCCTTCAGATGGTTGATAATAACTTAATGTCAATGAAATGTATTTGTAATAAAATAATGATGTTAAGCACCAGAGCATCTGCATCTTAGAGTAGAATCTAAGATTTAATTCTACTGAATCTAAAATGTTAAAATTCTACTCAGTGGTGCTTGCTTTTCTGGATTTACAAATAATAATACAACAAACATCGAACCTGTTTGTAGTTTTTTTTTGTTACTCAAGGAATAGTGTCAGTGAATTCATTGAATATCATTTAATTCAATAATACATTTTGTTTGCTACATAATAAATTATATATACCGGAGCTCCATTTTCTTGTCCTCAAAATAATAAGCTTGAGCTAAAGTATCCCTCTGGCTATATAATCATTTAATTACTAGAACTATAATCATACAAATATGACTTTCCTATTAAAATCTTCAGGATATGGAAAGTTTTCTGAAAGAAAGATGAGAAATTCTAGTTAGGATACAAATAATTTGGCCCCTAAATCAGTGATGATCAGTCTTGACATTGTAACACATTGAAGAATACTCAGTTTTCTGAAGGAATGATGTGAACTTTCAACTTTTAAAAATATATTTCAATTCTCTTCAAATAAAAAACAAATATATTAACAGGAGGGTATTGAAATTCTGAAAAACCTTGGGAATACTGGCAGGGCATATAAATAAAATGGAAGACTGAGGGAAAGTAATGCTTAAAAGGGGAGAAAAAGTAATTTCATTAAAGCAAACACAGCTATTTTATTTTTGTTAGATATCAAAATAATTTTTAATACTTAAAATTGAGAAGTGAATTTACTTTCCAACTTGAAACATTGATTGTATAAAAGCAATTAAAGTTAAAGCTAATAAGATTGTCGTTTTGATTTTAGTGGTTCATCTGGGGTGGCTTGGGAATAGCAATTCTACTTTGCAAAAATTTGTGTTTCATTAAGATAAAGAAAAAGGAAGGTAAGTTAAGATGTAGGTAAACACCTGTTATGGAATCTCTATCATCTATTTTTGATCAATGGCAAGCATTCCTACACTACACTCATTTTCAAAATGTTCTTGAAAGATCCATGTGAGTAACCAACGTCCAGTGTGCCAATTATAATAATGATTTAAGGAGTTTACATGTGTTTAAATTTATAATTGAAGCTACATTATTACATTTCTCAAAAGAGTACAGATTTTTATATTATGACTTTTGAACTATATATAATATTACAAAGAATTTCCAAAATAATCATTTTTCTAATTCCAAACTACCAACCTTAAGCCGTTGAATTTCACCCTGATAATGTCAACCAATCTAAGAGAAAGAAACATGCGACAAACTTTATTGATATGTGTGAATGTGCAGAGTTGCTGGCAAAAATATCAAGTTAATAAACCAGGAAACAATTGGGTTTTCCTTGTGCTGTTTTGCAAATACTGGCCACGTCTTCCCATGGAAGCAGCAAAACTAAATAGGATGAGGAAAGAGAAATAACTGTCCAGTTTGGTTCTAGGAAGCTTTGCACAAAGACAAAATCCATCTAAAATATCAGCTACTGTAGCTAATTGAGACGTGGAAAGGTAAAGGAAAGCAATTGTGTCCAATTTGTGTTTTAATAAGTCAGCAGATCTTTGAAGAAATTTGTGTACTCTGGTAACTAAAGTCAATTAATAATGACATGTTTTTTAAACTCATATGGCTTATCTGCCTGCCTCAAAAGTTACATCTGTTTACAATAAAAACTTAAAACATCTTCCTGAATTTAAAAAAAAGTCATTTAGAAAAAAAACACGAATTAACCTTGTGGTGTATATTCTGATGGTGTGTGATCTTTTCCCTTTTCCAGGTAAAGTCTGACTAATTGCTTTGCTCATGTCTTCCTCTGTTACTGGACAGTGGAAAGAAAAGATGAAACTTGTTGAGGGAAGCTGCTGTTTACTGCATCTCATGCACTCATTTATTCCCCATTGAAATGTGTGCTGAATGCCAGGAAAGCCACGATATCTCTTGAAGTAACTTCTTAAAGCCTGGGAGCTCTAAGGAGTGTTAAGGGTACCTTATTAACTTGCTGTTGCCTGCTGAGAAAACATTGTTTATGTAGAATTGGCTTATTACTAATGAGAGAATATATTAAGGCATAACCCCAGCAAGACATAATATGGACTCTTGTTTTCTAAATATTTTCTTTCAGATCTCTCTCATTCCAGTTGATGATATTAAAGGGTCAGACGTAATCACTCAATCCTTTACTTACTGGAAAAGGCAAACGGATTTTATTAAGATTAGAAAATTTCCCCCACCCCATTTGTCTCTTCTCTACCAGTGTCTCAGCAATAGCTCCTTGGAACTGTGAGATGCTAAATAGTTCCAGTGTTTCCCTCTTCCTGTAATAATCATGCATATGCCCAGCTTGTGTGTTTTCCCCTGCCTCATGAATTTGCAGAGTGGCCCCAGCTAGGCTCCCTCTTGTCTTGGGGACAATTGCCAAGGCTGATCCAAGGAGAAACAAATTGTGGAAGAGAAGGTTCACTTTATTTAGCAGAGTTCTGACCCTGTTAGTGTCTGGAGCTTTTGGAAAAAGGCCCTGTGCACCTCCACCCTTGTTCCCTCTCCCCACGTCTATACCATGCACCCCTGTCTATTGGCTGGAGATTCTGATGGCAGCACCTCATTTAGGACTGAAATGCACCTGGCCCTCCATACAGCTGCCGGACCTAGCTCTGCCAAAATGGCCACAGGTGGTGGTGGGTACTAAGGGAAACTGATCTCCAGTCTCTCTTCTCCATTTTCTAGGATCCAAGTGAATTCTGGTGGGCAGGAGGAAGAGAAGAGGAATCAAGACATCATTATCTTACTGCAGAGAGCAGCAGGTTATAGATCCCTGCCTCTGATGTGTCAAATGTGCTGGGAGACCCCTTGACCCTCTCGACTCCTGCCTGCACACCCAGGAGCTCTTCAGGATTCCTGTGGGTGGCAGTCACTGGCCCGGAGTCATTTCTTCAGGAGGAAGGCTCTGCCTGGAAAAGCTGATCTACATTTCTGCTGGGATTGATGCTGTGGAGACTGCAGACATTGGTAAGTAGTGAAGCAGCTGGTTTCGTCTCCACTGACGATAATTATGGATTGGGGTGCCCCGAGCAAGAATGAGCAAATGGTCTGGAGAAAACTCAGCGGTGAAACTTTACATCTTTTTTGTTGTTGCTAACATCTAAATCAGCAAAGAAATATGCTGTAGAACAAAGGTTCAGGGGTCTAGGAGAATATGGAGAGGGCTCTAGGCAGTTCAACGTAAAGATATTCCCCCACATCCTTCATTCCACACCTGAACTTTTTCTAGGAGGCCACGTGGAGTATTCTCTGTCCCTCCTTTCTCACCCTACCCTCACTGCTTTTTGTTTCCCTTGATGTTTTCAGCCCTTTCCTGCTTTTTCCCTTGCTCCTCAGTGGTCCCAACTCTGCATTCCAGAAGCCCCTTGTTATGGCATGTTGAGGGTGGCCAGAATCTAGTTTCCTTCAGAATATTAATTGCGTGTCAATCTTTGTTATCCCTAAAGATCCATGATCAGCAATCATCCACGAATTTTGATTTCTCCTGTGGGCTAAGTAAAAACACAAAAATTAAAGGAGATTGGGAATTACGGTAGCTCAAATACCAGCTCTTAAAGATATTTCACATGATGGCCTTCTCTCAAATGTGCTGTTCTCCCATTCCCTTCTGTAATTCTGTCTCGTTGCCCTCCCAGATTTTCTTTATGCACCAATCACTATTGAAAATGGAAACAGAAAATGAGCAAGAGCCCAAAAAAATACTATCCCATGAGCCTTGAGCAATGCCAGACGCATCATAAACATTGACTCAATGAATGAGTAATAATTTTTTGTTTCCCACTGTCATTGTGTGCCACATTTAGCATTAGTAGCTTAACCAACAAATAACATTTTCTTTATAAGAGAAAAAGTATTTGAGATACTTTTTCTGATGCTGACAACATTTTGCCTCAATATTTTTGCTATGTTTTGGATTGGTTTCAGTAGATTTTTGATAGAACACTGTGAAATCCTTATATGAGTTGTTAAGGGTTTGAATTCAGAATCAGACATGGCTGGGAAAATGGTCTCTTTGATAATTCATGGTTTTGGTTGTTTGGCACTGTTTTTTTGGCCTTATTCAGCCAAACCACTCTCCAGGCTACACTTTTCTTACCCTAGGGGGGTAAGTCTGTTCACACAAAAGCCTTCTGTGATGTGGTCCTTTCAACGCCCATCATCTCTACTTTGAACAAGGGGAGTGTTATTGAGCCTTGTGGCATGAGCTATCTCAGAAGTGGCGCCATCCCATTGCCAAATAGCACAATGATGGAGCATTTAAGAGTGCTTGGGGTTAGATGAGTTTAGCAGTGTTCGTCCAGTTGGTGTGGGCCCATGGGACAGAAGACAAAATTGTAGGTTTGATGACTTTTGGAGCAAGTGAGTTCTGTTTTGTTCCATAGATTTGCCAATTGTGGGCATAGAGCATTTGATGTGAATATGGTTGAAGCTGAATCAGCACAAATGAATCATTCTTACTTAAAAAATTAAAACCAAAAACAATAAAGTAGGAGTCTTTGGTGAACTTGCAGGCAAAACTTTAATCCCTTCTTCTCTCTTTCTCCCTCTTCCTTTCTCTCTGTCTCTTCCTCCCTCTCTCTCTTTATATAAGCATTATTTTATGAACTAAATGACAAGTGGATATAGTTTCCATCCTGTATGGTGATTCTAAGAAGACACTATTTAGGAAGCACCTACTGTGCAACAGCTAATTGGCATTGTAAAGGAAGGCCACCACCTCCCTCCCTGTGCTCCCTCCTTCTAGGCTGACCCTCTGGAGGTGTCTCGAGGACCATGGCATTGACCCCTTTGTTTACATTGCTGAACTCCATGGTTAATAAGATGCTGTTTTCCATCTAATGAATTTGCCCTGCAGGCACAGGAAAAGGGTTGGTTCCACCATTTTCAGAAGCCAGGCAACCGATAAATTTAACAGGATTTTGCTGACGTTAATTGGGTTTGCATTGGTGTGAGACATTCTCACTCCCGGCTCATTTGTCTTCTGGATCATTTGAATCGCCCAGGTTCTGGGCCAGCCAGTCGTTCAACCGTGTGATTCCAGGCTTAACAATATCTCCGAGTCACTGGCGACTCAATCACACTTTAGTTTATTGCTCAATAAAATAATAATAACAATTCGTTCAGACATTTAGCCAGGCTGCATTTCTCCAGGGGTGAAATAAAACTTTCTAGTTTAAAGAAGTGTATGCTTTCACTTCTTTTTTTCCCAAAGAAATAAGTCAAAATGCTTTTGGTATTAACAAAAGACCCTTTCCAGAGGTGTAGCTGCCAACACCTGGAGCAAATTCTCAGAACTGGTTTTAGGATAGAAGACAAAGTAGAGAAGACATGGGAGCTATTATTGTTTCTGTGATGGAGATACACACATGCACATAAATACAGATTGTTTTATTTTATAAAATAAATTACTTCATAATTCTTATGTGATTATAAAACTATGTGATGCAAATTTGCCCACTGATAACAGTCTTACTCTATTGCCAAGTGGCAAGAATATGTGAATAATAAGTTTTTGTTTTGTTTTTATTGTAGATGCTAACTTATGCAATGTGCCTCTGTCCTTAAGAAGTTTTTAGGTTGACTGTGTGTCAATTAAAGTATATATGAAGCTGAGAGCTAATTTATAAGTGGCCCTTTACATCTGCAAACTGGTTACTAGACCAGTTGCTATCTTGGGTGATGGGTCATGTTTTAAAACTTTCACGTCTATTCAGAACTAATACATTAGTAATTTACTAATAATTAATTGTTAGAAAGTGTATATGCATTTGGCAATGTCGTATGGCTATAAATGTCTCTGAGTGCTTGATCCCCAATCTCTGTACTTATCTCGGCACAGACTGATTACCAATAATTCCTGGACCACGCTGGTCACAGACCTCATTTTCAGCAGCTCCATCCTGGACTGCTCAGTTGCAGTGAAAGCTCTACTCTAGGCTTAAAATAAATGAGATATCATTAAACACACAAACACACACTGGGGTAAATAGCAATCAGTTTTAGATTAATAAGATTATGAAATTATTGACTTAATAAAGGTCTCTTTAAAAACAATTTCCTTTAATAGCTCACTATTCTGGAATACAGGTAAAGTGCTTTTAAATTGACTTTATTGTTTATCCATCCAGAATCTAACATCTTTTTGAATCCTGTCAATGGTCAATGTGCAGGTCTTTGGAACATTTGCAAGTGGGCTCTTTTCTGTATATTTGCTTGAACAATTAATACAAAAAAATTATCAAACTCCTTCCAGAGCCCTGAAAAAACTCATATGTTCCTTAATGCTATTTCATTACTGAACGTTATTGTTTAGGATACATATAATCGTATATTGTTTTTATGACCAAGATGTTCTTTGTGCAATGGCTGGCAGAGCTCAGAGGAGATATTGGCCTGTCCCACATGGAGAGAAATGCAGTAAATTTCTGATTCTGTTTTTACTAAGGGACCAAATCAATGAGAATTTCAGAAATGTGTTACTTAAATGTTTAGACATAGAGTCAAGTTGGACTTTGATATATTTTTAATACTCGTTTGTGTACTTAGACATCCATATGGGTAGAGATGTTCCAATTAGCAGTTTGGCCCCGAGTCTGTATATTGATAAGGATGTAGGTTTGCTGTTGTGAACGATGTCTCCTGAACCGGCTAGAATTATGAGTTTGAGCTGGTATGGCAATTGGCTCAGGGAAGTCAATGGAGCCCAGACTCCTGTTTTATTTCTCCATTTTCCTAGCATGTTGGTCATGTCTGTGTGGTCCCAGGTAGTTCACAGTCAATCTGCATTTTAGTCAACAAGAAAGGGAGCATGGAGGAACAAGGGAGAGCATGCCCTTCCCTTCCAGGGCATGACCTGCAAGTTGTGTATATTCCTTCCTCTCACATTCCACTGGACAGTTTATGCCAACATAAGCACAAAAATTGAGAGTCAAATACTTAGAAAGTTTTATAGCAATTTGACAATGCCATAAGATCCAGATGTATGATCTGGTTTCTTATCATTAATTTTTGTTGTATTTTATGAAAAGTATCAGTTCTTGACAGATTTGAATTTTTTACAAAAAGACCCTTCACCCCAGATAGCAATGATCTAGTAACCAATTTGCAGATATAAAGGCCCATTTGCAAATTATCCACCTAGCTGTAAAGAAGGAAATGTCGTCTAGAGATGATCCATAGATTCTAGACCACCACATGCCCATCTAAATATGATATTACTGTGGGGAGAGGAGATGGAGATCTGGGGCCACTAGCAGTGCATGCATAGGCCCCTTTCCAAGTCCTCTGTCTTGGTTGACTTTGGTTCCCAAATAAGGTTTCAATTATTCACCTTATCGTCATTTGCTGAAACATGAGGCAGCAACATACAATATGGATTTACCAGGAGATCCTTCATACCATCCTTTGCTTCCTCTCAGTGTTGGCTCACTGAATGTGGATAGCGTCCAGCTATTTAATCTAAGTGTTGAAGGAAGATTTACTCAAGATCTAAAGTATAAGGATTTGTGATGAAGCACAACAGAAAGATGAAATTCCTTAAACTAAATATTGCGAGATGGAGTGAAGAAAAATTGTCTGTATGATCTGTGCAGAACATGCAGGGATTGAACAAATAGAGAATATGAGGAACCTATGGGTCAAATGCAAGGGTGTACAGCTCTGTTTTATTGCAATAATCACCCAGTGGCTAAAAAAATGGGTAGAGCTGCCTTTCTGGAAAGAATTCTTGGTATGTCTTGAACAATGAACTCAAAAATCACATCTTGCAATTGCTGCTTACCCTTTACCAGTAGAAATACTGTAAGGGTAGGAGGGAAAAGGCTTTCCTATGCTTTCTCTAGCCCCCTGTGGCTATTTAAGGAGCTTGAAGTCTCCTCTCATCCCTAGCCCACATCTGACATGTCCTGTCCAAAACCTATTATGTAGCACTATGCAACTCGTTACTATTTCTCCTCAAGTTTCTTCCCTTCCCTCTCTCCTTTGTTTAAGAAAGTCTGGGCCGTGGGTGTGGAGACCCTGGGCCTTCAACCAGACACACCGTTCTCACTTGCTCTATCAAATTGGTTGCCTGTGGCTGAATAGTGGATTGCATTTTCCCTGCTCCTTGGGGTAGAGGCAAGGGTAATGTCATAAGGGAGTCTGAACTAGGCTCTCTGTCTGGGTCTTATTGAAAGTTTATCTGAGGGACATGACTAGATGGAGGGAATGGATCGAGGGGCAACAGGCAGTGAGAAACAGCTTTTGCTGTTTTCAGGTAGAATGAGGCTATAGTAAAACCCTCACAGGGGAGGGAACATTCCAGAATTGATCCGATAAAATTCATCACATGGCTTCCATAGGTGAGATGCCCATTGGGCTAGGGCAATAAAGTCTTTATTTTTGTTTTTGTTTTGAATTTTAAACTCTGACATCTGAATGTCTCTCAGGAAGTGATCTGTCTTTATTTATAAAGTACTCTAATATGCTATCTGGAGTTGAGAGATGGGATTCAAAAGGATTGGCTGCAGGTAAGAACCCCAAAGAGATGCAAAAGAAAGAAATTGAATTTGAGGGTTAGAGAGAGACAGAGAAGGGAAGGGAGAGGGAAGACCAACAGCTTGGTGGGAGACTGGGGCCCAAGCTCTGAAAACTGATTGAGGAAGTTAAGAAGAGGTGTGTCTCAATGTTGTAACTCTACTAAAACCACTCAACTGTACACTTCAAACAGGTGGATTTTATGGTGTGTAAATTATGTCTCACTAAAGCTTTAAAAAGAAAGCATAGGTGTGTCTAATGCTAAATTTTGAGTTGCTTGCAATTACGTTGCTGCAGTGTAACTTTCAAATACCTCTCAGAATCTAGCAAAACCTACTGAACACAAATAGACCTTGGGAGAGGGTTTGTTCGTTTCTTTGGTTTTGGTGGAAATCTAGGAAAGGAGTGGCCTTCCACATTTGGGTTAACATGGGGTGAAATGCGACAGTGTGTGCTGGGAGCAGAGATGCTCCATGGATTCCTGGTTCAGTGGAACCTGCGGCTCAGTGGCAGAAGTATCCAAGAGAATATAAGGCCCTGATAATTTGCAGAAATCTTGGGAATGATTTTGGACTTTTCTCATGAAGTGGACTGGAGGTTTATCTGAAAATGATGGAGCCTCTGGTGGCAATGAATTTCTCTTAAATACAATAGAATTTTTCTATTACATGCCTTGGTGTTTACTTTTATGGAATGCTAACTATTCTGGCTACAGTTATATTCTGCTAATTTGGCTTTTTTCAAAAGTGCATTCCTAGGATTAATAATTACAGGAGATTTGCAGTGAGAAAAATTAGATGGTCAAGTAAATATTAGGAAGCATTGCAAACTCAATCCCCCTCTCAGAGTCACAAGGCACAATAACATATTAAAGGCTCTGAGAAGGTCTGCAATAGGATCTGTGTTTCTGTTTAATGTAGTGTTTCCCACATTTAGTTGACCACTGACATTTTTTAAATTTAAATTTTATTTTTTTGGTGAGGAAGAGTGGCCCTGAGCCAATATCTGTGCCCATCTTCCTCTATTTCGTATGTGGGATGCTGCCACGGCATGGCTTGATGAGTGGTGTAGGTCTGCACCCAGAATCCAAACCCACGAACCCCAGGCTGCTGAAGTGGGGTGCACCAAACTTAACCACTGTGCCACCTTGGTGGCCCCACCACTGATTTTTTTCTGAGTAGCACACATTAACAGGAAAACCTGGGAAATGTTGCTCCCCTTGAGAGCTGTTTAGCATTTGAGCAAAAACCTTCCACCTGGAGCCAACATGGAACTCTGCGCCAGCCTATCCTTGGTATTCTCCCATCTGCTCCTTCATTCGTTCATGCCGAGTCTTCTCCTAAGTGTTTGAAGGCATTTTTGGTTTAGTTTCAATGAGGGCTGTGCAATTGGCCCTGTCAAGGCGGGGAAGCCTGTGTTGCTTTGTATTTGTCAAAAGCAGCAAAGTCTTGAACAACCATCATTCAGCAACCACAAAGAGCATCCGGGGAATTGGTGCTGTCAGATTTGGATATTAGTCTTTGGTGGCCTGATGGTAGTAATTAATACATAATGATAATGCAAATGATAATGAAATTAACAATGCAACCACTATTAATATGGTTTAGGCATATCATTACTGGTCTACCGCCCTCAGTGAAAAGTCTTTGTTAAAGTCAGCCTCTCTTCGTGATTCTGGGTAACACAGTGAGTTAAGATTTCTGCTTGGATTCCCTGACTTGCATTTAGTACCTCAGATTGCACGTAACTGCTGTAATTCCGTTTTATAACTTCTGAATAATTATCACAAATATAGCAAATGTTCCCAATAGACTAGAGAAATGCCAAATTTCAGACAGGAGGAAATAAAATAAAAGTAGTAGTTTGGAACTCAAATAATGCAAATACTGTGGGGTAGGAACTAGTGGAGAGTCTGTGCAATGTTCATATGCTAGCCCTCATAATAGACAATTCACTTATATGGCTCCCTGGTAAGTAAGTGCAGGTTTTCCTAATGGTATTGTCATAAATATCTGTCCATTTGTTTCATTGCCACCCTTAACTAGGACCCAACAGAATTTTCATAACACATTAGGATAATATTGTTTTACTTTGTGAACTTTTCTGATTCAAAAGAGGGTCGAGGGCAGATTTGTGCTGTCATGGTGGCGACACAGAGCATCTTTTAATGATTGGTGACATGAAGGGGAATTCTTCAGCCTCTTCTCCACATTTGCCCACATTTCGCCCATTTTTTCATTCCCCTAATTTCTCCTCTGGAGTATTGTCTCTTTATTTCCTGCTTTCTGCTTGCCTTCACTTTTTCCTTGTCTTGTGACCCAATCTCTGGACCTTTTTATGTGGAGGTGCACACAATTTTGGTAGAATTTTGGTTGCCTGTGTCTTCTATTTAAGTGTTAGTGAAAGCATTTGTCAAATAAGGGTTTCTGTGAAAATCTTAGATAACGTGACAAATCCAGTGGTTGAGAATGTCATCCTTCCTGTGAAAGAGAAGAGAAGCAGCAGAGTGGGCTCATTAGGTTAGGAACACAAAGCAGCTATCACGTAATGGGTTATGTAATGGAACCATTTAATAAAAATAGGTATGAAAATACTAGTGTAATTAGACAAAAGGTCATAGATATCATCAATTTAGATGGAGGTGATATGAGAAATAGGACTTAAAACTTCCAGGAAACTATCTCCTGGAGATTATTTGAACCACAAAGAGTGGTTTGCATTTCCAGCTTAATAGCCAAAGGCACAGTATGCCATCTGCGGCGTGGTTGAGGCGAGAATTCTGCAGGGCATCCCTAACTGGAAATGTTGAGGGATATGTCTCGTGCATTATCTGATGCTAGAAAAATACAGCCGCCTGAACTCTGGCTCCATGAAAAGGACTAACCTGCTCCTTGACTAGTATTAGTGAGTTTCTTTACAGTATAATTGTGGTCAATTTCTCTAAAGGAAAAGTGACCAACGTTTCTATTACTAAAGAAAATAAAGAATAATGACTTCAGTTAGGCTTTCTCAAATTTACCTCTAAGACATATAAGTTTTGTCTCATAACACTTTCCTAGTATGTATTCACATGTGACATCCACCCTTCTTTGTTTTCTTCTCTCTCTGTCTCTATTAAACCAGTTCACATCTAAGGTGCCTTTAAAGGCTGCTTCTTTTTGAAGTGACCCCTGACCTCCACAGGCACCACCATTGGCTCACCATTGCTATTAGGGATGTGCCTTGTCTCTCCTGACAGACTGTAGGCAGCTGTGAGGTAGGCTCCCTTCTTACTCATATTTATAGCATCTTTTCTTCTTCCTCCTCACCTCTTTTGTGCTTGGTGGAGTGCTTGGCTCCTGGTGTGTACACATTAGATATTTAAGAATGAAATAATAAATGAAAGGAGAATGGAGAGCCAGCAAGAAGGTTGTGCATAATGATTGTTCCCTGTGGTGGCAAAAAGAGAATGTGCCTTAAAGAACAGATGAGCACCTATGTCTTTAGGGACCCAGCATTTGGTCCAGGCAAGGGCACCTCATAACATTAGAACATCCACTCAAGTAACTAACACCATTCGGGTCACAGGGAAATACTTCTCCACCTCTTGTCTTTCTGTGTGCCCAAAACAAATGGTAACTGAGTCCAAATGCCCTGAAGGAGTGTGAGCCTATTATTGGCAAAGAAAAATACAAGACACTCAGTTAAATTTGAATTTCAGATAAGCAATGAATAATTGTTTTTAGTATGAGTATGTCCTGAATACACTGTAATTTGTCTGTCAACTCTAGGTGGGTCTTGCTACTGTTGTTGTTGGAGATGGACACAGCTTTGGAGAAGTAAGAGAAAGAATGAATTAATAAACTTGTCCCTCCTTCTCTGAGAATCATGGTGACAGTGTATTCTTTTTTGGGAGAGGGAGATTAGCCCTGAGCTAACATCCGTCGCCAATCCTCCTCTTTCTGCTGAGGAAGACTGGCCCTGGGCTAACATCTGTGCCCATCTTCCTCTACTTTATGTGGGACACCTGCCACAGCATGGCTTGACAAGCGGTGCGTCAGTCCGCGCCTGGAATCCGAACCTGTGAACGCTGGGCTGCGGAAGCGAAGTGCGCGAACTTAACCACTATGCCACCAGGCCGGTCCTGACATTGTATTTTTGCATAACAAATTATTACTTTCCAATAGTCCTAAACATCCCCATTCATGCTTCTCTTTGTATTCCAATTTATAGTTTTGAGAGTACTCATGAATCAGTGAATTACCATGGTATTCTCAACAGTTGCTCATAGTAGCGGAGAAATATTTTGCAACATCATATAATTGCTATTAATACTGAATTTGTAGACATGTAGGTTTGATGTAACATTTATAAAGCATAATATTGATTTTTCACATGTTCTTAGATATTTACACATTACTTTGCTTTCAGAAACTGTGAAATTAGCAATATAAATGATAGCAATCTATAGGATGAAATTAAACTATTTTGTAATATTTCCTGTTTGAACATGTTATGTAAATAAATTCATGCATTGCCTTCAAATTTAAGTACTGCTTTAAAACTGTTATTGATAATTTCACTCACTACTGCTAGAACAGAGCAAAGGTTTTCTTTGAAATGCAATTACGAAAAAAACGATATTGTCTCAGTTGTCTTATGGTTAACACACGCAAATTATGTGACTATTTTGATTATAATGACATTTGAAATGAAAGTAAAAAAGAAATAAATTTATGGAATAATTTATAATATTTAATCAATTATGTATGTTTAAATTTTATTTCTCTGCCAAAAATGCTGACCCATCAGCAGGACACTAATAATATTACTGCCTAATAATATTAACATATTTTGCTGACATTTATGCCTAATAATATTATTACATTTTTCTGACAATTTAGTCATATAAAAATCATAGCTTCACATATTTCCTTATTTTGCTGTTATGAAGGTATGGTTGTCAAGGTGGAAGGGTGACATACTTTATTTAACAGTTAGTTTGATTTATAACATTTAGATATTTAGACATAAGCAAGAGGGCTCTCCAATCTTGTCCTGGGCCCCACATATTTTGGGAAACCAACCCGCATGGAGGGGTCGGCAGTATTCCGCCTTCTCCCTCAGCACCTGTAAGTGCTGAATTGACTCTGCAGGAGCCCCTGGAAATGAGTAGGACTTACTTTCCTGTCACTTTCCCTCAGTGAGGTGTGAAGACACCTATATTAGTTTGCTAGGGCTGCCATACAAAAAACATCACAAATTGGGTGGCTTGAATCATAGAAACTTAATGTCTCACAGTTCAGGAGGCTAGAAGTTTGAGATCAAGGTGGTGGCAGATTGACACCTTCCAAGGGCTGTCAGGGAGAATCTGCTCCATCCTCTCTCCCAGCTTCTAGTGGTTTGATGGCAATCTTTGGTGATCCTTGGCTTGTGGAAGCATCACTTCGATCTCTACCTCCATCTTCACGTGGCCTTCTCCCTGTGTGCTTGTCTGTCTCCAAATTTCCTCTGTTTATAAAAACAGCAGTCTTATTGGATTAAAGACATCCTAAAGACCCCATCTCAACTAATTACATCTGCAATGATCTTATTTCCAAATAAGGTCACATTCTGAGGTACTGGGGTTAGAACTTCAACATATAAAGTTTGAGGAGGACACAAGTAGACCCATAACAACACTCTTGTCTTGCCCACTGGTTGAAGCAGGACTTCATATGGGGCCCTTGGACTTGAGGTGGGAATTGGGTACGGGGTTGAGGTTAAGATGAAGGTCAGGCATGGGAGGTGGCACTTCAATTCCCACATACTTGGTAATTGAAGAAAACTAAAGTTTTTATTTTTATTGTTTGGTGGGAAGAAGTGTTGGAGTGGGGGGGTCTGTCAATATGTCCCTGCATCCAAATATTCCTGTCATCCAATGGCAGCACTGCCCCGCCACGTTGAAAGTTGGGCACACACCCTACTTGCCACACTTAGGCAGAATCATAATTTTCCTCTCAGAGGAAGAGTTAGAGGAAAGGAACATTTAGTCTTTTTTGTGAGGTTAGTTAATTTAAAACTTAATTGCATGTGGCTTAGGTCACATTAATGTGAAGCATGAAAATAGTACCTTCATTAAACAAGCCATTGTTTCCCAGATTAGATAGATGAAATAAAAATTTCCAGATTTAGGAAGGTATCACAGCCAATGCTATCAATTATTCTTTGTTAAATATCAAAAACACGCGAAGGATTTTAAAAAAGGAAACCCAAAGTTAAAACATTCAGTTACTTGGCTTTTTGAAGGTCTGACTGTGAGTGGAAAATGCCTAAGATACAAGAGCAGACAATGCCCATTTGACCCTTGGTGGACTGTAAATATATATTTCTGGAATGGAGAAACACAAGCTAAATATCATAATTGTCTATGTTTGCAATCATTCAAACTGTATATTTCAGGATATTTTTCTACCCTGTAAGGTAAATATCACAGTCATGCTGTGGTCATCTTGCTGCCCTGACTGGGATTGAGACCTTGCTAGAGGAAAACGGTTGCCTTTGAGGTTTGACTCAGTCAGTCAGTTGGAGATTTGTTTCTTGAATTTCATCATTGTTTGTGGATGGGCATAACCCCTGACTACCTAGTCAGGACCTTCCTGAGTTATTTTTTTTGGTAGGTGGTGCTGGTGAGGTGAGTGATAAATATCACTCTGTCTTTGGCAAAACTCCTGTCCGTGTACCTGGAAAATATACCCATTTTGGACAGTCAATTGTTTCTTCCTACAAGAAGATGGGCAAGCTCCTTGGGGACAGAGTTTTTTTTTTTTTTTTTTTTTTTTTTCATTGTGGTCACTTATCACTAGCACTTAGAACAGTGTCCAGCAAGAGGTAAGAACTCAAAAGATTGATAGCCAAAGCTATCCTCTTGCCACATTGTCATGACAGGATAGAATATCTTAACAGAAAGCAACATAATTATTCACGTTGTGTGAGAGTAGAATTTTCCAGACTGTGTAGGGGACACTGGTCGGTGGCAGAGGGGCAGAGTGTCTTACTGTCTCCCTCCCTTAAGCCTGACTTCCAGCTCTCAGGGACCCCCACCCTGGATTTCTGCTCACTGCCAAATATCAGTCATGTGCCAGGAATGAGAGTTTGTTTTTCCCCTTCTTGTGCCTCTCAACAGTGTGGTGTCACCAAAAGATGCAAGCATTGGAACCAGATCTGAATCCCATTTCTTTTGTCACATTTTAGTCTTGTGTTGCTGAACCTGAAGTTGAGGTGTACATGCATTTCTTAATCTGCAGGAGGTGAAGGGCAATGCCAACCAGAATGGCTATGATGATTAATGACATCATGTATTTAGCACAATTCCTGGCCAGTCATAAATGTTTTTGGGGACACAATTGTCTGTCATGTCTCTGCATAACTTGTAAGAAGAATACTAACTGTCTTTTTTCCTGGATGATCTTTTTGAGGATGTTTGTAGAGTTCCCATCCTTGGACGATGGAGATAGTGTCTCCTAATGGGGCAAAGGTTTGGGCAGGTTTCCTTGTGGGCCTCTATGAAGATCTGGATTTCCTAAACTTGAGGTTCGTCAGCTGTGACACAAACTCACTCTGATTGCAGCATCTACTTGGGCCCCCTGCCTCATCACCTCTGTGGGGCTTGAGGGAAAAAGAGAGCTGAAGTGAATGGTGAAGCTCATGCTCCTTGTTGTGCTGTGAATCATAAAGTCCTTTGTCTCTGACCCAGGAGTCTCATGTCTTCTGCCAGCATCCATGAAATTGTAGCAGGTTCACTTGCTAGCTTGCAAGGAGCATCAAATCTCAGACCCTTCACTGTTGTTGACAGCACTCAATATATAACCACATTTGTTTTGCTTTGTTTCCCTCACTAGATGGCAAGCTCTTGGAAGGCAGGGACCATGTTTTTAATTTTAGTTTCTCTAATCCTAGTACAGAAGAGACTCAAGTACATTCTTGATTTTACTGAACTGAACTGGACCAGCAGGTCTTCAGCTCAGTTTTTGCTTCCTCAGTTAACTCAAACTCAGCAACACCTGAGGGTCAGCCATATAGGAAGTAGGCTGATGAGATGGAAAAGAAAAAGCTCAAACATCTAAATTCTTTTGCCACGTTTCACCTATGTACCTCTCTATAACCATTTCTTTTCATAAAAAAAAAAAATCCCTAACCAAAGTCCTCTTCATAAATGCATGAAAAAATGACCAGCAATCACTACACATGATACAGAGTAATTGTATTCCAATATGTGTGGGGATAACACAAACCTAGCAAAAAGATCTGAGTAAAGGTCTAAGAGGATCCTTCTCTGTGCACGGCAGGGAGAATTCCATTCTTCCTCCCATGAGCAACAAAGTGGGGATGATGGAGTCAGAATATGGGACAGATTCTTCAGTGGAGAAGGAGAGTTGGTCAAAGAGCTGGCTGGCAGCAGATCCTTCAATGCTGGGGAAGGGAGTTTCTGCCACTCTGGATGCTGCTCCAGGATCTGCAGCAACTGCCCAAAGCAGGGAGGGAATTGAGGCCAGCTGGGTATCTCTAAACAGGACCACAGGCTGTGTAGACCAAATAGTGGCTGTGGTCATCCTCCTTGCCCCAGTTCTAGCTCTGCATGGCTTTGATGCTGTTGTTTTAGCTACTAGCCCCTCAACCCCAGAAGTATCCCTCCCCACCTTACCCCTGGAATGAACTCCTATGCACCCCACCCCCACCCCCAGAGCCCAAGACCCTGTGCAACAACCTGGCTGAGTCTGTGGAGCTGTGCCCCTGGGCAGGAGGCCGAATTGACTAATGTACCTGTCATTTACCAAACATTGCTTAGTGTGCTAGGAATTTGCATCTATTATACTTTCTTATTTTCTGTATTCTTGATGCTTTGGCATCTGGGGTCTCCCTGGCAAGTGTGGGACTGCCCCTCCCAGGGCTAGCTAATTCCTAGAGATGGCAATCAGCTCTGTAGGGAGCATGCCTTTCATGCATGCAAACCAACTGATCCAAAGCCTCAAACCCCCCAACCAGGGCTCTCACAGGGCTCCTACACTCTGGCCAATATTACCCTTCCCTAGTCACCTAGGGCCAGGTACTAGACAACTTGGGACAAACCCTATAACCCAGAGCCCACTGAAATTGTTCAAACTAGCCAATCCTAAACCTGCTTAGCTTGCTTACCCTGCCTGGCCCATTCCTTCCCATGAAAACCACAATAAAGGCTCTGGCCCATGCTTTTGCCTCATGCCTTCTGCCCCTGACCAACCCTGGTGCTTCTTCATGTGGCCCTGTATGGCATGGTGTGCTCTCTCCTCTTGGGAACTGTGAGTAACAAACTATCTTTTTTTTTAATGGGGAAGATTGTCCCTGAGCTAACATCTGTTTCCATTTTCCTCTATTTTGTATGTGGGATGCCACCACAGCACAACTTGATGAGCAGTGTGTAGGTCTGAGCCCAGGATCTGAATCCCCAAACCCTGGGCTGCTGAAGCAGACCACATGAGCTTAACCACTATGCCTCTGGGCTGGCCCCAACAAACTATCTTTTCAATGACAGTCATCTTCTGATCTGTTCCCTCATGATACCTGAATAATAATGAGACCTACACTTTGAATCAGCATTGCCCTCTGCACTGAATAGAAGATAAGCTTGTGTTAGGGCTCAAGGGAGCACTTGTCTTGTTCTTTGTTAAAGAAAATATATTTGAGACTTGGGTAAGCATTTTCTTTTTCTGATTTCCAGTGGAAGTTTGCAGAAAAAGAGAAGGGCAGAGTTTCAAGAAGTTTTGCTCATCCAGAGAAAATGGTTGAAAGAACGGTGAACCTTCCATATTCTGGAATTCTACACACTGGTAGAGACCAGTCAGAGCTATAGGGATTGAGGTGGAGGGATTTTCCTAAGCTCTTACTGAGAGAGGGGAGCAAATGCAGAGAAATGTTTGTAATAGGATCCTATTGTTGTAGAAATCAAACAATAACAGAATTGATCTATCTATGCATAGATGTCTGTGTGTCTGCATACCATTATATGAGCATGGGGAAGAACATGGAAGGATGAAAGCTATGTTATTAATATGAGTTAATATGGTCAGATGGACTGATGTGGGAGCTGTGAGAAGTGGGGTATGAGAGAAGCCAAGGAAAAAACTGGAGGGAGAAAGATTGCACTTAAATCTCATACCTACGTAATTACACTTAAGGATTATATAAATTACATACGTCTGTGGATATGTATTAATACATTTTTTAAAGTTCTATAATTTCGTGACTCAGCTTTTTAGAATTATATTCCTTTTCAGAATATATTCTATGACTCCAAACATTTAAGTATTATTTTTCTGTGATTTAAATTTAAATGTGGGTGAAGAGACATTTGCCTGACATCTACCTGTTGTGCTCAGGTGAGGAGAATAACTGGGTTTTGATGTCCTATTGCCAAGCAGATGTGGGCTACACATGAATCCCACCTCCCTCTCTGCTCACGTATCTGATTTGTGGGACAAGCAGGATGGGAAGACGTAGCTGCCTCTGCAGAAGGGAGCCCGTCTCTCCAGATAGAATGAAGCGATTCTGTCCAGTTACAGCCCACCACAGACTCACCAGCTCATCGCCCTGCGGTCACTTGGGCCAGACAAAAGCAAGTTCTTTTCTCACAGTGCAGAGCTTCCTGCCCTGCAAACCGAGCCCCTTCTTCTGGGTGTTACTAAGCCGTGCGTCTAAATATGGCACAAGGCAGTTTGATGGAAATCATTTCCAGTAAAAGAGGATGTTTCCTCAGCAGTTTTCAAGCTGGCGCTGACTCAAGCATCCTCGGGGGAGCCCATTTAACTGGTCATTAGGGAGACTGCAAAAAGGCATTGAGGAATTCTGTAACAAGATGCACATCCTGTGTGGAAGACCTCCCGGGACTCTCTGACCATTGGCTCCCTGTGCCTGCTGCCCAGGTTTTATTCATGCTGCTGAAAAGTCTTTTGCTGCCGCTAATATGTTCTTTGTGCATGGTGTTAAAGACGTTAGTTCCAGCTTTGTGAGGAACAGCTCCAGTGGTGAGACACTGCGCTCAAACAGTAATTAAATGTTTAGAGCAGATTCACATCCCACCACTGCATCCTTAGAGGCGGAGAAGTGAATCGAGACCTCAAAAGGAGAGATGGAGGTTGATACTGAGTTATTTTTAGGCAAAATGTTTACACTATCCTAAAGGCAACAAATATACTTATTTTTGCATTTAAATTTTTGAAAATCAGAATATAAACTGAGAGTTTCTTCACATGGACCATACAGTGCAAAAAATAGTTTACTTGAGGGGTATTTTGGGTCTGTCTGCTGTGGAAAAAAGTGACACTTAACGAGAGTAAGTAAAAGTGTCACAAATCACCAAGGATGGTATTTGTGGTCTGACAAATGTAGCTGCTGAGGATGATATGAAGACGATGATCTAAATTCTAGTGGAGACTTCAGAATCTGGAGTCATTCAACACCTATCAGGGCTTCAGTGGCAGGTCCAGAAGAACAGGGGTTAAATATTTGAAATGAAGCATGGATTCGTAGAATCTTTAGAGATGGAACTCTATTCTATTAGGGTTCATTCCTGTTCCTAAACAATAATTTGTTTTTCAACACTATTGAAGTAGATATTTAGGGAAGCATTTCAAATGATTTGAATAGCAAGAATGAGAAAATATACTTTAAAAATGGAAGATATGCTAAAAATGCATTTTTTTAAAGGATCAGAACAGAACCACAGTTACTTAACCAAGGAACAATATGACTAACCACAGCTGCATGGTTCTCAGCAAATTTATGAATGTGTGTTGTCAAGGAATGTGTCCTGGGCATAGACCAAGGAGCCAGAACCTTTTATTTATTTATTTATGAAGTCTAGAAATTTCTTCCTAGGAAATATGAATTTGTAAAGTTTGGTAATGTGGGCTTATTTTTTTTTTTTTAAAGAGTCACTTGAAATATTTCTCTTTATAAACGGAACTATTTTTAGGTGCACCCAATTGCTAAAGTGTTGCTCTGCTCATTTTGGGGCCAGTTGTTCTTTTTCAGACTGGAGTCTTTGGATTCTGTTTTGGTCTTAAAGGGATAGATCTTTTTCCTCAGGATGACTCTCGATGACTTTGCCATAGGAGGTCTAGATCAGGGCTTCTCGCAATGAGTGCTTTCTGTGCATGGTACTGTAGTCCCTAGAGATGTGGGGACCTGTGAGACGATTTTCATGGAGAAAGGAGAGGCTGGTGAATCCACCCAATTCGAAGTGACTCCAGTTGTAGAGACTAAGTCCCCGAGCTAAGATTGTGGACTCAATCGACCATCCTTGGAATTCCCATGAATCCGCTCTCCACAGCCTCAGGATGGCTATTAGCTTGACGCTGGGGGTTGAGGGTAGCCGGTTGCTTCTATGGCAGTGATGGTCTTGGGTGTGGCATCCTATGGAACCATTCAAAGTGGTGGCTATGGACAAGGTGGCAAGGCTGGTAGGAGACAAACGTGACCAAAAGAGGCCCGACTTTGCTTCCATTGGCTTAAGGTTTGTAGTAAGCAGCAGAATGGGGAACAGGAGGAAAATGCTCTTTTACACTGGTGAAAGGCTTACCTTGGCAATGGTGTGTCTATGAATATGGAACAAAACATTAGAAACCTTGTGAGCAGGAGCTGTCTAGTTAAATTTTTCAGCTTTCCTAAGGTGTCAACTATGGGGTGTTAAAATATTGGCTAGAGAATAGTAAGTCTAGTTTATCATCTAAGTACACGACTCTTGAACTCTTGACTCAAATGTTCTGGTGCAATGGAAGCATATGGCATGATCCAATCCCCTCCTTTTTTCCCTTCTCCTCTTCCCCCCCCTTTCTCCTCCTCCTCCCCCTCTTTCTCCTCCTCTTCCTCTGCTTCCCCCTTCTTCTTCTTTTTCTTCCTCCTCCTTCTCTTCTTTCTTCTCCCTGATCTCAGCACTTGACAAGGAAAAATACAAAGCGATTGTTTGGTAACACTAATATGATATGGCATGATATATATATATATATTTAATATAATACTAATATACTCACTTTTAAATAAGTCATGTGCTGCCTAATGCTGTTTCAGTCAATGATGGACTGCATATATGACGGTGGTCCCATAAGATTATAATGAAGCTGAAAAATTCCTATCACCTGGTAACGTCGTGGCCATTGTAAATACACAACCTCTTCATGTATGAGGAGATGCTGGTGCAAACAAACCTACTGAGCTGCCAGCTGTATAAAAGTGTAGCACATACAATTATGCAGAGTACACAATACTTGATAATGACAATAAATGGTGTGTGTCTATGCATTTATGTTTACGTAGTTTTAATGTTACTGGTTTATGTATTTATTAAACTACACTTTGTATCATTATCTTAGAGTGTACCCTTTCTATTTATTAAAAAAATCTTACTGTAAAACAATATGCCGTGTTATGCTGGAAGCAGCCTCATATATCCCGTGTTTACCGAGACTCTTGATTGCGTCATTTTCTCTTGTGCTTGATTTATCCTCATGTTACTTTGTTCATCATGGCCCCTCAGCATACAAAATCCCCTGCTAATGTTGCCAGTTAGAGGCCACACTGAGTGACTGACCTGCAATTGAAATTAAAAGTGATTAAGGACTATGAAGGTGATGGTTGTTGCTCGCCAGGCAGGCAGGTCCCATTCCACCATAGCTACCATGTTGAAGAACAAGAACAAAGTGACAAATGCTGTTAAAGGATCTGCTTCATTGAAGGCAATGAGACTAATAAAAAATCGAGAACGGTCTATATCAGACATGGAGAAACTTCTAATGACCTGGATTGAAGACCAGACACGGAAGCGTATCCCTCTCAGCACCATGACGATCATGGCCAAGGCAAAAGGTTTGTTTGTGATGTTAAAAGAAAAAGCTGCATTCGGCTATGATGTTGAATTTACTGCTGGGTGTGGGTGGTTTAAATGATTAAAGAATCAGTATTCATTACATAACGTGAAAGTGAGTGGTGAGTCTGCAAGTGCTGATGTGAAGGCAGCTGAAGAATCTTTGGAAACTCGAGATAAACTGATTGTGAAAAGGAAAATTACTTGCCGGAGCAAATATTCAATATGGATGAAACCTCCCTATTCTGGAAACAGATGCCTGAAAGAACTTTCATCCATAAGGAGCCAAGTCAATGCCAGGTTTCAAGGCCTTTAAGGACAAGGTAACAGTTTGGGGGCAGTGTTGCAGGCTACAAATTGAAACCCCTTGTGATCTGGCACAGTGAGAACCCCAGGCCCTTCAAGCATGTCATTAAGCACACACGGCCAGTGACTACAGGAGCAATAAGAGGTCATGGATGACCCAGCTCCTCTTCCAAGATGCCCTCCTGAGCTGCTATGCCAGCGAAATGGAGAAGTACTGTTTGGAGAATAACGTACCTTTCAAGATTTTGCTTATTCTTGATAGTGGTCCTGGACATCCTCCTCTTATTGGTGATCTTCATCCCAATATCAAAGCAGTGTTTCTGCCTCCAAACACCTCCTCTTTGATCCAATCAATGGATCAAGGAGGTATAACAGCTTTTAAGGCCTACTATCTGAGGAGGACCTTTGCCCAGGCTATTGTTGCAACTGAGGAAGACACTGATGCCATTCTGGAAGGGTTACAATATCTGTGACTGCATCAAGAACCTTGCTTGGGCTTGGGGTGATGTCACCAAGGAGTGTATGAATGGCACCTGGAAGAAGACACTCAAGAGGTTCATCCATTACTTGAAAGGATTTGTAAAGGATGAGGAGGTTGAAGAAATCAACAAGGCTGTGGTTGAGACGGCCGACAACTTTGACCTGGGTGTGGATAAGGATGACACTGAGGAGCTCCTAGAGGTGGTTCCTGAGGAACTGACTAAGGAGGAGTTGTTGGAAATGGAACAGGAATGCATAGCTGAAGAAGAGGCAAGAGAAAAGGAAACTGCAGGACATGACAAAGAAGAAGAACCTGCAAGAAAACTCACAGTCTTAGCAGAAGTTTTTGAGGACCTCAACAAGCTTCTCAAAGAGTTTGAAAACATAAGTCCCAACATTGAAAGATTTTTATTAATAGAGAGGAATGTTCACGGTACATTATCTCCTTGCAAGGAAATCTATGATAAAAAAAAAAAAAAAAGAAACAAACCAAGTAAATCACCATATGATTTCACCATATGACATATTTCTGAAAAGAGTGACATCTCCTCAAGAAGAGCCCTAGGCAGGTCCTTCGGGAGGTGTTGCAGAAGAAAGCATTCTTATCATAGGAGATGACAACTCCATGCATGTGATTGCCCCTGAAGACCTTCCAGAGGGTCAAGATGTGGAGGGGAAGACAGGGATATTGATGATCCTGACCCTGGGTAAGCCTAGGCTAATGTGTGTGTTTGTGTCTTAGTTTGTAATAAAAAAATTTAAAAAGTAAAATAAAAAAATTTTTAATAGAAAAAAGCTTATAGAATAAGGAATTAAAGAAATAATATTTTTGTAGAGCTGTACAATGTGTTTGTGTTTTAAGCTAAGTATTATGAAAGATTCAAAAAATTAAAAACTTTATAAAGTAAAAAAGTTACAGTAAGCTAAGGTTAATTTACTATTAAGGAAAGAAAAATAGTTTTTTATAAATTTAGTGTAGCCTACGTGTACAGTGTTTATAAAGTTTGCAGGCGTGTACAGTAATGTCCTCAGCCTTCACATTCACCACCTCTCACCCACTGCCTCACCCGGAGCAACTTCCAGTCCTACAGGCTCCATTCATGGTAAGTGCCCCATACAGGTGTACCATTTTTCATCTTTTACACCACATTTTTACTTTACCTTTTCTATGTTTAGATTTGCTTAGATACACAAATACCACTGTGTTACAATTCCCTACAATACTCAGTACAGTAACATGCTGTACAGGTTTGTAGCCTAGGAGCAATAGGTGCTACCATAGAGCCTAGGTGTGTAGTAGGCTATAGCATGTAGGTTTGTGTAAGTACACTCTATGATGTTTGCACAACCACAGAATCGCCTAATGACACATTTCTCAGACGTATCCCCATCGTTAAGCAATGCATGACTGTATTACTACTTGATGACTCTGTTACTACTAGCACATCTTATAAACCATTGGCCTTTATAATATACAGCTCAGAATACACTCAATTCTTTGGAGTTTTTTGAGTAAGAATGCTCAAAAATCTAAGATCATTCTTGTTTTCCATTAATAGCACCACGCTTTGGAGCTAACAGTTCTCCATGTGGCTTAGCAGGGGTGATACTGAGGATGAGCGTGTAAAGGTCTTTTAATAGACCAATGGAAGAATCTAAAAGAGGGGAGGAATTCTCAGTCCTATAAAAGCCAACTTGTAAGAGAGATGTTGACACGTTGGAGCAGGGCGTTTCACAGTAAGTGTAGGGTTTGGAACCATCTAGGCTTCCAGATGTGTCCTCTTTAAGTCATTTAATTCTCTCAGCCTCAGTTACTGACCTTGAGGGCTCATGTAAAGATTAGCAGTACTATACAAAAATCTATCTGGTGGAAATAATGCATGGAAATAATATAGGAAATGGTGATTAGCATCATTAAGAGTAAAATTCCAAATAAAAGTAGATAGTATGACTTGTTGTTTTGGGACTAGACTTTTTAAAGTATCTGGATCCACTCACACCACTTGAATTCTTGCTGTTACATGAGCAACTGAGCCAGAACGCCGGAGGGCTGATCTGTTCCCAAACCAAAATCTTTCTGTAAAATCTATCTGCTCCAAAGATGGGTATTTCTTATGATGTTTGTCTAAAACTGGAATTAGCCACGGAGGGAAAACTGGATCTTAGATCATACCGTGGAAATCAGCTGACTGCGTATGTCTCATTAATGAAGCCAGAGGTCCTGGGATGGCACAGCATACACACCAGTAATAACTGTTATTTAAATAAAAGGGACAATGAAAAATGCCAAAACACCATGTTAGATTTATTAACTAGAAAAATAAATCTGGTCACATATGGTACTTGTGGAAGTCTCAGAGAACAAATTCTCTGAGAAATTATAGGCCTAATTGTACAAACACGAGCCTAGTTTTCTTTTTCTTCTTTCCTTCCCACCTTCCTTCCTTCCTACTATCCTTCCTTCCCTCCCCTCTCTTCTTCTTTCTTTCTTCTTGTTAACAAGGCTTTCTCATATAAGAATGTATCTCAGTTCAGCAATTGTTTATAGCTCTGTGAAGATATTAACTCCCCATCAATGAAAAACTTATTTATAAACTTTAAAAAATGTAGATTATTGACTTCATCCCATAAATTCCACTTTAAGATGTTCTAAAATGAATGTTTGTGAGCTAATGAGCTGAAGGGACTCCAATATGATCTTCTGTGTAGAGTTGGTATGTTACTCTGTCTAGTAGAGTCAGTTAATGGTACAGCTGTCATCACTTGAACACAGTGCTGTCTAGCAAAGGGCTTGGCCGAGCACGATGTGAGTGTCACATGTATGGGCTGAGACTTGAAAGCAGAAGGAGAGTACACGAACACGGGCATCCACTTCTCAGATCCTGTGGGGAAATGTGCTGAAGCCAGATATGTTTCCACTCACTGTGAGCTGTGTTCTAGGAGAGGGACGCTGCTCCGTGCTGTTCTCTTTTTCTATAGAGTTCTCGAAAAGACACAAGCATAGGAGGAAAAGCAGACTGAGTTTAAATGCCAGTTGCTCGGAGGAATTTCAAACCTGCACTGGGAACATAGGCTGTCCAGTGCTGTTAGCACCTGGAAGCTGTGTGAGAAGTTGGGATTATGCCCAGCCCTTCCTACTGGACAAGATGAGCCACCATTCCAGCTGGCGCATTGCCGATAACCCAGAGAGACACCACAGTCCTCCATTAGACCCTCCTGTCTACCCCTTCTTGGTACCCAACTGTGCAAGGGACTGTGTGAGAGACTATGCAACATGCGAATGTAGTCCCTGCTTCTGCAGAAGAGAATGGAACAACGGTAAATTGCATATGCAGATTTTAAATTCTCAGCTGGGAATGCAGCTAGGTTCACATGGGTTATCTTAAGCCCTATGGTAAGAAATAGAGTTGATAGAAAAGTCAGTTCAGAAGTCACTACCTGAGAACTGACTCACCCCCTTACTATTTTTATATTTTGCAAGTTCTATGTTTTTCTAAGTACAAGGTTTTATTCTTCCTGCTTAGTCTTTTAAAATCACAAGAGATGTGCATTAGCTGGATGTTACTAACTCAGTAACTCGAGGGTTAATTGCTCAAAGGATATATGGGGAAAAGCTTAAAAACCTACGTTCTCTCTCCACATCTATACACGTGATGGGAAATATATTTATTTTGCTGTAACAAAGGGCAATATATCCTCCAAATATTTTCGAAAATTTGACTTCCTTTTTGACACATAGGTTGAGTATGTTATCAATTTCCAAATATTTGGAGATTTTTCTAGATAGTGTTAGTTTCTAACAATTCCATTGTCAGAGAATATACTCTATTCTCAGAAGTTTACTGACATGCATTTTATGGCTCACTATGTGGTCTGTCAGGGAATATTTCATGTGCACTTGAAAAGACAAGTATTCTTAAGTTTTGTAGTATTGTGGACAGCTAAGTCAAATTGTTTGACAATGTTATTTAAAACTTCTCAACACTGATTTAATTTTTTTGTCTAGTTCTATCATTTATTGAGAGTGGGATATTGAATCTTCAGCTACAAGTGTGGATTTATTTATTTCTCACTTTAATTCTGTCAGTTTTGCTGATGAGTCACAGCCTGCAGTTTGGGAAACACTGATCTGGGAGACTAGGGAGGGAGAAATGACCTCAGCTTCAGAGGCCTCAGGGACGACATAAGACTTGGTCATGGCCAGGAAGTCTGAGTAAATTGGGGGAAGTCAAAGGAAGAGGAAAGATCAAGTAAGTCCAAGAACATAACGTGCAAAGTGGTGGGGTTAAAATGCAGATGGTACATCTGGGGGTAACGTATGGGACAGCGGGCAGATGCCTCCCCAGCTAGGAATGGGACTGTTCGCCAATCTGGAGTCAACGGGACGATAAAGGAGCTCAGTGTTCAAGCCTCTCCCTTACACATGCCCCTGTGAGTGCTGAGAGTGTTGGGAGTTACAGAATGTTCTAGTTCAATGGAAGCCAGAGTGTGAACAGGAACCGTTTCTAGTCAATTGACTTCATAATATATCAGAAAGGCCCTGAATGTCCAATCTCTAGTAATTTCTTGTGATTTTTCTCCCCATTCATTCCCAATTTTGTATTATTTTTGTTAAATGAGTCCCTAAATTGTATAAGCCTCTGGTTCCACAAAGCCTGGATTCACCCCATCCCTCCTCTACCACCTACCAGCTGTGCAACCTTTGGCAAGTTATTGAGCTCTCTGGCCTAAGTTTCTTCATCAGTACAATGAGGCTCATAGTACCGACTTCACAGGTTTTTAGAGGGATATAACTAAATGAGTCAATATGTACAAAGCCACTTACAACAGTGCCAGGTGCTCAGTAACACTAAGTTCAGTGTTTGTTAAATAAAAATAAACAAAAGAAACGTGGGTTTAGGCTTTGGGGTAGTCCAGACTAGGATTCTACCTTTGACCACTGTGTCTTGAGTCTCAGTTTTCTGGTCTGCAAAATGGGGACGTTGTGATTTTCAAGCTCTTAAAATTCTGTGCACCTTGTATATTGCACTGTTTGACTCACTCCCGAGCTACTTCTCATAGCTCCTGGGTTAGCGACTCTCCATCTGCCCTGAGTGAGAAGTTTTAGCACAAATAAATCATCACATTCAGCATTTCAAAGTAAAATCTGAATTTTAAAAAAGTGTCTGTATCTGCATCTTAACTTTATTAACACGAATTGTGGAGGATTGGCTGTATTTTGTTCTTCTTTCTTAGTTATGTCAACTTGGTTTGGAGATAATTTAAAAAAATATTTGGCTTGATTGTGAATGGAATATTTACATATGTCTACATGTGGATATGTACAATGTACAAATACACAAATTTTCACTTATAATTAAGCTAAATATACACACACATAATATTATCATCTCTATGCACATAAATGTGTGTATTTGGGGGAGTTTTGACTAATTCAGACATCTCAGTGTTGGGACTGGCTTGAGTGTCGTATTTTATTTTCCATGAGAGTGGCATTCAATTTTAAAATAATTTCCAAAGTTGAGAGAGAATTCTAGCTAACAAGAAAGTTAATCCTTCTAATGGTCACTTATTTAAGGTTCTGCTTCCATGTTCCGATGTCATCTTTACAATATTCCTCTTCCTGAGACTATCCCCCTGTGCCTAGTGTGCCCATGAGTAGGTGAGCGATATTTCAGTAGAAGTAATAGAGCAATAGAGCAAGCCACTTGAATGTCAAATATGTCCCACACATCGTGCTTTATCACCACCTAGACACTTCCGCCCTTCAACTGCTGATGGCTCTTTAACGCGTCAGGTAAGGATGACAATAAATAGGCTTGACTGTTGGTTAAATGTTATTTTAAAGGTGAAAGGCATGAAAGATTTGACAGCTAAGTCTTCAGTTTTATTATTGATGACAAATTTGTTTAGTCACAAAGTCTAGAATCTCTTTCTAGAGCCAAAAACAATAACACTATTGAACACCAATAGCATCTTCCCTGTGGAAAATATATATGGTATGGAATAACAAAACTCTTACCTGAATTTTGTAAGTGCAGAGTTAAGATGATAGGATATTAGCCGATGAGCTAGCACCCATGTCTTTGATTTACACGGGCCTTGGTGCTCTGATCTGAGAAATCACCTTCAACAGTGGTGTGCTATCAATGACGACTTTTTACAGTTTGCACCAGCCAGAGGAAGGTTACAGGTAAAAGACAGGAATAGTCATGGCATTGAAGATGTAGAAATTGAAGATTGCTGGAAGTGATTCAAGTCCACCTCTTACAAGCTAAGCAATGATGACCTCAGTAACTCACACGTCTAGCACATTATAGAGTCAACGACCTGTTTGTCTTGTTAGATTCTTGAGCAACGACACTGGGAGGGAGCCTTCATTATCCCATCTTACAGGTCTTGCATCTGAGCTTCCAAAACAGACCAGTTTGGGAGCTAAAACCCACATCTAGGTCTGTAGGCTCCAAACCTGGTGCTCTTTGCTCTAAGCTGCTGCGAGTGTCATGGGATGCTAAATAAGGGGTTGTGATGTCTGCCGTATAGTTTATATTTCTCATCATCTCTCATTGGGGAAACGTAGACATTTGCTGTCTTCCAAGGCTTTGAGAACCTGAATAACAAATGCATTGCGATTGCCAACTGATAAGTATCTTCCTTACCTACAAGATATTATGTTACGATCTTGATGTAATGAAAAGCTCGTGGACTGTATGCTATATGTCTAACAGAGAACAGATAGTGGTTATAAACAGATGTTGATCCTCTTGGACTTGTACCAGGAGCTCTTTAGTGGTGTGCTTATCAGGGTGCTCTGACAGAGCAAAGTTCCCCCACGTACCCTAGGACTTTGCCAGCCATAGTCCCAGCAGCCTGTAGAGCCAACCAGAGGGGCTCCTGGAGAGAAGAGCATGCCGAGACCCCCAAATGACACCTAGAGGGAAGGAAAGATTGAGGAACCCAGCATTCAGAGGCTGAAAAAGTTCAAGGACATTTTAAAAACATGTAAGCATTAGTGGGTGAGGTAACTAGCTATGTGCGTAAGTTATTTTATATGCATTCTTGTGTATCTGTGTTAACTGTTGAACAGGAACTGAGATCTGTAAATGAGAACTGGAAAATCCAGTCTTATTTACACATCTGCTGTTGAACTTGCTAATATAGAAACTGAAATGCAGGAGGAAAGCTAACATTTACGTGAGCATCTACTAAATAAGAGGCACTTTATATACTTGATCGCATTTAATCCTTATGAGAACACAGTGAGATAGTTATTTTCATAGACATTTTGCAGATAAGGAAACTGAGTTCAAAGAGGTTAAGGAATGTGCCAGTGGTGCACAGTTTTACACAGCAAAGGTATTACATGGTAAAGCTGACTTATATGAAAGCCTGTGCATCATGGTTGCTGCATGTCACCCCCCACAGTGGATTTATATGCTGCCTGTGTCTGAGAGGGAGTTTGTATTTCCCCTAATAGGGGTTCTCCCTTAATCAATGGTTTCAGAAAAATGGCAATTCAGGGAAAGATGTAAGTTTGCATATAGACTAAAACATGATGACATCTTAAAATAGAATTGAAAATGTGTAAAGCAGTGATTTCTGTGGACATCAGTCCAAATTATTTTTCAGACAGGGGTTCTGTACCCCTAAATGATTTCATAGATTCCCCCCAACACAAAATCAGAAGTGACTTATTGTACCTCAGAGTAAATTGCTTTTCACTCATCACTAATTTTTTTTTTTTTGGTGAGGAAGATTGGCCCTGAGCTAACATCTGTGTCCATCTTCCTCTGTTTTGTATGTAGGACACTGCCACAGCATGGCTTGGTGAGCGAGCTGTGCATAGATCCACTCCTGGGATCCAAACCTGTGAACTCCAGGCTGCTGAAGTGGAGCATGCAAACTTAACCACTATACCACCAAGCCAGCCCCTCATTCATCCCTATTTCTTAAGATAACATTTTATGAGAAAGTGCACTGCTATTTAGAATAAAATATTAAAGGCAGTTCATTTTGCCTTGGGTGACATTTTCGGGGTTTCTGGTAAAGAATCAATGGTTTTCACACCAGGATTCTCATCTGAAGTAGTCATCAACAATTTTTCTTACTTTAAAAGTTTGCTAATGGGAAGTGTTGATCAAGTAGTAGAAAGTTGATAAGATATTGGGAGAGAAGAGGGATTTGCGGGTAAGTAAAGTGGGTATATATTATTGATTTTTTTCACTTTGAGAAAATTTTTGAGAAGAAAAAAATCCCGGTTGACAAGTGTTTTTTTTTGGTTCACACTTTAAGGTTGGATTTTTAAAAGGAGGTTAGCAAATAAGAGCTTTGAAGGAATGTATGTGAAGGACGTAGCCCACACACTGTGGTTTGCACCCCTAATGTTCTCAAAATTTTTCTTGCATGTCTTCCCCAAAATATTTGAATTAGATGAGTCTTTCCAACTTTAGATGTCATAGCTATAAAATAAAGTCAATAGTTGGTTTATTCTAATTTTATCTAATATTAAGACTAAACTGCTCATTAAAAAAATTAGCAATCAGTGATTCTTCTGCCATAGCTCTTGTTCAGTGATATTTAAGAAATTAAGATTTTAGAAATGGCCAAACATATGTAACTTGCATTTAACCAATTTCTTAATTTCTTTTAACGAATGAAAGTGATGAAAATTCTACCATTTGCAAGTTCATAGTGACAAATGGTGTTAACTGAGCAGCTCAGACATTCTCAAGCTTCCTGTTCTTACCTCAGTCAGCTTCATCTTTTATCAAATCCTCATTGTTGGTATTAACCAGGTTAAATGTCGTTGGTGCCTGTGTCTTTTCCTTGACACATCAA
Organism: Tapirus indicus; assembly: GCA_031878705.1. Classification (NCBI taxonomy): domain Eukaryota; kingdom Metazoa; phylum Chordata; class Mammalia; order Perissodactyla; family Tapiridae; genus Tapirus; species Tapirus indicus. The sequence continues at coordinate 31,874,073 of CM062936.1, read as the reverse complement.
GATCTCCAGTGGGAAAGAGTATGTCCATAAAGTGTCACTGACTTGTTCTACATGCACTGTTACTTCATTTACCTGAAGCAGCAAGTTAAAAAAATAGTTTGTGGGATGATTCCAACTGTATGACATTCTGGAGAAGGCAAACCTATGGAGACAATAAAAATATCAGTGGTTGCAAGGTTTGGGGGGTGGTGATGAATAGGCAGAGCAAACAGGAATTTTTAGGACAGTGAAATTACTGTGTATGATCTTATAATAATGGATATATGGCATTATACATTTGTCCAAACCCATAGAATGTTCAACACCAACAGTGAACCCTAGAGGGAACTCTTGACTTTGGAGGATTATCATGTGTCAGTGTAGGTTCATCCTTGGTAACAAATGTACCATTCTAGTGAGTGATGTTGATGGTGGGGGAGACTGTGGGGGGGGGGAGCAGGAGGCAAATGGGAAATCTCTGCATCTCCCTGTCAATTTTGTTGTAAACCTAAAACTGCTCTTAAAAAATAGTCTTAAAAAAGAGAGTTAGTGGAATAGATGTGCATTATCTACTTTACCCAAACTGAGGGCTATTATATAAAAATGGACAATTTCTCCCTGGCTATCGTCACATTCATTAGTGCTTTTCAGAGCTGTGTTGACTCATTTAGCTGTATGAGGGCATCTGCCATGTGTGCTAGGGGAATGATGTTCTCTATTTTCAAAGACATACACTAAATTACCATTTGGGCTGCAAGGAAACTGACTCTTCAAAAATTTTAAAAATATGAATAACCATCGGGCAATAGGAAAGTCATCACCGTTGAATTAGAAAATTAGGACAGTGTGTTTGGTCCCAAGTTATTCACACAAAGAATGGAAAAAGACAATGACTTATGGTATATTTTCTGATCAACTTTTCTGTGTTTGTGGGAGGAAATAAAGCATCCTTCAGGTGTGTAGACAGAGGTCCTCACAGCAGGGGACACACATTCATTCATTCTTTCCACATGCTGTTACCACTTGCCTTTTCTTCGGCAGGCACTGTTCTAGCTTTGGGGGGTGGGGGATAGGCTGGTAAACCAGATGGACGAGGGCCCTGCCTCACTGAGTGACATTCTTATAGCAGGACACAGGCATGCTCAAGTAGACAAGCAAAGAAGAAGGATATTGTTAGATGAGGGCTATGCAGAGATTTAAGGAGATGGGACAATGACTGGGACTCTCTTAAGTCTTTGTGTTTAGGAAAGGCCTCTGAGGAGAGGATGTTTAAGCTGAACTCTGAGTAGAATTGCCAGATGTAGCAAATATAAACACACGACTCCCAATTAAATTTGAATTTCACATAAACAACAAATAATATTTTAGTATAAGTATGTCCCATGCAATATTTTATCCCACATTTTGTCTGGCAACCCTGACCCTGAAGGAACCCAGAGGAGTCACTCCTTGAAGGTCAAGAGGAAGAACTTTTATCCTACAGGCAGAGGAGAAAAGCTAGTGCAAAGTCCCTGAGGGGCAAAACTAGGAAAGGAACTTCTTTTGTGGAGAGGCAGTGAGGCTAGTGGTCAGGAGCAGGGGCACTGGAGATAGACTGCCTAGACCCAAATTCTATCCCTACTGTTTACTTGCCACATGACCTTTGGGTCAAATCATAAAACCTCTTTTTCCCAGTTCACATATTTGAAAAATAGGCATAATAATAGCACCTATGTCATAGGGCCAGTAGGACTAATATAGTTAATATACATAAACAGCATGTACCATCTAAGTACTTGCTACTATTGTAGTTTTTTGGATTGACATAGACAACTCACCATGAAATGTTTTCCTTGCACATCATGGACACATTCAGCATAGATCAATCCACACATGTCAAACATCCTCTTTGCTTCCAAAAGAAATCTCTGACCATGTTAAACCCATCCATTCCTTTCACAAAACAAAATATGAACCTCAGAAACACCAGTAACTGCCAATAGCCACACCCAGGGTGCCACGATGAGCATCTCTATCTGAAATCTTTCTTAACTCACTGCCAGAGCTCCTGGCCTATCTTGGAAGTTCCAGAATGTATCACGTCACTTAACAAGGGAAACTGCTAACATTTTTTTCTCTGCAATTGGTCCTAATATTTGTTAACCATTTCCAATGCAGAGGTTTCATTTTTTTTTACCACTGTATGAAGCAACTCTTTCTTGTTACACACATAAAAATGTTACATGAGGTGGTACTTATAACAAGGACTTTTCAAATGATGTTGACTCAAATGTCCTGGAACCTCTCTTGTGGGCCTAAATCAATGCTCCCTCCTAGACTTCAGTGTGCCAAGCCCAGGCCCACTCACTGCTGTGGTGTGATGGCCGTGCTCAGACAGCTGCAAAGGTGGGTAGTGGATATGGAGGTACCATGCTCTACAGAAGTCGTGGTGGGCATTGGCTTCCACCCATCTGTGCCAAGCGAACCAACTTGTAATGACAACAGCATAAAGGTGTGGGAGGGCGGGGCGGTGGAGAGCATGGGCTCTGATTTCTCACGAGCTGTGTTGAATCATCCCCCTTCCTGCATTGCTCTGTACTTCAGTTCCCTTAACTGCAACATGGGGATAACTTTCTTACCTAGTTCTTATGAAGATCACATGTTTTTACATATATGTAAAACAGCCCTTAGAACTGTGCCAGAAGCATAGTAAATCCTACATATAAATGTATTTTATATATTTATGACATATAAACCTACATATAATATGACTCAACATAAAATACTATTTTTATTTTGTTGGTGTTGCATTGACCTCGCACCGCAAATTTCCCAGATGCTGCCCAAAAAGGATAGGGAATCTTGCATGAGAATACACTGTCATAGCATGCTTACACCCAGTGGCTAAATGAATTTTAAGAACATATCTAATCACTACCTATATTATTATTATTGTTTTACATAGAAGAACTAATGATCAAGGTTAATTTTTAACCAACAAATCTGTATTTAATTTTCAAATAATTGTAGAACCCTTCAGAACAACTCCCATTGCTCCACGCAGATGCCTGTGGACTCAGGGGCCCATCTTGAATACATGGATCTTTTGGCACTGAGACTGAAGGATATGTTGAATGAGCCAATGGGGCATTATTTTCATGAGTCAGAAGCAAGGGTTAACTTCAAAATACTAGGACTGATTTTAGAATACATTACAAAATTGTCTCTAAAGAAACTCTGAAAGAGAAATTTTAAAGAACATTTTGACAATGGCTACCACTTTGGAATACACATTCCTATGACCACTTTGAAGGGAAAACAATTGTTACCATCCTTGAGTTCTATATTTGATATGTTTTACAGCCTTGCTACTCAAAGTGTGTGACGATGGACCAGCTACGTCCTAACAGACAGGCATGCATGCCCTGACATCTTGTTAGAAATGCAGAATCTCAGGCTCCACTCCTGACCTGCTACATCAGAATTTGCATTTTAACAAGATCCTTGGGTGATCTGCCTGCATATTAAGGTTTGAAAGGCACTTTTTTTTACAGTCTCTCTACATTAAGTAAGCCCCTATTCTTACCTGTAAACATTTGAGGTCATTATACTCCTTATAAGGTGATGGAATTCTCAGCTGTACATGTTAACAACAATGGGATTCTTTGGCATACTTATCCCTGACCCAGGTAGATGGAATTTTAACTGGCTTCTCTGGTATTTATCTTGTATAACTTGTAACATCAAACAGAGCTGACCATATGGGTTACCACTATACCACTATGGGAAGCCACTCTTGGAATGTCCTAGTTAAAGCAAATAGTTGGTATTAATAACAGCCTTTGGGGTTTAGTGAGGGCTGCTTGGGGTCATAATTGTCCTACTGGCTTGTTCCAAACCTCAAATAAATGAGAACATTGCTGCTTAGTATCATCACATCTTTGGACACTTTTTAGTTTAATCTATCATATTAAACAATTCTACCAAAAAGAGGCTTCAGCTCATCTACCCCAAAATCATTTCAGTGAAAGTATTTCTCCATGGAAGGAGAGTGAAGAATGTATCATTATTGGTATTAACCAGTCGAGGTACAAACCATTCTTTGCTCAGTGGCACTGCCACAAAATATTTGGAGCTGTGCCTCTGCCCACAAACTACTTAATGGGAAAAAAGTCATTTACTGCCAACCCACTGTCTGATTCTGAGTTTTTATGACTGCGCCTCTGTGCATGGTAATCTGGGTCTAAATGTGGACCCCACTTCCCTCCTCTGTTTGTTTGCCTTTCTTAGTCAAAGCACACATGGGTTAGACCTTCGACTCTTGAAACCAATGTGCCCATTTTGATGGAACAACATACATTACCCCCTCTGCACTCTGTGGACGTTTCTATTTTGTTCTTAGAAAATGTCTGAGCTTGTCTCTGAGAATTGGAATGGCTCTTTGCCACCCTGGGAGTGAATTTTTGCCTTTCTTGCTGACATTTTAAGTAGACCACTGGGTGTGGGCTGCTATTCTGTTTCCCAACATGCTTGGTGCAATTAAACTAAAATATTACAAAGCCTGTTTGTGGAAAGGGTGAGGGTTTTGGCTTTGGAGGCTAAACCTCTCCAGAGGACAGCGTGAGACAAAGTGGTGAACAAAGGCACTGGCCTGTTGGAGGGATTGTGGGCAAGTCCTTGGAGGTCTGGTCAGCCTGGTCAATTCCTGTCAGAGCCTGGAGAGCTCCACGAGTTTCCAGGACTGGGTCCCCCTCCTGAGGAGGTCCATGCCACGAGGACAGAGTTTCCCAGAAAGAGATGGCAGGAGAAACCAGGAGAGGTTGACTTTTATTTCACAGTAACGCTTTGACAAAATTCTCATTCACAACGACACTTTCTCATTCTGTCGCCATGATCTTAAGTGGTAGATGAATTTTACAATGGCTTATTTTTACCTTTATTCTGCTCCAAATCTGAGTCTATGGCTGAAAGAAGAACATGACTAGGAGATGTCCTTGTGAGCATAGGTAACGTAGATGATAAGCCCCAGCTGACATTCTTCAGAGTTTACCACCCAGAGCCTAGGCCTAGGTGTTAGGATTGTTGAATATGATAATCTGTTCTATTCTAACAACTTGTTTCCATAATAGTTGAGTCCATTCTAGTGGCATCTTCTGACTAAGAAAGGGAAAATCAAAGAGACAGTGTAAAAGTGATGACATCTGTAATTATTGAAAAACATGTTTTGGAAAGAGTTGCTAAGAGCTGTGTCTGTTGGCTTTCAAATTGCTTCCATCCCAGGACACTGTCACTCCAGGGTAGCTGGTTTTGAGGCAGGCTTGATTCTACTGTGGAAGGGAGAGAGAACTTGAATCACGTGGTGTAATTTCACTCGGGGTGCAGCCCTGCCCAAGGAATTGGAGAATTCTGGAGAACCAAAGTTACCACCATCAAAGGGAGGTTGGGGCTTCTAGGTAATGAGAAAGCATCTGCTGATGTGGATGGAGATGTCTAGGGAAGAAAATGACTTGGTTCCAAATTAAAAGGACAAATGGCTGAAATGCAAATTCAAACTACACTGAGATATCATTTCTCACCTATGAGATTGATAAACATCGTGAAATTTGACAGCGTAGTCTGATGGGGAAGCTGTGGGGGCAAGTGCCACTTTGTACATTGCTGGTGGGAATGCAACACAACACAACACCAGTAGAAGGAAATTTGGCAATATCTAGAAAAGGACTTGTGGGTTTACCCTTTGAGCCTGCAATACCATTTTAGGAAGATAATCCCCAAGATGTTGGCAAGATATGAATGATATTTGCACTAGATTCTTTATTGAAGCATGGTTTCTAATCACAAAAGTCTGGAAACAACCCAGATGTCCATCAGAGGGTTGATTGGTTGAATAAACTGTAGTACAGTCATACAATGAAGCAATTAAAGAAATAAATATGATACAAAGAAATGACAAAGATATATAGTAAGTCCTCCATATCTGCTGGTTCTGTATCTGCAGATTCAACCAAACGTGGACTGAAAGGGCTATGATGGTTGCGTCTGTACTGAACATGCACAGACTTTTTTTCTTTTCATTATTCCCTAAACAATACAGTATAACAACTATTTACATAGCATTTACATTGTATTAGGTATTAAAAGTAATCTAAAGATGATTTAAAGTACACAAAAGGAAGTGGGTAGGTTATATGCAAATCCTACTCCATTTAAAATGAGGGACTTGAGCATCCGTGGATTTTGGTATCTGGTGGCATCTTGGAACCAATCCCCATGGATACTGAGGGATGACTGTACTGCTTCTGGATATAGTGTTAAGATGAGGAAGTGTATGGTTAGTAATTTATATAATACTAACTAAGGAGGAGAAATACCAATAGATCTTCACATGCTTGTATATATATATATTTGTGTGTGTGTGTGGGGAAGACCAGCCCTGAGCTAACATCTGTTGCCAATCCTCCCCTTTTTGCTGAGGAAGACTGGCCCTGGGCTGACATCCGTGCCCATCTTCCTCTACTTTATACGGGACGCCACCACGGCATGGCTAACAGGCAGTGCGTCTGCGGGCGCCGGGGATCCGAACTCGCGAACCCCGGGCTGCCAAGCGCGGACTAAACCGCTGCGCCACCGGGCGGCCCCCACATGCTTATATTTTTTAAAAGGACCAATAGAATAATATGGAAAAAGAAAAGAGTGGGGACAAGGATGAACACTGGGCCTTTCTGAATAGGTCTTGTTATACAGATCTGACTTTGGAACAAGGTGAATGTTTTATGTAACTAAATATTACACAGTAAAAATAAAATTAAATTTAAAAAGTTCAGAGACACAATAAAACAAATGATCCTAACTATGTTAGGTGGATGAAGAAAAGTCACGCAGAAAAAAAAAAAATGATCTCATATGACAGCATAGAAACTGTACTCACATTCCATGTGGGGTATACCCTAAGCAGTGAGCATTTAAAATTTTTTAAATTGCATTCTGCAGTTTTATTGTTAGTAATAATATTGGTATTGCTATTTCAAAACAGTTATAGAGTGTACATATAGATATATTGCAGGGTAAGGAAATAATTTTGGTAATGACATTAGGAAATCAGATTTTCAGGATAGAAATAAAAAATAAAATCAATAATTCAAGTAAAAATTCTGTACTTTTTCATTTGAATTCAAAATATCATATGAACCCATACTCTGTTTTCTCTTTTTAGAAAATACATATTTCCTAGTCCCTTCAAACTGGAAACATCCCAATGTCTCTCGACAGGTGAATGGATACACAGTGTGGTATATCCATACATTGAAATACTTCTCTGTAACAAAGGAATAAACTGCCAATCCATACAATGACATGGATGAATTTCAAAAACATGACACTGAGTGAAAGAAATCAGGTACAAAGACCACATTCTGTATGACTCCATTCATATGATTTTCTAGAAGAGGCAAAATTCTGATGGAAAGTGAATGAGTGGTTGCCTGAGGTGGGGGGTGGGAAGGATTGAATGCAAAGAGGCGCAAGGAAGTTTCTGAGATGGTGGAAATGTTCTGTATTAATAAGCATGTGGGTTTCATGAGGGTATACATTTATCAAAAGTCATCAACCTTTACATTTAAAATGTGTGTAATGGTATGTAAATTACACCTCAATATATTTGATTTAAACAAAGACAAGACGAGAAAACCTGAAGGACAGGGGATTGGACTAGGAGCTGTGTGTGCCAATCCTGAGCTCTTGCTACACATCTGAGAAGGGGACGTGTCCAGTACACAAGTGGGCAAGTGAGCAGGAAATGGGGCCAAGAGTAACACGCACGCCCTGTCTGCCATCAAAGGTCAGGTCTGGAGAGTTCTCCAACTGCTTAAGAATGAGCAATCGGGAAAAAAAGCCACACGAAACAACAGAAGTGCAGTTAAAAATATGCATAAATAAGGGAAATGGAACATCATGTTAAAAACACATCTCTGAAAAAGGTTTCCTGCTGGAATTAAAAGAAGATGTGAGAAAGCATCTGTTTACTGCATAGGTGATGGGGAGACAGGCCTCCCTAAATGGGATCAGGACACAGGTGGGGAGAGTGTGCTGCCATGCCATTTGGCAGGAGGAATACATCAGAGCTTGTCTGAGAAGGGCTGTAAAGAGCTTTGATGACAAATTAAGGAGTGTGGATTCTTATCTTGCAGGCACTGGATTTTTTTTTCTTTTCTTTTAAGCTCAGGAGAGTAACGTGATCAGGCTGTTTTAGTTTTGTTTTTAATTGAGGAAGATCATTCTGGCTGTGATGGGAAAGATGGTTTTGTTAAGAGAAAGATGGAGGTGAGCAGGACTGTTGAGGTCATCTGGGTAAAAGATGATTTGGTACCAAACTGAGCCAGTGGCGGTGGGAATGGAAAAGATGGAATGGACTTGAGGGAAATTTCTGAGATGGTAATGAAAGCGACTATCGGCCAATGTGTACATGTGTGGAGAGATATGGAATGGGAGATGAGGGGAGGTAGGGGGAACGAGGAGGGGGTTGGTGAAGAAATGATAGAAAGAAAGGTTTCTGGCATTGGGACTCTGGGTAAAGGGTGACTCAATCAACAGAGACTAGAAATAAAGGGGGGAGACAGGTTTGAAAGGAAAAATAACATGTCCTGGTACAGAAACTTGAGTCTGATTTGCTTGTGGGCTACCCAGGAGTTATAAACTAGTTATATTATATTAGGCTTTCACTAGTAATTCTGTTTAGAGAGATATTAGACTCGTGTAAATCCAAGTCTGTATTACAATAAGCTGTTTCATAACAGACTTCTGTAGGTTTGCCAGAGAGTTCATTTTACTTTTTGGAATTTCAAGGATCATCTTGGTGTAACGTGACTCCAGAGAGGGACTTAGCTTTTACATTTCTTAAATCTGCAGGTTTAAAATCTCAACTTCAACCTCATAATTTAATCACTCCTAAAGAGTTTTGGTCCTTACTATACGGAAGACACTGTGCTAGGTGCTATAAGAAATGTGGAGCAGTGTAAGAACTATGCCTATACACAGAAATTAGTAATAAGCACCCAAGGAGAGCCCTGCTTAGAGAAAGAAATAAAGGATGTGTGTCAAGTGTCGAGACTGATAAGCAATCTAGAAGCTGAGTTTATACTTTGCATTGATTCAGAAAATGTCCTATGAAAGATGTCTCAAAACTAAATGAGGTCTACATCTGGGACCAGATTCTGCAAAGAGGATTTAGAACAATGAGAGTAACTCTGTGGAACTCACTTGTTGGAGAGTTCATCACCTAGATCTAGAAGTGAACGTACCTTCCTCTCTCTGCCTGTCTGCTGAATTCCTTCCACCGCTTTGCAAACATTTTGTGCTCAGCCTGGTGGAAGCTCTGCAGAGATGGTAATTAAGTGACTACTGAGGGAATATCCCTTAGGTTTGGTGATATAGGACTCCCCTCTAAATTGGGAGGTACTTATTCAGGAAATCTACTCCTTCAGGATGTGATCAGAGAACTGATTCAGCCCTAATGGTATTTAATGGCCGTGGCTGGAATTTAATGGGGATGATAATTTCATGTAATTGGGGGCCCTTCAGATTAGTGTACCCTCCTGAATGGCATTGCATTTGGATCTGTGTCTGAGTCAAACATGTGCTTCTTGACTGCATTTCCCCTTCTGGTGCTCTGCTGAAGATGAGAGATTCTGGAGAGTACGTGGGGTTTTGGGTGCTCCCTGTTCCGTGTCACTGTGTGGCTTTCTTTCTAAGAGAGTAGCCAATACAGGTGCTGTTTCTTAGAGAAGGCACCAGGCTGATTCAGTCTCAGGCAAAGTTTTAGTCTAAATGTCTTTTTTTCTTTTAAAATTAAAAACCGTAAACCAATTTAAGTGAGTCATTCTTTAAATGGGCCTAGCGTAGAGCTTGGAACATAAGTGTGGAGTGAACCAATTTTAATTGGAGCTGCCTCCTTGAGATTAGAACATTGTTGGACCATGGTGCTACTTTCGTAAATATCATGACGATAACATGATATAAAAAATCAAACCTGTGTACAACTAGTTACACATGCATGTGAGTATTTGCTTTGGGAAATGCTGTCACATACCAAAAGGAACTTTCCCTGTGGACAGAGGAGGAAGAGAAGTGATGCTGACATCAGCCATTCATTGGGCCCTGATGATGTACCACTCATGATACTAAGTGCTTGGCGTGCATTATCATCTCATTTGCTGGGCAAGACAGGCTTTAGGTAGGGTTTGGTGAAATCTCTGGAATAATGTGATTGTTTAATGAGTTACTTTTTCTCTTTTCCCTAAGAACTGAAAAACCCTAGTTGAGAAAATGGAGCCACTACAACGTATGAGGTCTCTGGATTAGACCTCAGGTCCTGTAAGCTTCCCTCCCCACCCTCAATCACCACACTATGCGTGGAACCAACTCCTTCTAGGGGCTTAAACACAGCCAAACTGTCGTTTCAGAAGGCTCTGAAAGGATCTAATTGACCCTGAGTCAACAAGCAAGCTCAGTAATCAGGCCTGTCGACGGGTCAATATTTTACATGGATGAAACACCCACGGCCGGGGGAAGAAAGCTACCGTACAGAGGACTGTGGATGGCAGTTGGTTGGTGTTAATGCATTTTCACAGGTTAAAGACCCAGATTGAACACTGAGTGATGCTAATGTCACCACAAATAATGCCTGGAATTGCTACCTGTCATCATGTGGCTTTCGGAGTTTCCTACCCCATGGCCTCATCAAACCAGAGATGAGCGAGACCATCTTGACATTCTAGGCTTTTCTGGGGCTTAGTGGAGGCCCCAGTACTTTTTTCTGTGTTTCACACAGAAAACATACTTTGTTTCAGAGTGTTTTTGCAAAACTTCCATGGGAATCATCTAGTTTTTGATAAATGTGGGCACCTGCTATCCCTGAGTGCCATAGGCTGAATGTTTGTGTGTCCCCAAAATTCATACATTGAAAGCTAATCCCCAATCTGATGACATTAGGAGGTGGGGCCTTTGGGAAGGTGATTGGGTCATGAGGGTGGAGCCCTCATGAATGGCATTAGCGTCCTTATTAAAGTGACCCCAGAGAGCCCCTCACCCCATCTACCATGTGAGGACACAGTGCGAAGAATGCTGTGAACCAGGAAGAGGGCCCTCACTAGACACTGAATCTGCTAGCATCTTGATCTTGGACTTTTCAGCCCCCAGAACTGTGACAAACAAATATTTGCTGTTTAAGTCACCCAGTCTGTAGTATTTTTGTTATTGCAGCCTGAACAGACCAAGATACTGAGTCTCTGATGATGATGATGATGATGATGGTGGTGGTGGTGGTGGTAATGGCGACGGTGGCGATTTATTGCATTATCTTCGAGGGAGTGACAACATTTGGTTTAACCACCATATTGCCCTGAAGTCTATTCAGGGAGGCAAGGCAAACGCACCAATGTTATCAGCACAGATACTCATAGAAACTGGGGACACAGGTGGAGGACTTTTACCTGCAAAGAGGCATGACTTATGAGATGCTTGAAAGTACCTCCCCTGTCCCACATCTCCCACCCTGCATAGTTCACCTGGCTCAGCTATAGCTATAGGGGAGGTTCTAACATTAAACTAACGTGATATCTGACTGCACTTTAGGTCATATTGACAAGCCAACTGTATTATAGGTTCCCCAAGAATGGATCACAGGCCAGGCACATTTTAATGATAAGACAAGGTTCAGGAAAAAGTTTTTGTAGTAGGGGTCAGTATAAATGGATGGTGTGTATAAGAGTGTTCTGGAACCAGGAAATAGAAGAAAGAAAAATTAGCAAGTATGCAGGCTGTTACCTGTGGATGACATCTAACACTGCCTTTGTGATTTCTGCTCACCAGGAGCTGCACTGAGCATTTCACATGGATTCTGCCACTTAGTCCTCACAGCAGTCTAATGAAATGAATGCTATTCTTAACCCCATTTTACAGGTGAAGAAATTGAGGCACAGAGAGACTAAGTAATTTACTCAAGTTCATACTGCTATTAAATACTGGAATCAGGGCTGGTGTCTATAAGCACTGCACTACCCTGACTTTCCAATGTGAAAATGTGGAATATATGAGAGAAAAGAACTCAAGAGGAGGAGTGAAGGACACAAGAGGGTGAATGTGGGAAAAGGTGACCTTTATTGAGATGATGGCTGTCAAGAAGAGAATTAGAGAAAACGTCACTGAGAGAGAAGATGTAGTGCTGGGCATGTCACATAGCAGGAATGAGATCCACAGAGCAGGGGTTGGGGGTCATGCTTGAACAGACCGGAGAGAAGAAGGGATTGGGTTGGAGAAAGACACAGATGGGTGTGTGTAGCATGGATGGAAAGAAATGGACAGGAATGCCTTAATTCAGATGGAATGAAAGAGTCATGACTATATCCAAAAGTGAGGGAAGAGTGAGTTACAGTGCCTGTCATGGAGGATTGGGTGTGACAAGACTCGCTTCTCATGAAGCTCTGGGGCCAGGGAACAATTCTGAGATGCACCTTGGACCAGTGTGTGACTCACCTGGAGATGGAACCACCTGCCTCTGAGATCCCCTCCTGTTACTACTTTCTATTCCTGCTTTCAAGTTCTATCATTTTTTTTTACTTTTTCTGTCACTTATATTTTGTAGTTTCCTTCTCAATCCTGTTGACTTTGTAGAGTTTTAAAATTTCTAACATTTCAAAATGGAACACTTACTACATTTGATAATTAGCATTTTCAAAACATGATATTAAGTGACATTGAAAGGAAAATAGCATTTTCTTCCCATGGGCATCCACAGGGGCACACTTGAACACTGTCCACCAAATCTGCTAGTTATTGAGGTCTCCAATGGAACCACTAATGAAGCTTTATGTTATCCTTTCCTTGGTCTTTGACTCTAGAGTAGGATTTGAGCTCCTCCGTCTCTGGTATCCAGAATGGGAAAGAAGTGAATTTGGCTTAGTTAAGAGAGCCGTGTGTGTGTTATTTAATCACTAAACATCTAAGACCAAGGCACTTTTGCAAGAGTTAATGCCTGGTTGGAAATATGGTGATGGTTTGTACAACAGCTGAGGGCCGTGCATTATCCATTGGCCACTAATCTCCAGGAAAAGCAAAAGTCTTTGCTATTATAAACAGCAAACAAATGCATGGCAGTGTGCAGGAAGAAGGGTATAATTTGGGATCTATATCATATTTTTAATAAGAGGTAAAAGTGAGGATAATTTTAAACCTCTTTTAGTATTGCATTCAGCATAATTCCCTGTAGAAGAAGGTAGTTTGATAAACTTTTCTGTAACAGCAACAATAAGCTATGCAGATTCCAGACACAGTCATTCCACAACCATCTAGGCTGTGCTTCACCAAGGAGTCTTGAGCCCCAGGGCAGCGTTTCTGGCCTCTGCTTCCAGGTAGCCACTGGGACGGTGGGTTGGTGGTGGACTTGGAACTGGTTCCTCTTGGAAAGCTCCCTGGGGTGGGTGCTCATCATGGACTGGCTGGGAGTTGGGACTGCCTTTGGGGAGCTCCAGAGGTTCCCAGGCTGACATCGAGCCTGTCAGCCCTCATCACAGGGATAGAAAGGATCTAAAGTTTCAGGGAATGGTTTGGATCTTTGGAAGGTTATTCAAACCAGAAGCAATCCTCTTACTGCCTCAAACTGAAACCAACATCTCCTTGCTATCCCAGGCAGCAAGCAAAGAGAAGAATACCCTTCAGACGACACTCTCTGTTTCCTAATAGTGACTATATATTATAACATCAAACTTAGACAACACAATATAAAAATTGTGACATCAACACTAGCAAGTCTTCAACACATCCACAAATACTCCTGCCCTTTGAAAACTCTGCGATATATACGAGATCTGTATATCTCTGTATATCTGTATATCTCTGCAGATATACGAGATCCTGCAAAAGATGCAAAGACAAATATACAATCCAGCAATTCAGCAATATCTGTGAGGAGACACATAAACAGTCACTTCAAGTCAAAGAACATCGAGGAATTTCGTAAAAGGAAAGAGCAAGACTCTACATGTCCACCTGTGTTCATTGCAATGCTACTAATAGTTAGTGTAAGATTGGACAAGATGAAAATATCGAACAATAGGAAAGTGTGAGATGGTTAAATGATTCCCAATTGACCTCCTTGAAATGGGAATGAATGGATTTAGGAAGCACTCTGTCCTCACGGCTTGTGCTATTTATGTCCTAAACTGGTGTCTGCTGTTTGTAGGACTATTGTTTTTAAAAGTTCTGAGCAATCTTAGTCAAACATGGAGCAATCACTATATAATTATAATCAAGTGTAATATGTTTAGTAAGACAGGGGTGAGGTCCTTGTGGAGTAAAGACAAAGGAGGTGTGGCGAGGTGTTGGGCAAAAAAATCAATTAAACAACAACAAAAAAAGAAATTTAAAAAGTGAAAGGACAGAGGGTTATAAATTGTCCAATGTGATACTGAGAGCTGGCCCCTCATGTTTGGTATCAGAAATAACAGGAGAGAAGGCACACAGCCCTCGTGCTAGACCAAGTGGGAGCAGACTCCTGGGTCATCGTCCAGACCCAAAGGTCCCAGCTGAGGCTGACCCTGATCTTCTGGGCCCTCCTGGGGGTCTGATGGTGGTGGGGGCAGCCAGAGACTGTCCAAGAAGGGCTTAGCCCTTTACACCTACTGTCCGTTTACCCTCTTAAAGGATCTACAAACACACAGATTTGAGAACTACGCTATCTTCAGAGAACTTCTGTGTGTACTTTGAATTTGCTTGACCTCAGGTAGATTCAGATGGAAACTAGAAATTAGTTCTTGACTGGACCGAGAGTTCTTATACTAGAATTATGAAGACTGTGTTGTGACATGAAAATGCTTGTGAGATCAAGATAAACGAACAAATTAGAATGTAACAATGCCTGTGTGTTCGGTGATCAGAGCCACATAAAACATGTGCACAAACTACCAGGTGGGAAACCAATTCTAGAGTGGGAGGATGAGGCGTGTCTCCTTTCCTTTCTTTTCAAAATTTTATTTAATGGAATTATATCATTTTTCTTAAATATGCAAGAGAAGATAAGCTTCCTTTTCTCAATGAGCTTATAGTCTAGGCCAGTGTTTCACAATTTTTTTTTTATGGTACCTCTAAGGAGCCTTTTTAGACATTTTTTAAAAAATCTCACCCTTGTGTTAGTTCCTTTGGCTGCTATAGCAAAATACCACAGACTGGGTAGTTTATAAATAGCAGACGCTTATTGCTCCCAGTTCTGGAGGCCGGAAGTCCGAGATCAGGGTGCAGCATGGGCGGGTGGGAGATCTATTCCTGGTGCATAGACGGCTGTCTTCTCATTATGTTCTCCTGTGGTGGAAGGGGCAAGGAAGCTCTCTGGGGTCTCTTTTATAAGGGCACTAATGCTATTCATATGGACTCCACCCTCATGACCTCATCACCTCCCAAAGGTCCCACCTCCTAATACTATCACCTTTGGGCGTTAGGATTTCAACGTATGAATTTTGAGGGTACACAAACATTCAGACCATAGCACCCCTCTGTGGAATTTTAATACCACAGATACACTGTATATGAGTTTATGTACTGTGTGCGGATCTGTGCTTTAGACATAAATAGAGGAATGTGTTTTTGCTCCTTCCCCCCCAAGAACCATTTTTCAACCTCTTGAGAGTCTAGAAAGCAGGGTCCAGATGGGCATCTGAGATGGGGGCACACCTGACAGAGATGACGCACAGTAATAAACATCATGGGACGGAGAAACAGGGCCACAGGAGATCTGTGGAGGAGGGAAAGGACCAAACTTACTGGGTCACATTTGAATTTTCAGTCTTCAGTTCAAAGTTCAAATCTAGAACCCACTGAGAAATATCAATGGCTCCAATACACATCTTGTGCCAGCCAGAAGAAATCCCTTCACTAAAAACGAAGAGAAGTTCATTTCGATGAAACACTAAAGTACACTGGCAGAAAACAACCAGCCAAGGTGCTTATGCCTCCTCTTTGCCACACCCTGAGTCTGTGAATGTTGTGACTGTACGCTGGGCTATGGATGTCACTTCATCTTGATATATAACAAGGGACGCTCCACCCAGAGATAATTATTGACCTTTCATGTCTTGCCGCAGTATATCCAGACTAATTATGCTGCACATTTGTGGGCTCTTTCATCCTTTCATTTTTAGCCAGTTTGAAAATGAGGCCCCAAGGGTGTGAGCTGATCCACAAAAGAGGAGAAAATATTAATCTTTCTGACTCTTCAAACTTACTTCTTTTTCTTATGAGGAGGATTTTTGGCTTTTCCTTTTCGTTGATGTTCTCTTTTCTGCTTGAGGACTGACGAGGTGTAATGGGAGTACTGAGCAAGATTTTGCAAGTCTTGTCTTGTGAGTGTTGACAGAATTTAACGAATTTGTTAGATGGAACCAACTCCTGTCAGGAAGCAAATCTAATTGGTTGGCATCGGAATAGAATAGACACAATTGTGAATAATGAATGCACTGTATATTTTTGTAAGCAATAAGGACCCCAAGATATTTCTGCAACACAGTTTTTCGTTTGGTTTTCCTTATGCTTTCTAGGGTTTTCAGAGATGTTTAAGAGGTTATTTTCTGCTCCTAAAACATTTGCCAAACATAATTCCCCTCTTGCCGATCTAATGCATCAAATCGAATTGTCTCAACTTCACTGAGGAGAACATATATTGAAAACTGGAACATAGTTCTTAATGCTTTAAATAAATTGATCACAGAATTTCTTATCCTGATTCTACTTCTAGCATCAATTTTTTTTCGAGGTTGGATTTTCTGATTTTATCCAAATTGTGGGATACAGAGGAAAGGAAATTAGCCACGTCCAAGTCAATGAGGAATATCTAAAACAGGGAAAGAAAAGCATGAACAAAATTTTCTCTCCTTGGAGCCTGGCCAGGATTAAAGATACAAGTCCCTCTATAAAATAGACTTGATCTTTTTTTTTTTTTTTTTTGCTGGGGAACAGGTTGCCTAAACTTAAGCTATAGTGACCTTCATGACATAATGCATAGCACAGCTTTGAAAACTCCTGTCCACTCCAGTCAAGTAGACACTACATTAATTAAATCCATTAATTAAATCCATGCGTGGAATAGGCACGCATTATATTACCACTTATATTAGAGATTAAGTATCCATAATCTCTTTGAAAAGTTTTTTTTCTTTGTTTGTTTTGTATTTTCAACAGTCAAGAGGGCAATTCAGTGCAGTTCGTGGTGGCTTAAAGGTAGATGGACTGGGGTGTGTATAAATCAGTAGCTGGCACCAATTTTGGAGATGTCCATCAGGAGATGACTAGGTGGCATCTTGGTGACTGTCAGGTAGGAGGACTAGCCAGGCCCCCGGTTAGGGTAAGTAAAGACCCCTGAGACTTGTAGGGAAAAGCATACTCAGAAGGAGTTTGATAGATGTTTGAAGTGCACGTATATGGCAGTATTCTTGAAGTCATAATATACTGAGAAAAGAACCCAGACAATCTTCTGGTAAGATAAAATGTTTCACCAAATCACATTACAAGTGTCTGAAAAACTCATCGCTATTAAAAAAATCTTTTGTTCAATAGTAAGAACAAGGCTGAATTCATCATTTGCTGTCTTAAGTCTGATAGCTCCATAGTAATCAGGTCTTATCCTGGGGAAAAGATACCCATTTAGAGATCTTATAATTTCACATCAGATGTGAGCTTGTGAAGTGCTGTGATAAAGTCACACCCACATTTTATATTTCTACCAGCTGTGAGCTCTTCTAATTCAGGACCATGCTTATCCACCTTTTAGACTTCAGAATTGGACAAACTATCATGTCCAGTGCATGCTGTGGAATGGACTGCTTGAATTTCAATATAAGACCTTACATTTATTTTGTTATTCAACCTGTTGTGAACTTTTAACCTCTTGATTCTTCTACCCAGCTGTCCCTCCTAACTATTTTTACCTGAAAATGTGATAGCATGTCTGCTGTATCTTCATCTAAGTTGATAGTCAATATTTAAATGAATAGTGACTGTCACATATTTATAAAATTCTGATAAATGCAACACACTTGTCCTTGATAGGCTACAAAATACAAATAATGAAACAGAAATTACTAGAAAGCAACCATTCATACATCTGGTCACCAAACAGATATTTCTAGAGGACTCAACATATGCCAGGGACTGTGATCAAGAGCAGATGTGACCCTCCCCTCCTGGAATCTGGCAAGAGAGACAAGTGTGAACCCAAGGACACACCATATAAGTAAATGTAGAATTAGAACTGTGATGGGTGCTGTCACAGGGTGAGGCCTGGCATAATAGGGGACATGGACTAAGTCAGGAGGTCAGGAGGTCAGGGAAGACTCTCCCAAGGAAGTGATGATTAAACTGGTTCTAAGGGAAGGGATGGCTTCATAAGGGGGTTTGTGGGGGCCACAGTTGAAGGCAGGATAGCACAGAAGGAGAGAGTTCCAAATGGAGACAGGGAAAGAAGACTTGTGCAAGAGGAGGGTGAAGAGGGTGAGGTGAGGCCAGGCTCTCCAGGCCTTTTTAGGGTACCGGAAGGATTTGGGTCTTTATCCTAAGGGCAAAGAGAAACCAGTGTTTTAAGAAGGGTCCTTGTGAAAAGATCAGATTTGCATAAACAAAGATCATGCTGTCTACTTGGAAGACTGATTAGAAGAGGCCAAAGTGGATGATGGGTGGCATCAGGAAGCTTGGTGAGGAGTCGGGCAAGAGGTGGTGGCAGCTTGGGCTGGTGCAGAGGAAAGTTGACCAACATGAGAAGTATTTATGAATTCTTTATTGGAATGCAGTTCAGATAAGTGATGAAAAATGGGTCTTTGTCTTTCACATTCTAACTTAGGTTGACACATTCTAGAATTTATAATTTAAGGACTAAAAATGTAGACAGTGCAATGTTGTGAAAGGAGCTGACCCGGAGTTACCAAGGTTCCTGGCCCAGTTGGGCTGCTTTTTACTGCGTGACCTTGGGTGAATCGCTTCATCTCTCTGGACCTTAGTTTCCTTATTCAGTAGGAGGAGGACAATTCCTGTCCAAGGGCCCTTTCAAGCATGAGACCCTCAGATGAATTATATGGTTTCTTTTTGCACCGTCTCAAATCACTCAGACTTTCTTATTTCCTTCTAAACGTTGTATCCCATACCAGGAGCTAAGTATTGGGGCAGTTTTCAACTTCTAAACTTTAAGCTTTTAAAATGTAAAAATTTAGCCTGTAGTAACACTAAAAAGAGTGCATGAGCAGCCATTTGGGTCTTACCCTAAATGTCATGTGAACTTCAACTTCACTAGACACCGGGCAGAGTTTCCTAGAGTTTCACTAGATACTGGACAGAAATTGGAAACAAAGATACGTTGTATACTTACATGCACCAAAAGATATATACAAGAATGGTCATGGGGCTCTATTTGTAAATGTCAAAAACTAGATCAATAGTGAAACGTATAAATAAATTGTGGCAAATCCATACAATGGAATATGATACAAAAATGAACATGAAGGAACTACTGCTACAGGGAACATCACTGATGAAGGTCACAAATAATGTTGAGCAGAAGAAGCCTACCCGAAAGGGTGGTTCTGGATGTTTCCATTTGTATGAAGTTCAGAGACAGGGATTGCTCATGTGTGGTGACTGGATAATGGTTACATCCAGGAGAAAGCAATAGTACCTGGGGGGGGCCCGAAGAGTACCCCTGGGGTGCTGGGAATATACTGTCTCCTGATCCAGGTGAGAGTTGCGTGAGTATGGTCACTTTGAGAAAGTTCATCGAACTATAAACTTGTGATTTTTGCACAGTTCTGTATGTGCCTTTACTTCAATAAAAACATTTCCTTATGGAAGTGAAGGATTCGGTTCTCACCAACACCCAGTCTAAACAGGTGTTCCCTCAACGAGGAATATACTCGACAATGCAGTGTACAGTAATAAACACACCGTAGAGGTGTGTCAGGCGTTTCATTAATAAAAGTATTGTGTTATTTCTTTGAGTTTTGTGCTGTTTCCAGCATTTGTCAGCTTTTCTCCATTCATAATATATAGGGATATCTTAATTCACTTAAATAAATATTCGCTTTCATATCAACACAACCCCCCCAAAAAAGGAAAAATACAAAATATATTTAGAATATGGATGTACAGAAGGTTGACACAATGAGGGGATCAAAGGTTAATCAGTGGTGGAGACTGTTCAGACGTAGAACTGGAGACTGTTCACCTAAGTCACCTGCACCTACAGACAGCTTGGTATTGCAATCCAAGAAAACAGCTGAGGTGATGCTGCCAGGCCTGCAGCCCTCCTCTAGCTGAGTCACGTTCAGTCTCCTTGGAGGGAGGAAGGAGGCGGCCGAGAACCTTCTGCACGTTGGGGTTATCACTCTGTTTCCCCCGGGTCCTCATTTCATTTCCCACAGTTGTGCAAACACGCCAAGCAAAACCCTGCCCAAAGCGGACACTCAAGAATCGTTGCCACCATGCCCATGGTTTTGCAATTTCCAAATGGCAATCCCGACAGGCTCTAATAAAGAGATATGGGATGTCTCGAAAGGATTTGAAGGAACTCTGGAAGAGGGAGCACTGTGCACGCTCTGTGCAGCCCAGTGGCTGTCAGTCATGGCTGCATGTTAGAATCGCCTCAGGCATTCTAACCAACACAGACGCCTCAGTCCCACCCCCAGAGAGTCTGAGTGCATCAGTTTGCAGTGTGGCCTGGGCATCAGGATTTTTAAAAGCTCCCCAAGTGATGCTCATATGCAGCCAGGGCTGAGAACCACGGCTCTAGCCAGTTTTCTTCCTGCTTCCCCAGGTGCTGTGCCGAAGCCCACTCTCTCGTCCAGGCTGACCCCGCCCTGGAGGACATGGTGATATGTCTCTTCCCAACTTTGGTCGGTGACATCGCCTTGGTAGCCTGAGATTGGCGTTGATGGCGGTATTTACACCATGGAGATCCGCAAACCCTATAAATCAGGGCTTTTTTTATCCTCCCCAGAAAACTGGTTGTTAAACATTTATAAGCACCTCACTGACTGCTCTTTATTCTAGCCTGATTTGGGGTGTATCAAGGGAGGAAAAATGAAATTCATTTCTTCTTGGCAAAGGTCAGGCTGTCCACATAAAGATGCCAGGTGAAATCGAGGCTGCGTCTTAGTTCTTTGTCACTGACCTATCTGAACAGTTTAGCAAGCAAGGGCAATTCATAAATTGTATTTCTGTGTGTGTGTGAGAAAGATTAGCCCTGAGCTAACATCCATTGCCAATCCTCCTCTTTTTGCTGAGGAACATCCATGCCCATCTTCCTCTACTTTACATGGGATGCTGCCACAGCCTGGTATGACAAGTGGTGCATTGGTCTGCACCCGGGATCCAAACCTGTGAACCTTGGGCTGGGGAAGCAGAGCATGCAGACTTAACTGCTATGCCACCAGGCCAGCCCCCATAAATTATATTTTCAAGATACAAGTAGAAGATGGGGGAAAGGGTTTGATGACCATAGAGATCTAAGAACAAGTCTTCATTTAATAAGTCAAGAAGCCTCTCATTTCTTCTCTTCTCTCATGTCTTTCCTTTTAGTTTTTCTACTTTTGTCCGAAAGATGTCAAAGAGGTGAAAGGAAAAGTCTTATAGAGTACACTCTCTGTTTTCCTTATGCAGGGGTCAGAGGAATCATGATCTGGGGGTCAAAGGGACGTTCAGAGGTCGTGCTGTCCAGGAGGTTGTACATATGATCTGTATGTCTGTATCATCTATGTTCTACAGATACCCCCATCCTGCTCTCAAAGGGGGATCTCAGGGACCAATGTCTCACTGAACCCCAGAGGCAGGAGAGGCAGAGGGAGGGTCCCAAAGCTGTTCCAGGCCGGGAGGCTAGGGATCCTTCCCTTCCCCCACTGTACCCAACTCAGCCAGAGCACAGCAGGTGGGGGTGGTGACAGACAGAGTTATCCTCTTCTCTGGACAGTCTGCACCTTTGTGTAGGGCGGCTTGGCCCCTTTCCTCCTGCCAGCCCCTTAGAGGGAGGGCCCTGTTCTTGAGCCAACCTCTGAGCGCTTGAGGGGAGGAAAAGCCCCGAAGAAGCTGACCATGGCCCAGAGATTCCCATAGCTTCAGTAGCTGCTGCAGAGACCGCTTCCAGCTACTCAAAACCCAGAGACAGTGGTGACAGGCAGGAGATGTCCAAGAGAACTAGTTTACCCTTGAGACAGGGTCTCTGGTCTTCCATCAGTGGGGAGCAACTTCATCTAATTCATGTCTTAAGTTCATGCTTAATTGTCTTCCTACGTCATATGCTCAATGTCTTAAAAGCATGTACTTAAGCCAAAGACCGAATCTGGCATAGTAGGGTGACAATCATGCCAGCTTGCCCAGGACTGAGAGTGTTCTAGAACATGAGACTTCTAGAACTATCCTGGTGCTAAAACCAGGATAGTCCTGGGCAAATCTGGACAAGTTGGTCAGCTCAGAGTTAAATTTCAAGTCAAAGAGTTATTTAGAATAGAAAGCAAGACCCCTCAAACACACCGATCACCACCACGCCACCTTGGTTATCATTACTATTTTCTCCACCCGAGTTATCTTGCAGCAAAGACCTTTCCGAAAGCTTGAAATTCCACATATCGAGTTGTTTTCTTAGCCAATGGGCATTAGAACTCGAAAAGGCATCCATATGATAGAATACAATTGCTTTGAAAGAAAAATGTTTGTGAATAAGGCGAAAGAAAAATTAGCAAACAAATAACAACAGCAACAAAGCACGATTTTAGTCAAAAGGTCTAGAAAGGACAACACAGAGCTCCTAAGTTCTTATGCTGCCTAACTTGAAACCTGTGATTAATAGTAATGGGTTACTGTGACATATCTGTGTTCATTAACGTGAAGGAGACCGGATAAGTCACACATGATGAGTACTTTATTTATGAATGATTAAAATATTTTACAGCCATCTATCACTGTAAGCTCGAATACTCAAGTGTAGTTAAAAATCAATTCACAGTGAAAGTGAGAGGAGAGACGGCTTGGAGAGGAAAATGCTTTCTCTCCTGCCTCTGGGTTTGGTTTCCGGGTTAGACCTTGCTCTGTGGGAGAGCCTGGTTCTTTGCTCCAGCAGCCTGGTTCAGTCGGGATTCAAAGGCAAGCTGTGCAATAACAAACCCTGACAGGCTTTAATAAAGAGATATACAATGTCTCGGATGTATCCAAGGGAACTCTGATGCTTGTGGTTTTGTATATGGTTATGGTAAATAACTAGCCCGCTCAGTGTTGTGGTCTGGCCTTTGCTGGGAGCGCTGGACCACCGGAGACCCATTTAACCTACATCACCCACACCTACAAGAGAGCCTTGCACGGCAATCAGAACAAGCAGGGCGGGGGCAAGGGCTGCCAGGTCCGCAGCCCACCTCTCAGCTGAGTTACCCTTACTTTTTCCCCACAAGAAAAAGTATTTCTTTTTTTTCCCTTTGTTGTGAAGTTGACAAGCCCGTGGCTGCAGAGAACTTTCTGCGTGTTGGGGTTGTCACTCTGCATTTCCCCTTTCCCCATGACTGATTCTTCGAGAGCATCTCGGTAAATGAGCCCAAGTGGGAGCAGAAGATGACTGCGGAGCCCTGAGCAGTGCTTGCCACCCTCGCGGGGGATAGCAGCCTTCACAGTCTGACAGGAGGCGCTCAACCCGAACCAGAGCTGCAGGCACGAGCAAGCGCTGTCCCCATCTCAAATTAGAGCTTGAGTGCCGGGCTTCAGACCTAAATATATATGTATTTCTTTTTCCTTCTTCCAACTGGTTAGTGTCTCATCCTTCTAACTGTTACTGTGTATAGAAGAACATAAGAAAGTGGCATTTTGGACATCAGCCTCCACAGAAGGAAATTTCAGAGCTGTAAGGAATGATCATTTTGGAGCAAATGTGAAAGCTCACAGTCTTGGTCCAGTTTTAGCAGAAAGAAAGGGTTTGAGGAGCTGGTCCAGTGGTGGAGTGGTTAAGTACGGTGGGCTCTGCTTCAGCAGCCCAAGGTTCATGGGTTTGAATCTTGGGCACGGACCTACACCACTCATCAACCATGCTGTGGTGACATACAAAATAGAGGAAGATTGGGACAGATGTTAGCTTAGGGGCAATCTTCCTCAAGCAAGAAAAAAGGAAGATTGGTGACAGGTGTTAGCTCAGAGTGATTCTTCCTCACAAAAAAAAAAAAAAAAAAAAAGTGTTTGAGCAGCTTGGGACTAGGGCTCATCTGATGCCTGCCCACCATGCATGTGTAAAGGTCTGTGACTCAATCCAGAGAATATCAGACTTTTCTTTGATCACACTAAATCCTCTATCAAACTAAATGAAGATATGATTGTATTGTCCCCAGCCCTCAGAAATGAGCAATTCTTAGATTTAAAAAGGCAAGAGAGGCGTTTTCTTCGAGCCCTTGGCTGCATTTTTATTGTCCCTCATAAAGAAAAGGTAAGATGTTTTGATATTAGGAAAGAATGTGATGTGCCCAAAGACTGCCTCCCAGCCACCCCCCCCCACCCGCCCCGCCTCAACGTCCACTGGGAGAGATGCCTTTCCCAACATCACGGTAGACTAACGACAGGTTCCATGCTGACCGAATGCTGCTTCTCAAGAACCAGTGTGTTGTGCGGTATTGTGCTGTTGGATACTAGACTGGAGAATTAGGGGCGCGAGGAAGGTTCTATGGAAACACCAGGCTTTTCTCTTGCCCTGGTGCATCTAACATTCACCAGACACCCATTCTTAGAGCCTTTTTATTATCCCTCACTTCCACACATCCGCAGGGTGCTATGAGAAGGAGTGGGATATGAGGTCACCATGCCAGTGATGCTGGAAGAGTTATTTAGTTCTCTGCTACCTCTGCTCAAGGACAAGGAAGAAGATGTCTCTGAAGACCAGGATTCCCTACCCTACACTTTCTCCCATTGTTATTTTCCCTGTTCCAGCAATGTCACTTGAAAAGAAACTTTAAAAAAATATCCTCTAGACTATATATAGTCCAGGGCACACAGTTCAAGTCTCAAAGGAACAACACAGACCCCACTGAGGGAGTTTTAGGAAATCTCATCTCAACTCAGATTCAAAGCACTCAAAACTTCATTGTACCTTTCAGCTTTCCACAGACAGCTCCTTCTAATTTGTTTCCGGTTCTGATCACTACTTGGCCCCTTGGTCTGTGGGGCAGAGAGGCCCTTTGCTTGATGTTTGGTGACCTCTAGACAAATCTGCTATCCCATCAGCCTCCTGGCTCAGCAACCTGGCAGATATCCACAGGCAGTGCTCTCAAAAGTCCTATTTTCTCTCTCACGTCTCCCACACCCTGAGTCCAAGCCTTTGAATTCAGAATCTGTGTCCTGAGACTCTAAGTCTGGGATGTGAGTTCATTGAGCAAATTGTGCCCTTGGACCTAGATACATTGTTCTTTACTTCTTTCTCATTACCTTCCTCTGTCCACCTTCAGCTCTTTAGAACACAAGACCCCTCCCCTTAATGTAAACATCAGTGCAATTGCCCCAAAAGAAGGACCTGTCTGTCCCCTCCCTCCACCCATATTACAGATACCCACTTACAGATCCAAACTCTAGGGTTCATAATATATTTTTTTCTCTCCAGATTGAAAGTCTTAGCCCTGGAGGTCTCCCATTATCTTTTCTTGAAACACTACTTGTATTAGTTTGCTGCCATAACAAAGAACCAGAGCCTGAGAGGCTTAAACAACAGAAACTTATTTTCTCACAGTCTTGGAGGCTGGAAGTCCAAGATCAAGGTGCTGCAGGGTAGGTTTCATTCTGAGGCCCCTCTTCTTGGCTTGTAGATGGCTATCTTCTCCCTGTGTCTTCATGTGCTCTTCCTTCTGTGTAGCCTCCCGGGAGACTCCCAATTGGAAAGCCAGTGATCAATTCACAGGTTTGGGGGAGACACTGAACCTGGATCTGTGCCAATAACATGGAAACAGGGGCATCTTAGGAGAGAGAAGTCTCCAAGAAGAAGTGCTGATAGTAATTTACTGAACTGACTCAAACACACTGGGAACAGTATTTTACGTGGTCCCCCTAGTGACTAGAGTAGGCATAGCCTGTGGGACTTCTGGTATACCCAGAGCAGCAGAGTTAATACAAGGCACACAGGGACCCCATGGAAGGATGGGACTCCTCTGGGAGGTTTCTCTGTTTGGTGGGAGGGAAGGTTAGTAAGCACAAGTTCTTGGAGTAGCTTTTAGGAATACATTGCTTGAGCTAAATAACAAAGTTTACATTGCAAAAAAAAAATCTGTAATTTGCTTTATTTAATCTATAAAGAGATTTTTTTTTACTAGGTAACTGATTATTTATCAGTGTGCTGGTGTGTTTTGACAAAAAGGCAAAAAGTCCTAACGTTACGCAACATGAATACATCCAAAGAAATAATGGAGGATTAGCTGCATCTGTTCTCTGCAGCATTTTCTAATAGAGATACATTAAAATTAGCTTAAATAGCCAACCAAACAGGTTCACTAAATTTGATAACCTACATACTTATGATGGAATATTATGCATCCACTAAAAGGATGTCATAAAAAGTTATGTAATCATATGAAAATTTGTTCCCAGTATAAGTAAAAACAGCAAGTTCAAAAAGTATATGTTGTATAAATCAATTTTATAAAGAAATGCATTCATAGAAAAGGCTAGAAAAATGTATACAAATATAAAGTGATTAATCTATCAGCAGATCATTTTAATTTTCTTCCTAATCCTACAAAGAACCATAAAAGGATAAACTTAAAAAGTAAGGGAAACAGGGGGCCGCCCGGTGGCGCAGCGGTTTAGTCCGCGCTTGGCAGCCCAGGATTCGCCGGTTCGGATCCCAGGCGCCCGCCGACGCGGGGCTTGTCAGCCATGCTGTGGCGGCGTCCCATATAAAGTGGAGGAAGATGGGCACGGATGTTAGCCCAGGGCCAGTCTTCCTCAGCAAAAAGAGGAGGATTAGCAACGGATGTTAGCTCAGGGCTGGTCTTTCTCACAAAAAAAAAAAAAAAAAAAAAAAAGTAAGGGAAACAAAATTTTCAAGGTCTTAAATGGTTTTTGACAGTGGCTACTGT
Source organism: Tapirus indicus (assembly GCA_031878705.1). Lineage (NCBI taxonomy): Eukaryota > Metazoa > Chordata > Mammalia > Perissodactyla > Tapiridae > Tapirus > Tapirus indicus. The sequence goes on along the minus strand of CM062936.1, from coordinate 31,847,008 downwards.
CAATGACAGATAAATCAGATGTGGTGATTTAGTGCAGCCCATGAATTCTCAGTGGGGCTAATATCACCCCCAAGGGGAGAAAATTCGTTCTTAGGGGGCAAAGAAATCCAAGCTATTACAACGATTTGTGACCCTCCAAATTACCACCTTACATAACCAGATACATGCTATATCTGTAATAACAAAATTTTAAGGAGAAGGAGAAGCAGTCAGAAAAAAAAAAGGCTCCTTTGTGGGGATGATAATGGGAAAAAAGATTAAGAACATTGACCAGGTGTGGCCAAACATTTTTAGGAATATGGCTGGTAAATTGAGGAACAGGTATGTTGGGTTCCCCCCTCCCCCTTAAGTAGACTAGTAATTGGAAGACCAAGTAAACAATTTTTTATAAAAGGCTCCCTTGGGCCAAGTGTCCCAAGCTGAACATGTGATAGCATGTCATCCTCTGGTCCCCCATATGGTCTCCAAGCACCTGGGACACCAAGGTGGGTTCAGGCTGTGGTCTTCCCTGTAGCTGACACATAGTACCAGGGCTGCAAGCCCCTAGCTCCGTCCTTTTCAGAAAGCTCTTACAAATACAAAGTAGTCAGTTCATCTCATCAACCCCCCCAGGACACACAGAAGTGTATTAGAAAGAATGCTGTGTGCCCGGTTGGAAACATCTAGTGGAAGAGTCTCCCTGATAGGTATCTCTGAGCAGAATGCTGTCCTGGGTCCCTGCCAATGGCGCCTGGCTGTCTCATTTCCAAGGCGTCAATTGAGTGATAATTGCAGGATCCTATTTTGAACAACACTACAGCAGAGCCTGATAAAGTTTGTAACTATTTAGATCGAAATCTGAGAACTCTAAACAACTTATTTACAAAGAAAGACACAGATAGGTTTTAACGACCTCATAAATTGGCTCTCCTTGACCGCAAAGACAGCAGATACACTATTCCCGGGGGAATCAATTAGTCCTCGACAGTGTTTATTCCCTTGGATGGGTCTTCCCTGGTGTATGGCTTTCATAATTACCAGACTGGGCCAAGCAGTTGCCCGTACTAAAATGAACAAGGAAAACCCTGCGGCTGCACTTTGAGGGCGGAGTAGGAGTTCCTTCGGAATGCTCAAGAAGAGCCAGTGAAACATCCTGAGCAGATAAACTAGGTGAGTACCAGAAAATCCTTAGACCAGGACTGCTCAACTTCGGCACCATTGACATTTGCAGCTGGATCTTCTTTGTCATGGGGGGCTGTTCTGTGCATTGTAGGATGTTTAGCAGCATCTCTGGTACCCTCTATCCACTAATGCCAGGACCATCCTCCTCCTGCCTGACAAACAAGGATGTTTTGAGACACTGTCAATTGTCCCCTCGGATGGGGTCAAAATCCACCCCCCTCCTTTGAGAACCACTGCCTTAGGCAATGACATTCTTTGGGTCTTTCAATGTAGTTTTTCAGGGGTTAATTTTTTTTTTCTAAGTGCAGATTGATATTTGGATATCATTGCCTTCTCTCCTCTCAGCGCTTTCTGAGTGCCCCGCTATACGATTACATATTGGCTAATTCTTCCATCTTTAACCTGAAGCTTTGAAAGGAAACAGCTTTTATCTTCTCTGTTACAAGGAGGGGGGCGGGATGGGTTTGAATATCTATTGCTTTGCATGCAAATTTTAATCCTTTAATCACCTTCCCGCAGTTTCAGGGGAGAGGGTGAGAACCCACCAGCTCTTCCAGTCTTGACCTTAAGTCTGTAAACAGGCTGGAGGAAACCTGGAAAGGTCATTTCCTGCCCCCTATCCATAATATCCAGGTTTTAGTGCAAGATAATTTCAGAGTTTTCTCAGTGTTTTGGTTCAGAGGAAGTAGGGGAATTCTCCCATCTATACTTCCAACTACCCTGCCTGGGTCCACGATGTGAAAGATATTCTTCACTTATTTACACTTTGCATATTGTTCCCCATGCTCAAATTTCTTCTTTGTCCTGGAAAAAAAAAAAAAGAATTTGTTGGAAGACTTCATTTGGTGCCAAATTTCTTTATGTTTTAGGCAGGGTGATATAAAAACCTCAGTATTTTGGCAAATTTTACGGGAGAATAAAGCAAAAGGGTACTTTTATTTTGAGTAGCAGTCATTAAAAAGAACTCAGACATTTGCTTTTCCTTGGCGAGTTCTTAATTGTCTAATGACAAAGGAGAATGCGGTCTCCATCCACATAATGTTAGGTCTATGATTTGTGCAAGGTCCGTTTCCAAAACAACTTCTTATCTGGCGGAGATGGCTTTGCGTGTTGACTCCGCTCACTGTTAACACAGTGCCATAAATTATACGGCTCCAGTTTTTTCTCATAGTCTAATCATTTCTCTGGGAAAAACAGTGTCCTGCTGGGTCTTGCCCTTCACAGAATGTCTAAAAACACATGCCAAACTCCAGCATGATGGGAGGGCCGTAAATGTTTCCATCCATCTCAGACGAAGCGTTTTATGTTACACAAAGTTGTTGTCCAGTGTTCAATCTCTAAACAAAATAGTTCTAGACATCTCACAAAGTAAAGTCATCCTAGCAAATACAGGCTGAAGTGTAAAACTGCAATCATTGCAAATAAAACCCTACTGAGAAAAAATGCCAATGACAACATTCCTCCACCTTCAGAATTATAAGGAATGAGAGATGGCCAGGACCTAAAGAATCACTTATCCACCCGCATTGTTTTTCAGATCAAGAAACTGATACTGAAAGAAGAGAAAAGAATTGTTCCACATGAAGTGGCTGGTTAATGGCAGGGTTGGGTCAAGAACTTACCACAACTCTGACTCCCAAGCTCTTTTCCCTGCAATTCGCTGCCTGTCCCAGCAAGAAGATTGCACATTCCTGCCTCAGGGCCTTTACACAGGCTGCTTTCTGCAATGATCTTCCCCTAGATATTGTCCCTGCTCATTCACCCACTTTATTTGGGTCTCTGCTCAGAAGTCCTCTCCTCAGAGACCACCCTGTCTACAATAGCAGCCCCTGCCTGTCCTCTTTCTCTGCTTATCTTGTTGGTCCTCAGAGTATTGACCACTACCTGGCTTTATATTTATTTGCCATATGGGGCACCAAAAGCATCTGCCAACATTACATCATGGATATTTGGGTCAGGAAAGAAAGGCTCTGCTGTATTCCCGGAAAGCTGCAGTTAGAAAGAACTTAGAAATGGTTAATAATGAAAAAGTGAAAATATCACAAGTGGTCAAATAAACTCAAACAAAATGGAAAGATGCCATGTTCTCCACAACCTATGTCAAGGTCATCAGTGAGCTACCTTTGCCAGATCAACTCTTTGTTGCCTCAAAATTTTCTCCTTTGTGTTCCTGGGACACCACCTGCCCCTGGTGTATTAGTCAGAAAAACCAACCAATAGAACGTATATAAATAATGAGAGAGAAAAAGGGTTATTTTAAGGAATTGGCACATGTGATTATGAAGGCTGGCAAGTCCAAATTCTGCAGGGTGTGCTGGCGGGCTGGAGACCCAGAGAACATCTGATGCTGCAGTTCAAGTCTAAAAGTCCTCTGGTGCAGAGTTCTTTTTTTGGTCAGGGAAGATCAGTCTTTCTGTTCTACTCAGGCCTTCAACTAATTAGATGAGGCCCACCACGTTAGGGAGGGCAATCTGTTTTACTCAAAGTCTACCTTTGTCAATGTTAATCTCATCCAAAAATACCCTCACGGAAACATCTAGAATCATGTTTGACCAAATATCTGGGTACCATAGCCCAGTCAAATGGACACATAAAATTAACCATCACACTTGTTTTCTTTCTATCATACCAAATGCTCCATCTCGGTTTCCTTTCCTGAGTCCTCCTCCACCAAAATTATCGAAATGTCGCATGTTGGGTGTCAGATACAACCAATGAAAATACAGGACATCCAGTTAAATTTTAATTTCAGATAAACAACAAATTTTTTAAGCATAGGTATGAACCAAATGTTGCATGGGAAATACTTGTACTAAGAAATTATTCATTGTTGACTTTCATTTCAAATTTAGTGGATTATCACACCACCTTACCTGCTCAACTCTACTCCTTTATTGCTTTCCTGAACCATGTGACAACCCTACAACAGGTTCCCTGTCTCCCTTCTTGCCCCTTAAGTCCGTCTTCTTAGCAAGTAGAGTCATTTTTAGATATGTAATCTCCCTTAGTCTAGATCATGTGCCAGATAAAATACGTGAAAATCCACCTGACCATGTTACTCTGCTTAACACAATTGTCCCAAAGTGGCAATTGTCATTAAAATCTAAATCCTCCTCAAGTCTCTGTGTGCTCTGCCCCTGCCATTGGGCCCCATAGTTATTCTTTATCTCAGGCTTTCTGTATCTCAAGCTCACCAACTTGTGCTGGCCTTAGATTTTCTCCTGCTTAAGAAGCTCTTCCTTCAGATAAGACTGCCCCTCCCTACCCCCAGCCTCAGCTCAGATGCTGTCTTCCCAGAGAAGCCCTCCTCAACCAGCCTTGATCTTCTTTAAGGCCCCTGCAGCACCAGTGGCTCCCACACTGGAATATAAACTCCTTTGGAGCACGATTCTGCACAGTTCACTCTTTTGCCCATTCCCATACCTTCATCTCTTTAAATGTGTTGGTCCACTCTTGCTTTTCAACTATATATTATCAGAAAAAAAATTCAATAATAGTATCAGAAATTAAATGTAACAGGAACTTTGGAAAACTGTGAGTAAAAACTTTAGTTGTGAAGGACATCCTCAAAAGCAGTTTGCCGGTATATTTTAAGGATCTTAAAACGTTCATTTCTTTGTCTCACTGATTGGAAATTTAGAAATCTGTTCTCAGGACATAATCTACAATGGGAGCAAGGATTTATCTATAAGGATGTTCTTTGTAGAGAAAATATATTAAAAAAACTAAAAGTCTAGCAATAGGGAAATGAGTAAAAATCACAGGGTAGGTCTATATGGTGGAACATCCAGCTTTTACAGATGACATTTTTCTTCTAGGATTGATGACAGTGCCTTAATATATCTTTCTTCTGGCACATAAAAATATTTATTAACACATGAAAAGATGTGCAAAAAATATTTCAAGACTGAAAACTAGGACTGTGTATGACTGTTTGGGGGATCTAAGGGGGAATCTCCACCTTTACACCTATAAACAGCATCACATTATGAAGGTGACAGCTTCTTCCATGGTCATTGCTGACACCTCCTTCAGGGTCTCAGGACCTTCCTGAGACACAAGTGGAGAAGCCAGCTTGTCCTAATTGGGAACTGCTTTTTGAGATGTCCTGGACAGTTGTGTCCCCTCCGCAGAGAAATGCCCTTCCAATCAGCTCTAAATTTTCAATATTCCGAGACTGCAGTTCCTGGTAATGTAGCAAGGCTTGGAGCCGTCATAATTGACTATGGTGGAGCCAGTTTAAAATGGAGTCAGAGCTGCCTTTCCAGAGGAACTGCCTTGCTGTCCTGAACCTTGGACTGGGCCAAATCTTTGGACTGGGCCCGAAGGGCAATTGTTTTATAAGCAATTGTTTGAGATGTCAGCAGAACGACATCCTGATCAAAAAGACTGAGGATCGTGGACTTTCTGAAGGTGGAGTCAATAGTCAATCAGTGTTCAGCCAAGACTAGATCTCTGCCTCCAACTCCAATTAAAATTCTTTGTAATACAACCTCCCTTCTTTCACTTTAAAAGCCCCTGACTTTTGCTCTCTAGCAGGACATTATTTGGGTTTCCACCTGAACCTGTGCTCTTCAAATTGCAGTTCTTTGATCCTAAATAAGCGCTCTGTCTCTTAAACTAGCTTCTATTTTGCAGGTTGATAGAGCAGACATGAAAGTGGTGTGTGGTGCCCTGAGGTGTGGAGTTGGGAACAGAATGGGCTAGGGACAGCAAACGTCTCAGAAGCTGCCTGTTCCAAAGGTTGTAATTTTTATGTATTGTGTTACAAAGGGAATAACAACAAGTTGAAACTAAATATTCAGGAATATCAGCATTTTCAGGTGAGGCTCTCGAGAGGTAAAAATGTTCTCAATAGAGCATAGCCAGAAGGGATAAAGGGACAGTTGGACAAAAGTTTGTGGGGTAGGAGATATGGATGTCAACTCACCCTATGTCTTTAGATCACAGAAGAGGGACAGTAAGATCACAGCCAGGTGGACAGTAAGAAAAGCAACAAGCACAGCAAAGTTCAGTCTGATCTACTGACGCAGCCACCACCACCCTGGGCAGAACTACGAGGGTCAGTAATGAGTATGAACAAAGTAAAGCACCATGAATATAGAGAAATCCTATAACATAAAACATGATACCAAGTGGATAAGCCTGCTCAGGCTGCTGTAACAAAGTACCACACATCTGCTTGGCTCAAACAACAGAAGTGTATTGCCTCACAGTTGTGGAGGCTGGAAGTTCAAGATCAAGGTGCCAGCAGGGCCATGCTTCCTCCAAAGGTGCTAGGGAAGGATGGTTCCAGGCCTTTCTCCTATCTTCTAGAAGTTTCTTGGCTTGTGGCAGGATAACTCCATTCTTCACATGGAATTCTCCCTATGTGTGTGCCTGGGTCCAGATTTCCTCTTTTTGTAAGGACACCAGTCATATTGGATTAGGGCCTACCCTGCTCTAGTATGACTTCATCTTACCTCATTACATCTGCAACGACTCTATTTCCAAATAAGGCCACATTCTAAAGTATTGAGGATTAGCACTTCAACATACGAATTTGAGGAGGACACACTTTGCATAATGCAGAGATAAAGCATATTAAAATAAAACACTCTACCTCCAGAAAGAAGAGAAAATTTTAGAAAGCATCTGTTTTATGTTCTTGATATAATGCAAGACACTATGAATTTCTTGACATAAAATTGAAAAGTGAGGTGAGAATGTAACAGACTGAGATGAAAAGCAATATTGGGTTGAGATGCAGGCAGACCTGAAAGGAGAAAATGAATCAGATTTGCAAGAAAGCTAAAAATTGCCAAAGTTCAATTAAAATCCCTGTTAGAAATAGCAAGATACAGAATCAACACTGTAGAAATCTGAATTGATAATATAAAATTTGAGACAGTTTTTTAGATTATTTGGGAAATATAAAGAGATGAAATAATGAAATCAATGTGGATGAATGGAAAGATAGAGAAGATAGATTCATAGGTATTAAAGAGATAGATATCAATGGAAGATGATAAATAGGTGGATAGATCCACTGAGCAAAAGATTGATAGGGAAGTTAGATGGATAGATATGGAAGACAGAACACATAAATCAATACAATAGAGAGACAAATAGAGATATAAGACAGAGAGAAAAGAGGGAGATAGATGGAAGAGAAGGAGGTAGATAGATATTGAGAATAAAATTTTTCTATATTCCAAATTCAAGAGGGGAGAAGACCCATTGTTCTTTAGTCACAGGATGACGCAATCAGCAGAACCAGTTTTAAATCACCCAAACCAATCTTGGATGACACTATGTGAGTTCACCTGCTTCTGATGGCCTGCAAATTAGTGACAGTTCCATGCTTCTGAAATTCAACCAGCAACAGCCACAATCCACTAACACTGCTTCTGTGGCTAATGGTCAACCAACTCTCCCAATTCTGGTTTCTGAGATTCTGACAGTTCCTGAACTCTGTATTTCTCTACACTCTCTACAAAACCGTTTCAAAAATGGTATGAGAAAACAGAAGTGGATATCTGGCAAACAGATTAGGAAGGACTTTTCTAGGCATAAATTAATTTGAAAAATTTCCAAAAAAATAAATAAAATAGAAATTCAAAGATGTTTGAGTGTCACAAATATGGTAAACAACATTGTTAGGCAGACAAACTAGAAAAATTATTTGCATCAAATGGAATAGACAAGTCAAATTGTGGTTAGCAATCATCCTATTTAAAGAAGTTGAACCACTCTGTAAGAAAGACACGAAACTCCCAATAGCAAAATAGGCAAAAGATATGAAGACAATTCACAGAAGAAATACAAATGGCAATAAGCAAATGAAAATAGTATTTCCCAAGCACTTGTAAATCAAAATCAAGAAGTCAAATTAAAAAATGCAAGTTAAAATCATAATGGCATTTTGTACATCAAATTAGCAAAGATCCATCATGCTTAAGCCAGTTTTAGCCAAGGGTGTGATGATGTGGACATGCTCAGCCATTGCCAAGGGAGGTGGAAGTTGGAATGATCTTTCTGAAAGTTTCATCACGTTAGTAGCGAGAGCCTTGAAACAAAGTTCACACCCTTTACCCAGAATTCCCCTAGCAGGTGTCTATTCCTTGCAAGTAACAAAAAGCTCAAGACAAGTTTTCAGCACAGATATTCATCACTGAGATATTTGTAATTGTGCAACATTTGGAATGCTGTCCAATAACCTTGAACATGAAGACAAACTTTGGTACATCCATGTGATGGAATATTTTGCAGTCATTTCAATGGAGTTTGCAAGAAATTTTTAATCACATGTGAAAATGCTTGTGATATAGTGAAATAAAAATGGGATATAAAATTGTATAAGCTTTATGATGCAAATGTTACTAAAATGTGTGTTTATGATTCAAATTTTATGAAAATGTGTGTAGAAAAATACATCCATTTTTCCCAGTAGTTATCTTTAAATAATTTGATTATAGGTGCTTATTGTTTTCCAAATTCTGAGCATTTTTCCCATTGGCTGTTTGTAAAGTCTCTATTTATTCAGAAGACTTCTAGCCCTTCTAGAACATGTTCTTTCCTTTCCTTCTTTTTTTTCTTTAACATAATTATACCTTTCACTAAAGCGTGGAACAGAACCGTATCTGCCATGGATATAGCAGGAATTCTACTGCATTTTAGCTGCACTAAAGCATTCCAGCTTCTGGTGGGCCCCATGGCTCTTCTAGAGTTCTCCTTTTTCTTGCAACCATGGCTCAGTGACTCATGAGTCCAGATTCTTGCACCATCCAGAGCGCAGACAGGAAAAAGAATCAGATACTGGATCTTTGCTAGCTGATGTTTATGTAACCCTTAATACACTTGCCATATGGCTTCATCAAGAAAGGTTTTCACAAGTCCAGTTTTATAATTGTTCCCATTCTGGGGACTGTCCCTTCCCCTTGGCCGTGGGCTCGTTTGGGTATTTGTAGGTGCTCCTTTGCTTATCATAAAACAAGAAGGCAGTTACTGGCTAGATTGTAGGCCGAATGCATTATTTTTATAATCACACACATACACACAAACCACAAATATCATTACAAACAAAACATTCTAGTGACAGAAGAAAATTGTCATAACAAAATGGTATGCAAAGAAAATAACATCAAAGTTACATAAAGAATATGAACCTGTTTAAAGAAGGTTGAAAAGAAGGCTGGAAGTACATATAAGAAAATTTTACTGGTGTTTCCTTTGGATCGTGGGAGTGTAGGTTTTTGTTTTTTTCTTCATACTTTTCCTGTATGTCTCAAGTTTTCTATCATGAGTCAGAAGAAGGAAGCCTATTATTTGCAGAATTGGGTGGGGTGGGTGGGGTAGGGGTAACAACGGCAGAGAGAATTATAGAGGAAAGTTAATCTTGGAAAAAAAATTCCCCTAAATGAAGATTGGCTCATATATTACATTCTCTGGAGGGCAAGCCCACCCACATCATCAGTCAGCAGCTGTGCCCCTGAAGTAGGCTTTATCGGTCCCGCTTTGCAAAGGCAAATACTAAGACCTGGGTAGATCCTGTAGGGTTCCTGCAGCCGCAAATCTGGTACGGCGGAGGGGAGACATCGCTGTGATGTACTTTCCATCCGTCTCCTGGGGGAGGTGAAGAGACGACCATTGGGCTTACCCAGTCGACGGAGAAACAGTGTGTGCCAGAGCACTTGCAGGAAATTTCCCCGGGGTTCAATTCAGAACCAGCACTTCTGTGAACCACAGGGACCTCCATTTTTCCTGCCCTGGAAAATGAATGGAACGTACCACGCACATCAACACATTCTCAAGGGTTTCAATTTTTTTTTTTTTTTTTTGGCCACATGCAATCATAAAATCAATTGAGGTGTGGGTTTTCTCCTCCTTGCCCTCCTGGTTATCAGATACCCTCACTCCTCCTCAGACTGGCCCTTCCGCTCTCCATGTGCGGGGGTGAGGGCAGAATGGTCTGGGAGGGAGGAGGTCACATGGCCTGGTTGATATTTACAGCATTATGACATCATTCCCCAAAGCCGTGTTTCCCAGAAGGATGCAGACTTTGCCTGGCAGCCTGACTGTGGGCAGCGTCCCAGGGCCCCTGGGGCAGGACTGCTGGATGTCACGTTCTGCAGACCCCAGCATCCTTTGTTCTTCTGGAGAATGTAGCTCATAGGTACTCAAAAGAATATTATAGAAAATCTTGTGTCATGGAATGCTTAGGAAGGCCGCTTCATTTGGCTTTTGATTTAGTGTTGTGCTGAATACAAAATGCTTCTCTGGGGTTATGCCTTTTTTCCTTTTTTGCACTTCCTGCTTTACCTAGGTGGCATAGGATATCATGAGCTTGTGAACACATCCAAGGTGAAGCAAGAGTTTTACCCTGTTCACGTGATTCATGCTGAAGTATTCCTTTTGCCTGAAAATATCAGGTAATTGGGGGCAGGGGTATTTTGAGGTTTCCATTCAGTTTGTGCTTGAATTATCTAGGCAATTGCTTCGTTTCCTAAATTTGCATCAGGAGAGTGTCCCAGATGAATCACACAGCTTGATCTCGGGAGGAAAGTGCAGATATTTGAATTATTAATGGAACTAAGTTGCCCACTTTGCCCAAAAGAGGTCACCTAACCATGGAAAAGCCTGAGTGAGGCTAGTTCAAGGACAAGTTCTGGGATTGCTATCAGACTTCTGGCAGTTTGGGAGCAGCCACTGATAGACAACTGAGCTTGTCAAGGAGGCATGTAACCCCTCTCAAGTGCATGCCTGTCTGTCCCTGTTTGCTCTGACATCCAGAGGGACGGTGTGGTGCCTGTTCTGAAATGCAGCCACCTGGACCAGTGTATTTCCAGGGTGCCAGACACTGAGCTTCTGACAGGTTAACTCATTAATTCTCACAACAGTATTAGGCAGGAGGAGATATTATGTCTTTTCTATCAAAGAGGTGCGGATGCTCAGGGACAGTACTGGACTCGCCAAAGTTTCACAGCGAAAGGGTAGCAGAGTCTGAATTTGAACTCAGGACTATTTTGTGTGTGTGTGTGTGTGAGGAAGACCAGCCCTGAGCTAACATCCGTGCCCATCCTCCTCTACTTTATATGGGACTCCGCCACAGCATGGCTGACAAGCAGTGCGTCGGTGAGTGCCCAGGATCTGAACCTGCGAACCCTGGGCTGTCAAAGTGCTAACTAAACCACTGCGCCACTGGGCCAGCCCCTTGAACTCAGGGCTATTATGTCCCAAAACCATGAAGTTTCTAAATCGCTAACTGCCTTTTGAGTTCCACAGCTGAGATAAAAGGCTCTTTGGGTCCAATATCTGATGAAATAGTACCCGGGGCCCAAGTATTTTCAGTTCTTCACTTCTGGAAAAAGTGAGAGGGTAGCTGGAGAACATGATACCACCAGTCTTTGCAAATGCCCCTCCTTGACTACCTGAGCCTGCATTTGCTCCTCTGGGGGGCTCGCAGCACCTCCACAGAGCAGAACTGGGGGCAATATGTGTGCATGTTAGGAGGACCCTTTGACTTTGCAAAGCAGGTTTAAGAAAATACACCCATTTTCGCACACCCATAAGCAAACACACACACACACACACACTCATAGACCATTCCCACCTCCTATTAGGTCTCAGCTGGTACCTCTTGAACTACTCCTAGAAGGGACGTGGCTTAGTCACCAGTAATTTCTGAAACATTGACATGAAGAGGAAGTTGGGTATGAGGCAAATGCAGGGGGAAAAATGGGAAAATTGCATCTGTGACAATTATTTATTTTTTCTCACAGCCAAAAGAGTCATCAGCTTTGCTCCCCTGTATTTAAGCTGGATCCCTCTCAAAATAACTCTTCCAATTTCCATTGCTGTTCAGGGTCCCCATACCACAATTCAAATTCAGACACCTGAAGACTTGTATTTAAATGACAGTTCCTGACTCTCAGGGTTGGGAAAAACCTCAACAGCATAGAGGCACTTCCTATCTCACCTCAGTTTCAAACCACCTCTGAAAGTCCAGGCCAAGTGATAGAGCAGTCTATGCTTGAATATCCCTTATATAGTAAGCCCTTCCTGCCTCCCGAGTCGACCAATTTCATCTTTGACAGCTTACACTTTGAAACACCTTTTCCTTATTTTGATTTGAAATCTCTCTTCACTGCTTAACTAATAAAATGAGTCAATCGGCTTCAGGACTGACCCATCCAGTTGTACAGGCTGTGCACTGCACACCTCCATTGATCTGGACTCTGATGGCAGACACTGGCAGGTGGCTCAAGTTGTGCAATGCTATGGCCTTGGTTTCCCATGATGACCCTTGTGTTTTGTTCTGAATCTCAGCTTCGATATCTGCCTCCAGATGGAGATAGACTCTGCAGAATAGTTCAGAGATCAGGACCTTTCAAAGTCCCCTCTTGAGCTAGGCTACCCGCGTCACTAGAGCTGGCCGCCCCTTATTTATGCACTATGGAGCTTAATATCGTTCAACCTCAAACACGCAAGTTAGATTTTTTACCCTGGAGGCAACACAGAATCTGTTGTTTGGCCAACTATTGCTGAACAGAGAGGACGGGCGTGTGGTGCTCTTTATAAAATTTTTCTTTGAGAATCCATTATGTTCTAAAATATGATTATGTTCTTTTAAAAGTTTTTAAGTATCAATTTTGCAGCATCATTAGTAATAAAAATATCATTTTATTTATTGTTAAGAATTGAGGGACACTGAAAAAGAAAAAGAATAAATAATAAATGCTTGCTTTCTGACCAATTTTTAACTTCATAATAAAAATACCATTATTTCCTAAGCCACTAACATAAGTTTTTATCACTTGGTCAAGGACTAAAGTTTAGAAAACAAAATCAAGCACATTTCCAGCAAATGTTCAGCTTACTTAATTTCTGCACCCCTTAAAAGGATCTATTTATACCATGTGGCAGTTATACGTTCTCATCTTTTTTGTGGAAGGAAATTTGTTAGGAATGGAATTGGTACACATATGGTTAACATTTCTCCAAATAAAGAATGCACTCATGTAAAAATAATAACGTGGCTTTTATGTAAAATGCTATATAATTACATTCTAATTTAATATTGACTTTCCCCCAGGGAAATCCAAATTATTGAAGATTTACCATAAGCTGAAAATTATGGATTCCTGAAGAAGGTGGTTGTTGCTAGAAATATAATAATTTGGCCCTTTGGTGGTTGAACAGTGCTTTCTCTGGTTGCATTTTTGGCAAAAAAGTGGTAGCTTAAGTCAAACACGTGGGCACCACGATGATGGCTAGATAGGCCCGGATGAAAACATAGCTCTGGTTTTATGCTCAAGGCTTCATGTTTGCCACAAAACGAGGTCTTTATTAAATAAAGGTCGCACCCACTTCACTTTTATTTTTAAACGTTTGCAAAGCCTCCCTAAAAAAAATCATGTGGGCAGAATTTGTACTGGGAAGATTTCAGCATCTCGTAAAACTGACACACTAACACTTCGTACCAGAGATGCCAGGCGGGGGTGGGGACCTCAAATTGTGGAGGAAACTCCCAACCCCCCCAGCTGTATATCTTGCTTAAAAGCGGGTTTCACCTCCCATGAGTTATGAGGTCAGAGGGCAAGACTAATTCTCAGCCTCTGGACACAGGCGGTGGCAGGGAACAATAATGGACAAGTGTGTGTTGCACATGTGTGTGTGTGTGAAACACATTTAAATCACATTTACTCTCCCTTGTTTCCAAACACTTAGAAACATATTTTACTTTGCTGGCAAGAAAAGGCAGGGAGATTGAAAAGCTCGGCAGTTTTTATGAATAGCAATGCTGAAATGTTAAAACAAAAGAATTCAAGGTGTTTCCCCGCTGTATGCCCCTTCCCCAAGGGATTTCGTGGGTTAATAAATTGATCAAAACCAAGTGTGAACTGCAGTTGAAACCATAGGGGGCTGGTATCTCCTTGGATCCAGCTGCACATACCCATCTCAAACAGTAAAAGCATCCAAAAGTGGTTTGGCGCTGAAATGAAACTTGGGTCCATTATTTTGAAACAAAGCTGATGAACCAAGTGAATTGCAACTTTGGGACAGTCTGGAACAATAGTTATCAAATACCGATGTGGACAAATGTTGCTTTCCATGCGAGATAATAATGAATGAAGTAGTTGTTCAGATTCTTGTTTTCAAGACGCCCTTTCCCTCCTGCTCACCACATACATACACGTGTTACCACCCCCCCATGAGATCCAATGACAAGCCACGGGACATCTATTAGCATGCATTAAAATAAAAAGCATCACTTGGAATCTCTCCTTTAGTTGGGGCCAGTCCAGCATCCTCGGGAAGCCAGAATCTGCCAAGCTTATCTCTCCTGGAATTCAGACATTTAATCAATGACACTTGCTTTGCCAAGGTTGTAAAAAATAAAACAACTCTCAAAGTGCTAAGCCTTTATTTTGGTCTGTAAAGAAATTCAAATGCTTCAGCTGGGGATCAAAACATAAAGAACCAACTCTAATAGAGTAGAAAATAATTGCATGCCTATCCATGAGTGTGCAGTAAGCATTAGTGTGAAAAACATGAAAAAATAGGCTTCATGAAAAAAGTGTAATATGCCCCGAAGTCCCAGCTAAATTTAAATTCTGATTATTTTCAAAGCCTTATCTTATCTAAAACCTTCGGTTTCATATTTACTTCTGATTCCATATTTGTTAAGAGCAGTCGGCTTTCCTATACTTTGTAGCTATGCTAATTAAATTATTAGGATATATTACACTTGTATGAAAACTTTTTTACTTGGCAATTTCACTGCTTTGTATCCCAACATTACTGTTATTTATTATAATATATTATATATTATTTATTATAAAATTCATAGCATAGACACATAAGATATCCCCCCCCCTTGTAGTGTCTTATATTTCAGTTATCCAAAATCATCATTTATTCTTGGTGGATAGTGATGACAATTTGCCTATATGTCATGCTCATTGTGCATAAGTACAAAGGGACTTTGCTTAAGGGACATGGAATCCATCCATCTTAACAGACTAGGCAGACTTCTTATCATAATCTTTTATTTTGTGGGAGAGCCTGTTTGTTTTATTAGGAATATGACACGGCTTTATGAAAACAGAGAAAGGAAGATGTAAGTCTTGGATACACGTGCTGTGCCGGCTCCAAATAGGATTTTGCAGCCCCACTGGATGTAAGAAAGTCCATGGTGAGCCAGACCCTATGCCCAAAGCCTTCAGTGGGACTGCCGCATCGAAGGGCTCTGCAGAGCATACCGCCTGTGGGTCTTGCAGATCCCTCAGCCCAGTGTTCCCAGGATCCAGACCCAGGAGGACAGCTGGGCACAGTGACTGCACTTCTATCTCCCACTGATAGAGATTAAATAAGAGCAGGAGGCACCGATACATAATTCATGATTTTCTTTGTAATAGAATCCAGAGTACTTCTGAAGGCTCTGTACTTCAAAACTTGCTCTAGGCAAAAAAAATTAAAAATAAAAATAAAGTGCAGGGAGAAGAGGTGGCATGGATGTGCACGCTTGCCCGGCTTGCTGCAAAGATTCTGTCTGAGAGCAGCACACAGACTGTGGCTTGCCACCAAGGAAGCCCTGTTGCGACTGATTAAAAGAGTGGAGGCCAATTTTTAAATTCAGGGGAATTTTTCCAGGTAAAAAAGAGGAAGCATGTTTTAACTCTAACTGAGCTAGGGGATAGGCTTCTTTTGACATCTCTTGATCTAAAAAACAAAACTGAGTTTTCAACGTATCATAAGCTTAAGGAGAACCATTTGCAAGAGAAAAGAAAACTGAAGTGCATGGTCCCTGAATTAATGTGCATTTTGCTTTAGCAGAAGCCAGCTGCAGATCCCTGACCCAGGTTCCTGGGTTTCTAGTACTGACATAGCCTGCACAGAGGTGTCATTTGCAAATTAGTCTTAGGTTGACGCCTTACATGTGCAGTGGCACTCCCTGGGTTTTGGAAGGAGCCTTCCCAAGACATTAAACTGCATTTTTGTACCAAAGCTCCCGTGAAGATGTGCAAAGGGCTGGAAGCTACATCCCACTATCCATTTTTTGCAGAAGTTTTGCAATGTCTCTGTGGAGGGACTTTGTGGATTCGTGGGAGTGAAATAAAAAGAATGGAGGATGTGTGGGAAGTTTGTGTTGGAAGAAGCTTGTCTAGCCCGGTAGTGATTAAAAGATTATAAATTGTGTTTTGTCTGAGTGGCTCACATGGATCGTGATGTTATTCCCGTTTAAGGTTGGCTGCTGATGGTGGAGGTGGGAGGCAGGGAAGCCAGCGAAGTTTCCAAGATTATGCGGCAAGTGGCTCCACATCCGGGTGCAGCTCAGCCCTCCTCACTCATGAAATGACATGTGCTCTGTCTGGGTTTAGCCCGAGACTGTGTAGGCAGGGGGCTTTCAGGAGCTGCTGCTTTGGTTGAATTTCATGTTGACAATGACGCCCGGCTCCCTGTGCTGTGATCATTGACAGACATGGGTTCAGACTCACCTGTTACATGTGTGTCAGCCAAGACACAGAGAAGGGATTCTTCTTGCTTGTGTTCTTGTTGTGTCCAAAGGGCTGCACAGTTCACAGGTCCCTCTGACTGGCCTTGGAGGAGTTGAATTTATCTAAAAGTGTCTCTGCAACTCAGAAGCACCGTGCTGTGCCTAGGACTGCCCAGTAGTGCTGGCAGCTTTCTGTGAGGACGAGACCAGAGCTGTGTGGTCTGTGACACAGAGGAGAAAACAGGAAACTCTCTCTTAACAAGCTCGCTGTGCAAGAATCTCACACTCTCATATGCAGGTTCATTCTTTTTCATCCCCCTGCTTCTCCTTCTTCCCTGAAGCTCTGTTTTTGTGACTATATCAAGACCAGTGTGGGTTGGATTAACTCTCACACGTTATTATTCCAGAAAAAAGGAGGTAAATTGATAATGGCAATCAGAAAAATGTTTGGCATTTTGGCAGTTTCTTACAAAGCTAAACACAGTCTTACCATGTGATCTGGCACTGATATTCCTTGGTATTTATCCAAATGAGCTGAAAATCTATGTTCACACGAAAACTTGCACACAGATACTTATAAAAGCTTTATTCATAGTTACCAAACTTGAAAGCATGTCCTTCACCAGGTGAATGGATAAACAAATTCAGTTATATCCAGAAAGTGGGATAGTCTTTATCAATAAAAAGAATCGAACTATCAAGCCACTGAAAGACAGTGAGGAAACTTGAATGCGTATTGCCAAGGAAAGAAGTCAATTTGAAAAGGCTAATAATACTATATGATTCCAACTCTATGACATCCTGGAAAAGGCAGAGATCAGTCATTGCCAGGGGCTGGGCAAGGGAGAGGGGTGAGTAAATGGAATACAAGGGATTTTTAAAGCATTGAAATGAATTCTGTATGATACTCTCATGGCGGTTACATTACATCATGTGTTTGTCAAAACCTATAGAATGTACAACATACTGTCATAGCGTCAACCCTATTTTAAACTATGTACTTCAATTAATAAAAATGTATTGATATTGTTTAATTGCAATAAATGTACCACACTAATATAAGATGTTAATAATAGGGGAAGCTTGAGGTGGGGAGTGAGTTTATGAAAACTCTGTACTTTCTGTTCAATTTTTCCATAAACCTAAAACTACTTTAAAAAATAATGTCTACTAATTAAAAATAAACCACTTTGGTGGGCAGGAGGTGGTCAATACATTGGTCTTTTGCTGGGTGGGATGGGGACAGAGTGTTCTGGGGCTCTAGGGGGTGAGTCACAGACAGTGCACAAACCTCACATAATCCAGATTTCTCTGCAGTCATATCTGATAGGCTTTGATGTTAAAGTGTCATTTGAAGGTACTGAAAAAAATTGCACTCAAATCAAGATTCAAGTGGCCACCATTTCGTTTGTGAATCCCATTCCTTCTCCCCTTCCTTTATTTTTTTGCTCATATCTAGTTGTAATATCAAGATGGGTGAGAAAATAGAAAAATTATCATAATGAACTTCTTTAAACGTTTTGTTTATTTATAGTCTATTGAGCATTGTAGGAGGGGAAAAAAGCCTTTTTTCTCTACCCATCTTAGGTTCATTGGCTGGGGCCTGGTAAATTAGACTAAAAAAACATGGTAGGACAGAGAAAAACCAACAGAAGTTAGCACGGGCAGGGCAGCTGGATACACATGTGAGGAGGGAGGAGGAACTCTAGGGCTGGTCAGAACTTGGGCTTGTATTGCATGTTAACAAAAGAGCAATCAACTTTTAGAGAAGTGACAAGACAAAAGAAAAGGACCTAGAGTTTCTAGGGGTGGCACATTGTCAGAAGGTAAATATATGTGGAAACTAATGGTAGATAAGGGCTAGCTTTTACAAGGTTTGTATGTGGATTCCTCTGCTGACATTTCTGGACTTATAAGGGTATAGAGTCATCTCTGGTGATTAACCTCTGTCCTTTTCGGTAGAGAGGGGAGGAGGACATCTTTACAAATTTACATTTGCCTATTTGCTTTTAGGCAAATAGCGGAAGGGCAGAGAACTTTTCTTGTACCTGCTTCTTCTCAACTGCCTTCAGCTCAAAATAATCCTTATGCCAAAGTGGCATGTTTTGGGGTGGCATATTCTGCTACTTTTCAGCATCTATTATGAATATTGAATAACTTGAAGTGCTGCGAGAGATACAAAGAAACTTAACCTGAAATCCTCTCTCCTAGATTTTTAAGTTCTAATGGAGAGATCAGAAACTCACACATGAATAGAAGTACCATGTGATCCAGCTATCCCACTTCTGGGTACATATCTGAAGGAAATAAAATCATGATCTCAAGGAGACATCTGCACTCCCTGTTAATTGTAGCATTATTCACAATAGCCAAGATATGGAAAAAACCTAAGTGTCCATTGATAGATGACAGGATAAAGAAAATGTGGGATATATACCAGAATATTATTCAGCCTTTAAAAATAGGAAATCCTGCCATTTGTGACAACATAGATGAACCTAGAGAATGTCATGCTAAGTGAATAAAGTCAGACTCAGAAGGATAAGTACTGCATGATCTCATTTATATGTAGAATCTAAAAAAGTTGAACTCATGGAAACAGAGAGTAGAAAAGTAGTTATCAGGGGCTGAGGGTGGGGGGAATGAGGAGATGTTGGTCATGGGTGCAAACTTTCAGTTATGAGATGAATAAATTCTGGAGACCTGATGTACAACATGGTGACTACAGTTAATAATAACGTAAAGTATACTTGAAATTTGCTAAGAGAGTAGATCTTAAGTGTTCACACCATACACATACAAAAGGTAACTATGTGGAGCAATGAATATGTTAATTAGCTTAATTTTGGTAATCATTTCACAATGTGTGTGTATATTATAATATCATGTTGTACACCTTAAATGTATATAATTTTTGTCGATCACACCTTGGTAAAACTGGAAAAAAAAAGAAACTCACACATGGAAAAACTATTATTATGCTACAATGTAATACAGACCATCTATCAAATATGCAATCTAGGTGAACTGCTACAGTTATGTAGCTCACTGCTATGCTAGAGAAGATCAGGTTCACTCATTCATTCATTTTTTCCTTCTTGCACTCAAGAAATGTGTATCAATGCCTCCTTTCATGAAATAATCACACTTGGGTCTTGCCCTTGTAGAGCTTAAACGTTCTAGAAAAGATAAATGTTAAATTACAGGTAATACCTCACAAGGGGTGTTAAGCTTGGTTGGTCGCTGTCTCCACTCTACTCTCCAGCTTGTGTTTTACTGGGCTGCCTGAGACGATGCAGAACTGGAAGAAACAGAGAGGCCAGGCTGAGCGTCTCTGGAAAGCAAGGAAATGGAGGAGAAATTTCAAAAGACCAACAGGACTGAGTTTGGCGGAAGAGTTCTTTAGAGAGTTTTGATGGAGACCGATGAGTCAGCTTTCCAAGCTGGGAGGGAATATAGAGAACAAAACGTGGAGAAATAAGATTTCAAGAAGCCTTGTCTTGTGCCCCTTCCTGCAACTTCCCTTTTCAAGGCTATTTGGGAGACGGATTTTCATTTTGGATGGAGAGGTGAAGGGGCAGTGGGGATGGGAGGGAGATAAACAACTCATATTATTTTTTAAAAGTCTAGGAAATAGAAGCTGATGGAAGAAATGGGAACTAGAAAGCTACAGGCCTTGAAAATCTCAGCAGCAATAGGACTATCAAAATATTTCCTGAGGGATCACTCGAGTCACAATAAATGGAGATCCTAGTTCCATCTTGAATTTATTCACTGCTGCTTCTGTTTGACATGAAGGAGAATCAATAGTCCTGGTGAGACTCAGCCACCTGTCTATTTAGCCCAATGTGAACAAGTCAAATAAACACATTGAGAGAGAGAGACAGAGAGAGAGAGTTTTCTTTTACATAGTTTTTCAAATAGAAAGTTTCAATAGAGCACCATTCACTGGTATTGATCTACATTCTGAGACTGATGAATTCAACGCATTAATGTATTTTGGGGATGGTTGTGCAATAGTTTGGGGACCATTTCTAGAAACGTTGGAAACCCAGGGGTAAAGTATGAGAGGGACACATCGGGAGAATGGGCTGACTAGGAAATGCAGGTGTAAAGGGTTCTTCCCTCCATTTTCATTTTAGCATCTAACCAATGGCGTGTGCAGATTAGTTGCACTTGAATTTATTGTGAAATTAATTCTAAAAGAGAAAATTCAGCATTTTCTACAGTGGGGACACTAAGTGTAGGGAGTAGTGGTGGTGAATTTGGAGGAAAAAATGTATCTGTACTGAAAGAGTGGCTGTAGTCAGCGATGAGGCCCATTATTTATTTATTCTTCATCATTCCAAAGGTTGACCTCTGTTCTAAATTTCTTAACTTTTATAAAAATATTAACAGAGGCTCCATGTTCTTCTTTCAAACACTCTAGCACTCAGGTGGAATACAAGGTGACCTCGCTCTTGAAATTGTTATTGGTTATGAATATTTGAGCAAATTCTGACATTTGGTGTTTCCTTCAGTGCATTGCTTTTGGGCTAAGAATGGTACTCAACTTTCTCAGTAATTAAAATGAATGTTTACAAATGAAAAAATTTAAACATAGATGAGACACAGTCTCTGCTTTCAGGAGCTCAGAATAGCAAAAAAAAGACCCCAACATCTTTACAAATAATTACAATCAAGACCCATGTCTTAGTCTGTTCAGGTTGTAATAACAAAATATCACAGTCTGGTTGGAAAAAGCAGAAATTTATTTCTTTAAATTTACTTCTCAGAAATTTAGTTCTGGGGGCTGGAAGTGCAAGATCAGGGTGCCAGTATGGTCAAGTGAAAGCCCACTTCTGGGTTGAAGACTTCTCTTTGTATCCTCACGTGGTGGAAGGGGCTAGGGAGCTGTGTGGGGTCTCCTTTATAACAGCACTAATCCCATTCATGAGGGCTCCACCCACATGACCTAAGAACCTCCCAAATGCCCCACCTCCTAATACCATCACATCGGGCATTAGGATTTCAACATATACATTTTGAGGGGGACACAAACCTTCAGACCATAGCAACTGGGCTACATGATTTGCAGAGCCCAGTGAAAAATGGAAATGTGGAGCCCCTTGCTCACAATTAAGTATTTCAAGATGGTGACCACATAGCATTAATCCAAGGGGCGGACTATTCTGAACGCAGGATGCTGTGCAACTGGACAGGCTGCATGTCCATGAAGCTGGCCCTAATTACAATATGAGCCCAATACTGAAACAGAAGATAGTTCTGGGGAATTGTGCATATAAACTGGGTCCTGGCTACCTCTATGATCTCATTTCCAGCCATTCCTTCTCTTCGCCACTGATGTTCTTCCTATACATTTAAGGTACAAAGTGTGACAACTTAGAGTTTTTGCTCTTGCTCCTTCCTCTGCCCGGAACAGATTCCCCTGGATCATCATCTGGCTTACATGCTTGCACCATAAGTCTCTGCTCAAATGTCACTTCTTCAGAAAGACCTTTCCTGACAATCCTGTCTAAATAGCCACTTCTGATCTCCGTCTTCTTACTCTGTTTTACTTGTCTTGATAACTTTCTCCCTTGCTGACCAGATGTCTACATGATTAGTGTTTCTTGATGGTCTTCCCTAGACAGAATGGAAACTGTGCATGGGCACGGGCTTGTTTTGCTCACTGCTCTATCCTCAGTACTTATAACAAGGCACAAATCAGGAACTCAAGAAATAGTTAAGTG
Organism: Tapirus indicus; assembly: GCA_031878705.1. Lineage (NCBI taxonomy): Eukaryota > Metazoa > Chordata > Mammalia > Perissodactyla > Tapiridae > Tapirus > Tapirus indicus. The sequence goes on along the minus strand of CM062936.1, from coordinate 31,824,637 downwards.
AATGAATGAAGACATGTTGCTGCAGGATCTGCTGTTTCTTCTTAGGGGAACAGAGAAGTTTCTGGTTGGTTCTGGTCTTTGATGAAAGAGTTGACCTTAGATGGCAGGTGACGTGTGAAGGCCATCCCACAATTACAAAAGGACAGACATGGTAGAGCATGGCATGTTCACAAATGTTTCTGTACATTCTGCTCTCCTAGGGCTAGTATTTTGCTAAATAATTGTATCCTAATTGCATCTCTTAAATGTGTTTTACATGTGTTTCACATAATTGACTATGCTGACAAATTCATCTTTATTCATATCTGGTGACATGTTTCAGACTGTCTGTTCCACTCACAGACCTATTTTCTAAGGACTTCTGCCCATAATCCCTGCTGAAGGGGTAGGTCCAGGTGGCTATGCTTAGCTCTATTGTCTCATCATGTTTGTCATAGATGATTGGAACAGAAGTGGACACCTGACCCAATGCCAACCAATCAGCTTGCTGGCTGGTAACCCATCAGCTTCTCTAACAAAAATTTGAATAGAGACACAGAAACTCTGGCCAACTGGTGATGGTGTTGCACTTAATAGACTCAGAGCTGTTGGCTACATTGAGTCCAGTGAAGAGGTGTTGGAGGCAGAGAGGAAAAAGGACAGGAGGCACTTGACATGAGAAACAGACATGAGAAATAGAGAAAGAAGCAAGACTATGGGGCTGCTGAGAAATGAAGAGACTTCTTTTCTGAGTGTTTCCCGGTTGTATGGACCAGCTGCATTTTTGGTTCCTCTCTCTATCTATGAGATCACTTTCGTATCCTTATAATAACCCACTCTGGGCACCTGACACTCTCACCCTCTGAAATTGAGCCAGAATTAACCAGAAAAACAGGACTACTGGGAAATGCATCTTTCTGGTTACTCGAATACTCATTTCAACAACGTTTAATGTAATATAATATAGTATCTAACTATGCACAATCATAGATATCGTACAGGATAAAAAAGTAGTAAATAAAATTTATTCTTTTGAGGAAGGATATGAATTTTGTTGGGAAAACAGATAATACACATATGACAAAGCATGGTTAAGTTCGCAGAGAGTGGCGAGATCCGTGTAGACAGTGTTGGCTAAGTGACAGTGACAATGTTGGTGAAGGTTTGGTGGCTAAGTGGCATTTGAGCCAGTTCTGGAAGGGCAGGTAACATGCAGGAGTTTCTTTCAGGTAAGATGAGTTGGGTGAAGGCATGAAGAAAGTATATGGGAGGCCGTGAAACAGTCCTGTCTAGAGCACAATTTCTGTGTGTGTGAATAAGAGAGCTAAGGCCTTTTTCCATTCAAATGGAATGTAGAAGCCTGTGAGGAGTTTGGGCTTTACTTGGGAGACAATTGAGAGTGACTGAAGGGTTTTGAGGAAAGAAGTAACATTGAAGACTGTTGCATTGACAGGATTAATCTGATCAGAGGATGTAACAAATGCTTCTGGTGCCCTGTGGCATGTGCCTTTGGTCTACCTCTGATCTCAGCTGCAGCTGGATGGACAGCTCCCAGGTGCACTGACAGGGTTTCACCTCAAGGGCAACCTTCAATATCTCTGGGCTTTCCTCTGTCAGGGCATCCTCCGAAGCCAGAAGTGCTACTGTGACTCACGGAGCTGCCCAGAAATGCGGGGGAGTTATACCTTCTGGGGTCACTTCCACTACTGCTGAACATTCTGAAAGGTTCTTCAGAAGATCTCCAATAGGATTGAGTCTCAGCAACCCACAGTGCTGTCCAGATCAATAATGTCCCGACACTGGCTTTTCCTCCTTCTCGTTCTCCCGCTTCCTCACTCCTGCTTCCTAAGATCGTCTCCCAAATAAACCACCTGCACCCACATATTCATCTTTGGGAGATACAAACTGAGATGGAGGGGGAATATATTGGAGGCATTATATATTTAAAAAGCTACAAAATTATTCAGCTATTGCTTCCCAATTTTCATAGAATCCCTCCATCTCCATCTGGTGCACCTTTCCTCCCAGCTAGCAGATAGGACAATAATGACCATAGCTTTATCTATCGAGCTGCCATGATTTTACAGGCACAGTTTTAAGCACTTTACATGAATGAGTCCATTTATCCTTCACACCAATCCAAGAAAATAGATGCAATTATTAATTTCATTTTGCAAATAAGGAGATTGATGTAAAGGGAGATTAAGCCACTACACTAAAGTCACAGCTCTTCAATGTTGGCGCCTGGATCTGAACCCAGTCCAATCTGATTCCAACTACAGTTGCCACATAATTGGATGGAGCACATTCCTCCATCTCAGGAGGAACCCAAGTTCCATGTTAATTCTTCCTTTAGGAGCCATGGGGGAGTTCAGGAGAGAGAGATGGGGTCACGCCTGTGGAGTCTCATATTCTGGATGGGAACCTAACTCCAAATATGAGAAAGAGAACAAAGGAAGAATGTTGACCTCCAGGCCGGAGAGGTCACTCTTGAAAGCTGACACTGACCTCTGCTCTGTGGTCCAGGGCAGCTTGATTGGGATGCACAGGTGAGAAAGCAGCCTGCTCCCAGCTGACTGGGGCAGGGACCAATGCAAGTCACTCCAGAGAGAAGCAGGAGCAGTTACAATATACTGTGATAAAAATCCACTCTCACTCTCAGAGGTCCATGCCTCAGAGATTCCGTATGTCTTACGGCACTGCTGCCAGGGTTTTGAACACCTGCCTCTATCTGAGCTAATTCCTCTTCTCACCTGGGCCTCCTAAGGATGCCAGATGACAGTTTCACATCTGGAAACATCCCCCTCCCAGCCTGGCATACAGAAGGGCTCTGCTTTGACCCCATGTCCTTGCTTCCTAGTAGGATCTACTATATAATTTTTAAGGGTTTTCTGTTAGTCAGCTTGGGCTGCCATCACAAAATCCTCTAAACGAGGTGACTTAAACAACAAAAATTTATTTCTCACAGTTCTGGAGGCTAGAAGTCAAAGCTCAAGGAACTGATTGATTTGGTTCCTGGTGAGGGCCCTCTTCCAGGCTTGCAGACAGCTCGCCTTCTCGCTATGTCCTCAAATGGCACTGAGAGAGAGTGCACTCGGGTGTCTCTTCTTATAAGGACACTAATCCTATTGGAGCAGAGCCTCACCCTTATGAACTCATTTAGCCTTAATTACTTCCTTACTCCAAATACAGCCATTCTGGGGGTTAGAGCTTCAATATATGAATTTTAGGGGTCACATACAGTCCATAAAAGGAACCATGTGAAAAATAAAAATGTGGGGAAGCTTATTAAAAATTATTAAGCATTTCAAGACAGCAACTGCAGAGCCTTCAACAAAGCATGAGGCTCTTCTGGATTCAGGGTCCAGTCAGTCCCATAGTTTACACACCTGTTTTGTGGTTCCCTGTTATGAGAGAAAGGGATTTGGACTCTCCTAGGGTGGAATCTTGGCTCCATGCCTTACAGGCTGTGTGATCCTGGACATATTTCTTCACCTTTCTGAGCTTCGGTTGTTTGTCTACGAAATGGGTATTATGATACCTACCTGCCAAGGGTATTGCCAGGACTAAATTAAATGAAATTACATGCAAGTGCCCACCCACCTGGTGCCCACATTTGTAGTAAGCATGTGCTAACTCCAAGGCTGTTGGGATCCCGCCTCCTGTGTTTCTCTACCTGCTAAGTAACCCGCAGAGCAAAGCATCCATGTGCTTCTAATGCACCATTTGATGTACATCCCTGGCAACATGTCTGTGGTATGTGGTAGTGGTTCAACTTGGAGTGTGTTGGGAGAATAATCCATTAAAAAGGGGAAAAATCAATAGCACAGTTAGGCACCATTTCATCCTATAATGACGCCAGCTGCTGTAAAGGCCCCTGCTCCCGGGTGCTACCTCTAATGGTGTGTGCTGCCTGCCGCTCAGATCAGCCTCTCTGCCTTCCCAGGATGCGACATCCTCTTAGGACACCCAGGATATTGAAAACGCAGCACATACAAGCCATAAATATTCTGTCTTAATCAACAATACAACATAGCAATTTATTAAGAGACTAAAAACATCCTTCCTCAATCAGCTGAACTCCATCAACAATGCAGTTTCACTTCTGTGCACATCATCTATTTGGTTTTCTTTTTTCCTCTTTTCCTTTGCCACAGAAAGAATTTAGAACACCAGGACAGCTGATTTTGCTACATCAGGGAAGCCAGAAGAACTGCATGAAAATTTCCTGGGAAATTTTTCATTAGGAAAGACTTGGATGGGATGCTGGAACATCCATCATTTTCATATCTAGAAAAGGGTTCAGCTGACCACCTTCGCCCTTGGTCATCATCGTCCTTCATGATCATTCATTGTTTGACTCATTCTAGAAACACACGTTCAGTGTCTACTGTGTGTTAGACATTGTGTGGGGGAGCTGTGAAGTTCATTAAAAACAAAGGTTATTGACATTTCCCCAAATGAAAAGCCAGTCTCAAGATCAACCATAAGCACATCTTTTTAACATCACTTGAAACTTAAGAAGTTATTTTTGTAGTGTTAGGAGGTAAAACAATCAAAATTGAAAAATGATTTAAGCCTTTAGCAGTAGAAATATTCTCTATTAATTTTAGTGTAATTAAAATTGTGTATTTTATTGTTGAAAAAGAAAAAAAACCCCAACAGGATAAAGTGGAGATGGAAAAGCAATTTGAGAAACCCAGTTTGGTTCTTTAATTAAGTGTCCCCGAAGCCCCCCTCCCACATATGGGAAAGTCCCACACACAGGTCTGGTTTGGGGCTGAGTAGTCAGTTTGCCCCTTAGCCTTTCTTGTTTCCCTAACATCACTCAGACACCCAGGGACAGGCAATCATTTTTTAAATGACTCCTGGAGGCTAACCACCCTGCCCCTCCCCCAATACAAGTACGCTTCTCTCTTCCTCTCCATCTCATGTCCTCAAGGGAAAAAAAGCACTTAAAAGTTGATCTTTCAGGGGTTCAATCCACATGCCCCTTTCTCATTTTCTAATGCTCAAGAGGGACAAGAAATTCTTGCATGCAATATGATGTTGGTGCTCCCTGTTTGCTGCCTCGCTTCTTTTTGACTTTGAGGCTCCTGGGCATGGGATGTTGCTCCCCCAGTTGTCTGATAAGGACTACAGGTGGCCACCTGTCCACAGTGGCCCCAATCATGTCCTTTTTCCTGACCTTCACAGAGGAAGCCAAGCAGTGGTGTGCATTTTAAAAGGAAGGGCTACCCTGCCATTTATCACTGAGGCAACAGCAGTGCATCAGCCCTGGGTGGTGGTGTCAAGTTGGAGACATCTCCTGCCAGGGTTTTAAGTTGCTTTTTTCAATGGCTGGTCATTGGTTTGTTTTTTGAGAAGAGGGCAGCGTGGCCAGGAAGCTTGGATCAGTAAATAAACAAGGGTAATTAAATCTAATGTTTGACGAATGACATATGCTCATCACTGAGGTCAGGAAAGCAGATCAGTTCTCACATCAGAATTACATTATTGCAAGTGGTATGGTTTGGGGTTTTCCCCCTCCTAGTTTTCATGCATTAACTATCACTAGAGACAGGATGCAGGATGCCGTGGTTATCCATTACGGTGCAGGTCCTTGAATTGCATTTAGTCTAATAGTTTTGCTTCCATTTTCATAGCAGCAGCAATTCAACTTGTTGCTTTGGATTAAGCTTTCTTTTTTGGAGAGATCTCGAAAGAAAAGGAACACTTATGTCTATTGTTCAGTGGCAGGGAGTGAGCACAAAATGTTAGCGTCTTCTAGACCTCTTGCTAGTTAACTTATTTTCACATCAAAGATGATAATTATGTTTATACACAAATTGCCTCTCATTTCAGGATTCTAAAATATCTCAAATTTCAAAATTAGTGTAATTTTTACACATATAGCAAGTAATTCTAGTAATTACTTACAGTTCTTATTTTGAAACTAAATTTCTAATAATCAATTTGTTTTGATAACCAATATCAATAAACATTTTGTAAAAGCAGCACTTGCTGTCCTCCCTCCTCATTCTCCTATTACCCTGCCTTCTTGAAATCAAAGCTCTAAGAATTCTTCATTTCTGAACATACCTGTGGCTTTGAATGCTTCTGGTGCAGCTAAGTCCATTTTTCCCTCCATTGTGATGCTTGGGATGCTTTCCGTCAAAAGGGTTGCTGTGTGTTTGACGGAACCACCCAGGACAACCAGCAACCCATGGGAACTACTTTTCTTCAACAAGCTCCAGAGCCCTGGCCTGGACACAAAGCACCCTAACTTTCTAAACTTAAGCTTTAGAAAGTGCTCTGAAGTGCTTCATTACATGATTTTTGCCTGGACGTCCCTTAGCTTGGTTTCATCATCCTAAATTTGTTTTGCCCTCAATCCGAATAAAGAACAATTAACCTTGGGGAAGACAGGAAGTGCTCTTTTTGCCAGATCCAGAGAAATGAATTGTTCAAAAGGGTGTTTTACATTTATTTTCAGGCAGTGCTTGTAGTGCAAAGGGAAAAGAATAGAGAAACGCATAGTTAATAACATTTGTTTCTGGCTACCAAAGAGATTTATGTTCACAGTATAAAACAGAAAGCTCAAAAAAAGAAAAAAATAAAATATAGAAAAAAAGAACAATCACTTGAAGCCAGATACTGTCTCTGTCAATACTTCCATTTGTGTCCTTCTGTAGTCACATACATTTGCACACTCACACACAAATTCTAGTAACATGTGTGCCTAAATATGAAAAGAATTTACTATACAAACATTTTTGCCCCTGTGCTTTGTACTTATTGTGTTGTTAATATATTGTTACATTGTGAACATTTTCTCTTGAGGCAGGTGTAAGAACTGCTTTGTGTCTTTTCTTATGGATGTGTCATAATTTGCTTCACCAGTGTCCTCCTGTTGGAAATCAAGCTGTTTTCCTTTTTTAGCCATCATACACATTTCTATCTCATAATAATCTTTGCATTGAACTTCAATGACTTCTTTAAGATAAATTCCCAGAAATGGAACTGCAGGGTCAATGTTATACACATTCTTTAAAGCTTTTAATACCTATTGCCCAATTTCCCAGAGAAAATGATACATTGTATTCAAATAACAAGTGAGAAAACTATTTCTACACTCTCATATACAACAGAAAATGCCAAGCACTGTGTTAAAGATTTTATCTGCATTTTTTCTCACTTAATTCTCATCTCATCCTCTAAGGTAGTACAGCTATCATTTGCATTTTACAGATGTGTCAAATGAAGCTTAGAAAGCTTGCATTAATTTGACCAGAATCCCATGACTCTGGTTTTGACTCTGAAGCCTGACTCTTAGCCACCACTGCATAGACTGAGATATTGTACGTCAGCACTCACTGAGCGGCCACTAAGGGCACAGCACTGTGCTGGGGCACTGTAAGGGGGCCTATGGGGAAAACCAAGCATGGTTTCTGTTTCCAGGACTTTCTAATCCAGTGGGAGAAGAAAATAGATGCATTCATAAATATAATATAAAATACAATTGGGCCAAGTTATGTAATCATGACATTAGGAAAATAATGTGGGATGCAAAGGAAGGGGAGAGGATTAGGAGACACCGAAGGGAAAGGAATGATTTGAGCTGACCTTTAAAGACACGAAGGAGTTAGACATGTGGAGATGGAGAGTGAGCATTTCCAGCAGGACTATGCTAAAGTCATGGCAGCGGGAGGTGCAGGATAGCCTGAAGACGAGATTGATGGTGGTGAAGGGCATTATAGAACATAAGATGGAAAGATCTAGTCGGAAGGCAAATTCTGGAGGCCTTTGCTAAATTAAGGGATTGGATTTGATCCCATAAACAATTAGAGTGTTGTTGAACATTTTCAGTAAATAGACATGATTCGTGTGTCACAGATTAGTCTGAGAGTCATCTGAAATATGATTAGAGCAGAAGAGACTAGAGATGGGAATGCAGGTAAGTGTCAAGAAGAGAATGCATGATCTTTAGGTAGAATCAAGATTTGACGTTTGATTGGATTAGGGGACAAAAGGGGAAGAATTAATAATTTCTCCCAAGTTTTGGCCCTGGGTGACTGGGAGGCCAGGATGCCATCAACAAAAGCAGGATGGACATTAGGAGCAGAAGCTAATTAGAGAGAAGAAGGAATCAAGTTTGGAACTGATTAAGCCTAAAGTGTTAGTGAATACTGGAGATAGCAGCCGAAAATCTGCCCTTGACCTTGGGAGAGAGTTCATGACTTTGGAAATGAATGTAAGCATTATCAATAGGGAAGCAATAGTCGATGCCAAAAATTTGTATATTACTTTCAACAGAAAAAGAATAGTGAAGAAAGGAGGCCAGGTGAGGCCCTTGAACACTTTGACAATGGAAACAAGAAGAGAAATGAACCAAAGAAAATGAAGATCAGTGGTTAGAGATAAAGGAGGACAGGCCAGATAGTTCTGAGCTTAGGAAACCAAAGAAGAAGAAACTTTCAAGAAGAGGGGTGGATGAAGAGTGGGAAGACAATGGATTTGCAATGTAGGGGAGTGAGTGACCCAGAGGGGTCCAAGGCAAATGATGATGGAAAATAGGTCTTGGGATTTGTCAAGAGTCATGTTACAGCTGGTCCTTTATGCAGCCCCCTCAATAGAATGCTAGGAAAGGGAACCAAGGCAGGAAGGAATTTGGACATTATTGGGAAACGTGGAAGCAATAAGAAGAGAAGAAGATAACTTGAGGGTGTGAATATACACAAACACGCACACATAATACATCTAAAATACAAACCTGATATGGAGAAGACCAGTGGTGCTTGCAGGTTGGAGACAGGAGCCAGTAGAGGCATCAGGCATAGAATGCAAATATAGGGCAAGAGGGAGTAGTTGGTGGGGAAATGCCCAAAGGAGGTTGGGGACACAATATCAAGGGCTCATATGAAAGTGTTATCTACTAAAATATGTCTTCTGGAGGAGAAAAGGGGAAGGAAGAGTGATTAAGATCAGTTTAGAGGTGGAGGGAAAAGCAAATGAAGGAATTGTCCTCAATGCATTCCAGCTTTTGGTGAAGAGGGAGAGGAATTCATCTGAGGAACATGGGGCCAGAGAGAGGGTGGATGGGGAGCATAGGGTTATGATTTGGGGCAGATGTAGTAATCGATGCATCACACTCTGCCTTTTGTTTATTCCTGGCAAAACCAGCAATGGGAAACACTCTTCTCTAAGAATCCTAGCTTGACTTTTTTCTCTAAAGAACATTCTGTTGTGGAGGTTTAAGAAGGCAGAGGCGAAGGGGCAGAGTGAAAGATGGGACACAGGTGTTTTCACACACGTAGAATTAGTGAAAGTGTTTAAAATGAATTCCCTTGCAATAAGAAAGTGGTAGGATATCATTTTGCTTTGTAAAATGGTGAGGACATATAAAAACTTTTATTTATTTTACATTCTAAATCTACCATGTAAGACTAGATTTGAATATGGACTGAAACTGGAAGAAAACATGCACAGTTCATAATTATATGGGAATAATATTATTCAAATAATTTCTTTTCTATATTTACAAGCCATATATAATGTTGTTGGCTCTATTTTTTTAAACATAAGGAATGCTTTGAAATTGCTCTTTTATTAATGATAACATTTCCTGTCTCTTTCTGAGCATCTGAGGTTTAATTTTGACATATGCATTCAAATCCTTGTGAGTCTCATGATAGCCTACCGATTCTTTTCTATCAGAACTGAGCTAATTCTATAGGCGCTTTTGACTCAACTACTCATGACCTATTCCAGGAAATGCATTATGAAGGAGCCAGCAGATAACAAATCTCCCACTTAGAAAGAATTGCTTCTGGAAACTGCAGAGCACGAGATAAGGTTTATTCCATGGGAGCTGACTTTATCCAACCTCACATTCGAATGATGTAGTGGGTTCTGAGTAAGCTGTGTACACAGAGCTGATAAACTCTGCACTAAATTAATTAAGAATTCTATTGCTTTAATAGCTTGTCCTCAAAGACCAATGACTAATACTAGGATTTATTATGCGAACAACAAAAAATGGGCTATGTAAATTTTATAATGGGAGCTCTAGCGTCATCTGAAATCATCTCCAGATTTGTTGGTATTTTTGATATTGAAGCTATCTATATAGAATTACCGGATCATAGAGATCCAAGGATCCTCTCATAAGTAGAAGAGTAAATCTTGCCACTGAGCTTAGAGTTTGTAAAGTGTTTTCACAAAAACTGTGTCATCTGAGTCTCACAGCATCCCTGATGGAAATATGACTAGTCACAATTTACAGATGCAGATGCTGGTTCATTAAAATTCTGCTTTCTGTCCAAAGAAGCTCAGCTACTTAAGTGGTATAGCTGGGATTTCAACTCAAGACCTTAAACTTCAAGTCCAATTCTTTTTCTGCTATGCCCCAAATGCATTGAGCTCTTGTTTGATTTTCTTTTTTTTTAAATAAGGAAACTGAGACTCAGAAAGCTAAGTGACAGCCCTGCTAGTTACTGATGAAACAAGAACTAAATCTGGACTGATCTCCCTGCCTATCTTACCACATCTCTTGGAATAGAGGACAGGATTAAAGTTGGAGTTTCTAAGTGTCACTCCTGATTCACCTGTATGGTTTATCTGTCTTTCTGTACTAAGGTAAAACAACGTACATAGCACAGAAAGGCTAGGGCGGGGTGGGTGCACAAGTACTATAGAACAGGAACAACTGTCATCTACCATCAGTCTTGGCCCCACCGGTCAGCTCTGCTTCCTGCACTGGGTCTTGGGGGCTCTACTACCATCTTACCCCGTACTCTTCCTCCTGACTCTTAGTAGATGCTTCTGGTAGAATGCAAGTTTCCACCTGTTCTGTTCTGTTCTCACTCTGTGCCCTCCCATGGGTCAGACTGAGTCCTCTGTCCCAGGAATGGAACAGTACCTTCAATGTCGGAGGTTCCCCGGCTTAGATACTGGGCTGCCGGCCACTACCACATTTTTCTGAATTGCTCTGAGGACTCCCAGGTGGTGTCCAGTTTTTGTAACTAGAAAATGATGACACAATGAAGATACTCACCTGTGTCCTCTAGTGCGTATGTACTGGAACTTCTCTGTGTTATGTACCTATAGGTGGAGTAGATCAGTTGAATAGTATTGACATCTGCAAGTTAACAAGAGAATTGACAAATGGCTCTCTAAATCTTAGTTATACCAACTAGAACTGACCAAGACTTCTGGTTTCCCATCACCGTTGTCATCATAAACGTCTATTCACTGCTTCCTCTGGCAGGCAGTGGTCTAAGCATGTTATATGTAATAACTCACTCAGTTCTCACAGGACTCCTGGGCAAAAATCCATTTTGCAGATGAAGAGACTGAGGTACACAAAGTTTATATTACTTGCCCAAGGCCATGCAATATGTGAATGGAGTTGGAATTAGATGCCTACCCATATGGCCCCTGAGCCTGTTCTCTTAATAATTACTATGGGTTGTTTCTCTTGACATTTGCTATTAAAAGAGTTTTAAATTTTTGACAAAAAGATGGGTGTAAAATGTTCTTATGCTATTGTTTTAATTTGTATACTCCTGATTTCTGGCATATATAAGTGAGGATGGGCATCCTTTGTGTGTTTATTTTCTACTCAGGTTCCTTTTCCATGCATTGCTTGCTCGTAATCTTTGCCAATTTTCCAATTGGGTTGTCTTTTTCTTTTTGATTTTGGATAGTGTGTCAGTTATGTATTGCTACATAATGAATCACCCCAAATGTAGTAGCTTAAGACAACACCAGTAACTTTATTATTATTTCTCATGGTTCTGTGGGTGGGCTGGGCTCAATCAGGTAACGCTCACCTGGGGCTTTCACGCATTTGCAGTCAGCTGCTGGGCTGGAGTTAATGCTCATTCATTCACATATAGTGGCTACTGCAGGTTGTTGATTGGGATCTCAGCTGGGGAGGTCAGCTGGGACATCTACCCACAGACTCTCCATGTAGCCTAGGCTTCCTCAAAGCACGGTGGTGTGGTCCCAAGAAGTCAAAGCAGAAGTGCGTGATGTTTTTTATGACCTTGCCTCGGAATTGATGTAGCTTCACCCCCAGCATACCTGACTGGCCAAGGCAGACACACCGTTTCACTGAGGTTCAAAGGGAGGGTTGCAAACTCTCTTCCTCTGTGGGAAGAAGCTCAATATTACTGTAAGAGGGACGTTTGAGATGGGATATATCATGGCAGCTGTCCTTGGAAAGTTCCCTCAGCCATGGAGAATAATAATAATTCCTCCGGGTCTTTGCTTGTTGTTTCAAGTTTTTAATGCTCATTGGATACACAGCAGTTCTAATTATAATAGAGTCAAGTTTTTCAATCTTTTTCCTTTTGGTTTGTGCTCTTTTGTTGCTTTTTAAGACATCATTATCCTACCCCACAATTTTAGTCACATATATATTATCTTGTATTTAAGACTTTAATTTATAGGGAACATTTTTATACATAGTGTAAGATAGGAGTCTCATTTTGTCTCTTTCTATACAGTTAGTTGTTGAAACTTGTGGTGTTTATTATACTTTTTCTTTCTTTATTTTGTTAATTTACTTTCTCTACTTCTATTTGATTGAATTTTCTTTATTTCCTGACACTTCTCTCCCACTCCCATTTACTCCATTTCCTGCTTTGGGAAACGTGTTTTACTTTCATTTTTAGTTGTCACATTTACATTTTTTAACAAGTAAACTTGACATAAGAAAGCCTAAATTTGATCTGCATCTCTATTCTTCTCTCCCCAAATATGAGGACCTTAGAAGGTTTTAACTGCAATAACCCCCAATAGTCTACGTTGCTGTGGTATAATATTTTATTTTTTCTTGCTTTTATATAAATAAAAATTAGTCACTGTTATCGTCTTTATAGACCATGTTTATTACAGATGTGTGTATGTTTGCAAATGTCTTTGTTCACTATTGTTTTTTAATCCCTCCACATCCTTCTGTGTTCAGTTTCCTTCTTCATACAGAGCATGTTTTAATAGTTCTTTCAGTGCAGATCTAGGTGTGTAAACTCTTTTAATGTTTTTCTCTGAAAATGTCTCTCAGCCATTTGAAGATATTATTCCATTCTCTTCTTGTCTCTATTGTTGCTAATCAGAAGTTCTTCACAATCTAACTGCTATTAGTTTGCAGATGTTCATTTGTTTGTTTGCTTGTTTAAATATATTCTCTTTGTACTTGATGTTCTCCAGTTTCACTCTGTTTGATCTAGATGTGGATATCCTTTTCATTTGACTTGTACTTATTTAATCTAAGGACTCATATCTCTCATCAATTCTGAAAAATTCTCTTCTCCTTAAATATTATTTCTCTCTCATTCTATTCTTGCCTTCTGAAATTTCTTTTAGATTCATGCAGGCTGTTCTCATTCTACCTGCCACATCTCTTAGCTTATCCATTTTCCATCTCTTTATCTCTGTGATTCATCCTGTATAATTTCCCCAGCATTGACTTTCAGTTCACTAATTCTTTTTTCAGCTTTGTCTAATTTGTTGGTTAACCCATCCATTGAGGGTTTTTTCTTTTTTTACTTGAGGAAGATTAGCCCCAAGCTAACATCCATGCCAGTGCTCCTCTATTTGTATGTGGGGTGCCTCCACAGCAAGGCTGATGAGTGGTGAAAGTCTGCACCCCAGATCCAAACCCATGAACCTGGGCCACCAAAGCAGAGCACATGAAACTTTAACCACTCAGCCAAGGGGCCGGCTCCAACCCATCCATTGAGTTTTAACTTTAATGTCTTATTTTATTATTTCTAGAAGTTCTATTTGGTTATTATTAAAATTTACAATTTTTTTTTTTGTCCATAGAATTTTGCTTTTACCTACTGAGTTTTAGTCTTTCCTTCCTTCATATCTTTATTTTAAAATCTTGAATTTACATTTCTTTTTTAGATTTTTTTTTAAGTGTCAAATATTCCTGTTTGTTGAGTCTCCTACGTTGTTTAGAATGGGGCATTTTAGAACAGTCCATTTTAAAATTCCTTACTGTGCACTCACTTTCAATGAGAACAGTATCCCTTAAGGCCTGCATTAAGGAAGGTCCCTATGCAGTAATTTTGCACTTGCTCATGCTGGGTATCCCAGCATCTCACTAGGCTGGGGAAAATTTTATGTTAAATTCTCATTCTAAGGATTTGCATACCACAGAGGCAGTGCAATGCATTCTCTCAACCTATGCATCATGTTTCTTTAGGGTTTCAATTTTTCATGGGGATCTTTTCTGCCCCACAAAAATCTCTGAGCATAGATAATCTTCCTTGCAATCTTGACTAATTGGGTAGGGGAGCATTGGGGTGGGCTCATCTGAGAATTCTGACTTGACGTGAATGTCTCAATGTCAACGTGAGTGGGCCAAAACCCTGGTTTCTAAGTCCTGGGAGGTGCAATTTCCAAGTCAATAGAATTTCCCTCCTCCAAGACCCTTTCTCTCATTCCGTCACCAGGCCAGCTACAGTTTCAGTTCCAGTGCTTACCGACATTGCTTTCAGTTCCCTCTTCATTTCTGGAAACTGTGACTTTTTTTCTTCCTGTGTATTCAGTTATGTATTTAACTTATTATTTTATCCAGCATTTCTATGCTTTATAGCATTAGGATTTCTATGATAGCTTGGTTTACTCTGTTGTCAGAGGTATCTGGAAGGATTGAGTGACCCTTGGGTGAAGGTTGGGATTAGAGTTTTCTCATGTTCTTGGGAGCTCTCCTAGCCAGCTAAAAGGTTATTCTCTGGGTTCGATTCACAGGATCACTTATAGATGATAAAACTTCTAATGGTGTCAACTTTGGATGGTATCCAAGAGGGTCCTGACCTTCAGTGCATTCTGTGCTCTAGGAGAGTGTTTCCTGGAGTGTGTTTGCGGGATATTAATACTTAAAAAAAAAGACTTTATGTTTATATAAGTTTGGAAAATGATGGGTTAAACCAAGTTAAGCTAGTTTCTGTACTGCATGATTTCTCAGAAAAAAAGAGGGAAGCAGCTGCTTTAGCATCACTCCTGAATATAAAAGGAAGTAGGACAGGATCATGTCTAAGCATGAGCTGTGGATGGGGACATGGGACAAGAACCAGAAGGTCAGAGCATCTCTGAATCCAACCCCAGAAAGCAGCAGAGATTGCTTTATTAGGGCTGCCTCCTTGGTTTGGTTCCAAGCATGTGCCTGTCCATTTTGCATGGACTCTTTTTAATTTAGATATCATTTAAGGAAAACACTCCTATGATCTACATGATAGTGACTTAGTGACATAATCAATCTGGCTTTTAAGGTTTGAATTCATCTCAGCCCAGATATCCTATGAGAAAAGATGCAGAATAAATGTTTCCTGTTGTAATTGTCAGGATCACCTCATTTGTAATAATAGTTAGCATCAGTTGAACACCAACTACCTTCCAGGTGCCCAGTGCTCTACACGGTGTGTAAACATCATGAGTCTGTGAAGTGGGTTCTATAGTTGGTCCCATTTTACGGAAGAGAAAACTGAGACACCAAGTACCACCTCCCTCTCTTCTGCTTTGTTTCAATTGGCTGTTCATTATATAAATAAAATTTTAACAAAATAAAAGCTGACCTTCTAGACCCCGAATCTAAGGCATTTCTGGTATCTCTCCTGAGCAGAATGCAAAATGGAAGCTGTCATCTTGCTGTAGCTGGTTAGCAAGATACTCACTCTTCTGAGGTTTAGGTGTCCTACGTTCTAGATCTTTGGCGTCCTCATGAGAGTGGGCAAATGTTTCACCTTCTTAGATCTATTTTCCTCATCCATTAAACAGAGATTAATAAAATATTTGGCATGTCTAGCTCATAGAATTTTCATGATGATTAAGCAAAATAATATGGATGAAAGTTCATTGTAAACTGTCAAGTGCTATGCAAAATGTAAGCCATTAATACTGTCAATAGAGCAAAGATTTGTTTTTATTTTTTTACTTCTGGTGTGAATCCAAGTGAAGGCCTTGATCTTGGCAGAGGACAGTGCAGCCTGGTGTCTGGGTTAAATGTATAGAGCGGCTGCTGACTTTTAGGTGCTCCAGGGCATCAGTGATGGTGATGGAATATTCCATCCCGGCTTCAGTCTGAGGACCAGAATTGGGAACTTTCTTCAGCTGAAATCCAGCTCTAGCCTGGATTTGCTCATCATACTTTTAAAGTAAATACTAATATCTTTTGTGCCAAAATGTTTGGATGAGACTGTGTGAGTCTTTTGTCAGTGGAAAGGCTAATTTTCAAAGAATGTTACGTATTTTTATTATTTTTTCCCTCCAGACAATCTCAAGACTCTTTACTATTAAAAAAATATTTTTAAAGAAGCATATTGTACTTAACTCTATTTATAAAAGGGGACCCAAACAAGTCTGCTTGTCCTCAATCTGCCTAACAACTCGGGTAATAAATATTTCTGTATTTGTTTTCAGAGTCCATCAGAGCAGTCAGACATGTTTGATTTAGGCTTAGTTCCCTTGGAACAAATGTATTTCCTTTTCCTCTTACCACTATCATGTTTTTCCAAGGACACTGGCTCCCTCCCCGGAGGCCCCCCAGCCTTCAGTATTAACGTGTCTACTTTGCTGGGAAGCATTAAGTCCCATGTTAACAAAATAGATGGGAAGATCTGGGGTTATGAGAAAAGACAAATTCTGCCCTGAATAGTGTTTGTCCATTCATTCGTTCACTCAGTGGTCCAGCCATTCAACAAATACCTATTCAGTACTTAATCACGAGTCTGTTGTGAGTGAGACAGGCAGGGTCTCTGCTTTTGTGGACCTCATATTCCAGTGGAAAGGAAGATGTGAAGCAGACACTCACTCGCATCATTTATTCCTTTATTAGGAAACTTGCTTGTGCCATTTGCAATTTTAGTTGCATGCAACTCCTTGGGAAGAAACAGAGGACATAACCGAATATTTGCTGGAGTCCTTATCATGGGAATTAGTGTGCAATGAAAAGGATCCTGTATTATTTGGAGACTTATTCTTGCTGTAGAGGCTGAAAGAGTTGTAGCTATTTCATGAGAAGAGTGGGTGAGCTAAATTGCGTTTGAGTTTGGAGAAGAGAATTGAAAGTAGAAATACCTGTACTTTTCTGTTGAGTGCCAGGTAAGAAAGAATTGAGTTTAAATTTTAGAAAGGATTGAGCTTAGACCTGTGGAAAGAATATTTAGAAGTTGTGAGAAATTTTAGGCCTCATCCAAGGAAGTGTTGGGCATGATGCTGCCGAGACGAGTCATGGGATTTGGGGGAGAGGGTGTTGCTAAGGTCAGGTGTGGGGTCCCACGCTCTGGGGCTCTCTGACTTTCTTAGACCTCTCTTCTTAGTTCCCACTATTCTGCCATTGGAGCATGTTTAAACATGTATCTTGAGCTTCAACTAGTTGCAACACCCATTTCCTTTAACATTCACCACAGCTGGATCTTGCATTTTGTCTTTCTTAGAAGTATTTGATTTTTTTCACAACATTTTCCATTTTTATCTACTATGATCTATCTCTTCCTGTCATAGCCGGAAACATGATACCAGGATTAGGCAATGCTCTAGTTTCTTTCTCTTGGGTAAAGTCTGAAACAAAATAACCCAAACCCATCTGTGATCTCTGCCACATCTTCTCATTTTCTCCATTGTCACTTTCTAATTTTGTGGGGGGAAAATAATTTGTTTACTCTGAAAATTAATATATTTATCTAAAATCTTCTTTGCATTGCACCAATTCCTCCTGGTCTTAGTGGGATGATAAACCATACACACATCACATGGCACTTTTGGCTTTAATTTCTGGTTAATCAGTTGGGTATTCTTTAATTTGTTTATTTTGGGGGGTACAGTTACCAGTTTTGTTTATTCTAAAGTTCTGCTTATTCTAGTAGCAATGATTTCCTGTTTAAAGTAGTTAATAAAAGAAAACAAAAAAGTAGTGAATTTAGATTTTATTTTCAAGAGCCTGAAAAGTACAATGAATTATCTGAAGAGTGGAACGTCAAACCACAGGGAGATGCTACATATGCCAGTATAACAGAGGCGCCACTGCCCACGTCCTAAAGAAGAATGACCTAGACTGGCACTTCCTTTTCAGAAAGCAACAAACAAGAGCAGTGCATTGGAAAGTATGCATTTAGGACAGTAGGGCTATTGTCACATCTCTGTTGCTGATACAGTGACTAAGATGCAGAACTTAGATACTCATCACATGCCACTTACATCACTGAGCAGCCCAGGTTCCTCACAGAGCTTGAGAAATGCTCTTCATTTCAGAAATGAAAAGAACTGACAATGAGCCCTGCCTGGATATGAAAAGCCAACCCACCACATTCTTGTTGACCCCCTAGCACTCAAACTTGTTTTAGGGCTTTGCAATAAGTAGAGGAGGTTTTTGAGCTACTACTACATGAGACGGCTTTTGATAACCAGTCATCCAGTTTAAGAGTAAGCAGGGGAAACAGAGATCTCATTCTATTTCAGCATTTTCAGTACAGTGCCTCCTGGCAACATAAAATTTATTAAATTAATAAACTCGTCAATAAAGCTATTAATTTTCTAGAAGCTTCTAAAAGAAAATTGTTTTAAGAACACAATATAAAAATAAATTTCTCCTTCTGTTGCATTTTATTTATTTCAGTTACATTCATCATTTTTAACTCAGGTTGTTACCAGAATAAATAAATTGTGTCAAGCTTCCTTTGTCTACCATTCTTTATGGGTGTTATAAACACTTTAGGAAAAAAATCCTAATTTGCATTGGATAACTAACTTGAATTTATAGATATGAATATGGTTGTGATTTACTAGGTAAACCATTATATTTGAGTTGTTATTTTTTTGAAACCCTAGTTGTAGAAAAGTGAGAAAATATTTTGTATCTGCTGGGATTCTTGCTTCCAAGCCATAGAATACAATGTTGGAAACTACGAACTACTGTGGTTGATTTCTTTCTCATGAACTTAAAATTTCAGAGTTTTTTTTTCTCTGTAATTATAGGAATTAACACTGTAAAATAGCAGCTTTTAAGATTTTGATTAAGCAAAGATTATACTACATTCTGAGATCTTTTAAATTTCCAGAGAGCCTGGCCATCCTGCAGTTCTTATGGGAAAACAATGCCATGAACTTTTGGGGCGAAAACTATCCTGACCCAGAGAAGCAAGCCCGGGTCCTTTTGAGAATCCAGAGGCCAGATATATATTGTTTAAGAAATAAAAAGTCCGTTTTAAACACCTGCACATCTTCAGAAGTTGTGAAATGTTAGAACCTGTAAAAACTGACTTCCCATCCTGATTTCTAGGAAATGTTTTTGACTAATCAAAATAAGACTTTATGATCTCAGCCCATCTGTCCTTTACTTTCTCTTCCCCAACTGCCTTCTCCCCCTAAAAAAATCCACAGGATCCTAAGCTTTACAACTTGACTCATGGTATCTTTACACGACCTCTGTATTATGTACTTGAAAATTGTTAAGAGAGTGGATCTTAAATGTTATCACCACACACAAAAACTGGTAATTATGTGAAGGGATGGAGGTATCAATTAATCTTATTGTGGTAATCACTTTGATAAATACATGTATCAAATCATCACGTCATACACCTTAAACTTACATGTTATATGTCAGTTATATCTCAATAAAGCTGGGAAAAAGTAAATGACTTCCTTTGCAGCATTTCTCTTCATTCAGTCTTATGGATCTCTGAGGTTCCATTTAGATGTGTAACGCCTTCAAGTACAGCCCCAGGGAAAGGATTTGGGACTTTCTGAATTCCCTTCTTTGTCCTCAAGGGCAATGAACTGAAGGAGCAATAAGGGGTGACTATTAGCTCATCTTACTGAAAGTTGGCCCCACAGTATTTAATAACAATTGAGATGGAGAGAAAACATTGCTTCTCCGTGGGTAAATCTCTGTTCATTTATTTTCTGGGACATTCAGCCTTACGTGTGTCTGCTACATAGCTAGGGGAGAGAAAGGACAGAATAAGAGAATTTTAAGGATTGGCTGTTGCAAGCACATTTCCAGTCATTTAATTTACCAGAGTTGTAGAGTTTCTCAATTCTGTTCACATGGGTGGGTGGAGGGGCCATAGGAAATAAGATGAAAATGTTTCTGTTGGGAAATTAGGGCAGTTAGGATGTTCTCTTTGATATTCTACTTCTGTTTCAAAATTGTGTTTGTGTGTTGTGTGTGTGAGAGAGAGAGTGAGTCAAAGAATCGAAGAGAAAGAGTGGGAAAGACAGAGGGTACAAGAATCAGAGAGAAAGGTAGACAGAGAGAATGAATCCTTGTTTCATTTCAGGGAAAGAAATTGCTTTCAAAGTTGTAGCAAAAAATAGGGTTAATTAATCGACTTAGAAATCGACTTTGGTTTAAGAAATATAGGGATAACAGAGTCTCAGTGCAGACACTGTACATATGCTCATCCGCTAGGGAATAAAAGGGATGGATTTCACAGCGTGGCCAGTGGACACATGGAACTCACAATTGGTAATAGCTGTTTCTTATTTCATGAGATGCAAAAGGCTGTTATGATTGTCCATGGAATTGACGGGAGGCATTGATACTCTGTGAACATTCTCTTTTTATGGTGATGATGGTAACTAATATTTATTGAACACTTAATACATATCTGCTGAGTACTTGATATCACTTGACTCATTTAAACCTCACTGCAACCCTAGCAGGTAGATGCTGGGATTTTCTTTGATTTAAAAATGAGGAAACAGAAGCCGAATGATAGCTGGTGGAGGCTGAACCAGGATTCGAACCCAAGCTGTCAGGCTCTGGAGTCAAGCTCCTGTCGACCAAGCTATGCTGCCATGAGCTCTGACTTTTTTCTCAACTTCGCTATTTGTAGGAAGCCGAGACTTTTATTGTCCTTGACAACATTTTTTATTTGCATCATAACACGACCTGTGTCCTAGAAGTCATATTGAGAGGACTCCAGCTAACTGTGTCAAGACGTTGTGGCCCTTTAAAGATAGAAGTAGCTCTTGTTTTTAGTGAGCAACAAATGGAAAATTGTGTTTGCTATTTTAGGTCACTTCTCTAAGTCAGAAGGGAGAAATGGGAGAAACGCTGTTATTGTGGGAGGTGTCTGAGATAGAAAGACTATTCAAATGAGAAGGAGGATTTTGTGGCATTAAATGCTGCTTCTAGGTCTAGACCAGGCAGCTCAGTGCTGCAGGGCCAGGAGGCCAGGGGTCCTGCCTCCCTGTGCATTCCTCCCTGGCCCATTTGCAGAGGCAGTGTTTCTGGAAGGCTCTGCATTTCATTCTCAAGCTTGACTTTTCCCCTTTTGATACCAAGCGCGGGAATTGGGGAAGAACGAGAAGGAACCCTTAAAAGCTCATTGTACCTGAAGCGTCCCCTCTCATGTCTAACTTAGTTTCACTTTTCTGTCTAACCCTGAATTGAAATTCTATTGAAATCTGACATCTGTAAGCCATTCTCAAAGTTGTCCCTGCAGTTTTTCCCACATCTTTATAGATCTATGAGTGGCTTATAGACGATACAGCACAACTCTTCAGAGTGTGAGAAGTGTGTTCAGAGAATCACTGGCCCTCGGGTCAGATAGGATAGTGGTTAAAATGCAGGATCCCAGGCCCTTCCTTCATCCACTGAATCAGCACAACAGAGGAACAGGCTCCAGGAGTGTCTGCTCTCAATTAAGCACCACAGAGGATTCTTTGCAAAAGACAGTTTGCAGACCATCCCTTGACAGGTTTGTTGGTTCATAGAGACAGTTATTAAATGCATTTCTGCTCCAGTCCTGCAGTGAAGGATCAATAGCAGGGCTGTGTACATTGATGACTAACTGCTCCTGCCGTGAGTAGGGTCCACACTTATCAAATGAAATTCACATGTGCATAAAATAAAGAGATCCCCAAACAGGACAGATTCTCTCATTGGCCTTCTCTAGTTGTACCTCAAAACTGTTGGACATAGAATATTTGAAATAGTATTTCCCTATTCAGATAAATTGCCCTTTTCCCCTTTTCATGGAGAATTTGACTCATAGACACTTATTTAAAACCTTTGAAATAGTCTTTCATATAAATCTGGGGTTTCCAAACTTTTAAAGAACTCACAATGCTTACAAAACATTAAATATTTGTAATTCCTTGCAGACCATATGCATAACTTTTGATAGTGCAAGCTGAAACATTGCTGACTTTGTGGGAAATTTCCATCAGGATGGATAGTTATCTCATATGGGGATGGAGTGATTAAAAACACAAGTTGAAGTGTTGTTTATTTTATTCATCTAGAAGAAAGAAATATAACCTCCCTAAATGTCTGGTATTTTAATGGGAAGAATACGTATTTTGAGAATTAAAAAAAAAGACTAAAAATTTATATTTAAATGACATTGCCCAGTGCAGAATGAGAGATTTTCATTGGCACTGCATGGTAGATTAAGAATAGCAGTGACGATACTGTTTTGGTTTCCCGATAGGGTTCATGAATCTTTCTTTGATTTGGTGTTGTAAGGGCCACCCCTGATCAATCATTCCTATGACATCTGGGGACCAATGATCTCAAACACAGTCACTTCTATGGTAGTTCAAGTAGAGAAGGGATGTAGAGAAATCAGCATTGCTCATAGGGAAGATTACCAAATACTGCATGGGTCGTACTTACAGTAAAGATATATTCATCGTTTATCTAAAATTCAAATAGAACTGGTCATATTGTATTTTTATTTGCTAAATCTGTCCACCTTACTCATTGGAAAAAGGGAATAGTAACATTTTAATAACACCAGGGTTTTGAGAACACTCGTTTCTCACCATTGTTACCGGTATCACCATCACTGTTTCCTGCAGTGCTCTGGGTCACCATCCTCTGCTGTCAGATGCTGCTGCCCAGCCAGCTGGTCCCATGAGCATGGCTTTCCTAGGCATCCCGGGTTGTCAGTGGCTGGGAATTGACCCTTCTGAGAAGACCCAGGATTACATCTCTTGCAGGTGAGCCTGTACCTCCGGAGTCAAGTCAGCTCAGGGTTCCCACCTCTTTATGGCTCCCACCTCCTCTGCACACGGAGGCTCACAGGCCGACACCAGGCCTACACACACTTACACACATCTGCAGATGCACACACTCCCACCCCTCTACCAAGCTTCATAGATGATGCATTTGCTTATCACTTATCAATTACACTCAGGCTAATACGTTTTCATACGTACTGTCTCATTTAATCCTATATCAGCCTTACGAGGACAATGCTGAGACAATTAGGGCTTAGAACTGTCAAGTAACTTGCCCACGGTTTATGAAGATTCAAACAGTATACCTATCCCAAAGCCCATGCTCTTACCTCTTCTGTACTGTCTCTCTCTCTTCCATTCTCCCTGCATGCCCACTCAATTCTGCATTTGATGTAAATCAAAAGAGATCATACTGACTTACTATGAAAGAAAGAGATTCCCCGGACCTTGGAGTCAGGCCGTCTTGGTGAGCTATGTTTTCAGGAGGCAAGTTACTGAATCTCTCTGAGACTCAGTAGTCCTAATCTTTAAAATTGGGATGCAAATATTTACTGAATAAGTTTATTGTGAAGATGAAATGAAGAAAGAACCAAAAGAGACAAAACGAAAAACATAGAAGAATACGGGGACAGTGGAGGAAGGAGGTTAATTGTCCCAAGGACAGGATGAGGTAGTGTTAAATCTGAGCCTCATTTTTCAGAGTGAGTTTTTTGGAAGCTTAGCATGAAGAGCAGTGATACCTTTGAAGGGAACACGCACGGCCCTTGGATTTTCACGGAAGCTGTGTGAGCCACAGCCTCTGTGGCTCTTAATTCACCATGGGAAGGGGAAGGTCAAGGCTGAGACAACTCCTTGAAAATCTCTTGTTCATGACTAAGAAATATTTATGTTCTTCATAGAATATACAGTTGCTTTTCTGGGCTTCCCTTGGGGGAAAAACAGTCCCCATCAGTTACTTTAAATTTTTTTCTGAAAAGCAAAATAAAACAAAACAAACCGATCTGAGCCAATACTTAAAGGCAAAGGGTTCTGGACTCGAATGAAATATTCAGTTATCACAATTCTCTGAGTAAACTTGGCTGAATCATGCTACCTCTCTGGGCCTCTCTTCCTCACCTGTATGGAAAACAGATTAGCTAAGAAATTCCATGAACCTATGCAGAGCATCTGCCTTGTGGCTTGCCCTGTGCAGGATGCCTGTCCATGGGACAGCCAAGCCCTCCCTGTTACTGTGGGGATGGGGAGGGGGTGAGTTTGGGGACAGGAATCACATAACCCAGTGCACATTAATACTGTTGCATCAGATGGTGACACGCGCCATGAAGAAAATAACGTTGGGCAGTGGAAGAGAGCGTGATGGAGGCTGGACAGCCAGGAGGCAGGGCCAGACATATGACGCAGAAGGCTTCTCAGAGGAGGTGACATTTGGATGGACGTTTGCATACAGTGAAGGAACCCGTCACAAGAGCTGGCAACAATCATGTTACAGGCGGCCCTTTAGAGAGTCATCTTAATGTAAGGCTGGGGAAGGAAGTCAAGACAGGGAGGAACTTGGACTTTGTTGGAAAGTGTGGAAGCAACAAGAAGATGCATCTCTTAGGTCCTTGACTTCAGCTTAACAACACCTTTGGTCTTCTCCCTGTTCTGTGTGTTTTATAGATGTAGTTTGTGTGTGTGTTTATACGTGTTTTGTATTCTTTTATGAGATGGTCAATCAAGTGTGGCCACAAGAGGAGACAGAAGAGAGGCTCAGGAAAACCCCCCACAAAGTTTATTATATTCACAGGTCCTAGGGACAGGAGGCACAGCACACTGCCCAGGGCCACATGGGAAAGACACCAGGTTGGCCAGGAGGCAGAGGACAAGGTGGGGGCAGAGCCTGGGCTGTGGCCTTTATTGGAGTTTCCTTGGGAACGGCATGGCAGGGCAGGGTGAACAGTTAAGGACTGGCTTGTTTGAATAATTTTGGCAGGCATTGGGCTATAGAGGTTGTCCCTAGTTGCCTGGTACCCGGCCCTGTGGTGGTTAAGGCAGAGGAATATTGTCTCCTGGGGTGCATGGGCCAGACAGAGAGGATGTGGCTCTGGATTGGTTAGTTTGCATATCAAAGACATGTTCTCTGCGGGCCCTTTCTCATCTCTAAGAATTGGAGCTGGAAACTTTTTTTTGTTTCTAGAATGTCCAAACAGCATAATATACAGAAAACTTAAAAACACTTTACAATACCACAAATATCCATAACCTTAACTACACGTCAGGTGCGTGGAAAAGGCACAGTTGTCCTAGGTTTCCCTCTGTCATGGAAAGGTCCCATATGACTAGTGTTGGGGGATAAACAGATAGCTGCCATGTCTGCCTCTGCTGCCACTCCTGCCCTGATGATGACAGCCCTGGCAGACCTACCAATGACAGTGACAGCAGGGGCATTGGAACCCACTGGCTACCGTGGTCCAGTGCTCTAGGCTGTTCCCTGATATGCTTATAACCCATGTTTTGTGACATAGACAAGAAAGTTAAAATGGACCTTGCAAATCAGAACAGAGTGGGCATCAGAAGATTTTGGTGTAGTCAAGTCAGAGGAGTGATGATGTTCGTGGGACATCAGAAAACAAACAGTGCACACACATGGGCCTGGAGACGGGAGTCAGAGAAGGGGTGATGGGAGTAGAAGCTGGGGGAAAGAGAACTTAGTGCCCCAGGAAGGAGTGGGGATGAAGTCAGGCCTGGCTGCTCAAAGATTCAAACGAAGAGCAGTGTGAAGTGGAATCAAGGGCCGAGGGTCTGGGAAGAGCTAGAGACAGGATTTCAAAAAATACTTTTTCAAATGACTAGTGAGGATCAATTTGCCCTCCCATGGTGCCCACTCGCCCTCCTGGTATTTCGTGCGTGTGGTAATCTGGCACGTGACATGTGGCAGGAATTGGTACTTTCCTCTGGTATTTGCTGTGTCTGGTGCAGCAGCATTTCCTGCAAGAAGTGTTCTGGGCCCTTCCCTGCCCAGCACTTGGGGGCCATATACAGACCTCAAGAGGACTTCCATCAGAGAGGGGCTTACCCAGAGTACACCACTCCTTTATGCATTTGGAAAAAACTACACAGAACAGCTGAGGACTAAGAGTTTAAGACAGATGACAAAAAGGACCATTGCTTAATTCACAAAAGGTATTGAGTCAGTGTAGTTCATGCATGGCACTATGCAGAATGCCCATTTGGAGGTGTATTTCATATATTTGCCTGCAGGATATAAGTTAAAGTGCTAACCGCAGGAAAAAGACAGCAAAAACAGCCAAACTCACATTTATGCAAAGTGAATGAGTCACTCCTCATGTTTTTGGTGTTTCTGCTCTATTTTAAACTGAATTCCCTATAGTGTAATAAAAACACCAAACTGCTGAGACGAAGGCTGAAGGAGGATGAGGTTAATTCACATTAATTGAGAGGGACAAGCATTATTCATGGGAATCCAAGCAAGAGTGCGCAGAGATTTGTCAAAGGCCACACTGGTGAAGCTATCATTTCTCTATCTTCAATGCCTTTTAAGTTGGGTTTCTCTTCTAAGTTGGGTTGATTTTTCTTTCATCTGTGAAGAGTGTGGTTTCAGGGAAGTTTTAAGGCTATGCCTTCACTTAGCTACATCTAAGGAACAAGAAAGAACATGGTAAGGGAGATCTGAAGGCGGCACTTTTTCTTCTTTTGATGCAGGTGTGAGATACAAGATCACATCATGATGCTGGTCTTATCAAGGGGATCTCCATCCATTCCCTCCAGCCCCTCCATCAGCATCTCAGCCTCATCCTTGCTCCCAGTTCCCCTGAAATGAGCTACCCTGACAACATAGGGTGTGAGTTCCCATATGTTTTCCATACTTATGTAATTTAATGATAAAATTATATGATCTCCATGTACAGGAGGGTATGTCAGTCTTGGCACTGTTGATATTTTGGGCCAGGCCATTGTTTGGCATGGGGCTTTCTGGTGCATTGTGGGATGTTGAGCAGCATCCCTGGCCTCCACCCACTAGATGCCAGTAGCACCCTCCCCCTCCCCCAGTTTTGATAACCAAAAAATATCTCCAGACATTACCAAATGTCCCATAGCAGACAAAATCATCCTTGGTTGGAAACCGCCAACATGAAGGCTAGTTTTACAACTTATTTTTTCATGAAAGGAATCATTTTGTATACTTCTCTACATCTTACTTTTCCCAACCATTGACAAATTTCTTCCAGGTCATCTGGTATAATGCTGTTTAATTATTTCTAATGATTGCTTAATATTCTGTGGGATGGATACAGCATAGCCCGTTAGGCCTATTCCACCATTCTTTTATCAATGGGTATTAACATGGTTTCTAGTTCTTGGCTTCCTGAAAGCAATGCTGAGATGAACGCCATGGTTTATGTGCTTTTTACGGATTCCCAGAAATGGAACTGTGGCATATGTATTTTCAATTGTAATAGCTATTACCAGATCAGCTGATGATGGCATTTGGTGAAAACTTTAAAAACTATAAATTGTATAAGACTGATATTATTCTAAAACTTTCATGGATGAGTCCAGATAGAAGTGATAATTTAAGTGATTTTTTTTTAAGCTGAAAAGAAATGTGAGTAAATAGGAAAGTTCGCCTTTTTTTTAGTCCTAAAATTACAACTGTTTGTTCAGGAGGAAGTTCAGATTACCAGTTTAATTCTCAGGCCTTTCAAATGTCTTGTTTGTCAAGATTTTGGGTGAAGACATAAATTACAATGAACAAACCATGAAAGAAACTTGTTATGCCTAGAGTGTTACTTTTGTCCATAATTAATATAACCCATGTTAAGTATTTCAAGGCCATAAATAAATAATGGAATAGGGGGACTAGATTAAAGTTGCATTAAGTGATAAAATACCTAGTAAGTTTCTTTAGCATTCATGGTTACCTGAAAGTCTGCAACTAACCTCATTGACCAAGTCAACACAGTCTGAGTAATATATTACTATTAAGTTATTGATGAAAATAGTTCTCTGATATTTTGGATATTTTAATATACTATTTTATTCCAAACTCAACAGATCAGGATAGCTCTTAAGCAACATTACTTTATTTCTTTCATTTTTTTCTCCCTTTTAGAGAGTTATCTGGTGAAAGAAAGAAAGGCTAAGCCTGGTTTCTGAATTCCAAGATCACACTGCCCAACGGTAAGGAAATAAGTTGTTTTTTGGAATACTTGACGGACTCAGCAAGTCTGGGACCGGGAGATGTTATTTCTGATGGGTATTGTGCCGTAAGCAGATACTGGCTTCTGTAAATCGACACTGATGGGTCTTTCCCTATATTTGTAGTGTATCTGGGGAAAGATAGAACTAATTTAAAATTAAGCAAAATGTTTCTCTTCTCTTTATTAAGTTTACTTTTTAAAAACTGGACAAGTAATGCATACAGGTTGCAAACTTAAGTTTTGTGTTGAGCTTCTCAGTTACAATGTATCAAAAGTGACTCACTGGGGAGCCTTGGGGAGTAAGAATGTTAACTCTGTAGGTCCAAGGCTCTGCTGAGCTTTTGGGGTTTTCCTTGAAGCCTCTTGAAGGTCTTGTGCCGTCAGTTTCCCTCATATGATGTACTTGGACTCCTCTAATTCCTCCTTTCTTTCAGGTTGTTTCTCCTAATAAATAAGATTCTTTTATGTCACTCCTATTTTTTGTTACATGCCAATTTGGAATGGAATAATTGCATTTGTTATATTTTTGTGTGATTCCTAGCATGACATTTATAAACAGTTCCAATTTAAAATAAGTTATGTCACAAAATTGCAAAATATTTAGGGCAAAAACATTTAAAAATTATTCCCCAATTATTTAGAAATAGCAGTTATTATTGTTTTGCTAACAATTTAATATGCTTTCTTTTCATTTACACATGCAATTTGAAATTCTGACTTTAAATAAGTTACCTTTTAATATGTGACAATGCAAAATTAAATAAAAAAACAAAAGTGATTAAATAAAATATATCTATCTCTTCCTCCCTCCTTTGTCTCATGACAACTCATTCCCTTTCAAGGAGACATCTGATGTTTCTGGTTTCTAATTTACTGGACCTTTTAGATTGTTTACATTGTTTATAATCTGTTTCTATATTAAACAATGCTTTAATGAATGTCCTTATGCATATGTTATTTCCCATATGTGTGTGTGTTTGGATTGAAGGAAAAGGCTACCACTTAACATATGACTTTATTGCTTGCTAAACAAGGGAAAAGAGAGCTTGTAGGATAAAGTTCTATCAAAAGAAAGCAAAAGATGGGGGCTGGCCTGGTGGCGCAGCGGCTTAGTCCGCGCTTGGCAGCCCGGGGTTCGCGGGTTTGGATCCCGGGCGCCCGCCGACGCACTGCCTGTCAGCCATGCCGTGGCGGCGTCCCACATAAAGTGGAGGAAGGTGGGCACAGATGTTAGCCCAGGGCCAGTCTTCCTCAGCAAAAAGAGGAGGATTAGCAACAGATGTTAGCTCAGGGCTGGGCTTGCTCACAAAAAAAAAAGCAAAAGCTGATCTTCTAAAGTGTTTTGGGCAGCACTGAATTCAGGGATTGGCGGACTTTCAGAGGTGACAGCATTTAGGGATTGGTTGACCTTTAGCTGTAGAACGTTTGCAATTTGTGTGAGCCTGTTACTTATGGCTGGCTTTAAGAAGTTCAGTTACTAAGCTGAATGTTCACTGATTGATTGGGATAGCTTTGAAAAAGGTTGTAGTGGTGATGTGATTATGCCTTGGGACTATGGCCAATGAACAATAATCTTTTTCCTTTCTTGAATTCAGAGTATAGGAACTTTAAGTTCTCATCTGCATAAGAAATTCATGGGAATAGAATTGCTTGGTCAAACAGTATGTGAATTCTGTATTTTGACTGATTCCCATAGAGGTTTACCAATATACACTCCCACCAGTAATGCATGACAGTGTTCATTTTCCCACAAAATAGTGTGTCATTATGTTTTAGATCTTTCTCAAACTGCTAGGTGAAATACAGTATCTTCTTGAAGTTTTAACTTGTCTGTATTAGTACAAGTGAAGTTAAGAAACTTTGTACATGATTAAAAACCATTATATTTTATTTTCTATAAATTTTTGCAAACATCTGCCCATTTTCAGTGGAGTTTTTTACATTGATTTTTAAGGACTCTTTATATATTAATTAGCCATTTACATTGAGTAGTAAATATTTTCCCTATATGTTCTTTGTTTATTTCATTTATGATATTTATTTGGGAGAGAGGGACATATAAAAACATGCCTTTACATAGTTGGATTGATCAATTTTTTATTGTCTTCTAGGTTTTATACTATAGTTGGAAAGACTTTTTCATTTTGAGATTATAATATTTTTCTATACTTTCTCCTGGTGCTTTTGTGGTTTAATTTTCATTCATTCTTCTGCACTTTATATGGTATAAGTATGAGGGAGGAATACACTTTTTCAGGTAGCTACTTAGTTGCCCCAACACTATTTTTTGGGTAGTACGTTATTTCCCCACTAATATGAATTATCATCTTTGCCCAAAACTAAATTCCCATGAATATGTTGATCTATTTCTGACTTTTCTCCTCTGATTCATTGATTTATATGTTGGCTTTTTCATTTAACATGATACCACATGCATTTTTCTGTTTCTTAATTGGGCTTCCTGCCTGTCACAGTGGTATTTGCATTAAGTAAACATTCTATAATTTATTCAACAACCTCCTTCTTGTTGCCCTCCATTGAACATTGTGGAGATTTTAGTTACAAATCAACCAATTGATTTCCAAAGCTTTACCTCTGTTTATTCCATAAATAACCACTTGTGAGGGCTATTCTTTCAGCCTGCCCTTACCTGGCCACCGTTTTATATCTACTAATGGACGTTTCAAGCATCCAGCATCCTACCTTCCATATCACAGGTGAATATTTTCTCATGGAAACAACATTTAGACCTTTAAGTGAGCTGGTGAGGAAAGGCTGACGAAAGTCCTTTAACAACCAGGTGTCTGTCATGAAATGGAAAAGAAAAATCTATTAGGTCTTTTAAATTTTCCATTAAACGCAGGCATCTAAAACTTAAAGAGAAACAGTGTGCTCAGTTCCAAGCGTTGGTTGAAAATAGTTGGCTACCTGGCTTCATTCTCTTCAGAAGCTACTTTCACGAAAATCAGTTATTTTTTGTGGATAATTCAGAAACATTGACTGAACCATCCTGGGGCCAGATTTGTAAGTGTGTGGTTGGTGTGTGTGAGAGTATGTGGGATGTGAATGTGTCTGTGTGTGTGCGCGTGTCGTGTTCACCAGAGGATAACACCGACACGTATGTGCTTCCCCAGGCCTCTTCTAATTTGTATTCATCATACAAGAGAGTCTATTGATTTATATATTGAGAGAGAGAAGAGTTTATTAGCTATTCCCTCCCACGGCCAGTGAAATGAAGTTCCCACCGAGAAACAAATTCCTTTCTCCTGGACCTCAGCTTATTTCAGTGCTTAGGGATGGACACACCTGGAGCCAGCAATTTAAGCAACTCAGTATCTATCTGCACACATCTCAGAGGAAACCTTCCTCTATGGGCATTAGGTAATTTCTCAAATTTCCTTTAAACCATAATCAGCACTTTGGGGGGAATTATTTGTTACTTAAGCAAAATTAGGGTTCCTTTTCTGTGCCCCAAAGATCTCACTGGCTATAATTCATTAATCTTTGTACACTGGGATGGATGGGAGCTGCTGCTATTGGCCCCAGATAGTCAAAGTTACTCACCCATGATCATATGGAAAGTCACTGGTGATAAAAAGAAGTGATGGGTCAGTAAGATAAATGTCACCATCCTAATGAAAAATCTTATGCTGCGTGAGGTAATTGCTATGAATCATAGTGTACACTCAGTAGGCTCCAGCAAGCACAATGTATATGGCTGTTTAAATTACTTCTTATCATAGAACTGAAAAAAAAAGAGGAGAATAAAGAATAGAGAATGATTGGTTAGAGAGAGGTCTCCCACTTTGTTTCTGCCTCAGGCAAGTATTGTCATTCTGGATAAATTCAGAAAAAATTCATTGCCTTCTTTATTCTTGTGAATATGCTAAATTCTCCTTCCAAAGGGTTGAGAGATGGGGGAGAGCAATAAAGGAGCATGGAGATCTGGAAAATACTTGTAGACTCTATGTGGGCATTTTCTAGTCATCACAGCCAATCTTTACATGATACCAGACCATCATTTCTAGGTCAGTCAATGACATCTCAATCTAGAGAAGCTCCTTAAATTTTGTGAGATGTGTTGTTGGCAGAGCTCATCTAGGGAAAGAAAACACAATGGTGATTGAATAAGGAAAGTCTTTATTGCTTTTGTGGGGGAGAGGAGGGCACAAAGCCAATTCTAAATCGAGCTGCCTTAAAACCCACCATTTTGCTCCATCACAGAGATGATGCCAACTGGCCTGAGATCCTTTAGGATTGCAGGGGAGGAAGAAATATTCCTCTACCCTCTAGGTTCTTCTGACTGGTCTAAGAATAAAATGGACATGAGACAGAATAACAGGAGAAAATCAAACAAATTTAATAACATGTACACATGGGAGAAACACAGGAAAACTGAGTAACTCGCCAAAATGGCCAAAGCCACCACCTTAAGTAACATCTTCAGCTAAAGACAAAGGAGGATGTTGGGGGTAGTGGTTTGGGACTTCAAAGGGGAGGAAGGCAACTCACATAGAGATGGAAAAGCAAATGTTTGGTGAGCAAATGTTTGCTATACCTTACAAAGACAATGGGACATGGGAGGACTTTGATCAAATGGGCCTTGCTAGGTTCCTCCCTGTCTACCACACCTAGTTTGTATTATACCATAGTTATCTGTGATATTAGCTCCTTCCTTGCCTTCTATTTTAAATTCTTCTGGCAGTTAGGGAGGAGGTCAAAGTTTCTTCTTGAGTCTTTTGTTCTTAAAGATAATCAAGCCAGGGGCTGGCCTGGTGGCCTAGTGGTTAAGTTTGCACACTCTGCTTCAGTGGCCTGGGGTTTGCAGGTTTGAATCCTGGGCGCGGACCTATGCACTACTCATCAAGCCATGCTGTGGCGGTGTCCCATATACAAAATAGAGGAAGATGGTCATGGACTTTAGCTCAGGGCTAATATTCCTCAGCAAAAAGAGGAAGACTGGCAACAGATGTTAGCTCAGGGCCAATCTTCCTCACCAAAAAAAAAAAATCAAGCCAAAGAGACACATTTTGGGGTGGCAAATTCTGCTCCCCCACTGGATTCAACATCTGAGGCTGGGATATGATGTCAGATTATGTCCAGCAGGTCCCATCTGGAACAAAGTCTAGATGGAAGCTTGTCCTCTTTAGGGACTCTCTGAGATAAACATCAGCTTTCCCCTAAAGGGTCAAAAATACAGGTGTCACTCAAGAACCAGGCTGAATCGGTTCTCCATGGCAATGCTTTCTCAAAGGTTTCTAAGAATGCATATTCCAGAGCCTCATCTCCAGGGTCTGACTGGCTAATTCTGGGGGAGGTTTGGTAATCTCTAGCTTAACAAGTGCTCCAGGTGATTCCAGTGAAGACCAACGTTCTGTCATATACTTCTCTTTGGAGTTGAATCTGAACACACCTGATAATATGATAATATGACCCAATTAGTGGTGATCAGTGATTCATTGTCAGGTTATGGTTTGAATTTTGTCAACTTCACACACTATAGATTTATATACCGATTCACTTCTACATAAACACATGCAAGCAAATAAGAAATGCGTAAAGCTGTGGAGGGAGGAATTTATTTGGTGTGATACGTTTGGGAAAAAAACACGTTCTTGAGATTTGATGAGAGTCTATTTAAAATTCCTAGTTTTCTGAGAGAAATTGGAGGGGGCTCCTGCATAGTCCACCTTAAGATCAAAAAGGGCAAAAGTACAGAATGAAGGCCAAACAATGATTTCATTATACAAATGAAATGGGAAAACGCAGTGAAATTCTATCCTTCCCTCAGGACTGACTCCATTTAGAGGTTAGAAGAGCAGCCTAAGTGATCTTACACTTATGGGCCCTGTAAGCATCTCTCCCGAGCAACTGTAGAAGGGTTATGACTAAGGATGGAAGAAGCATCACATAAGGTTTTGAGCTTTAACTACCTTTCTGTTGGGTACATAAGAAATAAAATTGGTAATTGATCCAGATGGCCCATCCCCTGGTGAACACAGAACAAGGGGTAGCTAAGAAGGTGAGTGCAATCAGCAAAAGCCAAGTAAGTGTCAGTAATGAGTTTCAGTTCAGTTTTAGGGACAGACTGTTAAGTACATTAGGTGATGTCACAGAATATCTGTGATAAAGAAGACCTTGGAAGGAACTGGATCGGGAAAGTTCCAAATGCACTCAGAAATGATGCCTTCTGTGTTCATGGTCTACTGCAGTTTACAGGGATTTTCCACATTAAAACAGGCTTCATGATATCCAGATTACTGATGAGGAAACTGAGTCTCGTCAAGGTGAAATGACACCCAGCTTTTTACTGTCGGATCCTCTCAGACTGCACCAGCTAAGCATCTCGCTCGCCCGCTTCAAAGCAATTGTGTTGGTGGAGGACCGACCCAGCGTAAGCCACAGTGTCAAGGTTATTGAGGCAAGCAGTGACCTCCGATAGTAAAATGGGGTGCGGCGGAACCATCATCCCTGTATGTGCCTTCATTGTTCTTTCCTCT
Source organism: Tapirus indicus (assembly GCA_031878705.1). NCBI lineage: Eukaryota > Metazoa > Chordata > Mammalia > Perissodactyla > Tapiridae > Tapirus > Tapirus indicus. The sequence goes on along the minus strand of CM062936.1, from coordinate 31,789,992 downwards.
TCAGCAAGTCTGTGAGGAATGCAGTGGACAGCCTTAGAAATTAACTGAAAATTTTAATCATTAAAATTAAATCACAGCAACCACTTAGACAGAAACCTGTAAAAACATACATGTTTTGAAGCAGGGAGCTCCCTATGCTGTTGATTCACTTTACAGGATGGCCCCACATAACTGACATAATAGAGCTCTGCCAGCAAACCATGGCTCAATGCACAATAGATCGCTAATTACTCATGGAGACATACTTTTTGAACAAGAATGGCACATTTTAATTGCCTTTTAGTAAGATGCTTTGTCTTTTTTTTCTCTCCCACCCAGATCCCATCAGCACTTACCCCAGTGCTGCCTGAGTTTTAATAGATTAGTATTAGAAATGTTTATGTATTAATAATAATAAAGATAAATTATGTTTGTGAGTGCTTTCCCCTACATTTCTCCTCCATAACAATTCTGGGGGTATGCAGGGCAAGTATTATTGCTCAGGGCAGGTATTATTGCTTGACTTTGTTGATGAGGAAACCAAGGCACGGAGAAGCCGGGAGATTTTCCAAAGTTTCAGGGTGAATCAGCACTCAAGCTCTGGTTTTTTTTATATGACGACATCTTATTCTGCATTTAATAAACCAAGTTGTACTATAACATAAAATGCTTGGTACTAGGGCGAGAGGACTGCATGGATTCTGTCCCTAGTAGCTGTGTGTTCTTAACCTCCCTATGCTTGATTTGCACCTCTTTAAAATGACAAAAATAGTAGCTATGCTGTTACAAAGTTTTGGTGAGGAGCTGTTGAGATAGCACATGAGGAACTGGTTTGAAATTTGTACAGTTTGTTCTTCTCCTAGAGCCCTTGAAGGGACTTCACCGGATCCATAAGACTTTTAACTTCATGAAAAATTTGGTGCTTATTTGCACATAATGAAGTTTTCTGGGGAGAATGAGGAAAATTTTATAAGATTTTCAGAGATTTGTGTGATTAAAAAAGAACGAGAAGGGGCCGCCCGGTGGCGCAGCGGTTGAGTCCGCGCTTGGCAGCCCGGGGTTCACGGGTTCGGATCCCGAGCGCCCGCTGACGCACTGCTTGTCAGCCATGCCGTGGTGGCGTCCCATATAAAGTAGAGGAAGATGGGCACAGATGTTAGCCCAGGGCCAGTCTTCCTCAGCAAAAAGAGGGGGATTAGCAAATGGATGTTAGCTCAGGGCTGGTCTTCCTCACTAAAAAAAAGAACGAGAAGTATTGTGATAAAACATTATATAAGGTACTAGTGTTATTCACACATTATGTCTTCTCGAATTTTACAGTGTATTCCTTCTAGAAAATGTGGGAAATACAGAAAAACACAAAGAAGAAAACAATAGTCATCTAAAAACCTACCATTTAGAGAGAACCCAGGTACCTGTGTTACAATTTTGGCTGACAGTACCTTTTAGCTTTTTTTTTTAATAAATCAAAAATTTAAAAAAATGTTTTTGGGGCAACACAAATATATTATGTATAATGTATGAAATGCATTAATATAAACATAATCATATGAAAATATATACACATATATGGTTTATGTGCATATACATTTGCGGGTTTGGGATCATTTTAAATATGTGAACATGACCTAATGGTGTAATATTTTTCTACCTGATGTTTAATGCCTGACTTAAAATCTCTATATGGCTTTTCCATTATTTCTATACCTAAGACTTATTGTGCTTTGAGATTGTTTCCATTTCTGTCATTTTTACTATATTATAATATATATGCTTCTACATATAATTATGCTATATGTTCATGAATTTTTTATATTTTCTAAAATCAACTTATACATATTTTTCAATTAGATGAGCAATTACTAGGCATTTAATTCTCCCAGATGTTCTTTAGTTTTTCACTGCCACGTTTTCAAAAATCATACTGAGATTTAAAAAAAAGTTGATTGTGCCTACTAATTATTTTGGGGGAGAATTTTCCTCTCTGCTTTTATCCCAGAACATGGTTTGTGTCTTCTTGTATTCAGATCTTCTCTTACATTCCTCAGTTAAGTTGTATTATTTTCTGTGCTACTTCCAATGACTTACCTCTTTGTACAATATTTACAGATTGTCATTTGTCTTTTAGAAAATTTTTGCTTTGTTAGAACATTCAGAACAATTCTTAAAGACAGTGTCTAGAGCAGATATTGTGTCTTTTTCATACATTAATGTGGGCATCTCTAGTGCTTCAGCATTAAAGATGGTGGCTGAAAGTGAGCAGTAGTGGTCTTTATCACAGTAAGGAACATTGATGTCTACTCTTTGTTATATAATTTTGAGAAAGTCAGTAGTAGATGTTGAATATTATCAGATACATTTCACCTCTAATGAATTACTATCCCTGTGACTCTTCTCTTGACCTAATGCAGTGAATTGTTTTGACTTTCTATAGTAAATCATTCTTGCATTCTAAGAATAAGTTCTTCCTGATCATGGTGTAATATTTTTGGAATACATTTCCAAATTAAATTCCTAATATTTTATTTAGAATTTTTAATCTACAATCATGAAGGATACTAGTCTGTAGTGTTATTTTTCTGGGCTTTTTCACTTTTTCAAATATCAATATAAGGATTGGCATATGAAATTGAAAAGTCTTGTGTCTTTCTTGACAGAAAATTTTAGACAACTATAAAATTTCCTTCTCTAGTTAGTTCTTCATTCAGTTTTTCTACATCTTTTATATTTTCTTTAAAAATCATCTATTTTATTCAGTTTTCTAATTTATCAGAGTAGGATTTTACACAATTTTTACTTATATCTTTCATGTCCATTTTTATTCCCAATTTTGTATATTTTCTGTCTTTTCTATTTGATTAGACCTTCTAAATATTTGATCAGTAATTTTCTTCTACACAGAACCAGGTCTTAGATGTGTTTATCTGTCCTACGATTTATCTGTTTTCTAGTTCATTAATTTCTGCTATTTTTTTCTCTCCTTTTTTTCACTTAAGTTTTTTGTTTGTTTGTTTTTCCATGTTTTTAATTGAACACTTAGTAATTTTTATTCTTTCTGATTTCCTAATAAAAGGCTTACAGTTTATGGGTTTGGTTTAGTGTATAAGTGTTAGCATTCCAGATATTTTGACAGATTATGTGTTCACTCTCATTATTTTCTAAACAATTTTGTGTGTGTGTGTGAGGAAGGCTAACCCTGAGCTAACATCTGTTGCCAATCCTCCTCTTTTTTTGCTGAGGAAGACCGGCCCTGGGCTAACATCTGCGCCCATTTTTCTCTACTTTATATGGGATGCCACCACAGCATGGCTTGACGAGCAGTGTGTAGGTCTGTGCCTGGGATCTGAACCTGTGAAACCAAAGTGGAGTGTGCAAACTTAACCGCTATGCCACTGGGCTGGCCCTTCTAAACAATTCTTAATGGTGTGTTTGATTTTCACTGCAATCATTTTTCAAAGAATCATTTATGGTGTGAGATTTTTGGCCTGTATTTTTTACACTTTTTGAGTTATGAGTGTATATAGCATAATGTATAATTACTATTTGCAAATATTCTTTGTAAACTTGGTAGGAAATATATTTTCTTGTTCTCTTCAGAACACAACATTTGGTGTAGACCAAATAAATCGATCTTATTGCTATTTGGAAACTCCTTCCCTGCCCCCCACCATGGGGTGTATATATTTGCACACTTCAGCTGTAAGAGATGGAGGAATGTGTAGTAAAGTCTCTCACTAGCCCAGTGTTCCTGTTACCTTCTCTTTGTGCCTCTAACAGTTTATGATCACTATATTTTGAGGAATGTTGTTTGGGGCATAAAGATTTATAGCTTTTATGTTTTCTGTCTGGATTTTATTTATTATCAAAATAATAGAACTCTTCATTTCAGGAAATGACATTTTCTTTTAACTCTGCATGGCCTGAAAAGAATATAGCAACCCCTGTTTTCTTTCATTATATTAATTTTATTCAGTCTTGCCTTTAGCTGTTATATCTTTGTCTAATCATTTAATAATACCTATCTGCCAATTTCTTTTAATGTTATAGCTTTTAAATAATATTAGGTTGCATTTGATTAGTTTACTATTTGAGGGAGAGTATCTTTTACTATGGTCGTTTTGGTGAGGAGTGTAAATCATTATTACTGATGTAATTTTGTTTATTTGTTTAATCTTGTTTTATACTTATTTAAAAAATTCTTCCTGTTTTTCTCTAGTAATTATTTTTTAAAAATAAGGACGATGTTTTCTTTGCTTTTTTCCTCTAGTGATTCTGTTTTAAATTCTAATAAATCACCTTAAGTTGTTAAAATGTCATATCAATATTTTTGAAATTATTAACATAAAAAATAAAGCTCTATTAACTGACTAGCTCCTGTGTAAAATGAGAACATAAGTAATCTTTTGTGTCCAAATTATATCCAGACCCACTTCCCAGTTTTTGTTGGTCTTATCCAGTCATCCTAGGATTTGTAGCCTTAGTTTTTTTTTTGTATTTTCACATATACATGTTCACCACATTTTTGACACCAAAAATGGGGCTGATATTTAAATCATGAAGACCTTAGCTTAAGATCAATAGAAAAAGTATCTTTTTTTAATTTCCACATTTGATATTATAAACATGGAGAGGAGAATTAGAGAAAGAATCCTTTGTTAATTCTGAAGTCAGTAGGATAGGACCACTCCACGTTGGATTTTACATAATGTTGCCATAATTTACACAAGACCCAATTTTATGTGTAGCTTACCCATTTCATGTGATAATGAACTATTTTGTCCCTTATATGAAAGATAAAATACTGCTTTAATATAACACAGTTCAGGTTAGTCAAATTTCATCCCCAGTGAATTTCCAAAGGAAGGACAGGGCTATGCCACAACCTGTACCCTTGTTGCATGACAAGACAGACTTCCATGGTGAATGGGCTGGGACCACAGTCTTTTCCATATGGCCTCATTCGCCTCGTTGTCCTGTGCCCTTGGAAAGGCTCATTCTCCAGGTGGTCATATAAAGGAAATTTTGTTTCCTTTTTGGCATGTAATCTCCTGAATTTGGCAGTAGTTAAGGAGCTATTAGAGAGAATTTAGTGTGAATTTCTAAATGGATACACAGTGTGCATTTCCAGCTCAATGTAGCGTAATAGTTAGGTGGTGAATATGTGGGTATGAAAACAAATGGCTATTGTTATGGACTGAATTGTATCGCCCCCAAAATGTTGAAGTTCTAACCCCCAGTACTTAGAATGTGACCTTACCTGGCAATAAGGTTCTTGTAGATGATCAAGTTAAGATAAGGTCATTAGGGTGGGTCCTAATCCAATACAAGTGATGTCCTTATAAAAAAGGGGGACATTTGGACACAGAGACAGACAAACTCAGAAGGAAGATGATGTGAGGACACGGGGAGAAGCCTGCCATCTACAAGCCAAGGACTGAGACCACCAGAAGCTGAGGAGGCCTGGAACAGATTCTCCCTCACAGACTCAGAAGGAACCCACCATGCCAGCGCCTGAATCTCGGACTTCCAAGGCTCCAGAACTGAGACAACACATTTCTGTTGTTCACGCCACCCAGTGTGTGGTGCTTGTTACGGCAGCCCCAGCAAACTGCTCCAGCTGTGTTATTCCCAGTTGAGCCATTTGGGTTGAAAATTGTAACAATGGTAATTATCAGTATGTTTTCAAGCCAGGCAATTGAGTCTCTTGTCTCAGCAGCGCTCTATAGGTGTAGGATTAGACTACATTGCCGAGTTGCTCTTAAACCAAAATACTAAGCATTCTATGTGCAAGTTCTTATAGAGGTGAATATCCACAAGGTTGCTTGTGCAAATGCTGATAGAGATCGGTTATGCAAGGCTTGGTTTCTTTCTTTTCATCTCTTCTGACACTTCATTCCGTGACAGGCTATGGTTTCCCCTACAAACTTCATTGTGAAATTAAACAGCACCCCCACTGCCTCACAAACACATGATAAAGTTTGACCTTACCATGTCTCATTTTCCCGTAGTATTATATATTATGTATTAAGATCAACAAAGAATTTTACCTTGTGGTCTACTTAAGAAAAGAACAATATGCTATGTTTAATTATGCTCTGCCCAGACAGGTTTCTCTTTCAAAATAATTTCACTGAAGCTTATGGAAAAGTCTGCTTTGTTGTAAGCCGATGGGTTCCAACCAGAGCCGCCCCCGATGAGAGTGTTTCCAAGCCTGGGTTTCACAGTCAATGTGTACTCATGGGAACTCGAGGGGAAGTCACCCAGCTTCTTTGGTGGTTTGCTGAAGTCCTGGCTGTTTTCCGTGGGAGCAAATCAAACCCCTGAAATTAGAAGGAAGGTTGAAAGAAGGAACAAAGAAGAAAGGAGGGGAGGAAGGAAGAGAGAGAAGAAAAGAGAACACTTGAAACGGAGAACAGGAGAAAGGGAAAATGAGAAAAAGAACAAGATAACAAGCGTGAAATTCCAGAGGACCCTCCACAGCTTTTTTTTCTGTCGTAATAGGCCGAGATATCTATCTTAGACCACACTCAACCCATTCTCTTTACCGTGAGACTAAGATTATACACCACTGTGGATATTTCAGTTTTAAAAGTGCGATGAGACCTGATAGTGATACCACATTAAACACATCTCCTATTGATTCCCTCTAACCTTGCAAAACGAGCTGCAAGCATTAAGTACCTTTTACTCCAGCCTGGCTGATGGGACCACAGATGTTAACTGCAGGGCTGAATTTCCTTGGAGGTCAGCAGACGGGGCAAGTGGGAGGTGACCGAGGGAGCATCTGCTGGCCCAGGGACTATTTACCCTCGCTGCCCTCAAATACAGCTGAGGACACATGTCTGGACAAGTCTGAATCATGGAGAAATTAAATCAAGCCTCAGTACCTCTCTACAAAAGTGTGTGGCTCAATGAAAACAAGGAATCTGTTATAGAAGAAGAACGTAATTCGTGGTTTGCAAGGCTAAAGTTATCTCTTGTTTTCAAAGTTTATTTTCTCTAAGTTATGGTTTTGTTTCAAATAATTTTAAAAATTAAAATACCCCTTATTTTGTCTATTTGTCTCGAATGTCTGCTTTAACTCCTTTGTCCTGATGATTCTCTTCTCCCTGTGCGCTGATGGTGAACTCAGAGCTGGTGCTGACATAGTTGCTTGCCTATTCTGTGAGCGGCATTGATGCTGTCAGTGGATCAGTCACCTGGACTGAAACCTCCATTTACCACTCACAAAACCTCAGGCTAGTGTTTTGGAGGGTCTATTTGTCCATCTGGAAAATGGGATGATAATACCTGGGGTAACAACTAGCAGCTACAATGTGTCGCACATAGTATATTCTTACTAAAAGGTGGCTATTATTTATTTTTTCTATTATTATTGCTAATATTATTATAATTTTCATTTTCATTTCCCCATGTATGGAGAACCATCTGGAGTTGCAGTAGGGGCCAGAATTTACCTCAGAGGAGGCAGGAGGAACCTGCTGCTCACTCCGTGCGGTTTGGAGAAGAATTTCCTCAAATACCTCCCACCCACGCTGGCTTCTCTTGGCACCTGGAATCTCTCCTACCTTTCTGTAGGTTAGTGCAGGAGTGACCTGCTTTACTCTAAGGGAGGGGACTGGGGAGAGGGGTCAACGTCACTGGATTGTAAATATGAGACAGCGCCGGCACATCTGTCCTATATACATGCTTACCCAGTACCTAGCTTATGAACTGAATGAATGAATGAATGAAGGTCAAGGTTGTTGTCATCATCACTTTTCCTACCCAACATGCTTAGTCTAAGGCTTTGCACAGAAAGTGATCTGTAACTGCTTGTTGCAATTATTTAAGTTGAATGGAAAATGTTTGCACTGGAATTGAAAGTAGAATTCATAAGAACTTGATTCACAAAGGTAGGTAAGTCAGATGGAGAATAGAGAAGGAAATAGAGAGATGTCTAGCACAGGGGTGACCTTTAGGATGGACTCTCTGGGAAAGGAATTTGGGCCAGCCATGAAGGAAACTGGGATGAGGACACGGACAGGGAGAGAGGGAAGGGTGGGGGAAGTCTCTCAAGAGCCGGGTGGCTGCAGCGGGCAGTGTGGAGTCTGAAAAAGGGTGGTTGTGGTGCAAAGGGATGGTGCATGAGTTGTGCAGGTGGGATGGGTGTGTGCGTGCGTGCAGGTGTGAGGTGTGTGTGGTGTAGGTGTGAAGTGTGTATGCGGTGCAGATGGACAGTGCAGGTGTGTGATGTGTATGTGAGTGCCCGTCTGCACATGGGGTGGATGCGTGTTACATGGGTTACAGACATGTACTGCACATTGTGGTGTGAGGTACAGATGTGTGTGTGTGCATGAGGGTCTGTGCATGTGAGAATGTGGTGTAGGCCTGTGGTGTTTGTGTGCCTGATGCCAGTGTGTGTTACTTATGAGTAGTGCAGGTGTTGAGTATGTTTCTGGGATATATGTGTGCAGTGTGTGTGCATGTGCGTGTGGTGGTGCACATGTGGTGCCTGTCTGAGGTGCATGCGTGTGATGCAGGTGTATGGTGTGCAGGTGTGTTGCAAGTGTGCCAGGTGTAGATGTGTGTAGATGTGTCCTATTTGACACAGGCAGGAGTTGGAAACACTGCGCACCAGATGTCATGGGCCGGTGGTTCTCAAGTGTGGTCCCTGCACCAGCAACATCAGCATCGCCTGGGAACTTGCTGAAAATGCAAAATCTCAGCTTCCGCCAGAGACCCAGTGAATCAGAGACTCTAGGGGTGGGCCTGCAACCTGGGGTTTCACAAACCCTCTAGGGGATTCTCAGCCAGCTCAAGTCTGAGCACCAGTGCCATATATCTGTGTCCTGCTTGCTTCCAGCTTTCTCTTCATCACCATAGAGGGCATATTTCTCTTCTTCCCTCCTAGAGATGCCATCTTTTTGTGTGTGTGTGTGAGGAAGACCAGCCCTGAGCTAACATCCATCACCAATCCTCCTCTTTTTGCTGAGGAAGACTGGCCCTGGGCTAACATCCGTGCCCATCTTCCTCTACTTTATATGGGACGCTCCCATGGCATGGCTGACAAGCAGGGTGTTGGTGGGTGCCCGGGATCCGAACCAGCGTACCCCAGGCTGCCAAAGCGTGAACTAAACTGCTGCGCCACCGGGCTGGCCCCTAAAGATGCCATCTTGGCAGTTACTCCCAACCTGATAGACGAAGACCAGAAGTGGGGAGGCTGGAAATCGGATGCTCTGTGTTAGTGGCACGGTTGACTACATCATCTTTCCTTTAAAATGGAACATCCATCTCTTTTGAGCTGTAGAGCACTAAATTTTTACTTAACTGGAGAATAATGGAAGATTTCTTCAGATAGCCTTTGGACTTAAAAGATAGCTAATATCTTTATCTGTAAGAATTTTCCCAATAGATAATTGTTTCCGAGACTGTAAGTGCAACTGTAATGCAGGGAATCTGCTCTGCCTTGTAAGTGTAAGTGTGTAAGTGTGTCTGTGCGTGATTGTTAGAATACAAAGCACTTTTGCAAAGTGGCAGAACTCTTGTGAGTTCTGGAGCCTCCCATCTGGGTTTGGATTCTGCCCGTGAGGCATTAAGTCAGTTTTTGACCTCTCTGTCCTTCACTTTCCTAGCTGTCAGTGAGGAGAATGACAGTACCACCCCCATAAATTTCTGTGGGGATCAATTGAAACAGCGTGTGCAAAGCATGTAGACCATGTGCCACAGTTTGGGGTTCAGGAATATGGGTTAACTATAATATTGAATGGAAATATTTGACAGGTGTCATGGAGGATTATTTTGCATTTTTGTCAAGCAAATTATAGTTAAGTAAAAATAAAAATGAGTGTGTGTCAATGGAGCCTGTGCCTTGTGCAAAGATGCTCTTGCTGACAGCTCTGCCTCCTGGCTCCTGGTAGGGCTTCTCCACTGACTTGACCACAGAGGCAGCTTTTGCAGAGGTTTCCTCTCCAGGGAGCATGGTCCTTTTGCCCTTGAGATACACTGATTTGAATTTGAGAGCCTGGTTATTGGACTTCTTTGTAAGCTTTAGTGCCTCTTGTGACTCTCCTGCCTCCATTCTGTTTCCATCTCCCATTCCCTTGCTGGCTCATTGTTCAGTGATTTCTGTGCATAGTGTTAAATGGCCTCACATAAAAATTGCAATGAGATATATCTATACAGTAGAATTTTATTCAGCCTTGAAAAGGAATGAAATTCTGGCATGCTGCAACATGGATGAACCTTGAGGACATTATGCTGAGTGAAAGAAGCCAGATATAAAACATCACATGTTGCATGATTCCACTCGTATGAGGTACCTAGAATAGTCAAATTCATGGGGACAGAAAGTAGAATGGCGGTTACCAGGGGATGGGGAGAGCAGGGAATGGGGAATTCACATTTAATGGATGAAGAATTTCAGTTTGGGACAATGAAAAAGTTCTAGAGATGGATGGTAGTGATGGTTGCACAACTATAGGAATGCACTTAATACCACTGAGTTATACACTTAAAAATAATTAAAATGGTAAATTTTATGTTATGTACTTTATGTAAAATTACAAAATTACAATAAGGTGAATTATCTGTATACTCCAGAGTCTTATAATTGGTGAAATCTCCTACCTGATGTTAAATTTTATTCATATGCATATATGATTGTAGAAGAGGAAAAACTTTTCCTCTACCCTCTTAGATTCTGTGCCTAGATACTGTGAATTAAACTGACGAAAGACATATTAACAGGAGAAAAGGCATGCATGTTTTATCAAAGTGTTTACATGCACCTTCCCCCCCAAAAAGAAGTGAAAATCCAAAGAAAGTGGTTAGACTCAGGGGGTTATACATTATTTTAACAAAGGGCTATAAATTGTGGAGAAGTGACTAGACAAAGGATAAGGGAGTTTGGACTCCAGGGCTGGTAATTAGTGGAAACATGTTATAAGGAAATGTATGGCAAATAAGGGTTGTTTAGTAAGGTTTGTTAGACAGACTGAACTCAGAGCTGTCTCTGGTGATAAGACTCATTCCCCTGTTTCTGGTACTGGAGGGGAAACAATTCATTCACAAGTGGAAACATGTCACTCTTACAAAGGGAAATGTACGCCCTGCTTTTAGGCAGAAAAGAGAAGGCAGAGAGCTCTTCCTGTATCTGCCGTTTCTCAGTTCTGATCCCCTTCATGATTAAATTGATCCAAAATAAAAAAATGAGGCAATAACCCTTCCTATGAGTGATCTTCAAATTTGCCAAATCCATACGCAACCAAGGTTGCAAAACATACCCTGGAGGTCTAATCTTTGTTTTTAACATCTGGTATTTCCATTAATTAATCTAGGCTTATACAGGAAGTACTTGTTACTTTGGTCTCCAGTTGAGGTTTTTTGTTTTTTCTTAATGTTTGTGATGGATGAAGTGTGTCCATTCCAGATCATCTCTCCTAAAAGAAGAATCCAGATCTCACCTCGGGGGTAGGGCTACTAGAGCTAGAAGGGACTAGAGAGGGAGTGAGTCAGAAGTATGTTTATTGAGACCTTCCTGTGTGCCCCGAGCTGAGTGAGGCCTTGGGGAAATATCAGTGAACAAGACGGGCAGACCTATTCCTTTTTACCAGAGAACTTATAGAGAAAATGAATGTTAAAAGCAAAAATAAGGCAAACAAATCATATCAAGCGTAATAAATGCTATTTAAAAAAAAGAAGCAGGAGGCTAGGATTCAAGGGAGATGAATAGCAGAGCGATCTTACGTGGTCTAGTGGTTAGGGAAGACTTCTTTGAGGAAGAGATGGTAAAGCTGGCACTTGAAGACTAGATAGGACTTATCCAGGGAGTGGGGGGGGGGGGTGGGAGAAGAAGGGCTGAGTTCTAGGCAGAAGGAACAGTGTGCCCAGAGGTCTAAGAGGAGATGACATGATCCTTTGGAGGAACTGAGGTGAGGTGAGAGCTGAAGTGTGATGGATGGGAGTGACATCTGTTAGGAAGGCAGGGACCAGGCAAATGGGGCATGGTGGCCATGTGGAGGATGCAGACTTCACTCCAGAGCAATAAGAAGATGTGGAAAAGTTTTAGAGAGCAGCTACTTTAACACACTTCTTTTGTAGAGGAATAAACTGAATTCCAAAGTCATTAAGTGACGTACTCAAGACACACAGCTGGCTACTGGGAGCACAAGGGCCGACCCCATCCTGCTCCCTACCCACTCAAGGGGTCCTTCAGTCCTGTAGCATTGGCTTGACACACTTGAGGAATTGCAAGTGGGCTTTGGAATAACAAAGAACTTTGGTAAAATCGTGGTCCTACCACATCTCACTAGATGTGAGAGCCTGGTAAATTTATTTTATGTCTCTGAGCCTCAGTTGCTTCATCTGTAAAACGAGAAGACTAATCTTGTCTTACCCGGCTGTTATGAGGATGAAATTAAGTAGTATATGGAAATCCCCTAGCACAATGCTCACTGCGCTATTATGGATCAATTAAGTGTCAGTTTCCCCTTTGAGCAACTCTTTTGCTTGACCAGAAATGAACTTCTTCTGGCTTCAGTGAATGGATTGACGGGATTATTGTTATGGCTTCTAATTCCTTGTCAGGCAGTTATTTGACGGCTTTCCTGGGAGACGATTCAAAGAAAACTAGAAGTTCTCTATCACGCCCAGGAGCTCTGGTTTTGTGCAGGGTTTTGCTAATAGGGTTCAGTACAAGTTCTCTGTCTTCTATGAGACAGATGATGTTATTTTCTGCAGCAGTGTAGAGCCCATAGATTCACAGAACAGGAAGTCTCTAAGCCCAGCTCTGCTGCTGGCTGTGTGATGTGGGACAAATCACTTAACCTCTCTGAGACTCTGTTTCTTCCTTTGAAAAATAGGTTTGCAGTGATGATAAGGCACCACGATAAATGGAAAGCACCTACAAAATGCCCAGCATACAATACTATAGGACCGTGGTAGATGCTGACGACTCCTCCCTTCTGCCCAACCTTGATCCCAGGTCCCAGGAGCACTAATGCCTTTGGAAACAACAGCCAGCGTGGGAGTGTCTTGGGTTCTTCTGATCTGGTTTGGCCTAATGTGGAAGCAGGGCTTTCCCCACAGAGTCTGATAGCTCCAGAGCAGTGTTCCTTTAGCCCCATGAGCGTAGATCAGGGCCCTGGAAAGCAACCAACAACCTCTTACCTGACCCCCCTGATTTTGCAGCGGAGAGAACTGAAACCCAGAGAGGCGAGTGACACAATGTAGATTGCACACTGCTCAGTAGCAGGGCTGTGATGAGGATCCATTTCTCCACCTCTTTATGCCAATGACTCTCTACTTTTGTACTTTTCTGTTGGGCCTCATGGAAGTGTAAAGAACACTCTATTGGGTTCAACTATTAGCGGGATGGCTCTGCCTTGAGCAAGCCCCTGCTTCCCCCTGTGTTTGTGTGCTTGTCTGTAAAATGGGGCTGACACTTGTCCACAAACACCTGAGGTTACAGGAAAATGAGGGCTGGGCACAACTATTCCAGTTGTCTGTTCCAGTGTTCAATAGGCTGAAGAGATCCTCCTCTGTCTAGTTCTATCTTTTCAGGCCTTTTACTTCTCTGTTATTTCCAAGTCAAATTCTTAGATCTAAATGCCTGAGAAATATCTATCAAAGGTTTTAAAGATTGTCATCGAGGTGCATCTCAAGTACTGATAGCTTTATTTTGGCTCCCCTGATAAAGGTCTTTCTTGGTAGGTGTTCTAATTGGTTTTGAAAATATTCTGCATTGTAGGGACTGTGGAGAAACAGGCTGCCTTCTTATGTATTGTTGGTGGAAATGCATAATAGCACATTGAAGAGACTTTAGCAATATTATGTATCTATACCTTTTAACCAAACAATCCCTTTTCTAGGAATCTATCCCAAAGATAAATTAGCAAAGTATGAAAATGAACACAAAAGCCTATTCCTGTGGCAATGGCAGTAGAAAAAGACTGGCAATAACCTAAATGTCCATCAGGAGGTTATTGGTTGACTAAATCATGGTACATCCACACAATGGAGTATTTATCACATAGCCGCTGAAAGAGGTAAAAAACTACCTTATATACTGCTGTGGAGTAATTTCTAGGATATATTGTTAAATGCAAAAAGCAAGGTGATCAGAATGTGTGACATGGTACCTTTTATCTAAGAAAAGGGAGTATTTATTTAATATTTAATACATTAAGAAACAATAGGACAAGAAGCAAAAATTCATAAAAATAGTTAATTATAAGGAAAGAGGGAAGCAGGGTGAAAGCAACAGTTTTGGACGCTAGATTTTTCTTAATATACTTTGTTGTGTTCATTTTGAAACATGCAAATATTTCAGAAAATTATAAAGCAAAGTGTAAAGAAAGCAATCCTTTAATTCAAAAGCAAAATTAAATAAGTCAACCTGAATATTAACCATACAGAAAGGAATAATTTCAAATGATTTTAACCTTCATTTATTTGGCTGTATATCTACAGTGGGATATATCCTAAAGACAAAAAGAATTGCAAAGAAATCTTAAATTGCTTTCAGTAATTATATTGTTCGTAATCTGTTGGTATGGTTATTCTGATGCTTTTTATTTATAAATTAGGATAAAGCCCATAGTGTTATATTAATGACACGGGGAGTCAAATTTTTTGACATAAGAGAAAAAGAGAATCAAATAGAAAATCAGAGAAATTAAATAAAAACCTGTAACTTCAATGAATTGAAAATATCTGCATGAGCACCTGATGTATTTCTCTTAAAAGTATTTTCTGACTCTGTCCATTGAAAAGGCTTAGAACCAATTACAAATATGGAAGCAAGGAGCTCCCTAGTATCCATAAGTAGTCTCCAAATACCTTTTCCCGCTGAAAGGAACCAGGGCACCTTGGAAAAACTGGTTAATTCCGGGCTGGGGTGGGAGATGTTCAAGATGAGCCTGTAACATCTTGTCACACTAGGAAGCCAGGGACCAGAAAACCACCAGGCTGTGACAAAAAGTCCAAAACACACAGAAGTCAACATGTACAGGTTTCTACTAGCCAAAGATGGGCATAAATAAAAAGAACATCTGCAATGTATTGAAACATATAGATTCTGTTAAAATTCATGCATTCATAACAATATTTAAAAAGCATATGTGCTCCCTTTGTAGGATGCTAGGGAACCAACTCATTGTTCTGAAAACTGATAAATAAAGGAATAGAATCAAGCATTTAACTTCCCTTTCCAGATAGGGTCATACCGCGAGATAACAAAATAGTTGAGAAAGTAAAGTTCTTTTTTGGGAAGAATTCCAATTAATACATGAAAAAAGAATTAGAAAGAGTTAGCATACCACCACTTTGCGACTCTTCGTGAAATTACGGATCATTGCAAAGACCATTAATAGATGCTAAAACCCTTAGGGGAAAAGCTGAAGGGAAACTTTATAATGAATGAATGAAGCTGGCGTCACCTACCCCTGTTGATTCACCCCTACGTCACAACAAGGAGAGGTAAGCAGACATACGTGCCTCCTGATATGATGTAATGGAGAGGACACAGCATGTCCTCAGATGTATTATCACCCAAACCTTCTAACCTGACTCCAATGCAGCCTCTCGATCCAGCTCCCATGCTACAGAAAATACAAGGAGCAAAGAAATTTATTAAAAATTACCATGGTGATGCAAACAGCAACATCCAGAATGTCGGAAACAAGAGCTAGGCTTTTCAACAAATAAATTGCAAGAAAACAAAAGAATGGGGGATAAAATATAGATAAACAGACTTACGTAGAATGACCTCGCATGCAATGGGCATCTTTCTCGCTTTCTGATTGAAGCACACCAATGGTAGAACTAACCTTTGTGTATATTTGAAATTTCCCATAATGAAAAGTAAGTTTTGACTGGTTGTCTGATTGCGTGTTTTTATGTGTGGACATTGCTGCAGCCTCAGTAGTAGCTGGGAGGAGAGATGCCTCTTTGTAGATATATTTTTGGAATATGGGTTGAAATGTATGTATGTCTAAACTTCAGACTATAAAGGAAAGCAAATTGCTAGGATACATGTATCTTTCTAGTCTATGTAATTTTGCAGTTTTCCTTACATCCTCCTCCGATCTAAAAGCTCTTTGAGGGCAAGGACTAAATTAATGGCTTTCTCTCCTTTAAAACAGTGCTTGGAAAGGGATATGCTGAGTAGCTGCTTGGGATTGGTGGATGGAAGGCTGGCAGTGGTTGACTTTCTGCCAAATTGAGAAGCAGGTAAATTCTATCTGCATTGTGGCCAGACCCCACTTTAGATGTTTCCTTCTCCCTCTGTGTGATATCCCCTTTAGTCTTATCAAAATCTTCTACTGGGAAAGATGTCCCATGAACCATTTAAGGCTGAGTGTGGGATTGTTGGTGTAACATTTCTCACGGGTATTAGTTTTGTGATTGCTATCAAGAATTGTGAAACGAAAAGCTGTTGTCTTCTATTGCGGAAACTACAAGGAGCAAGAGGAGGCGGTAGATTTGGGGCTGGGAGACCAATGATTGCATCAACTTACTTCCTGCAACTATTTGTGAAGCTGCAGCTCACGCCATGTCAGAGGTGCAGAAATTCTAAGATGCACCCCTGGCTCCTGGGAATGCAATAATCGTGGGTGGCTGTTTAACCTTTTCTTCCTATGATCAGGTGCTAATACCTGAACACTTTCTCAGATGTTTCATAATTGTACCTGGGCCATCAAGAGGGAAGAGTTCCAAGGCTGATTGTGATCAAAATAAAACCACTCTTGTTAAGTCTTAAAAAATATTAAATTCATGTGGACGTATTTTACGACCTCATGCCACTCATCTGGTGGTCAGGAATAGACAAGATTTTCTTGTCTTGTAGGGAAAAAGCCTCTTTTCTCTGAAAAGCTAAACTCCTTTGATGATACAATTGACCAAACCAAGACAACATTGACTTTCATTGTTACTCCATGTATTTTTCCCTCTTGTCTGCCATTCTGCAAAAAGTCTCCTAAGCCATCATCTTGACTGTGCAGTGCATCAGGGAGATCAGAGCTGACACTGGCCCAGAACATCTGGCTCCAAGAACATGAACCTGACTGTCACCACCAGCTCGGCTGCTCTGCACTTGGTGCTGGACATGCTCCTCTTAGATGAATCAGTGCAAATATGTTATTATAATCATCTTGCTTTCTCTCAAAACTTTAGGAACAAATTGGGTACATGGTTTTCCCACCCACAGTCCTCAATAATCATCCTTTTCTGCCTATTTTTATTTTTCAGAGACTTTTAAGATTCTTAAAAGGGTGCCTTCTTAAACTTGATCTGAATAGCAGCTGGGAAAAAAGATGAGTAGATGTTGGTTGTGGGTATGGTAACCATTTTGTTCTCTGCCAGATTTTATTTCTGTTGTTGTAATAGAGAAGAAAATTAGCAGTCCACTTGTTCCAGTGATTTCAGAATGTTGCATGGGAACTAAAGGCTGGATCTTTCAAGATTTTTTTTGACTGTAAAATATTCTGTTTTGTTCTGAAAATCATGGTCAATTGAGGGCATTATCATTGTGTTACAATACAAAAATAAACATCAAGAGAAAGACATTTTTGTGGCTTAATATTTTTTGTATTTCTTCTCAATTTTATTTTATGGCCTTTTGAACACGTGCTTGAATTCTTCCCTCTTCTATGAACATTATGTGCATTTTCCTTCACTCACTGGCCCTAGTCATTTATTGTCTGTGTTTCCCATTTGAGGGAAATTATTGGGCCTTAAATTTTTGTTTGTTTGTTTTCATTTTATTCTTAGAAGGTAAGAGCTCATTTTTGAGCTGTATATATTTTCTACACTTTATTAAGTTTTCTTACTTGTAAATGTCATTAGTCATTAAGTTCATTAGAATATTGGAAGATAGCTACTTGCATGTTATAGTCTTCGATCGTTGATTATTGGTAATGGGGTGAGAATCTGCCTTCTTGGAGATGTGTTCATATAATGGTATGAGCTGTGAAAAGATATGTGGAAAAGTGTCATCAGTGGCAGCAACGATGTACGATGGGATGGAGGTTTATTTGAGAGAATTCAGAATGATTAGAAATAGAGAGATCCTGGAAATCTGATGATTACTTGAGTGACTGGGTGACATGAGTTTGTCTATTGTGATGTGGGGAGAGCGAGCAGAGCATCACGGAGCCAGGATTCCATATTTCAATCTCTTACTTGCTGGGCATATGACCTTGGGCACACTGCTTCAGCTTTCTGGGCCTCAGTTTCCTCATCAGTAAAATGGGGACAATAATAGTACCCATCTGATTGGGTTGTTATACTACTAAATGAGTCAATAGTTAATCATGGTGAGTGCTATCTTAAGTGTTTGTGGAATAAATTAAAATAAAAGATTACATTTCAGAAATGAAATGCCTTGTCAATCATCAACCTTAATTGCTCTGTGTTTAAGAAACAAAGCAAATAAATAAAAGAATCATCTTCTTTCATAGGAAAAATTGTAATCAAAACTTTTGGGTTACTAGAATGTCAGATTGAATAAATTATATAAACCATTGAGCCTCCTCATAGAGCAGCCTGGAGTGGGAGTAGAGATGAGGACACCTCCCAGAGATATCATTGATCCACTGCCCTTGTCTTCAACAGAGGGAAGAATTACAGTGAACACATTGGGGGTGGGGACAAATTGAGTCAAGAAGCTCCTCCTTCTCCCCCCAGGAAATTACAAATCTTTAATCTGGTTGTGAGCAGCTTTCATGTCACAGGAAGTAGGACTGTTCCAATTTAGCACTTAACTGTCTGGGTTCTGGTAAGAGAAAATAGACTAGCTACTGTCTCAGGCACATGTGAGAAATAAGATGAATTTTCGGTACAAAAAAGGAAAGGAAGGAAGATGAAAAACAGAGAGAAGGACAGATGGGAGGGAAGGAAGGAAGAATGGAAGGAGGAAAGGAAAGAAAGGAAGCAAGAAAGACAAAAAGAAAGAAGGAAAAAAGAGAAAAAGGACAAAAATACAAACACAAATCACTAAGAAAGGAAAATGATGTTGTTTTATTACTGCAGTTTATCAAAATCTATTAGGAAAACTTTCATTCAGATGAGTCATTTTTGTCTTTAAAAATTATCTTTCAGGAAATGGAGGCAAAGGAGAGTAACTGTTGGCTTTACTTGGGTTAAGATGTTTCCTCCTTTTCTTTCCAGTCAATGTGGAGAATTAACTCTGAAAAGAAGGCAGAAGGAAAAACTTGAGACAACTCAGTGTGGATGTTGCTTCTGATAAACAGTAGTTTAGGAGTGAACCAGAGAGATATAAGTAATGGGTTATCCTTTTGTACAGTTTTGAGGCCACAGAACCGTAAACTGTGATCATTCGCAGAAACAGAACATGTAGTTTCTAACCAGCAAACAAATTACAATCTATACCAGGTAAAGAAAAGACGACCCCCTTGAGGGAGGCTTGGTGGCCATATTTAAACCAGAATGAGGAAGGGATAATGTCAGGCGTGGAAAATGAGATTGGATTAGATTATCATCTTTGGTTCCGATGAAAATGGTTAGTTCATACATCACAACATTAGAATTAATAATTTTCACGTTCTTTGAGAAAACCATTATTTACTTTATTAGAATTTTAGGCTGCTGTTTCTTTTATAAGTTCTGAGTGTGTTTAGATAACTAAAAATCCTTCCAAGGATTTTGGAAATTGCTGGTATACATTGACATACCTATCGCCTTGTACACATTTACCTTTGGTTTAGTTTACAAATAAACTATATAGAACCATTATATAATATTTTAAAAAATCTAGGGACTCTGCGATAGAGTTTGATAAAATATAGGATGCCCAATTAAATCTAGATTTCTGATCAGAAATAAAATTTTAGTCTGTGTCCAATATTACATGGGCCATACTAAGATTATCCATCATTGATCTGAAATTTAAATGTAGCTGAGTGCCCTGTAGTTTTGTTTGTTACATCTGGCAATCCTAATCTGAAAAGGTCAAGTGGGTTGTTAGTTATTTAGTCCTTGCTTGCTCTATTTTAATTTACTGTGCTCCCACCTCTTCCATTAATCCTGTTTTTGTGATTCAATCACTCTGCAGTAACTTCTCTTAGACTCTAACCATCCTTGCCTGGGTGGCGCACCTGTTTACAACACTGCTTCTCAAATGTTAATGTGCCTGCAAATCACTCAGGCACCTTGTTAAAATCCAAATTCTGATTCAGCAGATCTGGGGTGGGGCCTGAGATTCTGGATTTTAACCACTTCCAGGTAATGCTGATGCTTCTGATCTCTGGCCCACACTTTAAGTAAAGTGTCTAGACCCCGGTTCTCATTTTCAACTAAACATAAATAAAACTCTCATTCAGATGTTTTCTTTATTTCTTTCTCATTTCAGATGTTTTCTGACTTCTTCCATTTTTGTGGATTCTTTATTCTACTTTTTTAAGCCAGAAAAATGCTAAATGTTATGCCTTTTGTTAATGGAAGAAAACTGATTTAGGCTGTGGGAAAGTTCTGTAAAAGCACATGTTCCAGGAATTGGTCATTAGACTGTTCATCTGTTCATATTTCTGGAAGAACCAGAAGCGTCATTAGAAAAATCACATGATTGTACTTGGTTAACAGGCCATCCCAGGAGTCAGGTTCCAAAACGTGTCTGTTACTAGGCATGAAAACCCTGCTCGAAGTAATGTTTTTTATAACACTGAACTCTGTTAGGAAAAAGCATGTTGAAATGATTTCAACGTCTGCATATAAAGGCTCAAAAGTCCTTTTAAGATGAAAATTTCAGATTAACAGCTAAGGATTTTTGTTGCCAACTATTTTGAACCTTAGAATGACAAAACCCAAATTAAGGAGGGGAGATGCTTGTTAATCAGGAGCTCACTAATTATTCTTATCCGTGCTCACGCTTAGTTCCCATCACCTGACCAACAAACAGCGGGCTTCATGCCTTCACTAGATGCAAACGGGGTTGGATTAAATCGTCCCAGTGTTGGAAGTGTTCTATCTGTTCCTGACCCCCCACAACCCCCGTGCTGAGAGTCAGGCGGCAAAAGATCTGTTGACAGACTGTGTGTCTGCTTCTTCTCCTGGTGTCTGATGTGGCTTGTGTGTCAGACACAGGGCAGACAGGGAGGGGGAGGAAGCTGGCTGGGAGGGGCAAAGTTGCTAGACAACTTTTCTGGCAGAAGCTTAACTGTTTAAACTTCTGCTGTCAGAGGGAATTTTAAGAAATTGAGTCAGCTAAAGGATAAATTGAAAACGTATTTCCTTTGAGAGAGTTGAAATCCATCTCATTAGAGGCTCTTCAGACTGAAGGTATGGATGGCTTGAGGTGTATCCCACTCCCTTTTGGGAATCCCCCAAGACCTGACTAAGAATGAAGGTCTTCTCTTGTACTCTTTTGAATGCACAGAAACCCATGGGAGAGGCAGAAACGTGCAAAAGGGCGGTTAAAAAATCATCTCCACAGTTACATAATAGTATCTTATCAATGGTCATTTCCTGATTTTGATAATTGTACTGAGCTTATGCAAGAGAATATCTTTCTTCTTAGGAAATCCACACTGAAGTATTTAGTAAAGAGGCATCTTGTTTGCAATTTTCTCTCAAATGATTGATAAGATACACAGTGACAAAGCGAAAATGATAAAATGTTGATAATTGGGAAATCTGATGAGATTAAAAAGGAGTCCTTTGCACTATTTTTATAATTTTTCTGTAGGTTTGAAATTATTTCAAAATGAAAAGTTTTACTAAAAAATAGAGATCTCTTAGAATGGTGTTTGCTGTCTACCCCAGTCCCTTGCACTGTCTCCTCTCTTGAATTCCCAGAACACGTGCTTCTCGTCTTCACAGTTAGCACTGAGCCTGGCTGTCCCTTAGAGTCATCCCCGGGGCTTTGTGTCATCATTATCCTGCAGGCTGGGAACACCCAGGGGGCAGGGACTATCTCTTGGAGTCTCAGGGCTGGACACAAACTGCTTTAGTCCATAAACATTCATTTTTTTTTTTTTGGATGATGATCAACCTATCTTTCTTTTAGTTGTGATTTGCTTATGAAAAGTGGAAATCTCTAGGCAACATACGGCTAATAGAATTATCTAAATTCATGTGTGTATGTGTCCTGCAGGCCAGTGCCCTCCATTTCAGAGTAGGGTTAATTCACGCTGCTCTTTGTGGAGCTCACTGCTAGGATGCACACGATCTTCCTGTGTTGAGAATACAGCATTGTCAAAGCAGTTTGCACAAAGCAGAACCCTGAACCACAGAGAGGGTAAACGACTTGTTGATAATACAACATAAAGGAGCAGAAAAAGAATTGACACTCGTTTTTTACTACTTCCATGCCTTTCCATGATCCCAAGCAGGATAGCTTGAATCTCCATCTCTCTCAGTACAAGAAAATTCTTGGTTTTGGTCTACCACTGAATTTATTAATTTTTTTCCTCTAAATGCTAAGAAGAAGCTTGAAGTTTTAAGTCTGTGCTATTAACTACCTAAGATAGTCTTCAAAGGGATTTTGAGAATACTGCTCGAGCACATTTACTTGGATACTCCAACCGGTCTTCCTTTCTCACCAAAATCAAGATGGTCAAAGTCAATCGTCTTTGGGAATTTTTAACCTCAAAGATCTCTCAGAGCCTATAAACTGCCCAATATCAATGGCTGTCCTTTCTTTGGGGTAGAAAAATCTAATTTGGTTTAGAGTTGATTTTTATTGTTGTTAGAGAATCTGTTCAGCAATTCAATTTTTCCCTTTAGAACTTTTTTTTTTTTTTTTGAAGAATAGTGGTTTATAATTCTGCTTAAGAGCTTGATAACTTGCCACCACTCAAACCTGTATTGAATTATTGTTGGTCATTACTTTTCCTACATTTTCAGAGATTTACCGTGAACTCTCAGTCAATCTTGTTTCTCACTGAGAGAGCCATTTGCTGCTCAGAGCCCCATCTGCAGTTCCACATCCCTGTTGGGGAGATGGGAGGGCAAGGATGCCTTTTATCTCCGCCAAAGAGCCTTCTTCATTAGGAGACAAGATGGACATTGGTAGACGAGGAGAGGAATGGGGAGGGGAGGGACTGGAGGATCTGGGAGCACTAAGTAGCTCTCTGAGTGAGAACAATTAGTGATGTAAGTGTATTCTTGAAAATGAACT
The DNA here is from genome assembly GCA_031878705.1 of Tapirus indicus. Classification (NCBI taxonomy): domain Eukaryota; kingdom Metazoa; phylum Chordata; class Mammalia; order Perissodactyla; family Tapiridae; genus Tapirus; species Tapirus indicus. The sequence goes on along the minus strand of CM062936.1, from coordinate 31,766,897 downwards.
GCTTTGGGGTGAGATTACTTACAAGCACCATCCTCCCAGCTAAAATCTTCATAAAGAGTTCCGCAGTTCTGAGAAGTCATCTTCAGAGATGATACTTATTGGAATTCATAGATAGTGTTTCACATTGTACTCTCTGAAATTAGCTAATGTTCTGGTCACTCCAGAGCCTTTAGAAATGGCCCCAGTCCCAAGGGCTTTCATAGAGAGGAAGTCGGACAGTGCATGTGCTACAACTGTGTGGCTACTGGTGATAATTTATTTTAATTTGGCATCACCATCAGAATCTTTTCTATTTTTTTGTCTACTAGACATAATATTTGCCTTTCCTTCATTATCAAGAAATAGCAATGCTTTCAACATAGTGAAGATGCTCACATAAACAACACGATTTTTTAGTCCTGACTGTAAAATATACAATTTAACTTTTTTAAAAGAGCATTTTTTCATCTGATTTATTTAATTGATTGACTTTCATTTTAATAAGACTTGGAAGGTCAAAAGATGACTAATGTTTTCTCATAACGCACTGACACAGGAGTCTTCACTGTATTGTTGGTATTATTTTTGTTTGTTTACATATAGGAAATACACCGATAGCCCAAGGAAAATAAATTGAGATGGGACAGGTTGCTGGGCTTTGAGAAAAAAAATATAGTATTTTGCTGAAATACTGAGACTTGCAGTTTTAATATGGGTTTGATCTTTTACTTTAATTTTATTTAAATATAGTATTTTACAAAATAAAATGAAAGCTTGACACATTTTTCAAAACAGTTCAATGATTTGGCATTTGATATAGAAAGAGCTTCCCGTGCTTTCAATATGTGGAAAATGCATACAACTGTTGATAATTAATCTACTCACAGTTTTTGTGACCTTCTGAAAGAGCTGAAATAGCCCCACCATTTACAAGGTACATCAGATAATACACCGGATCTAAAATTTTACAAATCGGTCTAAAAGGCACTACATTTAAATAATTTCTAAAATGCTTCTTTAAACCCTCCCAAGTATTGATAAAATATTTTTGAATGTCACTATATTAATTTCATTTTTAATATCATTACATTAATTCATACTTTACTAGTAGTTCAATATCTTATTATAAGTTGATTGGCAGGTGAAAAGGGCATGTGAATACCTGCTGTACAATATTGCATCTTACAACAAGTCTTGGCTCTGTAGAGACAAAACTGTGCCAGTTTTTAAGCCCATCTCTGTGGCCTAAGGCATGAAATGCTCTGGCCAGGCTGCTGTCATGAGCCCACAAGGGAGCCAGGATGAGTGGGGTAAGTCTCAGCAAATGTGCTTGGTCTGAGAGTGGGCAAGAGGGGGTTTCCAGAGGAAACTAGGAGCATGATAACAACAACAGGGCAATGGATGCTGCTGTTGAGTGAAAGTTTGCGTCCCTCTACACTTCATGTGTTGCAGCCCTAATCCCCATGTGATGTCATCAGGAGGTGGGGCCTTTGGGACGTAATTAGGTCAAGAGGCTAGGGCCCTCGTGAATGCGATTAGTGCCCTTATAAGAATAGACACAAAAAATGATCTCTCTCTCCACCACTTGAGGACACAGCAAGAAGATGGCCATCTGCAAAGCAGAAAGAGGGCCCCGACGAGACATTGAATCTGCTGGCGTTTTGATCTTGAACTTCTCAGCCTCCAGAATTGTGAAACAAAATGTTGTTTAATCCCCCCAGGCTATGGTATTTGTTAAGGCAGCCTGAGCAGACTAAGACAGGTGCTGAGTATGAGAAGCCCACAGATGTCCACTTGGTCAGGAAAAGTTTGTCACAATTTACCTAACATTTGCTAACCACCAAATCAATGCACGTGTTTTAAAGGTATTCTATTATTTTCTCATGAATGCACTTGGGAGTATAAATGACATTTTCCCTTTACAGAACTAGAAACCAAAAGGTGAAAGGAATTGTCTAGGCCAAGCTGAATCTCAAGCCAAAACAGGACTGGTTTTGTAAGGTCGCTTTGGGGTCTCCAAGGACTGTCTCCAAGCACTGCACTCTTCCTTTGAGCTCTTAGTCTTGCAAAATTCGACACCTCGCCTTATCCGGCCTTTATTGCTTCTTGTCTTAAGATCTTGCCCTGCTTACCAAGAAAGGTACTTTAGAGTGGAAGCTGTGTATTGAGTTTCTTTACTCTCCATTACACATTGCTTGGCATACGAAAGACACCAGATAAATTCTTGGTTACATAATTTTTGAAAATTGGAATAACATTCTGAACACACTAGTGAAAGTTACATTGCAAGAGATGGGATTGTGAAATTTTCTCACACATCCAAAAGTAGCTCAGACCAAAGTTCTACGGTCAGCACGTCTTCTAGTGAGTAAAGATTTTCATATTTTATCTGATGCAAGATATTTTAGATGTCTCATTTCAACAAATACCGTACTAGTCTCTGAGTATAAATTTTATGGATGACTTTGGAAGTTGGATAAAGTTGGACTTTATTTTGCTCCACCTAACTCCCCCAGTGAAGTGTAGATGACTGAAGAAGTGGCTAATTTCTATCATCATCGTGACTATTGCCATCATCTCAGTAACAGCTTCAATAATACATATTTTTGAGTGCCTACCATGTAATGACCTTATGAAGAGGAATAAATCTGTGACTGAGAAGTTTACAATCGAAGTGGGAAAAGGGACCAACAAAGGGGCACTGATCGTGTTCCAAGTAAGCAAAGAGTAAGACTTTCATCCTCGGTTGTGAAAAACATGTGTGTCCCCAGAGGAAAGACGAGCTCAACAGGAAAAGCTCAGCTCTTCAAAACGGGATTATGGCACCACTCCCGAAGAAACAACGGGGCCTTCTCGCTCTGGTGAGAACAGAAAACTTTTATTCCCATTCCTGGCAGGAATTACTGGTTGAGTACTTGCTACTGTATTATGATCAGGTCCTGGTGATGAGTTTAAGGAGCCTTGATTTTCAAGATGGACTTCTAAATGCTGATGTTGGTTCACCCAAGTCAGATCAGCTTCACTGGAGAGTGCAAACGAGGCTCTCTTTGTTGTGTTCATTTCCTAGCACTGCTGTAACAGAGTCCCACAAACTGAGCAGCTTAAACAACTAAAACGTATTGTCTTACAGTCCTGGAGACCAGAAGTCCAAGATCAAGGTGTTGGCAGGGTCAGTTCCTTCTGAGGCTGTGAGGGGGACTCTGCCCCAGGCCTCTTCCAGCTTCTGGTGGTTTGCTGGAAATCTTTGGTGTTCCTTGGCTTGTAGACATGTCACCTTGGTCTCCTCAGTGTTCTCCCTGTGTGCATGTCTGTGGCCAAATTTCCCCCTTTTGTAGGGACCCCAATCGTATTGGATCAGGGCCCACCCTACCCCAGTGTGACCTCATCTTAACAAATTACATCTGTAATAACTCTATTTCCAAGTAAGATCACATTCCAAGGTCCTAGGGGTTAGGTGTCACCAACACGTCTGCCACTTCCCCTGGGCACAGCTGACTCCTCTGGGCACCAGCACCTCTGCCGCAGGTCCTCCGTCCATGATCACTTGGCATCCAGGCACGCCTACGGCAGCACCGGGTGTTATGGTATCCAAGTTGCTCTGTGTTTTCTGGAGTCTCTCCACTCAGGGGGCCTCCTGAAGTGCAGAGGAGCTTCTCTTCCTATGGCCATGATGTGTTACATGTCATCAGAGGGTCATTGAGGCAGGACAGCCTGCCCACCAATGTCTCATGGAGCTTTTAGTGAAAACAGACACCATGCTGCACCCAGACTGGCACATGGCCGCCAAGGACTCCAGCCCTGGGTCAAGCCAGCCTTGTCTGCTTGACTTTGTGTTCCCTCAGTGCATGCTCTTTTCCAGAATGTTCCTAGGTCTTGCATGCAGATAGCCATTAGGCAGTCCCACCTCCATCATTGTGCTGAACATCCTCAGACACGTCTGAACACTACGTCAAGTATTGAGATGTATATTTGAACCTTCTTCTAGTACTCTATTGCCATCTTAGCAACCTCCCTTCTATGATGCCCAGCATCTTCATGCTCTTTTTTCCTGACAAAATCGACAACTAAGTTTGAATCTGATTACCTTCTTCATAGGAACCAAATAAACTGATTGTTGCTTTAATCTGATGGGGTGAGGAGTTTGCATTTTAAAAGAAGAAAAGACAGTGAAGGACAGACACGAATCTCTAATGGAGGGCTTTGGATGCTGTGCCAATTTGCGTGGGGAGAGTATGTGTGCTCACGTGCACCTGTGCTTCTCTGTGCAAGTGTGTGCATATGTGTGCGGCGTGCACACAGCATGTTATCTTGGGGCTCTTCCTCAAATTCCTAGTCTAAGTGTATCATTTCTGGCCCCATTTAGGGCAGTAGTTCTCACATATTTTTGACCATTGAATCTTTTCTTTAGCTGAAATCTTACACAGATTGAGTGGACATCTGAACATGGACCCTGGGTCAAACCATCTAGGTTTCAGTTCTGGCTCCTCCAATTATCAGTTGTGTGAGCATGGTCAATTTACCTGCACCTCAGTTTCTTCATCTCTAAAATGGGGAAACATACTTAACTCACAGTGTTATAATGAGAGCAAGTGGGTTAATGCACCTCGAGTGTTTTGAACAATGACTGTCACATCAAACTTCCAGCTAGACGGTAGGTGAGGGGTGAGCTCTTAGCTCTTCAGATAGATTCCCTTCCTCCTTCAGAGTTGCCGTTGAGTCTCCCTCTAGAAACCCCACAGACTCAACAAAGCCCATTCTGGAAGTCAGCAAGAAGTGAGTAATTCCATAACAGCTTCCACACTCCTGGGGTGACTTCTTTCATCATTTCTGCTGAGGGATGAGGCAGGGCCAACTGGGATCTCGTGAAAGAAAATTGTGCAAATGTTTCTTGAATGGTACAATGACTTTCTTTTATGGCTTCCAGTTTTTAAGACATTGACTACCTTGGCAAATCATTCCAACATCCCAAGTGAGCAGCATGTTTGCTGTATGGGTGAACTCATGCTTCAGGGCCATGGGACTGACCTGCACCAGCCACCGTTCATCTTGCCCCTCATTCCCATTCACTTCTCCCAACAACCCTGATGAGAAATGGACTACAAAGGTTATGATTCTTAGAAAAGCCTGGTGTTCAAGAAGGTGTGGGGAAACTAGCTTTCTCACGTACTGTTGCAGGACTAAGATTTGTGGAAGGCATTTGACAAGGCCCATTAAAGCTTTTACATGCACATATCCTCTGAGCTGAAGGTCCGCTTTGAGGAAGTTATATAACAGAGACATTCATATTATCATGTTAAAATATAGATACAAGATTACTTTTTGTATGCAGGTACGTATATAACATGATTCATGGTAATGGGAAAATATCTATCAGGCAGAAGCTGGCTACATAAATTTTTGTACAGGCAAACTGTCACACATGGAATACCACAGTGAAACCTTAAATAAAAGGACCATATTTTCTGACACCAAATTATCGTCCAAATATATTGCTAAGTGGAAAAAGCCAGTTGCAGATCTACATATACACAGTTCTCATTGAGGTCCTGGCTGTTGACTTTTTCCCTATGTCACACTCCTATACCATCTGGGACTGTCTTCTCCAGTCGAAGGCCCACTTCCTTCCCTGGCCTTGAGATGGACTTTGTCCTTTTTCAGCTTTGGACTAGTTTTGTGGATCACATGCTTGTCCTGTCCCCTGCTACTTGTGGGAGCTAGACCATGACTTCTAAATTGGTTTGATCCCTGTCCAGTTATGACCTTTGGCAAATAGCTATGTCCATCACTTCCATCTGTTTCCAGTCTCCCGGATCTACCTTGACCTCTGACTCAGATGCCGTCTATGCTTCTGGAACATTCTTGTGCCTCATGCCCAGCCTGTGCTCTATTCAGCTGATCCCTGCCCTTCCTCTGCTCCCACAACACACTGCTATCTATGAAGCTGGCATAGGATAACATACAAGAACAAAAAATAATTGTGCCTGAGGCAGAACTGATGCACTCCTCTTCTTAGGTGACCACACTGTATAGGTGATGACATTAGGTTGTCATTACTATCAGGGTCAGGATTAGGTGAGGCCAGGAAGAGAGGTGAGCCATGAAAGTTCTTTATTTAAAATTTTGATATTTTATTCACAATTTTTTGTGTTAGTTTGATTTTTAAAAATACTGCATTAGAATATTAATCTCGATTAATGAGTTTTGCACTCTTAAATTTGGCACTGCAGGTGAGCACCCTAATCTCAACTCTGGTTACTATACACCTTTCCAGTCAAATAAAAACTGTGCAAATATTCTTCATAATAATGTATTTCAAAAATAGGAAAAATGATGGACTATTAAATTTAATTGGATAATTAAATGCACTGTTTAGACTGAAGGAAACTTTATGTGAACTCTTCCTATCCGATTTCACGTCAGTCAAAGGATTTCTGAAGCAAATATTAACCTTCCAGTTTCCAGTGTGTGCATCATGATGGGCTGTTGTCAGTGGTTCTCACACTTTAGTGGCATCAGAAATCTCTGGGGGGCTTGTCAAAGCACAGATCACTGGGCTCCACCCCTGATTCTGTAGGTTCAGGGTGGGGCCTGAGAATTCGCATTTCTAACAAGTTCCCAGGGGATGAAGATGCTATTGGTCCAGGGACTCCACCTGGAGAACCACAGCCGTGGGCAGAGCTGCCCTGTTCAGAGAGAGTCTTGTCCCTTTCAAGTTACCCTGGGGCCTGAGTAGGGGAGTAGTTGGATGGTCATCCATGAAATATGGGCATCTTGAATTTTTATTGATTCTGATGGACTTTGAGAAAGCAGGTAAAAAGTGAAGTATTTTATTGAAACAGGTAACAAATGCATGCATGAGGCAGGAAATTTTCTTTTAGTTTATATTCTTCTAGGCCAGCCTATGGACCTCTCCTTGATTAGTTTTAGCTGAAGACTTCATCACTCTAAGACGGCAAATTCAGTAACTATGAGGCCAAGCAGTATGACACACCTGTGAGGGATGGGCTCAGGGCCTCAAAGCGATTTAGGGTGATGCCATCTGAGTCAGTGCTTTAGTAACTACTTGGATGATCCTTAGCTCCTTTAAGGATTAAATTTAGAGATATTGACATTGAAATCACAGGAGCCCAGGATTTAATCAATTAGTGAAGACTTCAAATAAAGAGAATAACATTTTTTTTTTTTTTTTTTTGGAGAATGACTAAGAGGTATTTGGTGGGGAGAAAAAAACACATCAACCTTGTTTTGCATTATGGAACAAAAGCGTTTATCAAGGAAGCCCTCGGAGGCAGTTAGACGTAAGGATGCAGGGTTAGGTGATATTCCTCCTTGCGAAACCATCTTTACCTCATCCTTGACAGATGTTTCAGATAGATGTGATGAGATGAACAAATTGCTAAGATGAAACCGAGGTAACATCTCTCTTCAACATATCAAGATGGTTTGATAAAAAAGAAAAAACAAACAGGAAAGACGACTAGGCGAGATCAGAAACACAGACATGTCTAGAAGGATAACAAAAACCTCGGGGTGAGACTAGTTTATTTACTCAGTGAAGTTTGGAGGTTATGATTATAGGCCAGATTTTATTCCTGGGGTAATTAGGAGTCGAGAAGGAATAGAAATGATGTGTGTGACAACCTGGAGGACAGTTACAGAAGGGAGACTGGAGTGAGGGATGCTCATAATAAGATGTCCTGGACCCAAGTTTCACCTGGCACTTTGGATGTGCCACGGATGAGGCAATGGCAGCCCAAGGTCAAGTGATGAAGGTCTTTTGAAGGAACAAGCACAGAGCATGAATGTGAGGGATTGACTCAATTGAGGTGTTCTTTCACAAACACAAAAAATGGTTACAATTTAAAGAAAATGTTGCTCATAGGTACACGCATGCATGGATGTTTCTCTTTTTAGTGTTTGTTTGAAAAATAGAGATTCCTGGGCCCATCGCAGACCTTCTCTGTCAGATTTTTGGGAGCTCATCCCTGGAATTTGCATTATTTAAAACTTTAGTGGAAAACTAAAATGTGTCCTAAAATATCAGAAATGATACATTAATATAGATGTATTTATGAATAAGGGTCCCCTCAGCAACACTTGACGTGCTGTTCCATTATAACCATTTATAGATACCCTTAATTTGCACGAGAATCATTGTCAAATTTTATTTGAAAATAATTTCAGACTTAAAGACAAGTTGCAAAATAAAAATAATATAAAAAGCAAACGTGTCCTTTACCGCACACATTTTTACCTCATTTACTTTATTATTTGTGCTCTCTCTCTTTCTCTACACACATACACATGAACACACACACACACACACCTTTTTTTCTAAACTATTTGAGGGTAAGTTACATACATCACGGCTGTTTACTCCTCAGTTCTTCACTGTGTATTTCCTAAGAATAGGGATATTCTCTTACATAACCATCATACAGTTACCAACTTCAGTAATTTTAACATTGATAAAATATTTTATCTAATCTACCATTTGCATTCCAATTTTGTCGGTTGACCCAATAATGACCTTTAGAGCATTTTTCCCTCCAGTAGAGAATCCTTCTAGGGTCAGGTACTCTCTTGTCTCTTTAGCCTCCTTATTTAATCTGGAATATTTCTGCAGGGTTTTTGTGTGTTTTAGGATATCAACGTTTTGAAGAATACAATCGCGCTGCTCCCACTTCTTTTAATAAAACGTTTCTCATCTGGGGCTTCTCTGATGTTTCCTGTGATAAGATTCATGTCATGCATTCCATGCTGAAATACTGCATAGAGGATGTTGTATCCTTCTTAGGGTACCATAGCTGGGGACACTAGAACTCGAAGTCTATCTAGCCCTTTTGGTGATATTATTGTTCCCCTGGGTAAAATGGCATTTGATATCTACATGATTTAATTACTATGTTTTCTCCTTTGCAACTAATAAGCAGTCAGTGGGATGACATTTTGAGCAGTCAGTGGGGTGACATTTTAAGACTATCCAGTTCCTCATCAAAAGTTCTCCCTAGATTTAGCATCCATTGATGAACCTTGCTTGATCCAGTCTTTACTGTGATGCTTGCAAAGTGTTGACTTTCCATTTACTACACTCCCTCTGCATCTATCAGTCATTCCACTGTGAGTACAATCCATCCCTTCCCCCATTTGTTTATCTATCTATTATCCATATGTGTCATGAATTCCTGTTTATCAGTAGCTCATTACTCTACCTCACTATTTTGGTGTTCAAATTGTCCTGGGTTTAGCTAGTGGGAGCCCCTCCAGGTGACTCTTGTGTCCTTGTGACATGCCCCCATTATTTTTTTGAGTGATTTCTTACTTCCTAGCTCATCTTGACCCTTTCCTGTCCCAGACCTGGAATTAGCTTTTCTCTGAAGCCTCACGGCTCATTTTAGGGAATGAATGTAGAGAGTGATACCAGAAATCGAGATCCGAGTACTAGGTGTGCCCATTGGTACCGAGGATTCTTTATTTCTTAGGCTTTTCGGTGGTAAGAGATGGGAAATATACACATGTATACACACCTATACATACACATGCAAGCAAATATTTCTACAAATATATCTATATATGCACACATATTTTAGAAATCAGGGGTTCATGCCAGTACCTCTAACTCTAATCCATCCCCACAGAGTTCTTTCTTCCTTCTCCCGTTACGAATTTGTGTATTCCTTTTTCCACAGTGAGAACCTGGCTCCCATTAACATCCACACATTTGCACATTTGCTCCCTCCTTTAATTCATCTAAAGTAGTCACAGAACTTCAGAATTACACTGCAAGAGACTAACCTACTAAAAAGTGGTCAAGGTTGGTTTGCAATTCTACCTCCATCCTATCTCAACCTAAACTGAGGATCTATAATCAAATACTGTGCTCATAAGTTACTTAGACTTCCTTCCTTCCTTCCCTCCTTCCCTCTTTCCTTCCTTCCTTCCTCCTTCTCCCCCTGCCCCTTCCTTCCATTACCTCCTTCTCACTTTCCTTTTTCTTTCTCCCTCTTCATTGTGGTGGTATGATATTCATTTGAAATATCGTCATTTATTTCAGTTTGCTTTCGATTTTAATGTTTTTTCCCTTCCCATTCTTACTGATTCTGTTTTATGTTTTGAATATGTAGGTCACTAACAGGTCTTCAAAAGTAAAACATACCAGGAGATTTACTCATAAAAGATCACTTCCTCCTGCTTTCACCTCCTCCATGTGTAAGTAACCCAGTTTTATTGTTTTCTGGTTTCTCCTTCCTGTGTTTCTTTTTGTGAAAATAAGCTGATATACATATGTTTTTCTATTTTCCCTTCTTCTTACACAATAGGTTTCAGACTGTTTATACTCCTGTGAACTTTTCTGGAATTCATGAGACTTGTATTTTAGCTCATGTTTCTTCCCAAATGAGCTGTGTGACCTCTGCTAAGAGTTTATGTTCCTCAGAATTCAGTTTCTTCATCTGCTTAATGTGACCATTTAAAAAAGTCTATTTCTATTATCTCTTACCACAAAAAAGTTTGCTATGAAATAAACTTAGTTTTCCTTTTCTTATCATTATAAACTTAAAAATGTGTATTCAGAATTTTTAAAAAAGCCCCAAATAGATACTTTGAAGAAGAGAATGGAAACAAGATGGAGGTAAATCCTTTTGTATCACAGGAAGCAACACTTTCCATGTCTGGACACTCCACTCAGCTGTGGCTACCCTATGTCATTTCAAAGAGGCTTCTCCTGGGATGTGCCCAGCCTAGGACTCTGCTCTCTTCTGCCTTCTGAGGGAACCTGCAAGATCCACTTGAGCTGTCTTCATCCAGTTTGTAATTTGGTCCCAAACCCCGTAAGTGCAAGATTCTGTCATAGAATCCAGCCCCCAGCCCCAGTCATACAAATCTGAAACACTGTAAAATGAATCAGCTTAAATAGTATGTGATTATAGGATGGTTTCTGCCCTCCATGAGGTTTAGTTGCCTGCGAATTCTTCCCAAAGGTAACTCACAAATGAGAAATGGAAAAACCTCATGGGGAACGCACAGTAAAAGGTAATGAACCATTGGAAGGCCCTAAAACTTGTCGTCTTCTGTAAAACTATAAAGCTTCTGTATACTGTATGTAGTACATTAAACACGGTATTAATGACATTTCATACGTGCTAAGTTGGTACATCTTCATTCCTGATTCCTTGTTCCAATGAATCTTCTCAAGTCTTCCTTTTCCTGCAGTTGCAGTAAGATGACTGTAAGTTAGCTTTGCCTTTTTGCCAGAGGATGACACCTTGTGGTATTTAGCATCCCTGAGTCTCATTCTCCAACTCAGTGTGGTCAGTGGCTTCTGGACTTTATTACCCAGGGCTCGTAGCTGCTGGTTTCTGCATTTAGCCATGGAGCCAAGCAGCTAGAGTAACTTGGATCTACCCTAAAAATAAAGGAGCAGGGGAAAAAGGCTTGCATTCGTGTCCCGTTAACCAATATGGTATAGTTGACAGATATTTCTTAAGCTCCCTCATATCCCTGGGGGGTCTGCTGTTGCCCCGTCTCGGCCCACACTCAGCAGCTCTGCCCTTTCCAGCATCCTGTCCTGCTAATGGACGGGGTTGGAGGCAAGTCTCACCTTGGCCGCCTCTTCCCTCTGCTTCCTTTCATTTCCTGGAGGCTGCTTCCTGCCAAAGATGCCTTTCCTCTGGCCCTGACATTCATGCCACTTCTCTTTCTGTTCCCATCATTCCTTCTTTTCCTTGTTATTCCCAGCAGGGGTGACATAGAACGTGTGGACATTGGAAACAGAAAGCTTGAGACTGACAGACAGATAAATGATGCCAATCTGCTTGTTCTAATCTCTATACAGTAGGGGATCAAAGACTCCAATTCCCTTTTTGTTGTTTTTGTCCTTACAAAGCCCAAGTGAGGCACTGCAGCTAACATCCTGTGTATTGGATTCAAGGGGAGGACATTAGGCACCGAATGGAAAAAACACAGATCTTGGGAGGGACAAAGGCACCAAGTGGAGAGAGCAGTTGGTGCAGAGCCTGGATGATGGGCTTTTCTTGGATTCAGTTTCCTCATCTATAAAATGGGATAAAAGCAATAACCTCCCTCATGGGGGAGTTGTGAAATTAAATGACTTAAATATAAATTATTTAGAACAGTACCTGTTCTGGGGTAAGGAGTGAGCAAGACAAGACTAGTTCAATCTCCACTTCTGTCACTTGCTCTCTGACTTACAGGTTCTTCTCCTCAGTCAGCCCCTGTCACCTCTGTAAAATGGAGATAAAATGTGTCTGCCAGGATTGCATGAGATCAGGCATGAAAACTCCTGCACATGCAGTGTTTAAAGAGAGTGAGCTCCCTTTCATGGCAAGTGTCAGGGTGAGTGAAGTCTCTTCACAGAGACCTAAATGATATACCTATCTTCAGCGTTCTTTCCCTGTCCCATACCAGCTATAAGGCTTATTTTGCATCTACCGGGCATGATTTCCATCTCTTCCTGCAGCAACTTATGATAAAGTTGGCAACACAAGGCAAGTTCTGTAAATGCGAAGAATGAAGCAAGGCAGCAGAGGCAACATGTCACAAAGGTGGCAGCAAGGGGTGTGTTGAGTGTCCAGGATGACGGTGGTGCTAATGGTGCTGATAGCAGTCAGTGAACAGGGTGCAGCATTAAATGAAGTAAATCAATGCTCAACAGCAGCTAGCATGTTCTGAGTGCCAGCTGTGCCCCCAGCTCTGTGCCGAGTGCTTTGTATGCATTGTTGCCTTCAATTCCAGCAGGAACCCTTGGGGTCGGGGTGATGGATTTAATTCACATGTTACAGCTGAGGAAATGGAACTGGGAGGATTTATCAGTCTACACAAGCAGAACTGGACTCTAACCAAGAAAGGTCTATCAAATGAATCAGATGATGCTTTGGGGAGGCCTCAGAAGGCGTGTAGTTGTGTACCAGACAGGAGGCTAGGGCAAGTGGGTGAGTGGGGGGCACAGTGGGGTCGATCCATGGGGACGCTATCTAGATGGTTTTCTTCTGTTTGACAGAGAAGTACTCACATTATTTGTGAAGTTCAGAATGCTGTATTGGATTTTGGAGTGTTTGGTGCATAGGTTTAAAATATTTTAAAGTAGTTATATGTACTGGGATTGGCCATAATTCTTTTGTGTGTGTGTGTGTGTGAATTTATCTGGTTATTTAAAGAGCCAACAGTGAAAGACTGTCTTTCTTATTAAATATTGCATTTTAATAAACAAGATTGGACAGGTTGAACCATGCACTTTTAAGATTGCTGCCTTGAATATATTAGCAAAAACCAAACATAATCTGTTGCTAAACTCAAGTTTTAAAAAAATTCTTAAATTCAGTGTTAGATAGGAAACTTTGATGTTTCTGTAAAGGAATGAAAGAATCTAGAAGTCAGAAGAAGAAGAAGCAGGAAAAGGAAGGGAGGTAGGGGAAGGAGGAGGAGAAAACAAGGAAGGAAGGAAGAAGGGAAGGAGAGAAAGAGGGAAGGAAGAGAGAAAACCCTTGTGTACTCGGTGACTTCTGTCTGTAAGTTGGAAAGTATGCTTTACATCTGCATAGACTATTGTCAGGGATGGACTGATTCCCACAAATCCCCATAGGCTACATTCCTAAAACTGCAAGTTCAAGTTCTGTAAAGGAACAAGAAGCCTTCAGTGGTGGATGGTGAATGACATATGCAAAGGCTAGTGAAATAGTCTCAGAGGATCCCTTCAGAGCCACTGAGTTAGGAGTAAGCAATTTGTTGTGACTGCCATTATAATCACTTCAGATCAATGTTTTTTCTTTTCTGTTTGATTTCTGATGAGGTATCCAGAAAGGGTAGGATTAGTGAATAGATCCTTTTCGAAAAAGATGAATAAGCCTCAATTGCGTGCTTTTGTAGGGAAGTATGTGATCTGTCTACATATGGCGTCTTTATTCCAGTGGTTCTCAACTTGGAGCAATTTCCCCTCCAGAGGAAATTTAGCAACGTCTGAAGACATTTTCATTTTCATTTTATTTTATTTTATGGGAGAGAAGGAGGCTATGACTGTACTACTGGTATCCAGGGTGGAGATCGGGGATGCTGCCAAACTTCCTACAGTGTGCAGGACAGTCCCACAGCAAAGACTTATCTGCTCTAAAAAGTAAAAAATGTTAGGCTGAGGAATCTTGCTTTATTCTGATATCTTACTGATTGCTCCCTATTGTTGAATTAGAAAAGGTGTTCATCACAGAGGAGTGATTTTTAGAGGTAAACTCCTCTACAGCGTAGATGAGCGCTGGGTCCCAAGCCCAGAGTTACAGCACAACAAAGAGAAGATTCCAGCCTGCAAATACTGGTAGCCTGATAGCAAGTAAATGGACAGAAGTCTTAGGGGTGCAGACAGTGGGGGACAGAGGGAGGAATAGCCAGTGAATCTTTATTATATTTAAAAAAAATAGATGAAAATTAGGAAACCAGTTTGGACAAGGTACATTGATTTGTACCATTTCCTCCTCCTTCCCACTCTGAGGCTTTATTTATTTATTTATAAATAAGAGTGATATCTATTTAAGGTGGACACCATGATGATTTCATGTTCCACGATGATTTGGTGTCCATGCACATCATGAAATGATTACTACCGTGCATTCCTATGTAATCCTTGCTGTGATGGGAGACTGAAGTGTTGTTTTCCTTTGTGCCAGCTTTTCAACATGCTGGTCCAGACCCATCCGCCTCTTGCCAGTGACTGGCTGAAGCAGAGGTTGATTGGATGCTCCTGTCTTCTCCTCAACTATCTGAGCATCGCTACAGCTGCTTGTAGCAATTAGAATTTGCTGTGTGCAAAGACTAGAGTGTTGACTGAACCAATTAAAAGATCAATTAGTGCAGTGCAAGTGCTTAGAGAAGTAGTTTTCTATGACATGGGGCAGATTTTCCTTAAGTACGTAGAGCTACAAGTGAAACCAACAATGAGGAATATGTAGTCTTTGTTCTTAACTCTTTTTCTTTTAAAATGTTCTGTACACTAAACACTCAACAGAGGCTCTTAGTCAGTGGGCTAATATGACAAAATGGCGTTTCTTGCAATAGTATTTTCACTTTTAGTAGTTAAATGAACAAATAGTAATTCATAGAATGCAGAGTAATTAAATAATCTTCATTAAGTAAAAACAGTAAAATAACACTGAATTTGTGCAAATACTTTATTTGACTTTTGGCTCCGACATAGCTCATTCAAAATATTGTTTCCCATCAGTGATTTATGTATGGTTTGGATTTCTTATCATTGTTGTTGTAACTAAAATAAATTAGTTTTCTTCTTATGTTGGAACCTCAGCTTATGTGTACCACAAACTCTATGCAAAACTTTGGATGTGCTAGATCTGGTGACATAGTTCTTACAGGCCATGGGATGGAGTGAAGATGAAATGTATTGAATTTCCAGATAGCTAAAGTGCGTTACTCCAGGAGGGTTCTTCTCAGCAGGTGAGAAATAAAAACTGACTCCAGAAGAGTTTTTCAAGGTGTGAAGTCTTACATACCTTTCTTTTTTTTTTTTTTTTTTTTTTTTTGGTGAGGAAGACCAGCCCTGAGCTAACATCCGTTGCTAATCCTCCTCTTTTTGCTGAGGAAGACTGGCCCTGGGCTAACATCCGTGCCCATCTTCCTCCACTTTATATGGGACGCCGCCATGGCGGGGCTGAGAAGCAGTGCGTCGGCGGGCGCCCGGGATCCGAACCAGCGAACCCTGGGCTGCCAAGCGCGGACTAAACCGCTGCGCCACTGGGTCGGCCCCTTACATACCTTTCTTCAACAAGTATTTAGACAATCAGTGGATAGCAGGAAAATAAGGGACTCAAGCCCAGGATATACTTCCTGCCCTTCGGTGGTTTATACTTTAGTTGAAGAGGTAAGGGCCAGTTATGGTAGTTATGACTGTGTGTGGCCAGAAGCAGAATCTTCAAATCTTAGACTCCCTCCTCTGCTTCCTGCAGCCCTGCAAGGTCCCCAGAGAGAGAGGGGCACTGAGAAGAGCAGAGGAAATCGCTGGGTGTGTAATGTCCAGGGTTTGGGTGGTAAATGCCTCTAAGGAAGTTCCACCTTTGGTGAATTAAATGGATTAGAGGCAACCCAGGGGAACTTCTTCCATCTGGACAGAGGCAGGTCACATGACCTCCCTTAGGTAGCCTCTCATCTGGGCCCTGCCCCATTTCCTGCTTGGCTCTTTCTTATCCCGGAAACCTCCACCAAATGGAAGCCATCTCCAGGCCCTTCTCAGTCCCCAGGCACATGGATTGCTAAGGAAGACATTCAGGAGGGAATCTAAGAAAGGAACTGAAAAACAGGTTACTGTGAGAGTATTTCAGGTTGATGTCCTAGTGTTTACTCTTTCCTTATCCCCAGCAAAATCTCGACCCCAGCCACCATGGCCCAATAGCATCCTTGGCTTGGGGTCATTTCAGTGTTCCTCCTTTTGGATGTGAAGGCAGAAGGAGATACAAGCATCTTCTGGGGGCTGGAGTGTCTGGCCAACACAAGATTTCCACTAGAGGGTCATGATGTAAGGTCATGATGTTTGATGGAGCACCAAAATGAGGGCAGAATCATAACACATGCCCCAGAGGTCTTAATTATGGACAACAGAATCCAGTCCTGCTAATTCTAGCTACATAAACTACAGGGTACTGAGTAGTTTGTGGAAATTCTAAGAACTTCAGAGAACCATGCCTCTACACATGCCAGGAGAAACCCACCCACACCCTGGGACTGTTCTAGCAGAAACCTCATTGCTGCCACCACTACCACCACAGCTGACAAGAAGATTCGTGTCCCCACCTGTGGATGCTCACTTCCAAGTCTTCTCTGGTGCATCTGCTTGGCGGAACACAGCCCAGGAACAGAAAAAACAAAAACAAAAACAAAAAAACACCTCAGCTGCTAGTGAGTCTGGGGAACATAGTTTTTAGTTTGACAGATGAAAGCACACTAGAAGGAGCAGGAATGGGTGTTGAGTGAGCCCATTTGCAAAACTATTACAGGTCTTGGTTGGAGGTGGAAATAAATGGGGACTGGGGACTAGAATCATTGAGTGAGACCTTGTGAGGATGTGGACCTTGAGTTGAACTAAAAAGATTTGGATTGTTCAGAGGAGGGATGTGTTCAGTCTAGGCAAAAGGAAAGTGGACCTGACATTGAGGATGGATGTGACTTTTTCTATAAAGGATGCTCTAAAAACTGCCGTGGCAGGCATGGATTGAGAGTTCATCACTGAGAGTCATAATGGGTGATGCCAAGCAGAGAAGATGGGATAAGATGTTGAAAGAGTTTGAAAGCCAGAGGAGATTTGGGCCTTCATCCCGTGTGTGGTGAGGAGTGATTGGAGGATTATAACAGAGCAGGAGCATGATGAGATCAGTGTTTTAGAAGAAGTCCTGTGGTTCTAGTGTGTAGGATTGGTGAATAGAGACAGACAAGAGGCAAGGACACCAGCTAGGAGTCAAATAATCTGGGTGGCAGGCGGTGACAGCCTAGTCCAGGGTGGCAACAGTGAGAATACACACAAAGAATGGATATCAGAGTCTTTTCAAAAGAAGCAGCAGTGTAGGGAAGGGGACCCAAGTTCAAGTGCCAGAATTTGCCATTTACTAATGGTGTGAGCTTGACCAGTCTCTTGGCATCTCTTGAGTTGGCTTTTGCATCTGTACAATAAAGATAATACTCCTTCACCACCCACTGCACCAGGTCACTATGAAGCTCTAACAATGACGGTTTGCAAGAGCACTTTGTAACCCAGATGGCATCACATAACATGAGTTATTATTATTATGAAAAGAAGAATCAGTGTGATTTGGCGACTAATAAGGAGAGAAGAAAGGAAACTGCCTAAAATGACTCCTGGCTTTCTCCCAAGAGTGGTAGGGGCACAGGTGAGCTCCGGGTGGGAAAAGGGACTTTGGGAGACTTAGGGGAGGTGTAAACAGTCTGGATTTGAACATGATTATGGCAGACACAAGTGAAGACGTGCACAGGGGAGTTGCAGAATCAGGACTGAAGCTCTCTGAGGCCTAAGTAGGGTGAAACTAGAGCATTGGTTATGTTTCCTGTTCTTCCAGGAAAATTGCAAGAAAGGGGTAACTAGTTAATTTTCTGTGTAGTTCACTTTTTTCTTTGTTTGTTTTAGGGATACTGTTCATTTAAATTCTACTTTAGCTTCATGCCAAGAATAATTGGCTATCTATTGACTACAATGTGTTATGTGAAGAGTAAGTCAGCAGTAGGAGACTGACCAGGTTTGCCCGAGACTGAGGGGTTTCTGGGACCCAGGATATTTAGTGCTAAAACTGGAACAGTCCCAGGCAGAACAGGATGAGACAGATGGTCACCCTGACAGACTGAGAAGAAAAGGAAGCCGAATGGTGACTCCTAGATAATCAAATGGCTGCTAAAAGGGACTCAGGCAGCTCATGTTGAGTAGGAAGTGCAGTTAGAACACATTCTAGTTTAGTAAAAGAAAATCTGGAGAGTTAGAGTGTCTTGCTGCTTTCAGGAAAGAGCCAGAAAGTTCTCTCCAGGGAAGAAAGAAAGTTGGAATCTTCAGTACTGCAAACATGAGTTTATCCTGTCAAGTTAAGGAGGATACATGTGAAAAAGAGGTGGGATGATTCAAGTCATGTTAACTAATAAGGGCACGTGTGTACTTGAGGAGTTTCAATGTTTTGTAAAGTTACTCCGAAGAAATACTTTTTCCCCGTGTATTTGATGTGACTTTCAAGACAGAACCATCTTTTGATTTTTAACAAAGACCTGGAAATAAAGAGATAGACATTGGCATGGGGCAAGTCTGGCTCAGAGTGCTCCCATTGCTTCTCAGGAGGAAAGCACGGCTGACCTCCCCAGGAGATAATGGTGGCCTCATCAAGTGAGAGTAGAGGTCCATTGAAGGAGCAGGTCCCAGAAGGACATGATCCTTGCTTGAGTCCTGAATCTTCTGGACAAGGCAGCTCTGAGAGGTTAGACCTTCTGCCACTACAGGCTCCTTTGCCTGGCCCTGAGCTTTCATGGATGACCCAGGATGAAATGGACCTCCAAGACCTGGAGGAGGCAAGAATCCCAAGGAAGCCATCAACTGCAACGTGTTATTCTCAATTTTTTTAAAAATTAGGCATACCCCCCCAAATAGTTACTTGATTGTTATGAGTCGAATTGTGTCCTCTTAAAATTCATATGTTGAAGTCCTAACCCCCGTGCCTCAGAATGTGACCTTATTTGGAAATAGGGTCATTGCAGATGTAATTAGTTAAATGAGGTCATTAAGGTGGGCCTGTAATCTAATATGACTGGTGTCATGATAGAAAGGGGAAATTTGGACACAGGCTTGCAAACAGGGAGGACGCCATGTGAAGTTGAAGAGAGAGATGGGGTGATGTTTCTACAAGCCAAGGAACACCAAAGATTGTCCAAACCACTAGAAGCTAGAAGAGAAGCCTGGAAATGATCCTTCCTCAGAAGGAACCAACCCTGCTGAAATCTTGATCTTGGATTTCTGGCCTCCAGAACTCTGAGACAATATGTTTCTGCTGTTTAAGATGCTCAGTTTGTGGTCCTCTGTTACAGCAGCCCCAGGAAACTAATACACTGAAAAAGTCTTATTCGTACATTTTCTCACCTAAAAAGATAGAGTACCACCTGACCACTGTTCCTTTACCTTTAGGTTAAATAAGATAAGCAGCAGTACAAGAGATTACTTCTCAACAGACTGAAAACTATCATACAAACTAGGAGAAAGCAGAAATCTTTTTATTCATTCGAGTTAAGTAATATTTTTCAAAATTCATGATTGACAACCACTCACTTGTTTACAGTAGGATTTTCCACCCTCTAGCACTCATCATTTATGAAACAAAATATTAGTTGAAGGCCTCAGAAGATCTCCAGTAAAACTGCTCAAAGATTCTTTTGATCTCTAGGCAACGCTGAGGACAGATACTACTTCATTCCTTCTGGAAAATGCTTTGTTCTTTTGACTCCACTTAAGGAGGCAATAGGAAAGCGTATAATACATCAGGCTTTCCTTCTCTGTAGAACAAAGTTAATCCAGGTCCTTATCATATGAAACTACACAGGGATATAATCTTTTAGAAGACATAAATAATTCTCTGTAATACATTTGGAAATACTTTGATCTTTCCATGTACTTCTCCATAGCAAAAGGGTACTGCAAACTTTATTTTACTCATTTAGAAATTAGTTAAATAAAGTTAGGGTGGGGATATTAGAGCTTTAAAATTAAGTTTTAAATATAAGCTACCCAAAGGATAAAAATAATTTTACTAAGTCCTGGAAAAAATAAATTACATGCCAGACTGTCCCCTCCCATTCCAATGCCAACATCACGGATTTTCTTTTCATGCATTTATGTTTCTTCTGTTTCATTAACTCTGTTAATGGACTTTACAGGATTCTTTAAAACCCCATCCTCCCTTGAAAATTTTAATATTCAAGTGAAAGGCACTTTCTTTTGGTATTCCTGCTACACCAGTTCTAATCTTCCCTCCACCCCACTCCCACTATGGATTAGGCTGATTAGGGATGGGTGGAAAGGTCGATGGAGAGGAATGTCAAATCTTAGCAGGTCGCATACTCCGTGATAAAGATCTGAGGTTCCTTTGATGGGGGGTTGGGGAGCTGCTGAAGAATTTGGAACAAGGGAATGAAAGATCAGATTTGCATCTTAGAAAACCCACTCTGGAAGCAGGTGAAGGAATGGGTCAGTCACCTTGGCATGGGGTTATGAGACTAGAATCAGAGGGACTTGGTTGAGAGGCCAATGAAGTGGTAAGAAATGGTGGCACCGTGGGTGGGGAGGACACATAGGAGGTAGACCGGTCCATACAACCTTGTCAACTGTCTAGTACTACACCTCAGTCACTTCACTGCTAAGAACACAGGTAATATCGATTACTTGACCCATTCTTTCATGGGAAGATAAAATTTAATTGTTGATTTTGTTTCATAAGCAATAAAAGAAAATCAAGAGTCATCATTTGGCCCTAGATGTTTCCATCCCAACTATCTTAGTCTCATTCTAAGGAATCCTAGAAATTGCAGGTTCTAGGTTGAAGGGAACTCTTGCACATTCACAGAATCACCTGGGCTAGTCCAAGCAGACACCTACATTACTACATTTATTCGCTGCGTTTGTCCTCCAAACAACTGGGATGGCATCCCTTTCTGATATGCTCAGAGCACAGACAGAGAGGCAGAGGTTAACTCAGCCTGGATTCCCAGCTGTGTCGAGGTAGGACTGGCAAGCCTTTCTTTAGCAGCCAGTGGCCCACTGCACGGTGAACCCTTGCCCCTTGTACAGTAGTTTAGGGAAGTGGTCTGTTATCTCTCAAAATTGGACCCACTGCTGTGACATCATTGGAGGGAGGATGCCCCGCTGCCATTTTCCAAGGGAAGTACCCACTGTTGGCCAAAGGGCTGAGACAGAACCAGACATGATGGCTTGCAGTTTGCTGAGGTGACATCTTCTGCGAGTCCAGGGAGCAGGTAAAGCTTTGCTACCAGGTGTGAGCAAATCTATTTCACCAGGAAGGCCAATAGGTGGCAGAGCAATCTTTCCTACACACCCGAGTGAAAATGCATAGAGAAATCACCATTAGCAGAGCTCCATCGCTAAGCTTTAATAATTAGATACTTGAACAATACAATTACTAGGTATTTTAGAAGTTTTACACGATTTATGTGTTTATATATGTTAATGCTGAATGTTATATAAAACGTTTCCAATCAATTAAGATTTCAAGCCCCCTAGAATGATTAGCCAAAATATTTATAGACATCACTTATTTACTTAAATTTTATCTTCTTGTCGCTAGAAAAATTTTTCTCATTTTATGAGATATCTCCTCTTTTTCGGTTTGTAGGAATAAAGGTTAAAACAATACTATTTTTATACCATATAAAACAATTATTCTTTGTTGATTAGAAAGCAGAATACATAGTGAGGGTTTGTTTATGTGATTTACAAAAATCAAGCACCTAATAACAGATTCACAGGCTCACTGGAATCTTGGAATCCAAGAGAGGGAAAGATCGTTTTTTTGAAAAATTAAATTTTTGCTCTTGAAATGGAATTAAGATACTGGCTGAGAAATCTTCCACGATATTATTCTAACTATATGCATTTTACCAATGGCTTTTTGTTTTGCTCTCCTACTGAAAAGTCAATATTTAGAGCTAATTTAGGAATACTCAAATGGGGAGATTTTGGAAACAGCCACAGATGTCCCGGCAGCCGATACATATGGGGAATTATCGCGTCTCTAATGTGAAGTGGCCTCTGGGTTTTGTCTGTCTTGGGCACATACTTTTAGGGTTTCCTCAGATCTCATCATCGCTTTTATTCCCTTGTGGTGAAGTCAGGATGAGGACGAGGGCGAGGTCAGTGAAGCACTGATCTTCACACCATCATTTAAGGAGACACAAAAACCCCTCAATCATCAAGATAAATACTATTTTAATGCAATATTTTTAAAAATCAAAATTAATGCAGAAAACTCCAGGGTGAACAAAATATTAAAAATCTAAATAACGACAGGATTGGTAACTGTGCTCTGCCGAGCCCTGCTTGAGCCTGAGGCAAAAGGAAAAATTGGAGATACTGATCCTGTCTTGATTTAAAATGTCGGCATTTTGTTCACCATGATTTTTGGCATTGATGTCGACTTTTTAAAATATTGCATTAAAATATTATTTATCTTGATTCCGACTGTTTTTTTGGTGCATCCTTAAATTTCATGCCCCAGGCTAACGCCTCGCTCCTCACTCTAATCCTGGGTGGTTTGTCCTCACGGTTTGCTCCGTCTTGCGGATCTCTCTGCCTTCTGAGCGTGGTGTTTATCAAACGTCTGGAGGCCCTTCTCGTAAAAAGGATCGCGGTTGTTCTACGGCTGTTTGTAATCCAAAAGGAAAACACCACCGAAATGAGAAGTGGTAGTAAGGATGTCAAGCAGATTGCTGACGTTCCCATGAAGACTTCAATTTTTAAAAAATATGTATTATATTCTTAAACCATTTCTTTTGTTTCTTCTCTTTTTCTTTACCCTACTTTGCTTGTGGCCCATATGCACCCAGCTCTGTTTCGGTGACACGGTCAGATGTTTCTGAAAACGTCTCTTTTTCAGAAATCTACAGAGCCCAAACCGTGTCATTGCTTCCTTAACCAGATTTCTAATTGAAGAAATGGCCAAGAACTGGACTTTTAATGTTAACCCATTTGGGTATCTAAATAACAGTTGAATTGAATCTAAACCTCCTTATAGATTACTCTGAATTACTGCCGAGTGGGGACAAACTGGCTCACTAGTGGCACCTTTTGCCACAAGGAACAGCCTTTCTTCTAGGAGTTTCATTCTCTCTTTCTACTTTCATCTCCAGATACCTGTAGAAACCACGTCTTCTCACTCCACATAAAGCCAACTGATTGAATCCCTCTCTGCCTTCCCACCCCCTTTAAAGCAGCTATTTCATCTGTTCTCACATGGCCATGAACCGTCTCAACACTTTCCTATGGAATTTGCTTTGAAGCTCGCCACAGGATACATTTTTCTATGAATGGAGATAAGCGTCTTTTAAAGAGCAGAGTGAATTTATTCCTTCTATTTCACTCCTTCTTCCTCTCTACCCACCCATCAAAAGTATGGCAATCTCAACCCCAGAAGAGCTGAAACTTGGGCATGGGCCAACATCAGTGAGCACTCCAGGAGATCTCACAAAAGTGCTGTCACAGGCTCATGCACTGCGAGGGGAGGGCAAGCTCTCCTCCTCAGGTAAAGAAATACTGGACCTCACAGTCTAGCTTGAGGTGATAAACAGAGTGCGAGGAAGGAAAAGGTTAGGCGTGAATACAGACTGGAAAAGTACAGGTTGAGGCCCAGTGTCCTCAGACGTGACAGGATAAGAAGACAAGTAAACATTGGTTAGAGAAAGCACAATCCTCTGGAAATGTTCTATGAATGGGTAATTTAAGTCCCACTTGAGTCATCAGCATCCACGCATATTTGTTTATTGGAACACAGAAGCATCAATGATATTTAGGACGTATATTTTTTAGAAACAGCCAGATTTTAGAAAGATTTATGTTAAAACACTTCAAAGAAGAAAGAAATCAGAATCAGACTTTCATTCTTAAAAATTTTTAATTTTACATTGAAACACTCTAAAGCAAAAGAGATTTTCTGCTTCAAATCAGGCTTGAATCAACCAAACATTATCTTATCTATAAGAACTCTTTCTCTGAAAATTCCAGACATAGAAGATGTCATTTTTAATACGTCAATTCTCAATTTGTTTGTTATTTTTGAAAGAAATAACTGAATGCTTTTACTTCAAGATTATTTTATAGTTTACATTTTTTGGTTATATTTTTTCCATCATTAAACAATTCTGGACAATCAGAGCAAAACAAAATGCTTATTTAATATTTTACTTGGGTTATCTTTCTTCTTCCAAACATGTTTAAACCCATGTTGGAAAAAAGTTGGATGACTTACTTCTTAAGGATATAAATGTATATCCTGTCTTTTCCTGAATATACAAGAAAACTGGGTTAAGCCATTTTTTCTTTAAAATTATTCTTGGCAACTCCTCGGGAAAATCTGTTAGCTTGTCAAGATAAATTTTACAAGCAGTATCCCAGGTTATGGAAACCATTGCAAAATATCTGAGCGGTAAAGGACCTTTGCAGGACTAGAGTTACAAATGTGTTTATATATTTTATATATATTTTGGTACTGTGAGTACTCAAAATATTTGGATGTTGTGTAAGCTAGAGACAGCTTTCATTATTTTATTTTATTTTTTAAGTAAGAGATACCGTAGTGAAAGAGGAT
Organism: Tapirus indicus; assembly: GCA_031878705.1. Classification (NCBI taxonomy): domain Eukaryota; kingdom Metazoa; phylum Chordata; class Mammalia; order Perissodactyla; family Tapiridae; genus Tapirus; species Tapirus indicus. The sequence goes on along the minus strand of CM062936.1, from coordinate 31,742,052 downwards.
TTAAAGTTCTCAGGGGCACCTGGCGAAAATGAGTAGTCTCAAATTCTTTGAGAAGCAACGCTCTGCTCTGTCCGGAATATTTTCTGTAGACAACTGTCTAGTGTGTTGTTTCTGTTTCCAAATGTTTATTGAGTGTTATGCATGAGGACAAGACCTCACACCAACCACATGAGTCGAACACTATGATTCTGAATTTGTGTATCACACTGGCCATAAGGCCTTTCATCTTTTGATTTATCTGAATATGTGTATGAATGTGCATATGCTTTTTTTCAGATTTCTGTGGGTTGTCATGTGACCATCTCTGGTTACTCCTTTTGACACAGAGACGCCTGCTTTCCCTCTACCCCTGACATAGGGTGTGGTTTCCAGACTACTGGAAAAAAAAGGTCGTGTAAAGAAACTGTGGCCCGCCTACCACGATGTTCATGTTCATAGGCTTGTAACTAAAAGAGAGTTGGGACGGTCCTAAATCAAAAGCATAAATAAGCCTTGGAGTCAGAAGAACCTGAGTTCAAACCCAATAATCCACTCACTGGCTGTGTGACTACAGATAAGTTATCACCCACTCTGAGCTCTTTCCTCTTCTAGCTCATAAAGCAGCTGTGAGAACTAAATGAGACAATGTGTGCAAAATGCTGAGCGTGGCGTCAATACACCAGGGAAGGCCAATAAAGGACATTGGTTCTGTATTGTTGCCATTAGTAGCATCGGTATTGTTATTGTTAATCAATCTCAGGGTCCAACATAGGGGTGAGGTGAGGCATAGGATGGGAGAAGAAAGCAAGAGGCAAAATAGTTTGAGGGAAGAGGGTTATGGGGATGGGAGACTGTGAAACTAAGCAACAACCAAAGGTTGATTTGGTCAGGGCTCTTTGCTGGGACCACAGCCCAAGGGGATGCAGTGCACGTTCTGGGAGCGAGTTCAGTTCTTGTTCTCATCAGACCAGGGGCCTGTGCTGAGATAACCCAGTTGGCATGAGCAGGTGGCATAAAGATGCAAAGTTTCACCATGCTATACAATACCCAGGGGAACCAAGTTATAAAGTTGGACTCTTGAAAACCTGTCCCTCTAAAAAGGCACAATTGAGAAGATCCTTGTCACTCAGTCTTGAGCATCCCAGCACTCCCTAGCCACAGGTTACCCAGGCCTCCCTCCACAGCTCCATTGGGTTCTTCACGGCTGGGTGAGGCCCGGGTTATTGGCCTTGGACGAAATCTTTCGCACCTTCGCTTGGCTTCCCCCTCTCCTATGCTTGGTTTGGCTGGTGTTCTCTGCCCCCTATCTAGGTCCTGCCCTCCACCTACCATGGTGGTCTGTTTGTTCTCTTTGGGTCTACTTGGAGCAGCACGGGGCTTGGGTGAAATGCCAGAAGGTTCTCTGGCTCACCTTATGAGGGTCGCTCTTTTGACCTGACCCACTCTCGTCTTTTCAGCATATATAACTCTTTTCCCTTCCTATCCTTCAACACTTCAGATGATTAATAGAATTCAGGCCATTTTTCACTCTAGCTGATTTATGTGGATTTCTCTAACCTCCCTCATCAAGACTCGATGTTTGCTAGAGAAATTATTTTTGAGTATTTTAAGATATTTTGGAAAAAAATAGAATTTATTTTCAAATTGAAGGATACTTTCAATCATTTTGAATTAATTAGAATTAATTTTGACTGGAGCTGAGGTTAGGGATCTGAAAAGAATGTCCTTGGCCATAAGCAAAGAAGTAGAGTCATCCAATATTCTTTTAATGTTATTTATTCATCTTTTTTCCCTTTCTAAAAATTGTGATAAAATATACATAGCATAATATTCATCATTTTAAGCATTTTTAAGTGTACAACTCAGTGGCACAAAATATATTCACTATACTGTGTAACCATCACCAAGACTTTTTCAGCATACCCAGCAAAAACTCTGTACCCATTATACAATGTCACCTTTCCCCCCATTCCTAATAATCAGCCCTCAGCCCCTAATAATCTCTATTTATTCACCTTTTGAACCATTAAGAACTGAACTCAGCTAGCTTACCACATGCATTAGTTTTCTATTGCCACATAATAAATTGCCACAAACTGAGTGACCTAAACAAAACAAATTATTAACTCACAGTTTCTGTAGATAAGAAGTCCAGGTGTGCTGTAGTTGGGTTCTCTGCTTGGGTTCCACAGGCTGCAGTGAGGATCGTGGATATTCTCCAGTCCTCGTCTGCATCTCAGGGCCCTCTTTCAAGTTCACTGTTAGTGGAACTCATTTCCTTGTGGTTGTATGACTGAGGTCCTTACTTCCTTGCTGTATGATGGCTTAGGACTGCTCTCAGCTGCTGGAGCCTACCTGCTGTGATTCACAGCATGATGGTTGCTTCTTCTTCTGGGTCAGCAGGAGCATATCTCTGACTTCTTCCTCAACCAGAGAAACTCTCAGTTTTAAAGAGTTCATCTGATGAGGCCAGGCCCACCCCAGATAATCCCCGCTTGCTATATAAGACAACATAACCCCAGGACTGATATCTCATCATATTCTTAGGTTCTGCCCCCATACAGAGGAAGAGATTATATAGGGCATTGTACAGTAAGGGAGGACATCTTGGGGACCATCTTTGAATTCTGCCACCACCTTCTGACATGGCCAAGAGCCCTCAGCCCAAATGGTCTACAATAGTTCTTTCTGTGCTTGGTTTCTACCTAGCTATTTCTGATATTCTGCTTTTTAAGGCTGTGCAGGTTGGATACTGGGGCAGGGAATGAAAGCCCCCGCCTCAAATTCATGTGAACTTCATCAAGTCCTTTCGCTTTCTGGATCATTAATCCTTGTCTGCACATAAGGGCCCTCAGTAAAAGGCTGTGGATGTGTGATATTATGGACAATCACATAGTCACTTAACAAACCCCCACTAAACATCTACCATGTGCCAGGCCCTGGGAGGGCCGTGACTGCCGCCAGTTCTGGATATCTTCAGGAGATTCCCTTAGTCATTTATCAAAAAAAAAAAAAAAAATTCATCGAATGTCTACTGCATACCAGATGCTGTTTCAGGCACTGAGGATATGTCAGTGACCAAAGCAGCTAAAAGTCTTGCCTTCATGGAGCTGACATTTATCATCAAGGGAAATAGAAAGTGAGCACCGTACATTTATAAAGTGGATCATGTTCCAGAGTATGATAAATGCTATGGATAAAAAATGTTCTGGGGAAGCCTGTGCAGGAATGGTGAGAGGAGGGGTGTGATTTTCAAGAGTGGTTTTTAGTAATACAAAAAGTCTTAGGAATACCAGTTGGTTGATATTCTGAAGTCATCTCTTGAAAATGATCATTAACAGAGAGAGGCCCTTCTAAAACATGTAGCTGCACAGGGTGGTGTGTGGCATGCTGATGAAAGAGGATTTCACCTCTGGGGTCCACTTGTAGGAAGTGAACAATTTCAATCTCATGCCCAACCACAGGCAACAAAGGAAAAATAAAATGAAGACAATAGACAACGAGGTGTCTGTATCTTAGACATGGTGACAGCCAGCCTTCTGAGAACTTTAAGAGGATTTGGAGAATATTTGGGGAACTGCCCTCTCCCACTGGGGCCTCATCAGCCTTAGCAATGTCCCTGGAATAGGCATAGAGCCAGGTGAACAGGAGACTAGAGGGACTTAGAGATGACCTCCTTCAAACCTTTTATACACATCTCTCTCCGAATCCCTGTAGCACCTGTCATCTCCAACATGCACAGGTGTCTTGTCCCAGAATGTATTGCATTATAACTGTTGGCCAACAGATTGAATGTAGGAGTAAATGATTGAGGTGGTCCAGAGATGGTCTTATGTGTTAGCAAAGTAAGTTTTCAGGTTCACAGATACTAGGAAATTCCTCCTCTATCTTAAATAAATCTTTCTACTCAGATACCAGAAATCTCCTTGAGTGGAGGAAGATGATGTACATCACAATGATCAAGATAAGATGTTTACTTCAGTTTATACTAAGATGTGAATGACTGATATAACATCCTTGTCTAAGATTAGGTTTTGATAAAAGAAAAGCGATAGTGACAATACAGAGGTTGCTTGAAGGGAGGAGAAAAGGGGTAGTAGGGAAAGTGAACCAAAGCATGAGGAAGGGCGTAGAAGCAGGAGACAGGAGCCACTGGAGATCAATTTTACTTTCTCTACAATCTAGTTTGTAGCCATGTCTGGAGGAGAAAAGAAGACATGAAATCCTCTTGGTTCCTTGGTTTCTAAGAGAATCATTCTGTTCTCCCACCTATCAGGCTGCTATGTCTTTCCTTTTCAATATGAAGATTTTCTTTACAAAAAAAAATGTGAATGTCTAGACATTTGGGTATATGCTCGAAGCTGATCAGCTTCAGCCTTGAACTTGATCTCATGCTACTATTGAAAGCATACTTACAGATGTCCACCTAGCAAGAGAGAGTCACAGCCTAAACATTAGTATTTTTGTGAAATAACCATACAATAAGTCAGTCAGTTTATTGGAACCTCTCTAGAAGACTGTGAGTTGAGTTAGTTTTGTGGTGCTTAGGAATCAGATGGAAATTCCTCAGGATGGCTCTCATAGATGAAGGTCCCTTGTCATGTGTAATTTACTGTCCCATCAGGCCAGTAAATGTGCCAGTGAGAGCTGAAGCTCTGTTGAGTATCTGTGGGAGAAGGGAAGTTCATTACATCCGACCAAATGATAGTTAGGTCCTGATGAAAGATGTGTCTCAAATTATGTCTAAGTATTTGTTCTAAAGCATGCCAGAAAGTTTGAAGGGAATGCTCAGCCACAGACAAGCCAAAGATCTGTCTTGCATCTATAAGGCAGAACTTGAGCCCAGTTATTGGAACATGCACACATTCAGAGTATTAAAAAAAATAAAAAATAAAAAAAGGTCGGCTGTGGCGACCGCCAGGAAGAAATGCCAGACACTCTGTTGGCTTGGCTCTACCCTGACGTATGTTCATTCATGGGCACAGAGCCGAGACGGGGCTGTTCTCAGCACAGGCCAGACTTAATGCTTCATTACCTTGCCCACCTCAACACAGGATGTTAACGTTGAACATTGGGCAGTAATAGCTGGCAATAGAAATCAACATAAATTACTGTATGTTTAAATACTTGGATGTTTTTCCAGGGTATGCTCACAGTCTGTATTCTGAAAGTAATTTGGTAGGGTACTTAACAAACTGTAGATCTTTGATCTTAAGTGAATTAAATCTAGTAAATATTTTCTTATTGTGAAGGTCAATTTCTGTGCAGCGTGCAAAATACAAGTAAAACAAATCTGTGATTCTCTTTATTGAGCTTATGTCTTTTCCAGTAACCGAGTTTTAAAACTAAAAGAAGAGCAAAAGGCCAATTTTATATGCATTTGTTAAGTATTTATTTTATGTTTAGTGTTCTCCGTATTAGGCATGATAAGTAAGACCATCTTACATGTGCTTGTATACTTTGAATCTTATAATTATTATAAAATCATGTAAATTGGAAAATGCTACTAAGAACTGTTCTTTTTTAAACCACTTTACTGAGGTATGATTGACATACAAAATGCTGTACATATTTAATGTATACAATTTGATGAATTTGGTGGTAAGTATACAACTGTGAAATTATCACCACATTCTATGCCATAAACATACACATCACTTTCAAAAGTTTCCTACCATCCTCTTTATTTAATATTATTTTCCTCTAATAAGAACACTTAACACAAGATCTACCCACCTGATAAATTTTTAAGTATACAATACAACACTAACTATAGGCTCTATGCTGTACAGTAGATTTCAAGGACTTATTCCTCTTGCATGTCTGAAACTTTGTACCCTTTGACTAAAGTAATTAGATATTTTCAAATTCCAAAAGTGAATCTGTCCATATTACAAAGGCTACTTTAGCCAGAAAGAAGGAAGAAATCTGAAAGTTGTGTGGAAGGAATAGGAAGTTTTGAGCACGTAATTTAAAGCTCAAAAGGGAATAAGCATTGACTGATCAAAGCTCATCTCTTCTGCAACCTGTTGCACGACATTTTGCCTTTTTCTGTCTGTTCACAATGTCTTTAGAAAGTGTTGACAAATTTTGACAAAAATTGCACACTATTAAATAATTGAATCTGTACTTTAACTTTGATCCACCTTCTTGACACCAAATAAAAAGTGCCAAATGAGATTCTTCCCTGGATTTCAATGAGATTTGATTTGAAGTTACAGAGCTATGTGATCACACTGGATGGAAATCTGTATTTCATAGACGCTACTATGCCAAATAAATTGTTTCCATGTGCAAATTTGTCTGTTTGGTTGTTAAATGAGTGCTTTCAATGGTTCTGAATGATTTTAGGATAATTTGTAAACTGCTAAAATATACCTACATATTCCTACTGTTTGCTCATTACTATGACATTTGGCAAGAAAACACTGGTTAAAAGGATTTTTAAAACATATTTTAAGTTGGTATATCTTTAATTATTAGGCCGAGTGGAGTCTTTATACTTGTTTAGTTATAACTGAAAAGTTGACAAAGTTTTGAATGTTAGAATTTAAGGAATCTTAAAGAACATCTTGGCTAATCCTCTCAATGCAAAAAGTGGAACTGAAGCCCAAGGTCGTCTGTTGCCTTGCTAGAGTCACATCACTGGTGATCTCCTGCCGGAACGCCACACCCAGTACTCTTTCTGCTACAACAAGGCACCGTCCTCCTGATGTTAGTACAAGCTCAACAACTAAAATACACCCAAGGATCCCATGGTCCAGGATCTTTCTGAGAAGCAGTGTCCCCCAATGTCTGTTCTCTGTTCCTTTCAGTGACCAGTACTTCTGGTCTGTGATGAGGAGGAGAAGGAACATTTTCCCTGATCTCACATTCATAAAGTGGCTCAATATTAGAACTTTGACAATATCTGTAATTGATGAGATATTATATTTGGGTGCACGTATTAAAAAACATTAATTTGTTTAGCATAACATTTTAAAATATACCACAATTCTGGGCCGCCCCAGTGGTGTAGCGGTTAAGTTTGTGCATTCCGCTTCAGTGGCCGGGGATTTGCCAGTTCGGATCCTGGGTGCAGACCTACTCACTGCTCACCAAGCCATGCTGAGGCAGCATCCCATATAGAAGAGCTACAACTCTACAACTATGATATACAACTATGTACTGGGGCTTTGGGGAGAAAAAAGAAAAAGAGGAAGATTGGCAATGGATGTTAGCGCAGGGCCAATCTTCAAAAAATAAAAGAAAGAAAGCTGGAATTAAAAAAAAATATATACTACAATTCTGTAACCATGTTTTAATGTTTCACTTTTGGGGATACTCCAGAATAGAAATGGCTGAGGTCTCTCAACACTGAGAGGTTCTGTTAGTACTATGACTCCAAGAACCTACGTTCTCCCTCTTTCCTCTAGAATTGTTAGAGGAAATATCTGTTTCTTCCAGCCAAAATGTGTGATGGAATCCTGTTCAAATTCCACACATTCTTACAGAAATTTTTCCTTGATTTCCTGAGATAGGAGTCAACATGATTTTTCAACTCTCAGGACACTAAAATTTTGTGTCTTAGCTTTCTGGGTTTGTGCATTATCCTGCCCAATGAATGGTAAGGCCTTGTTGGTAGAGCCAGAGTCTCACTCATCTTTACACTCTTTGGCCAGAGGACTGTCCTGGTGGTGGTAAAGTGCCTGCCCTGTTTGGTAAATGATGAAGTCTACAGTCCAATCCCATTCGTTATGGACTAAATGATGGTGTCCTCCCAAAATTCTTATCTTGAAATTCTAACTCCCAGTGTGATGGTATTAGGAGGTGAAGTCTTTGGGAGGTAATTAGGTCATGAAGGTGGAGCCATCATGAACAGGATTAGTACCCTTATAAGAAGAGACACCAGAGAGTTCACGCTTCTGTTCTCTGCCCTGTGAGGATACAATGAGAAGATGGCCACCTGCAAAACAGGAAGCAGGCTCTCACCAGACACCAGGTCTTTTGTCACCTTGATCTTGGACTTCTTAGCCTCCATAACTGTGAGAAATATATATTTATTGGTTAAGCCACCCGGCATATGATAACTTATTACAGAAGACTGAACTGACTAAGACACCATGATAGGCAAATGGAGAAGAGTAGGGAGAGGCTAGGGAGTGGAAGTTGGGGCTCAGTTTTACATGACTAAGAGATCTGGGTTTTATTCCAGGGATAATGGGGACCATCTAGAAATGCTGTCTAAGGAGGAGTATCATGAGTAGAATATGCCCCTGGGAACTTAATTTGATACATTCACGTGTGGAATATTTGAGGGAGGCCTTTGTAATATTTCAGACAACTGGTAATATTGGTTTGATCTTGGTGGTAGTAGAAAGAGGGGTAAAAACTGGAGTCATGATGAGAGTAGTATTGATTTGAAATTGTCTTGGGACTGATTGGATCACAGAACTACATTAAAAATGACCTTATAGATCAAACTGCCTAGCCATGTCCTGTTCTGAATCTCTCTGGATGAATTAGGATCTGTTGTGATGATGCCAGTCTTACCATCTCCCAATGCATCTGTCACCATCTTTGGTGACACCAACGACACATTAATAGTGACACCATTAATCTTTTTCCTTAGAGTGAGCCAAAATCATCCTCATCATTCCCATGCATGGATCCTGGTTCTGCCCTCTGGGATAGTGCTAAATAAATCCACTTGATAGTTATTCAAATATTTGAAGATAGCTGTCCTGTCCCTTCATGGTAAACCTTCTCTTTGCTAGCTTCTAGTCCAGCACTTTGTCATATGACATAGGTTCAAGTTTCCTTGCCACCATGGTTGTTTTCCTGTGGATGACCTCCAGTTTGTCTGTGTCCCACACAAAGTGAGCACCAGCAGATATCCTTGTGTCAGGGCCTAAGCTGCAAACTCAAGAGAAATTGGGGAAAATGAAGCAAGTCACACAGCCATATCAATAGAGGGACTGAAAGGCACTGAGCCCAAGGACACTGTGGTTGTCAGCTTCTAAAATGACTCTCAGTGATCCCCACTTCCTGATATTCATGTCCTTGTGTAACCACCTCCCTGTAATCACCTTTTTCCTGTAAGTGTGGACTGGACCTGGGTGCTTGCTTCCAATGAAAAAAATACAACAAAAGTGATGGAATTCAGTTCTGAAATTAGGTTATAAAAAACTGATTTGCCCTGCTTCCTTCCGTTCTTTCTGGTTCTTCTCACTTGCTAACTCTGAAGAAGCAAGCTGCCATATTGTGAGCTGCCCACTAGTGAGGCTGATTTGGCAAAGAGATAAGGGTAGTCTTTATCCAACAGCCTGAAAGAAACTGAAGCCCTCAGTCCAAGAGCCCAATAAGAATTGAATTCTGCAAACAATCACGTGGGTGAACTTGGAAGCTGATCTTTCACTAGTCAAGTCTTGACCCACAGGGTGTGAGATAAAAATAATTGTTGTTTTAAGCTACTATGTTTTGGGGTAATTTGTTATGCATCAATAAGTAACTAATACAAACCCCTCTTACTGCCACTAACCCAGAGATAGAGATGAGGGCAGATTTCCCAGCTCACTATGGTGGTTTTCAAAGCAGAATGGAAGACTGGCTGGGGCCGCATCTCTGTTGATGGTAGAGGATTTCAGACAGTCACAGAAATGCCACAATGCCAAGGAGTAACAAAAAGAGCATTGCTGCAAGGAAGGAGGAAATTGTAGTCTTGGTTGTTTGTGAACTCACATGAGATTCCTCAGAAACCTCCAAAAAGGCATGGACTGGGAGAAGTTATGTGAGTTCTAGTGATTTTCCCATTCCAGCTGATGTAGAATGTATTTGTATTGCTTTTATTGGCCCCTGTGTGTCTCTAGACTGGAGAACTCCATGAGTGTGGACGTTACATCTTTATTCCACCCTCCACTAGGAGAAAAAGAATAGACATAGATTAAGTTAAGGAGAGAGCAAACCTCAAAATGCTAATTAAGCTGGATGATAATGAAAGGTGAAAAGAACTTAGAAAGAATAAAGAATAAAGCAAAATTATATTTACTTTTATTCATTTATTTTATGACTATTTGATAAATATTTGTTCCATACAATGGTGTTCTAGAGTCTTAGCATCATATTGTCTTCAGAAGAACAAATACAAAAACCATCACAATTCAAGGCATAATGAAAGAGAACATATATAGAAACAATATATTATTTTAGCTACATCATTCTACTAGCACATAATAAATTTAAATTCTCATAAAAGCTCTAAATAATTTTAGATGTGCCTTTGATATATTACTCACTCTTTACTCTTACTTCCATTATATTGTAGAAGTCTACAATATAATGTAGTTAGATTTTACCAATCATTTAGTTAGATTTTACCAATCATTTATGCTCATTGAGGTATTTCTTGGAAAAATAGTAGTAAGAACAAATATAGTAATAAAGATAATATTTATAACATTAACAAACTTTTTTGAACATTCACTATGTATCAAGCACTGTGCTAAGGGTTTTCCATGCATTAGAGCTTCTAATCTATGAACCCCTTGACCTGACATGTACTATTTTTCCCAATTTAAGGCAGGGGAATTTTAGACTAGACAGCTTTTATTTTGTCCAAAGTCAAATGGTTATTCAGTGACTGAACCTGACAGTTGGGTAATGTGTTGCCTCAGCCTCATTTCCTTGCAGCCATGCCTCCAGCATTGTGATCAGCCTTATGAAGTATCCTACAAATTATGAGTAAAATGTTACATAAGATCTCTGGTCATAGCTGTGATGAATTAATGAGTTTTGGAATACTATTCCACCAATAAAATGGAAAAATATGTGAAGCAATAATTTGCAGGTATTGAACTCTACAGATAACACAAGACTGTGCTCATCAAAAGAAAGAAAAAATACAACGTATGCCCATATTCACCCCAGCCTTCTGCCTGGGACACTTTCCAAACTGTGACATAGGAAAGTCCAGCCAAACACTGGGCAGAGGTAACAGAGATTGGAGTCCAGGGCTGCCAAAGCAGCTGGATTTGCTGATCAGAGTACTGGAGAGGCGGGAACTGCACAGAGAAGTTCTAGATGTCAGTATAGGAGTTACCTTGCATCTTTGGTTGAATACAAAACTGTCTATGGGCAAGACTAGCCCCCATGAGGCCTGGCAGAATAGTTCCTGGGGGACTGTGAGATGAATACAGATTCCAGAGGGCACATACTACTGAGAGATGTTGGAGTTCTAATGAACCAAGGTTGAAGTTCTGATGAACATTGTAGAAAACCTTAGGCATTCAGTTTAGACCTCAGAAAGATCACACCTTAGAAAGTTGAGCTATTCTAGTCACAAAGAAAGAGCTACTATAGAATACCCTTGACGAAGCCTTAAAGTATCACCAGGATCAAGTTGATCAACCAGTAAATTAAAGGCTTGCAAGAAAACAAGTCAGTACTCTATAAAGGAAGACTGAAAAAAAAATTCAGATCTTAACAATCTAAGACCTACAATGTCCAAAACACAATAAAAAGGTACTAGACATGCAAAACCAAAAATATGATGAGTAATCAGGAGAAATAATCAAAAGAAACAGATCTAAAGATGAAACAAATATTAGAATTAGCAGACAAGGACTTTAAAACTGATATAATAAGTGTGTTCAGGAATTTGAAGGAAAATATGGACATAATGAAGGAACAGATGGGTACTATCAGCAGAGAAATGAAAATTATCAAAAAGAACAAAATGACATTTCTATAACTGAAAAATAAAATATCAGAAATAAAAATTTCCCTAGATTAGCTTCAGAACAGATTGGAAAATGCAGGGGAAAAAAAGAGTGAATTCATATAGAAGCCCATAGAAACTACCCAAACTAAAACACTGAGATTGAAAAAAAAAAAGACTGGAAAAAAATAAGGGGAGCTTCAGTGACCTGCTGTGCAATATCGAATGGTCTAGTATATCTGTAATTGAAATTCCAGAAAATAAGGAGAGAGGTTGGGGGAGGAAAGGAAGAAAGAAGGGAAGGAAGGAAAGATGGAAGGAGGGAAGAAAAGAAAGAAAAAAAGAAAGAAAGATGTGAAGGAAGGAAACAGAGATGGAAGAAAGATAAAGTGAAAAAGAAATGATAAAAGAAGAAGGAATGAGAAATAAAATTCTTTCCACATTTAACGAAAAATGGTAACCTGTAGATTCAAGAAGCTCAATAAACTCAAACAAAGAAAAAGTCACTCTTAGAAGCATCATAGTAAAATTGCTAAAACTAAAGACAAAGGGAAAACTTAAAGTAGCCAGAGAAAAAAAGACAAATTAGATACATAGGAAGAATGATAAGAATTACTTTAGTTTTCTTATTAAAAAAAATACAAACTAGAAGAAAATAGAATAATATTTCTGCTGAAACAAACAAAAAAATCAACCTAGGATTCTATATCCAGTAGAGATATCCTTTGTAAATGCAAACAAGGAAGAAACATTTTTCGGGTAACTGGAAACTGAGAGAATTTATCACCAGCAGACCAACACTATAAATAGTGTTAAAGGAAGTTATTCAGGCTGAGGAAAAATGTTACCAGATGGAAACCAGGATATTCAGGAAGGAATGAAGAGCGCTATAACTATTAAATATGTGAAAAAATGTAAGACTTTCTTTACTCAGCTTTTAATTTTCTCTTTGTGCAAAAGTAATAAAAATATATCATGGGATTTGTAACACATTTAGAAAAAATGTATAACAACAGTCATACAAAGGGTGGGAGAAAGTGAATGGAATTATACTTTTGTGAGTTTCTCAAAATTATATGTAAGACATTATAATATTAATTAAAGATAGAGTGTATTGTGTTAAGGATATATATTGTAATCCCTAGAGTAGCTACTGAAGAATATAAAAGGTCTTCTAAAAATCCAATAGAGAATATAAGATGAATAAAAATACAAAGTTAATCCAAAGAGAGGTGTGAAAGAAAAAAAAGGAACAGTGAACTTCTGGGACAAAAGGAAGCAAATAGCAAGACAGTAGACTTGAATCCAACAACTCAATCATTATATTAAATATAGATGAGTTACACATGCTAATTAAAAGGCAAAGATTGTAAGATTCCATTTAAAAAAACAAAACTCAACTATATGTCATTTGCAAGAGATGCACTTTAAATATAAAGACACAGGTTAAAACAAACAGGGTAGAACACCTAAAATGTACAAACATAAGTGACAAGAAAACAGAAATGACTTTATTAATATCAACGACATAGACTTAAGACAACAAGTATTACCAGAGGTAAACAGAATATGTTACAGAGATGAAATTGTCAAGAAGACATAATAAACCTAAATGTTTATGTACCTAATAGCAAAACATCAAAATGCATGAAGCAAACTTTTAGAAATAAAAGGAGAAATAAAGCCACAATTATAGTTGGAGATCTTAGCACCACTCTCTCAGGAATTGATAGAGCTAGACAAAAATCAATAAGCCTACAAAAGATTTGAACAACACTATTAACCCAATTTACACAATTTACATTTGTAAAATGACCAACCAACAACCACAGAAACATATTCTTTAATAGGAAACATAGAATATTCACCAAGATAGACCAAATTCTGCACTGTAAACTAAATCTCAGCAGATTTCAAAGAGTTGGAATTATATAGAGTACACTCTCTGACCATATCAGAATTAAATTAGGAATCACTAATAAAAAAATCCCAACATATTTGGAAATTATACTACACACTATTAAATTACTCATGGGTCAAATTTGGGAATTTGGAAAATATTTTGAACTAAATGATATTGAAAACACAACATATCAAAAAGTATGAGATGCAACAAAGTAGTGCTTAACAGGAAATTGATGGTTTTAAATGTTAATTTTGGGAAAGGAAAAACAAGGCTTAAATTAATGATATAAGCTTCTATCATAAGAAGCTGGAAAAAGAAGAGCAAATTGAACTCAAACAAAGTATGAGAAAGAAATAATAAAAGTAAGAATAAACATAAGTGAAATACAAAGTTTATAAAAAATAGAGAAAACAGAATTTAAATTTCTTTCTTTGAAAAGATTAATAAAGTAAACATTTAAGTAGAAGTATCAAGAAAACACAGAACAGGAATTACTATATAAAGAATAAAATAGGAAATGACTATCAATTTATTGGACATCAGAAAGAAAAATAAGGAAGTAGAATAATTTTTTTTTTTAGCAAGATTGGCCCTGAGCTAACATCTGTAGCCAATCTTCCTCCTTTTTCCCTTTTTTCTCCCCAAAGCCCCAGGAGACAGTTGTATGTTGTAGTTGTACATCCTTCTAGTTGCTCTATGTGAGACACAACCTCAGCATGGCTTGATGAGTGATGTGTAGGTCCGCACCCAGGATCCTAAATGGCAAACCCCAGGCAGCTTATGCGGAGTGCGTGAACTTAACTGCTCTGCCACTGGGCGGGCCCTGGAAATAGAATAATTTTTATACCAATAAGTTAAGCAAATTAGGGGAAAGAAACAAATTCTTAAAAAAACACAAATTAGCAAAATGTATCCAAGAAGAAGTAGAAATTCTCAATAGCCCTATATTGAATAAAGAAATGAAATTTGTAATTTAAAATCTTTCCACAGGGAAGACCCCAGTTCCATTTAACTTTAATGATGAGTTCTCTTAAATATTTAAGGAGTAAATAATACTAACCTTCCACAAACTCTTTAAAAATTAGATGAGATGGATTACTTCGCAGGGGGCCAGCATAACCCTGATACCAAAACTTGACAAGGACAACTCAAGAAAATCTTCTTCAAGATTGTAGGTGAAAAAGTTCTTTAAAAGATATTAACAAATTGAATCCACAATGTATAGAAAAGGATAATATATCATGTCTTTGTGTGTATGTGTGTGTGTGTGTGTTTCCCCCAAGGATGCAAGACTTGTGAAACATCCATAAATCAATCAATGTAATTCAGAGAATACAGAACAAAAGCCAAATTTTCATCTCAATAGGTGAAGAAAAAACATTTGGTAAATGAGAATAGAACAAAATTTTCTCACACTGATAAAAGGCATCTGCAAATATCTATAACCTACATAATACTTAATGGTAAAGAATGAATGCCTTTCTCTTAAGACTAAAAATAATGAAAAGATGTCCACTCTCACCATTTCAAACCAACTTTGTACTGGGGTTCTAGCTTATGCTGTAGAGCTAGAAAAGAAGACATTAGGTTGTCTGTATTCACAGATAACATAATTGTTATTAGAAGACCCTAAGGAAACTATAAACCAACTACTAGAACCAAAAATTAAATATACAAAGGTTGTGGGACACAAGGTCAATATTTAAAAAGTCCATTGTATTTCTATATAGTAGCAACAACAATTGGAAAATAAAATTCAACCTATACCATTTACAACAGCAGAAAAACTTATATGAAAGACCTCTGCATTGAATAATCAAAATGTTGATAAGGGAAATTAAAGAAGACATAAGTGAAATGAAGACGTGTATTATGTTTGTTACATATATGACTGAATATTGTTAAAATGTCTATTCTCCCCAAACTGATCTATAAATTCAATGCAATCCTAATTCAAAATCTCATCAGGCCTTTTTATAGAATTTTCAAAGGGATTTTAAAATGTACATAGAAATGAAAAGGATCTAGAATATTCAAAAATCTAGAAAAAGAACAAAATTGGAAAACATAAACTGCCTTATTTTAAGACTTTCTAGAAAGTAGTAGTCCAGAAAGAAGTGGCTTGGAGATAAGACAGATATGTGGAGCAAAACAGAGAGTCCAGAAGTTCGCTCATGCTTATGCCGTGGACAAACAAATTGGAGGTTTGGTCTCACAATGGAATCCAGTATAGAACTTAAAATAAACCTTTTCGTTTCGTGAACACCGAAGTATTTTGAGAAGCCTATTCATGGAAACCTCCCTGGGACATTATCATCCCAGGCCCTTCCAAGTCTATCTGGGGCATCCAATTTTTGGCATTTCCGTAGCCCATTTACAGCATGCTGAATGAGAAACTATGAACTCCAATATCTGTATGAACATGGGCACATCTCAAAAACAGAAAATGCAAGTTGTTGAAGAATATAAACAATTTCACAACGTGTATATAAAATTTATAAGCTGGAAAGCAATACTTTCAAATGTTTATAGATACATTACCATATATCTCTCTGAGTGATAAATACTTAATCCATGATAGGGATCTATTAGTTTGCCAGGACTGCTGTAATGAAGTTTCACAAACCGAGAGGCTTAAACGACAGAAGTTTATTTTCTCACAGTTCTGGAGGCTGGAAGTCCCTACTCCAGTATGACCTCATCTTAACTAATTACATCTGCAATGACCCTATTTCCAAATAAGGTCACATTCTGAGATCTTGGGGGTTAGGACTTCAATGGATGAATTTTGGGGGGACACAGTTCAACTCATAATAGGGAAAGAGGGAAGTAAATGGTATCTAGGAACAATAAATGGGGGATCTCATGTGTCTATGATTTTTAAAAAGATTTTTAAAAAGGGAGTTGATGCACATATGGTAGAACGATGTGAACTGATAAACTTGAATGGCAGATATAATGTTTTGTAGTCTTGTCCAAGTGATAGAATAATTTCACACTTTAAAAATATTAAGAAACTCCCTAAGTGGTTCTGCTGCTGTGGAGCACATTGGAGAATGTTGATGTAAAGGACAAAACTCCTCTTCAAGGAAGATGGATTGAAGAAACAGGGTAAGGGACTGCGAGTGAGGAGCCCAATGTCTACGTTCAAATATGAACTACTCTCACGTGGAAAGGAGGACCAGATTTGTGCTGAATTCCTCCTAGCATCTGAATTAGAACCAAGTGGTAAAAGACTTCATGATGCTGGATTTTAACTCAATATAAGAAAATACTTCTGATTCATCCAAGCTTTCCAAAACAGTCTTAACTCTTCATAAATGAAGTGCAGCATTACAAGAATGAGTGGGTTCCATGCACGAGGGATGCCAAGTAAAGGCAAAGTGACACTGGCGAGGATGTTATATGTGAACCTAAATATTGCCCAGCCAGCCCTGAAGTTCCTCACCAATCTAAAACGCAGTGCTTCTGCACCAGTTTCCTGATTTCCTACCTTGCAAACTTACGGCAGAAAAAATGAAAAGGCAGTTCTTCTGACTTATTCTGTTTCTGAGGAAACTGTGCCGTTCCCAGTATTAACCACATCATTTTCCAGAATTGACTTTGTTCCCTTTTCTGAAAATTGAGATGTGTATCCTTCATAAGTCTCATCTTTCTTTTTTTCCCTATTCTGTATAGTTTATTAGAGATTGATAATGATTCAGTGGTCATGCATGCCAAATGTCCCAGTCCTGGAGGTGGGTTCAGAAGGATAACACACTTGAGAAATGGCATAACATAGCAGTTAACTTGGCTGTCGGAGTCCACAGAGCACAAATCTTGGCTCAGCCATTTATTAGCTGAATGCTATGAATGTCCTGTAGAGCATCAGTTCCTTCCTCTGTAAACCTAACTTTCTAGTTCAGAGAGTGGCTGTGAGGATAAAATGGGAACACATATGGCACACAGGAAGTACTCAGTGAATGTCCACTCTCCCCATCACTAGCTCAGGCATAAGTTTTATCACAGCTAAAATCTTTCCAGGCCAAAGCAGATTCTCAACAGAAGAGATGGACGCCAAACAGGAAGTGAGATTGTTCCAATTTCTTTCCGCTGTCTGTGACATACCTTGACCTCTTTCTCGGTGCAATACAACACTAAAATCCACCCCTTCCTTTTTGCCCTTGGGAATTTTTAAAAGACTTAAGCTCCCGGACTTCAGAATTTCTAATAATCTCATTACAAGCTGGTTCTACTGGTTATGAGTCCCTCTTTCCTTCTGCTGTCCATGTCTTGGAGCAGCCCCAGCTCACTGGATGACCCACTGGACTGTCCCTCTCATCCCTGTAGACATTATTCCTTGATTTTTTTCATCAAACATATTCCCAGTTTATCATTAGAACTTCATTTTTGCAAGACTCTCTTCTCTCTTGAAATAGTACCTTTTCCTTTGTTATGTGAAAAAAAACACGTAGTACAGTCTTTGGAACATGGGTAGATGTCAAATGAAACTTTTGTTTTCCTTAATTCTTTTGTGGCCATTACAACCTCTAAAATAACATTTTCTTCCAAGATTTCCTTTCTTCTTATTCCAACCATCTGCTTGGATTCAGGGTAACAATTCTCTGTATCTCTCTGAGAGATGAAATTAACTTTGAGAGTAAATGAGGAGTTGGAGATGGCTCTCAGTTTCATAGCCTGGGGGCCTGGGAATTGGTAATGGTTTTCACAGATATGAGGGAGAGTGGAATAGGCTTTATGGGGAAGGGAGAGAAAAGATGCTTGGTTTTTAATGTGTTAGATTTAATGTGCTTGTGGGATATGTTGGTGTACCAGGATCTATTCAGCAGATAGTTCATAGGAGAGGCTGACACTGGCTCTCCATATTTGGGAGTGACCCATGGTCACAACAGGGATAATGTGAGTCTTGGTCAGGAGGAAATCACAAGGGAGCATAGCATAGGAGAACTGAGAACAGATTCCTGAAGACCATCTACATCCTCGTGGGGGAGGAATTGGATCCACAGAAGACAGAAGAGAAGCCATAAGAGATAAGAGCAGAATTACATGAGCATACACCATGGAAGAGAAGCAAGGAGAATATTGAAACACTTTTGAAACAGATGGTGCAGAGAAGTTAAAGAAGATGAAAATTGAAAACGATTATGATATTGGGCCCCTCAGCACAACAATGATGAAAACACAACACCCAGCACTACTGATCATTCAGGATGAGACCACTATGGCATTAAGCACTTACGTCACTTAATCGTTACAATAACGCATTGTGTTGTTATAATAAACACCAACACAACATTGGTATTTAAAATAACCCTATTTTAAGATGAGGAAAAAGATTACCTAGATAGGTTAAAAAGACTCAACAGCATTAGCCCTTGGAAGAATTGGGATTCCAACGTTTGGTATCCGAATATAAAGCAGGAGTTCCTTAATACTTAATTTCTACAGAAAACTTATCTCTAGTGTAGGGCTGAAGAACAGATTGTAAAGGTCAAGAAACCTTTGGGTGATGAGGAAGTAATGGCCGAGGGTATCAACTACACTTTTAAGAAGTTTGGCAAGGATGAGAAGAAGAGAGAAAGAGAACAAAAATATGATCGAGAAAAGTTTAGACTTTTACTTTTTGTTTCTGAGGATGGGGAAGACAGGATATGGGTAGAAGAGATGGAATCGACAGACATTAAGAGAGGAGGCAGGGTTTTGTAATGTCATCTAGAAAGTTACGGTAAAATGGGACTGGGTATTACTAAGGTGGGTGTAGAAACAGGTAAAGAACACTGAATGTCATTAGCAGGGAGGTCAGGGAAGGGAAAGGTGTCTTGGAGCATGGCAAAGGATGGAGACGAGGGTGGGGAGAGAAGGTGAGACTCATATCAAAAGAGAAGAGTATGTTGATAGGATAAGTGGAGAGAGACTGAGAGAGGCTACTTCAGTGAAGAGAGACTGGACAAAAGTATGCGCTGTGGACCCCAACTCCTGGGAAAAAGAACTAGTAATGCCTGTCCAACATCTTTTGTTGGATAAAGTTTCTGCACATAACCATGTCATCAGAACATTTTAGACTTGCCATTCTATGTCATCAACTCATTGCGGATGGGGCTGGAACTTATATCTCTACAATACATTTGTTGGGCTATTGGACATTTTGTCAACTATAAGGTGCTTGGGTTTGTTTTACTTAGTGGTTTTTCATGGAATTGCATAGGTCAAACCGATTTCAATCTCAAATATTAACATAACTAGAAGTTCCTTGTGTCTTAATTAGAGGTCATCAACTCCCTTGTAAAGTGGTCCCTGTCAGGACTGCCTGTGGGTAATTTGGGGAGTTCAGTGAAGCTTAAAATGAAGGATTTGATAGTCAGTGTTTTTTTTTTTCGTCATATTGTTTTGCTCTTCAGCAAATAATGGGTAGCCCAGACTCCAATTAGAGCAGTATTCAAATAATTTTAGATTTGCATATTTGAATTGGCCTTTTTTTGGGAAGGAGAGGCCAGGCCATGTATTTCTCCAATTATTTTGTGCAATTAGAGGAGATGAGCAGACACTTCTGAGGTCTCATTAGCAGGCGTGCTGCCTGCTCCGACATCTCCGAAGATCACAGTAGCGGCTGGGTCTGGCCGCCCACATTCCTCTTCGGGAGAGTTCTGCAGACAGTGACTCACTTTGGGTTAAACCAAGATAGCTATTTTCGCAGCCTATTTCCACTTTCCTCTGAAAAGTCATTCATTACTGCTGTTTCTCTAAAATATACATTGTAAATACCCATTGTCTTTTTCTACTTAAAAGCTCTCTAATTTTTGTTTTAGATCTAAACCCATCATCATCTTGGTACTTAATACCAGGCCATAGTAATTTCCCAGCAATAAAACTTGGTGCTTAGAAAACTAACTTTTGGGAAATGAGGTATCCAGCTTTCTAAATTTTGGTGCATTCAACTATAATCACCTTTTCACTGATGATAAGCACCTTAAGAATGAGCTGAGTTTTGGTGGTAAAAGTCCTCCACTTGGCAGAAGCACGGTCTTAGCCCTCTGTTTACTATTGCACTTGGTATTACAGTTCCCAAATTAAGGATTTCCTCAGTAATGACGCCTGAGCCTCCCATCCTGCCACCCTCAACTGTGAGCAACGTCAGAATAATGGTTTCTCTTCCCTTCTGTACTGCTTCACCAAGCAGAGGCTTGCTCTATCTCCTTGTAATCCAGACTTTAGGACATGCCTGTGTTCCAAAATTCAGATTTTAAATTAGACCAAAATAATTGTTCTCAGCATTTTCTGGGTTCCATTTTAATTTCCACTTTGAGCATACAAAGAGTGGAAAGAGAACCTGGCTTAGATTAGGAGATGTAGTGTTTATTAATTTACTAATGTTGGGCCAGGGGGGCATCACCTCTCTACCCTTAATCTCTTCATCTGCAACAATGGTGATAATAATATTTAACACTTGCTCTTTCTACCACATTCACTTGCCCCAAGATCCAAAAGGGATGATGTTTGTAAAATAGTTTTGGAAATGATGAGTATATCATGGGCTTGCTCGTGTGCGCGGAGAGTTCTTGACCTGTTTCCAGAAATTCTACAACAGGTAGAATTTGAGGTGGCATTGCTTAGTGGCTCAGAGTGTGGGTTCTGGGGCCAGCCTGCCTGGGTGTGAATCTTCAAGTCACCACTTACTAGCTGTGTGACCTTGGGATGTTGTTTAATCCCTCCATGCCTCAGTTTCCTCCTCAGGGTAGTGGGATAATTAAAGGATCGATATCACGGGGGTTTATGGTGATTAAAAGAATAAGAGATACAGAGCCATGCCTGGCACAGTAAATGCAGTATGAATGTTAGTTAAACTTCAAAAAAAAAATCTTTCTTGAGACATTTGAGGGAGTTAAAGTAGGAGCCTGCGGGTTGATGTTGGCTGCGCCAAGGTTTTCCCAGGTTTGAACATATCAGCCACATCTTGGTTCCGCCATGATTTTGTGCTCCCAGTTTTATTTTCAGCCTGAGGCATTGTTAGGGTAGCCTGACTCTAGAGGTATTAAACACTGACCAATCTGTCATACTTCATTTCAAGAGTGTGAAGCATTTTAGCTCAGGTCTTGAGCAAATCAGGTAGAGTCTCTCTGAGCCCCCAGTTTAGCATAACTTTGGGAGTCAGGAAGACAAGGAAGGATTCCTAAACATACAAGCCACCTTAGAAATGTCTCGATGCTTCTGTGAAGCTTGGCTGAATCCAGTTATCTAACTCTTTGGGTATAACCAAGTAATGCCTGAGAAGATTTTGACCAAGATTGTAGCCCCCAATTTAATCATCTGTATATTTTAAATAAATGGTAAATAATATTTTTGTATAGCTACTTCTCAAATATTGCATGGGACATACACTGAAAAAAATTACTCGTTGTTTATCTGAAATTCAAATTTAACTGGGCATCCTGTATTTTTATGTGCTAAATCTGGCCCCCCTTGATAACAGGAGGCTTTGAGATCAAAGTTATAAAGGTACAATGTCCAGAAGTCTTCACATGTAATATATGTTTAATCAATAGAAGTATCTCTTAAAGGAAATGGGAAACCATTTGCTAGTTACTTAGCAATTGTTGGGGTTAAAATCCTTGATTTTTTTTTTTTTTGGTGAGGAAGATTGGCTTTGAGCTAATATCTGTGCCCACCTCCCTCTATTTTGTATGTGGGACGCCACCACAGCATGGCTTGTTAAGTAGTGTGTAGGTCAGTGCTCCGGATCTGAACCTGTGAACCCCGGACCACCAAAGTGGAGTGCACAAACCACTACACCACTGGGCCAGCCTCCACCCTTGATTTTTATTTTATTTTTTTGTGAGGAAGGCTAGCCCTGAGCTAACATCTGTTGCCAATCCTCCTTTTTTTTGCTGAGGAAGACTGGCCCTGGGCTAACATCCGTGCCCATCTTCCTCTACTTTATATGGGACGCTGCCACGGCATGGCTGACAAGCGGTGTGTCTGTCCGCGCCCAGGATCTGAACCTGCGAACCCCAGGCCGCTGAAGCAGAGCACACGAACTTAACCCCTACTCCACTGGGATGGCCCCCATCCTTGATTTTTACGTATTAAAAATAATTAAGGTTTCAGTTGAACTTTTCCCCACTTCTGTTGATCTTTATAGTTAGATCCTATCTAGTCTTTTTGTCCTGTAAGAATGCTTATAATTTCATTTCTATGTTTTGTTGTGGGTGTCTAGTAAGTTAAAAAAAATAGCCTGTGTTAACTTTGAAGAAACAAACATCCAATCCAAAACTTTCCCCTCTTTTTGTTACTGAAAGCGTGGCTTATTAAATTATTGAAAGGTCTCTCTTTTCTAATCAATAGCTTCTATCTTCTTGGTTCCTTCCAGAATGCCATAATCCAGCCATTCAGATGACCAGGTCTACCATAAGAAATGACCCTGATACCAGCTGTTTTGTGGCCAAGAAAAGAATCACACAGTGAATGTGAGATGGTGGTCATAGCTTGGGTTTACTGTGGGTGCAAAAAAGGTCATGAATTGACTTTTCATTGGGGAAAAGCTTTTCATCCAAAGACTGATGCTCGATTGAAAAGATTCAGCAGATTCTCTCTATGACTCTTGGTGAGGACTAAGAATCTCGTGGAAAATTACCAGAGGCTGCAGTACCAGTCAAACAGCCAACCCTGTTCTACAGGAGAGGTCACAGCGTGTGCTGACGGGCTGGTGACTGCCCCCAAGGGAAGGGAAATGTGTGTGTAAGATCCTGGTCTTTTGCGTGACTCCACTCTATGCTTGGAGCCGTGGTAAAGGAGAATTAATAAGGTCAAGGGCAATGTGGCTGCTGTGCATTGCCCCTTCCTCTGTCTTTATGGTGAGTTCTTTCTCGCCCACTGTAATTAACTCCCCATCATCCTTTCTCATTCATGTGCTCTGCCTTGTTCCTCCTCATTCTTCCTTCTGTGCAAGGCATCCAATAAGAAACAATGTCTGCTGTGAAAATCACTCTTTTGGGTGCAACTTCTAGGAGTCTCCAGGAACCAAGCCTCTGCCTTATAATTCAGTTGCTAATACTAGACAAGTGTCTTGCATAATATAGCATTAATTAAGCTGGCTCTTAATATACCAGCCGCAACTTTCAGAAGTTTTCATGGAGATTGACTGTTCATGCACTGCTTCCCACTGCTAAAGAATTTCTTATGTTTTTATTCATTTATTCTTTTTTGTGTGTGAGGAAGATTAGTCCTGAGCTAAAACCTGTTGCCAATCCTCCTCTTTTTGCTGAGGAAGACTGGCCCTGGGCTAACATCCGTGCCCATCTTCTTCTACTCTATACGGGTCGCCGCCACAGCGTGGCTTGATAAGTGGTGCGTCGGTCCGCACCCGGGATCCGAAGCTGCGAACCCAGCGCTGCTGAAGCTGAGCACTTGGACTTAACTGCTACGCTACCGGGCCGGCCCCCATTCCTTTATTCTTTGAGCAGAGAAAAGGCAGTTTGACAACAACAACAAAAATCTAATTTTAAGTAAATGTAGTCTTTTGGAAGAAGTTCTAGGACTTTCTTAAATCCAATACACATAATAGAAATGATCCACCTTTAAAGCCATAAGTGCTCTGGCCTTTTGTTGTTGTTGTTGTTTTTCTTGCCTGCTTCCAGTTATTCCACTGCCCTGCCATCATTTTATTCCAGGAAAAAGACTTCCAAAAGCTGTATTTGGTGACCCGGCCCAAAGAGAGTCCAAATTTGTACCCAGTGGATGTGAGTGAGAACATGGCATTTGGAGGCCTAAGTGTGGAGTTCCAGCAGCCTATGGGGAAAATGTGTAACAAAAGTTCTATAAATTGATCACCTTTTGATATTGATGATACTTGTCAATGAGAAGAAGCTCAGTGGTTAGACTGTAGGGTCTTCTCAATTTTGTTTGAGTCCCCAGGCAAACCCTCTCTTTCACATCGAGTACCCATCTCAAATGTTTTCACCCTGTGAGACAAGACCAGCCTGTCGCAAAGTGTTTTGCAATTCCTTTATTTCTGAACCTGACTAAATGATTCTGTACAGGATAAAAATGTGAGAAATTCATTGCCCAAGGTTGTAGATTTTTCTTTATTGACATCACTATTCAGAGCAGTAATTGCAAGCATCCATATCACAGGAAATGCCAGGGATGTGAAAAAGACTTAGAAGAAGCTTAGAGATCATTCAGGCTGCTCACGGCATCTCAAAGGAGGAACAGAGGACTGTCACATCAGGTAAGTTGACACAGCAAGCTGGAGAAGGACAGGAGAACTGGGATCAGACCTGGATTCTGCTTCCTAGGTCCATGCTCTCCCAACTTTACTCTGCAGAAATGTGTGTGTTCTCTATTTCCACTGAGTTGTATATCTGAATGAACTCTATCTCATTTGCAAATAATGCCAAGATAAATGTTTAGTTCATTTTAAAAATATCAGGAAGTAGGAATTAACAATATGTGTTGCAGAGAGGTAGACCCTTTTAAGAACATATCTATTAAACAGCATCACAAGAAGGCCTTTTAAGAATTAATGGGTAAATTTCACATGACTCCATCTATCACATATGATAGAATTATATTTTAAACTTAATATCTTTGGAACTCAATTATAGTTTAAGCAGCTGATTGTAATCTTAAGTAAATATTCCTTCTGATATTGCCTTCAATGTGTTTACTTAGATATATTTGTCACACTGTGCTAAATCTTGTGATTTCATTAAAGAATGAATTTTGATAAAAATTAAATATTCAAATCCCTATATATATAAAATGAAAGTGTACTATTTGTTATTCAATAATAATAAAACAAAAACAATAAAATAAACCCTGACAGCGTGGGAATCCCAAACCTGACTTTCTTGTTGCTCTGGCCTGTTAGAAAATCTGCTGTTTATAAAATGTGGTCTCTGAAATAATCCTCTCTTTTTGCTACCATTCTAAAGTTCAGTGTTAACATTTCAGAGTCAGCTATTATCACTGAAGTCACTGCTGGCAGTTACATAGTAATTTCAACTTCATCCATTAGCAAAGAAAAGAGATACTTATTCACAGAATACTTAGAAATTGTCAGAAAAATACAGAAATTGCGTGGCATGGTGACTGGGTGGGTGAGTGCTGAAACTTATGCTATGTGTAAAGAAATTTGAAGTTAGAAGCAAGCATTGGAGAAACCCATGGATGGTAAAGAAAAAATTAAAAATAGAACTAGCACATGATTCAAAAATCCCGCTTCTGGGTATTTCTCCAAAAGACTGAAATCAGGGTCTCAGAAAGATATCTGCACTCTCACGTTCATTGCAGCATTATTCATGATAGCCACGATGTGGAAACACCTAAATGTCCATTGATGGATGAATGGATAAAGAAAATGTGGTATGTACATGAAATGGAATATTATTTAGCCTTAAAAATGAAGGAAATCTTGCCATGTGCAACAACATGGATGAAACTTGAAGACATTATGCTAAGTGAAATAAGCCAGTCACAGAAGGACAGGTATTGCATAATTCCATTTATATGAGGCATCTAAAATAGTGAAATTCATAGAAGCAGGAAGTAGAATGGTGGTTGCCGGGGGCTGAGGGGAGGGGAATGGGGAGTTGCTGTTCAATGGGTATGAAGTTTCAGTTAAGCAAGATGAACAAACTCTAAAGATCTGCTGTATAACATAGCGCCTGTAGTTAACAGTACTATATGTGCACTTTGACATTTGTTAAGGGGTAGATCTCATGTTAAGTGTTCTTACTACAACAAAATTTTTTTAAAAAGGAAGGAGAGATATGGAGTGCCCAACCTACATCAAACACTGATTATGTATAAGCCACTGGGATCCCAACAATGTCTCTCTGTGATAGATGTCATTTATGAAAAAGAAGGTGAGCTCCAGAAAGGTTAACTACTTTTCCCCAAATCATGAGACTAGAAGTGTTAGAATTCATCATGATGTGAGCTCACGATGGGGTCATCTTTGGAGGTAAAGGGTGGGGTGACAGTTAATCGTTTATATCTTCCACTCAATCTCTCAAAGTCAGAAACGACAGGTTAGTGGTTCCCCAGTCAAAGGCTGCCTCCACTGAGAAAAGAAAGCTCTTAGGTCAGTCTATACTGGGCAGAAATAGGATGGAGTGCATGTACCCGGGGAGCATCAGCTGAGGGACCAGGAGGCACTCAGGAAGTGACAACACTATCCAGACAGAAGATCAGTTTTCCTTTACCTGGATAGGGATCAGATTTTGTAAAATTTAGCTTTTCCAGCAATCTAGGCATCTGTAAGAGGAAGGGAAGTCGTCCTTAAATTCCAGAATAATTAACAGTCACTGTCAGGAGTTCTGAGGTCAGTTAATATATTCCTATCATCTGTCCCTTAGATTTATCTACAGGAATCAGAGGCATAGCCTGACTAGAAAAGGCCTCCGTTGACATTGTAGAATCCTCTCCCACTCCTTGTCTAGATAGGCCTAATTCTTAGAGCTTCCATACATAACATAAGACATCTTTTCCAATGTTCAAAGAGATATCACAATGTTAATTACTTTTTCTTCAAAAAAATCCTGATTTTGAAACTTGATAAACCTCCCAAATAATGATTTGGTTATGTTTACCTAATTCTTATTCATCGGTGAGTGTCTAAAAGAAATCATTATTAAACCTAGCTCACTGATTGCTTTCACTAAGTGTTAAATAATAAATAATGCATTTCTACTTCAATTAATCTACTTAGACATCTCACAAGCCAAATGCTTTGGTGGAAATGTTCTAATCTACAGGATCAATCGGCAGCATGACTCTGCCTCTTGACATTTTGAGCTCCCTAACAAAGAGCTTTTAATTCCAGTTATGAGGTAAATGGATGATTTAGATGATTCTGTTCTGCCATTGTGCTCAAGCTAATAAGTAAGATGAGGCCCTGTAATGACAACTCACAAGTCTACTCAAGGCAGAATTTGGAATAAATCTGCCTTCCCTCAAAAACTGAGAATTTTTTTTCTTAATTTTATATGCTTGTATATTTTTCACCTTAATATGAGGGTCTATAGGTACCCAAGACTGGTTTTTTCAAGCGTTATGTATATCGTCCCATTACTGTGGGGTTTATGAAATGATCCAAATTCTATCATTGTTAAACAAAATTATTAACAGAAAGTCAGGATTCAAGTTAACCCAAAATCCTTTATGTAATATTAGCTGTTATTTTTGTATATTCCCTTCTGATTCTTCTCTGTACACATAAATATTTTCTGTAGTTGAAATCATAGCATACATACCATTTTCTAACCCTTTCTAGTAATCATTATATTGCAAATGTTTCCATGTGACAATAGGTTTCATAATTATAAATTTTAACATTAATTATAATGCTATAATCCATTTAAAGAATGAAGCATGATTGAACTCTCCCATTAATTTTGGAAATTCACTTCGCTTCCACATTTTTATCAATATAAATAATGCCAAAGTGAAAATCTTTGTGCATAAAGGTTATTTTCCCCCTCCTTTCTTTTCGGGTCAAGGATCTAGAGACATATGGTCCAACTGCCACATGTTAACATACGCGTCCTCCAGTCTCCCCAGGATTAGGCATTAACACTTTGTAAAATGTATGGTAACAAAATAAATAGAAAGTGATCACATTTTAAGTGTATACTTTTAATTACTAATGAGATTGAGCTTTTTCCCAAGTCTGCATTCATTAAGTGAATTTCATCTTGTACTTCCCCATGCTGTTTGGCTATGCACATACTGTGATCACTGTTTTGTCATTTTTAGGAGATTTCTTCCACATTTTGCAGAATCTGTAACCACATCTGTAAGAGTAGTGGTGGATTAAAGGCAATACATTGAAAGTAAGGGTAATTAGTGTACATTTCATATGGTATTAATCTCAAGGAGTTAAAAACTTACATACTTTTTCAAGTAGGAGATGGAAAGTTCCCTGGAGGCAGCACCTCCCTTCATTTGTTCCATATGTTGGACCATGTTCTTCCTGGAGAGTTCTCCATAAATGGTTGTGAAATTGACTCAGGTACCTTTTACCATGTTGTCTCTGCTTTCTCTGAGCACCCTCCCTATCCAAATATTGTGCTCTTTGTCATCCTTGAGAACTTTAGACATCACTCTTTCTAGGTTGAGTCTGCAGGCCTGTGTGTGCTGCCTCTCTTTCTGCACACACCTCTCTGCTGTGGCTCACATCAACCCATAGTTACTTATTTACAACTCAGTTTCTGTAGTGGACTGTGAGCTCCTGTGAGAGGACAGGAGGGCTGTGCATTTTCACCTCTGCATCCTTAACGTATAGAATGGCACCAGGAAGAGATTGGGTGCTCAATAAATGCTTGCAGGTGCTCAACATATGCTTGTAGGTGCTCAATAGATGCTTGCAGGTGCTCAACTATGGTTGTGGTTGTCACTGAATGCTTAAAGAGTTTAAATTTCATATCAGTATTACTTCTGTAATCCCATCACGTCATCTTCTTTTAGGGTCTAAATCAACTCTTAGTTATAAAAGGCCTGGAACCAGACCTGAACTTCCTCAGGCTTTTAGCAAATTCCAACACTCCCTGTTTCCCCCTCAGTATGGGATGAGCCCAGGCTACCTGTCTACTTCCAGGCTCTCAAGGTGTCATCCAAGCTCCATTTGCTTAACTTTGAGCCCCACCTAGACGTGATAGAATGACTGACAGTACCGAAATATGAACTATTTTAGTGCAAAGTGGCTTCTGCTACACCTTTTCTCTCTGTTGTTTTATCATGCATACTTTTTTATAAAGTCTTGCTCACTCCTCCACACCACTGTTAGTTTCATAAAAAAATGCAGTTTCTAAAATGAGTTTCTAAACTGCAGCACTGTTCTGTGAAACACTTGGAAATATTTGTGTACATTGCACATAACTGTCCAGCTTTGGGAAGGAAAGATACATACGTCCATGTCCCTGTGGGAGAACAAGTTAGAAACTCAAACACACTCATTCTTTGCCCCAAATAAATACATTTGTCAGACCCAATTAGACACTAGAGAGAATAGAGTTGATTGTGTTGGTGCAAAGGCTGAGATGAGTTCATAAGATTCTTGAAGACTAAGGTTTTCCATTCTGTTTTGTAGAGAAAACTAGACTGAATGCTTTGAAAGAAATGAAGATATTCTTGTTTATATTTTTCTTTGATATCATCATTATTGATAAGATAATTGTTCTTGGACAAGATTTTTTTTTAATTTTTTTTTTTTTTTTTGAGGAAGACCAGCTCTGAGCTAACATCCCTTGCTTATCCTCCTCTTTTTGCTGAGGAAGACTGGCCCTGGACTAACATCCGTGCCCATCTTCCTCTACTTTACATAGGACGCCGCCACAGCATGGCTGACAGGCAGTGCGTCAGCAGTCGCCCGGGATCCGAACCCGTGAACCCCGGGCTGCCAAGTGCGAACTAAACCACTGCACCACTGGGCTGGCCCCTGGACATGATTTTTTAACAGGCATCAAAACTGCCTCAGTTGAGCATTTACTTAAATGATGATGGAGATTTGAAGAGCAAAGCCATGTCTATAACTTATTTTCCAAAGTATATCACAATAGTACTTAGAAGTATTCATCCTGGTGAACTGCTTATAATCATGACCTAATGATGTGACTGTGACTTGGACGGTGAGATAAATAGCACAGTCAATATTGTCCCAGCCAGGAAATCTATAGAAGGAAGCCATTTGTCTTTACATCTGAGTGCCTTGCCCTGGGTCTGGTTCAGCAAATAGTTATGATGTCAAGTCTTGCCCCAACTTACCTCCCATAGATATTAGGCTATAAGCATCTGGAAACTAAAGATGCACAGTCAACTTTCCCCTTATCTTTTAACATCTTCATGAAAGTGGCTAGAATTGCCAGCTGGCTCTTCACACAAACACCTTACTGAGTCAGGGAGAGAGGTTACTTGAATCTGAGGATGTTGATTTTGCTCCAAATACAGTATCCTTGAGCTACGGATTCTTACTAATATGGTAAATACACTTCATTAAATGTGTGACTTTTATGACTAGAGAGCTACAATTTCATTTGGAAAGCCACAAGTGGATTGAATGTACTAACAGGACAGTGAGAAAAGTCTTTCATTCTGGACATTCTGTAATTGCACACCGAGAGGCCATCACTGACACGTGAAGATGCTACTGCTTATGGCAGTGGGTAGGCACACTGTGAGATTAAAAAGAAAATGCTTTCTACAAAGTAAGCACTTCTTTTTCAAAAGGAGAACTTAGATTCAGACTCATTTATGAGAGAATCAAACAGTTATGCCAACTTCAACTTAGAAGAAATTCACCTTTTCTTTTGCTTAAGTTTTCCCATTACCCAGATAGGCAAAAATAAAATCTAGATCATCCATTGAAACTTCCAAATACTACCTCTGAGCCAGAGTTTCTCAACTGCAGCACAGTGGACATTTTCGTGCCTTTTGCTCTTTGTTGTGGGGCCATCCTGTGTATTGTAAGATGCTTAACAGAATCCCTGGCCTCTACCCACTAGATGCAGTCATCCTCACTTCTCTAGTCATGGAAATGGAAAATGTCTCCAGATATGGCCCAATGTTCTCTGGGGACCCAAATCACCCCTGGCTGAGAACCACTGCTCTGAACCAAACCAAACCAAAATTGGACAAGAAACCTGGGAACCTGCCTTTAGTTTTGACTTTATTGCTTCTTCACAAGGCAAGTCCCTCTGCCTTTCATTGTCCCCTTTCCACAGCTGTGAAATGGGCACAGTGCCATTTGCTTCAGTCACCCCATAGAGATATGGTGGAATCTTTGAAGCAGTGCCTAGCACAATGGAGGTACTCAATAGGTAGTTGTCAACTGAATGAGGAATGAACGAGTGAGTGAAGGTGAGTGCACAGTTAGTGGAACTCTAAGGAAGCGGGTATTTTCCTTTCATGGGTTCCCCCTGCAACTCAGCAGCATCCCAGCTTTTGTTTACACGTATGTTCCCATGGTGTGGACGGAAGGTGGGAGACTTGCCCAAGCTCTGTGCGTCTGCTTTTCTTAAGTATTAGATCCATGTTGCTCAACTGACAGCTCTAACCCCTACCGAAATAATCCCAGTAGTGTGTGCATGTGTTTTTGTTGCTGTTGGCTTACTTTTTTTGTTTTTGTTTTTGATTGTCAGAATGTCAAATGTGAAACTAGATTCATACCATGGCAAAGCTCATGCAAAAACAGAGTTGCTCAGTTCGACCATACTCTTCTTTAAAGGTTTACATCACTTTCTCCTGATTCTAGTGGGATTCATCCTGTTCCTTTAAAGTCTCCTCCTATCTCTCCCTACCCTCCACCACCAACAAAGGCTTAATGTACATGTAAACACACGTGTGTATATAAAACAAAAAGCCCTCCTTAGTTTGTTTAACTTGTTGTAAGTGACTGAGTTAAACCACAAAATAAACCACTGTAAAAAAAAAAGGAATAAATACTAATAGCTTTACATACATATCTTCTGTAGAAGAAAAAGACAAGTCATTAACAGGGAATAATAAAATTAACTTACAGTGGTTTAACAACTAGCCCTAGGAAATTACTGACATTGTTTTCTGGACACTTATAGAACATCTTTGAATTATAGAAACTCCTTAATTCTTCAGACTCTGTGCGTAAAGCTTTTATAAACACATTTATTTTTAATATGACTTTACGGGAAAGTTATAGTGGCCTAGCTTCATTAATGTGTTAGGTATATGTCATTGCAAGAAATGACATATATATGGAGGTGAGAAAATTTAAGTTCCTTATAAGTTTTGCAGGCTTTCCAAACAGCTTATTTTTCAGGTTAGCTTTATATTGTGATTTTGTGAAATCTGGCATGCAGCTATTTAAGGACAATAATTGGTATAAATAAATAAATACTATCTTCCCTGATGATTATTTTGATACCTGGTAGACTGATTTGTTGCGGAGTTCAATTATATTATCCTCATTTAGCCAAGAATACAGAATACTGTTCCTAAGTCAAAAGGAAATGTTGGCAACAACAGCAGTGATAGTAGAGGCACTGAAAAGTCAGGGAATTGATAACAACAACATAAAATCTAATTTCTACTTTCAAAATGTCATTGGACATATTGAATGTTGACTAAATTAGTAAGTGAGTGAAGCAAAGCTCATGAACGCCAAAGTCAGACAACTCAAGACGTTACAATTCTAGGCTCAATAGTAATCTGGTGCCTTCTGTCCTGTTAGGGCAGCCCCTTCTGGCCACCTTGACTTCACTCTGGCCCCATCCAATCCACTCACCATTCAACAGCCCAAGTGGCTTTTTCAGAGTACAAACGTACCACATCTCTACCTCTCCAAAAGAAAACACCTTTACTGACTTCCCACTGTTCCTAAGATGAATATAAAATTCCCAAACATGACCCAGTAGGTCCTCCTGTTGAACTTTTTCTACTTCCTGGTTCCTCCCTTTTCTTGCTCTGACAAGCCATTCTCTGGAATCCCCTCCCATGCCTGCCAACCCTTTAACCTGTCTTGCTTCTCATCCTACTTTCGTCTCTTCTAGAATATTTCTTTTTCAAGGAAGCTTCTCTGAACTCCGGACTAGGTCAATCCCACAGTCCACACACCATCCCTCCACAGGGTGTACCAGAGCTGAGGTTCTTCATTGATGAGTGTGATGACCAGAAACCTATCTGCCACCTCACCCCCCAGACTCTCAGATCCAAGATGGCAGACATCCATCTATTTTTCTTCACCATTGTATCTCCAGCATCTTGCTTGGAGCCCGATGCCGAGTAAGTGCTTAGTAAACACTGATGGGATTAACGAACACGTAGTCATCACACCCATACCTTTGCTCCTTTCTCACTTCCCCAGGCAACTTCATCATGACTTTTGCTTTGTCACTGGGAACTGCAACATCCCCCAGCTTGTGTCCTTGCCTTGGCTCTAGCTCTGCCTCTTTAGGGTGTACCGAATGAGCTTCATCCTTTTCTACATCATGTCCCTTTACACATTTGAGGCAGTTGTTTTGCCTCTTTTGAGTCCTCTTAACCCTATTTCTCCATTTTCTTCAGTTATTCCTCAGACATTTCTTCATTTTCATTCCTATCAGAATATTACTAGCTGTTCTATTAGAGTGTTCAAGGTTGTCTGTCTCTCTTAAGGGAGAATGGTGAGAGGCAGACCTGGGCAGCTGTCTGGGTGAGTTTCCTCATCTATTATTAAATATTTCAATCCTTGGTGCAGGCGGGACTCTTAGTCATTGGATCAGATGCCAGCACAATAGACATAGTGATGGCAGGCTGATACGAGTTAAAATTTCTGCAATACTATAACAGGGTCTGTGACTGTTATAACCTGTCAAAATTGATGAGAACATGCAATAATTTATAAATTGTCATTCCATTTTTATCTCTACAGCCAAAGCTAGATTTTTTTAAAAAGTGTTTTCTGTGCTGACTTTTTCCTTAAAGATGAGTAGAAAATTCTGGTGACTTTAATTAAGGAATAAAGTGTATAGATTTCAGCAAACATGTTTGATTGTGCAAGCCCTAAACCTCTCAGCTCCACAGATGCCTTGGGACAACTAGGGCATAAGAGAGAATCAGGGGGGATGCATGATCTGTCCATGCCACCCTCTCTTCTCCCCAGAGGGCCTCTTGTCCAGGTCATCTGAGTGTATACAGTCTGAGATCTGCAAATGGTTGAGCAAGCATGACTAAAGCCATTCCAGCACAATGGTGAACATGATGTTGATTTAGATTGCTCCTGGAAGTAGATACTTCAACCCCAGGCTGTCAAAAAGTCTGAAGATAGTTTAATACATATTTTTTCAGGTCCACTGATGAAAAGTGCTACATAAGTATAACATAGGAATCAAAATTGTGATTTATTATTTTTATCGAAAGTGCGGTTGATCATCTTCATAGGAAGACCTAATGTTAGATGGGTATTGACAAATCTTCGTCTGATTTCATAATCTTTCTGGCCATTTTTATTTATAAATGAATCTTCTGTCAACATCAAATTCTCATTAGCATCGTTAGCATTCTACACTCTCCTTGGTAGGATCATGTAAAATTGATGGGATCAAATTTCTATTAAATGCAGTGCATGCTGCTGGGTTGTTATTTATACTGAGCATTCTGGAAGCCTGGGATCATAATATCTTGTAAATAAACATTACATTCAGTGATATCACCTTTCATTTTAAAAGGGTCTTTAGAAAGCTTTTAAAATGGTGCAGGGCTGGAGCACTCATTATTAAGATTGGAGGGAATGGAGCAATCATTTTATGTGTATGGAATTTCTGGGTAATAAGTGCAAATTAATGTTACAGAGAAATTGATGTGAACAGAGTACATCAAAACTGAGATAGGATCCTTAGATTAAGAGCAAAAAGTTTTTTCATGTAATTATTTGCCCAGAGGTTTTCCAATCATTATGAAAACTAGTTTTCCACTTAGGACCTCAGTTATAATGGGGCAGAACGCTGGATACCGAACACTAGTCAAACGATGAAACATTTTTTCAAAGACCCAGGAACAGCTGCTGCTTATTGAGTTACCAACACCACTTCCTGAAGAATGTGATTTTGTTTCAAAGATAGCCAAGTACTGACTGGGCTCTCTCAGCTTAGCCCGAGCTATGATAACGTGGCATGTTGTTGTCATATTATTATTAGGTACACTTCATAAAGTGATTCCAGATCTTTCTCCCACTTACTTGGAGAGGGGAGGCTTTATTGATTTTGGAGGCTATAAATTGAAATGGCACTTTTATTATTGAGAGACATACAATAGTTAGAGGATTTGTATGATGTTTTAGGAAAATTAGAAAATTTCATAAACTCAAAAGGAAGAAAGATTCATGGGGTAGAATCTGGATTGCAAAATGCATGGAAGCTTACTGGAATCCGTGAACTTCTTAGGGTTACAAGAAAGATGCTGACTTGCTTGCCAAGTCTCCCTCCTATGGGATTAAGTTTAAGGCCGACTTTCAAAGTATTTCTTGTGCTGCAAGATTTTGGAATGTCTCTTCAGTGAGACAGCTAAAATACCGTTGGTACTTTTAACTCGTTCAACTTGTCTCCACCCTACATTTTCAAACTATTTTTCTGCTAAACAATGTAAATATAGACCGAATTTTCGTACTTAACTTAAGATGCAACATCTTTACCATAATCCTCTTTTAGGTAAAAATAAACATTTTGTCATCAAAATGATTCTTGATCTGCAACGAAATCATCTTTCAAATTGAATTGCGAAAATTAGAAAAGAACCAAAAATATCCAAGCAAGTCCATACAAGAGGACTATTATTGTCAGTAAATATTTTTATTATCTTCAAAAGCTAGAAAAACATATGGAATATTTAAATCAATGTAATATCAAAATATTAACCTGAAAATCCCACTTTTAAAGATTTATTCTAAAAGAATAAGGATATACAAAAATATTTGGCTAAAATAATATTCCTTGCAGAATTTTTATAATAAATTTTTTATAATAAAAAATTCTCAGTTCATACAGTAAAATGCTAATAGATATTAATAATTATTTTGGAAGACTACAGTTATATATTGTAAAGATATTCACTACTGACTTAATACAGAGGTATTCCACAGTGCTATATAATCATTCCTCAGGAAAATATTCTTTAATCATTTTTCTATTTATATGCAATCGATTAAAAAGGGGGATTTAGAGCAACTTCTGGTATGAAGGCTATACTTAACTTTAAAAAGCAACAACAATCAAACAACTTTCAGATGAAGCTGATGAATTTCAAATTTTGACTGTTGGAAAACTACTGTGTTAGTGTACTGAGCAGTTATGGTTTACTTTTGGTGTATTTGTTAAATAAAGTATATATTTCACAGGACACTTCTAGAGTCGTGTTACATTGGGGTTTATGCCAATTTTCTTATCATTCATTCATTTAAAAACATTAACTGAGCACCTAGTATGTATGAAGTGCTGGGGATACAGATGCGAAGAAAAATTGTCCTGAAGAAGCTTATGGTCTAATGTGGGTTTGATCAGATCAGATCCTCATACAAGTTCAAGAAGAAAAATTATAGAAAAACTTGTGCAGGGAATTATGGGAATGCTGAGAAAGATCTAGTGACCAACTTGTCTCAGTTTGCCCAAGACTTTCTAATTTTAACACTGAAAGTACAGGAAACCCTTCAGTCCCGGACAAATGGGGATGGTTGGTCCAGGTGACCCTGGACTTCTGGGCTGACTCTCCAAGTCAAGAAGGAACTAGCATGGCCAGGGTAGGTTGTGTGTGGAGGGTCAGAGTGAGGGTGGGGGCAGATCGAGGCAGAGGAGGCTGCATGACTAGAGAAACAGCACAGTGTGTGTGAGGAACCACGAGGCAGTTCTAACATTGCTCCAGCATATGTCGATTGGAATGGCGCTGGGGAAATATGAGTCCTTGGGGGACCAAGGCCTAATCACAGAGGACGGTGGAGGGGCTTAGGCGAGTATATTAGTTTGCTAGGGCTGCTGCAACAAAGCACCACAGACTGGGCCGCTTAAACAACAGGAATTTGTTGTCTCATGGTTCCGTAGGCCAGAAGTGCAAGGTCAAGGTGTCCGTAGGGTTGGATCCTCAGAGAAGACTGTGAGGGAGAGTCTGCTCCATCCCTGTCTCCCAGCTTCTGGTGGTTGCTGGCGATTTTTGGCATTCCTTAGCTCGTAGACACAACACCCTGATCTCTGCCTTCATCTTCACATGGCGTTCTCCCTGTGTGCGTGTGTGTGTGTGCATGCGTGTATCCTTTTTATAAGTCATAATGGATTCAGGCCCACTGTGATGACCTTATCCTAGTTGTTTGAGAAATAATAATAAATTTTAATTTTAAGTCATTCATTTTCAAAGTGATTTCTTATACAACAATATGTAATAATGGGAACAGCGGGAAATTAAGCAAAGACATGGACAGAAAGGTGACATGACTATTTTTTTTATTGAGGTATAATTGACATATAACATTATATTACTTTCAAGTGTACAACATAACAATTGATAATGGTATATGTCACAAAATGATCACCACAGTTAAGTCTAGTTAACATCCAGCACCATACATAGCTACAAAGTTCTTTCCTTGTGATAAGAACTAAGATTTACTCTCTTAGTAACTTTTAAAAATGCAATATAGTGTTATTAACTATAGTCACCATTCTGTATACTACATCTTCATGTCTTATTTATTTTATTACTCGAAGTTTTCACCTTTTGACCCCTTCACCCATTTTGTCTACCCCCTACCCCTCTCCTCTGGCAGCCACTAATCTGTTCTCTGTATCTGTAAGCTTGGCTTTTTTTTTTTTTAATTCCACATACAGTATAAATGAGATCATATGGTATTTATCTTTCTCTGATTTATTTAACTTAGCATCATGCCCTCAAAGTCAATCCATGTTGTTGCAAATGGCAAGATTTCATTCTCTTTTATGGCTGAATAATATTTAATTATATATATATATATATATATATATATATATATATAATTATATATATATCACATTTTCTTTATCCACTCCTCTGTCAATCAACACTTAGGCTGTTTCCATATCTTGGCTATTGTAAATAATGCTGCAATGAACATGGGGGTGCAGATATCATTTCAAGTTAGTGTTTTCATTTTCTTTGGATAAATACTCAGAAG
Source organism: Tapirus indicus (assembly GCA_031878705.1). NCBI lineage: Eukaryota > Metazoa > Chordata > Mammalia > Perissodactyla > Tapiridae > Tapirus > Tapirus indicus. Next base: position 31,703,832 of record CM062936.1, on the reverse strand, counting down.
TGGAATTGCTGAATCATATGGTAGTTCTATTTTTAATTTTTTGAGAAACCTCCATGCTGTTTTCCATAGTGGCTGCACCAATTTACATTCCTACCAACAGTGCACAAGGGTTCCCTTTCCTCCACATCCTCACCAACACTTGTTATTTCTTGTCTTTTTGATAACAGGCATCCTAATGACTTTATCATATTTTTAATTCATTACATCTGTAATGATCCTATATTCAAATAAGGTCACATTATAAGATACCGGGGGTTAGGACTTCAATATATGAAGTCCTGGTGGATGCAATTCAACCTACTACAGTGGGGATGGGATGAAGGAGGTTAAACAGGGACACTCAGATCCCTGGCAGCCTTGCAGCTCAGGGAGCCTGTTGTCCTCATTGGTTCATGGTGGTAGAAACCCAACAGTGTGGGGGAAGACCCCACTTCAGTCCAACAGAGACACAATAAGGGAATACAGCTGAGCACTAGGAAAGGGCTTGAAGTCACCCAGCCCTCTAGCTGTGGATCTGAAAGGGGCTGACCACCCCCATGTGGAGAGTGAGAGGAGGAAGGGAGAGGGTCACCTCCTCTGGTCAGCAGACACTGGGTCTGCTCAGATCTCTCTTCAGTTAGGAAAGCACTGGATAAAACATAACCTACTAAAAATTGCTCTAGGACCAGAGGAAAGAAACATTATTGTAAGGAATGTATTCAGGGAAAACCTCCAAACATTGTTTACCACTGTAACCAGAAGAAAATAATTTGCAACTGGGATGCAAAAGTATATGGTCTCTCTGAAATAGCAGCTGAAATCTGTGCAGAGGTGACAGGGACATAAATAGATGCCTGAGTGGAACAAGAAGGTTTAAAAAGAAAGCAAAAGTGAAGTAGGATTAAAGCTTCATTACACACTGTTAACTGCAGAATTGACACTGCAGAAAACAGTATTTAGAGCTCTCCCAGAACACAGAAGTAAAGGACACAACGATGAGAAGTATGGAAGGGAAAATAACACGCAAAGGGCCAAAAACCAGAGATTTCACATGCAATCATGGATGTTTATGAACAAAGGCCAGGCTGACTAGAAAAGAAGACAGCCGAAGAAAACATTCTTGATCTGAAAAAAATATATAACTGTAAATACATTTAGGCATGGTTTTTCATATATTATGATTATACATTTAATTTCATTAAGTTGCTACCATATTATATATATATATATATAGTTTTGTTTCTTTTTTCACCTTTAACATTATATTGTGAGCATTTCCCATGTCACTAGATAAATTATACAAGAGATTTTTAATGGCCACACATTATTTTTATATGACTATACTGTATTTTAAGTATTTCATGATTTTATTTTTAAATTTTGCTTTTTTACAAATAATGCTGCAGCATATATTTTTGTTTATAGCTTGTTTCTTATATCACACATTATTTCTGGAAGATCATTTCCTAGAAGTTGAATTACTGGGTCAAAGAACATGTAAAGCAGAGGTTCCCAGACTTTAGGATTCCACAGACCAAGAAAGGACCAAAATGGGGTTGTCTGCTTTTTCTTTTGTCAAGTATGTTAAAAAAGAAAGCCTATCGTATAGCATGATTATTCAGAACAGAGAATATATTTTACACCAAAAATCTGAGAGGATATTATCTCACAATAAAAGGATATGTTTAAGTTGAGCAAATTAGTTCTGTGAAAAAAACCAGTGCATTGTCTTTATTATTTTTTATTTTACTGTACACTAGTGACAATTTTGTCATGAGTGGGCAGTAGCTCATTGGTTGGTGCTTTGGAACCATTGAGTAGACCTCTCTGCCTCTGCAACTTGGCAATGCATTGTCTGCCATTTTGAGTATATAACTTTCTTTAACTTTCCACTTTCGCATTGTTACACATTCTGTAGATGGGTGGATTCTGGTTGAATATGTCATTTTAAGTTCTTTTTCATAGTCCTGAAGGTATCAATCACCTTGTCAGCAATCCTTAATGCAAGTTGGCCCTTTCTGCATTGCCAGAGAGCATCCGTGTCTTTTGAGTGATTCCTGGAGGAAGATTGGTGCCCTGTATCAGAGAGACCTGGAATTAAATCCTGCTTCTGCCATTTTTCCGTGGCTTGGCAAGCCTGAGAGGACATGATACGGGCCAGCTTGAATTTCCTCATGCCCCAAATTGGGGCTGATACTACGACTACTTCACCGGGTGGTTGTATTAAAAAAAAAATCAACCAAATCACTTAGTACAGTGCCCGGCATATTCTAAGTGCTTTAGTAAATGTTACCTATTCTTTCTGCAAATTCCTACTTGTTTTCAAACACTGTAAGTCAAGAGGCAGCAAACCTTTTCCCTATAGGGTTAGAAAGTAAATATTTTAGGCTCTGCCCTCCTTGTGGCCTCTGTCGCAACCACTCATCTTGACCATTGTTAGCATGAAAACAACCACACTTGATAGTAAATGCATGAGTGCAGATGTCTTCCAATAAAACTTTATTTATGGACAAAGAAATTTGAATTTCATATAATTTTCATATGTTATGAAATATTCTTCTGATTTTTTTCCAACTCTTTAAACATATAGCAACTATTCTTAGCTCAGGGGCCATATAAAAACAGTTGGTCTTGGAAGTCGCAGTAGGCCAACCCCTGCTGTAGACCATAAGGAAATGTTGGAAAAATTGTATCCAGTAGTACTTTTGTGAAAAACACATTTTCTCATAATTAAGATTAAAAATAGTTATTTTGAAAGGAAAGTTTTAAAATTGCCCTCATGCATGGCAAAAAGAATCAGGATTGTTGTAGGTATAAAAATTCCAAGTCCCACCGCCTAATCCATGGAACAGGGAACTGAGGCCCAGCAGGCCAAGTAAGCTCCTCAAAATCACTCTGCAAATTCGCCCTGGATAGATGGAAGACTGAGGCGGAACGTTCTTGCGTCCCAGCCTGGTGTTCTTTCCACGCACGGAATCCTATGATTTTATAACGCATACTTCATAGTTAACTAGACACTGAGATTTTTATTCGTCAATGAAAAGCTTTTTCAAAACTTTGTTCCCCTGAGAAGAAAAGATAAACAATAATTTCACGTGGTAATTTTCCAAATTTCTGTACCATATTTACATATCCAAACACAGCTGTATGAAGGCATAAATTGGCTCCAGGCAAAGAATAAGCCTGCTTACCCTTGTTTTCAAAGGCAACGCGTGTTATTTGTTCAATGAAATGTACTGCATGGCCCCCACTCCAACTAAGTAAATAAATAAATAAAAAGGAAAAAAAAAATAGTTGTTAGCAATGTCCTCCATTGGCTTTCTGTTTGAATGGTAAGAAATGAGAAAGAGATAGAGAAAGAGACAGAGAGACAAAGAGAGGAGAGGGGGAGAATGGGAGAGGGAGAGATTTCAAATTTCAGACAAAAAATATGCATTTACTATTGTTTAGTGAAGTCCCTTACCTCACAATAAGAATTTTACCTGAATGCCATCTTGGTCAGCATTCTCAGAACTATGAGTTTTTGATTAAAATTTATTTATATTATATACTTATTCCTGGAAGTTCAGAACTATCCTTGTACCTGTACTAAAATACTAACATAGGCTCATAGATGATTTAAAATGTTTCTTTTCTGTATTTTCTAATTTTTCTATAATGTATATACTTACCTGTATATAACTCTGTAACAATGTTTAAAATAGTAAGAAGATGAAGAACAATGTATATTGTATGAGAGTATTTTTTTAACTTTAACTTTTTACTTCTTTTTAAAAAAAAGATTCTTACACTTTATAGAACTTTATAGAACTGTGCTATTCAATATAGTGACCACTATCTACACGGAAATGTGGCTGGTCCAAATTGAGATGTGCTATGAGTATACACTATACCTTGGATTTCAAAGTCTTAGTAGGAAAAAAAATTTCCTTAGAAGGAAAAAAAAAATCGAAAAAAGAAATTAATATTTCTATATGTCTACATGTTGAAATAACATTTTGCCTATATTGGGCTAAATAAAAATAAAATAATATTAATTTTACTAGTTTCTTTTAATTTTTTAAATGTGGCTGCTAGAAAATTTTCAGTTGCATATGGGGGTTGCATTATATTTCTACTGGAGAATGTTCTAATAGCTGTCAAGTCGTTATAGTATACATTTAGGTGATTCTTAAAAACCTTTAACAGTAGTTAAATCTGAAGAAGGGAACCAGGAGACTTGAGGAGATTTGGAGGGAGACTCAGCTTTTAGGGTATGTGCTCTTGTGCCCTTTATATTTTTCCACATGCATGTATTACCTATTTAAAAGCTAAATAATTTTTTAAATAATCAAAATAAAGTGAATCCTTGGGGCCGGCTAGGTGGCGTAGAGGTTAATTTCACGTGCTTCACTTCAGCGGCCTGGGGTTCACAGGTTTGGATCCTGAATGTGGACATACACACCACTCATCAAGCCATGCTGTGGTGGCATCCCACATACAAAACAGAGGAAGATTGACAGAGGTGTTAGCTCAGGGACAATCTTCCTCAAGCAAGAAAAAAAAAATCCTTAAAGAAAACACTATAAATTATTTTTATTGTTGATAAGAACCTTGGAGGGTTAAGGAGGGATTTTTTTCTTTAGTGTGCAAAAAGTAACTATCAAAGCATGCTATTCCTTGTTGTTACTGTGTGTACGTGTGTGCACATGCCTGTGTGTATGTGCATGTATGTGTGCATGTTGGTGTGTGTGTATTCGAAATTTTTTCTTGTAGACAGAATTATATCCAGTTGGCTCAAGGCCTTATTCTCTCATATATTAAAGAAAGTAAATTTCACCTAGAGAATGGAATGTTATTTTTGTGGGGAAAATTAAAATACATTCCCAAAATATCCTCTATTAAAGGAAGACAGTAAATAGAGTTTAAAACCCTGGCTTGGGACCCATCTTCCACAAAGGATGTAACTTAATGATCCTGTGGTCATTTAAAACAACAAATATTTTTTCCACTGACAGATAAATACAATTGTTTGCTTTTAATATAAATTCAGTTCTCTTTCCTCTTAAAAAAGAAATCAATTGCAAGGCAATAATCTTTAAAATTAAATGCTTTATCTCAACTAACATTTAATTTTCTTTTATGGGAAACTATTCCTTGAATTATAGCCAAAGCTCAAATTCTGTTCATTTCATAATTATCAGTTTTATTACTAGTTATCTGGTTTATCCCAGTCTTAAAAAACAATTAAATTCTAAAAAGCTACACTCTAAGGACTATTTGTGTTCAGTTAACTTATTTTTCTAATATTATTAAATGTGATAAATTACATAAAACTCATGTGTTAAGACTCTGATTACAGCAGCGTTATGATTTAGTATTAGGTTAAACTGTATATGCGATATTGTGATTTATAATAAGAAATATATATTTGGTTTTCATCCTCTTTCCTAGCACAAAGCTCCTAAAACCTTTGGAATTTCCTAAGTAATTAGAACAATATTGATGAAAGGAGCATCTTTTATTGATCATAACTAGCCCCTCTCAACTATACCTGAGTTTATGCTGATAGGGTGACTTTTGGAAAGCCCTTAGGTAGCTTAATGATGGGAGCTGTTTGTTAGGGGAACCAACCGTGTGATTAGAGGGTTGGAACTGTCAGCCCCACCCCCTACCCACTCCCAACTGCCAGGGTGGGGAGGCGGGCTGGAGATTGAGTTGAGTCATCAGTGGCTACCGATTTAATCAATCATGCCTGTGTAATGACGCCTCCATAAAAGCCCCTGAATACAGAGTTCAGAGAGCTTCCGGTTGGTGAACACCCACATGCCAGGAGGGTGGTGCACCCCAGACTCCGCTGGGATAGAAACTCCTGTGTTTGGGATCCTTCTGGACTTCGCCCTCTGTATCTCTTCATCTGGCTGTTCATTTATATCCTTCGTAATAAACCAGTAATCTGGTAGCAAAAGTGTTCTCCTGAGTTCTGTGAGCAGCACTGGTAAATTAATTGAATCGGAGGAGGGGGTAGTGGGATCCTCTGTTTTGTAGCCAGTAAATAGGTCAGAAGCACAGGTGACAGACAACCTGGACTTGGTGATTAGCATCTGAAGTGGGAGGAGGTGCAGTCTTGTAGGACTAAGCCTTTAACTTGTAGGATCTGGTGTTATCTCCAGGTATATAGGGTCATTACTGAGTGGAATTGTAGGACACCTGGGTGGTGTTCCAGCTTGATGTGTGGAAAAGCCATACATTGGTGTCAGAAGTGAAGTAAAGTGTGATAGTAGTGTGAGAGTAAAGGAGACAGAGGATGAAATGGCCCTTAGGAGATCAGCTTTGTCTATCCAAATGGCATTTTTATCCTAATTACTCCTACTACCTCATCTCCAAATACCACCACATCGGGAGTTAGAGCTTTAACATATGAATTTGGGGAGTGACACAAACATTCAGTCCATAGCACCCACCAAAAAAATGAGCTGTCTCTTTTATACCATTAAACATTGTTTTCTAAATACTTCTGAGAGAGAAGAATCTTTTAAAAAAATTATTCATTCATCCATTCGCTTATTTAAGAAATTCTTACCAAGTTACAATCTTGCTCCAATCTGCCTTTCCTGGAATCCATTGTCTTTCCCCCACTCATTGCATCCTTAGCTCTATTCACAGAAACTTATTTAATTTTCTTCGAGGAGTCCAAGCATTAAACCTCTGGGTTTTCATCAGGATGTATGGAATTTTCTTCCTCCTTCCTCTACCTCACTTGCCTTATATACCAGCTGCCTCCCTGCTCATCTTGTAAGGCCCAACTCAAAGAATAACCTTCTAGGAAGCTCTCTCCATATTTCTGAGCAAAACTAGCCCTCTTTGCCTCACTCTGCATGTTGTTTCACTCTCCCCTCTATTGCAAGACCCTGTGGTTATTGTTGACATGTATTCCTCCCATTAGACTATGCACTTTTGTGGGTAAAGGATTTTATCTAACATAGTGTCTTACACATGGTAGGAACTCAGTGAAGGCAGATAGAGTGAGCGGTTACTATAATTGTTATGCCTACCAGGGGATCATGTGCTTGGTCATGTGGGTTCAAGGGCCCATCACACAAAGGTAAAGTTCCTTAAATGTAGTGTGACTCTTGGGTAGTGGGGACTGAGGGCTTCTGGAATTTTCAGAGGATCTCATCATAAGAATTTGTGGCTCTATATAAACTCACAGATTTCATGGAGGAAAGTACGTTCCAATGTAAGACCAGCCTACGGGCCATTGCTGATTCCCAATTTGAGCAGACACAGTGAGAGATCTTTGCTCCAGGCTCAGGTCCTGATACCCACAGGTAAACAGCTTACCTGTGGTTTGGCTTTTGTAAATTTCTCTACCATCCCCCCACCCCCACTCTATTTGATTTTTTTCTTCTGTTGGTCCAACAACTTCTAGAATTACATCGGTCTTATCATAATTTTGTGAACTTTCCTGGGAAAAATTTCTACTCAGACTATAAGGATTTTTTTCCCCACTGTGGGCATATATCTATAAATCTTTGAAAGCCAATGAGATGATTGGATTTATTTAATACGATTTTTTTGAAAGCAAGAATTGCATAGATGCATATATTTGTCATAGTATGGTTAGAAAAGGAACATTCAAGATGAAAGAGAAAGAAAGACTCCATGCTCAGCATTGGAAAATCAGCAAATATAGAAATAAAACATATAAGTATGCCATAGGTAAAGAAAGGAGCATCTGATTGGAGGCAGAAGGAAAATAAACATTTACTAAAATGCAATACTAATGGTAATTCAGGCCTGCTTAACAATCTGAACTTGAAAAGCTTTGAAAGGTAAGTTTAAGGGATTAGAAAGATTGTGAACTCCCTCCCTTTGCTTAGAGGAAAAAAAATCTCATGATTCCTTAATGTTTAGCTTCCAGGATTTGCAGGCTACATTAAAATGATAGTTTTTTATGCATTAATGTTTACATAACTGCTATTTTTGCAGACATTTAAATTATAGAGGACAGCAATTGTTGAGGGGAAAAAAGCAGTATAAATAAATAGAAGCTAGAATTTTCCCCCTTCAGAGGTAAGCTTTTGCTATTCCTAGCACAGAATATTTGTGTTGTTTGTGTGAGGTTGTTCTTCGGGCCAGCAAAAACTAGTTTACCCCCAGATAAAAACGCTGCAAATAGGAGAACGTACAGTAGGCTAATAAAACAATTTCTGATTATCCAAAGTGATATAATGAACAATATATTTTTATTTTTAGAGTTCTTTGGCTCACATTAACTCTCTCATTTTCAGGAAAAAAAAATTAAGAAACAGGAAGAATGACTAAGCAGAGCAAGTTTCACATTGTGCGTCCTTAGCTTGGGCACAACGTGTGTCCTGGGTTATTGGGTAGCTTGGGATTTTATATCCCAAAATACATGTTTGGAGCTATATCCTATCTGTGAACCCCTGGATGGGAGTAACCAAGATGCTGTGGGTCCTGAGGGCAGACGGAGTGAGCTTGAGGGGTGTGGAAGTGAGTCTTGGCAGGGGACACATGTCCCTTTGCCTAGATGAACCTCAGTTTGGGCCACTTGTCTTTAGCGTAACTGCTCATGTCTCCCCTTTCACTCTCCAAAGTGTACCAATTTATTGGATGATACATTTTATGGTTACCATTAACTCGGGATAAACATCAAGGGTGGAGGGAAGGCACCCAGGTTAAGCCTTCATAAGATCTCTCAAGTCACCTCGAAGAAAGGCAGTAATAATATTCCTTGGTAATGGACCACTGAGGCTTTCTTGGTCTTACATAAAATGTGAATAGTAGCCCTTTTTTACAGACTTAGCTATTTTTGTTGATCTGTAACTTACAAGTGAAAACATTGTGCTGGTTATGCAAACACAGCATCAACAAGGTAGCCTGGCCCCTGCTTACTACCCCTCCCCCACGACCTCCACTAGCAATTGGATTCTGCCTCCAAATCCCACTCAAGAATCTCTATAGAAACCCTGCAGTCCTCACTGCCAAGAACTATCCTGAAAAGGGCATTAATGAGGGAAAAGGAGCCTGGTCTAGGGATCAGTCCTGTTAGAAGGAAGGAAGAGATGAAGGAATTCAAGAGACGTGACAAAGGAGAAGTAAAATATTTTGAGGGTGGAAGCAACCCAAGTGTTCATCAGCAGATGAATGGATAAACAAATGTGGTTTATATGTATATTATTCAGCCTTTCCAAGGAATAAAGTGCTGACACACTATGACACAAATGGACCTTGACGATATGATGCTAAGTGAAAGCAGCCAGACACAAAAGGACAAATATTGTATGATTCCACTTATATGCGATACCTAGAGAAGTCAAATTCATAGAGACAGAAAGTAGATTGGTGGTTACCAGGAACTCAGGGAGAAGGTAATGGGGAGTTACTGTTTAATGGGTAGAGGGTTTCTGTTTGGGAAGATGAAAAAGTTCTGGAGACGGGTGGTGGTGATGGTTGCATAACATTGGGAATGTACTTAATGACACTGAATTATACATTAAAAATGGTTAAGATGTAAATTTTGTTATATGTAATTTACCAACCAATTAACAATACTTTGAGGATAGGATGATATTAGGACAGGGATGTGAGCATGATCCAGTGTTTCTTGTTTTGTGTATTAGTTTCCCGGGGCTGCTGTAATGAATTAAACAACAGAAATTTATTCTCTCATAGCTCTGGAAGCCAGAAGTCTGAAATCAAAGTCTCAAATCAACCAGCCAGGTTGGCTCTTTGTGGAGACTCTGAAGGAGAATCTGTCCCTTACCTCTTCCTAGCTTCTGGTGGCTGCCGGCATCTTTACTGCTCTTTGGCTTGTAGATACACCACTCCAATTTTTGTCCCCCTTGTCACATGGCCATGTGTCTCTGGACCTCAAATCTCCCTCTTCGTTTGTCTTGTAAAGATCCTGGTCATTGAATTTGTTTCCCTAAATTTGATCCCTAAATCCAGAATGATCTTATCTTGGTATCCATCTGCAAAGTCTTCTTTTCCAAATAAGTTCTCATTCACAGGTTCTAAGAGGACATATCTTTTCAGGCGGAGGGGCCACAGTTTGACCCGTACACTGGGGAATAGCTGGCTTTGCTCACAATTATGAAGCTAAGCACACTTGTTATCAGTTAGCTGTACCCATCCCTTCCAGTAAGCTATAGAAACTTCTTGCCTCCTGGCTGTCCATTGCACCCCACTTCACTGCCCTCCCCTATGGACTTACCCTACTTATCCTGACAGATGCCTGAACTCAGAACCTGCACAGATAAATTTTAAATTCATCTGTGGGATGTCTCATTTCTATGTTACGTGAGAGAGCAAGCAGGCTGATATCACAGGAGTGGCGGAAGCTTCCATTTTACCCCATCCAGCCATAGGTTTTCAGGTAATGGGGACTTCTTAGGTAATACATTGACTCCGGAGGTGATTATAATGGTGGAAATAGCAAGTAAAACAGTACAGCAGAGCCTTTACACTGTCCTCACAATTGTGCTCTATCAACACCCATCCCTTTGCCAAGCCTGTGTGTCTGCCTGTTACTCCTCGTCTATGCCTTTTCCTTGGCCAAACAAACTTCTTCCAGGTCCCTTTGATCATTTTCTCCTTCCAAGCCAAAAATAAACCTTGTTATCCACCGTGTCTGGAACATCCTCCCACTTTCCAAACCATATTGTTTTTCATTTCTGCATTGATTTCAAAGTCTTCCTCCTTCAGGTGGGTTTAAGTGATGTCATGACATCATGGCCCTTATTCTTCATTAAGATGGTGGTTTTTAAAAAACAATTTTTTTCATTTTGAATACACTTAAGAGCCAAATAGTTGTCTGTTTTACTGCAATATGTGCATTGGGCCAGGCGGGCCATGTAGGCACATGAAACTAGGTTACAAAGTCTAACTCTGGGTAAACAAAAGACATCTTCAGAAATTCCTGGGTCTTCTTTATCAGAATGGCTTTGGGTAAGCCAACCTATCTGGGTGGGAATGATTTGTAGTAAAAGTATTTGAGGGACCGGTGTAAGATCTATTCCTGGTGAGGGAAACATGAAAAATATCATAGCGTTAATTGCCCCAGCATATGGAAAGATATGAGACACGTTAAGATTATTTTTTTCTTTTAGCTTCAAGACTCTCATATTTCATTTGAATTTTAAAAAAATGCTTGGTTCACTGGATGGTTTGATTAAGTAAGCGTTCTCTACTTCAATGGTGAAAATAAATATCAAGAGAATAATTGCACATGCCAAGTGTGTTCAGTGAAGCAATATGTGTAGGCAGCGTTGGAAACAGTGACACAGTGATTATCTGTGCATAACTTGGTCATAATATCATCACCGTCTAGACTACTAGACAATTAGCATCCAGACATACTATAGCTCAGTTTGAAGAAGGTCATTAAAAAATGAAAGAGAGAATAGGCCTATTCGGGGAAAGAGGGACCCAGTTCATTCGTTCCTTGAAAGGTACATATTGGAATTTAACTTTGACTTGAGATATGATTTTAGGTTCAACTTCCTTTTATGCGTCTTTGCTTGGTCTCTATTTCCATAAGTGTAGAAAATGAAAGCTATCTCTTTCAATCATTTGGCTTAGTAATTTTATATATATTTAGTGCAAGGCACATTTGTTTGATGTGGTAATTTGCCCCAGGTTCCACCTCTTCATTCTTCTCCCTCTGTGTTGCTTTAAAGGACAGATTTCAGCATTTAAGGAAATATCAGTGCTACAGTGGAAGTCCCTATGCAGAAGACACCAGGGCCCCCAAATCCTTAGCACAATCTAAACAGGGATGTCTGTAGGAAAAGAACAGGATGCACCTTCTAAGTTATTATATCACCTCTTATCCTCTCGAAATTTTATGTGACATAAATTCACAGGCTGGCAGAGGCTGTTGTGTGTTCACAAATTCCCTATTCTTTATCGTCCTGCTACAATAGCTAGACCACACTTCTCAGCCTCCTTTGCAGTTGGGTGGGGTCATGTGACTGGGTTCTGGGTAATGAAATGTGGGCAGAAGTAATGCAAATCCCTTCTAAGTCTGGTCCCTAAAACATCTCTCATAGTTCTCCATGCTTTCTCTCTTTTCTTGTCCACTAACTAATGTGCATAAGAGGTACAAAGCCTTAAGGATGGATTGTAGATTCAGGAAAAAAGGAGCCTGAGTGGCAAGTCACCATTGGAAGAAGCACAGCCCCCCCCCCAGAAGTCCTGAGTTTATCTATGGCATGAATGAGGAATATAATTTGGTTTTGTTAAGTCACTGAAAACTTTTGGTTGTTTGTTATAGCTGATAGCCCACATTGAACAATACTCATGGCTGGCACTATAGCTATTTATTTGTTGTGCTAAAGTAGGGGAACTTTCAGATGTACCTAAGCCTGTTTTCCACATGAGTCCAGGGAACTGCATCCAGTGTAGTTCACTGTGAGTCACTCTTTGCATGGATATGTCTCGTGCAATTAACCTGTTCCCTGTAGAACATCTATTGGTTTTTGACACCTAAACTTCATAGAACATATGTATCTTTCAATACAGCATTTATACTTACACCCCCAAAGGTGAATATAACACCCAGCCTAGTAATGAGAAAAAAGATCAGATAAAGCCAAACTGAGGGACATCCTACAAACTATCTGACCGATACTCTCCAGAACTGTCAAAGTCTTCAAAAACAAGCAGAGTCTGGGAAATGGTCATGGCCAAGAGGAGCCTAAGGAGACATCACGACTACACGTATTGTGGAATCCTGGTTGGGATCCTGAAACAGAAAGAGGATGTTGGGGACACACTAGAGAAGTCTGAATAAAGTATGGACTTTATTTGTATGTATCAATAGTACGTATCAAAAGTATATATCCATACTGGTTCATTAGTTGTGACAAATGTACATAGTAATGTAAGATGTTAACAATGGGGAAAACTGGATATGGAGTATACAGAAACTCCCTATCCTATCATTCCAATTGTTCTGTAAATCTAAAACTATCCTAAAATACAAAATTGCCAATTTTTTTAAAGAGGTATATACCATGTTTTTCACAACTTGTAGGAAAAATCTGAATTACTTCCCAAGTACAATTGGGTGAAAAGCATGCTTCGTGTCAAGGAGGAGTGTGTGTACCTTGGGTGTGATCATCACTGAGAGAGGCCAGGCCCTGCACAAACAGCAGCTGTTGTTAACAACCATGGCTATTTCTTTGGTCATCAGGAAGCAAAGTTGCAAGCATTTATCATGTTGGCCTGACATTAATGACTAAAAGTCAATAGAAGGTGGAAGGGCTTGGCGTTTGGAATGGGGATGTATGGGATTGCCTTGCACGGTGAGGGTCCTCTGAAATCCGTTCAATCATAACTTCTTTGGATTGTGATTCCACTTTTCATCTGTTCTGTCTCATCTTAGCATCAGAATTATAAATTCCTTCAAGAACTGACTGTGTGTTATTCGTCTTGCCTTCTCCCCATCTGCCATAGCCCACATGCACATGCCCATGTGTATGGGTGTGCGAACACACACGTGCATGCACACACATGGATACACACTCCCTACACGCATACAGTGCCCAACATGCAGGAGACCTTCATAAGCTCTGACAGTGTGGAGAAGAAACATCATTGCGGGGGAGATGGAGCAAGGCAGACATCACGAGCCAAGGGTCTTGAGTCTTAGGCCCAGGACAGACTTTCCTCATTTATCAAATGCTGTCCAGGACAATTTGTGGAAACTCTGATACAGAACCAAGAAAGCAGGGAGGGATGCATTTTCTCCTGGCTTAGTGTTTTTTCTTAAACATACATCAGCTCTCAAACTGTTGAAAGAGTTAATGTCTTATTTTTTTCCTCTGCAATGAAAACACAACACCAGAGATACAAAAAGCCAGCTTTCTAAGGCAGATGCTGAAATAACAACGTTGCTTTTAGAATGAGTACTTAAGAAAATGGCCATTTTAAGTGGCATGGCACCAGCATGGTTACACCAGTATTTATTTTTCTGTGGAACGTGTGTGTATGTTGTGGGTTGTAAGCGGAACCCTGGCCAATCCCGGCCAGGCATAAAGGAGTCATTTAGGGCCCTTCAAAATCATTAGGACTATTAGTCTTGACTTGAAACGAGTGAAAGGCACAGACTCCTGCCAAAGCAGGAACAAGTTCTGCTACTTTTCAAAGTCATCAAAGCAAGCTTCTCCAGGATGAAATATTTCAGAGCAGAGAGCTTTCCTGTGCAACTGTCAGCGACATGTAGCATACATGCCAGGCTGTGGCTTTTGCTGGCCTCATAGCTCTCCACAAGGGTGCATGAGGAAGCTGTCGTTGGCCACACAGCTAGTGTCCAGCAAGTGTCTTTCACGAGGCAGCACTAGCATCTTGCTTTACCTGGGGATGGAGGGTGTGTGCACGCTCCTAAAGAAGTCAGCGCTTGATCCCAAGTGGCTCCCTTGTATGATGGGACATGACCTCAACTCTCCACCTCTTTGAAGGTCTCCCTCTTTCTCAGCATCAGGAAGACTTTGCTTATTTTACGATCATTAAATTGAGGTGTCACCTGACACCTGCATTACTAAAAACCTTCTTTCAAAACACGCTGATATGCATGTGGTTTGGAAGAGAGCACTGGGATAGATAAAATGAGTTGTGTGTTTTTTTTCAATAAGTGTACACGCCCACATCATTCCAAACAATCACATATCTTATAAATTTATACAGGCCTCTTCCTCTTGCAAGGTCCCAGCGATCTTACCTTTTAAATGGAGGGATCGGCCTCGGCCACAGACTTTCAAACTGTGGGTCGTGAAATCAATTTAATGGGTTGCAACCAGCATTGAAACATAAGGAATAGAACAGAAAAGAATAGAATAAAATGAGTTTTTGTTTATTTGTTGCAGGTGGTAAGTGTAAGTACTGGTTTTAAGAAGCGCGTTGTTGAAAACACTTAGTCTCTAGGCATTTGTCTACTGTGTTATGATGTCAGATGTATTCTGAATTCTGAAATCCACTGGCAGAGCTGATATTCCCCTGTCTTTACTGTGGATCAAGGCTCTTTATTTGTGTACCTGCTACCTTCCCTCACCTCTCCATCCTTCTCCACACTGCTCCATGCTCTTGGGGGGTGAGCTCTGAGGATCGTCTCAGTAGACCCACTTGCTCTCTGGTCCTGGTTGGATTCAACTAACAGAGAGCCCAGCAGGACATGGGGAGAGTAGAGAGGTAAAGTCAGGCTTCATTTCCCACCTCCTGTTCTGTGGGGTTTCAATGGAGAAACACACCATGTGCATCCTACTGTATCCTCAGCTCATCCTAATCTGAGAGAGTTTTCTGTTTCTTCTGGAATTTGGACAAATGCAATGAAGTAGCCTTAAATTATACTAGTGTATAGGCCTTATCCACAATAGTTTTATATACAAATTAAAGTTTATAGGGAGGAGTTAAGGGATCATTGTGCTCTATAAAGTGCTCACTTGGTGGCAGGGATGCTACACTATCAAAAAAAAAAACGTGGGTTTAGCAAGTGCACTTCTTTGATGTAATCAGTGCAAATCTATTCTAGAGATTAGCTAGAAATCTATTTTCTTGACTGAGTGCATTCCAGGATAATTGCTAGACAATTTAGAAGAAGGATCATAGAAAACAGTATCTAAATGAACACACTTCAGTTTATCATATTCAATTAAAATTCATTGTTCAATTTGGCTTTCAGCTCACTTGAGCATGAGATTAAATTTCATTTGGATGCTCTTACTTGCCAGGCAGTGTTCTCAGTGTTTGGGGGAACATCAGAAAACATGACAAGGATTCCTGCCCTCATGAAGCTTATGCTCTAGCAGAAAGAGACAGAAATTAAACAACATTTGTTATAAATAAATGTTTTATATTTAAAGTGGCTAAATGCTATGAAAAAACAGCAGATGAAGGTAAAGAGGATTAGGATTGCTGGGAGTTGGGGACAAGTTGCAGTAGTAAGAGGCTAATGGGGTCATCCTGGAGAGACACTGTTGGTTCAGAATGTGGAAGCAGCAGAAGGTGGTGACAGGTGGCTGGATTCTGGATATCTTTCGAAGGGAGAGCCAAGAAGATTGCAGTGAGTTGAAGAAAGAGTCAAGGATGACTCCAAGATCTTTGGCCTGATTAAACTGAAAAACACTGTAGGTTAAGTTCACATCATAGGAAACCGTGGCTCCGTGATTCAGCTCTAAAGCTCTTCCCAAATGATGGGACAAATCTCATTGCAAAGATTCGTTTCCAGAGAACTCTTAGTTAACTCTGATCAGTTGGACACCTCAAACAGAACACGGTTTGTAAAGTTCTACCTTAAGTTTTTGTCTTCCCTCGTGGATTATTTCATGAACTTTTTTTGGAGGTTCTCATTTACATGGGTCGAATCAGGCAGGGTGACTGTGGAAGATTTTTGAATGAGCCAGATCGCAAGTTTGGTGCCAGATTTCAAATCAAGTGTGTTTGAGTGAACAGCATCCTATTAAAATAACATTTTGTAGCTTACTTCCATGTCCATGTAACTGTTGCTCCACATGCAGGCAATTAACCACTGATGTATGGACGTTTGTTCCAGCTGGTGCTAAAAAAAGACACATTTAGTGAATTATTTTTTAAGATTTGAATACTTTATAGTGCTGATTGGGCAGTAACTGTAGAAAAAGGAAGTAATATAAAAAGGCTGCCATGTACTCTTATTACTCCCAAAGAGAGGCTCTTTAACATAGTCCAGATAACCAAAACTCTCCATAAGACGCAGAATTTATAGCCAGAAGGGATTATGTAAATCGTTGAGCCCGACCACTGGCATTAAACACTGAGGAAAATGAGGCCCATCGTGTTAAGTGGCTGATCCAAGAGCATATAACCAGCTAGTAGAAGAGACGCCCAGACTAGAACCGGGTAAGTAGACTGTCGGCTGGTGTTCTTCTCACCATCCAATCTATTTCTCTTCTTTCTATCTCACTAAAATGAAGATATGATGGGCTCGTCTTTCAGGAGTCAATAAAATGTCCAGAATGCATGGAGATCCAGGGTTCCAGGAGCAGTCAGATCCAACAGAAGACCCCTGGTCAATTTTGCACACTCTTTCCTCTTAGTATCTGCCTCATTTCCCTCCTAAGCCACTGACAGTCCACCTCTGAGCTCTACTGGCCCCTGTTAGTGAAAAATCCCAACTGAAGCAGATTCAATAGCCTCAGCCTCACCCTTCATGATACTAAGGGATAGGTCTTTGTCAAGATTCTGTCACCCATCCCCGACCTCCCCTACCAATCCTCAGACTTGGTCCCTGGAAGGCTCAGCTTGCCTGCCCTCCTCCTTTCCCACTCACGTGTCTTGATTGGCTTTGAGTGATGGGAAAATTGTAGACGACCTGCTACTCGCTTTAGTACTGCCACTCCTCAGCACAGTATTGGGGATATAACTGTCACATGCAGCAGATAACTGGGGTGTCATCACCTAAGGAGTAACCTCACCCATGACACCAGCCCACGGGCCCAACCACCAACAGTATGATGGAGGGATCTCGTTTTGAATACCCTACTGAGGTCTCCCACCCGACGCCAGATCACAGAGGTGGGTCCTGGGCAAGGACTCCCGGTTGTACTCAGAAGGTGGGCTTTCACAGACAAGCCAGCATCCCCAGTCCCAAACTGCCCCGGCTCGTGGGTCTTCTACTGAGTTCCATGCTCTCCTGTGTCTCTCCTCCACATCGTTGCATTGTCACCAGAGAGTCTGTCTGAGATCAGTCCTAAGAAAACTGTAATTTCTTGTAGTGAAAAGAGCATTGGACCAGGAATTAGGAGAACACAGTTCTGAGGAAGAGGAATAATAAGCCTTGCCCTGTGGGCATGTCCTATAAAGTTGCTGTTAGCAGCAAACGAATAATTAACGTGAGTGTAGGCTCTTTGTAAGCAATGAAACACTAAGCAAATGTAGGATGAGATTACAAAAAAGCTATACCGCCTTTCACTTATGGATAATTCCATTGAAGTGCCAGAATTATTTTCATTTGTCTTCTCTTTCATTCAATATTCAATAAATATTTTTCAGATACTTGTAGTAGTCAGAATTCTAAGATGACCCTGGAGATTTTTGTCTGTTGGTGTATAGTCAGGCACTAATCTAGGTGCTCCTGTGAAGGGATTTTGCAGATGCAATTAAGGTCCAAAATCTCTTGGCTTTAAGAAAGGGAAATTATCTTTGGTGGGCCTGACCTAATCAAGTGAACCTTTAAGAGAGACTGGGCTCCTCCTGGTGAGGGACACCCAAGAGTGAGGGGGATTCAATGTGAGGGATATCCTTCATCGCTAGCTTTCGAAATGGAAGGGCCCACATGCTAGGAATGTGGGTGGCCTCTAGATGCTAAGCATGGCCCTTACCTGACAGCCAGAAAGGAAGTGGGGATCTTAGTCCTACAGCCTCAAAGAAGTGAATTCTGCCAACAACCTGAAAGTGCGTGGAAGCAGGTTTTCTCCCAGAGTCTCCGTATAAGAACACAGCCAGTCAACACCTTGATTTCAGTCTCATAAGACCCAGAGTGAAGAACCCAGTCATAGAACTTCTGACCCTCAGAAACGTGAGCTGATACACGGGTAGTGTTTAAAGCTGCTAAGTTTGTGGAAATTTGTTACAGAGCAATAGAAAACTAGTACCATCCTCCTAAAGGTAAGAGCTATGACGTCTAGAGTCTTATATCTTCCTAGAGTAAACACCGTGGCTTCTGGAAACTCAAATAGCAAACTTGTCTGGAATGAGTCAGGTGAAGGCATCACATGGTTTTCCCAAAGCAGGGACAGATCTCGGCTTCTCTGGAACCACCTTCTATCACCACGCCTCAGTCAAGACGGACAGGAGGTGCTGGTGGCAGGACCCATGTTGTCAAGCATCACCTTTGGTCATGGGCTGTGCAAAACCAGCCAGAGCACTTGGGGGACAGGGTCCCTGAACTTGGACTCTTTGTTACCTGTCCTGGTCAGCTGGTCGTCAGTTAGAACATCAATCGCATTTCTAATCTAATGAGCTGTCTGCTAGTCTACACTTTCTTCCTACTGACTTTTCCGTTCTGTGGAGCTCAGCAGCTAGGGAAGTGAGTGTGTGAGTGTGCGTGTGTGAGTCTGTGAGTGTGTGAGTGCGTGTGTGTTTTCTGTACACAAACACATTTTCTTCCCTTTCTTCTTAGGCTATTGAATCATGTTTTTTCAAGCTCACGCAGTAAAAGAAACTGCAGCTTGGACTATGAGGTTTTGCTGCTCTATTTTTATACAACTTTATACCAATTCTTTTGGGTGTGTGAGGACAGTACGTGGAAGCACCAGAATGGACTTTCTCTAACTCCCTCTCATCATTATAATCCTCTTGAGCTTTTGCTCCTTGCTCTTCCTCACCTGCTTTATTCACTTTACTGATTGATTAAAATGTTCTTTGAATGGTTTTCAACTTGAGAGGAGAAGGAACCAGTCGAAGAATGGTGGAGCCATCTAGGTCTTCCAAAGAATGAAGCAAATGAGGCCAGTGCATTTAGAAGTTCTGTCTCATGTTTAAACTGCCTGGGTAATGTCTACGCCACTTGCTCTACCCTCCAGCCAAAATGAATACCTGCATTTCCCCCAGGCATGCCTGTTAGAACATAACCTCCCTGCTCCTCAGCTTCTCCACCTGTAAAACGAGGCAACAATTGTGCTACATCACGATGGTATCAGGATTACACATATTTATCATCAAGGAGGTGAGAATATGCCACCCCAAGATATGCCACTTTGGCCCAAAGATTATCTTGAGCTAAAGGCAATTGAGAATCAACTAACGTAGAGAGTTCTCTGCCCTCCCTTTATCTGCCTATAAGTCAGGCATAAATCTCCCTTTGAGAAATGTGCCCCCCCACCTCTACTAGGGATAAAAGAGTAACTCTTATCACCAAAGACAAGGAGTCAACACTAAGATGAGTTTGCATAAACAGACCTTACTAAAATAGCTCTTATCTTCCATTAGTTCCCCCATGTATTTCCTACTCACTTCCCCACAATTTATCATCCTTTGAAGCCCAAGCCCTCTTTCCTTTGTTGAAAGAGTATATAAGCCCCTAAGTCTAACCATTTGCTTGAGTTTTAGTCTTTTTCTGTGAACTCTCATACACATAAACATTAATAAAAATTGTGTGCCCTTTCTCCTGTCAATCTGTTTTTTCTTAGTTTAATTCACATTCCCCTAGGTGCTGAACCTAAGAGAGTAGAGGAAAAGTTTCTCCTCCTTAACAACTGGTTAAAAAAAAAAATCTTAGCCCCGTGTCTGGCATACAACTAGAAAAATGTTAGCTATTACCATTATCATTTTTCCATCTCTATTCCTTCCGATCTTTCAAAAACCTATCATCCACATTCTGCCTTCTCCACGCAGCCTCCTCTGCTCTGCAACTCTAGACCCTTGAGGGCAAGCTCTCCCACCTCTAATTCCAGAGCTTAATGTTGATTGCATAATGCTTTGCATCAATCCTGTTTATTCTTATCTTTCTTACTGAACTATAGGCTTCTTGAAGACAAGAAAACTATTTAAAACATGTGTGTGTCTCTCATTATATCTAACTCAGAAACTAACACATAAATGTGGAAGCACGAGGGGACTTTGTTCTAGAACCTTTTCTCCTTTGGAAGTGTAACCAGCTTCCTCGTGTGAAATGAGTCACTGAGTTACCTACTTCACCACTTACCTTTCAGAATTGAAAATGATACTGATTTTAGTTTCTCTTTTTTTTTTCTTTTTTTGTCAGGAAGATTGGCCCTGGGCTAACATCCATGTCCATCTTCCTCTACTTTATATGGGATGCCACCACAGCATGGCTTCACAAGCACTGTGTTGATCTGTACCCAGGATCCAAACCTGTGAACCCCAGGCGGCCGAAGCGGAACACACAAACTTAACTGCTACGCCACCAGGCTAGCCCCTTTAGTTTCTCTTTTTAACATGTTTTACTCTTGGGAACAAACCTTTTTTCCTAATATTAAAGGCTTTTCAGAATTTGGACCCATATTTACCTATGAAATAGTTATTTTCTCTTTCACATTATACACATCTCCCCCTTTTTGGTGCAGTTAGAACCATCTGCTAGATGTCCTTCTAAATCATGACAACTCTGCCTTTGTTTTATGCTATTTAGTTCAATCCTAATCTCTATTCATATTTAATGTCTATGTTGAATCATGTTTCCCCAAGAGCTCATCCTGATTACTTAAGTCTATCTTCTTCTCTCCCTTCTCTTGCATTTTTCTAAATTTTATTATTTTTATACTATCCAGCCTCATATTTGATAAAATCGAGAATATTGTATGTTTCTATTTTTTAATATAGCTTAAGTCTTGACTATTGAACAATGTTTTGGATACTCTAAAGGGCAAAGCCTGATTGTATGTTGGTACTTTTGTCTTTTATTTATTTTTTGGCTCCTAGGCAGAAATACTCACAAGGTTACACACAGAGTAAGACTTCATGGATATTTTGTTTCTTTGAATCTAATAGAAATAAATTGCGTTTGTTGAAATTATCAGATGCTTACTCTAAGAAAGAACAGAAACAACATAAGGAAAGAATGTCTTTCAATATTCGGGAAGACAGCAGATGAAATAATGGCCACCCCAAAGACATCAAGTTCTGTCCCCTGAGAACTGTAAATGTTCCCAAGGAAAAGGGGACTGTACAGATGTGATTAAATTAATGATTTTGACGTGGAGAGATTATCTCGATTGTCTGGGTGGGCCCTAAAGCCAATCACAAGGGTTCTTATAAGAGAGAGGCTGAGGGAGATTAAACACCCGGAAAAGGAAAAGGAGATGGGAAGACAGAGGCAGAAATGGGAGTGAAGTGGCCACAAGACAAGGAATGCCAGCAGCCACCAGACGCAAGGAAGGTTCTCTCTTTCTCTCCTTTTGGAGGGAGCTCAGCCCTGCCAATACCTTGATTTTAGCCACGCGAAACTGTTGAACTTCTGGCCTCCAGAAATGCGACAGAATAAATTTCTCTTGTTGTAAGTCACCTTGTTTGTGGTAATTTGTCACAGCAGCCACAAGAAGCTAATATAATGTATAAACCTGAATATTTTCCCTGTATATTTTTAATAAAAACGGCATTACACGTGCATATTATTTTTGTAACATGCATTTAAATATCCTAAATAACTTTCTGGAGAGAATTTTAATGGCTACATGCAATTTATTGTATGGATGATACAATTTATTTAACCAATGCAATTTATTGTATGGATGATACAATTAATTTAACCAATGTCCAACTGTTGCAAATTTTATAAGTTGTTGCCAATTCTTTGTCATTATAAACTGTATTAAATTACAATCATTTTAATGAAATCTTTATACACATCCATGACTATTTTTTAAGGTAAAAAGCCTAAAAGAATTTCTAGGTTAAAGATATATACAGTTTAGAAAGCTTTTAATATTCATCTGGTATGTCTAAGAATCACTTTTATTTTAATATCTAAATTTCAGTAAGCTTCTGACCTACATGATAGTTTTCAAGCTCCAACCCCCAGTCCCGAAACACATGGAGTATTCTCTGTGGTCCCCGTGTGTGTCATCTTCCTTATGCTTCTTCTCTCCATCTGGCTCCCATGTGGCCGCATGCACCCCTACAACACCACTTTGAAAGGCTCACTGCTTCCAATGCAGGTGCCCATTATGAGGTGGCAGTCCTCATTTCTAGGGTATTGCTTCTGGAAGCTTCCAAAGCTACAATGCTCAGAGCACTGGATCCATGGTGGATTCCACACTGGAGCCCATTCTGCGCAAGGAAGAATGGTCTCCTCTCCAAGAGAAATCCACCTGTGAATGTGGAAGCCACCCCTAGTCTTGCCTTTGCTCACAGACGGTCTCTCAGTTATATCAATAGCTGGTCCACTTTTCTGTAACCCATGGGTCCCAAGGCCAAACATGAACCAGACCAGGCCTGTGAATGTGAGTGGAGCCGGCTGGACATGACCACAGGGAGGTGGCAGGGAGGTGGGACTGAGGCCAGCTGAAGAGGTCACTCATTTCCTCCTCCACACCTGCAGTTGTTGACTTGTGGGAATGAGGCCCTGGCATTGCCAGACCTTCAGAGTTTTCAAAAGGAGCTTGAAATCTATATCTCTATGTAAAATATCTATATTCATATATGTTGAAAAGTTACGCAACATATTTTAATACTGAAGGGCTAAACGGAACACATTGGCAGCTGACTCCAGCTCAGTGCTCCAGGGCAGGCCAGGGCACCAGCGAAGGGCCGGGCCCTGCCTTCCATGGGCCGCCTTTCCCCTAAGTTATCTTCCCAAAGACCTCTTTTTCAGCTCCTTAGAACTAGATCTCCAAACATCTCTGTATTAGCCCAGCCTTTTCTTTACCTTTGCATAACCAAAACTCTCTTTGAGGTACTTTTTAAAAAATTAATTATTTCTTTTATTGAGGTCACATTGGTTTACAACACTGTATAAATTTCAGTTGCACATCATTATATTATGACATTATATTATGATTTGAAGACTGCATTGTGTTCACCACCAAATATCTAGTTGCCATCCATCCTTGTGGTGCTTTGAAGGGGTTTTGCTCTTGCCTGTGTCCACAATCCCCCGAATCAGGAACCATCTTCCTTGAAACCCAAATTCAAGGTCTTGATACATGTTAAATACAGAAAAGTTCAAAACGTTGAGGACACTGAGATTTGTTCTTTCTAGCTTCTACCTTCTAAGACTCCAGAGGTATCGGCACCAACCTGTATGCAGAAGGTGAGCCCTGGGTTCTGTGCCTCTCTTTCTTCTCAACTCTCTTATGGAGGAAGCAGACACTTCCCTGTTACAGACAATCTCCTAATCCATTTCGCGTATTACAGGGCATGCGTTGTAGAATAGAGGTCTCTCGTTCAGTCACTTCACTAGGGCGCTTTATTGGTGCTCATCTTCCTTCCCACCATCCCATGTCTCTGCCCCTTATCCTCATCCACGGGGAAGTAACATCCTGCCGTCTGTGGCTTTGCTCATTCTGAGCTTCAAGGAGGCACTCTTGTGACACAGTTAGTGAAGTCTCTTAGCTGCCTAAAGTTTTCATATTTCTTACATAGATTTTTTCACTTTTGCCTTAGGAAAGAACATCGAGATTTGTTTGGAATAATTTCTAAAAAAATTTTGCTCCTGGGGAAAAAACAAGGATGATAGAATGCAAAACTTCCAGAATGTTCTCCCTTCTTAGCTGGTGTCCAAGACTATCTGATTATTAGAGCCTTCACATTCCTGAATTGCTTAATCCCCTGTATTGTCTGGGATATTATCTCGCTGTGTTCTTTAAACACACCCAACGAGTTTAAAGGCGACCTCTTGAAAGCATCAAAAGAATTTGGCTCTATTTCAATTTAAGTGATCTTGCAAATCTAATTTAGTGAGGCATCCTTGACTTCTCCCCTCTTTTATGCTCTCCATCCAATTGGTCTTCACGTCTTTGGTACTAACGTTTTATTACCCTTCGATCTTTTCTCTCCTCTTCATTCCTGCTGCTACTGCCTTAGTCTTGTCCTCAGTCAGTTCTTATAGGTCCCTATAACCACCTCTTACTCCCTGACAGGTCTTTATTAACTTCAATCTCATCTCCTCATGGCCACATAATCCCAGTCATGTCACCCCTGATGAGCATCTTTCTCTGGATCCTCATGGCCACTAGTGTAAGGACTAACCCAGGGAAGAGTGCATCACAAGCAGTCTGTGATCATGCTCTTGGCTGCATTGTAAGCCTCACCTCTTGCCTTCTCCCAGTGTTTCCCCCAATCAAGAATAATTAGACATCCTCGAGAAATTAGAAGACCACTCTCTGAGAGTTAAGCTATAGATCAAAACAAAAGAGATGAAGATAGAAATCTTCTAAGCAATGGACTGAGTTGCCAGCTGGTGAGCTTCATTTGTAAAATGATTGAATGTAGCAACACATAGAGAACAATGGCTGATCAGAAGAGAGTTGATCACTCTTAATTTAAAAAATAAAGATAAAAGTAAGGCTACAGAGGTAAACCAACTCATAGCCAATAGACCTCCAAATGTTCTAGTTTTGCCATCAGCCAGCATATTTCTGCTGTGATCGTGAATGAATCAGGTCCTCTTAGTCCAGAGATACTAAATCGGAGGCTCATCTGCCAGTGCTCTCAGCCAGGGGCTATTCAGCTCCTCCTAGGGGACACTGGAAATACATGGACATGTTTTGGTTTGTTACAATGACTCAGGGGCATTTACTAGTATTTCAGCAGCAGGGCCAGGGGTGCTAATTGTTCTGTAACACAGGACTTGCCCACACCATAAGGGACCGCTCATCCCAAATGCTGGTAGTGCCCCTACTAAGAACATAGAGTCTTGGTTCTGATCTCAGCTTCCTGTTGTGGGTCTATTGCAGGAAGAGTGCACTGGCAGCTCTGGATTCACAGACATCAAGTCTAATTAAGTGGCTGGAATGAACTCTCCCTCCCACTCCTGTTAAAAAATTCCAAGGAAGAATTTCGGTTGGAGCCAATTAGTTCATGGCCCCCCTTAACCGATCAGTGTGGCTACATGGATGGGCACTATGTTTGGCTCAGTTTGGCCCAATTCTGTGACTGTGACCAGGGTCTGTCCCCAGAGAAGGGGGCAAAGCAGATGAGGTACCAGGTAGACACAAACAGTAGCCACCACAGTCACTTTCTCTCCCAGTAAAGTCTATGTGAAACCTATATTCTGACCTGAACACTGGGTCATGTCCCCCATTGTTCCAAGGAACTAAATGGCTCAGGAATTAGTCTTCTATCCAATGTCAAAAATTCAAACCAAGCATTTTAGATACCTAAGCCTGCCATAACAAAATACCACAAACTTGTTGGCCTAAAACAACAGAAATTTATTCTCTCACAATTATGGAGGACAGAAGTCAAAAATCAAGGTGTCCGCAGTGTTGGTTCCTTCTGGAAGCTCTGTGGGAGAATCCATTCCATGCCCTGCCCTTAGCTTCTGGTGGCTACTGGCACCCTCGGCATTCCTTGGCTTGAGGCGGAAAGTCTCCATCTCTGCCTCCATCCTCACATACCCTTTCCCTCAGTGTCCCTGTCTCTCAAATCTCTCTCCCATCTCTTTGAAGGACACTTGTAGTTGGATTTAGGGCCCATCCTAATCCAGGGTGATCTCATCTGGAGATCTTAATTGCATCTGCAAAGACTCTATTTCCAAATAAGGTCACGTTCACAGGTACGGATGTTAGGACGTGGACATATCTTTTGAGGGGACACTGTTCAACCCACTACACCGACTGATAGGGTTACATCCCCAGGAGCCAAGGTAGCTTTTCCTTTCATGAATGACTTAGTTCTCCAAATTCATAATCTATACCCATAGAACATGAATCATTCATGACAAACACACTTTCTAAAAGTAAAGCTTTCGAACAAATGTGTGGATGGGAAAAATGAGCCCCAATTAAGCTCCCTTTTGTGACAAACCTCTTAGAAAAGCATTAACTCTAATCTTCAGTGAAAAGCATTGTAAAATGAAGGGTGGATGGGAAGACGGTGTTTGAAATGGCCTGGGTTCCCTTTAATGGAATGAAAAGAGGCAGAATTTACTGCGATTATGATATGCTTTTAGCCACACAAGGAGTCAGGGTCAGAGAATTAAGTGATACCAACAAAACTGTGGCCAACTGTGGTTTTATCTTTGGGAGACTTTGTGAATTATCAACAGCCCGGGAGACGGAAATGCTCTCTTTCCATTCATGATACCTTTAGAGTTTGCGTGAACCAGGCTCTCTCTGCCCTTCAGAATCTCTTTTGCCTTTTCCACCTGCATTTTCAGTTTCATTCTTTTATTGTTAGCATTGAGAAAAGAGTAAGAAGTGATGCCTTTGGTGGGCACTGGTGATGAGAACTCTTTTTGGTTAAGCTAAGAAATTAGCACATAATTCATTTTATTATAAAAGCAGCAAGAATGTTCCCCAGATCTTCACATGGCTTCCTCTACCTGTCTGTCTGGGCTTGGCTCAAAAGTTGCTTCCTCACAAAGTCCTTCCTTGTGTCTGAAGCATCCTTCCCACTGCCCTCCACCTGTGCCCTCTAGCTGCCCACTGACTCTGTCACTCTCTATCCCCTGCTTTGTCTTTGTGACACTAATGATGCTTTATTGAGGATATAGTGATTTGGCTGCCATCTGTTGCCATTCTGGACTGCAAGCTCCAAGAGATCAGGGACCTGGGTCGTCTTGTATACCCAGGACCCAGAACAGTGCCTGACACATAAGGGGCCTTCAATCAATATTCATTGAACAGATGAACGAATGCATGTGTGAATTCTTTTGCTGTGCACCGTGTATACTGACTCATTTCCTCCTCCGAGCAACACTGCGACGTGGATGCTGAAATGAGTCAGAATATTTCCCTGGTGAGAAGCGCAGTGGTTCAGAAATTAGACAGGCAGTGTAAGACCCTTGTGAGAGCACAGACTGTGGGCACCAACACCTGCTCTGCCACTTTCCACCTGGTTGCTGGGCCTTTGTTTCCTTATCTGTGAAATGGTACGACAGTTGTACCCGCCTTATAGGGTTGTTATTATGACAGTTAAATGGTGGGAACAAAACCTGGCACATTGTAGGCACTCAACAAATATTAGCTAGTGTGGTGCCTCTTCTCCAGGTGAGGAAACTAGACCGAGAGTGAGGTAAATTGAGCAAGAACACATGGTTGCTAGATGGCAAAGGCAGATCCCGGATCTGACTTCCTATGGAGTCTGAGTCAGGTCTTGACCACCACATTAATTCACTTAATTCATTTGGGGTGGACTTGAAAGAAATTAGGCTGTGTCAAGGGAGTGCTGTAGCAGTCTGAAGGATGGAACATTCAGTACTAAAAATAGCACTGCTACCAACAGATTACCTCAAGGTCATTGGTCAACATGGGGAAACAATATTGGCCAATGTGGGAAAATATCTCACGGCTGTGCAAAACAAAATCTGATGGCTTTCAATTTGACTTCTCAGAGATGGTGATACAACAGGAGCAGGCAAACCTAGCCAATTTACCAATAAGCAAGTTTCTTCAGACCCACTTCAAAAGATGAGAGAACAGTTGAGTTCAAGCCGTGGTATTGCATGACCAAAAGCGGAAGTCAACTGGATGACTCACAGTGTAGTTAACCATACTCAGCTAAAACTGCTGTGGTCCCAGATCCCTACCTTTCCTTTAGTACAACACGTGTGTATCCGCTGAGGCCCTTTGTACACTCACTTCTTGATTATCTGCTTCTTAGTCCCTAGATCAGCCAAGTCCATGGATCATCCAGGATACAGACACATTGTTTTGTCTCTTCGACCTTATCTTAGCTTCCTAGCTATGTTTTCTTTCACCAACAATCATTGTAAAGTTGAAGAGCACAAGCCAGTTGCATAGTTTTGGAATTTTGTTAGGCGTATGCTGGGAAAAAGGGATAAGGTTTTAAATTTTTTCCATAGACAATGTGCAATGCAATCGTGATTCAGAACTAAGAGTTTTGAGTCTCATAAAGGTACTGCATTTATTAGGTATCCTGGTCATCAAGGCTTAAGGACATCTGGAATACTGCCACCGACGTCTTGAAATCGAAGCCGAGAGGCTGGATCCTCTTCATCTGTTGACCTTCCTTTCTTATGTGTGGTTTTTAGAAATAAAATCTATTAAGGACAATTGACCGACTACTTAGCTGTAACAGGAAGAGATAAAAATAATTCGCTTACATATTTATTTATTTATCTAATCACCAACAGTTCTGAAAATACCAAACTGAAAAATATACCACTTTCTTCTCATTGGCTACAATTTAATAACTGCTCGAATACAAAGTAGTAATAACGATTTGAATGTGCTCATTTCCCAAGTGCTGATTTCCTGATATTCTGCAGAAATATTCATGGATTTTCAAGCTGATTTATTTTTATTTGATTTCTCTCTGTTTCTAGGGTCTCTGGAGAATATTCACATAGTTTTCTTATGAACTTTGTTCACTATAAAAAGAATCACTCATTCCTTTCTACCCTGGTTGTTGGGAATTAGTATTACATCTAAAATACAGTGAAATTCCATGTTAATAAAACAGTTTATATTTTCCCCTAATTACACCTCTTTTCCACACACGCTGCATATTCTATATTATGAATATCTTAAATTACTACAACTTTCACTCCACTTGGAAGAATTTGTTTAAAAAAAACCCCAGTAAATTATCCACTACCCCATTAGTATTGTGCTTGTATTGTGCTGTGCCTTAGAGAATACAGCAGACAAAAGTTCTTATGCAAATTCCTGGTGATCCTATACCTTTGAGAGAGACAGATCCCTCTTCTAGCAAGCATGCAGTCAGGGCCTCCTGCACCAGGTGTTAAATGCTTATCATCTTTAGAAAGACCTCCTGGGCTTCTACCCAAACCAACGTGAGCACTGAGCTGGGAAAATCTCCTCTGTTAGAAAGCCCTTTGATTGACAGGAACGAGAAAATCCATTTGACTACTGTATTCTGCTGCTTTGCTAGGTTTTGTTATTGTTGATGGCAAAGTGCAGGAAGCTGCCACTTATTAATTTCCTTCAGTCCCTTTCCCAGGATCTGTAGCGTGGTCCCTTTGGTCAAGAGATTGCTGACTCAGATGAATATTTTGTGGGCTGGATTATATTAGGAAGAAGGTGTCCATTTTCAAGTCTGTGGAAGGAAAAGGAGACTCAGTTTTAAAAGAAATTAAGAGAAGACAGGCTAAAAATAATAGTTCTCACAAAAAATAATAAATAAAAGGGTGAGCCACATCCACATTACTTCAGAATTTTAAAATAACCTCCCAGATTGTTTATTAAGAATTAACTCTCTCCAATCCATATAAAATTGCTGTGATAAGAACAAAAGTACTTCCTAACAAAAATATTTGCATTTTAATAGCTGAGTCTGGGTGACCTCAAAACTTTCAAGACCATAGATTGTGTCTCTCTAGAGCAGTGTTTCTCAACCTCGGGATAATTGACATATGGGACTGGATAATTCTTTGCTGAGGCGGACAGTCCTGTGCAGTGTAGGATGTTTAGCAGCCTTCCTGGTTTCTACTATTAGATGCTAGTAGCACTCCCCCTCCCTGATTTGTGACAACAAAAATGTCTGCAAACATTGTCAAATGTCTCTTGGGAGGCAAGACCTCTCCCACTGAGAACCAATGCACTAGTGCAAGGATAGTAAGACTTACGATCTACAGCTCACAAACTAATTCTGACTGGCTGGTCATGGTTATCTGGGGGACTAAGCTAAGGAAGAGTCTGAGGGCTCAGCTGAAAAGAATATCTTGTTCAATTAGCAAGGTCTTCCATGGGTTTGGGAGTGGGGAGAGGTGCTGTCTTAGGGTTCTTTGGAGAAACAGAACCAAGAGGAAAGAGAGGGAGATTAATTTTAAAGAATTGGCTCATATGATTGTAGGGGCTAGCAAATTCAAACCTGCAGAGTAGGCTGGCAGGGTGGGGACCCAAAGAAGAGTTGCAGTTCAAGTCCAAAGGCCATCTGTTGGGAGAATTCCTTCTTGCTTGGAAGAGGTCAGTCTTTAAGGCCTTCAACTGTTAAGGCCTTCAACTGATTGGCTGAGGCCCACCCACATTATGAAGGAATATGTGCTTTACTCAAAATCTACTGATTTCAATGTTAATTTCATCTAAAAATGCCTTTACAGAAACATCTAGAATAATGTCTGACCAAATATCTGGGTACCATGGCCTAGTCAAGTGGACACATAAAATTTAACATCACAGGTGCCTACTACCTCTCTAGTGAAAGCATTTTAGACTGGACCCTTGACCACACTGTACTTCATCTGCCCATGTGGTTAACACCAGCTGTGCCCACTGGGTGGGTCCTGGAGGAGAGGCACCAGTGTGCACCCCCATATCAACATGGCTGACCTGACAAAGGGAAAAATATCACGAGACAGCAATGAAATCTAATACACAAATCAGAAGAGAAGAGGAAGAAAACTAGCTGGAAAGATGGAGGCAAAAGTATCCCAGAAGGTGGGTGGGGTTATGGATAGATTTTAAAATGGAAAGAAAAAATATGCTGCAACAGATGAATCTCACTGACATAGCTTGAATGAGAGAAGCCAGAAACAAAAGCTATATACTGGAAGATTCCATTTCTATCATACGAAAAACCGCAAAAATCAATCTATGGTGTTAGAAGTCAGGATGGTGGCTGCCCAGGTGGGCTTTGGGATGCTGGTCATGTCTTTTTCTTGAGCCAAATGCTGGATACATGAATGGGTTCTGTTTGGAAAGCTCATCAAGCAGTACTTATTATGTGTACAGTTATCTGTATGTATATACTACGTGAATAAAAATGTAAATTAAAAAGGCACAAGTAGCAAGAAAATGAGAGTAGGAATGAGAAGACAAGAAAGGTGGAGGTGGAAGCAATGATTATAGTGTCAAATCATAGGCCTGTTACACTATTTGTTTTATCTACTATACAATATTTTAATACTAACTATGAGAATATTAAAGATTTACTATTTTTCATTAAGGAAATTAGGAGATCTTTAAAAAGACTGACAATAACCATTTTTGACAACTGATTAGGTAATAAGACCACAGGACACGGGAGGTCCTGAACTACTACAATTCTAGCTTTCAAAGCCATCAGCAACCCAAAGGCCTGTCCTATGACAGGTGAATAAACACCTACGAAATTCCAGGATAACTCAGCTAACCTAGATGGCTTTCTTTTTAAGTGGAAAATGGAATACTTCAACCTGAGCAGAAGCACTATGCTAGCAAGAATAAAAACTGTGCTGCGTTCTTCTTCAACACTCTTTGTAGTTAGAGTCTCTGGTGCCTCCTGGGGTTGACAAGATGACCTCAAAGTTCTTTTCTGTTCCTCATGTTGGATAATATCTATATTCCACCATAATGTATGAAATATCCATTCAAATCATGACTATAATACAGTTTTGTAACTTAGGACTTTTCTTCCATTCTTAGCTTCTCCTTTAACAAGGAAAACAGAGACTTCGATGCTCATAAGCAAATCACTGTTTTGTTTGGTCTGAAGTCAGATGGGCGGCCTCCAAGGAAAACTCCCTTTTAGCATTTTCCAATTAGAAAGTGCTGCACACTGCACTAAGAAATCATGTTCTTTCCCACTTTCCGTCTACTTTTATTGCCATTATTTATCTGAGAGGATCATATTTCAAGTAAGACTTTTTCCCTAACCGAAAGGAAAAAGTACATTTCTCCTTAAAAAAAAAAAAAAAATCCAGCCATCCCAGATCCAGTAGGATGTCTATCATTTCCAAGCTGTGACATTTTTTATGGAGTTTTGAATAAGTGGATATTAGGAAGAATGGTAGCTTATAAAAGCAGCGTGCTGGATAAAGACCTATTCGGAAAGGCTTTTAAAAAGTGCATTTACCCACTGGAGCTGTCAGGTTACCGCGTTTACTCAAGGGAAGGCAGATTTTCTTTTTTTTAAATCTGGCCTAAGCTTTTCTTAAAACAGGCTATTGACTGGAATCAATACAGAGAGAGGCCTAAAAAGACACAGGACAGCTTGGTCTCGCTGGTACCTAAATAAATTGTCAGCTCAAGGTCATGCCTTCCACCATTATCAGAAGCTATTTTTCAGTGGTTTATATTGAATGTGAACTGCTGGAGCCCCAAAGCATAGATACAAAAACATCTTTGGGGATGGGAAGCCATTCCAAGAAGCCCCCTGAATTCATCAGGTTACCCTCCAATACTGAAAGGAACAAGAGAACATTCTGAATGTTCAGTGTTACAGATTTTGATTATTGAAGCTATTTGTAACTGCAATTGTGTTTATGTAACTGACTGTTCATATAATGTAAGAAAGATTGAATATAAAATATAATCAATCTGTCTTCTCTTTTCCTTCTCAGTCGTGCAGACCAGTGCTGTAGTCTGTGACTTGCTCTTCTGTCAGAGTGTCCAGAAAAGGTTCCAGAGAGCTTAGATGCATCTTTGGACCTTGTTCTTAGTGGATGTACCAGTCAGTTACTAGTGCATCATAAGCTTGGCTATGCTGCCGTAACAAACACGCCCACAGTCTCAGTAACTTAATACCATAAAGGTTTGTTTCTCACTCGGGCAAAGTCCACCATGGCTTTGGAAAACTCCTCCAAACAACTGTCCTCCATGTAGCAACCTGACCCACTGTCCAGACTGCTTCAATCCTGGGGCTTGGCCATGTTAATACAAGGTCTTTTTCATAACTGCTGCAGCAGACAATCAGAGGGACATAGCCCTCTGTTTGTAACCCACTGAGCAGAACTAGCCACGGGGGTCCAACCAACTGGAAATGGTGGGAAAGGAGAATTGCCATGTGCCTGGAATCAGGCAGAAGAGCCAGATAAAAACAAAGCCCCAGAAGTTTTACCACAGTGGAAAAAAGAAAGCAGTCTAATTATTTGCCTTTTAGATAGAAAAGTGTGTGTGTGTGTGTGTGTGTGTGTGTGTGTGTGTGTGAGATTGTGATTGTGAGAAAGAGAGAGAGAGAGAAAGTTTGAGAGAGATTAAGTGTACAAAGAAAACAGTGTGATGGTGGTAGGTGTTATTCTGATCTGGAAATGAATTTTAAATGGTCTTGTGCCTAGGTAATGCATAAATGGTTGACCATGAAGATGTATGAGTAGTGTTACTAGAACACAGAAAGTGGCCAATTTAGATGTCTATATTCTTATAGTTTTTGTTGATTGATTGAGTAGGAGATTCGCAAAGATATTTAAAACTAGAACTCTTTAAATGAAAAACCAACTTTATATAGGTAGAGAAAAATAATATTCAAGAAAACTCTTCCATATAATTCTAAAACTGGTTCTCAACTGCAGACAATTTTGCCCCCCAGGGAACCTGTGGCAGTGTCTCCAATTTTTCATTGTCACAACTGGGAGTGGGGATGTTAGTGGCATCTCTGACAGTTCACAGGATGGCTCTAACACCAGAGAATAATCTGGCTCAGAGTGTCAATAGCGTTAAGGTTGGGAACCCTTAACCTTAAGTTCAAGGTTATAAACTTCGTTGTCTCATGGAACCAGGCAGGTTCTTCCTGCTTTAAGTTTTTCCATTTGTTAAGTTCATAACTTATTTTCATCCCTCATATATTTAACGATTGATGAGAAATTACAGACATTGGAATTACTGAGTCTCACAAAAGCAGAATTCCCAAACACCTAAAGCATTATAAACTTTGAGAGGTACCGGTGATGTCACTAATTCACTCAAGAGAGGTTCCCTGAGCACCTGCCATGCTCCAGACTCAGTGTTAAGCATTAGCTACGTAGAGATGAGCAAGACACAGCAACCACACCCAGGGACCAAGTCTGAAACAGACAGATAATCCAATCGCGTTAGGTGGATATTATGGGTAGGTTTATCCCAGGGGCCATGATCATTCATTCAGGCAGGTGAGTGTGTATCTGTGTGTATAATGTGTGCACACACACGCACGAAAACCAATAGACTTCTAAGACTATTTTAATATATTCACACACCACAAAATACATACGAACGTACAATGCAATTATGGTCTTTAATTTTTTCATGACTTCAGGAAGACCTCTTATTCACAACAGAGGATCCATAGGGTTGATGTGAAAGCTCTGAGCAGGGAGTGGCCAAACCAAACAGTTGTTACACGATCAAGTTAAGAAAGAGACACCAGGTTGATAACTGCAAGAGATAGAAAACAAGAGATATAGACAAGTAGACAAAGCATCAAGTCTGTGCAACGCTTTTAGATTTATACAATAAATATTTCTTTAGTACCTACTATGTGCACAGCATGGGGGATGATCTGGTGAAGCAGGAAGGAGAACTGTTTGTGACCTCAGAGAAGGGATGGCAGACATGCACTGAGAAACAGGAAGGCAGGGAGGAGGGAGGCGGGGAGTGAGGGCTGGCAGGACTGAGTGCTCACCGAGGACTGACTGGTGAAAATTCTGTTTTGGGGCTCTAATGGCATTTATTCATTTTTGTACTGCTCACTTTCTACCTCGACTGTCTCACTCACCACTGTTCCCCCAGCTTCTGGAACAGTGCTTGGCACAGAGTAAGTGATCAATAAACACTGGTCGAGTGAAAGAATGGATGAATGGATGGATCTTAGTCTGAGGAGGGACAAAGAAACTTTACAGGCCTGGGAGACATGGGCAAGACAGGGAGGAGAGGCAGATCAGAAGGTATGGCTGCACTTGAAGATGGAGCAGACACTCAGCCTGCTGCCTCATGGAAGAGGGGGCAAAGGAAGGCAGGAGGGAATGACTTTCACAAGCTCCAGAGAGCTTCAAAGACTGGAGATCAGAGAAGATGGAAGAGGACTGAGAGGATAGAGAAGATTATACAAGCTGTGACAAAAGGGGTGACCTACTTGGAGTTAGACTGCGGATCTCAGTTCGGATAAAGCTCAGAAGCTTAAGTAAACTGTGACTGGCTTCAGACCAGGGTCCCTGATGTCTCTCCACCCTCCCCAACTCCCAGCAAATGTAGAGCAGGAATTTGAGACTGGCTTTGCAATAGCCAAGGATATGGCTCAATCCCAGGAACAAGATATTCATTTAAATTTGCTTTAATTTGAGTGCTAAATCTGTTGTAAAAACTTTTAGGAAATTTTCTGTGAAACTGACTAGACACAGGGTTCCACTGCAGTGGCCCCTCAAATGGGTGTAGTGGTCCCCGACCCTGTGAAGCAGAACCATCACATGTTTTTTGATTTATTGAGATATAATTCACAAAGCATAAGTTCACCCTTTTAAAGTATCCAGTTCAGTGGTTTTTAGTATATATTCAAAGTTGTGCAACCATCACAATTATCTAATTCCAGAATATTTTTATCATCTCAGAAAGAAACCCTACAACCATTAGCAGTCAGTCCCCATTCTCCCCTCCTCCCAGCCCCTGGCAACCATCAATCTATTTTCAGCCTCTAGAGATTTGCCTATTCTAGACATTTCATATAAATGAAATCATACCATGTGTGGCCCTTTACGACTGACTTCTTTCACTCAGCATAATGTTTTCAAAGTTCATCCACATCGTAGCATATGTCAGTACTTCATTCCTTTTTATTGCCAAATAATATTCCTTTGCACGAATATAGACTGTTATGGGCTGAATGTTTCCCCCCAAATTCATCTGTTGACATCTTAACCCCCACTACCTCAGAATGTAATTGGAGATAAGGTCTTTAAATGGGGTAATTAAGTTAAAATGAGGTCTTTAGGTTGGGCCCTAATCCAATATGACTGGCATCCTTATAAGAACATAAATCTGGACACAGACGTGTGCATGCACAGAAGAAAGACCATGTGAGGACACAGTGAGAAGGCAGCCATCTGCAAGCCAAGGAGAGAGGCCTCAAACCCAAGACTTTGATCTTGGACTTCCAGCCTCCAGAACTGTGAGAAAGTAACTTTCTGTTGTTTAAGCCCCCGAGACTGGAATTCTGCTATGGTTGCTCCAGCCAGCTTATACTACCCGACTTTGTTCATCGATTCGTCAACTGATGGACATTTGGGGATGGGATGCTTTTTTCAGGCACGTTGCGTCTGGCTCTGACATGCCAGATCCAGTTCAGTGTGTCTTGAGGGCTCTGGAAGCCCCCTCTATTGAGCCAGAGTCTGTGGGAGCTCGTAGGGTGTAAGCACCAGCATGAAGGGCTGGTTGCTGATCCTGCTTTCTCCAGCATGGAAGTTCCCAGGCACATATCTTGTATGGCATGAGGATGGGGACTGTGATTTCAGGGCGCTGGAAATGCCCACCTGCACAAAAGTATTTCTCTCCCTGCAAGGTGCCACCGACATTCTTGTCTGGCTATACTGACTCCAAAGGAGGGCTCTGATGGAGAGAAAGACTTGAGGTGTGTATAAGTTTACAGAAGGCCTCCATGAAAGCACTCTCACCGGCAACAGGACTGTGTGCTGGGGTGGGCCCGGGTCTCTCCCCCGCACAGATTACAGTCAAGGTAATTACCATGGGGGAAGGCCTGCCCAGTCTGGCCAAAGTGGGGTAAGACAGAGAATTGATCGTGGGGAGGTGATGGCCCACGGAGGCAGAGACCCAGGCTCAGGGGGACTAAAATGGGCACATGAGGGTCTGTGTGGAGAAGGGCAGTCAGGTCAGCTCAGATCAGCCGGGAGCGCAGAGTGAGAAACTACAAAGTGTGCCATCCACGCCTATAGCTTTATTACCTGCTCTTGTGCTTTTACTTATTGTGTCAGTGCATGCAAGAATATACCTATCCATGAACATAAATAATGAAGTGTATTATGCTCACTCTCAACTTAAAGAGAGATTGAGCATGAAAAGGCATTTCAGACTGTAAAGGACTTTTCTCCCTGTTCCCTTGACCTGAGGTAAGAACCAAGCTTCCTGGACTTAACCACTGATGATGACAACTGCATACTTTCCCTATATTGTTAAATTTCATCACCCAGGCGGCTGAGTGATGGAGAAAGGAGAGTGACTCTATTAAGGGGTGTAGCTCTTTGCTTATTGGCAGGTCAGCCTAGATTTAGTATCAGAGGGGAGGTGAAAGGTGATGAGCAACAGGTAAGGTGGCCAATCGCCCTGTTACCACCTTCTGTGTGAGGGTGGAGATCATACACGTGCAACTGATATTGTGCTTCCAGCCCAGCCATCCTTCTTTGGGATCTTGGAGACTCAGGGCTGTTTGTGTAATTGCTTCTTGTAAATGAGCTCTACTCTGCAACACTTTACAGTAAACCACTTTCCTTTGCCATCTGGTATCCAGTTGTTTTAACCGAGTTTCCAGGATTTGCATCAGTCATTTACAAGAACCTTTTTAACCTTCACAAAATGAAATTATTGAAGTCTATCCTTTCCACTTCACATTGTTTTAGACAGGCTTTGAAATCAAGGAATGGAGGGGGCTGGAAGATGGGATGAGATTTTTAACAAAAAGGGCTCAGCTCTTCTCTGAGATGATCAGAAATGCTGCCTTTCAGGTGAGGGGTCGCAAGGCTGGAACGGGTTCTCACCTTTGTTATGGGCTTATGCATATGGAAAAATTCTCTCTTACGATGGTGAAATGGAGAGGATGATAAGCTGGGAAAAGGAGTTCCCTTCCTTTGCAGGGGTGCTAGAAATCCTCTCTTGGTATAAATCGGTGTCTCCCTGCCCAGGTTTCTCCATTACTCACCTTCCTCCCCGCCCTGCTTTAAACCAGGACGTCTGTGCCTTGAGGGAGAGGAAAATGAAGAGAAATTCAAATATTTGCATTATGCTACTTCTCTTCAGCAATGCCTGCTTCACTACATAATGTAGGTGGAAGGGAATTAGGACCACTGGATAAAATGGCAGATTTTACCTACATTCTCCAAACAGCCCAGAGTGTAAAACCCTTTAGTTGCAGATAAGAGTATAGTTCAAAAACATTTGGCTCTTTGACTAT
Organism: Tapirus indicus; assembly: GCA_031878705.1. Lineage (NCBI taxonomy): Eukaryota > Metazoa > Chordata > Mammalia > Perissodactyla > Tapiridae > Tapirus > Tapirus indicus. The sequence goes on along the minus strand of CM062936.1, from coordinate 31,665,417 downwards.
CTGGCCGGCTGGTGTGTTTTTCATTTCTACTCCTAATCACAATAGATGACAAAGAAGGCTCTAGAGGAATAAGGAAAGGGAAGCTTTAATTAAAAAAAAAAAACAACTCTCCACCTTTCCTGAGAATGGCTTTTCCAAGTTGTCTGTTACTTAAATCTTAATTCCATAATGACCTGCTAGCCCTTTGGGTGGTAGCATAAATTCATTTCTGGCCCAAACCAACCATAATTTGTTTGGGTTATTCTGATGATTTTCTGATTAACAATTCTCATATTCCCCAAATAACTTAGTCTGAAAGCATTTTTTTTTTAATTTGTCAAAGTTCTTCTTAAGAGTTTCAAATGCTTTCCTAAGGAAAGGTTCCCATTCTTACTTATTTTCCTGTCTTTTACTTTCTGGCTCTTGATTGTTGATGAGAACCCTGTGTTTTGGTGGAAAGCATGGAACATATTTATGAGAAAGGGAAAAATCTATGGAATCTGAATAAAATGGATCCTTATAGGGCCAGCCCTGGTGGCTAGTGGTAAAGTTCAGCATGCACTGCTTTGGTGGCCTGGGTTTGGTTCCCGGGTATGGACCTACACCGCTCTGCTGGCAGCCATGGTGGTCCACATACTAAAAAATAGAGGAAGATTGGCACAGATGTTAGGTCTGGGCAAATCTTCCTCAGCAAAAAAAAAAAAAAAAAAGATCCTTATAGTCCATCTCAACCAGGATCTGCATCCAAAAGATCCCCCCAAGTCTGGAGGAGGAGATATGTGGGGTTATTTGAGCACCAGTGGAAACAGGTATCCAATTGCAGAACTGAGCAGTTATGCAGTTGTTCACTCTGTCCTTCTTTGGGAAAGAGGGAAATCTAACCATATTTTCCAGGAAGACTTCCCAGACATACACTCTATATGCTCTTCTCTCTCAAGTCCCACTCCTTGTAACTTTTGCTTCCCTTACTGCTCACTCTCTCTACATGTTCCCCAACCTCTGCTCTCTCCTCCTCCTCAGTGGTTCTTCTCACCTACCTGTCCCCCCACCCCACACATCTTCTTCCTTCTCACTATAAACAACGTGGCGAGCTCTGTAGAGCCCCCTCCTCACTTCCCATGACAAAGGTCTGGTGGCTGGTCCAACAGATCAAGTATCCTACATCCTCAGAAGCCTGGAGGTAGGGATAGGGATGCAGATACTTGTAACTGAATATTCTCTGACTCAGTGGAAGCGAGTAGGAACAAGATAAAGAACTGCCCACTTTGTGGGGGATGTAGCCTTGTGGGTTCCTCCTGGTACTTTCAGGGCACTGTGGTCACGTCCTCAAATATTTGAGACTTTAGTTCAGAGTGGTCCCTGTAGGTTGCCCAGGGTCTTGAGGGACCACTCATTAACCACATTCTATTAGGTGAGAGATGAGGACAGCCTTCCTAGAAAATCTTGGTTTTCGATTTCTTTCTTTGTTTCTTGGTTCTCAATTTCTTTCTTCATTTTACTCATTTTCCTGGCATCTTTCACCCCCACAGGAAAGTATATCTGTGGACCCAAAGAGAAACTTTAGGATGCAAAATGTTGATAGGTTTGAGTATGAATTTTCATTGTTGTTGTTTTCTGTTAACGTAATTAAACACTGCTTCACTTGCAGTACTTCCTAAGAGTATTTCCTAAACTAGGAAGGCAGAGACTGCTTCTAAAGTTTGAAACCATGACCATCCATGGATCATGCCCTCCTGATTGTTAAACCCTGTAGGGTTTTGTTCTAAAGGAAATGTGCAGTTCGTGGAGGAAGTGGATCCTAACGTTGAAGCCGACATGGAGAAGATCCACCCGAGAGGATTGGGGATTCCGCCGTGGAAGCCCACGGTCTCTGCTGTGGGTAATGAGTTTCACTCACACGAGCTTCTGAACACTCCCACTAGTCTGTGATGTGGGCAGTGGAGTTTGGAGCAAGGGCACGTAGCTTTCATCAGCTCGCCAAAGAGGTAGATAAGAACTACTGCACAAAAGGGCATGCTTCGTTCTCAGTTTGAAGCACATAATCAGAAAGTAGCATCCGAGAAAATAGTATTAGCAGCATTGATGGTGAAGGCCGGTTTGGAAAAACTGTTCTGCTTAAGGAAAGTGTTGGGATGCAGCCGTATATTCATCTGGCATTTTTATTAGATGCCATGTCTTTATTCAGCCAGGCACCAAGTGTGTTACAGCCACCCACTTTGAGGAAACTGCTTTTTGTGGGGGTGCTTGGCGGCTCGCCTGCTGGGGCACCTTCCCGCGACAGCCTGGGCGTGATTCCCCTTTAAGGATGGAACAGATCCGACATGAATCGGAGCCTGTGCTGAAGCTGATGTCCAGCGTAAGCAGAGCAGGCCTGGATTTTCACTGCTCGCTGTTCCAAGTCAACGTTTTGCTGAGAAATATTAAGTGTAACCAAATATTACAAGGAACACAGTGTTCTTGCTATAGTTCCAGGGCATCTGATCAATGGGAAAAATGAGAAGTAGAAATAAACAGAAAGGACAGAGAGCTGAGCAGGCCGTGGGGCTCAAAGGAAAACCGAGTAAAGCAGAGGAAATGATTTTTCAAAGAAAATACAGATAACCGGGCAAAGAGTGGCTGATGTGACGCGGAGAAGAAGTGTCTGACTGTCTTGCTCTGGGACCAGGTCAAGCCAGGGAGCATGGTGGGGCTGTGCTGAGCATTCTCCTCTGGGGCCTGGTCTCTCAATAAGCCCGGCTGTCAGAGGCAATGCCAGGAACAGGCAAGATGCAATGCAGTCAGGGGAAGGAGGTCGAACCTCTGGGAGAAAACAGCCCTGCAAAACAGGAGCTGATGAACCGCTGCCAGCAGGCCAGGCAGCCACCGCGCCCTGCAGGATTTTACTCTGAAGAAAATGTGGAGTTCACAGAGGAAGTAGATCCTATAATTGAAGCAATCGTGGAGAAGATCCACCCGAGAGGATTGGGTCCCTTGGGGACTCGGCAATTTGAGTCAATGTTCTTTGCCTAGAGAGTTTCACCTACACTAGCTCCCGAAACCCTCAGAATAGCCTGTGTTGTAGGCTGCAAGTCAGGATGGCTGCTCTGCAGAGCAGGGGTCTCCTTTGTTGTGAGGGGTCTCCTGTGCATTGTAGGATGTTGGGCAGCACCCCTGGCCTCTACTCACTAGATGCCAGTAGCACCCCCCCCAGCTGTGACAACCAAAAATACCTTGTCCAATGTCCCCTGGGGGGCACAATCATCCTCGGTTGAGAACCACTGCTATAAAGAAAGAACTAAGACCCAGAAAGTCTATGTGGCACATCTGGGGTTGCACAAGAAATTGATGCAAAGCCAGACCTGGAACCTGCTAACTACAGAGCTTTGAAGGCATCTCAGCCTTTTCTATGACTGCAGTCTCAACTGAAGCGGAACAGAAGTGTAGGGTTTGGTCCTGGGTTCAAACCTGAACTCCACACTTGACTTACTGTCTGTGTGTGTGGGGCTGCATTGCCCCATTTTGTTCTGTCTCAGTGTCTTCATCTGTAGAACAGCTTTGATGATAAAGCATCCGCCTTACAGGGTATAGCAGGATAGAACAAGACAGTCCCAGCAAAGAGCACAGTACGAAGTCATGCTGTGTGGTCAGTTCTCAGTAATGGCTAGTTTTGGTCCTTCCCTACTATCTGCTGCATACTCGAATAAATTGCTTTTAGTTTCTTTCCTTTCCTTATGTGGTTCCCTCTCCCTGGAATTCCACCAACTTCTTCACATGACTAACTCCTTCCTGCCCATCGAGACACAGTTTAAGTTTCATGTCCACAGAGCAGGTTATGGGTCCCCATGCTAAGCCCCCATAGCAGCCCCCCAAATGCCAGGTTTACCACATTATATGTGTCACAATGCCTGTGTTTTTGTCTGTCTTCCTAACTAGACCGACTACGAGCAAATAGGTCAGGGACCCTGTATAATTAATGTATACACCCCTAGGGCACTCAGTGAGTGGGTAGGATTTTGCTAGGCAGAAATAGGAATGGTGGGCAGCCTGCTAGGTGGAGAGAGTCTTAAAGGAGAAATGATGGAGATGTCAGAGAGCAAGAAGAATGCTTAGAGAATGCCTGGAACTCAGTCAGAAGGCATGAAGGCCAGGTTGGGCCCCCTACAGAGGCCTCAAATGACAGTTTTGTACTTAATTTGCCAGTCAATGGGAAATTGTCATATGCCTTTGGTGATGGGGGGAGGATGGGTTGGGGCTGGCTTGGTCCGAGCTATGCCATGGGAAGATTAAACTGGCAATAGTTTGCAGTATAAATTGGAGCAGACAAGGTCTGGAGGCAGGAAAAGATTAGTTAAGCAATTAAAATAACTGTAGGAGAAAGGTCACAGAGCCAAAATTATAGACACAACTATAAAACATCTTTGAGTTAATAAAAGTGTTAATATTGGAAAATGGTGACAAATGGCCAATCATTGATTGTTTGGGGAGATGAAAGAGAGGAAGAATCCTCAGAAGTGGTATAGGTATTTGGGGGTATAAGAAGGTTTTCTGCCGGTGAGGATTATTGCACAGGGGAGTATGATATCAAAGAATGTTCTGGAGTCTACACTGAAGATCTTTGAAAAATACAGATGGCCCTTCTTAGTCAGGCAGTGGTGGTTAAGTGCCCTGACTGAATTTAGGGAATGGGGCCGGTGGGAGAGGGAGCATGGGAAGGCTGGTAGACACGGTATGAATGTTCCTGTCTTTATTCTGAGAATTGGAGTCATTTCTCAAAATTTGAATTAGAAATCCCAAATAATGTCTCCAAGAAATTGAACATAGCTGCCTCTATAAAGGGGAGATGTTTGAGGACTGTGTGGAGAAGCCAGACTCAACTGTGGGACAAAGAACAGCACCAGAGACGAAGCACCTTGAATATTTGGGGAAAAAGAGGGTTTAATACTTGTTTACGTAGATCCCTGCGGCTGTGAAACTTATACACATCCTAGAGGTAAGAGCATGTCTCATCTCCTTCCAGACCCACATATTAAGTCTAGCTCAGGCTATATGTCAGCCTCTCTTAGGTCACGGCCACATTTCCATCTTTGAGTCTCATATAAATATTTGTAAAATCAAAGGATGAATTCAAAATCCCCTTACCTGGTCTGGTGTGAGAAGCCAGGGTCTGAGGCTGGGATTCGAACCTTCTCTGGGTAGCATGCTGCTGCTCAGAAGAGTCTGAGGGGCCTCCACCCCAGAGGAGGCCTCTGGCATTCTCATAGACTTCGGAGAGCTGGGAAGTAGGAAAGGAAGAAAACAAAAGCAGATCTCAACTCCAAAGTCAAAGCTCACCACGTCCTCCTCTCCACGCACAGCTGTGGTCTGGCCAGCCAGGAGCCTGGGTGATCTCAGAGGAGTCTTGCAGGAGGGAGCAAATGAGCTATTGGCCTGGGCTAGGCCCTTTGCCCTCACCTGGGCTTTCAGAAAGGGAGCTGGTGTCCTGAATTATTGATGCCTGCCTAAGTAGACGGTTGCAGAAAATAGGAGGAGCCCCCTCCTCTTCCATCACCAGGAGGAACAGAGGAGCAGGGAAGCACTCCTTTCAGGGATGGTAGCAAATTTAAACAGAATACTCCTGGAAGACCTGGGCTAAGCGCATTCCACACGTGGAGACTCTTCCCAGCTTCCTTACATAGAAACCCTCATAATTGCTTCTGAATTTAGGAAGTGATGGACTGGAAGATACCACTAATTAAGACACTCTGAGCTAATGCAAAAATAGGCATGATGTTAATATTTGCAAATAAAGTGCATTTAAATAAAACCCTTTAAGAGGGGCCAGCCCCGTGGCCCAGTGGTTTGGTGCATTCCGCTTGGGCGGCCTGGGTTTGGTTCCAGGGTACAGACCTACACCATTCAGCCATGCTGTGGCAGCAACCTTCATACAAAAGAGAGGACAATTGGTGGCAGATGTTAGCTCAGGGTGACTCTTCCTCAACAACGACAAAACACCCTTTAAGAGAGAAAAGAAAGAAGGGAAAGGAACAATTTTTGTCTTCCTTATCTTGCCTGATTAAATGACTTAGGAAGGGAGGCCCTTTGTCAGGATCCCTGAGTGATTGAATGAAGGATGTAGAACATGGAAAGGATGAATAAAGGTGGTAGAGAGAAAATGATATGACTGTAAGTGGTGGCAGGCGACAGGTAAGATGGGGAATGGTGGATCATATATATCATTACATTTACACCCACTTGCCGCACACTTTTAACATCTAAAATGGAGCAGGGTGGGCAATAAAAATGCAGTGTCACCATCACAAGGACAGTGAGGCTCCCTCTCATTGGGCTTCCTAACTACAGGGCGAGCTATCACCATGGGGCTTGTACCAAGTGGGCCCATCAGAAGGCTCGGTGTTGGTATGGTTGTTTGTACATTCAACCAACATGCCCAGAGAGCCTACTGTGTGCCAGGCACACGTGGTACTGCCTGTGCTGAGATGAATAAACCGTGTTTAAGGAGTTCACAGTCTAGTCATAGGAGCAATTGAGAATATATGGCTGTTGGCTTAAGCACCTCCATTTACTTTGAGTAACAGGAGTTAATTGAACACATTTCACGCTTTCCCACAGCTCTTACTAAGCCTTTAGAGGTTTCAGACCTTTGTTGCTGCCAAATGCAGCCCACCAGGGACAGATACTATGTTTCAAAGAATAGTTTTGTATTCCCTCCATCGAGTTGGTTAGGAAATGATGTCGAAGAAGTGGGGTTATGCAAATAAAAATAAGATGTTAAATGAAGAGAAAGACGTACATCAACAAAGACTGATATAGTTGATCATTTGTTCCTTCAACAGATATTATTGAGTAGCCCTGTCTAAGATACTGGACGAGCTGCTAACCCTGAAATAGGGTCAGGAAGGAGTTTAAGAGGCACCCAGGTCATCCAGTGGTTTTCAAAGCAGTGCAGTACAGATCATCACACGTGGAAAACAGCACAGTGTGCTGAACACCGCATATGCCAATGGTACAGATAATCAATGCTGCAATGTTTCCAGGCAATAAAGGATAAATTCACCAAGGGGAAGGATAAATCTAAGATCTTGAAAGATAGGTGGAATTTCAAAAGCAAAAACAGAAGGGAAGAGCATCCTGATGTGAGGAGGGAGGGTGGGAGTGGGGGTGGGAAGTGGAGCAGGGAGGACAGTTTGAACAGCTTTGGAAATATCAAGTCCAATCTGACTGATACTCAGCAGGTGTGTCCACATCGCTCCATGCCCCAGCTCCCAGGGTGCTCTAACCAGCATCACCACATCTTCTTACTGGATGCTGCCGGTTGCTATTTCTTGAATTCCCTACAGCTCTTGCTGCCTATTCCCTACCCCAATCTGGTCTCCGTGGAGCAACCAGAGTGGTCTTATTTAAAAATAAAGTAGATCACATCATGCACCCCTGACAAGGAGGCCCACATACTTCTTAAAATCCCAACACACCTGTCTCTCCCACCTGCTGATTCTGCTCCAGTCTCAGGGGTCTTCTTTCTGCTCTTCGCACTGACCAAGCTCATGCCCTCATTAAGGGTTTCAGACTCAGTTTGCCAAGAATGGCCCGTCCCTGACTCTTTGAATACCTGGCTCCTTCTCAGTTATCCATCCGACAACTACATATTGGGTGATCTTATGTACAACCCCTGGGGCAGATTCTGGGGATACAGATTCAGGGAGCTTCTGATCATAGCTGGAATGCCTCCTCCTCAGAGGGACCCTCTCTGGCTACTCTACACGAAGCAGCTGCTTCCCGCCCTTTCCACCATGTTTATTTCCTTCGTAGTATTTCTCACCAATTGTAATTATTGGGTTCTTCTATTTGTTTGCCTGTTTATTGTCTTTCCTGGTAGAAAGTGACCTCTCTAAGGATGATGATAATGTCTTACTTTTTGTCCTTAGCATCTAGCAGAGCACCGGGCACATCAAAGACCCTCAATAAGTATATGTCTAATGAGTGAGTGGGTAATGACACACAAAACCTGGAGAGGTTGATTAGGACCGTTATTTTGGAGAGCTCTACTTTAGAGAAAATCTTGATTCATTTATGTGTTGGGCTCTCTCTAGGTGCCTGTGGACACGGTTGGGAATAAGACAGAGAAGAGGCCTGGTATCCTGGGACTTACATTTTAGACCAGTGTTGTTCAATAGAACATTCTGTGATGACTGAAGTGGTCCATATCTGCTCTGCCCAATATGATAGCCATTAGCTACATGTGGCTATTGAGCACTTGAAATGTGATTGGTGTGACTGAGGAATGGAATCTTTTATTTTATTTAGGTTTTGTTAATTTAAATTGCCACACACAGCTAGTGGCTGCTATCTTGGGCAATATAATACAAGAAGAACACAACAACTGCCTGATCAGATGTACCACAGTGTCTTTCATTTAAAAAAATACTCTTACTTTGGATTAATGCCACCTCTTTTGTGCAAATGTTAATTCTTTCAATGTTTTTCTTCTAACACTTCCCCCAATCCCCTCTCGCCAGCCAAGGTTTTCTCTCTAAGCTGGTGTCTAGACGCAGCAGATAGCCGATGCGTCCTCGCAGTAGCAGTGGGGTGAGGGCCTCACACATGGATGCAGGTTCTTCTCTTCTCTGGGTCTTCTTGACTTCTCAGAGATGGCCTTATCCTACCTGGTCACAGGATGCCCTGCTGACCTAATCGCTGACCTAACCCAGCTATGCGTTCCCAAGCATAGACAAGACACAGTGATCCTTCTTGGAGTCCTCTGGATCTCACTGGCACTGCAAACCTGCTGCTCCTCAGCCCCACTGCCATGGTGCCATTGCTTTAACATGGTGGCCCCTCCTTGGGTCCCCCACTGGGAACATAAGGTACATGACACAGGAACCAAGCGTCACTTGGGAACCCGGTCTACCCCAGGCTTTAAACTTAAATTTCCATGCCTCTCCTTCTGCTTACCATCCTGCATTTACCTGCATGGGGTGGTGGTGCGGGCCTCGAGCTGATACAGGTTGGTTTACACCCTGAGCTAGTTCCACCTTCTAACATGGTGGGTTGGAACCACTGTACATTCCTGCAGAGACTCAAGTGCTTGATGCTTTAACTTCAGAGCATCATCACTCCTCTGCTTCAAGAGGCCCGTTAGTGTTAATGAACTGCTGACCAAGGGTGGGGTGTCTGCAGGGGGCAGTTTACACGGGGCTCAGCAACTCTCACTGTATGGGTTGGGCTCACTTCTGCTGGGAGACACACAGAGGCCATGCAGCCCATTCCCAATGGACAGTGTCGGCGTACCAGTGTGGCCCTCCCGCTCTGGGCCATGCAGTGAGTCATCTGCAGGCATTGGCTGGACTTTCATGTGGGCTTTGGCTGCGTGGGGCAACTGATGTCCTAAAAAGACAATTTTCTAATAAGATTTGCTAACTGGCTTGCTTATAGTCATCTATTAATTACCCTTGCAGGCTCTTAGCCCTGCTAGAATTTGCTTCCTAAAGCCCATCATGGACTCCAAAGAAAGCAGGAATGGGTTTTCTGTAGCAGCCAGTGTTCCACAAACTCCCATAACTGAAGGGAGAATGGAGCAGGAGCATTCGAGACGGCCAAAAGCACACGGGGCTGTGTTCTGTAGTCTTGTGTCATTAAATGACCAGAGGCCAAGAGCATTGCTCAGAGAGGTGGAGGAGGATGAGCAAAACAGGGACAATCCCAGGATGAGGAGGACTCGATTGGGGTAGAAGGGTCACCTACAGTCCTGGGGCTGTGGCAGCAAAGGCGCATTTTGGGGGCAGGGGTTCACATAAGAAAGCTGAGCAGTGGGCTGCATCAACACATGTCATGTCATCATAGAATCATGATCTCAGACCGGGAAACACCCTAGATTCCATTTTATCCACACTCTCACCCCTCTTTGACGTATGCATCTCTGAGTCATCTGGGTAGATAAGATAACAAAATACTCTCCTGGGGAGTCAGCAGCAGATGGTCGCCAATATTGTTGATTCTGCTGAATTTCAAAATGTTGGGGGTGGGCAGCAGGAACCAATATATTTTGAAAGTTGGCATCCCAAAGCCACTACAATGGCACTGCTCCCCCGAGATCTTTGCTTCTTTCAGCCCTTGCACAACATTGTGCGATGAGTATCCCAACTGCATCCTGGGTACAGGGCCATGGGAGCAGAGCCCTCAGTCTGAAGCCCAAGACCCCCCAGTCTTGCCTCATGCTGCCACATCTGCACCCTTACTGGACCACTCTCACCCCTGGGACACACCCAGACCTCTAGGCTCCTAGAATGAGTGCAGCAATGAGCTGGGCCAGCTCTGATTTTCTTGTACTCCTCCATGCAGATGTGGTACTGCTGCTCACAATGCCTCCTGGCCATGCTTCTCTGACTGAGCCCAGAAGCAGCAGAACTGGAGCTCTGCTTTGCCCAGAAATAACCCTCCTGACCCAATATCTCATCTAAAGGCAGCTCATCCACAAAGCAGCACAAGGTAAAGCAAAAGAAGCAAACAAACCAACAGCTATTTATTCTTATACCATATAAGAACCTTCCATATAATAAGAGTTGAGTGTGTACCTTCCTTAATTCTCCCAAACAATTTGAGAGGAGAAGACTTTTGTGGTTATGGTGGGCTCTGAAGTCATACAGAGGATCCATACCCAGCTTTGCTAAGTCCCACCAACTCTTTGAGACTCAGTTCTCTCATCTGTAAAGTAGCAACGATAACATCTCCATCCTAGGGCTCTGGTGATGACGTGTGCTCCTTGGTGAAGTGCCTGCCCATGATAAGTGCTAACAAATGGGCGTGGTGACTAGTTGCTGGCAAGCTTGCCCCTCTCTGTACCCCTGGGACTATCTGAAGGATGGAGAAGTCATGGCCCAAGCCTCTCTCTCTTGAGCACTCTTTACCACAAGGTTATCAGAAAACAAGCTGCAAATAACGCGCGATGGACAATCCATAAATGGAAACATAGTAGCTGAAATTTCCTAAACCACGAGATTCCCACTCTTTGGCTGTCTTCCATCTGCCCCCTGCTTGCTGAAGTGGTGGAGCTGCTAGGTGCAGCTCTCTCACTGGTTTCTGTGGCCTGTGACACATATCTACAGCTCTGGCTCTCCCCTAGTCTCAGTCATGGGCAATAACTTCAGACCTTCTAAGAGCCCTACCCTCTTTGGCTGAATCTTAATTTCCTGGTTTCATATCTGCCTCTCATACTCATAGCCTCAATCTAAGGGAAGGCAGAAACCCTCCGTCACTTTTAAGAGATGCCACCTTTGTGCGTTCTTTCACTCAATGTCAACTCCTCCAGCTTTGTCCCTTTTTACCTATCAGAGAAGTATTCCTGGAGAAATACCCCTGAAATCTCTCTCCCCTAATCAGTTTTTGGCTTTTCCCTTTCTCTGCTGTTGTCTCCACCACCCCTGCTTGTGAACAGCTAAGGATATGCTGCCAAATTTTGTATTAACAAGTTCATTGCACTGTCTTATCCTTGATGGCATCCTCGATTATCTGGAACCAGAAATTCAATGGAAATTACTTAATGAAAATGACAGTTAGTTGATGTCACTGAAAAGAGAGTGCTAAGTGTGTTGGGAAGCAACAGCGCGTACTCTTCTGAGAGATAAACAGCTTCCACTGATTGGCCCCGAATGTGGCAAAGCGACTCAGCCAGGGATTTGGAGGAGATTCTGACTGAGAGCTAAAGCGTAAAATAATTCAAATGGGGAGCTCGAGAGTAAACCCAGGGGACGCCTGCATGCCGAAGCTTAAAACACAGCATAGCTCAGCATTAAGACAACATCACTGTGTTGCAAACACTCTGCATGACTCGTATTATCCGGAAGTAATGAGATGGGTATCTAACACATTGTTCTTGTCTAAGAGTCAAGGCCAGCAGGAAATTGCCAACATTTCAACCAAACAGTCTGCCTGGCACCTGAGTAGCTTCAATGGCACACAACTAAAATTTGATGAGAGATGATAGAGTGATAAATTTTGCCACATCAGTTTAGAATTATTGTGTTTTAATAATTAAGATAAAATTCCAAGGGACAAAAATTTCAAATAAAGCCTTTATTATAGTAGGTAACTGAAAAGAAGACTCTTCCATTAAATATACATTTTTTTAAATTGAGGGGCAGGTTGTAAAAAACAATGAACTAATCACAAAATAAAACATAAAGCGTTGGTCCCACCAATGCTTATCCCAGTGAGTCAAGAGCTCTGTCTAATCCTACTAACGCTCCTACGGACAGCTTTAGGTGCCCCTTTCTTTCTACGAAGACTGACCAGTGTTTTGCAAAGTGGCCCCGCCCCTTAGCCACAACTGATTGGACTAAGGAGTAAATTTGGTCCTGTCTGAACCAATTATCTTCTCTGAGAGGGTCTTTAGGGCTACCAGAGGCAGCGGCTCTGGACTAGGTGCAGGGAGAAGCAGAGAAAGCCAGTCTGAAGACAGAAATAAATGAAGGAAGGGCATGCAGAAAGAACTAGAAGTAAGATTCCATGCATCACCAGAGAGACAAAGGGAGTAACTTGTGTTGATAGCTTTACAGTTCGTGGTTTCTGTCTCCTACAAAGCCTGGCTATACCTCTTTCCTGGGATTCCTGAGATACTTCCATATATTTCCAAATATATTGCCTAAGTCTTTGGTAATTCAGGTGAGTTTCTGTTCCTTCAGAGAAATTGACTAAGAAAGTTTCCTTGAAGATTCTGCATTAATGTCTGTATTAGTTAGAGTAAGTATCACTTGTTGCTCTAATAAACCATCCCCAACATCTCAGTGATTTAACATAATAAAAACATATTCCTTGCTCACACATCAGATGTGGATGCTTAGTGAGTAGTCTTCCACATGGTCACACAGGGACCCAGGCCCTTTCCAACTTGTGGTTCCCCAACCTTTAGGATCTCCTGGTCCTTGTCAGGATTTTTGCATCTAGTTGGTAGACCAAGAAAGAGAGAATTGTGGAGAAGTGGATCGTGGAGAGTTTTATGGGGGTCAGGCCTACAGATAGATTGTATCACTTCTGGCCATATTCTTTTAGCCAGAAGCCAGTCACCTAACCACATGGGAAGAAGACAAAGATTTAATGATAATAACAATAAATTTTAAAACAACAATAATAATTGTAGTAGCTAACGGTTTTTGACACTTTCCATATAGGCACTGTGTTAAGTAGTTTTATTCTACTTTTATCATCAAAGGTTTAGAGCAATTAAGCTACTTGCCCAAAAGCTCAAGCGTGTACATGACTGGTGGTCAGAATCCAGAGACCAAGGACACCATGGCAGAACAGGACCAAAGTCAGAAGATAACTGTATATTGGGGGCAAGAAGCCAGGCTAGCCTCCTTGAGGATGAGAGACCACATGGAGAGAGGGGCTTAGCTGACTGCCAGAACCAACCACCAGGCATATAAGTGAGGCAATATTGGGCCACCAGGCTCCACCAAGCTGTCAACTGATTGCTGCCACATGGCTGAGCCCAGAAGAGACCGGCAGAAGAACCTACCAACTGAGCCCTGTCCAAATTGTCAACATACAGAATTATGAGCCAGTAGATGATTATTGTTTTCAGTCATTTAAAAAACCCAACATATATATACCCTTCATAATTTATATTTATTGACTCTCCATCTCCTTAAAGCATTTAGTTCAAATGTTTGACTATAAAGTCCTTTCATACAAGACCCAAGGTGCATTTCTCTCTGGTGGTAGCTGTCCAGGTTGAGACTTCTTTTTTAATCTGATATCAGGGTGTCTAACTTTACCCACATAGAAATGAGAGGGCTTGGTTAGAACTTTGTCACTAAAAGACCCAGGGTTGCAAAAATGGGTCGTTTGATCAGGTCCTAAATTTTAACAACTCTTAAACTATTTAGTGGAGCCAATGCCTCTTCAAAAAATATGCTACTCAGACCCTTTATTGATCTCTAACTTAAAAGCTGAACATTGGTGATGTTTTGAGACATCTATGAATTTGCTTAATTTTAGGTTAAAGGAAATAATTTTCTCTAATCTTTAAAAACACATGAAAGAAAATGATAGATTCTAGGACAGGGAAAAACAAGATGAGCCTGGAGCACTTTGGACTGACAGAAACAAGGGAATGGGGGCACTTCAAAGGGACACAGGTGCCAACCTGAATGAATTCCTGATGGCCAAAGCTGGAAGAATTTGATCAAGAAAACAAATAACATAGTATTGGATTATAACCCAAAATATAAAATAAATATCCATGAGTCCATACTGATCTAAATAAATAATTGAATAAGTAAATAAAAAAAAAACAAATGGAGAGGGAGAGAACAATCTTCTTTAAAGAATTATAAATAATATACATAGATACTTGCCCTCCAGGAGGGGGAGCCTGATCTTCCCCTGCCATTTTGAGTGTGGGCTGAGTTTAGTGACTTGCTCTCAAAGAGTAGATTATGGAGAGTTTGGGAGAAGTAACTTTACAGTGGAGAAATCTGGCAATTCCACCTTGGCCAGGTGATCAAGGTTAATATGATAGTGATGAGTCATATTGATAGCAGGTACCCCAGGTGTGGTGTGACCAGAAGGGTACTTCATCTCTGTCATATTCTTCCCCAAGACCTATAACCCCAGTCTATCCATGAGAAAAACATCAGACAAACCAAATAGAGGGAAGTTCTACAAAACACCTGACCAGTACTCCCCAAAACTGTCAAGGTCATAAACAACAAGGAATGTCTGAGAAAATAACAGAGCAGAGGAGTCTAAGGAGAGATGATGACCAAATGTAATGTAGGCTGGGATCCTGAAACAGAAAGAGTACGTAAGTGGGAAAACTAGTAAAATCTGAATAAAATCCAGCGTTCAGATCATAGTAATGTACTATGTACATAGTATGTACAGCGTTGGGTTCTTGGTTGAAACAAATGCAAAAACACCAAGTAAGATGTTAACTCCAGGGGAAACTGGGCGAGGAGGACATGGAAACTCTCTGCCCTATCTTTGCAACTTTTCTGTAAATCTCAAACTATTCTAAAAGAAAAAGGTTATTTATTTATTTCTTTAAAAGCCTGCTCTCATGATCATTAATGAGCAGAGCAGGCCATTTGAATGCTTTGGAGTAATCTAAGTTGACATAGTTTAATGTGTTTTTTCTGTCTGATCCTGTTACTCTCGGCCTGCCGATTGCATATAGTGAATGGTGAATTATTCTCTCTCATTGGGCCATTTGTACTATTGCATAATTTGAAATTATTTGCAGTATCACTTTGAGAGCACTTATATTTGAGTGATCTGGGCTTGAAATTAATATTTATAGCCTCTACAAATCTTCATGTTGCATATAAAAGGATTCTGCTGGCTTCTTTTTGGATGGTTTGTTTCTTTCCAAATGAGGTAGTAAATATTTCCAGCGTTCACCTAGCATGACCTGAGAATAGGTACAGTAAAAATGTAAGTTAGAAGATAAATGAAACCTAACTTGTTCAGTGATTATTCACTTTTTAAAACTTGGCTTCACACTTTGAAAGCTCATAGATCTTCAGATTTACAAATAAATTTTAATGTATTTATTAAGTGCTATTTAAGTCCTCACATCACCTTATTAAGTGATGGCAATGATTTTCTTGTAATCTTTATGAGAGGGCTCTAACACAAAAAATAAAGCTTCTAGATGGTTATTTTATGGATTTGAGGATTCTTGTAAGTCTGACTAGGTTGATAGGTGAAGAATAATATTCAAACTGCCTGAATACAATTATCTCCCAGACTTTCAGATCTAGAGAAAGCTTTACCAATCTACCAGGATAGAACATTAAACCAAGCTTGTCCTTACTTTACTCTCAGTGTATTAGTCAGGTTTCTCCAGAGAAACAGAAGCAATATACAAAGGGATTTATTATAAGGAATTGGCTTGTGCAATTATTGAGGCTGGAGAATCCAAAATCAAGGTAGATCAGCAGGCTGAAGACCCAGGAGAGCCAGTGTTCCAGGTCGAGTCCAGAGGTAGTTTGCTCTAGAATCAGGAGGAGTTGTTGTTGCAAATGAACTCTGAAGGTAGTCTGCTGGAGAATTCACTTTTGCTCAGGGGAAGCTGGTCTTTGTTTTATTCAGCCTTCAACTGATTGGATGAGGCCCACCCACATTAAGGAGGGCAATCAGCTTACTCAAAGTCCACAAATTTAAATGTTAAACTCATTGAAAACACCCTCACAGAAACATACAGAATAATGTTCGACCAAATATCTGGGCACCCTGTGGCCCAGCCAAGTTGGGCTAAAGTTAACCATCAGGATCTCTTTATCAATTTGGAGTAATAAGAATACAGTGCTACTCTGTGCCTAGACCTATACTAGATCAACTGTGTTCCATGAAATCCTCACTTCAACATCCCAAGATAGGTTTATTATCTTATTTCATAAATGAGTAAACAGAAACTCACAGAGTTACTTGCCCATAACCTCACACCTAAGAATTTGTTGAGCTATGATTTGGGCACAGAATTATCTGTTTCCAAAGCCCGTGCTATTTCCTGATGGGTGAACTACTCTCATTGTGCTTTTTAGTGGTCATGTGTCTTAGGTCCCAACCCTTGCCCAGATGCCTGGACCAGGATCCCTGGTCCCCTGTAACTCCTTCTATGGGCTGGCCAGCTTGGGAGTGAGTTGGGGAAGAGGGGGGCAGACTCTCAGAGAAATTCCAGCCATAGCACAAACCAGGAGAGAATACTAGTCTTTTATGAAGATAATTTTCTTCACATAGAGAATTGCCTAAAGTAGATCTGAGTGTTTTTCAATGTTGTTGTTATGTGTTTTCTTGTTTTTGTTTATTTTTCATCCAGTTCCATTCAACATTTATTGTTTTAGGCTCTCTATTAAATGCTGGGGATCCAAATTATCTTTGGATAATTTGTTATCTGTAAATGCATATGAATTATATTTGTTGGAATGGAAAATTCAGCCCTTGTAGCTAAAACAAAAAACCTGAATTGATTCTTAACCATCACCATGTTAGTTAGGATGATCAAGGCTAGTAGCCACACAGAAACCCACCCAAATCCCACTGGCTTAACAAAAAGGTTCGTGTTCAGTCATTCATGTTCAAATGGGTCATTAATGGCTGTTCTCCATCCGATGACTTAGGGATCCAGGTTCCCTTCAGCATGCATACCAGCATCTCTCCATATGACTCCATGGTGGCAGAATAAGGGCCCTGAAAGATGTTCACATCCTAATTCCCAGAACCTGTTACCTTCCACAGCAAAATGGACTTGGTAGATGTGATTAAGGTTATAGGCATTGAGATGGGAATTATCCTGGATTATCTGGGTGAGCCCAATAATGACATGCATCCTTAAAAATAGAGAACATTTCCCAACTGAGTCAGAGTTGTGATTACAAGAGAAGGGTCAGAGAGATATATTGTGAAAAGCACTTGACCCACCATGGCTGGCTTTGAAGATGAAGGAAGGGGCCACAAGCCATGGAATGCAGGTGTCCTATAGAAACTGGAAATCCCAAGGAAATAGATTCTCTCCTGGGACCTCCAGAAGGCACCCAGCCCTGCTGACACCTTGATTTTAGCTCAGTGAGACCCATATTGGACATCTGACCTCCAGAACTATAACATAATAAGTTTGTATTGTTTAAGATACCAAGTTTTTGATAATTTGTTACAGCAGCAATAGAAAAGTAATACAGCTTCCAAGTCTATTGGCAGGGAAATTAGGAATGCAGGAGGCACACAGAATTTTCTGTGCCCCAGAACACAGGGGCTCACATTCCCTTTTGCCAGACCTGGAAGAACTCCGCCACTTCAAGAGAGGTGGAACTCTTGGGAAATATGGAGGAGCCATAGATATTTGGTGAGCACCAATGGTCTCTACCAAAAGCAGCTAACACCCTTTTTTGGCACATGGTGGGCACATGTTAATACTGAATAAAAGAATCAAGAACTCTACAATGAACTGAATCTCAGGAGCCTAAATGTACCCCAAGGAGCTTATCTGGATTAGAAATAGCACACACAGAACAGGCAGACCACTCCTCTTTGGGTTTGCATTCCTTTCTTCTATCCCAGATCTAGAGTAACTATGAGAGAAATGCATAATTAGGTTTACAGCCATGTGCATATTTCTCAAACACACTGTTTTCTGGCCCAAAAATATTTTCTGTACTCTGAAGCCAAATTTAAACTATCTATTATTCAAAAACTATAATTTAGGTAAATGATGATTCCAGAATGTTATTATTTGGAGCATACGTGTATATATACGTTGCTGGGTTAGACCTGGTCTGAAAGAGAGCTAATAATTGGTTATACAATTGAATTTCCTTGAAATTGACTTTGCATTAAGTAAAATGGGAAAATGAAAACATAATTGCCTTAATGGATTAGATTAAAGAAGTCCATTTGAAAGTTTCAGAAGAAAGTATAAGAATCCACTTTGGAAAAATATCTTCCGGCATCTAGGCAGTGCTTGGTTAATGTGCATACACAACTCATGTATTCTTGATCTGTCATAACTACAGTTTCCAGATCTAGTCATATAAACATCTACAAGTTGCTATTTGCTGTTATTCATTTCAAAAAAATTGAGTGACAGAAGAGCACCCTATATTAACATGTTAAAATTAGGTCTTTCTCTTATGTTTTAAATTGTTAAACAGATTATTCGGCTTTATATCTCAAAAGGTTTATTGCAACATTTATTATTTCACTTCACTTAACTTTCAATCTTTGGCATCTCTGTTGGGAGTCGGCCAATGCAATATCTGATTTGTGTTCATTTCATAGAATCTGTTCCTTTTATACTTTGAAATATTGATTTGCCCATCATTCCAAATTTAAAATCCGTAATGTACCAGTTTGTCTCTGGTACTTAAAATGTCCTGGGATATTTGCTAAAGATAAAAACGAGATCCTGTTGTTAAGTGAAATTTAGTCCCAGATTCAAGTTTTTGGAATGCAAAGCTTCAATCGCTAAAGGGCATCATTATTATTTCATAGTCTGGGCAGGAGGAGGGTCTTGCCAACCTCAGAAAGGGCCTGAAAATGGAGGATTCCGTCCTTTGAGCCACATTGAAAACATTGTGTTCAAGTTCATTTATTCTTGGCAAAAGTTAGCTTCCTGTTTTTAATAAAAATGGAATGGAGAGACTCAGAAGTCTTATGAATATCAAGTAACTTGCTACAAAACAGCATTTTGCTGAGTAAAGTGAAAATGAATCATAAACGCATGGATTTTGTAAGGATAAATGAAAACAAGAATCTAAGGGAAGAAATGTTTTGTAAAAAGCTTTGAGGATTTAATCAAATATTTGGAGATTAGTTTGATGGGTGCCACTATTCATCCATCCTTTAATTTTATTCTGATTTTGGTTGTAATCAGATTTTGGTTCGTTTGGTCTTCAAATTAATGATATCCCCAAGTTTCAAATTTGTAAGAACTGTGCTATAGGATGGATACTCAAACAAAAATCAACTCTATAAAAAGAAACCACTATTCACATTTGCAACACAAACTCCACGTGTAAGTATGAAAAGTTTGGACACAGCTAAACATGTTCCCATTGCTGCATTTTTCCAGCTGGAAGGGGAAATGCATTAAGTATATAGGACACAATATTTATCTTGGCATGATTAAATCTATTTACCTATTTAAAATAAAGACTGTTAATAACAGTCATACTGCAGCACTGAAGACATTCTTGCTACTTCCTTCTTTCATTAATTCATCTATTCAGTCAAGCCACAAAAATATATGGAGCATTTGCTCTGTGCCCAAACCTGGTCCACCAAATATACTCACATGTCTTTAGAGAGACAACTTATTCCCGTGTCTTCTTTATGAGCTTGTGGCAGATTAAAGATGGCCAGAAATTCTGTAACCTGCCTCGTATGGAGAATATGTTCCCAACGGTCAAAGTGGGCTCTGTGACTTACTTGGCCAAGAAAGTATGGGGAAACAGACATGGCGTATTTCTCATGCAAGGTTACAAAAGCCTGGAAGCTTCTGCATGGTCTCTCAGAAAACTTGCTCCTAGAACCCTGAGTCACCATATCAGAAGTCCCAGTATACGCAGACTGAGGCTGCCAGGCATGCTGTGAGGAGCCCAAGCCACAAGGAGAGGCTCTGGAGGACGAGATGTCACACGGAGAGAGAGCGAGAAAGAGAGAGATGAGAAATACCAACGAGCACCAAGGAGCTTGATGTGTGAGTGAAGAGAGAGTCTTGGGAGTGCCTCCTCCTGTCCGTCACCCCACAGCTGAAGCCACATGGAGCTGAGATGTCAATGGTTCCTCCAGTCAAGATCTTCCTGAATTCTTGACTCCCAAAACTGTGTGAGGAAAATAAAGCAGTTGCTTTAAGCTACTAAGCTCTGAGGGAATTTGTTACACAGCAGTAGATAATGGGAGCAAGGCTGTTATAGCTGATTACTAAAGTAGAAAGCACTTTCTAACAGAAAGGAAAATGTTTTCCTTGGGAATTAAAATAAAGATCAGGAAGAGCTACAGTATATTTATTTTCTGAGGGCAAACAGTGTAAAAGTTTTATACTATGAGGCCATCCTTCAAAACCTTGGATCCTGTATGAAATCAGTTTTTGAATATTGATAAATCTAAAATTACCCTTTGTTTCTTTTTTAAACACTTGATCCACACTTATTAGATTCCAAATACTATATCAATGACTGAGGACTCAGCACTGAAAAAAAATCACAATTCCTGCCTTCAAGGAATGAGAAGTTGAGGGAAGAAGACAAATATTAGAAAAGGAGTTGTAGTACAACAGGGTGAAAGCAAACCTCTTGGTGTACAGAGGGTGTTATGGGGCCCAGAAGAGAGAAAGGGATGTGGATGCAGACGTAGGTACAGATGTAGATGCAAATGTACATACAAGTCTACCCAGTGGGCTTGTGATATAAACAATTACGCATATGTATGGTGTATGTTATTTACATAGCATACAAACAAACTCAAGTATGTGAATATATAGACAGATGTTTTGGGACTCATCCCCCCAAAATTGTCTCTTTGACATTATATATTATTATTTATCTAAATGAAATAAAGTAGTCATCCAAGGCTTAATTATAAATTATTACTCTAAGTTATTAGATTGTAATATAATATTTAATATTTAGTAATGAGGATGCCAAATTTGTGCTTTTAAAAAATTTCTTGACTCAGTACCTACATTTTCTGGTAAAATGACACACAAAGATTTTTCGTATAAGAAATTACACTATACACCTTATTCCCAACACATCGCATGTCCCTGATTTTCTTTGTAGATTTAGAAAAGAATGATGAATTTATCAAGAAGGGAGGAGAAGCAATCACCTCAGAGACTTGAGAACAAAGCCTGAATTCTTCCTCTACGTGCCCACCTCCAACCTCACTCCGGAGGAGTTGAGAAATATGGCCCAGGAATGCTGCATATGCATACACATAGGATATTAGTGGAAACACGGTAAATACTAAGTCCTCTGCCCTTCCCACCTCATCCCTAGTATTTCCACATGTCAACTGTTAAATGGGTTGACCTCTTTTCAGACTTTATTGCATATTGATTTAAGAAACACTACTGATGAAATTACCCTTCCTCATAATATGTAGGAAGACTTTTAAATGATTCGAATGCTATGCCTATTTTAATTATATGTGGTGTATGTTTTATTATGTCAAAGACAGGAAATATATTAAAACTCCTAAATGCTTTTTCGGCTTGTGAAATTTTAAGTTTCCACAATCTTCTTCTAGTGCTCTCCCCGTGACAATGTTTCTGTGGATAGCCACATAGGCATGTAGAATCTTACACACACACACACACAATTTTGGAGGCTGTCTACAGTTTTTATATGTGTAGGATAATTAAATAAAGTGAGGGGAAAAGATTCAAAAATATAAAAACAGGCAGCACAGAAAGAAGTTGAGTTTTGGGTGAGGAAAGGGATTATGGAAGAGAAATGGCAAGACTTGTCCTATGAACCTGACCAAGTGCCTGGGCTTATTCTGGGGATTGACTCACGCACGAGGAGTCACATGGAGGGAAAGAACAATTTAAAAACTGGAGGAGATTGTGCTCACCTTCCTATAGAATTTTTATGCCTCTTGAGTAGGAGTCCTTTCTGCAGCTAGACTGAAAAACCTTTTGGATTCATCATTACGTAATGACAATTATCCATTCATTCCACAAGCATTTACTGAGTACCTCCCTGCTCAATAGGCATAGTGGTAGAAGGTGGAGATCCCATCTCTCTCACACTCTGATGAGATACCAGTGTGAACATGAGTTAGCCGTGGCCAAGTTCTCATGGTTCAGAGTTCTGAACACAGACAGCCCATGGCTAAGTCAACTTGTCCCCAGTCCCCTTCTGGGGGCCATTTCAACACCCAAACAGTATTAAGAGATAGATCAAAAAGGAGGCACACCTTGGCTGATGGGTTAATATTTGCAGGTGATTTATTCCATCTAACTCATCCACAGGTCTGCTTTCTTTACCGCTTTTTAACCACCTAATTGTTGATGCTCTCATTCCTTCTTTCGTTGAATTTGGGCCCCATTCCGTGGAGAAGAGTCTCGACTTTTTCAGTCTAGTTCTGTTTTCCAAGGTCAGCCAGGAGGTTAAGACATTATTTCCTCCTTGTTTTTCTCTCTTTGGTGAAGGCAAAGAAGCAACTCTTATTTTCTTTTTGCTGGTCAATTAAATGTAATGGCATTGTAGGAATAGTTATGGGAAATATTTTTCTGCAGATAATTTTTTTCTTACATCCCAATTCTGTTCTGTCCTCAGACATGGAGATTAAGAAAACAAACACCACAAGTTCTGAGAAACTTGGGGGAGGATGTGCTCTCAGAACCTCCCTGGGTGGCTGTTACCAAGAAGAATATGGCAAAAGGACACTTGTTCTTAGAGTCCAAAGTGACAGTAACAACCAAATCAGGAAGATTTGGGGTTTTGTGTATTATTGTGCAGGTACTTTAAAATAGTTACCTAAAAGACTTGAACTAAAAAGCTGATTTTTTCTTACCTAGATTACCTGATGAATACATAGTTGGCAATTGTCTCTCTTGGGACATTAACACATAGATATTTTTACTGTATGATTTAAATGTGACAATGAATTGAGCTAAATGTGTGTTTTTATTGTTTTCAATTCAATAAAACCAAAACACACATTGGAATTTATTTTAGTTTGACCACCACTTTCAAAATTACTTATAATTATTATTCTTAAGTGCATAAGAATAAAATATTTGACAATAGGGACAGTAGCTCTTACACAACAGCATTGTTGTTTTTCTTCCTTCCAGTTGAAGACATGGGAGAGATTTAAGTTTAAAAATATCAGTGGGCTCTGGTGTGCATGTTTTGGTTGGCAAAGCAAATTCCCCATCCGCTCCCATCCAACAGTTTGCTGTCATTTTCCATGCATCTTTTGATGTTATGCTTAAAGTTTTGGTTATTCAGCACCACAACACTTCTTAACCTATATGGCATCTCCTAGAAGCCATCACAGTCTGAGGAAGTGGCTTCCTGCACCTGCAGAAGCCTCCATGTTTGGTCACTACATGCGCAATGTCATCCTGAGGGAAAGGGCAGTTGGTGTGAGAGCTTTCACAGGGACATGGGTTCTACTATAGGATGAATTGAAAACCAGTGTGGAGTATCTGTGAGGGAGAGAAAGCATCATCTCCCCTATCAGAATGTAACACCTAGCTTGGCCTCCATAGAACACAGGACCAAGGGTAAATTAGGAAGAGAATGACTAGCTTTTACTTGAAAGTGTGTGTGTGTGTGTGTGTGTGTGTGTGTGTGTGTGTGTGTGCATGTGTTTACCAAAAAGGAATGTAACTGTTGGCCATCTAGAAAGGTTAAAGTAAAAATAATAGAGAATGAATGCAGGAAAATATATTGGTCTGCCTTAGTTATCTATTGCTACATAACAAATTACACACAACTGAGCATCTTAAAACAACAGTGTTAATTATTATCTCAGAGTTTCTGTAAGCCAGGAAACTGGGATTGGCTTAATTGGGTGTCTCTGGCACAGGGTCTCCCACAAAGCTGCAGTCAAGATGTCAGCTGGGGCTGCAGTCACCTGAAGGCCCAACTAGAAAAGGATCCACTTCTAACCTCACTCACATAGTTGGTGGCAGGCCACCCTTCATTCCTTCTCTGTCTGGCAACTCACAAGATGGCAGCTGGCTTCCACCAGAATGAGTGAGAGAGGAAGCACAAGACGGAAGCCACAGTCTTTTTGTAACCTAATCTCAGAGTGAACAGCCATCACTTGGGCTGTATTTCATTTATTAGAAGCAAGTCTTAGGTCCAGCCAACACTCAAGGGAAGAGAATAACAATAGAGTATGAATAGCAGAAGATGGGAGTCATCGGGAGCCATTTCAGAAGCTGCCTTCCACATGATTCAATGGAAAAAGAAATTCAGATAACATTACCTACAAGATTGGTACTGTGTTTTCTTTTGAGTCCTTGGCCACTGATCTAAAAGTCGTGAGAGATGTAAAGGGAGAAAGAGTAATAGGCTGGGAACTTACTTCCTCATAGATCCCACAATAGGTGCTTATACGATATCTAATCTCCACAAGAGGATTGAGAGCTAGGTCCTTGTTACCAACATTTTCAAATAAGGAACCGAGGCTCATAGAAACAGATTCTGGGCGTAACGTTTGGTGGCTTGATACTATATTCCTACAAATATATAATGGAAACAAAATCTTATGATTTTTCCACTATATTTTTCTTTCTATCGGTTTCTATTCAACTTGACAGTAGAACTGAGTATTAAAAAGAAATTACCTCATTTGTTTTTTTCAATTATTAAAACAAGACATGTTTACTTTATAAAATTAAGAAATCATAGAGAATTAGAAGTCTGGGGAAGGACACACAACGTTGTATCAAATATGTTAGCCTAGTAGTATCAAAGCAAGTTTTGACCAGCAGCAACAAGGCAAAAGTTGATCTCCATGGTTACAGAATCCAAAGAAACAGGAGGGCAGTGGATCTTACAAGGCTCAAGGGGGAAGACAGGTCTTGCTGACTGAGGAAGATTCCACTTAACAAATTTCTGGGTGGCATGGGGCAGTAGTACTAGTGAAGAAGATATTAAGGTGATAGCCAATGACTCAAGGTTAATGGCTCATTCCTTAAAATTCAATTGTTTCTATAACTATTAATGGAAAGTGTCTTATTAAAGGTTTGTGGCATTGAACCAAGTACATAATCACAATCAGTTAAACCAACAAGTACGTAATCATAATCAATTGTAGAGTTAGAAATTTTAAGTAGACATGTTGTAGAAATGACTGAAATACTTGGGTTGATGAGTCAGAGACCTAAACTTATAGGTACCTGGAGTGCAGAGACCACAGCTACTTATCTGATAATAGTTGATATTTGTTAATAAAACCAACATCTCTTGAGCATCTAATATGTGCCAGGCACTGTGCAAAGAACTTGACATACTTGACATACATCTGATCATCAAGTCCTCATAAGAAACTCAAGAAGGAAGTACTGTTATCAGTATTATTATTCAAATTTCACATAGATGGAGATTCTGAGGTTTACAGGGGTCAGGAACCTGTTCAAGGTCACTGTATTTGTTTCCTGGGGCTGCCACACCATAGCACAAACTGGGTATCACAGTACCACAAAGTACCACAAACTGGGTGAGTGAAAACAGCGGAAATTTATTCTCTCACAGTTCTGGAGGCCGTACATGAAATCAAGGTGTCAGCAGGTCCAGACTCACTCCAAGACTCTTGGTAGAATCCCTTCTTGCCTCTTTTTAGCTTCTAGGAGTGACTGTCAGTCCTTGCTATTCCATGGCCTGCTGCTATATGACTCTAATCTCTGCCTCTGTGGTCACACGGCCTTCTTCTCTGTGTGTCCCTGTGTTCATACGGCATTCTCCTCTCTCTGTGTGTCTGTGTCCAAATTTCCCTCTTCTTATAAGGACATCCATTATATTGAATTAGGGCCTACCCTAATGAACTCTTCTTAATTTGATTACCTTTGCAAAGATCCTATCTCCAAATAAGGACACATTCACAGGTATTGGGGATTAGGACTTCAAGGTATCTATGATGATGGTTAATTTTATGCATCAAGTTGAATGGGTCACTGGGTGCCCAGATTAAATGTTGTTTCTGAGTGTGTCTGTCTGGGTGTTTCCAGATGAGATTAACATTTGAATCAGTGGACTCAGTGAAATAGATGGCCCTCCCATGCGGGTGGGCATCATTCAATCTGTTGAGGGCTTGAACAGAACAAAAGGTGGAGGA
This sequence comes from Tapirus indicus, assembly GCA_031878705.1. Lineage (NCBI taxonomy): Eukaryota > Metazoa > Chordata > Mammalia > Perissodactyla > Tapiridae > Tapirus > Tapirus indicus. The sequence continues at coordinate 31,639,170 of CM062936.1, read as the reverse complement.
AGGAGGAATTTGCCACCTTCACCCCCCACCCCACACCTCACTGCTTGAGCTGGGACATCTCATCTCTTCTTCTGTCATTGGACTGGGATTTACACCATCAGCTTCCCTGGTTCTCAGGCCTTTGGACTCAAAATGAATTATACCACTGGCTTTCCTGGGTCTCCAGCTTGCAGATGGCAGAGTGTGGGACTTCCTAGCCTCCATAATCATGTAAGCCAATTCCCAATCATAAATCTCCTTGTAATATATGGCCTTGGATCTGTTTTTCTGGAGAACACTTACTGATACAATATCTTTTGGGGGACACAATTCAACTCATAATAGTAATAAGTGACCAAGCCAGGACGCACACTTCCATTTGCTTGACTTGGCAGCCCTGCCCCTGTTCAACCATCATGCTATATTTTCTTAACTAGTCTTAAATTGCAGTTACCACGGTATGATTTACTGTTTTGATATGTTATCTTCAATAACAATGGTCTTAGCCAAAATTGAGAGGAAACTCACTTGAAACAACTGCCATATGATGAAAAGTAACTGAAAGTATTATTGAAGGATTTACAATTTTTTATAAGTTACTAACTGATTACCTTTTAGTTTATTTAGGGCTAATGTTGTAGGTGAGAACAAAATACAGATTGACCTGATCAGCTTGGGTCAAGCGGTGAGAGGATTGAAGATTCTTTGATATGATAATGAACTACTTATTTTTTCTAGAATAATCTACAAATTTGAATTCATAATTAATTAATGCTAATTATCAAATTGGGGGAGAACGATTTGATATTGTAGTACTAAGATTTACAATTGTGCAAATCTTTTTTGTTTTTTGTTTTGGAACTGTGAATATGAAAAAAAACTTCCGATTTTCTAAAACTACCAGGAATATAGCGGGGGAGAACCTGTAAGCAGAAGACAAAGGGACAAAGAGATAGCTGAAGTGTTTCCTTTCTGTATGTGAGTGGGAATTTAGGGATGTGAAGGAGAATGGAGAAGAGAGGAGAGCAGAATGAGGAAGAGGGAGAGCATGGTGAAGAACATCCCAATACCAGGGACTTTTATGAACAAGAATCTTAATATTTAATTTTAAGTATTTAAAGTGTGATATAAAATACCCTCCAACTTCTCTCAAAATATCCACAGTATATAAGGATGTTATGTAAAGGTTTTGTTTGTGTAGGCATTTGAGGAGTGCATGTATGTGTGAGAGAGAAAGATCCTGAACATGTCTGAAAGAAAGATGAGAGCATGTGTGTCTGTATGTAGGTGTGTGTGAGTGTGTATGAGAAAGAGAGGAAGTATTTGTTAAAAAGAGAAATGTGGTAAGTGTGTGTGTCCATCTGTGTGTGTGTCTGTGTGTGAATGTATGTAAGAAAGAGAGAATATGTCTGAGAGAGGGGTGTGTGTGTATGTGAGAGAGAGAGAAAAAGAGAGAGAGAGAGAAGGGGCTAGGGGTTAATAAAGGCCAAGTCCTCTGTCTGGGTCCAAGGAGCACAGAAGGAACAACACGCATGGAGTGGCAGGGAGACACATAACCCATCACTGTTTTAGCAGAAAAGGAAATTAGAAAGAGCCAGAGCAGACCGTGTCCCTGAACACCTGCTCATAGGGCTGCATCCCTCAACCCCACCCTTCTCAAAACATAGGACTTTGAAGAACTCTTGAGATTGGGTCTATTCTCCTTTTCACAAGTCACAGAAAAGGCATTTGAGCCAAACTCTGGATCTTCAGTAACTTGAGGACTGCAGCTGTCACCAGAGTTGAACATAAAAATGAATCTTGGGGCTGGCCCGGTGGTGTAGTGGTTAAGTTTGCACACTCCACTGCGGCGGCCCAGGATTTGCAGGTTTGTATCCCAGGCACAGACCAAACCATGCTGTGGTGGCATCCCACATAAAGTAGAAGATGATGGGCACAGATGTTAGCCCAGGGCCAGTCTTCCTCAGCAAAAAGAGGGGGCTTGGCAGTGGATGTTAGCTCAGGGCTAATCTTCCTCATGAAAAAGAAAATGAATCTAGACACTTAGCTTTCAGCAAAACAAAATGATCTTCTGTGCCTGGAGATGATCCTATACAACAAGTAAAGACGGTGTTTGAATGTGGGGATAGGCGCCTTCACATGTTCACATGGTTTTGGGCTTGCCAACCATGAAGGCGAAGCAATCCTACACATCAGATCCCGAGGAAAAGCTAAAGGAAACAGGTCAGCTGGTGACCATGTCTAGCAACCCGCAGGCTAATGCTGTGGGCTAACAAAGTTCTTTAATTGCTTGAAACACCTGATAAAATGGTGGAGACCCCAACAACTCGGGTTGTCCACGCTCAATCAGAGAAGTAAAGGAATGGAGTACATGCAGTGTAGACGTGGTGAGACTACCTGGACTCTAATCGATGTGCATTCTATTCTGAAGTGTTTGTGTTGCTGTTGGGGGCACTGGTTCTCCTTAAACAGCCTGGTAGAGGTGGGAGTTTCCCACTATAGCAGAGTGGTTGAGGGTTTGAGCTTTGGTGTAAAACAGACCTAGCTGCTGCCACTTCTTAGCTTTGGAATGTTGTGATGTTAATCTCATCAAGCTTCCAGATCTCCTTCTATTAGATGGAATTAACAGCATTACCTTGTTAAGGTTTTCATAGGAAACTCATGAGATAATATATGTAGTGTGCTTAAGACAATTCTGGCATATAGAAGGCATTTTTAAAATATTGGTTATAATTATTAGCATCAACTACAAATAAGAGCATATGGGGGGATATTGTCCTCTAAAAGTAGGCATTTCATAGGAGACACCCGTCCCCCAGGTAAGAAATACCACTCTCTAGCCAGGACTTAATGCCATTCACTTGTGATTGTTTATTTTTCCTTGATAAATCTTGGTTGAGCTAACGGAGAGGGCCATGGGGGGTTTTCAGATGTGCCACTCAAAGGTAAAAAGTCCCATCCCCATCCTCACTTCCTTATTCTTGTAATCACTCTCACCTCATCCAAGCCAATCAGTGATAAAAACAATTTGGGTTTGGTTGGAGAAATGGAAACTTTGAGATTACAGCTCACTCTTTACTGCAGCTGATTCACCATTGCTTATTAGCACTGATAAGGAGACATAAATATTATCAGACACTAGGTTGGAAGAGAATGAAAGACAATGGAACCAAAGTTCAAAACAAAACTAGATGCCCTGTGCTGACACTGGGGCTCAGGGCCAGTGTCTGGCAGTGTGTCAGTAAAGGCTTAAAAAAAAAAAAAAGAAAAAAGAAAAACAGAGGCTGAGCGTTTACCACACAGTAATTGGACACAAGGAAACTTACCACTGGCACCTGGCCTCTGAGGTAATTATCCTTCTTCTCCCAGGAGCATAATAGCCCCATTGTTTGACTGGTGAGTAGCACAGGAGTGCAATCAGCAAGCGAGAGAAGTCAGCTGAAGAGTATGAAAGGAAGGCAAGGTGTGGCCTTTGATGTGCTTCCAGGCCCGGGTTGGGGACCTGGGCTATTAGAAATAAGCATGTCAGCGATCTTTGTCTTCTCACCTGTGAAGACACTTCTAACTTTGCAAATCCCTGCCTTTATCTGCACAGAGCCCATTAAATCAACTCAGCGCAGCTGTCATCATCTGGGGCTCCAAACCAAAGCACACACTTGGGTTTGACTTTATTGACACGCCTCACAAGCAAAAGCAAGATCAGATAACTTTAGGCTGAGATAATTCAGGTTGATCGAGTGGTAGTGGGATGTGTCTTATCACAGCTTATTAGATGTTTTCCAGAAAAGTTATTTTAGCAGTAGTGGAACAATACTGAAGTGCAAGAACACTTTCCAAGGTAGAGGATGCCAAGGATGCTCTGCTCAAAGTCCTGTGTTCCAACAAGCACTGGCATTCATCCACAAACATTATGGGGAACCTCCCAGGTACAGGAGTGTGAAAGATGCCCTAATAGTGGGCTTGAATGTCAACAAAAGTCAAGTCCAGAAATGGAGTCATGTACATACAACAATATGAGCAGGGTAGAAATAGTGCATGCCGTAAGACAAATAAAAGTTCAGTGTGACGAAACTATAAAGATTTGGTTTTTTCCTTGGATGGAGATTGGAAAAGATCAGACAAGTCATGGTGAAGGAGGTACATTAGAAAGAGACCTTGAAGAGTGGGATGGGGTTTGAAATTCTGATTGAGAGCTGAACGTCATAATGATAAAGATATGCAACTTGTATTTGTTTTCTCTTACTTGTATTACAGTTCAAGTTTATTATTTGCATTGTAATGGTACATCCTAAATTTTGAGTGGAATTCAGAAAACTTTCATAGCTTTCACATTTTTTAGACAACAGGGAAAAATTCTCTTTCATTTATCCATTTGGGCACTAGTGTTCACAGATAAAAAACAGTTGACATTTAAAGTTATTTTAAATTTTCAAATGATTACTTATTTATTATGCTGTTAACTTTTCAGGTACCAAGCACTGCATTAGGTATTAAGAGATAGAATAATATGTAAATATGACAGAAAGTATTAGGAAATAGGTAGGTATCTAAAAAGATTTAGGTGTTAATTTTGATGCTCTTCAAAATTAGGTGCAAGAGAAGAAATTTTAATTTGCAACTGAAATTTTCAAGGCCACAGGTTTTCTTCATTTCCAAGTTGCTTTTGAGTTCTTTTGTTATATCTTTCATTCTCAGTTTTAAACAACATTCTAAATTTATTTTCTCATTGAATAGAGTCTACTTATCAGGCAAATTTACTTGTACGCCAATTAAATGTAAAAAGTAGAGTATCCTGTCCAAGCCATAGAAAGCCACATTACTTTTGTCTTAATTGTTTTGTATTCACATACAATTAAGTTCACCAGACATCGGTGCCCAATTAAAGGTCTCTTTAAAGTCATTATAATATAGCTTTACAATTGATTCTGTAGTTTGAATTCAAGCTTTTATTCTCAATCATTGTGTATTAAATGCACCACTCTGGTTTTTTCACTTTCAACTATTTCCCCTGAACAGGTGGCAGGAAGCAAAGCCCAAATGCCACCATTTTGGTGACCAACTGGTTACACAAAGAAACAAAATGAGTAATACCTGGGGAGTATGATGGTACAATAAATCTGGAAGTTGAATGAGTCCATTTAACAGATCCTTTTTAAAAATTAACTTAAATTTGGCTAAATTTTAAATCTTGCAAAAGTTTTAAACCTAGCTCAGAGAGTTCTTATATACCCTTCACCCGGTTTCCCCAGTTGTTACCATCTTATATTCCTATGATATATTTGTCACAGTGAAGAAACCAATATGGGTATATTACTATCAAGATCTCATTTGGATCGCACCAGTGTTCCCATTAACATCTTCTTTCCGTTCCAAGATCCCATCCAGGGCACCACCCTGCATTTAGTTGTCATGTCTTTCCCATCTCCTCTGGTCCATGACAGTTTCTCAGTCGTTCCAGTTTTTCATGATGTTGGAAGTCTTAAGGAGTACTGTCCAGGCATCCCGTAGAATCACCCCAATCTGGGTTCCTATGTTGTTTTCTTTATGGGGATACCGGATTTTGGAAACAATAGGACAGAAGTTAAGTGCCCTTCTCATCTCATTCTATTAAGAGGCACATGATATCTACATGACATCATGGGTGATTTTAACCCTCATCACTTCGTTAAAGTAGCGTTTGTTAGGTTTCTCCACCGTAAAGTCAATATTTCCCCTTTCCATCCTCTGTTCTTTGGAAGTGAGTTACAAAGTCTAGTCCACCAGCAACGTTGAGGGAGGAGAGGGCAGTTGCACTCCCCCTCCTGGAAGGGAAGTATCTACACATATTACTTGAAATTTTCCTGTAAGGAAGATTGTTCCTTCTGCTTCATTTACTTATTTATTCAATCATTTATTTATATCAGTGTGGACTCATAGATAACTTTGGGTTATAATCCAAAAAAATATTATTTATTTTGCTTCTCTGGGTTAGATGTAGCCATTGAGAGCTCTTTCAGATTTGCTTCTTGTCTCTTTGATGTGCCTCTATCCTTATTCATGCAAACACTTCCTTATTGTTTGACATTCTAAGATGCTCCAGGCATCCCTTGTACTTTCCCTGCCTCAGCCCTAAAATCAGTGATTTCCCCAAGGAGCTCTGACTAACAGATTCATGAAAAGAAAGAAAAATTCTCCTCTCAATAAATATGGTATCATTGGTCGATAGGCATATTATTTTAAAACTTTAGTGGTTAAAGGACTTTCAAAAATTTGTAAAGGTTTATTTGCATTTTCTGAGATACTATAAAATTTTATGAACATCTGTATTTATTAGGTCACAACAATTCAAAATATAAAACATTTCTTAACTTTTAAAGGGATTTTTTAAACAAATTATTCTAAAGAATTTCTAAAAGAGTGCATGTAAAATATTTGGTTTACCACATTTCAGTTTCTATACAATTTCTCTTTAATACATTTACCACAAGAGGTTAATGCATCAGTCAGGATGCGCCAAGTAATGCTGCAGTAACAGAAAATTCCAAATCTCAGTGACTTGAGACAACAATGGTTTATTCACACTCAGGATCCATGTCCATCTTGGGTGAGCAAGAGACTCTGCTCCATGTTGTCCCCACTCAGGGCTTCAGGCTGAAAAAGCCTCCACAGTCAGGACTGAGATTTGTCATCTTGACCAGAGGAAGAAAACACACTTGTGACCAGAAGTAAAACAAGTTACTTCTCATATATCATTAACCAAAGCAAGTCACATGGCTATGCCCAACGTCAAGGATGGGAATCCTGTCATTGGTCCTGAAGGAGGAGAACTAGAAATGTGAAGGAACAGCTGTAATGATTACCAATCTTGGGCACGTGTCTACCACTAGATGACCCAGCTGCCCCAAGTTTTCCAGCCTGCAGAGGTGACTATTTCCTTTAACATACAAATAAGATTCACTAGACCTCCCACACCACAGGGTGGAAAGGTGTTCTATATCTTTCCTCGGTGTTTCTAAAGCCCCCTAAGGGGCCTATATTTTCTTGGTTGTCACTCGTGACTTCTTATTATAAGCTGCTTCTTCAACTTCAAAACCACCGTTTCCTTTTTAAATTATTCTACCACCAATACATCTCTGAGAAGAATGTAGCTCAGAGAAGGCTGCACTGCCCTCATTAATTTATTCCAGGTATAGATGTTGTCCATACCCTAATTCTTCACAGCAAATCTACAACTACACTACCGTGACTCTCAAGGTTTACTGAAGAAGTATGACACAAACTCAATAGAAGGTAAAATTAGGTATCCATCTTTTTTGTTGAAATATAATTGACATATAGCATTATATTAGTTTCAGGTGATTTGATATATATATAATGAAATGATCACCAGAATAAGTCTAATTAACATTTATCACCACACAGTTACAAATTTTTCTTCTTTGATGAGAACTTTAAGATCTACTCTGTTAGGGACTTTCAAATATATGATAGAGTATTATTAACTATAGTCACCATGCTGGACATTACATCCCTAGGGGTTGTTTATTTTATAACTGGAAATTTGTACCTTTTGATCACCTTCAGCCATTTCTCCCACCCCTGCCCCAGGCTCTGGCAACCACCAATTTCTGTTTTCTGTATCTATGAGTTCATTTTTTTTAAGATTTCACATACAAGTGAGATCATATGGCATTTGTCTTTCTCTGTCTGATTTATTTCACTTAGCATAATGCCCTCAAGTTTCATCCATGTTGTCACAAATGGATGAATAATATTTCATTGTATATATATCTATATATATAGATATATATATACACACATATATGTATATACATATATATACAATACATTTTCTTTATCCATTCATCTATCAGTGGACACTTAGATTGTTTCCATGTCTTGGCTATTGTAAATAATGCTGCAACAAACATGGTGGTGCAGATATCTTTTTGAGTTAGTATTTTCATTTCTTCTGACTAAATACCCAGAAGTGAAATTGCTGGATCATATGGTAGTTCTATCTTTAACTTTTTGAAGAATCTCCATACTGTTTTCCATAGTGGCTGCACCAATTTACATTCCCATCAACAGTGCATAAGAATTCTCTTTTCTCTACATCCTCGCCAACACTTGTTATTTCTTGTCTTTTTGATAATAGCCTTTCTAACAGGTGTGAGGTGATATCTCATTGTGGTTTTGATTTGCATTTCCCTGATGATTAATGATATAGAGCATCTTTTAGTGTACTTATTGGCCATCTGTATGTCTTCTTTGGAAAAATGTTTATTCAAATCCTCTGCCCATTTTTTAATCAGGTTGTTTGGTTTTTTTGCTAGTGAGTTGTATGAGTTCTTTATATATTTTGGATATTAACCCTTTCAGATATATGACTTGTGAATATTTTCTCCCATAATCTTTCCAGTCAGAGACAAACATGATTAACATGCCACTGTATTTCCTGTCCATATTTCTTCCATAGATACCTGTTTTAATAATATAGTTTTGGATTCTACTTTTTCTCTTAACATTGAAATGTTTTATGTTATTATATAATTTTTAAAAATCTTGCTTTAGTAATTGCATAATATTCTATGGTATGGAGATTTCACAATTCATTTAAGTATTTTCTATAATGGACATAGACAGTCCTGGTGGTCTAGTGGTTAAGATTTGGTGCTCTCACTGTCAACTGGGGTTCCTTTCCAGGTTAGGGAACCACATCATCTATCTGTCAGTTGTCATACTGTACTGGCTGTGTGTTGCTGTGATGCTGAAAGCTATGCCACAGGTATGTCAAATACCAGCACAGTCACCCATGGTGTACAGATTTCAGCAGAGCTTCCAGGCTAAGACAGACGAGAAGAAAGGACCTGGCCACCCAGGTCCTTCATCATGAAAACCCTATGAATGGCCATGGAGCATTGTCTGATAGAGTACCAGAAGATGAGAGGATGGTGCAAAAAGACTGGGCAGCTTCCACTCTGCTGTACACAGGCTCACTAGGAGTGGGAATCCACTCAAGGGCACTAATAATGCTGTCAACTTCTAATTTTATACCATTATAAATTACTCTGTGACAGATAATTATATATATATATATATATATATATATATTTATGCATACTTCTGATTAATCCCATATCATAACTTCCTGGAAGACGAACTACTGAGTCATAGAGGAGTAACTGTTTTATGTTCTTAATTCTTATAATTAAATTGTTTATCAAAGAGGTTGATTCCAGTTTATGCTTTACCAGCAGAGTATGTGACTGATTCCTCATTAACATTAAATAATCTTGGGAAAATAGTTTTTAGTTATCTTTTGAATGACTAACTAACAAACCGTATCAAGGGAAATAAAAATATAGAAATGGGTGTGGATAGATTTTGAGTTACATGAAATCATCTTATTCTTCAGTTGGAGAACAGTAGAGCATCTACTTGGCTGATAAAGAGCTATGATTTAAGATTAAACACTACTTTGGTTATAACAGACCCACTGTCAAAATAGCAACCTTTGGCTGTAAAGTCCTTGTGATCTCATTACCCCTCCACTGATTTGCCAGTTTTAACAACCTGCTTTCTTACATACAAAAATGACCTATTTGTACGTTTTTATTTGTTTTTAGAGAAAGCTTACTTTTATGTAATTAAAAACTCAGAAACATATAACAAAAGAACATAAGAACAACATAAATCAGTCATTTAAAATCTGATAAAAAGTTTTGGATTTGGAAAAATAATAAAGTTCAAGATAATGGAACTGTACTTGTCAGTTTCCTAGAAAACATTGTTCTCATGAATGAACTAAAAAGATCAGAATTAATGTAGAAGAGTTAAATTTTACATTTTCTGTAAAGGAGGAGATTTCCATTCAACAATTGCCATCATGGAAATTATCTCTAAAAATTACTAATAAGGACTTACTCTCTGTTTATAAGACTTGGAAACAATTTCAAGTTTCTACTAATGGTTATGATTCATACAGCAATATTTAAACCAGAAGTGAGAGAGACTTGTGAGGGATTCCCACATACAGGCTAGTTTCATAGATTTCTGTGGCTTAGTTACAATGACCTATAACTTGTGTGAAAATCACCTTCAAATACACACGCACATATATATATACACACATAGCTGTTAAAACAAAACTAGACAATATAATTTAACCACAAAATCCACAGTTGCTTAAAACCAAGACAGTTCCAATTATTTAACCACAGGAATATAGAATAATTTAACCACAGTATACAATGCATATAACCAGAAATATTAATTTAATATTCACATCCAGAAGAGCTCATATCATAAAAAGATGGTAATATTTCTTGTCTCCCCGTCCCAGCTAACTGGAAGATTGCCTTCAACATTTTGACCCCAGACTTGATGGACAACATGATTTACTGTAGTGGTACATATTTGGTGAGCCCCATTTGTCCAATGCCTGTCCTTCTGTGATGTGACATTTTTCAAACTTGTTTCAGAAAGTTTGAGACATCAACAATTTTATTAAAATACGATAATTTAATTAAGTGCAATAGCAGTACCAAATAAGTTTGTTTTGCCATAAACATTTAATCTTGTCTAAAGGGAAATAGTTTATGGGGAAAGCATTAAATAAGTTAAGTGGTACCAGTGCTATGCTATCTCAGATTGTCTCTGAGTCATTGTGCCTCTAAAACAACTGAATATAGACTGGAGGGTAGCTTTTAAGCTGGTCAGATTTGGGTTGAATGATAACTAATGTCCTATGCCCAGTGCCCAGTGTTATGGTTGGCAGTATGCTCTTAGTAGATGCTATTTAAATGAATGATGAAATGGGTGACATATTAGCAATCTATGGCTGTGGAACAATATTACCACAAACTTAACGATTTAAAACAACACACACGTACCATCACAGTTTCTGTGGTTTAGGAGCCTGGGCACAATCTTACCAGGTCTCCTGCTTCGGGGTCTCACAAGGCTGCCATGACGGTGTTTACTGGGACTTTGGTCTCATCTGAGGCTTGACTGGGGAAGGGTCCACTTCCAAGTTCGCACAGTTGTTGGAAGAATTCAGTTCCTTGTGGTTGTAGAACTCAGGGGCTTTTTCACTGAGGGTGTCAGCTGGAGGTCTTTGCAAGCTGGAGACCACCTTGGCTTCTAGAGTTCTTTGTTGGGTGGGGTTCCCCAACATGGTTATTTGCTTCTTAAAATCCAGCAAGGGGGAGAGAGACTCCAGCAAGATGTAGGATACAGTTTTATGTAATGTAATCATATACAAGAAATCCCAATCCCATATATCCTGTCATCTTTAACATATTTTATTGGTTAGGAGCAAGTCATGGGTCCTGCCCACACTCAAGAGGAGGGGATCAAACCAGGGTGTGAACAACAGGAAGCAAGAATCACAGGGGCCACCCTAAGAGTCCATCCATTACAGATGGATATTCAGGTATAAAGTGATGACTTTTAATGTGAGTGACTCTACCCTTTTCCTAAAAGAAATTAGAATGTATATACCTTTTGAATGATGCATTCTTGTTTGGTTCACAGTGTCCTTTTATTAAGCATTTTGTATCTTAAAATCCACATATTCCACACAACACTGGGCATGTAGAAATTACAGATGGGTCTTCCCAAACTGTAGCTGCCTCTTTAAGGAATATTTGATGGTCTAACATGGTAAGTGTCAATTATGAACAATAATATCAATATTAGGTATAGTAGTAATAACGATAACACATAATCATAGTTTACTGAGCATTGACTTTATGTCAGGACTAGGACATACATGTACTGGCCAGGACAAATGTTAGAATGTCTGTTGCAGGCTCGATCCAACAAGGTCCCACACAGAGGTGGGCACGGGTTGACCATGTGACCCTAACCCTCAGCCACACTTGATTGGCCCATGATGGTCACAAGTCCAGGGGCCAGTGTGTGTCTTCTCACAACAATCCAGCGCTGACTTGAAAGGGCGGGCTGCTTCCTCAGATGCTCTCTGGATCTTTCGGTACCAGAAAGAGAATATGACACCTAATGAGAGCTGATGCCTAAAAGATACAAGGAAGAAACATGACAAGCCAGAAATGCTGGGAAGCAAAACTTATAGATAAAATGAGGAAACAGAAACTGGAGGAATGGAATCTAATACTTGTTCATTCAGTAAATATTAGCTGAGTGCTTACAAATGTGCCAGGCATTGTGCTCGATGTTAGAAGTTTAAAGGTAGCCAGGATCAACAGGTCCTAGCCCTCACAGAGCTTAATTCTACTAAGGAAGGAAAAAAATCAAAATCAAAAATAAAACTATTGATATAAATTGTGAAAATGAAACATATGCCTACTCTATGACTCAGTAATTCCATATCTAGGCATCCACCCAACAACAGAGATGAGTTCTTACATCCACCAAAAAGCATGTACAGTTTTATTCATAATAGCCACAAATTGGAAACAGCCCAAACGTCCATGAAAAATAGAAGGAATAAATAAGCTGTGTTATAATCACATAATAGAATATTACACAGTTGTAAAAAAGGAACAAATTATTTTACATAAATCTACATGAGGAATCTTAAAACAGTCTGTTGAGTGAAAGAAGCCACATACAACAGAGGGCATGCTGTGTGATTACGTTCCTATGAAGTTCAAGGACAGGCAAAACTAATCGATAGTTGGGAGAAGTCAGGATAGTGCTTACGTCTGGAAACAGAGGAGGAAGGCACCGTGCGGATTGACTTGGAAAGGATACAGGGAGATCTGGGATTGTGTAATGCTCTATTTCTTGATCTGGTAGTAGTGACACAGGTCTAGATATGTAAAAATTCATCAAGCTATACACTTAAAATTAATACACTTTACTATATTTTTTACCACAATAAAAAATGAAACAGGAAAAATAATCACAAACTGCTTACTGAAGGAAACAATAGTCGGGGTGAAATGGGGGACCACTGCAGAAGAATGCCCTCTCAGTAGAGAGGTCTGCAGGGTGTCTGTGGAGTTGCCATTTCTGCTGCAACCTATCGGATTTGGAGGAACTTGCCACGGGAAGCTCAGATGGGAGAGCAGTCCAGGCAGAGGGCAGTGCAAGTGCAAAGGCCCTGAAGCAGGAATGAGCTAAGCACGAAGTGTAGCTCAAAACTAATGTGCAAGGAATGGCATGAGATGAAATGGAGGGGTAGGCGGGGTTGGGCTCATTCAGGGCCTCAGAAGCTTATATTTTACCCTAAGTGCCCTGGGAAACCACTGGAGGGTTTTTAGCAGGAATGTGAAATAAGCTCATTTGCAGTTTGAGAAGCAGTCAGTCTGGCTGCAGGGTGTAGCATGGATGGGAGCGCAAGGGTGAAAAATAAACAGACTAGTGGTGGGAGACGAGAGTCTTGGGTAGGGGGAGGGGAGATGACAGATTTGGGATGGAGTCTTGACGTGGCATCAACAGGACTTCCTGGCAAACTGAGTGTAGGGTGACAGTTCTGGCTGGATCAGTGGTGGGTGGACCATGGCACCATTTTCTGAAATGTGGAGGACAAAGAAGGATAAGAGTGGGGAGAAGGTAGGAAGCAACCAAGCATCTTCGCACATTTTAATTTTGAGACACCTGTGCTCCAAGTGGAAGAGGAGTTGGATGCATTAGGCTGGAGCTCAGCAGAAAGCCATCACCATTAAGGTGGTATGTTCACTCTCGAGAATGGATTTGCTCACTCAGGGGCATGTGTGGAGAGGGGGAGAGAGGAAAGGAGGACCACAAGCAGGCAAGCACGAGCATGATCGTCCCATCGTGACTGTGTGAACTTGTGTCATCTGAAAGGGGACCCGGGCAGATCTCACTGTGCTCACTTTGGGAAGGTCCTGGGATCTAACTCCCAATCTGAGATGTCCGCACATCACTCTGGGTGTAGCCCCACCACTCCCACCCCACTAAAAATGCCGGTGTGAATACATCTCTCCTTCTTATAGTAAAAGAGACCAACTTAAAGAAAAATTGCCTCATTCGATGCTTACTAAAGCTCTGAGATATTAACGTGCCCATGTGGTAGGTGAAGGAAGTTAGTTTAGAGGTTAAGAAATGTATCCTTTGTCAAACAGCTGTTAAACATCATGGCTAGAAGTTGACATCAGGTTACTTCCAAAGGGTGTGCACTGAACCGTGGAAAGAAGGCAGCATCTGGTTGCAGTCTATACTAGGAGTAAAAAAATACTATCTCCCCAAAATAGGAATACAAAAATGACTCTTGCATTGACACAGCTGGCAAAGACAACACCAAATTATCAGGGTGTGCAGGCCAAGTGTGCACAGTGAGAGGCATCCAGTCATTCCTGGAATCGAAAGGACGGGAGAGTCTTGGAGCTCGGGTGGAAGCAGCGCAAGGCCCGGTAACAAGGTTCCTGAGAGGAATGCAGACCAACTGTGTGGCCTGAGGACAAAAGTGGAATGAAGAGCAGAGACCCCAGACCAGCTCTCCACCAAGATGCTTCTGTGGGTCACCCTGGAAAGGCGTCTGTCCCCTTCCTTCCTGGGGACGAAATGGTGACTCATCTCAGGACCAGCCTTGTGCCCTATACAGATCATTTTATGTAAATCCGTTTGGCGAATAATACATACTTCCTCTTGTGGTATATCCAGTAATAATTATCCAATTCTGTGATTGTCATAAATTTCTGCATTAAAGAACTCTGACAGCTGTTTTATCGACACCTGAATCGAGAGGGGTATTGTCAATGCATGAGACCCAGAGTGGGAAACAAATCCAACAAGAAAATCCCTAAAACATGCTCTTTCTTAATGAGGTTCAGTGCTGTCGAGCGCATTACATTATAGACACACACACACACACACACGTGCATTGTGTGATATTCTTTTCAGTAATGATGATAAATGGTTGGTTCCGTTTTGTGAATCATTCCACCCATTTTGATTAAACCTTATACATCTGGACAGCAAGATTATGGGTGGTTTTCCTTGATTATGTCTGTGATACTCAATTCACATGAACTTTTTGCTGCGTATTTTGAATTCTAAGAAAATCAAAACAAGAAAGTGGGTGCATCAGAACTTCCTCTTTTTCCAGAGCACGTCACCTCTTTCCCATGTCATTGTTATTTCTCTTCCCCTTTCCTCCAGTACATGATCATCCTTTTCTTCTCACAGCACCGTCCCTTTCCTGCCTGAACCCCCGTGTGTTAGTTTCCTGAGACCGCCATAACAAAATACCACAAACCGAGTGGTTTAAACAGCAGAAGTCTATTCTCTCACAGTTCTAGAGACCAGAAGTCTAAAACCAATGTGCCGGGGGGCTGTGCTCCCTCTGGGACTCTGGGTAGAATCCTCCCTTGGTCTTCCAGCTTTTTGGGGTTGATGGCAATCTTTGGTGTCCTTGTCTTGCAGCTGCGTCACCCCAGGCTCTGCCTCTGTTGTCACAGAGTCCCCCTGTGTCTGTATCTAAATTTTCTTCTTCTTATAAGGACACTAGCCATATTTGGATTAGGGCCCACCTTAATGATCTCATCTTAACTTGATTACATCTGTGCAGATCCTATTTCCAAATAAGGCCACGTTCACAGGTACCAAGGGTTAGGACTTCAACATATCTTTTGGGGGGACACAATTCAACCCGTGACACTCTGTCACTTACGTTTAGTTGGAGTATGAGTTCAAATTGCAAAAGAAATATGGCTTAAAATTTCCTTAATAATCCGCATATTGAAGGTTATATAGCTAAAATTCTCCCAAGAACAATTAATCTCAAAAATTATCTTTTCAAAATAAAACGTTAGTAGTTTGAGAAAACCACAGCATTGACATGCACGCTTATATGCGCACACACACATGGTTTTCTCTCTCATTTACTTCTTTTTTAGGGATTTAATAATAAATTATAATACACATCTTGAATTATCATGCATACGCATTCAAGAATAAATTTTATTCTGGTTTTGCCCTTTTCCATTTAAAAATCAAAGAAAGAAACTAAGATGTCTGCCCAAAAGTCAGCCACTGGAGGTGATGCCTCATTTTCCATTCTAGCCCTCCTTTTGGCTCTAATGATCTTCAGACCAGAACTCCATAGGATTCAATATTTTGTTGGCAGAATGGTGGCTCAGTTAAGAGTGTGGGCTCTGGATGCCAGAAGAAGAGATTAGAGCTGGGGTCACTGACTGTTGGTATGTTTTGGGTTCTGTTACTTAGCCACTCTCAAGGGGTGGTGGTGAAGATGAAATGAAATGGTACCTGGAAAGTGCTCAGCCCAGGGCCTGACACCTCACAGATGCTCAATTAATACTAGGTGGTTATTAAGCAACATATACATCATGTGCTTACTGATTACTTGTAGTAACTTTTTTGTGTGTGTGAGGAAGACTAGCCCTGAGCTAACACCCATTGCCAATCCTCCTCTTTTTCGCTGAGGAAGAATGGCCCTGGGCTAACATCCATGCCCATCTTCCTCTACTTTATATGAGATGCCGCTACAGCATGGCTTGGCAAGTGGTGCTTCTGTCCGTGCCCAGGATCCAAACCCGTGAACCCCGGGCTGCCCAAGCAGAGCGTGCAAACTTAACCGCTCTGCCACCAGCAGGGCCCGTGTAGTAACTTTCAAAACACTAAGTGTCACACAAGAAATTCTGTAGTTATGTTCAAAATCTTAAAAAAAAAAAATGTGTTTTAAATTTTGAGTAGGAAAAAGTTTTGGGAGCTTGTATTTAAAGAGTTTCTGAAAGTTAGAAAGTTGTATTTTATTTTGTTTTGTTTTATAAGCTGCCAACAGTTGTAGACCTTGATTCGGGTGAGATGGTCTGGTATATGACCGTTCCTCGTTAGAGTCTATGAAAAGCATCTAACTTGATATTGATCTTACTAGCAAAAGACTGCCTTTTGCTCAGAAAGAGTGCAGGATTTGGAGGTAAGCAGACTTGAATTTGCATGTGACATTGGGCAACGATTGAACATTTCTGTGCCTCAGTTTCTTCTTCTTGAAACCGGCATTGTTAAGAGCTGAGAAGATTGGAACTTAAATGCTATGACTCAGATTTTCAGAAAAATAGAATGTTCCTTATTTTCCATAACTGATCTCATTCTGTTTTGGAGCTTCCCTATTCCCCCATGAAAGGGGAAGAAGAAAATTCAAACTGGTCAATACAAGCATCTGAGTCTCTTCTGGTTTAAATCATTCTCTTTCAGATTAACTCAGTCACTTCTGAATGAATTGTCAGTCTTCTGAGGATATGAGTTCAGTCAATTTGGGATTTCTCCCCAGGCCCATCAAAATCCTTGGGGGACCCGCACATCATCCAGGTACCAGGGTGGGAGTGGTGGCTGCTGGACCCACTTTGGGTCCTTGGGCTGCCTCCTAGGTTCTTTCTGGCCTAGGAAAGGAGCCTGACACAAAAAGCCACATACTGTATGATTCCATTTATATGATATGCCCCAAACAGGTAAATCTGCAGAGAGAGAAAGTAAATTAGTGGTTGACATGGTGTTAAGAGGAAGGAAACGGCGAGTGACTCTTAATGGATACGGGATTTCTTTGGGGGGTGATGGAAATGTTTTGAAATTAGATAATGGTGACAGTTGCGCAACTTCATGAATATACTAATCACCACTGAATTGTATACTTTGAAAATATGAATTTTGGGGGATGTGATTTATATCTCAATTTTTAAAAATCACTCATGGTCAGAATTATAATTGCTGTATTTTACTATGTTATTAGTTCCTGTGTGCTTATTTTATTACAACTGGAATTCACTTTCTATGGAAAAAAAATCAGTTGTGCATATGTGTTAGTGTGGGTTTATTTCTGGGTTTTCTATTCTATTACGTTGATCTGTCCCTCACTGTCTTGAAGCCACACTGTCTTCATTACTGCAACTATGTGTAAGTCTTACCATCAGGTACTGATTCCTCCCACTTTATTTTTCACTGTCAAGATTATTTTACCTATTGTAGGACCTGTGCCTTTCTATATAAATTTTAAAATAAGCTTGTCTATATCTACAAAAATCTTGCTGGATTTTGATAGGAATTATATTAAATCTATAGATCAATTTGAGAAGAATTGACATCTTTACAATGTTGCAATTTCCAATCCTTGGACACAGTATGTCTCTCCATTAATTTAGGTATTGTTTGATTTCTTTTTTCAGCATTTTGTAATTTTCAGCATGCATATCCTATGCATGTTTTCTCAAGTTAATATCTAAATATTTCATTTTATTTGATATGACTGTAAACGGCATTGCGTTTTTAATTTCAGTTTCCACATGTCCATTTTTAGCATATAGAATAAGCAATTTTTGTATGTCAATTATGTATCCAGAAACTTGCTTAATTCACTTAGTTCTAGGAGTTTTTCTTTTATAGATTCCTTGAGCTTTTCTATGTAGACATTCATGTCATTTGTAATTAGGGAGAGTTTTATTTCTTCCTTTCCAATCTGTATGGCTTTTCTTTATTTTCTTGCCTTATTGCAATAGCTAGAACTTCCAGTACTATTTTGAATAAGAGTGGTTAGAGCAGACATTCTTGCCTTGTTCCCAGGCTTAAAGAAAAAACATCATTTTTCATCATTAAATCTAATGTTATGCATGAACCATTTTTAATCACATCCTGGGCAGCACCATGTTGGTCCCATGCCATGCCGAATGTCAGGTTTTTCTTGGGAGGTTGGTGTTTTTCAAAGATATGACCTGGGATGTAGAAACAAGCCTTCTTTGGAGAAATTCCCCCAGATCTTTCTGGTTGTTTCAAAACCATGCCCTTTCCCTATATCTCCATCTTGAGAAGTAGGAGGAGCTTGGCTCATCTGCCAGTTATTTCCTCTCTCTTCTTTGTTCCACATGGAAGGGACCAGAAGGTCTTCCTTCCTTCCTGAAAGCTGTAGGGAATGGGACTTCTTTTACATCACACATTTCTGATTACTCTAGGGAAGAAGTCTTCAAAGTATGGTCTGTAGAACTCTGAGAGCTCTGAGACCCTTTCAGGGGGTCCATAAAGCATACAGCTATTTTAATTGTTTGCCTTTTAAAAAACGTATTGACATTTTCACTAATGTTGCAAAAACAGTCATGGGTAAAATTACTGGCACTTTGGCAACAACCAAGTCAGTGACACCAAACACTACCAGTATTCATTGTGTTCTTCACCACAATCCACTCACGGTAAAAAAAAAAAAAAAAGTCAATTTAACTAAAGAATGTCCTTGATGAAGCAATAAAAATTATTAATGCTATTAAGTCTCAACCCTTGAGTACACATGTTTTTAATATTTTATGTAACAAGACAGGAAGTATGTATAAAGCACTTCTGCTATTTACTGGACCACAATGGTTGTCCAAGGAGCAGTAAATTGTGAGCACTCTGAACTACCCTCTTTTTTCGTGGAACACCATTTCTGTTTGAAAGAATGATTGACAAACTATGACTTTTCAGACTTGGGTATTTGGAAGACATTTTCTTAAAAATGAACAAAGTGGGACTGTCACTTCACGAAAAACAACTGAGAGCATTTGTTTCCAATGATAAAATTTGAAATTTCAAGTGAAAATTAGAATTTTCAAAATCTTGTATCCACCACTGTGAACTTACTTCCCAATATTTAATGACATTTCTGATGCGATGGGTGGTGATATTAACAAATGTGATTTTTGAGTAATGAAATGTGTCAACATTTGGAGGGTCAGCATAACTTAGTGAATTAATATTTTCCAAATGAGCAATGCATGATGTTACAAAAGCCTACATGAGTAAAAGTTCTATTTAAAGTGCAAAATGGATCAATTAATGTGAATGTAACAGAGAATAAAAATTTATTGATATGGTTTTAGATTCTATATTGCAACTAAACTTTAAGAAACTGTAGTATCAAAGAAGAATTCCACAATAATTTGAGATGGTTTTTAATATACCCTTGCCTTTTTGAACCATATATGTGTATGAAACTAGATTTTCTTCATATACTTAAACCAAAACAATGAACTGAAACAGACTGAATGCAGAAGCAGATATGAAAATCCAACTGTCCTTGATTAAACTAGACATTAAAGAGATTTGCAAAAATGTAAAAGAAAAGTCACTTTTTTGTTTTGGACAATATAATTATTTTCATGAAAATATATTATTTATGTTAATATATATGGGTTTAACATTGTTATTTTTAAAATAAATTTATAAACATTCTTAAAACTTCTCCAGTTTAATTTATAAATGTGATAACTATGGATAGATGGAACCGGTATAAACAAGCAAAAACTTTTGGAGGTTGCACTAATTTTTAATAGTACAGAGGGGTTCTGAAACCAAAAAGTTTGAGAACCTCCTGGTCATTCCAGCAAGCTTTCTCATTTCTATTAAAGGGAAGCCTTGGGTATTTATCAAATTCTTTTCTGTCTCTGCAAGCCTAGCTTTCAAGACTGTTGTCTCATCTGAGCTTAACAAATCTGGTTTGTGCCTCAAAGCTGAACAAAATTGTCTTTGTTTTAGGCAGTATCTGCCTTCACCTAAAGCAATAAATGCCTCTGATTCAATCTGTGGGGAGCACAGGGCAAACCGATTAGCATAGAATAAAAAAAAATACATTGGTTTACCGTATCAAAAATATTATCCTGGTTACACAGGTATTAAATGGGATTAGTATCTTTAGTAACTGGCAGAGTACCTTGTAAAGAGTAGTTACTCAATTCTTGTGGTTCCACTCTCCAGTCATCTTTCCCCAAACAAGATACAGATCTACATCCAACCAAGCAAAATAATATTGAGGTTTTCCCAGTGCGCAAACTATTCTCTGCCCTAAAAGTGGCTCTTCCTAAATCAGTGCTGAAGAAGTATTTATTAAGTAATGGAAATGTACAAGGAACTTAGCTAGTGAGGTGTGAGCTAAGAACACAAACACCATTAGAACATAAACGCTACTTTATAAGCTCCAGAACTATAGTTCTCAACCATGGTTATACATTGGAAACATCTAGGGAGCTTTAAAAAGCATCAGTTCTGGGGCTCCACTCGAAGAGATTAAATGGCCTAGGGTGTGGTCTGGACATCAGAATTCTTTAAAACTCCCCCCTGGATTTTTGTTTTGTTTTTTTTGTGTGTGCATGTGTGTGAAGAAGACTAGCCCTGAGCTAACATCCATTGCCAATCCTCCTCTTTTTGCTGAGGAAGAATGGCCCTGGGCTAACATCCGTGCCCATCTTCCTCTACTTTATATGGGATGCCGCCACAGCATGGCTTGACAAGCAGTGCGTCGGTCTGCACCCGGGATCCGAACCTGCGACACCCTGGCTGCCAGCATGCGAACTTAACGGCTATGCCACTGGGCTGGCCCCAAAACTCCCTCCTGGATTTTAATGGGCAGCCAAGATGGAGAACCATGGATTCAAATGTCAGGGTTTCAAATAGACTCTCCTATAGTTATTCATTTTTTCATTTATTCAATGGATATTTATTGAGCACATATTGAGTATGTTCCAGGTACTCATCAAGGTGTTGTGGATATAGTACTAAATGGAACAAGACATCTGCTCCATGAGGCTAATGTTCTAGTGGATGACAGACAGAAACTATATACACACTTAAATACATGCTATGTCACTGGTGATAAGAGCTCTGAAGAGAAGTAAAGCAAAGTAAGAGAATAAAGACAGAGTGAGTGGATGAGGGTGCTTTTTAAGATAGGGTCATTCAGAAGGCCTCTCTGACAAAGTGGCCTGAAGACACAGAGAGAACTGGAGGAAGAGAGGAAGGGATCCATGCAGCTGAGGAGGGTCATGCCAGGCAGAGGAAGCATAAGTTCTGAGCTCTGAGGGGGGAGCCTGCTTGATATGTTCAGGAGGGAGAAGGAGGCAATGGCTGGGGCCATGATCGAGAGCAAAGCAAAGGAGGTGGGCCAAGAGAGGCCTTGGTGAGGACTTTGCATTTCATTCCAAGTGAGACCCTAGGGCACTGGGGAGTTCTGAGTAGAGCAGTGACACTCTCTGACATGTGCTTTAAAAGATCACTTGGAAAGAGATCGTAGGAAGCATCAGGTGAGGGTGGGAGCAGGGAGATAAGTTAAGAGGCTATTGCAGCAATCCAGGTGAGATATGGTGGGGACTTGGGCCAAGGTGGGAGTATTGGAAGTGGTTTCATCCAAGATGGATTGTAGAGGGGGAGCCAGCAGAATTGGATTTGGGAGTGAGAGAGAGTAGAGGGTCAAGGACAACCCCAGGGCTTTCTGCCAGAGCACACATCTGCTCCTTGCAACAATTCTGCAAGGTAGTTGGAAAAGCATTTTCTCCAATTTGTGAATGAGAAACTGAGGCCAAAAGGAGGGTAAGTGAATAATGCAAGACCATAGAGCTGATAAATTATAGTTAGAACTACTTAACACCTGCCAGCTCCTTAGACTCCAGGTCCAGCATTCCTACTTTGGCAAATTATGAGGCCATAGTGATTTTAAGAGCAAATCTCACTTTCTTGAAGTGTACAATCTAGCTGTGGAGTCAGGACTTAGAGATAAATACCGAGTCTTAACTGACTTAGTGCTAACTGTCATGTGCTAAGTGCTACATGAGTGGAGAGGCTGTAAGTGCTTTTAGCGGTCTGAAGACAGAGTGAGCATGGTGGGCTGGGAGAGCTGGGGTAGGAAGAATATAGTGAAAGGAAGGGTTCAATGCAATAGTTTCAATGAAAACCAACATTGTTCGAAGAGTGAAAACAAGAAGTCTGATATACGTATATGTCATGTCCAGACATCGAAGTATAAAGCTATTTGGTTTGACCAGAGGGTTCGAGTATGCATGTGGGAGAGGGGTGTGGGGAAATGAGGGAGCTGAACATGAGGTTGAAAAGACAATATGGGATCAGATTATAGAGGACGTTAAATGCCCATCTAATAGTGCATGAGCCCAGAGCCTCTTTATAGAGATAATAGAGATTAGAATAATATTAATGTGATTTCAAAGCACTAATTAAGCTTATTAGGAGAGCAGTAATAAAATCTTCATTAAAACAGGTCAAGAATATAGTTCTAATTTAATAACAATTTAATTTAATAATCGGCTAGTTCTTAGAAGAAGTTTCATAATCCGGAGAGCCTTTGAACTTGATGGGTAATTATTGTCAATAAGAAGCGAGATCCCTTTAAAATAAGACATTAAAATAAGGTGTAAAAGCAGTTGAGTGGTTTCCATTTGTACAAACAGCAAAACAGCTTCAGGCCAAGTGTGTGCCTGACTGGGGAGAGGCTGGAAGCGGAGCTGTGTTTGCCCACCCGGGCGGCTTTAGAACATTTTCATTTGTTTTGTGGGTGTGGCCAAGACAGAACAACTGGGAAAATATTTGAATGGCAAAACTCTCTCGATAATGCCTAACTGGTTTAGGGAGTTTGGAGGGTGTGTACTCAGTATCAATTGGGGGTTTTTAGTTAGGTCTTCGATTCATCATAACATTAGGCAGGGTATTGGGCAAAGAGGATGGGCCAGGAAAATGGTCCAGATATTTCAGTAGGTTTTTGGCCCCAAGAGGGAAACATGTTGTAAAATCAAAATTGTGGACTACTTGAGAAAACCGTGGCTGTAAAGAGTTTCAAAGAGAAAAAAAAATTAAACTGATTCTCTTTGGCCTTTTAAAATATATGATTCTACTTGATATTTTTTCTGCTGCTTATTGGAACAGTCAATGTGAGTAACAGAATTGGAAGCATCTCTAGTGCCGTGTTTAGAAGCACTCAGAGACAAAGAAGATGAAGGTCAGTGGGGTGAAGAGTAGGTATAGAGTGAAAAAGAAGAACCAGTCCAACAATTCTGACACCTGCTTTTTCCAAAACACTTGGGTAATCTTATTGCATGTTAAATGTGAGTAAACCTTCAGTTATCCAAGGAGGGTCTTGGAATTTTGAAAAAACAACCTGAAATCACAGAGGTAAGGCATGGAAACATCAGAAAAACAAAACCCCCCAAAAAGATTGCCACTGAACCAAATAAACATGAGAGGCCATAGAAATATGGAGATATTGGTGTGTAAGATAAAGAGAGGGACCAGTTTATTACACACTTCTTGAACATCCAAGCTTTGTAGGGAAAAGGGAAGATACAGGAGTGTTTGGACCCAAGCACGATGTATGGGAATGGGAGTGAATTACTTTGCTCTTGGCCTCAGTGTACGTGGCACAGCCTTTCCAGATGGGTCTGAGAAAGAACCACGAATTGAACGATAAGTATCTCCTCTGCAAACCCATTCCATCTGGGGGTGGTCAGGGGAAAATGGACTAAATTGTGGCCTTGATGGAGGAAGAAGTGTAAGCAGGAAGGGGAGGGAGGTGCAGACCCACCCCACTCATCTTGTGGCTGCTGCGGAATCTGGAGACATTGTTAGGTGTGGAAGAGGATCTTATTTCAAATCCAACTCTGCCACTTACTTGTGATGTGATGGTGGGTAAATTACTAAATTCCCCCTTTTCCTTTAGCCACAATCCCCTTATTTCTAAAATGTGAATGATGACTACTTCATACTTGTGTGTGTTTTGCTTTATTTTATTGGTACATAAGCATGCAAGAACTTTAGGTAAGGGAGTGTGAGTTAATCTTATTGAAAGTCAAAGAACTACACGTGTGGGAGGCACTGTTATTATTATTTTTAATGGTAGTGGTTTTGGTGGGTAGAAGCGAGGGTTGGCCACACGATCCCCAGGACTGGTTTGGCACCAGCTGGCAGACTTCTCCCTTTTCCTCACACCCACACCCTAGTAATGATTGTGAGAGGGCGGATAAGTTTTGTCCTCTGATTTTTATTGCTCAGGTCAAGAGGCTGAGGAATGTCAGCTAAATGGAAAGAAAGCTGTGAGGAACATTTTTAGGTGAGTTTCAAGTTGTTTGGCTTTCTGATCTGCTTGCCAGGACTTAAAAATCATTTATGTTTATGTCCAGTGGAGAAAATGGTCTACTTCTAAGTCTTAACCACAAATTGCTGTTATACTTCATATTCTTAAAACTCATAGTGTCATAATAATATGAGAAAATGCATATTGCTTCCTTGTCTTCTTAACAGAATAAAATGATGAATTTACCTAAATCCTATGTAGGGATTTTTCTTTGACACAAGTAATAACTTCTTAGTGTTTTGGTTGAAGACTCTACAATGGGTTTCTAAAAAAGGAGGCCTATCTGACCAGGATATATTGAAAAACAGGGCAAATTCCTGCCTAACGTTAAGAAGACAGATTCCGTTTCACTTACACTAGTTTATTATGCTTGGTTTGTTAATCAGCATAATCAACATTTTTTCTGACATAAATGGTGCATCATGAAATTGCATCCTCACTTGAACACTGTCAAATTTAGACTATAATGAAATCTAAGGTCACAGTTCACATACAGGGTATGATGGAATACATAGGCCACACAAAACGATGTTGAGGTCACCAGACCTCCATGTACCACGGTTGAAAGATGAAATCCAGCCCACTCTCCACTCGCCAACATTCGCCAAAGGACAAATCTGCACAAAGGCATCAAGCAGGCTTATAGCTTCCCTAGAAGTTTCCACAGATTGCCACAAATATCTCAAATTTTGTATCATAATTCCTATTCCTTATCACAACCCATAATAGTAAAATGAACAATTTTGGTCATAATCCATCTTTCTCTCTATAAAAACGCATTACCTGATTTGTATTCTGAAGAGCTATTGGTCATGAGGGATACCAGCTTACTCAAAAAACTGAAATTATTCTCTTGGCTTCATTTATCTCCAAGCATTTTATGATAGTAATATGATAGTTAATTTTATATGTCAACTTTAAGTGTGTTTCTGGATGAGATTAATGTTTAAATTGGTGAACTTTGGGTAAAGCAGATTGCTCTCCATAATGTGGGTGGGCCTCATCAAATCAGTTGAAGACTTGAATAGAACAAAAAAAGAGTCCTCCTGGACAAGTGGAAATTCTTCAGTAGACTGCCTTGAAACTTCATCTGCATCATCAAGTCTCCTAGATCTCCAGACTGCTGGCTTCTAAACTGGAACCTGAGGCATTAGGTGGTCTCAGGAAGCAGGACAATCTCTCTCTGGTCGTAGTGAGGACATTTGGACTCTCAAAGTTTTGTCAGCTCTGATACCCACTGTGCATCAGTGGGTGGCCGACCCACCTTTCTTGGGGTCATCATCTGTGGAATGGGATGAATAGCACCACCCGCCATCTGAGTGATGTGGTGAGCATTTACTAGGCAAAGCTTGTAAAGCACTTTGAAGATGAGAAGTATTGCACCCACGCTGTTTTGTTGTTATGTCTTACACGGGATTATATTCTTCCTAAAGATCTCTACAGGGATTGCTGCACCCTTTCCGTTTTAGTGACTGATTTCTGTGGTAGATTTTACATCTCAATAAAAAGAATACATAACGTTTTAAATTGTTTGGGATGTTTTTTCCTAGACATCAAAGACATGATTTCTGAAACCTCTAAACCAGTTTCTTTTGGTTTCTCTGATAACATGTTAATGTGGATAGTCAGGGTCAAAGACATAAGGAAGGAGGAATAATAGGCAACTATTTAAAAATATCTTTTACATCAGCGAGGACACCTCCCCTAGTTCAGGGATGCTATACAACGACTCACAGAGCTTCCTGGACCAACTGAAAGTGAAGGATGGCTGGTACTTCACTCTATTGCAGGAGATAATCCCTGACTCAAGGTGATAGGTCTGTTATCAGCTACCTTTGGCTCTCCAGATTTTTCTCGATTATGAAGAACTTTCTTCCTCGTTCCAAAACCTGAGGCATAGCTGAGAAGCATAAAAGGGCATAGATCCAAGACCTTTAAACGTATATGCCAAGATTATTCATTTTTCCAAATATGGTTTAACAATCTGAATAAGTATTTGGCAACCTTTGTTTCCCAGATGCATATTAATTCTTGCCTTTTCTTTCAAAGGGTGCCAGTAAAAAGATGAGAGAGCTAAACAAGTGTTCCTCTTTACGATGATGAAGATGGGAGGAATATGAGAACATCTGCAAAACCATTCCCGTATTCCCACATTCCCAGGGGCAAGAATCAATGATACTTTGGATCTGTCCCATGGGGTCTGCCTAATCCTGACCATTAATCCCTGCCCAATTTGTACCTCAAATTGCTCCCTCATCTTCTGCCTGTTGTTGTTTTCCTGACAATTTCAATTCAAATTCTTTGTGTTCCTGACGTTGGAAAATGTGCCAAAAGAAAGACTTACTAGAGTCAACAAGCAAACATTAATAAAAATATTAACCATAAAATCATGCCTCTAAATGTTGATTTGACTTCAGGTGAAGAAAAAATGTCATCTAAGAGGATTTGCTCCTAGGCTGAATTATTTCAAAATGACGCTAATTACACATCACCTATTTGTCGTAAAAGACTGGTTCTATTTAAATAGAAAAATGCAGAAGGTGTAATGTCTAATTTCTAAATGACACAAAATCAAGAAGGAAAGTTTTTCTGGTACATGACAGAATCTGGATTTTGGAATATCTCAATTGGCCATGATGATGACGAAATCTACTGGGGGTAACCAGAAAAGTTTCCATTGAGGTTCAGAAAATCGATGACAAAGATATAAAATGGAGAGATCTCTTTAACTTGAAATTTCTTGGGTAAACAGACCGAGTTGACTTCAGATTCAGTTTGGGTCAGTCTGACCAGATTGACAAAAAAGCTAATGCATCACAGATTACATTACAAGGTTTATCATGTATCATATCATTACATTATCCAAGGTTACTGAAGAGAAGTTAGCAGTTATTTTATATTGTTGTCCCTGTATATAATGTGTCATTTTTCTCCAGCTGCTTTAAGAATTTTTTATCATCTTTGGTTTTCTTTAGATTAACTATGATGGCCTTACCATGGTTTTCTTTGAATCTTCATTGAGTTTGCTGAACTTCTTGAATATGTAAATGTCGTTCACCAAGTTGGGGGAATTTTCAAATATTACTACTTCAAATATTTTTTTGCCCTATTCACCCTCTCTTCCTTCTAGGAACCAAATTATAAGTATAGTAGGAGTTTTAATATTGTCCCACAGGCCAATCTCTTTTCTCCCTATTCTTCAAGTTTTAGAACTGTATTAATCTATCTTCAACTTTACTGATTTTTTTCTTGCATCATCTCCTAGTTGTTAAGCCCATCTGGTTAATTTTCTATTTCAGATATTATACTTTTCAGTTCTAGACTTTTTATTTGGTTATTGTTTATAGTTTCTACTTGGCACTTTCTTATGTATTCCATGTGTATTTTCTTTATATTTTGGATCCTCGTTTAAATATTTACTTTAATAACCTTCTCTGCTAATTCCAATGTCTGTGTCATTTTGGGGTCAAATTCTGTTAAGTGTTTTCTCTTATGTTTGTGTCATATTTTCTTGTTTCTTTGTGTGCTGACTAATGTTGCCTTTTATGTCAAATAATCCTGGACATTGTGAATGATATATTTTAGAGACCCCAGATTTTGTTATATTCCTCTAAAGAGTATTGATTCTTTAAGTTTAAGCAGGCAGTTAACTTGGTTAGAATTGAATTCCAATTTTGTCCTCCTTGTGGTGGGCAGCTGCTGAAATCTATGTTCACTTTCTTTAACCTCAGCTAAACTACTTGGGGTCTGCCCTGTGCATGCATAGTTCAGGAGTCATTCAGACGTTTGGGTAGTTTATCCACAAAATTTTAATATAATTCTCTGGGTGTCTCTTATCCTGTTTGGTCTCCCCAAATTTGTGTCTTCTGGCTCCTCAAGTCTGTAAGACTGTAGCTTCCTATGCACGTTTTAATTGCCCAGTGTGGCCCTGACTGGGATTGCTGTCTGGAAAAAAACTGTAAAAAGCAGGAACTTATTAGTGCTATATCCTTCTTCCTGTATCCACTGCCTCCCAGTCTCTGCCTGCCTTTGGTCTCTCTCCAGTGTCTTCAGTAAATGATTTTTACATTTCATCCAGAGTTTAGAGTTGTTACCTGTGATACAGTTTGTCTGACAGAAGCAGGAATTCCAGACAAGTAGAATGTGAAGCTGGGAGCAACCTCTTCGTTCAGGACCACTAGGCACGTTGACCACAACTGGACTGACTGTTCACAATGGCTCATCTAGTCTAGGATTCCTTGCCTAGAGCTCAGACTACCAGACACAGTATAGCCTGTATATAGTCCTCTCAACACAACGGATAGCACAGAAGCAACTAGCTTCCTAACTGAGACCCCCCCCCATTATGTAACTTCCCTGCCTCAGAATTCTTCCAGGGTTCCTGATTTGCCTCTAGAAGAAAATTCAAATTTCTTAGCAGGGCTTATAGGATCATATGAGACTTGAAATCTGAACATTCTGCCTCCTCTATAGTCATTTTCTCACTCCTTACGTAACCCCACTCTCACCAAGCACACTGTGCTCTAAGGACAATCAGATCTTGCTGATTCATGAAAGTCATCTGAATTTTTAGACCTCCATGTACTTGCAGTTAACATCATCTTACCCTGGGTCATTTTTCTCTTTAGCCATTTGACATTTCATTTTATAATGATTTGTTGTTAGTGCCATCCAGTCAAGTTGGACTCCTAGCGACCCTGTGTACAGCAGAGTAGAACCCTGCTTGGTCTTTTTGTCCCATCCTCTCATCTTCCAGTACTCTATCAGACAATGCTCCACTGCTATTCATAGGATTTTCATGGCTAATTTTTCCAGAAGTGGGTGGCCAAGTCCTTCTTCCTAGTCTGTCTTAGTCTGGAAGCTCTGCTGAAACCTGTCCACCAAGGGTGACCCTGTCGGTATTTGAAATATCGGTGGCATAGCTTTCAGTGTCACAGCAACATGCAGCTGCCACAGTACAACAACTGACAGGTGAGTGGTGTGGTTCCCTCATTGAGAAACAAACTCCAGGCTGCAGTAGTGAGAGTTCCAAATCTTAACCACTAGAACACCAGGGCTGGCTTTTATAATTACATGATAGATTTATTATAATATATTATAGACTATGTCTATTTGGCATTATAATACAGATCTATGTTTTATTATTTTTTATTATTATGTGTCTTTCACATTGGAATGTAGGCATTATGAAGTGAGAGACTTGATTTGGTCCAAAATGGCATCTCCACTATTCAGGATAGTGCCTGGCCCATAATAGCCATTTCAATAAAAACTTGTTGGGTGAATATTGCTCTTGTTGGCTAGAATTCTCTCTCACTCATTCCCCAAGTCAGCCTGGAAAAGGCATACTGAGAACCCGGCTCAATTGTTATCTTCTCTTTGGAATTTCCTCTCAACATCCCCTCACTCACATAGAATGAATTATTAAGTCTTCATCCATTTTTTCACAGAATTCATCTTCCTTCTTTCTCTTATTTCCTGTTTCTCTGCCCCTTTCTGTGTTTACCACTGTGCCATGGTATTAAAGCAAGATTACTCATGAATTGACTTGTGATCTCATCCACTGTACATACTCACCACACAAGTCTCAGTTCCCTTTATAGTGACCGTCCTTCTCGCTTGGCTTGCCAGTTAGAGAAAAGTCCTTTTGTTCCCATCATGCCCATAGATAAGGTCTAAGGTGGACTTGATTATACCAAATTTTGGATACACCACACTTATAATTAAGTCTGATTTTTTTGGCATCTTGGGAAAACTGATAATAGTTCATTAATTATTCTAACAGTCAGATATAAATTGGGAAATTACAGGAAAAACTGCTAGTTGCTTTAGAGAACACAAAGCATTCTTTTGGATTTATTATTCTTTAATATTTGCAAACCTCCTCAGGATGAAAACTTCAGGCTTATTTTTTTTTCATATTAAATTTGTTGTTTCGAGAAGAAGCTCTCTTCAACCCAAACCTACAATGAATTGGAGTGAATAACGTACGAGAGATAAATTACCCCAAAGCACCGGTAGTCATGGAATAACATTTCTATACTTACCATTCAGGAAAAATATTTATAAGTGCTGAAATTGTGCTTAAAAATCTATAAGTCTATAGTTACATTATCTTCATAAAAGTAGGTAAGAATTAACCTATCTGTAGTTTCCTCTGAAACCTCCTTTCAAGAAATGATAATAGTAGGGTACGGGGAACTTTCAAAATGAAAGAACACTTTTTATCCTATTAATTTATTTTCTCCCTCTTGGTAAGTCCCAGAAACCTGGATTGCTGTTCGTTCACCACCCACAAGATGATAGACAAATGTTCCCAGGAGGACAAGTGCGTGGTCACCTCCTCAGTGTGTCTGGTAAATTAAGAGTTTTTAAAAAATGTATACATGTACTTGCACGTACAACTACGCACATGTAAGTCACAGACTTCCCCTGAAATGAAACACTGAGGTCATGTGAGTGTATTTCAGCCTTTAATTTGGACATTTAGGCTACATGCCCAGCCATGACACATAGCCCATGTTTGTAAAGTCAATTTAATTTCAGTTGTTAGTATCAGTTACCGTCATTCCAGATTTAAAGCCACTAGCCCAGATCCTCTTTCTCAGTTCTTTCAGCTCCTCGTAGCTGTACCAGGCACTTGGCACTTTCATGCACGCTCCTTCATATTGTTCCTGGACCATCTATTTGAACAGGCCTTTTCTCTTCATTTTATTACAAATTCTTGAATCCAGGGATCATGTCTGATATTTCTCAGAATCCTTAATGTCTAGTCCAGAAGCCTGTTCTAACAAATGCTCCAAAAAAGTTGTTGATTGATTCAAAATGGATTTTCAATTTTATGAAAAATATTTTTAGAATAAACGAAATAGTCACTTTTGTGTTTGGAAAATAAGACGGATATATTTTTAAAAAGTGGACATCTTTAAAAAAAAGTGGTGACATCTTAAGGGCTGCAAATTTCTACATCAGCACATAATTTCAATATAAAATTCCAATCCAACTTCATGGGAAAAATAATAAGAGACAAAATAGAATATGACCAACTGGGTTTAGTATTTCTACTTCCTCATAATTTGTTTCCACCATAATCAATGGAAAAACACAGAGTTGTCAGTCTTCTTTGAGAGAAGGCATGTGTGTTTTCTCTTTCCCTTTCCTCCCCTTTCCCTCCCCTATTCCCCTTCTGAAACTGAGTCAGACCAGGCCATATTTCCAGTTAGAAGTTGGCATTGGAGCCAAGCAGCTGTTCAAAAATGTCCAAGTGGACGGCAAATGGCGCTGATGGAGTTAACGGCAGTGACTCACTTGGGACATTCACAGCAGGTCAGCTGAAACCATCCCTTGCTGTAAAGAGAATTTAGTCCCGCTGGGCAAGTGCCCAAGAATATGAGCTGAGGCTGATAACAGCATAGTGCCTCTTAGTAGCCACTGGTTGCTTTGCTGGTCTCAGTTTTCATGATTTTTTTAAAGGTGGATTTTTTTCTAACGCAATCATGAACAGTGATGGGAAGGACAGGCTGAGCAGCTGTTGACTGTTTGAAATAACAGAGGGGAGGTTTGGTCTCTGGAAATGCTCAACACAAGTTGTCTTGCAAGCTTTGATGATGACTTTCACATACAAAATTATGGGTCAGAAGCAGGAAGCTGAGTATTCTTCATGCCAGTAAGTCCAGCTTGGCAAATGTCGGCTTTTGGGGATTTCAGAAAGATTTCATTCATCTAGGAATACTTCTGCAAAATATTATGATATTTTTAAATTTATTCAGCCAAGGAACAATAAAAACAAATTGAAACCCTCCAGACCAAAAGCATATGAGAAATAGAGCAGGTTCATATTTTGTGAACTCATACAACTTTTTCCTTAACATAGAAGGGAACGTATAAAAATATGATGAAAAGCTGTTGTGTGTTTTTGCTCATAAAATATGATATGAATGACTAATAAAGACATTTGTGGAGGAAAAACATAATTACCTAAAATAACACAACCTTCACACAAGACATATTTTTATTTTTTCTTCCAATTATTTTTTTAAATGTTTTTAGATTGTTTCCTTATAGGGAGAAATTTCAACAAATAAGAAATAATAATTATTGATATTAATGGTCATTAGACAAACTTCATTCTCCTAAAATTTTGGCATTAGGTCATGATTTCTACGTTTAGATGAGATCTTGTTTCCATCACACTTACTTGGTAGAAAAATCTGATTTAGTGATTTGTGTCCACTATAACCTAATTCCTTTTGTGATTGAACCCAAAAGCTAATTCTGATAGTTTCAGACAAGGTTGAAGACAGAATAAAAAATGAATTACCTTCCTTTTTCAAAAATAAAATCTTTGCATTAAATAGATCTTGGTAAATTAAATGAGTATGTATCAACCAGTAGAGTTTGCTAGGTACTCTAATGCATTAAACAATTTTAAAGTGCATAATTTTAAATGCATTAGACATTTTTTGGGGGGCTCTGCTCCTTTGAGAGTATATAGTCTAAGTTCAAAGGAGAATAGTTGTGCTCTCTGTGTTTTTATAGAGGACTGTGTCGGGGGGAGTTTCACAAGGATGGGGATTGTGTTGGTGTTGCTTGCCCACTGTCTACCTCATGGTAAATGCTTAATAAATATTGGTTGAATTAATTAATTTTGACCACAGGAACTGGAGGGATGAAAAGGAGTGTCATCTTTTCTTGGCAGAAGAACAGATTAGTCATTAGGATCAAGTAGAAGAGAAGATGGGATTTAGTATGATTTAAATCAAGATTACCGACGCCATTAGAAGGCAAGGTTTGTGGGGGGAGTTGGGGAAACAGGAGACAGTTGTTTGAATTTTGTATCGGCCTGGGCTGAACTTGTTTCTTCACATGGCATCAAAGGCCAACCGAAAATTCCACAACTGGAAAAATGAAAATGAAACAAGGGATCAGGGTATCAGTGGAGTAAAGAGAGAAGGATGAGAGTAGGTACAGTGACAGGAGCAGATGGGTTTTGAGATTCCTCATCTTGTTTCTGTTGCTTCTGCCCTTTTATTATTCCCCATTTGGGTATCTTTTCTCATGTCTCCTTCATTTTCGTCTAAAATGGGACTGCCAAAGAAAAGTGACTGGTTAAATGTTAGAAACTCTTCAGAAACCTTCAGCATTCTCGCAAGTGTGCATACTTTCTCTCCTTTGATCCTGTTGATTTTTTAGGCCTGTTTCTGACTTTTAACCTAATCATATTATGGTCATGACAGTTAAATGGAGAATGGCATTGCTCTTTGTAGGTGGGAAAGAATTGCTCCATATATATATGGAAATATATTTCTTATCTTTTAAAAAATCAGTTCAGTGACTGGCCCAGTGGCTTGGTGGTTGGGTTTGCACGCTCCGCTTTGGAAAGCTGGGGTTTGCAGGTTTGGATCCCAGGTGCGGACCTACTCACCGCTTATCAAGCCATGCTGTGGCGGTGTCCCACATAAAAAAGTAGAGGAAGATGGGCACAGATGTTAGCCCAGGGCCAGTCTTCCTCAGCAAAAAGAGGAGGATTGGCAACAGATGTTAGCTCAGGGCTAATCTTCCTCACCAAAAAAAAAAAGTTCTATTTCTGTGTCTTTCTCTATAACATATACGTATTATATATATGTACACATATGATATATACATTTGATATACATGATAGATATATATATAATGGAGAGAGAGAGAGAAATAGAACTGATTTTTTAAAAAGATAAGAAAATAAACTGAAGTTTTTACCTTATGACTATTCTTTGTATAATTTCATTTTTTTCTTCAGGCATATTTTTAATAGTTACTATTTGATATGTGCCTTTTAAGATATTCTAATTTGGGGTTAATAATTTAATATCAAATGATATCTGTTTTAATTCTACTAAGTACAAAGCACACTATACTATTCATCATGATGGAGTAGGCACTGACTAGGTCTTTTTGGTGTTTTCAGACTGTAGAGAAATTCAAGTTCTATGCTAATGTGTGGAAAGGTCTCTCTCTCTATATAAATAGAGGATAGATATATACACACACTTACACAGGCACACACACAAATATGAAAAGCATAAAAAAAATGATGCCACCGCAGGGGATATTATAGGACGTCGGTATGTTTATATTGTTTAAAAAGCTGAAACTGGAGTCCCATAGCTCCTTTTGTCTTGTTTTATTGCCTCATTTTCACATAAAATGAGACCAGAATCTCCTACATGAAAATCAGCTTGGTATTTGTCACGGTCTCTATCAAGCGTCTGAACTCATTTCTATTAGCAGCCCATTTCCCCATTGCACTTCCTGTGTTTGGTAATGCAAACAAGCAGAACATTGTGTCATTGTGCTGGTGACACTCCTTACCCTCCTTACGAAAGCCAGGGAGTATCGAAAGCTGGAACTGGAGCTAATGAGACTTATTAATAAAAGTAAAAAAAATGTTTTGGTACCACTCCCTGATCTGGAGGGCCTGCTAATCTGGAGGTGTGAGGTCATTCAGACTCCATGGCACACAGCTCCCTCCCAGGAGTCTACCCTCTCAAGAATGCCCTGTACTGGGTGTCACATCTTGTCTAATACGCAATCAGAATATTAAGCTATTTGTGAACTGATTTTTGAGATGTTTGGAATATGCTGAAAGAGTTCTTTCCAATGCAAGAAGCCAATGAAATTATACAGCTTGTAAACTGAAAAAGGGAGATAATCTAATCTGATGTCAAGTCATTATTTCTGAAACTGTCCTTATTCCCCAAATGTGGACTTGCAGCTGTAATGTGTATTTTCAAGACCTCAAAATGAGTCTGGAGGTAAGGGGTCAAAGAGGTTCAACCAAGCCTTAAGGCAGCGTAGAGAGTCATTTGTGTGTGTTTGCAGCATACTTTACATTTTTAGTCTGGACTGGGTCTCTCCAGCTATTGAAGTTAGCTTCAGAATCTAGAGGAGTCATTTCCACCAAATACCAGCTTCGTCTTTCAACATTGTGCCTCAGTGGTACCAGGAGAGTATTAAATATGAGGTTCTGACTGCCTTTATGAAATGCTTCTACAGTTTTGTCTTATAAGGAAAAAAGTTAATTTTTTATAAAGACGATCTCATCTATTATCAGATAGGCATGTTTGGAGTTAGACCCCGCCTAAATGCTTGTCCTTAAGGCTAGGAAAAATTATCCAAGGTCAAATGGCTCGCCTCTGGAAACCCCTAGGGTTTGGACCCCCACACTGAGAATTTGGTGGTGCAGGACAAATGGGGACAGCTCGGCAGAGGTTCTTGCCCCAAAGTTTACTCTGTCAACGAGAGTCATAAAATGAAGTCGTAACGGGGGTTAGGGCTTAACTAACCTAGTTAGACTGTTTCCATCAATGCTGCTTAAACCAGAGAAGGTAAACCAGCAGTTGACATTCTGGCCTGAGTCTCAGGCTGGCTGTATTTCAATTCTGGCTTCATTTTCTAAGTGGATGTCCTAGAGCTGTGGTTCTTAAACTGGATGACTAAGGGCATCAGAATCCCCTGGGGGTCTTATTAAAACAAGGATTGTTGGACCCCATTCCTGGAGTTTCTAATTCAGTAGGACCAGGGTGGGGCCCAGTGGTTTGTATTTCTGGTAAGTTCCCAGGTAACCTAGCGAACACACTTCAAGAACCACTAACCTGGGGCAACTAACTTAATCTTTTTGTTCTTGGGTTTTCTTCTCTGTAGCACACGGATAATAATAACACCCACCTCACAGAGCAGTTTTGAGATTTAATAAAGTAATATAGGGAAGGTCTTAGAATCCTAGGCAGCATATTGTGTTAATTAAGCATTATCCATTCTCACTGATAACAATGATTGAAAATTCTATCCTTCACACTGTTTAATGTTTATTGACAGAGGCTACTTTACTTTGGAAAAACCCATATCAAACATATTATTAAATAAAATTATTCAACAGTACTGACTATGTAGACTTAGGAAAAACACTGTGTCTTTTGGGTTTTTGATAAAAGCACTTTGCCATTGTAAAACATCTTTGGGAAACAGAGACCCTTGGAAAGCTATGGAAATACACTTGGGATTGCAATAAACCTTCTCCCCACAAAGATGCTCACACACGCACGTACATGAACTTGTGTTTATGCAATGGCCACTTTGGAGGTGTCCAGGTGAAGGACACGGCTATAGGAGCTGCCTAAGTCAGAGGGGCGGTGGGCCACGCAAGAAGCAGCAGTCAGCTGTGCCTTTTTTTTCACTTTTATCATTTAAATTGTGCGAATGATTTCCATTCTCTCTGATGACTTACCTCCAAGTGGGGCAGAACTATAAAGAATCCTATTCTGGAGTCAACCACGCTGAATCTCAGGGCCAGCTGGAGGCCATTTAGACGGCTGCTAGGACCTTGGGCAAGTCACTGACCCTCTCTAAGGCTTAGATTCTTTAACTAAATGAAAGGACTACAGTAGATAATGGTTAATCCGCTTCTAGAATGAATGGCGGCAACGGTCTTAGAAGATAAACACATCACATGGTCTTAACAACACGGCCTTCTTTCCCACCCATTTTTTGTGATAAGCTTCTCTCACATCACTGCTGAATTATCATATGCCCTTTTCCTATCGTTGAACTTATATGAATTCAGATTCTATAAATTCACTCTGCTCTCTTTTCCATAGATCCTCTAATATGTTAATTTTGACGCTTTGCCATTTCTACCTGAGCCAGTTGGGGACACCTCATGTTCCTTCTCACCTGGATCATCTGCATATTCTATTTCATCTCCAGGCCTTTGCACATGCTGTTCCCCCCCACCTGGAACACTCTTTCTTTCCTCCTTTGCCCCATTTCAAGTAGACCTCTCCCTCTCGCAGCAACCTTCTCAGGACTTCCCAATCGGGCTTCATGTTCTCTTCCAGATTATAGCTTTGATTCTCTCCTCTGAAAAGCCAAGTTTGGGCTAGCACTTCCTGCCCCATGCAACCCCACAGCGCTCAACCTCTTCATTGCGTTCCTAGTGACATACTGACTTCCACATGCGCTTGCATCTTAGTTCTGAAACTTACTGACTGCATGGCCTTGAGCTAGTTGCTTTGCTGAACCCCAAATTCTTCATCCATAGAATGAGGATTATAAATAACTAACACCATTAGGGTGCTATGAGGATTAAATAAGAAAATGCACAACATCTGGTTCAGCGGTTCTAAATGATGGCTTCTATCATGACCAATTCATCACCATTTTTAGACACTCTTTTCTAAATGTAAGATATCTAAAGCAAACTTTTGGAAAGCCATGGATCACAGTCAAATTATGGTTGAAGCCTCGGACATGATGTTGATCAAAAAGAGAGCTCCGTGTGCTTTTGTCAGTAGTTCTCAACTCTCTCAGGTTTCAAAATCACCTAGCGGGTTAAATTCCGCCTCTCCACCAAATTCTGATTTAGTCAACTGGCCTGGCTAGTCAACTATCAAGGCATCACCTTTGATATCTACAAAGGCACCCAGATGATTCTAACAAGCAGCAAAATTGGGAGCCACTGCATCGGGTGAACCACAAGCAGGCAGAGCAGAGGCCATCCTTTGATGGAAGCCTGATTTACATCGTGGAAGATGCAAATCCCCTTTATCCCCTTTATTCAGAAGTGGACCATGGTGGTATTTCAAGAAAATTTTGGGTGAGGGGGTGAGAACAAACCAGAATCTTTACCTACACTCTTATACATGTACACAACTGAGAACTCCACCTCATAGAATATGGGAAAGATTAACTTGACCTGAAATTTTTTTAAAGGCAAGAGTTTCCAAGTGGCCACCTCAGCGATAAAAGTGTGGACAAGGTGAGGCTGAATACGCCTATGGAGAGAAATCACCTACTCATCATACTCATGCAGCCAAAAGATGTGAGTGATTGGGCAAGGTTAGTTTACTGTTTCCATTCAGTGTTGAAAATTGTCAACCCGACACAATGACTTTTTGTTTTGACATGATTGATGCTGAACTAATGTTTCTGGGCATAATTATCCAGCAGGTTTAGCTACATCTTAAGCATGGTTCTAGTTCTTAATAACAAAGCTGAGGCCTCAACTTAGCAGACAATTGTGTCTTCTTGTTGGTTATGGCATGTTGTAGCTGTATCAAATTAGTTAAATATCTTCTACTTGTCTATGATACTTGACTTAATGTTGGAACTTAATCTGTCAAAAGACAGCTCCAATCCACTGCGAATTTGGCAGCAGTATTAAGAAGGTTTGGGGCAACATCACAAGCCTGGGATGGTTATCATGTTTATATAAAATAATCCAAGGTGTCCAGAGCTAATAGGAGGTGACAAATACTTGTAATAAGCCAAACATCATTCTCTACTTTTGTTCACGAGTACTAAAAAGAATTTGCAGTGGAATAAAATCTCACTCTACCAAAATTTTTATTCCCCCAAGTTCACTATTTAATTTGTGTATATTGTCATAAACTAGGAATATATATGTAAAGACCAGACATAAGAAAGGAAGTCAATGTAAATAAAAATATGTCGCTTAAGAAGAGAGAGATAAAAATATTTCATAAAATATTTATGTAATCGTGGCAAAGAAATTAGGCTTATTTTCACCTCAGCAGTAATTCTGACCCCTTGATAATAACGGTAAGTCAAATTATAGCTACCCTTCTCAAGGTCTATCATATAAGTAGATTATGACAATAAGTGAGTTTTGAGCAGGCATTTTCCTCTTTTGTGCAGCTGTTCCTGGAGAAGTGGCCCACAAGGAAACACCATTGCCCATCCCGATTTCCTGTGGTAGAATCATTATCAATCCCAGCAGTCAAGACTCCTAAAACTAAGATGGCTAATGAATTCTTGCACCTACCAAGTGCAGGATGCTGGCCAGAGGTTCTGGGCATCCTGGAGATCAGGATGTAAAATGGTAGGAGAAACATGTGACTCAATGGTGACCAAACAAGTGGCTCAGGAAGGAGAGCATTTAGTCCTCTGTGCACCTCTGGTAGCTTAGAAGTTGAACGTTTTCCATGAACTGAGATCGGGGCCTAGCCTAGGCTTGCTTGAAGGCTATCTGAGAAAAGAGATTGATTCTTTGTTTTCTAAAATCCAAGTTTTTGTAGACAGATGAGATTAAAGTCAACTGTCCCTTAAACACTGGTTTGCCATATGGTTCTGTCCTCTGACCTCTGTTCTTTTCATTCTACATATTTCTTCGAGGGACCTCATCTCAGATCATGACCTCACTTCCCCTTTAAATCCTTAAGGCTTTCCTCCATCCACCCCAGGATCTGGAGTTTCCATGGTCACCTTAAATTCAACTCGTCTGAAACAGGCTTTGTTGCAGTCACCCTTAGTCCCCTCATTTGTCCTCCTCTGCCCCTACTCCCTCCACTCATGCCACACTGCTGCCTGCTGCACATTCCTCATTGTCTTTGCACTTGCATCTGCCTAGGATGTTCTTCCCCAGACATCCTCAGATGTCACTTCCACAGTAAGGCCTTTCCAGACCACCCTGTCTTATGGCTCAACATCACCTCCCCAATCCCCAGCACTCCTGCTCCCACACACCCTACCCTGCACACCCTTTGTGCCGCAGTTTAGTAGGCTGAATAATGCGCCCCTCCCAAAGGATATCCACATCCTAATCGCTAGAATCTGTGACTATGTTACCTTATATGGCAAAGACTTTGCAGATGTGATTAAATTAAGGATTTAGAATGTAACCACAAGTCTCCTTATGAGAGAGAAGCAGATGGAGATTTCATACAAACAGGAGAGGAGAAGGCAATGTGACCCTGGAGGGGAGACTGAAGGGATGTGGCCACAAGCCAAGGAATACCAGCAGCCACCAGAAGCCAGAAGAAGCAAGGAACAGATTCTCCCTCAGAGCCTCCAGAGGTAGCACAACTCTGCCAACACCTTAATTTGGGCCCAGTGATACTGATTTTGAACACCTGGCCTCCACAACTATGTGAGAATACATTTCTGTTGTTTATGTCATCCAATTCATGGTGATTTTGTACAGCAGCCAGAGATAACTAATACACATAGTCATTGTAACCTCCCATCTCACTATAAAAATCTCTTCATTACGTTTATGGAGCATTATTGTCGGTCTCTCTTCACTAAAATAAAAGCTTGATGAGGCACAGGTTTTTGTCTGTTTCGTCTCTGATGTATCCTAAGTGCCTAGAACAATCCCTGCCCATAATGAGCACAAACATATTTATGGGGTAAATGATGACTGAGTTGTCTCCACCCACTCACATCCTCCCATCTTCCCAACTCCCAACAAACCTGTTTTCTCCTAAAATTGGCTGTTTTGTGAATGTCATCTCCATCTCTTCATGCTCCTCAAATCCTCCCTCTCCCTCACCTGCTACATCCAGCCAGTGGCCATATCCTGTCCACTCTTTCTCTTAACTGTCTCGCAATTCTTCTCTCCTCTAACCAAAGTCCTCGGCCACAGCCTTGGTTCGGTCACTTATCATTTCTCTCCTGGATTGCAATGGGCTCTTAACCATTCATGGTTACCCCCACCCTCAATTCCTGCTGCCAAGTACCTCATTCTGACCTGTGCTCATCTCCCCATCCCCCTGACCCTCCACAGCAGGCAGCTTAACTGGGCACCAGGAAATCCTTGCACCTCTGCTCTTTTTCCTTTGTGAGCTTTGGGTGCACATGCTGATTCCCTCTTGTCCACCTGCAGGCTCTGGCTTCAGGGGCCCCTGGTGCCAATGTTGGCTCCACATTTTACTCAGCTATCAAATGAGTGCAATGATATTACCTATATCAGAGGTTCACTGTGAGGGTTAAAGAAACCAACGTGTGCTTTGGTCAACTAACAACAAAAATGTTCCAAATTTTCCACCCTTCCCGTGTCCATGTCCCTTTGTAAGGTGCCTGTGCAGCTTCTCCCATCAAGAAGTGAAGTCTATGTTCCCTTGCATCTTTTCCTTTTGCTTCCCCTTGAATTTCCTGTGTCTCACTCTGTCCAGTAGAAAACAGCGGAAGCAGTGACATGCCAGTTTGCTGCCTTGCAAGGAACACTGTCATCTCTGTGTGAACAAGGCTGGGGCTAGCATAGTGGAGGATAGAGTCCATGTGAGGGAGACTGAGGAGGCCCAGCTGATAGCCATCCGACCCCCAGCATGTGAGGGAGCCAGCCCGGCCTAGATCAGCCAGCTGCCCACCTGAATTGCAGTTGACCATAGATGCATGATTGACTCGAGCCCATTGCAGGAGAACCATCTAGATGACCTGTAGACTGGTGAGCAAGAACAAGTGCTTGCTATTTTAAGTCATTAAGTTTCAGAGTGTTATGCAGCAATAGCTGACTGATACATGGGCAAAGAGCGAATGTTAGCTATTATTATTAATTCACATTTAAATAGCATGCTACCATTCCAGCAAGCATTTTCCATCTCTTTCAAAAGAGATTATCACTTGGATATTTCGTAACACTCTGTGCATAACGTGCCCTCTCTCTCATCTCTATTGTTTTACTTATCACCTTGGCATTGATAGTATTTGTATATTATTTGCAGAGGCGGTGTGTTGTAATACTCAATGCCATAGGCTCTGGAGCTGGGCTACGTGCCATTGTATCCTGACTCCACCATTTATTAGTGCAAGACCTTAGCAAACTCTTCATCTATCTGTGTTTCAGTTTTCTCATCATTAAGATGGGAATATGTTAATATTACCACTTTCTAGATTTGTCAAATAGTCAATTAAATTGATGTCTACAAACTTCTAGGTAAGCACATTTTGCTCAATGAATGGGGAAGGAGGAGGAATTTGTTTCTCCCATATAGACAGTAGACTTCTCAGGAGAGGGCTTCCTGTTCTTTTCATCTCTGTGTTGCTAAGTTTAACACAGTATCTAGCATCCGGTAGGTCCTGAAAAAACAGAAAACACCTTTTTTTTTTTTTGGTGAGGAAGAGTGGCCCTGAGCTAACACCTGTTGCCAATCTTCCTCTTTTTTTGCTTGAGGAAGAGTAGCCCTGAGCTAACATCTGTGCCAGTCTTCCTCTATTTTGTATGTGGGTCACCACCACAGCATGGCTTGATGAGTGGTGTAAGTCCACGCTCAGGATCCATACCCGAAAACCCGGGTCACAGAAGCAGAGCATGCCAAATTTAACCACTATGGCATGGGGCCGGCCCCGGCAAACATCTTTCTTTAATGAATGACTACCTACAAGGACATGGAATTTTCTATTTGTTTTATCTTGTTTTGTTTTTTTACACTTAAAGAGAAACTCACTGAAGAATGGCTACCATATTGCTAAACATTCTATAGACCTTGTTATAGGTGAAGTACTAGTTTTTTATTGCTCCTATAACAAAATACCACAAGCTTAGTGGCTTAAAACAACTCAAATTTATCTTACAGTTCTGGAGGTCAGAAGTCCAATGCAGGACCTTCTGGGCTAAAATTAGGGCATCAGCAGGGCTGCATTTCTTTCAGGAGGCTCTAAGGGAGAATCTGGTTTTTTTGCCTTTTCTAGTCTTTAAAGGCCACCTGCATTCCTTGGCTTGTGGTCCCTTCCTCCACCTTCAAAACCAGCAGCATTGCATCTCTCTGACCATTCTTTATCACCTCTCCCTCTTATCACAGCCAGGAAACGTTCTCTG
The DNA here is from genome assembly GCA_031878705.1 of Tapirus indicus. Classification (NCBI taxonomy): domain Eukaryota; kingdom Metazoa; phylum Chordata; class Mammalia; order Perissodactyla; family Tapiridae; genus Tapirus; species Tapirus indicus. Next base: position 31,595,776 of record CM062936.1, on the reverse strand, counting down.
CTTTTAATGACTCATGTGATGGGATTGGACCCACCTGGATAATCTAGGATCATCTCCCCATCTCTTAGTCTTAACTTAATCATATCTACAAAGTCCTTTTTGCCATGTTTAAGGTAACACAGGTTCTAGAGATTAGTATGTGGAAATCTTTGAGGGACCATTGTTCTGCTTACCACAAGAGATAAGAACATTTGTCAAATCTCCAAGGATAACCACAGAATCACCAGGGAAGCAACTAGAAGAACTCTTGAAGACCATTTCATCCAACCACTTTGGGGCACAATTTACATCGATGCAACATGAATGGAGCCCCTTTGAGTTGTGCAAACTCAGCAGGGTTACCAGAATTGGAAATAGTAACTCAGAGAGGGCTTGTCTCATCCTTCATGGCATGACCTTAAACTTCAATTTTGAATTTGTAGTTCTCAAAGTAAATTTTTTTTGTAGTAACTCTGGTTAGAATTGTAAAACTCCATTTAATAAATCCTTCTAAGTCCTCCTTCCTGGCAGGAAAGATTGATTTAATCAGATGCATTCCAGAGCACTGGTTCTCAAAAATGTTCCAAGACATTACTTTAGGATTTTCATATTTAATTCCATTTTTATGTAAAAATATTGCAAACACTTAAAACTCTATCATATACATGAGCATTCAGATATGTTACCTATTGAATTTTGATATAGTTATTATTACTTTATTCTGTGACATTCACTGGTTTGGGGCTGACCTCAGACTGAAATTTCTCCAGCCATTTTGGTTTACTGAGAAAGGGTCCTGACACAACAAAGCAGATTGGTTTTTTTAAAAAAAAAGAGAGAGAGATGATCTTTTATGGCTGTTTCTGTGTTGTGAGTCAAAAATTGTTTTCATATTGGGAAACAAAACAATATCAACCAAAAAAGAAAATAAATAATAATAATATCAGCAAGTACTCATGAGGTGTTTATTAAATACCAGGCTCGGTCATAAACATTTTACTCATGCACAAACATCAATTTGTGCAAACTTTGCAATACTCCTATGAGAATGGTACCATTTTACAGATGAGGAAACCAAGGTATAAGGAGATTAAGTGGTTTTCTTGAGGTCAAACAGCTGATAAATGGCAGCTACCATAGGTTTCCTCTCTGTGCTTTTAACCACGACACTGCTGATATTTAGTTACAATTCTGATTTATCCGAACAGCCAGCATCGTAAGCAAATATAGTTGTTTCAAATTGGAGGAAGGTAAGAAAATATTCTTGTTTTTCCTGCCTAATTAAGTGAGAGAAAAGAACAGGATTCAGACCTCTGGAGATGAAAGTGCAGCATCATTCAATACTGAGGGACAAAAGCTAGGCTGAAGGAGGAAGTTGAAGTTTGTTGCTATAACAAACAACTTCATACTCTAATCCAGTATTAGATTCTTAATACTGTACCCCAGAAGTGGAGTTGCCCACCCATCAGAGAAAGCATGGGACAGCTGGGGGCAGGCTTCCCTGTTGGGCTCAGTTGACGACAAGGTAGAGAGCAGGCAGATCCCAGAGAGTAAAGAGAGGCTGAGACCCAATCATGCCTGAATAGCTCCATCTCCTCCATCTCCCAGCATCATCCATTGAATCTGTAAGAGGTTGGATGGAATGCTTAGGACAGAAGATCCTTAGGGATGTCTGTCTATTAAAACAAGTGGAAGGAGAAGAGTCATCTAAGCAATTACAAACTAGAACTTATTAGAAACAGTTTTAATAATGAAACTCCACTTAGGTGTAGTATGTATTAGAGTTCTAGGTGACAATTTTGTTTGAAAGAAAATATAGTTCCATTGCTGAATGCATTTGTAAGCCATTCTTCTGAAAAGATGCCCATAAGTTATATCTTATTTCAAAATGCTCAATTTTACCTTCTCCAAAGGATCATTTAGACATTTTAAGAAAACGTGTTCTTTCGGTAAACATAACTACACTGATTGATTCAAGACACCACCCCTAATGTTTGACTTTTGATCTAATTTCTTCTCAGCACATGGTACTGCCTCTGTTCCCAGGGCCAAGCAGTAACTGACACATATTTATATTCTTAATAAATATGGGAATCACAAGTGACTGAAGAGGAGGGTTACCTGGTGCCAGAAAGTTACATAAGTCGAAGACTACGTTTTCCCATTCTTTAAGACTCAGTCGGTGGTTGTGAAACTCAGCTGACTCTGAGAATCACTCAGGCTGCTTTTTAATTAGTAAGGAAACCTGGAGCTCAGCCCAGGCTCACCCAATAATCAGAATCTCTGAAGGTAGGGCCTATGAATTCACCATTTTAAATACTCCTAAAAATCAAAGGAAATGAAGTAAATTAGGATAAAAATTATTAAGACAAAATTAAAGCTTTTTGAAAAATTCCTAGATTTGATAGAAAAATCACTAAGATTAAAATATCCTAAAGCAGTTTATCAAAACCTCTGTGCTCTGGAAGCAACAAAAACAAACAACATTTAAGCTGCAGGGGCTGTGCCGAAGACAGAGCCCCCTGTAGAGGTCCAGATGTGAGTTCCTACCTAGGTCCATCCGAGCTTGGAGTTGTTTGCCTGGGGGAAGAGGCCTTCTGTCAAATGGAGGTCAGAAAAGGGCATCTGCAGCTGATTCTCTTGCCAGGCCACCCACTGGCACAGCCCTGTATCATAAAGCCACCATGTTCTTCTCTAAAACTCTGCCCTTGGATGTCCATCATCGTCCTGGGAACAGTATGGATATACAGGAGTTTCTGTCATTCATGTTAGTATCCTAAGTGGAGGGTTCCGGGGTGCAGGACATGAACTAAGCATTGGGGATTCCAAAGTGCAGACCTGATTCTTCCAGAACTAAGAATACAGTGAATGATTTTATCTAACTGGAGAGGAAAAAGACATGGACTCAAAAAAAGAATACTTACAAAGCCACCTGGACACGTATATGTGACAACATGCAGTGAATTCTTTACTTGACATCAAAAGAGAAATGAATATTTCATTAAGATTTTCTGTAACTAACACATATGAGTTACCAATTAGCAGAGAATTAGAATACAATGCATTTGTCTGAGGAGCATAATTTAGTCTTTTGATGAATCAGAAGGTATATGTGCTTCTAAGCCATTGGTAAGACAATCAGTATTACAGCAGTGAGGTTCTGATAAGCTTTTAATTGTTTAGCAGGTCAATCTAATTAATATGTTAACCTATAAGCTTTTAATTGTTTAGCAGGTCAATCTAATTAATATGTTAACCTAATTAATAGACTGACAAAATATCCTTTATCAGCATATGATCTATAGTTTGCATATTGTCACCATACGCTGTTGGATATATTGCATAAAATATTTTAAACCAGTGCAACCATTAATGAATTGGATCATACCTCCAATGAAGTATGATAGGGTAAGAAAAGAACCTCAAACAAACCTAGCAAATACTGGGAGGGGATTGAGAAGGAAGAAGGATGTTTACAGAATCATAGGAAAACAGTCCCTTAATGTCATCTTATCTTCTGTGTCCCCAAAGCCAGTCTTCCAGTGTGAATGACTCACTCGTACTCTGAGCAAACCAAGAACAAGTTTTTTGGGTTGGATGATTGGTATATTGGACACACTGAGTGAGCCCTTTGACAACATGCAGAAAGATAGAAACTGTCCTCAGATTTTTGGTAAATTATTTGTAGGTCACATGAATCTAGATTCAGTACATCTTCCTCAATTCACTCCAAGGTAAAACAGCAAAATCTTATGTGTCAATAGAGTGGAAATATACCCTGAGTCAGCTAATTATTGCATGTTGCGCTAGCAAGTAGCACACCCAGACTAAATTTGGTAAGGCAGGAGCTACCCACATGGTTTTGCCCAAACTGGGAACTAGAATCTATTTTCCTCAAAATGAAAATATCTTTACTGTTTTTTCAGATTGCAAACATAATAGTGTGAGTTATAAAATCCCAAATGATACATAGAATATGCAGAAGGGAAAAAATCTCCTGAAAGATTGTTATTTAGAGATGAGCACAGTAAAAAATTTGGGAAATATCTGTCTAGATACATTTCTATGCATATATAATTTTACATAAATGAAATCATATAGATCATTAACTTGCTTTGTTAGTTAACAATATTGCTGTCATCTTTCTATGTTAATATGTACACATTTACACCATCGTTTTTGATAACTTCCTGGTGTCTTGTTTTATGGCTGTACTAAAATTTTATTAACTATTCTCCAATTAATGAATTTAAAAGTTGTCTTCATTGTTATTAATGATGTTTTAATAACCATCCATACATATACATCTTTGTAAACGTATCTGCTTTTCTCCTTGGGATCAATTCTTAAAAGCGGACTTGCTGGGTCCAAGGGCATCCAAATATTTAAGGCTTCGGTTCCTATTGCCAAATTGCCCTCCTCCAGAAAGGTCGTCCCAATTTACTCCTCCATTAGTAGTGTTTGAAAAACATAAGGACGTCGTTTCTAGTAGTCAGGCACAGTACATCTAACTAGGGTGTTATTTTAAAAAACTGAGATTTAGGGGCCAGCCCAGTCTCATAGCGGTTCAGTTTGCGCACGCTGCTTTGGTGGCCCGGGGTTTGCAGGTTTGGATCCCGGGCGCGGACTGTCGCACCGTTTGTCAAGCCATGCTGTGGCGGCATCCCATATAAAATAGAGGAAGATAAACATGGATGTTAGCCCAGGGCCAGTCTTCCTCAGCAAAAAGAGGAAGATGGGCAATGGAGGTTAGCTCAGGGCTAATCTTCCTCACACACACAAAAATAAATAAATAAAATAGAATTAATGCCAGCCTTCGAGAAGCTAACAAAGTGTTTTGTTGAGGATGACTGAATCTGAACTCTGGAAGGAGATCTCCCTATCCTCCACCACCCATAAGGAGCATAGAAACCCAAGGGCAGGTATCCAATTCATCCTCACTGAGAATCTGACCCACTCCTTATCCATTCTGGCCAGGAGAAGAGAAGACCCCCTCCTGTGGTTCCACCTGGATCTTGCCTGCTTCACTCTGGGGTCCCTGCTTCTCCATCCTGGCTGCTATTTCTGGTCACATGCAGTTTCCCATCTTAGCATGTTGACCGCAGCTCTGTCTCCCTAGGCTGAGCTCTGCTTGTCTGTGGCCTGAAGCCTCTTTCCTGGCCATGACCCCTCTACTTATCTGACCTCTACTTTGTGGCCAGGACCATATGAGAGTTTCTAAAGCTGCATTGGTTGAAAAAGGTTTCTTCTTGTTTGAAGTTCCACACAGACATAGATCTGCCATGTGCATAGAACTGTGGTTCGCCCTTTGCAGTCCTTCAAGTATTCATCATGTGTGTAAAATGGGGACATTTTTACTGGACACCTCTTACACCCACATCACACAGCTGTGACCTGATAACATCTTGCCACAGGCTGTACTCTTATCTTTTGCTTTCTGAGTTAAGTTCAACAATGTACCTTTGGATGGGCATTTTCTCTTTCCATTTCCTTCTGTCCTCTATCCTATTCCTGTTCTTTGGGATCTTTTCCCCAAATAAACTACATGCATGCCCTTATCTCAGGCTCTGTTTTCTGGACGAACCAAAGCTAAGACACTGCTCAACATTAAGATTTGCAATGAAGTGAGGCAGCTTTAATTAGTACCAAACAGTTCCCTCTCAACTAATCATTGATGTAAGGTGCTCCTGGCAGCTCTTCTTAAAACAAAAGGTTGTCATTGACTTGCTATAAAGGCAACAGGTCTTCTAGAGTTAGGAGCCCAAGTGTCTTTAAAAATCCAATGGCAAAATTTGGCCAACAGTTATAATTCAATTTTGAGAATATAGAGGTGGAATGATACATCCAAAAATTATTTCAGTGGCCCTATACTAGAGAAGTTTGATTCTACAATACAGTCATTCATTGCATAAGGACATTTTCCTCCACAGCGGACTGCATATATGGTGGTAATCCCATGAAATTATAATGGAGCTGAAAAATTCCTATCACCTAGTGGTGTCATAGTTGTCATAGGTCATAGTGCAAAGCATTTCTCACGTGTTTGTGGTGATGCTGGTGTAAACAAACCTACAGAGCTGCCAGTCATATAAAAGTATAGCGCACACAATTAGGTACAGTACGTAATACTGAATAATTATAATAAATGACTATGTTACTGGTTTATATAATTACTATACTATATTTTTATCATTATTTTAGAGTGTACTCTTTCTATTTATAAAAAGATGTTTACTGTACAACAGTAAGCCGTGCTACAGCAGCAGCAGCCTTGTACATCTCGTGTTTACCGTGTCTCTCGGTTGCATTTTCTCTTGTGCTTGATTTAATCTCGTGTTATTTTGTTCATCACGGCCCCTAAGCATACAAAATACACTACTAGTGTGGCCAGTAAAAGGCCACATTGAGTAATGGACCTGGAAATAAAATTAAAACTGATTAAGGACTACAGAGGTGAAAAATTGGTGATGGTTATTGCTCGCCAGGCAGGCATGTCCCGTTCCATCAGAGCTACGATCTTGAAGAACAAGGACAAAGTGATGGAAGCTGTTAAAGGATCTGCTTCATTCAAATCAACAAGATTAACTAAAATTTGTCAAAGGCCTTTATCAGACATGGAGAAACTTGTGATGACCTGGATTGAAGACCAGACACGGAAGCGTATCCCTCTCAGCACCATGATGATCACAGCCAAAGCAAAAAGTTTGTTTGTGATGTTGAAAGAAATGGCTGGACCCGACTATGATGTTGAATTTACCGCTAGCTCTGGGTGATGTAAACAATTCAAGAATTGTTATTCACTACATAATGTGAAAATGAGTGGGGAGTCTGCAAATGCTGATGTGAAGGCAGCTGAAGAAGTTTTCAAAACTCTAGAAAAGCTGATTGTGGAGGAAAATTACTTACCAAAGTAAATATTCAATATGGATGAAACCTCCCTATTCCGGAACGTATGTCTGAAAGAACTTTCATTCATAATGAGGCCAAGTCAATGCCAGGTTTCAAGGCTTTTAAGGACAAGATAACAATTTTGTTTGGGAACAATGTTGCAGGCTACTAATTGAAACCCTTTGTGATCTGGCACAGTGAGAACCTCATAGCTTTCAAGCATTTCAATTAGCACACACTGCCAGTGACTACAGGAGCAATAAGAAGTCACAGATGACCCAGCTCCTCTTCCAAGATGCCCTCCTGAACTGCTATGCAAGCAAAATGGAGAAGTACTATTTGGAGAACAACATAACTTTCAAGATTTTGCTTATTGTTGATAATGCTCCCAGACATTCTCATTTTTTTGGTGATCTTCATCCCAATGTCAAAGTGGTGTTTTTCCCTCTAAACATAACCTCTTTGATCCAACCAATGGATCAAGGAGTTATAGCAGCTTTTAAGGCTACTGCCTGAGGAGGACCTTTGCTCAGGCTGTTGCTGCAACTGAGGAATACACTGATGCCATTCTGGAAGGGTTACAATATCTGTGACTGCATCAATAACCTTGCGTGGGCTTGGGGTGATGTCACCAAGGAGTGTATGAATGGCATCTGGAATAAGACACTCAAGATGTTTGCCCATTACTTCAAAGGATTTGTAAAGGATGAGGAGGTTGCAGAAATCAACAAGGCTGTGGTTGAGACGGCCGACAACTTTAACCTGGGTGTGGATAAGGATGACACTGAGGAGCTCCTAGAGTTGGTTCCTGAGGAATTGACTACTGAGGAGTTGTTGGAACTGGAACAGGAATGCATAGCTGAAGAAGAGGAAAGGAAAATGCAGGAGAAGAAAAAGAAGAACCCTCGAGAAAAATTCACAGTGAAGGGTTTAGCAGAAGCTTTTGCAGATCTCACCGAGTTCCTTGAAAAGTTTGAAAACATGGACCCCAACACCGAAAGGTTTTCATTAATAGAGAGGAATGTTCATGTTGCATTATCTACTTAAAAGCAAATCTATGATGAAAAAAAGAAACAAACCAAGCAAACCACCATGAACATATTTCTGAAAAGAGTGACACCTCCTTGAGAGAGCCTCAGGCAGTTCCTTTGGGAGATGTTGCAGAAGAAGGTATTGTTATCATAGGAGATGACAACTCCGTACGTGCTATTGCCCCTGAAGACCTTCTAGTGGGTCAAGATGTGGAGGTGAAGACAGGATATTGATGATCCTGACCCTGTGTAGGTCTAGGCTAATGTGTGTGTGTCTTAGTTTTTAACAAAAATGTTTAAAAAGTAAAAAAAAAAAAAAGATTTGAGGAGAAAAGGGATCATAAAATAAGGTTATAAAGAAATAAAATATTTTTGTAGAGCTGTAGAGAGTGTTTGTGTTTTAAGCTAAGTGTTATTAGAAAAGAGGCAAAGGGTTAATAAAATTAAAAGTATATAAAGTTAAAATGTTACAGTGAGCTAAGGTTAATTTGTTATTAAGAAAGGAAATATTTTTTTATAAATTTAGTGCAGCCTAAGTGTACAGTGTTTATAAAGTCTTCAGGAGTGTACAGTAATGTTCTATGCCTTCACATTCACTCACCACTCACCCATTGCCTCACCCAGAGCAATTTCCAGTCCTGCAAGCTCCTTTCATGGTAAGTGCCATATACCAGTGTATCATTTTTTTCTGATATCATATTTTTACTGTACCTTTTCTATGTTTAAATATGTTTAGATTCACAAATACTTAGCACTGTGTTACAATTGCCTATAGTAAACAGTAGAGTAACATGATTTACAGGTTGGTGGTCTAGGAGCAACAGGCTATACCATAGAGCCTAGGTGTGTAGTAGGCTATCCCATCTAGGTTTGTGTAAGTACACTCTATGATGTTCGCATGATGATGAAATCACCTGAGTATGCATTTCTCAGAATGTACCCCTATTGTAAAGCGACACATGACTGTACACAATAGAGGGCCTCATTATCTATACATATATAATAGGTAATTTTTAATTAGCTGCCTTGGCTAAGTAAATTTGAATCCTTTATGCTTTTTAAGACAGTAAAATTTTATTAAAATGTTTTTGTTTATATTTTTCCAGACACTTCCAAGAAACAGAAGATTTTTCTGTTTTGTAGACAAAGATATACAGTCTTAAATTAAAAGGCTCCAAAATAGAGACTCAAAAGGCAAACAAAAATATTTATTTCCTCAACGAATCATCACTGTGCTAGTTTAAAAAAAAAAAAGTCTTCCCACCAACAAAACATAGTCTAAGTTTCTATGACAAATTTTACTGACTCTAATATTCTAAGAATAGGAAGAGAAAGACATAAGTTGTATTCATGACCATCTTTGTTCTGTTCTGTGATCATTTTTTGAAGTCCTAGTTATAGGCTCCAGACAATTCCTTTTCCCTCCAGTTTTAATTGTCATTCTTTAAATAATTGCCAACTCTAATCCATATTAGATATTTTAAAACTCTTTAATCAAAAAACTTTCTAGAAATGTCTGGAATAGGCAAATCATAGAGTCAGAAAATAGATTAGTGGTTGCCAGTGACTTGGGGCAGGGAGGAATTCAGAGTGATTGCTAATAGCTAAGGGGTTTCTTTTTGGGGTGATGAAAATGTTCTAGAATTAGACAGTGGCGACACACAACTTTGTGCCTGCACTAAAACCACTATAATTGTACACTTTGATAGGGTGAATGTATTGTAAGTGAATTATATCTTAATAAAAAAATAACTTAAAAACAAAACTTTCTAGAAGTAGTTGATATTTTTCCCTGGGAAAATATTTTCAGGCACGTATGTTCACTCTTTCCTCTGCTCTTTCTGCTGGAGAAAGGAAGGAACAGTAGGAGGCTCCCACCCGACATCCCCAATGCTCATGGTCAATTCTGGCCCTTTGCTATGTTACATTACAAGAGGGCAAAGCATCCTTTGACCCCAAGTCTGAAGTTTAACCCCTATGATCCCGCCCAGTTGGATACGTCGATGGTACACTGCACATTTTATCAGTCTGACGACCAGGAAGCTTGACCACATTCTTCCCTTGATCAGGACTGTCCGTTTCATGCTGTCATAAATGGCAGGGCTGCAAAGAGGACAGCAGTGACAATCGCTGGGACCTAATCCCTCCCATGAGCTGCTGAGCACCAGAGCCACAAGTTAATAGTCAGTAGAGGAGTCGTGGAGGCTTGGCTTTTTATTCACAAGGAAAAAAACAATCCCTATTGGCAGCTGAAGAGACAGCCCCTCTGGACCAATTATTCTATTTTGTGCTGTGCATACTGCAGCAGTCTGCTGCCAGGCCCCCTGGGAGCTGCTCCGCTGGGCTTCCCTCACCGAGGCCAGGCGGGTGCTCCAGACACAAGTCGTTCTTGATGTCAAAACTGCTGCTAATGACACAATTAAGTAACCGGGGACCACAGAGAAGCTCTTAATTAGGTAAACACTGCTCTCTGAGAAATGATTGCCCAGTTTTAGGCTAGCCATTGCTGTCAGATTGTTAGAAGATGCATGCTCTGTGGATAAATGAAGAAGCATTCTAAAGACCCAATGTCTCCCTGAATATTTCTTCTTATTTAGTAGTAGAGGATACTTATCATTTTATTAGAAGTAGGGTGGGTTGCTCCATTTTAAAAACTTATATTCTTTAGGTTTGTAAAAGGAAGAAGGATTGCATGGGGAGGAAAGAATTGTTCAACACTCTCCCTCGTACTGAGTAATTTGACTGTACATGATCATCTTTTGGAATCTCTAAAGAACTGGATTCATTTTACATTGACTAAACTAAATTCACGCACATTTAGATTAATTTCTTGTTCAGAACCTCCCTGCCCGTCTTGCCCCCAGTATGAATCATATGCTTCAATATTTCTCCCTAGTTATCCTTATTTAGATTGTTTTTAATATCAGATTATATTTAAGGGCTGTTGAAGACATGCAGCATACATTTTTTTCGCCATCCGTCAACTATATTTTTACGAGCTCCATTTTAGCTGGGAAGCTGGAAGGGCCACATCCCACTGGCAGGTCTGAGCAGGAAGATTATACATGATTTTACAAAGCAGTTTTCACTTACATTCCCTTTCTCTCACATTGTTTAGATTTTGGCGGTGTTTGATATATTTTTAATATGGAATCCACGTGTCTCACCTTAAGGAACTGAGTCAATGCTTCTTAAGGGCTCCACTGGTTGTTGATGATGTTTTCTTTCTTTGATAAACAACCCTGGAAGTTCAGTTAATTTATCTTTTCATGTTACCAAATGGCAAACTAAAGCAGTTTTCTCCCAATTATTTATTGATCCAATTATTTATTACTCCCAAATATGTATTGTTAGGTAATAATATTTATAGGAACCATATGCACGTCCATTTTTATCATTTTTTACCATCTTGGTTCATTCTTAGATTAGCTGAATCTACCCTAAAATTGAAGTTCAGATGGACATATCGAATATGTGGAAAAGTCAGCACAATTAGACTGCTTGTGGATAGGAAAATTAGATGGTGGAGACCATTAAAGGCACCAGAGTGGCTATTCTATCAGAGTTCTCATTGTATAGTTCTCAACTGCGTGCAGTTACTTATTCTTAGTGTTAGTCGTTTGTACTTTTATTAACCTGAACTTCTATATATAAAACTAAGATCATTGGTGGATGAGAAAAAGAGTAATCTGACTTCTCATTGCTTCCCACTGGTCTGTGGACCTCACTCCTTTCCCTCTAATGTCCCTGCCATCCAGCCAGCTCCTACAAATCCTCTCCCCCGTCATCACCCTCTTCCATGACAACCTTAGTGGCTGAAGCACAATTTTCTTTTCTACAACCCAGATGACTCAAACAATATCCATCTTTACTCACAGTCACCTACCATTCAGTGACCACCCCTGCATCCACACTCTTTGTCCCCACTGGGGCCTCCAACATCTTCCTCTTCCCTGCTTCACTTCATTTTCCCCCACTTGATGCTTCCGAGCCCTGTTCAGCTGACATTCTGCGGTCAGACACTTCAACTTTGCTCTCACGCTCAACCAAGAGCCTCAGGGCCCCTTTGACCTACTCTTGGGCCTGCTGAGCCAACCACAATCCGGGTCACTCCCAAAGTTGGCTTTTCAGTTCTTGATTTTAGATTTCAGAGCATCACTAAAGAAAGTCACAGACGTTTGCAGACCTGACTCTTGTATGGTGCAATCTTGGTTCTGATCCATAATCTTTCATTTCCTCAGGCTGTAGAGCTTAGACATGCTCCCTGAAGAAGCCGTATAATGCGTTTCCTCTTTTGAACCCCCAATCTTAATACTACCTCTTGTGTTTTACTTATTCAGCAAATGTTTTTGACTATCTCTTACATGCTCTGAATGAGTATGTAGATGCTGAAGATATTGGAGTAAAGAAAGCAGGTGCTACACCTCCCTTCAAAGAGTTTATAGTCTAGTGGTGATGGTGGGAAGGTTGTGGAGAGGACAGATACGTATCTCGACCATTGTGAGATAGTGACGTGAGAGGCCATAAAGAAGGGGAGACAACCTGAGCCTTTGGGCCAGGAACTGATTCGACGTGTCATTTCACTTTCTTTATTTGATGAAATCAACAGCATCAAGCATGAGGAAATTCTTTAGCTAATTTCCTCCAAATGCCAAAGAATTTCACTCTCTCTGATTCCGTCTTTAATTCCATTTCAGCCTCAAAGGAAATGCTGCCCGTTCTTCATTACAAGGCACCTCTTTCATCTGCTCCCTCAATACTATTCCCTCCAGGCTACTCACGGACACCACCATGCAAATCATCACTCTTCATAGAATATTAAATCTCTCTTTTCCCACTGGCTTCTTCCCCTTTTCCTTCCAAACTGCATAGGTCACCTCAGCAATGATTAAATTCTGCTGCTCATCTTTACGATGGACCGCTCTCTCTACCGTGTTTCTAGAAAGGATTTGTCTCCAGTTCTTCAACCCATTTACCACTTTTTCCTAGATTTTTAAAAGAACTTTAAATATTTCATATGTACAAAAAGGAATAAAGAATGGTATAATAAAATATAGTTTATTAATTAGTAAAATTAATTAATAAAAAATAGTATAACAGTGACTCTCGTGTTTACTATCCAATAAAGTCTTAGACATTAAATATTGCCCAGCAAATTATGTCTCTTGATATCATTCTCCTCCCCATCTCATGGGAAGAATCACTCTCTGGATTTCGTGCTTCTCATTCCCATGCATTTATTTATACCTTTACTACGTGCTTCTTCTAAAACACAACAAAGTATGAATTTGCATATAAACTCCAAATAAATGGTACCATACCTATATATCCTACTTAAAATTGTTATTTTCATTCAGTATTTTGTGTCTTGAGATATATCCCTATAAATACATACCTTTTCACTCCTGAATTGTATTCCATTGTTTTTGTGTGCATGTCCCCCGCCCCCACATATATATACCTACATACATCTCCTTTATAATCCATTCTCCTTCTGTTAGAAATTCAGATATATTTTTTAAAATGTTTATATTATAAAAGGAGTTTACAATTTTTTGCCATGAATACTTTTGGTTGTGTCTTTTTGTGCACATGTGCAAGAGATACTCTATGGTTGAGACTTGGAGTGGAATTTCTTGGTTATTTCAATGAAGGAATGGAAACAACATTAGCATTGCCACCTTGATCACACATCACCTTGAAAATATGGAGCCCACTTTGTGGCTGTAGAAAAAAAGAGAGGCAAAAGGAGGTAGCATGTCGTGATGGCATAATTGTAGTGGGACAGAAAACACAAGTCTTGATTCCAAACCTGTGTGCAATAATCACTGTACCTAGCTTAGATAGGCAGGTTAGAAGACATTAAAACCCAAAAGTTAGACTTCAATGTTTGGTTTTCCAGCTAAGGCATTTTCCATTTGAAAACATTACTCATACATTAGATTTTTAAATGCTTTTTCTCATTCCTCTGTCTTTTTTATTCTAAAAACCAGAAGAGTCTTTTCTTTTTGACCTAACCAGACAAGCTTGGCCAAATAATTCCAGAAGGCATTTGTGACTGTCATAATTGGGGTCCAAGTTAGTCTAAATTAACCTGCTGTGGCAGTTTGCAGATTCCTTTCCCTACCCTGAGCAGTTTTTTCCTCTGCTGAAGTATGGTAACTAACAACTGTGAGATGGTTCCGAAACCAAAACCACAATTGCAGTGCTTAAATTTAGGCCACTGCCTTGTGTTGCCAATTTAGAGAAGATGTGGTTAAACCAACAGTCACTTCGACTGCTGACATTTCTGATGTTTTGAATTAAAAATAAAAGTCACTTTTTCTTCTATAACAAAGTTAATTTGCCATTAACATGGGAGTTAAATGACACATTCATCAAGATATTTCTCACCCAGATAACCAATTAAACATGGCAATCCAAAAGCCTTATGGGATAGTCATTTGCCAATATTTAGTACTTATTCTATTTCAGGGCTTCCAGTAAATATAAAGAAAGTTTAGAATTTTTAAAAATTTGCTGTTTTTGACATTATTTGTATAATTGGCATTAATATATGACAGTTTCTATCTGTATTGGCAATACTCCTTTATCATAGGAGGCAAGTCAAAACACACTGAGATGGTTGGGCAGGAGGAAAATTTCCTATGGAAAATAAAAACATTGATTTACTTTCTTCTTGCCTACCAGTACATATTAATGGGGATGGGAAGATATCAGTGGAAATATTGACACATTCATAGACAAAGATATTGGGGCTTCCTATCTAGAGCAGATGGATGGATGTGTTGTTTTTCCCACCATGGTACATGGAAACATTGGCAAAGTACCTTTTCCTCAGGATCCTTCCTGATGAGGTTTTCAGAAGAAGACTCCAATCTCTAATCGGTGTTTGAAGACACACAATCTCTTGCACAAACTAAGCCATACAGGAAGTTTAATGTATTCTGGATTTGGGGTTATAAAGAGACAACATGCATGTTAGATAGTTGATGATTAAAAATAATATCAATTGATTTGCAAAAAGAAAAGGAGGCATTTCTAGAAGAACTTCTTGCTTTTTTTAAGGAGTATAGTCAAGCAGTTGAGAAAATATTTTTAAGAAAGATCTGTAGAGGTCACTTTGCATGTGAGTGGCTTCTTGATTCTGATTTGATTATTAGGGCTAAATGCACTATGCTTCATGTCAATGGAAGTAATTGTGAAACCAAACCAACATTAGATTCATCAACATTGGGTTCTGGCCAAAAACTCCATTCCTTCCTATTGTAACCTGAAAGTCATGGATTAATTTTAAGTCCTCCTTAGCTTGTCTTTATTCTTTCCATGGTGGCAGATGGTATACATAGTTATCTCTCTTGAATAATTAGGAGCAGGTATAACAAAATCTATAGAAGACCTTCTCCATCCCCTACATTATCAATAAAAAATAGTTGAATTGGGCCTTCAAGTGATAGGGTAAATGTTCACATTACTTTGGTTTTTTATTTGCTCATTTTATTTTTTTCTAAAAGGTAAAAGGTATTTTTTGTCTACCTTTTAGACAAACATTTATGCATATTCTCAGCAGTACATTGTCCTTAGAAGCTTTAGACAAAAGGAGTATTTTTTAAAGGCCTGGAATTGAATGACTGAAAATAAGAGAGACGAATTGAACCAAAACCCAAATCTGGGTAAATAATGTTTCAGTAGAGTACAGAAGCAATAAAGGATTAAATTAAAAGGATAAAAACTAATTATGAGAGGGTTTGCTTTTAGATTAAGTTATTGAGAAAGACTTCATTTCCTTTAATGAAAATCATCATCATCATTTTTTTAAGAGCTGACAAACTACAGGAGGATTAACAAGTTTAAAAAAAGAGTAGAAATATAAATAAATGGGTCACTCTGTAATCATCACTAAGCCACTTTGAGCAACAGTACTGTATAAACCCATGTCCCAAATCGATCTGTCTTGGTAAGATAAGTACTTAGCTAGGAGAGTAATCAATGACTGGGTGTTAATGATTCAATAGATGTTATTCCCGTCGTCATTGCTAGAGAAGGGTCTTCTCTAAATTTTAGGAAGCAATGGCCCTTTGAAGTGGTCTTTTTTCCAGACTTAAAACCATTGCCTTGACCTGGTTGAGTTGTTGGAGGAAATGCCTAGAAATCCTTAGATGTCCAGCAGCCCTGACACCGATGTCTTGACCACTTCCTAACTCAGAAAATTGCATTCTGATTATCAGTGCTCTCTTCTTGTGGCTCTATTTTTTAAAAGATTGATGACTCTGGTTGGAATCTAATTTCCTCTTAGAATTAATGCTGCAAAATTAATGGACCAGCTGGTCACGTTTCAAAGGGTAAATAGATGGCCATCCTTGTTATGGTCTGGGTCACAGTTATGATTGCTCAGTGACTCACAAGCCATGGGTGTACACAAATGATTGAACTTGTTGGCCAAGAAGCCACCCATAGTAATGAGGGTGTCCAGGAGGAGTAGCTGGAGAACATTATTGTCATCTTCTTTCAATCTGTTCAACAGCCTGATTTTTCCAGGAATCTTCAGTGTTGAAGTTGCTATGGGAAGGAAACCCACCTGGCTCCATGAACCCTTTTGCTTTCTCAGGATGCCTATGTTCACACATATACACACAACCCACTGTAAGTTCCGTTAGGGCAGGGGAAGTATATCCCAAACCTAGCAGAATGCTTAGCACAAAAGTATGTGCTCAACATGTATCTATGAAAGAGAGGAAGCAAGGAAGAAAGGACGGACAAAATTATTTTCAGTAATTATCATATAATAATCTGTAATAATTATGATTTTCTTAATTCATTCTTTAGTTTTAAACCAAATAACATTTATAAGTAAATTAATTTTAAATTTAAAGATACTATTTAAATCCAATAAAAGAGTTCACGTAGGAACTAAAATTTGCACTTACCAAGCAAAAAAGGGTGCAGTTTGCACTTTGTTTCATTATTTTTAAGTTTTAAACATGACCAAAAAATCTAAGTGGACACATAGAACAAAAAAATTGGAGTAATTCAAGTTCTGTTTCTTCTACTTTACAAGCAGAGTGCTATCATCATTTATTTTCCACCTACTCTTTAAAAGCAAGAATATTATAACGTTTGGAGAGAGGAACGGAGCCCAACCAGTGACAAACTTACTCTCAAAACAAAAGCATGTAGCTGAGTCCTCAAGGGAGACTTTATACCTAGGAGTTGTAGAATTAACTTCCTTGTAGAATACAATGTTTACTAAGGGACAAGTAATAAAAATGTGCTAATTGAAGTTGACATATATATTACCAAAACTCAACAGTCACGACAGCAGTTGTTTATAACTTAGACCAGGGGTTGGCAAACCATTTCTGTAAAGGCCAGACAGTAAACATTTTATTCTTTGCAGCCATCTGGTCTCTGTCACAACTACTCAGCATGAAAGAAAGCAGCCATAGCTAATGCATGTATGAATGAGCATGGCTGTGTTCCAATAAAACTTTATTTACAAAAACAGACCGCCAGCTGGATTTAGCCCACAGGCTGTAATTTGCCAAACTCTGATTAGACCAACAAAAGACTTTCTTGGGAGGAGGAGTATTTTATCACTGACTTTGTTTAGATTGACTGGCTTTTAGCCAGTTTTATTATCATTTTTAAATTCTCTAAGAAAATGCGCCCCCTTATTGCCAGAGCTGGCTTGCACTCTGTGCCTGCTCTTGGCACACCAGTGTCTACCTCTAACTATGGTGTAGGCCCTTGAAGGTAAACTTGATGCCAAATTCTTCTTGGTGGCCCCAGGATCTATTACAGGGCCTTGTACATTGAGTGTGCTTAATAATTATTTCTGAATTAGACTGACCCAGATGTACCTTAGATTTAAACCAAGCCTCACATACTATTTGCTTTTATATAACTTATTCAATGTACTCCTAGCAAACTTTTAAGGCAATAAAATATTATATAATTACTAAACATATTCACAATTTTGTTCCCACCACTAAATGAGCTTCTCCCAATATTCCTCAAAAGCAGGTCTGCAGTTCTCACAAATATTATATACTTATGAGTAGCTTTGTTTCAACAAATGGATTTAAAATTTCCATTCTGTTTTCTTCCGCTGCTGGCACTTCCTCATTTACCAGACGCATAGTCTCTAAACCCATTGCTTTCTTGTTTTGTTTGCAGACTTCACGGCTTCAGCATTTCTGCTGCTGCTGCAAATGTTTGATGCCCAATCAGAATTCTTGGTTCTTTCTTCTTTATCTGCCCCACAGACTCGTTCTCTCAGGCCAGAGCTTGCCCATCTTTCTGTCTTGTGTTCTTTGCCAACTGTCTTGAAGCCTTTGGCCATGGCACATTGAGAGAACAGGTGTGGCTGCGTCACCCTCTCCTCACTCTCCATGCCCCCCCCCCCAGAGGCAGGTGCTGTTCCTCTGAAAAGAGACACCTGTTAGCTTTTGCCATTACTTATTTTGTAAAATGTCCCATGTGACATCTCCCCTTGGTCTTAAATCTCCCATTTTCTGAAGTCTATTACTTTCTTTTCCCTCGATGTGTTTCCTCTCATCCATCAATTTTCTTTGCAGTGTGCATGTCAACGTCCCTTTGCATTTGTTTTCCTGAGACCTGGCAAAGTGTGGGTTAGAAGCAGGCCCCTGAAAGCCAGCACAGTGGGACTGAATGCCAACTTTTCCTTCTTAGCTGGATACCCTTGAGAAAATGTCCTCTTTAAGTCACAGTTTACTTTGTCTTTAAAATGAGGACAATAATCACTGTTTCACAGAGTTGATATGGAGATTTGGTGAAATAACACATGCAAAACACCGAATCTAGTACCCAGCCCCAGCAAGAACTCAGCATGTGGTATTTTAATGTCATTTTTAGGGCCACCACGTCTGGTTGTGTAGTTTGTCTACTGCAAACAAGTACCCAGTCAGCTCCAAGGAAAGTGAGAAGGAGCTGAAAGGGCTGTCTCCTGTCATTTATCTGCCTAGATGATTCTCCTCCTTTGACTTTGTCTTCTGGATGTCTGTCTTTTGTTCCATTAATCTGCCAGGAGAGGTATTCTTTGTGATGGGTCCTCATTATTCCTTGTAGGCCTTTCACTCTAATGTCACTCACAAGCTGCTCCTTTCCATTCTCTTTGGGATCCCTTTGGAAGGCTTTCCCCTCAACAGCAGAGCACAAACCCTACACCAAGCCCCAGCATGGTGGCTAACACCAATTTTTCCTTGGCCAGAGGAGACTCAGGCAGGTTACAGCTATTGACTGTGCCAGCTCTGTGCTGGGGAGGGGACACCTTTCCATGGCTCATGGTTGAGTGGAGGAATAAGATGTGACGAGGAACAACGTCCGTGAAATGGGGAGTGCAGTGTCGGGGGGTTACACACGGGGTTCTCAGATCAGCAGAGGGGCCCCGGCCAGGCCTAGATGTGGATAAACCTGCCTGGAGGAAGCCATACCTGTGTTGAGTCTTAAAAGATGAAGAGGAATTGTCCAGGTATAGTCAGATAGACAAAAGCCTTCCAGGATGAAGGAATTTTGGATATAGATAAAAGTTCACATTAGCAGGGTTATACACCTTGCCGAGGACCAAGCCCCAGAAATGGTTTTACTAGAACTTTTGAACCTCCCTTGTTGACTTTCTCAGGCTTCCTTAGTTTTCGGTGTTCCCTGGAAGTCCGCAGAACGGGTGTTGTCACAGCTCTCTGAGAGGTGAGGAAAGGGGCCTCTGAGACCTGTCCTACTTGGCTGAGGCCTTTGGGGTGAACCAGTTCCCGGACAGTTCTCAGGCCTTGCTTGACCCCAGGCCTGGCCTTTCCTCCAGCTCAGCAAGGCTGTAACCAGATCTCCGTGGCCACTTGCAGAAGAGGCAAAACTCTGTTCCCAGAAGAAGAGATGCCAGGGCCCACGGGGCAGCCTCTCTCCATCGGCACCTTTGACACAGTTTGCCCAGGAAAACAGTGCTTCTGAGATCAAGCTGCCCTCCTGGCTTTCTCAGGAGCTGGCGTGGGGAAGCCATTATGTTTTAGCTTAAGCTTGAATTTTTCTGTGTAGTGGAAGCCCAGAGAAGGCCTGGGAACATTTCTCTTAGTTTTTTCATCACTGCACTGCAGGCCCATGGAGAGAATCTGAACCAGGGCAACACAGAAGGATGCCATGCCACTTTGGGAGGGCTCTGCCCTCCTTTTGCTGGGACAAATTGGATCCGCTCATCCCCCACTCATATCTTTTAATGGCTGCCCATAGATCTCCCAATATGGTCTCCTGGTACAGGGTGTCACAGCGAGGGAGTAAGAGAGTGGATCTCCTGTCTGCAGTCAGGTCTCCATTCTGCCTTACTAGCTATGTAAACTTGGGCAAGTTCTTTAGTCTTCCTGAATCTCACTTTTGTCATTTGTAAGATGAGATGATACCATCACCCACCCCACAGAGCCACTGTAAGGTGTCTATGAGATTATGCATGGAAAGTATTTAGCATTCTGGCTAGCATACAACAAGTTCCATATACATGTTGGCTATGTCTTCCTTAAATTTTTACAGACATTTGAAGTTATGAAAATAGTACTTGCTCAACGCAAAAACCATACAAATATTGGACTGTGTACAAAAAGAGAGAAAGAAAGGAAAAGGAAGGGCAGAAAGAAAGAAGGAAGGAAAAACAGAGAAAAAGAAAGAAAGAGAGAGAGGGAGAGAGAAAGAAAGAAATTCTCTCCCTATTCTCTCTCCAAAGAGGTGAGAACCACTCAGACTTGGTATATCTCTTTCCAGTCAATTATTCCTGCATGTACAATTTTAAAAATTCATATGGAGGTATATATGCCCTTTTGTTTTTCTTTTTTTACAAAACATAGAAACCCAATATACAAACCATCCTGTAATTCCCTTACTCTGTTTTATGTGTGGTAGAGATAACTTCATAGCAATACATAGAGATTTATCTCTTTTACTCTATTAACTGAACAGTATTCCACCTCATAACTAGACCACCATTTAGCCAACCCATTGCCCATTGACTGACATTCAAGTTGTTACTAGATGTTAACTGTTGTAAACAATGCTAAGATAAGCATCACTGAGTGAACCTCTCCGTGCTCATCCGGCAGTACCTCTTTATGATCAATCCCTAGAGGAGGAATTGCTGGGTCCAAAGACAGGCACATTTAAGTTTTTAGAGAAATTGCTAAATTTTGCTTTCCAAAATATTGAGTTATTTTCACACCAAACACCAGTCTATGAGAGGACACTTTCCCCACACCTGCGTGAAAAGAGGTACCAAAATTTTATATTTCTTTAGAACCATCACACAGATGGATCACACTTAAAGAGTATTTGCTTACTGGCCCTAACCAAACAATTTTCAGCGTGCAAACATTTCGTTGCTCTCCTGGATGACAATGAGGTACTCCAATCATGAAACTTTCATTTTTATGGAGGAGAATAAGGAAGAAGAATGTGACTTCTTGGACTTGGAAATTAGATGTTTCTTTCGTGAAAAGGTCACACCTGATTCCCAGCACCAAAAGTCCTCTTATAAATTAACTCACTTAATTCTTGGAAGCGTTTAGCTTCTGAAAGGACCCAGCCTACTTCACATTGGCAAGAAGGGGTAACAGATTTTACGGTTCCTGGGTCATGGGTTCATGACAATTTTTGAGTAGAGTCTTTCCCTCTCTAAATCTGGGCAATGTGCCCATCTCTCCAGAACTTGATTTGCTTCTCTAACTGATGGATTGACCCCAATGAACGTAAAGACTTGAATTGACTGCTCAAGAGACTATGATAAAACCAATTTCTTTCTACAGCATTTCTTCATAGCTCAGGATATTCAGAAAACACTTTTTCTTTATGTTACAATCCAGAATTTTTCATATTTTCAACTTTCAGGGATGTCAACCCATTCAAATAATGACCAACTGTATTGAGAAAGGGAGAGAGTGCTTGGAGGAAAATTGCCAGTGAGCAAATTATCTGTGCCCTTGTAGCAGAGCCACGGTCAAAGCTTCATCAACAGCAGATGGGACAGAGATGTGCCAGAACCAGACTGCAAGTGTGAAATGAAGCCCTGAATTCTAGTCCCAAGTCCTCCACTCAATAGCTGTGGGACCTGGGGCAAATTACTTAACCTCTCTGAGCTTCACTTTCCTCAGATACAAAGTGTGCATAACTCTCTGCATCATTCATATGGTGGTGGTGAGGAGAAATGCAAGAACAGATGTAAAAAAGTGTGCTGTCCACTGGGAAACACTTGAACATGAAAGGTATGGTTAATATTTTGTTTTTAAATCGAGCCTTCATTTTACGGTGTCTGATTTTCTTGGCATTCGCAACACTTGGAAACCTATAATAAAGCCATGCTGTCAAGAGTACAATTAAGGACAAGTTGGAAACCTGCCCAGTTCCCGTGCATTTGATCTCAGTGGAGCGCAACACGTTGAAAGGGTTGTTGAGGCAGGAGCCAGATTTCTGGGGAAGTCCCTCCGTGTGGTCCTGTCCTTCCCACCCATCCCACCTCCCGTCCTTCTCCCCACTCCTCAATGATTCGCTCTGCCCAGTCTCCTCCAAACTCAAGAGTCTATAATGCCAAGATCAAGGTTTGTCCTAGGGATTGTTGAGCCTGGGCTGACTGGACTGTTTATTTCTCCCTTTTCCCACCCACCTAACTTACTAACACAAATAAATGCTGTGAAAAGCCTTGAAGGAGGTTTGGGGAGGACACGAGGATCTCCGGTTTAGGCAGATATGCAAGAAGGGGAGGGCTGTGGATGAGAACGTCAGATCTTTCTCAGCTATGACTGGGGGTGCACCTCGCCCCACTCCCCATCTTCCCAGAAGCCAGTAGAGAGAGATTTCTTGGACACCCTCAGAGTCTATTTCGGTGGACACAGTGCTCATTGGCTACCTTGCTCCTAGACATCCCGTACGGGCTGTATGGTCTTTTATCCACCTATAAAATCCCAAGCAATTTGGGAAACAAACCACAGATGGAGGGACAGTTTCCCAGGTAATTCAGCAGCTCTCCGAGTCCCGTCCTCTCTAGAAGGACAATCCTCCCAAACCAGCCAACCTATCTCCATGTCTCCTGTCTCCCAGTGGTTAGATAAACTCTCCTGGTGATGGGGGCTCAAGAAGGGGTCACCTGACAAGCTCTGTGAGTGAGAATGACCAGTCCCATGTTGCTGAGGCCAAATCACAGGCTCGCTGTCACCGAAGGTCATCTCAGTCTCACGTCCTGTAGATCTCTGACTGCACGAGTCTCAGACACCTTCCCCCACTCCTGAGGTCCATAAATATACCCTCTGCAGCAAGTAGTTCTGGTTAGTTCTGAAATAAGGGAACTTAGGTCGGAGTTCTCACCAGAAACAGGGAACATAGCCAGGGGGGCACAGGGCCAGGGAAGTGAGATGATTCGTGTAAACAGAAAGACCTTTTCAGAAACACTCTCTAAACCTACTCGGACGCTGTCCTTCTTCCTCGAAGGCTGTGGCAGCCATGTCCAGTGATCACCGAAATGCCCACACACAGCCCCCGAGTCCGGCCTGGCGTTCATGTTGCCTTCTCATCGGCGGCTGCCTCTGCTCTCTGGTGCTGATTCAGTTTCAGTGTCTTCTTTTTGATGAACTCATCCTCTTATGACCTGGTAGCATGTGCAAAATAATTTAAAATATTTCACTTGATACTCTCTTTAGAATTCTCAGACAGTGGCATGAAAACAGTGTGGAATTTTTGCTTGGAAGTGACGTGTGTGTATGGTGTGTGTGTGTTTGTGTGTGCGTGTGTGTGTGGTGTGGTATGTATGTGGGGTGGTGTGTGGGTGGTGCATGGTGTGTGTGCTCGTGCATGGGTACACACATGTTCATGTGCACACACATCTGCGTGAGCACATCCTCTTCACTGAGCAGTGGGATAGGAACAGAGCAAAGAAAACACATGGGACTCACAACTTTAACGCAAAACAAAAGGTGCACTCACAGATTAGTTCACTCATCAGAGAACCACTTATAAAAAGTTTAAATACTCACAATACATCTTGTTTTAGCAGAAATCTATGGGGAAAACCAGAATTGTCTGGTCCATGATGTGTCACTCATTCCTTCCATTGACACATATTCATAGAGCTCCCCTGGGGCACCCACCGCTGTGCCTGTACCACTGGCTACGTGGTGAAGAACAGCAGTGCTGGGGGCCCTGTCTTCAAGGAGCTTGCAGTCCACTGGGAGAGAAAAGTCACGACAGTGCAGGGGGGGGAGTGCTTTGATAGAGGAAGCACAGGGAGCTCTTTACCCCCACCTTTGCTTTGATACCACTTCCTGGTTTACCCTTGACCTGACTGCAAGAATCCCTTTTGCTACCCAAAACTACCAGCCTCGAATGCAGCCCAGCTTTGGGATGCCTTGAAGAACCCACATCAGAGGAAAGCATTGCTCGGCCCCCACTGCAAGGAAAACTGGAGCAGCTGAACACAAACTGGGATTTGAGCTTCCTATAGGCCACTGCAAAGAAGGAAACACAAAAGACCACATGACCAAATTGTCTCATGAAATAGTCTGACAGATTACATCATTGACTGGTAAAATTTCCCCTATATCATTTATCTAGGATCTAATCATTGATTTCAAGAGATGCTGGATAGTGAAGTATTCTCTCATTACCACGTTCTAACCTTTTCCATCTCCATTCTTACTTTCCCAACTTTTGCAGAAACTAATATATATTAGATTAAGGCAAATTTTGAATTTTTTGTTCAAATTTTTTTATTATCTGCAATTTTCAAGGTGGATTTTGAGGGAATATTTAAATCTACATTTAGAAAAGTCTTAAACATACCAAAGAATATGTGTGCATATAATTTCCATTCAAGGTATACAGAATATAAAATAATCATTTGTGTACTCGTCACTGAGCTCTAGAAGCAGAACATAAAAATTTACTGAAACTCTTTGCTTCCTTCCTTTAGAAGATAAACACTATCTGAGACTTAGTGTTTATGACTGCCTGGTTTTCTTTATAGATTTCCTCTTGTGTATGTGCTGAGAAAAGATATATTTTGAGTATTTGAACCTTTTATAAACAACTTTCTGATGAAGGAGTTAATCCATGAGTGTATCTTTTGCTTCATATCGTGTTTGTGAAGCCCATGTGTTTGCCTTGCTCATCAATCCTCCCCTGTGTCTGACCTTCTTTCTGGGGTCACTTTTCTTCCTTCTGGAGCACATTCTCTAGAGAAGTTCCTTAGTGAGAATCTGGTGGTAATGGATCCTCTCATTGTTGTTTGTCTGAAAATATCTTTATTTTGCAGAAAGACATTTCCCTGGGCACACAGTTCTAGGTTGACAGTTTCTTTCTCTCATCCCTCTGAAGACATGATTGCACTTCATTTCAGCTCCCATTGCCCTTGTTGCAGAGTCAGCTTCCTGTCTAATCGTGGCTCCTTTTAGGTGATTTGTCTTTTCTCTCTGGCTGCTTTTCAGATAGCTTCCTTTATCCTTGGTGTCCAGCTGTTTCAATACCACAAATCTAGAGTGAAATTTTATTATCCTGCTTGTGATTCACTCAAGTTCCTAAATCTGAGGATTCATGGGTTTCATAAATTCAAGAGAATTTTCCACCACCACCTCTTCAATATTGTACCTTCTGTGTTCTCTTTATTATCTCTTTCTACAAGACTCACCAAGTGTGTGTTATACCTTTTCACTTTATATGTTTTCAACTTTCTTTTCATTGTTCCCATCTCCTTGTTAGCATAATTTCATAAGATTACGTTGTTTCTCTCCATTTCTCTGCTCAACTCTGTCTAATCTGCCTATAATCCCTGCACTGAGTTTCAAATTTTATTTATTGCAGATTTATTTCTGGAAGATACAGTTGTTGCTTTTTCAAAGCTGACTCATCATTTGTCATGCTCTCTTTTTCCTCTCTCATGCTTTCAAGTCACCCTGTTCTTATTTTAAACATTTTAAATATATTTATTTTATATTTTTATCCAATAATTTCAATAGCTGATATTCTCTGCTTCCATTCAACTGTATATTGTTCCTGCAGACTCTCACTCCTGGTACCTTGTTTACTGACGTACTCTACGAATTTTTATTTTAACTCACGACTTTTGGAACTTTCTCTGAAGCCTGAGTTGAAGGTGATTTGCTCTTGAGAAGACCTGTGTTTACTCCTGCCAAGTGCCCAGGGCCACCACCAATCTGGCCCCAGAAGGTCACATTCTCAGCTTGAAGCTTTGCAGACCACCTGCACACTGTGAATTGGATCTCAGACTCGTGTGAATGATAGTGACATATTCTCAAAGAACACTTCTTCCTCTCTCTCCAGAATCAAGGCTGACCCTGGTTAACTTCCCAGGTCATTTGCATTTGTGGGAGAACATATTTTAGTTCATCCTTTCACTGAGGGTGCAGGCCTTCGAAGATGCTAGTTTTATGTGGGTCATCTAACCCATTGGCTCACCCTAAGTTAAGTCCAAAGCTTGAGTTTCCTGGAATAGCCAGGCAACCTTGGGCTGCTGACAGGTTTAGCACTCGCCTCTCTGGATTTGTGCTCCTGCTTAGCATTTTCAGCCTCTAATCACTTCCCTGAGCCATGCACTTAAAAAGCATTTAATATTTTGTGCAGCATTTGTATATGTTTTGGAGAGAGCAGGTTTTAGGATACCTCAGGTGCCTCCCATGAGCTGCTTTTTCTGCATCCCATAAATTTTGGTATGTCGTATTTCCATTTTCCCTTGTGTCAAGGTATGAGACTGAATGGGAGAAAATATTTGCAAATCATATATCTGATAAGCAGCTAATATCCAAAATATATAAAGAACTCAACTCAATAGCAAAAAAAAAAAAAAAACTTATTAAAAAATGGGTAGAAGATCTGAATAGACATTTTTCCAGAGAAGATATACAGATGGCCAAAAGGTCCATGAAAAGATGCTCTACGTCATTAATCATCAGGGAAATGCAAATCAAAACCACAATGAGATATCTTCTTGCACCTGTTAGGATGGCTATTATCAAAAAGACAAGAAATAACAAGTGTTGGCGAGGATGTGGAGAAAAGGGACCCCTTGTGCACTGTTGGTAGGAATGTAAAATGGTGCAGCCACTATAAAAAACAGCATGGAGTTTCCTCAAAAAAATTAAAAATGGAATTACCATATGACCTAGCAATTCCACTTCTGGGTATTTATCTTAAAAAAAAGAAAACACTAACCCGAAAAGATATCTGCACCCCCATGTTCATTGCAGAATTATTCACAATACCCAAGATATGGAAACAAAGTGTCCACTGATGGATGAATGGATAAAGAAATTGTGATATATGTATACAATGGAATATTATTCAGTCATAAAAAAGAATGAAATCTTGCCACTTGCAACACCATGAATGGACCTAGAGGGCATTATCCTAAGTGAAATAGCTCAGACAGAGAAAGATAAATACCATGTGATCTCTCTTATATGTGAAATCTAATATATATATATATATATATACAATCATAGATATAGAGAACAGATTGGTGGTTGCCAAAGGCAGGGGGTGGGGATAAAAGAAATGGGCTAGCTGTTTCATTTATTTTTTTAAGTTCAAATGAATAAAAATAATTTATTCAGCACTTTTCATGTTTTGAAGAGAGCGGGTTCTAGAATACCCCACATGGGTGCCATGTTACCAGAGAAGTCTAACTGCTCTCTTGCAGACTTTCACAATTGGCGGTCAGATTTTCAATGGAAGTAAACTCGTTTTATGTAAACTCACTGTATTGAAGTACAGAAGCAAAAGAGAAAAGATCTTGGGGCAAGAACTGACAATTACAGAGTGTCTACCATGGGCCAGCCATTTGTAAATGTAATCGTTACTGAACCCTTTGAAGTAGATATTTTTGTCCTCAGAAACTGAGCCTTCAATAGTTAAGAAACCTGTCCACAGTGACAGGGGCAAAGCTGGGATACAGAACCCAATTTTGCTGCTTCGTAGATTCAATTCTTTCTTTACGACTCTTCCTTACACATGGAAGAGTTTCTTTCTGCTACTTAGGAAGTTATCCTGTGTCTCCATAAATAGCAAAGGACTAAGACTTGTCTTTCATCAATTAATGCAAGACAATTTCATGCAAATTCTAGAATTCTAGTCATTTTTTTGAAAATTTTAGTATCAACATCTTTATAACTTAGAAAGAGGATATGTGTGTGTGTATGTGTATACACACATACACACACACATATATATTCTATTCGAAAATAATGAATGAACACTTCAAGAAACTTAGGGACAGAGATAGTGCTTGCATATTTTTGCAGCCTTCACAAGTCCCAGCACAATGCCTAAAAATGATAGATATTCAATAAATACCTCTTAAAGGAACAATTGCTATTACTTGTTACTGCAGAACCAAAATGTGTCCTCAAACGTCAATGCCATGGATAATTCAAAATGTGTCGAGGCAGTCTCTCAGCCCTACAAAGGCACATGTCTCCGAGATTAGGGTTTGGACATTCCAATCCACCCCATGCTGTTCTCAGCCACATTTCTTCTCCCTGAGTCAGTGTGCATCCTCTCCTTGTGCTGTCATTTATTTTAGCACCTCGCACCCTCCTTTGGTATGCAGGGGAGTTTGAGTCACAGACTTCAGTGAGTCTGAAATCAGTCCACTCACATTCTCTCTCTCAGGTGCTGTTACTGGTCTAGGTGAGCAGGTTGATGCCCTGGCACGCCCGCTCCCAGCATGTGTGCCTGTCCCTGAGAGCGCTGATGGCCCTGGACATCCCCTGTGCTGGGCTATTGGCATGTGAGTCACTGCCATCTTGCACATCTGCGATGCTTCTTGCTGCGTTATCATATTTTCTATTAAAGGATTGTCTGGGGTCATTGATAGCCCACTTTAAGTGCTCACTTAAGAAGACAATATCTTGATTCTCTTCAGTTGATGGAGTCACTTAGTCACATCCAAGGACTACCTTCCATTAGTGACTTTGAGAAAGTCAGTCTCTTTCCCTGGCTAGTTCATCTTTGGAAAGAGGTTGCCATTGAAAAAGTGAACAGGAGGAGGCCCCAGCTTTGCTTCTCTACCCTAAAGAGACAAGAAAGCAAATAACTTTCAATCCCACTTTAAGCTGAAGTGAAAGGCTGCCTCTTTGACCTGGGAAATGTTTATTTGTGAATTCACAGCTCCTGGCAGATTTGCATCAAAAGACTCTCTGTGCAGGGAAGGAGGTGGAGATAGGTTAATTACCTTGTAACATTAGCCTGTTTCCATCCACCTTCCCTCCAGCGGTGAGTAGGAGAAGAGAACTCAGCTCAGACCTGGGGGAGTTTGCCTGAATGTTTGGAAGGTTTCATATGACTTCACATCCATGTTCTAGGGAAACTGGTCTCTTGCTGTTTTGAGTACCAAGAAGCAGCTTTTCACGGAGCCTACCCTGGCTCATTAAAGGATTTTATAAAAGAAAAAAAATTGAATGCACTTTTATTTAACCTCCTTCTCTAGACATTTGCTACTAACTGTAGTGTCAAGAGCCAACAGATTTGGTAACTCAGAACATTAACTA
Source organism: Tapirus indicus (assembly GCA_031878705.1). NCBI lineage: Eukaryota > Metazoa > Chordata > Mammalia > Perissodactyla > Tapiridae > Tapirus > Tapirus indicus. The sequence goes on along the minus strand of CM062936.1, from coordinate 31,566,339 downwards.
TTCTCCAAAAGGTAGTGTCAGTAAAATGTTTCTTAATTACAGGAAAAGTTAAGCTTGCATCATGGAGCAATGAGCAATTTAAGTAAAAGATTAAAAAGGAAAATATATTTTTCAAATTGGTAGCTGAAACAGTTGAAAAATATCTAGCTAAATTAAAAATATTAGATGCATACTATGTAGCTTCACTTAAGTGACCGATACCCGTGAATGTGCTCTAAATAAATTTAGATTTATTATGATGGGTGAAATCAGATTTTTATTTTGGGAGGAAGAAAATTTCAACTTTTCCAAATTGCTATGTACGATTTTAGAAGGTAGCAGAAAAATGAGACACACCAGGGTAAAGGATTGCCTTATTCAATTTTCGGCCTTTTTCTTGGCAAAAAGTCACTCTAATATGCTCCCTACTCTTCAACCTTACCATTTTCACACTATCATCTTACTTGCAATTCTACCCTTTTTTTTCCATCTTTTTTGTTGTTGTTGTTGGCTGAGGAAGATTCACCCTAAGCTAACATCTGTTGCCAATCTTCCTCTATGTTGTATGTGAGCCACTGTCACAGCATGGCCACTGACAGATGAATGGTGTAGGTCCGCACCCAGGAACCGAACCTGGGCTGCTGAAGTGGAGGGTGTCAAACTTAACAACTAGGCCACTGGGGCTGGCCCAGAAATTCTACCCATTCTTGTAGGTGAGTACAAGTTCCATTCCTGGGAATCCTTTCCCCTCCATCCCAATCCAGGCTGACCTCTCTCTGACCTCCCAAGACACTCTTTGCTCTTGTTACTCATGCGGCTCTGGTTCCTTCAGTAAATGCTTGTCCAGTGCACGTGTGATTCCCAGCTCTGTGCTGGATCCTGGGGATGCCTTGGTGAACAAGACCCAGTCCTTACCAACCAAGAGGAGGGGCTTATTAAAATACGGGGTGAGTCTACTGTAGGGGCAAGTTCAGAGGGTACTGGGAACCAAGGATTGAGCATTGCTGAGGCATAAGGGATTCACCCAGAGGAGCAACTTAGGCCTGCAGGACCCTGCCAATCAGCTGCTCTGGGCCTCCTTTCCTCAAACACAAAGAACAATCACTTCAAAGGTGTTGCTGGGGTCAAAGGAAGTAACCTAGATCATCTGCATCCAGGAGACAGCGGGAAGACGAACAATCTCTCCAACCAAAAGTTTTGTAACAAGACAGTGTTGTTCACATTAAGTAACTTCTGCTCCAGATAATATTAAAAAGTCAGCATAACACCAAAAAACCTAAATAGGTCTACTCATGGAATGAAAGGTTGTCATTTCTATTTCTACCAATTCAAGAGCTAACATCTGCCGCATCTTTCCAGAGGTGCACATATTGCCTCAGTTCTATCCATTCAGCTCATTTCTCAAATATGTTTGAAACTTAACTGAAATATAAATAGATTCCTCTGTATACATACCACCATTCCAGAGGGGGGAAGTTATTTTTACAGAGAAATTTTTGGTTACGTGATAATGTGGCACCTGGCAGTGAACTCAACAGACGTTTCTGTTAAACTGGGTATAAAATAGTGATCATTTAAGGATTTTATTTGCTATCTGGAAGCTGTCAGCTTATGATTTGGGAACATTTAGTAGTTTTTACTTGGCATGAGTCTGTCAAATGTGCCTTTCAAATCCAGTGGTGACAAACATCTAAGGAGACACAAAGCTGGCCCTCCCTAGCTCGTATAGTGGTGATTGATGGCTTTGTGTTAGGTGGGAGAAGGGTTGGTGGACAAGCAGCCAGAACATTACTAAGTGCCCGAGGCCTGATGGAAGTAGGGCTTTGCCCCCTGGCACTGCTGCCATGGCTATCCTACGACCTACTTCTCCATAATTCTCAGTGCTGGGGTCCTTCCGTCCTCATTCTTTCTCTCTAGCCCAATGAATAGAGGGCCAGGAAACTCAAGGCTTGGATATAAAATAAATATAATTTAAAAATCGATTTGAAGCAATTTTGAAAGATTTCATATATCCACTTGAGTGTGGGATCCTTCAGATTATAAATATTTCTTAAACTAAAACCGGTACTACCCTCAATTTATCATCCCTATTTTTCACCAGACTACTGGCCATTTGCAGAGTTCCAATCTACCCTTCGAGAAACAAGGTTCAGGACACTGGATGTATTTTAAAAAATTGTAGTCCAGTCTCCAACACTAATCACAGTAAAAGCTCATTCCTATGCAAAGTGAAAAAAAATCCATTGACACCAGAAACAATTTAAATTTTACTCACATGTGAATGTTTCCCTTTTCTTAAATTCAGAAAATCTTTTGCTAAATAATTCCCTTAAAGAGTGATTGTAGAGCAGATCTATTGAATGAGGAAAAACCAAACAAATATAGAAACAAGCAAATACTTCAAAATGAGTGAAGAGTTGAAATGCTACCTCACTGGATGTATGTAGAATATCCCAAGAGAATATCAGTCAGTGCTCCCTAACAAAATAATTCTAAAACTCTTGTAGTTCTCCAGACATGACTGGAAAGGCCTCCCTGGGCCTTACACATGCTGTTCCTTCAGACTGGAATACTCTTCCATCCCTTGTCTGTCTGTCTTATTCAAACAGGAATTCATTCTTCAAAATCTAGGTCTGTCACTCACTCTTTTATAGACACTGTCCTGATCCCCTCAGAAGAATTAACCACTTCTTCCTCGAGCTCCTTTGGAATCTTATAAAATTCCTGCACACATACCCTGATGTTTTCTCATTAATTCTTTTCATACCTCTATCTCATAGTAGGCTGAAGCTACTAGATTCTTCTTTATGTTTACAACACTACACCTAGTGACTAGGGCATGGCAGGTACCTCACAGATGTTTCTTAAACTGAATTATACTGACCTTGAACTTACATTACTATATAATTCATTTTTCCTTCATTAACCCTTCCTTATGTTGACCTCCATTTTACCTCCTTTGAACTCACTGCCCCTACTTCACCCCTTTGAGGCAACACAGAATAAACCTACTTCCTCTTCCAAATAAAGCCCTATGCAAAACGCAAGGCACCATTCATGGCACCCGTAATGAAACACGCTTCAGTCTTTCCCCACACGACACGTTTCTAGGACCGCTCACCCGTGCACAGACATGTACACTGGTGCGTCACTTCCTCCACAAGTGTGGTGGCCAGAATAGCCTGGAGAACAGATGTAGCCTGACCTGTGAGCAGCACGGAGCACCACACTTCTATTGGAGCAAGCTATGATCACATTGGGGTCTTTTTAGCTAGCGATATAGCACTACTATTTCCAACAAGGTTCAATTTACTGTAAATCAGAAATAATCTGGCATTTATGTTACTATAATCACTCATATGCACATGTTAACAATTTGAGTGGTTTTTTTTGTAATGATCTTAAATGATTCTCCATATATGGGCAAAGGCCACCTGGCTATTGGCAAATAGGGATGTCTTTCTGACCTTGAGAAGTATCCAACTGTGGGTCATCACGTAAGCAAGGTTGATAAATACCACAAGAATAAACAGGAGGATTGTTAAGACTGAGGCTGGGGATTCTCCAAAGAAGCATGCTGGGACGGACCTGCCTGTTGTTAAGACATGGAAATATGTTCCACACCAGTTGGCAAATGGTTGCTTCTCTGAGCCCCTGGAGTCTGGGACAAGGGGCCTTCAGGAGCCTGCTCGAGCTCTGTGGCCAGCGTCCATTCCGACTGGATAATGCTGTGGTCTTCACAGTTGTTAAATCTTACCAGTTGTTAAATATTTTGACCACCCTCTTCCCCTGAGCTGAAAGGGGATTTCACTAATGGCCTCCAAGTACACAAATGACTATTTCAGTGAATCATAGCCAGTTAGTCTCGGAATCCACAGGGAAGAAAACAAGGAAGTGAGTCCAGCTATAGCAAGGACTTAGTGCGGACTCCAGGGGTGTGGGGGAGTGACACTGAATGTTCCCATTCTCCCATTTGTTCAGACTTTGTAAACCAGATGGGGCCCCACGGGCGTCCAGGATGAAAGCCCAGGCTTGCCTGAGAACGGTTCTGCGTGGTTTCTCAGGGTCTGGGATCCTCTAGGCTAAAAGCCAGAAGAAAAGGAGCATGTGTGGGAGGAACCATTATCTAATATTAGTCTCTTGATGCTTATAAGAACTGAAACAAATGATCGTTTACTGGTATCTTGCACCAAACCCGCCTGGAGAAGAGAAACTATCAGATGTTTCAGCTCAACAGCTGCACATCAAAAATAGTAGTCTTTTAGACACCAGGAGCTGTGTGACATGAATGCCAGAAGGAGGTCCAACATGCTGGAGGCTCTGCTGCTTCTTGTTCTTGGGATGAAAGGAGACAGTGTTGCCGCCACAGGTTCAGTTCAAGGCTTTCATGGTTGTGATCACTACTTTTGTGTGTGTGTGTGTGTGTGTGCACGCAAGCACGCACATAAGCACTTACTCAAACACAGGCAAACAACAGGTAAGAAATCTATATGCTAGAGAGCCAGATAATCACCTTCCAAAAATCTGTCCAAAAGTATCCATGGCTCTCATTGTCTTCTAAATCAACCCATTAGGAAACTCACAGAGAAAGAAGACCTACGTCTATGGAGCTGGGCATTTTGCACATATGTAGGCGTTTCTCCCATGTGTTATACCATGGATTACACAGAACATGGTTGATTACTTAGGAAACATGATATCTGTACACAGACAGTTATTGATATCACCAGGTTAATATATCTGCATGCACCAGGACGGGTACACTAGTTGTTCCACAGACAGCACCTGTTCTGATTGGTCAGCATCTAAACTGTACAAACTGACAAATATTTTGAATATTGTTCCCAGTTATCACAAGCTTGTGATTGAGAAATAGCACTGTGAACACAAGAAGAAAGGGTGTGGTGTTCTCTGCTTTGGAAAACACAGCTGCTTTCTGAAGTGACTGGCTCCTTGGTTGACATTATATTCTTTTGTCCACCAGTGCCAATTTTGAAATGTTCTGCTATGTGTTTTGAATCTAGAAATCCATTGACTGTGGTCTGATCTTTCATGATATTTATTACCCACTTAGTTATGTTTGGGGTTTTAAAAAATCTTGACAACATCAATAAAATGCATTATTGCTATTAAAATTCTATTATGAAAATTCTTCAATAAAAATAGCTTTGCAATTCTTTAAGTCCCTTTTCTCCAACTGAAATAATTGTTTTCATAGGCAATTCTTGATAATTAAGAGGTTTCTTGGAATCCAACTGTGAGTAACATAGCATAAAAATAATAATAACTTAAGCAAATGAAAAGGTCAGAGGGAAAACAGTCCAGGGCTGATATGGTGGTTATGTTCTCTAAAATACTTAGGGACCCAAACTCCTTCCAGCAACATACTTCACCAGCACTAAACTACCTCAAGGTCCAGTATGGCAGCCAAAGCTAGAGCCATCACCTCTTTATTCCAGGTATCAGGGTGGAGAAAGAGAAAAAAAGAACACAGGAAAGAATGCATTTCAACTGTCATGCAAGGTAAGCTGCCAGAGTCTCCTACACAACACACAGTTGTGTAGAGTCTGATGTCTCTGACTACATACTTATAGCCTGGATTTTGTAGAGAATGGATTGAAGAGGGGCAACATTAGGCTACATTTCATTGGTCAGAACTTATCCACAACCCAGTCACATCTAACTGCAAGGGATGTTGGGAAATGATGTATTCTTTAAGTGATCATGGGACCAAGTAAAAATCAAGATTCGAAGAAGAGGGGAGCACATATTAGGGGACAACTAGTCATTTCTTCAGCAAAGCCATTCCTTTAGAGCAGAACAGATTGTGTCCTATTCACTTCTGAACTGGATATTCATTTTGTATTCATATCCTTTTCAGAGGTCTAGTCACTTATGAATTGAGCCACCTGGAATGAGGGTATTAATAATTTTGAGTCTCCTAAGCAGTTTTATAATTTTATTCCTTCACTCAATGAATATTGACGGAACACCTATTACAGGATAACAACTCAGCTAGGGTTTAGGGATAGCAAGATGAACAAAATATGCCTCCTGATTTCATGGAGCTTACAGACACATGGAGAAGGCCAGTGCTGAACAAGTAAATATACTAGCGTGTGTACTCAGAGAAGCGTGGAGCAGGGAGACCCAACTTAGTACTGAAGGAGGTGGGGCATTAAAGCTGATACACAGATGAGGAGGAAATGTTGATAGAGTATTCCAAGGCAAGGGAGCACGTGTCCCAAGACCTGAGAGTTAGAGAACACAGGACTTTTGAGGAACTGAATGACTTTCAACATCTCTGGAGTATTGAGTTCAGAGGGGAGGATGTTGAGAGATAAGGCTGGCAAGAGACAGGGGCCCAAATATGGACGGCTCTCAGTCATGTTAGACTTCACACTTTTCTTACGGGCAATGGGCAGCAATTGAAAAGAAGGCTTATTGTGATCACTGTATAATAACCATAGCCAGCATCTACTGAGTGTTAAATATGTGCCTGACATTGTGATAACTGTATTCCATGCATCACTTCATTGAACATTCACAACAAATTCTAATGGGCAGACAATATTTCATTGTCCCCATTCCAAAATGAAGGCCAGAGCATTGAAGAAACTTGCTCAAAAACATTCAGTTAATAAAAGGATAAGCCAAGATGATCCCAGAAGCAGTCTGATGCCATACTCATTTCATAGCCTAGACTCCATGGAGACTGGATTGGATGGGGTCAAGGCTGGAGGCAAACAGTCAGAAGTGACTAGGTGTATAAACAAATATTTAAAAACTATGACCTTCACTTCTACTGCAAATCATTTAGGAGTTCTTGCCTCTGAACCTGCTTCCTGATGCTGGTTCTATGACAGTGTAACCTCTCCTCTAGACCCTGCTTGTCCATTTTTAAATGGGAGTTGCTCCCTACACTCTACCGGTCAAACTGCTCTCCTGTCGGGCTCTATAGACCTGAATTGTTGAACCTGTGGGTCACCTGTGCCTCTGCCGGATTCTAGGAGAGGGTTGGCACTCTCAACACCAGCCATACCTCTGTACTGCACATGTATGATACCCTATGATCTAGAAAAGACGGGGGTACTGGATGTGCAAAGGGGCAGGAGCCCTAATGCTGGTCCTTTGCTCTTGCTTTAGATTTTTAGTGCTCATTTGCTTCCTTCGGGACAATTAATGTTAGTGACTGCCATGGGTCAAGCATGGTGACTCTCAGAGTCAGGCGGATCCTTGGATCAATACACAGTGGTTTTCTTTGCTGCAGTGGAAACTACAACATGGTTGACTCTCGCTGCACAGTTTGAGTCAAATCTCCAGGGACTCCCACCGCTCCCCACGCATGCGTGCAGCCGTCTCTCCATTGGCTACCGTGCAGAGAGCTTAGCCAGCACCAGGCAGCGTTGCGTCAAGATGCCGGATCCCGTTGTTACTATTTTTGACAGCAGCGGTAACTTACCACTAAACCTTGGAATTGGAGGGCCAGGAAGGCCCACGTCCTCATCCACATCTGGTGCTGCTGGAAAACCAGCTCTGTTTTGTCTGTATTGACAGCATACTGAAAATATCCAAGCTTCCACGAAACAGAAAATCTGACAAGTAAAAATACCTCTGTAATGTACAAGGAGTTGAGGTAATGGGTTTATTCATTGTAAAAGCAGCTGGTTTTCCTTGTTAATGTTTGTTTGGTTTAAAACAAGGGAAGAACCCTGTTGCCAAAGGAACGAATGGAATACACTAGTTTCTTTTCTTTGAGCTCTCTCTCTCCTAATGGAGGCAAATTGTCTATGAGTCTGCCAAAAGCTCTAATCCCGTTTGTCTGGATAGTTTATTAGGTGAAGTTTAAAATTCTAGAGTATAACTTTTCTTTATCACATGCTTCTCTTTGTGAGTGAATCATCCCTCCACCTTCGCAATATAAATTCTGCGATGGGAAAAAAAAACCGCTCAGAGTTTATTCTGATGGAATACTGTATGATGCTAAATGCAGTCTTCTTTCCAGGTGGAATCAGAATATATTTTAAATTCAATAGATATTCACTGAACCATAAAATATTCTCAGTGAGAGTGTGGTGTTGACACTTATCTGTACTATAACATGAAACGAGAATCAGTCGTGGTGAGGAGGAGAAAAGAGAGTATCAATTTGGTTTTTACCACAAGACTAGAGGGAAATGAGGCATTTGGTGACTTTTGTCTTGTACTTTGCAAGTTTTTGTGTATGCCACAAAACACAAAACTATTACTGTGAAAATGCACGGAGTGGTTTGAGCACTAAAGAAGGAATAGGGTTTAATGGGCCTTCCAGATTGTAATAGCATGATTGGTGTTTTGTGCTTGGCGATCAGTGTTCTGGGAAAGAAGGTAAAGGGAAATGGAGTGGACAGGGGAAGAGATGGACCCCAAAGCCCCAAAAGCAGCAGAGGTGGATCCCATGGGACCAAAACTTCACAATCTCTGACTGCCTTTCGAAATACAACACGACTTCATTTTGGATCTACATTTTCCATATTTCCCAGAACCATGGCTGTTTACAGAGTCAGGAGAATTTTTGCTTTGACGTGAAGTAATCTTGTCCTTTGGGAGCCCCCAAAAGTTAGCCAAGGTTGAAGAGAGTTCCAGAAACCGCATTTTCAATCCACTGTGGGTTTGTTTGCTTTCCTGTTGTGGGTGCTTGTGTTGGAGGAACTAAACAACACTGCTGGCACTTTTAAAGCTTTACTACATGGGAATATTCTTTTTTCCTTATAAAGTCAGTTGTCGTGACTGAAATCATGAAACTCCTTCAAAATGTTCTTCCCTGTCATCAAAATCAGCTTGATTCAAAATATTATGACATTTAAAATTAATTATACATCAGTGATTTATTTCAAAATGATCTGGGACTGAAGAAAATAAGTAAGAACCAACAACAACAACAAAAAAAACCCTGAAACAATTCCATAAAGCAGACTGTTTTTTATTAAATATGTCTATTTCTATTCAAGTCATTTAAGCCTATGTAGTGCAACAATTTCTAATGGGTACCCTTAGAGCTGAAGACCCAGGAACTGAGCAAGTTTATTACTGAGTTCTGTGCCAGCAGCTCAACAGCCTGTACAAGGTTCCAGAGGGTTCCAGAAGGTTCCAGCTCTCTAGGTGGAAGGATCATGTTAGAAGTGAATGTAGGCCTGGTCCCACGGGGGTCTAATGGGCTTCTCATCCTTTCTCTGAGATGGAAACTAGTGATGGTTCTTCTCACATGAAGATGTGCCAGATCAATTAACCAAATGAAAGCATCAGTGGAAGAGGGAAGCCAGGGCTCCATCAGAAATACCCTGGGGTCCTGGAGAAGCTTGCTGCCTGAAGATGTCGGGGAGCAAACCCTGCTTCCTGACAGGAACAATTTGAATGGCAAAGCAGGTGGGAGGCTGAATATCACCCTTTGGGGAGCAACTCTGGATTTCCAGGCTGTGACATGGGCCAAATGGAAGGAAACTGTGGGAAAGGGCTGGGCATGTCTGAGCCCATGAGGGAGTGTCCTCACACGTCTCCCTGTGGTGTACCCATGAGGTGAGGTGCCACTGCTGTGCCCTGTTCTGGGTAGAAGACGACAAACAGGCACAGCCCTGGCCTCAGAGGCTCACAGTCCGGAGGGAAGACAGATCCACAGACAATGAACCTCAAAATAAGGCTCCAGGGCCCTCTGAGAGCCCAGAGAGGGGACCCATGGTCCTCTCCCCTCAGCCTTTAAAATCCTGGTTTATACATTTGACTCCTTATTTCAGAAGATGGGATTTTCCTCGGCCACTTTGCTCCTGTTTCTCTTTTTCAGTTACAGGACCACATGATGGTTTGCATTCGTTTACTCGCAGAGGGAAGAGAAAGTATTTTCACAATTTTGAGTGCACTGTGCTGTGGGCACCCACAGCCCCATTGTAGAATGACAGAGGTGTCCCTTGTGAATGGTTTTTGTCCCTTGTAAGGTTTCCGAGGGCCGAGACTCCCTTGGTCTTCTTTGCTTTTGTGTCACTGGAGCCTGGAAGAAAAGAAGAGGAAGGGAGGGAGAGAGAGAGAGAAAGAGAAAGATACATGGGGACCAATGGCCATAACCATTCATACCTCCCCAGGCCACTGGTCAGTCTGAACATTTGTCCACAAGTTCATGATCACCTCCTTCTCCACCTTTCCTTCTGCCCATATGTCTGGAATTGCCAAAGCCTCTGAACTAAGATAGATAATGCAAGGAGGGGTCATCATACATGTCTCCCCAACACCCTCGAGTTAGATGTGGCCGAGATTTCTCCCGATCTCCTTCCTCTTACATTCTCCAGCATGGACACTGGTTCTCAGCCCACAGGCAGGCAGCAAGGCCCTCCCCCACTTGGGCCCCACCTCCTCTCTGTCCCCAAGGCAAATGGAAAGCCAGGTGTGTGTGAATTCCAGCAAGGCCAGGGAAACAAGAAAGAGAGCAACTGAGATGTGGAGATTAAAAATAGGATAAACAGGAACTGAAAAGTCTGGGTTTCTATTTCTTTTCTGGTTCACTTTGTTTTCACGTTTCCCGCGGTGAACTGTTTAAGTTATAGTTTCTTCCAATTAAGCAGTCATTTGTAGTCTGGGATAAGAATAAAAGACTCTTCAGACCCTTCTCTGTCGAATTCCCCACCCCTAGTCCTCAGAATGTGTTAATTCCTAGCGCATATGAGAATAATCATCTAGAGGCAAAAAAACAATCGACTTCAGGCTTTGCCCTGAAATGCTAACACAGTTTCTTTCACGGCTCTTGATGGCCTCAAATTGAAAATGTCATAAATGTAAGAATATCTAGGCCACCTAAACAGCCAACACGCCTCCCACTGTGAGTTCGCACTCTTTGGGGTCAGCCCTGACATGAGAGGTTGTGGAATGAGCAAGGACCGCTGGCATCGTTGCTGCCCTAGGCCAGGTTTAAATGTCCAGGCACCCACGTCCTCCAGGTGGCTTGCCTGGAATTCTCTCTAGACCAACCCAAGGGAAAAGGTTTGTATGTCTTGTGTGTGTGGATATCCATGAGATCCACAGCCAGAACTTCGTTTATCACAGCTTTGCTTCCTAAAGCCTTTAACTCCAGCCACGTAAAGCTCATTATAAATCACAAGGCCCTGGAGCCTCTGCTAGCCTGAAATGGTAGACAGTGGGAGGTGCCTGTGTTGTCTGAATGCAACTCCCACTCAGCCAGCTGCAGGCTATCTAAAGCAAATATCCCACGATGGCGACTTGCCCAGAAACGGCAGCAGCTCTTGCCTCCCTGGGCAGGAAGGAAGAACAGCCCAGCTCTGAACAGAGAGCCTCCCATGTAATGGCAGTGGTGGGAGCTCTCTCCTGGCCCCATGTCCCATTGCCGCCAATCAAAGTGGGGACTGGAAAATGACGGAGAGACAAATATGGACGGTCCAACTGCTCGTCGATGTCGATTATATTTTTAGGAGCAGAGACTCTTCTCAGCTTCCTGTGATCAAAAATTCTTATTAATCGTTCTTATTAAAAGCCAGATCCGACATCCAATTTTGTTGCACATGGACTGAATTAAAAGCAGGAGATTGTTTTTGTCTTCAGAACTCCCCTAATGCCAAAGGAGATGTGCATTAAAATGCTGGACTTTTTTTTTTCTTTATCTCTTCCTTGATTTTTCCCTACAGAAGGCAGTGAAATATACAAAAGAAAAATGAGGAAGCTGGAACCTGACCTCGGGGTTACTGGCGGGGAGCTGGGATTCTGTCTGGGTGGAAGTGTTTGGTCACAACAGGATTCATTCAATTGTCATGTTGCTTTTACTTTCTTCCTGCTGGTTTTCTGGGTGTAGCTTGACAGTAGGTGTCAATGGCTGGGAAAAGCCCCTCCAGAGGGCTATTCTCTTGCTTTTATTAAATATTTTTGATGTATTGCCTCTAGATTCTCCAGTTCTTGCAGGAAAATATTCAGAACGTGTTTTTGATAAAATAGTATCTCAGAAAAGGTCTTGCCTCTCATAGAATTGCCAGATAAATATAGGTTACTCCATTAAATTTAAACTTCAGATAAACAACAAACAGTTTTTTATTGTTCGGGTAAACTATGAATATTAAAATCTTGCATGGGGCATATGTATCCTAAAATGTCATTTGTGTTTCTCTGAAATTCAAATTTCACTGGGTGTCCTGTAGTTTTATTTGTTAAATTTGGCAGCTCAGAACAAGTCAGCTCATTCAGTTGTATGGTCTTCTAAACATATAGAGGATTGAATGCACTCTGGATGGTAATTACTAGCTGGAACAACTGTTTAATTTCTATATTGCTACTCATACTAGGTACCCAGAAATGGTTGTCAACTAATCTAATATTGCCAATTTGTTATCAGGTCATATAAGACCATCATTGGTAATCCGCGACAAGAATCTGGAGACTGTCATTCCTAACAAGTTCAAGCCCTTTAGATATGATTGGGAAAAAAAAATGAGTTTTAACATGGGTGGGAAATGCTCTAGTACTGAATAATTAGTCAGAAAGTCTTGAGTATGGAGAAAGGTGGCTGTGTTTTTACATGTGAAGCTGAGTCAAGTCCAGGAGTGCCTGCTATTTGCAGGACAGTTTCAGCAGAAGATTTTTCCCTAATTGGCTCCAAATTCACAGTTTTCTGGAGTGTAAGGGACTGAAGAGTATGTAGGTAGTCTAGGACTTATGACCTTACTTGCAAAACTCAAGTGCCAAAATCAACGGAGCCTGCGCTGAATGTGAAAACATTCCCAGGTTCAGCACACAAGATCTAAAATTAAATTTAATTATCATCACCTCACGATTCCCTACTGGGGGAAAGTCTGTGAGTCAACAAGAGGCGTCCTGCTAAACCTCTGACCATCACCTACAAAGTAGCCCAGCCAAGAACTGCTAGTGGACTAGGACACTGTGTATATCATCCGATGTTCTCGCTTTAGACGTAGATTTTCTTAAACGTCAAAAGCAGCAGAATGATTTTCTTGACTTACTGTTGGATGCACCTTTTTGTATTTTAAAAATGTCCTTACCACACTAGCAGGGACTCTGCTGCTTGTTCACTCAAAACACCTCATGGGAAACTCTGAAGAATGCTTTATTTAGAAGCAATTCAGCCTGTGAGTCATGCAACTCTTAGTTTGTGTTTTTCTTCTTCAGTTCTCCTGCTACCATAAACATTTATACGAAGACAGGATATTTTACTGCATCTGCCACAGCTGCTTATTCCCCACCTGAAGTCATCAACTTTCTTGAAAAGAAAATATCTGATTTTCATTCAAATGCTGATAGACCAAAAAAAAGAAGAAAATAAAAGATGACCCCTAAGCAGAATTACCTCTTCACTGAGCATTTCTCACGATTCTCCATAAAGCGCTGTTACTGGTTTAACACTGGAATCAGGCCTGCGGTCAGGTTAATCTTATAAAACTTCTTGGGGGGCCCTGGGAGGGGAGTGGGGAGTGGTAGGCGGTGTAAAAAGCACACTTTGACTTCCTGATCACATTTTCCTCTGAAGTTTTTCACATGTATTATTTAAGCCTGAAAGTAGCCACTTACTGGTAATAACACATTCTCCAGATCTAAGAATTCTGATATGATTTAGTTTACTCCTCCTTGGTTCCATGGTAGGCTTATGGGTTTTTAGACACTTGATGAAAAGGCAAATTTCATTTGTGATCCAGAATGTTTTCTCCTTTGTGCCAACATCAATCCTCTTTCAATTGCAGTTTCCCAATACTTCCTTGCTCTAAGAAAACAAACAATGAAAAATTCTTTATTTTTGTTTTTCCTCCCACATACAGTTACCTACTTTCCTTTTAGATACTTTGCCTTTCGTGTTTTGATCACCCCTTGTCTCCAGTGCGTTAATGGTACTGTCGAATTCCCCTGGATGTTGCTCAGTCATTGAAAGAATCCAGTTTAAGAGGTCACTTTCTCTACTGTGTCAATGAAAAGTAGATGTTAGTGATAATATCTCATTTCAGAGGTAGAAAAAAGACTGTGCACATCATTCCCCATCATTCCTTGGGCCTAGAACCTGGATCTAGAGAGCCCAGGAAGGCAGCGTGATGCAGCAACGGAGAGCAGAGGCTCCAGAGCCAGGCCACCTGGGTTCAAATCTCAGCTCCATCACTTACTAGCTCTGTGAGCTTCAGAAATTGGCCTAACTTCTTGGAGCCTCAGTTTGTCCATCTGTAAAATGAGGATATGAGTGGTACCTACCTTATTAGGTTGTTGTATTAAAGAAGTTTATATTAGTACTTAGACGGGTGCTTGTCACATGGTAAGTGATGTAAAAATGTTGCTATTATTATTATTGAAAAGTTAGGTCTATGGAGAGATCCTTGAGGGGCTGGACATAGAAACTTTGCACGTTGTGAATGATAAAGGAATGGACGAATATTATTAAAATGTATTTGTTTGATAAATGTTTATTGAGGTGCTGGTGCAATGATCCAATGGTACAAAAGTCCAAAGATACAGGATGTGTTCTAAGGTATCTTAGTCTGGGAGAAAGCTGTGGGGGAGTGGGCAAAGTCAATGGGGTCAGAGAGCTCTGAGTTTGAGTCCAGCTCTGTTAGTAGAAAGAGATCAGGCAAGTGAGTTTTCTCTCTTGGAAAATGGGAATAATACCACCTCATTAAGTTGTTATGAAAAGTAAGGTAGGGCCAGCCCAGTGGAATAGTGGTTGAGTTTGCATGCTCCACTTCGGCAGCCCAGGGTTTGCGGGTTCGGATTCCGAGGGCAGACCTACACACTGCTCATCAAGCCATGCTGTGGCAGTGTCCCCATATACAAAATAGAGGAAGATTGGCATAGATGTTAGCTCAGGGCCAATCTTTCTCAGCAAAAAAAAGTAAGGTAGAGGATGTACATAGTAAAACTCAATAAATAAGATATGTTATAGGTTATGTATGCCCATGTTTATTCTGTATATATGTATTTAGAAAGGGAAAGAGAAGAATTACAGTGCAAGATGATAGTCGTGCTGATAGGGTGGTTCTAGGTGAAGCTGAAGGCGAGAGAGAGAGAGAGAGAGAGTCCGAAGCCTCCCTGGAGAGTCCCAGGAGGGGACTGGGGTGGGTGAGGCTGAGACAACAGGGACAAGTGAGTGTGCCTTTGCAGGAGAGCAGTCATCCTAGGGAAAGTCAACAGTACATGCAAAGGCTTAGCGGCTAGAAGGACTGGTGATTTGGGGCGACTAAGGGTTCAGACTTGTGGAACATAAAAGGCAAGGCAGAGAGCTTGCAGGTAATGTTGCCTGACAGAGAGAGAGGGACTAGTTCAGATCTTTGTCAAAATGTCGCTGTCTCAGTGAGGCTGTCCTTGATCACCCTGTTTAAAATAATGCCCTCCCCCAGCACTCCCTAGAATCCTGCCCAGCTTCCTTTTTTTCCAAGTCAACTTCTACACCTTTTCCACAAGTCACCTTCTAAATATCCATATCCATATCCGTATGACTTATTTTATTATTTGTTCTTATACTGTCTCTCTCAGTAGAATGGAAAAGAACATGAGAACATAGACTTTGTCCATTGCTGTATCCCCAACACCTAGATTGGTGCCTCTGGTGCATAGTATGTGCTCAATCAGCATAAGTTGAACTGAATGAATGTATAGTTTCTCTGACAGGCAAAAAGCTGAGCTTATCCTTTGGCAAAAGAAATCTTGGAGAATTCTAAGCAAGCAAAGATGTGGTCATATTTCCCTGCTAGAAAGAGTGTTCTGGAAGCATTGTTGAGGACAGACTGTGAGGAATCCTTTTGATAATCTGGCTGGACAAGGGCCAGATCACATGGGGAGTGGTAAACCAGGTAAGAGTCTTGGAAGGCACGGCAGGTGGAACCAGATCACAGATTGGAGGGGCAAAGGGAGTCCCTCAGGTGTCGGGCTTGAACAAACATGTATTATTCACTGAGATAGGACAAGAATATGAGTCAATGAAGTAAAGAAAAAAAATTAATGCTCATACTCCAAAAAGGATCAAGGACAACGTAGCTGCTCAGTGGTTGATGATTGATTGATTGAAAACAAGGAAAAAAATGGGCTGGTCGGATCCTATTAATTATTAAACCTATAGCTTCGTGAATTGCTTGTGGTCTAAGAAAGGTGATAAGACTTGAGAAAATGTCTTACTTAATAGGAATGGGGAAAATTCAGCAAAGAATATCTGTGAAGAGCAAATAACTTCCTGAAAGACAGTATTTCACTTTGCATTATCTTTATGTGCTCTAACAGAGTCTGCTTCGCAAGCACGAAGCTTTTCTTCACAGTTGTGAGCACTGTATTTAGTCCCTATTGATTGGCATCCACAAGACAAGCTGAAGAACCTGTCAAGCACAGAAATAAAACTCAAAGGGCTTCCATCAATTCTTCTCTGAATACCCTCAGAGGCAGATGTGGCATTCAGGGGTTGCCAAACCGATATGATGACCCAGCTAAACATGCATTTACTGAACAGCTTCCACAAGTAAATCTGTGGAGAAGCCATCATCACCCAATTCTTGTTTGTACTAAATTCCTGGCCAAGTGGCTCAGCTTCTTCCACTTTCTGAAGAAAGGTAGAGTCGCAGGAGGCCATGTGTTTGGTGTGGCTGGACAAAGTCCTTCAATGGTCTTCCAAACACTGGGATCCAATGGTTCTAGGCAATGGCAGGCCCAGCAGTGATCTACCCTAACCTGGCCTGGCAGACACTGATGAGATGTGCCCAGCATGTGGCATTGTCTATTGGTGGCTGGGCCATTTAGAGACCAGCTGATGTCTAGAGCAAAGGGAGGCCCTCTCCATTGGTCAGAAGAGTATGGACATTTCAGTCTTTACTTTCCTCATCCATAAAATGAGGATGAGAACACCCATTGTGCATTGTGTTGGGAGAATTAAATGGAATAAGACCATCCGGTGCTCAGCACAATGCCTGAATAGGAAAGTACACAATCGATGGTTGTTAGTTTTACAGTTCTGTTGGTGTTCAAGCCTATCTCTACCTCAGGGATGCTGAAATGTGTACAGGACCTAAAGGGAGATATGTAGAAATAGATTCAAAAATGAAGAAAGTTGGGGGCCTGCCCAGTGGCATAGTGGTTAAGTTCGCACACTCCGCTTCAGCATCCTGGGTTTGCGAGTTCAAATCCTGGGAGCAGACCTACACACCACTGATCAAACCATGCTGTGGTGGCATCCCACATACAAAATAAAGGAAGATCGGCACAGTTGTTAGCTCAGGGCTAATCTTCCTCACCAAAAAAATAAATAAATAAAAAGAAGAAAGTTGAAAAAATGAAAAACTGCTATGCTGACCATGAAGACAATTTGAGTTTCATGAAATGACTTGGTCAATTTTCTAAATTGACATCTGTAACTGACATGTATAAACAAATTTAAGCCAACTCGATATTTTTATCACTTAGTATGTACTGTTATTGTTAATATTTTGAAAAATGGTGTTTTGTTAGAAGTAGTTTTTCTCCCCTCTGTAACTTTACTGTGTTCTTAAATAGGTTTTTTATGTATATGGGAGAACTTTTTGTTTCCGAAAAAAAATACATCCTAGATTTTGCAGTGGAAATCAATAAAAATTTGGTTATACTTTTCAGAAATTCACTTTAAGGCAAAATTTGAGAAGCTCCAAATTTAGTGGAAAGTTCCGCTGAACAAGACATACCAACATCCAGTGTTATTTTGACTTCTCTCTTGTGTCAACTTGGCAAAGACTCAATATTTTGAAACAACTCTACATATGTATCCCCATTTATAGTTCTAAAGAGTCTATCTTGTGTTCAGTTTATTAACTTACCACTTCCAAGGTCTGTCTTTCCTCCCATCAGTTTCTCGGGATTGTTTTCTTTTATGTTACTTCTCTTTTTCTTTGTATTATAACTTGCCTTTTATAATTCAGTTCAAAATTACCCATCGGACATGGGCTATGTACTATGGATTGTCATATCATGTAAATCTAAATCTACTGTGGTCAGAACAACATTTAATTCCTCTCTTTCTCTCTTTTCTCCAATTCCCAAAAGAATCCAGAAGAATGATGCTTGCCAGAAATTTTCTATTGGAGATCAAGCTGTTGGAAAACACTCTTTTCCTCTTATTTCATCCCATTTGAATCTATGACTGCTGAAGTTTTCCACGTTCTTGCACTGACTCAACACATCTCCCCTGGGGTATTTCCATCCTCTAACCATTAGTTCACTTTCTTTGCTTATTCATTTCCAGTTGCTTCATGGACGGAGCCAGGGTATCAGTGATTAATGACTCAGTGCTATTTCAGGAATCCCCAGCATTTTCCATATGCTGACTCACCTAACAGTTTTCTGTGTTCACCTGTTGGGAGCATGGCTGTGGCATAGCGCATGTGGCTTTGGATGGCCAGAAAGCTCCTGAAACTTACATGGGACTGCAAAACTGTGATCTGAACTAAGTTTTTTGCCTGTTTTTCCTTTGGTATTTTTGCTCCCTTGAGGACAAGCGAGGAATTTGTCATAGTCATCTTGGAATCATCAATGACTACCACGACACCTGGAATACAATAAAACATCTGTGCTCAATAAATATTTACTGAATGATGGAATAATGTAATCTCGAGGAATGCTAAAGACTGTTCATTTGTATTTTGTGAATGGTTATGGTTGTAAAAATGGAAAAACCATTTTAAGAAGATAAAGGCTTAGGTCAATATCCAGGAATGTATTTAAGTGCCTAAATTTGGGGGGGTTACCTGTAAAGAATGGGTATGGCCAGAAAGCCATAAAAAGACAAAAAAGAGTTAAAGCAGTTGAATGAAACTTGCCTAGGGTTTTATCACCAGAGTCTTACTGATGATCACCCTCTTAAGCCTGTCTTTCCTGCACCCATCCCTTGTTTCTTCCACCTTTAGCATTCAACCCAAGTCTTTTGTTGATTCTAACCTCTTTGTTCAAATATGTGACACAAATTCCATGAAATAAGCATACATGTTGTATCAGAGGTTTCCAAGACCATTCCCAGGTTTGATGATTCACCAGAAAGACTCACAGGACTCAGCATATAATCATACCCATGGCTATAATTTGTAATCATGAAAGGGTATGAAGAAAAGTCAGCAAAGGGAAAAAGCAGAGGAAGTGAAGTCCAGGGGAAACCAGACGCAAGCTTTCTAGAGCCCTCTCCCAGTGGAGTCACACAAGACATGCTTAATTCCTCCATCATTGAATTGTGACAACACATGTGAAATGCTGTCTTCCAAGGAAGTTCATGACAGACTCAGCACCCAGGGCTTTAACTTGAGGTTGATCATGTAGGCACTCTTTCCCCAGAACACTCCAAAATTCCAGACTCCCAAAAGGAAAGCAGGTGTTCAGCATAAATCACATAGTGTGTACAAACAGTTTAGGCACAGTAAACCATTCTTATTCCAGAGAATGGCGGGAACACTACTGAAATCCAAGTTTCCAGATGTCAGCCAAAGGTCAACCTTGCAAGAAGGACTTTCTAAGACAGTAGTCTTTTTTCTGCACACATGTGTACAGCAAGCTCATCCTCTTTCTCTATTTTACAAGATTCCACCCTTCCAATGCCAGCTCTCTGCATGGCTGATTTTATTACTCAGACCTTAACACAAATGACACTTCCTGAGAGAATACCCTGACCACCTAATGGAAGTAATCCCTGACAGGTTATTTTTTGGCATTTTTTAAAATCTTCTCTGAATTTAAGCTTGTAAACTCCATATTTCCAGGGATCTTTATCTGTTCTGTTCATTGCTTCATGCCTGACCCTTAAGCAGGATCTCAATAAATGTTTATAGAATTAATTGAATGATGGGACTGTCTGAAATTCTCTTGTTCATTTATGTGTTGACTTTTATATTATCAGAATACTTTGCACCCTGGAATATAAGCTCCATTAGATCAGAGACTTCTCCTGTCTCTAGCAGCTAGAACAGCTCCAAGCACATAGCAAGTTCTCTGCGAATTTACTGAGTTAAAATGAATGTGCACACACACATTTTTACCTTCAGATTAGGCTTTTTCCAAAATATACTCACTATGCCACACATTCTGGTCTCTTAACTGTGAGAAAAATGGGACTCTATTTTTTCCTAAATTACTTCCTTTGATAAGTATATTGAATAATAATAGTCTATAATAAATATAGACTCTTCACTTAGTTCACATACCATGGTACTCACTGGAGGTTCATAGATTACTTAACAAGTCTATTACTGGATTTCAGGTGTTCATAGTGAGTAAGGTTAGATGGGCTCAGTGGAAAGTAGAGTACTTAATCCCACCTCTGACACCTATATCCTTGAAAAATGATCAGCATTCTCTCTAGGGGCTGCAGGGAAGTGATATAATGTTCAAAGAGAAAATAAAGCATTCAATCAAATTTAAGGCATATTTTACCCCTGAAATTCTTATCATTGTCTTCATTATCATATGAATTAACCATCTATAGATGTCTTGCCCTCTTTTTAGCAGGTTTAGTAATTACATCAGAAACTTTCAACATCAGTGTATATTTATATTTAAGCCACCAGGGTATAGACAAGCTCACATTTATAAAATCTATTCATTTTTATTTTTAAAAATTTTTTCTTGTGAGGAAGACTAGCCCTGAGCTAACATCCATTGCCAATCCTCTTCTTTTCTGCTGAGGAAGACTGGCCCTGGGCTAACAACCGTGCCCATCTTCCTCTACTTTATATGGGATGCGGCCACAGCAGGGCTTGACAAGCGGTGCTTCTGTCTGCGCCCAGGATCCGAAACTGTGAACCCCAGGCCGCTGAAGTGGAGCGCACAAACTCAACCACTATGCCACCAGGCCGACCCAAAATCTATTCATTTTTAAAGAGTGAATTACAAAATTCCTTTACCTAAGTCTGCCAATTAGTTTAAAATAAACTTTCAAGACTGATTTTTAGTAAAAACATATATTTCATAAAGTTTTGCCCAAGGTTGTCTCCAGTTGTCATGGTTTTGAGACAAGCAGTTTGGTGTATAGGTAACTTTATTCTGGAAAAATATTCAGGTACTATAAATAGCATAAAATTTGTTGTCAACAATAGCACTTTAATAAATATTAAAATCTGGTTGTCATATATGATTAATGAGTGATTATTTAGGATTGAACACATATTAAAACCATTTAACCACAAAATAGCCCATTAAAATAGTGGTGATATGAAACCAGATATAATCCAGAAGCAGTTAAACATGGAAATATTTAATCTGTCCATCATTTTAAAATTATTATTCAATATTCATAATTCAAAATTCTCATGTTTTATGCAGAAATCAGCAATTTGGGAGATCCTATGCAAGAGAACTAAACATTTTCATATGCTATCCAGATGTCTGTCTAAAAATTACTCCCCCAAATATTTTTCAAAAATATTATTCTAGAAAAGCAATGATCAGTGTAAGAAATGTAATAACTGACAGGTATTTTCCTCCTGCTGGCAATATTATTTCTGTTAAACATATGGAGCCATTTAGGAACTATTTTCATTTCTTCAAAAGCGTAGTATCATACAGTTGCAAGAGATAATACAAATAATCATAGTAGCTAAAATTTTTTGTATTTACTATATCTTTGGCATGTTACATGGCTTTAATTGGATTATTTTATTTAATCGCCACCAAAAAAAGCTCATAAGACAAATATTACTATTTTTTCTTTTTTTAAAATGAAAAAACTGGAGCTCTGCAGGTTGAGTAACCCAATTCACAAAGCTACTGCAGGTCAGGCTGCGATTTGAATGAGAGTCTGCCTCTATACTATCTGCCTGTCCATTTACGTGATCTCAGAAGTCTAATTGCCAAGGACAGACCCTCAAGCAAGAAGAGTTGATAGACCTGCTGACCCTCCCTGTTTTTCAAGTCCATTATCCATAAACTCAAGCTGTAGATCAACCTTCCTTAAAAGGCAGAGAGCATGGGGAAATTTTTAATTCATTAATGAATTTTTTCTTTTTGGCATTTCCTTAATGATTTGTCTGCATTTCTAAACATCAGGCAATGTTAAAAGTAGAAGGAAACAGAGTCCTGGACCCCAGCCTCCCATTCAGTGCAGCAATCTCTTTCCTCTTCTTGGCCCTTCTTAAACTTTGAAAGCCTGACTTGGGATTAAATATCACCTACTGCTAAACTAGAGAGTGCTAGATTCTCTCTTCTATATCCTGCTTAGTGTCCTCATTATAATACTGATTCCTGAATTAGCTCCTTTCTTTGAATCTTCCATATCTTCTAGCCAAGTCCTGTTGTGTTTAGTGAACATTAAGACCATCACTATGGATCTGTGAGCATAAGGATATTGTGAAAAGAGTCAAACTTTTAAATTCAATCCTGTCTGTTTCAGTTAAAATCGTTTCAGGTGCATGCTAAATTTACATTATAAGACATTCAGAGGTAGGTGGGTCCAGGGTCAGTTCAGTGTCTCATTGATGTCATCAAAGACCTAGGCTCTTTCTCTTTCTGTAGTCCATCCTCAGGTCACAAAATGAATGCAGGTGTTCCAGAGATCACTTATAGACACAGCAACCACTGGCCAGAGAAGAAGGACGTGTCCTCCTGGGCATTGCTTTGTAATTAAGGAGTAAAACCTTTCCCCAAGCCCCCCCAGATGACTTCCCCTCAAGTCCCAGTCTACAGTCAATGCTCATGACCCAGCTGGAACAGAGCAAACATTGGGCTCTAGTTTAAATGGATTAGACCTGGACAAATGAACGTATTTATCCATCTCTAAATGGGCAGTGTCAAAGAATTTTACGTCAGAGATGGATTAGACTAAAATGTACCCATAATCAGAGCAAAGCCAAATATTTTTCATATTTGTCAAAACCAATTGGCACTAAGAAATTTGCCTTTACTGCCAGTATGGTTTGTTTTCATGACTCTGTTGGATGGTATTGTATTTGGACTCCAGGAGTAATTGAGTAATCCTAAGTAAGGTTGCAATCTTACTTACCTTCCTGGGGCCGGCTGTTCCATGGTTGTCGGGTAAAGTTTAACCTAACATAGGGGAGTATGTCAGCAATGTTATTGGGCTCTCCCAAATCAAATGAAATGAAAGAATCCCTAGTGATGCTGAAAACTCAGGCTTGACCGGATTGAGATAAGCAGCAGCAGTTAGGAGTCAATGACTCATTTCTGAGTAAGCAAGTAATTTTCACACCTGTCTTTGAAAAACCTTGCCCCAGGTCTCTAGAGTTCCCGCAAAAAGTCAATCTGTCTAATTCTGAAAGCCCTTCAAAGGACAAGGGCACACTTTCAGGCTGAGGGGTATTAGTTCCATTGAAAGAGGGGGCATTACAACATTGTGCTAGAACTCCACAGCTACCATTGCTGGCAAAAATGTTCATGTGAACCGCAAAACCACCTCCTGGTAGTAGATGAGGCTATCCTGAAACAGACCTTTAAAAATGAAATTTGACCTGAGACATAGATTGAAACATCAAATCTTGCTTGCTTGCTTGCTTCCTTCCTTCCTTCCTTCCATCTATTTATCTATCTTTCTATATATCATTGATATAATCTATATAGCTGTACATACCTATAATACATAGATTTTTAGTTATATCACAATGACTATTTAGACAGGGTATTGTGGGGGGCTGGCCCAGTGGCCCAGTGGTTAAGTTCATGCACTCTGCTTCGGTGGCCTGGGGTTCACCGGTTTGGATCCTGGGCACGGACCAACTCAGCACTTATCAAGCCATGCTGAGGAGGCGTCCCACATGGAGAAGCCAGAAGGATGTAAAACTATGACATACAACTATCTACTGGGGCTTTGGGGAGAAAAAAGGAAAGAAAAAGGAGGACGATTGGCAACAGATGCTAGCTCAGGAGCAATCTTCCTCAAAAAAAAAAAATACTCCTTTGTTTAAAAAAAAAAAAGGGTATTGTGTTTATAAAATATTTAATACCCAAAAGTTTAGAGTATGCATACACATACAGACAACGTATCTTAAATACATTTGTAACGCCAGTTTGTCTTTTACTAAGGGAGAATAATGATTTCTTTTAAAGATGCTTTGGTATTTGAAGATAAACAGCTTAGCTAGTTTTGATTAACCATCCAGTGTCTGTCAAACCCAAGGATGAAACAGAAGTTTTTTGTGTGTTGGTGAGCAATTTTCCTGAAGCCACTTGAATTTTTTTTGGTAGTCCTTTCTCTGTTGGAAAGCATTTAAATGTATTCCACCCTACGGAGCTTTCAACTGTGAAATTAACCTATCCCCAGCCTCATCTGAGTAAGATCAGGTGTTGCATACTTTTCCCTCCTACCCACAGCAAGAACCCCTTAGGAAAGAAGGGAGGAAGTGAGACTTTTGAAATGTGTGCAGTGAAAAAATGTCAATAAACAGTCCGAAAATGACCAGAGGCATTCTATGAAGATCCAGTGAAAATGGTCTAATAAGCCCTAACTTTTTAAAATGTAATATAAGACTCATCTCCCTTTCTCGCTTAAAACAAAAAGCGCCCCCCTTTCTCATATTTAAACAACAGCTATCAAAGATTTAACAATTGCACCATTGGACACAGTTCAAACAATACAGGCAGGAAAGAATGTACAGCTGTCAAGGAACCAGCCCAGTCAGAAGTGCCCCAGACAAATCGCTGTACATCATCGGCTGGTTTTAATTAACAGCAGACTCTGAGCTGTTTTTTCTTCCCCCCTTTCTTTTGGTAACTTTAAACAAAGTGATTTGTAGGGCTCTGTCTTATATAGTATCTACCCCAGTGGAAATGGAGGATGTTCATGGAGATAACTTGAGCCAAAGTTCAAAGCAGATTACAGCATCTGAAGGATACCTTGAGATTTTTATCTTGGTCCTCGAAGAAGAATGAGTAAAGTTTATTCATTTTTCCTCCTGAAGGGCTGAGCCTCTTGTGAAGTGAGGTTACATGGTTATTATGATAGTAGATTGTTATTAATGCTGATCTAATTTTAAGGACATTTTCATCCTATAGTTAATGAGAAAATATTTTATGTTGCAAGCAGCCACAGTCAAGAGAGATTTTCAGAGCTTTATTTGGGAAGACTTCCCTTAGTGAGTAAAGATATTCTTCAGGAAGAAAAGATTTCCCTCAATGAGCAAATACTACTGTAGCCGTTAAATAATAAGAATATTATTGATGAAAGATACCTTAGAGGTCACGTGGTCTGACCCTTTTGTTATACAGATGAGAAGACATGGTTGCTCTCTGTCAATAGATGCAGAATAGAGTAGAACAGATGAAGGAGGCTCATGCCCAGAGACAGACCTTTCTCTGAGGTCACGGGGCCTGGTGCTGAGAATACCACGGGCTGCATGCATATGACTCCTATGCAGGAAGGAGGCTTAAAGTGATTAGAAAACATTTAACATATTGATGTAAAAGATCATGTTAGGAACTAACAACCCTCTTTTATGTGTGAAAAATCACAAGCATAGCTCTCCCTGCCGTAGTGACCAATCAGCTGACTGAGAAAAGCAGAATTAGAACCAGTACCCTGTGATTGCCTTGAATAACTTGAACCACTTAATTTAATGCATTTCATTTATGAGTTAAATACTGTTAATCACACAACAGGTGTTTTTCCCCTATAATTCTAACCATTTTTCTGGCCCATGGAAAGACAGTGCAATAAAATGGCCAAGATCATGGGCTGATAAGCCAGTCTGCCTGGGTCCAAATCTTGGACCTACCACTTGCTGAGTAAACTTAGATTAATTATCTAGCTCTCTGTGCCTTGTTTTCCCATCTGAAAAGTGGGGGCAAAACTATTGTTTCTCTCCTAGGATTGTTGTGAAGATTAAATAAGTTATTATGGCTTAAGGTCCTAAGCATAAGGCTTAGGACCAGGCCCAGTATACAATAAGTTCTATAGAAATGCTGGCTATTATTAGTTATATTGACTTTCATCCTTCCTGACCCAATTTTTGATAGTATGATGCCAAAGATCCACAGTATCCTCTGTGGCCCTGTTATTGCTCAGTAAATAATCTTGGCTCCAACACTCTCTGTTGTGATTTGGGTGTCTTTTGAAAAAGAGGAAGCTTGGAAACAGTCTTTCAGTTTTAATAAAATTCACTGGTATTTTAAATGAAATTGTCAAGAACAATGATATGCAGATCTACAAATTATTACCTGGTGCCATTTTCAGGAGCAGAACGGAGACTGAGAAGGACACTGTCCCACTCCAAGGTGGCATTTGGGATCCTTATATAAGCCTGACTCCACACTGAGGTTACTCAAGAAAACAAGTTCATAGAATATAGACAGTATACACCCAAACTCACCTTTCAGTTTTGGTAGATTCCCACTGCATCAAAATAGCTATAAATGAATATTCTGGTTAATCATATACTTTGGCAGAGAGATTACATATATATCATACCCAGTGTATCAAGCTTTGATGAGTTACCAGGGGTTAGCAAACTATGGCCTGTAGGCCAAATCTGACCCATGCCTTGTTTTGAACTAATAATGTTTCTATATTCTTAAAGGATTGTAAAAATAACAAAGAATATGCAACAGAGGCTGTTTGCAGCCCACAAAGTCTAAAATATTTATTATTTGGTCCTTTATAGAAAAAATGTGTTGACAATTGAGTTAGACTATAACAAAATACATTTAACATAAAAGCCTCATAATTTAATATTTTAGCATTCTGAAGGCACCTCTAACTCTGGTAATATCCGAGGTTCAAGATTACAAACATCAGTTATGAGTATACTGTAACAGTTAAAACTGTGAATTCCAAAATCAGATTGCCTTGGATCAAATCTAGGCTCTACCGTTTCTAGCTATGTGATCTTTTTCAAATTACTTCATCTTGCTAAGCCTTGGTTTCCCCTTGTGTAAAAAAATGAGCATTATAGTAGCTGCCTCATCCAGCTGATGTGAGGATCAAAGGAGAGAATGCACAGAAAGCGTTTTGCACATGGGAGGTGTTCATTAAACCTTACTTGTTGCTGTTACACCTCCCAGCAAAGGGAGTCTGGTTCTTTGAACCTCCTGGTTATTTACATGTCATGTGATTGGAAGCTGACAACACTGTCTTCCTGGCCAGGATGATCTATTCAGTTTCCTGATTCTCACTGCTGGTACATCCATAATAATACATCAGAATTAGAGGTGCCACATGTGGTTGTCACAGGTAACTGGAGGTGAAAAGACTGGGTAGGGAGGATAATCCCTGTCAAAATTCTACATTCACATTCACGCCCCCCTGCCATGCATCCCTTCTGGTGCTGGTCGCTATGTGTGAGATGCACAAATTTCTGCACTTTCTGGGTTCCTTCGAGCCATAGGTGGCTTCAGAATCACTCTTTTGCTCATCAGAATGAGCTTGATTGTGGTTATCACTTCACAAGGCATATATATATATATCAAAACATCAAGTTGTACACTTCAAATGTACACTATTTTCATTCATCAAATACCACAATAAAGCTGAAAAAAAGAAATACTGTATACCATTAAAAGGACACTTACACAGAGGTTTTGAAATGATGCTTAAATAATAATGTAGAGTGAAAAACAAACCCAAGAAAATAAAATTATATTTGCAGCAAAAAGAAGAAAAGTGAGGAAGGAAAGGAAAGAAGGGAGGAAGGATGGGAGGGAGGGAGGGAGGGAGGAATTAGCCTGCAGTTATAGAGGCAGGATAGGTCCAAGTTTGCATGGATGACAACTCTTGGCTAGGCCTATGGGCAAAAGTCTGCCCCTTTAATTCAGTTGCTGAAACAGAAAAGATGTGCAACATATAGCATGAGTGAAAAATGAACTTCCATTTTTAGAGGCCTCTCAGACTTGGAGGGGTCATGTGTGATTACAACATTACCTGGCAAAGTGTGATTCACACAATGACCTAATAGGAAAAGTCTATTTCTGTAGAGTTTTCTGATAAATCTAGATTCTTCAAGCGAGGATCATCACCCACCCCATCTCTCAATTAAAAAAAAAGGATTTGAAGGCATGAGGTGAGTTTCCTGTTGTTATTCCGACTCCTAGTGGCCCTGTGTACAGCAGAGTCTCCATCCTCTTACCTTCCGGCTCTGTGTCAGGCAATACTCTGCTGCTATTCACAGGGTTTTCATGGCCAGTTTTTTGGGGAGGTTCTTCCTGAAGCCAGGTCCTTCTTCTTAGTCTGTCTTAGTCTGGAAGCTCTACTGAAACCTGTCCACCATGGGTGATCCTGCTGGTATTTGAAATATCAGTGACATAGCTTGCAGTACCACAGCAGCACACAGCCACCACAGTATGACAACCAATGGACGAGTGGTGTGATTCCCGGACCAGGAAATGAACTCTTGCCAAGGTGGTAAGAGCACTGAATCTTAATCACTAGACCACCAGGGCTGGCTTGAGGTCAATTAAGAAAGGTAAAATTACAATTCCATGGGGCCGGCTTAAGTGGTTAAGTTCAGCGTGCTCCGCTTCAGCAGCCCAGGTTCGGTTCTGGATGTGGACCTACACCACTCGTCGGTGGCCATGGTGTGGCGATGTCCCACATACAAAATAGAGGAAGATGGGCACAGATGTTAGCTGAGGGCAAATCTTCCTCAGCAAAAAAATAAAATAAAATTACAAGTTCTAAATTTTACCAGAAAGTGTTCCTTTATCCATGTTTGAATGCCCTTACATGCTTACATCTATGTTTCTTTAAGGGTCAAAAAACCTGAATTTTCCTTTAGGCTTATATGACAAGCATTTCCTTTTAACACTTCAATTAAAAATATATGGAAATTTTCCATAGATCTAAAAGGCTGATGAGCAAGACAAAATTTCCACTGAATATTGGAAGTCAGCCTCCCAGAGGGAACGCAGAGTTGGGGGTCAGGAAAACAGGTCTCTTTTATAAGGTTTGGAAGCCCAAGCACATTTCTCCATTTCTCAAAACAGTCTCTGACCAAGGGTAAAAATGTCCCTGTGCTGTTGAAAGAACTGCAGCCCGGGACTTAGAAGAATATTAAAATAAACTATTTGACCCTCATGCATCTTCAAGTACAACATCAAAGGATTTTTATATTGGGGGAAGATAAAGCAACATTCCCTTCTACTTGGTTTATCAAGGACAACGTAAGTATATTCTATACTATTTCTACCATACAACTTCAGTTAAAGATGCAAAACCTTAGTGAGAAATTGCTTTAAAAAATTTTTTCATTAACCAAGAACTGCCATTTTATTATTTGATTTGAATCACTCAGATTATCACCTTTGATAGCTGAGACCTTAGGCTCGAATAATGAATATAGGCTTTCTTAAGATTTTTTTTCTCCTGTTTTTTTTTTTTTTTTTCTTGGCAAGTTTCCTATCAGGAGCATTTTTCTTCATGCAGTCTTAGGAAGATATTAAAGGCGGGTTTTGTTGTACATTACATGCTGCTTAGTATGTGCCACAGCTGCAATAAAATGCTTATTTTCCACTTCTTTAGGAAGTTTCTTCAGCTTAAAACACTGTCTTATTACCGCCATTAAAAGATTTTATCTTTGTGCATGGAATAACTTAGTAAAATGGATCCGAATCTGTTCTGTTGTTAGAAGCAACTCTCCACACTCAACATGGAAAGCACTATTCTTGGAGATTCTGTGCAATTTCCACTGGAACTCCAGCCTGATTGACTGATCTCCATACACTTCATCAAATGCATGTGTTAGCATTGCTGTTGCTTTTCTGGAAATGCTCTTCTTTGGCCCAGCAGTGACATACTTCCATAACCCTCATCTCTTCTATTTTGCCCTCTAGCCAGAATTATAGACATGAGAAGCAATTAACAATGATGGAAATATAAAATATTACTTTAATAATCAGTACCGGGGTAGCGCAAATTAATCGGGAAGAGCGTTTCCTCACAGGGGCTCCTGGATCCCTGCTCTTCCATCTGTCTCATGGTGATTATTGTTAACTCACCTTTTTTTCCATCTTCATATCCCCCAGAACTGGCATATATCCTTTTCAAACATCTCTCCCCAGTAGGATTATTCCCAAGAAATTTCTAGACACTGTGGCCATTTTTCTGATCCTCCCACTTCAGTGGCCTCCTCCACTTTTCTGATGGCCTAAACAATGGGGACTTTCCATCCCAACAGGAGTGGTGATAATTTTCTCCTTTTCAATTGTAAGTGGTCCAACAGGCTAGGCCAGCAGATGAAGACTTTCTTATTCATCTTCCTGTTTCTTTTGGGTCTCATATAACCATCTGCCAGAGGCTTTGTGTCTTTTTAAATATATGTAATTCTCACAATGACTCTAAAGATAAGTGTTGTTATTGTTATTGTTTTAAACAGATAAGGAAACTGAGGTTCACAGAGTTTGAACATTTGTCTAAAGTCATCCAACCAGTAGGCAGAGGAGCAGCTGTAAGATTCCAAAGTCATTACAGTACATTGCTTCTTCCTCCAGATCCTTTCTGGGTTAAGCATTTTATCCCATTTAATGTCTTTCTTTATATTATTTTGATGCCGGTCAGATCTTCTGTCTGTTTCATTGAATTACATCTCTTCCCTCTCTTCCAAATTGTCTCTGATAAACCTCTCTCTCATTCCTGCATGTATCCCTTTACCCAACCCGCAGTTATTTAATACACACTTTGCTTAAGGTACTCTACAACGTACTTGTGTCTTATTAAGTCAGATGTTGATAAACAGACTCTGTCGACAGTCACTCCAAAAACAGCAAGATGTCAAACTGTCAAAGAGTCAAACTGTGGACTTTACACAGAAGATGAAGAGCTGAAGCATCAGCTTTTTAACCATATTCTTAAGTAGCTGAAAGAGTGAGTCTGTGTGATTTTCTCTGGTCTACCTTGCAGGATCCCCAGCATGGGAATCCTGGACCCCCGGCGTGTGAATGGGTCACACCTCAGGACCATCTGCGACCTCTATGAAGTTTGGGTTTAGAGGTGGGGAGATGGAAGATGGGTCTGCCAGGGGTTGGCACTGAATCAATCTTTAGCCCTAAAGTGCTTTTTTAGAAATAACCTCTTCAAAACATGCGCTTCTTGCCACCTTGCACCCTCATGCATCAACCCACATAAATCCATTTTCGTCTCCCTAGGGACCAGTTTTTATGACCAGATTTAATTTGGGGGAATTTGATTTTACTTTGGATTACCCATATCTTATCTTATGGGGCATGCTGCGTTTCTAAAAACATTTTGATAAAATGACAGCTGGATGCCACTTGTGTTAAAATATCTCAACTCTGTGAGAAGCCCTGGGATTTCTCTTTTCGGTTTCTTTTTTCTCCAACAACTTTTAAATGAAATTTTCAGACATACAAAAAATTGGAAGGTTTGTATGGAAAATACCCACTGCCTAGATGTTACAACCGATAGTTTGCTGTATTTGCTTTATTATATATCTATCTAACTCTTCATCTCCCTATCCATCCATCAGTCTGTATTATTTTTGAATCATTTCTAGCTGCAGACATCAATGCACTTTATCTGTAAACGTTTCCACATATGTATCATTAGCAGGAGCTCCATATTTGTTCACGTATTTTTTTAGGAAAAAAATTGCCTGCAGTGAATGTATAAATTTAATGTCTACCATTCTAAAAGTTTTGACAAATGCATACAAGTATATAATGCAACCCTTACCAAGATACAGAACAAGACCAGCACCCTACATAGTTGTCTCACACCCCTTCCCAGTCAATCCCCACCCACTCAGAAGCAACCACTTGTTCTCTTGACTTTTAATTATACATGAAATGACATGTTCCAAAAGGAAAGTAATTCAGGATTTACATCTATACCACTGTTGGAATTCACAGGCAAGTCATTGCTTACTACCTAGAGTGTAGAATTCTCCTAAATAGGAACCTCCCACTTGCCTCATCACAGCTAACTCCATTTGCCCTTTCTTTAACCAAGTGTTTTTTCTACCATTGGCCAATGGTTCATCCATCTCTCTATGATTTCCAAAGCTGCTTGAACAAATTTCAAGCAAGTTAAGACTGGCAGTCCATGCTTCTCCTGTTTGGCTTTTATTATAGCTTCCGTTTTGCAACTGAAGTTCCATTTGGCTTTGGACATGATCTGGTTATTGGGCACTAAATGTGTCCCAGGCGCAGAGATCACTCGTAAAGCAGGCTGACTCTGGAGATTTTTCTGGACTCACTCATGAAGTTTCTTGGCACCATTGGGCATTGCTCATTTGACGCGGGATCCTGTAGAGTGATAGGGGCACCTGCTGCAGCTATACTGTACAATGCCCAATTCAGGTCCAGTCGTTAGTCATATGGCACATGCTTCTGACTAAGCTGATTTTGTGTGTGTGTCACAGGATGCCATGCAGTGGAGTGACCTTTTATAGCATGAGTTGGTGCATTCCATTGTAATCAGTGAGTTTTTGTTGGATTTTCTGCTTCAGGAATCTGCCAAAGGAAAGTGGTGGGAGTAAGAAGAGTAAATTTGTGATGGAGTGTTCCCAGTGCAGTGGAGAAGAGATCTGGCTGAGAAGCTGCAAACATGGGGGCAAGATGAGCCTTTGCCATCGAGATGTCATTGGGCAAAAGTGTGAAGAGAGGTGGAAGGCACTAATAACGTCTCTGTGATTTGCCTCAAATAAGTTGCAAGATATGGAGAAACTCTTTGAAAAATAAATGCACAACACAAAGCAAAGTATTCTCAGAATTCTCAGGCCCCTTTGGAGGTATGTCCTCCACGTCAGTGGTGCACAGAATAAAAAGGCGGATCCTGTACTTCTTGCCTGTATCCTGAAAGGTAAAGATAGGCTCTAGATCCTCACTGGATGTTCCAGAGCATAGCCCAAGGATGACACAATAATGATAAAAATAATTACAAATATTTCTTCGTGCTTACCATAGCCATTCGACTCCTAGCAGCAAACAGATTGTGGAAAATGGGGAGAATTTCATGAAAGTAACTACTGACAGATGTGTAAGCTTAGAAAACTCATAAAGAACAGTGAAGTACCCAAGGGCTGGCAATCTCTAGGTTGAAGGAGCAAGGAGAAAGAGTGATGTCCTCAAGTCTGTTCGAGCTGGAGCTGCAGAAGAGGGACTGTCCAATAGGAGCTATAGCCATACGACCCAGTCCCTGGTGCCACTACAGAAAGGGGGGAAAGGAGGAAAGAAGAAAGAAATGCCCTGAGCCCTCTCTCCCCTCTTCCCGCAATCTCCTGCCAGAGGGCAAAACAGCCCAGGCAATGCAGTCATGCTCCGCAGAGATCATCCCCGGGAGCACATAGCAGAGCAGAGGAGCAGGGAGAGTGGCTATGGGCAGGGAGGGGAGCACACTGAGAACCTCCACCACCCGTATCAGAGCCCCATTCTACTGGTCTCAGACTGCAGGCAGGCCATTCGGATACCCTGAGAAAAGAGCCCTCCAAGATCATTCCAAAAATCTAATTGGACCATTAGACCCGCAAGTTTACTATGAGCCACATCTAATCAGGGAATCTCCACATCTGCCTGAGACCAGCACAGAGATCCTCTTTGTGGTTCTGAGTGCTTCACTGTGGAAACCTTTATATTATCATGAAGAGTCTAGAGGGATCTTTCCACGAGTCTGCACACCCTAGGAGACCACAGAGCTATGGCCTCCTATGGGATGTACAGGTAGGGCTTACTGTTTCTGGATCCCTAAGATCATCATCTCCTGGCCTGCAATCTTGGAGATTCCAGCTTAGGGCCAGTGTCTAAGTGTTGTCTAGGGACAGTGGCCCAAAAGTCTCACATATGCCACTCTGCCCCCCTCCCACTGTGGGAAGAAATAATTAAGCCACTCAGTGCCACCTCAGATAAACTGTGCCCTAGAGGACACACATTTCTTCAATGATCCCAGAAGCACTGATTTCACACCTACTGTAAAGTTTTAAGACGTTAGGGATTGAGGTGTCACCAGAGGCTTTTGAAAAGAAGGATATTATGAGCTTATCTGACTTTAACAATAAATAGACACTGACAGAAGAGAAACTGGTGTCAAGAGAGAGGAGAGGTCAAAGCAAGTGGACAGTTAGGAGGATGTTGTCAAACCAGGATTGTGGGCCTGGAGAGAGATTTCAAGGGTAGATTTGACTAGGTTTCCAGGCTCTTTACAAAAAGAGAAGAGGTGCAAAAAGAGAAGAGTCAAACATGCCTCTGGGGTTTCTAGGCTACAGGACTGGGTGTGCAGATTTGCAGCCAGTGAGGGCTGGATCCCAAGTAAGAATGGGACTAGAATAAGAAAGTGATTTTGTTTGAAAGCTGATGAGTTGACTCTGCTAAAGGGACACCCAAGAAGATGCTTCTCAGGTAGCTGAAACAAAGGTCCAGAGCTCTTTGGAAGAGTGGGATTAGAATTTGGAAGTCATCATATTCGAGAAGAGAGACTGAGGAATTCATTGGAACAGATAGCATTGCCCAGGGAGGTGGCAAAGACAAGAGAACAGAGGCCAGAAATGTGAGCTGGCAGGAAAAGGCAATGGAGATGGGACAAAGCCTCAGAAAAGGAGGCACCCTAAAATTGAAGAGTGGCAAAGGAGAAGGCCTCAGTAAGGAAACAAGGGGGAAGAAATGAACCCTTATCGAGCTCTTAGCTTGTACAGGCTCTGTGCGAACTCAGCTTATCTAATCTAACTAACATTCATATAATGGAGGCTGTCATTCACATTTTGTAGATGAGACAGTTTGTCCAAAAATCATATTTCCAGTCATTATAAAGATTAAAGCCAAATTCAACTCCTGCTGATTAGATTCTCTACTCCACAAGTTAGGGGACAATGGGTGGAATGAAAGCGATGGGGCTGAGGGAGTGGATGGACCAGAGGTTGTAGTCCAAGAGTAGACTTTCAGAGTGTGAACTTCTAGAGGGCAACAGTTCAAGAGGAGGACATTTCACTAGGCAAGCGCTTGCCTACACCAGGTAGACATGTGTGGTAGACTGAATAATGGTCCCCCAATGATATCCACATCCTAATCCCCAGAACCTGTGAATATGTTACCTGACATGGCAAAAGGGACCTTGCAGAAATGATTAAGGGTCTCAAGATGGGGGATTATCCTGGATTATCTGAGTGGGCCCAGTGGAATCACAAGCATCCTTATCAAGGCAAAGCAGGAGGGTCTGAGTCAGAGGAGACATGGCCATAGGCGCAGAGGTAGGAATGCAATGGAGCCATGACCCAGAGAATGCAGGCAGCCTTTAGAAGCGGGAAAAGGCAAGAGATTCTCCGCCAGAGCCTCCAGAAGGAGTGCAGATCTGCTGACATCTTAATTTTAGATCTGTAAGACTCATTTTGAATTTCTGGCCTCCAGAACTGTAAGATAATAAATTTGTGTCATTTCAAGCCACTAAGTTTGTGGTGATTTGTTTCAGCAGCTCTAGGAAACTAATGCAACATGCATTTAAGACCATGTGTAAATGACCTGCCTATTTGGACAGCCGCTGTATCTTCCCATGGACCCCCCAATTCTCCCCCCAGGGGTCCCACTGCCATCGCCAGAGGAAAACTTGTTCTTACCTGTTAGAATTGTCCTCTCATGTGCTGTGGACCCAAGTTCCAGCAGCTAGAATCCCTGCACCTTCTGTCCTTATGAATTCCCATCCATGTCCTCGTATACTGAGAGTCTCCTGCTGAAAAAGGAGGGGAGAATCCCTCTTTAGGGGATGGGAGTTCTCTAGCAGCCCTGGATGGAGATTGGTATCCAATTCACCATAGAAATATGGCCCCAGGTGTTCCATGTTCCATAGTGTTGCTCATGGTTTAGCTTGATGCTGGGTGGACTTGCAAGAGAGGACAGTCAGTGCCTGGCACAAGGACATTGAGTGGCAGACAATTGACAATGTAGTCATACAATTTTGAGACACAATTTACCTCTAATCGTCTGTAGACCAAGAACATTTAATTTCATATCTCTATAGTCACCACGACTGCATGCCTACTACAGAGAAACCTTACCTTCCAACTGAAGTAGAGATAAAAATAACACACAGTAAGAAGGGCATGCTAGAAGGCACTGACAGCCGATCAGAGCAAGCAGAGTTGGTCAATCTACAGGGGGACATGGTCACAGAGGCCATGGACCTGAGCAGCATCCCATCTCAATACAAGCCCAGAGGGAGGAAGGTCTGCTTAGAATGCTCCAGGGCAATAGTTCACAACTGATATGGCCAAGCATGTTGCACGATCTTACCAATAGTAGCCCCAAAAAATTTTGGGTATAATTTACTGAAAAAAAAAAATCCTTAGAGAAGAATTAAGAGTATCCCCATAGTAATAACTTTTTCAATCATTTGCATTCTAGCAGGCTTTCCAGTGTTGATTTCCTAGTGCAGCTGTAACAAAGTACCACAAACTTGGTGGCTTAGAACAAAAGAATTTACTCTCTCAGAGTTCTGGAGGCTGGAAGTCCAAACTTAAGGTGTGGGCAGCACCATGCTCTCTCAGAAACCTCTAGCGAAGGATCCTTCCTGGCCTCTTCCAGCTTCTGGTAGCCCCAAGCTTTTCTTGGTTCGTGGCATCCTCATTCCAGCCTCTGCCTCCATCTTCACATAATTGTTATCCCTGTGTGTCTTTGTTTTGTCTTTCCTCTGTGTGTGTCTGTCTCCGCATCTCTTCTCTCTTAGATTAGGGCCCACCCTATAACATCATTTTAACTTGATTACATCTGCAAACTGCCTTGTCTTAGCTTGATCTGCCATAATAAAATACCATTGACTGATGACTTAAACAACAGAAATTAATTTTCTCACGGTTCTGGAGGCTGGGAGGTCCAAGATGGTGCTGGCTGGTTCAGTTTCTGGTGAAGTCTTTCTTCCTTGCCTGCAATTGGCCACCTTCTCACTGTGTCATCCCATGGCAGAGAGAGAAAGAGTAAGTCCTCTCTCTTCCTCTTCTTATAAGGCCACAGTCCCATAGGATTAGGGCTTCACCTTTTTTGACCTATTTAACCTCAATTATCTCCTAAAGACTCTATCTCCAGAATATTGGGGGGACACAAATTAGTCCATATCATTTCATCCCTGGTCCCCCCAACATTTATGTCCTTCTGACGTGCACGATACATCAATCCCATCACAACAGCCCCCAAAGTGTTATCTCATTTCTGCATCAACTCTTAAGTCTGTGGGTGAGACTCAAGGTATGGCACATCCTGAGCCCAAATTCTGCTGCAGCTGCGAACCTGTGAAACCAGACAAGTTTAGTGCTTCCAAAATAAAAGGGCAGATAGGCATAGGATAGACATTCCCATTCCAAAAGGGAGAAACTGGAAGGAAGGAAGGAAGGCGTCACAACCAAGTTCAAATTCCATTGTATCTTAAGGCTTGAGATTAATTCTCTTTGTTTTGATACTCTATCTTCCACAGCCACTGAGGTGGCAGCATTACCCCCTGGCTCTGCAAGATGGCCCTGCCCATCAGCTTTCTGTGAGGGACTGACCCATGTGGCTTTCTGTGTGGGGATGCCCACCCTTGAGGCACTGGGCAGCCTCATCCTGGCCCACAGAAACCAAAGAGGTGACCCTGCCCTTTGAAATCGAGGAGAAAACAGCCTTGTCTCCTGGGTCTGTGGTGAGAGTGACAGCCCTGATGATCTCAGACTTGCCTTCAAAGTCATTCTTCTTCTCTTTCCTTGAAGAGTAGCCACATCTGCAGCTGAATAGCTGTATGGTCTGCTCCTGTAGAATCCAAGAAGTCTGACTGTCTTCCTTTATTCTTTCCTGCTTTCTCTGTCCCCTTTCATTCAAACTGGCAGTGTCTTTGCTGATACAATCCCATCTCTATTCCTGGCTTCTGTGGAGATGGATTATTAAATCCGTGAGTCACACCCATGATCCTTTTATCAAATGGTTGCTCAGTCACACTCTTAATGCTCCCTTTAGAACAAGCTTTCTCAGTTTTTGCAGTATGGATAGGCTGAGAATTTTCCAAATCTCCAAGTTCTGGTTTCTTTTTGCTTAACAATTTCTTCTTTAATTCACCTCTCTCCTTTCACACTTTACTATAAGCTGTCAGGAGGAACCAAGACACTCCTCCAAAATTTTGCTTAGAAATCTCCTCAGCTAAATATCCAATTTCAGGGCCGGCCTGGTGGCCTAGCAGTTAAGTTCACATGCTCCACTTTGGCAGCCCGGGGTTCGCAGGTTTGGATCCCGGGCGTGGACAGGCACACTGCTTGTCAGGCCAGGCTGTGGCGGCATCCCACATAAAGTAGAGGAAGATGGGCATGGATGTTAGCCCAGGGCCAGTCTTCCTCAGCAAAAAAAAAAGAGGATTGGCAATGGATGTTAGCTCAGGGCTGGTCTTCCTCACAAAAATAAATAAATAAATATCCCATTTCATTGTTCAGAAGTCTGCCTTCCACAAAACACTAAAACACTTTCACCAAGTTCTCTGCCATTTTTGAACAAGGATCATGTTCCTTCCAGTTGCCAATAACATGCTCCTCATTTCCGTCTGAGATCTTACCAGAAGCACCCTTAGCATCCATACTTCTAGCATGCACCTCAGATTCCTCCAGCCACTACACATTACCCAGTTCCAAAGCCACTTCTACATATTTAGGCATTTGTTATAGCAGTATTCCACTTCTGGGTATCAAAACCCGTGATTCCGTTTCTGGTGAGAGCTCTCTTCCTGGCTTGCAGACAGATACTATTATGGACTGAATGTGTGTGTCCCCCCAAAATTCATATGTTGAAGCCCTAACCCCCAGTGTGAAGGTATTTTGAGATGAGGCCTT
The DNA here is from genome assembly GCA_031878705.1 of Tapirus indicus. Classification (NCBI taxonomy): domain Eukaryota; kingdom Metazoa; phylum Chordata; class Mammalia; order Perissodactyla; family Tapiridae; genus Tapirus; species Tapirus indicus. Next base: position 31,527,691 of record CM062936.1, on the reverse strand, counting down.
TAGGAAGAAATTAGGGTTAGGTGAGGTTATGAGGGTGGGGCCCTTATGATGAGATTAGTGCCCTTATGAGAAGAAACACCTGAGAGCTCTCTCTCTCTTGACAATACAGCAAGAAGGTGGCCATCTGCAATCTAGGAACTGAGCTCCCACCAGAAACCAACCCTATCAGATCTTGATCTGGGACTTCTAGCTTCTAGAACTGTGAATAAATAAATTCGTGTTGTTTAAGCCACCCAGTCTGTGGTATTTTGTTAGGGCAACCCAAGCTGACTGATATAGCCATCTCCTGGCTGTGTTCTCACTTGGTTGGGGAGAGAGAGAGAGAGATCTTCCTCTTCTTAAAAGGCCATGGTCTTATTAGATTAGAGTCTACACTTATGACCTTATTTAACATTAATTACCTCCTAAAGACCCTATATCCGGGTATAGTCAACATCTGGATTAGGGCTTCAACATATGGATTTGGGAGCACACAATTCAGTCCATAGCAACCCTATTTCCAAATAAGAACACATCCATGTGTACCAGGGATTAAGACTTCAACACATCTTTTTGAGGGACACAATTTAACCCACAACAAAAAGCAATGAGTTTGGGGGTTCCAGTAAGTGTATCTGGAATTGGCATTGCCCCCTAGGGGGTGACTCTGGAGGACTTGCCTTTCTGTGCATGTCCTGGTGGTGTCCTGGTGGGAGCCCCACTGAGAGCAGAGACTCTAGTGCCAGCCTCTTGGGGGGTCCTGACAACTGGAGGAACCTCAGAGAAGAAAGGCAGCTGTGGCTGGGGTAAGCTTGGGGGAGGGAGGACCCTCCCCACCTACATCTGCCCACACAGGCCCAGGACAGACCCCCATATGCCTGAGGCTGCAACAGCCCATCACTTTGGGAGGGGGAGGCAAGTCCTCCCATGTGGACTCAAGCTGCAGCCTCAGGCCTAAAGCACTGGGGGCTTTCACACCTCTTCCTTCCACTGCTCAGATACCTTCCACATGTTGTACACACGGGGGGCTAAATCATTTCCTTCTTTTCTACCACATTGATTGGTTGCATATGCCCATTCTGTGGGGATCTATGCTCTCTGGGGCATCTGACACACCTGTAGCCCATCTAAGCAAGCTTAGAAAGGCCAGAGATCTGGAAGTCAGACGTGGGCAGAACCATGTTGGCTCAGGGAAGCTAGAATGCCTCCCTGCTCCCTGGGCAGAAAATGCTCTCAACTGGGAACCCCATTTCTCATTGAGGGGTGGGACTGTGAAATAATTAGGAGTCTGTAAGATCTGCTTTTCAATCTTCGTATTACATGACTCAAAAAGGAAGTTGCTTAAGCTCCCGAAGACTCACTTTCCTCATCTGTAAAATGGGGCTAATACCAGCCTTTACCACAAAGGGTGGTTGGAGGACCAACTGAGATAACGAATTTTGAATGCTTTGTGTACCGTGCTTGGTGATAATGCTTATGATTGTGTTGTATACACATGCCTAGTAATATGTGTGCACCCAGCAAAGCACATTACTGAGCATCCAGGGAAGAAGAGAAGCAAGGAAAAGGGAACTCATGATCCACTTGTCCATTTTGTTTGAGGGCCACCTGCACGACTCTTGCAGGCTCTACTACCCACCAGTTTGCTTCGCAAACTGGAACGGAGAGAAGGCAATGTCAGATCTTTGGGGCATGTCAAGTTCCTCCACCACCCAGGCAGCCCCATCCTGAGTTGATTTAGGGAATGTCTTTAATGTGGCCTCCAGGATCTCTAATTCTTTGCATAGCAGATTTATTCAAATCACTACTCTCAAGTCTCTTTTAACTCCAAGCTCGAGTTTTATTTGTTTCCCTGGACTTGCCAACTGAGCTGCGTGATGGGGAAGGAAGAGTCTACTGAAGTGAGCCACAAATGGTGTAAAAGGAGTCTGCTATGATTTACTTATGTGAACAGCTGGCCCCAAAGCCAGCATTACTAGAAATCAGAGCACAACACTCACCTAGAATTTAATTATACTGGGGGGATCATTGTTACCTACCTATCATTTGTTATTAGAAGTGTTACTACCACTTTTAATTCACAAGAAAACTTACACATTGAAAAAAGGTAGGCACCTTTATTTGCTTATATTAGGTGAAGAAACCGATGCTTATAGAATTTTAATGACACTGACATCAAGAAAATGGGAATTTGAACACTGCTTCCACCTGCCTACTCACTGTATGATTTTGACAAGTTCATTATTTTATCTGAACTTCCATCTGTTGGCCTGGGGATGACAGTATATATTTTTCAAGGTCATTGCAAAGAAGAAATTGGGTAGCATATATAAACCACAGTGCTTGGTACACGGTAGATGATCTTACCTAAGCAACGAGAAATGATGCTGCAGAACGGGTATTGAATGAGGATCTCTGTCCTTCACAATCCCAGGATCTAAACAGGGTCGGTAAATTTTTTCTATGAGCCAGATAGTAAGTATTTTCAACTTTGCAAGTCCTATGGCCTGTGTTGCAGCTATTTGGCTCTGCTATTATATTCCGCAAGCAGCCATAGATATTGCGTAAACAAATGATGATGACTGTGTTCCAATAAAATTTTCTTTATAAAAACAGACAGCAGGCCTGATTTGGCCCATGGTTCATAGTCTGATGGCCCCTGACCTAGAATGAAAAGTTCTATAGATAAACTCCTATTCATCCTTTAACATTAGTTTCAACTCTCCCTATTCTGTGCAACTTTTCCTACCTGACAATGCTGGGCAGACTTAAGGCTCCTGTGACCTCTGCCCTTTGGACATGTCACATGACAGCCACCATCCCATTGTGAGGAGAAGGCAGGTGCCATTTCCCAGTGGTCTGTGAGCCCCTGGAAGTTAGTGGCTGTGTTTTTCCATCTTTTTCAAATATTTAAATGTGAATAACAATATTTCTAATCTCCCCAGAGGATAAAAAACAGTGAAAGGGCTTAAACCGAAGTTGGGGGAATTTAGACTAGTGGTTCTCAACTGGGGGTGATTTTGTCCCCAGGGGACATTTGACAGTGATTGGAGTCATTTTGGGGTGTCACAGCTGGACGGAGGATGCTATTTACTTCCACTGGGTAGAGACCAGAGATGTGGCAAAATATCTTACAATGCACAGGAGAGCCCCTGACAAGAGAGGATTATCCGGCCACAACTGGCAATAGTGCTGAGGCTGAGAAACCCTGGACCAGTAAAAATGAAGCACTTTATAGGCTATTAATGTAAATCATGTGCACAGAACTTTACAGTTTATACAATGCTACCTACCCTGTCCCCACAAAGGAGTGTGGGGAGAATCAAATGAGATCGTGTATGTAAAGGGAGACTACATAAATCATTAAGTTTGCACAAAAGTAAAGTCTTTTCTGTCAGTTAACCAATCCTGGAGAACCAACACTATGTAAGCTAATTCTGGAACATTCTTCACTTTAACCCATCCAAATCCCCCCCTTCAGTTTAAGCCCTTTTCCCATTACTGTCTTCACAGCAGGAATAGGAGTGCCTCTGGCCACCTTTCAAATGCGGGGGAATTGGGAAGCCAGACCTCAGTCTGCTTTTCTGTAGGCAAAATTACCAAATTCCTTTTAGCTTTTTCTCTAGGCCCTATTTTTGAAGCCTTTAATTATTTTCATTTTTACAAAGATTCCCCTGTGGATTTTCTCCTAGTTTGCCACAGACCTCCCACTATAGTCAGTCTTGACCTAAAAGGGCTTCCAATTAATCTTCCCCATGGACAGAATTACCCCACGGTTTTTGCAAGCCGCCCTGGCTTTCATCTTAGGTTCATATACTCATATAACTTCGGTGATTGTCTCGCTGCTGAAAGAGCTTGGCCCACTTTTCTCTTAAATGTGAGTGAAGTGAAAAATTGTCATCATTGTGGTTTTGGGAAACTGCTCTAAAACACCCAGGTGGACAAGGGTACAATTCCTTGTAAGGTGTTTGCCCACTTAAGGAGACTGCGTGGGCCATAGGTGGTGGTTTCTTTTCATTTGCTTGTATTATGGATTGAATTATGTCCCCCTAAAAAAATTATGTTGAAGTCCTAACCCCAAGTACCTCAGAACATGACCTTGTTTGTAGATAAGGTCTTTGTAGAGGTAATCTAGTTAAAATGAGGTCATTAGGGTGGGCCCTAATCCAATATGACAAGTGTTCTTATAAAAAGGAGAAATTTGAACACAAACAGACACACGTGGAGGGAAAACGATGTGAAGACACACAGGGAGAAGATGGCCATCTACATGCCAAGGAACAAGGAGAAGGGCCTAGAACAGATGCTTCTCTAGGGCCTTCAGAAGGAGTGTGGCCCTACTAAGACCTTGATTTTGGACTTCTAGCCTCCAGAACTGTGAGAAAGTATTATACTCTGTTTGTGGTACTTTATCATAACCACCCTGAGATACTAGCTGCCATAGTTTCTGTCACGGATGCACCAGCTGGAGTTCAAGACCATCTCAGAACACTTCTCCCAAAGATTGTTCACCACCATTCCTCTGTGTAATAGATGTCATCAGTGGTCCACCCACTTCCCCTCAGCCTATCCCAGAGGTTACCTGCAGCCATGCTGATGGCTTCCTGCAACGCCTGGCCAAGGGCATTCTCTGACCAGGGGCACGACCATGAATACGTCCAGATACAGAACAGACTAAAAGTGCCAGAGAGTTCCCAGGGTGACCCTCAATCAATGAGAGGCAGTGGTTGTGAATAAATACCCCTGCTTCTTCACTCTGGTAGGGGAACTTGGAGTTGGGTTTATCAGAACTTTTCAAAAGTTCCCCATCAGTCTGAGCCCAATTTGCCCATGATGAAACCTACTAATTAAGGTATCTCTTCTTAGCTTTCCACCCTCCACTTTCTCACTTTCCCACTCCCTCAAGTGCAAATAAAATACTTGGCCTAAATCTTTGTCTTGGGAATCTGCTTTAGAGGAACTCCACCTGAGTCACCCTGCAACAGGAATATGAATGATGGGAGTCGGGATCTGTGAGCTAGCACCACCCCTGCAGCTAAAAGCCAAAGGAAAGGGAGAGAAATTAGGTAGTAGGAGTTCAAGAAAAGATCTAGCCACATGTCAGCCAGAGGCAGTGTCAAGAGTCAAAACCAAAACCTGGACACTTGATAAGATTTAGAGGTCCCAGCGAGAGTCACGTTTGAGAACGAATGTTCAGGATTGCAGCTATATAGGCAGGTGGCCATTCCTATGTCCACTTAGGAACCACCCATACGCCAGGCACTAGGCTAGGAACTAGAGGCACAGAGGACATTAGACACATTCCCTGGACTTGAGGAGCTCACCTTCTCTCAGGAAGAGACTAAGGTATAAAAAAATGTGATTTAAGTGCCGTGAAACAAACGCTAATTGGGACCCTGGGGAACCCAGGATGGAGGCTGGAGGGTCACCTTCTGAAGGGCCTTGTATGCTGTGCTAAGGAATTTGCATCTCTCACCTGCAGGTAATAAGCAGGGCTGGGTTCATGAACGTGTGGCCTGGGCAGTCAAACAAGGCCCCGTGCTTAGAAGGGCTGCACACTTGGGTTAATGCTCTTCTGTCGCCGTCTTGAGATCCTAATGCTTTTTAAACAAGGAGCCTTGACTTTGCACTGGGCCCTGAAAATTATGTAACCAGTCCTAACAATAAGGAACCTAGAAATGAGTCCCTAAAGTGTGGTTTTAAGCCAGGTCTATGGTGTATGAGTTGGAGATTTCCAAGGAAGGCAGAGTGCTGATGGGACAGCACTGGGAACCAATGGTGGTTTCTCCATTTGGGGGATTTTGAGGTGCTCACTGGCCAATCAGAACCTCTGCTTCCAATTATCTTGATGCTTCATTCATTCATTCAATATGTATGAACTGTTTCAAACCCTTCAATATATTGACACATTACACAACAGTATTTATTATAAAGAGAGAATCCATGTGTAAGTTATGTCCATCTGGCGCCACAGTTAAGGGAATTTAGTCAATGCTTTCTATACCTGCCATAAATTGTGAAGCATTTTTTCCACCCTCGAGAATAATCCTTTCAACATCTGTGAGGAAGCTCAGGGAGGCTTCAGTGTACCTAGGACAAATCCAGATTTACTCAGGGTCACCTCCATGGTAGGAGTTATGAGCCAAGACTCGCATGCAGGTCTTCCTCTCCGAAAGCCACATTCACCTCTCTCCTACTGTCTCCTGAATTAACCTTTCACTCTCGTGTCTCCTGTAAAGCTGTCTCCAAATGTGAGGGCTTCTTAAAGCAGTCACTGTATTTTATAGGCATCTAGGATAATGCATTTTAGCAGTGTTTTATATCTTTCTTGTCCTTTAGATTTATGAAGTATTTCTGAATCTCTGTGGGGAAACTCAGCATTTCCTACAGCACCTGTTCAGGCACAGGTATGGGCTCATCCATATTGACCATGAAGCCAGCTCTTCTATCAAGGGGGGTGCCGAGGATCACCTAAGTGGTGTCCTTGTACTTCTACCTTGTTCCGGAGAACCCTGTTTCTCCTCTAATATTTAAACACACAGACCCACACACACTTATCCATGGTCTCCAGGAAGCTGACCCACCCACAGCTCCAAGGGGCCCTGATTGGTCTAAGGATAACACCCCCCTTGCCATGATTGGTTTAGAACTAGGCATGTGACCTGATTCTGGCCAATGAGACTTGAGGGAAAGGTTGAAGGGAGGGCTGGGTGGATGCCACCTGAGAAAAGTTTTTCTCTCTCTTAACAGTCAATGGATATTTCAGACTTCCTCTGATTTCTCTACATAGCCTCTTGCTCATATAATTTCCAACCCCGACCTTGGATAAGTCACTAAAGAAATGTGTGGAATATTTTCAAATACACTATTTCATGGGTTTTTTTTTTTTTCTTTGCTTTGTTGTGTTTTACTGAGGTGGAATTCACAAACATAAAATTTACCACTTTAAGCGGTACAATTCAGTGGCATTTGGTACATTCCCAACATTGTGCAACCACCACTTCTATCTAGTTCCAAAACATTTTCATCACCCCAAAAGGAAACTCTATGCCCATTAAACATTATTCCCCATTCCTTCTCCTTCCAGCCCCTGGCAACCACTCATCTGCTTTCTGTTTCTGTGGATCTACCTATTCTGAGTATTTCATATAAATGGAATCATACAATGTGTGACCTTCTGTGTCCAGCTACTTTCACTTAGCATGATGTTTTCAAGGCACATCGCATTGTAGGGTGTATCAGTACTTCATTCCTCTTTTTGGCTGGATAATATTCCATTGTCTGTATACACCACAATCTGTTTATTCATTCATCTGTTGATGGACATTTGGACTATTTCCACTTTTTGGCTACTGTGAATGGTGCTGTTAGAAACATGCATTTACACGTATTTTTTAAAATACTTGTTTTCAATTCCTTTGATATACACATAGGAGTGGAATTGTGGAGTCATGTGGTAATTTAAAATTTTTGAGGAACAGCCAAATTATTTTCTACAGCAGCTGTACCATTTTACATTCCCACCAGCAGTGTACTCATATTATCTCATTTTGCCCATGATACCAACCTGATGAGGTCAGGTTATTTTATAAAGGAGGATCCTGAGATTCAAGGATCTAAAATCATTTGCCTATCTCAGTTTGTCAAGTGTCAGAATTTGATTCCATGTCTTTCACTGAAAGTCCCATTCCTTTCCATTGCATTAACTCCTCAGGTCCTTAGCTTCTTCCCCTGGAGAGGAAAGCCACACATCTACGGTGTATAAACTTGTCCAGATACTGATTAAGAACTATGGGAAAATCCCAGCTCAGGATGCCAGGTGCTTAATATTATATTGACACAAATATGTGTGTTTACTTTGCAAACTCAGCATCTAGAATAACCCATAGTAAATGCTCAGAAATATTTGTTGAGTAAATGAGTCTTGTGCTTTCATATGAGGACTTTTTGTGTCTCTGCTAGCTAGCAATCCATATGCTGGCATTTTTTTTTAACATCCTTCCTTGGCAGTGCAGCACTGCCAGGAGAGTAAGGGACTGGCTCGATCACATGTGACTTAACTCCAACGATGATAGACTATCTCTCCACTCCTCTAAATTGAAGATATGCCTTTATCAAGTATGTCAGTAATCTACTTTAGATTGAGTGGCAATGTCTTTCTTTCTTTGACTTACTATTACCTAAAGATTTAATCTATACACAGATATATCACTGATGTATTTTAACCATCTTGTTTGCTATTTATTTATAAATCAGTTTTCATCTTTCAGGATTTTGTTGTTTCCTTGCCAAGAAGTAACTAGTATCAGTTCCAAATAACGAATACATTTTGTAGTTAATAAAAGTCTTCTCAGATCAATAAGGTTAATAAGTGATACTGTCACTTGGGCATGTTAATAAATTGAAAAAAAAAAAAAAGAAGGCCGAGCCAACTGAAAAGCTGGAACCAAAAATAGATTATAGCATTTTGCCCCAAGGCTTTGGCAGGGATTGAAACAAAGTGTTTTGAAACAAAGCAAATTGGCATTTCTCTGACTTCTAATGTTCCGTCTCTCCAAGCAGGACACCTGGTCCAACTACACAAAACAGCCATTCAGAATTATAGTCTGGGCTTTTGTTATGCAAAGGTAAATGAGGGCAGCCTGAACTCTTCCAGGAAAAGCTGTTTTTACTTTTTCCCTAGGGAGAGCTCTCATCAAAAAAAAAAAAAAAAAAAAGAAAGAAAGAAAAGAAAAGAAAAAAGCAAAAGAAAACTGGTGTTGACAGGAAATCAGGAGTCTTGAAGACAGTGGGTTCTGAAATTATTTGATAGGAGAAAATTCATACAATGCTATAAAGTGTCTCCACTGTCAATGAATTAAGTTGAACCCCCAACCTTCCCTGTTTGGGAACACTAAGTTATAGAACATTTTGAAGAGTTTCTGGCTGGCTCTCCTTTCTCCACCTCTCAATCTGCAGAAACTTGCTCTGATTTTACTTTCATTTATGTTCTAATAGAAATAGTTTGACCAATACTCTGGTTGGCCCTTTGGAAGAGAATCTATGTCCCTATGTGATGCCAAGCCCATGACCATTTGCACATACTCATATATGGATATGTGGTTTGCATAATGCAGTCCAAACAGTGTTGGAAATTCCACTTGAATTTAGTGTTTGAGGTTGCTGGCCATCCTGCCCAGCCTATTATTATAAAAGCCTAAAATCCGGAATGAAAGGAGAATGAAATGAGGACCGTTTCACCAAAGCAAACGCATCCAAGATGCCTACCATTTGCCTCAACGACTTTTTCCCCTTTGGATCCAAGGGCCTCCTTGGAGGGTCCTTCATTATGTTGGGTGGCTACTGGGTACATGTGGAGGCAGGCAGCTTCAAAATCTAGTTGAAGAGTTGTTGCTTGGTGAGTATTGAGAGAATTGAGGGATCACACATTGATGTGCCACAGAATCTTCACCACCTCTCAGAGCAAGTCCTCATTCCCTCCTTGGCTTATTTGGCAGCTGTTTATTGAATTCAACTGTGTGGTGGGCCTGGCTTGGGGATGGAATACACAGCAGTGATCAGGACCAAGCCTGGTCTCTCATGGAGCTCACCTCCTAGCAAGGAAGACAGATGAAAAGAGGCCTTTAAGTGCTATCATTACAGGTGATCAGAATTGCTATGAAGAAAGTGAGGAGGATGGTGTGAGAGAGGGCAGAGTCTCTCATCCTCAACACTATTGACATTTGTGACTGAATAGTTCTTTGTTTTTGCAGAGAGACTTTGGTCAGAGTTTTGTGCATAGTACACATTTAGTAGCATCGTGGTTTCTACCTATAAGATGTCATTAGCATCCCCATAAGTTGTGAAAACCCAGAATGTCTCCAGACATTGCCAAATATCCTTGGGGAGGTGAGGTAAGGGACAAAATTGCCCCCAGTTAAGAACCACTGCTATAAGTCTTGGCAAGAATAGGTCGTGCCCATGACCCTGGGTTTTGTTCTAAGTGCTATGGAAATCTCTTGGAGAGTTTTAAACAAGGCATGTTGCCATTTAATTTACATTTCAAAAGGAATGCTCTGGCTGGTGGGCAGCAAGAGTGACAGCAGGGCCCAGCGGTAGTCCCAGAAAAGAGAAGAGAGCAGGATCAGAAGCTTGGGCTTCTACAGAAGATCTAGCTTAGGATAAAAGCCCGACCTACTTGTGTTTCCCTGGGTATCTCACCATGGTGTAAAATGACCCTTCTCTGCTGTCCAACACCAACTCCAAAGTTGCTGAGTCAGCAGAAGTGGTGGCCAAAGGTAACTCCTGATGGGAAGGGCATGTGGAAAAAGACGTCTTCTTGGGTGGCTGAGGACTCAGTGGCATGCGACCAAGGCTGTGGGTTGATCCATACATAGTCAAGTAGATTTTATACACTGTACCCTGGGTGCATGACCCTTCTCTGGCCCTGACCACCCCACAGCCGTGAGGAGCACCAACTGTCAGTACTACTAGAAAACACCAGAAAGCACTTTCATATTGGAGGATCACTCCTTCTTCACATTGCCAATCCCTTCTGAAGAAAATGCAGATGCCATCTTCCCGTTGGTCTGTAAGCCTCTGAAAGTCAGTCACATGTCTTCTCTTCTATGTAACCCTCTCAAGCAGTACATAATTCCCTTTAAATATTTTCTCCAAGAAACTGATTCACTTCCTAACTCTGAAGTACTAGATCTTTTCAACTTCATCCGACGTCACCATTTCCCACCACAGGCCCTGTGGTGGACTGAATTGTGTCCCTCTAAAATTTGTATGTTGAAGCCATAACCCCCAATGTGACTGTATTGGGAGGCAGGGCTTTTAAGGAGGTTAAATGAAGTCATAAGGATGGAGGCCTATTGCAATAGGACTGGTGTCCTTATAAGAAAAGGAAGAGACACCAAAAGTGTGTATGTGCAGAGAAAAGGCCATCTGAGGACACAACAAGAAGACAGTCATCTCCAAACCAAGAAGAGAAGTCTCAGGAGAAACCAGACCTGATGGCACCCTGATCTTGGACTTCCAGCCTCTAGAATGGTGAGGAAATACATTTCTGTTGTTCAAACCATTCATTCTCTGGAATTCTTTTAAAAGCCCCGGCGGACTAAAACAGCTCTTCAGATGTCATCTTCATGTGGACAATGTCATTTCACTTCCGGGATATTCATCTCTGACCTCAGCCTCTGTAGCTACTTTTGAAATTCTACTCATCCACCCACCCCCTGCCCTGAATTTGCCTCATATGGCGCTTCTTGATTCTCTAAAGGATTCTCTGACTCCTCTCCTTGAGTTTTCCTCACTGACTCATCTTCTTTTGGCTCCATTCTTACACGTTAGCGTTCCCCGGGGTTTTGTCCTCAAAGCTCTTCACATCTCAAGTCTAGACACTCTCCTAGGAAAGCTCGTTATTCCCATAGCTTTAAGTATCACTTTCATGTGGATGACTCATACATTTATTTTCCCAGACTCAGTATCTTCTTGAGCTCAAGACCTTTACTCTTTGTTTCTAACTTGACTTTTCCCCAATTAAGGATGTCACCACCTAAACTCTCACCTAGGCAAAAGATTTGAAAGGCACCTTTGATTCTTTACTTTTTCTTTTTCTCCAAATTCAGGTGGGTCACAGGATCTTTGTGACTCCATTGTCTTCCTTCAATGTGTCATCTCCTGAATCATTCTATCGCTTGCATCTGATCATGCTGTTTCCCTGCTTAAAAGTTATTAATGGGTTTCAATTACCTGTTGAAAAATCCCAAGTCTAGTCTCAGGAGCATGCTGCTTTTTCAGCAGCACTTTCTCCCATGTTCCCACCCAGATAACTTTTGTTCCAGCCCTACAGACACCAATTGTGGTCCCTAAAACATAACATGCTCCTTTACCATTTCTGCTTCCTCTGATTATAATGGCTCCATCATCAACCCCATTCTTTTGTAACCGATCGTTCCCCTTTGTCCCTTCTCTACTTTGCAAAACCATACTCATTCTTACAGACCAGGTTTAAATGTTCCTTCATCACAAAGCCATCTTCTCCTGTGCCAGTCAGAGTCCTCTGCTCCATGTTCTGTGTCCCCCAGGGCCTTTTGCATGCCTGTCTCTCCTACCCCATTAAGTTCCTTTACTATTGTAACCATGTTGCATCCATCTTTGAAGCCCAAATAACCTGGTATTATTCCTGACATTCAATATGGGCTTTAAATAGGTTAGTTGAATGAAGGAACTATGAATGAATGAAGGAATAAATCTTCTGTGATTTTACCTCTGATGGAAAGCACTTTCTTGTTCTGCCATTCATAAAACTCTGAGATTGTAGTAAGGCTCATGATTGGAATGCAGCAACAGAGGGTATAATTCTTTCAATAGAACTAGATTCAATAGGACAATTGAGGGAGTAGAAATAAGAAGGTATGTATTTTCACAGAAATCTTATGCCTCAGGTTCAAAATAACTTGGAAAAAGCTGAGTGAGAGGAAAAAATTAAAATAACGTAGTATTATCAGTGCCATGGAAGATTATTACAGATTGCCTAGCCAGGCAGAAAATACAGATGATGCTGCCCCATACCAGAATAAGCTATGATGGTGATCAGGGACACAAGACACAATACTTTATAAAGGCTTTACTCTTAAATGCAATTATATTGAAATACAGTTGTCAAGACAGTTTTTTAAAATAATTGTAAATAGTAACAGTTATGCTTATTAACTATTAAATAACAAGACCTGTTGCTGAGAGGAATGACTATAATTTCAGGGTAGTGATGAGCATACCCCAAATTTTGGTACCTTTGCAACAACTGTAATATGGTTGAAAATATCTGTTATTTCTATTGATGAGAAAGTCATATGTTCTTCTAATACTACTGCCATTTGTTCTCTATGTTCATGATTGAAGAAAACAGTATGTTTGTGTTAGAGGTTAGTAAAAATAAAGACGTCCTAACCAAGTTCTTAAGAATCCTAACCAGGGATCTCTCAGGATCCATAGACCCCAAGAGAAGAACCTCTGAGATGAAGAAAGACTACTTTCCCTCCACTCCTTCCTGGATAAACTACCCTTTGAGAAACTATCTTTAAAGGGACATAGTAAATAGCCAGTGGCTCTTTGATTCTCAGGATAATCAAACATCTAAACAATACCATGTGTGCAGTAGACAAGGAAACTGAAGTGGACCTTGGCTTAAAAAAAGAGTGAAGTCTACTTTCCCATGATTGATTGGTCTTTGGGACAAAAACTAGTTCTCTTCCTCAAACTAAGTTTAGCCCCTCTGGGACCCTAGCATAGTGCTTCCATGTAACAGACACTCAATAATTATTTGCTGAATAAATGATCATAGATGGATGGACTGATGAACCTACAAAACTATCGCTTAAAGTTGCAAAGAGAGTAGTGGACTCACACAGGTTGTATTATTATTTGTTTTGTCCTCTTTCCTTTCTTCTCATGTCATCCATGAGGCATGCCCAGGCACTGTCTTTCCTTAGAGTAGCTGGCTCTGGCCACTGCTGCACATCATCAGCCGGAAGCCATGTGGTCTTACGTTCAGTTCCTTCCACGCCAAAGGCAAAGGGTGTGAGATGAATAAATCCAAACCACTTGGTATTCTTTGTCGCTTTTTCTGGGGAGGAAAACAAGGCTCTGTCCCATCAGGAACTCCACCTTCTTTGGTTAATGGATCCTTTTCTAAATGCACAAATACTTCCTCATCAGATAAGAGAAGGTTTCACAATATCAAACAACCGTATTTTGTATTAATGAATTCATGTATTAATCCTAATGCATGCCCCAGGGAGAACTGGAAAACATAAAAAGAAGAATAAATACATATCTAATCCTACAACCGAATATACACACTACTAATATTTTAGTGCATTTGCTTCAAGGCTATATTATCTTTTGCATAAAGATGTGAGAATTTCCATCAAGGAGAATGGAAAATGGGGATTGTGCATACTGTGACAATTCTAGCACATGCTATCTTGTTTCCTTTCTCCATCACTTCATATAATAGCTTTTTATTATATATATACAAAATTTGTGTGTGTATATATATGTCTATACATATATATGTATAAGCATATATATGTACATCTATATATGTACATCTCATATATGTACATACATATCTATGTATATCTATACATATATCTATGTATATCTATACATATATATGTATAGGCATATATATACTATATATACATAATACTTTCATTTATCAGTACCCTTTTAATGGCGACATACCATCTCATCAATTAGATGTGCTGTCATTCATGACACATCACACTGTTTCATCTTTCCACTATCACAGGTAAGGCTCCCATGAGCATCTCTATCCATCCATTTTTTTCCTGGACTTACTTGGCCCTTGGGATAGTTTCCTAGAAGTGTAAACACTGCATCAAAGAATGAAATTTCTTAAGACTTTTAATAAAAATGACAACCAAGCTGCTTTCAATGTGGCTTTTTATTTTGTTTTACTAACTATATTGGTGGCTTCATTATATAATTCAGGGGAAATTCCTGAAGTCGCAAATAATTTATTTTCTTTCATGCCAGACAACAAGTCTGGAACTTTCTCAGTGCTAGCACGTGACGGGGAAAATCACATAGCACAACATCATGGTCAAAGGCACAGGCTGGCAGTTAAATGCGTGGTTTCAGACCCCCGCTCCGCCCCTATCTGCTGATGATCCTGGGTCAGTTATTCAACCTCTCTGTGCCTAAATTTCCTCATTTTTAAAGTGGGGATAAATAATAGTGCTTACTACCTATGGATGCCATGAGGATTAAATGACTTTCTTCATGTTAAGAATTTTAACATAAAGTACAACTTCAATATGATTTTTATTGTCAGTCGCCAGAGAGCACAGTTTATAATATTTGTTATTATAAATACTAATATTTTTGAGGCAGAATTTACCATCCTATTATCTGTTTTCTACTTATCCTACCCAATTCTATATTCCCTTTTTCTCCATCCTTGCATTTTTCTGGTTTGATAGAGTATTTAAAATTTGTCATCTTTTTACTCCCTCTGAGTGTGGGGGCTAATGTCTTTCATTATTCTGTCACAGCTCACGTAGAGATCACAGCTGGCCTTAACTCACCCAGATCTAGTCCTTTTTACCTCATTCAGACAGTGCAGAAACTGCTTTTCCCTCCCTTCCCACCTGTTTGCTACTGTTGTCATTTATGTTAATTGCATACATTTCATATTCCATTCGAATATTATTATATAGATTTGTACAAACTCATTCAATTTACAGACATAACTGCCTTTTCTTGCTCTTCAGTCCTTCTTGCATCAAGACCCCATCTGTGATCATTTTCCTTCCTCCTGAAGCATGCCTTGAATATTCTCTTCAGTGTAAGTTTACTAGTGACAGATTCTCTCTTTGTTTCTCTGAAAATGTCTATTTTTGCCTTCATCCTTGAAGGATATTTTTCACCCAACGTAGAATTCTAGGTTGAAAATTAACTTCCTTTTGGCATTTTGAAAACTTTCTTTTATTACTTTCTGGCTTCCTTTACTTTAATTTATTTTTCGTTTTATTTTATTTCATTATTTTTTATTTTACTTTTAAATTTTATTATTTTATTTTATTTTAATTTTGAGGTGACAAGTGTCAATCCAACGTTCCTCCTTGGAAATGAATGTGTCATTCTTTCTCTGGTCACTTTTAAGATTTTCTCATTGTCTTTCGTTTTCAGTCAATTTCTCTGATGTGATTTTCTCCGCATTTTTCCTGCTTCTTGAATCTCTGTCAGTTTAGAAAATCATCCACAATCCCTCTTCATGTTCTGTGTCTACACCATTCTCTTTCTTTTATTCTTCTAGAAGGAACCTCGTTACATGTATGATAGAACTTCTCACTGTACTTTTCTCTTACTCTTTCTTCTGTATTTTTTCATCTTATTCCTCCTTCTGGATATTTTCTTTGAATCTCTTTCGATTCACTGATTCTCTCTTATTCTTTAATCATCTTCAGTTCTTCCACTCTTTCTGATTTTAGTTATTGCACCTTTCAATTCTAAAATTTCCCTTTGATTACCCCAGCAGTGCCCAATTCGTCATCAAAATTCTTCATCTTTTTTTGTATCTCCTTGACCACCTAAGCTTTGTTATTTTAAGTTCTATTGTTGGTAACTCTATTATCTAGAGCTCTTTGGGGGCCTGTTTCTATTGTTTTTTCTTATTCCTTCTTATGCCTTGATATTTTTGATGGACTGCCTGGTGTATGTGACAAATTATAAAATTTGTTTAAGCCTGTGTCTCCCTAGAGAGATGAGTTACTTTTGTTTGCAGCCAGAAGCACCAGCGTTCTAAGATCAATTTCAAGGATTGAGATGATCCTAAGACAGTGTCCCTTCTGTAGAGCTGTTCTACTTCCCATCCATCCCCACTCCAATGACATAAGTCCTGGTTGTCTCAACCCAAAGCATGAGAGGTTTACCAGGACCTGCCTCTTGGGGTCCCCGAGCTCCAGTTTTTCTCCCACTCATTGTGGTGAGGTCGGCAAAAGCTCTGAACATGGTTTCAAGTCCTTGCTCCTCTTTCAGAATCCCATTCACTTGTAGAGAAAAATGGCCCCAAATGCTAGGACCATCCCTCTGTGTTTCTGTCTTCTCCTGGATTTTGGCCTTGTAACTCTTCATCATGTTGACAACTCTCCAAAGACTTCAGTTAGACGGTGTGTGTGCACGTGCACACATGTGTGTTTTATCTAACTTTTTATTTGTTTTCAGCAGAGAGCTCATCCAAATCATCTGGATCACCTAGTCCTTTATTTTGGGAAGTAGAAGTCTGGAGTCCTTTTTTTTTAAAAAAAGTATGTTTTTTTAAAGTTATTATTATGAAAAGAGATCCAGGAAACAAAACATGTTTAATTTCAGTATTTCTAAACTTATTTTACTACAGATTCCTTGTCTTTGTGAAGCAGCCCACGGAACAAATGTTCCATGGCATCTCAACTTACAAAAGGCTTAGATTTCAAAAGACTGTCCCTAAGAACTTTGCTTTTAAGTTCAAAGTGGTACTAAACAAGGAGCCATTGTATTCACGTTTATGCAAAGTTAAGTTATAAAAGAAGAACTCTGTCTGATGGTTTTGTTGTGACTCATCCCACTCCATGTAACAATTGTCATTCTTTCACCACTTTAAAAAAATAATAATTTCTACTTTTATTTTCATTGTCGTTGTACATACAGGGAACATGGGATTGGTGAAGAAGGCACCTTGGGACAGATACGTAACGACATTTTTAAACATGTTTTACTTTGAAATAACTATTTTGAAATAACAGGAAGTTACAAAAATAATATAGAGTCCAAGTGTACCCTCCATCCAGGTGTCCCCATGATGACATCTTATATAACCAAAGTGCATCAAGACCCAGAAGTTGACATTGGAACAACACTATTAAATAGACTGCAAACCTTGTTCAGTTGCTCACTTTTTTTACACAGGTCCGTGTATCTGTGTGTGTGTGTGTTTGTGTGTGTGTAATTCTATGCAACTTTATCTAGTGCATAAATTCATGTAACTACCAATACAACCAAGACACACAACTGTTCTACCACCACAAAGGAACTCCCTCATGGGTAATCAGTACCCCACCATCCTTGTCCCCTGGAAACCACCAATCTGTTTTCCATCTCTATAATTTTGTCCTTTCAGGAATGTTCTATAAATGGAATCGAACAGCATGTAGCTTTTTGAGGTTTCCTTTTTTCGCTAAGCATAATGCCCTTGAGGGGTCCCCCGATAATAACATTTTTGCTTGACTCAAGATCTTTCCTACCATCAGCTTGGAAGATGCCGTTTTTCTATTTCCTTTTTGTTTTTAACAGAATGAGAAGGTAGAACACAGAGAAGATAGGCAACTGCCTAAAATCATGAATGGAATTAATGACACATTTCTTGACCCTCTAGTTCAGAGTTACTTACAATACACTTTGCTTTTCCTAAGACCAGTCCTTCTTTCTTCCTGACTAGTTTGGAACAATAGGTCAGCTGAAGGTCATGGTCAATAAACACAATACGCCAAGTATTTAATCAGAAGTTTGTTATATGAAAATCAAATGCTTGACTTTGCCTGCAGCAACTCTTGCATTATTCTACTTAGTAAGAACTAGAGAGTGGGTAACTTGGACATCATTCACATATTTACTGTTGAAAGAATGTCTAAATCTGAATAGAATTTCTAAACTCTTAGCTCAAGAGTTGATTACTTCCAAAACAAGAAATGAATGCATTGACTGTGTCTACAAGAGACATTTCCTAGTTTTCTTCATTATCTTCTCTCATCCTTGGGGATTTGCCTAAAGGTCATCAAGTTTCAAATGAACCTAATAAGTATTCAACAGCTTTCTGCAGTGGCGGAGAATGTTCCTGGAGGGGACAAGAATATTTTATGAAGTCTAAGAGCAGACACTAACAATCTGAGGTTTGTACAATCCCACAAGTACTCTTAAAGAATCTCTGAAACAAAGTACTGGGTACAAAGAGGCCTGATATATCTCTGTAACCAAGTTTTCTCAAGTGACCTCCCAGGGCCATCCAGTGTAGACCAGGCAAGTCTTTCACTCCAGTCTTTACCTGCTGCAGACTTGTCTTGCATGAGGGTCGGGAACATCCAAGGACCAGAAGGTCCTCATAAGCTCCATCTGAGTGCTGATTAGTTTGTGCCAATTGTACAGACACTAGGGATGGGTAGAATTTGGGGACAGGAAGGGAAAAGGCATCATTGCACAGTGTATTACATGACTGACTTCCCCAACCAAACATCCCACTGGAGTTACGTTGTTTGGGAAAATATGAAGCTCTATTCTTGGCATAGCAAGTAGTGCAAAGCAATTTTAAACTGAAGATTTTTAGTTTAAACTAAACAAAGCCAGATTTTTACAAACATTAATATCTCAAGCACATTCTCTCCCAGACCACTTTAATGTTCATCTTCAGCAATGTGTTGGATTCTGAGGCTGGGCCATGGTTCAATTTGTGATCTCTGCTACAGGTACAAGGGTTGATTTTGTAATTGGGGGAATTGGTTCACACAATTTATTCACTTCTGTAACAACAGGTGAACTGCTCTCCTTTTAAGATTTTTTAAAATTATTTACTCCTTTCCCTCTGATATTTTTTTCATCATTACTGAATTTTTAAAAAAATTTTAGCTCACAGGGTATTTATCTTGTAAGGTGTATTATAGTGACTTAGAACAGGTAGATTGAAAATAGGAAGGTGCTTATCTAAACAGGTAGACTGTGAAGACGTTGTCATTCTCCCATTAGTGCCTAATGATTGGTTTTTCTATTCAGTGAGGGAGATTGTGTTAAATTTCCTAAGCAAAGAGAGTCAGCTACCGGAAAAGAAAGGTCTTTCCTAACCCTACCAATTTGCAGTTCAGAGAACTGAGACAATTTAAGATGTGGAAAATTTAAGTTGCAGAAAATAGACTGAAAATGCTGGATATTGAAGATAATGTGCCCTTGGCAAAAGGCAACATCCTTTTTCTAGGAAAAGAGCCTAAACAAGCCTTATTTTAAAAAAATAACCAAAACATTGGGTATATTGAGCACCAAACACTTCTTAAACAAATGACATTTGGGTGAGTTAACGGCAAAGGTACCAAATGTGTACTAAATTTTCCTCTAAATAAAAAACTCATGGGTATAAAAAAATAAGGGGGAAAATTCACAGCTTTTTCCTCACACTATAGGGTAGAGTCCACCCACTCAGTTTGTGGGTCATGTACTCTTCACATTCAAAGTAGATCAAAGAATTTGAAAACCAAAAGCTGACAACCTAGAGATATTTTTATAAACCAAGGGAAAAAATCATTTTGTAGTTTTCATCATACACGGAAAAGTAATTAATTATATTGGGAAAGGGAAGCTTATAACATTCAAAGAACCATATTAAGTGCATATATTACTCCTCATTTTATACATGGTATAAAGGCCAAAAAGCTTTATGGCAGTGCATGTGATGGAAGTTGCATGAGAAATGAACATTTTCAAGAATCTATTATTGAAGTTTATAATTTGTAGACAGTTACTGACTTCTTAAAGGTGGCAAAGTCTCTAAAGGTAAATTAATATTGTCGTTATTTACACCAAATGACCATCCATGGGTTTCAGAAAGACCACAAGATAAAATATAAAGTATTGCCTTAAAGACCATCCACAATGAGTCTATTCTGCAAAAACTCCACCCATCTAACAATGCGATCATTTTATCGACTTTTCCCTTGGAATATGCCCTCCAAAGATGGGGCTGTCCTGACTTGTAGAAACAATAAACAATCCTGAGAGATTAAAATAAATGACTGCAGGCTTCTTTTAATTTTCTGCAAACCCTTTGTGAGAATAAAAGAATCACTATCCTTAAGTAACTGTAGAATTACATCATTGATCAACTATGTCCCTCGTGGTTAAGAACTCAAGGTGAGACATGGTGTGTGAAAGGGATTGCTTCTTTGGTAAAACCCCTCAGCAATTAAAAACTTCAGACAAAAGACCTTCTCTCTCCTGTACTATCCACCCCCTCTTCCCCACTCCAACAGAGAGAAAGACCAGAAGTTTGGTTGTGGGAATGTGACACAGTTCTGGTTATATTTTCCCTCTCTCTAAGGTTAATCATGAAAATATTATGAGTTGTGGGTTGGAAGTGGTTTTGGAGAAAGTGTTTTCAGGCATTACAAATGTTGAATATTTTGAGGAAAACTTACTGTATTGAATCAAAAATTCATTCAAGTGGCATTTTTTCTCCTGCTATTCTACAGTGAGTTTTGGTTAGTCTTAGAGACACTTCTGGGGTTGGTTCTGTGTTGAGGTTCCCGCAAACCACTGCAGAGTCACCATTATGATGAGAAGGAAAGCAAGATATTAAAGGCACGTTCTGCTCAGTTGGACAGTGATCTCCGTGGAGGTGGGACGTGATGGTTGGGAGTCTAGATAGCTTTTTTCTGGATAGTGAAACATGTGCAACAGCCAATGAGTAGGATTCTTTAAGGTTTGCTTTGAGCAAAAAAGTATTTAAAATTGTATTTCTAGACAAATTTATTACATATATCACTTTGAAGGATGACATGACTATTTGCAAGTCAAAATGCTTTCACCTCTCTGTTAACTAGCCTGGGAATGATAATGACAATGATGAAGACGATGAGGAGGAGGAGGATATTAATAATAGCTAAAAGGGAGCACTCACTCAGTGCCAGGTCCATTACCAAGCATTTTATGTGCAAATTCCCAATTAAACTTGGCAACAATTTTCTAAGTACAATTATTCCCACAAAGAAACAGGTTACAAGATTTTATATCCTGTGCTCATGGACACACAACCAGAAAGAGATCAGCTGAGAAGGGAGTCTAGATGTTTCCGAGCCTTCACTCATTCTGTGAGGGTCTTTCATGTCAGCAATGCTTTCCAATTGCTATATGAAGGCTTTGTACAAAACCTTTCCATCTGAAAAGCAAGTGACATTCAGACTCTGCTAGCTCTCCCAAACCAAATAGACAATTTTCACTTACCTAATCAGTTGTTGCTATGAACTGAATTGTCTCCCCTCCAAAAAGTCATATGTTCAAGCCCTAACCCCCAATGCGACTATAATTTGGGGATGGGGCCTATAGGGAGGTAATCAAGGTTGTGAGGTCATAGGGTAGAGTCCTGATCCCACAGGGTTAGTGTTCTTACAGGGGACACCTGAGTGTCCTCTCTCTCTCAGTGTCATGTGAGGACACAGTGAGAAGGTGGCCATCTGCAAGCCAGGAAGAGTCTTACTAGGAACCAAATCAGCTGGCACCTTGATCTTGGACTTCCAGCATCCAGAACTGTGAGAAATAAATGTCTGTTGTTAGCCCCCCAGACTGTGGTATTTTGCTATGGCAGCCCAAGCAGACTAATACAATTGTCCATAAAAAAATAAAGGAAGAAAAAAAGATAAGAACAGAATAAAAAGGAAGCAAGGGAAAGAAATCACATCACTCATAAACACATACATCATTATAAAAGTGACCCTGAAATCCATTGTCCACTGTCAGCCGGTTAGTGGCAGACCTAAGAACATGACTGAGGTCAGGGTTCAATTGATTTTGATGTTTAAAAGATTTGGTTGAGAAGAGACTGGAGGGTTGGTTCATTTTTGTAATTTTTTTGACACAGCTCTATTTTGACAATAATGCAATAAATTAGTCCCAAGCCTTGAATAGATACCCAAGCATTCTATTCAGTACTGTATTCCTAAACCATTATAATTCCAGAGCAGTAGTTAAAAGAGTTACACTTGGATTAGGATGTAATTTTCCAGAAACATACAGAGAAAATACACACAGTGCCTTTAATTGTCCATATTCGGAAATACAATTTGTGTTTTCTTCTTGCTGGGTCAAAAGTGTATTTTAGACGGGAAGAGTCTGGAGTTGCCCATTTGCCAGGGATGGTTGCATTTCCAGCAGCCCACCCTGCCAGCAGGGAAGGGATTATGAAATTTTGCAAACTTTTTTTGCTTAATTAAAATAAATTTGGAGAAATACAATTAGATAAGGAGAAATATGCTGCTTAATAATATTGCTAAATTTATCATCCTTCCCGCCAAATGCTTTGTAAAACTGCAATAGGAATATTCATGTGAAAACCTGTCTGGAATCCTGGTCTGTGAACCAAACCGCGCACTGTCATCAGACTCCCTCATCAGAAGCATCGAAGAATGTTCTGGAATCCAGGTGTAATTTCCAGACACAGAAGGAAGGAAGGGGTTTTCCAAGGCAGAACTGTCAGTGATTTCAGATCTGTCTTTGCCTTTTCCTGAAATGGAGAACAGAGCACAAAGAAGAAGAGGTTAGGAAGTAAATTTCAAAAGTCGTCGCATTAAAAAATGTGTCCAATATTCAGGTGACTGAGATTCTTTTGGAAAGACAGTAGCCAGGTCTTTGTGGGGCACAGCCTCTAGATTCTCTTGCTTTCCTCAGACTCTTCCAACTTCTGCAGCTGCTGCAGGATGGATGAGAAATTGTCAGGGCCACTTGCTCTAGAGGAAGTGAGGACTTTAGATGTATTAAAGGCACCAGAATTAGCCTTCCATTTCATGCATGCCAAAACGTACAATTCTGACATTTCTAAGAAAAGAATGCTTTATTTCTACCCACCTTCCAGGCCGTGGCTCATACCACGGGGCATGCAGCAACTTCTTGCTCACTACCATCTCTAACCAAACCAAGCACATTTCAGGCTTGACCCAAATCTAAGCCTTGTCTGGGAAACTTCCTCCTAAAGGCCCTCTCTACTGACTGTTCCACTTGCCGGTTAGCCTCTTCTCTAGGTAAGCTAACACCATCAACACAAGTTTCTTTGAAAGGCATCACTATTTAGCCTTACCAAAGCAATGTAAAAATTATCAATGTTGAAACTTTCAAGGTGAATGTTTTCCAAACAAAATGTACTCACTTTGAAAATTGTTCATAAGCTGTGCCCTTTTTATTTTGGAAACAAAATAATTAAATCATTCTAGATCCAAATCCATGTCCACTGAATTCATATAGGGGGATTGTTGCTATTTCCATAAAAGAAGGAGTAAGTTTTTGTTTATTCATTTATCATTTCTGGTCTAAGATATTGTGGTCATAGAGGGAGAAATTATCTGTGGTACCCTCTGTTCTTGAATCTTTAGGTTTTAGCTTATGTTCTGCAGCAAATGTCTGTGATTGACATTCTGTGGAAACACTTCCTTATAATCATTTGCCATTTCCTTGGTACTGAAAATAGACCCCAAATGACCCATGGGATTATTTTAAATAGAAATGACTTTATTGTTTTTTATATTATGCAAATTAGATAGGCACTGTGAAGAAATATTGAATAAGAAATTTTAAAATGCCTGTAATCTCACCACCCAAATAGATACAAGGAGGGGGGACAAATTTTCCAGCCACTGCTATTTCAAATCTGTTATTTTAAGAAAGGAATATGGGCTGCAAATATGAAATCCCATGTCCAAAGTCACACAGCTTCTTAGTGGCAAGATCAGATGATCAGTCATCCCAGTTTGGTCTCAGTTGTCCCAGGTTGAAAATGGAAAGTTCCACATCCTAGGAAACCCCTCAGTCCCCTCAGACAAAACCAGGACTGGACCCCAAACCTAGGTTTTTGTTTGTCTATGCGTGCATGCTCACTCATACAAGTTAAAAAAATGAGCTCCTGTGCTGTATAGTTTGGTAACTTTATTCACTTAATATACATGGAACATATTTCTATGTAAATAAATGTAATTCTGCAATATAATGTTTAACAGTTGCATGTTATTCCACTGTGTAGATCTACCAAAATGTATTTCACCAATTCTCTATTGATGGATATTTGGATTATTTCCAAATGTTTGGTATCATAAACAATCCTTTGATGAAAAAGATCCTTACACGTACATCTTAATACACATCTCTTAGGACAATTTGTTTAAAGTAGAATTACCAGGTCAAAGAGCATGCACATATTTTAAGGCTTTTGGTATATATTGCCAAATTGCTTTGCAGAAAGGTTAGGCCAATTTACCTCATCACCAGCAGTCACATCCTCCCCAATAATGGATATTATCAGTCATTTAATCTTTCATAATTTTATGACTGGATATAAATAATTCACTAATATTTTAATATACGTCTATTTAATTATTTTTATTAGTCATTCGAAATTTTTGTGTCAATTTTCTATTCATAAGTTTTGATCATTCTTCTATTGAATTATTCATCCTCATATTGATTTTGAAAGATTCTCCATATAACCCTTTATCATTTATGTTGCAAGTACTTTTCCAAGTTTACGTTTGTCTTTTAACTACCTTCATGTTGGTGGTGGCGGTGATGGGGGCCATACAGAAAATTTCGATTTCTAAATAGTCAAACGTTTTATTCAATTCCAAAGTTTAAATTTTTAGATAATATTGTTTTTTTCTTGAGCTAACGTAATTACAACCTTTTTCTGCATATTTAAAAGGAAACTCTCACATTCAGGCGTTACGGGCATCGCCAAGTGCAGTGGACAGAGCACAGGGCGGAGTTGGAGGGCTGAGAGTGGAGCCCTGTGTTGCTCCCCATCAGTGGGCGGCTTTGGAGACAGTGTTTTACATGTGTGACATTAGCCTCATCGAGCCCATTCATTTCATCTGCACACACACACAGCATGCTCCAGATCAGTGGTTTTCAACCTTGGCTGCCCGTTGTAATCACTTGGGAGATATCAGTACTCTGGACACTCAGGACATATCCCAAACAGTGTAAATCAAAGTCTCTGGGGTGGAACCCAGGCGTCCCCATTTTTCTCAGCTTCCTGGTGATTCCAATGTGCAGCCAAGCTTGAGACCATTGATCTGGATGGATGCTGTGTTTTCCAGACTTGCCTGATGATTTCTTTAATTGTTCGTTGTTCAAAGTCTGGTTGGGTCCCAAGAATCTGTGTCGTTAGCAAGCATTTCAACAATTCTTAGTTTTAGGCTTTTTGGGACACACTGAGCCAGCTATCCAAGCATCCTTCTGGCATAACATTCAGTTGTTCTAATAGTCTTTCTGGAAGATCTTCTTGCAGAAATGTTATTCCGAAGCTGAATTTCTCAGTGAAGACTTGAATTATATCCAGGAATTAGCACTCTGACACTTACCAAGTTTCCTTGACACCATCACAGATTATTAAAACTGTATGGGATGTTGGGGATTATCCCTTCCAAACTCCTAAAAAAAAAAAAAAAAAAAAGGAAAACTGAAGGGAAGCACACAAAGTCACAAAGCTATTGAGTGGCAAAGCCAGAGACAGGACTCAAGCATCCAGCCCCTAATCCAACACCGTTCTCACCTCCTCGAGCCTCAGTTTCTCCATCTGCGAAATGGGGGCAAGAGTTTCTCCTTACCTTCTTTTGAGGAGTAATCTGAAAACAGGTGAGGTAACGTCTGCAGAGCTTACGAGCGACTTAGATGAAAGGTACCTTCGTAAGTACAAAGTACTATTTTTCATCTTGTACTTTAAAGCTTTGTAAATGTTGAAAGGACCTTTTCATGTAAACATGCAGATACAACAGCAAAAAGGAAGTACATCCTTTATTCCGCTTTTTATATTCCCAGACTCCTTTTACCCATTAACTTTTTCAGTGTTGCGTCAACGGTGCATTTACCTGGTTGGGAGCAGGAGGGAAGACCGGGTCGATGACACAGCACTATCCGACAGCCCTTTCTCCCGTCTTACTCTCCCACACCACCCAGACTCAGCTTTCACAACACGAATGGCGACTTGGACTAAAGTACACAGCTGCGTGACCATTCGTTTAACGCGCGTCTACCCTGCTGGACCGTGAGCTGCACGAGGATGGGGCAACATGTGTTTCATATCCCCGGAGGTTAGTACGGCGTCTGCTTTGGGTATTTTTTGAATAAACAAATACATGAGTCTGAATTAATGATACTGGTTGAAGCGAAAGGCTAATCGCTGAGGGAGGACAACAGGGTCAAGACAAGCAAAAGGGATAGTTGGTACATGAGATCTGCTTCCTTCATTCAGGGAACTTCATGCTTTCCTGGGCATATTACACCTTTACTTTCCCGGGCATATTACCCCTTTACTTTCCCACCTCCACTGCACAAAATGCGTGTGTGATGCTGGCTTTAATTCTTAAGTCACTGGGGTGTATGGGTTGTAAGGGTTGGGGGCTGTTTTGACTAAATTATAAATGTAGATAAGGGATCCCCCTTTAGTTGAAGGCCTGCTAAGGCATAATACACATTATCTCATTCAACATCACTAGAATCCTGGGAAGGAGCTGTGATTAGCCCCATTTTGAAGATCAATAAATCAAGGCTCAGAGAGGTAAAGTAACTATCACAAGGTCACACAGCTAAGACTTTAACAAAGTCATCAGGTCCCTAAATCCCTACTCTTTCTGCGATATCACACTGCCTTACTGCCGCATGAACTTAAGGTTTTTTTTCTAAACTGTTTCTCTTGGTCCTAAATAAGTAGGCTTCTTGAAAGACAAAGTTGTCTGGTGTTCGCAGGGGGTAATGGTCAAAAAGTTTGACAGCTCACATGGCACAGCCCAGCCAGTAGAGCTACACGCGAGTTGTAAAACCACCAGTTCCCTCCATAGGATTCCCAGATAAAATACAGGACCTTAAGGCAAATTTTGAATTTCAGATAGACAATAAATAATTTTTAAATATAAGCAATGCTTGGGATAGACTTATACTAAAAACAAGAAAATGTGTCAAGTTGGAAGACCTAGACTTCTAGCCCACCCTCGCACACATGGTAATCACACACTGGGCATAGTTCACTCGACCTTGCTAGTCCTGGGGGTTGATTTTGGGTGAAAATGTAAGAATCAGTTTAATGGGACAGTGTTGACTTAATGCTTAAAAATGATTTGTTTTATTTTCAAAGCTTGAACAGTCATGGTTGGGGCAAGGATCTCACCTCTAGTCTATACCTTGTCCTGCATCCTATTGTGATTTCTGTGTAGTCTGTTATGATTCTATTTTTATGATTAATGAATTTGCATCCCTAGCTAAAACTGACCTCTTAGCTGATGGGCAAAGCAATGAAAGTTTGAAAAATAAGATAAATTGTCAAAATATATGTTAATGTTCAAACTAATCCTGCACTAAGATCATCATAGTATTATTTATATCAAATACTAATATCGATTATTTACTATTAAATACATATTAAAATCATCCAAATGCTCAACAATAAGGATTGGTTAAATAAAGTTCATTATAGTTTTTCCCAGGTTGTGGGCCTGTGGTTAACCTTTCTTTCCTTCATATCTGTCTACCTTTTGACGTTTTCTATAGTGAGCACATATTACTTTTATAATCATTAAAAAAACAGAAATTACTTTAAAGTTCAATCATGACCCAAGAACTTGACAATCTACAACAAAATCAGACAGACAGACACTGAGAAACAATAAGGTTAAAAATGCATCTTCCTCAAAAGGAGCAGTTACATTCATGGAAATATGTGTCAGTTAAACTCAGAGTGAAAACGCCAACGATGGCTCTCTGTAGAGTGGAAATAATCACTCAACCAGACTGGTTTTTTGTCTACATGACATAAATAACTGTTTTTTTTCCACTCCACTGGCCAATTTAAGTGTACTGTGAACAGAATATTTGATTAATCTAGACTGTTTTCAAAACTCCAGTTTAGTGCAATGTATGACTTAAAATTTACTTGAATTGACCATGTTCTTGAACCCCAATCTGAACACAGTCCCCACAGGAACAAACACGCCGCCTTAATCACTTCCCCTTCCAGGTGCATTCTGTGCTCACGGAGTTGACCTAATAGGTAAAACATCGGTGTGTTTTCTCTGTTATGGCAATGTTGCGAGGCAAGGGTGTGTTGTCTCCCCCTTGAGAACGTTTGTTTATAAAGAGGTAAGAGTTTTTAATATATATGCAAAGAATGATAATGAAAGGTGTCTGGCCGGAACATAATCAAGCGAGATTCCATCTAGTTTCAACAACTCAGAGTGCCAGGGCTGAAGCCATTTTTACCGTAACTCATATTTTCAGCCCTGTGAAGTTGCCGCCCACGCAGGAAATGACTTGGAACAGGTGGTCCGTGGAGCTTGCTGGTCTTGTTTGGCTCCACGCGTAATTCTTGTGGGCTACTGAGTCACTGAATAATTATGAGCCTGAACAAAAGACTCTCAGAGAAGCCCTCAGTCAAGACACAGAAAGGCAAGGTGTAGCCGATGACTGTCTCAGCGCGCTGGCTGTTGGAACGGAGTTGACGGGTGAGCGTTCCTTAGGAAACAATGCTGCCTTGCTTTCTGCTCCTCCTTGCTCCCCAACACCTGGTGGCAGGAGGACGAGAAAGAACAGGTGGAGGGAGAGCCGTTGCGCACCTCAGATTTTAATGAATGTGAATGCATTAGAAAATAGCCTACTTGGAATCACAGCTTGCAGAGGCGAGGAGCTACCGTTTCTCATGTGTATGAGTTATCATTCACGTCTACGCGCGCGTGCTGGGCGGGTACATACCTTCATCTCTTTCGATCCCTTTCTAGACTGGGAGGTAGTGATGTAATTCTTTCCATTTCACAGATGAAGGAACTGAGGCTTAGAAGCTCACATACTTTGCTTTAGCTTTCAGAAAGGGGAAATGGATGGTGTTATGGATGGAACTGTGTCCCCTCGGAAAAGATATTTTTATGTCCTAACCACCAGGACCTTAGAACGTGACCTTGTTTGGAGACAGGGTCGTGGCAGATGTAATTAGCTATTGATATGCTGGTGTCCTTATAAGAAGAACTCCACATGAGGAGACTGAGACACAGGGAGGAGGCCGTGTGATGAGGGAGGATTGGAGTGATGCAGCTACAAGCCAAGGAATGCCAAAGACGGCCAGCGAACCACCAGAAGCCAGGAAGCAGCAAGGAAGGATCCTCCCCTCCAGGCTTCAGAGGGAGCCAGGCTCTGCTGACATTTTCATCGCAAACGTCTAGCCTCCAGAACAAAGAGATGAGGAACCTCTGTTGTTTTAAGCCGCCTAGTTTGTGATACTTTGTTAAGGCAGCCCCAGGAAACTAACACAAACGAGAACTAACGTTTATTGAGAGTCTGATATGTGTTATCTATTTAAGTTCCACATTCCCAGGGAATCTGTCACTCATTTCAAGTTTGCAGGTTAGACGAACAGAGGCTTTCAAATTCTTCACAGAGTAGAAATTTTCCTTTCACCTGGGTATGTAAGTCTTCACAGGAACGTTTTTCAAACTGTATCAGCTGAACATAAGAAGTAATGGCTAGTTTAAATATAAGCGATTCAAATGAAAATAATGTAAGCGGATGACGTGCGGTCAAGAGGTAGGAACGAGAGCGAGCAGCTCTGTTAGGCGGTGGGGAAATGAGAAAGCAGGGGGTCATTGTGCAAATCCGAGGATACTCCCTCGAGACAGTGAGTTAGGCCTCCCTTCAGGAAAAGGATCCTAGGTGGGACCCTCTCCCCACACTGTGAAGTTATAGGAACAGTATATGCAAGGCCTCCTTACCTTCCAACACCAATTCCAAGTTCAGGGGGATCTAAAATCACCCTCAGTTTCGAAAATTCATTAGAAGGACACCAGAACTCATTGAAAGCTGTTATACTCACAGTTAGGTTTGTTCAAGGGAAAGGATACAGATTAAAGTCAGCGGAGTCCAGGAGGGAACGGGACGCAGAGCTTCCAGTTGTCCTGTCCCTGTGCAGTTGGGACAGCGTCATCCTCCCAGTGATGTGTGACAACATGCATGGAGCATTGCCAGCAGGCAGCTCACCCGAACCTTGGGGTCCAGAGGCTGTCCCGGGGTGCCATCACGCAGATGGAATGGAGTGGCTGCGCTCAGTTTCCAGCCTCATGGGAGGCTGAGGTGATAACATGGAACCCAAAGCCCCCACCCTAAGGCACATTGGTGTGGCTCACAGTCCCCACCCTCAGTCCCACGGTTACTGTCTGGCTGGTTCAAGGCCCCACACGAAGACACTCCTGTCAGGCACGATATTCCAAGGGCTTAGCGATCACCTCCTAGAAAACAAGGCAAAGACCAGCTCTCCCTTTGGGTAAGTTTAGATTCTTCACTACACCCTGGATTAGAGACAGACCTCCATTCTTCCATCTGAACTCACTCCGGGGAGACATCTCTGCATCCCTAACTCTGGGAACAAGCTTTCCTCCCAGTAGACCCTGGGGATGGGGAGAGACAAGCCACCCCCCCGCCTCCCATGGGCTCCATTGTGTGCTTGGAGCAAACCCTGCTCTGTGCCTTCTCACAAGTGGGAGTCTTTTGTGTAGCTGCTCCTTCTGGTGCCCACTCTGTTGTGCTCACTGGGTCTGCCATGTTTAGGAACAAGAAGAGGCTGAGCCCAGGAGGAGTAAGAAGGGCCTGGTCAACAGGGATGGGATGTGGGACAGTGGGACATGGGCTTTGGAGAGGGTGAGGAGACGACATCCCCGCAGCAGCCCAGACCCTGCCAGGATCAAGGTCAGAGCCTGCGATCCTCCACAGCTATCCTGTGCCAGAGACACCTGGAGGACAAGGGTCCTCGCACAGCTCATGTCGGTGGGAGATAGTTCTCTCTTTCTTATGATTTCGTTTTTATGCCAAAATGCAGTGCAAATGACCCTCCTCAGAAGCTGCCTTCCATAACCAAGTTAACCAAAAGGAGAAGCAGGAAGTGCTCCTTCAATGACAGTGATAGTCCTCCTCCTGGATCTAGCATCAGCCTGCTTCCTTTTCTGAAAGTTCATTGTCTTTAGAGAGCGTTTGCCTCTCTTCTGCCCATAAGGGCGTTCACCCATCGGTCTAATTTCTTAAAATTTACCACCAAACAGTATACGTTATTTCCACGTTTTCGTTTCGCACGCAAACATTTGTGGAGCATTTGAAATATTTTTTACGACGCAGACAAAAATTACAGAGCGAGGGAAAAAGTCGCCTGAGCGATAACCCTATTCTAGCTGCTGCCTTAACGTGGATCTTCGTCCCCCATGCATTTTTGATGCAAAATATGCTGCAGGCGAAAGGGACGATTTTAAAGGGCAAAAAAGAAAAGAAATGGAAAAAAAAACGGAAGTTAGTGTAATCATTTACAGTCAATTTGAACTTTTTTCCACCACTTTGCAGGGTTTAAAAAGATCCATTGCGTGGTTAATGACTGAAATGAAATATTTTTTTGGAATAGAACTCTATGAACAACATACCTGCAGCTGAAAATGGAGTTAAAGTTATCAAAATTATTTCCATGGATGCATGAGACCCACAGGATGGAAGAAATGTGTTTCGAATCTTGAGTTTTGACCCATCATTTGAAATTCATTTTCTCTGACTTTTCCATAAGCCATGCCAAAGAAAATAAAGGAGCCAGCCCTTGCCCTATCACGCTGCTCCCCCTTGCCCACCAGGCCCACCAGCTTTCCCATATTGCTGTGTGGCAACTCAGGGTCCCAAGGATTCAGATAAACACAGAGCGAGTCGTCCTGACGTCTGTTTTTCATTGACAAGAGCAGAAATTAGCATCACCTTCGGCCAGATTCTGCATTGTATGCCATAATGCATCAGGGGCCCCTTTCTGATTTTATTTCATATTCTGGCTTGATAGAACACTTTCTCTTAACTTCAAAGGCTGTGCTCTGCCTGAGTAACTCCTCTAAGCTTGGAGAGTAAAAAAATAGGCCTTTATTCTAAGTGGGAATTTACTCCCCAAAGTCTACAAGGGAACCACCAAAAGACAAAAAGTCCTCGCTAATGGAGTAAAATAAAATAAAACCTTAATAAGACTTTGGGTGAGAAAATGCTTCCCTTAATTTATAAAAATCCAGATGTGGCCACATCCTTCGATGGTGGCTAATTACGGTGAGCTTCCTGACACAAGCCACTGTAAACCGTAATGCTCCAAGCTAGCTGTGAATTTTTGCTTCTAATCCTTTAGGGGCATTAGCATGACTTGGGCTTTGCACAGTGTGTTTGTATTTTTCCAGTTTTACATGGACCCTTTATAGTATATTAATATCATGCATAATGTCAACATTTGGAAAAGGTTTGTGACTGACGGGGCTGAAAAGGCATATTTCTCCAACAGCCTGTTTCTATAATCGAAGTCATTCTTCTTTAAGACTCATATGCTTCCACTTTTTTTTTTTTCTGTTTTTATCAGGGGGCCTCAGCACATTGGATTGCAGTATAAATTTTAAATATCTGAAGACGGTTCCAAAAACTCAAGCCAGCACACCCTCGGCTGCTTGTGGTTCCCTCTCGTGGGAATTTATTGAGGCCTTAGAAGCTTCTCATCTGTAGTTGGGGTCAGCCCTAATAATAGTAATAGCTGATGTTTATTGAGTGTTTACTATACACCAGGCTGCGTGCTAAGTGTTTTACGTGTGTTGGGATATTTAGTCCTTCCAAGAACTCTATGAAGGACAGATGAGAAAACCGTAGCATTGAGATAAGTTAAAGAATTTGCCCAAGGTCCTGGGGTGGTGCAACAAGCCAGCCATCCAACGTCCAAATCCACGTTCTTCACTTTCACCATGTTGACCCACATTGACCAAGAACAGTGCCAGCTCACCACAACACACTCACAGACACACAACCACACGTCCCAACACAAACACCCCTTCTTGAATGCCTCCCTTTAGGAGCTTTCGCTTCTAGTACTAAGGGAGCTGTGCCTTTTCTCCATTCCCAAGTTCACTCTAAGCCCTCATGGGGGAAGGGGGTCACTTTCCTGGGCTGGAGGCCATCATCATAAAATGCATTTGATTGAAAACCCACAACTCATTCCTTCCCAGAGCCATCCACCCAGGTGATAGAGAAATGGTCCAATGCAATAAATATTTATTAAGCACATATTATTTCTAATACTCATATTATTATGATGAGGGCAAAAATGTTCACCAATTCCTGCCCTCAAACCACTTTGCACGTTCCACCTCCCCCCACACACACACAGACACAAAATTTAGAAGTTTAGACTTCTGGACTCCTGAGCCTTAGTGGAGTATTCAAGGATCATGATGAAGAGGAAAGGGCCCTGAGTCATTCACAAGGCAAGAGAACAAATCTGGAAAACAGTGGGAGGCCCTCCAGATGGTGATGAAGGAGAGACTGAGAAGACAGAAGGTGGGATGTGGGGCCTGGAGGGTCATGTCTAAGCAGGAGGTTGACGAATTTCACTCCGTCTTCCTGTGGAATGTGATCCCCCCGTTCTTTACTTTACTCCTGATTTGCTCACAATCAGAATTGCATCTCTTTCAGATGTGTAACTTTGAGGGTGGAAGTTGAGGGTGGGAGGGAGTTAGACTAGGTTCTCTGAGGGACATAAGGATGACCTCTGACCTCAGAGAGCTCATTGCTCTTGTATGCTAATTTAAAGGCACCCACAACATAATCACTAGTGTAGTGCTGAGACTCCAGTGCAAGGGGATGAAAAATGAAAAAGTCAGACAATCATTTGAATTTTATCACCTGGACTGCTAGGTATTTGATATTGTGCACATGAAGACATAAGTTGTTTCTGGGTTCTTTCACATAAGCACCTGAAAACCTTACTTCAAAGAAGAAGACAGAATAGTAGTACATTTTGCATTTTGCACCTGTGGAACCACAGAATGTTCTAGAACAATCTGACTGGAACTCCTGGTAGAACCACAAGCTGCTGCCATATGCTGCAGAACCAAAAAAGCTCCAACTTCTTCCAGGTCTCTCTCTTCTGGCCTTGTTAAGGGACGCTAACTGATGTCTCGACCCAAAGTTTCAA
The DNA here is from genome assembly GCA_031878705.1 of Tapirus indicus. NCBI lineage: Eukaryota > Metazoa > Chordata > Mammalia > Perissodactyla > Tapiridae > Tapirus > Tapirus indicus. The sequence continues at coordinate 31,493,430 of CM062936.1, read as the reverse complement.
GAAGAGTTTGGAAATCCTCGGCCAACTCGCTTATAGAAGCAGCATCACTCCAGCGCACTGCCCTGTTTTCTTTGGAAGTCTGAAGGTCTGAGTCCCTCACTCCTGCTGGTGCCCATAGGCCAAGGAGACATTTTCCTACCTGGATCAGTACACGTCAGGCAGATGACCAGAGCATCTTCTAGCGTTTGGAATAGTCTTAATCATTCTGTCCTAAATTCAGGGAACGAATCTCCTTCTGCAGGAATTTTGGATAATGCCATTTCGTGAGTAAACAGCGCTCCTTACTTATACTGTCAGGATTCCCATGAAAATGTCAAGACTGAACTTAAATCACACCAGAAGGATTTGGGTTGAACATTAGGCCAGGGGGTGAATTACCCGCTGAAGACCTGTTCACCTCCCGGAATGGGAGTTTGATAAGTTTCTGGGAAGACACGTGCCAAAAGATTAAGTTTGGTTTAATTAAACAAAAAACACTGGATAACCATCAATAGAGATAAATCTTTCTGAAATTTTAGAAATCAGACTCCGGCATCTGCAGCTGCTCATTTTCACAGCCCTCTTAAGATTTATACCCGTGGTTTTATTGTAATCATTAATCTAGATGATCTAAGATTATGTTATTGCATTAAAGGCTAACGTGATGAAAAGATCAAGACGTTTAATGAAGTGCAAAATTCATCCCACTTAAGAAAAGCAATGTTTTTCTCCCAAGGGAAAACCAGACAGAAAATGAGGCTTTTTCATGAAAGTTATTTGTTTTTGTTTAAAATTCTGAATGGCAGGATAAATTTGTGTCATTTTCACACATAAATAGCAACAAGTGGCAATGAGGCAATTGAATTCCTTGGCACTGTGCCTCACTCTCCAGCTGAATACTTCCTCAGTTTAATGAGATACATCAGTAGAAGTTTACTTATAGATCTGAGGGACAGGGATAAAGAATTTTAAGACCTCCCAGGGTTGGTTTAGGATGTAAAACACCTATTGAAGGCTTAGAAGCTCAGACCCACCACAGTTCTGTCTTTCATCTTAAGTCTACTGTTTAGCTGAGCTAAAATTTTGTTCATTGTTTTAAAAAATATCATATTTTTCTTAGCTGAAAATAATTTATTTCTTTTTTATTGTGGTAAAGTTTACATAATATAAAATTTGCCATCTTAACCATGTTTAAGTGTACAGTTAAATGGCATTAAGTACGTTCACACATTTCTTTCTTCATAGTAAAAATTTAGATAAGTGTTAAGCAAGGAAGTTAAGAAAATACACGTAGTATGGATGCTAGAAGAATCTGGCCACATTTCTTCAGTTGTGTACACATGGGAAGGAATTGTGATAAAATAATTGATTCTTGTTTGCCTTTGGTCATTAAAAATGTTCAGAGAAGACGCAAAAACAAAAGAACATCCATATGGAGAAACTGTAAACAGCACACTGATGAGTATTTCTAAACAGAGAAGTTGGTGAATGTTGGGGTGGATTCAGAATTTTCCAAAGTAGGAATCTCAAAACATTTATTCACTTTCTTCCTTCTTGTGTGAACTAAAGCACAGCAAACCTGGCTGTGTTAGAGGCTGGCTCACAGAAAGATGACAGGCACCAGCACAGGCTAGGCAGCTAATGGGAAGACAGGAAAGAATGTGTTCCAGAAGCAGTTTTCATTTCAACCGAAGCCAATCAAAATATTGGATGGACTCTTCCCCAGGGCCTGAAATTCAACATTTTCTGTGAACTAGCACCTGATGCTTTCCGGAAATACGTCCACACGTTACTTTCACAACTCGCTGTTGCGTTAATAGCACCATTTTACTCATTCGTGTGCCTTTTCAGATGTGCCAATATTTTTTCATCTTTCTTACCTATTATTAGCTCACTGAAAGCAAGATGTATGTCACGTTCACACTCACCGTGAGTGTCAAAAAGTAGAAATAATTGACTAATCCCTAAAACTTTGGGGACTTGTGAAGACCACAAGGGCGTGTTTCCTGTAATTAATTGTATAGACAATCTAAGAGTAAAAGCTGGGATTAGGAAAGAGTCACAAAGAAGGTGAGTTGTGTGGGCTCTGCCTGCATCTCTAGCTGCAAACAGGGACTGGGAGAAGAGGAACCTGGGAATTAATTTTTGTTCTTTCCCCAAGAGCAAACCAGGAAGTGGAATCTCCCATTTGGGGTTGGTGGTGTCGAAGGCCAATGTGGACTGAAGCAGGCATTTGGAAACAGGACACGAGGTTGGAGTTAAAGTGAAGTAGGGAATGAAGATCTGCTGGTACAAAGTGAAGGATGACAATGGATTCCAGTTTTTAGAGCATAATAGGTGCTGGAAAATGTCATGTCACTCTAGGCGCGAATGCTTCGGAGCAGATGTCTCTGCAGGAAGAGACCCACCCAGTGTGGGGGAAGGAGCCCAGAAGTAAGAACCAGCAGTTGTGTGATCAAGGCTCGTCTCTGACACTAATTGGTTGTGAGGCTCGAACAAGGACATAAATTCAGTGGCTCTCAACTCCCCTGGAAACGAGGCCATGTGGGTGCCAAAGGTAGTCTTACGCTCCTACAGAGCATTGCAATGTAAATTACAAAGAAAAACACTGGTGCCATGACTTTACTGGTTCATATTAGTTGTATCCTAAAAGTCTTACAGTTGAAAACTTTCTTCCCAAGGCCACAGGGATGAGAGACATATCTGAGGTTATCCTTTATTTCACACCTAGAATTCTCACTTGTCAACAAAGCCCTGAATATTCATAAGTGTCATGAGCCCTCTTTGAACCTCCGTGGAAAAAAAATAAAAACTTACATACAGCTGTCTTAAATTACCTATTTAACCCTATTCCTCTTCCCTATTGCCATCTCCACTTTCTCCGTGACCAGTTTAACCAAGCCAGGACCAGCAATGAAGTCATCACACATAGTCAAATGTCCAGTGTCCAACTCGGTCAGTCAAATTTGCCTTGTCCCTTTATAAGAAGCAGAATTACAGCAGAAAATCTTGGGGGGGGGGACAATCTGGCAAGAAAAATAAAAGTTTTTCTTATTCTGGCCTGCGTTAGTCAGGCAGTTGGTGAAATGTGTAAATACCTCTATGCACATTACAGACTATTTAATAGAAACCTTCCCCTGTGAATGTTTATCCTTCAGCAGATCTTTTAAAAATAAATCTCAGCGTGTTTCATTTTCTCTTTATTTTTTTCGTATCCTGGATATAGGACTTAATGGCATTCCAGCATTTTGGGTACAGAGATGCACTCGGTGAGAGTTTTGAAATGTCATCCTATACTGTACATGGTATCCTTCTACCGTGTTGACCCAGTTCACACCTCCACTGTCATAAATCCTTGCTCTGGCCTGCACTTTTTGGAACGTTTTGGGAGAAAAATGTTTTTGTGACAAGTCTCTAAAAGTGATATGGGAAGGCTGACTGGATGTGGGAAGCCTGACTTCATTTCAGTGGGGTGTTTTTATATTCCTGGGGAAAAAATTATATATGCCCTCTGTGTTACTCCAAGACAGCTTTGCTCACAAATCACCGCTGACTACAGTCCCCTCTTTGCACTGCCCTCTGCAAAGAAGATGTGCAACTGACCACAACCCTCACAGCCCCTGGAATCTAGGAGTGGTGAGAAAGGACAGCAGAGGCAAAGAACTTACTTTTCTCTCTCTCTTTTTCCCAGTTTCAATTTTGTGAGAGGCTTAATTTTGGAAGACGAAAAATAAACGATTATCTATTTTGAGAAGAAAGACAATTGTTACAGAGCCCTCTGCTTTACAAATAGTTTCTCCTTTAACCCTCATTATCTCTACAAGGTAAGTGCTATTTTATTGTGCCCATTTCACAGATGAGGAAACTGAGGCACACAAAGGTTAAAGAGATTGCATCTCTGGGATTGCATCTTCAAGAACCAAGTCACTTCTCCCGTGCGTAGATGTCTCCCTCAATTCTGCCTTGAAAGAGCCACATCCTTTAAACGCAAGTCTTTAGAATCTTGAATTCGGGAACAACCAACCAACTCTGTGCATTGGCATTTATTTCCTGGTGCCAAAATTCTCAGGGTGGAGCCCTCAGTGGGAAAACAGATAAATAACTCAATCCCTCAACTTTTGAGAATGTGAATCTGAGCAGGACCTCTCTATGGGTGGCTAATCGGATGGTGGCAACAGCTTGCTTTTGTGTTCCCACCTCATAAAAATGGCTGGTGGCAAAAGAGTGAGAAAGTACTTCATAAGAGTCAGGGAAGAATTTAAACCATAAAATTTGTAATTGGAGTAATTTTGCTCTGATAGAATCCATCTGTTGTGCAGAATTTAAATCAGAGCAAGTGTACACAAGCATATGCTAATAACCAAGTCATGGTCTTCCATGTTGTCAAGGCCTCCTGGGGCCCCACATTGTGGGGTGGCCCCAGGAGAGTAAGTCAGCCCATAAGGTCTGTCAGACCCAACAGGACAGGTAGGAATAGCGCCTCAGGAGGTTTGGGCTCAATGGTTTATCCCCACTGAGATACATTTGTACATTGGACAATGTGATGGCTAATTTATGTATCACCTTGACTGGGCCACAGGATGCCCAGATATTTGGCCAAACAGTATTCTGGGCGTGTCTATGAGGGTGTTTCTGGATGAGATGAACATTGAATCATAGACTGAGTAAGCAGATTGCCCTCCCTAATGTAGTAGCCATCATCCAATATGCCATAGACTGAATGTTTTTGTCCCCCCAAAATTTGTATGTTGAAATCCTAACGCCCAATGTGATAGTATTAGGAGGTGGGGCTTTTTGGAAGTAATTAGATCATAAGAGTGAAGCCCTCATGAATGGGATTAGGGCCCTCATAAAAGAGATCCCAAAGAGCTCATTTGCCCCTTTCACCACGTGAGGACATAGCAAAGAGACAACTGTTTATGAACTAGGAAGCAGGTCCTCACGAGATCTGCTGGTACCTTGATCTTGAACTTCCCAGCCTCTAGAACTATGAGAAATAAATGTTGTTTAAGCCACTCAGTCCATGGTATTCTCTTATGGTAGTTTGAACGGAATCAACAGAAGACCTGAATAGAACAAAAAAGGCTGAGTAAGAGGCAACTCTTGCCTCACTGCATGCACTAGGACATTGGTCTTACCCTGCCTTCAGACTCACACTGCAAAATTGACTCTTCCTGGGTCTCAAACCTGCCAGCTTTCAGACTAGAACTCACCATCAGCTCTTCTGGGTCTCCAGCTTGATCTGGGGGCTTCTCAGCTTCCATAATCACATGAGCTAATTCCTTATAAGAAATCATATGTGTGTGTGTGTGTGTATATACACACATATATGTGTATATATATATGTTATGTTTCTCTGGAGAACCTTGACTAATACAGACAAGATGCATGGTACCGATACTGTCAATGAATAATGCATCAGAGGTGAAATTACAGTTCAAATCAACCTACTAACCATGAGCTCTCTCTGGACATGGTGGAATGTGAGTGACACAGTTGTCCAAGCTTCCAAGAACCTAAGATAAACAACTTTTCATTTCATCTGAACTTTGGTTAAGGCAAACTGCATCAAAGAAGGAAAGAACAAAATCTCAGATTAAATAAGAGAGTTCTTGGTGTTCTTAGCAAATATTGGTGCTAGATTTAATAATCAAATAACTCAGGAGAACTGGATGACAAATAAAAATAGTGACCATGATAATATTATAGACCTTAACCTATTAGATCTGTATTAAAATGCTTTTTATTACTAAATTAATGAATGTATATTGTAGGAGTTTTAGAAATTACATGTAAGCAAAGCAAAAGGAAAAAATCATATCTTCCATGATTCCATGATCCAAAGATAACCATAGTTAGTATTTGGTGTGTGTAATTCAAATTCCACCACCCCTCATTTGTGTGCACATGTGTATATGTGCGTGTGCACACTTGTACACATGCATATACATACACATGTATATGTATAAGGCCATACTATATACACTATTTTTATACTATTTTACATTTTCAGTTGATATATGTCATGGACATCTTTGGATGTTATTAGACATACATGTACCATACCAACTTTTACCATGAGGTCATGATCAGTCCCAGGTCCGGGGCCCTCAGTGGTACTTCCAGGCTGCCATGTTGCCCCCAAGACCCAGCCCTCCTCTTCCCTCTCCAGGCTCCTCTCCTGTCCCCTGTTGTAGATACCTGAGCTACTGAGAACATTCTTACACATGCGTTTCCCTGACTTTGACTGGACTGTGTCGGCAGGATAAACACCTAGAAGTAGAATTACCAGGCCAAGACTATGAAGGCCTTTGAGACAAGCTGCCTAATTTCCCTCCAGAAGGTTCTACCAACGGGCAGCCCCTCCAGCAGCATGTGTGACCCTCTCTCATCGTAAGGGCAGTAACGCTTGTCTTCATGCATTAAATGGTGCTCTCTGAAGCTGTGCATTTAACAGTTTGGAACCAATTAGGGATATTTTACTCAGAATTTTTTTTTTTTCTGAAAGATCTGTGCCTCCCTTCGTCTTGTGGCTTTTGGCAGCAATGATCATCTTTCCAGCCAAAGTGGGCTAAAGAAGCAAGCAAATGAGATATACTGATAAGGAAAGTGTTCCTATTGTATTTTCTCCATTGATGCACAGTGCCCGTATGATCAGCCCTAACTGTCTTCCGTTAGACAGACAGTGTATGTAAGTTTCCAGGACACCTACCTTAATTTTTGCTACCTCCATTGTTTGAAGCATGTATGTGAGCTCTGACGATTCCTCACGAGGCAGCATGAAGTAGAAGACAGAACATGAATCTTGGAAGTAAGCCACATTTTTGTGACCCAGATCTGCCCCACAGTCAAGTCACACGTGAGCCTGTCTTTCCTCATCTTTAAATTGGAGTGGAGTGTCTAACCTCTGGGAAATTAGGAAAATGATTCCTGCCTCACACTATAGACGTCAGAATTCAATAAGATCATGTATAGGTAAATGTTTAAAAAATGTTATTCATTAGTATTACATTTATAGTGACACAATTAAAGAGTAGAATCATAGAACTCTGTGTTAGTTAGCTAGGGCTGCCATAAGAAAGTACCACAGACTGGGTGGCTGAAACAACAGAAATTTGTTTCTCATGGTTCTGGAGGCTGGAAGTCCTAGATCAAGGTGTCAGCAGAGTTGGTTCCTTCTGAGGTTGATCTCCTTGGCTTGTAGATGGCCATTTTCTCCCTGTGTCTTCTCTGTGCATATCTCTGTATCTAAATTTTCCCCATTTATAAGGACATGAGTCATATTGGATTAGGACCCACACTAATGACCTCATTTTACCTTGATAACCTCTGTACAAATCCTATCTCCAAATAAGGTCACGTTCTGAGGTCCTGAGGGTTAGGACTTCAACATATGAATTTTGAGAGGACAGCACTCAGCCCATAACAATCTCCATGGCTGAAAGGAAGACTAGAGCTCCTTCACCATAATAACCTTCAATCACTAAGAAGTCAGGTTCAGAGCAGTCACATGCTTCACCAGGGACCCCCCCAGGAGAGCAGGAGCAAATCCAGGAACCAATCTTCCTAGAGGATAAAATGAATTAACTCTGTTCCTCACATTTCAAATCACTGTTATGTCCTCATGCCCTCAAGTATACACAGACAATTTTTAAACACAGATTCTACATGATCTCAGTGGATGAAGATAAGAGACTGACTTACATTCTTCCCTGCACCCAGATCGCCAGCCCTCAGAGAAGGGAAAGGAAAGTTTCACAGTAGCTCAGTGGGAAGGAGAAAATCATTTCTGGTGCAGGTCAGAAAACCATATTGTCCCATTATTGTGTTTAAATTCAAGTATATTAAAGTACCACATCTAAATATTAGTGCCAAAATCCACACTTAGGTCAAGATTGGGAAGGAAGGAAGGAAGTTACATTTCACAGATCATATTGTACATGGCAGATATGGTGCTCAGTGCTTCAACATAATTAATGTCAATTCAATATATGTACATTTCAGATCATTTAACATTTTGAATTATTTTCCTCAATGCTTGCACCCAACACAGGAAAACTAAGGGCAGTCTCTTCATACTAGGGGGTGGAAGAATCAGTAATTTTTTCCCTAGACTGGGCACCAGATAATGGACAATCTAGTCAAGGCTTCAGACTCCTTTGTCCCTCTGTTTTTTAAACTGAAAAATGGAAATAATTGGTTCTGTGGTCCTTTATCTCCTATTAAATGAGGAAATAGTACTACTAAGGATCTGAGTTAACTAGATAATTCCTGACATAAACATGGCCAGTGGAATGATTAGGATTATTGCATATTGTTTCCTACAGGCCCAGTCTCAAGGAAGACTTCACTGAAATTTTAGTGTGGGTGGAAAATGTGGGGTGAGAATCAGAAGTCAAAAAATGTGAAGAAAATGGAGAGAAATTATTTCTCAATGCCACTATGAAAGCTACTATGTTTTAAATGAGGAAGCTCGGGAAGTTTTTCCTTGAACTTCATGGAAGCTGTCATGATGGGCGTTCAAGAATGAAATAGATTAGGCATGAATTTATCAGCCTAGACTTTCTGGAAATGAATGTGCTGGATTCCAAGGATGCAGAACCTCCAACCAGGTTACCAGAATCAAAGGAGTGACCTCAGCTTCCAGCACCGTCCTTGGCTCCTTCCGGCTGGAGGCCTACCAAATCAGTGACTAACAGAAAAATGCATTGTGTACGTCTCCACCCCAGCGACTCAGGTAGATGGAGACAGGAGCTCAGGGATGGTTAAAACACTCTATGTCCAAATACAGGCAAGACGAGAATGGAGCAGTTCCCACCATCATTCCTCAAACGCTTTTGATGTTCATCCTCCAAACAAAAGCCACTGTGTCATCCGGAAGACTTCCAGTCTCCATGGCATGTGCTGGGTATTTTCCCGGAAAGCTGCTCTTGCCAGGGATTTGTTGAGGCTGCAAATATGCTTTCCACTTTGGGTCTGATGAGTGGAGGAGTGAGTGTGTGGGCCTAGAGATGGGGATTACAAATGAAAAAGAAATAGAACTACATCTCCATCGGTGCCTATGTCTCTCTATAGCTCAGTTATTGCTCACTTTTTCCAAATCACCCTCTACTTACTCATCCAGTGTCAAGTTCACAGTGTCCCAGATTGTAGATTAGATTACTTTTATCCTTGCACATGGGTTCTCTTGTGCTTGTAATTGTAGCTTCCAAGATACATTGAGTCTATTTCTGCAAATGTTGCTCATATATTATGCTTTCTTTTTTAGCTCAGTCCCTTATACCTCATCAATATAAATGTGATAGCTTCCCAAGTTTTCTCCCTACTGGAAGACCCTGGAGTCCATGTAGCCTGCCTCCCCCACTCCTCTTCTCTTTTGTTATTTTAATTCTGATTTTTGTTAGGTATCAACCAGAGAGCTCTTGATATCTGTAGAAGGTGAGTATGCCCCAGGCCAAGGGATGAGTCTGTGACTCAGAACTGGCCATGAGATATGAAGGAATTCCTATCAGGAAGTTCAGAGAAAAATTTTGGGTCCCTGGTAGTAGTGGATTCAATTGTACCCCCTAGCCCCAAAAGATATGTTCAAGTCCTAACCCCTGGTACCTGTGAATGCAACCTTATTTGGAGATAGGGTCTTTGCAGATAATCAAGTCAAGATGAGGTCATATTGAAGCAGAGTGGGCCCTAAGTCCTATGACTGGTGTCTTTATAATAGAAAGGAGAGGGAGATTTGGACATACAAACACAGAAAGACACATAGGGAAGAAGAAGGCCATATGATGATGGAGGCAGAAATTGGAGTGATGCAGCTACAAGCCAAGGAATGCCAAGGACTGCTGTCAACCTCCACAAGCTAAGAAAAAGTAAGAAAGCATCCTCCCCTAGGGCCTTCAGAGGGAGCATGGCCTTGCCAATGTTTTCAGACTTCTAGCCTCCAGAACTGCAAGAGAATGCACGCTGTGATTTTTTAAGCTGCCAGTTCGTGGCACTTTGTTACAGCAGCTCTGGCAGACTAATACACTGATTACAGGTGAGAGCAACACAAACAAAGTTTTTCTTTGCCCTAATAACACTCCTGATTCCTGCTCTTGTTTGAGGTCATGCTGCCTGGAGCTATAGCAATCGTTTTGTCATCAGGAAGCATAAAGCCAATAATGTGTGCTAGGCATGGTGGAGCAAAATGACAGAAAGAGCTGGGGTCCTTTGTAAATATCACTGAAGATCTGAAACCAACCAGTAACAGCCACCCTCCACAGTTTGCGTCATGTGACAAATGTAACTACTCCTATTAGCTATTTTTTTGAAGCATCTGTTGTTACTTGCAGATGAAAGCATTCCTAGCTAATATGCTACCTCTAGTGCTTTCCCATTCAATCTAACTTTCACATTGCTCTTACTCAACTACAGATCTGATCACAAGTTTCCCAATCACCCTCCCAATAATGTCCAAACCCCATATCATGTCGTTCAGCGCTGTCCCAATGGGGCCCAGTCTCATTTACTATTCTCCTATCTAGTTCCTCCACAATTCTGTACACAAACCTTACGCTTTGGTGAAATTGGAAAGAATCATTGTTTTTGAACAAACCTCAACTTGTGTTAATTTCTAAGCCTGAAATGCCCTATCTTTATTGCAGTATCAGCAACCAAGAAAATAGCAGAGAAATTCACAAAGTGCACATCAGCATCATCATACTAGTGAACAACTGGGAGCAATCTAAGTGCCCAGTCATCAGGGACTGATTTGATACACTAGGGTACATTCATACAATGGGACCTCTAGAGTTTTAAAAATTTTATAAAAGCACAACATTTTATGACATTACATGCAATGTTCACCATTTAGATGTTGGATGATATAAAAATCAGATCAAAAAGACTGAAAAGATGCATAATAGCCTATTGTCTGTGGTTATTTCTAAATGGTAGGGTTTGAGGTAATTTTATTCCCCTTTTTACACTGTTTTAGATTTTCCAGATTCCCTACAAATGTTCATTACCATTAAAATAAGAACTATGTGTTATTAAATCCTAAAGATTCTTCAGGGCCCAACTTGACCTTTTCTGAAAGTCTTTCCTGGATTTCACTGTAGAATCATCTCCTCTTCATTTGTTTTTCCAAAATCACAGTTGCTCTTCCTTCTTAGCATATGGATCACACTCCAGCTTGAAGTCAACTTATTAGTATATTTATTTTCACACTAGATTTTAAGCTTGTTCAGTGCTCAGAATATGTCCTGGTCGTCTTTGTCTTGTTTATGGGGAGTAAACAAAACACTCATTCAATGTTGGGGAGGTAATAATTGCTGGCATGTATTGAACCTTTGATATAGCAGAAAAAAATTATTATGTCCTTTGGTCCAATCCATTCATTATTCAGATATGGAGATTGAGATCCTGAGAGGTTAATTTTCCCAAAGAAGTTGATCTGAACACCCTCAAATCCTCTTTCTTCTTTACCTTCATCTCCAATCCCCAGGCTTCATCTGAAATGTTTTTCAACATCCTTTCCTCTGCATCTGTCCTATTGTCCATGCTACCTTCCTCTCACCTGAACTATTACAATTACCACATTAATAACCTCTCTGCCTCCAACTTCTCAGCTCATCCAATCCAATCTCCATTTCTTCCATCAATTACCTTTGTAAAGAACTCTTCATATTATATAGTACTATGCTGAGTTCAGTCCCCCCCCTTTTTTTTGCTGAGGAAGATTAGCTCTGAGGTAACATTTGTTGCCAATCTTCCCCCTTTTTTTTGCTTAAGGAAGATTGTCCCTGAACTACCATCTGTGCCAGTCTTCCTCTATTTTGTATGTGGGTTGCCACCACAGTATGGTTGATGAGTGGTGTATGTTTGCGCCCAGGAACCAAACCTGGGCTGATAAAGCGGGCACACCAAACTTAACCACTAGGCCATGGGACCAGCCTCCAGTCCCTTTTTTCCCTGCTACTTTTGTGGAAGATTTATATTCGATTTATATACTTTTTATTTTTAAATTTCAAATTAGAATTTTTAAATTGAACTATTTTCATTTTGAAATACATATTTAAATTTAATATTAATCAGTATTTCCTCTCCCTTCCTGAATAATAAAGAAAAAATCAAGAATGTTTTCATTTTCATCACCTTACTTCCTGTCTTCTATGTTATGGTTTTCCAGGACTGGGCTTTAGTTCCACAATGTTTTCTCATACTATAATTCATCATTATTTTTACTGTTGGTTTACACGGTCAAACTATGTTTGGTTTTATCCACATTGAATCCAGTTTTTCTTTGCTCACACTCCTGAGCATATCTGAGATCTGAGGGATTTCTTCTGTGTTTATGTTCTTTCTCTCTGAAGTATATCTTTTAGAAGTTCCTTTTGTGAGGACTCCTTAGAGGTAAGATTCCATACATCGTGTTGTATGAAAATGTGTTCATCTTCATTCTTGAAAGATAGTTTAGCTAGGTAAAGCTATTTTCTCTTAGCACTTTATTTCACTGTCTCTGTACATTCATCATTATTGAGAATTCTGCTGTTGACCTGATTATGGCTCCTTTATATATCTGCCTCTTCTCTATGGCAGCTTTTAAGTTGTTTTCATCAAAATCTCTCAGCTTTGAAATCCTATAATGTTACTATAATATACCTGCATACAAATTTCCTCTTTTTTAATCCAGTTGAGATGTAGGGTACTCTCTGAATCTGAGGAGTATGTCTTTGAAATGTCTGAAAAATCTTCAGCCTTTGTATCTTCAAACATTTCTTCTCTCCCAAGTCTCTCTTTCTGAAATTTCAACTAGTCCTTCTCATTCTTAACTGCCCTTTCATATTTTCCATTTGTCTCTGTGTACAGCATTTCACATTTCTTCAAATCTCTATTCTCATGGGCTGTTTCTACATTCAGCTGCTCATGAGAGTAGGAATGACATCTCTTCTCTACTCTCTGCTGTGCCTGGAACCTTGGAGGGGCCCAAACACATCGCTTGACTGAATGAATTAGTTTCATGTTTGATAGATTGAGGTTTAGCAATACCAAAGACTTGGCCAATGGCACACGTCAAGAGCATAATAGGATGGATTCAGCCCTGGCCTGACCCCAAAGCCTATGAATGAATAAATGAGTGAATAAATAAACGGAAGTAAGAAAACTTGGTCCAGAGACTGAAAACAAAAGTCGTGACACTTCTCCAACCTTCTCCTGGTTATCAAAATGGAAGATTTATCTCAGAGCTTTTCTCTCTCGCCACTGTCAATATTTAAATTTGTTCCTCAAAAGAGCTTCGTAGATGTCTTCAGGACATCTGTGGGAATCACTATGAGATTGCTCTGAAATGCATCAGTGGATGACAGTAAGTGGTGCCTTTTAGCATCTTCCATTCATTTTAACACTTATTGTTTTAATACTGACTGTACTGGGCATGTTGGCAATTTGTAGAGTCATGGAGAAATTATGATGGGACCTGTTTTTGCAGAGTTTAAGCTACATGGTGAAAATTTCAATATGGTTCAAATTAAAAACTCAATAGACTAGAATTGGAATATCCCCTAGAACTTTTAGGCCCTTTTGGGGTGGTGGAGGGGCCACTTGTATATTGACACTTGAAAGGGAGTAGACAGGAAATGGGGAAGTAGCCAACCACATGTCCTTTATCTTCTTAATTCCTCCCCAGTAGCATCCCGTTAGATCTAACGCATTTCTGAAAGACTCACCTGACCACAGGCAATTAGGATTAGGATGATGGCTGGTAAAATCATTCAGATTGTTTCTACTTCTCACGCAGTAGGTTTTTCCAAAAGCCTTGGCTGATGGTGCTTGCCTGGCCTACTGGGCAGGGCTGGGCTGGCTCCAGGCAGTGGCTATCTAGGCACAGGCTCCTTCCTGCTGTGCTGACAACAACTGGAAACTACTTTGAGACCCACAACCCACACTAACAACTGCTGGTCCATCTTGGGACAAGTTTCTTCCCTGGCAGATAATTCAGGGTTAAAAGAACAAACATGTTGAAAACCTCATCCAGGGAAAGTTGTTAAGTGTGAACAACGCTGATGATAACAGTGCTTTTCTCAGAAGACCACTTGGAAGAGCATTGTTGTTCCCATTTATTTAAGGCTGCTGGGGTCTTATCTTGCCTGTGCCATGTGCTCCCACTTATCTCTGAGCAGTTACTCCATCGACTCAACCATGAAGTCTAGTTCAGCACAGCTGACCACCAAATGAAGATCAGGTGGTGGAAAAGTTTTTCTCTCCTATATTTATTCTCAGCAGACTTGTGCATGTGACCGACTAGCAGTAAGAAAAGCATCTTTCTAAAACTATCACGGTTATATTTATACTTCGTTTTTGAGTCTTCACAGGTGTTTAAAATAGTACTAGATCCCTGTTTGTAGCAGTAGTTGAAAATATGAGTTAGCAAATGTTCTTCGAATACTGGGGTCAAGTATAATCTGAATAGTCGCTCCCTCCATGGCCAAGATTAGTTTTCTCAGAATCATCTGTACTTTTGATCAAATGGTGTCCACGATCAATAAGTGTAGATGTCCACTGAGTTGCTCTCACAGGGTAAGCAAGGCAGAATTGGATTTGTAGTATTAAATCAAAGCACTGGAGTTGATCTAAGTGGAATAATGGAAGTCACACAGATATACACACAGACACACATTCAGATTTGTATTTACACATGTAAATCATATGTACACACATGAACAATATGGGAAGATATTTATAGGAAGCCTAGTGCCCTGGTTAAGAGCCTGGACTCTGAAGCTGGTCTGACTTGATTTGTATCCCTACTTCTTCTCTTAACGGGTGTGTGATCTTAAACTAAATATTCAACTATAAAAGGAGGATAATAGGGGCCGCCCGGTGGCGCAGCAGTTTAGTTTGCACTTGGCAGCCTGGGGTTCGCGCGTTGGGATCCTGGGCGCCCACGGACGCACTGCCTGTTAGCCATGCCGTGGCGGCGTCCCATATAAAGTGGAGGAAGATGGGCACGGATGTTAGCCCAGGGCCAGTCTTCCTCAGCAAAAAGGGGAGGATTGGCAACAGATGTTAGCTCAGGGCTAGTCTTCCCCACAAAAAAAAAAAAAAAGGAGGATAATAACAGCATGCACCAAAAAGGGTTCATGAGAGAATGAAATGCTAGTATGTGTAGGGACGTAAGAGAGCGGCTAGCACCCAGCGAGTGCTATATAAGGGCTTATTAAATAGAAGGCTCCCTCTCTATAAGAAGGAGAATGTGGCCTCTGTGTCTCTAGCTGGACAGCCAGGAGTCCAGCGAACTCAGGAGTTCTACCACTGACGGCCAAGAAAGTGGTTGGATGCTGCTGGGTGACCAGTAGTCTCTGCCATGCCTGCATCACACGGCTAAGTTTTATTTTTATTTGTGTGAATATTTGATTAATATTTGTGTCCCTCACTAGACAGCAGGCTCCCTGGGGCCCAGGACAGTTTGAGAATGTCTTACGATTTTCTCCCCACCATATAGCACGCTACTTGGCACATAGTCGGTGCTTAACAAATATTTGTTGAATGAATGGTAACTGCTGCTCCTGCTGCTTCTGCTACCCCTACCATTATTGTCAGAGCAGAATTTGGTTTTCCATATCATGGCCATTACACTGAAATGCAGATTCTTGGCTAGAAATTATACCTCATGAAGATAAGCCAAAAAATGTTCAAATAATAATACTAATAAACAACTTTGTTCTGCAAAGAAAATAGAATAGAAATTTTTTTTTAAGTTAAAATTTAAAAAGTAAAGGAGAATAATGATCAAGGCTTTGTTCTGCAAAAAGTGTAAAGTCAAATAAATACTGGGAAAATTTATGTGGAAAACAGAAAATAATACTACCAGGTGGTGCCAAGTAATTCACAGTCAGAAAAAACTTTCAAGGAGCCTAGAATTAGTGCTATGTGCACATACCTAATTGGTAGGCATAAAATACAGTTAACAAATAAAACAATGAAATGTTGGATTTTAACATGGGAAGGTAAGCACCACTACTTGTCATCACCAAGATTTTAAGGAGCAGATTCTCAGCTGGCCTAGGACACCAAGGTCTAGGAAATCTCTCATTCAAGAGAACCAGGTTCAATAGCTAAGCCGGTCAAAGCCATGTACACCTGAAATGAAATACGTGACTGTGATGATGGGATTGTGCAGGAAAGAGTTTGGTTGAAGACTGAAGGAAAGAGGAAGAGCAGGAATATGCTGGAGACCACCCATCCAGATGGAGGAAGTGATGATGTTTTCCAGGCGTGGATCAAACAGCAGGCACAGATGTAGCGAGAGAAGTTGGGCGATGGCAGAGGGAGGGGGCTGAGAGGGGAGAGGCCATAGGGACATCTGCTAGAAATTGACTTCAGCCAAAAGAGGAAGCAATGCAGAACTACTTCTCTGGATCTATTCTAACCAACAAGGAAGTGTCAGGGGCCCTGGAAAAAGAAAAAAAATCAGGTTACTGCAGAGTCTGTGCCAGTGAACAGTGGGTAAGCGGGGTATTTTCAGATGGATGGCCTGGTTTTGAGAAGACAGAGTTCTAAAAGTTGAGAGCAAAGATCAATGGAATTCTAAGATGTAAGAGTGAAATCTCAGGTTGCTTCAAAAGGAATAGAGAGTCCTTGTTAATGGTATAATCTGACTGGGAAGAAAATGGGGAAGTATCTAAAGAGGTGGCCGACAGGAAGTTCTCTGCTAAATTCAGATGTGAAAACACTTGTACACAGACACACACACACAAAATGAAGGAAGATGAATATAAATGAGAGTAAGAAATAGTGTCAGGAAGTCTTGTGCTTTGAAAAGTTTGGAAAAATATGCTAAGGCCTAAAATAAGAGTCAAGAAAAAGAGTAAGGATAGGATGGACCTTCCGTAAGGGCAGCTGGTATATAATACAAACAGACAACAGAGAGAAAGGATAATAACTTGGTTAAATTAATAGAGTATTTACTGACTGTCTTCTCTGTAAGCCACTACCAGGCATGAGGAATTCAAAGGCCAGATAAAGAACGCATACAAATAACTAGATTAGGATGGTAAGTCTCCATGATGTTATTATGCATCTTTAGGAGAGAGTTCAATTTGTTGGGGGCTTCAGTTGGAAACACTTCACCAAGGACAAGAAAGTAGTGGTAGGTTTTGAAAGATGCTGATGGGTGCCGTAGATTTGGAAACACTAACGCTTTGGGGGAAACAGAGGAAGAGGAAACTGCTGAGGAAAGTGAGAAAAAAATGGTCAAAGAGGAAGGAGAACGTGGATACAACTAAAATTCTAAACTGAGGAGGAGAGAAATTCCAACAGCAAAGTCCCTGCAGAGGTTAATTGATATGCAACGGTCATGCTTGCTGATAGGAAGGCCCTAGTGACTTAAGGATGGTATTGGTGGAGTGGTGGGACCGAAACAAGGTTCCTAGAATGTCTATGAGATGAGATAGAGGAGACCATTATTTTCAAATGTTTGCCTGTGATGGGAGCAAAAGAGAAGGTGGACACTATAGGAAGATATAAAATCAAGGATGAATTTTGTGCTTTGTTCTTATTTTTAATTTCTGTTTATGCATGGGGGAATACTTAGACATAGCTATATGCTTAGAGGAAAGAGAGAGTAGAACAAAAGTCACTGGAAATTAAAGATAGTGAGGAGGTAAGTGATAAGAAAAGACCCTGGAGGAAGCAGATAGGGGACAGGAGTTGAAGGCCTTGTGAGGACATTAACTGTGAGAAGTGGATGTCAGCTTCTCCATGGAAATTTCAGAGCTCTGCAAATAGATCTGCCTATATCAGTGTTGGAGGCAGAATATGAAGGTGTTAATTGATGTGGTCTCCATTTCTTGGAGAGTTAAGAAGAGATGGCACTCCCTAAGAGGCAGAAGGGAGATAGTCCCAAGGGAGATTTGAAGACTGTAGAAAAACAACTATTTAGGGAAATGGAGGAGAGAGCTATCATGGGATGTGTAGAAGGAGAGTTGGGTACAGTTGAGACCCTAGATCAAGCTGGAGGCTATGGCTGTGTAAGGGCACCAATCCACATGGTATCTGAGTTTAACCAGTAGTCCAGGTGCAGAAAAGGAGGATGGTTGTATTAATCCAAGGATGGAGTTTACCAGGCAAGTGTGGAAGAAGGATAAGAAAGCCTGGAAATTGAAGATGTAGACAAGAGAGGGATTGAAGTGACAGGTCATGAGGTCTAGGCTACTTAGTGCTGGAAGTGGGAATAGTGAGGGATTAAGAACAAACAGATCCTCTAAGAAATAAAAGAACAACTGTAGTAGGCATACAGAAGTATGAGAGCAAGAACAACACAATGTTGTGGGCAGGGAGAGGGATACCTAGATGAAAGTTTTCATAATAAAAGGAAGAATTTCAGATTATATTAAGGTCC
This sequence comes from Tapirus indicus, assembly GCA_031878705.1. Taxonomy (NCBI): domain Eukaryota; kingdom Metazoa; phylum Chordata; class Mammalia; order Perissodactyla; family Tapiridae; genus Tapirus; species Tapirus indicus. Next base: position 31,475,075 of record CM062936.1, on the reverse strand, counting down.
AGTGTGTGGCCCTGGGAGGGTGTGTCTGGAGTGCGGGGAGGTAGAAATCAATGGAGTTGAGGATGTCAAGAAAAGAGTGTTGAAAACCATTGCTGTGCTTATTTGCTCTTACACAGGGGAACAACTTAATCCTGCTTCGATGATAAGGGGAAGGACCTACAAGAGAGGGAAATGGGAGGATACAGCAGAGAGAGAAGATGGTTGAGGGAACAAGGTCTCAAGAAAGTGGAGAAAGTGCAATTCAGAGCACAGTTGGTGGGGTTGGCTGCAGATCTGAAACGAGCAGAAATTAAAGATGGGTCTGGGCAGAATACATTCCTCTAGGCATTTGAGGTAGGAAGTTGAGGCACTGGCTGTCCTCAGAAGCCAGGCCATCTGCTGTGAGATGAGAAGTAGTGAGGCAGAGGCGTGGAGAAAAGAGGTGGAGGTTTGGAATAGCCACGTGAGTTTCCAGTGTGACCAGCTCAAGTATCTTAGTGATTTTCTCCAGCTGTGCTCAGCCACCTGGACTTGAGAGTGGAAAAGGCCAAAGATGGATGGATTCACAGCTGGCATTTTGACAGCTCTGGATGACAAGAAGACAAAGGGGCAGAGGATTACCAGTAGAAACTAACATGTCCTGTAAACCAAGGAGCCTGGGTAGAGAAGGAGGAAAGTAAAGCTAAGCGGATCCTGATGGATTGAAAGAAAATGGAGGAACCAAAGGTCTGGAGCAACTTTAGGAAATTAAGAGTGGGATTAGTGAGAATAAAACTCTGAGGCAGTGTAAAGCAAAATGGGTAGCTGTGGCTTAACAGAATTTGTGAAGATGATTTGGGCGTTGGACTTAACTGGAAGCATCTATGAGTCAACAATGAGATGAAATGGCTGTGATAGGAGGTGACCTCATTATACACAAACTGAGACATCACAAACATCTTTCTCTTCTTTAGCAAAGCTAGAGGGCTGGGCTACCACTTAGTTCCACTTCAACTCTGAGAATCTATGTACAAATCCACCCAACACACACTGAAGTGCATACCAGTTAACAAACAGATTTCCTATAAACTCTTACATAAACCTTCAACCACTTGGGGATCTGTGTTTTAATTCTTTGTTGTGCTCTGAATACTGGACATGTATATGATGCTCTTTTAGAACATGTTGCAGGGGCCAGCCCAGCAGTGTAGCAGTTAAGTTCACACACTCCACTTCAGCGGCCCAGAGTTCACAGGTTCAGATCCTGGGCATGGACCAACACACCACTTGTCAAGCCATGCTATGGTGGTGTCCCATATAAAGTAGAGGAAGATGGGCAGGGATGCTAGCCCAGGGCCAATCTTCCTCAGCAAAAAGAGGAGGATTCGCAATGGAAGTTAGCTCAGGGCTGATCTTCCTCGCGTGCGCGCGCGCACACACACACACACACACACACACACACACACACACACACACAACGTTGCATTTCAAGGAAAGGAGAGGCTAATCGATGTCATCATTGGTCTTATGCTTTGAGGCCTATTGGGATTAAAGGGCATAGATAAACATTTTTCTCAGGTGAGTCCTATAAGTGTGAATAATTTAATCCCCAGAATTAACTTCTTTGACAGCCCTGGGAAAGGGGGCTATACAAATAAGTTATCATTTGTGATACTGGACTATTTCCTTTATAACAATACCATAAGAAAAATAGAAAATGTATAATGAGTACACCTTTTTGTTAAATTTAAATCAAATGTATTGGCTACATATTTTTCTTTCTCTCATGTTATTGAGTCCAATTTTTACTTTCCTATTTATAGGAGAAGTTTATTTTCAACCAGAGCAACGTGTCTGACAGAAAAATACCCCAGTGGTAATCTGATTTCTCTTTAAACCTTCATATATTATAGTTTAACCTGCAACCAAGCCCCATATGCAAATTATCTGAGAAGACCAATATGAGTCACTCGGACAACAACAGGCACTGCAACTAGCTGTGAGGAACAAGATGGAGTGTCCTAAAGATGAAGTGCATATAACCCTACCCTCTTCCTTCCTTTCTTCACGGCTGAATGGTCACTGTTGGTGCTAACATAAACCACAGTCCTAAGACAGAAAGTCACCCTGAGGACTCCAGAGTTAAAACACACCAGGAAGCTAACTCTGCCTCAGCTATATCCATGGTAGGAATTACCTCGAATATGATGAATGATAGGTGGATAGGTAGATATATAGGTAGACAGATGATAGAGAGATGATAGATAGATAGATAGACAGACAGACAGAGGCTGTGGGCAGACAAATGAATGTAGCCTAGACAACTCCCCAAGGGTCTAGTCCTTATCCCCAAAATGCAGAGTCATCTAAAAGTTTCCATTTGCCGCCTACCTCCAGGAATAGCCAACACCTGTTGCCTTTCTTCCTAGGCCTACAAGCCCTCTGGCAATAGGCAGTCCCACCAGAGGCATTAAGTATTTCTAAACCTGGAGTTGATATTTTTAGATTGGAGTCAGGTATTGTCAGGTTTGTAGGTGTCAAGAGAGGAGAATATTTCAGTCATGCCTTTTATTGGACTGATGAACTTCTGGGCTCCTCCACTCTCGGATTATTATCCCAAAGTGTTGGAAAATGAATTTCCTTAAGCCTAGAGCTAGGTTTTAGCTTAAGAAAATAGCATTATGGTCCAAGACTGAAGCAATGCAAAAAATACTGTCATAGTCTATTCCACAGAAGAAAGCTTGATAGAAAGGACTCTATAAATGCTTGAATGAATGCACAAATGAATGGATACAGATTATTCCATTTCCTGCTTCCTAAGCATACTAACCAAAAATACCATTCCAATAAAATTAAACCACATCCGTTCAGAAAAAAAATAGTCTTCTGGAGGACTCTCACTAGTAGGCAGATTCTATCATCCTGTTTGGGTATCCTTGTTAGGTTTTCAGAAATATAACTCACACCACTTACTGAATTTGACAAAATAGTGCAAGAGACCATTTAAAATATTTTTATTTTAATACACCTGCTGTACATAAATGTGGATAAAATATAACATATGATTTAAAATATCAAAGGTAAAGGATAAAATATCACAGATTTCTGTCTTTAATTGGAGACTGTTGGACAATCGCCTTAAGTGATGGATGCTGTTGCTCTTATACCACCCAAACGGAACACAGATAGATATGTATAGAGGAGATACTTATGTTAACATAATAATTTGTAAAGTCAAAACCCCAATATCATAAATATTAACACTTGGAAAAATATATCCCTGGCACTATGAGCGTCGATCCTTTCTCAGCTTCTTTGTGTATGAAATCACTTATCAATATGCTGCCTAAACATATGAAACTCCCATCACGATGACACAAATTACCAAAATGATCTTTGAGGCAAAAAGTCAAAATGCTACAGTGCATTTTACTAGTGTTATAAATATAATCTCTACGAAGTACCCAAACAATGCCGTCAATGGATTATTTTACTCAACTTATCAATTGTTCCAGTGGACTATACATGGTGAAACTTAAAGACGACCTTCAAATTGTTTTCCATGGGCCCTGGGGAGGAGGGGAGCAGAGTGAGCACCCTAAGCTCTAAACTTGTTGATCTTTTCAGAAAATCAGAATAAAAGATCCTCATGGCCCTTGGCTTGCCCATGGCATCCTCCAAGGTGTAAGAGAGGTGGTGTGATGTAGGGGTGCGAGTCAGGCTCTGTAGCCAGCCTGCCTGAGTTTGAATCCCAGCTCCACCTCTGATGGCTGTGTGATCATGGGCAAGTCACTCAACATCTCTACACCTGAGTTTCCTCACCAGTCAAATGGGGACAATAATAGTGCTTACCTCAAAGGGCTGTGGGGAGATTAACTAAAGAAATGTCAACTGTAGCCATAAATTAAGCTCTCAAGAAGTTTTTGTAATTATTATAAACCTTTACAAAACACTGTGAACTTCATCTTTTTCACCTTTAACATGGTTCAGAAGTTTTCTAGATCTGTTATTGGAATAAATGTGAATTCGTTAAACTCTTCGCAATATTGCTGGGGCATCCACAACATGCTCACACTTTGCTAGGTTCAGGGACACAAAGATGAAGACTGCCGTGTGCTCTGGGGGCTGCCAGTCTCGCTGAAGACGCAAGCGGAATTTACTGAAATTCAAGGTGACAACATCAGTCATTTCCTTTCTATCTTTGTTCATTTATAAATAATGGTGTGAATAAAATGCTGTGGGGGCAGAGATGAGAATGACTAAATCTGCCCAGAGAGTCAGTCAGAGAAACATTTAATAGAAGGGGTCACATATGGGCTTGACCCTCAGAAGGGAAGATGAATTGGAAAGGAGAGAGGATGAAATGGAGAAGGGAGGAGCATTTGTAAGTGGAGAAACCTTTGGGGCGAGGAGTTTAGACAACGTGAAAGTGCAGTGTGTTTCCAGAAAATAGTGAGACATTAGATGTGACTGATGCTTAAGATGGGGGGAGGGTGAATAAACCTAGAAACGCCCCCTCACTGTGGCTGTGGATGCCCTTGAGTGCTGTAGTAAGGAATTCGGCTTTGATGTTATACAGATGTGGGCAGAGGTTTAATCAGGTAAACCTTCTCACTTCCTATGTGAGAATTCAAGCTCTGATTAGCTCTGTTCTCCCTGGCATCTGATAAAATTAAAGTGTCAACTGTGTTCCTAGGCAACATCAGTTATGGTAAAAATGACCCTCATGGGTAGCTCACATCTGGACTGGGAGAAACTATCAATGAACCCTGTTTGGATGCCCTGTGTCAGGGCTTCCCTGAGTGTGGTAACTCTTACAATCAGACATGGCCCTTAAGGGTACCCTGGAAGCTACACCACTGTAGTGGTTACAAAATACATTGGTGCACTTTGGGGTATGAGGCTTTGAAGTCAGGGCAGATCCCATATGCTTCTGATGTGAATTCATCTCCCTGCTGTGTACACAACTTCTGCCAGAGCTCCTGCTGGACTCTGCTTTGCTGGCAAAACATGACTCCTGTCCCATATCCTCTCAGTAGATGGGTGTCAAGTGGATCCTATAATTTGGGAGTCTAATGATTTAGCTGAACCTAAAGAAGAGCCCTTGGTGGGCATTGCAATGGGTAACAGAGACCCAAAGGAAGCAGGTGAGTGAACTGTAAGTTAAGTAAGAAAGACAAGTTTGATAATATTATTCAGAATTACTTTTATCATAATGATGGGGAAGAGCTTTCCAGAATATAGAATTTCCAAATTAAAGCATTTTCGATGACTATAGAAAGCTCTAGAAAAAAAAATTTCAAAATAAAATTTGGAGGGCAATGATCATAATATGAACATGTCTAAGGGTCAAGAAGTTTCAATGACAAATGGAAACAATAGAACAAATTACAAATGGTAGGGAAATTATTTCCCTGGTCCAAAAGATGAGTTGAAATGGGCTACTATGACCTGGTTCATCTCAAACTTCTACAAAATTAGGTAATAATCGGCACATAACCAAGTTTAGGTTCTAAGCATTTATTTCTTTTTTTCACCATAACATCTCCATGTGAAAAGTACATCAAACTGAAAAGGATTGCATGTGCTGAGAGCCCTCTTTGCTAGGCTGTGGGTCAGCTTTGAAGATGAAAAGGTGCCTGATGTGGTCCCAACTCTAACAAAACTGACCGTCTGTCTAAGAGGGAGGTGACACACAAACAGCTAATTGCATTCCATGTGCTAAGTGCTTGTAAGGAATCTGCCCAGATTATGGGAGCCCAGAAGAAGGAACCATTAATTCTGCTTGATTGGGCCACAGGAAGCTTCTCAGAAGGAACAATCTAAAGGCTGAATTTTTAGGAGTAAATAGCATTTTCCAGGCAGAGAAGAGAGAGTGAAAGTGTGTGTGTGTGTGTGTGTGTGTGTGTGTGTGTGTGTGTGTGTGTGCAGGGGTGAGTGGGGAAATGAAGGAGGATGGTAGATAAAGCAAGAATAGCAAAGAAGTTTCACATCATATTCACATCGCGTGCCCAACTGCCCTGAGCACTGAAACTCTGCGTGATGTTTGCCAACATCAGGATCCCCTGTGCTCTGATGATTAAGGACTATTCTAACCTCCTCCTCTTGAAAGTGCCACTGGCTGACTGAAGCCTAGTCCAAAAATGGAGTTTCTCCACTTGGGCAGACCTTGCCATTTTTTATGTTGTCATCACTAAACATTCCCTCTGATGAGCAGTAGTCTTCTGTTGTGTGTTCTTCATATGTGTTCTTCAAATCACATATGCTGGGCATGGAGCTGCTGTCTAGAGATAAATCCATGAGTAGCATATGGTCCCTGCCCTCATGGAACCAACTCACAGTCTAGAAGAAGGGAGTGAGTATGTAGTCAAATTACAGTGGGATGTGCCTTACACTAAGGGTAAGTGTGTTCATGATAGGTGAAGATGTGCAAAATAGTAATACATCGTTTTATCTAGAGTTAGATTAAGAGCCTTTGGAGCCTAACAAAAGAATTTAGACAAATGAAAATAGCAACAGAGAGGCACTTACAACAGTGATTTAAGATGTTATGTCTAGCAGCAATGTTATTTCAGTCATGATGCAGCGAGAAAAACAGAGCCCACAATCAGGTAGTTTTAATATGAGGAATTAATCGCAAAGGTGTTGGAAGAGGTGATCATCCGGGAGGATGACTAGGACACCCAGAGATGAGCAAAAAGAAGCCACTCCCACCCTGAGGGCTGAAGGAGAAAAGGAAAGCAGTGGAGTAACCACAGCCAGCAGCAGGAATCACAGGGGAGAGCAGCCCCTGCTAGAATTGCCACAGAAATGGAGAGAGCGGGAGAAATACCTGGCTTCTTCTTCACCTTTCCCTGTGTTCTCTGGCCAGAACCCTTCTCCTCTAATCAAAATTTAAAATTTTGTGCTTAAAAAGTCACCATGAGGAAAATAGAAAGACATGCCACAACAGCTTGGGAGAATATCTTTGCAAATCACTTACCTGATAAAAGACTTGTATCCAAAATATATAAGGAAACTGTACAGTTCACAAAAAGAGGACAAACAAATCAATTTAAGAATGAGCAAGAGACTTGAACAAACATTTCACCAAAGAGAATAAACAAATGGTTAATAGTACATTAGAAGATGCTCAACATCATTAAAGAAATGCAAAATAAAGCCACAATGAAATACCACCCCACATCCACTAGGATGCTTACAACAAAAAAGATAGACAAATATAAGTTTTGGCAAATATAAGTGATGTGGAAAAACTGGAATCCTCATATTTTCTGGTGGGAATGTAAAATGGAATATCCAGTTGGCAAACAGTTTGGCATTTTCTTAAAAGGGCAAACATAAACTTAAACTTACCACATGACCCAGCATAACTCCTAGCTGTGTAGCCAAGAGAAATGTAAACATTTTTCAACACAAAGACCTGTTCATGAATGTTCATGGCAGCAATATTTATAACAGCCAAGAAATGGAAACAATACAAACGTCTAACAACTGGCGAATGGATAAACAAATTGTAGTACCTCCATAAAATGGAATACTACTCAACAATAAAGAGAAACAACTACTGATGCACACAACAACGTGGATGAATCTCACAAGTATTAAGCAAGGTGAAGGAAGCTAGAGTCAAAAGGCCACTTACTAGATTATTTCATTTATATGACATTACGGAAGAGTAAAACTATGGGAACAGAGATCAGATTAGTGGCCTCCAAGGGCTGGACATGTCAAGAGAAGACTAACTGCACAGGAGCAAGATGTGGTAAAAGGAGACTTTCGAGTCTGACGAGAATGTTCTATGTCTAGTTTGTGGTGGTGATTTCATAGTTCTTTGGCAAAACTCATTAAACTGTACACCTAAGAATGGTGAATTTAGTATATTTAAAGTATACCTCAATGCACCTGCCTTTAAAATATAAGAAATAATAGACTAGTGGCAGGGAGGCCAGCTGGGAGAACACTGCCAAGGGGGAAGAGCAGAGAAGAAATGGAAAGAATTTGACAAGGGGAAGCCTGCTTAAGAAAAAGGAACATGATAGAGACAAACTTCCTGGAAGCCAAAGAGTTTAGAATTATAAATAGAGAAGGCGGAATGATAAAATACGCGACTGGTTGTGCCACAGCACTCAAAGTAGCCTCTTTGTAGAGGCAAACACCGGGATAAAGAGGAAGGTTCTGATAAGTCTGTTGGAGTGAGGAAGAAAGGCACGCATACAGTCACTCGTTCATTCACTTACTCATTCACGTGTTCATTCATCCTGTGTTTATTTTGTATTCACCACAGGCGGTGGTCAGGACAAATGAGAAGATTGAGAGCTGAACTCACCCTCTCAGAGCAGAGTTTCTGGGTGCAAAGCCCAACTTCAGACTGGGTCTTCATGGTTTCATGCTTACCCAGTAGGTCTTCCCTCCCAATTCTGTTTCAAAATGTTGAGCAGAGCTCCCTTCATCCCCAGGAAGTGAGGCCCATCCTGAACCCAGGATGAATCCTGATTGGCCTGAACCTGCCATGGAAATCCTAATCCCTTTCATGAGTGATCGACTAGTGATGGGAACATGTCTTAATTCTCCACCGTGAGACATAAAGGGAAGTATACCAAAGGGCCTTCACATTTTGAATCAAAAGACAACTTCCTGAGGAGAATTCATTTTGCGTCAGTCGCTTCCTTCCTTCTTGTGTAGCTGGAATAAGATTGTGTCATCTGGAGCTACGTCAGCCATCTTATGATCATAAGGTGACAAGTCTGAAGACAAAAAGCCAACTAGCCAAATATTCCAGAGAGGGAAGAATGGAAAAAGCCTGGATCCTTGAGGACACAAACCATCTGCTACACCAAAGGTGAAGCCATCTATCTCCAAACGTTATGAAAGATAATAAAATGAATGTATTGCTTGAGCCCCCATTAATTTCTTTCTGTTCCTTTTCATCATAACCAATACAGGCAGCATGACTCTGGCAAAAGAGGATTCCAATATGAGGTCTCAGTGAGAACCTAGCAATGGCCTACATGGTTGTGCAAGCAGCCCTCACCACTAAGGCTCATCAAAGAGGTGGAGAGAGGGCAGGAACTCACAAGAATACGGAGGAAGGAAAGACCCTGCTGGGTTCCAGGAAAGGATTCCATCCCTGAGATGGGAACTAGTGGGGAAATGCAAGGTATTGGAGACAAAAGAAAAGGTCAATTCTAGTCTCTGGAACAAATGAGTATCAATGAGAACCAGAGATTAGAGAGGGGAAGGACCCATTGGGTAGGGAAGGAGGGGAAGGAAGTCCCCAAATATTTTTTGCACCCATGGAGAATGAACTCAAAGTATCTAAAAAATGAACCCAAATATACCAACCAGTTCATCTTATGGTCACCAAGTCCATGGAAGGGAGATATGTGATTTACAGTCCTGTCATTTCCTATCCCATTAAAGGGTAGGCAGAGAGCTCTGAGATGGAGAGATAGAGAATTAGGATTTCAGATCTGTTCAAAGACGGTGAGTCAAGGCCCTTTGAGAAGAGCCACAGGGGTCAGGAAGTTGAAAATCTGAGAGATCTTTGCTGGCTCTCTTGGATTTTGATGCAGAGTTGGAGTCCTTCACGTAATCCTTCTCCTTCTCCTGCTCCCCAGAAAACACAACATTTTCATAGTGCAGCTCTGCAAATAATTTCCCAGAAAAACAAGACTAGAAGGGATGTAGGGTAATGTTAGAAGATTATAAGTTTTGGTTTTATAAAACAATGAAACCTTTTAAGGAACAGATATGTCATCTTGACACTGCATTTTCAGTATCTTGGTCTATATATTTATCATATTCTGGGTTTTTTTTTTAATCTATAAAAACTATGGTACACTAACTGTCCTTTTTCTATTTCTTGGTTTATGGTTTGGTTATAGAAATTGGGGTCCAATCTTACCTCAGTCCAGCTCTCCATCCATCTCAGTTCAACTTTGTCCTATTACATAACTTTTTTATCGCTGTCTGTCTTTGCCAGGCCTGACCTGAAACTGATGATCCTAAGCTTTCTTAATCCAAATCAAGGCAGAGAAGAAGAAAATATGAACTTAGTGGAAAAACACTGACATCAGTCAATGTCACAACACTTGCATCCTGGCCCTTGGTCTGTACTTTAAAAAATGTGTGATTCTGGACAAGTAGGTTAACCCCCTGCATCACAGCTCTCTCATGTCTCAAAGGAAGTAGAGTCATTCTTTCCAGTCTACTTTACAGAGTTATTGTGGGGATGAATCAACATTGAATTGCCTCATTTTTTTAAATAAAGAGGGGCAAAATTGAAGTGAGACTATGTGCTTTGAGCACTAATGTGTTATAGAATAGTAAACAGCAATAATCATTATTATATAACAAAGTACAGAAATACACAATGAAAAAACATTTCAATAAATTGATTCCATTGTTCCAACAAAAGTCTTCCTTTAAAGCCTACAAATTTATCTTTTCCAGTTTCTGTATTGATACACAACAAAGAGCCAAATCAAAATAAAAATCTAAAGAAACCACCAGTATTTTTTCTTATTTTACAGCTTACTACATTACTTCTGACATGTTGTTAGTTGCATCACAGAAGACATTTAAATAAGCATCCAGTACTTCTCTACTTTGGAAAAGGACTGAATTACAACAATATTAAATTTGAATCTGCACTCAACACCCAGCATTGTAAGGATTCTTTGACAAGAATGATGCTTTTCAATAAAGAGATGTATTTGTCCTATAAAGTTTTTACGTGAACATTTTTACTGATGTGTAACACACATTCAGATTATAACTGTGAATCTTGACGCATTTTCACAAAATGAACAAACCCATGTAACCGCCGTACAAATCAGGAAATGAAACATTATCAGTACCCCAAAATTCCCCTTATGTCCCTCCCAGCCACCTCCTTCTTCTCCTTAAAGATAATGACTACCTCACTATCCTCTCTATCAATCAAGTTTGCCTTTTGTGGAACTTTATATAAGTGGAATCATAGAGTTTATTCTGTTTGTTGTATGTGCGTCTTTCCTTCAATTCTCGGTTTGTGAGATTTATCTGTGTTGTGTGTAGCAATAATTCATGTATTCATTTTCCTTGCTATGTGGCATCCCACTGGATGAATACACAATTTATACATTCTACTGTTGATGGACATTTGAGGCTATCAGGAATAGTGCTGCTAAGAATATTCTTACACGTGGCATTTACTTCACATATCTGTAATTCAGAGTGAAATTTCTAGTCACAGGATATGTGTATGTTTAACTTTAGTAATTACTCCCAAACATTTTTCCAAAGTCATAGTACTAATTTACACTCCCACTAGCAGTGTGGGAAGGTGAGAGTCCCAATAACTCCTCCTCCTCAATAACACTTAGTACTATTTTTTTTTTATTTGTTTGCTTAGTTATAGTCACCCCGGTGGATGAGTAGCACTATTCTGCTGTTATTTGAATTTGCATTTGCATCTCTGAGTATTCGTGTTGGCCATTTAGAGTGCTTTTTTGAAGCACTTGTTCTTTTGCCCATTTGTCTATTTGATTGTCTGTCTTTTTTATTGATTTGTCAAGGGTCCCTTGTCAAATACACATATTACAAATATCTTCTCCCACTGTGAGGCATGCACTTTCACCCACTTAATGATGTCATGGGATAAATAGAAGTTCTTAATATTAATGTCATCTAGTTCATCAATAGTTTTCCTAACAATCAATACTTTTTGTGTCTTAGTTAAGAAATCTTTGCCCAGATCATGAAGGTAATGAAGATATCATTTTATGTTATCCTCCACAAGCTTTATAATTTAACCTTTCACATTTAGATCTACAATCCACCTACAGTTAATTTTGTGTATATGGAGTGAGGTAGGGATTGAAATTCATTTTCTTCAATGTGGATATCATTATGGATATTTAAAAGACCATCCTTTTACCACTGGATGTGTCTGCTTCTGTTTTTTTTTTTTTTTTCTTTTTCTTGCCATTCATCTATTTTTCCAAAAGGGTTGGACTAATTTAGACTGTACACATTTGCACTGATACCATATCATTTCAATAACTGCAGCTTTATAATAAATCTTGAAATTTGGTCACGTAAACACTCCAACTTTGTTCTTCTTGTAGCTAAATTCAGCTATTTGTGACCTTTTTCATTTCTACACACATCTTAATATCAACTTATCAATTTCCAGATGCACAAATACAAACTTGTGATTTCCTTTTAATAATATTGACTTGAAAGTTCAATTTGGAGGAAATTGTCATTTTTTAATGTTGAATCTCCCAATTCATGATAACTATCAATTGTTCTGTGTTTATTTTGATTTATTTATCTCCATTTTAATTTCTCACAGAAACATTTTGTAGTTTATAGTCTTTTCTCCTTGCTTTACTTTGGATATTTTCTACTGACATATATTCCAGATAATTAATCTGCTCTTCAGCTGTATATTCTGCTAATAATTACATCTATTGCATAATTAATTTCAGATTTTATATTTTATAATTTCCTCATTTTCTATTTAATTCCATTTCCATTGAATTTATACATTCCAGTTCTATGATAAAATTCCTCATTTTGTCATCTACTTTGTTTAACATATTAATCACAGTTTTCTTTTTAAATGCATCTGAAATATCTAATATTGTCTGGGGTTTTTGTTTTTTTTAAATTTTTTTCTCTCTCAGTCCTGTTTCTTGGCATGTCTGGTAATTTTTACTGAATCCTAAACATGGTTTATGAAAAAAAAAGTAAAATTTCTGGATAATCCTATCTAACTTCAAAAAGAATCTTCTCTGGCCCCTTGGAGATGGCTAATATAGAAGTACATTCCTTAATCCAGTCAGGGGTTGAGCTGGCTTGAAAGTGGATTTTAGTCTTCACAAAGCTTTATCTAATTTCTGGCTTATCCTTACTGCTAAAATATAGTACTTCACTGGTCCCAACTGGATTGCGAACTAGGCCTCTCTCCTTTGGCAGGTCCTGAACCACAATTTTTTTCACTCCAAAATCATGAGATATCCAACAGTTCTGCACAGAGTTTCTGGTCTCTAGGCAACTGATTTCTATTCAGCTTCTCTACCTCTCAACCTGAACAATTTAAGAATCAGCAAAAGGCTTTAGGAGAAAAGCAGCTCAGAGTGTGTGTCTCACTTCTTAGAACTTACCTTTTCTCCAGAATTTTGGCCCACCAAATCTTGAATGCCTTAGTAGGGCTAAACATCAATTTTTATCTCCCCAGGCCCACGAGACCAGCAAAAGCTCTGCTCAGATTCTCTTCGTCTTTGCCACTGAGTTATGCTTGCCTTGTGTTCTCAGCCACTTTGCCCAGGATATGAATATGCAAGCACCTTTGGGGAAAATCAGTATAAAATGTCAGGTTCTCAGTGAGTGGCCTTTCTGTTCACAATATTAGACCCTCAAATCTAGTCCATTTTAGTAACTCTTTCCTCAGACTCTATGCATGTGTGTGTCTGTGTGCGCCCATGCATATGCACAGGCATTCTCTATCTAGCTTTTCTTTGTTCTCGACAGCAGGATTGGTCTATCCCAAGCTAGTCCTTCAGAGTTATTAGCTGACACCTTATCCTAAAGATTAAAAAACCAAATAATAAAGGACTCATAGTAACTTTTCCATGAAATATCTTTTTTTCCTCATTTAGGATAGCCTGGAAGAAGGAATTTTAAGAAACGTCTTGAAATTACCAAATTTCTCAATAGAATTCCATGACACTGATAAAGCACTGACACATGTCAGGCATAAGATGTGTTCTGTTTATAAAGTCCTTCCACATATTAAACTATGAATTCTTAAATTACCGTAAATGTGGTAGTCATTAGAGCTGGTTTCCAAATATTCTGATTCTTCCCCCTTCTGGGCACTTCTCCCTTCTGGAGAATTGCTTGTCCTGGCTCTCCTCTGGTGGGGTATGACTAGCTTTGGCCAATGTATTGTGAGTGTAAGTAAAGTGTGTCACTTTCTGGCTGGAGCATTTTCTTATCCCACTGAGACCCTCCAGAGCTCTCTTTTTCTTTTGCCACAGTGACCATAAATGTTCCAGATAGTGCTGTATCCCAGAGTGAAAATGATGACAACATAGAACAGAGCCCCCACTCAAGCCCCAGGGGCCAAATAGCATGGGCAAGAAGTTAATCTTGTTTTAAACCACTGAGATTGTGGGATTGTTTGTTACTGCAGCATATCTCAGCCTATGCTGATTGATACATTAAGGAAGGTAAGAAATATCTACAATCCCATTTCACTGATAAAATTAACAAGACTCAAATTCTTGCCCAGAAAGCATGTTCCTATGAACATGAAGAATGTTCTATTTATTTCTACTGGCTTTTAAGCTAGTATAGTTTAACTAAACGGTTTAATACAGAAGATGTCTGAAGAATTTTTGAAACAACTGGATGAATGACCAGATTAATTCCTTTGCAAGAATCTGTGTATAAACCAAGAGAGAAAGGCAGGATATTATGATCTCACAGATTTGGAATATGATAAATATGGATTATGGATTCAAATCCTGGTTCTATCACTATCTGTGTGATCTTGATCAAGTATCTGAATTTCCCTGTCTCTAATTCCTAAACAGTAAAATGAGAAAAGTAATACCAACCTCTAGAGGTTGTTATGAGAATTAAATGAGATAACATATGTTATTAGCATAGTTTCTGGCACACACTAATACTCATTAGTATAGTTTCTGGCACATACTAATACTCAAAAATGGCAGCTATCATTATTATTATCCCTCAAAAACTAGTGGGAAGAAAGAAGAATGTAGGAATCAATGTAGGTGGTGGATGTCAATATTTCAGAAGTCCCATGTGCATTCCCTCTAATTTTGCATCAAAGTCAAAGTAAATGAATCTGGAGAGCAAAGCAAATCTAGTTTCCAGAAAAACAAACCAAAAGCTAAAATAATTGAATCCCTTAATCCATTCAAGGAACTATAAAATTTAAATATTAGATGCTAATATGTGTATGTGTGTATTAGATATATATGAGATATATTTGAGATTTGTGATGCATGAGTAGATAGATAAATGGATAGACCAAAAAATAGTAGCTAGATATTAAACATAAGGGTCACACAGAAGATACTGGCAAAGTTCTCTTGAATAGGGTCACCTTGGTGCAAATGAAAAGGGCTTATAGGAAGGCAATGACTGTTACTTGGACATGGAGTCATTAAAAGGAAAAGATTCACAGCCTGGAAAAAGGAACATTATTTATACATACCAATGATGGCATGAAACTTTTAAAGATTCATCTTAAAGATACCACAGCATAAGCAAATACATCTGGCCACTAATGTTAATAAAAGTTTTTTAGAAAAGCAACTTTTTGGCTCCAAAGAAAGGAGTGATGAAATGTTAATGCAATATTTATATCTGAAGTCTTGAATGGGTTGAACATCCAAGATGGCATGCTCACAGGGTTGGCAGCAGATCCAGGAGCAGAGCTGGGGCTGTTGACTACACATGGTCTCAGCATGGCGGCTAGGTTCTAGAGGCCAAGGCAGAAGGTGCCAGTCCTCTTAAAAGCTAGGTCCAGAGCTGGCATAGCATCACTTCCACCAAGCTACATGGGTCAAAGCAGCCACAGGCAACCTCATATTCAAGTGGAGAAGAAATAAACCCATCTCTTGATGGGGGAGGTGCCAAAGAATCTGCATCTATCTTTATTTTGCCAGAGTCTGGTATGTAGAAGGCACTATACAAATATCTTTTTAATGTGAATGATTAAGTATTTGGCTGCTTTAAGCTATTCCTGCTATGCATATCTTCTCTTCCTTTACCTCTGAATATATCGATTTCCCATATATTCCAAAATTTCAAATTCTTCCCTTCCATCTTCCCTTGTATCTTCCTTCTTTTTCCTCCTTATCAATTTCTCTCTAAATCATCCTCTCCTTATCTCACCCACCCACAGACATACACATACACACACTTCTCCCTTGATAAAAGACTACAGTCGTAATAAGAGAGAGGGAGGGAGACTTGGGCCCATGCAGTTGGCATGGATGCTTCTGGAAGTCATGTGTTTGCAAGTTGGCAATGCCTCCTTTGAAGCTTGGAAGAGAAAAGAAAGAAAACAGCAGATGCACATTTTTCTTCATTGTACAAATTTGTGGTTTTAAGTCTACACTTTGCAAAATATGATTTTCCTTTTTCAAATTAAAAAAAAAAAGACCGAAAAGATCTGCAAATCACAGAGGCATCATTGAGTAACATCTTGATGATTTAAGTGTAAATGGATAAGAAACATATGGATTCCATTTCATACAAAGCACACACATTGGAAATGAGTAGGGGAAGCATCTGGCAAAATGTGTTTCTGGTTTGGTAGAATTCGGACCGCTTGGGAGGTGTAGTTCAGGACATTAGCAACCCAAATGCCAAGTGTGGGCTGAGTTCATTCCGTCCTGCTGCCAAGTCAGAGCTGGGGTTTCATTCACGTTCAAATGCACCTCACTTAGATTCTTTTTTTTCTTCACATTATAGACTTGGCAAAATTTGAAGATTCCTTCCACTTTGGGTTCATATGAGCTCTATGTCCTGGCATGAGGAAAGTAATCTAATACAAAATGACATAAAGTTTGGGAAAACCAACAATTTGATCTCATGTTCACTTTAATATGGAAAGGTTGAACAACATTCAATTACAAGTCGCTCCAATTTTCATCTTCTCAATGAAAGGCAAGGGGCTGCCGAAGAGAGGTAAGCCGGAAAGATTTCAGCATCTGGGGAGGGGTGGGCGTGGGAAAGAGGTTCTCCTAGGGTGTGAGCAGACCTGCAAAGATTTAAGGATGTAGAACATTTCACATTGACATGATTATCTACCTCTCTCCCCTTTTGGTGATAAGTTAATTCACAAGACATGCTTTTTTTTAGAAAAAGAGCCACTTTACTCTGAATTAGACATCAAACATTTGAGAAAGGAAGATCACTATCTAATTCTTATCACAAGAATTAAGGATAGGGAGAGGAGAGGAAAGGCTGGTAGAAAGAGAATCAGAGACGCTAAACTACACGTAAGGCTGTCAAATTCCCTCCCTATGTGAGATAACAAATCTGAAAGTGTGTTTCTGCCTGATGATTCATCCAAGCCCCCCCAGTGATCGGTAATGGAACGAACACCACCCTGGTTGACTTGTACTCTTGTAAATGCTTTGTGCTGTCCACTCCCTGTCACTACCCCAAGTCTGGCCATTGTCACACCTCACTAAGATCCTTCAACTGCCCAGGCCCCGACCCCCATCTCCGATCCACCTACACACAACAGCCAGAACTCTCTTCTCAAAAGGTGGGTCTAATCATGCCACTCCCCAGCTCAACACCCTTCAATGGCTCCCCAGTGCTCTTAAACTAAGTGTGACTTCTACATCTCAAAGGATGGTCACCCCCTAAGCTCACCCCTCTGGCCTCATTTCTCCATGACTATGAGCCTCACATTCTATTTTCCAGCCATGATGAATTTATTTCAGTTTCTCAAACTCCCTAAGCTTTTTCTTTTTTTTTTTTTTTTACTCTAAGCTTCCTCTCTGCCTGGAACGCTCCCCCTTCCTCTATGTTCCTCACTTTCCCTCGTTCACACCTATTTTCCTCCAGGTCTAGAGGAAATTTTCCCAGACTCCCCAACTGTCAAGTGCGGCCCCTCAAGGTGTTCTCTCAACTGTCAAGGTGGATATTGTAACTTGCCTCCTTGGTTTGCTCTAGATTGATGGGTCAACTGTAAACTCTATGACAGCAAAGACCACTGCCATCCCATCCATTCTAATATCCCCAGCACAAAGCACAATGCCTGGCACACACTAGGTGTTCAGAAATATTTGAAGAACATGTCTGAATTTCAAGTCTATGCACCCTAGTGTGTAAATGTGACAGTTAATTTTATGTGTCCACTCAACTAGGCTATGATGTACTGTTATTCAGTCAAACACCAAGATAGATGCTGCAAAAGTATTTTTTAGATGTGATTAACATTTAAAACAGTAGGCTTTGAGTAAAACAGATTATCCTCCATAATGTGGGTGAGCCCCATACAATCAGTTGAAGGTCTTAAGAGCAAAGACTGAGGTTGCCCAAAGAGGAAGGAATTCTCCTTAAGACTGCAGCATGGAAACCCTGACTCGGTTTCCAGCCTGCTGCCCTGTGGAATTCAGACTCAGAACTGTAACTTCAACTCTTACCTGAAATTTCAGGCTGCTGGTTTGCCCTGCAGATTTCAGACATGCCCAAGGCTTACAATCACATGAGCCAATTCCTTAAAATAAATCTCTCTCTCTCCCCTAATGGTTCTGTTTCTCTGAAGAACCCTAACTAATACAGTAAGAAAAGTATGTCTTCAATTTCTATTTTGACTCTATTCATTCAGTGGGACAGAAAGCTCATCTCCTCCAATTCAGTGGGCCCTCTTGCCCAGAGTCAAAGCTCAGTGCTGTGCTGGCCCAAGGCGCAGGGTGGGAAGTGGGACCTAGGTCTTTGATAATCTTCTATCTCCAGGCCTGGATCTGCTGAGGTGGCCATCACCCCATCTGGCCCTACACCTTTGCCACAGAAATGGGTGGTCCCTTCAGGAATGGCTTCCTCTCCCTCATCTGTGTCAAAGCCCCTCTGCAGCCCACAGACATCATTCTGCTGAATCTAGAACTCAAGAACTCGGGGACAACTGGAGGGAGACCTGTCTGCCTGGGTAGCCCAGACAGCTCTTCGGCTCTGTGCTCTTCCTTCCTCCCCAGCACGTTATTCAGGGAAGAAGGCTCTACACAAAGCCCCACCCCAGGAAGGCCCAGCAGCTCTTTCTCAGGGACACATCAACACCTAAGTTTCTGCACTGTTGAGGGTTGAATGGTGGCCCCCAAAGGGATATATCCATGAGCTAAACCTCAGAACCTGTGAACATAACCTTATTTGGAGAAAAGATCTGCAATTATATCTGCAACTTTGCAGATATAATTAAATTAAGGATTTCCAGATGAGATGGGGCCTGAATCCAAGGACAAGTGTCCTTATAGGAGATAGAAGAGGAGAAGACACAGTCAAGGAGAAGGTCATATAAAGATGGAGGCACAGATTGGCGTGGTGTGGCCGTGATCCAAGGGACACCTGGAGCCACCAGAAGCTGAATGAGGCAAGGAAGTATTCTCCCCGAGAAACTTCAGAGATGTTGGCCCTGTCAACACCTTGATTTTGAGCTTCTAGCCTCCAGAACTAGGAAGAGAATACATTTCGGTAGTTTTAAGCCACTCAGTTTGTGGTTATTTGTTGCAGCAGCTACAGGAAACTGATAGACTCACTGATTGCCTTCCTTTTGGGGGAGATCCTTTTGTAATCGAGATGCGGGGGGAGTAGGCTATTCTTACTCATCATGAAATTCCTCTGATCTAATGTATATGCCAGGAATCTTTTCCAGTCTCCTCTGGGACCAAGCTCCTGGAATTCAACGTCAGTAAGAAACTAGCTGACTAAGCGGGAGGGGGCCGGGTGAGGAGGGGAAAAAAATATTACGTCAGGGAAATCACGTTCAAGTGATCTCTTCTGAGAACTTTAAGGAACATAATTCTTTTTTTCTGAAATTTCCTGAATTCTCACTTATAGGGCAAACACACAGTCCAAAAGACATGTGGCTTAGGAATTCATTGCAAATGCTACTTTCTTAAAAATGGAAACCAATCCGGCCCCCATTCCTGCATTTGTTCTTCACAAGCACACAACCATCTTTGCTACATTTTCCTAATGTGTGAATTCGACTATCTGTGACCAAAAGAATTCCTATTAACCAGGAAATAATTTCTGGAGCAATATTTCTTTGGCCCAGAGTTTGCTGCTGATCATTACTTGTCATCTGTAATTGTCTGTAACTCTAGACCCCTCTCTCAGTTCCGCGGACTCTCCTGGCTGCCTTTTCCCAATAACAGAGAAATTGCCACACCCCGAAAATCTCCAAGGCTCTAAATGATGTGCTTACCCAAGGACGTGTCTTCAGAATAAAATAATAATTTAGGGATTACTGTCATTGCCCAGTGATTTGAATAGGAGCTTCGCCTTCCTGTGGACCTGGGTCCAGATTCCAACTGTGCTCCAATAGGTGGGTGACTCATAGCTAATTATTTAAACTCTTGGAGGCTCAGTTTCTTTATCTATGAAATGGAAATAATAACATATGTGAGGAGTAAAGAGTTATAATATGAAAAAGTATGAACACTAATTGTGTCATCTTTTCTGTTTACCATTTCTCATTCACTCCTAACTGAATTTTTGACCAACCATGATGGAATATTATGTAGCCATTAAAAACAAGGCTTCATAAAAGTGTTTAATAATGTGGAAAAGGCCTGTGTCATATTACTAAGTGAAAAAGATTATTAAACAGTATTTATGATATGATCCCTACTTAGGAAAACATACAAGAACATAGACAAATTCTAACATAAAAGTTTATAGAAAAATAGAATGATATGTACCAAAACTTTAATGGTTGTTATCTCTAATTGGTGATACTTTATGAGTAATAAATGTTTTCTTTTTCCCCATATTTCTGAAATTTTCTACATGATACACTTATAATCAGAAAAAACTACTTAGTGTGATCTTGGGTAAGTGATTTTACCTATTTGCTTATTGGAAAATTGGGGATAATAAAAACCTTTTCAGACTGAAGGAGAAAATACATATAAAAGTGCTTTGTAAACTATAGAAATCTTGATTTTAGAAAGCAGTGTTTTCTTTGCTAGCATACTATGACTGAGTTATAGGTAACTGGTGTTGGGCAGAAAGTAAAGTTTTAGCACAGAGTAAAAGCTCAGTTGCTCCATGCATATTCTTCACTGTGTACTTGCAAGGAGATGCATGTGTGTGAGAGGAGTTACCCATGCAGACAGGGCTGGTTTCGTGGGCATGCGACCTATGTGTTCTTATAGGTTCTCTTGCTCAGAATAGCTTCACGCTTGGCTCTGTTGATGCCATCTTGAAATTCTTAATAAATTTTGAACAAGGAACCCTCATTTTCACTTTGCACTGGGCCTCGCAAATTATATAGCCTGTCCTGAATGTAGACGATTATGTGTACGAGTATGGGAGGCCTCATGTGTATTTAAAGACATTGAATAGTCTATAGTAAGAATGAGAGATGGTGAAGGAAAAGAAGGAAGTTATGTGTCTTTGGCTGAGCCTGGAAGAAGCTGCAGGCAGAAAGGAAGCAATCAGAACCTACTAGGAATTAACCAAGTGGGAATGACAGCTGGTTGTCTTTCTGGAATATATAATCTATTGGCAAACAAAACCAGCTAATTGAACTCTGATTAAGGAGCTTTCTCCTCTCAGTTCATATTAAACATTTGAGAATTTGTTCGCACTTTAGATAATATTCTAACTGAAATGAAAGACATGCCTGTAAAAATAGAAAATGCTCATTCTAAAATAAATCAGTTGGCTTTCTCTATGGAGGAAAAATATGAGCTCAGAAGACACCAAAGTTAATGCTGTCTATAGGATCCATTTCTGCCACAGAAATCCTTAACATGATCTATTTATCCAGAAATAAAGGTGTCTCAGGGATTTGTACAAGATTGGCTGGACACCCCTGGCTTTGCTCAACCTGGTTCTGAAGGCTGAGATAATGAGGTCAGACGGTGGAGGATGGATGATGGTGATTGGCTGTGGCCACTTCATCTCAGCCAACATGATTGGGTATTTTGAAATTGTATTTAGCATACCACCTGGACCTTTGAGGTGATGTCACCTTATCTCATTGGAAGGAAATTGGTTGCTACCAGTTTCTGAATTAATCAGTTCCTCTGTTAGCAAAGTAATAGATTTCACACCAAGTAGTTGAAGAGTTAAACATTTGAAATCAGGGTCGCCACCCCAAGCATTACTCAAACCACCTCTTTTTGGGCCAAAGAATCCCCTTCTCACACTTTCTTTTACAAGTATTACCAACATATTTTTTAATCATAGTGGTTACTTTTTAATTATGGAAATATAATATGAAACATGAAAAAGCTTTTCCCACACCTGTTTTTGTCTTTTTCAAACTGCCCCAGCATTCCAGAAGCAATTTCAAGTACCTTAAATAATGTGCTCCATTATTTGAGCTTTACACCCAGCTTTCTTTTAGAAATTGGGCACCTCCAAAGTTCACAGCTGAAATGGGAATTTACAAAAATAACAGGAAGGTCTATTGGTCATTCAATGGTCACCTTTGCCCCTTGCTCCCTACAGAAAAGATATCTGTGTTGGTATCAGACAGAGAAACTTTCAGTGTTATGATTTTTATTCCAATTTCATACTTACAAATGCTCATTTCATGCCCTGGCACAGTGCAAAGGTAAAAAATCTTTGCTCCCTTGTAAGTGAAGTATATCAAGCAATTATCCTCCTTAATATGAAGAGGTCAGTAACTCCAAAGTCAGAATTTTAAGAGCCCTAGGATAGGTCACTAATTTCTATAGTTAATGACTACAGAATAAACACAGTGTGTTTATCTAGAATCGTGGCTTCTACACTATAAGTACGATTATAATTTTCTTGAAACTAGACATAGGTATGTTCTGAAAGGACCCTCTCCCAGCCCTTCTGCACTTTGATAACATGGAGCCAGGAAGTGAGACTCATTCCTTTCTTAGCCTGCTTTGAAAACATCATTTAGAACTCTGCCTGTTTTAATAAGAAAACAACTATAAAGCAATTCTCTTAATTCACTTTAAAAAATTCTTATATCTGTCCAAGAAGGGAAAGTCCCTTCCCTGCTCCACTATTCAAATTACTTCCTTGAAAGGTGATGATTAGAGATCGGGGAAACTGGTTTTTTACCCAAGGAGGGTCTTAACCTTCGTGCCTACAACCAGGCCTGTATTACAAACCATGAAGCAGAGGGATAACCAGAAGTGAGCAAAACCATCCTGTGGTTCAGGCTGGACGAACTCACCAAAACAGTGGCCTTTCCAAAATAATGTTGGATTTGTAAAATGAAGACCTGGGTCCTGTAGGCACCCAACAAACCCCATCAAAAGAAAGAATTGGGCATCAGCCTTCTGTATTTTTCTCTGAAGCAGGTCAGTCCTGCTTCCCTTCCTAATCTCCATTGCCTGTCTTTGCACAATCATTAGGAGCTTATAATAGAAATCGTTTTGTCTGTATGTCGTGGAAAACACCAGTTTAAACAGGATGTTGGAGATCACAACGGGTGACCCAGAACACGGGCCAGGGCAGACATGAAAGCACGAGCATTTCATTCACAAAGGTTTTCTGGGACCGACTGACCGGCTCTTTCTCAGCCTAAACAGAGTCACGCACAGACTGGCCCCGACGCTCCCACACTGCTCCCAGAGTGGAGGCGATTGCTTTGAAAGTTCTGCAGAGCCTCAGCCTCCGTGGATAGCAGCCATGAGCAGGACTGGGAGTAATTACCAGCTCAAGAGCATGCTCCTTTGCGAAGAGAGCTTTCCTGCCAGCTACTACCCTTGAGGAGCATGAGGGAAGGAGCACAGGCTGTCCCACGCCTACTTGTTTTCTTTCCCTTCAGTGGGACGGTTTCAACTGATTTTGATTACCCTGGCGCCAAATAAATGAAAACATTTCATAGACATATAATCATCCATCACTGTGAAGAAAGGAAAAATGTTTCATGTTCAGTATGTTTATAAATACGCTTAATGAAAAAAGGACAGTGCTGTCTATCCTTCACTAGATCGCCACTGCTGTCGGCCAGATACTCCTGCTCTCGGATCACCCCCACCGCCCTGCCCTGAGACATTTCACCCTGACAGCATGATGGCGCTCAAAGTAAATCAAGAGGAAGGACCTGTCCCTCCAAGGCCACCTTCAATCTCTAGCCCCTCTCCCAAGACGTGGAACCAGGAAAAGGTAAGTGGCTTGTGCATTAGGAAGGCAAAAGCCAGCATTTTCCCGTCTGGCTTAAGGCAGCCCAAGTGCGGCAGCACCACTTCAGAGGAATTAACAATTGCATGTGCAGAATTAGTGCAGCCCTCGCCTTGGGTTTTGTTTTAAACGAATGGCAGGTTGAGCTTCATGCAGTGTGTGAGTTACGTCAATGCCAAGAAGAAAGGGGGAAAAGATCTATGTTGTCGGTTTGTGTGTCCCATTGGTGTACACACAGTGTGTAATGCCATTTAAGATAATTCTGGGTTTAAGGTTTATACATGCGGTGATAAATCTTTTGCTGGATGAAATCTGAAGCCACAAATTTTCTCTAAGCTCTCTCTCATGCTGGCTAGGTCTTTTAATTTGGGATCCCACATGTGTTCTCAAGCACCATCAATGCCCGTGGATCATCTCAGAGGCCTCAGTTGCTAAGAGTTCTATAAGTGTGGGCAAACAATGTGGGCTGTCCCCTACACATATTAAATCAGTTTTGGTCCTTTTTTCCCCTAAATGTCATTTCTCACAACATGTCCAATATTCGCATTCACGTTTGAATCATAAACAGAGCCAGACCACTGGGGTATATAAGAGACACCTCATTTACGCAAAACACATCTCCATTTTAATCACCAGGAGTGCCACGAGACGGGGGAAATCCATCCATTCAAACACCCCAAAGTACATTGTTATCAGCGTCATCATCAGAGACTTCTCACTTCAACAAGGGCCATAAAGTCATCCCCGGCAGCAGTCAAGAGGGAAGGCCCCATTACACTGTGACATCGCCAAATCCAGAAAAGGAGAAGTTGTGACTTAATTTCTTCTAAGAGCTTGTTAATCCTTCAAACAGAAACAAATGCAGGGGTCGGATGCTCTGTGTGCCACCCGCTTTTGGTGTGGGAGCCCCCTGGAGCAGGAACAAACGTCGGCTCTTCCAGAAGGTGAGGCTCACAGCAGCATTTTCAGGGGGCTCCTGTGGTGCCTGGTACACCAAGTAGGACCTTCTCTGATGCTCAGGATGCATCAGATCCCGTCTTGGAGTAAATCGAGAAAAATGTTGTTTATAGGGATTTACACATTCTCTGTGGGTGATATTCAGAATCAGTCAATAACTGGAAAGGCAGGAAGGTTCTCCAATCTTGAATGGAATAGTAGCCATGCCGGTTCATATATGCATTGAGATTTATAATTCACAAAGCAATTCAGTGTGTGTTACCCCATTGGATTCCCACAACAACCTTGAGAAGATGAAAAAATGTGATTAAGAACATGACATAACTAGTCTGTGGTCGAGTAACTGTGGAAAGAGTAGGGACCCTGAACCAGCTGCTCTACCCTTTCCCCTCTTCCCACTTCATGACACCACTTATGATTCACCTTTATTTATTTATTCTAGTTGTGGCAGATTGGTTTCAAAAATGGTCCCAATTCTTCATCCCCTCCTTGTATATCCACCTGTGATAATGAGATTTGCAGCTCTTCCCATCAAGAGATGCAGCCCATTTCCCTGCCCCTTGAATTGGGGCTGGCCTTGTGACTTGTTTGGGCCAATAGAATGCAGTAGAAATGACAACGTGCCAGTTTCAAGCTTAGACCTCAAGAAGCTGTATGTGTTTCTGCTCACTGTCTCTGTCACCTCCACTTTCATAAGAACCTGTCTGGGCTGGCATCCTGGAGGATGAGAGACCACGTGGAAGAGAGCCCAGCTGTCCCAGCTAAGGCTATCCTAGACTAGCCAACCCCCAACATGTGGGGGAGCCCAGCCAAGATCAGCAGAGTTGCCCACCCAACCTGCAGCTGACAGAAGGTGCATGAGTAAGCCCAGCTGAGGCCAGAAGAATTGCCCAGCTGACTCGTAGACCCAAGAATAATAATAAATGCTCAGGATTTTTGGATGTTTTTAATTCAGCATGATTATGGCAATAGATAACCGATGTACTAGTCAACAAAAAAATGATGGGCCCCTACCACTTTCTAAGTTCTAAAGATACCAAAGCAATGAGAGAGATATGCCCTTTGCACTCCACATTTTATAGTCTGTTAGGGAAGATAAGGCGTGGGCATTGATAGCTGTAATCTCGGGTGGTACACAATATTCATTGAGTGAGTGGTTAAAAAGTGCTCAAGGTATTTGGAGGAAGGAAAAATTTAATGGTCATTTTTAATTACTTCACAAACAATCTGGTTAACTGCCAAATCATTCCCTCCCCTCATTAAATAAGATCTAAAATAACTAAACGCTTCCTACGTTTTATAAAGACCTGGACAAATGCAGGCCTAGGCATGGTCAACTTATATTATCCCTCAAAAATGCTTATTTAAATCTCCAAAGGGAACGTATGACCCCTTTGTAGTATAATCGAATGGCTTATAAATATTGCATACAGTGGAGACAAGAAAGACAATAAAATTTGGGTACTACCTCCTACTGACTCAACTTTAGTAAAAATATTTTCACTAACCTCAAGCAAATGATGCCGGTGCAGATCTACAAAGCAAGTGAAATTTGAATTCCTGTTGAAACAAATCTCCTCTTTCCTATCTTAGCTGATTCTTGGATTAAGAATAAAAACAAAGAGTAAAGGTAAAGAGGTGGGATATTCTGGGCGCTATTATTTAGTGATGACTTGTTAAGAATGTGGAGCCAGCCTGCAGAGGTCTGAAGCCCCAGCTCCCCCACTTTCTATCTGTGTGGCCTTGGAAATTAGTTTCCTTATGCCTCCTTTTTCTCATCTGTAAAATGGGGATAAACATGAGTTTGTGAAGATTATATGAGTTTAAGGCACTTAGTGGTGGGGGGGTCAACCAATGACAGTTATTAGTATAATTAGTAAACTTTTAATGAATTCCATTGTTGATGAAGTTAACATCAAGTGTTTTCCTATCATTTCCTCATCATTTTTTATTTTATTTTTAAAAAGGAAGTATTTTTAAGTTATTCAACATCATGAATTTGAAAATTAAAATAGATAGGATCATTCTTTTCTTTTTCTGTTTGTATAAAGAAACATCTTTCCAAGTGAAAATGTGGTCACCAAAGCAGGAAGAAATATACCTGTTGTTATTATTATTTTATATCTTTTTAGTCTAGCTCCTTACTTTGGCTGAGATGCAAAACTCCATTTGCCCATTCTACATGAAATACTGGGTTTATTTGTTTTAGAGTGTAGATCTGTTACAAGATTTTAGAAATTTTTTAAAATGGAATCATTTGGCAACTAATAAGATATGTGGTGTACCCAGGATCCTGGAAAAAGTGATAATATGCTCAAGTTTAAGGAATTTTACTCCCCTACTCTTGGACCCCAGAGCATATAAAATCCCAAGTGCAAATGGATGACAAGGGAAAAAAAAGTAGGAGACTGAACCCATTATCTAGAAAGTTCTGGCCAGACTAGTGTAAATCACAAATATGTTTGCAATGTTTATCACCTAGACATTTTTGGAAAGAAAACAGCAGAAAATAACATTATCTTCCTTTCCAACAAAGTAATGGGGTGTCAAAAGCTGGAGAGATTTTGGTTACTCTAAATATCTGCCCAGAAGAGAGAAAGAACTGAGGTGTAAATAGCCAGCGAGAGGTAACTAACAGCATTAAGGAGATAGAGGGGACATTTGGTGAGAGACTAACTTAATTAAATCATGTGGTTAGCCTGGAAAGCTAAGGAGCAAGGGATGTGATTTAAGTTTTAACCCTTATAAGGGTTACAACTTAGGGTAACTACTAAGTCAATACCAACTCATAAAATACTAGAACTAGGGTCCTGGGCTCCAAGCTGAAGGCAGGTTGTCGAAGTAGAACACAATGTTACTTTGCTTAGCAGATAGGAAGTGTCTAGAACTCTACATGTCCTAAGACAGATTTTTCCACTCTTTTGATAAGCACCCCAAGGACAGGACCCAGTCCTATGCATATCAGAACTGCCCACCTGCCTGTCCCAGCACCTGGGCCAGAAAGCAACATAGACTGGGTACCATCAAAAGGTCTGTTGAGTGAATAATAAGTAAAAGAACGGCAAACTTAAATAAATGCATGGGTGGTGGATCCATTATAATTTAATAAGGAAAAAAAGGTTGTTTCAGATGCAACCCTTACTTTTTTAGCATCTGAAAAATAAACTCTTTCTTTAATAATCTAATCAGTCTAATCGAACTAACAAAAAAGTGACAGTTGACATCAGAAAAAGACAGAAAACAATGAGTTAGGCGGATATTTGGTTGGAGCCAATGTATCAGTCAGGATGGGCAAGATTATGGCCACAAACTACCCAAATCTCAGTGGTTTACAACCACAGAGATTGATTTCTTCCCCACGTTGCTTGCTGGCTACATGTTGCCTGTGTCTGCTCCTTATCTGCTGAATAAGCAGCCCCTAGCCAAGACACTGCCAGTCTCATGGCAGAAGGAAAAGTGAGGGCATGGGGCATGGGAAGCACAGGGGAGCACAGAGAATATTCTGGACAATAATTCAGTCCAACCACCCAATAAGATAATTCTGATTCGTAGTTTGGTAATGATAATCATGATTTCTACACGTTCCAATAGACGGCTCATATCATCATTGCCATTTTGATAATTTTGAAAGAATTGCTTAAAGGAAGAAATGCTTTTGACATTTGGGGACCCAAGTAAAATGCAGCAAATAAAAACAATTTCTTAAGTCATTTACTATCA
Organism: Tapirus indicus; assembly: GCA_031878705.1. NCBI lineage: Eukaryota > Metazoa > Chordata > Mammalia > Perissodactyla > Tapiridae > Tapirus > Tapirus indicus. Next base: position 31,446,554 of record CM062936.1, on the reverse strand, counting down.
GTAGGAGGGAGCATGAACATAAAATCGCATGTGCCCAGTCTTCCCATAATAGGTTTGAGAAGCAATATTTTTTGCCTTTCCTCATCATTTCTGCAAAAGGCCCCACAGATAGCACGTTCATTAGTGTTAAGCAGCAAGACAACATCACCACCAAATGAGAGCTAATGTCTACTTAGTGTGTGTCAAGAATTTTTTTTCTAAGGGCTTCATGGCCGTTAGCCAATTTAATCCTCACAACAACCCTATGAAGGAAGTAATGGTATTATCCCAATTTTTCGGGTAAGAAAACCAAAGGACAGACAAGTTTGATTGCTTGCCCAAGGACATAGCTAGTAAGTGGCTGAGCTCAGATTCAGACTCAGGTAGGGTGGCTCCAAAGTTCACACTCATAGCCTCTATTCTAGACTGCCTTGCCCCAGAACTTAAATGGAACAGGTGTGTTTTCTCTTTCTTGCTCACTAAAATGGTGCCTGATACATAGTATGTGCCCAACAAACACATATTGAATGATGAAAAGCTCAGCCCCGAAGGGATGAAATGGTGGTCGTGTTTTCAAATGCTTCTTCCTGCCCTCACCCCTCACCCTCCACATTCAAACGTCCCTTTGGAATTTTTCTGCCAAAGTCATACCTGGCGGAAGAAAAAGAGAGATCCAATTTACCTTCCTACAATTTCGCAATTAAATGTTTCATAGATGAGAAATGAACTAGTTATGCCCTGCCTCTTTCCCTTTATTAGTTTTCCCAGCACCGACCGTGCGTGACCTGTACCAGCTGTTTACTCAAAATAAATCACGAGAGAAACTTCCTAAGTTCCCCATCCTTGGCAGCAGGGAGATCAGCTAGCCCAGGAGAAAAGTGGGAGGGAGTTCTAGACCAGATCCGGAGCCCCGCCCCCGCAAGGGGCCCCCAACCATGAGGAAAGTCAGGAGCCGGCAACAGCCCCATCCCAGGGGGCTTTGTTGTTTGAGCGTTTGCCGCCTGCCCACGGTGGTTGGTAATTGCTGGGTTCGTTGTGTGCCTTTGCTCTCTCAGGTGTATTTCCTAAACCGATTTTAAAAAAACAATGATAAGGGCAAGCGCATCGAGGTGTTTATGTTTTCAGCTCTAGCCAATTGCTTGAGACCTAAAACAAAAGTTCGTGCAGATGGAAGGGTGCAAGATTATGATGCTGATTTCAATGGAAACCCAAACCTCTCTTTGCAGAACGTGCCCAGCTCCCAGCTGTCGTCCGCTTGCATTTAGTGTAGCTGCCACCCAGCAATTAACACGCCCGGGTTCTCCTTTGGAAAAGGAGCAGGGAAGAACAATACCACAGCGAGTCCTCCTGGACAAGAAAGCAGGTGAGTCCAGCATGGAAAAAGCAAGGTAAATGATCCCTTTTGCCATTGTTTCTTACTGTTGGACAAACCACTAGCAAGGTGAGCCTGTAAACTCTCCTCTAGGACCTTGAAAGGGCTGCAAAAAAAGAAAATAAAACCAACACCCGCCTGCAGAGACTGAAGTCCAGTGGAGAACTCTATTATCCTCCCCTGAAGACTTAAATTTACCCCAGAGCTTCCTGCTTCTTAGGTGGTATATGTACATATGTGTATTTCACATCTTGGCCGTCAGCAAGGATTGCCGGTTAAAATACAGAACACCCAGTTAAATTTGATTTTCAGTTCAACAGTGAATAATTCTTTACCATAAGTATCTCCCATGCAATATCTGGGACACACTCAGAACTTATTCATTTTTACTCTAAAATTCAAAGTTAACAGTGCATCCTTTTTAGTTTTGTTTTGCTAAAGCTGGCACCCCTGCCCTCACTGCATCACAGAAGCTTGTCCTTGGTCGAGATGAACTTGAGAGTAAGTAAGTGCTGGACCAAAAATACATTACTCCATTAAGTACTGTGAAATCACCTAAGCGTACCAAATGTTTTCAGTTCACCCTAAAAAAAGAGAATGAGCTCAAGCTCATTTATTCATTGAGTGAGTGATATGAATAATGATGAAAATCATGGAGTTAAAAGATGCATATTTTAGTAGATGAAGGGTTCTGAACCTAAAAGAACTCATCCCTACTTCTTACCACCTTAATAACCAGGTCCTAGGTAATCCAGGGACAGCACTGTCCTGAAAGCATCATAGCACAGGGGACATCATTGTCTACACAAAGTCATACCTCCATTTCTTATTGTCAATTTCCATTGCTATCTCTGAAAAGGGTGCACTGGGAGGCATGTCATTCCAAAAAGGATAAAACAATTTAATCAGCATGATTCCATGGTTTCATCTGATTGATGTGGGAGCTAGCAGCCTAGAAGGCTGTTGGTGAACACTTGAGTAGATCCAAGGAAGGAGATACTGTCTAGGATTGAACACAAGTGGCAGCATATTTATAGTTCAGGAATCAAACAAGATAATGTCTGCAGGTTAAGATGTTGCAGAAAAAAGGATTAATCATTTGACTTATCATTAAATCAGTTATCTCCTCTAGGTCTGCCTTCGGTGTGGTTGGCTAACTACAGGGACAGGGAACACCGAAAGATAATGTGGTTGGGCTTGCTGGCACACTGATGCCAAGTTGGGGCAGACCATAGGGTGAAATCAAGATTCTAGATTCAAGTATGTGTGTGTTTGTATTAGTATCTGAGTGTGTGGGTCTCTATCGTTTTTGAAGCAAAATTTAATACAAGCTAATTTATATTCTGGAAAAAAATAATCTTTTGAAGTTTCATTTTTCTTGACTTAAGATACAGCTCTAGATTCTTCTAGAAGCAGGTAAAAGATATAGACTACTATGTAAGGGACAGCCAAAGTCAGAAACTTCCTGAAGAATCATTTTTCTGGGCAGTCTTCTGATTGCTTCCAATTATCATAAAAATAACAAAGATTTCATAAATGCCTATCAGGTAATAAGTACTGTGTTAACTGTGTCACACACTGAATTAACGAAACCTTCTCAAGAGTGGCAAGCCATAAGGTAAACTACACTGACCCAATTACCTAAAGGCAAGGGTCAGATCTTAGCTGTATCTATTTTAAACTAGCCAACCCAGCATTGCTAAGGGGAATAAACAATAATAAATAAATCCCGCTGCTACTCACCCTGGAGCTGTGTGGACCAATGTACAAGAGTTTCTCTGCGGATATAATTAATTATTTTGGACACAAGAATTCATTGGATCTAATCATAAAAGTCACTTGATTTGTGTGTGTGTGTGTGTGTGTGTGTGTGTGTGTGTGTGTGAGGAAGACTAGCCCTGAGCTAACATCTGTTGCCAATCCTCCTCTTTTTGCTGAGGAAGACTGGCCCTGGGCTAACCCGTGCCCATCTTCCTCTACTTTATATGTGGGACACTGCCACAGTATGGCTTGATAAGCGGTGCGTAGGTCCATGCCCAGGATCCGAACCTGTGAACCCCTGGACACTGAAGTGGAGCATGCAAACTTAACTACTATGCCACTTGGCCAGTCTCAACTTGATATTTTTTTATTGTGGTAATATACGTAATGTTTATCATGTTAACCAAGTGTACAATTCAGTGGCATTGATAATTACATTCATAATGTTGTACAGTAGTCACCACTATCCATCTCCAGAATATTTTATCTTCCCAGACTGAAACTCTGCACCATTAAACAATGACTCCCCATTCCTCCCTCCCTCAGTCCCTGATAACCTCTATTCTATTTTCTGTCTGTGTGATTTTGCCTATTTTAGGTGCCTTGTGTAAGTAGAATCATACGAAATGTCCATCTGTGTCTCGCCTAATGTTTTCAAGGTCCATCCAACACATATCAAAAATTTATTCCTTTTTATGACAGAATAGTATTCCATTGTGTGGATGTGCCACATTTTGTTTATCCATTTGTCCACTGATGGACATTTTGGGTTGTTTCCACCATTTGAAAAGACGCTTGAGTTTTGTCTTCTGTTCTTTTAAACCTGTTTAGTGTGAGTGATCCTTTCCCTGCCCATCACTTAGATACGAAAAGTTGTACAGTCACTCTAAATCATAGACCAAGTCCCAAATAATCAAAACTGCACACTTAATTCAAGGCCCATTGCCACAGTTGCAGCCTGTTGGACTGAGCGCTGTGATGGGTTAATGGAATCAGGTCCAGCTCCTTTCTTCCTACAGCATTTCTCCGCCCACCCCCCGCCCTGGCTAACCAAGGGCTCACACCACCGTGCTGTAGAGAGTGAAGGGAGAGACAGGGAGGTTATTAGGAGGCACTTAATGTCAGCTGCTGTTGTAAGTGGCTTGGCTCTCTCTGGGCCTCATAGATCTTTGACATGGCTTTCCTCCTGTACATTCTCGTGGGTTCTCCATTGGGCCCTCTCACTAATCTCCTTCTGCTGAAACTCCTCACAGGGGGGCTGTGTCCCTCTCTAGGCTCTTAGCTCCTAGTTCCATCTCAACTTCTGCTCCCAATGTTCCATACCACAACCTTTTCTGGCTGAAATCTCCTTGCTTGGGCAGTCCATCCTTATGGGCAGAATCCCTTTTAAAGCAATGCCAACCCAACATCTTACTTGGGGATTCCATATTGGAGGCACCTTAGAAGAGGGTGCTGTAGATTCCTAATACAGCCCCCGTCCTACCTTACAAGAGACCATTCTCACTCCCAGGGGTGACTCAGACCCAAGACTGAGTGACACATGCTCTCTGGGTGGTCTGACTCAAGCCCCTCTCACTAGATTTGATGTGAGTGACAGACTCTTCCCTACGGCTTGGCCACTTGGGTGGAAGAGGAGGAGTGGAGCAGCCACGTTTCAAACCCTTTCTCCTAAGACCCTCCTCTTCAATGCCCACTCTTGACCCTTTATATCTTCACTGAGGATCATTTGTCCAAGTGGTTCTTGAATACCTCTTTGGAAGTTCCCACATGATACTGGCCTCATCCCTCATTCTGATATGGACTATCCATTATATCTTGGTAGCATAGGTGACCACCATAGCACCCCACTAAGACTCAACAGCTATGGCTGCTGTGGAGGGTGGTTGTCCATCTCTTTGAAGAGTCACTTCCTTTTGCCCCAAGTCAGCCTATCTCAAACTTGCCCTCAAAATCTAGCTGTTTTGTGGAATGCAGCAACAAAGAGAACTCAAATCTTTCTTTCTTTAGATGTAACTTCTCTCGGTTCTTTCACAGCAGATGCTGTATAAATATTTTTTGAATTGAATTGAAACAGAAAAAGCCACATAACCAACTTAGATATATTTGGTCAAACATGTGCATGTAATAATTAATTTCACATTAACTTCCTATTCATGCAAAGGAGGAACTGCTTGTCTGAATACCAGCAAAATTGGATGTCACTCTTCTGTTTAGTCTGAGGAGGCGCATGAGGGAACAGATCTCAAGTGGCTCTTTCTTGTCAAATCCATTGACCTTTCCGTAGTTTTTGTTTTTCTTGTTTCTCTTTTCAGCATCTAACCCCATTTTTCTCCCATTCCTGAAATTTCTTCCTCCCTTGGCTGTACAATCTTGCTTTTTCTTTATCCGACTTCTCTTGCCACTCTTCCTCTAACTCCTGGATCCTTCCACTTCCCTCTTATACGCATTCCCTATGTTCAGCTTTCTATTTTCTTTCACTTTGAAAATGAACTGATTCTACCTTATTGCCTCAGGGCAGCTCAGCACTGGCACTTTCTGCATCTCCATCTCTTTTACACCAAAAACTATTGACACAATAATGCAATGTTACAAACCACTCCAAAACTCTATGGCTTAAAACAACCACCGTTTTTTACTATTCACACTTCCTGGGAAGGCTGGGCAGTTCTGTTGGTCATGGATGAGTTTGGCTGTTTGGTTCTTCTGGGTTAGGCTGGAGCTCACCTAAGTGTCTGATGGTCAGCTGGCTATTGGCTTATCTAGGATGTCTTCAGCTGGGATGACTGGTTCTCTTCCATGTGTCTCACCTTCCAGTACACCAGCCCAGGCACAGGCAAATGTGCAAGCACTTTTCCAGACCTCTGCTTCTATCAAGTTTGTTACCGTCACATTGGCTGAAGCAAATCATAAGGCTGAGCTCAGGGTCAGAGTGGAAAGGGACCACAGTTACAGGGCAAAGGGTGTGACTACAAGGAGGTGTGACAAACTCAGGCTGTTAATGCAGTCAACCTATCGCAATCCCATTGCCCTCCACTGCCACTACCCATATCCTTAGTCAAGGTGCTTGTTACCTTAAAGCTGAAGTATTGCAGCCTCTAATTCCCCAGCCACTTATCCTAATAAAGCATCATCCATCCATTCATCCTTTCATCTATCCATCTATCCATCCATCCATTAATTCATTCATTCAAAACATTTCCACACACCAAGCATAGTAAGAGATGATGGAGATACAATAACCACCAAAAATAGCCAAGACTCCTGCTCTCAAGAGTCAACAGATTAACTAAATAATCATAGGTGCCACTGCCAGATCAATTCTCCAAAAGCTCCAATTTCATCCCATCACTTTTCTGTTCCAAATATTTTGATGGCTCTCCACTGTGTACAGAATAAAAGCAAATGCCTCATCCTGGCCCTTGGGGTCCTCCTTTACTTGGATCAAGTGTTCTCTTTCTGACTGGGTCCTTCTCTCATCTCCTTCATCAACTCCTCTCTTCCTACCAGTCTGGGCTTCTCACTAGCTCCCAAGCAGGCTGAGCTTATTTCTGATTTTCCTTTGGCCACAGGGCTCTGCACCATCATTTCTGCTTTCCCTCCCCTTTTATAGATCAAAAAGTACACACCTAGTGCCAACAAAATGAAAGTTGCATATCTGTCAAGGTCCAGCTCAAGACACCACTAGTCCATGGCTACAGGCTTTTCAGCCACAGTTTCTTCCTGACTCAGACACCTCCCTCGGCCCAGCCCATGGTCTCTGTTCAGTTTTGTGAGCCAGACCCAGGATCAGGAGTAGGATGAGGCAAGTGAGGCACCTGGGGTGCAAAATTTAAGGGAGCACTCACTCTTAGGGTCACACCAGGTCAATGTCAGCACTGATAGTCAGTACTTCCTTAAATTTTGTATCTGGAAGTCTCACTCACTACTCCCCAGTCCCAACCCTGGCCATACCTATCGTTTTGGTATCTGCTATGCGTTTCTTTTCTTTTTTTTTTAGGAATCCTTTTTTTTGTTGTTGTTTTTTGCAGGGGAAGATTCTCCCTAAGCTAACATCTGTTGCCAATCTTCTTCCTTTTTTCTTCCTCCCCCCCAAAAGCTCCAGTACATAGTTGTGTATAGTTGTAAGTTCTTCTGGTTCTTCTATGTGAGCCACCCCCACAGCATGGCTACTGACAGATGAATGGTGGGGTTCCATTCCCCAGAACCAAACCTTGGGCCACCAAAGCAGAGCGAACTGAACTTTAACCACTAGGTCATCAGGACTGGCTCCTGCTACACATTTCTTACATGAATAGTTCACATAAGAAATGTTGTGAACTTTCTTCTGATAAGGACCGGGTCTGTCTAGCAGAATTAGGAAATAAATACTCAGTGAAGTAACTGAGTACTCAATAAATACTCAATGAAGTAATTACAGTTGCAGGGAAAGTGGGATGTTCCTGATATTTGGAAAAGCCTGGGGAGAAGGTTGGAAGAGACAAAAAATGTGGGAATCAAGGGGGAATTGAATAATTCTGTCAAAGATTAAGAAAAGTGACTTCGTGTTCTGATAACAGAATAATTAAAGGAAAGCAACATTGCTATGATGTAGGGCATCCTTGAGAGACGTGCTCACACTGGATGTGGAGAAGGATGAGCCCAGCTGGGGAGTGGGAGAGACTCAGATGTAAGTTCATACAGATGATGAGATGGAAGAAGAGGGCTCTTAGACCTGAGTTTTTGAGTTAGGAAAAAGCTAAATACATATATACGTACACAAATGGTCGTGGCCATCGCCAAGGCAGGAGAGTAAAGAGAAAGGAGGCCACTGATCGTGGAAATGCTGCGATTTTAGAAAAAGGAGGAATTGACCAGTGAGACCAGTCAAAAGGACAATGATAGATTCCTGTTTAGAGACAAAGGCGCAGCAGGAAGACGTTGAAGGTCACCTGCAAAATTTGGCGAAGTGCATGTTCCCTGAACATCCTTTCATTGACCATGACACTAACGTAGACATAAAAAACAATATCCTCAAGGAGCTCAGAATTTTTTTGAGTCCCAGATGATTTGGGTACAATTTCAGGCCTTTCAACGTTCATTAGGTTGATTTTCTGAAAGCCCCTAATATCTGTTGAACAACCACTCTGAGTTCGAGTAAAATCTTGAGTCCCAGTTCACACCCTGGGTCCATCTGGGCAGAAACTAATGTCCTGAGTCTCCATTTCCAATATAAATTTGAGAACTGTACATGAGTAATGGTAAAATCTGAAAAAAGCAAACTAAGAGTAACAGCCCATGATAATCCAAGGCCACCAATGCTCTGATGCGTCCCGCAAGCAAAGATCATTGCCCTCTGACGGTGGAAGCCCAGCTGAACTCTCTTCCATTTTACCTCCCAGTAATACTTTAGTTCCACTATAGCTTGCCATTCCTCCAAATTCCCTTGTCCTGGAGGGAATATTATCTCAGATATAAGTCCTGGGTGGGAAACAGTATCTTCAATTCAATGTATTTAAGTATATATCTTTCCAAAGATCCCAAGCCCCAGAGATGATGTTACATGGCTGGCCATTCACAAGCAGCCCCAGAGGCTGAGGGATCATGTTCTGAAAGTTGTAGTGTAGCTGGTGTGGTACATGGTGGTATCTCAATTTCTTCTGCCTGCTTTGAATAAGCTAAAAACTTGAGAAGAGGATGAAATCAGAACCAGAACATGGACATGATCTTCCATCCTGTTCTCCTCCCAGAAATCCAACCAGTTTCTGAACTGGCAACAGGATGGGAAGAAAATTAAAATACAGGAGGAAATTAAAATACACATCACACAATTTTAAGTGCAATATTTGGTTTCTCAGTAGAGATGATGGTGTTTAATTTTGATATTTTGAGGTTCTGTAAGAATTTGCAGCCTGCATCAGTAGGGCTGAATGATTCTTCCAAAAGAATATTTAATTCAAAAATTAAGTGATGAACACTAAGGATTTCTCCAGCATTGACGGCAGAGGATATTTTCAACTCGTTCTTACCCAGACCTCTAATTTAGGGTCCTGATGACATGTGTTTATGATACCTGGCAAGTGCAAGTATTAAAATTCACATATTGCATGTTTCCATATTGAAACATCAACCACAAGTCTCTTTTTTATTCCATTCAAAACCACTTTGCATACTCCAAAAATTACTGATCCTCAAGCACCCCAGTGTAAAAGGTGGTATTATGCTTTGGTTTATAAAGAGTCATGTGGAAGTTTGTTAATTTGCCTACCACCAGGAAAATGAATAGCTGTTAAAATAAAAAGTCCAAAGTTCCTGAGGCCAGGTGCTTTGATCAGACTGAGGACACTCATTATTTGCCACATAAACAATTATTGAATCCTACGCTATCTAACCAATGCGAATTCTGGCTTCTCCAACTCAGAGTAATTTTAGTTTCCTCATTTCCCTTAGCTTTCCCTGCCTGGATCTCAGGCTAAAATTAGCCTCAAGGTTGGAGCTGCTGGCTGGAAAGTTCAGTACCAACTCGGAATGTTTTCCATCATTTGACCAAACCTCGAATGCTGAACATTTCTAACATTCAAAGACGGTTTGTTTAGGTTTTCCAGCTTTACCCTCTTGGTTTCAAATGGCACCAGCAGCAGAAGAGCCAAAATTTTGTAAGGAGAAACTATTCCAAACAAGATTCCTGGCCCAAGGCCGGCCTGAAAGGATCCAGATGCATCTGAAAGAAGTAACCAAACTCCTGGGTGCCTGTGTAAATGGGACCTCTGGACTCTGGAAGGTTTGGCTGTCACAAGTGGATGCAATGTAAGTCAGGGTCCCTTCGTTTGGAGCAAAGCACAGGGTGTGACATCCACAAGGCCATAGCTGGAGAGCAGAGGCAGGTAACCCACAGGGAGGACAGCCCACCGTGGGACCTCTAAGGCCACCTGCAGTGCTGCCACGTGAACACGTGGTGTGCGTCCGGAAGAACTCACAAGATTAATGTGTTTCCAAACTGCAAACTAGGTGAAAATGGACAGCCTGATGCCCCAGAGGAAAAAAGCCTTCTGTTTACATACATATGGCCACCAGCTTGGTAGATGGAGCACACGGGAGCCTCGCTACATTGTGAGTCAAGCCTCAGACTGTAAACTTGACCCAAACCGAGCCCTTGAGATGAGAGGTCCGAGTGACAATCCAAGGAACTCTATCTTGGAAGACACGAGCTATGCTTCCTGTGGGTTTCTGCTGTCTAGAAACATCCAGGGCTTACAAAATTATGCCAAGCCATCAAGGTAGAAGAGTTCGACCTTTCAGAAAACTCTGAGGAAAAAAGAGACCTCAAAGAATGTAGAAAATTATCATATCATATTTTTTACCAAATTCCTACATATCCAAGACTTCCCTCAGAGCAATGGTTCGCAAACTTTGCTGTGTGTAGGCATCACCCGGGGATCTCATAAAAATACAGACTCCGATCCCGTAGGTCTGAGGGAAAATCCAAAAATATGATCCTAACAAGTTCCTGTGTCGTGTCACTGCTGCTGACCCTTGGGCCACCCTTTGAGTGGTGAAGTGATTTAAACTCTTATATTTGAAACAATGCTCATTCAACAGCTTTTCATATTGTTAGACAGCTTTCATTTGATGGGTTGGCTTCAATGCCTCTCTCTCTCTCTTTATTTTTTTTTTAATCCATTTCCTCACAGAACAATACATCTTCATCTAGGGAAAGTTAAGAAATAAATACTGAAACTCTTGTCTGGCTATAAAATCAAGTCTTGTGGTGACTTAAATTTGAATTGCATATTTACCCGGAGGAACGAGAGATGTGTGCATAAGCGGCTGTGCCCCACGGCGGACACCATGATGAGGGTCCAGGAAAGATCCTTAACAGAGGGGCCTGTGGAAATCTTCAATTATCTCAGACCACTGGATTTGCCAAAAGCAGGCTATATTCATTCCGTGAAGCTCTGATGTCCATGCCTCAGTTTAAAAATCATCACTGAGGTCCTTGTCGGCATGGCATGGAAGTTTCTGGAAACACCTCTGTTGGAGCACAAAGATTTAGAAAATAATGAAAACGTGTGCTACACAGAGCAGCATTGTCCCCCAGGGTTTTTAGACTACATTCAGTTTTTGGGGGGTCCTTCTTCACCTCCATTTTCTAGCCAGAGAATCTGCTTTGCAGTAAATGTGTTCAGAGGCAGTGTGTAGTAATCATGTAATGGAAAACCTATCAGAGAATGTTGTAATTGGATTGGACTGCACACAGAAGTCTATACATTAATTATAGGGTTATGCAACTACGCATCTTTCTGCCTTTGCTGGTATTTTTATAGAGCCATTAAAAATGACACCTGAGCATATTTTCCCCCCAATAGTGGCATGTAGAAGCTGTGGCCAATCTGAGTGAGGATGAAAACTGCCATCCAATTACTTGGCCAAGCCAGTCGGTTGCAACTGCTTGGGTACAATTCCCAAACCAGCAACCCAGGATCTGAGTCACTTGCAGGAAGTAGGACAGAGGGTGTGGGTCAGTGCACAAACGTAAAGAATCCTAAGCAGTTCTCGCTGGGATAGGACTGAGTCTTTCTTCAGCTGGTTCATGGGTGACATACGTGTCTTTTTGTCTTGGGCTCCCAAGGAAGTGGTAAGGTCAAGTTCACCAGTGTCCGGCTGAGTCTTTACTTGCAGTCATGACTTGGAGGAGGCCCAGAAGAGCTCCAGCTGCTGCCTCGCCAAGCTGTGACATTCTGCTGTGGCTGTGGTGGCAGATAACCTGGAGGAAGGCAGCACAGAGCCAGCGTGTGGCCTTCGCACTCTGCCCCCTGGTGCCCCATCGAAACCCCAGCCCCGAGGATGACAGATGATTTCAACATACAGTGAGGCCTCAGCCAAGCCCAGCCTTCCCGTCGTCTTTAAACTTGACCTGTCCTACGAAGGCCCCACTGGGAAAGACACGGATTCAACTCCAGCGAGGCCGCAAAGAGAAAAGCCGAGAATTAGCTGACACAACCAAACCCTCCCCTCGAGCATCTGGACACCTAAGGCTAAAATCATCTGGGGAGTTTCCCAAATGAAATATCCAAAGGATTTATCTGCATCACCACTTGAATTTCTAAGTCATTATTAAGTCTGAGCCGACTGTGAAGTGGCAGCTGCATGTTACAGCAGTTAAGTCTTAGGACCTTCCAGGCAACAGTAAGTGTAGAGGAGGCAAAAGAACCTGATGGGGGGCTGAACCCAGACTTGACTTTGTCAGGGAGCACAGGAACTATGTTCGTTATCTTAACAAGGGATTTGCGTCAAGAAGCGATATGAAACGTGCATTACATTTGGATATTAATAAACTTCGTAAAAGAGATACATTATTATTCTTGTAAATGTTAATAAGGTGTCAACATTTGGCAAGCTAACTTCGCACAAGTCTGGGAGAAAGCCGTGTCTTGAGTTTCAATTCCTGCTTTAGTCAAAACAGGAGTAAGTACAAATCATGTCTATTCCTTTCAAAAGGTTTATGCCATCTGCCCTCGAACACGTTATCACTGTGGGTCTGGGCGAAATGGAGTGGATGAGGAAACAAAAAACGAGGGGTCATTCTGATAGCACAGACTTTCCAAAGTGCCTTTGCTGGTTGTCGCAGACCAGCCTGGAACCCAGGGCTGGCGGTTTAGAGCCCACTGTCTCACAGTCGCTCTTGAGCGTTGCACTGAAACACTTCGTGCAGAGCACCGTGGAGGATGTATGTGGAGCAGAGCACAACAAATAAAGTAATTAATTAGGAAAGGAGAGTTTTTCTCTATCTTGGAATTTTGAAAAGAAGAATATTTTGTATGTTAGCAGGTAAAACCAACAGGCAGGAAAAAGCAATAAATGTGTGTGTCCATAAGGGCTTGCCCACATGCAAAATTACCCTATTTTTAGCACCTCCAAATGGGCATGTCTTCTTCCTAAGATAAAGGATGAGCTGTATAACGTTCTTTAGTCAGTTCCTTGAGAAGGGCTTGCTCTGGAGAAGCGTCTCCTCTGGTTTATCTATGTATTGTGCAGTCTTCTTAATGCAGTCAAAGTGTAGTTATAATAACGCTGGAATGAGTTTTACCTACAGGTGTGAATTAGCCTATGATTTGAATTGAACTAGAGAAAGGCAGTGAACTTTCACAGGTGAAAACAAAAAATAAATAGTTGTAGGGTAACCGCTGCTTTGGCCCAAAATACAGAACCTCTTTTTTCTTTGTTTTCCCTTAGATTTGTGATCTTGAGTGTGTGTGTGTATGTACGTAAGAGAGTACTATGATTTTATCTCTTTACTGAAAAGACATCCATTTAGAAGGACTAAAACCACATAATTTTGGTTTTATTAAAATGACCTTTTCATCACAAAATTAAAATGCTTCCCTTTTTTCAGGCTTTAACATACTATCTAGTTGCTAGACCCTTTTAGGGGTCAGACTCTCGCCGAAACATTTCCTTTTATTTTTTTTTTCCCTTTTGTAGTTTCACTTACGCTGTTCTAGTCCTTACCAAGGGCTGAATTCTCCTGAGCTGATACCCAGCATCTGAAATGATGGGATCCACATCCTGTCGGAGCAGCAGCCCGATGCCAGGGTTGAATTACCATTGAATAAGCAGCAATGAAGTCTTTATCAAAATAATCAGTAGTTCCCAAAACCACAAATAACAACAACAGGACCCGAGTTGTACTAAGTCAGCAAAGACCATTGATATAATAAGAAACTGAGTCACTTTTTTCTCCATTCCCTCTCTTGCAAAGTCTACTGGGCTATTTTCTTGCACAGCCTGGGGGAGGGCAGGTGGAGGGAAGGAAGGACATCGCTCAGAAAGCAAAAAAAAAAAAAAAAAAAAATTGACATCACTCCAGTCACATGATTGTTGAGAACCAATTAAGATGGGGCTGTGGAAAGGGGAACAGTTAAATTTGTAATTTGGGTTGTGTGAAAACTTCTTTGGGCCTCATAAACAACCACAGAACCACAAGTTGGGTTGCCTGGCAGTGTCAGAAGTCTGAGCCCAGCATAGTGGTCAGCAGGCAGGACGAATCACACTGACTGCAAACCACAGGGTTTCGCAGAGTGGTGAGCATCATCAACCCACAGCCAAGGCGCCGCTTTTTTTTTTTTTAATCTTTAACAATTTGAATATTTGTTTTCGCAAAGGTACATTTTTCGTAGGGTTCGGGGAGCCCCAGAGGTGTCGAGGGAAACAAAAAAAAGAGATGTAGGGAGCCATGGTTGGGAGTCAGGTTAAAACAGTGACCTTTCTTGGTTTTCGCTCCTAAGGTGAAAGAAATCATTGAATCCCCCGCCTTCAGAAGAGGCTGCATTTGCAGGAGGAAGCGATGGCTTCAGACAGCATATTTGAGTCATTTCCTTCATACCCACAGTGCTTCATGAGAGGTGAGTACGCTCTGATCTTTTAATATCTACTTTTGCTAAGCTTTGCAGATAATGAAATGGTAGTCTGTTGGAACTCAGTGTGGACAGCCCCTGCCGATTCCCTGTTTTGTGGGAGGAATTCAAACTCAGGCGTATGATTACAAAGCTATTGGATTACTTATTCATCAGATGGCAGCTCTTCAGAAATGTTTTAATAAACACTTAGTTAAGCTGTTGAAGTGTTCAGTCGGTGTGTGAGAACTTTGTCAAGTGCAAGGAAGTTGGGGTTGCTCCTGTTTCAAGTCCTAGAGATTAGAAAGCTTGCATGAAGTTCTCTGGGTTTTCTTTTGCTGCCCCTTGCCCAGGATGACTGTGGCTGAGTTATCCTGAACTCAGCATGCTGTGTGGCCCACACTCCAGCCCGCCTCGGGGTTTAGCGGGCACACTCACAGCCAGCCAGGAGGGCTGGTGCCAGTGTGGGGCGGAGGCAGAGGTAGCCTCACAGATTCGCCTTAGACCAGCCCGGGGATTTCAGGCACAAAGTGGGGCAACTCGGCTGTCCCCAAAAGGCAGAGAGCACGGGACCCAGGCAGATCTGTCTAGGTTAAAAGCACCAGATTGGGGTTGTGCTGTGTTATTCTTTGTGCCCTCTGTGCAAAGAGGCGGCCGGCATCTCTGAAGAGAAAGAAAGCAAGCTGTCACATGCAGAGGTCTCTCTTGCAAAGAGCGATGAAGTTTCCTAAGTCGGGCATTGTGGCAGCTGAAGTCATTAGACTGCACGCTTCCTAATAGGAACGGCTAGTGTGGAAAGCCTGTCTGTATTTTTGCAACCAGCTCTTTGAAATGTGCAGAGCTGTAGCTGAGCTGTGAGTGTGTGAACACGTATGTGTGCAAGTGCTTCTTGTGTCTCTCTGGTGGGAAAAGAGGGCCGTGCTTAAACAAACAAAAATAATAACATAAAAATGTCACGAAGGCATTGCAGTGTGTCAGGGCACGCACTTTGACCAAAGCCTGCGACGTGTGGCTTGATGGTTTGGCAGAGCTGGGATGGAGTGGGATGGGACGGGGGAGTAATTAATTTTCTGGCTACAAACTCTCGCGCGCACCCAAATACTCTCTGTGACTCATTATTTATTCATACAGCCAAGTGAGCAGGGGAATGCAGAGGGCTGCCAGCCACTTTGTCACAACAAATGCTATTGTGAATGCCACAGAGCTTCTGTGTTTCTGGGTCCCTGAAATTTAAAAACTTGACAAAGATGTGTGTGTGTGTGTGTGTGTGTGTGTGTGTGTGTGTGTGTGTGTGTGTGTGTGTTGGGGGTGGTGGAGGAGGATTTTAGAAGAAGGGGAAGAAAGCAAGTCATTAACCGATTCAAAGCTTCAAATTAAAGGGTTTTCAAGTGCTTCTTTACTGGCAGCTGAGGAAATTTTAGTGAAGTTGAATCATGCAATGTGTGAGTCACATCCTCGCAGCGTTGGGCTCCTGTGGCAGAAACGCATGCCGGCCGCTGGTGAGAAACTGCGAACTGCGAACTGCTCCCTCTCTGCATTTCCTCTGGGCCACTAACAAGCAAAGGAAGCAATATTTGTAGAATAACAGGAAAAAAGATCTTCCTGCCTCTACTCTATTTTCAATACCTGCTCCAAATGATTATTGTTTCCTATTCTATCAACTCAGGAAGGCAGATTCAGGAAATTTTAAAACATTCCACTGGGTCATAGATTGGATTTTGGTGTGTGAGGCTGGACTGCTTTCAAAGCTGTCCTTACTGGCTGGACAGCTAGGATAGTGAGGGGACCGGGTGACATGCACGGACACCAGGAAAGAGAAAGGGCCAAGCCTCTAACAGCCCCACAGCTCCTGTGCCTAGTGGATGGTCACCGCCTGGTCCCAGGCTAGGAACAAAGGGCAGTGAGCTTTCAGGGGTATGGAGAGGGCCCTGGGACCCAAACCAAGACCCTGAAGGGGTCATGGAAAAAGGTCTTTTCACTCCTTCCTCTCAGTAAAACGAACTTGGGACTTTTCTAATCTCGAACTCAAGAATATTATATTGAGATTTAATTTCAGAGAACCAAAGTGAAATCTTGGCCATTTCCCAGTTAATTTCACCAACATGATCCATCAACATGAGGGTTTCCAATGTCTGAGTTAGCCATCCACACCACTCACCAGAGCTGGAGAGGTGGCAAAATGTTATTGCTTTTGGTATCACTCGGGCTTTGCCGTCAGCATGATACTGGAAGCATCACCTTCCTTTCCAACAAATTGTCCTCTCTCAGAGTTCTTACCCGTGTTTCCATAGCTTGGCCATTAGCTGTGCTCAGCAGCCTGGTCCTTTCTTGCTGCCTATAATTTATAGTGGGTGTTCCCTCCCAACTGCAGCTACGAGCTGAAGAGGAAAACAACATCTTGTTTTCTTCCTGGGATGGTACTTTATCAGTCCATGCAATTCTCACAGAAGGAAACCCATAACTCATTTTCAACGAGATACCCATGTGGATATTGGGGGTAAAGAGAGATATGGGACCAAGCAAACCATTGTTCCCCTCTCTCTGCGAGGCAAGCGAGAGTCTGAAAGACTGGCATGCAAAATGAATGTGGTCTACCACAGAGAACACCGCTCTTTTTCTATCACGCCGCACCAAGTTCTCACTTAGTTTGCTTAGGTGAGAAGATAAAATGTGATTGAAATTCCTTGGAATTATCATGCATGGTTTGCCACGTGAAATTCTTGCAGAATCCAAACTTGTGTCCTCTCGCAAGGTGCAGTGCGTTAGCCTGAAGAGCTGCGGTAGGCGTGGAGAGGAAAAGCAGTGGCACACACGTATTTTTGCAAAATACCTCAGGTAGCGTGTTCTTAGAAGTGGCTTAGTGGTCTATGCAAAGCCTGAATGCTAATATGCCTCCGAGTTCCTAGAACCACAGGTAAAAATCTCAGCAAGGCTGACTCGCTGCTCTCTTCTCAGAGGCGTCTGTCAAAGGGAATTGCAGACTATGAGGCTGAAGGTGTGAAGTTTGCTTCTCGGGAAGCACCAGTTTGCCACTATTTTCAGAAAAATATTTATGAAGATGCTTCTTCTGGCTCTACTGAACATTTAAGATCACAGAAAGCCGTAGATTAAACTGGGTATTGGACACAGTGTGAAATCTGTATTATTTGTCTGGGGCTGCCATAACAATGTACCACACACTGGGTGGCTGAAACAACAGGAATTTATTGTCTCACGATTCTAGAGGCCAGAATTCTCATTGAAAGTCCTGGTGCAGCTTTATTTTTTTGAAGGCTTCAACGTGTTGGGAGGGTTGGTTTCTTCTGAGGCCTCTCTCCTTGGCTGGTGGAAGGCCGTCTTCTCTCTTTGTGCTCACATGGTCATCCCTCTGTGCGTGTCTGTGTCCTAATCGCCTCTTCTTATAAGGACACCAGTCATATTGCATTAGGGCCCACCCTAATGACCTCTTTTAACCCTATTTACCTCTATAAAGACCAAATCTCCAAATACGGTCACATTCTGAAGTACTAAGAGTTAGGACTTCAACATACGAATTTGGCGGGGGGTGGGGGCACAATTCAGTCCATAACAGTGCATCTTAGCAAATCTGACTCCCTCTGGCCCACAGGGAAATTGTACTTTTCCTAAGTGCTCTCCTGGATCTTGAAGAATCAGACCCCAGTTCCTCCTATGTGAGATGGAGCTTTGCCTTCTGAAACTGCCTACGCATTTTGAAACTGAGACCAAAAAAAAGGTGTTAAAAATCTATCTCAGCTCAGAATCATACCCTTTGCTATTTGGTCCCTTTGCACGCTAAGAAACTTTTGAAAGTGACAAAGCAATTTTGAAATGTTTAAGTTTTAAAGAGCAAAAAGCAGTCCCCAAAAGAAGCCACCTCCTTGGCTCCGTTTCCTCCAGTGGGATTCCTCCTGTAATTCAGAACTCTTCCAAGACATACTCTACCAGTGGGGGCAGGGGACAGGCCACAGGAGGCCCCACAGCTGCTCCCACATCAAGTGCAGGCACAGTGAGCAGCCAGTAGCAGAACCACCTTCAGAAGCAACAGCTAATCCAGGATCTAAGCAGCAAGGAGGGTTTGAGAGCTTTTAGAAGCAAATTAGCAGCCAGGAGACTCCTCTGTTGTCTTGACACAGACCTGAAATGTGTGCTCAGAAAAGATCTGCCCCTTGACTGAGGAAGCAAGGCGAGGTCTGATGCTGGGACAGACAGAGGCTCCAAGGCTACTGCACACACAGAAACTTTATTAGAAAAACCAGGACTTGGCTGGGAGTCGCTGTGGAGGAGAGAGCCGGGGAGTCAACGAGAGCAGCCACTGCTAGGAACACGTGGCAGCAGGTGGGCTGAACGTGGAGCATTGTGGACTGCTCAGTGATGGACTTTTCTTTCTTTTCCAGTTTTCTGGCTTTAGTCAAATAGCCTAAAGCAACTTCTCTCTTGAGCCTCAGTTTTCTCATCTATAAAACAAGGATGGCAGCAGTAGCTGTTGTTAAAGGAGCTGTGTGGAGTAAATTAAACAACCTGTTTAAAGTGCTTAGTCCAGTCGTGAAAAATGAACAGTCAGTATTAGCCATGGCCATCAATGTTCAGTCATCCAAGATGGCGTTCAGTCCAAAGCTGCCCACTCTAGGAAGAGAGGTGGCAATGCCCAGGAAGGCACTGGGGGAGGCTCCCTGGAGAAAATGACAGCACACAGGGGTGAGGGAAGAGCCAGGAGGAGAGGGAAGGGTGGTCTGGTGGGGGTAGGGCCCAGGCAGAGGTTGAGAGGCAGGAGCCCCAGTAGTTGGTGGGAGGTGGTGAGTAAATCAACTCACTTAATGGCTTTTCCAACATCATGTCACCTTCCTCTACTTGGAAGTACCCATAAAGTGGACAGAAAAAGAACCAGGGCCCTTTATATGGTTCAACTTAACGAGTTTAGCTTTTAATTATCGAGGCTAATGGGGGCGTGTTGTAACATAAATCTTGACAGATGTTTCTCCTTGTTGAGAGTCCCGGTGTGGCTTTATTTTCCCGAAGCCCTTCTTAATGAAAAAGCCATTTCACCCCTGGAACCACATGCAGGTTCTCTGAGGCTCTGAGAGATTGCCAATTTCCGTGCTTATCAGCGACATTTCTGATCACGTCCTTTGTCGAAGCCCAGAAAGGAAGGCGGCCTTGGCTGCTTGTCTTGTTGGGGGCGGGAGCAGAGGCCAGCACAGGAAATTCAAGCAAACTTTTCAGTTTCTCAGGTAACTTCCTAGTGACCTAGATGAGTCATTAAATGTCTTCGTGTCTCATTTGAGTTCTGCAAAAGGGTCTAATGAGGTTCTAGACAAGCTTGGCTCCGAATTACCGAGTTCCTGTCTGAAATCTTTGAACACGTCAGAGAAGTACCATAAGACACAGCGCAAGTGTTCTTAGTTTAACAACATGAGACAACTATTTTTTATTATTTTATTTTCTAATGGGAAATAAGTTATCTTACCATTTCACACGCTCATGCAAGACATTTTCCCACATTATCTCAGAAAAATTTTTTCCAACTCCCATTCTTCAGAGAACTCTCCAGAAGCTGCTCTGGTGCCTGAACAGATATTAAAATCTGCAAAATGTTTTTCCTTCAACTCTTGTGCCTGGGGCTCCTTTGTCCCTTCTCCTTGGTGCCACCAATCCCCTGCTTTAGTCTTTTCACTGAGTAAAATAAGCCTCAAGTGATGTGTCTTTCTTGGCCAAATAGGAAATACCCCCCAGCCAAATATGATAACTATGATGCTCCAGAGGGGTTAGAAAGGGAATGTTTCCTTTGAGAGCTTTGCAGACCCTGAACATATTTGGGGAGTGCTTTAGGAGAACTATGGAGGGTTCCTGAATATAAAACAGAGTTGAAAACCTCCTGTAACCTTTGACATGCTGGAAAAGGATGCTTGGACACTCCTCTGGATTATACAGACTTCCCGTTTCTTGAAGAGACATACTCTCCTCCTCTCTTAGCTTTTTGACTCTCTCTCCCTTCCCCTTCCCCTCTATTCTCCTGATAATATGGAACGATGCCAGAGCAGGGAAAGATGGACCTAAGATGGAGAAATAAACCACGTACCCAAAAGAAGATTGAAATGATGCATCTTATTACAGCGACAAAAAAAGTGTGAAGCTCTTGCTGGGTTTATTAGTGAGAATTGTGTTTGGCTGCAGAAAGGAAAGTCTGACTATAGTGGCTTAAGCAGCCGGGCATTATTCTGTCTCGTGTGACAGGTAGTTCCGGAGTGAGCAGCCCAGGGCTACTCCGTGGGGCCAGGATGCTCCTGTGTTTCACTTCCACCATGCTGCGTCTGTGGCGAGATGGCCTACACCCCAGATCTGTTCAGGCAGGAAGGAGATGGGAGGTCTCAAACCCTTCTTCTTGTGGGGCTTGGTCTTTTTACTCAGGAAAGGAAGCCCTTCTCTGCAAACTTCCCCTTACATATCTCATAGGTCAGAACCATGTCACAAGGCCTGTGGCTGGAAGCTGCCTAGGACAATGGAGTTGTCACTTTCATAGAGTGGAGGAGAACAGAGGAGAAGGTGGTTGGGAACTGGTGTTGAGTGAGCCCAGGGCAGCATCTCCCATGGCGGCAAGCTGTGCTTTCCCAGTGATATTTTGTCTCACTCATTTTCCACGTCAACAGTGCTTGGAACATACATGCAGAGAAACTCCGAATTCTTCTTTCAGTCCTTGGAAGTTGCGGTTGGATGCTGGGTGGGGGAGGGGCAGGGAGGGGGGGGGCAGAGGGTGGTATCCATTCTTAATTGACTGGAAGCAAAATAGGCAGAAGATGGAATGGAGGAGGGCAGGGAGCCGGTTAAATGGGAGTCAAGGTCACACCTATTTTCAGTGTCAAACCCCAGAATCACACTTGACTCTCTGACAATGTTAGAAAAGAAAAACACACAGCCTTGGATCAACAGAAGTGTTGCTTGCGTAAGAGCACCACACCTGGCCGTGGGATTGGCGTATCTATCAGTCACTGGAAATAGTTTCCTCCTTTCTCTTCCCTACTCTTCTGAATTCTCAAAACCCCACAGCCCAACTTTTTTTTTCTTTTTTCTCCCCAGTAGATAGTTGTATATCATAGTTGTGCATCCTTCTAGTTGCTCTATGTGGGAGGCCGCCTCAGCATGGCTTGATGAGTGGTGCGCCAGTCCATGCCCAGTATCCGAACTGGCGAACCCCGGGCCTCCGAAGTGGAATGCGCAAACTTAAGCACTACACCACCGGGCTGGCCCTCAACTTTTTTTTTTTAAAGAGAATTCTTTTCTACAGAATTTCTTGAGAGAAACTTTCTTTTAAGTTACTTTCCTTAAATTTACCTAAAGATGTTTTTATCCTTGATAGAAATATGACAACCAGATAATAACCCTCTATCTAGGAGATAGAATACTTATTCATACCTTGTATTTCCGCAACTTGCAGATTATTTTTGCTGCATAATTACTGGCCCTGTCTACTTCCTGAGTCTGGATGCAAATCTCTCTCCCTGCAAGTCAGTGCCTCGTTTAAAAAAAGAAAACCTTTATTCAGTTTTTCCCTGAAATAAGAAATAATGTGAATCTTTCATTTTAGTTTACTGCAAGATTGGTGTTCATTGAGAGAATTGTTGGTTTCGTGTGACACTGCCCTCCCAATCCATGGTCCTTATGTGTCTATTTTGGAATGGACTTCTTTTTAAACAGTGAGCTCCCCAAGACATTTTAGGGGCCCCCAATGTACAAGGTCACCAAAAATAGAAATCTCACTTGGCTAGTTGAGTTACTCAACAGCTCTGCCAATTTCACGACTGATGCTTCTTTGTGTGAACTCACAGCCCATGTTAAATTGATTCTAAGTCAGGGACTCAACTTGTCAAGTCTTGAAACCATATCATTGGGAGAGAGAAATCTGCTGCTCTGACATCTTACAAATCTTCTACTTGATCTTCTTTGCCAGCCACCCAGCTTTTACTCCTAGTCCTTTGGATGTTTTCTGTGAAGACTATGATTCCTAAAAAGAACCTTTTCTGGTCTCTAATGGAGAATGAAATGATAAGATCCGTGCAATAAATCAAATATAGCCTGGGAGCACCACAAAGCAAGCTTTGGTCTCCACTTCTCTTTGAGAGCTGTATTGTCCTGATCAGCTCTGAAGTTCTTCTGAAAATGTGTAGGATTCAAATATTGTTTTTCTTTATTGGTAGATCCTAAAGAAAGATCTAGAAAACATCATAGTAGTCAGCTTGCCAGTTGGGATATGTTTAAAAGAGCCTATAAATTCAGTTAGAACTCTGTACACACTGCATGCTATTCCATGGTCATACACCATCTTTGGGTGAGTTTTTTAAGGGAGACTAAACGTGCTGTCAGAGCTGCTCTTTCATTGCTCAATGTAGGAGCAATTCCCTTCTTCTATGCACAATTTTTTAACATGTACAGTCTTTGATGTTTATTTTTTATTATAGCTTCAAACGTGCAAAAGAAAATGTAGATTAAATAAAGTACATTGGTGGGGTGCCATTTTTTCCAGTAGCAGTTTCAATGCCAACCACAGTTTGTTGCACTTTATTACACAGCTTCTGTTGGCACTTTGAACTCCGTGCACCCAGCCCCTCATTCCACACCATCTGCAGGCTGCATCTGTGCAGCCCCAGCCACCTCACTAACAGTTCACAGCTGAAGTTGACATTAACCCACTTTGAAAGTATATAACTTATAAACTCTGAAACTACGTATATGTATAAAACCCATGCAGGAGTCTGGAGGAACTATGAGGAAGGGAAAAATAGCTATATAAGAGAGTTATCTGTCTTGTCTCAGCCCTTTTCAGTGCTGGCATACATATGCAACATGGCGGGAATGGGCACAAATGAAATTACTGTAAAGGCATTCACCAATATGAACAGAAACGCATGCTACTATTTTATTATTATTGAATCCACTGTTTTTAAAGATCAGAGTGGCTATTACAAAGTCCCAGAGGAGAGGAACAATGATTAAACAACCTTAAACAAATATTAGGACCGTGCAAGGTCTGGGGTCATATAAAGAAGTACAAAAGCCAGCAATGGAAATTCTGTTCCACTGCCAATCATCCTACATCATTACTTCATCTTTAAAAAAAAGTCTAGGCCTCCCATATGCTTCCCTCCAGGTTGTGTTTAAACAAAGAGATAATTGTATTATAGAGGTGGATGAATCTGTTTAAATAACAAATGAGCTAGGAGACATTGTCTCGTATGATGCTTTCTAAGTTATACTTGTATGTGTTTTCTATATATGGTTATATATATAAAGTTTTATATAGTTTCAGTTGGCATATGAAACTATATAACTGTATAACTCTATATATACAACTATATATATATATATATTTTTTTTTCCCCCCAGCTGGAGTGATCTTAGACATCTCTCTTAGTGCCTTAGGGCACTAGACACCTTCACTTGTCTGAGGTCGCATAGCTGTTCAGTATCTGAGTCAGAACCAGAAACTGGGTCTCCTGGGCTCCCGTCCCCTAGAGTTTTGTGGATCCTGGACTTAGGTGGCTGATTCCACTTGCGAGTCTAAATAATTAGCAGATACCTCTCCTCATCCTCCTTAATTACTCTTTGCATTGTTCAGACACCACAACACTTTACAGGCTGAATCCCTTTCATTTTGTGGAAACATTACATTGAGCAATTTCCACGGAGTACGGAGCCCTTAAGAACTTCCTTAGGGGCAGGTTAAGAACGAAGTTGCCTCCAGAGGAGCCTTCACCACTCTGGTGTAATTCGAATGTTCTCTCCTCCCCTGTGGTTTGAATGTTCTCTCTGACCCTAAATCCAGCGCTGCCTTTGCTAAGCACCCAATATACACCCGCCACCCACTTAGGCAATTTTACGGTTAACCAGGTTGGTTTTGATGAGAGTCTCTGGTGAAATCTGAACAACCAGAAGAACAGCAAATGTGCACGTTCATGCAGAGGGGTGCGGAGATGGCCTCAGCCAAGGCTGCCAGCCTCCAGCTCTCAAAGGAACCCTTGGGAAGAGGGGGAAGGCTGTCTTCGTACAAAATTTGAACCCAGGCTACAATTCCCATCAGGGATCTATGTCCTCAAAGCACTCCTGATTCAGAGCTCTTACACTCAGAAGTGGCCTCCCCTGGAGAAATAAAGTCCTTTCTTTGTCTCTCTCTCTCTCTCATGCATGTGCGTGCACACACACACACACACACACACACTCACACACAGAAGCCAGCATTCAAAATTCACATGCTTTAGGGGACCGGCCTGGTGGTGTGGTGGTTAAATTTGTGCTCTCCGCTTCGGCAGCCCAGGGTTCGTGGGTTCAGATCCCGGGCATGGACCTACACACTGCTCATCAAGCCATGCTGTGGCTGCATCCCATATACAGAATAGAGGAAGATGGACATGGCTGTTAGCTCAGGGCTAATCTTCCTTACAAAAAAAAAATTCACATACTTTAGAGAATCCATTGGGACTTCTTCCCATGATATACTGTATACAACAAAGCTTTTTCTAGATGAAGCAGGAACTGCTGAATGTCAGGACAGTAATCTCCTTACTCTTTGATCATATCACATATAAGTAAAACTTACTTAGCATGCCCCCAAAGTGGTGCATAGTTACTTATATATAAATTACATGCCTGCACTACTGTATTGATATAATTATAGTATGAGCATTATAAAACACATCCCAAAAATAGAAACTAAAATAAGATGAAAATTAAAAATGCGAGTTGTGATGTTTTTTTCTTCCCCTCCATTAGTATCTCAGTTTGAATCAGAAAGTCCCCAGATACCTACAAATTTCACGTCTTGCTAACTGGGACTCAGTGTTCACCAATGGATCTTTACTTCTTCACCTGGAAGCTTTGATCGATGTTTAAGTATAAACACCACTCCAGAAGAAATCAATCATGTGTTCTTGACCACTGGCTCCTTTTCTAGGAGCTGTCTTTGCTAGGGAGACCAGGAGAAGGACAGGCCTGACCAGAGATTGGGCAGGGGAGCAGGAAGCCCAGGGCTCTGGGATCAAGTGGTTGGTTTCTACCCCATCGCCAGCACTTACAGACTGTGTGACCTTGAGCTATTTACCCAGCCTTGCAGAGCCCTGGGTTTCTCTTCTGTAAAGTAGGTGCAATAGTCCCTACTTTGGACGGTTGTCAAGAGGACTTGAAATGATACATAGGAAGCAATGGACATGTAGAGGAAGTCAATATGAAAAAGGTAACTCTGAAAATGCCACTGCAGGTGTACAGAACCAAGGCTGGGACAGGAGAGTTGCCCCTGCTAAGCCCAGAACATGGCCCTGTAGCTGTGCCAGGAACCAGGCACGTGTGAGGATGAAAAGTTGGGTCCTCTCCTCTCATCATGTAGCAGTGCAGAATGATCTCAGTGCTCCTCGGCAGAGGGTTGGGCTTATGAATATTAAAACTGATCACAGTGATAGCTAGTATTTATTATTTAATATGTGCCAGCACTGGTGCTGTGCCAAGCATTTTCTTGTGTTGCCTCATTAAATCCTTTGCACAAACCTGTGAGTAGGTACTCTCATTACTAATCCTGTTTTATTGAGGGAAGCGTGGCATGCAGAGGTTAGGTAACCTGCTTTGGGTTACGCTGCTGGAGAATAAGGGAGCCAGGTCCAAATGGAGGTGTTTGCTCCACAGAGCCTGCCGTCTGCCTGTAGGGAAGAGAGTGGGTGTTATCATTCTCTCCGTTGACACACCAGAGAGCTGAGCCTTATGGAATTAGAGACTTGCCATGGCCCCTGGACAGCAAGTGACACTGTAAGGGGCTGAACCTCAGGTGGCTTCAAGCTGGGGTGCCATCCACTGTCCTGGCCTGCTGGCATGACTCTAGATACATTCTGTGGCCTCAGGTCCCCACCGTCAGTGTCAATGCCTCCTCTGCCTGCTGGCTTCATCCTCATAGCCCCTCCTCATCTAAGCTCCCCCTCAAAGGAGACTTCAGGTGGTTCCAGGGCAGTCCACAAGGGGCGCTTCTCTACGCCAGTGCTCAAACTTAAGTATGCATCTGAATCACCTGTTCCCAAGACGATGGTGAGATGCTGGCTTGGTGGATGGGAGAAGGAATCACTGCTAAGTCTTTCTTCCCAACCAACCAGTTGTCTTAATTTATCAGTCTGGGAATCCATCCAGGGTGAGACTAGAGTGAGACAGCAAGACAATTCCTAAAAAAACCTGAAGGAGGCGCTCACTCTCAGGGTCACGTGAGGCTGACCTTGTGCCTGCACGACCTTGAGAGACAGCATCTGCTTAAATTTTCTGTCCTAGGTGCCTCTTTTGCCCCATCCTGGTCCATGACCTGGGACCCATACACAGAAGAACCCATGGAATGATCCACCCAATAATTAGGGATCTCACACCTAAGTCCGTCCTTCAGGAAGCCAGGGAGACCCCCGGGAGCCAGAACTGTCACAACCCTGACCCTGGCCAGGGTTTTCAGCGAGGCATCCAGCAAACGCTCACATCCAATTAATTATTCCTGTGCTTGAGATAAAAATTTGACCCAGAAGGAGTTGTTCAGCTGTGACAGCAAGAAGTGGCTTCAATCCCTTCTCTAAACAGGACCAGCCACACCACCAGGTGCCAGGGGCATAGTGGAGATCCACTTGCTGGTGAGCCTTTGAGAATAGTTTCTCCATCCTTCTGCAGAAACATTTGTAATTTCAAAAGTCTACATCACCAGTCCTCTGACATTACAATTCCTTTTTTCAAGTCGGTGGGTTTGAGGTTTTCTTTTTTTTCTCTTTAACCTTATTTGTATAAAAGGCATCTCTCATCTGATTCTTCTACAACCAGTTACCACAGAGTCACAGAAAGTTCCTTCCCTTTCCCCTTGGGCTCCACGTGGTGAAGGACGCAATAATTAATTACATTTCCCACCCCCAAAGCCAGCTCCCAGCCACCGAGAGTCCCCTGCTCACTGTGAATGCAGGAGCCCTGCCAGCCTCTGGCTGTTGCTATGCAAACAGCTTAATGGGAACAAATTAAAAGGTGCTTGAGCTAATTATTCTCTGCAATAAAAAAATAATAATAAACTAAAAAAGCTCCTTTGGAAAGGTGGTTCTGAGTTACCTCAAAAGAGTTGCTTTTCTTATACGGAGTGTGCAATTGACAGGCAAATAAAAACTCCACGGTGTAAACTAGAGATTATATTCTGAGAATCCTTGTGACTCAGAAAACCCTTTTTATGCTTATTTAGCGCCTTCTGCATATACCCCAGAGTCTGACCATCTTCCCTCAGTGATCTCCACTTGACCTTCAGTCAGGCTTTGGTTCTTTCTGGGGAGTCCTGGCCCCTGGGCCCACACTGACATGCCCACAGAGGCCTCCCTCTGAGGCCCAGGCTTCCCGCCATTTTGGGTGACAAGTTTCACCTCAACCACATCAGTTTAGGATCAAACATGTCATTTACACAGAAGCAGCTGGAGTTGGTTCAAACAGCCTCGTCTCTCTATTCCACTCCTCAGTAAAGACGAAGCAGCCTGAAGGAGCAGAAAACAGAGAGGGACCCAGCACCGATACCATAGATGAGCCTAGAAATTTCTGCTGCCTGGGCCCCATGACGGTTTCTTGACCAGGAGTCAACACCAAATGAGAGTGAGAGGGAGGACCCCACACCGACAGGTTGCGTGCCCTTCACAGTGTTGTTTAGAAGGATTCTGGTGTGTGCAGTAAAGTTAGGTGATAATTAAGTTACGTCATTGCTTATAAATAATGAGAACAACTAGCGTTCGCCAAGGGCTCACAATGCGTCAGGCATGTTGCCTCCATCATCGCTTTTAATCGAAAACCTCCTGAGACAGGTACAGCTCTTAATCCCCATTTTATAAAAATAAAAAGGAAGAGAAGATGGGTTAAGAAGGCAGCCCAGGTCACACCACTGGTACGAGGCCAAGCCCAGCAGGAGTCCAGACTCTCTGACTTACCCACTCCCATCCTGCAACACAGTGGCAGGGGGGAGTTGGACACGGCCTGTGGGCTCAGAGTGCCTGTGCGCAAATGCCAGCTCTGCCCTTCCTGCTGGGTCCCCTTGAGCAGACTGCCTACCCTCTCTGGGCCTCCCTGTCCTCATCTGAACAGTGTGATGCTGCTGCTGCTGCTGCTCACCTCATAGATTGCTGTTGTGTAAGAAATGCTGGACTGCTGCCCGACACACTTTAAACCCTGAGTTATTTTGCCTATTGTAATAGGCTTTTCCTTTCCACCTGATCTGCCTTTTTTCATTAGATATTCTGCTTGATTTTCCCATTTTCCTCTTCACACACTATGGCAAACCAAATCCAAAAAGCAAACCCCAATTCTGTCATTCAGTGAGCGCACGTGGGCGTCTCACGCATCCTTGGGGGCTGGATCATCTTACTGCTGGGAGCCAGGGGCTGGTGTGTGCAACGAGGCACGGGTATGTGCAGAAGGAGCCTCGGGCTGACTCAGGTCTCACCTCTGGCTGCGTGTGACCTTGCACCATCATCTTCTGCTCCCATTCTGCTCTGACATCCTAAATGAAAGACATCGTGCAGGCTAAGAATTTGCCCCCCCCATTACATCTTTGTGGGGTTTCTCAACCTCACCACCGTTGACATTGAGGACTGGATCATTCTTTGTTGAGGGCGACTGTTCTGCGCACTGTAGGATGTTTAGCAGAATCACCGGCCCGCACCCAGTAGATGCCAGCAGCACCGTCTCCCCAAGCTATGACACACCAAAACATCTCCAGACATTGGCAAATGTCCCCTTAGGAACCAATGCACTATTGTTGCTTCCCATTTATTTATGGGCCAAGCAAATAAAAAGACGTGATGATTTTGAGCTTCTCCAACACATCTGCATCCCCCCTACCTGGTTTTACCCCAGCTTCCACCCTTGTCCCCTAATGCTGGTTCAAGCTGTCCATAAAAACTGACAGCCCATGAGCAGGGTCCTTGAAATTAGGGTGACCGGCCATATTGTCCATAATCAAGAGCAGAAAATAAAAGGCATCCATGATTCCAGTTTGCTGAGGACAAACAAGAAAGAAATGATATACTGGGATTACTTTCTAGAGGAAGCTAAGGCTGTTAACCTGATCTTCAATAGTTTTTCTACTGAAAATTAGGGCAAGGGAGGAAAAATTAAGTATTCCTGGAACAACGCCTCCAGGTGGCTTTGGTTAATGTGCACAATCATTAAAATTCAGAAGAAAGGAAGTGATGAGAAAGCACTGTTGGAATGTCAAGTTTCATTAACAAGCACTATTATGTAGCATTTACCACTGGCCAGGTCCTGTTTTAAGTGCCTTACAAATAGGAACTTATGTCATCATTGTCACCTATACAATGGGGACAATTAGTCTCCTCATTTTACACATGGGTGGCTGGGGCACAGAGTGGCCAAGAGATTTGTCCAGGTCACACAGCTAGGAAGTGGCACGGCTGGACTCAACCCTAGTCTGGTCTTGGATCTTGAGTGCTTAACCGCTAACCTGTGCATATTCTCAAGAGACAGTCTTCTAGAGAGGGTGTGACGAAGACACTCATGTCCTTTGGAATATATTCAAAGTGAGGGTTCTTAGTCTCTCATTACAGACGTCATGAGAAGTAGGACCACGATTTGACGATGAAAGAGCCCTTAGCACTTTTAAAACTGTATTTGAGGCACAGTGCTGTAATTCTGAATCCTTCCAGTGCCTGATTTTGAATCATTTTTCTTCCGTTTTCATAACAAGATTGTCAGCAGGTCTTTGATGAAGACTCTTGAAACCTAGAAGAGGTAATCCAAAAGACCAGATAATGATGTGTTCAAGGACCTCCAGATCATTGAAGATTTAGTCAAAAGTTTCAGAAATCCCAAAGCATATTCAATTTCACTTTTCTACAGGCTATTTTCTAATCTCCTTTGGAAGGATACTTCTCCATGCTCCTTTCACAGTTTCCATTGCTCCCATAATTTCTGGTAGTAGGGTCATTAGAGCCACCCAACGGGGCTGTTGTTTAGTGGAGGGAAGTCGTCATGCAGGTTGTAAGTGCTGGGACACGTGTCTTCACGGGGTGCTGAGGGAGCAGAGAGAAGGCCTCTGCACATCCTCATCATAGATGTGGGTGGACACAATCTGTGTCTGCTCCCTGGAGCAGTAGGGCTACCACAGTGATGCTCATGACCAAGTCTTCTAAGATGCTCATAGGGAGCTCATGCAAGAGGCCATGTTCTAGTTCTGGCACCTGTTTATTCAGTTCATGTATCTACTGTAGCACTTACCTAAATGTAATTCAAGGTTTTCTGTTTATAAGTGTGTTCTCCCAGAGACTCAGTGCTTTGAGAGGTAAGCTCTTTTTTCTCTTTATTCATAGCACCCGGCAGGATGTGGGCACTCAACAAATATTGGGTGGATGGATGGAAGGATGGATAGATAGATGGATGGATGGATGGGTGGATGGTTAGATGGATGGACAGATGGGCAGGTGAATAGATAGATGGATGAAGCTCCATCTATCTTGTACTTTACCACTGAGGTGTAGAAACCCCAATGAGTATGAGCAGAAGAGACCACAGTAGTCTCTCCACCCCCACAAACACAGCAGGGAGCAAATAATTAGGACCTTCACCCAGACTTGTCTCCCCACTTAAGATCTGTGATCACCTAATGGGAAGCAGTATGTGAGAATATTTGAGCAAAGAGTAGCAGACTGCATGGAGCTGCTTCCACTTCTGTCCAGAGAGTGTCAGGCTGGAAGTCCTGTGGTTATCCTTGCGGGAGCCTGGACAAGTGTGCAAAGAGAAGCATGTGAGAAACACTACAGAGTCAAGGCGCTTCTTTCTGTTCCTGGGTTGATTGGCTTGTGCTTTAAATCAAACACCTATGTGAAAAAATAAATGTCTATGACCCAGACAGTTCACAATCACAGGACCGACAATGCAGTCCAGTCCATTTCCCATTGGGTTACTTCTAAGACATCAATCAAAGAACAACAGAAAGGGTGCCCTCTATTCCTCTGTTATCTGCTCAGAGATCTCTTTTTTTTTTTTTTTTGGCTGAGGAAGAGTGGCCCTGAGCTAACATCTGTGCCAATCTTCCTCTATTTTGTATGCGGGCGCCACCACAGTATGACTGATGAGTGGTGTATGTCCGTGGCCCGGATCCAAACCCGTGAACCCAGGCCACCAAAGCAAAGCACGCTAAACTTAACCACTACGCCATGGGGCCAGCCCTTCAGAGACCTTTGTCATGGGAAAACTTAACCATTTTTTTTTTTCCTGTTCAAAAAAGAGGATTAGTGGGAAAACAGAAGTTTGGTAAATAACATACAATAGATTTGTAATTAAATTGTTGGTCTTGCCTATTCCAGTAAAGTCTCAGGAAGCTGAGTGGGCACATGGACTGTCCTGCTGGATGTCTGGGCCATTGTGCCCAGCCCTCTTTCTCCATATCTCTCAATTTAGGGGAAAATTTTCTTCGGTGAAATGTTGGGCAGGTGCTATTGCACATGTGTGTTCTCCATTCCATTCTGAGACCTTCAGCATCTGTTGAACAATTGTAGGATCTGGTGTTCCCAGGCACCCCTGACCATTCCTCAAAAGCCCCTCTGCACCTAAAACCCCCTCAGCCAGGCCTGGACCTCAATCATCTGGAAGCACTCACCTTTGCCCATAGCCACATCCACATCTAAGAGGGATTCTGTCAAGGTTGGGCCTCATTCTTTGTCCCATTTGGGAATGTTCCTTACTGGATCCTCTGTCCAAATAAATGCCTTCTTATCTTTGTAATTTTCATTCTTTTCCTTAAGATTTGGTCTCCTTGTTCCCTTCCCATGGGTCTGCTTGTTCAGTCTCCTTTTCCATTTATTTCCATCATATGTTGGGAACTTCTTGCCAGAGTAGTCCTGTCTCAATACTTTTCCCATTTTCTTTTCCGTGCTTATCACCTTCGAATATCTTACATCAGTGGTTCTTAACTGGAGGGAGAGGGTGAGGGGTGAGGCAACAATTTTTCCCCCAGGGCACATTTGACAATGTCTAGAGACATTTTTAGTTGTCATTGCTGGTGGGGGGGGGTAGGAAAGGTGTACTCGCATTTAGTGGGTAGATGCAAAAGATGCTACAAACATCCAACAGTGCACAGGACGCCCTCCACAACAAAGAATTACCAGGCCCAAAATGTGAATAGTGACGAGGTTGAGAAATCCCAGCTTGTATTATCACCAGCGCTATGGTTATAGACATGTATTTCTGCCCTTTATGCCCTCTTGGTGTTTTACTTTCTGGAAAGTGCAACCTCTCCCCACGAAATTGGGAAAGAATTGTGCATGTCTTCAGAGAACAACTATCTGTCAAAGGGTAGATGGAGGACCTTTCAGTTCTTAGAAATTACAGTGGCAGCAGTCACTGAGGGCTCTCCAAAGCCTTTCATGGCCCGGTATCTATTGTAAGCATCTTAATATTATAAGAGGGGATCCTAATCTCTGTATTATGTGGAGGAGGAAGCTATCATCTTAAACAGATATTCTGTAGACTGTCGTAAAGACTTTGAGTATCAGAGAAAAAGGAAGAAGATAAAAGCCAAGAGAACTCAGCATAGAGTGAAGGCTAGAGACAACAGATCACAGGCTGGAGGGAGGAGATAAGGAGAAAGTAGGAGACTTAGGAGCAGGGTCGGGGGCACCACCAACCTGGTGAGGAGGGTGACCAGATGGCCGACAGGGATATGCCTGAAGTCCAAGGAGGAAGGGATTTCTACAGAGGCCAAAGGATTCCCTTAAGAGAGAAGCTAAAGATTGGAGGGGAACAGGGTGAGCCAGAAAGAGCAGTGGGCATGTGGTTGGGACTGTAGTGAAGATGCCTGAAGCAAGAAATAGCCTGGAACACCAGGAAGCATTCCTCCAGGAGATGCACTTGAGCTAAGAGGCAGGGAACTGTGGGTCACTAGCACTTACTGTGTGCCAGGCTCTCTCAGATGGCTCCATACATTACCCCACTTACCCACCCAAAACCTCTTGAGCTACTATTGTTATCCTTGCATTGAAAGTGAAAACATGGGGACTCCGAGTTTAGATAACAAAAACAAGGATTTTTGATGTTTAGAAAGGTTAAGAAAGAAAACAAGCAGGGCCGATAACTGTGGTTATGTCAGGATTAAAACTGAGGTAGGTCTATTGCTTTCCACTGAATCATGAATATACCACCATTCTGTTAGTCTTCTTAGCTATGGGTAATACATCAAACTTCCCCTAACTTGAACTTGAAGTGGGCTTTTGAGCTGACCACCAACTGGCCATAAAGGAAGGAGGGAGGCCAGCTGGAGCAGGAGAGACAGTGGGGAGAGGCCACCCAAGAGATCCATCATTGGGGGATGAGTGTGAAAAGCCAACATCCATCCTTTGGTTCATAGATTTGGTCATCTGGATTTCAAGTAGAATGGAAACTACATTTAACAAAAAGAAATTCCTTCCTCAATTCATACAGCAGACAGATGTGCCGGGGGTCCACACTTCCTTTTTCCCACTTCCTCTATGTCTTTCATGACCATATAACCAGACTCTCAACCCTCTCACCACCATGCCAATTTCCCTTCCCCGCTGCTTCTGATCCTAGAGCCACAGTGCGCCAGTTCATCACACTCTGCAAAACAGGTTAATAATGACCCATCAGGAAATTTACTGAATGGTTGGTGTGTGCATGACCCTGTGTTAAGAAAATGGCCTAGAATACAAAAATTATCTGGTATGAAATGGCCCTCAAGGAGCTTACAGTCTAGGAAGGGAGGCAAAGTCCAAGCATGAGAAATCGTCAGTAAGCAAAATGGGAATTGAATACCCCAGCACAGAGAGCAGAGCCATCACACACCAGGAAAATAACTGGTTGCTGAATGAGAAGCCGTGATCTGAGGAGGGCTTGGAGAGGAAGAAGTCGCTTTACATAGGGCTGGGGAAGACAAAGGAGATGAAATGAATGAGGTAGCCCGTCAGGCTAGTTCAACGGATGCTCATGGGCAACGAAGAGCCCACTTCAGCTCACTAATCAACAGTGAAATTGAAGCCAGATTTTTGAAAGCTAGGGCAGGAAGGCTGGACTTGAACTTGCAGACCAGGGGGTCCTGAACTTGGCAGTACATAAGAATTCCCTGGAGTGTTTGTTGAAAAGCAGATTCCTGGGGCCCCTCTGATGATGAGAGGCCCAAAGACCCACGAATCTGCATTTTAACAGCCCTATGATCTTTGTCATACATTGAGAAACACTCAGTAGGAAGCCTTTGACTGGTTTTGATGAAGTCAAAATGGAATCTTCATGAAATTTCAGGGTTTAGCAAAATTTAGCAGAACTCATTTCTACATCTGACAGCTAGCTCCTCCTCTCATGGGACCTATGCATTCTAGATAGTGAGTCCTCTCTTGGGACTTTACTCA
The DNA here is from genome assembly GCA_031878705.1 of Tapirus indicus. NCBI lineage: Eukaryota > Metazoa > Chordata > Mammalia > Perissodactyla > Tapiridae > Tapirus > Tapirus indicus. Next base: position 31,411,680 of record CM062936.1, on the reverse strand, counting down.
CATACTATGGATTTCCTAGTCTAGCCTCGTACTTACTGCTAATTAAATGTGACTCAAAAACATATATTTTAAAGTGTATGCCACAAGATCCTGAAGTTAGTCTGAGACCAAGTTGGGTCTAGAATGTGCAAATATAGGCTCCAAATTCTGTACAGCTATACAAAACTATAAAGCTTCTGAAAAACGTGGACATGCGTGAATTCCAACTGCGAGATGCAAATGTTTTCATCAGTAGGAAAGACCCTGACTGGGTTGGTTTTTTGCGGGCTTTTATGTATTTGTCTCATCCCACCCTTCCCCCACCATCTCTGGGCTCAGAACCTAACCTAGACGCTCCTGAATCCCTGGAGGTGTTCCCACTTGGGATTTTAAAAACCCCTTAACTCTTTCAAACTTCCCTTCTCTCTGGAGCATACAGGAATTTCCTTTCCCATTAGTAAGGTGCCTGGTGTTAAACCAGAGCCATGAGAGTAAATACAGCTCAGCTGAAATACTTGCACAGCCTCCATTAGTCTTCACTCTAATGTGGAACCCTCTGCAGGTCGCTTGTAGCCTATACTGAGACTGGCAACAAGAAATTTATGGATAATGGTGGAACAGGAATCTCCCAAACCCTTGCCATTCAAAGTCCGGTCTTTAGACCAGCATCAGTAGCACCTGGGAACTTGGTAGAAGTGCAGAATCCCAGGCCCCACCACAGACCTGCGGAATCAGAGTCTGCATTTTCACAAGAGCCCCCAAGATTTGCCTGCACATTAAAGCTGGAGGAGCATTGTCTTAAATCTCCAACCTCTTTCCCATGCTTTGGCCTCTCTGTCTTGGAACGCTTGCAGAGATGGCGCAGTGGAATCAGGTGCAGAGGGTGGGGCGGGGAACCCGGTTTCACTCCCTCCTGTCTCCTGGCCTTTCTTGATACTTTCCCAGCGGCTGCACCTGCAGGGGTGTCGCTTCTCTGGGAAGCCTCTTGAAACAGACCCCAAGCCTTGCCTCTAGGGTGGGGCTGCACTACCTCTTTTCTCTCTAAGAGCCTGGGATGCTGACAGCCTCAGATGGAGGCATCCTGTTTGTCGAAAAATAAACCGGCAGTTAAAGCAGGGTTGCGAGAGCGAGAAAACCACAGGCCTGCGCGCCGCTGATAACACGCAGGCAGGCGGCTTTTGCAGAAGTTCCGTCTCTGCAGCGCGGGACGCACAAGGGCCCGCGCCACCGCCTCCTTTCCTGTCTCGGCTGCTCGCGTCCCCGCCGTTTCTGGCTGTTGCTTTCTGCGTCTCTTTCAGTTACTTCACCCACTGTGTTTTCTCAAGGATCCCCTCACTGCTGCGCGAGGAGGGATGGATGGACGACTCCCCGGGGCGGATGCGCGCAGATCTCGGACGCGTACAGGGCGGAAATTTACGAGCTGTCATGAAAGTGACACAGTTTAGGAGAAGCTCAAGTTGCTTTCTTTTCTGCAGCATGTAATGCTTTGACTTAGCTGAAAAAAGAGAAAGAAAAAGCAATTTAGAGGAGACCTGTAATACCGAAATCTTGTCCAGAAGGAACCCCAAAGTCCAATATCCAGATTGTTTACTTTCTTGGAGTAAGTTGACCTGGCCTGATTCCATGCGGTGAATAACTAATTACCAATCTTCCCCTTTTGGGGGATATTAAAAGCTCTTTCCCCATTTGCCTGTTATCAGATAAGCAAAGCAGATGAGAAGTTAGTGGCTAACCACAGGTACAACCACAGTATTCGCTGGAAACCAAACGACTTGACCCTCTGAGGCAGAGGGGGTAATTGAAAATTAACCTGAAAATAGTTTCACAGGATCTGTAAAACTCAGGGTTCTCAAATCAGCAATACAAGTTCTCAGAGCATAAAAAGAACAGCCACACACACGCAAGAACATCTCCAGTCACAGAAAATGGCTCTTACTCTTGCAGCTGCTTCAGAGCACAGCAGGAAGAGGCCACCATGCGTCAAAGGGTCCTGATCATTGCTGGGGCCTCCCCAGCTCCCGCGCTAAGGTTCTCTTCACGTTTCCAGTTTGCTTCTGTTCTTTGTCCAAAAACATAGGGTAGAACAGACCATATGCCTTCCTCTATCTCCCTGTGTTTATGATAAATTACTACCCTGGGTGAATAAGAACCTACTTTATTTTTAAGGATTTCCAGAGAGCTATATCATTTTCCCATCTCCTGCCCTAGAAACTTCTTCAAATTTGCTAACTCTTCTGTTGAGCAAGTCCTCGTGGGAAATCGCTCTTGTATCTTCTCTCTTGTATCTCCCGATGGCCTTGTGCTGCATCTCCGTGTTCTCCTGGGTGAAGTTCCTTTGCTTGACCCACATAAATAGAGAGGCCCATACATTTGGGCTAATCCAGGTATGGACTCTAATAATGAATAATTCAACTTATGATGAAATAAAGGATTGAGAACTCAAGTCAAAGGATGGTTCATGCTTAGGGAAGGAGGAGAGGATGAGCCAGGGTTATGAGCCAGGTGTGAATGGTAAAGTGCACAGTCTAATGGGGAGCATTGGCTGTGTCTTAAGACTTGGTGTAGGGCAAGGCTGTGGGAGGACATGCTACTGCTCAGGTGGCGTAGGGACAATGGCCAGCTTTGAATGCACTTAGGAAAGAACTTTCTTTAGTGGGCAATTGCCCAAATCGATGCATGATTATTTTCATTATTTACTTTGCAGATCTCATTGAAATGTTCTAAATGGACTTCTGTCTCATTTAAAAATTATCATAAATAAATGAATAAAACTATTGTGGATAGAAAATAATAAATCTGATTTTAACTCTATATTCTGGATCACACATCTATAATTGCAGTGTCCTTCAAAGTAGTCTGCTGGGAAAACTACCCCATCATCCCAACAGCTCCACTATTATTTTAAGCCTTTTCGGAGGTGCTCTTTGGAAATGACATTTGGGGTCAGTGTATTTGTTAAACAAGTGTACCAGCCTTCTGACTTTTACATCGCACCTCACTTTGACTGAGACAAGTCTGACCAGGTGTCGTTTATCACTCGTCTCAGACTTAAATGGTTTCGAGCTGTCTCTAAAAATCAAATCCATCACTGATGTTCCAGACATTGTGATTATTCCAGAGAATGTTCTCCACCCTATGAATACTCTTCTGAAAAAGGAATTCCGACTGGGTGTGGGAATTTCAGCATCACTAGAATATAATGTAAAATTTCAAGGGGTCTAGGTTGAAAGAAGCAGTATTATCAGCCTATCACATCTTATATAGGGTTTGAAAAGTCAACTTCAATGTACAGCCTTGCCTGGTTAAATAGAAAACAAAAAATGGCCAAGCTGATGCACTAGCATAGTGAGGTACTACCTCTAGCTTAGCTCAGTGCATTGACTGGGAACTTAACTATATAACCGGTCCTCACTATATGAAAGTTAAAAGAATAAGATGCAGAAAGTGAATTAAAATTCTGTAAAGTCCTTTGGGGAATTCTAAGAGATCAACTTTTACCCCAAACATGCTTTAATTATTAGCAGCCGTCAGATAAAGACATTGTGTTGTATCAGGGTATTGGTTTGTCTGCTGTCACAGAGAGATGCCAAATTACCGGGGCTTAAACAAGACAGAAGTGTGCTTCCCTTTTGTAGAAGTCTGGGTAGGTTGGTGTGACATCTTCATAACCGCAAGGAACAAGGCCTCTTCTACCCTGATGGGCTGCCCTTCACAAAACACCTGGCTCTTACCTCATGGCTCATAAGGGCTGCTTATGTGTACGGTCATGTGCAGCCCACCCTGCTTGCCGTGCAACCAGCTGCTTCGGCCTGATCCACTCACCCAACTGGGAGGGAGAGAGAATCACAGAAGGAGAAGAGAAACCCTTTGTGGGTGTAGATCTGCCTCCCCTTCCTACAGTAGGGACATTTGAGTTTCAAGCATTTCATGCTTGCATCATCGCACAAGAGTCGATTGTTAATTTTCAGGAATTTTGCAAGCTTGTAGTTAAAGACCACCATCATTCAACAAGAAATTATATAAACAAATTAATTTACAGCAAAGGTCACAAATACTCGAAACTCTTCACTGCCTAATTATTTTACTACCGTTTACAGTGACCTGTGCTCTTGGGGTTATTTCTGCCTATCTCTAGAGGTGAAAACGCTATATGGTGGGGTGCTGCTGTGGGTGGGACCGCGCCGAGCGGTAGTGATGGCTTAAATCTGCAAATGCAGTAACTCGAGGCTTTTCGTCCTGGAGAGCCGGTTGTCAAACTTTCCCCAGGACCTGCTGGTTCCCTGCTAGGAAAGAGTGGCAGGCTCTGTCCCAATTCCTGTCCTTTGACATCAAATACTTTTCAGGCCATCCTGGGTGGGTCTGGCTAGAGGACCAACAGGCTCCATCAACACAAGGCCAAGAAGAAGCCTCTTCGTCTCCCCCCATCTCTTGCCTCCCCCTGACTGTACACACCTAATGCAGACTCTTCAAGTCGAGTTACCCTGTTCCGAGACAAACCACATTGCTTTCCTTGACGCAGCTAGTAAACCACAAGCCACCAAGCAGCTCCCTCCAGGAAAGTTAGCACTGTCTGCGTTCCTTCTCAGCTCCCCGTTAACCTGTGCCCAGTCCAGTTTAGACAATGATCCCCCAGCAAACTCCTTTTCGTACTTAGGTTGACGGTGTCACAGAATAAAACACGTATTCCTCTCTCTGATGTGTGGGTTAGGGGGCCGTTTTCACCTGCTTCTGGGGCCCTGGCCAGCCTCTTAAATGGGAACTCACACCGTCTTGGAAAGACTCAGATAATGACTCTGAGCTTTCTTTTACCTCTGTCCCCTCTGCCCTGTGGGAGGAGAGGCACATCCGGTGGGTGGGAAAGATTGGGATGGGCACCCTTGGGGCCAGCCTGCCTGGTTTGGGGACATCTTCCTCTGCTCCTGTCTCCATGGAGGATGCCCCAGGCAGGGCCTGCCTTCCAGGGTTCAAGCTCCCTCCCCAACTATGCCCGATCTCGGGGCTGGGCAGGGGTGAGGCAGTGCAGGCCCCTGTGCTGGCTGGGTGGGTCCCTAGGATACTCCCATAGTCCACACTCCGGTGGAGAATGGAGGAAACCCCAGGTGGACTCTTCTGACCTCAGAATTCTTCTCCGTGTTGGAGAAGCCCATCTCTACAGGACAAATGCTGCTCCCCCACTTCTCCATTTGATTCTAGGGGATATTTCCCAGTGGCTTCCGAGTTTGAAGTGGGGAGGGCAGTCATGTTTGGGTTGATGTATTTCCATCACGTACACACCCACAAACACACGTAATAGCCATAGTGCCTATTTAAGTTGCTATGTTTAGAGTTTCTGTGGTTGTTGCTTATTCCACAAATAGCAAACAAAATTTCCCCAGTGCTTGGAAAGTTAAGACCATCTTATTTATTTAGTTGGTGACTTCGTTCACAAATACTTATATCATGCTTGCTACATGCCCAACATTGTTCTAAGGACTCTGCAAATAACAGCTCATGTCATCCTCAAAACTTTCCTCACCTGGGAGATACTATTATTAGCCCATTTTACAGATAAGGAAACTGAGGTGCAGACTGGTGCCCAGGCTCTCACATTTCGACTCAGACTCTCTGGCTCCAGGGTTCAATTCTGCCTTGCCTAAGCATAGCCCAAAACCCAGGGACTCAGTGCCCCGTGGGCTCTGCCAGGCATGGAATTTTCTCTTGAGAAAAGACTAAAGCCACATGTGTCCCAAACTCCTCTGCAGTCACTTCCCAGGTGCCACTGCCGGCCGCATGGAGGAGAGCTGGGAATAATGGGAGGCCTCAATATCCCCCATGGGCCTCTTTCCCACCCCATCCTGATCTGTGAAGCTTTCTGATGAGTCAGAGATGGGATGGATGCCTTTCTGTGGGAGGAATAAGGGGAGGAGGAAGGAGTGGCCTTCCCACCACCCTCTTAAAGGCCACTGACAGAGACGTGGATCAGAGAACCTTCTGTGAGCTTCCGTGGAAGCAAAGGCCCTATTAAATGTTGTAAATAAATTATATTTCCATAAAATGAGTCACTATTTTAAGGGCATTATTTAAGGGATTCACAGGCTCAACTATTTAGTTCCTTATTATTTTTTTAATCAAGATTTCTACCTACACCTCGGCCGAGCCCACAGAGAATCTGTCCTGGCTTAATTCTAAAACTGAGACGGGTCATGGGGCAAGAGGAAGAAGTCGGGGGTGCAGTGGCAGGTGACACTTGCAGCTTCCTCTTTCCCGTCCTCGAGACGACAGTGAGACCAAGGAAGCCACCAGGCCCGAGGGCCTGCATTTTCTCTGGTGAGCGGGGGGAAATTCTTTGGTGTAAACAAAACTCTCTCAGGTTTCATTGCTTTAACTTTCTCCTCCCAGTTGTCACCTCTACAAAGAACTCCACAGCCTCTGTGTTTACTCTGCCTTTGATAAAGCACCTCAGGAGCATCCCTCAGAAATTAAGGTTCATTCAATCTTCCTCTAGGTACCACTTTCTAAATGAGGGGGAGCCAGACCCAAGCACCAAACCACTGTGCTTTCTACCGATGCCACTGCAGCCCAGGCTTCATCTCTGCTCCATGAAATGTGTGGTTCTGTGATGACACGTGCACAAGAAGTCGTCCTTCTGTGTGTTTCCAGGCTCCCTGGACAGTGAGGCCGGGAGGAAATGATGAAAACTTTCTATAGAGAAGTGGCAAATTTATGCCATTGCTTCTTTCTTCTTTTATTTTTTTTGCAGGGAAGATTTGCCATAAGCTAACATCTGCTGCCAATCTTCTTCCTTTTTCTTCCATCCCACCCCCCCACCCCGCAAAGCCCCAGTACATAGTTGTGTATAGTTGTAAGTCCTAGTTCTTCTATGTGAGCCACCCCCACGGCATGGCTACTGACAGACGAGTGGTGTGGTTCCGTGCCCGGGAACCGAACCCGGGCCGCTGAAGCGGAGTATGCTGAACTTTAACCACAAGGCCGTTAGGGCCGGCTCAAATTTATGCTATTTCTATTTAGAAAACCACTTGTCTTGTAAGGATTTGGACAAGAATGCTTTACCAGTTCTTTCTTTGCTGTACACACAGGATTGAATCATTTGGGAGGAGGGCAGGGCTTGTTTTATTATTTTCTGTGTTTCAAAAATCTAAAATTGGGAACCCTCGGGTCCTAGACAAGCCCCAGGATGCCCGAGACTGTGCAAACTGCCCCATCTGCTTACGGTTCCCTATTTTGTCATGAAAATGACGTTTCCTGATTAGGGCTTTCCTCTCCTACCATCCGTCAGCCCTCTGCTAGAATATTCTGGATGAGGAGAAAGTTGGTGCTGTGTGCCAGCAAATCAGAAAATGGCTTTCCCAGTGAGTCACGTGTGCAAAGGGCAGGATTAGCTGTCCCTTTGTTCTGGGTGGTCTTGGCTTCCGCAGGTTTGGATTTATGATTTACCAGGCAAGAGCCTGGCTAGTGGGTGATTGATCCCTCTTCCCAGGATGGTTGCTGAGAAGAGGGTCTTACTCATCTTTCTAGGGTGTGGGGGTATGCTGTATGATCCCATATGACCTGCAAAGGCCCTGGGTCTCAAGGAACTTTACCCCATTTACTTACTGCAATTCTAGAACATTTTTCTCAAATGTAGATAATCTCAATATTTTTCCAAATAACTTTAGGACTTTCAAAAAATACACACTGAATCATTTTGATTTCCTAAGTGTGAGCGTTTTACACCAATTTGTCACTAACTTGCTCTGTGCATTGATAATATTACACTAGGCTTCTTGTAGACACAAAAGAGGACTATGTAGATTTTGCCACATCAGTTACAGTGTTATTGTGGAATAGCTGGGTGGCATCCTAAAACTGCATGGGATTGATGAGTACACACAGTAATGCTGTAGCAGTTCAAAGGACTGCTGGAGCCATTACAGAGGCCTTGGGCAAAGTCAGACTTTAAGCATTAATAGGAGAGCAGGGACAAGTAATCTAGGAATTGGGAACAGCGTATGCAAGGCAGGAAGTGCTGAGTACGTGGTTGAGTATGATAAGTCGATCACTTTGACTAAAAAGGGAATGTGGTATTGGGAGGTAATGATGGATTGGTTGGACCAGTCTCAATTAGTCCAGGCCAGTCTAAGCCAGGTGGCAGGACTTCATCCCTAAGGCAGTAGAGACCTGTGGAGACTTTTGAGTTGGAGATGTCCTGGTGAAATTATTCCCTGTATCCCTTCAAATCCTAAAGAAAATCAAGCTGTCTTTATTTAAACAACAAAAGTTGGCTGAGGTTCCTTGGAAAGCCAGTCCTGGGCTAAGTCCTAGGGCCCCCAAAATATTAAGATGAGCCCCCATCCCTTGGGAGCTCTTGTCTCATGCAGGTTCACTGCAGACAGTTGAGCAGGTTGGGCACTGCACAAACACAACCAGTTGAGGGGAGAGTGGAGGCTGAAATCCAGCCTGGGCTCCACTTGCCAAATCAAGAGTCACAGCGTGGGGTGTGGGACCACCCAGAGGAAGAGGTGCCTTCTTCAAACAAAGGGACCATCCACTCACCAAGCCACACACCCACGAACCTACATATGTCTAGAGTGCCTTTATGTAGTCCCAAAAGAGTATAGTAATTAGGACAATATCAGATCAGCCTAATAATCAAATTATCCAGCAGGCCTGTGGGGGAAAACCTTTTTCATGAAAGGTTTGTATGATATATGTATTAGTTTGCTAGGCTGCCGTAACAAAGTACCACAGACTGGGTGGCTCAAAAAACAGAAATGTGTTGTGCCCCAGTTCTGGAGGCTGAAAGTTAGAGATCCAGGTGTCAGCAGGGGTGGTTCTTTCTGAGGGCTGTGAGGGAAGGGCTCTCTCCTTGGCGTGTAGATGGCTGTCTTCTCCCAGTGTCTTCACATTCATCTTCCCTCTCTACATATCTGTGTCCAAATTTCCCCTTTTTATAAGGACTCCAGTCATACTGGATTAGGGTCACCCTAATGACTTTATTTTAACTTGATTATCTCTGCAAAGACCCAATCTCCAAATAAGGTCACATCCTGAGGTACTGGGGGTTGCAACTTCATCTTACGAATTGGAAGGGGACACAATTCAGCCCATAGCAATATACTATACTACCCATCTTATTCATTTTATTTCATATAACTTTCACATCTGAGCCTTATGGGTCACCCCTAGGGCTCGATCATCTCCTGGGGCCTCCTTTGGAAGGGAAACAGCAACATAGGTGAGCATAGAGATGGGATCTGGGCCTCTTACCTTGTTAAGGCCTTTTCTCATCCCCAGCAAGGAAAGAAGGTCTGGGTCTGGGGAAAGGAAGGCTGACACGGACCTCCACCCACTTCATGCCTCCTAAATCACAGTGAGCCCAGCTTACTTCTGAGGGAGCCCACCTCCATCTACTCCTCCCCACCCCTCACCTCTCTTCCACTGAAATCCCTCATCCCCTCCCATGACCTGCTCTCTCACTGTCACTCAGCCCTTTCTGAGTTCACTGCCTCCCGCTCCCTCCCAAGGCCACGGTGATCCTGCATCAGCCCCCAGACACACCCAGAGAACATCCACCTGGTTGAAGGCCCAGATCTTCTGATGTAACAGGCTCCTCCGGATGCTGACTTAGATCCCCTCGGTGGGAGGACAAGAAAGAGGCCTGAATGAGTGAGCACCTGGGGAACCCTTGGGAGACCCCCAAGGGCTCCTGTCTTAGCCCCTTTATGCCTGGACCCTCTTGGCCCCAGAAATGGGGTTCTGAAATCACCACATTGGCCCGTGGTCGATGGCCTGGATTAGAGTGGCTTTATTGACAATGTCCACATCCCCTTGGTAGAAGGAACTTGCCCTTCTAACCTGTAGTGAGATACAAAGATGGCGGTTGTGGAGGTGGTGGCGGCCGAGGTGTGAACATCAAACATCAGCACTCATAACAAGTTCTAGAAAACTCATCGCAGGGTTTAACTGGATGAAAGTGAGCTGCCCACCAGGTGTGCCTAACGATAATAGGAAAGAAGCAGCAAAGGAGCATCTATTGAGCACCTACTGTATTCCAAGCCCTGGACTAGAGGAGTGTTTTACTTGCCTCATCTCCCATTAACCTCACAAGAACCCTATGGAGTGGGTGTTGTCCCATTTTAGAGAAGACAAAACCAAGGTTCAGAGAGGTGAACAGATCACCCAAGGTCAAGAGCTATTTAACAACAGAGCAGAGAGTTAAGCCTCGGTCTTTCTGACGCCAACACAGGAGCTGTTTTACTCCACACTGTACAGCACAGTAGCAGTTACGAAAACCATTACATGCGTGAACTTGGCTGTGAGTTTTATTTGATTACAATAGTACACTCTGTGCGGGGTGATTCAGGCTTCAGGACTGCTCAAATAGCCTGGTCAGCTAATCACAGCTTTGGAAACCTGCAAAGAGCCAGTCAGTAGGGAAGAAACACAACTGGGATGCTGGGCATACTGGAAACAATTGCTGGTTCGCGATGTTGCCTGGGACAGGCCTTGTATAGTTAACTATATTCCCATCACTCTCCGTCCACAACCCACTATGGCGTTGTCTTCTAAGGCCTCTCTGCCTCACTTGTGAATGGGGTTGACTACAAGGCAAAGAGATTAAGCTGGAGCAAATGTCGCAAGATGTACACAGCTTCTTATAAACAGCTTCTCTCCTAAGGAGCACCAATGACTCAGTTGTTTGGAGCTTAAGTAAAGTTTTCTATTAAAATAAGGTTCTATGTGGGAATCAGGTTTATGAGGTGGCCCCCATCATGTGCCAACTGCAGAAGTAACTGAAGATCTGGGTCCTAAGATAAAGGAACCATGTGTGGGGGAGGACGGAGCAGCAGGCACTCCCTTTCTTGGACACAAGCACGTTGTAAAATAGGGCGAGTTGGGTCCCCTCCTCCTCTGCCTTCTGTACTTCTCTCGCTGGCTGTGCCTCCCACCCTAGGACCTTCTGAAGGTCCTGATACCCAACCTGGGGCAGACTTCCCAGGCCACTCAAAGGAAGCCACATCCCAGAATGTTCTACTGCCTTCTCCATGCCTGATCAAGAGAATGCTTGTAGCTCGAATAAATGGGCGGGTTGGGACAAGCCTGCATACACTCAGGGACATTTTCTCATTCAAAGAGGTCCCTTTGAAAATGTGCACATTCCTTCCAATGATGAAATCTTTATGGCAAAGGGAAGCACACTTCACAGTGGTTTTGCATGTAATTTGGGTTCTGCAACTAACAAGCTTTGTGGGTCTGGCTATGTCACCTTACTTCTGGGCTCATGACTCATCTATGGAGTGAGGGGCTTCACCAGAGCTGCTTTTTCCAAAGAATGGTCCCCAGAACATTGGTTCTAGAGATGCTTAAGGCAAATGTGTTTCTGCTGCCCACAAAGGCCCCTCTGGAAGAATCACAAGGCCCATCACTACATTAAACATTAGAAGTTCTGCAGTAATGAAACATTTCTATCTTTGTTTAATTCTGTTCCTGAAACAGATTTAACAACAAACCCTCCTTTTATTTTGAGTAACACCTATTACTACCTCATGACATACACACATTGGGATTTGCTGAATAATAATATGTAAGGAGATCTGTTTTGTGATCTTCTCATTTGGAAATAAATCTCGATTGAACATCCTCAGGGAGGTGGGGAAGAAAATCTTCCTTCAAAAGTTGATTGACTTTTAAAAGGTATCCCGATTCATTTGGATCTGAGAATGGATGATAAAACGAATTAAGCAAAACTGAGAAATACCGTTAATACCGTTGATGTCCCACGTAACACACAAGTCACCTCTGAGAGAGAGACCAGGAGAGAAATTTCTGAAATGGCGGGAGTGGCAGCAACAGGCCACAGCACTGTGGAGGCGCCCACTGTAATTCCCTCCCCAGAATTTTCCTAAAGGAGAAATCCACTCAATGCCCCTGTGTCCGAGCACGTAGGAGCCCATCAGTCAGCTGGTTTCAGAATCCACCACAGAAGGAAACAGAAGGGACACAGAGGAAAATGAGCCCTTGACCTGACATGGACAGCCGCTCGGAATGAAGCAGATGACCAAAGCAAAGGTCACTGAGGAGGGACAAGGTCAGGCTGAGGTTCTTGATGGAGGTTTGGTTGTGGAGATGGATGTTCTACCTCGCACAGAAGTCAGGGAAGAGACAGATGTTGGAAGGTTTGGATAACTGTTTTCTGTGTTTCCTGAATTTTAATAACCTGTCATGTAGTGCAGACCAGACTTGGGAAGCTGGGTCTGCTTATCATTGTTACTTGCAGAACCCGGACCCATCCCCTCATTCTTGTGCCATTGGGATCTGGTTTTCAGTCGTCCTCCTGTGCCTGTGGCTCCCAGAACTCTCCTCCCTGCGTTACTCACGCAGTCACTTCCTGGAGGCTGCTTGTCAACCTCTAGAAACTTCCAGCCCCTGCCTCTCCTTTGGCTCCAGCCTATGCATCCATCCCTTCTGCCCAGACCACACTGTGGGTCACTTAGCTATGCTCTTGCTCCTCCCTGGTCTCCCTCCATTCCCATGAGCATCTACACTTCCAGCCACAGGCCGACACTACCACGGCCCTCCACCACTTTCAGCCCAGAGCCTGAAGCGCTCCGGAATAGTCATCTAGTCAGGCAGCCATGGGTTCCAAGCTCATTTTCCTTGATCTTGAGGTGGCCCCTTTATTCCCCACCCCTTTATTCAACTGCTCCTTGTCCCCCTGGGCCTGCCTGCCCCCTCATTGGACAGCCAGACCTGCATCCTCCGTGCAGACTTGCTCCCTCCACGCCCTGCTCACTGCACCTCCTCACGTGACCCTGAGCCCCCACCTGCAGATGAGACTGTCCCTCAGTCATTCCCTTCCTCTCTGCTCGGAGATATGCACAAGAGCCTCTAATGCCAAAAACCAGAAAAAAAAAAAGAAGCCTAAACATCCTCCCTCAACTTTCCTCTAACAACAGTAGTAATAATAATAATAGCACACACTTATATGGTGCCTCTCCTAAGCACTTTCTATATATTAGCTCATTTAATCCCCACAGAAACTCTTTGAGTCAGGTAGATTTATGGTCCCCATTTTACAGGTGAGGAAACTGACACACAAAGGAGTTCAGGTCCCAGGGTCTCCCTGCTGGGAGAAGGCAGAGCTGGTGGGCAGTCTCCGGTGGTTTGGCTTCAGAGTCTCCGCTCTTACCCACTCTCCCCCATTAGCTGCTTTCTCTCCTTCTTCCCCAAACCTGTGAAGGGTTAGATACACTCTCTTCCTCACTTCCTCAGCTCCCACAGGATGACCTGTGGGTTGTGCACTACAGGGCTCTGTCACCCAGGCCTTGGGGGGCGCTCTCAGGAAATCCAGGATGGGTAGGCATCCCCATGTACCTGAGGAGAGAGACACACACACGAGCATGGTATCCGCGCTAATGCAGCGTCTCAGGTGCTATGAAGGACCCACGCGAGTGCTAAGGGGCCCTGCAGCACACAGGAGAGCTGACCAGCACTTTCCCTCATCTCTGCAGGGAGGACTGGGTCCAAGCTATGGTCAGAAGCCAGAGCTCCAGGGATGCACTGGCCCGTGCCCCCGGGAGGCTCTACTTTGCCAAAATGTAGTGCTGTGAGCAAAAGCATGTATCTTAAAGACTATTGGACAAGTGGTTTCTAGCAGCATTCCAGCTCTAACATCTTATGGTTCTGGGTTTTCAAACCACTGATGAGGAGGAAACCAGTGTGACTCATCTTCAGTGCTCTGAGGTCCAGGGCTAGAAGTTGGCCAGGAAGCTTGAGGTGCACACAGGAAGGGGCGTACCAGACACGCAACGCCCCCAGGCCTTTTTAGGAGGCTGGTGAGCTGGGTTGACCCACTATTGTGTGCTCCTACCACAGCCTGATGACTGAGGCAGCCCTGTCACCTCTCGGGATCTCTCCTCTCACCCTCCCGCCATGACTTACAACATTCTCCATGGTGAAATTTTAGGCAGGTTATAATTACCTAGGCTGGAATTTGGTCAGGAGAGTGAGTTTAACATTTTTACCTTTGCAGATGGATTTGAGGACAATATCACTCGAGTTCCTAGAAGTGAGTTCTGGTGTCCCATTTTCCTCAGCAGAGTAAAACCTCCATTACGTAGAAAGTTCCAGAAAAGAAGAGTCTGGCAAATTGGATTATGTGGTTGACTCGAACTTGGCTAGAAAACTTCTTTTGCTTCTAACATGTTACTCACTATCTCTCTAAAATCTTTAAGCACAATTTCCTGCCTAAATAATTATAAAATTCTGTTGTGGTTGAAGATGATGATTTTTTTTTAATTCTATGTCTTTTTTCATGCTTACATACCTATGGTGCTTGACCTCCCCAGCAACTCTGAAGGTAAACTGAGGAAAGATGATTAACTCCTCTTTTTAGGTGTAGAAACTGAGACTCAGTGAGTTATGAAACGTGTCCAAGGCTACAGAGCCAAGTATTGATCCTGGACCGGAGGGAAAGTTGTCTGATTCCTAATCAACTCTGTGCGCCTCACACCACTTCACCCGAGCAGAATGCATCGCTGTATAATTCAGTCGCTGCAGGAGGTTGAAACATTAGGCTGATTCTGTACGGCACCCAATGTGAAAACCGTACTCTCAGATGCATGACAGAATTGTCCATTTCCCTTAAAAAAAAATCCAGTTAAAATTCACCTGACTCTGGTTAATCAAGGTATTGATTTTTGTTAAATGTTTACTTTTTCCTTTCTTATTTCAAAAGTTTCCTGGAGGAATTTTGAAACCTCAGAAAAGTATAAAGAAGGAGTTTGCATCATCCGTAATCCTAATAATTATCCCAGTCACTTGTTAACATTTTGGTGTCTTTTTTTCCATATTTTTAAAATATATTTTTAGTTGACATCATACTTGAAGTATTGTTTTATAAACTACCTTTTATCTCTTAAAAATATAGTGACCATTTCCGTGCCATTAAAAGTTATGTGAAAATGTTATTTTAATTGTTGCATAGATTTTCATAACACAGTAATTTATTTAGCCTGTCTTAAATCTTTGGTAATTTAGATTGTTTCTGTTTCACTATAATGATTAACGCTGCAGTGAACATCTCTGAACATAATCTTTGGGTGTATTTCTGATTATTTCCTTAGGACAAATTCCTAGAAATTGAAATATTGCATTTTTAAGAGTTTTGATACTGACACATCCCACCCGCAGTGGGAATGTAACTTATCTCCAATTTGGGGCTGTGGGTGTTTAGTACACTCACCTCTGATAGCCTTCACCCCCTTACTGTATGTGACCTATGAATTAGTATATAATGAACAAAACAGTTGATATTCAGTTAGAAACTAGACTTGTATGTATATTTAAAAGTGCTTACGTGTGAGTCTTATCTAGATAAGACTTTATGACACGCCAGTGCCAACTCTCCAATGTGCTGCCTCAGCCCGGCCCCCTGCTCTGCAATGCATAGGTGAAAATTCAATCACACCATAGACCTCCAAAGCAGTTTCATTTACCTACAAGCACAGAAGGATGGAAAAAAGGCAGGACATGTTTAATGAAGATAAATGATGTGGATGTGTATGTTACTCCTGGGATAATATCTTTGCAAACATGCTATACGATGGACATTTGAATTGTGTAGTCATGGCAAAAGCTATCATTTATATTAAGGGTTAGTAAACTATAGCCCATAGACCATATCTGGCCCACCACCTGATTTGTAAATACTTTTTTATTGAAACAGTCCTACTCATTTATTTATGCATTATCTATGGCCACTTTCTGGCTACAACAGCAAAGTGGAGTAGTTTTGATAGAGACCTTATTCACAAAGGCTAAAATATTTATTGTCTGGAACTTTAGAAAAAAAAAGTATATGACCCCTGATTTATATTCTACTTTCTGTGAGACAGAGCAGGCATCCTTACTCATCTCATCTCAGTGAACAGATGTGTAATGATCTCTTCAAGGTTAAGTGATCGTCCAAGGTCATGCTTAGTTTCTGTAGGAGGGGCTGAAGTTTGAATTTAGATCTTTAGATCTGAAATCTGGGGTTTTATAGCTTCTAGATGCAAAAGGCTACAATATTTTGCCCCTTCTTTAGTTTCTCTTCACCAGCTGGTGTGTGTCATTTCCTTCCCAAATTCTCCTCATAGGTCCTTCTCTTTGGTAACTTAAGGGAGGTCATGGTGTTGATGACATAAACAAGTAGATCCTAGCCTATATCTTGTATATATAGATATAAAACATGCAGATTACCAGTTTTTATCAGAGTACAGTTATGTGCCACATAACACTTCAGTCAATGAAGACCACATGTACGACGCTGGTCCCAAAAGATTAGTACTATATAGCCTAGGTGTGTAGTAGGCTATCCCGTCTAGGTTTGTGTAAGTACACTCAATAATATTCTCACAACAATGAAATCGCCTAACGACGCATTTCTCAGAACTTATCTCTATCATTAAGTGACTCAGGCTGTACTGGGTATACCGAGAGAGTCAACACCACTGAAAGTGGATGCCATCTAAGCTAATCTTTCTTCAACGATTCAGAAACCTGAAGCATCTTCAGAATTACATGAGAGTCATAATATGAAAACCTATTAGTTTATCGTGGCCCAGAATTATAGGTGTGGGAGACTGTTCTAGATCCCACAGACCTTGTAATATCCCTTAAAAGTGACTTAAAAAAAATAATTCCCTACTGTAAGTTTATTAACATTCCACTTGGTTTTCTCTCATAATTGCAGAAAAGGAAAAATAATGTGGATATCTGGGCTTTGGAAGGCTTCTGTCCTGATAAATAGGAATGTACTGGAAATTTTATCATTAACACTAAAATATAGTTCTCAGAGAAAAAAACAGAGACCTATACACAGCTCATAGACTCACATGCCAACCAATATTTTTAAACTTCATTATTAAATTTGAACCTCATGTTAGATATGGGGGATTAAGCTAACGATCATATTTACTTTAGTAAACTATTAAAAGAAAAAAACACCCTAATTCAAAGTTTGTTTCTGACCAGCTACCTCCTTAATCCCATAGCACCTGCCAGAAGACATCCAATAACCTACTCTTTAGGTCAGAGAAAAACATACAAAAGAGAAAGCCTTGGCTGGAACGACTCAGGTTACAAGCCAGCTGCTTTCCAGAATCCGTTAAGCTTTAGGGTCCAGATCTCCTTTTGTGGCTTTC
This sequence comes from Tapirus indicus, assembly GCA_031878705.1. NCBI lineage: Eukaryota > Metazoa > Chordata > Mammalia > Perissodactyla > Tapiridae > Tapirus > Tapirus indicus. Next base: position 31,394,536 of record CM062936.1, on the reverse strand, counting down.
TACAGACTTTATTTGAACAGAGAAATTACAACAACCCTGCCCACATAAAAGCTGAGGAAAGAAGCTAGTTGAGGTAGAGAGAGTGCCCAAAATTTTACTATAATTTAAAACAAAATGGCAAGAGTGTCAGCAAGCATTTTCTTTTGTTTCACGGTGATAAACGCTCCTCTGCTTCCATTCGCTATGGAAACAATGAAACTTGTACGTGGTAGGTTCCATTTGACAATCAGCAGAGAATTTTTCCCCCAGGCAGTGACTATCAAGGACACTAAAACCTCATCTGGCGTGTTTGGTTCACCAGGGTTTATCACCTATTTTCCTCTGCTGCCTTTGACCAATGCCAAGTTGTTTTGGGTTCTTTTCTATTTCAAACCATTGAGGGATCTACCTTATCCCAATCCGTGAAAATATTCTTTGCCAGTGAGAAGCAATGTCTAGTCCAGACATTGATTTTATCCCAGACGACAACTGATGAATCAGTAGTGGCTGTCTCAGTGCTTTGGAGCTGGGGGAGGAGAAGGATTTTCAGCAGGAAAGTCACCAGGGTCCGGTGGTCTCATGTACCGTGGACAGGGATGCAGGGAAAGCCTGAGAAGATGAAATATTTCTGCCATTCCTGAACTACACAATAGTCTGAGATTGTTTCTTGTGTAGGACTCTGTGTGTATGTGTATGTGTGTGGGTACACTCTACTCGGGATGGTGTGGCTGGCCATCTTTTACATTCATCCATTGATTCATTTAACAAACTTTTATTGAGCATCACACTCTACCAAGAAGTATTCCAGAGGCTGGGAATAGAAAGAAATCCCAGATACAACCAGAACAAGACATTCTCATAAACAAAGTCTGTGCCTTTATGTGACATGTATAGTAGGAATGTACTAAGTACAGGAGTTGTCGATGCTTTGGGCTTCTGCTTATTTGAACATTAAGAAAGAAAAGATGATGAAAAGGAGTTTAATGAACAGATTAAATTTCCAGCTGTAGTTATCAGTGCCCCCAAATATATACTATTGGGTATTTAAAAAAATTTATTTTCCTAAAGTTTACGGAGCAATAATGCCTTTCTATTTTTCTAAATGTAGGGGGGGAAAGTTGAAACCAGAATATGCAGTATGGTTTTAATATGCTCTAAAGCCAGAGATGAAACAGATTCCAACTTAACATCACCAAACAGTATTCGGGCTATCGCAGACTGAAATGCTTTCCTTGAACGATTCTAATGTAGGACCTCATTCTCAGCATCATCCCTTAATGAAACTCTGCATGAAACTCTGGAGAGACTTTCATCTAGAATATTTATGAGGGTGTGGTTTGTCTAACATAGCTTCAGCATAAACTGATAGGACTTTTAAGTTGGGAAGCCACACATGCTCGTAGGCTCATTTTTGCACACGAGGAAAACAAAGGACAGAAATGTTAAGCTATTTGACCACACTTCACATGGAGTTAGTGTCAAAATTTAATCCAACCTGGAAAATAAGAACTGAGAAAGAGTCATCCTTGAATCATTTGGCTTCCATTTTTGTATCCAATAACGTTAATTCTATCTAAATCGGAAGTGTAATGTGTCTCTGTTGTCGGTGCAGGCTGGAGACAGGAATGAGCAATCCTGGTCAGCCCAGGTCACTGCATTAAATGGGGGAGTGTCCATAGCTCTCTAGCTGGCCTGGCCTACCAGAACATTTGAACCATCTCAATCTCCCTTATTTTTCAGTGGTGCATGGTCAGGTGTCTGGTATTCTTGTATGTAAATGTGCCATATCCCAGGAATATGATGAAGTATAATTAATACTAAAATTGCATTGACCAGAGTGTCATTTTCTGGGAAGAATCAAACCAAACTTCATGGTCTTGCCCCTCAAGAGCATCTTGGTGAAAAACACACAGTTGGTGTGTGCAAAAATGTTGCTTCCTCCCTTGTGGATAGACTGCTAGATGGCAGAGAAGACCTTGAGCAGGATTTATTTCAGTCTTCAGAATAACTCAGAATTTTCACAGCCCCAGTTTGGATCCTTCGAAACTTGTGACCTGGGGGAGAAATGTGTCCTCACATCGACTTTCACCAGCAACTATTTGTGAGCTCTTAAGAATAAAGTGCATCATGGAAAGGTTTGACCCAGCGGAGTTGGCAGAGGGTTAAAAGATGCAACAGGATTTCCCTTCTGTTGGATCATATTTCCTTTGGACGCGGTTCTAAATTCTTTAGGGCCAACAGGGAGACCACTGATAATTGCCTGTAATTCAACACACACACGACCTGTTCTCCCAAAAGCCAAGCATCAGCCTCTCCATTACAGTTAGGGGCCCCAAGGGTTTTTTTTTTTTCCTTTACTTTTTTCCCTTTGGATCCGTAGCTCTTTTCATGCAAGGTCTTGTTTGATGTCCTAATATAAGTGTAATTTCATCTTTCTCCAGAAGCCTTTCTTATTCACAGCCTCTAATGATCATTCCCTAATCAATGGGGTTAGGAGAGCTGAATCCACCTCTGAGCATCTGTCACTTCTGTAATGAAGGAAAAGATGGGTTAAGTGGCAGAATAAACAATGTTTGAAGCACATCCTGGGCTTGCTAGTACTGAAGTTTTATCTTGATAGTGAATATTCTTGAAGTGCACATTCAACAAATATTTTGACCTAGCATAATTAGAAATTCTGCCTAGAAAGCTGTACATAACCTAATTTTTCCCTTTTTTAAAAAAAACTTTCGTTTTTTTACCTTGATCTGGCTCCTCCTCATCCATCCTCAAGGAATTCTCCCAATGAAGAGCGAGACAAGCCTGGGCAGCAATCCCTCAAAGGCACATGCTAGGTTTACGTTTCTCATTGACCTAACTCACCCTCATGTATTGAGCACCTTTCACATGATTGTTGGAAATCTGGGTTAGTTGTCTTGGGGGAGCATCAGAAGATGAATAGATAACCACTAAATACTAAAGTCTTCTTCTAGGTGGGAGGGAAAACGCTCACATGCGTGATGCTAACACAGAGCCAACTTGACTGTGCTGTCATGGCCCCATGATGAAAGTGCTGCTGGATGTAGGAGGATAGGCCAATTCTGGCTGGGGAAAGGGCTAGGAAAACTGTTTGGAGAATGTGGAATTTAACTACTCCCTTGAGTTACGTAGAACTCCTCAAAGCAGATGGGGGAGTGAAGACAACATTGGTGGCAAGAAGCAACACCAATTATAGGCTTAGAGGTGGAAGGGTACTGGGCATGTTCATGTAAAATAGCATGTTCTAGTGGTAGTGGGGATGGAGTAGGTGGGAGGGGCAGTGAAAATAACAGGAAATTAAGCTGGATCCATGAAATGGAGTTGAATTCTAAAGGGCTTTGAAAGCTGGGATGAAGGCTTGGACACAATGGAGCATCAAGAACATTTTTTAATCTGGAAAATGAAATAGTTCTGGATTGTAGAAAGACCTTGTTGATAATGCTTGGAGAATGTGTGGGAGATGGTGCAGAGAGAAGTAAGAGGATCAGTTTAGAGAATGTTGAAACAATAAACGTTAAAGAATAAAAGTGCCTGAACAAGGGCATTGGCAGCAAGAACAGAGAAGAGGTGGTAACGGAAAAGTGACCCAGGAGATTGGAGTTGATTTAGTCTCTGGAGGGAAGGCGTCAGGGCCAGTGAGAGGTGATGTGAAGTTGTGGAGTCTGGTGACCGAAAGAGTAGTTACCTGGGACAAGAGGCACTGAAGGAAGACCCAGGGTGGAATGAGGGGGCGGGACGTGATGGGGTATGTTTTGGACTTGTTGAATTTGGGTCCCTTTCAAACATCCATGTGATGAGATGTAGCCCAGGTGCAAAGGAAAGTCACAGCCTGGAGAGAAGTCAGGACTAGAGGTAAGGATTTAGGAGTGACGAGCCAATCAGACAAGGGCACAATGGCACTGTTCTTTGGGGAGGACATTTCCCCCAAAGCCTGAGAGAATGTCAAAGGCACAACTGTGTGTACTTCCACAGGGTTCAAACTCTACAATAGTGGTGTCCAACAGAATATTATTCCACATAGTCAAACTTCTAGTAGTAGACACAATCAAATAAGTAAAAAGAAACATGTGAGATTAATTTTACCTACATTTTTATTTTATTAATTTCCATTTTTATTTATATAGCCAAATATCATCATTTCAACATGTATCCTATATAAAAATTATTAGTGTGATCATTTACATCTTTTCCATAAATCTTTGAGATCTGGCATGTGTTTTTATACTTAGAGTACTTTTTTTTTTTTTTTTTTGGTGAGAAAGATTCACTCTGAGCTAACATCTGTTGCCAATCTTCCTCTTTTTGCTTGAGGAAGATTAGCCCTGAGCTAACACCTGTGCCCATCTTCCTCTGTTTCGTATGTGGGTCTCCACCATAGCATGGCTGACGAGTGGTGTAGTCCACACCTGGGATCCAAACCCGCAAAACCCAGGCTGCCAAAGTGGAGCGTGCTGGACTCAATCACTATGCCACAGGTCTGGCCCTCCTTAGAGTACATCTTAATCTGGACAGCCACATTTCAAGGGCTTCTTAGCCACATATTGCTGGTGGCTACAATATTGGACAGCACAGCTCTAGAAGCTACTTCAGGGGACTCATCGATAGGGTGACCATATATATCATTTGTCCTCTTAACTGGGGCAATTCTAAGAGTGGGAAGAGATGCGACAACAGCAGTAAACCAGGTCTGTCCTGGAGAACCAGGAAGAGTGGTCTCCTACACAAGGGTCCTTTGTAAGACCTCTCGCTCCTCTCTTCTGTCATTGTTTTGCCTTCAGCCTGGTGGAGAAAGGCTCTGGGCCATATACAATCATTAACTCAGGCCCTGCCTGCAGCCTTTCTAAAGCACCAGGCTGAGCCCTGGGACCAAAGGACCTGCTGACATCACTCCTTCTCCATGCTCCTTGTTCCCACCCTGAAAAAGGAAATGTTAATAATAACAATGTCACTAACATGTCCTGAACACGTCTGTGCCCAGTGCTGGGCCGAGCACTTCATATGTGACACTCGTGACACTGGTATTACTGTTAGTCTCATGAGGTTCAGAGAGGTTACCTAACTTACCCAAAGTCACGCAGCAGAGCCAGGACTCAAATCCAGGTCTGGCTGTCTCTAGCTCCCAGGCTCTCAGCCTCTGAGCCACATGGATAATTTTGTTCCATGTTTGTTAGAGGGAGGGGGTTATAAAGAGTGCTTTGGAAGGTTTAAAAAAGAGAGAGAGTAATGTGGCTGTATTTTGTGAACCAGATGAAATATCCTCCTAGTTGTGCTTCCTGAAAAGGATAATGAGTTCAGTTTACCTACTTGAGGGTTTTCTGGAGGCAAAGCAGATTTTCCGTATACAGTGGGAACATTTAATTTTTAAATCTTCAATCTTCAGTGTGTGTTTTCATCTTCTGTATATCCTCTCTCTCAAATACAGTGCAAACTAAGAAACACATCATCTGGCTGCTAAACGACATTTTAGCTCCTCAACACTTAAAGAACTTGTGACATTAACTGAGGAGACTTCTTGTTGGTCTTATCTTAGAGGGAGACTTAAGATTGGCATCAGCCTGCCAAGGATGATGTGAGAAACTTACTCATTGTCGGAGATTCCGGGGAGACTCTTCCCAGCTGTGAAGATGCTGATCCAGTAAAGTACAATCCCAGGCATTCCAGCTGGAGTGGGGGTACTGGACAGCACGCATTCCAGTTGAACAGGGAGTCACTTTAAATGCGTCAAGGCCATGTAGCAATCCTGCCGGTGTGGCAGGAAAATCACATAAAAGTGCCACCCCACACTCAGGGTATTGGCATGAAATTCAAAGGGAGTTTAAAAGCTATGAGGTGGGTAGGAGGTCCCAGCTGCAGCCAAGTGCCAGATTCTTCCTTCTTGTGCAATGTCTATAGCAGTGAGTAAAGGTGCCCAGCTGGCAAACACTGTTGTATATTTTAGAGTCCCACCCTCTGGAGGTTGTGCTGTAAGAAGGGAGCTAAGGGGCAGCTAAAATAGTTAGTGCCCTTTATGGGGATGGCGTTGAGGTGTCAGGGGCAAGGGTGGGATTGAGGAGACTGTCTGTTAAGTAGTATGGTATGTTGGAAAACTGATAGTTCCTAGGCTTAAAAATAGACAGAGAATAGATAATGTGGAGTTTCTTAGTATATATTAATTAAACAATCAGTAGAGTCTGAGGGACAGGGGGCATCAGTGTAATCTGACTCCAGTTGGACTCAAGTCTAGAGTTTAAAATGTGGTGCTTTGGAGGACAAAAGAGACTATTTCCTGGGATAGAAAGTGAGTCATATAGAATCCTAATGGTGTTTATAGGACTATAAATAAGCTGTGTGTCTGTATGTGTGGGTGGGTGGGGGTGGTCTTTAAAAAGTAAACTGCAGGGGCTGGCCTGGTGCCTAGTGGTTAAGTTTGTATGCTCTGCCTCGTTGGCCCAGGATTCATGGGTTCAGACCCCAGGTGCAGACCTACACACCACTCATCAAGCCGTGCTGTGGCAGCATCCCACACACAAAATGGAGGAAGATTGGCAACAGATGTTAGTTCAGGACCAATCTTCCTCACTAAAAAAAAAAAAAGTAAACTGCAATCTCTGTCTCTCTCTCTTTCTCTGTCTGTCTTTCTCTTTCTCTCTCCCTCCACCTCTCTGTCATCTCTATCTCCCCTATTTCCCCATCACTCTATCAAATGGGGTGAGCATGTTGATATAAGGAAGAAATTCTACCCTAATAAAGAACATGGTTTCTACTTCTGCATAGATTGGTAAGATCCACCTATGACTTCCCTTTCAACAGCTGGGCAGTGACAGAGGGTTAAGAGCTTATGCTGCAGTTGGGGAAAGAAAGGATGAGATCGTGTTAAAACACTGAGGCACAGACATTTAAACCAAAAATAAGAATTTCCCAATCCCATCTCAAAGTCCCTTTGGTGATGAGAAAGTAATGTGAATTTGAAATATGGGCAACATGTCCAAGTTGTGCTCTTGGAGGCCCGGTTTTTGGTCCAGGGCCGAGTGCGAGCTAGGCCTGGGATCACAAGACAGTCATCCCTCCAGGATGCAGGCAATAAGCAACGGCTTGAACTCTAAGCTGCTCCTTTGTGAGCCTGAAAGTTGGATGTTTCCATTTCCCCCGGACATGTTCCCACCACATAATGAAATCTGCAGGTGCAGACGCAATGGGATGAACCGGAGGTGAGATGGAGTCAGGTAAGGCCCCATTTCAAACAATTGCTGGTACATTTGGGAAAATTAAATGCTTAATTCAACAATGGGCAGGGTGATAAAAACAGGGTCAACATTTCTGGGATCTAGTCTGAGCTTTATCTGCGTTTACTCATGACACCCTCAGCTGTGCCCTGAAATAGCCACGCTGTCCTCGATGACCCAGATTTCATTCAGGGTCCTTCAAGATTTGCATGATGCTAAGGCCTGCAACTCAAATGCTCTGACAGAAGCGACTATTGCAAAGCAGTTGAGGTCTTTGTTATTCCTTATAAAAGGGATGTCCCTGTCCTAGAATTTTCTAGAATTATTTGATACAACAAAATTCTGATGCAACCAAAGAAGCTCAGTCATCCTGGGGTGCGTCACCATCATGGGTGTGACTGGTACCAGATCAGTCCTTTGGCCCCAGTTTCTACAAGTGGTCAATGGCTGGCAGAGCCAGGATGAATAGCCACAGTTCCGAATTTCCAAAGTTCTCTCTTCTTTGCACCATTTCCTAAAGGCAGCTACCATAGCTTTCTCATAACTTCGTTTTTTCAACAGCAAATGGTAGTGAAAAAGGTTTTCCACTTTAAAGAAATTTTATATGGATGGAATTAATGAGTGTATATGGATTATTTTGAAAGATGTTGAATAAATAGATAAATAGAAAGTTGGAAGTTATACATCTGCACTTTACCAAAAAGATGTATTTGAAGAAAAATTCTAAAATATATTTGTTTTATTTTCATTGATATTACTTCCTGAGTATTTTAAAGATACCGGTCCACTGGGGGGATCACAGTGCTCACTTTAGGAGCATCAATTCTTCCAATTTCTGGGTAGGAAGTGTTCATTTCTGATCTCAGGTTGGCAGCAGGCTCCTCTTTCTAAGAGCAGGAGCTACCCCCTGAGGATGGAAATGCAGGAATGGAGCCTTGAAGAAGCGCCATCACGATGTGTAGACCCTCAAGATGAAGCTGTGGCTTTAAGCTGTTCTTCTGGAGGTTTCATGGATTTATGAGATCAGTGATGTAATTCAGGAGAATGCTCCCAAGATCTATTTAAAATAAGACGCAGATGAGTCATGTCTTTTAACAGACAGCTTTTCTCCTTCTTGTTCACTCATCATCATCAAAGTGAAAATCATGCATTAAGTATGTGAAATTGTAAATTTGTTTGGCACAGTTTTCTCTCCATGTACTAAGTTCCCCACTTGTGGGATCTCCCATTACTGTCCATCCCTTCCACTCACTTGCATACATACCCGTTATTTTCCTACCAGCTGTCTGCTTGCTCCCTTGGTAGCAAGATTTGCTCTCACCCAGCCAAAGTCAAGCTCTTGGCATCTCACATATAGTCATAACTGCATCTCCACTCACTCAGGTCCATTGCCATTGAAGATTAAGATGGATTAAGATACCCTGATGACTTTTTCAGGCTGGAAAGTGATTTCAAATGTATTGGGATTCAGGGAGCAGTACATTGGAAGGAGAGTTAATGATTTGAAAGCAGCCCAAAGTGAACAGGACTTTTAAATAGGAGGAAATTAAATGAACTCACCACTTCTTTGGATGTATAATGAAGCAGTATTGTTCTTTCACCAACACATTTCACCATAATGCTTAGTTCTGTTAAGGAAAGCACAAGGCAAAAATTCCACCAGTAGTCATTTGTCGGTCTTGTTTCATTACAAAAACAATAGATGTGAATATACTAATTTTTCTCACATGTTTTGCATTCATTCTTGCATTCAATGTGTATCTATACTGAGTGCTTACTGTGTGCCTGACATGTTCCAGGTGCTGGGACTATAGCAGTGAACAAACAGACAAAAATCCCCGACCTCATGAAATTTATATTCATAAAGGGAAGTCAAAAAATATATAAGTAAAATATACACTGTGGGCAGATGATATTCAGAGCAACGGAGAAAAATAAGAGGCAATGGGGAATGCAAGTGTTGTGAGGGAGGGCCGCAGTGAGAAGGTGGCAGGTGAAATGTGACTGAGATGGTGACATCCTTACCTGAAGGAGGTGAGACGAGGGAGACATGCAGATACCTGGTGCAAGAGCATACCAGGCAGGAGGAACAGCAAGTGGAAAAGCCAATTAGGATTTTAGGATGGGTTTTTCTATTTCTGTAAAAAAAACACCATTGGAATTTTGATAGGGAGCAAGTGTGATAGGGAGTTGAATCTGTAGATTGCTTTGGGTAGTGTCATCATCTTAACAATATTAAGTTTTCCAATCCATGAATGTGAAATGTCTTTCCATTTATCTAGGTCTCCTTTAATTTCTTTGAGTAATATTTTGTAGTTTTTGGTGTACTAGTCTTTTGCCTCCTTGGTTAAATTTATCCCTAAGTATTTTGTTCTTTTTGAAGCCATTGTAAATGGAATTGATTTTTAATTTCTTTTTTGGATTGTTCACTGCAAGTGTATAGAAATGCAACTGATTTTTTGAGTGTTTATTTTTATATCCCGCAAGGTTGCTGAATCCATTTATTAGATTTAACAGGTTTTTGTGGATTCTTTAGGGTTTTCTACATATAATATGTCATCTACAAACAGAGATAATTTTTAACATCTTCCTTTCCAATTTAGATGGCTTTCTTTCTTTTTCTTGCCTAATTGGTTTGGCTAGACCTTCCAGTGCTGTGTTATGTAGAAGTAGCGAATGTGGGCGTCCTTGTCTTGTTCCTGATCTTAGGGGGAAAACTTTTAGTTTTTCACCATTGAGTATGATATTAGCTGTGGGTTTTTTGTATATGGCCTTGAAGAAGTTTTCTTCTATTCTTAGTTTTTTGAGTGTGTGTTTGGGGTGATGGGACAGTTTTGGTAATAGATGGTGAAAATGGTTGCATAACAACCTTTACGAATGTAACTAATGCCACTGAACTGTATACTTAAAAATTGGTCAAAATGAGAAATTTTATGTTACATATGTTTTACTACTACTCAAAAAATTAATATACAAGAAAACATTAAATTTTACACTTTAAATAGATGAATTGTATGGTATGTGAATTATATCTCAATAAAGCTGTCTAAAAGGAAACTTGAAAAAAGTCAAATAGGAGACTATTGCAAATGGAGGTAAGAAATGAGGGTGACTTGCAGGGACAATAAGTAACGTGGCTCTTTTAAAGGTAAAACCAGCATGTTTTGATAACAGGTTGGATGGAGGGTATGAGCAAATGAAATGCATGGAAGAATCAAATGTTCTTTAGCATAAGCAATCTGGAAACTGCAGTTTCCAGAGGTAGGGAGGTAGAGAGGACTATAGGAGGAAGGGATTTGGAGGGAAAGACCAAGTGTTTGGACTTAGACACATTAGAGGCTGCCTTTTGCTTTCTGCTCCCTTATCCTCAGCTCATCCAGCACTGGAAGAAGTGGCCCAGCAGTGACCTGGTAACTAGCTGTTCCCTGTGTGTGCAAGGCAATCAAGAGTGACCCCCATCTCCCGCTCCCCCTGAACAGAACTCAAGTTAGGGGACCACTCCAAACAGCAAAGGCGTGAGAGATAGTTGAAAGAGATAACAAAGAATTTCATTTTTTGAAATTGCTTATGGCTCTACCCTGAGGTCAAGATCCCTTAGATATTTTTCAGGCTAGCATTTTGAGATGTTTGGTGTCTTATATTGCTAGTTCTAACACTGGAAATCATTTGCCTTCATTTGGATTACAATTAAAGAATCATTCATGTGAGAGTCAAACATTACAAGGCTGGTTCCAACAGCTTTGGTGAGAAGCTTGTCTCATTCTGCCCAAAGAAGCTGAAGCTCAACCTGGGTAGAGCCAGCTGACATAGAATAGAGCCAGCTGGAAAATTCCACTTAGCATTAGTCCAACAGATTCCTCTTTCTCTTGAATGATGGCAGTGGTGAGTTCTTTAGAAAGTTTAGTCTAATGGGATGGTCACATTTTTAAAAGGAGAAAGACCAGGATTTGCATGGTCTTATGCTTAATGGAGAGAAGATCCAGGAGAGAAGAAGAAGCCAGGTCTTCCACTCATTTGCATGTGCTTCCCATGGGGTGAAGGCCTAACCATGTGTAGTCACAAAACCCAGTACTGAAACAGCCGACCCCTTTCATCTATGCCCCCCACATGTTGAACACGAGATTGTGTGTGTATGTTTTTAATACTACTCTCTCTTCCAGGGAGTTCAGAACACACATGTTCCTTTTAACTTCCACCAGACCCTGAGATCAGCAAGCCAGAAAGACCATTCTGGAAAGAGTTTGGATAGGTCAGGAGGAAGGCTGTTGTGCAATACCCCGAGACTCAGGAAGTGCTGGTCTCCTAGGTCAGCCCCTACCACTCATGCTCACATGGCGAAGCTCAAAGGCCTTTCTGTATCTTGGCTTTGTTGCCCATAAAACACAGATAGTAACACTTGCAAAACAGACACTAAATGGAATGCATTTTGTGATCTTTGGAGAAAAGGCAGCCTGTTAACATATGCTGACAGTGTGTTATTCTGGGGCAAGCCTGGAGCCACAGCCTCTCATTGCCACCAGAGTTGTTTCTGGAACCTGTGCCAAGAGCAGCCGGAGCACTCCAGCCTCCGAGCTCCGTCTTTGGGTCCAGCTGGCAAGAGATTAAGGGCCTCTGTGCCCAGCTGTTTGTGCCCTGCTCACCCACAGGCTTGAATTCAAGGCCCCCAAAGCTTAACAGTCACCGCAAGTCACCAATTCAATCTCATAATAGACCAACTTACTACCATATGCCTGCCTCGGGTCAGGTCTATTAAATCTCCCATTTGTGGGGCAGAACAGTAAAGTCTGGCTCCTTCAAAGAGAATGGCTTTGCTTTGGAACACAGATTTCTTGATTGCACTTCATGGGTGGATATTTAGTGGGATAAGAGGGTTTGTGGTTTGTTTTGGTCTTAAGAAAAAAGAAGTTGACCAGATGAGATGAGGATGGGCTCTTGGAGATCTGGTTCCTTCTTCACTCTGCGAAGTTGAGGTTCATGGTGCCCAAAGCCAAAGAAAGATCCTCTGAGGAGGAGGACAGATAATGGAGGGGGGCGGGGGGAGAAAAAGTTGCAGGAACTGCTGCTGTTATCTTGGAAAGTCACACAGTGGTCTCTGGACATTGTGTGGTCCTCCTGAGGAAGCCACAAGGGACGTTCTCAGGGAAATGGGGTTGATCTCTGTGGCCCCCACTCAAGTCTCCTTTTCCTAAGCCCCTTTCTTCTCCTCCCCATCCCCTCTCCCAGCCCATCTTGCTTCCCTAAATATTTTCTAGAGAGGAAATCAGGGCAGCAAAGATATTAATTTTAATGCACTTAACCCTTTCCTGGTGGACTCAAAGTTTTAGAAAGAAACATCGAAGGGGTTGCAGCACTTACCCAAAAACATAAATCTCGAGTGGCAGATGTTCAGATACTGCCACCAGGGCAAGGCAGGTGGAGAGGGAGATACGGGGCAGTTAGAGATGCTCCTGGGCAGGTGACCACTGGCTCAGCCCAAGCGTGAGGCTGGCCCTGACGCCGCTGCACCTCCTCGTAGAACTCCCTTCGCACGTGCATCCCAAATGCACAGAGAAGGCCAAAATGAAGCCTGTATGACAGCATCCTGGATGAAGGGGGAGGGCCAAATGATGGTCTCAGATTATAAAAACCGTCTTAGAAAGCCCAGAGAAAGGAACAGTGCCTGGCTGCTCCCCATCTGCCCTGAGCCCCAAAGCAAGACAAAATTGATTTGATTATCAGCATGAAGAGTTTAAGATAGATGGAGGGAAGAATCTCCAAACAGAGAGACATTCCTGCTTGTTGCATAAGCCCTTCTCTTTGAAGGTCTCGAAAGAAGAGTTCTATCATCAACTGAAGCAGATGATCAGCAAGATCGCTTCCAGTGCTGAGACTACCTCACCATCTAATTTTAGCAATTCCTTTTGGCAAAGGAAGGGTTCCCCCTTCCTCGGGCTATCTGGCGTTCCGCACACCATCTCCTACAGCTTCCTTTGATGTTGGCGGGGCCTTTGTGGACTCAAGGCCAGATACGCTGCAGGAAGAGACACACTAAAAGCCATTACGCTGCCCTATCTCACTGTAGCAATAAGAAGCCTGTCTTTTTTTTTTTTTTTTTTTAATTGTGAAGTTGTGGAACTTAGCTTGAAACTAAATATGGGCCATCAGGTTTGGAATCGACACTCAGAGACGATCATTATGTCAATTACCATCCAATATCCTCTCCTTTGCAGGAGAGGATATTTAAACCATGACTTTATTTTGACTAATTTAAAGATTTCATTCATATTTTTAACTCATTATAAATGAATGCAATTTAAGCCTATCACGTAATGACAGAACGTGGCCAAAAGCCATGGAATGTGTTTCTCATTGTGGAAACTACAAGTTAGTCATTTTTCTTCTCCCAAGTAAATTTCTTCAGTTCAGTTAAGGGAATTTTTTTTGAAAGAAATCATAAGTTCCAAATTAGTTTTTCATCTCAAAAGTTAACCCTATGGAAAAATGTGGCAATGTTTCTGAATTTTGCACAATATTTTGATAGTGTCTGTGTCCTATTGCTCAAGATCTAAAATCTCATTTTTTTTGTTTTGTTTTGTTTTTGTCATTTTTAACCTCCTGGCCTAACAGTGTAAAGAAAAGTGATAAGCTCAGGGGAAAGTTGTACTGCAGAAATGCCTAAGTTTCTAGATAATTTACAGCAATGTTTTCTGTAATGAGGATCTTTGTGAAACTAACTTTTTTTCCACTTACAGTTTTAATACAGAGGAGATGTGTTGTGAAGTAAAGTGAGGGAGGACACAGAGAGAGAGAGGAAGAGTTTTGTGTTCTTTTTCAAGCTGTTGTTTCAGAAGTGTCAACATTTTTCCAGGAACTCTACTTTTAGGCTGAAGTTTCCATCTTCACGTTCCCTGCAGCACCGGGCAATTCTTAGATATGAGTGATGGCTAACTTAGTAAACTCATCCACGGAGTCAGAGAAAGAGGAGCCAAGGGCCAGAAGCAGGCCAAGGCAGACTGGGGGAGGGTGTCTCTACAGCTCTCTCTTCCAGGAGATCTCTCAGCCCTACATGTAGAACCTCTCCCAGGTCTCCCTTCTCTCCGTTGCCTCTCCTACCCCAGATCACGGGCTTTTCTTATTTTTCCCACAATTGAATTCCCTCCTCATCTCCTCTGCAGCAGAGTTGTCGCATCTGAGCTCCACAGCTGGGCTGAACAATGAAAGCAGAGATGGAGCCTGGTTAAGTCAGGCCTGACACCTGGGGGTCCTCTGAGAGGATGATGCTCTGAGGAGAATTCCTGCCTCATGAGATGCAGAGTCTAAGTCCCCAGCTCCATGGTCCTACCAAGTCTGAGGTCCCATTATTCTCCACAGCTAGGGGCAGGCTGCAGACACATCAGGTTCAAGGGCCCAGTGTTAGAAAACAGACCAGCAGCTTCAAATAATTCTCGGTGTTCAAAGTTCTGAGAAGCAAATCTACACTGAAGGTGGGGCTGAGGGATTCTAAAAGGTAGGAATGATGGACAGAAGAAACCAAGTATGTAAAGACATACCTACACGTACATGTACATATATTATCCCTACACAGGTATTCTGAGAGGCAGAGAAGAGACAGAGAACTGAGACCATTAGTTCCCAAATGACCTTTGCTATAAACCATGTTCCAGGTCAATACAGGACAATGAGTCAATTATAGCATTTATACATTTAAATCTCAAATTTTCTCCCAGAAAGTTGGCCTTTATTCCAAAGAGGTCATCTCAAACAGAATTGTAATATTTTATTTCCAACTAGGAAAAAGATGCTTTTAATGCATTACTCATTCTATCGTTTTTAGTTTACCAAAAACCAATGAGAAATTAGTTCCCAGTTCATTAAATTCTACCCTTTGTGGTCAGAGCTGAAAGGGTTGGAAAGTCTCTGCTGGGAAGGGTGGAGCTCGGGGTGTGGGGTCCACGGGGAGGTGCTGGCAGGGCCCTCCCCTGGCCGTGCTCAGGAGCCGGCCGCCTGCCCCTCGCCTCACCCAGACTGCGTTTCCCAGCATCGCAGAGTTTGCTTCATGCCCATTGTTGACTTCGGCTACTGGTCAAGTTTCCCTACAAGCCCCATTGCTACGGGTGGCGGTGCTGAGCTGACTCATGCCTTCCCGGACTTCCTGACACTGTCCACAGGCTTGTCTGGAGCTACAAGACACTGCTGCAGTGGTGTCGCAATTCCAGTCAGGAAACCAAATTAACTGCCCCAGAATTTGGCTGAGGTTTCTGAGGGCGTACGAGAACAGAGGTTCCCAGTCAATATTTAGGCTGGAAGTTAATGCCAATGTTTTTTGTTTTTTCTTTCACTCTTTTTTTTCTCCCAGTTTCGTTGAGATATAATTGACATACAGCACTGTCTAAGTGTGAGGTGGACAGCATAATGACTTGCCTTACATATATTGTGAAATGATCACCATGATGTTTACTTAACATCCATCATCTCATATAGATACAAAAAAATGCCAATGCCAATTTTTTGAGGTCAACCTACATCTATTGGCCAATTTATCAACAAGCATAAAAATGTCAATATATATGTGCCTGAGCTGAAAATACAAAACCCTTCATTCTGTCCTCGCCAATGGAAAAAGACAATTGATCATCTCATTTAGATACTTTACATCTTGGATAAATATCTTCTCCTTCCTCCAAGTGTATAAAATTTCTTCAAAGATTATTTTTTATTTTTTTAAGACAAATGTGAATGGTGGTCAAGGATTGTTTCTCCTGGTTGCTCTGGAACCGTGAATTGACCTGATGATTGGCAAAATGAGCTCCGTGTTTATTAGGTTAGAATCACAGCCTTTATTTTCTGTTTTCCATTCACTAAGGGGAGATGAGCTTGCTTCTGCTGTTGAAGGGACTCTTGAGACAATTCGGCAGCATGTAACCAGCCACTTCAGAAGGACCATGACTTTCACCAAAGCCACTTGCCTGATTTCAAAGGATATGAGAAAATCAGTTTTTAGGAAAATTAGTTAATGGGGAATATCAATGAGTGATGTGGGAGAAATTAGACCCTTGCATTTATGCAATTATTCCAGGTCTTCCTCCTCTGGCCCCTTTCCTCAGTCACTTTGTGTGTGTGTGTATGTGTCCAAGGACAAGCAAACAGACCAATATCCTCCTCCAACCCTGCGCTGGGTCATCGTAATGGTGTTTGACCTGAGAAGGGCAAATCAAGTGGAAAGTCACTGAGGAATGTTGGAGCCCCGGGCACAGTTTTGTTTGCCCTCAGAATTGCAAATCTCTCCAAGATAGTTCTGTTTTAAAATAATGGTTTCTATGATCCCATCACTATAGCCCCCTGTATTTTATATTACCCTTTTCTATAGCTAAGTCACTTTGCTGACATTTAAAATTATCCGTGTTCATGAGTAAAATCTCTAAGGCATGTGTATTAGGTTTGGAAAGTTTGTCTTTTGTTCTTCCTGTAAGTTTTAAAAGCTCCTGAAATTGGCTCCATGTGTCTTTCTCAAAGCAGCCACCTGAGAAGCACCCCCAAGGGTTATGGCATCTGTCAGACAGGAGGCATCTAGAGTGCCCGGCACCTCTCCCAGGTGTTCCCCCAAAGTCCTCCCAGACTCTCTTCCTGGCAGAGAACGAGAGTGGCCCTTTCGGGGAACTGCTGGCCCTGCTGCCAGCTCAGCCTGGGGAACTGACCCAGGGGAGTCTCCACTCCCTCCTGCCGAGGTCTGGGCAGGCTGCCTGCCCAGTCATCCCTTTCATTGCTGGCCCCGCGATGGAGAAACTCGACTTGGACAGGCCAGTCTGGCCACAAGCTAGGCTGTCCTGCAAAGCCCAGCTGGGCCAGCCCAAGGACTGTCGGTCTGAGCCCTCAGGGTCCTGCTGGACCACCATGCGGACATTTGTGCGACTGTATGATCATCAACACAGGCAAAGACATCACTATTCAATTTGGTTTTTTTGTTTTTATTTATAATGTTTAATTTTGTGAAACCTCATTATCTTTTGAGACGGGAATTTTTCTTCATCTCCCTTATCACTCTCTGAAATCATCTCCTGTTTGTTTAGTGGTGGATTCATGGCCTGTTTGCCCTACAGTGTGAATTTCTCAGAGGCAGAGACCATGGTCAATCTCACAGCCTGGTGCATCCGCAGCGCCTGGCTCATGTTCATCTGTGGGCCCCACTGATTAAAAAGGAAAATCGAGGCCCCAGGTGGTGCCTCCAGCCTTCTCAAAGTCCAGCTGCTGGGAAAGTGCCCCAGGCTCCCGCCTTGTGCTCCAGTACTGCATCCCTCTCAAAATGCCATCTCACGAAAGGACAGGCAGGCCTGTGCAGGGTGTGAGCAGTCTGGGAATCCCCCACCACGTCCGTCACCAGGCAGAACTTCCAGGGTAGGTAGGCCCACTGGCCCTCTCCCCTGTCCTGGGAAAGGGCGGGATGCCACAGCCCCTAGAGAAACCACTCCTTCACTCTCTGAGAGGTAGTTTATTGCTTTCCTGGGGCTGCTGTAACAGATGACCACAAACTGGGTGGCTGAAAACAACAGAAATTTTTCTCTCACGGTTCCGGATGCCAGAGTCTGAGATCAAGGCAGGGCCGGCCTATCTCTGCAGGCTGGAGGGGAGACTCCTTCCTTGTCTCCTTCTAGCTTCTGCTGGTTGCCAGCAATTGCAGTTCCTTGGCTTCTGGCTACATCACTCCAGGACCCGCCTCCAGCATCCTGGAGATCTTTCTTCCCTCTGCGTGTCTCTGTTTTCTCTTCTTATAAAGACACGAGTCGTTAGATTTAGAGCCCGTCCTAATCCACATCTTAACTAGTTACTTCTGCAAAGACCATATATTCAAAGACCGTGTTCTGGGTGAGCATGAAACTGGGGGGATGCGACTCAACCCAGTTCAGGCCACATGGGCACAGGAGCCATTCCCCCATCTACCACTTATTAGTTGTGTGGCCTCAGGCAAGTCACATAACCTCTTTGTGCCTCCATTTCCCACCTGTAAATTAGGAATGGTACGAATTCCTGGCTCATTGGGTTAAAGGCATTGATATCTGTGATGTGCTTAGAACGGTGACCGGCACATAATGAGAGCTATATGGAGTTTGGTAACATAAAGTCAGCCAAGTGCCTGTGGATTCTTCATAGAAGTCAACTGGATAGCCATGTCATCAAGGACTCTACTGGGGGTGACAGACAAGGGAACAGACTGTCAGGACCAGCCAGGAAGCACAGGGCGGGACACCCAACCTGTCCGAGGAGGCGATGGCAGATGGGAATACTTTAGGAGAATTTAGACAAAAGAAGAGAGAGGAAAGAGAGTTTCAAGTGGAGGTAGGGTCATGTTCAAGGACCTGACGGCAGGAAGGGACCTGGCATGTTCAGAACACCCCTGGCCAGTCAGGATAGCTGAAGCCCAAGATGAGGGAGCAAGTGGGATACAGCGAGAGAGGCCGGCAAGGCAGAGTAACAGGGGCTAGGCCCCCAGGCTTCCCCAGCCCTGGCAACCCAGGAAGGCCTCTAACGTTGCTTCTGGCTTTCAACTGTCTTAATCCATTCGGGCTGCTGTAGCAAATATTCCATAGACTGGATGACATGTAAACAACATTTATTTCTCACGGTCCTGAAAGCTGGGGAAGTCCAAGGTCAAGGTGTCAGCAGACTTGGTATCTGGTGAAAGCCCACTTCCTAGTTCATAGTCATCTGGTTGTGTTCTCACATGATGGAAGGGGTGAGGGAGCTCTGTGGGGTCTCTTTTCTAAGGACATTAATCCCATTCATGAGGGCTCCACCCTCATGACTAATCACCTCCCAAAGGCCCCACCTCCTAATACCATCACTCTGGGTGTCAGGATTTAACATGAAGTTTGGGGGACACAAATATTCCATCTACAGCATCAACAGTTCTCTAAACTCCTGGTTGGTCAGAATGACCCAGCATTCCCTTGAACAGTGCTCACCGCAGATATATGTGTTGCCTGTGACGTTCTGATCACAAATGAAGAACAGCGCTGATGTTTCCCATGAAAAAGTTGCTGAGCTTTTGTCTATTTCTATGGAAAATGTCAGCAAAAATTCATCCCCATCTCCCAATGTTGTATCTATTAATGACAGCATCCCAGATGTGTGAGCGTGTGTCACCCTGGTCCATGATACACCAGCAGCATCTTGAAAGCTTTCAACTAGAACCCGACCTTCTGATCTCCCTCTATGACTAGGCCTATGTCATTTGTCCATTTTCCTCACTATGGCAGACACCCACAGCTGATTCTCTTTAATACGAGGCCTAGACACACAGGAGACAGGCTATCACACACACAGCTCTCACATTCCGAATTCCTGCTCCTTCCTGGGGAAGCTTCCGGAAGCAATCACCTTGTCTACAAGTCCTCTGTGGCTAGTAGGATCCAGATCTTACTTGCACCACAAACAAACTCAGTGTAGAATTTCTGGTTGCAAAAACGATCCTCTTATTTCTCCTGATCTACTGATGCTGTACCCAGCTGCATCGACCCATCTGGTCCTTCCCAATGGTTAGGAGTCTCTGAATGAAACTGACGTAAAGAACAACCCTTCAGAAGGAAGCAGTTCAGTAAAGCAGCAGAGGGATAGAAGCTCAGACGCCCCGATCAATCCCTAGACCAAAGAGGAAATCCTAGAATCATAGAAGTTCAGAGCAGGAAGTGACCCTGGTAATTGTGCAAACAGCTCGTTTACTGTGCTTCCACCCTGATCTGGGCGTTCTGCGTGTGTCATTTCATTTCATCCTCCCGCCACCCTCTGAGCAGGGCCCCTGACAGATGAGAAGACCGAAGCAGAGGGAGGTTAAGTAACTTGGTGCCTGGAAGCATATCCAGTGACCACTGCTCCCCATTCTACAGATGTGGCAGGCAAGGCCCCGGGAGTCTCCAGGGGCCTGCAGAAGGGAATGCAGTCTTGTTATGACTTGACCCCCAAGGTCTGTCCTTTGCACCACCACCCACAGCGAGCAGAAGAGCTGCAGTAAGACATTTCAATTCAGCACAGAGACATTTATACCAGAAAGGACATGCCCGTGGCCCACAGTCTTTCATAGTTTTTCCCGAAGCTGCTTTGGGTGGATTTGGTATGTTTCAAGCTGGGTTGCGTAGGGACAGTCCAGAGAGAAAGAGACCATCCTCAGAGTTGCCGAAGTGGCCTGGAAGGAGAGAAACTGTGTTAATCAGGGGACACAGCAGCTGCCTGAAGAGGTGATTTCAGAAGCCTGGAAAAGGCCTCATCCTTGACCTTCTTCCCTCATTGACCTTCTAGCACAGCCTCAGACCTTCAACTTCAGGTTTAGGTAACCCCTGAGAATGCAGCTCTACCAAGGAAAGTTAAAACTATTAGTCATTTACACCTTAGTATGAACTAAGAGGCTGCCCCTAATAGAGTGGAGAATAACAAAGGTCAGTATAAGGATACCTGGGAGCACCAAAGGCAGATTTTCTGGATCTCCCCACTTTACCTGAACTCACACCTGTTGGTTCTAGACACTTTTGAGGATCTGGGAGCCCCAGAGCCCAGATAGACACAGCCTTACTTTCCTTCCCAGGGGCCCAAAGCTGCCCTGTCCACTGTCAGCTAGTGGATCAGAATCTACCAACTGTTGACACTGTCAGCCAGTGTTTTCAAACAACTGTCCCATGCAGGGTACTGCATCTGGGACAGGATAATGAGCATGGGAGAAGACCATCCAAATAGTATCATAACAAGTCGAATCATCCATGGCCCAGCTCTGCAGTTAGGGGGTGAGCTGGGGGGACCAATCCAAGCAGTGAGCAGAAGAAGCTGCAGTGGCTCAGAGGATGTGCAACGCGCTGAGGCAGGCTCAGGGAAGGCTTCTTGGAGGAGGCAGCATCTTGGCAGAACTGGAGGGCTGAGGAGGAGTTCCATGGATGGAGATGAGAAGGACAGGCCCTCGCAGCCGGAGGAGGAGGAGCTGCCGAGTGCCCACAGCACAGGTTTTGGAAGTTCTTATTGACACTGTTACACAGGCCAGAGCTGCAGCCTGGGCGGCCAGGCCTCAGCCACCCCCTTCCCTGGATCTGCACCGCCCCAGCCCATCGGGGCTCACTGGAAAGGAGCGGCCCCCGGGAAGGGGATGCAGCATGGACCTCCCTCCAGATGTCCAGGTCTCTCTCGGCAACCGTGTTTCCTACCGGCTGTGTCACGAATGCATTGCAGATGCAAGAAAAGAAGAAACAGTCCTGACCCACAGGGGAGCGGGGCTTCTCCAATGTTCCCTAGCCCTCCACCTTAGCTGGGCCTGACATGGTGCAGGCAAATGGGATGTCTAGGGCATCCTGAGCCCAGCTTCAGTGGGTGCCCGTCGTTCCTTGTCTATAGTTATAGGATGCTTAGACATTTACAGAGTGAATTCACAAGGCATATCACCTCTGAGCCCCACAAAATCCTGCAAGGGAAGATAGGGCTGGCAGGAATGGCCTCAGTCTATGAGGTTCCAAGAGTCTCAGTGACTTGCCAGGGCCACCCGTGCACGTGGAGTGGGAGCGGTTCCTCCCCTGGGTCTTCTGGAATCACAACAGCCTCTTCCCCCTGGGGCAAGCCTGCCCGCAAAGGCAGCATTTTTCAGGTCCTTCAAGAAACCTTGTCTTTTTCTCTTCTTTCCACGTGACTTAGGGTTCTGCCGAATTCCTGTTTCTGCAGAGAGCTGTAAGCATTCTCATTTCCATACTCCTTGGTGTGCCCCTAGCCAGAATGAGATGCTCATTTCTTTTTTCTTTTTGGTTTTATGAGACTGTTTTAGTGATGTCAGACTTCAAAGGAAGCCTCCCACCATAGAGATCACGACCAGACTCACATCCGTGATTCTTTCTCATTCCTGTGGGAAAAGGACAGTGGTGCTAACACATGTCTCATCTCCCCTTGACTGTAGGCTCTTTTAAGTGATTTACCAAAGCCCCCACACTTTCTCTTTCGGGTCCTAAAATAGTATGTCAGGAATCAACAGCTGCCTTCCCAGCCAAGAAGCTGAGCTCCTGGTGACTTCATTCGTCACCGCCATCTCGACCCCCCTAATTTCTGTTCTCCCTGCCTCGTGTCAGCACCCCGTTCCCCTCACATGTCTGGCTTTCCTCAGTAACTCACTAAATGCCCCTGTTCTTGCTAAGTCACTGAAATCCTGGCCACAAGGCGGGTGAAGCGAGATTTAATTGAATCTTTCAGCAATGATTCACAGAACAAAGCTTGACTGTCTGACCTGGAAACCACACAGTGGGGAGTTTAGAAACTGTCAGCGTAGTCAAAACAATGTTCCTGGTTCAGCCATTGATTGAACTTCAAAGGAACAAAGATGTAAGTCAGAACGTTGTAATGACAAGGGCTGCCCAAAGAAATACACTTACCTGGGCAGGGAGCCTTCTGGGCCGAGGCTTCCCGAGAGTTTAAATCATGTTAGTTATATCGGGACTAGCTCCAGAGGCAACATGGCCTCCTGGGAGAAGCTTCCCAGCTGGACAGTGAAAAGCTAAGTCATCAGGGTCGGGGGACTGTGTTACTTTCCTAGGGCTGCTATAACAAATAACCCCAGACGGGGTGGCTTAAAACAACACAACTTTATTGTCTCACAGGTCTAGAAGCTGAATGTCCAAAACCAAGGTGTCAGCAGGGCCATGCCCCCTCCTAAAGCTCTAGGGAAGGATCCTTCGTTGCTTCTGGCGGCTCCTAGAAATCCTCGACAGGTTTCGGATTGTAGCTGCATCACTCCAGTCTCTGCCTCTGTCTTCACCTGTCCTTCTCTCTGGGGATCTCTGTGCATCTCCTCTTCTTACAAGGACACCAGTCATTCGATTTAGAGCCCAACCTAATCCGGCATCCTAATCCAGATCCCATCTGAAGCTAATCACAACTGCAAAGACTTTATTTCCAAATAAGATTACATTCTGAGGCTCTGGGTAGACATGAATATTTGGGGGGCACTACAGGGACCTAAACATGGTCTAGTGGTTAAGATTCGGTGTTCTTACCACCGTGGCTCTGGTTCATTTCGTGGTCAGGAGCCACACCACCCGTCTGTCAGTTGTCGTACTGTAGCAGCCACATGTCACTGTGATGCGGCACTACTGAAGGTTATGCCACTGGCATTTCACATACCAGCAGGGTCACCCACGGTGGACAGGTTTCAGTGGAGTTTCCAGACCAGACAGACTAGGAAGAAGGACCTGGCCACCCGCTTCCAAAAAAACTGGCCATGAAAACCCTATGAACAGCAGTGGAGCATTGTCTGATAGAGCACCAGAAGGTGAGAGGATGGCGCAAAAAGACCGGGCAGGGTTCCACTCTGCTGTCCACAGGCCCGCTAGGAGTCGGAATGGACTTGACGGCACTGACAACAAACTGGGATCATGGCTCACTTCCTGGATCCCACACACCACCCCTGCTCCATCTTGTGGGGTTAGTTATTCCCATCCTTGATTTTGGAACCTCCATGACAGACTGAAATCTTGACCTTGTTGAATCTTGACCTTTCAACTTTCATGTTTGAGAAAACACGGTGACAGCCTGTGATCCATGACTGGGCATGGTTTGATGGAAAGAGCATTGAATGTTAATGTGGGAAAACCTAGAAGGTGGAACAGTGGGCAGCATTCAGGGACATAAATTATCAGTCTGAAGAGTCTGGTCAAAGAGTTATATCTCGGATAGACTAGCAAACACAATTCTCTAAAACACAATTTCTCTAAAACACCTGATGCCACATCACTGGAGAAGGAAAGGTTGATTGCAGTAAAACGACTGTAATAATATAATACAGGATAAAATATGATTGAATAAGATAGGCATTTACCCCATACAGAATAGTCTCTGTCCACATGTGAGAAAGGAAGATAAGCCCACTGTGGAATATGGAGGGAACTCCCATAAGGAAGGGGGGGTGGGGCAAAATTGGCCTTGGGATGTTTTAATGCTCACCATAGGCTAATAGCTTTCAGAGCAGAAATGGTACCGTCTCCAAGATCTCACATTCCAGAATATTCTTCCATCCACAGCTTCCACTCCTTCCAGACTTCCATCCTCACTCTGACTGACTGCTCTTGCCATCATGGTGACCCCAGATGGCTCTGGCCACCTCTGCTCTCAAGCCAGTCAGCACCCTTGATAATCATTGTCCTGCCATGATGGGCCTGACCCTAGGCTCTGTCATTCCCTGGAAGTCTCGTGAGCAGCCTGTAACTCCCCACTCTGATCAACCCTATTGCAAGACTCTGTGGTTGGACCACGGAGAAATGAAGGGCTTTCGACCTAATATTTACATGAAATCCCTTCTGCCCTTTGGCCAGGTTCTGAGTTCCTTTCCTTCGTTACATAGTCGCACAGAATGACTGCTGTAAGTGGCCTTTCTTGTATAAACCCCACCACTTACTTTCTCTTTCACTCTAAGTCTTCTAAGTATTGTTGGAATCACAAAACCTCTTTGACACAATTTTTTTATTCTAACCCGTGCACTCAATACCCAATTTATCCATACAAAGAGCCCTACCATGCTCTATCTTTAGGGGCTGTACCAAACCCAATCCTAGGCTTGCCAGCCCTAACATCCATTCCAGGCAGCCTCTCCTCTGGGAAGATCCTCTCACCCCTGTGTTCCTGAGAAAAGTAATGAGTACTGAGAAGGCACCTGTTAACTTCCATCCTTCCCGCGATGTGCTCCGACTACACCCTTATGTGCCCTCTCTATTAGAAGAGTATTATATTTGCTCCACTCCTTTCCGGGGACATGGCAGTGCTTCCCAGCTCAAACCCTCCTGCTTCCTCTAGAACTGCTACATCAGCTCTTCATTTCCTTCTCTTCCTTCTCTGCTCTCCTCCTCTCCTGGTCTCTGTGCACCTGCTGGGCACGTTTCTTGTCTTAAAACGCCCTTTTTTATTCTGTCATCCCTGCAAGCTACCACCTTAATTCTCCTCTTCCTGTTGCAAACCATTTTAGTGGGTTGCAAACCATTTTTCCTCCACAGCAGACCAAAGAGTTGTAGCCACTGCGACGATCTCCTCCACAGATAAATTATATGGTGGACTGTGTATAATTCTGGGGTTCTTAGTGATTCCCTCCCTTTTTCCTGCCCTCACGTGGAACACTCTGGTGCACAATGACAGACTAAGATTGAGCCACTTTGTTAATATATGTGATACTCCAGGGCCTCTAGTCTAGTCCATCTCATCTTTTGAAAAGAAAGTTATCCTCCCCCTTGGCCCTGCTTTTTCAACTGTGGTGATTTCTTAACTATCTGATTTACTATTTTTTCCACAGTTCTTTCTCTGCATACTGTTCCTTCTCTCCTACCCCAAATGTGTCCTAGACTCTCCTCTTTCCTGCCCACTTTTTCCCTTTGGGAATAGCCCCACTGTAGCCTTAAATACCATTGGCCTATGACTGGCAACTCTGGCCCTCCAGGCAAGCCCATCTCTGAGCTCTGGCCTTGTTTCCCAATGACCCCTGAACACATCCATCAGAATGTCACCTCAAGTCACCTTATGGCAAATGTGTCCCAAATTGAATTCATCATCTTCTTCTCAGACTTTCCAACTTCCCTATTTCTAGCACAGGCACCACCAGCCCCTTAGTCACCAGGGCTAAACCTTCAGAATTGACTTTTATGCCCCCACCCTTCACCCCCACACCCAACCATGGGCTAAGTTCTATTTACTCCACCTCCACAATGTTTCTAAAATCCCTCCCCAGCCATCCAAGATCCAAGTTTGTTGTAGGCTCAGAACACAAGAGAGATTGTGTGAATGCAACCAGAGGTAAAAAGATTGTGCATCATTACTATTTCATATAATTAGCATTTATTTCACACCCCGCAGGCACATGGCATGCTATTAGATGCTTTGATAACCAAAGAATCTAGCATGTTGATAACAACTTACCAAAAGTGAAAGCTATTAGTAATATTAGTGGTAAGTTTATTTTAGTATTTATTAGTAGTAGCAATGTCAAATTTAAGTAGCTTTTATTCTACCCCTATTTGTAAAAGTCTATGAAGAGTTTTGGAGAAATAAAGGCAATTGTTTCTGGAAAGAATGACTCGACTCATTCAGTCTTTTAGCTGAGCACTTCCTGTGATTCACACTGCCACTGGAGCTTCTGATGCTTAATCTTCCTAGAAGCCATATTGAAAGGCAAGATAGGTGCTGGGGTGTGATTTGGGGCATCCAAGAAGATCTCAATCCTCCAAAAATTCTATTTCAAGTGCTTGCTGATTGACAACATCTACATTTAGTGCCTTCTCCCTTTGCAGCCTAACTGACATCTGTGGTTAGAGTACCACAGAGGACATAGAACTGGGTGTTAGAATGTTCCTGAACTTGGGAAACAGCATAGTGTAGTAAACTTCAGCAACAGGCCAACCTGGCTTCAAATCTTGGCTCTACCACCTCTTGGTTGTGAGATCTTGGGAAATGGCTTAACTTCTCAGAGTTCATTTCCTATTTTTTAAATGGAGATAATAATATCCTGAGTTTTTCATGAGGCTAGATTTTTTTTAACCATAAAGAAAAAATTGACAACTAGGCTAAGAGTCTAGTGGGTGGTAGCTCTCCCAACCCAATCTCTCTTTCTCTCTCTCTCTCTCACAACACACATACACTAGCATCTTCTGAGTTCATAACTGAGCCATGGGCTGACCCTGGGACGCCCTCATAAGAGCCACACCTCCATCAACAGTAAACCTTCTTCATTTTACTTAACATCTGACACCAATGGGAGTTTGGGTAGATTGGATTTAAAAGTCTATCCGTAGAAGAGTTCTCTATATCTAGTTTGTGGCAAAAGAGACTTTAAATCCTTGATAGGAAAGGGGACAGCAATTGATAATGACTTAAGGAGATAAGCACTACTTACATGTAATAAAGGAAATGGAGCGAGGCACTTAATGTCTGCTGGATAGAATTAAGCACCTTCTGTCTGCACGGCTGCCTTTAGCATTGGCATGTACTAATGATGGTGCCCAGCTAACTGTTGTCATTGAACACTTCAGCCTTGCTTTCCAGCTACATGTTTAGCAGCTGTTTTAAGACCCATCCTTTCAGGTTTTTGTTCAAGCATCAGCTCCATGTAAAGAAGAGAAATTTGAGATGGGGCCTCCCACAACAGTGATGGCAATGACCTAAAGATACCGAAAAAAACAGGTCTTGTAACTATTTTGTTGCTAAGGAAATAAACACAGCCATTGTGAAACTTAATGCCGTATTATTATGGTGAATGGAAATTAAAAAGAAAAATCGACCATCATTTGGTGGTTTGGAACATCTAAATGATCAAACCAAGTGGATCAAATGAGTTATCAAGTAAAATCTACTGTGAAAAATCAGTCATTAATATAGCAGGAAGTAATATTCTTCTGAATTCCTTGGCTCACGTGGACCCAAATATTTGTAAAATCAAGTCATTATTAAACTCATAAATGATGCAATGATAGGTATTGAATTCACAATTAAATCATTTTTAGACTCTCAAATAAACTTCCAGGAAAAAAGAAATCCACTCCTGGGTGAGCTAAGGCAATCCACGAAGAATCTACCCATTGGTGCCACATCCAAAGGCTCCATATTTTTATTTGTTTATTGTTTATTGTTTGATGGGAAGTTTGAATAGCACTGTTATAGATTTTCACATCCAATTTTCAGTCAGAAATCAGAAAAGTATTAACATGTCTCAGTTATCCTAAACAAAAACAGATTTGTCATTTTGTCACCCCCAGAGTCAAATGTGTGGCCGGAACAGGGACCTCAAAAGGAAGCAAGTATCTGTTATTTTCACATCAGATTGGTGTGAAAGTCAAGGAGTTCAAAACTCACTCCCCAAAGAATGTTGGTAAAGCAACTTTTCATATTTAGACCCTCAGTTGCTGTTGATCTTAACAGAGGCCTTTCCACAAACTCTTCATCTTCCTCTTTGATATTTTAGCCTCTTAATCATTTTAAGTCAACAATCCATAACTGATAGTTTTGCTGATATAGTACTTTTATAATGATAGACTTGGTGTTTAAATTTCCGCCTTCGTCTTCTCTAAGTTGGTGACCTAATTGTAGCTGATTCTTCCAGTAGAAATACTCACTTGTTAACCTCAAGTTATTTCTGGGCACAGCTGAAATAAAACAAATTACTTTTTAAGCTTACGAATCCAGATTCTGTGTCTTATTTTCCATTTCTTCTTGTCCATTTTTTCCATGTAGGTTTTATCTTCTACCTTTAAACCATGAAAAACAAATTATTCCATTCAAATCTTTGGAAAGGGCCATTTGCTGGCACCAAATCACATGGTCTGATACTTTTTCTCGTTTTGAATTTCTGGAAGGGAAATCCTCCTTATGAGGAGACTTAACTTTCCATCAGTAATAGGGAAAACTGTTTCTCTTGGGACAGGAGAGGTAGCTTTATAAGAGAAAGCTCAGCAGAAATAAAGATCCACACAACTGATTTTGAATCCAAGTCTATTTCTTTAGTGATGTTGATTCCTGTTCTGCCTTTGAGATGGGAATAAATGAAGAGGGACGTCGAAAAAATTGTGAGGCCGAACAGTTCAGCACATTCTGGAAATCGTTGTTTCAATCGTGTGCTATTTAAATGCCACCCTTATAACTTGAAACAGTATACCCACCCCCACATATTGTCACAGGCAGAATCCCCCATCTTCAGTCTATGCATGGCTCACGACATTGCCTGCTCTGTGTGGGGTGACCATACTGGCCTGGTTGTGCCCATTGCCCCAGTGAAGTTCTTATTTATTAATAGCATATCCATTCAAGCTAAAAAGTGTCCTGCTTTGGATGATAAATTATATGATCCCCTCCTTCACGTGACTTCCCCTAGGTGTTTGTAAGATGCCTTGTTTAGAAAGAAAACAACAAAGATAAATGGTTTCAGAGGACTTAGTCCATTGTTTATATAGAGACTGAGACCCAGAGAGGTTCAATGACCAGCTCCTCAGTGACGAAGCCAGGATCAAAGCAATACTAGCAGATCTTTACACAGCACTTCCTGTCAAGCTGAGCACTCTTCTAAGTGCTTTCTGTACATTGACTCATTTAATCCTCACAACAACCTGCAGGGTAGGTGTTATTATTATCCCATCTTTCAGCAAGTAGCTCGCCCCGGGCCATGCACTAGCCAGGGACAGAGCCGCGCTTGGAACCAGGCAAGTTGGTTCCAGAGTGTGGTGAATCCAACTCGTCACCCTGCCTTGCAGAGCCAGCACGTCTAACCCTTGGTCCTACCCTTTGCTCTGTATTAGGTTGTTTTGGGACCAATGAGAGAAAAGCTTGTTAGTGAAAATGTAGCCCAACTTTTCAAAGCTGATATTTTTATATTACTATGAACATCATCCAAATCCTCCCAAATGCACTTAAAAACAAAGGAAGCTTAAAAGCAGATATGAAAGAGACTTACCAGATAATGTATATGTTTTCAGGGAAGATAATCACAATATTGAGCAACAGGTGCCTCCCAGGTAACAAGCTCTCGGGAAGGAAGGCAGACATAAAATGACCAATATGCCCCCACCCCAGGCAGACGGAGCCAATATCAGTCTGGATATTTTTATATTAGCGTTTGTTTGTCAAGGACAGTCTAAAAGAGACCACACACCCCTGCAAACCGTGTCTGTGCCCATATAATTCTCTTTGAAGAG
The DNA here is from genome assembly GCA_031878705.1 of Tapirus indicus. NCBI lineage: Eukaryota > Metazoa > Chordata > Mammalia > Perissodactyla > Tapiridae > Tapirus > Tapirus indicus. Next base: position 31,364,691 of record CM062936.1, on the reverse strand, counting down.
CACCTGGTAAAGCGCCCATGAAAAGATTTTTCTTAATAAATACTGTTTTTTGGTGATTATAGAGAGTGTCTGCATTGACCTCTGAGTTGCCAACCTATGCAAAAAAAAAAAATGCATTGTCCATAAAGACTGTGACTTATAGGAAAAATTTAACATGGTTTACAGCATACAAAGCTTAGAGCATATGTTTAAGAGTAAAGCCAAGCCCAGAAAGAATCTTTCTCTCTTTCCATAGGCTGTGTGGGTCACAGGTGATATTCTAGAACCCAGGCATGGGAATTTATGCAGCATGCCAATCAGCCATGTATGGCTGGAGCCTTCAGTGCTCAGAGCCTACTGGAGAGAGTGGAAATCACAGTGGATTTACTATCTGCAACGCAAAGGAGAATAGTCTGTCTCCTAAGACACAAGGAGCCTACCTTGCCCAGGATGAATAAAGGTGTTATTTTTGTCTGAGAACTCTGGCAGAGGAGACCCCACGGTCACAAGGATGCAACTCCTTTTTGCATCCAGGTGGCTTAGGAAGATATGGTTCAGTATCAGAAAAAGAAGCCTTCAAGTATACAAAGGTTCAAATAATAAAGCAGCCCACAGTTTATCAGCAGAACTGGCAGAAACATCAGACAATCCCTTAATTACCCTCTACAGCTGTTCTTGAATATTGGAATTTCCTTGCCCTGATCTGGCTCACAAAATGAGAAGCAAATGGTGAGAAGTTTAGTGTTTTTTAACTAGGAAACACACAGCTATGAAATATGTGAAGCTGTGGTAGACAAGTCAAAAAAAAACTTTCCAATAAAGTAATGTTCTCCCAGTGACATCTTGTTATTCCCGTAAAAAATAGAATCGTCAAGCTTGACAATATTTTTTTCCTTCTGGGAAAGTACAAATAACAACACAATAAAACTAGGCTTTTTGTAATATACTTGAGGATAGTAAAAAGGGAAGAAGTGTTTATTTTTTTTTCTTTGTAAAACAGCATTTCCATTCATTTCCCCCATGAGGACCACTGAATTTTGAGTGCTGTTGAAAAATAACCTAGAATCAGCACCCTCATACTCATCAATGGAAAGTAAGTCATTGTGGTAGAATTTTGGGACAGATTGCCCACTGGACATAAGGCACTTTCTATTCTTTATTTGGTGAGGACATTGGACATTCTTCAAGCAGTAGCCACCTTCAATTTAAAAAAAAAACTATATGCTCAACTACTCTTAATCTTTTAAATTATCAATGTTTGGTTTTTTGTATTATTTTAATTGATATTTCTCCAAGGAATATCCATCTAGTTGGTTAAAATGAATATTTTCACAGCTATCACTTAAAAGAATATTGTCTTTATAAGTGAGGCAGGTGGGAAAGCCAGTGTAATTTTAAGGCTTCAGAAGTATATTACATTGATGAGCACCTTCATGTTGTGTTTTGTGGGATCTACATATAGCATTTTCTTAACTTTTCTACTGCCATCACCTGGCAGAATGCATGGTAAAAAAATTATTATTATTTTACAGGGAGAACTGGTAGCTAGGGAGATATATAATCAACCGACATGTTATTGACCATGATGCTCTAACAAGATTGCCCTCCTTAATATTTCTCTGGGTTCTCTGTCTGATCTTTGCATCTAACCTCTCAAGTGGCATCTCTGTCAATTGTCAGCCTACTGGGCTTGGAGATTGTATCTGTCCTCCCTTCTGTGTTACAGACTTCACCAGACATTAGAGCTTCCATTGTGTTTATCAAAATCACACTCCAAAGCAAGCTTGAGTCTATGCCATGCATTCCCAGTGGGGGTGATATCATGCCTAAAGAGACAAAAATTGGTTCTCAGGGGGTGAAAAAAATCTTTGCTATCGCAATGGCTTGTGGTCCTCCAAAACACAATCCTACTTGACAAAATCTTATCCCTTAGTATTTTTTTTCTCTCATTAGGAAGAATTTAAATTTAATTTCTTTTTTTTCTTGGGTTGGGGGACAGGGAGGATGATGATGAAGAAAAGAGCTCATATATTTAGGGAAATTTTTCAATTTGGGGAAGTAGGCAGTTGACAGTATATTCATGCAAGATAGGTGCTAATAAATTCTAACTTCAAAATTCAAGCAAGAGCTTGATAGTAATATCTGTAAGTTCAGGTCTATCTCATGGTTGAGTTCCAACAGTGTAGAGATGATTAGATTTTCTTCAGTAATTTTTTTTAAAGGCCAATTACTGCATTTTTTTAATCCTCATCTGAATTTCCAATGAGACACAAGTAACTTGCAGAGTTAAATCCTAGACTTTTGCCTGTGTTTTACCCTGATTTTGTCAATTCTCAATTCAAAGATACCCAATGGCTTCCCTCTGCAGGCAAAATACAACTCATTGGTCATAAAACCAAGACCCTCCAAGATTTCGTCCCAACCTCTCTTTCCAAAGTTACTTTCCTCAACTCCCTATAAACTGCACTCTGGCCAATAAACCGCTCACTTCTGTGTTTTTACCTAGCCTATTTCTCAATCTAAAGTATTTTTCCCTTCCTCCCTACCTACTCCACACCCAACTGCTCTTTAGCGTCGCAAATATCACTGTTTTCACAAAGATTTTCTTTCCAGATCTATTGAGATATAATTTACATATAACATCATGTAAGTTTAAGATGTACAAACCCCCCCAACCCCAACTGAAAATTATTTGCCCTCTCCTCTGAACTCATACAACTTGATATCTGGACACCTCTTATGACACATAGCACTTTCCACTGCATACTATGGTTTAGATATATGTTTTGGCTCCTTCTCCAAGTTAAAAGCTCTTGAAAGGCAGAACTTTGGTCTGATTTCTAGGCAAAGTAGTATAATAGAAAGAGTTAGAGAAAGATCTGGGAGCAACATTTTCCTCTACCACTTACTAGCTGGGCCTACCTAGTATTATACTTGCTTGCCTTCCCTTTTAGTATATGGGCAAGTTATCCAATCGCTCTGAGCCTAGTTTCCTTATCCATAAAATATTGTGATATATTGTGAGAACTGAAGAAGTTAAAGCATCCAACACAGAGTCGATGCTTGAAGCATGTTAAATAAATCCATGCATAAGTAACATCACAGTCTGTTGCTTAAAATTTTTTCCCCAAAAGTATCAATGCCTGACCTGAAAAAACAGATTTGTTAATGGATCTATTAGAAAAAACAAGAGCAAAATAGGCTTTGCTATTTTTTGTATGGTGTTAATAATTCTGTTCCTTTAAAGAAAATCCCAGGGAACTATTTAGAGTGCAGAAGGTCCTTTCCAGAAGGAATGTTGAAAGAAAACAGGAGCAGATAGTAACCCAGGAGAGCGGAGTAACCGTTACAAAGCTAATGCTGTCTTCATCTGCATCAGATTTCATGCCAACTTCATTTTATTCATTCTGCACCCCTCATCTGAGCCCCAGATTTCAGTTTTGGGAAACAGAACCAAATGGAACATGAGACGTAAAACGAGATCCAGCCAAGCACAGTGAGCTCTGTCTGGCTTTAAGTCAAACCTTGGCTGAACCACAAAGCTTCACCTGGTTTTGAGTAAAAACCACACTGAACCACCATTTTTTTTTCATGGTTTCGGTTTGAAAACGGGGTTTCATGCAAAGCTTGCCCTAGTTTCAGAAGAGTTCCTTGGCAGAGCGCAGGCAAGTCTTGAGCTAATGTGGACTCTGCCTCATGAGCACTCCGTCAGCTGGCATGGAGGCGATTACTTCTCGTTCTGCCCTCAGAAGGTCCAGGTTTTGAGCAGTCTTGCTCATGGATCATTAAGATGACTGGAAATCATCAGGCATGTCAGTAACAAATCCAATCCATTCATTCATCTCTTTGCACTTAGCTTTTGCAAAAACAGAGAGGAGAACTTTTGAAAAGCAATGGATCAAAAAAGAGGTAGGATGGTCTTAAGTGTGATCGAAAGCTCTGTCTTTAGGGGCAAAGAGGAGATTTGAAGACTTCTTAGGATAATCCGGGCCAAAATTCCACATTCATCAGAAATACTGAGATAATAAAGACAAAGTGGGCTATGTGAGTATGTGGTGGGGTGAAACCTTTCAATTTTCCCTCCTTAGAAGAGGATTAAAATCCTCTTTAGCAGCTAACAGTGTCAGGTGAGCCATTTGCCCTGGGTGGTTATGACATTTGGCGATAGGGTCTAATATGAAGGAACTCCAAGCTGAGTTTTCCATGACACTAAGGGAAGGCACCGTTGTTCTCTTGGTAAATTAAACTAGTACTTGTGGTTTACGAGAGGATTATAATAATGAACACATAGAAGAATAGATTGGATCTGTATTAAAACATTTATTACATCAATAAATGCTAAATTTAAGAGATTAACAATAAGAGAAAATAAATGGCTTGTTAAAAATAGCTTATATTTGTGTAATACTGTAAAATTCACACACAAAAATGCCCCACACTTGACCACATTGGATTCCCCCAAAACCCCCCACCATGAGGAAACCAGTGTAGATCCTGGAGAGATGACGTGACTTGCCCAGTCTAGGTCTGAAAGGTGGTAAACTACAGGAATTTGATCTTCCCTCGTTTGTTGCCATTCGCAGACAAAAATACATCCTCGAAATGATTACTGTACAGCAAGGGAGACAATCAAATGCACCAACCACTGCAATATAATGACACAGGAATATCTTCTAGAGAGTTAACGAGCAGGAGTGAAAGATTCCCACATCTACTTCCTCCCTTTGTGCATAATAAAACACAGGACCGAAAACTAGGAGATAATCTCTAGGAGATGGATTTAAGGAAAAAGAGCCTTATCACATGGTACCATCCAATGAGCTAGGGAATCCATCCAAGTGATGGGCTCAGTTTGGGATGTATTGTTTTTGAGGGTCCCATGAAATATACAAGTAGAGCCCTCAAGGTCCTCCAGAAATTGAGGTCTAGAAGTTCAAGGAAAGAGTTCTGGGTGGGAGACAGGGATTTGGGAGTCACTAATGTAAACATAGTAGGTCAATGATATTGAGTGAGATGTTGAAGGAGAAGAGGGTCAAAGGAAGCATCAAGGTCTTCGACCCACAGATCCTGTACATACAACTGGATAACACAGGGACCTCATAAGAGAACAGGCCCAGAAATTGATGACTATAGCGAAGGCCCCACACCACCAACTGAAAGGGGAATCCTCATCCTGCAGAGCTGATCAACACAAAATCCCAAACCACTTTTTCCTTTCAGTAGAAAGTCATGCCTCACTTATCTACTCTAGGATAGTCTGTAGTAAATAACCCTTACATATAAACACCTCCCTTGCACAAAAGACCAATCAAGGGTGATCATTTATTTTATGATAGCATTCACAATGGGATTCTATCAAATAGCAAATGTCTTTAGTGATGGTAACATATGACTCATTTCACCAATCACAAAACAAAAACTGAATTTACCCACACTTTTTGGGAACACAAGTTTGCTTTTGGTTATTTTTGTTTGTTTGCTTTATAGGGCAATGCATGCTATAAATCTTTTTAGGTAGATAATAAGTGAGAGGATAAATGGGGCCAGCAGATGTAATCAATTTTCACTTCCAAAGGTTCTTTGGCAAAGCGCCTAGTAAAAACTTCTGTTTATTTAATTACTTTGGAATTGGAAGATGTTTTGCTATAGAATATTGATATGGAGGCAGAAACCAGATGAACATTTCCCTCGATTAAAAGTATTAATTCCAGGCCCCAGGGGTCACTGTCGGGCTCTCTAGGTCAATATTTTATTAATCACCTGGAAGTTGGAGCAGTGGGCAATGAAATTTCCAGTTTTTCTAGTGAAAATGAGCTTATCCAGGTGCCAAATAAATGGAATAAACTACATAAAGATCTGGGTAGTGGATATAAAAATAGGACATAAACTTAAATGTTGTTCTGTTATTGTATTTAGGAGAAATTCTTCTAAACTATATTCAGAAAATTATGGCTTCTAAGTGATCGGTTACAACCATACAAAGAGTCATTAAAATTGTCCCAGAGAATGCTCTTCCAGTGGAGACATCAGTGCAATGTACCACTCCATCCAGACAGGCCACAGAAATCCTTTATAAGGAACTGGTGAACCACACAATGTGTTGTTATGCTTGTTCTGTGAAATATGTGGTGCTTGAGGTTTGATTGTTGCAATTCATTGGCCTTATAGAAGAATAATTTCTCCCTCCTCTGAACTGCTGGAGTTTACCTCCCTATCTAGTGTCCTTTCATTGACCTGACTGCTTCCTACCTTCTGGTATGGTTATACATGCATCTCTTTCTTCAACTCAGTGAAGGCAAGATATGCACCTTCCTCTTAACAAAGACCTTGTTCATAGTATGTACACCATACATAATGGATGAGGGAAGGATGGATGGAGGGAGGGATGGATGGATGGATAAGTTGGTGGATGGATGGATAGATGAATAGATGGATGGATGGATGGGTGGATGGATAGGTGGGTCGATGGAGGGATGGATGGTAGGTGGAAGGAAGGAAGTATAACAAAAATTTTAAATGTGCCTGAAAAGTGATTAAAGAGGTCAAGATAATAACATATTTTCTTAAGGTAAGGTAAAAGAATTAGCATTCTTTCGACTTTAATGATTACAAGGAAAGGATGAAATTAACAAAGTTCCAAATGTTTAGCCTTTCCTGGATTCTCCTTATTGATCTATTATCTAGAAATTAATTAAGAGGAATTAAGGAATTTCAAGTGATAGGCCACATCTTTTAGGGCCAGAGTTGATTGGAACCTACTATGTATTCCAAAAACTTTTCTTTGGTGAAAGGAACTGACCCAATATTGTATTTCTTCGTAGCTCTTGGAGTTTAACACTATGTTAATAAGTTAATTCAAACTGTGGATAACACAGCATAATATATATGAGCACAGGCTTTTTTGACAGGTTCTTCAACCTCTCTGAGCCTCAGTTTCCTCAAGTGTACACTTGGGATAAATATACAACACCTACCTCACCTTAGAGGATTATGAAGATCAAACGGGCTAATATACGTAAAACTCTTAGTTTACAAACAGCTATTAAGTAGCCGAGCCAGTACTGAAATTCAGAATTGCCTAACTCCTGAGACTTTTTTTTTTTGTTTTGCTTCTTATTTTGAAATGAGTAGAACATACAGGAAAGTTGCAAGAGTAATACAAAGAACTTCTGTATACTCTTCACTCAGATTGACCAATTGCTCACATCTTGCTCCATGAGCTCGTGTTTTTCTTCAGTGTGCTATGGGGTCTGTAATTGTCTGTAAAACAGGTGCAATAATGATGCCTACCTCAGAGGGTCATTGGGAGGATCAAATGAGTCACAGACATAAAAAATAAGACACATAAATGAATAGATGCAGCAAAGCTATAACAGGACCTCTGACCGACTTAGGAGCCCAGTCTGTAGAGGGACAAAGTAGGAAGTGAGCCTTTCCTCCAGGGTGAAGGGAATTGAGAGCTGGAAAGGCCTGTGGAGGAGGTGACCTCAGAAGTCAGTCTTTAAATGCCCAGCCATTCCAGATCAGAACAAAACAGTGATTTCCATGCTCCAGCGCCTTGTCTTCTCCCAGGAAAGCGTTGAATTTGAAAAATCTCTAAAGAATATTAGCTGATCTAATTTGGAGAAGTGAGTGCTGCCTGGCCCAACCGAATTCCACTGTCATTATGGAGCAGAGGTCATCCATGGTGCTTCCAACACTTGTCACTGTGAAGAGTAGAACATCCTTCTGCCCCATCTCCTCACAAACCCCCAGCCCTAGGGTGAAAGTCACGATTTCCCAGGGCTTATCACGATTCTTGGAGGTGAGAAGAGATCTTTCCAAAGCATCTATTGAAGCCAAAGCCTTGTCCAAAGGCAAGAAAACCGCTTAAATACCCTATTTAGCCCACATAAACTATCTCCATACGTATTAGTGTGTTCTTCAAGTTCTTCTCTCAGGAGGCAAGCTCAAAGAGGTTAATGTCTGCCATCTAGGCCTTTGAGTTCAAGGAGAACGCACATGGCCATAAGCAATATCAAAATACCCAGAACAGATATGATCCATACCTTGTAAAAAGTTCCGTATCACATAAAAACAACCCTGACGATGATCAATTTATAAGCATGATATGAGCCTTTTGTCCTTCTTTCAATTCTCATTCTACTTTTGACTTATTTGTGGAAAGCTATAATTAGATTGTCCCTTGCCTTTTTTTCTTTAACTGATAAAGTGCTGTAAATCCTGGACATCATCCACGAGTGCAGTCACTTATGAATTTTGCTATTTTTTGCACATTGCACCATATGCAGGCCCGGCTGAGAGGCATGGTTCCGTATTCCTGGCATGCAGGAGAATCGCTGAGAGATATCATATGGTCTCCTGGCAGAAGTACAAAGTGGCTCTTGCTGTTTGATCTACTGTCTTAAACTTAAATGCAAAATCTGATAATTGGGTCAGGCAGGAGAAGAAACCAAGCAGTAAAGTTCTTTTCATTTCCTTTTGCTATTTCTCCACGTTTCATCTTTTCTTCCTATTTTGCCCTCTCTTTCTCCTTTCTCCCTCTCCCTTTTTTTTTTCTCAGCCCCTGAAGAGGCAGACTGCTCTGTGAGTGGAATGGATTTGAAGAGGAGGTGGGCTTATGGCTGGAAAACCTGTCAGAGGGTCTCCAGTCACCTCTGTCAGCTCCTTGCTAAATGCACATTAGATTTTTGCTCCATTAGCAAGAGTCCTGGATAACTATCTTGAGTTCTGCAGAAGCCAAAGTCACGGCTGGGTTTACTTGTTTAGAAATATTACTGCCTTTCCAGACTTGGATTTGTTTAATGTAAAAGGAATTCGTCATAGTCTCTCTGGTTTAGGGCATTAAGCAGACAGAGGCTTGTACTTCAAAGGGCACAAGAGATAAATGGAAACCAAGGTCCTCCTCAGACAGGAGACTGCGATATGAGAGGTCTGACTTAGGCCTCTCTGCCCAATCATTTCTAAACAGGGAGAGAACTTTTCATTCTTGATGTCACCACTCCAAGACCTATTGCAGAATTGCCTGTGTGGTTCCTGAATTGTTTTAGCTGGATGTAAACGCAAATATGGCTTCCTAAGATACATGAATTTAGCACTCACTGAGGAGGGTACAAAGTTCAGATGTGACAAAGCTTTCTGTCAGCATCACGTTTTTAAATCACAAAGGGCAGTTACTCATCTTCTGGTGAGTCAGTAAAGTTTTCCACAGGTCAGGCTACCCGCTCACTGTGGTAGATGTTTCATGGATACCCTACAGCAGTGTTGGAATGTTCCAGAAACCACCTGCATGTGGTTTGGGGAGGGGGTGCCTGGGAGCAAGTCACACTGTGGCTCTCCTCGTCTGCATCCCCATACCAATATGGTCAGCTGGACTCAGGAAAAAAGAACATTCTAGACAGTCGCCATCTTGAATTGAAGAATGAGTCACAAGGAGGCCACCCGAAGAGAGATGAGATCGAGAAAGGATTTTGCCTCTGTGAGAATGTGGAGAATAAGTCTTGCCAATGGTCGCAGAGCCACCTTCTTCCACTGGGGCCCCTCTGTGAATGGCTCCACAAGTCACGCTTTCTGAGGTCCTGTCCCAGACTCAGACTCTTTGGAGGGCCATGCCAAAGGGTCCTTTTAACCGGGATCTCAAAGTTTCCCAGCATCCCTTCTGATTATCCCATACTTTCTGGCAGGTCTAAGGGTCTCTGTGGAGTTTTATGTGACTGGAAGAATGACCAGGCCAAAGCACCAGCAGGCCCCAGAGCCCTGCAGCGAACTTAGAACCAACTCCCTTATTCAGACACAGACCACACGACGCAGTCCTAGATCTAAGCGACTCTGCAACCTGCCTCCTGAGGGCATCTGGGCCCCGGAAAGGTTGCAGAAACTGGATCCAGGGTGTAGGGCTGGGGAGGGAAACTCAGCAGCCCAGAAGGGCTGATCGCTGTTCTTCCCAGACTTCAAGGCGCTGGAGAAAGAGACTGGGGGGCAGGGTAGACGTCCACTGACTCTCTAGCTCGCTCACCCTCAGCATGTGCATTTAGGAGGCCTCAAAACTGATTTTGACCTGAAATGGAAAAGAGGCTGTTTCTCGGAAACAGGCGATTATGTGACAGGGTGAATTGCAGCTCTCTTTGATGGAAGCAGCCTTGGAAGCAAATGCCCGTAGCCCTAGGAGAAGGCAGCATGGTTTTCATCTTCAGATGGCAGCCGTTCAATCAAGTATGTAGGGCCATGCTGAGGGTCTCAGTGGAACCCAGTGCCAGTATCAATTAGTTGTCACCCTAGCCTATAGTCACATCATGCCTTGTCATTCTACCTAAGGTTACTGTGTGTCACTTCTCACCACCATGGGACTGGAGGATCCTTTTGTCTAAAACACTATATTAGATCTTTTCGATGTGACACCAGAAATGACGCGTGCATGCCATGTGCACACCCACAAAAGGGCTGATTTGCAGCAACACCAGGCCTCAGTGTTCAGGGGTCTTTGGGTGGAGTTCAGCCTCCCCGGCTAATGCTGATGATGACACGTTTATGAGAGTGACCGACGGGCTATGTGCCCACAGTCTAAGTGGCCTGCTGAGAGGGGTCCACCAACTATTCCTTCAGTCCAATCCAAAGCTCAGTGGAAAAATGAAACACTATTTTAAAAAACATGTTTGTGAATTTGTTTTAATTACACTGCTAAGATTTTTTTCCATTACTGAAGAAATTAGATAGTTGTCTGAATCACTTTTTTTAAATGCACCCTTGTTCTCAGGCTCCTGTCCCGTCATTTCTTCACCTCATCCGGGATGTTTTAGTGCCGAGAAGGATTTACCGTAATTGCAGTTCCTTGTTGGCAGCCTCCATCACCATGAAAAGTGAAAATCGAAAACTCTTAGGTGGAAATTAATTTAGAAACAACATTACCACAGCTCTCGTATGGTGTCTGTAACCATAATAGCAATTTCAGCGGGAAAAGCAAAAATAAATAGAAGGGCAAATGACATTAATTTCCATTTGCAGCAAACCCATAATTGGATCAATTATCTGATCCTTGGGGAGAAAGTAGGTTGTCATTGATTGGTGGTTTGGAGCCCTCTGTGGATATACAGGATGGGGGGAAACGCATGTGACACTGCACATTGAAACCCACTCTGAGTGGTACTAACCCCAGGTCTTCTGGACAGCAGAGCGGTCAGACCAAAGCATCCGCTTCTCCATTCATTGGCATGTGGCTCCAGGCAAGTTGCTTGACCCTCTGGGACTTAGTGTTCACATCTGCTAATGGGGGTAATAAAAGTGCCCAGCTCATAGGGTTGTAAGGATTAAATAAGCTGATCCATCTAATGCACTTAAAATGGTGCCAGGTAAGCCTTTAAAAATATTAGCTTATTAGTGGTAGTATTTCTTTTTATTATTATTTATTATCCACAATACAATGGTAAAAGAACTAGATTCGGGCTCAGAAAATGCTAATCCAAGTTTAAGCTCTCCTGTTTTCTTATGGTGTCATCTTGGGCAAGGTAAGGGCTCTAAGCGTCAGTTTCCTTATCTGTAAAACAGGGCTTTGTCTAATTTGCATACGTATGCTGATGAAATTGAGTAAGCAATGGGAGAGCACTTTGTAACTGAAGGTGAGACCTCCAAACTTGCCTTTCTCCTGAGGACATAGGAATTGCAGTGGTGGGGATAGTTCCACCATGGCGCCCTGGGACCTAGTTGGCCAATCCTTTCCTGGTGTGCACAAGTGGGGATGCTTGCTTTCTGCACGGCTTTCCTGTGACCCACAGGAATACACAGGTGTCTCCAGGCGTGACCCCCAGAAATGTCGTCCGCGGCTTCTCTCTGCAGCTCTGGGGCCAGGTCAGAGTGGTGAGGCACAAGGTAGACGCTTGACCTGGAAATGCCCTAGACCTCAGAGAGGAGACCCAGATGCGCCGAGTCCCCCTGCCCTGGTATGTGTGTGCACTTTCTGTGTCTCAGATTTTCATCTGAGGAACCCCAGAACTGGTGAGTATGACCACCAGGAATTCTGGGGAGGAAATGGGGCTCCGCAGAAAGTAAACAAGGACATGTAGTTCTTTATACAAATATTCTGAAAGAACACTAAACATCCTTCCTTCTGCCCCGCCCCCCAGGGATGGGGGCAGAAGGGCTTTTTTCTTTTATTATAAATTTCTTTGCTTTATCTCTTTTCTCTCAAAGCTTTGTTTCCCTGAAAGAGGTGCCTACGTAAAAACAGAAATATCTGGCCCTATGCAGTGGAAAAAGGAACTAAACCAGAGGCAGCAAGACCATCAGAAGTGCATAAAAACCCTCCAGATGATTTTTATTTTAGTTTCCTGACCGGTCTGTTACCACTTTCTGAAACTTTGGAGATGAAGTGTAGAATATGTACTCAGATCTGTGTGCGTATATGTGTTTGTGTGCACGAGCGTGTGTGCACGTGTGAAAGTGTGTGTGTGCATGAGTGAGCATGTGAGTGTGTGTGCATGCGTGGGAGTACATGTAAAGACGTGTGCGTGTATGTGTGCATGAGTTTATGTGTGTGGGTATTGCATGTGCACGGAAGTGAGCGTGTATGTGTGTGAGCATATGCACAAGCATATGGGGCGAGTGCACACTTGTGAGAGTGTGTGTGTGTTCTGAGAGCACTCTGGGTGTCCATGCTGTTCTGTCCATCCATCCTGCCCTCAGAGGAATCCAGACGAGATTTTAGACGTCTTGCATTTGACTCACAGATGAGGAACCTGAAGCCCAGAGATGGACATAACTCACCTGGTCATAGAGCTGGTTTGTGGCAGAGGCCTGATCAGAAAGCAGAATTTCCTCTTCTACTTCCCTTTCCACTGTGCAACTTTTCCTTACTCTTGGCTGACCTCTGAGACCCACCACCCATGGGGCTGGCTTCTCACCTCCCCCCACCTCAATTGTTTGTTTCTTCAACCCTTGCTGTGAGGGACCTGAACTGTTGTCTAGAGCAGCGTCTATAATCCTAGGTTAGTACAACACCCTGGGATGGCATAGAGCACCAGCTTTCCTACATAGGCCCTTGCTTCTCTAAGAAGACAGCTTCCATAGAGCACATGTTGGCATCACAGGTCCTGGGTCACCTGGTTGAATTACCTAGTTCTTCCCTATGTCCCCCAGGGGTCAGCACAAATCCAGGTGTGCCAGACCCTCTCTAGTCAGCTCTGTGAGTACAGGGGTAAGGTGTACTCTTATGTGCAGTCAAGGTTGAGAGCCTCTGCTACCAAGCATCTGGTGTCTGTAGGTTAGGCAGTGGTCCCCTCGAGTGCCGGGCCACGTTGCAGAGGTGTTTGAACCTTGGGCACTTGGCCTGGTAGGCAGCATAAGGAATGGTCACTAAGTACCTACGTGGAAGACACGCCCTCCCCCACACTCCAGCTTTGCAGAGTGTCCACAGCTTTCTGGGACAGCAGTGGCCTTTCCAAAGTCCCAGCAGAGAGGAGTTACTGGTGTAAGATCCAGCAAGCCGCTGAGTGAGGACGAAAATTCCCAGAAAGAAGCGTGGTCTCTCACCCCAGCTTGGCCACAGGCTGGCTCAGTGCCAGTACTTCCCTGGGCCTCAATATCTTCAAATACTTGAGCTGGTTGTACTCAGATGGCCTCTACTGCCCTTTGCACGGTTAAAAATCCATCATTCCATTTGCTAAAATGCCAGGCCCATCAACCATAGGGAGAGGTGGAAGAAAAGGCCTGCAATGAGGGAACTTTGACAGCGAGGGATGGCCTTTGATTTTTTTTCCTGTGTGACGTGCCATTCAAGCTCTAGACCACCCCCAAGAATGTTAGAGTGAGGCCGATCTGAAGGCCAGACAAGATGTGGAATCACCTGGGGAGCTTTCCAAAACGGCTGCAAACAAAGTGCCGGTGTTGATGTGACTGTTCTATTCCTTTTCTCTGTTTGCTGTGGGTTCTCTTAGAGGACAATAGGGCGGGAATGTGTTTTGAATGGCAAAGTACGAGACCCTATATTCAAATTTTATCCGCACAGCCGTGTCCTCCAAGGTCATCAGGAAAGTGACAACTGCGGGTCAGTCTACTCATTTGCTTCTCAGAAGAAACGCCGCGTTCACCGTCTCTTAATCACGCTTTGCAAAATGGTTGCGGTGAGAATGTGCATGTCTGTGGCTGAGGCGGTGGAAAGTCATGTGGTGCTTCAATCTGGATTTGGGCCATTTAGTCGAGATCCTTTGGTCTGATTGTTTGAACCCAAGCGTAGCCTCAAAACGCCAGAGTGGAGTGGTGTAGAAACGAACGCACCGCAACGGTGGCAACAGTTGAGCGATCTCAACTATTAATAGTAACAGAAATAGAGGGGAAAAAACTACCTGATTTTTGCAAATTTCTGTAAGTCCTTCCTTTGTTGGCTGAGAGCATCAAAAGGGAAGAGTTAACAAGAGCATTAAAAGCAGAGGAAGAAATTTCTTTTAGTCACACAGAACATCCTGTTTTGAGTCCTAAGCAAGCTCTTAAGTTACAGAGGGCACTCAGCCCTTTGCCTTTGGCAAGACGCAGCCTCTTCTTTCTAAATGTTTTAAAATGTTTAGTGGGAGGGAAAAGTGCAATGAACTTCTCAGGCATCAAAAATCTATAAATTAGTAAAACATATAAATAGAGCTTCCATTAAACTGGACAAGAACTTTGGATCGCAGAAGAGTGCATCCTCAGAGAAGTACACTGGTTCAGAAAGAGAATTTGCTGAGAAAAGAGCTAATCCTTCAACATCAAATATGCCTGCCCCTCCCCCTCACCATTTCTCATGGAAGATTTATTTGGGAAAGAATATTGTCTATGCATCACAGTTAAAATCCTTGCTCACTGCAGGAACTGTAATAACAGGCTGACTTGCAGTCACATATCGTTATTAGTCAAACACAGAAGCTGCCACTGCTTGCTGTGAAGTCATTTTCCTCGGTCCAGCTAGTACAGTTGTCAAGGAAAGTTCCAGGGTCAGGGTTTCAGGATCATTAAATTTCAAAGTCTATTGTGGAAATTCTACCCAGATTTTTCTTCATATATCACAATTTATCATTCTCTCAAGTGGTCAGTCAAAACACCTAGGAAACGTGTGTATTCTTGTTTCTTAAAACTTATGAGGTTTGGTTAAATCTTACCACTAATAAATGGCTTCTTACAGTTGCCATGGCTTCTTATGCCACAGGAGTATTTTCTCTTCACAGTTGTCTGCTAATCCAGAAAGGGGTTAGCTGATGATATCGTTCCTGAATCATAGAGACCTTACAGGACAGCTCCCCAATTTGCCCTCACCGTCCATTGTCCCTCACCCTAAGACATTTATGATGTTCCTTTATCTATACTTCACTCAGTGCTGCTTCCCACACCTTCTCCAATATGTTCCAGACATGTGTGTTCATGTGGTCATGGTCAACAGCATAAGGGACTCGGGGTTAAAAATTATACACCATCAACCAAAAATAAACTCTCTCGTTAGAACTCAGCCCCCTTGCGGGGTAATGTTCAAGGACAAAAGGGTCCTCCATTGCTTCTCAAGGCTGGGCAGGTCTTGGGATGTCTTTGACCTTGACCTTAGATTGACTTTATCCATGGGAGCCTCAGTTTAGTAGTTTGGGTAACACTAGCTGATGTAATAAAGAAACATAAATCTAAGTGGTTGATCATAATAAAGTCCAAAATAAGTGCTCCTGATCTGATTCAGCAACCCAGGTTCCTTCTATCTTGTGGCTCTGCCGTCTTCCAAGGTTGCTGTGCTGGTCTGCACCTAGCTGGCAGAAGGGAAAGAGTATGGAGGATTGTGCAGGAGAGGCTTTGAGGCCAGCCCTGAAATGATGCCTGCCACTTGTGCTCACATTCCACTTCCAGACTCAGTCATAAATTAGCTTCTAGCCACGACGGAGGCTAGGACATTTCTCTGGCCATGGGCCCAGAAGAACAGGGAGTGGATTTGGTGAGCACTTGGTTTAATGTCCCATACACAGAACAGTTCTGCCCCAGAGATCCCAGATTTTGCCCCAAGCTTCTCTTTTGATTTTTATCTCATACCCAGGATCTTCTGCTGACCCCTGCCCTTCTGGGTCTTTGCCCAAGCCTCGGGGCCTGTTTCTTGGTCTGTTTTGCTCTATATCCCCACACTTGCTGACCTCTTTGTGTGTGCTGAGCACCACCTACCAGATTTCCCACTGGACCCCCCTGTGCTTAACCTTGCCTGCTGGCCTGGCTCTACACCCACCTGGTCCTCCCCTCCCAGCTCCAGGTGGTCCCCTCACACTTGTTAGTAGGTTGTCCACCCTGCAGGAGCGTTCCTCCTGCAGTCACTGCTGTTCTGCTCACAATGATGGGCCCCTGGCCAGGACCAGACTCTCCCCTGGGAGGCCTTGGCCTATCAGCGCTAGCTGAAGTCTCAAGTCACTCACTGCTCTTGACATCTCTTCTCTGCTCCTGCCTCCAGTTCCAAGCTGAGCTTTCTCTCTCTTGTGCTCTTAGGTTCCTGAAAAAATTAATCTTCCCCTACCACCACTCATCCAAACCTGGACATTTCAACTTCTTCTTAACTTTCCTAAACACTTGTCTCTCTTAGTACACCCAGAACGTCGTTTCATCTTCTCTCTTCTGGTCTTATTTTTAATGCATTTGTGGCTGGTTCAGGGGCCTTCAGCTCTCTTTGTCCCTCTCTAGATGCCTAAGGAATCCATACTTTGGTGTCTTTATATTTAACAATAAATGTTCACACAGCATTTATTGTGTGCTATGCACTATTCTAAATGCATTACGAACATTGACTTTGGTAATCCTCAGAATCCTATGAGACAGTTATGGTGTTATCCCCATTTTGAGGTTGAGAAAGATGAAGCACAGAGAGGTTAGGTAACTTGCCCAGGGTCACAGCTAGTAGTTTCTCCCATGTGAGTTGTAATACTCTCTTTTCCCATCCCCTGGTGATACCATTTTAGACCTCGCTCAAAGGACATTGAGCCTTTAGAGCCAGGTGAGGACACTGTGTGCTGAACTCTTCACATTCCACAAGCCACCCTGGCTCCTGGCTTCCTGTCACAAACATTTATATTTCCTGCCCATTTATCCTTAATTTTCCAGGGAGTTGTGCGAGGTTGTATAATTCATAATTATCGCACTTAGTGCCCCATAATGCTTTCCATCTTCAAAGGAGTTGGCAAATATTAGCAGAGACACTAGTAACACCAGCGTTGGCCAAGTCAGCATTTTTTTCCCTATTTGGCACCTGGATGCTGTGAGGCACTGAGCAGGCAACTTGGGCCGGAGGTCAGGGTGAGCATGATGTCACAAAGCTCAGATGCGGTGCATAGTGGCCGGCTTCTTTCTGGTGTCATCTTTCCATGGAATCTTTTCATAAGACACCATCACTTCAAACAAGAAGACAATGAGTGCCTGTCCTAGTGGCACACTCTCTGTAACCTGCTATCCTGCCCCATGGAAGACATTAGTTTATTTTTAAGCTCATTCTTCACAGCAAGCCTAGGAGGCAAATTCAAAACTGAGAAAAAGAGCAAGTTTACCTCACAAGTGGAAGTAATTTTGTAAGCTTTGAGGGTTGAGATACATGATGTGGTAACATGCCCTGTGTGTTATTGTGTAGTTGGGAGAGAATAAGAAGAAGGAATACGGGAGAGTGAGGCCAAAAGTTCTAGCAACACCTTGCTCAGTGTCCAGGGGCCTTGGAACCACCACCTGTGAGTGAGGTGGTCACCCATCCTGGCGAGAGAACACACAGACTCACAAAGTTGTGTCTAGAGGGTGGCATACAAGTAACACTCATTGTTGGCAAGTCAGTGACGACTGGCCAAGAATTTTACATTGTGTGGACAAAATAGCCTGGTGACTGTGTTTTCTCTTAGTGGCTGTGTCTTTGTCAAAGTGTAGACATAGAAGTGGCCTTGAGATTACCCAAGGGCTTGAGATTGCATAACAACTGCCACAAAAATTGACAAAAATTTTCTATCTACTTATGTTATTGTTCTCTGTGTTCATAATTTTCCCCCAGTTGATCTCTCAGATCAGAAACTTGTTTGACTTTGTATCTTCAGGGAAATGCTGCCAATGGAAACCATCCCAACTAGAAAGTGTCTCTCTCTGCTTGGGTTGTAGCAAAATGTACAGTGAATTTCCGGGCAGTTAAGGCCGGGCGCAAACTGCCTGTCTTCAGTCATTGGAGATCATTCTCATCCCAGCTCTGTTGCTGCTCATTTCAGGGCTTGATATGTACCATGTCTAAACCCACCTCTCTGCCCTTCCTCCAAAAGAATAAAAAGAAAAAGCGAAAATACTTCTTTTGCTGAATTTCATTCCACAAACGGAAGACTTATTACAAACATGCTTTTGTTTGGACTATTAGTTGAATTTATTTTTCTACTTTTGCTTGTATATGCATGAGGAAAAAAAATATGTTATTTGAACTAAAAGAAATTTGAGCCAAACTCCTCTTGACAGTTAACCTGGTTGGAGTACAGTTGACTTCTTGCCTATTCCGGAAAAGCAACCCAATGTTCCCAGTAGCTCCTTAATGCAATTACTTGATTAGAGAAAGGCATTTCATTTCCTAACCACTACAGGAATAAGCAATATAGCTGTCAATAATTTTTCAACAGAGCTTCAGGCATGGTGGTCACCATCCAACCACATTTTTATATGCTCATTAACGCATTTCCATCAATGCTTAAAAATTCACCTTCGGAAAGCCTGGGAGTCTTTAGGGATTTTGCTGATAGGCGAGTGACCTTCTCCTTCATCTGTTTTCAGGTTGTTATTTTGTTGCTGAATATGCACCACATCACAGCAATTTGCCTCAACCTTCCATTTAAGTCAAATCAGGTTACATTCAGTATGCCTGCCCTCCTAGCTTCCTTTGAGGCCAGAGTGAGAAGCCTGAGAAAGAGCAATGCCTTCTCCCTTTTTACCCCTCATGCACTTGCCCAGCTTCTTTGGGTTGATTAGAGTCTTATAGTAGTACGTTGTCTAATCACAAACATAATTGCTCCCATTTATTAAGCTTTTACCACATCCCAGATACTCTGCTGCACATTTGTTCATATTATCTCATCTAATCCTCACAACCCTTGAGAACAGTCATTCTCAAACTTTAGTAAGTGTAGGAATCACCTGGGGAGCTTATTTAAAGCACAGGCTTCTAAGCCTACCCCCACCCTGCAAATATTTGGGTCTAGTAGGATCTGGGTGGGCACCCGATGATTCACAATTTAACGGTACTGTAGGGTATTTCTGATACAGATGATCTGTGAGACTACATTTTGCAAAACACTGTCCTAGGAAGAAGTTACAACTATTTTCCCATTTTATAAGTAAAAATTTGGGGCTTGAAGAGGGTAGGAAGCTTGCCCAAGCTTACCCAGGGATCAGACTGAGCCTGTATCATACCAAGTCCAAATCCTATGCTCCTAACCAAAGATGCACCAACTCTCACTTGTTTTACAAAGGACTGATACTGATTTTCCTTGCTGAATATCAGAGTCAGAGGAATTAACACTAACTGACATTACAAATAATTCCCAAGTTCCCATGTCTTTATACAACCAAGGCTTATTTCTCTCTCACACAAAGACCAATGCTTTGAGGGCAACTCATCTGCTAGGATCTCCTCCAGGCAGTGACTCAGGGCCCCAGGCTGCTTCCCATATGATCCAATGTCACCATAGTGGGGAAAGAGAGGACTGGATGATCACATAGGACACTGTTGGGTCCCAACCTTGAAGGCGTTAGATAATTTCTCCAAACTTTCACTTACTGAATTTCCTCTTCTACTTCTTATCTCCCTCCATCCAAGGGGGCAAGCAGGCTTTCTTGATACTCTCTTCTTAGCAGAATTAATTTCTTCTTTCTCTGGAATGCTTCCCCACTGGGTTTATGTTGCCACTAGATCAAATCATGTTCAGACCACACTCTAGTGAGTTGTGGATTTGTCTTTCCTAGAGACCAAAAGACGTGTTTTATTCCATTCTCCCGTACTCCAGCAGTTAGAAATTGCATTTAGAGACCAGAAGAAAGTAGTGACTTAAACAAGATGAAAGCTTCTTCTTTCATATGGTAATTTCAGACGTAAGTAGTCCAAGGCTGACTTGACAGCCCCATCACGTCATCAGGGATCTAGGCTCTTTATATCTTTCTTCGCCATCATCCTTAATACTTGGTTTTCATTCTCAAGGATGCCTCTTGATCCAGGACATCATGTCCACATTCGAGTCAGAGGGAAGGGGGAAAGAGGGAAGGACCCTTTAAGGAGATTTCCTGGAGGTTCCACTAGAATGTCAGAATGCAGTCACATGACTACACCTAGCTGCAAGAAAAGATGGGAAATGGCATCTTTTACCTAGACCAATGGCTGTCCTCAACAAAATTGGACCTCTGTTTCTAAGGAAGAAAGAGATAATGGACATTGGGGACCACAAAGAACTTGGACAAAACAGACACTCTTCAAAGCTTGTTGGACTGAATTCAATTCAATTGGACAGCTACAAAGCATACTTTTTTTAAACTGCCAAAAACAGAGACTCCTCGACTGAGCTATGATAGATTTAACCCCACCTCAACTCAATGCTTGGTGCCTTTCAAACTTTTAAAAATGAAAATAACAATAGCCTTATGCTTTAGTTGGAAGGGCAGCTGGGTTAGAGCATGAAGATCACGTGCTCTTGAGTGGAGAGACCTGGGATTGAAGGCCAGCGTGAATCCTCATAGCTGCGTGATTCGGTCAAGTTACGTAACTCCATTGAACCTCTTATCTGAAAAATGGAGGTAAAAAGGTCTTCTTCATGGTGTGAGGATGTAATTAATGAGAAACAAATGAGGTGATAGAATGTATGTGAAATACCTGCTAACACCAGGACCCAGGATGTTCAGGAAACAGGAACACTGATGGATATGAGACTGAAGACCCGCCAGGGCCCCTGGGCACATTAAACCTCCCAAACCTCAGTATCTTTTTCTGTAAAATGAGGGCATTATTTTTTAACCTTCCAGAGTGGTGGGGTCTAGGTGATTAAATGAGATAATTATAAACCAAAGAGCTTAGAAGTCATAAAGCAGTTATAAACTAACAATACATTCATTCCTTCAGATGCTATATATTGACTCTCTGGTCCATGCCAGACATTATTATCTGTGAATAAGAAGTACCCAAGTGACCCCAAATTGCAGTCTCAGGCACCCAGCATGATGATAGACCCATTCCACACTTTTCTTTTTTTGGTGAGGAAGATTGGCCCTGAGCTAACATCTGTGCCAATCTTCTTCTATTTTGTATGTGGGTTGCTGCCACAGCATGGCTTGACAAGCAGTGTGTAGGTCCGCACCCGGGATCCAAAACTGTGAACCCTGAGCTGCCAAAGCAGAGCATGCAAACCTAACCACTATGCCACCAGGCTGGCCCCCACACTTTTTTTTTAAGCAAGAATTCTCCTCTTCAAAAGAATTACTGTTCATTAGAAAGACACAAAGAAATTCCACACAGCTTCTCAAGTTTAAGTGACAGGACCACTTTGGTGAGATTGCTGTCATTCTCCTTGCTGGCTTGTAGAATTCATTATGGTGTGGCTTCAAAACATCTGAGCCACCTGGGTGAACTGTCCTTTTGGAGAGATGAGTTGATGAAGAATCACCACCTGTGAGGAGGTACTAATAGTGGTGACACTGTAAAACGCAGATCCTTTGTCACTTAATTTCCAGAGGCTGTTGACAAATTGCTTTTGTCTTTTCTAATGAACTTCATAATGAGCTATTACACAACAAAGCAACATGTAGTACTGTAATCATTAACTAAATTTCAATAAAGGATTTATAAACAGAACTTTAATTATATCTCTGGGATTCTACACAGTGTTAGGGCTTCCCCTAAACCATGCCAGAAGTTAGCCAGAGATTGACTCATGGGAATTAGCATAGGAAATTTGGGGAGGCCATCTTAGGATTCTGCCTACCCCAGATTCTCTTTATGATGCAACTAAATCATCACATAATTATATGCATAATTAATTATTACCTAAGCTCATCCTTATGAGAGCTTGAATGTTTTTAGCTTGTAGGCTATTCTCATTAATCATACTTTAACTATGTAGAACAAATTTGCATTTCAATATTTCTTCAATGCAGTCTCATTCCCATAATTTCTATATATGTGTTATTTGTAACATAATTTTAAAAATAAAATATTAATTTTGAATACTAAACAAAAAATAAAATGTGGGTTATGACTATTAAAACATGTGCAATGATTTGGCTATAAGACCTTGGACAGTCACTTAACTTTGTGTCAGTCTCTGCCTTTCATAAACTGAAAGGCTTAGACCAAATAATAATATTTGTTCAGCTTTGGAAAGCTTTAAAGAACTGTAACAATCATATAATTTTATCTTAATTTGCTGAAAGATCTCTAAGGTCCCTTTGTGTTATAAAATTCTATGATCCTATGATGTCAGTTAAGCAGTGATTCTGTAACTCTGAATGCAAGATGCCGACACCAGTTTCATTCACTGGCGTCCAGTCAGTTCAGAGGACACCTAACTTGGTTTACCTGGGGGAACTATAAGCTCCTTGAAGAAGAGCCTCATCTATTATTCATCTTTATGCCCCCAGGACCTAGCTCGATACTTGCCAGAAGGGATATGACCAATAAATATTAGCTATTGGTTGGCTTAACACAGCTGGGTGACAACACTGAGATGCCCCCGCCCCATTTCGTGTCGAGCTGTGACAGGGTAAAAATCTCAAGACAGGCCTTACTGACCTTTCCTCATTGATGTGGTTGCCACGTCCACTGCGGTTATCTTCAGGGTTGGGGCTGCCTTCCTGGTTTTCTGCTTAATTGATGAGCGCACCTAGAGGAGGCCAACCTGGCTAGAAAAGTTCCCTCTGCTCTTTCCACTGGTAGGTTACGTTTTCAAAACATCACCCTAACCATTCCCTGGCCAAAGCATTCAACCTAGCCTCATTAGAATAAAGATTACACCTAAGTTTTTATTATGGAAAATTATGTTTAAAAAACACACACAATTTGCTTTACAGAAATTCACTTTACAGTTCAGAAGCTGGAGAGCATGTATTCAATAAGACAGAGGTTACTTTTTTGTTGGGTATTTTTTTTTGGCTGGGAAAGATTCGCCCTGAGCTAACGTCTGTTGCCAATCTTCCTCTTTTTTTGTTCCTACCCCAAAGCCCCAGTACATAATTGTATATACTAGTTTTAAGTCCTTCTAGTTCTGTTATGTGAGCCACCACCACAGCATGGCTACTGACAGACGAGTGGTGTAGGTCTGCTCCTGGGAAGCAAACCCAGGCCACCAAAGCAGAGCACACCAAACTTTAACCAATAGACCATCAGGGCTGGCTCAGAGGTTACTGTTTTTAAATCCTGCCATTGGTAAAACCCCCCAGTGAACCCCAAAAGTGGACCTATGGGAATATTCAAACTAATTGCTGTTCTGATATTGGTTGTTTAACAAAAAGGATTTTGATGTGTCATTTAGTTCATCCATTCCTCCACTTTTAGGTCAAACTTACCTAAACCATCACAAACATCTCTTCATTCCTGTCTTCCAAATCTCCAGACAGGCTCAGTTTAGTTGTTGTTGGGGGTGGGACAGAGAAGTAATATATAAATAAATGAACATCTTCAGGCAAGAAATTCTGCGTGTTCTCTTGTTTCTGCATCCTTGAGACAGATGGAAGTGGTCTGCTCGGTATCATCCCAGCTGCCCAGGTAGCCCCATCCTTGTCAATCAGTCATTCCCAAATTAGAGACATGCTAAGCACTGTGTCCATGATGCCACCTCATTCCTCTTCACATTCTCGCAGCCCAGGAGTGAATGTTTGTGCACTGTGGCCCCATCACTTCGAGTCTGGGCCTTGAGTAATTTAAGCAGAGCCTTTGGGACCTGTGTGAGAAATTCTCCTCCTAGAGCCCATTTCTATCTAGAACAGAGCCTTTTAAAACTGTTTTTGTGGCAGGAAACACTGAGAGGGTGAGTTCAGATGAATGAAATGAAAGTCTCTCCCGGTGGAGGTGGAGCCTGGAAGGATGGATTCTCCCACACAAGGCCTCTGGCCTGGCCTCAGGAGGGAAAGTGAGGTCCATGCCAGCAGTGTCTGGGGCCATTATTGCTGAGGTCTTATTGTTGTGGTTTTGCATACAGCCCCTTTTTAATTTATATGAAGAAATGAATTTTTAAAATAGATAAGCATTCTAAATCTGGAGCTGAAATACCAACCTTCATATCAAAAGTGAAACAAGAAAGGATTTATTTTCAATTAACATCTGGGTGGGAGTAGAGATGATGAAGCGAATGATGAGCCAGAGAAGAAGGAACTACTAATGGAAACTCCCATGAGGAGAATGGATTGGATGTTGGAGTCAAAACCTTTGATGTTAGCAAAGGAGGTGACAAGTCCACAGAGACCCAGGCTCAGAGGTCCCCAGGGCTCCCTCACGTGCACCACAGACTGACAGTGACTTTCTAAACATGAGCCAAGTGCCACGTTCTCCAAAAGAACTTTTGTAAACACCTCAGAGGAACGCTTCTGGGGAACATTTGAACCTGAGTGTGTTTATGTACAGCACAACTGTGAAGTCCCTTCAGACAGTGGACGGGCCTCTGAGGGGTGCAGGGAGAACAATAAAGATTTCCGTGGAGAAAATTAAGTAGTTATGTATTATTTACCACAATAGGGGGCTTCTGTGAAAAGTATTTATACCTCCAGAGAAACAGCTGTGGATTCCTGTACCTCAGAGGACACCTTTATGAATGTATCCGGAAAAAAATTTGACAAAAATAAGACATGCACTGATGTAATGATAAGGCTTTCCACTTTCGGGTAATAAATGAAGTTTCAGCATGTTCACTTGTATTTTTATATAAACACTAAAGTTTGAGATTATTCAGTCATTCATGTGAGAGCATGCGTATGGGTGTGTGTCTTTATTCTAAAAGCTCCCCCATCTTGAAGTCCTATAAGAAGTCATCAATCTGAGCAGTAGGTTGGCAAATACATATGTGTTCACATGGGACACATGTCAACATATCTCAGAGTGATGGTGGCCCAAAGAATCTGAAACTTCATCCTTCAATGTTTTTTCAACTAACATTTATGAAATCCTAGCTGTGAGCAAAAGACTATGGTAGGTGCTATCATAATGAATAAAATTCAGTCTCTGCACTCAAAAATTTTATAATCTATTTGGTGAGATGACACACATAAAATAAGGGAGTAATCAGGCCAATTGAGGCACAGATATTTTGCCATGTGTGGTCAGAAGAAGGAGAGAGTATGAGTTCAGGGAAGACCAGGGAGGAAGTGCCCTCTGAGCCGGTCTCTAGAGAATGAGCTAGCTTGGCCCAGGTGGGGACAAGTAGCTGATTATAGACTCAGGGAGGACCAAGTACAGTGCACATGGGTGAGCCTGAAGGTGGAAGAGCTTGCCTCTTCTCTGCAGCTCAGGAGACATGTGATGCCCACATTGTAGAGCCCTGTGGGTCTCAACAGTCCCTTTGTGATGAATGGAAGAGTCTGGAGACAGCTGGGATGTCACAACCCACACTCCTTTATGAGTCCCACCCTGAGTCTGCATGACACCAGATGTCCCTCCCATATCCTCAGCTTGTAGAGCTGGACTCTGATAAATAAACCTCTGCTCTCAGCAGCCACTTCCTACATTGATTTGTCAACCATGTGTTGCTTTATCGATATGAGACCCCTACAACTTTTTTGTCTGTAGCACATTAATCAAGCCAAGCTATGGAAAAGTACAAAGCCTTCTTCTAATTTTTGAAGCGTCCCCAAAAGGGGAAGGCTTTGTGGAAAATGTGACAACAGAACTAGGCCTGGAAGGATGACAAGGGTAGAGATGTGTGAAGGAGGGTATTCCAAGCAGCTGGAAGAGCACAGACAAAGGGGAAGAGAGAGGGATGTCCTATGTAATTGAACCTATCACCCAGTTCTTTGGATCTGAAGGATCATAGTTATGTGTTTGAGGAAGAGCAAGAGAAAAAGCTAAAAATGTGAATTTGTGGGTCAGAACACAATAAAGCATTTTTGATGAGAAAAATGTCATAGTGATATCATTTCTTTCAAAAGATTAGCCTAGAGAACTTGTGAAACATGAAGTCACTGGAGAGTGAGAAGAGAAGGGAGTTAGGGAGACCAGTTCATAGAGAGAATTCATGGTGGGTTGAATGGAGGTAGTGGCAGGACAAACCAAGAGGTAAGACCTATCAGTAGATATGATGAGGATAGAACTGACAGAATTAGGCAACCAGCTGAGAGGGAGAACCCACAGCTATGATTCCATGGGCAGCTGGGAGAAGAGGGTGCCATGTCCAAGATCAGAAAATCTGGAAGAGAAGATTATTGGGGAGAAGGAGTCAATGCATTTATTTTGGGATATGTTGAGTTCCAAAATTCATCAAGAGGTGAGGTGTCCAGCTAACAACTCAGAGACACAGGACTGGAGTTCAAAGTCTGGAGGAAGAGTTTTGATAGTCACATTCATAGATACAATAGTTGAAGCCCAGGAAATACCCCATTCTACAAGAAAGGGTGTACACAGAGAGGAAAAAAAGGCTTAAAGAATGCCTCCATCAGGATGTGAGAGCAAGAAGATGGAAAGAACAGTCAGAGAGGTCAAGAAAAGTCTCAGGCTGCTACAGTGTCAAGGATATACCAAGGGTAGAGAGCATTTCAAGGAGGGTGTTGTCAAGGGCGTTGCAGAGAAGTCTAGAAGGGAAGAATTGAATCAGCAACTGTTGACACTGGTGACATTTGAGAAAGCAATTTCAGGAGAGCAGTGGGAGTAAAAAGCAGGTGGCTGGGCTGGGAAGTGAGGAGATGGTGAGAATGTGGAGGTGGAAGGTGGGGGCACTCTTGTGGGGGATCTAGCAGAGAAGTGGAGTAAGGAAACATGTGCTCTCAAAGGAGGTAGGTAGTGAGGTCAAGGGAGAGTGGATTCCATACCCGTTAGGCAAGTCTAAGCACGTTTGTAAGCACAAAGAAACGGACCTGCATACGCCTGTGAGATTGTGGAATTGTTTTATTCTTGAAAAACAAAAATTCTAGAATGCTTTTTGCTGTATTTTATGTAATTATGATATTGCAGCCCCCCGAAACTATAGATTATGCATATATTATAACTAATATCCATGAATGATCAATAAATATTCACCACTGTATGGCTGGCACATAGCAGATACTTGACAAATATTTTTTGGCAAAGTACATGTCGTGATAACATCTAAGTTGTCATGCCTGCTCTCAACGAAATGATTTATTTAACTGTACTCATTATTAATCTTAGGTATCCAAAAGGTAATTTAGAAAGTAATATTGGAAACAAAAGATTACAGTCACATACAACGCATTGATGTTGTAACAGTTTCCAAATAAGCCAGAAGCCATCTGTTAAACAAACAATTCATTTAAGGGTGGAAGTGTTAACACTGAAACTATCTATTACGTTGCTAATAGAGTTAGTTATTGGCTGATAAATGAACATTAGCCAGAGAAGATATTAGAGTTCATACATTTATTCTCAAAATGCTCACTTAGCCATTGTCATTACTGAAAATAATTTTCTTTACTTATGGCCACAACATGGTTCTGAGGGTTAGTATATTCTCTAGTCACGTCAGAACAGACCCAGTTCTCCCCAATTCTAACATTCCCAGTGCAACATGTGCCTTCTGTCCTGAGAGGAGGTGACAACCTCTCTTCTCCCTCCTTATCATTCATTTGAACTGTGAGGATCAAGTGTGCCAAATGACATTCATGCTAGAAGCACTCATATTAGGCCAAACACCCAAAGCAACACAATACTTAGCCAAATATTTCATGTGCTGGCATGTTTGTGCACCCAAATACTGACCACTCAAGAGGAATACTCTGCCTAACTCTCAGAAGAACTGCTACAAAAAGAAGCGTTACATGATCTGAATCTGTACAGTTTTACCCTGATTACTTTGCAATTCAGGGAAACTCTCTTTCGTTGTCCAATAAGAGTGAGAATCTAGAAGAATAAGAAAATTGTTGGAGGGGTGTAGTAAGCACGTGAAATGATTTCCTGAATCTCTTTTCCTTCTTCCCACTTTATTAAAAAAGAAACGAAAAGATTTGGGGAAAAGAGAAAGGGTACTATATAAGCAAATGCTCTATTTAGGCAAATCCCCTGCAGCATCCACCACCACCATCCCTGCCAAGTGACTCTAAAGTGACAATATTTGGATCAATCACATTTGTATACAATGGATTTGGGAGAGTTCAAAGTTTTCTCCCCCCAGGTTTACCAGACCCAGATGTCAACGCATAGGTAAATCAATTCTTACTTGAGTGCATTAGAACAAGACCAAAGGCACAATCTTATAAATCTCTGAATCTGCTGTGAGGGTTGGGAAAACCTCAACATAAATCACCTTTGGAAGATCATGTGGTCTAATCATTGAACCAGCACTGGGACCTGGTTCGATGTTCTCTCCCCATAACCACCTTGGCTTTCTATAATCATTTCTCTCTTTTGTATTAAATAAAACGGATTTTGATTAGCTGGTCCCCTAATCTTTCTTTGGCATAACAAACTGGAAAACTGGCAATTCATGTGTAGTACTTTGCCAAGAAGATATTAAAGACGCTTTTTACGCTTTAAGAATCCACATTTTCAGTATTGTGTGCTGGAATGGGCCTAAGGTGCAGTGTGTGGTTCTCGTTGGAGCCTGGATGGGCTACATCTGGTAAGTACAGCAGAGAAGTCAAGGGGGAAAAATGTTCCTCAAAACAGATTCTTTTCTGTTTTTAGTTCCTGGGCAGTTCTTTGTATTTTTCCACCGAGCATGGAAAACATGGTCATAAAACCAAGAACAGTAGAACAGTCAGAGTGAAATTAGTCTATTTGCACTTTAACATTTGTGGTTGTTTTCTTCAGAAACTGATCTTGATGACATGATTGATTGTCCTCTGTGGACCTTTTCCATGCATGCTTCCCATATATCCCAATTACCTGGAGATATACAACGTGCCAATACAGGCAGAAGGAATGTAGGTTAAAAGATGACCAGACGTACTTAGGGCTCTGAACCTAGTTCAGGGGGACAGTCATGATAGCTTTGCAGACCTTCAGAGTTTACACTGATGTGGCCATCTGGCTGGGGAGGAGGAGGGAAACTTTCCTTCAACTTGACCAAGGCTTCCAGCCCACGTCTTGTCTGACTGTTTTATTTCAGCAACGCAAAGTTGTGCCATTGCTGAATGGAGCCTCTGGTGCCCAAACCAGTGTAACTTGCTATCCAAATAAAAACAGACTTAAGCATGCATGGAGCACAAGCAACAGAGGGCATCTGGTGTCATCTTACCACGGCAAAGGGTCCATTAACCCTGCTGATTGTCCTCACCACTCTGCCTTAAAAACCCTGCTCACGCTCCCATGTGGATGCAAAGGGTGCCTCATATTCAATTTGTGGGCCGTCTCGTCATGTAATGCCATTTGTATTCATCAGACTAATGGAAATATCAGTTCAGCACAATCAAGAGTAGCTCTTAGAGCAATAATGGACACTTACCTGAACTTGGAGCAGAGTGAAGGAAGCTGTGTGTTCCTTGAAGCACCTGGTGAATGATTGTCAAGTGACTATGAAACCTGTACAGTGGGCCAATACAGTGAAAATATCTGCCCAATCACATTTATAGACAGCCTTACCAGACACAGCCATCAATGTATAAGTAAATTAATATGTAAATTTTACTTGAGTGCATTAGAGCAGGTCCAAAGATACAGTCTTATAAGTCTTGGAAAATTGCAATATAAATAACCTATGGAAGATCACCTAGCCTAATAATTGAACCTACACTGGGACCCGGTTCCATGTTCTATCCCCAGGAATAGAGAGATCTATCCCAACATAGGTGGGTGCCTTGAGGGAGTGAGTTCTAAACATCCCACTGTCCTAACATCTCTGACATTTGAATCTCACTAATTCAATCCTTCATTGGGTTGCAGGGATGAGGGGCAGGCCAGCTCATAAAATTTAAAAGTACTTTTTATTCGTTGTTTTCTAATTTTCCTTGAGGAATCAGACCATATTTTTGCATGGTTCAGAGTGCCCTCTGAAAGAAAATCCACAGTTTATGGAGTTTTCTGTATTACCAAGATGAAGTAAGCTTGCAAGCTTTAACTTGCTGCATATGTCTCTCATTAAATAATCTTCCAAACTTCAAAAAAAAAAAGAAAGAAAAGAAATCATCATCTATAGCTAAAGATCAAACAATAAAACTGTTATTAGCCTTCCATACCATTAAGAAATTAGATTCCATACATTCGTCTTTCAGATATCTGGCTTTAGTGAAATGACCTTCAAAAAGGATGTGGGTGAATAGAGCTAAAACATTTTCTGCGGAGTGTATGGGCTGACATTTAAGAGAGTTCTCTAGTAAGAGTCTTAACATGTCATACATAAAAAGACAAGAGTTTTGAAAGACTGATTGGTAGATTATGTTAAGAATCACAAAAGAAAGCATGTTTCTTTGGACCTGTGTTTGAGTAGGTCTTTACGTCTCATATTCAGATTCTTCTGTGTAGTAAAGTCAGATGCCTTGCTCAGGACGAGTTGAACTGGGCATGACTCTGAACCCACATGGAAGAGCAGAGAGGTATTCTTCTAGAATATTTAGGAGAAGTCCCGGGAGTTGCTGCAGGAACAGAAAAGATGAAATTCCAGGATGTAAGGGGAAGGGAGACTTGCTATTAATGTCTTAGAATACAGTCAGCATCAGCAGGAAACCATCAGCTCCCTCTTCTCCTGCCACAAGTACCCTCCACAGTCAATGTTAGCTTTCTCCCTCAAAGAACACCAATTGTGCTCAATTTACTTATTTCCCTTATTCTAAAACATATGGGTGTACAAAATAATGCATTGCATAGGACTGCACTGAAAGTGGTAGATGGCTCATGCTTCCAATTCGTGGATATCATTGGATAGCCTTCATTTTAAAGATGTGGAAATTCAGTTCCAAAGAGGAAGCTGCCCCATGTCTAACTCCTAGTTAGTGGCAGAGCCAAGAAGAGAAAGTAGGTCTCAACTCCCAACTCAATGATCTTTTCTCTCTCGCCATATTTATTTAGACCAATGTCCCATGAACAGACCTGCCTCCCCCAGAGGCAGACTAGTGCATCCTTGAGTAAGTTATCATTTTTGTCTAGGACCCCTTGGAGGCATAGAGGCTAAAGGGAGCCAGATCAACTCCAGGACATTAGAATGACTATAGAAATTGTCACAATTCTGAAGTAAGGCTTGTCAGAAGAATACTTTGGTTGTTCATATGTTGATGAGATGATTAAAGGCAGAGAAAGGGATAGAATAATTCTCAAGCAAGAGGTTTAAAATACAGGGACCTGAGGAAGGACCATTTCATACTCTTGGCATCTTCAGGGCACTGGTAGCCTCAATCATCCTTCCATGGTCGTGACAGGATCAGACATTATCAGTTCTCTCTACTGCTGTTTAATAGTGCTGAGTCATTGCTCTCATCAAGAAGGCAAACCAGGGCTGTGTTTATTTGATTTCAAGTTGAAGAGGGTAAATATATTTTGGAGGAGCCAGAAGCACAAATCAAAGATTTCTAAGCCAAGTGGAAGAGACGCCTACTAATGATCACTCTTTAGAGCACCAGAAAGTTCCTACATTTCCTGATGAAATTCATAGGTAAAGCATCATCTTACTTCCTTTGAAAAGGAGAACAGTTCAAGGCTAAGTGGGTTTGACTAATGGCGAGACTTCTGAAGCTCACAAGCCTCTTGCTCTTAGAACAAAACTAAATGTAGCTGACCTCGTTCCTTCCCTCAACCCTGATTTAGGACTTGGGAACAAACTGGATGCAAACTGTTCTTTTTAATCTACTGCTGGGTTAGAGCATGTATATGTGTATGTGTGTATTCTCCTGCACTCATATATGTATAGGAACGTAGGCATTGTGCTTTCAAAGAACTGATTTTTTTTTAATCATGAGGATAATTATTCCTTTTATGTACCATTTATTATTTTCTGTGTGTTTAAAACTTGGCTTGAGAAAATCTAGATTTTGATGACTAAGACAAAACACATTTAACTAGGACACTAAGAACAAATAAATACTTACCACTTGATAGACCAAATGCAACCCTTTACTTACAGCCCCAAAATTCTGGGCTGTGGCTTATGTGGAAGCTGCCATTATGAATTTGCCTCATAAGTCATTGACGTTTCTCCATCCCATTGGCAGTTTCCATTCCACAAGATTCTCAGTAGCCACTTTATGGCATTATTTCTCAACTCATGCCAACCATTGGATGTGCAAAGCAAAAGCAGTAGGAGTGACTGTGTACCAGAAGAAGCTAACACTTTTTTTTTTTTGACACTGAAAAGAATCCAGAAAAGTTATAAGGTTGAAACACCCCAGTCTCTTCATTGCAGATCATTAAATGGGCAGTGGCTGCTGGTTGCCCTTTAAATTAAAAACAAAAGAAAATACGAAGGGAAGAGGCATACTTGGTTATATATTGCACAATTTGAGGGCTAACCTGAAAGGTCTTGTCTGAGAGGAAGAAAAAAAACCTAGAAACAAAGTAATGCAAAGATCACAGAATTTGAAATGTTCCAGAGTTTTCCAAACCACCCATGCAGAAGCTGGTTGGTGTCTAGCATTCCCACTAACACGTGCAGCTCTGCCTCTACAGGCTATTGTTTTTGCAGATATGTTTAGACTCTCCGGGTAGAAAATTTTAGGCAGTCTCTGGTTAGCCCCTGTCTTGGGGGAATGATTCTTGGTGCTTATGTTTTGTGCCTTCCTGAAAGCCTGGACCCTGGGGCCCAAGTACTGATGTTTGTTTAAGGTGCTCGAGACTGAGACTAGAGGGCCTGTTTCTTCTCTCATTCTGACATGGCAAGTGTACTTTGGCTTGCCAGGGCCAATTCTCTTTTATGTGTTTTCTGCCATGAATGTGTATCCTTGTTATATATCACATATGATCTTGATGTTCTTCTCCAATGGAAGAATTCAGTCTATTTTAACAACAGATAAAGCCATTGATGGACAACATAGAAGCAAACTGATGCTATTGACAATTGGCAATCCAACAGATGTGGCCATTTCTTCTATGAAATAATATTTGTTCGTTTTTGGTTGTTGTCTACAGAAGCAGCTATTAGAATGAGGAAGTATATCTGTTGAGCCTAGCACTGTATTAAATTAAGTTTCTTGATTTTTTTTGTTACCTGGGATAATTTTTTAATGGAATATCCACCATTAGATCCATTAAAAGTCTGTAATATAGGAAGCACCTATTAGTTATATTAACCATTTACCTCTTTTTACAAATGCTGACACAGTATGCTCATTGATTAATGTCACAATTTGTTTATAAATTTCATCTATAAAACTTCTGTGAAGAAAATATTTATAATACGAAATTTGCCTTTATATGATCTGAGTCTAGAAAAATGGTGGTAAATATGAGCTTTCCTTAGAATAATTTTTGCCAGAAAACTTAAGTCCCTTTGGTCCCGACACTTTGTCAGAAAAGCAACAAAACCAAGATTATACTTTATTGTCAGAATATTCTCAGGAGCCTGTCTGACTAAAAGTTATCATCAGAAGCTTATTCCTTTCTGCGACAGGCAAAGACATAATGAAGGATTGTTATAAATGATAATATCAAGCACAAAAAAAGTGTTGAGAAGAAAGAGAAGGGCATTTGTTGTAGAGATTTTAATGAAGGGCTAAGTTTCCAACCTTTTATATTATTATTAGTTTATATTGCTTTCTTTTAAATTAAGACTTTACTTTTTTAGAGCAGTTTTAGGTTCTCAGCAAAATTGAGAGGAAGGTGCAGAGATTTCCCATACACCCTTCATCCCCACACATGCACAGCCTCCCCGATTATCAACATCCCCACCAGAGTGTACATTTGTTATAACTGATGAACCTCATCACATCGTAGTCACCCAAAGGCCATAGTTGACATTAGGGTTCACTCTTGGTGGTGTTCATTCTATGGATTTGGACAGATGTATAATGTTGTGTATCCATTATGGTATACAGAGTACTTTCACTGCCCTAAAAATCCTTTGTGCTCTGCCTATTCATCTCTCTTTTCTGCCCCAACCCCTGGCAACCACTGATCTTTTTACTGCCTTCACAGTTTTGTCTTTTCCAGAATGTTCTATAGTTGGAGTCATACAGTTTGTAGCCTTTTCAGATTGGCTTCTTTCACTTAGTAACATGCATTTAAGGTTCCTCCATATCTTTTTGAGTCGTGATAGTTCACTTTTTTTAGCACTAAATAATAGTCCATTGTCTGGATGTACCACAGTGTATTTTTCCATTCACCCGCTGAAGGACATCTTGGTTGCTTCCAAGTTTTGGCAATCATGAATAAAGCTGCTATAAACATCCATGTGTAGGTTTTTGTATGGGTACAAATTTTCAACTCCTTTGGGTAAATACTAAGGAGTGAGATTGTTGGATCACATGGTAGGAATGTTTAGTTTTGTAAAAAAATGCCAAAATGTCTTCCAAAGTGGCTGTACCATTTTGCATTCCCACCAGCAATGAATGAGAGTTCCTGTTGCTTCACATCCTCATCATCATTTGGTGGTGTCAGTGTTCTGGATTTTGGCCATTCTGATAGGTGTGCAGTGGTATCTCATTGTTGTTTTTGTTTACTTTTCCCCAATGGTATGTAATGCGGAACATGTTTTCATATGCTTATTTGCTATCTACATATCTTCTTTGGTGAGGTATCTGTTAAGGTCTTTGGTCCATTTTTTTAAATGATTTTATTGAGGTCATATTGGTTTATAACACTGTAATTTCAGGTGTACATTATTATATACCAGTTTCTAAATAGATTGCATCGTGCTCATCACTAATAGTCTAGTTTTTATCCATCACCATACACATGTGCCCCTTTACTTCTTTCGCCCACCCCTCCACCCCCTTCCCCTCTAATAAGCACTAACCTGTTCTCCTTATCCATGTGTTTATCTTCCACGTATGAGAGCAATCATACAATGTTTGTCCTTCTCTGTCTGGCTTATTTCACCTAACATAATACCCTCAAGGTCCATCCATGTTGTTGCAAATGGGACAATTTTGTCTCCTTTTATAGCTGAGTAATGTTTGACCCATTTTTAAATTATTTTTTTTTCTTGTTGTTGAGTTTTAAGAGTTTTCTGTGTATTTTGGATAACAGTTTTTTATCAGATGTATCTTTTGCAAATATTTTCTTCCCAGTCTCTGGCTTGTCTCCTCATTCTCTTAAAATTGTCTTTAGCAGAGCACAAGTTTTTAATTTTAGTGAATTTCAGCTTACCAATTATTTTTTTCATGGGTCATGCCTTTGGTGCTGTATCTAAAAAGTTGTCACCATGCCTAAGGTCATCTAGGTTTTCAACTATATTATCTTCTAAGAGTTCTACAGTTTTGTGTTTTACATTTAGATCTGTGATCCATTTTGAGTTCATTTTTGTGAAAAGTATAAAGTCTGTGTCTAGATCCATTTTTTCACATGTAGATGTCCAGTTGTTCCGGCACCCTTTGTTAAATCCACCCTTATTTTTGAACAATGTGTGTTCAGCATTTTGGCAGATGTGGCATTTGGCAGGTCAGAAAGATCCCCACATACAGGAAAACATGAAGTTCCAAGAAAAAAAGAAGAGCAAATGCAGAGCAGGAAGAAAAAGGAGAGGAAGTAGGAGGTAAACAAGACTTGTCTGCATGGACCCTGAGCAAGACGTCAGGCGAAGAGAAGGTACCTGAGCTTAAGAGAAAAGAAAACTCTTCCCATTTTTCATTCTAATGAGAACTAATTTAGTTCTAAATTAAAAAGTGGAATAGTTTAGTTAAATAGTAAGATCTAAACGAGGATTCGCTTACTTTTGGTTTTGAAAGAGATTACTCCTCAGTGCAAGAAGAAACATACAACTTTAGTTCTCCTGGAAACATAATTAGTATGAGACTACTTGAAAAAAATCAATATGATACATACAGGCATTTAATATCTCAATCTCTTCTTGGTAATCCTGGATCTTTTCACTGTGGATATTATATAACTCATGGTTTATTAATTGCTCCTGTTAATCCAGACATAAACTTTAGGAGCCATGAATTAGTGCTCTGCACGTATGAAATGCAGGGTTGCCTCCATAAGAAAAGCCTTCAAAAGCTTGCATACCGAGGTTTGACATTTTGGGGAGAATTGTGTAAAAAAAAGAGACAGTAAAGTTAACTTCTCATTTCTTTGGAGCCCGGAGGCCCTTTGCATTACTGTTAAAATCCATGAGTCAAAGAGAAAGCAATTTTAGAAAAAGGAACTCAGCCTCACCTGGTATTTTCTGTTGAAAAAACTCCAAAAAAATGTGGGTAAAAAGTAGGATTACCTGACGCAGCAGGGGATTTTCTCTTTCCAGTCTCACACCCAGGGACCAGAAGCATTTTTTTCTTTTTGTTTTTTTGCTGAAACCGCGTCAATTCGTGGAATGTGGTATGATCTAAAAGATGAACCCCAAAACCCACACTGAGCCTCAAAAACGTTTTTTGATTCAATTTTTTAGATTTTTTTTTCCCAAGTGAAGAAAACTATTCCTGGAATATTTAGAGTGACCTCAAATAAAAAGTGACTGTTAATGAGATCACCTTACAAGCTGCTTGTTGGTTATTTAATTTAATATTAATTCATTTAATGTTATTAATTTATTTATAATTATTGATTTATTATTAATGTAGTTATTTCAAAGGAGATAAAATGTGGAAATTGAGGGATGAAAGCAGAACTGGGCGATTAAGTTACTGGGGTGATTGCAGACACATTACCCCAGAGCTTTTATGAGTCACCCAAGGCGCTCCAGTGCTCAACAATAGATTATTGTAGTCTTTTTGGCCGACAGCCACAATATTACAATGGCATTCTACCAGACCCATCTGTGTTTTTTAAATATTACAGTAACAACAACAATAATAACTATGATTTTTTGAGTATTAAGAAAAGAGGGAATTAAAGAGGGAATGTTGGGTTAGTCAGTCCAGCAGAATAAATGATAACCTGGCCTTTGATTCAATGAGTCTTTATTAGGTGACAAAGATTGGACCCATCTGGGCATAATCTTTCATGCTTTGGGCCAGGCCCTCTGTCTGTGCATGGAGGAAAGAGACACGGCACGCCTAGGTCCGTGGTACAATAGAATCCTTTGTCTCTCTCTGTTCTACGAAGACTTTTTCTAAAGACTTTTTTTGAAGCCAAACAGAGAATCATTTTTAGTTTTTAAATCAAATTAACTCCTTTTCCCACTAAACAGCCATAAATAGTAGTCCACACAGGGAGGAAAAATAGTTCTTCTCAACTTGCAAATATTTACATAGAAATTGCAGAAGATAGTATATGTTCTGCTAAAAGCAGAGACTAAGGCTTAGAGAGCCTTAAAACAGACTGCTTGCTTTTCCACCCGGGCTTGCAGTTATTAGCAAGCAGACTGTACTAACGTGGCGGCCTGCTGGCCAGAGTCCTGCTGAGCATCTCTCCGTCAATATCTTTGATCGCGCTGATATTTTTGTTTCTCCGTCCACTTCAGTGTTCTTGAGGTCCCATCTCTGGGCAATTAGACAGATGAAATGCCACACCTGTACCGGACTGGTACATATACACGGTTACTAGGTTTTTATCACCAATACCTTCTCCCCGGATGCCCATCCTGTTTCCATTTAAATTCGTGAACATCTGTTACACAGGAGATGAGTTAGCTACCAAACACTACTGTTAGATTTCTCGCCAGCAAGTCTCATTCCTTCATGTGGTTTCTGTTTTCTTCTTTAAGCAGTTAATTATGTTTTATTCTTTCTTCTATAAAAGCTAAATTTAGCCAAGTTTTGTACTAATTTAAAACATTTTCTAGAAATGACAAAGTGCTATTATTAAAAAAACAGAGAGGCTGGATTCTAAATGGTTATCACAAATGAATGCAATGATGGGGAAATGAACATGTCAGCTGTGTCTTTAAGCCTCAGAGTTTATTTGATGTATGTGGACAAATAGCGTTTGAGTTGTAAATCAATTCACAGTTGGTACTCATTTGTGCATTCTGATCCAGAAGGGGGCTTCTGAGAGGGGAGTCTCCTGGCTATTCACTCCTTCGTGTTAGTCTCTTCTTAGTGTGGACTGAAAGTAAACTTTGAATGCTGTATGTCACTGGCTGTAGCTAAGTAGAACTATATGATGTACAGAAACATTGGCAAACAGACTGTTGTATATACCAACTGCATCAGCCCACCTTGCTCTTTGTGGGGGTATCTATTATGTCTACTTTCTAAGTTTTATTCAAAACACTAGTATAAGGGAGGAAGACTACAGCAGTACTGGGCATGCTGTATCCCTTTGGTCCTCAACTAGGAGCGATTTTGCCCAGCAGGGGACATTTTTGGTTGTTATGTCATGAATAGGGTGCTACTGGCATAGTAGGTAGAGGCCAGGGATGCTGCTATATATCCTACAATACACAGGACAGCCTCCACAGCAAAGAATTATCTGGTTCAAAGTGTCAATAGAGCCAAGGTTGGGAAACCCTGTTTTAACCAGTTTACAAAAAAAACTCAAGCTTGTTCGCTGAAGGGCTAGTTCAATTATTATTATCATTAGTATCAATCATATTATTACCACAGATACTAAAATCCCTGAACCCAAGCACTGTTGAAAATATCCCAAGTCATATTTAAGCCATTATTTCATTTATCTTCCCTAAATTTTCATAACACATATATTTGGGAAGATGTTGTCGTTATTTGAGATGAGAAACTAAGAAGCCAAGTGCTTAACTTGAGGTCATGTAATGTTTGAATGTCAGAGTCAGGATGTTAACCCAGATTGAAGTCCAAGCCCGTGCTAGTTAAAAATCACCGACGACGTGACCCTATAAGGGAAAATCGTGGTGGTGAGAGGAGACCCCACAGCTTGGGGATCTGTTTCTTCGTTCTCATTATGTGCCTCAAGAGCACATCAACTAGAATCAGTGAACATATGAGTAACATGTTAATTTAATTATAGGAGTATATTTTGGTTTCCTCTCTAATCCTCTTTATTAATGTCACTCTTTTAAAAAAATGTCATCGGTTTAAGAATTCATCAAGTGTAAAGAGATCATATTTTGAATCATCAAATGTAGAATGAAGGCAGAATTAAAACTGTGAAAAAGAAAAACAAAAAGGAAGAGAAAATGAATAAAGGACAGTCAGAAGAATGGAAAGAGGAGAAAAAGTGACAAGAAATGTCTACTGTTTCCTGGTGGGCAGCTAAAAGTCTTTCACTTCTGAGACCTCCGTGGAGCCCCTGGGTCATCTGCTCATTCTTCAGCCCAGCCCCCACCCTGCTCTCATCCTCCTTCCCTGATTCACACCCACACAGCCTGCTTCCAGAATAGTCAAGGTCCATCACAGCTTTCCTGCTTTTCTCTGTCACTGCTAGACCTGTGGGGCCAGCAGCCACAAAGATGGCCCTGCATCCTCCATGTCTGCTTCTCTAACATGGCTGTCACGGCCCCTAAAGCACCAACACATGGGTCAGCCTATGTGTTCACATCTTGGAGTCCTCTTAGCTCCTTAGCACCCCCAAGGCTAAGCTTTCCAACATCTGCTAAACACAGAAGGCTGGACCAATATTTAGGTGGCAGGTTGGGCATGACATGAAGGTAGAATCCAAGCTGAACTGAGAGATTCTGGTCCCCTTGGTTAAGCTCCCGTTGGCTGGTCGGCCAGACATTTTCATTTAGCAAATGTGGGTTAAATATCTAGGCACTGTCAATAGAAAGATAAACATGACATGGCTCTGCCTCCCAGGAGCTTCAAGTCTAGTAGAAGGGACTTTTAGTGTCTTAGCCTAGCATCCCTAGAAAATAGGACCTGGGTCAAAAGCTTATATGCTAAAACTTTATTGGAGTGGGTCAGTAGTGTATACACTCCCCGGGAAGTAAAAGTGAAAGAAAAAGAAGAGGCCCAGAAGGAGAGAGAGCAAATTCAAGAGGGTGCATTACTGATCCAGCCCAGAGCTTACAGGAAACCCAGCTAAGTGCTTGATCTCTCAGGACATCCAGAAAAGCTGATTGAAACTGCTGGGTCTTGGAACAAAGGTGGACAACTTACTGCTGGATCATCCCCATGTCCTGTCTCTCATTGATCAAAAATCTACTCAATAGGGTATTAATCCTCCTGTACTTGCACATTGTTACCTGGCACCTCCAGGCAGACACTGGGGAAGCAGAGCATCCATATGTCCAGTCTAGGGAGTGCACATGTGTGGTCAACCCCCTCTGTCAATTAGCATCATACATGGGAATTCTGTGGTCTGTGGTGGCAATAGCAGCAGCCGTGGCTTTGTGACAGTGGTCATTGCCAAGACCACCCAGACGTAGAAGCAAGACAAGCTCTGTGGCACAGAGCCAAGAAGATCCCGGGTGGTACATGAACAGGGTCCATCACACCAGTAAGTGCAATGCAGTGTGTTGCATGCCCAGCCAAACCAAAGACCAAGGCAAGACCTAGGAACCTTTTATTCAAAACAGAACATAGGTCGTGACAATCTTCTACTTTAACCTCAGTTTACAGTGAACATAGTAAAACAACGGTATTTGTTCCCTTTTCTGGTCATAAATCTTAATGACTCTAAGCTGCCAAAAGTCATAAAAAAAATACACATCAAAACTTGGTGAAGGTTTGATAACATCCGAACACTCATAAAATGTCA
Source organism: Tapirus indicus (assembly GCA_031878705.1). Taxonomy (NCBI): domain Eukaryota; kingdom Metazoa; phylum Chordata; class Mammalia; order Perissodactyla; family Tapiridae; genus Tapirus; species Tapirus indicus. The sequence continues at coordinate 31,323,950 of CM062936.1, read as the reverse complement.
GATGTCAGGTTTATTATTAGTGACTTAAAATGTTAGATTCAATGGAAAATAAATGTAAAGAGCATCAGAGCATCACAGGCTAGCTCTGGATGTAATTTGACCTAGCTATATAGATATGTGGATACACTGATTCCTACCTACTTGTAGCATATGGCAAACATACATCTCACAGTACCCATGCACTGAGAGCTCTGTAGAAGGCAAATAGGCATATAAGTTGGAGAAGAGATGTTTGGTTCTAAACAACTTCACCATTATGATGGTCTCAACCACTAATTTTCCAAGATAAACAGTTATCTGCTATGCATGTGCCTTTATAATCCCTGGTTAAAGCCAACACCTTTGGTTGAACACACACCACAATACATCCATAGTTGTCCCACATTTTCTTGGACAAACTCCCTTAGGCCACTCCAAATGCATGTGGTCATTATGCACATATACATATATGTAGCCATGAGAGAAGTGGGAGTAGAAAGTGAGATCATAAAAGAGGACACAGATGCAATGGGGACAGAGATGGGTATGGTAAGTGGGAAAGAGTGGCTAACTGGTCAGAGAAGCTGGGATGAGGGAAGTTGATGAGGAAGTGGGAAAGGATAGAAAACGCAGTGGATGAGGCAGGGTCCACCAGGTGTGATCAGTTAACATGAAATCAGCACCCTGGGATGAGCATTTTGTAGAATATATCACCTAGTAGTGAGAGGCAGTGTGGGGAAATGGAATAGAGTAAAATTTGGAGGTAGAGAGACTTGGATCTGAATCCCAGCTCTGTACTTGAGTTGGTGACCATCTATGTGGACTTCAGCAAGTTGTTTAACCTATTCATGGCTTGGTTTCTGCTTCTGTAGAATGGGGAAATAATACTCTCCCCAATATTAGGGAGCAGTGAAGCTTGAGTGACGCGTTGTATCACAAGTAACATATAGAGTCCTCAATAAATGGTAATTGTTTTAGACAAGTCAAGACCACTGGCCTGGTTTCCTAAAGGAGCATCTTGGATCAGCTATAGGGAAAGTGGTGTGTAGGAAGTAGTTGTTGAGAGGGAAGAATCTACAATCAATGGGATAATGGTTGGTTTAAGAGGCCTAGGGGCACCTCCTCTATAGAGGCTCTACCAACACCCCAAACTCAGAATGTCTAAAATAAAACATCCTCTTTTCCTCAAAACCAGCTCTTCCTCCTAACTTTCATTCACTCATTCATTCATTCACATATATATTATTCACTACCCATTTTTATAATGTCTATGGTATAGTAAGCATTCCATTTGGGGATAGATAAAAGAATAAAACTCTCTATAAGTCAATCATCCTAAATGGAAATCTCATGGTTATCATTGGCTCCTGGGAGCTCTAATACTTCTTACATCTCTGTCCTCCTTACAGCCCTGTCCTCGTCTCTTGTTTGGATTCCTAGTTCATTGGTTACTCTGTCCCACTTCAATATATCTTACATGTATGGCCAAGTTGGTTTCCTAAAAGTTCAAATACGGTCATACTTCTATCATACTCAAGACTCTTCCCTGGCTCCACTGCCTAAGGAATGAAGTACAAATTTCAACATGAACCCAACCTTCCTATGCTGCCTTATCTCCCACTATCCCCTCCAAATGTTTAATTCTTTGGTCCAGAGGTTGGAAATGTCTGTATGTATACAGCCACATCTTTTCCCCTTGCCCATTGCAGAGATCAATAATTGATCACAGCACTCCTTCCTGCTGTGCCTAGTCATGGTCTCAGAACCCTTCCTCCAGTCAGTACCAATCAATCAGAGTTGGAACTCCAGATGAACCTTATTTGGCCATTCTATCCTCTAGTCATCTTGTCAGAAAAAAACGAAAAACAGAGTCTAACTTGAGTTCAAACTATTCAATTACTGCTGTTAGTTATAAAAAAAAATAGACATGTTGATTAACTTGTTTTCAAATGTAAACTATCCCTAGCAAACAAAAATTCTTCCTTCCAGACACTTAGAAAAATAATAATATTATTGGAGGAATTTTAAAAGAGTGAGTCACCTCTAGACACAGGTGTGTAAGGACAGCTACCACAAACCACTTCAAAATTCCTTTTATACATTCATCAGGATGCTGGGCTCCAAGAATCACATAGAAAAGCTCAGGAATAAATTACATGATCTTTATACTAGACAACAAAACCCATCTGTTTCCAACCCGAATGACAAGTGGATGACAGAGATGGGGCTTCTCTCACCAATTCCCAGCCAGTGTAGTTCACTGCCACTGAGACTGAGTGGTGGGCTCTTAGGATAGTAAACGTGATTTGTCTGGCAGATTCAGTCATGAAAGTTCCTAGGAGAAAAACTGTCATGTTCTTTCTAAAAATCAAGAAAGAAATGGGTATGACCTTCGAATTGAATAACTACCTCTAGAAATTGGGTGTCATTTATCCTTAAAGAACAAAGAGTTCTGTCTTATACTTTTTTGTATCTGCTGCGGTGATTAATACTAGGAAAGTTTCAGAAATTTCCAGGATGACCACAGATAAAAGAATACTTCAGTAGCACCATTCAGAGCCCTGAAGAACCCACTGTAAAGAGTCTCCTGTCTACAAACATGTGTGTGTGTGTGTGTGTGTGTGTGGTGAAGGACATGGAAAAGGACAACAGAAGAGTGACTTGGGTAAAGATTATTAAAATAGGCCCTCAAGGTTGTTCTTAGCTTTGTCTCTTGAAGAACCAATGTTTGTGTTCATGTCACTTGTTCTTCTCAGATGAATGATATATTGAACATTTTAAAAACTGTTTCCTGGTTGGTATTGCATCAAAACCAGCACCAGTCTCTCTATCGGTGGTCATATCGTTCAGCCCAAATGGCTTTCCACTGAGATATTGTCTGGGCCCTTTGGGAAACATGAAGCTCAATGATAAGCTCCACTTGAGAATCTGCCTTAAAGAGCAGAGAGATCAGCATCCTCCCTGGATTCCCTCTTTCTCTGTTGCCCCTCATCCCCCTCCTCCCCTCAAAAATATTTCTGGGAATAAATCTATTTCTATGAGTTCCAGTGGAGTCAAATTATCAAAGCTATGCTATTTCCAAGTAAACCACTGGATTCCAAATTGTGTTTTCCCTGAGATGGGTCATCCTACAGTGCTGCTATAGGAGTATTTTATGATAAAACCCCTAAATAAATACATTATGATGAAGTCAGGCAGCTTGTAGAGAGCTCTAATGCATAGATCTGATTTTTCCAAATAAAGACTGCATTTAATCATTTACATTACTAAGTTTGAGAAGAAAGACAAAATCTGCTTCTCATCTATTTTTTTGGTGGCAAGTTGCTTCAGGCTGATGCCGGAGTTGGGATAAAGGGGACATGTCTAGATGATTCCTCACAGATTCCAGGATTCAGGGCAGAGAATGGAGAGTTCTAAAGGAGATTTGTTTACAAAGTGGCATCCCAAAGAGATTTAGAGAAATAAACTTGAACGGCTCTAGAGACCTTTCTGAGCCCCAGAACCCATCGGTGTGTTCTGGTGGGATTGTCCCTTCCAATGGGCTTGGCAGCTACCACGGGCACCAACCACAGCCGTGGGTTCAAGAAAGCACACTACTGTTTTGGCCTGTACTTTAGATTCCTTTCTCCCAAGGAAGATGTAGCTTTGGCCAGAAAAAATTAAATGATTTTAATTAGCCTTCTAGTTATAACTTGACCTTTCCAGAGATGTGTGTCAAAGTAGAGAAACTATGGCGATGCCCAAGAGTATTTTACTTAAAATTCTTTCTGACAGTGTGGCCATTCAGTAGTCCTTGGATTAAAGAATGAGACATAAATCTAGAACTCTTGATTCTACAGTAATGTTGTCCAGTGGAAACTTCTACAACGATGGAAATATTCTCTAACTCTACACTGTCCAGGATGGTAGCCACTAGCCACATGTGGCTATTGAGCACTTGAAATTTGTCTGTTGCAACTGAGGGGCTTTATTTCAATATAAGTTAAATTACCACTGAGACGAGTGGCTACTTATGGCTAGTGTAGCTCTAAAGTAGTAAATGGTTCTCAAACCTGGCTACTTATTGGAATCACCTGGGGATTTTTGAAAAAATACCAATATCTGGTTCCCACCCCTAAGGATTCTGACCTAATCTGGTATAGGAAATAGTCTGGGCATTATTATTTTTAAAAACTCTCCAAGTAATCATAATGTCTGGTAAAATTTGAGAATCACTGTTCTTGAAGAGATATTACCAGAGTTAGCTGGTGAGTTCATCCGTTACCTATGGATGGATTCAAACCCTGAATATCATCAATGCAATGTAGTTTGACTGTGTTCCCAATGTAAGCTCTTTTCAGAAAACGTGTGGCAGGTACCTACTGTGTGGCAGGCACTATGTATAATCTATTCTAATAGCACCCTTACTGTACTCTAAAATATCCATGGTATGGTGCTACACTCTTTCAAACTACCATCAGTGTCAAAAATAAATGGCAAAGTCAAGGCGAGAGAACCTTAGTGAATTCAGAGTCCAAATATACAAGCAAGTCACCTGTAGGCAAAGGAAAAGCCTCAGGAGAAATGAGCTGTCGCTATATGCCCAAGGCGCAGAAGAGGAGAGGGACCACCTTTGGCATGGGCCTTTGGATGCCATATGTCATCTTCTAACCCAAACAAAGCTTCATTTCTGGAAATCTAATTGCCTCATGGCTAAGAGTCACCAAATGGGAAACTGACTAACAAATGATGTCGGGTTACCCTACACTTGTGTGCCCAGAGAAACCACACATGTGGCTTGGTGTCTGCACATCCTATGTTACAGGGAGCGCAGTAAGGGAAAACAAAGCTGAAGCCCAGCCCGTTGTCATTAATTCTTATCGGTCCTTCCCAAGACTGAGTTCTCTCCCGCGGGTTGGCATCCTGTAAACTCAGTTCTTTACTGGACTCACTTTCTTCATGAATTTTCTCCCTGCTCTTATAAAGCAGGAGTCAAGCTTGCTGAAATGCTTGAATTCACACGTTTTTGTCCACTTCTGGCTGGGCAACTTATTGTGTAGGCAATTGGTTCTTCAGCACAAAATGCCTCATTCCAGCTGCTGAACCCGGACAGCGCTTCAGCTCAGGATGTCTGGGGAGAAGAGATGCAGTGAGAGACAATTCCAGCGCTGTTGGGCCACCCTTTACAGACAGTATCTGCCTCTCTCACTACCCTCATGTTTTTCTGATGAGTAGCTTTGATTTTCTTTGTAAGGTGCTGCTGTTTTCAGAGAACATCTGTTTTATCTGTCTGGCCAATAGTAAAAGCTAAGTGCTCCATACAAAGAATGATAAACAACTACTTGATTCTTCCTATGCTTAAGAAAGAAATCCTCTATTAAATCTTCACTTCTTGTTGCATTATATTAAATCCCACTTGGAGAGACTGTTTCACATACCTTAACCTGATATGTTCAAAGCATTGCTTACCTGCTTTATGAGACGCCCCAAAGAGCTTTAGAAAAACTCAAGTTTGGGTTTGCTGTGGATCCAAATGCTGACAGATTTCATCAATCAGGAATAAATACGTGCTGTCTTTTCATATTGGGCACATGAAACATTTGCCTTTTTAAAAAATTATACCTCTTATTGTTAAAGGAATACGTGTGCATTTTTTTAAAACTAGAAGATACAAGCAAGCAAATGTTGATCAAAATTACTCAAAGTATCACCCTCTAGAGATAACTTCTAACAACTGCGTGCATGTTCTGCCCCTTATTTTTGCTTTTAATGACCATGGAAGAGGATAAAGTTAAATGGCAGAAAAGCACAGATTTTCCACGGCAAACAAGACGCACGAGGAAAGCCCACTACAGCGCTAACAATTGGGGAACACGGATGACTTTACACCCTTCTGACTATTGTAAACCCCCTCCCCACTTCATGTACCTATTCTACAATCAATCAAAGTATTGAAGATTGATTGAATCAATGCAATTGCTTGAAGAAAGCTTGAATCAATCAAAGTATATATCAATATATATTACTGATATTATTTATATCAATATATATAAATGTCAAATATTTACTTTGTAAACACCTTTCTGAGCCGTGCTGTAATAATGCTAAACTATTCCGTCTTTCTTCGCCCTCTAAGGAACTTACAGTTTGGTTGTGTATGTTAGTTTCCTGGGGCTGCCATAACACAGCACCACAAAGGGCATGGCTTAAAACAATGGAAATGTATTGTCTCACAGTTCTAGAGGCTAGAAGTCCAAAAACCAAGGTGTCAGCAGGGCCATGCTCCCTCTGAGGGCTCTAGAAGAGGATCCTTCCTTGCCTTTTCCACCTTCTCATGGTTGTTGGCAATACTTGGCTTGTGGCTGCATCACTCCCATCTCTGCCTCTGACGTCACATAGCATTCCCACTGTGTGTCTGTGTTTTCCATGGTGTTTTTCTCTTCTTATAAGGACACCAGTCATATTGGATTGGGGCGCACACTAATGACCTCTTCTTAACTTCATTGTAACTGCAATGACCTTATTTCCAGTTAAGGTCGTATTCACAGATACCAGGGGTTAGAACTTCAACATATCTTTTTGGGGGACACAATTCAACCCATAACATTGGGGAAGCAAAAAACTCACATGATCCAGTCAGAGAACAATATGATATCTGTGTAATTAAGTTTTCAGACATATGACTCAAACTATCAGGGTTATGAAAATTCACAGAATTATTCTAGAGAGATGAGATAGTTTGGGAAGAGTTTATGGATTTTATTGCACTTGGATGGATTTTGGTAGGAAAGGTGAATGGGGAAGAAGTGGACATTCCAAGAAAGAAACAAAATTTCAACTCTCTAGCATAATAAATGAGGTACTTCTCCATTTGGCCTTTGCCCTACTCTCTGGCCTCATGTCCCAGGAGACTTGATCAGTGACGCTAACCCACACAGGAGTCCCCAGACACCTTCTTCTTTCACACAACCACACCTGTGCACATATTGTTTATTCTAACTGGAATGTCTCCTCTTCAGTTCCTACCACCACCACCACAGTCGTCAATCAATTTCCTACTCATCCTTCCACAAGCCCAACTGTGACATCATAACTCCAGCAATCCTGGGCTCCCCAAGAAAATTAGTCACCACCCACCCTGTGCCACCACTACACCTTGTAAATATTGACTATTAGCCTGGTGTACCTTAAGGACAGGAACTGTGTCCCACTCCTCTCCATGTTCTGGACACAGCACACAGCCTAGCACTGCAAGTGGTCATCAAACATTTATTGAAATTTAGTTCAACAGAATTGTTTGTGGAAAGGAAGTGAAGAGATGAGCCTAACTGGGACCTAGCTTAGGGCTGGGGTCTGCAGATGGACTGATGACTGAGCTGTTGTGAAGAGAAGTGAGTCATCACAGGGGAAGGGGCAAGACACGCCATAGGAGGTCTTGTGAGTGAGGGCCCTGCTGGTCAAATGACCTGACATGTTAGGAAAACACAAAAGAGTCAATACAATAAGAACATTAGATTCAAGAGGAGGAAGTCAAGGGACACAGACAAGGCTGCGGTGAACAGGGCCTCCAGTTGGTGGGGACTGTAGAAAGATTTGAAGCAAGGAAATATGTTCAGATTTGAATATGAGACATGGGTCAGCAGCAGCATGGAAGATGGAAAGGTGGGGTCAAGTCCAGATGCAGTGAATACACTAGAGATGACATGGTCAGGCAAAAGAAACAATGGCGGTAGGGAGGAGGTAATGGACACGAACCAACGACGAGGAAGAGATTTCTACCTCTTTGACAGGGTTTCAAAGTTGAGAAAGAAAGAGTTGAGATTTCTCCCCTGAGTGACAGAATTGCTGCTCATAGCAATGGGGAATATAGGAAGCGCAGTAGATATGGGGGCCAGCCACAAGTTTAGTTTTGCACATAAGTACTTTGAATTCCCATGGGACATCTAGGTTTTATAAAATTAACAACTAGGTTGTGGGGGTTGGGTTTGGGGAGCGTTTTTTTTAGTAACAACTATAATTAGAATGTTGTTTGAAATCAAGTTCTGACTCTTTAAAAATGTGTCACAGGTTTTCATGACATCACGGCTTAAAAATGTACATAACTGATATCCGGGGCAAGCAGGACTCTGCTCATCACTGCTCAGTTTCTTTACAAGTCCAGTTGTGAACTGGAAAGAAATAGAAACCACAAAACTAACTGACATTGACAGCCCACCTCATAAAGAACATAACTTAAATATAGATATTTCGTCTTTACTGTTGCACAAGATGAAAGAGAATCAACAGCCCCTGGGTGCTTCATAGTCTCTACTTTTCTTTCTGGGCACACTGAGCTACACAGCCACCTGTCCTAACCGCTGAGGGTAAGCAGTCTCAGAGATGGCAAATCAAGAAACTCACAGCATCACGCTAAGGAGGGAAAGCCGTCCTTTAGGGTCTGACACATTAGTGTTGTATTGATAATGACCATCTGGAATTTTTTGTACCTCCATGTACTTCATATCTGGGCTTTACCAATTCTCAGCTGTGTTTTCATAAACAAATTGCTCACCTTCCCTGGGATTCATTTTCTTCCTCTATAAAATAGAGTTATCATGGAACCTACATCTAAGGGTTGTTGTGAAGATTTAGAATGCTAATACCTGCAAAGTACTTAGAATAGAGCCTGGCTTAGAGTAAGCATTCAATCAATGGTAGATATATATTTATTCAGTAAAAATAATTTTGATGTTTTCCATCTCTTTATGCGAAAAGCTTCCAAGTAGCAGGGACCCAAATTTGTCAGAAAATATCCTGTGGTTTCCTAGAGTCTGGTGTCTCTGCACTCCTCTGGGGCTATCCTACTCAGAAGGACAATGATGGAGAGATGTAGAGATAAGGGGCTCCTCTCCAGGCCTAAACATGGAGGGTTCCAGCAGGCAATTGCTTTCTGAGCCACTTGGAAAGGATGACTTGCAGTTCTTCAAATTCCTCCATGCTCCTTCATCAATCTATAGGGTCCAGCTCCCTGTTTCCTCTTCCTGACATGCCCTCCCCCCTCCTCTGTCTTACCTTGTCTGTTCCTGTTCAGAACACCCATATAACAGAGCAGTTAAGAGCTATAAAGTGATATGCTTCTTACTAGGTGTGTGACCTTGAGCAAATTACTTAATCTCTCCAAGTCTTGATTATTTATTTGTAATATGGGGACAATAAAGTACCTACCTCACAAAAGTAGTTTTATGTGTAGCTCATAAAACTATTGGGAGAATTGCACAAAACAATACATGTGAAGTACCTGGCACAGGGACAGCACATCTCACGGGCTCCTTCTTTAGTTCTGGTATCACCCGTGCTCAAAACCTTCCCCGACCATCCAGGAAAGGTGAAGCACGACTGCTCTCTTCTCCTTTCTAACCAGCACACACCTCACTTAAGGCATGCAGAACACTCATCTAGAAACCTCACTTACAGGTCTGTCTCCTTTTAAAGCTGGAACCACTCCCAGTGCCTACTGGAATCCTCAAGATCTAGCATAGTGTTTGGTACCCAGGGGGCATTCGTCAAACGCCTGTTGAACAAACGAATGAATCTATCTAAAGGGTAAAAAGTATTCAAGAAAAATTTGTTAAGATGATCTTATCCTGCCGCAGATTTTCAAAAGGGTTTGGTCATAGTTGAGTCTGTCACATTTTTTTAAAAACTCTGTTATGTCAAGAGAGTGAATAAGAATATTTATATTTGCATACTCATGTTCATTGAAGAGTTAGACACAATAGTCAAAAGGTGAAAGCAACCCAAGTATCCATCAGCAAATGAATGGATAAACAAGATGTGGTATATCCCTACAATAGAATGTTATTCAGCCTTAAACAGGAAATTCTGACACATGCTACAACGTGTGCAAACCTTGAAGACATTACGCTAAGTGAAATAAGCCTGTGAAAAAAGGACAAATATTGCATGATTTCACTTATGTGAGGTTCCTAGAATAGTCATATTGATAGAGCCAGAACTTAGAATGGTGGTCACCAGAGGCTAGGAGGATAGAGGAATGGGGAGTTAGTGTTTAATGGGTAGAGAGTCTCAATTTGGGAAGATGAGAAATTTCTGGAGATGGGTGGTGGTGATGGTTGCACAACAGAGTAAATATACTTAATCCCACAGAACTATACACTTAAAAATGGCTAAAATGGTACATTTTATGTTATGAATATTTTACCGCAGTAAAAAATAGGGGAAAAAAGATTTAAATAGCTCCTGGCACTTATACAGAAGGGCTTTTTTAGCAAGTGTGTAACTTGCCCATGTGGACATGTATGTAACTGCTCCAACCCACCCCCCAGCATCCCAAGGGGATTAGGGACATCAGAACCTGGGTTTTGAATTCTAGGTTTTAGGTGAGGAACTGGATCATACATCACTCAGGAAAGTTAAGACCTTCTCCAGAGATTCACACCAAGAGAAGTTTTCCGAGGTCCCCAGGCATATCATTATGTACCTTAAATAACAGGAACAAAGGGAGAAATACTCATGTAAGTTAAAAAATCTGACTGTTCAGTTTGGTCTGAAATTGGTAAATTCCTTGGTGTGTTTCTGGTTGAACGCGTCCCCCAGTAGGTGGTACCAGGAGCCTTGAATTCTTTCATTCTTGCTTCATCTCTCTGGCCAGAAACTGGGGACAATCTCTGTCCATAATGCCTTGGCCATAATTTGCATCGAGAGGAGGGAATCCTGGGGTCTTGGGGAAGGCTTTGGTTGTGAAATAAGAAAACACTAAAAGTAACAGATATATAAAAGGAACTGGGGGTGAGGTCATAAAATGTGCTAAGACGCTAAAATATATCCTTTGAAGAAAATAGCTGGGAATTCCCCAAATTGGTCAAATAGTGTGAAGTCAAGCTTCCAAAGATGAAGAGCATTTTTGTCTTTGCCAGTGGTCACTTGCTTTGTCCACACATCAAACATGGAACTTGAATTCATTCTGATTTCTCCACCTGAGCCTAGAAGGTCAGCTGCCCAAGGGAAGAGATTTTTGCTGTTTCCTTCCCTGCTGTCATCCAGGTTCCTAAAGCAGTGCCTGGCCAGGAGCACCCGCTCATAGCTACGTGTTGAAAGAACAAATGCTTAAGTCTATTTCTCATGTATGTTTCAAAAAGATAGCACTCATACAGAATGTGCACATTCTCTTTACAATTTGATTGACATCTGAAATAGTCTTTCCTAAAGGTCTACAAGGCTTGTTTAGGGCAAGAACCTGAGTCTAATAATACTCAATTATCAAGCATCACTTTCCAAAATACCTGCCACTTCCTGGATCTAACTTTGTTTCAGTTCTATAAGAAACCACCCAATGGAAGAAGGAAGTATTTTTATCTCCCTGCTAATTTGGTAAATCATTTTTTCCCCAGAAGAGTCAGGCTGTGCTGGGCACATGCCAGATATGTGGTAAAGAACAAGCCACTAAGGGGTGAGGGGAGCCCACCAGACTCACTGAAGCAGAGGACAGGCCAGTGGTGCCTGGTGAGACCCACAAATAGTGGAGGCTTCTATCCAAAATGGATAAAATAGTGTAGTGGGTCAAGAAATCAAAAAAAAAAAAAAAAACTGGTTAGGTCCCTGATCTGGTCTCCAAAAAAAGGGCATAAATGTCATAAATGAGTATAGTTGTCTGAGTCGTCATTGGTCAATAGATCAGAGGTCTCTTCTCTCAGAAGTCCCTTCTCTCCAGGGTCATTACTTTTCGAAGACTGTACTTGGAAATCTATGCAAAGGATTAAGTTTTGATATCGAGAGTGGGCAGTTGAAGAGACTGGTTAATAGCATGTGCTCTGGATCTAAACTAAGTTCAAATCCCAGCTCTGCTAGCTATGTGACCTTAGGCAAGTTAGTAAATAGCTCTCTGCCTCAGTTTCCTCATCTATAAAACATGGGTAATAATAATAATACCTACCTCATAGCGTTGATGTGAAAGGAATTGATATAGTAATTTATAATGAATTGATATATTACAAGAGTGTCTGGCGTATATTAAGTACTATGGTATATCTCAAAATACACTATATTGTAATTTTGTGTATAATTTTCATGTATCTTATTTCATGTAATTTACTAAATTTGTGAAAGATTTACAGTACAGCCCCCAGGATTATAAAGCCATGATATTTCTTCCCAACAAAGAATAAAATTACAACATCCATAAGAGAGCACAATATAAAATAAAAATAAGCAAATTTTAAAAATAATCTGATTAACGTATATCCTTCCACATACTCCTTGCACCTGGGCATAGTGGCCTCACTGAGTTCAAATGTTAATCTGGCCATGCTGGTGATCAGCTGGATTGTTTTCAACTCATAGGCCGGAGGACAAATGTCAGAAACCTTTGTTGAGAAATCTCCCCAGGAGGTTTTCAAGGTGAGAGGAGTCGTCATCCACTGTATTTCCCATCTCACGAGCACCCTCAAGGGAAAAACTCCGATTACTACACAGTGATTCTCAGATCAACCTGACCTTAACATAGCATCATAACTTGGGTACAAGCCAAGGACTTTATAACCGTCTCTCATTCTTCTGTTTATGTGGCTGGGGTCCAGTTGAGCCAACTTACAAATTGATTCCAAGTTCCAGGGATGATAATTGGCTTGCCTTTCGTACCCACCAAGCTCCACATTCATTTCAGCATTTATATGAGGGCTAAACATTCCAGGCTTTCTCTCTCATTTTCTCTCTCGGCCCACCTTTCCATCTATCTTCTTTGAGATATTTCTGCCAAAAAAGAGAGAACTATCAAGGGGTGCCATCATTTGGTTAAATTCCTCACCCTGTAGAGGTGTCCCTGATTTGATTTAGTATTACAACTCTGTCCAACATCTTACTGACGAAGAATCAAATACGCATGCATTCAGAATTAGAATGTAGGATCCTAATATGGAATTCTAATTCTCTGAGTTCAACTAAAAGTCACTTAATGATTCGTGATGTGGGTTTTTTCAGTTTCCCGGTCACCCAGACTACAATCCTGGACATCCTTACCTGCGCCCTAGCCCCAGGACAACGTCCAGTTCCAAAGTTCTAAGTCTTCTCTTCCGCCTTGTCTTCACCATCTGCCTTCTCTTCCTATGGCTGCCCCAGCCCCGTCATCAAGATGATTGTCATAACTCCTCACTGTTCTATGGGCTTCCAGTCTCCACCCACTCAAACTCTTCCTTCTATCTGATCCCTGACACTCTCCCTGAAGCATGGCTCTTCTTAGGACTATGATGCCTCTGTCATGCCCACCTGCCCTTGAGAAAGTGGTCTCCAGACCCCTTAGTGAGAGACTTACTTATAGGACTTTTGTACAGGAAACAGCATGCATACAGAGCAGGGGCTTGGCTGTCGATGGTCCTGAGTCTGGGTCCCAGCTCTGCCACTTACTGTCTGAGTGGCCTTGGGTATTACTGACCGTCTATCAACCTGTTATTTTATTTATGGTGCCTTTCTCAAAGGGTTGCTGCCCTTGCCGAGGTTGGCCTCTCTTTCCAACCTCAGGAGGATGGAGGATACAGGCTCCTGGGCCTTCTCTTCCCCATGCCAGTGTGTGCTGCACCTCGGTCCTACACGCGACGTTCCACGACATCCCCTGGGCTTCTCTTCTTCCTTTGCCCATGTCATGTGAGCTATCTTAAATTCTCTTCCCAAACCCTACGCTCACTCCAGACTCAATCCTCCCACCATCTCCTCCTCAAAGCTTCCCAGCTCTTCCCGATGGAACTCATTTCTCCCCTCTCCTGTGCTCCCACAATACTTGGTTTATACCTCCATTATCACAATTATTGTGTTCTACATCAAACTGTCAGTATTTGGTGACCAATCTGCCACCTCTACTAGACTGTGCATTTGTTAAGGGCTGGGGGCTGTGCCTTCATCAGATCTCACTCCCAGAGAAAGTCCAGGATGGGCCTTTGCACGTGGGAAGAGCTTGCACTACATTAATTGAAATGAAATTCGTATTTTGTTGATTGCTTCAAGAACTTTATAGGATGTACTAATTATAAGGCATCAGAAATCATCCCCCTTTCCCCCACCCCAGGGACATAAACTTCTAGCAATTGAAATGCAGCTCTGCATTTGATAGGGGATTGTGTGTCTGAAATGCAATACCAATGGGTCACTTGAGTTGCATTTCACTTTTTGTGTCAGAAAATCAATCCATGACTTCAGCAAAATCTTGAGACTTTCTTCTATCTCTAGAGCAGTGGTAAATAATTCATGTTCCTTTCCCCACTCCCCCTACAAAAAACTCTTCTATTCTTAACCTAAATAACTTTCAGAAAATGCATTATTGAATCTGCCTGAGATCGCTTGTTCCCATACTTTTCAAGAGTCGGGAAGGCAACCTACATCTCTGGGGAAAATCTTTTCCCTTCCCAAGATTAAGAATGTGAAGAAGCTGTTGATTTCCACACTTCAGACCCCCGAGGATCCTTTTATTCATATTTTTATAATGTTAAGTTTTGTTCTCTGTGTCAACAAAATAACAGACTAGAAAAATGGAATTTGAAAGTGTTAAAATTTGAAGATATTCTGAAATGAGTCACCCGAACCTTATTGATCTCTTGCACTTATTTCTCTAGTCTGACAACACCTTCCACTTTTGCCAAGAAACAACAAACATGGGAACAGACACAATGAAAATAGAGTCTTAGGAATAGCAATAAGAACATTTTGCATTTGTATACAATGCTTCTTTGCTGATTTTAAGATGCTTTCTCCTTTGTGGCTCACCACAACAACCATTCTATGCAATCAAAGCAGGTGCTATACACATGTGTCTTTATTCCCACTTGGAATGAGCTGAGCAAGGAGGAAGGAAGGGTAACTCAAACAATTACTAAAGGGATGTCAAGTACCATTCTCAGCAGGATCAGACCAGTAATGAACTTGACTTTACCTGTGAGGCGTTTCTTACACCTCTTCTTCTTAGAAGGTGCACTTGCTTCTCTCCACGTGGTCTTTCATTCTTCTGTGAAATTTTTCTCCTAGTAAGTCTCAGTAAGAACTTAAGATGTTCTCAAATTAGTAAAAAGTGAAATAGCATGATTTGGAAATGTTTTAAGGTTTTTAAGTACTTTTATATGTGTCTCTTCTGGCATTTTGCAATAGAAAATAGTTCAAATCCCATTAATTGGGCAACTGCTAGGCTAAATAGAGTCTTAAGGAATGTCTTATGGGATACCTCATCTAATCCTCATAACAGAGCTATAAAAGAGGAATTATCCCCATTCTATAATTCAGGAAACAGATTAATTGACCAGCCCAAGGGAAGTAACACAGCTGAGCCAGGAAGCCAGGCTCAGCTCTCCGTATGTCAAGTTCAGGTGGGCCTGCTCGCCTACGGCCACGTGCCCTGGCTTTATGCTCAGATCTCCTTGTGGACGCTGAAGATTGAAGCACGTCCAACAAACAGCAGCCTTCCTGAATTCTGAATCAATTAAGAGACACACAAAAAGGGGTGGGACATATGCAGGTCAGAAGGCCAGTTTTATTGCTGCTCAAAGCCAGATTACAGAGTGGGGCTTAGACATGAAGCCACAACAGGCTTCCCAACTTTGAACTCCAAAATCAGACACTGACTCGTCCATCTCAGGCACCCCTGAACCAGCACTGGGCCTGCAAAACATACCACACGAAGACACAGACCGGAATGTGTGCCTCCTGCAGCCGCTATCCCCCAGGAGGATGGAGGGAAGGGGGACTGAATTCCCAGCCGCCACTTCCTTCTCCCGGACTCAGCAGCCCACCAAGTGAGGGGGAAGAGAGAGGCCAGGATACTTCCTCGTGGTCCCCTGCACATGGCAGGCAGCATCAGGAGTGGGGAAGAAACACTGCTCCTTGGAAAGTTTGCGCTAAGGTGTTTTATATCGTGGGCATAGTCGATGTTCAAATATACATGGCGACTTCCTGGCGGGTATAATGCGTTTAATACCACACCATCCTCATCACAGAAGCTTGTCACGTGAATCCCGACAGAGGCCAGAAGGTCAGGAAGTCCTGTTTCCAGCACTTCACTGACTCACTGCATGATCCAGGGTAAGCCACTTAACTAGTCTGTGTCTTAGAGTCCCCATTAATAAAGTCTGCATTGTGGATGGGAATCCTCCCTGTGGATAATTCTTCCATGACGGGCAGCGATGAATGGATCTTGCAAACGCAGCTACATGAAGAGCCCGCCTGCCAGGAGACGACCACTCCAAGTACACAGCTCGTCTGCCTCCTTCCAAGAGCCCTTAGCAAACCGTGTTTTGATGGAGTTCCTCCTGTTTGACACCGACTGAGAGAGAATTCCCTCGGCATCGCCTGGGTGACTTTTCATCCAGAGTGTTGAGCGGATTGAGTCACAGTAGGTTATTTCATGCCTGTTGAACGTTTGAAGTCTGAGCAGCTACACACACTCGAACCTATATTTTACCCCATTGACAGGCCCGGAAAGGACATATGGCTTAGATTTTTAGACAACACTCCATGTAAAAAGCCTTTCCTTTTATAGAGGCATATTTTTAGAGTCTCCGAAGCTCAACTCTGGGCTGAATTTAATCCACACAGTCCTCCAGTCCAATCAAGAACCTAAACGCAACTTTGTGTCAGTGTAATACGGTGTTAACTGAGATGTCAGAAAATCAATTAATTACTTTTAAGAAGCAATCAAGAATATTCCTTCAATGCTGCCCTGTGAATTATTAAAGAATGCAATGTAAAGGTCCCCACCCCCGCCCCAAACTGCAGCCCTGGGCTATAGGGTGGTGCAAAGATGCATTCTGCCCTGAATTCTAACTGAAAATAGTACAAAGTTGAAGGGACCAAAAAAAGAGAGAAAGTGACAAAGCTTAAAAGGCAGGTGCCTGGCAGAGGCAGGAGTTTGGTGATGCTGCTAAACGCTGCCCCCAGCCATGCGCCTGCCTGTCCTGGGTTTTCCAACAGGCACACCTATCTCTTTAGACAACAGCTGCAAAATCTACTCCCATCTGAGCGGCTCCACTCATTTGTGGATGGGTAGCCCCATCTCAGAGCCTTACAGGTTTCTTCCTTTCCTGGAGCCCTGCTCATCCCAGAGAAAAGCTCATGCAGGACCCACCGCTCCCTCCTGCACCTGCCAGTTCTCTGCCTGCCTCCAGCCTAGACGAGGCCAGTGAAGCCCCCTGGATGGGAGGCCAGGGGCTTCTCCCACACCCTGGTTTGCATCGACTCGGAATCTTAGCTCAGATCCCGTCACACTCATCCATACATGTCCTCTATATCTAGGAACAATTCTAAGACTGACCTGGGGTTTCAGACATGCATCAGACGTGGATTCTCCAAATGCAGAGAGAATCCCTTCCCACCTCAACTTAGCCTGTGCCCCAAAGACTAGGAAAGCGGTGGAAACAGTAGTCTGCAGTGGTGAAATGAGGGGGCAGGCTGGGGCGTGGGGACCGGGGTCTCCCCAGATGAGTCTGCCTCGCCGTGTGTCTTTGGTTTTGATTTAGCCAGAAATGGTTACTGTTTGAGCGAGAAAAACCGTGCGTTTGCATAACCAAAGCGTCAGAGACTCTGTGTTGGGAAGAGGACTCCTATGCTGCTGACCAGTTGTGGTTATCGCCCTGTCTGAAACTCAGAGGGGGTTCCTTAGGGTGCTGACCACGTCAGCTTCCAAAGCCTTCAAGGCACCAAGAGTCACAAAACAGAGAGGAGGTTCCTGGGGCCCCAGTGATTGAAAGAGCAAGTCGTGAAGGGAGATTTTTTTTCACTATTCCACACCTGGAAGCCATTTTCTCCTCACTCTGAGATCTGAGCTGACTCAGGGTACAACAAACTGAAAAGAAGGTGGCAGCTACAGTTCACCATTATTCATTCATTCGTTCATTCATTCATTCATAAAAAGTATTTATTGAGAATCTACTCAGTTCCAAGCACTTTTCTTGGTGCTGGGTACTCTCCTGCAATGAACAGGACAAAGTCTCTCCCTCACTCCGCCCACTCACTTGAAGGATGGAGGCAGATGATAAATAAGTATACACAGAAGTTACATAAGACAAATGCAATGATGAGAATAAATCAGTGTGTGTGATATGATCCAAGTGGTGGCAGAGGGGTAGGAAGTGAGGTTACTTGAGCTTTTATTTTAATAGATGACATTTGGGCAGCCATGGGAAAAACTGGGGGGCCAAGTGGTCCAGGCAGAGGGAGAGCATGTGCAAAGGTCCTGAGGCAGGAAGAGCTCAGCATGTCTGAGGGTCAGAAGGGAGGCTGTGGCAGAGCATGCCAAGGGCACAGGTGCTCTGTGAGGTCAGAGTGGTGGCTGGGCCAGTGTACCTAGGGCCTGGAATTCTGAGTGCCCTGGAAAGTCCTCACAGAGTTTGAGTAGAGCAGAGACATGATCCGATTTACACTGGTCTCTGGCTACTAGACTGCAGTGGGGCTGGCTGGAGGAGCTGCTGCCTTTTCTCCCCACTGCAGGCTCCAACACTGAGCAGACTGCAGGCCACTCCTCTGTTAGAGCATGGGTTCAAACGTGACTGTCAGATGCATAACCTTGGCAGATCTACCCTTCTCTCTGGGCCTCACAAATCTGATCGAGAATAAGACACACACACCCCCCCCAAGAGCCACTGTCTGCAAGGTGCCTGGTACTCAGTTTCTCCTTTCATAGACACTGGCTGCTGCTATTGTTAATATCACCTTTATTCCCTACATTGTCCCCATACATTTTGTGTGTGTGTGTGAGGAAGATTGGCCCTGAGCTAACGTCCATGCCAATTTTCCACCATTTTGTATGTGGGACACCACCACAGCATGGCTTGATGAGCCGTGCATAGGTCTGCACCAGGGATCTGAACCCGCAAATGCCTGGCCACCAAAGCAGAGTGTGTGAACCCACCCACTATGCCACTGGGCCAGCCCCCCCATTAAATGGATTTTTGATGTTGATTTTCATTGACTTTTGCTGAGCAATGTTGAACACCTGCTCTTCATCCCCTGGGTCCTGCACCACCACAGGGAGCAGCTTTATGAGCCCAAACCAAGACTCATCCCCTCTGCCCGTCTGATAGCTCCTACTGCCCCCAGGAAACTCCAGCAAATGCTTCTGTGCCCTCCTAACAGGTCTCGTACTGAAGTATTATGCAATATTTAAATGAAGCACCAACATGAACATCAGGGGTCCCGACCCATGCATGATCCACAAACAAGCCCCCCACTACTGCCCGGTGCTGGCTGGGGTGAGGATGGCGTCCCCTCAGAGGGCAGCGTCTGAACTCTGTCCAGTGTGCAGAGGGCTCCGTCCAGTGCACCCAGGACAATTTCCAGGTTCCAGTGGGGACAGGGGAGCTTTACTCCCACATCGAGGGCTAGTGATGGAGAGGAAGGAGGGGGAGAGAGCCTTTGCCTCTGTATTTAGCTTTCGTTATGCAATTTTTGACTTCAGAAAGGCAGTTCATGTCTTCTTAGTTCCCAGAAGACTAAAAGACTAAAATTTTTTGTTTTGAAAATTCTCTCCATCACTGATGGTTGGATCAGGAAATTGCAAAAAAGGAGAAAAATAGGACCTGGGAGAGCCTTGAGCACTCCAGCCAGTGAGGGGAAGGTGGGGAAAGCAAGAGGAGCATGGCCCTCTGCTCACTTGCTGGACCCCGGGGAGCCACCAGTCATGAGCCAGGCCCACGAACGCCAGCTTTGGTTTCCCAGGATGCAGAAGGAGGGTGAGTGGAAAGTCGGTAGGCCCGTGGGGAAGAGAGAGCTAAGCCAGGAACACAACACGGCAAGCATTGGAGCTGGTGTGTGGAAGCTGATTCAGGGCCAGCTTATGTAAATCTTGATTTGTTTAAAACTGAATCCGTTGCTTGTTTCAATGGCCATGCTGGCCAGTGGATGTTCTCCACACCAAGAAACTCCACTTGGTGGCCCATCCACAATACTTCCAAAAAAGGAAGAAGAAGAGAAGGAAGAAAGAGAGAAAGACATGATGTGAACTGAGGAAATTTGGTGAGAGGACCCAGAACCCTAAAGATCAAGTTTTAATCTTGCAAAGATGTCTCCGCTCCTCTATACTTTGCAACAATGAAATAAGTTTATCTCCTTTCGAGAAGGAAGGCCCTGTTGGATGGAGCCAGAGAGCCAAGGCGAGCCCTCCTGACTCAGCCGAGGAGCTCACCACCAGCTGCACCTCCCTCTGGAGACCTGCGGGACATCAAACAGAACAGCATCATTTTTCTTTTGTTTTAAAGAAATGCAGTGTGGTCCCTGTAAAAACGCGACAGTCTCTGTTTGGAGCAACGTGTGAGTGGCATTAAGAAGTTGCCTCTGTGCCCAGAGAAGGGAGGAGCGCCACCTTCTTCATCTGTCCCTGACTTTCCTCCTTTCTGGTCCGATTTTCACAGTTGCAGGATAGGGTTTGACATAAGACATGCAAAAACTGAAAAGGGAGGGACGAAGTTATAAACCTATCTGATGTAATCCAAATGGGTTCCATCTGTTTTCCACATAAAGGAGATAGAAATTATGAGCAAGCATTAATTCCTCTTCCAAGGATTGGGGCTCAGTTCTAGAGAGCACCATATCAAATAAGAGCAAAGAAGGAGTCTTATTAAGGCCCTTGCTGTCATCTGACCACAAACTGCACAAGGAAGAGAAGCCAGAGTCACTCTGGTGTGCTGGCCATGCAGGGAGTCCTGTGAACAGGAGGCTGAAGTCAGCCCGCCCACAGTGGGCCTTTAGTACAATCCAGGACAAGCTGGCTGTTAACATTTTTGCACCGCCCCAGGATTCAGGTTTAATTTTGGGGAAAACAAAAGGCATAAAATATTGGCAGAGGGTCATCTTTTTCATAATACCCTAAAGATAAATAATAAGATCACACCTCTTGTCCCCCAGCACGCGTGCGTGCCTGCACACACACAAGCCCCAGGAAGATCTATTATAGCAGAAAGATCAGTGACTCTGTTCCTCTTTCTTTAGAATTATAAAATAAACTTTTTACATATTCTGACTCATTGGTCACATTCAATGTATATGCAAAAGAAATTCAAAGGCTGACAAAGGGCGTTTGGTGAAGGATGATAAAATGTGTCTGATAAAACACGCACAAAAGACTTTAGCAATAAAGACCTACAAATTGGGAAAGCAGGGCTTCGGCAGCGGGGTGTGAAACTGTAGTGAAACTGTATTATCTGCAGCTTCAGCACGAAAAGATAGTGGCCCCGAGCACCAGGCTTTATCTGGCCTCCACAAGAATAGAGATTGCACCTCCCCCGAACCACCCTGGCTGCAAAGCCCAGGAAACACCTTGCAGAAGAGCTGCTGCAACATTTGCCATCCCAGCCCTCGGTGACAGTTAAATCGTGTTACAACATACTATTGAGCAACGCCCTTGCTGTGTCATCCAAGTCTATGTTTCACCCCACTTTTTCCCGCTGGAGAGACAAATGGGACATTTTGGGTGACATTTTTTGGTTCTCCCTGTCCTTTTAGTTGAGACTATTAAAAAAAGGAAAGAGACATTCTTCCCTCTTCTGTTCAGTTTAAAAGTCCTTTCCCAATTGACATTTCAGGTGGGAGATTAGTAACATTTACTCTTTGCATCTCATTGCATTGTGTCTTGAGACTTTCAAAGGATTCTTGGTGTCTGTTCTTGGAGATTTATGGCTCAGTCCCCACGACTTCTTCGGGGCTGGAGTTTAATTTATGTGATTGCGATCAGGAAACCACTTTGAAAGGGAAGAAATCAATTGAGCTTTTCGTGAGATGTAAATTTTCTGTAAATAAAATTTCACAAGACTCTCCCTTTTTAAAAAAAAAAAGTAACAACACGGCTGTTGGAACAGTAGCAGGTTTGCGGGGAAGGGCACTGATTAACAAGTCAGAGGGTCCCACATCAGACATTGTTGGGGGACCTTGGAAAAACAACTCATTTTTTAGCACCTCCCATCCTCTCTGTAAAATGACTAGATTGTAGTGTTTGCTATTCCACAGAAGGGTAGCCTTCAAAACAGTTTCACGCTGATATGTTCTGTAATCATCCTTTACCTTTGATGACCATGTCTGGCTTTTCAAAGTGCTTCAGCAGTGATGATTTCATTTGATCTTCTTGATAACCTTTGACAATGGTAGGGCTCTAGACTTGGTCAATGAGGAAACTGAGGCACAGTAAGGTTAGGAGACCTGCAGAGAGTCACAGAGAATCACACACAGAGTCACCAAACAAAATGACCACTAAGAAAAAAGACATTGTAAGCTAGAGGCTTTCAAACTTTTTTGAATAACAAACAGTGAGAAGTAAATTGTGTGCATGACTCAGGGGATGGATCTGTCAATCAAAAAAAGGGCTTTGGGAAGCAATACTTGCTCTTCCTACTTGTGAAGTGCTCTAGTTTCCATTTATTTTTTTTCTATTACTTTGTTTTCTCTTTATTTTTATTATAATAATAATTATCATTATTATTTTTAATTTGCAACCAATTAATGGGTCACAATCCATGGTTTACAAGTCACTATTCAGAAACTTTTCAGAGGGCGGTATCCTGCTTTTTTCTAAATCGGAAGTGGAGATGCACTTAGAGTTCCTGACCCATGGGTGAATGCTGAGTGGGGTTCTCCTGTTTGGTTTTCTCACTCTGGAAAGAGCCCCCCAAGTCTGTACCAGAAACCACTGTCCTTAAAGTCACGACCCTCCTGGCTTTGACTACACCATCAAGTCCTGATAAATAATGAATACTAATGACAATATCAGGACACCTATTTGCATTGGACTCCTAACAAAGTCAGAAGGTGAACTGGGGCTGGTCCCTCAAAATGGCATACCGCTCTCTAAATAAAGGGCTTTAATGCATTTTATATTTAAACCATAAGGCCATGGGCTCAAACCCAAATTGAGTTGGGCTCTGCTCCTTAAGTACCATCTGGACAAGTTGTTGAAATATTTATCCATCTATCTGGGTTCAATGTTCCTGAAGCAGCTCATTTCCCTGTTCTACACTTCCAGAGTGGATCTGTTTGCAAATCCCCTTGACCTGGGGAGGGGCTGCCTGTCAGAAGCAAAGGCAGTCCTTTTGGAAAGTCACTGTCTATGAAACTTCTTGAATGAGAAATAGGAAGAACAATATTGTTTTTAAAAATACACTCAATTCAAGATTGATTTCTCTGTGCCCTTGGTCAAGTTCTTACTCTCACTCCTCCTTCTCTGTGTGGCCAAGGGCAAGTTGTTTAACCTCTTTAAGCCTAAAAGGATAACAGTTACAAACTTAATAGGATTATCAAGAGGATTAAATGAGATAACTCATGGAAAGCCCTTGCCACAATGCCTGCAGGTCAGTAAATGTTAGAGACCATTATTACTTGTCCACTAAAATTTGCTCAGTCACCATGACCCTATTAGCATAAATAAAGCTTTCACTTTTGACAAATCAATTCCACAGCTTCCTCTGTTCTCATAGATTAGGAACACTCGATGGGTCCCCTGAGGTCAAATGACGTAGTCTCTTGTCTTCAGGTACATGAGACCCCAGACCTGTTAAAATCTAGCATTGTCAAAATCCAATGCATTGCTGAGCTGCTGTTACGCCAGCCAGGCTGTTCCTGACATGATAAATTATTTCCCTGACCTACTAAGCCAATAGTATATACACTTATATGTTAGTTTTCTTTAAATAAAATAGAAAAGAACCATATTTACTTTTAAAGATCCAAAAATTTGTCTCAGATGGGAATTTAGCTGTTTTCAGGAATGTTGACTTATAATACAAGTCAGCAGTACCCCCATTCCCATCTGTTCAAAGCAAAATAAACAGGCCTCCAGCAGAGAGAGGATTCCTGTTTCACAGGTTGCTATTGAGCAGTTGTTGAGGTGTATATACTTCGGACTTCAACAGTCTAAAATCTTAAAAATCAACAAGGAGGGATATTTTTCTATAGAAGTTTTTATTTTTAGGTTCTAGAGGGGAAAAAGCTACTTGATAAGTTTCAAGTGATCCAGGAGTTTCTGGGTATTTCTTCACTCATTCTTTTTTAGCTCTGGATATTTCAAGCTTAGTAAAAAACAAGAAAATATTCTACTTTTGCTGTATCCATTTTCTATAATATGGGGAAGCAATGTGCATTTATTGCTTTAGTTTTACTTCCTAGTTTGTAGCTGAATTTTTTCCTAACTTTACTCATAAGAATTCTGGAACCCTTTTCAATATAAAGATGACAAGTAACAGAATGACATTCTCATTAAGGAAGTTTTTCCTTTTACTGCTTTACCTTTAGGCAGTGTCACGTTTTCACTAAAGGAACATCTTTTAAGGAGAATATGATTAATCAAACCTTCATTAATCACGATCTAAAAAGAATATCACACACAAACATGAAAATAAAACTTTCATGTAACTTTATTTCCTTCTCATTCCTAGTAACCAAGGGGTTCACCTGAAGTCTTCATCCATTTCCACTCTAATTGGGAAGGGTAGGGGGAGAAATTATTTCTGTAACAAAAGGAAAATTGCTAGGCTATATTTGCCTGAGGCAAAAAGAAAAGGAATGAATTCTCTTGTGAGATTGGTTAGTGAGGGGGAAAAAATCTACATCTTGCACTTCACTTCATGTCACTGCCCAATTTGCCAGTGTTAAATAATCGTCTCTGGAACAGTGTGTGAATCCAGAGGAGGGGTCTGCCCAGGTCTCCTCGATGGAGTCACTATGCTGTTTGTCCCTTGTTCAGCTAAACCTGAAGCCAGCTCCATTTGACAACTCAGCATGGTGTTTGCAGCCAAAAAGTGGACCCCCACTGGCACATTTGGTAAAGTTTTCTTCTTTCCTCCTTAGAAGTCTATTTCATTATTTGCTGTCTTCAGTGAAAGAGAGTTCTTGGCTAAACAAATAGTTCCTATTTTAGATACTATACAATTTCTGTGGTAAGGAAATAGACTTGATCTAAGATATTTTTCTCTAAAAACTGAGACGCTCCCTAAATCGAGAACTTGACAATTACAGAACTTATAATTGAACGTTTCCAAAAAATTCTTAAAATCTATATTTACGTAAATATTTGATGTATGCCCCTCTTCAAAACCTAGCCTAGAGTGCTGTATTTACCAATAACGCTTTTGAAATTCTGCTCAAGATGGGTATGTTTATATGCATTTGAATTGTTAAGGGAACTGGAGAAGCAAGAAAAATGAGAGTGTTTTAAAGTCACTAAACCTCAGTGCACTTATTGGTCAGTAGTTCAACTAGAAATGAACTTGAGTTCATTTTGGGGCGCACTTGTCATATTTGGGCAATCATCTGTTCCTTTGCTACCTACTCTGCAAAAAATATGTGACGAAAGCCTTCAAGTTTTGTTTGTGTGCTTAATCATTTTTTAATAATTTTTGGATGATCTCTGTGTATTGCTTTCATTGTACCTATAAGTATAAATTGGAAATTAGCTAATAGGTAATATCTATTTTCAGGTGTTTTTGTTTAATTTTGTTAAAAATTATTTTCATTCTTCCTCTCTACCTTTCAAGAAGAAACGAACTCTATAGAATTAGCACCATCTATTCATCCAAAAAAAGGTAGCAAAATTTGCTTCATTTTTTGGAAAATGGATTTAAATTATAGCATTATTCTAAGCAAGTCTAAAACAATTATACCAAAAAGTTTAAATCTGACTTAACCATTGTTTGATTGAGAAATGAACAATGATGTTTCGTAAGAAGTCTCCACAAAAATGTTTAATGTTTCATTTCAGTGTATGGTACATCATCCATAAAAATGTCATTATTACTAGAACATCAATTATATAATATTATTAATGTAATCTGAAAAATATATAACCATTACAATGCAGATTTGAGGACTTTTATAAAACTTAGAAAATGTAATGATGTGATTACATAGAGTGATCACTTCCATTGTTACTGACTTTTGTAGCTATTTTTGAGTTCACACTACAACATGACATTTTAAAGCTTTTGTGGAGTATGAAAATTCCGTGACCTCACAAGAAAGCAGGATAGTGATAGTCTTAGCCCATTATTCCATGTAAAATTCTGTTTTCCAGATTTCAAGATAGTAGGATTAATACAAAGGGATTTCTCTTCTTTTCTGAGCCCCTGGAGAACGCTGACACCAACATTGGTAATTTATTATGTAATTGATCAATACAGATGTCTTAGCAATTCCTTCACAGATAACTATACTTCTTACTCTCAATTCTCAGGTAGACTTCCCATGTCCAGGACAGACGGCTGATATAGCACCCAAGATTTATCTCAAGCTTCTCCATTCCTTTCTAAGGAGTTCTGTTACATTTGTGGGAAATTTCTCTATAGTCTGTATGGGATCATAGCTAGGAAAATTTTTATTTCAGTGGAAAAAAAGGCACTAATTTGAGGTACTAACAGTTATAATAATAATGAAGAACCTAAGGCTGTTTATACTAAAGGAATAAAACTATGTTGTACATCCACATAACTTTTTAAATTATTACTTTATAATACAATATATAGTGAAACCTCACTAATTGGGTTGGCATGGAGAAAACAGAATTAGTGAAAAGGCTGAATTTTAATATTTTTAAATAATTGTAATAACAAATTATCAGTAACATTTATGAGTAACGATGTGTTTCTCTCTAATCTCAGTCCTGCATAAATTATAGAATGGAACAGCATTTCTGTTATTTTCAAGAAGATGCAGAATCTCAAAGTTGTTTGTTTGAATCCCAGCTCCTTGGGCCTGCTTGAATGAATAGATGTTACTTATGTGAAATTAGAGGGACCCTATGTAAAACGGTAAAGTCCTTAAAATGTATTGTGTTGAGTTGATTCTGTATTCACCTTTGTGCTTCCTTTCCCTCCCCACCCAAAATCCAAGTTCACTCCAGCTATATGCCAACCTGGATCGGCATCAGATCAGACCAATTCCTCCCAATTCCAAATGGCGTTTATATGTGTTAATGGAACTGAAAAGCTCCCTTGTCCAAGTCTTTCGTTTTGTAGGTGAAGAAACTAAGGCTGGGACAAGGTGTGTATCCAATTGGCCTAGGCTGCCTGTCTAGTAACACATTGAGGCCTCCTTCCCAGTGTTCCCCGACCATCATGAGATAATTTGAGTACTCCTGCAGTCAAATTTTGGGGGTTTATGTTGATCACGTGAACAAATCCAGTCATTCATTCAATCATGTCATCAACATGATGACATCAACTTAAGTTTAGACTAAGTCTGAAACTTAGCTTTTGCTATGGGGATTGCATGAATGGTTACTTAGCCATCATTCCATCCTTCGGATATATATATATATATTCAATAATATATAATGAATTACATATCAATTATATATAATTGATATATAATTATATATTAATAATATTTATATATATTCATATCTTTACTCCAAGTGTCCGAGAGTGAGTTGCCTATGTAAAAATCCAGTTTTAGGGAATTTCCTTTGCCTGTCCTGTTACTCACCATTATTCACATTTAACATTTCACATGGGCCCACTCACTGCTCTACCAGCTCACAGTCATTGGGCTCATTTATCAAACTGACCTACAGTTAATCCCCAACCCTCCTCCCTATGTCTAGAAGCTTAAGAACCAGTTAAATTGACTTATCTAGTTATTTTTTAACATAAATGTTGCACAAGGAAAAACAATCTTACCTTCCCATTTCATAATTCTTCCAGTGAGAGAGGAAAAACAAATCATAAACATAAAGAATAAAATAAAGTGCTCGCTTTGGAAAGGAGAATTCCCTATGGCATGACGTGGGAAACGAGAAACAAGACTCTTGTTTATTTATTCATACATTCGTTCATTTATTTTTTTCACTCAACTTTGAAAAATGGTGTTTTGTTTCTAATTCATTGTGGCAGAAATGGTTTTAAATATATTGACTAAAATGCCTAAAATAAAGCAGACTCTAAAAGTAATAGTCGTTTGATAGACTCTATTCCTATCGTCCACCAGAAATCTTTGTTGCTATAACATTCCTCAATTAGGAGACTCAAAGCCATGGGAAAGTGCATGGACTCACCTCCCTGTTTCTCAAGTGCAGTAGATTTTGAGATGCTCCTTGACTCTTGGGTACTTTCCCATAGTACTTGGATAAGAGAGACACTCAAAGAGGAGATGAGTTTCATGCATTGAGAGTGGTTTCTCAGCCTAGCATTTAAAACAAACCTTCTGTCTATGGCTAATGGAGCCAAAGAGAATGTGGAAAAGATCCACGCCCCTTCTAGGGTCCACACATCAGCCTTTTGACCTCTGTACTCAACCCACAAGACTAAGGGGTGGAAACCGGGTATGTTTGCCTTAAAGAGATATTCAGACTTTCAAAGGTTCCCAGAGCCCCTGAGGAACCAACACAGTGAGGTGGGACCAGTGGTTTCTGTTATAGACCTGGCTGCCTATTTCTTCTCCTTTGTTATTTCTTCTGCAACTTGAGGAAAGAGCGGTGGATCCACTCCATAACTTAGACCAGGGGCTGCCTCGCCAATTTGAACTATTACTGTATTTTAACTGAAAGATCACTAGCAAATTGACATAGTGAGTGGTTTTTTTGAAAAACCTAGGCTATATCTCAAAATAAACCCGTTAATAGGAATTGCTACTGAGAATGAGTATCATTTAACCACTTTGCAACTCTATTTTAAAATCATGGCCCATGAAAAATAGAACTTCTTATTCCAATCCGTGTTGCTTATATGAATTTCAAAGAAAACTAGCTTTGCTGGAAAACGAGGGGACAAGAGATGCTTTCGCAATATTCTTTCAGGGCTCAAAGAAGCCAAGGCACTATTGTGTAGGCTGAGCCACAGGGGGCTGGTAGACGTTAAGTGGAAATGAACAATGCGTGAGGTTGCCTGGTGGCCCATCCATGGCTGTGAAAGTGCGTCAGTGGTGTTGACAGTGGTTAGTGGGCCTTTGCTGTTCAGTTGTTGTCACTATGGACGTGTGTCCTTCTGCCTCTGAGTCAATCAAGTGATGCTGTAATAAAAATTCTGAACTTTGCTTCAGGACAGCTCAGAGGGAAAGTGTGAGTCAAGAACGATGCATGACTTGATGCACTAACAACAGGTTACAAACAGGGCTCACTTCAGCACGAGCAGAATAGCAACAAAATAACTGTTTGGTCATTCTAGAAATGTGCTGTCCAATAAGTAGCTACTAGCCATAAGTGACCACTGAGGACTTGAAACATGGCTAGACCACATCTAGATGTGCTATACATGTAGGATACAAGATCTCGAAGACTGACTACCAAAAAAATAAGTGTATAAAATATCTCAATAATTTTTATATTGATTACATGTTGAAATGAAAATGTTTGGGATATATTAAGTTAAAGTTTATTACTAAAATTAATTTCACCCATTTCTTTTACTTTTTTAATGTGGCTACCAGAAAATTTTAAATTACATATATGGCTCACATTATATTTGTATTGGAGGAGTGCTGTTCTAGAATAAGAAAGAATGCACACATAGTTTCAATGGAACTTGTCAAGATCCAGCAAAGAAATTTGACTGATTGTAGTATAATGGTTTGAACCATCTTACAACTAAGCACTCCAGAGACAAAGTGCCTGGGTGCACATGGGGCCGGTGACTGAATCTGTTTCTTCATCTGTAAAGTGAAGGGAATAATTATGGGCTGTTTGTTGCTAGGGGTTTAAATGGAATAATGCCTGTAAAGCACTTACTGAGAGGTCTGATAGAGGATGCAATGATAAAAGGTAACTTCTATTATCATTATTATCTTATTCAGCTCAGGCTGCTATAACAAAATATAGACTGAGTGGCTTAAACAACAGAAATTTATTTCTCAAGTTCTGGAGGCTGGAAGTCTGAGATCAGGGTGCTGGAATGGCTGCATTCTGGTGAGAGCCTTCTTCTTGGCTTGCAGATGCCTGCTTTCTTGCTGTGTGCTCACGTGACAGGAAGAAAGAGAGAAAGAGAAAGCTCTCTGATCTCTTCTTATAAGGGCACTAATCCCATCATGAGAACCCTACCCTCACGACCTCATCTAAAGCTCCCGAAGCCCCCCACCCCCAAATACCATCACATTAGGGGTTAGGGCCTCAACTATGAATTTGTGGGGGACACAAACAATCAGTCCATCACAATAGTTTAAAAAGTCCAATCAGACTTAGCTTTGATGTCAGTTTGCATTGTGCAATGCTGTTTACGAAAACCTTTTAGACGCTGCAGTCTAGTGTGTGCTGGGCACAATTTTTGCTGGATACTGAGCAGTTGGCCTTGCCAATTCTGAGTGTGATCTTTGAACTGGCAGCAGCAGTGGCATCACTGGGAGCTTGTTGGAAATGCAGGATCTCAGGCCCCACCCAAATCTACTGAATTGGAGTCTGCTCTTAACCAGATCCCCGGGGGCTTCGGAAACACATAGACAGCTTCACCGGCAAGGTGTTCAAAATCTACTGGTTATATGTTTGTGTGGGGGTAAGGATGAGTCAGAAGAGAATAAGATAATTATACAATTGGCATTGAGGGGGCCCAATAAAAAACACCCTTATTTCCCATTGATTCAGAACCAACTGTGAGATAGACAAAGGAGTCAAGTGGACAGGAATCAAAATATCAGCTTTAAGACTGATAAAACTTTTGAAGAACATGGCTTAGGTGTGTGGCTTCCCACCACTGAACCCCAGAAATGGAGAGACTTACTCATTAGCACACAGGCAGTGTCTCCCCAAAATGACAAGGGGTGAGGAAAGCCAAGCCTGCTGTCCTAGTTTTCTATTGCTGCCAAACTTGCAAATTGCCACCAATTTAGCAGCTTAAACCACACCCATTTATTAGCTCACAGTCCTGTAGGTCAGAAATCTAGTTGGGCTCAACTGGTTCCCAGCTCAGGGACTCACAAGGCCCAAAACCGAGGTGTGGACCAGGCTGAGCTCTTATCTGAAGGCTTAGGGAAAATGCACTTCCAGGCTTCTACAGGTTGTTGGCAGAATGCAGTTCCGTACGGCTGTAGGAGGGGGTCCTGTTTTCTCGCTGGTTTTTGGCCAGGGGTCACCTATAGAGACTGCTCCCCTGTTCTTGCACGTGGCTCCCTCCATCTCTGAGCCAACAATGCAGGCACATTGGGTCCTTCTCTGACCTCACTTCTGCCCCAGTTTGAGAAAACTCTCCACTTTTAAAGGTCTTGTATGATTAGATCAGGCCCATCAGGATAATCTCCCTTTTGTTTGACTCAAAGCCAACTGATTAGTAACCTTAAGTACATCAGAAAAATCCCTTTTGCCATGTAACATGACCAGGGCATGATATCTCATGCTATTTTCAGTCCTAGGGATTAGGTTGGGAAATCTTGGGGGTTCATTTTAGGATTCTGCCTACTATACCTGGTTTCTGTTCCCAAAGCTACTAATCTAGAAATTCAGGCTTTTATGGTGAAGGATGAATGAGAGTGTGGAAAGAGGCCAAGAGTTTCACACCAAGGAATGTCACTCCACATAGAAACCAGGAATGTCACTCCACATAGAAAGCTGAAGCCAGGAAAGAGTTGGTTTCATCACTTCCCTCTTACCCACCCCACCCCTCCAAATATTCAAATTGCTATAACTAAAGTACAATATAATTCAACGGCCATGCAGAGGACATGGAGACCATGACAAAGCATATGGTTGGTCCTTGAGAAGAAATGTCACCTGAGGCAGAGGGATCTGACCCTCCTCCAAGATGGGGACAGGGAGGGTAGCCCTTAATCCTGTAGGACTGTGCTGAAGTGTTTGCATTGAATTTGGGGTACATAGGGGATGCATTCTATGACAGAATCTGCAGAACTGTGTTGTGGGAGATTAATCTGGAAGTCCTGTATGAAAAATTAATGGAAATCCCTTTTTAGGAGACCTCTGCAAGAGATCTGGTGAAAGATTGTGAGAACTTGAACCAGAATGATGGCAATAGGGATAGAGAAGGGAGATAAATTATAACAAAGAAACCAAAAAGCGACTTGGCAACAGATTGAATGAGATCAAAGATAAATCCATGGATCCAACTCTGGAAACTGGGAGAATGATGGCACAATGGGGAAAGCAAGAAGAGCTGGTTTGAGGTTGAGCTGATGAGTTCCATCTTCAGTAAAATGCGTATGACAAGTGTTAATTTTCTCATCTGTCTTCATCTTAAACACACATATACCCATACACACACACCCCCATTTCCTCCCTCCTCCAACAAGCACCTGCCTCCCCCTCCCTACATCCCATTCACTTTCCCATTCTCTGCTCCACTGAATCTCTTCTAGCAAAGGCTCCCATGGCTCCCCTTGGATGTTACATTGGCTCCCCAATGTACTCCTTTCAGTCCTGGTCCTCATGGCCCCTCCTTGGCTTTTGGGACATGCCTTTCCTCTCAAAATTCCCATCCTCCTTTGGTTTTTAAGACCCTATTCTCTGCTCTTTCTCTTCCTAGCTCAATCTCCTTGGTTGTTCCATCTTCTTCTAATAAACCCCTTAAATTTTGACCATCTTGGAATCCATCAATGCTCTCTTCTCACCGGACACAGTCTCTGTACAATCTGAAGCTACCACAGATATGTGAGGACTCTCAACTCAATATTTCCACACTAGACCTCTGCCCTGAATTCCTATTTTTCCCACCGGCACCTACAATTCTGTTCTGTATATCCAAAGCTGAATCCTGATGTCTACCTCCAAACCTGTCCTCTTCTGGTCTTCTCTACTGCTACTAATGGCACCTGCACCAGAAGTAGGAGAGACTCTTCTCCCTTCCTCACCTCAGCCCCACTCTTCCATCTCCATTATTTCCACCTTAATGCAGATGCTCATGATTCCTTGTCTGACAACTGCAGTAGCTCCTCTGCTCCTCATCTCTACCCCTTCCAATTCACGTCTCCACCTCTGACAGACTTATTTTGCCAAAATATATATTAATTGCGTTGTTTCCCAGATTTCAAGTCTCTGGTAGAACCCGTTGCCCTCATGTTGAAGTTCAGATTTCTCCAGGTTGTGTAAGCTGCCTGTGACTTGTCTGTGTTCATGGCTGCCAGCATTGTGTCATTTGTGAGCTGCCACACCCCGACCTGATCCCAAGCCTACACTCCAACTATACTAGAACCGGCACATGGATGTTTCACAAATTCATGCCTCTCTCATGCTGATCCTTCTGTCTGGAGTGACTTCTCCCCCTGCCCCTCCCACCTCCCTAAAGCCTTCCTCCAGCCCTCTCAACCACCTGGTAAAAATCCACCCAACCTCCAAGAGTCAAATCAAAGATCACCTCTACTAGGAGAGAAGTCTTTCCCAAGCCCACCAGGTGGTGCTGCCCCCTCTTCCTCCTGTGTCTCCTCCCACCATCTCCCTGGACCTTGCCTCGTGTCCATCAGCAGCCGTGACACTCCATTGCTCTCCTCTGTTTGTCCTTTATTACCACTAGCCTAGCACCCTGCCTGGTACATAGAAAGCGTTAGAGGAAGTGAAGGGAGGAAAATCAAACACTTCATATCTGAGAAAACCTTCCAGATGCCATTTTGAATGCATGGAGCCAGGAAAAGACTAGAAATCCATTTTATATTTATTATGAATTTAAAAGCTTCTCAGCCAAACAGACCTTGACCTGCTCCGCAAACTCTATGGATGGCCAGAAATAACTTCAAGATGTGCCTCCTAAATATTTGAGATTTGCATGGTGAAGAATTTCGGCGATACTTTCCGATAGAGACCATGAGACAGGGGAGGATAAAAGTGAAAGATGAGATCAGAGTTTAATTTTTCAGAACTCTATAAATGACACCCATAAAAATATATCACTGTGGTCAAAAAGAAATATAGCCTTTCATGCATTCAGACCCGTGTGTGGATATGCGTGTGTGTGTGTGTGCACGGAGATCAAGAGTGAAGGGACTTTGTCAAGTTTCCCAAACTCTTCAAGTGTTAAGTTTCCTTGTCTGTAAAATGCAGATGGTAATGGTGTTGTTGCAAGGATTAGATCAGGCAGGGTATATGAAAGCATTTTGGCCATTGCCTGGCACATAGTAGCATGCAGTGAGAGAGAGGGAGAGGGAAGGAAAGCGAAGGAGGAAGGGGATAAGCTAGCCAGATTCAGCACTCACTGTCATGAACACACAAGACTTCTCTCTTCCAGTTCAGGAAGAGAGAACTCTCTTCCAGTTCAATATCTTTAACATCTCCTTGGGCTAAGCACGTCAAATCTCCACGGGTCCTACTTGACCTACAGAATATCCACCTCCTCCCCCTGCTTCCTCCCCACCAGATTAATGGTGTGTGTTTTGTTCTCAAGACTATTCACACCAGACAAACTAAGAAAGCTTTCAACAGACAACATACACATCTTTCAAATTTCACTCACTTTTGCCTTTGTTTTTAGG
The DNA here is from genome assembly GCA_031878705.1 of Tapirus indicus. Lineage (NCBI taxonomy): Eukaryota > Metazoa > Chordata > Mammalia > Perissodactyla > Tapiridae > Tapirus > Tapirus indicus. Next base: position 31,289,660 of record CM062936.1, on the reverse strand, counting down.
TTAAAAAAAATCTTGGCTTTTCTCTCAGAATCACTGAAATATTAGGTGTGTAGATGAAACACTTGCTTCTCCACTCTGCTCCTATTTCTCAGCCTCAGACATGGAAAGTCTTCTGAGGGTCTCACGAGAGAATTTCCAGGGTGGCTGATTCTGCTGGGTCTCTTTAGTGTAAATTCAGCTGTCTGGTCAATCTTCTAGTTGAGGATTTTTCCACCCATGCCTATTAAAACTGAACTTACTAACTTCTGGGTACATTTGTTATTTCTTACCTTATCATTCATAATTAGTGCAAATGATTCTTTCCCTGACCTTTTTTTTTTTTTAATCTTTATGGAATCACATGTACATGTAAACCACAATGTTGGTTTTCTTAGGAGACCATACATATTTAATTCCTTTACTCTTTCATCTTAGGGCAGTCTTTCAGAACTCCTTATTATTTTAGTTGCTCTTTTTGCTTTGGCAAAAATATAAGACTAAGGAGCTGCAAATCTTGTTCTCCTGCCTATTTAAACAGCGTCTGGAAATCTGAAATAATTACCTCCTTTCTTACTTTTAAAGTTTTTTTAAGCTATATTAATACTAATATTGTGGAGCGGAGTTGAAAGCTTTAGGTCTGCAGTATTTGAAATACTCAAATCCTAAGGCTTTGAAAAATAGTATTACCTCCATGTTAATCATTCAGTGCTGACCATTATCAATATACAAGGCTGGTAGAGTAATCTCAAATTCAGAATATTATACATAGATATTCAAGGGAAAGAGAAATAGCTTCATATGACTTTGCTTAATGGATTTACCTGTAACTGTATATGCAGCAGTATATAGTACGATTCTTATTTGGAAATTATCAATGACAATTATTTCCGATAATAATTGATATCATCTGTTATTTTAAGATTGAGAGGTTTCAATATAATCTGCCCTCTTAGCAAAGGGAAAGCAAGCAAGGAGAAAATATTTCTAAAATGTCCTGTCATTGGAAGCAAATCATCATAATGTTTATCAGTTTGTTTCTTTCAGAAGATGGATTCCAAATTGTTTATTTTCATTGCTTTAAAAAATTCATATTTTTACTTCTTGCATTTAGCCTCTGCTGTATTACAGATTTTTAAATGTGTTTGCATTAAGTTAGGGTTTGGTTTTAATTTCACCTCAAATTCTGATTCATTCCTACACCCTTCAAACATATTTCTAATGTTCATTAAATAAATCACACTTGCATCACATATAGAGCCGAAAAGAGGTGATTCTATGAAAGATAAAGATTCAGTATCAGCTAGCAATGGAAAACATTGGTTGAAGGCACATAACCATTTGCATATGTAACAGTTCATTTTTATTTGCTGATTTACTGTTTTAAGCTATTTTTGTGCCCAAACTGGACAATATGCTATAAAAATCCCCAGTGCTAAGAAGTGTGAGAGGCAATAAACTAGCAGAAAAATGAGAGAGGGGAATTTAGTTTTTATACTTTCCTTTATTGCAATTAGAATGAAATTCATCAACTATCAGTAAATCTGTGGTTTGCTATCAGTATATTCATACAATTATTTTTATTTTCCTACTTTCTATTCTTTCAGAATGTGTACACGGAATGAATCCATCTAGAGACGCTCACGGTATGTTAGATTTCAAATTATATTTTTATAAAATATGCACATTCATATATGCACATATATGATTTTTAATCTATGTATCTCTATAAATAAATTATGATATAAATTAACCAAATAATTAACTTTTTTTTTGCTGATTCAAAAATACTTAAAAGCTGTTCTCCATACTGTAAATGTCAAACCATATAAAACATTCCAATGAAAGCTTAAATAATACCCTCAGTTCTACAGTGTTGACCACAGGAACAATTCTGCTGTTATTAAATGATTCTATATGACTCTCTAAAAAAAAAATTGAGCTTGGCTTCTATCTGTTATAACCTAGTTTATTACCTTAGTTATAGCAGTAGCAATGCCAAATTTTTATGAGGGTAAAATGTTTATTTTGGGTTCTAGGACATCCTTTCTCCCTGTGAATGATTCCGTGGGACTCTCTGGTTGATGTGTTTCACTCTGACTTCATAAGTCAATTGTGCAGCTCACAAGAACAAATTGAGAAAATTTTAAAATTAATCTTTTTCAAATTTAGGGATGCTTAGTAATTAGATTTCAACAGTGAAATAATCTCAAAGCCACTCAAGAGGGAAAAAAAGGTTTAATTAAATTTCATTGTTGAAACTGTTCATCGTATATAGCAGGTTATTTGTATATACATGTTACTTTTCACCAAAATGTTCTCCTCCCCTGTGACATTGGTACCAACTGCAGCAATTTGGTCCAGAATTACTAGCAAAATACATCCTCTGATTTTTATTTTCATTGAAATGATCACTGCAAATAGAAATAATTCTTTTAGAAATATTACATTTTTAGAAATGTAATTTTAAAAATATCATACTCCTCACAGGCGGAAATTTTGACTTAAGAGAATGGTTGCAATTCGAATCCTATCTTTATGCATGTTTTATTTCTGAGAGCGTTTTAAAAGGACAAAAATGTAAAATATTTAGACATTTTCTGAGATCACCTACAGTTATATATTTACGTAAAGCTGTAGAAGAAAAATGTCAATGTGCTGTTATTGTTTTCCAGTGAGATTATTATTTTTCTTCCAACTAACCAAAACTCCTTTAAAAATTCACTGTGAAAACTTACATTTCATTCCTATTATGAGCCTTTTTGAAATTTCCCCCATGCAGCAAATTTGGAAGAACTGTCACATAGCGTTACCCCACCATATCGCTTCGATGTATTTTTTATTTTGTATTATGACAAAAGTATATTTTAGTATTATTCCGGGGAACACTGGGAGTGCATGTGGTAATGTTTCCTTTCCTTCCTCTCTTAGAGAGGCAGAGGAGGGGAAATTCCATACTGCCGCTGAAATGAGCGCTCTCGGTGGAAAGGAATTCTTCATTTCCTACACGATGTTACTGAACTTTATAAGCTGTGTTAAAAGCCCTTCAGACTAAGGGGTTCCCGGTAGCCCTTAGTTGAGCCGCATGCTGCCTGGTTTCCATTCATTTCAGTTCCACACTGTGGAAGGTGCAATGGGGCTTTTTGTTTCTGGATTTCGAGTGTGCACCGAGCAGCGCGGTTACAGCTCGCGCTGGTCCCGGGAACCCCAAACGCCCGGCGGCCCGATTTAGAATAAATCAGCAATAGCTTTCCTGGCTATTATCGTCCTTGCCGGCGTTTGAACACGGGATTTATTAGTTGAATCTCTTAGCTGAGCAGCGCCTGCCGTGCCGCCCTTGGAAAGGCGAAACTTAGTGCATCTATAATTGTACCTCTTTTCTTACTGAAGAAGGGAAATTGACCCTCGCCCGGGGGGACTGCCGCGGACAATCCTACCCGCAGCCCCTCCAGGGTTTAGGGTTTCAAACCGCCAGAGCCCCAGAGGAGCCTCCTCTGACCTTCTCGTGGGGCGGATCGCCCCGGTCCGCTACATCCCCCCTGAGTCAGAGCCCATTTTCGCCTCCGCCGCACTCTGGAGCCCCACCCCGCGTCCCCCGGGGTCCCTGGGGATGCACTTGGAGGCGGCCCCCAGGAGCGCCTGCCCGGCACTTAGGGGAATGCATTTGAGCCGAAGCAAAAGGGTTCCACTCGGCCAGAAGACGCCTCTAGAGCGTGCAGCGTCGAGCCTGGGCAGGGGGGCAGCAGACTGCGCAATATTTGGAATCACTCGGCCAAAGTGGAGAGCGGTCGTTTGGGGGTCTTTACACCTGAAATGGGATTTCTTCAAACTCATTTTTAAAGAAAAATACAAAGGAGTTTTCCATCCGAAACCCTAAACCCATTAAAACAAAGTGCAGCTGGGTGCTGGGGGTTCCCGGGAGTGTGGAGGACGGGCCCACCTGGGGAGAAGCGCGGAAGGCAGGAAGGCAGCCTGGGCTGCGGGCCCGCAGAGGCCGCCCGAGACGCCTGGAGCACCGACGGCCTGGGCGGCCGACCGCAGTGTCGGGGTAAAGGGATTTCGGGAGAGACCCCAACGCGGGCGGGTCGGGAGAGCCAGGATCCCTGCCCGAGGGTGCCCGCGCCACCAGCGCAGCTGCTCCACCACCGGGGTAGCGGGGACGGGACACGGCCGCCCAGGCTGGCTCCAGCGACCGTTTCCTGTCGTTTCTCCCCAAACCGAAGTTCTTACAAGAGCGACCCAAAGGCCGCGCGGAGGGCCGGCAGAGCCCCGCGCCGTCGGGGGCGTTCCCGGGTGCACAGCGCGGCCGCCGGGCGCCCGGGAAGGCGAGCGAGGGCTGCTGCTGCCCCCTGGCGTCCGCCCCGAGCCCGCGGTCCGAAGCGCCCTCCGCGGGGCCGGTGTCCGCCTCCCGGCAGCTTGGCGCAGCCCGCCGGCCGCTCGGGGCCTGGGGCAAGGGAAGCGGCCTGGGCGCCCGGGAAGGTCTCTGCGGCCGGCCAGCCACGGCCCCCGCCTCCATCAGGCCCCAGCGGCGGAGCCCGAGGACAGTCTGGCGCGGCGGCTCCCCAGCACCCCAGGGGGAGGAGGCGGCGGGAGGGAGGGGGCCCCGCGGGGATCGAGTGAGGGACCCCCGCTAGGGCTGAAGTTGGGGGCTCCTTGGGGAAGGTGGGGTGGGGTCCGTGCGAGGGCGGAGTGGGTGAGCGCCCTCCCTAGGGGATGAGGAGCCCCGCGGGGAACGGACGGGCCGGGCCCTGCGGCGGGGGGAACGGGCCGTGCGCGCCCCGGCGGGGGCGGGGCTCCGGCCCCGTTAAGCTCCGCGAAAATGCCCGCGGCGCCGCGGGGACGGGCGCTGGGGGAAGTTCCTGCCCGCGCGCAGAGCCGGGGTGGGCTCGGCACCCTGGGCCGCTCGCGCGCGCGGGGACAAGGAGTGGAGCCGGGCCGTTTCCGGGGAGCCGGAGGTGGGTGCGGGGCTTTCGCACCGCCTGCGGGGCAGCCGACGCTCCGGGGACGGGGAGCGAGCCCAGCGGATGCTTTCAACTTTCTTTCGAGCCGCACATTCTTGGGGGCCTTGTCTGATTAGGAAACTCCTTTGCCCGCCGCTCAGCACACTCAGCCTGAGTGAGGCGCGCTGCATAATTAAGCCGCAGCCCAGACGCGGCGAAAAACACCAATTAAAGAAAACAAACCGAGAGAGAAAACTAAAAACACAAAAACCATGTTGTGGAGACCGAGAACCGTCTGGCCTCATTAATCAGCGCCACTTCGCTGCAGCTGCCAACCGGGCCGTGGGGCCGCGCAGAGCTGCTCTCCGGCCAGGCCCTGGGCCCTCCGGCCCCCTCGCGGCCGATTCTCACCCACGCCGGGGAAGCAGAGTCTCGGCCGTGGGCGGCCGCGCAGGGCCTGGGCCGCCCGGGGGCTCTTGCCCCGGTTCCGGGAGCCTCGCGGGGGCCGCTGCATCTCCAGGACGCGCAGGGCGCCTCTCTCCGGCTGATCCCTGGGCCCCGGGCGCAGAGCATGGCCCGAGTCCTCCCCAGGCCGGCCGGCCTCCTCTCTTCTCACGCCCTCGGTCTCCGGACCGAGGCCGCCTGTGGCGCCGCTGCGCACTGCAGCCCGGGGGCCGGCAGCCGCGCAACCGCTCGTGTGTGCAGAGCCGCAGGGCCGGGGTCTGCACCGGGGCGGGGCCTCGGGCGAGCGTGTGAACGTGTGCGTGTGTGTGCGTGGACGAGGGTGCGCAGGGAGTGCGGGGTGACCGCGGCGGCCGCGGGCTCTCCACCCCGGCTGCGTACAGTAGCGCGCGGCGGCAGCGGGGGCGCGCGGGCCAATTCCAGGAGCCCGCGGCCGCGAGCCGCGCCCTGGCTGATACCGGAAAGGCCTGTGATTGGCCGGGGGCCGCCCCTATGCAAACGAGCTGAGGGAATGGAATTCCTCGGGCCGGGCTTACAGTAAAAGCACGTTCATTTCCAGGCACTCTCATTCATAGAGCCAGCGGGCGCAGGCGGGACGGGCGCCCCGCGGCCGGACCCAGCCAGGGTACCACGCTGCCTGGCCCTGCGCCGGCAGGCACCTCTTCCTGGGGCCCCTGGGGACACCAGAAGAAAGTCAACCTTTGCTGCTTCTCCTTGACCTGCGGTGGAGCTTCGATTTGTTTTTTTCTTTCTTACTTTTGAATGAACTGGTTTCTTGGCTGGATGGTTCAGCTTCTTTTCTGGCCGTGAACTTTTCTCTGGTTGTTTCCTTTGACAAGTGCAGGAGAAAGTGCGCTGTGTTTCGAGGCGAGCCGCGAAGTTGCGTGTGCGTGGCAGGGTGCGTGGGAGTGTGTGCCTGCCCGTGTAACTCGAGTCGCTCTCTCTGTTTCGATCTGCGCCGCGGAGCCTCCTGCAAGGCCCGCTCCACCTGCTGCGGTTACGCGGCGATCGTGGGTATTGGCGTGTCCAGGCAGTTAACCGGACGGCGCTGGGGCGACGTTGGAGGAAGATCTGGTCTCGCAACTGCCCAAGTCGGGGCTGACTCACGGAGTCGATGTAGACAGTGGCTGGCTTCGGAAGAGTGCGTGTCTGCGTGCGTGTGACTCGGCCGCTGCTCAACTCCCACCAAACCACAGGATAAGCCACAAACTTAACCAACATCCCCAAACCCGAGTTCTCAGATGTGGAGAGCTGTACTCTGAGTGTCATCGACTTGGACTTTATTATTTTTTAAGATTAGCTTTTCTTTGAAAAGCTGAATTTTCCGAAAGGAGAATTTTGCCAGCATTTATTAAGAGAACATGACAAGTACTTCTAGCCCAGCCCTTCTCCAACTACTGAAGCTGATTTTCAAGGCTACTTAAAAAAAAAATCTGCAGCGAACATTAATGGATTTCTGTGTTTAAATTCTCTACAGATTGTATTGTAAATATTTTATGAAGTAGAGCATATGTATATATTTATATATATATGTGCACATACATTAACAGCACGACTTTTGGAAGTCTAAGCTCTTGGTTTTGAGGACCGAAGCCTGTTCTGCATGATAAAAGTGGCTCTGAATATGGAAGACACTCGTATATTTGGTGTTGTGTTGGGACTTTAGACAAAACTCACCTGGAAAAAAACTGACAGGCGATTAACTATTGGAACTTCCAAACTATGTATTTGCTGGTCCTTCTGCTCTCCGCATAAATATTTTAGGAAGTGTATGGGAATTCTGCCTCCGGGAACTTTTGTAACAGCCAAAGACTGAACTTCAACTCCCAAAGCAAGACTCAGGAGAACATAGTCTCCCTTGGCATTTGACTTTGGATTCTGGTCACCTACTTTTTAAGGCACTAAGCGGTCGGTTGCTAGAAGCCCTGCCCGGGTCTGAGGCTGATCTGCATAACTAGAACTTTCCCCCTCCTGGACTGTTAGTAAACTTAGTCTCCCCCCTCCCCCAGCCGCCCCCTCCCCGCCCCCCGCAACAATAAAGGCCCCTGAACTTGTATGTTGGTCTCCCAGGAGCTGCTTGCTGAAGATCCGCGCCCCTGTCGCCGTCTGGTAGGAGCTGTTTGCAGGGTCCTAACTCAATCGGCTTGTTGTGATGCGTATCCCCGTAGATGCCAGCACGAGCCGCCGCTTCACGCCGCCTTCCACCGCGCTGAGCCCGGGCAAGATGAGCGAGGCGCTGCCGCTGGGCGCCCCGGACGCCGGCGCCGCCCTGGCCGGCAAGCTGAGGAGCGGCGACCGCAGCATGGTGGAGGTGCTGGCCGACCACCCGGGCGAGCTGGTGCGCACCGACAGCCCCAACTTCCTCTGCTCCGTGCTGCCCACGCACTGGCGCTGCAACAAGACCCTGCCCATCGCTTTCAAGGTACTCGGCCCGGAGCGGGTGGCGGGAGGACAGGCGGAGGCCGGCCGAGGCCGGGGGCGATCCGGGAGGGCAGCGGCCTGGCGGGCGGGGCCGGGTTCTAGAAAGGGGCCGGCGCTGGCCCTGGCGGCCCCTGGTCCATCCCCCTGCGCTCGGGAGACGGGGGATGCTGCGTTGCCGTGGCGACCCTCGAGGGGACCCACCCCAGCCCGTCAAGGCTGCCTCCGGGAGGGCTGAAAAAATCGAGATGCCCCCAGAGACACCCACTGTGGGCCGGTGGGGACCTCCCTGCAGGGGTGCTTAGCTTTGATACAAAGTAGGAAAAGTTGTAAGGAGCCTGCCTGCTCCCGTGCTTCTCCCCCACCTCTGGCTTAACATCCGAACCATTCTGACTCCCTCAGACGGAGGCATCAGGAAATAAAATGGACATACTTTTATACCTTCGGGTCAGTGAAGATAAACTGACAAGGAAAACTGTCAGGGCTTCCCATCCCCACCCCCTCTTCAACAGCCGGATAGGAATTAGCTTGTCCAAAGTCCACAGCGGGCGTAAAGTTTGCAAAAGTTTCTGAAGAGTTTTTGCGAGCTTCCAGCCTGCTCCTGCCAGAAGCCGCAAGGAGCGAATCCTGTTTCTTTTCCTGGAACCCTCCTGAACGTTATCGCCGGCTCACCTAGATTAAGCCCGGGGCAGCGAAAGGTGACAAGGCGTCTTCCGTGAGCCTCAAGTCTAATCGCCCACATTTCTGTTTGAGGAGGGGGCTGCGAGGACCCGGCAACCTCGGCTGAGCAGCTCCGGAGGGTTCCGTTACCTTTTCACCCCTAATCTTGCTCTAGCTTTGAGCTGCCTTTAAAAACCTTGGCCTTCCACGGGGATATATAAACAACCCCGGGCGTTTTTAAACAACCATCCCACCACCCTGGCCGCAAACAGCAGAAATTTGATTTCGGAGGTGGGGATTCTGTTCTTCCGTCTTGGGTGGGTTTAAGAAGGGGCAGCTTTTTAGTACAATCAGTGCATTTATTCCTGTTAATTTAAAGGGCTAAGGCAGGCAGGTGGGGGGAAAAAAAAGCTGTAAAGATCAGCTACCTCCTTTTTTTTTTAATCTGGTCACATAATTGTTCCCTTTAAGGGGAGATTAATTTAATATAAGCTTTTTATGGTTCCAGGCCTTGGCTGGGTCTTGATCTAGTTACAGTGAAGAATGATCACTTTTTTAAAAAGTGCTGTCAGAGTTTTTATTTTTAAAGCCTTATACACCTTCCAAACTTAGATTATGATTTCTAAAACAACATAAACAAAATGGGCAGTCGGCTGTGTCTGTAGAATTGCCTCCTTTTCCTCTCGGTTTTCTGAAAGCAAGAGTTTTTGAGCGGGATGGAAATGAGGATGAGGTGGACCGGGCTGGACTCTTTCCTTTCTCTTCCTCCATTTATGTAGATTTGGGTTGGGAGCCCATTTCAATTTTAAATTATTCTAATCCCTTTACATAAACAGACTTGGCGGGATCTCCGCAGCTCTCCCTCGGTGAGAGGGGACCTAACAGGGTTGGGCCACAGGGTTGCTTTCAGATAAGACCAGAGGGAAGACAGGCTGATAATCAACCGAAGGGTCATTTAAAGCTGGGTGCCCCTGACACACCAAGGCAGTGGCTTCTAAGGGATCTGTGGCTTCCTTTGGGGTAAATCAGAATCTCTTCTGGATCTCCCCTCCTCTGCCAGGGAACCCACGTCCAAATATATCAGAACACTAGGTAATTAATAAAGAATCTTCAGGACTTGAAGTGATGTAGTTTCTCAAGCCACCCCATGAAATTATTTATTTTTTCATAAAAGAATGAAAAAAAATCGTATAAGTGCTTTCATGAGCCGTTAGGGCATTCCTTTTAGCAGAAATTTTAATGACAGAGGTTTCCTTTTAAATTGACTTTTGACAATTCACTTTTTAAAAGAAAATCTAGTTTGTTTTATTGAGTGAGAGTACTAAAAGATCAAAGTATAGATCTCTTGAAAAAGTTCAAGTGGGTCTTGAGAACATTTGGGGAAAGGAAAGGACAGCAGAGAAACCAGACCACTTGATTAATATCTGTCACCACTCCCGTCCCCATAAAGAGAGGCTCCTTCTGAAGGAGACCTGCTCTGCTCGCTGCATAACTGAGGGAGCAGACAAAACTTTCAGTGAGAGAAGAAATGCAAAGGTTCAGGATAAAAGCAAACCAAACTTAAAATGTGGCTGCATCCCAGCTGATTCACCGTGTGTCCCTAGCTCCACTCTGCATTTACCCACCCACCCACCTCCCAACCAGTTTCAACAAAAATTATTACTTTAAAATTTGAGTTTTAAATAAGCCTCAGACAACTTCCTTAAGATGCTAATCAGTAAAGAATTATTGTATTCCCTGTTTTAAGGAGGAGAAAATGTGAAACAATGGTAAAATCTGATGACATTGATGAAAAAAGCATTTAAGTGATTCTTTAGGAGTCTTCCGAAATTCTATGTGCAAGTCTTCTGCTTTAATCTTTGAAACTAAAGGGAGATTTAAAATTATGAATTTTCCTTAAAATAGATTAAAATCATCCTAATTGCTTATCCTGGACCTCAAAATGTACCCATCCCCTCCTTTCTCCCATGGAATACCTTTACTTTTTAGCATAGGAGAGATACATATTTTTCTCCTGAGAAAATCTTAAATTTGCTACATATTACCCATTATTTACAGAAGCAGCCTAAAAAAGCTGTTTGGCTGACTTTGGATGTATTTTGTAATAGTGTAGTGATTCAGTTTGTTTAGGCCCCGGTACACCAGAGTCTGAAGGCATGAATACGCTCTCAGCCAGTTCAAGGGCCTTGGATGACAGTTATATTCTTTTCACGAGAAAGAAAGAAGTAACGTTTCTGTCGTCAAGATCGCGGTCCCTAGCTATGCCTTACATGTCATCTCGGCTGAATTCTAAGTTCCACTCCACAGCTTTCTTTGAAACACTGGAAAATTAAGGGATTTGAAATAAATGAATTGTAACTGTGATTTCAGCCTAATTAGAGTTGGTTTAAAATGCCAGTTTGAACTGTGAACAGGCTAGCCAAGAGCAGTGTAGAGAGATTCGTGTAGTATATAGCAGGGTTGATGTTCTGCCCAACTTCCTGATACTTTAAAAAACAGAGAAGTAAAACAAAATATGAGATATCCTTTGGCCAGCAAGTCCTTTCTTGTCTGTTTGGTCTGTGTTAAAATGTAAATGTTTGTGTTTCTTTAACTATTGTTTATAGCTTTTCATTCCAGATGCTTCTTTTTTCTGTTTGAAGTTAGTTTTTTTTTAATTCTCTTTCTATTGCCTATCAATGACAAAATCTGTATCAAATTAGCAGACATGTTAGTTTTAATTTTTTTTTTAATTTTTACCTAGTCTAAGTATGCTTGTTAATAATTAGATGATATGCATTATTAATGTAGTTTCCCTGGATTTAATATTCTCCCTATTTCCCGGGCCAAAAAAAATCCCTCAGAGATCAATAAAAGGCCAAGTTAATGATCTTTGAGCACCCAAATATCTTTGACTTCTGCTGCATTTTTTAGAAAGGGAGATGTTGGGGTTAAACTCCAATTTTTTTGTCTCAAATTCCAACATCAACAATCTTTTCGTATTTAGCTACCATCATCTTTTTATTCTGTATTTGTTTCTGCTTGGTGACGGTCCCATGGATTTGCCAAATGACTGATGAGGATAGTTTTGGAAAGTTGAGCAAGGCACAGGCAGGGAGCACTGTGGGAGGAGCCAGGGGGAGGAAGAGGATTAGAATACATTTTGCTAGTTATAAAACCAGATTTATTTATTTTAACCTCTTTACAGATTTTGTCCTAACAATGAGTTATTGAGTTGGAAAACCATGTCGTTGATCCAGTCCCTGTATACTTACTGAATGTTGAATTAAAATAGAGAAGCCAGGTCACCACAGGGAGATGGGGATGAGGAAGTAAAATTATGTGTTCCAGGAGGGCATTTCAACACTGTGAGCTAATTTTACAGAGGGAAGTGAAAATGGGGGGGGGGGGGGAGTGGAAAAATTTTCAAGAGACTGAGACGAGCAAAATAAAGCAAGCACATTTGTGAGAATAGAAGAAAAACTGGTAACAATAACTAAATAACTGATCAGGGAGATTTACTTTAATGATGTTCTTGAAATAAAAGGGAATTGTCATATTACTGGTCTTAATTAAATGGCAACAGACACACTTAAAATGGGAACTAAATACCTAATTAGAGGGTGCATGGGAATAAATAGCTGTGTTTTTAAATCTCCTTGATAGAAAACATGGCCAATATTTGAATGGAAAGGATGAGAAAGATAGATAAAAGGCCCAGATCTTGATTGACAGTGCAAGTTGAATAAAATAGATGAGGAAAATGCCTGCCTAATTGCCCAGAGAGTTGATTCTCCTGGTGTTGTCTTGGGGTCGGAAGGACAGCCACTCCTCATAGTGAGTTGGTTCATTTTCCCTGTCACACGCCTTAGAAGCCAAGGGCTGAAGCATCATAAGGAATAAAAACAATAGATGGCCATCTAGATGACATGGGAAGGGGTAATGACTAAGCAGGCAATGAAGATGGGAATATTGAGAAACATGGCTTTGCTATCACACAAGTGCGCCTACGGCAGCCTTATTTACAGGCAGAAAAAGAGGACTGAAAATATAGGTATTACTCCAAAAAACTATGTAGCATTTATTAGGTAAAATGGGAAGGTGGAAAACGGGAAAAAATAATCACTGCAGAATGCTTTACTCTCGCAACTCAAAAACAAAGTGAAAAAGATGATTATATAATTACAATGATTAACACACATTTCACTCCTGACTGATAAAGTACCATAAGGAGTATCAGAAATGATAGGAACAAGTACAACTTGGGGCATTTTGATTTGAAATTCTATGACCACTTTAAAAAATAGAAACAATGGAAATATAGCTAATAATAAATGTCTAGACCAAGAAAATAGTTTCTAGAAGGGTCAAATGATGACCAAGAAATGGATACCACTGCACAAAGCATCTTCATGCCATGTTCTTCAGAGCATTTTACCTTGAAATCACTGCTTTTTTATCACCTGAGTATCAAAAATATTTATCTACCAGTTTTCTTCAATAGCTCTGATAGGAAATCCATTCCTATTCAATTACATTAGAGGAATTCTTCAAGATGAGCTGGGTTTGGAGAAAACCTCACTCATCTATTGGGATGTGGTAACATCTCTGGGACTCACAGATAGAAAAATGCAATGCAGTTCCACTCCTGAATTCAGAGGAGCACATAAAAGTGAGCGCTGCCCCCCTTCTCTGAGGTCTGTTGATTTTGTAATTAGTAATAAGCAAAGAGTACATTTCTGATTTTTTTCCTTACATGCCAGAATTCACTGCTAGTGAAAATCAAGATAATAGAAGCAAGTAGGGGGTCTCAAAGATAAACTGCAAAGGGACAGTTTAAGTCATTCAAGAATTGTCAGCAATTCAGTTGTAACGATTGAATTTATTTTTAGCAGAAATAAGTTGTAACACCTGAAAGTAAAGTCGGCCCTGTTAGGCCTGTCATTGGAGGTCTGGACAGGTGAAAGATGGGTTAGGTTATAAACTTACCAAAACAAGACATTCTGTTTCTCAAATATGAAGAATTAAGAAGAGATGATTATATTTATGAGAACGCATAGCTTTTCAAAGTCCTTGCTATAGTTAATCTCGTTCCAACTGTGCTATGTGATGACCTTATGTGGCTTTATTAGGTGAATGTTTTATGAGTTGAAAATTTATATTTAGTTATACCTAATGGAATTAAATCTTCCCATTAATAACTTTTCTGTTGTTTTGCTTAACTAATGACTGCTATTCCTTTGCAAACTAAAAAGTATCACTTGAGGGGCTAGCCTGGAGGCATAGTGGTTCACACATTCAGCTTCAGAGGCCGGGGTTCACAGTTCCAGTCCTGGGCACGGACCTGCACACCGCTGGACAAGCCATGCTCTGGCAGTGTCCCACGTACAAAATGGAGGAGGATTGGCGTAGATGTTAGCTCAGGAACAGTCTTCCTCAAGCAAAACAGGAAGATTGGCAATAGATGTTAGCTCAGGGCCAACCTTCCTCACCAAAAAAAAAAAAAAGTGTCATTTAATATACATTTAATTTTAGAACAATTACTACACAGATTACATAAAAGTTTATAACATTCCTGATGTCTGTATTTGTCCCTTGATTGGTGTTTAGGTGGTGGCGCTGGGGGATGTTCCAGATGGTACTCTGGTCACTGTGATGGCGGGCAATGATGAAAACTACTCAGCTGAACTGAGAAATGCTACCGCGGCCATGAAAAACCAAGTCGCGAGATTCAATGACCTCAGGTTTGTCGGTCGGAGCGGAAGAGGTATGTATCTGTCAAAACTGAACTTGAAACGCAAAGTATTTACATGACAACAAACCCAGATTTCAAAACTTCTAGAAGTTTCTGTGATGGGATCCCTCGAAACAATCTTTCTTCTTGTCATTACTGTTACATCAAGCTTTTAAAAAATATTTATTTAAAATGGATTATTTTTAAAGAATCTAGCTTTACATTATTGCTTTGTATTATTGAATTGGTTTAAGACTGATTTGGAACATGCAAAACCTGAATTGTGAATTTCAAAGAAACCCCTAAGATCTTTACTAAGTTGTAAAACTATAAAATTTACCATCGTGGAAACTAGGATTCTACAACTGGGGTTCTCTCTTTGATAATTATTAGAAATCTATTTAATGGAGGCCTTTAACTTATGTGCCATCTATGACAAGGGATAGAGCTTCAAATGATCACTTCTAATAATTTTAAGGGATATATAGTGTATAATTATTGAAACGTGGTTTCAAGTAAGCTTACATTTTTATGGTAAAATATGAAGAAATAGTGTTAGTATCATTCTGGTTTGGTAAATTTGATGGCAAGATGACCTTCCTGTTATATACAACTTGGGTGCGTTAACAATTATTTGGGGGAGGAGTCGGGCCCAGTTAACATTTTAGGTATTAATAATATTAAAGACTGGATTATCCAGAGGAAATGTTGCGTCGGTGAGGTTCTATGTGTAGTTTTGTTTTCCTTTGCCCATTATCGAAATATTAGAGCAGAAAGAGGAATCTTGGCTCATTGTAATCTCCTCTGGTTTTCAATTATTTTCAAGTATTGTGTTTTCTCTGGATTGTAAGAACCTAAGTCGTATTTTATAAATAGCAATAAGTACTAGAAGTTTAATTGAAGGTGATAGGATAGCTTGTTTTGCACATCTCATTTTTGTAATATAGTATTGAAGAAGCTTACGAATAAAAGTTATTTCGAGTATAATAAAAAGACCTGAGAAATACCTAAATAACAGTAGATGGCTCGTTTTGAACAAAATAAAAGTACAACCAATGGACATTTAAACAAGAGAGTAATCATTACTCTTTGTAAAGCATTCAAAAATATAAGAAAATCTGTGTTCCTAGGGAATTTGATCAATCAAGGAGGGGAAGGGGGTAAAGGTGTGTTGATTTTTTTTTGGCTATTGTTTTTGCTATCCTAGCTGTCTGGAGCATTTTCAAAATAGAATCATAGGTGGAGAAAATTTAAAAAACTTATACCGTGATTGGAAGTATATGTTCACAGTACTAAGTATGTTAATAATAGGGTAATACAAAGAAAATTATATCCACTTGTTGCCAGCGCAAGTGATGCTATAAGGTATAAAAGCATAAGTCATTAAATGGGTTCACTTGTTATATTAAAAGTCCCCGCCTTTCAGTAAATGGAATTCACATTATGATTCAGAGATGTGTGTGTAGAAAACATCTCGAAGGCTTCGGATGAGTAGCTGGCAGACTGGATGAGAAGCCAATAAAAACCTAAGGCCCCACCGCCTGGTCCATGCCTACCAGCCCAGCTAACAGTCTTAATTCGATTCTTGTGGATTTCTGCTCTTAGGAATCGATGGCTGAGCGTCATTTGGTTACATTTCCAGAGAAAGTAATATCGTTGTTTGCATGTCTATGTGTCAGGTTTTGGTTATAAAAGTTTTTGAAACTATTTAATGACCCATGCTGGGGACATTTTCCCGTAAGAAGTTCAGTGGTGGCTTTCTGGCAATGTGCAGTAAGTCGGTGATAATGAAGAATGAGATTTTGAAAGCGGCGAGCTTCCTTTTCTGGCGTGGAGGGCTGGTCTCTCATCCCTCATTGGCCGTCTCTGTTTTGAGTGGGTGACTAATAGGTGCTTGTGTTTACTTGGGTAAGAGTGAACTGTTTCCCCAAGGTGTGGACTGTTTGCATTCGGCTGCCTGATTCGTGCCAGTGTGCCCTTCAGTTTGCATACAGCCCAAATAGTAAAATAGCTGTAACCAAGGCTGGGCTGTCTTCTGATAACCTGGAACGAGAAATTAATTGAAACGCCATAAGTGGACAATATCTGTTTTGAACGGGCTCTGTTCCCATGAGTGATAATAAGCAATCCAAAATACGGGAACCCTAACTGAACATTTGACCCAATTATGCTTACCATGTATGTTGTTGGTCTTGACTGATTTTTTTTGCGGGGGGACGGCCGGTACTAGAAGCTGTCAAAAGGCCCCATTTGACTCTGTCTGATAATTTCTCTCCCTGGTCGTAAAATACAACTTGATCTTACTCTTTCAAGTGTAAGTGTCAACATCAAAGCCTGCCAGATTTTTTTTTTTCAATTTGCTTCCCATTACGGAGAGCAGATGATTCTCCCTAATTTGGACAATTAGCCTTAATCTTCCTCCCTGAACCTTGTCCTTTAAAAGTTTCATTACATTTTATTATGCAATCTTAAGACGATCTACTGTTTCATTTTCTGTTTTTGAAAATGTGCCTGAAAACATGCCACTGACATCCACACACCACACAGTGGCCGACGAGGTCCTGGCTGATGGCTCATCTAAATATTTCAATGCCAATTCCACATTCTGTCAAAAGGCACTGGTCTGGTGGATTCTCAAAGCGGCCTGGTGCTCAGTTCCAAATGAAGGGTAGAAAAAGAAACTCTTTTCTTTTCCCAGCCCACCAGTCCGTGGGGATTGTAAAACCTCGTAGACATTGCCAGAGATTGAACATGGAAGGGTTTTTCTCTGTTCTACAAAACTGATCTGTCTGGGCGCTGGCTGGTGTCCAGGACCACAGCTCCTAACCTTGGGTTCAGCCTGCAACTGGGAAAACCTGCCCGTCCAGCTTTTACGGCTTCGCTGACAACACTGGCCCCTAAAAAATATTCGTGAAGGCTTCAGCCGTCTGAACCTTCTTCCCTTCCTTCCTTCCCCTCCTTTCTCTCCCTGTCAATTTAAGTCTTGCTCAGCGTATATCTCATCCTTGGAATTTTCTCCCTTTGATTCAGTGTCTCCATATAAATTGGCATTCCTTTACAGTGGAGGAAGAGACAGCAGCTCCCGGGAGATGAGAGGTTATGTCGAGCAGACAGGTTGTTGTTCACAACCTTCCACGCTTAACCACATGTTCTGGGACTCTTCCTTACCGCCTGAGAATCCAAGTTCAGGATCAAAAGGAATTCTCTCTGTCGAGGTTAATGAGCAGCAGTTTACCTGCGGTCAAGGCAGGTGCTACTAATCTTTTCAGTTACAAGAAAGTGCATCATGGCTGCAGCTGAGAGACATTTATGAAATTTTAGCAGTGAAATCTGTGAGTGCTTCCGTCCTGTTGGAGTACTTAATCAGTTGGAAAGGCATCGATCAATCAGGGAATACGGCTTTAGTTAATTCATTTTAGAACCAAAGAGGAAATCTACCAGACCGTATCATCAACCGCATCGTAAGTGGGGGGAGAGAATCCACTGCAAATTTCCTTCTAATTTTCCTGAGAATGTGAGTTTTAATCTTTTGGGAACCTCACAGATAATTTTGAAAATCCTTTGGAAACCTTCTCCCAAGGGGAAAAAATGCACATATTCGTGGACACACACAGTTTCATGTAGATTTCGGTTTCCAGGGCTGCTAAAGCACATTTATTGACCTTCTGAGGATCCATGGACCCCTAAGCCAAGAATCGATGAATTTAAAATTGTCCTTGACCATGGAGGGCCAGCCTAGCACTGTGCTGCATATTGTAGATAACCGGAAAATGAATAAATGAATGAATAAATGAGGTAGATGGTCTTCTTACACCCCGTGCTGTTTTGGTTACGCCTGTTTTGTTTTTGTTTTTGTTTTTTTTTGGTGAGGGAGATTGGCCCTGAGCTAACATCTGTGTCAATCTTTCCTCTATATTGCACATGAGATGCCTCCACAGCATGGCTTAATGAGTGGTATAGGTCTGTGCCTGGGATCCAAGCACAAAAATGGGGCCACTGAAGCAGAGCATGTGCGCCAAACTTAACCACTACGCCCCTGGTGGCCCCTACAACTGTTTTAATTATAGCCAGGACCTGGTTTGTTTAATTAGGAAAGTAGATCCCATTCAAACTGCTGGTCTAGACCTTTGAAAGACCATCAGGTGTGCACACATGTAGCCCACTGCAAAGGGGAAGGGCCCATATTGTCATCGAAACGGCAGCCTCTGCTTTAGTGACTGCCTGGGCCTCTGGCTGAAGAGCTGCAGTGTGCATTCTGCCACCAGCCCAGTGAGGCCAGTGTTCTCAGGTCTGTTGGGACAGGGTTTAATTTCTTGGTGGAATTTGTGTTTATGTTGACCTCCCTGGCAACTTTAATCTCGCCTACTTTCAAAATAGTACCCTTTCTTGAAGCTTTTGTAAAAAGAAATTCCTTCATTATGTTCTTGCTGTGGATGCCTTCCCAGACATAATATTTACTCAGTCACAATCTAGGTTATTGCATATTTGGGTAATGTTTGTTACTTAAGGCATGTCCATTCTTAAGTTATTTTATATTGTTTGGGGAACAGTTTGGGGAGGTGGCCTCTCAGATGAGTGAAAGACTGTGGTTGAGATGAAGAGAAGGTACATTTAGAAAAAGGATAAACTGTACTGGTATTTTAAATGAAAAGAGACATGTCTTTATGGAGTGGTTATTACTGAGAAAGGGTCTGAATGACTCACAATATTATCATAGGATCCAAGTCATTCTCTGTTCCATCACAGACTCACATAATAGGGGAGGGGAAATTCATCTGACAACCCTGGAGTTGTTTCGTGGATAACATTCAAGATAAAAGCTGGCAGGCAGACCTCGTGGAGAGAATTCTAAGGAAAAGACATGAGTTGTATTAAAATCAACTCTCCCATTTTCCCCCCTTTTTTCTCAGTTGTTATTGATCTACACTTTAAAATAACATATATATGAAATAGTGTATATACTGAAATCTGAACAGATTTCAGTATGGGTAAATATGGACAAAAAAAGACCCAGCCCCTGATACACCAAGCCCCAGGCAGCCCTAGCCAATAATTCCTTTAGACGGCAGGTCCACAGCTTGCGTCCATGTAGAATTCATCTCTAGAGATCAGGTTTCTAGTTCTGTTTCACATTTGCCAATAAAAGAGTACCAACACTTTCTTCAAGCAAGCTGCTCCCCGCCCCCAACTACCGCCACCATCAGTCACCCAATAACCAGTCCCTGTCCCGTTTAATGCCATGGCAAGGACCAAGGAGAAAAGCTTTCTCGAAAACTGCTTGTCCCTGGAACACGCCATTTCACAATTTATTCTTTCATGGTGTTCTTGCTGATTTTATGAAGTGCCAGGCATTGCTGATGGTGTCAGACAGCTTTTTTAAATTGAGGTTATTTGTATGAACAATATTTCAGAGTTGATGGGCAGAAGCTGGACTTCTCTCCACCCTCCCTCCACCCCTTCCTTGCCAGCCGGCTTGCGTGTGGTTGAGGCCATTCTTTTTGGTGGGGACAGAGGACTATCAATCAGAAAGTGCCTCCCAGAGAAAGAATGGTTGAGTGATTTTCAGAGCTTCCTGTTTCGGCAGCAAGCATTATAGACATAAACAGTGGTCCGGCCAATGGCTACAACGCTGCTCTGGTTCTAATAAATCAGTTTCATATTTTCTTTTTGTGCCGGTTGGCGAGGGGCAAGAGAGGGTGGAGAAGGCTGGTTCTGGAAGAACATATTCTGTGTCTCTTTTTTATTTTTAAAGAAAAATTGCTTGCTGAAAAAGAGAGAGAGTGTACTGTCTGATGACTGTTTTCTTTCTGTTGATTAAAAAACAAGTTCAGATCAGTAAGAGGATGTTTATGCATAACCACATACTGTCAATATGGAGAGGCGATGTTGGACTTCTAGCCAGTGGGGTGTGCACGTGTGTGTGTGTGTGTGTGTGTGTGTGTCTGAGTGTGTGCGTCCATACTTCCACTGAGAAGACTCCTCGGACCAAATTATCTTTGGGGACTGAATCCATGCTCATAACATCTCATCTGAAGCCCAAATGAAGCAATTAATAGAAATTAATAAGTGAGCAGCGTGGATTTAATGAGCTGCCTATGAATGCTTTCAAATGTGCGGGTTTTATCAGCTCATTCATGGGGCATAGGGGACAAATTGCTTCCCTTCAAGATTTTTGTGTTTACAAACACGCGTTAGTGGACCTCAGGCACCGCCTTCCCTCCATTATTGGTTCTGGTAGGAGTCCCGCATTGAACAGGGACATCTGGGTCCGTGTTAAGAACGGAGCTATCCGAGACGTTCCTTTGACTCGGCGCTGATTTGGGATTCCAGCACGCTGCCCAGCCTCCATCAGTCTATATTGGGCAGGGTATCCCATTTAGAAACTCCATTTTATGTCACTGAACTTTCTCCAATGAGGGTTGCAGGGAGTCGAGGACCATAAATCACAAAGTGATCCCCATAACCTCCGTCAAGAGGCTCCCCTGGCCATTCTGCTGCAGGATTCAAAGTGCGTTTCCTCTGATTTCCTCGGTGAGGGAGCGTTCATTTAGGAGCCACTTAAACCGTGTTTTTCGCAACAAAGATGTAAGCAAATTTCCTGTTTATTTTTCAACTCAGATCAATCCCTGCTTTTACCTTGAGATTTAAGACCGTGTTAAGGATGCACAGGCTGCCCTGCAGCCCCAACTGCAGAACCGCACTGTCTGCCCCCAACCTCCTGATCCAGGGAAACTCCCGGTCTGGTTAATGGGAGGGCGGGCCAGCACCCTCACGGTGCTGTGTGGCCCTGCCTGAGTCACCTTATGCAAATAAAGGAGTCTGTGCTTGGCTCAGACAAAGGCAAAATGCACAGGAATATGGGCGGTCTGAGCACACACCGTTGGCAATCTCTGTGCTTATCGGATCTAGGCAGACAACACAAGGAGGGATGGGCCCGGTTGGAGGTGGAAACGCTCCAGTTTGCTCAGGGCACTGGTTTGGGGTTTTTATAGATGTTTTTCCTTCATTCCACTTGAAACTGTTATACAGAGTACAGTCAGCATCATCTATGTGTCTGTCTTTCTATCTATCTTTCTGTCCGTCATTACTGAAGAGCTGGTCTAAGCTCATCTAATAATCAGGCTTTATTTGCCTCATTAAATGGTGTGTCTCTGGTCCCTACAACACTGGGTCTTTCCAAATGTTCTACCTTCATCATCCTATTTGAAACCTCAGGGCAGGTCAGAGTCGGTATCTTATCTATGTATCTGCTTATCAATTTTGATGATGGTCTCACTCAGTGGTTCCCAACTGGGGTGATTTTGACCCCCAGGGGACATTTGGCAATGTCTGCAGGCGTTTTTGGTTGTCACCACTGAGGTGGGGGCAGTGCCACTGGCATCGAGTGGGTGGAGGCCGGGGGTGCTGCTCAACATCCCCCAGTGCCCGGGGCAAAGACCTGCCCAATCCAGAACGTCAATCATGCTGAGATCGAGACACCCCGATGCAGCCCCACGCTCCTTCATAATAAGTTGTAAAACATCTCCTCTGCCCCTCTTCCCTAACACTTCTTGCCTTTCTGCAAAATTTATGAAAAACGTATTACAAAGTTCACACAGAAAAAAAAATTAGAGAGCATCACTGAATATTAAAGTCTTTTTGAAGGATATGAAACATAGCAGCGTTCTGCGTGCGTAGAATTGCACCGTCTCCGTACATCCTGGGTCGGTCGGGGGATGTGTGGTGGCCCGAGGGAGGCTGGGGCCGGGTGGGCCACCCAGCAGAGGAAGCTCTTCCTGGAGGACACACCCATTGTAGCCGCACCCTCAGGAATGTCACACAGGTGCAGGTCCACAGGGACCATCAGAAACAATGAAAGTGCACTGCTGGCTTCTCAGTGCTCAGAGCCACCCTCCTCCCCATCCCCTCCCAGTGCTTCAGCGGGGGACCACAGATCCAGAAACACGAATTGACGTGAGTGGACAGTGTCCACTCGAACTAAGTGCTAAAAGCAAGGTGTGGTGTGCATCCCCGACAGACACCTTGCAGATACCAAAAAGGGCTCAGTCTGCACGCTTGAGCTAAAAATGGAGGAAATGCATGGAAGTGGCAGAGAAGGAACCAAGGCTGATGTGCTGGCCATCTCTGAGACAGCCCTCGGTTTGCTGCCGCAGGCTGGGATTGCAGGTACCACGGGGGACAGCTGGCTGGGTTCTTCTGGGGCTTTCTCCCACCTGCCCCGACATGTTAGTTCTGCCATTGCCTGTTCTCCGTACTGAGATTCAGGGGAAAATGGCTTGAAAAAAGAGTCCTCTAGGTGTTCTCGGTGCATCAAGGTAGTGGCTGCTACAGGTTGAGTGTCTTGAGTAAGTTTTGGCTGGGCGTGCTCTCTCTGGTTATATTTGCTTGCTTGCTTTTACTCTGCATGGGGACCCTCATTCTTAACTTTCTTGCCCCAAGTATACATCTGCTTCTTTAACCTCCCCTCGGTAAAGCAACCAGCTCCCAGATTCGCCATGGAGATCAGTTGCATGTCAAATAATTGAGACTAGGAAGAGTGAACCGTCCAAATGGGAGTTCCTGGGCGGCGTCCGCGCTGGGACAGCACAGAGCCCGCATGCTGCTCCTAGATGTGCCTGGGAGTGAAGGTTGCTGGGGAAGGAGCTTGGGAACAGCTGTGGCATGCACTGGTGCACGGCGGTGGAAACTGAGACCCATGGAAAAGACATGAAGATGTGCCCGGAAGCTCCCAGGAGGGAGACTCCCCCAAATTTTCAAAACCCAAAAGATTCAGCCCTTAACTCAAAAGCACCCTGTACTGTCATCAGAAATTAGATCAGTGCCTGACACAGGGAAGGGGCTCATTAAAAATCTTTAAATGAGTGACTACAGCAGGACTCTTTCTACTCTGGGCCGTAGAACCTAGTGGTTAGTACATGGACTTGACTGGATTCTCCGCTCAGAGGAAGATGTCTCTCCCCAGGCGCTATTGACATTTAGGGCTGATTACTCTTTGTTGTGGGGCCATCCTGTGCATTGCTGGATGGTTAGCAGCATCCCTGGCTTCTACCCAGTAGCCTTTCCCCTCCCACTATGACATCCAGAAATATCTGCAGACATTGCCAAATGTCCCATGGGGAGGTGAAGGGGATGATCGCCCCTGGGGGAGAACACTGGCTTAGAGCTGTGTGTCCTGGGCAAATTACCTGATCTGTCTGAGCCCAATTCTCCCTTCGTCCATGGGGCTGGGGGGCCTGCGGTGAGGATTCCCTAAGATAAGATGCGGTTCAGAGGTCACTACTTTGCCTGGTAAGATCTGGTGCAGTGACACTAACTCTGCAGAGTAGATGATGGAAATTCTGTGAGCTTGTAACAAACAATAGCACCGGGACCTGCTTTTTTGTTTATCTAAATGGATGAGTTCCCCAGGAGGGAACATCAACC
The DNA here is from genome assembly GCA_031878705.1 of Tapirus indicus. NCBI lineage: Eukaryota > Metazoa > Chordata > Mammalia > Perissodactyla > Tapiridae > Tapirus > Tapirus indicus. The sequence continues at coordinate 31,266,068 of CM062936.1, read as the reverse complement.
CTTATCCTTCTTCTTCAGCCCCATGGAGTTCTCAGGCCCCGAAAGGGTTATCCACGGCAAGCCTTGGGATTTCAGATTAGCAATGGAAGAGACGAAATTAAATATGTACTGTAATTCGAAGCACTGTTTTTCATGGGAAAAGAAGTTCTCCCAACTCAGCCCTTCTAGCTCTTTTGTCCAAACATTAATGGCATGCAAATATTTATGATTCATACATGCCCCTTTAATTCCCAATCGTATTTTCACAATAAACACTGCGTTTTAACAATGAAGCAGAATAATCCCTTTGTCCTGTCACTGGCCTCTCCAGGCTGGCACCCAGCAGCATCACATTCTTCCTGCGCGGTAATTGCTGACTCCACCCAAGTCGAGGGGAGTTTTCTAGTAGTGCCACGGCGGCTTGCCTTGGACTGTACTTAAGGACATCCTGGCTGTTCCAAGGAAGCCATTTTAAGGTTGTATCTCAGCATTTCCAGAAACTGCGTGGGAACATCTGTGCTCGTTTTTCTTTTTTTGGCCGCATGTAAATGAGAATTGATTCATCGGGCTGTTGCTTGGAGAGGTATCTTACTACACTGTTATCTTGCATTCCGCCCAAATCCATGGGCTCTGGGTTACACTAAAGCCATGTGTCTCGTTTGATGGTCCTCGGAGTCATAACAACATAGAAACGCACATCTATTTGTCATGATTCTGCAGGTCTTTGGAAGGTAGTGTGTCGTAGTATGGGAAGGGGCATTCTTGCAGGACTCCCTGAGATGTACTGGCCACAGTCTCCCCGTCTGTGCAGTAGGTATGACAGTGCTCTTCACATACGCCTTGAAAGGCTGTTAGGATGATTGAAATGAGCTGTTGTGTGTGTAACAAGACTTAGGAGGAAGAGCTACAACTCGCTTTGGCTGAGGGAGGAGGGAGAAGAGCAGGCAGGAGTTCGCATGTGTCTCCTGAATCAGAACATTAGGAGCGGTGCTGTTTTCCACTGTCCACTCCTTGATGGCAAGTTTATATTCCTTCTTCCTACTAAGAACCTCATAAAATGAGAGTGCCTGAGACACTGCAGGAATTTCATAAATATTCACAAATAAATACATGAATAATAGTAATATAATCATTCCAGCTGGGCACCGATCATGTGGTGGACCCTGTGTTCTCTCTTTTAATTGGTCAGTCCCTCACCAAAGGCTTGGGACCCTTTCCAATCAGGGAAGTATAGTGTCTGTTGCTATTTTATTAGAACTGTCCCCCACCCTCCCAGAGGTCATTTAATGAGGGCATTTCATTCATTCATTCATTCATTCATTCATCAGATATGCATTGTGCACCTACTGTCTGCCAGGCACTGGGCTCCCACTGGAGATAAAAAATTCAGCCCGAGAAGCCACAGCCTTCTGGGGCCAGTGAGGGGCCAGCAATTCAGCAGGCCATCGCTGTTCTGAGTGGTCAGTGCAACGGACAGATGTGACAGGAGCACATGAGCAGTGGTGCATAACCTAGTAAAGAGGTTAGGGGTCTCCCAGACAAAGTTTCATCTCAGTTGAGACATTTCAGGGTGTGGAGGAGGCAATCCAAGTGAAGGCATCCAGAAGAGGGCCCAAGCAGAGAACACAGAGTGGGGGAGGAACATCCGGCCTATTGAGCTGAGAGACGCTTGGGTGGCCAACTAGGGGAGGCCTTGGAGCAGGATGAGACCGAGAGAGCTGGTAAGGGCCTTGACATCCACATCGGGACTTTGGTCTGGTCCTACTGGAATGGAGATCCACCCACAGGTTTTAAGCAGGGAATTGACATCACCCGGTACAAATAGTAGAAAGATGCTCAGATCGCAAGCGGAAGAACAGAAAGTGCATTTGGAGGGTGCTAGGGGGCTTAGAGGCCGATCCAGAGACTGAAGACCCCCATTTCTTCTTTCAGGCAGCCTCAGACACATGTATATCCAGCTTGCAAACACCCCATTTGGTAAATGTCGCTGTATCTAGAAGTCAGCCCCCACCAGGCCAGGCCCTGTCCACCACACCCCCAGCCTTGCCTCAGCTTCCTCTTTTTCCCCGCTCAGCCTCCGCCCCCACCTGCCTTCACTGCTTCCTGCAGCAGCTGCTTTGGGAGTTAAAAGCTGGTGAGCAGGAACTGAGGACCCCGAGGCTGCCTTCCCATCGAAACATCCACGCCCCGGGCCTCTCTGCCACAGTGCCGTGCAGAGTCGGGTTGTGTGTTTGAGGCGCTGGGCGATGGGCACAAGCGGGGTTGGGGTGAGGACAAGGTCAGCCCCGGGAGGTCACTTTGGTCACCTGCCCTGTGTTAACCTCTAGCGCGATGAGTAGAGACTGGGGAATTTGTATGCACCAACCAGAAGGTTCTCCTGGCAGCAGGCGTGACCTTGGCCTAAAGAGGGCTGTGAATTCAGGGTCTTGGGGGTGTTTGGGCTAAAAGGATTAAAACTTGGTTCCTCAACCAAGATACACAGGAACTGTGATACCAAAAGGAAAGGAAGATCAGAAAGGGATCATGAAATCTGGGGAAAGGAGATGCAAAATCGCATGAGCATCCTGGTGATTGGAGTTCAGTAAATGTTCCTCCTGCAGAGAAAGGCTGGCCCACCCATTCCTCCTGGGGGCAGGGCTCACACCCACACCACGAACAAGGAAAGCCGTGCTTTCCAAGTGGAATCAGACATCATAAAGAACCAGCTGTCAAACTGGAAGTTTACAGAATATTCATTGATCCATTTATCAAACATTTTTTCATGCCTCGGAACAGAAGATGCGAAGATTAATAAAACACGGTCCCTGTCCTCAAACAACTCATTTTTATAGAACATCTCCAGAGAAAACGCTTTGCATGTTTTTGGTTTTCTTTAAGTAAAACAGCTATTTTTCAAACGATCCATCATTCCCCAAAAATGCTGTTTTTATGGAAAACTGAGTTTTGTATCTTAAGCACCTGATTTTCAGTCGACTGTTGGGGGTTGTCCTCGTGCCAATACTTGGGCCTCTTGTCTGCATTTTGCCTGTGTGGAGGCAGGTGCAACTGGATAAAGGCCTCTGCAAATGCAGGGGCACTTTGCACATGAGCGAATGTACACCGACGTCTTAATTTCAGTTCAATTTAGAGAAACCAGGAAATTCTGTGCAAGAGGAAGGATTTGTACCCTACTCACAAATCCCCAAATAAGTAACTATACAACTCCACTGTCAAAAATAATGCTAAGTTTTTGGATAAGGAAATGGATGAGGAGCAACAGCATGAATTTTGGCCATTAGATTGTTCCAGTGGAAAAATATAAATTTAAAATACTTTGTGAAAAATACCCCAAATTCAGATTTCCCCCAGAATCTGAGGATGCATTAATTTTAACACTTAGTTACCCATGATCAAAATTAGACCCAGCACAATCTACACAGTAAAAGGAGAGATCTTCCTGCAACATTTCAGAATCTTTTGGGATTTCCAGAATTCGCAAGGAGCAAAACTTGAGGCTTCCCTGGCTTTCTTGGTCTTCAACGGCTGCATTTTTTTTTTTTTTTTGGACTTTTCCTTTCTTGCTCTCTTGGTTTTTAAATATTTATGAGCACAAGCGGCTTTCCTGCAGAGATGCACAAATGTGTCGTGATAGTGATGGACAAGTTGAGATGTGAAAGGTGTTGTCATTTGCATTTCCTAAGCTGTGTGACCCCCGGGGCAGACCATCCTCCTCCGTGCACACAGCCTTCCCTTGCGTGACAAAGAGCAAGTTTCACATCCCACCGAAACTGCCCCAAAAAGGAGAAGATGACGCCCGGATCCAAACCTGCACCCAGGAGAGGGACAGAAACAGTCCAGGGGCTGAGGAGCTAAGGTGGGCGGACTGGCTGCCCATGCCCCAAACCACAAGAGGGTGCCCACGACAGGACAGGAGTCAGAAGGTCACATCCCGACACCTGCTGACATAGGAGGATGGTGCCGTGATGCAACGCATGAACTCCTCAACGTAGGATTCCGCTCCGGGACAAGAAATCATTTCAAGTCACCTTTCCGCCTTCGGTTCCTCTCCTCACCCTCGCCCTTTGGGGAGCAGCGTGCACATTTGCAACAGTCCTGAGGTTTAGCCACTTCCCAGATGCGGTGAGGAAGTGGAGGGTATCCCGGGCCGTGGGGAACTGCAGGGTCCAGCCCTGGCTTTATTAGACCACAGTCAGCGGCTGGAGTTCTCCAGCCCCGGGCCTGTAATCGTACGGACTCGTGGCTGCCTCGCCTCGGAGACTGTGTCATGGCAGCAAGTGTCCAGGGAGACTCACCCCGTGACCTTCTTCCCAACTAAATAAAGCAGCGAATATTTCGCGCTGGCATTTGGATGAACAAACTGGCGTCAAGGGGGACGACACATGCTCCAGTGGGGAGCATTTGGCCGGGCTTGTTTATACAGCGGGATCAGCCAGTCACAGTTGTGCCTTACGAAAGTCGCCAGCTGGCGGGGTGGGAGTGAACTTGAACTTGAAGCTCGAGTCGAATGTGCAGTTTTCCTGATGGGTCTTTGGACCTCATTCCACCGCCCTGCCTGCTGCCCTCTCTGCTCGGCTTCAGTTTGCTGGAATTCCTAGAGAAGAGGATGGGCCTGGTGGAGCCCCGCAGGCATCGTCCGCTGAACACTGATGCCCACGCCCACCTCCCCCCAGCAGACCTCAATGCCACTTCGTCACCAGCCCCTCCTCACAGGATCGCCCACAAGCCTGGTCTTTGTGGATTTATATTTATCACATCTTTAATGATAATTAAACTGATGTCTACTGATTCATTATTTATTTAACTTGCATAACAACACTGTGAGATGGAAGGACTGTGATTACCCCCATTTTGCCAATGACAAAGCTGAGGCGCCAGAGAGGTTAAGTAACTTGCCCAAGGTCACACAGCTAGCAAGTGGTAGAGCTGGGATTTGAACAAAAGCAGTTCGGCTTGAGGGTCCACACTGTTAACTACCACACTATGCGTTTCGGCTTCCACAGGATTGTATAATCAATTCGTTATCTTTTGCTTCTTCCGGGGTAAGTCAAGACAACCCTTCTCTCCCTTGTGGCTTCTTCTCACCTTCTTATTCAGTCCTGGTGTTTGTGCTTCTAAATCATCTCTCCTGGAACCCAACCACTGGCCAGAGCTGCGGCTGCTATTTGGGTTAGGTTTCCGTGAGCGGGGGAAGGAAGGTCCTTCCACTGTGAATACCCCACAGGGCACCTGTGACCCTGCAGCTTGCCCCTTCGGGAGCTGGGAGCTGCAGCCTCTCAGCGGCACACCCAGGGTCACCGGTGCACCGGCCAAGGCCTCTGTTTGTCTCATGAGGCCAAAGCCAGGCCTGCAGGGAGCCTTCCAGGCTCTTCTGGCAAGGACTCGCTGCGGGCTACCGAAGGGAGCATCCGTCAGTTCTCTACGGGCAGCCCCATCCTCCCACCCCGCATGTGGTGCTGCAGAGCCGATTGGGGGCTGTTGTTACTGAGCCGGTCTGGCCTCCTCTGCTCTCCTCTGACTTACCAGTCTGGCCGCAGCTTGCTGAGAAAAACACTTGAGAATCTTTTACTCTCCACACCCACGCACTTAAAATACCAGGCCCATAGGTCATTGTAACAAGGGAACTTGGCTAATAACACACATGCTCCAGGCTGCAGCTACCACTTCTGCAGGTGCTAGCCGAGAAGGGCTGTGTCTCAGCAGGGATGGGCCTGGGCGAGGCGGAGGGCCGAGCGCGGTGGGTTCCGAAGCTCAGAAGGGCAGTCAGACGTGCCCACTGGCTGACTGTCCCCAGTTGTCAAGCGCGGTGCCAGGTCTGGCTGGAAGAACAAGAGAAAGTGGGAGGCAGAGTTCTCCCAGGGGGAGAAAGTGCCATGCACACCAGTGCGCAAAAAGTCATCACGTGTTACCTCTGTCTGTGAGGCAGTAAGCAGAGGTCCCGCTGCTCAACACTGTAAACAAGAGCCCGTTGTGAGGGAACATACCAGAATATCTCCACCTTCATGACCCATATTACTGTAGCCAAAATGCCCCACCTAGTAGATTTTGCTGGACAGACACTTCTTATGACTGCACATAAAATGATGGGCATAAAATAATAGAATTGTAATTATGAGCAACGATGTCACAAATATTCACTTTAGTTGATTTTCATTCCTGAGTACGTAGGCCAGTCTGTGATTAACCAGGGGGCGTCATTAAGTGCTCGATGGCCAGGAGCCCAAATTCGGCTCAGTAAGAAACTGTGTAACTATATACAGTATAAACTGTATAACTGTAACCCAGGCTTAGCCGTCGAGTCCAGTTTGGGTACATTAGAGTCACTGGGACTATTTTCACTTTTGGGGGCAGTGGCAGAGCATGGACATAGTACCACAAGTTCAGATTTGTGGTGCTGATGACTCTGAGTTTGCAAGTAGAGATTTATGGCCTTGTGACAATAATGTGAAAAACAGTGAGCATAAAGCTGGGAGATCTGCGTTCTGCTGTGTATGCAAGCTGTGTGACTTTGGGCAAATTACTTAACTTCTCTAAGCCTTGGCTTTACTGCCTATTAATCTAGGACAATAAAATCTATCTTGTCTGTTTCGTAAGAGCACGTGAGGACCAAATAACATAGTATATGGGAAAATGTTTGAAAAGTTGTAAGTTCTACACAGACCTAAAATGCCAATATGATGAAGACAACGATTCTTTGTTGTCATTTAGGAAATCAAGAATATGATGCTTGTAGGAGGGCCGTCACAGGAGTGGGACCATTTCAGGGGGTCAAACGCACAGGTGGCTGTAGAGCAGTTGTCACTTGCAATGCCAGGACCAGAACCCTTATGATGTTTGGCGTTTGTACTGGATTCAGTAGTGTTCCCCCAAAATTAATGTCCACTGGTAACCTCAGAACGTGACCTTATTTCAAAAGAAGGGCTTTGCAGATGGAATCAGGTTGAGGTGAGGTCCTGCTGGCTTAGGGTAGGCCCTACATCCAATGACCCATGCCCTTATAAGGAGGGGGAGGTTTGGAGACAGGAGACACACAGAGAGAGGAAGGCCAAGTGAGGACAGAGGCAGGGACTGGAGTGATGCTGCCACAAGCCGAGGATTCTAGCAACCGCCAGAAGATGGTTGGCAAGGAAGGAAGGATCCTCCCCTAGAGCCTTCAGAGGAAGCAGGGCCCTGCTGACACCTTGATTTTTGACTTCTGGCCTCCAGAACAGTGAGAGAATAAATTTCACTTGGTTTAAGCCACGTGCTTTGTGGTAATTGGGTACAGCAGCCCTCGGAATCTAATATAGTGTTTTCACAGAATCTCTGAAATGCTGAAGTTGCAGGCAACAGAGGAAGCACTCGGGGGCATGCACACACCTCCTCGGGGAGACGGGCACCGGGAGGGCCGCATGCTCAGGAGATAAAATCAGAGCTGAAAGTGACGTTGTATGTATCCCATGGTCCCCCCTGTTTTGCAGACCAGGAAACAGATCTGGAGAGGTCAGATCATTAAATCATTTGTACATCAACTCAAATCTTCTCTTTTCCAGGAAGAGCCTCCTCCCCCACCACCACCTCTCTCTCTCTCTCTCTCTCTCACGCGCACACACACACACACACACACACTCAGACCTGCTCAGTCACTGGGGCAATGCCATTGTTCATTGCTTGTGTCTTCAAGGTACTTTTTTTTTTCATTTCAATGCCCCCTCTACCCTGAAGCCCCCACTGTCATCCTCTCTCATCTTCCTGTGAGGGACACATGGTGGGTACAGAACACGACCCCTGGCCTCAGGCTGTTACAGCCACAAACCCTCTTCAGCCCAGCATCCTAATCAACCAGAAGTGAAGTGTGCTTTGTGCGGTCCCCAAAACAGCCACAAAGGGAACAGTTGTCAAGGAGGCCACCTAAGACACCAGCGAGCGGTGCCCGACATTGAAGCTGGGAAGACTGAGGCGAGGGGTGGAGCCAGAAGGCCCTAATGGCTGGCAAAGTGTCTGGAGGAGGAAAGACCCCAAAGCGCAAATGCCATGGCTTCTGAGGGGACTCAGAGCAGAGGAGCCAGGTGTGGGGAGGAGGAGGAGTGAGTGAGAGAGAATGTGTGGGGTGGGGGGGCTTATTAGTGAGAAGATCCTAGAAGCTGGTGTGGGATTTGATATTGATAATATAGGTAATAACTCTTGTAGGTTCTTGACGGAGAAGGGACAGGTTGGCCCTAATGCTCAGAGGATTGTGGGGATGGGGCTGCTCTCAGGGCTGGGGCTACCTTTGCTCCTTTGCCTGGTTCTTAGAAAGCCAGAGTCTACACAGCCAGATGGGAACTGACCTGGGTGCCTGCCTCCACGTTGCTGGGCCCTCCGCCCTGGACCTGGCCTGCAGCCTCTCCTGCCCATTCCTCTCCTTCAGCTACTTGCCAGGGGAGAAAACAGTCTGGGTGTCGCCTGGTGACATTTGAAGGATGTCCTAAAGATTGCAAATCCCTAACACCCGAAAGGATTCTTCTCCAGGTTCCAGGAGAGGAGGCAGCTGATAGGGAAGATGCATTTGGGTGAGGGCCTCCCAGGCTCCTCCAGGGCTCTGGCCCCGTGGCGCTCCCTCCCCAGAAAGCATCCTCGCCCAACCTGTTGGACAGGTCGCCCGTGACTTTGGCTATGAAGCCGTGCCGGACAAGGCCGGTTTCATCATCTGCTCATCATTTGCAATTGTTCTTCTTGTCATAGACTTTAATTTAGACAGAACACAAATCCTTGGGGATTGTTTGGTGGGGGTTTTCGTGATTAGGAATCACTGGCTTGCTGTGGCCAAAGATTATATTGTCATTGAGCATTTTTCCGTGGCCTTCTTTTGTATGAAAACATACATGACAGTTGAAAAAAATTCTGTTCTTTCTAACTTGAGGAAGGAAGACAATTTGATTTTGTTAGCAAATTGGGGGATGGGCGGTCCTGTTTCACTTTCTTTTCATTTTGTTTGATTTCATTTCATGCTACAAAATTAAGAGGAGAAACTGTCTTAATTGTTAATTGATGTCAGAGGTCTGAACGTGATGCTTGGTCAATCCGTAGGTCCTGATGTGTAGCTATGAGAAGTGGAGAAGAGAAATAATGGAAGTGAGCACAACACACACACACCCCTTTGAATATCGTGTGTCAGATACTATTTTAACGGTTTTACTCATATTAACTCATTTACCCTCCCCAAAATTATATAAGGTAGGAAAAGTTATATGCACCCATCTTCCAGGTAAGGACACAAAGAAACAGAGAGGTCAAGTGCCTTGCCAAAGTTCAGCTAGCCAGAATTTAAACCCAGAGTCCATCTTCTGAACCATTTGGCCAAGAAGAAATGTTTGAAATCATTAATATATTTACATATTAATAATTATATTAATATTATTATATTTATTATTTATAAGTTAGTAATTGTGTTATAAATTATAAATATATTTTTAAAATAATTTTTAAAAGTTATTAAAAGCATTGCTTTAGACACATGCAATGAAGACATGCTCACATTTCATAAGTATGTGTGAAATGTTTAGATGGAGATCATGTGCATATAGATGTTTGTAGTACTTACTGAATCTCAATCTGTCAGTTACAAATTCTTAAGTCCATTTATTGACTATAAATTTTGTCTGGCCAGCCCCATGAGGGCCTCTAATAACATCCAGCATTTAAAAATAATATTTAAAATCAATCAGCAATTAGTACTTTTGAAATACAGAGAGAATAATTTTAATTTAGCTTACCCTCAAACTTAGGAATTCTCTCTTTCCTGATCCTTGGAGGCAAACAACATTAGAGCGAAAGATGGCTGTGTTTTCTTTTACTTCTTTTTGCCTGGAGTTTGTAAAAAGAGGGGACTGTGGTGGGGGGAGGAGTGGATAGCTGCCCGTCTGATCCTATATTCCCTGGGGTCTTGACTTGAAAGAAAACAAATCTGAATCTCTCTTGATCCTGTGTTGTTTATTGGTGATTAAACAAAAACCACGTAACTATGTAAAGTGTTAACGTCTAGACAGACACCATAGTTGTGCATTCCAGAATTTAAGCAAAGCTGAACTCAAGGGAATATTGGAAACATCGATCACTTGTGCTAAAGTTCTGCCACCTTTCGGGTTTGGGGGCTGGAAAGCAGAAATTCACGGTCAATTACAGGGCAGATCAATTCAGGCTGTCCGCTCATTCTTCTACGTTCTCTTTTGCGTTCCCACAGGGAAGAGCTTCACTCTGACCATCACCGTCTTCACGAACCCACCGCAAGTTGCCACTTACCACAGAGCCATCAAAATCACCGTGGATGGACCCCGAGAACCTCGAAGTAAGTGGGCCCCCCGGGGCTGGCACACCCTCTGGGCTGGTACACCCAGGCACCAAGGATGGAGTCTCAGAATCCTTGGGTTTGACTGGCACCACCCAAATGTGGCTAAAACCTCTGCCAGAGTGGGATGTCAGGCCCCCACAGGGAGAAGAAAGTTTATTTTTGACACACTCAGTCCTCAAAGGTTGTCTCTGAGCAGTGGGCTCTTTTTGAAGCATCCTCTTAGAGGGCAGAAGGAAATTAGGCCGACTCAGGTGCGTGTTAGAACCACTTCGGGCTGCATGAGACGGAGGACTAGTCCCTCAAATACACGGTGAAGTTCAAGAGGATCAGAAACAAACAGTGAATGGAAATACTGGCCAGACACAGGGGTGGCCAAAAAAAACCTGGGGGTCAGAGAGGACCACAAGGGGCTAATTACCATCCATGCTGGCCTTTTATTCATTTGTTAAGGCTGGAGATGAAAATGACCCTTTTCTTTCTGTGGCACAGATCAAAATCTTATTACAGGATTGTTTAAAATAGAGAATGGGAGGGTAGAAGAGTGCCCAGGGGAGAACTAGTAAATATAGAACGATGGTACCAAAAAAATAACTCCTGTGAGGAAAGCTTTTTAAAAAAGGAGTGGGGTTGTTTAGTCTGCAGAAAGATGTCTTCACGGTGACTTAATGACTATCTTTGAGTAAACACAAGAGTAACCCTCTTTTCCAGAACCACACCCGACACCAGGATGGAGGCTGGGTTACAGTTCTAGGTCTGTGGAGCTGACTGCAGCCCCTGCCCGGTGTCTGCGTGCCTCCAAATGGTATCAGGTCCCCAGAAGAAAATGAATATTCTCTCTACTCGGGGAGAGAGATTCAAAAACAGGGCTTCCTGCTGTGCCCGGAAGTTGAGATGCAGGGAGGTCAGATCGTAAAACAGAGCGGTTAAGAATTTGGGTTCTGGGGGCAAACAAGTGGAGTTCTGGTTTGGGCACTTAAGGCTTCAGCAAGTTTCGGAGCCTCTCTGAACCTCAGTTTCCTCATCTGCAAAGGGAGGATACTAATGAGAGCTTCTTTAAAAGATCAAATGAGACAATGCTGTGTGCCCGTGCAGAGAATGAGCTTGGAAACATTTGTGATCCCCAGCAGAGCCCTCCCTACCTGTGTCTCTGGCTGCTGCTTGCTGGGGTCAGTGCTCCAGGGGACCCTCTCATTGTGACAGTGCCGATGGGGGCTCTAAGGTGGCCCTGGGGGTGTGGCTCTCCACAGGTCATCCTGTGATCACCACGGCTTGTGGCAGCGTTTCCTGCAGTCCTGGCCACAGCCGTATAGCATCTCGATCACCTGCTAGCACCATCCCAGGTGCTGCCTCAGCTTTCCCAATGCCCCAGAGTGGGCAGAGCCCGGCAGAGACCCAGCACGCCCACCAGGGGCAGCCCAGCAGACACAGTGTTCCATTCGTGTTCGATCCCCTCGGTGCCATTTGCCTGCTCTGTGACTCCCTTTATCTCTGACCTCATTTTCCCCTCTCAGCTTTTTCTCTTTAAGCCCACGGAGACTTTCTGGTCACGCCCAGACTCAGGAAGCTCTGGGACTTGGTAGCAAGTGGGAAAAGCCGTAGGCACAGGACCACACAGTTACGACCAAACCCAACTTCGTAGGTTTTCAAAGTAGAAATGATGGACACACCAAAGACTAATTGTGACCCTGAGTTAAACAGAACAGAAACACCAAGTAGGGCCCTTGGCTCTCCAGAGAGGACCAAACAGGAAGCAGGCTTAAACCATAGCAAGGTACGGGGCTGGGGGCAGGCAGTGTTGAGGTGTAAGGAAACTGACTTCGAGGGTAAACTTCGAGAAAGACTCACTCAGCTGTCTTCGAATCTCTAACTTCAAAAATAGAAGCAACAGCCATCTCTTAGGCAGTTCAAATGCCGACCTGCCTGGAGGAAGCAGCTTAAACCAGGTGACCCCTTGATGCACCTCTACTTCTGTTATTCTCTGACGCGTAGCAGAGGGTGGTTTGTGCCCCACTGCCAGTATTTCCTGTAACATTCAAAGAACTAACGAAGTGGTTGAGCTTCAGAAAACGAATGGTGGCCGCCCTGACTTTTAAGAATTGGCAGTCAGAGGGGAAAAATATGCGATTGTAATGGCCTGTCTGTATATACAGTTTACTCTGCTTCCTGCTGTTTTATAACTTAAGAAAACAGTCATTATTGAGAAGGGCTCTTTGAACAGACAGAAGGGATTTGCTCCGAAGCGGCATCCATTTTTATGGAGTCTTTCCTGCCAAATGGCATTCATTCGGGGTCTAGGGAAAAATTAAATGAGAGGTAATAAGTATAATATAAAGATGTGTGTTACAGCCCCAGGTAGGTAGTCTCACATTTCACGAGGGGTTTCTAGAAAAAAAAAAAAAGTCAAATGCACACAGACTTCCAGGGCGACTGGGGTAATGCTGACTTTTCTATTCCCCTGTGAAGCAAGGGTGGCCATCACTGCTAATTTTAGTTTACTATTTTCTTCATTATTTGAACATCTTGATTCAAGGTGGGAACTACTTTTTGATGAAGCTCCACTCACAGCCACTTTCTTTTCTTTCTAAGAGAAAGTTAGAATTTTTTTCCCCAGCTTTATTGAGATATAATTGACATATAATGTTGTGTAAGTTTAAGGTTTACAATATGATGATCTGATATATGTGTGTATTGCGAAATGATTACCACAATAAGATTACCATTGTTACAGTGTGTGTGTGCACGTGTGTGAGTTGAGAACTTTGAAGATCTACTCTCTTAGTAACTTAGAAATATACAATACAGTATTGTGTGCTCGCCGTGTATAGTCACCAGGCTGTACATTGCATCCCCGGGACCTATTCATCTTAGAGCTGGAAGTTTGTATCCTTTGGCCATCTTCACCCATTCCCCCACCCTCCCACTCCACTCCCCACCCCTGCCCTGGCAACCACCAGTCTACTCTCTGTTTCTATGAGTTTGGTGTTTTTTTTGGATTCCACTTATAAGTGATTTCATACAGTATTTGTCTTTCTCTATCTGACTTATTTCACTTAGCATAATGCCCTCAAGGCTTATCCATGTTGTTGCAAATGGCAGAATTTCCTATGAAGGCTGAATCATATTCCATTGTATGTATATACCACATTTTCTTTATCCATTCATCCATCTGTGGATGCTTAGGTTGTGTCCATGACTTGACTGTTGTAAATAATTCACAGCCATTTTCCAATGTAATTTTAAGAGAAGTCACTGCGTGAAAATCAGGACACCCAGATAGTGTCACATCTGTGGGTTACTAAGACCTCCCAGTCCCTTATGTCACTGTGGTGCGATGAATTCTGGCAAAATGGCCCTGGTATGGCCAAGTCAAATAGTTTTGAAAAGTTCTATTGTTTCATGAAATCAAAGACTGTGAGATCTAGAAGGGACCTGAGAGAGGCTTCAGGCCTAATCACCTCATAGATAAGAGAAAGCGGCCCCAGAGAAGTGAAGTGATCTGCCTAGGTTGGAAAGAAATACTTAGTGATGAAGCCAGAAATAGAATGAGGGTCTCCTGAGACCTAATCCTGTCTCCTTGAATCCTCTTGTCTGTCTGTCCATGCACCTCTCCATCCATACCCTACCGTGTATGCATTGTCTGTGCTAAACTCATTGACCTGGCCTTAATATCCTCACGTTTGGAAGGAGGTGTTGGCTTATACGACTTCTCACATTCGTCCTAGCTCTCAGATTGTCTAGAAAGGGCAAATGGCAGTGCCTCGTTGCAGGCGTGGAGCCTTCAACTTGAAGCATTCGTGCAAAAAACCAGAAGGAAAGCTAATCTCATTCAACCTGCCACTCAGGTAATTAAGAAAAAGACTAAGAACCAAAGAACATGCCACAGCCATCTGTTGGGCAGGTCAATGGCATAACTTGATGTTTCCCACCCCACTGTCCTAGTTGTCAGAGGTGAAGTTGTAGCAAAAAGTGCAAGTGTATTCCAAAGAGAACTGAAAACGTTTTTCATTTCACATGTTTACTTGCTCTTTCACAGTAACTGACCTGCCACTCGATGAGTCAAAACTTGTTCTTCTCACATTCCATGGAATTTTTTTTTACGTCTCAGACTGATAGAGAAATTATTAATTGTTGACAAATTAAATTTATTATAGAGAAAGAGCATCATCAGAAGGTGTTCTCTGCTGGGATCCCTTCTTGCAAGTGGCAGTGGGGGATCTGTTCTCAGTTTGTAACGAGAACACTTAGTAGCTTGTTTAACAGATTCAAAGATAGTCTTCTCTTGAAGCATGAAAGATGCAGTAAAAGGATTTTTTAAGAAATGGATATTTGAAAGTTGTTTTTATTTATTTATTTATTATTTTATACTTCAGGGGACCTAATGAAAAACTCTAGCTCTCGGCCCATGTGTCTGTAATATGATAATATTGAGATGCCAAAGCATTTTCTCTGCAGATATTTCACTAAATAACTTGAATGCGTGAATTAGCTCAGTGCCGTGGAGGAAGTATCTTGCTAAGGAGAGGTTGAGGAGATTGAGCAGTTGGGACCCTAGCTGACCCAATGGCGGGGGGTGGAGGCATCTCAGTGCTGTGGATTGGACAGTCATTCTGTTGTCATGAGCCATCACCTGTCTGGCCAGGTATCTGTTACATCTGGAACATTGAGTAACCTAATTAAAAATTGAAAAGGTTAATAAAACAAATATTGGCCATTTCTGGGAGAACTTCTGCCCTCGGGTTAAAGGAGTTCTTCACAGTAACTGTTGTGTCTGAGCTCTGGAGATTTGTAGTAACGGATAGCTAGGTAGAGCCGTTACTTAAAAACCTGAGAATATGCTAGTTTCTGGGGTGCTAGCCTTCTTGCCAACTAACCATTTTTTATAGGGAGTCATGGCTAAGATAGGTCAACTGAAGAGTCTAACTAACTCCCCATCACTCAATTGCTTTGTTAAAGACTTGTTAAGATTATGACACATGAACATAACTTTCTTCTTTGATTTTGAATGTAAATAGCAAACCTATAATGTATCTATAGAGAGAAGAAATAGGATCTTTATATACGGAGAGTATGTTTCAAGTGAAAAAGAGGAATGCATGCAATGTACCTGTAAACTTCTGGTGAGAAGGGATCTAAAAATATTTGAAACCAAGTTTATCCAGAAAAGTGTGGGAGGAGCAGAAATGTTTACAGATTGCTCTTATGATGGATTAATGTACAGTTCTTTTTAGAAATGTTATTTTCTCATAATAATAAAAACACCTAGTAAGAATAATAGCTAACAGTTAGTGCTAATTGTTTGCCCAACGCTGTTCAAAGTGCTTCACATATGTTACTTGATAAAATCTTCGCGAGAACAGGGAAGAAAATTGAAGCAGAGAGAAATTAAGTCCCTTGCCCAGGGTCACACCATTAGGAAGCCAGAATTGAAACAAAGCAGTCCAGACACTGCTGTCCACGACACCAACGTCTGTTTTTAAGAACTGCACCGACTGTCACTTGGGCTTCATTGTATGGAAATTTCTGTTTCAGAAAGTTTTTACTAGGAGAGTTTATCAATAGCATTCTGGTTCAAATACAGTTTTCTTTGAGAAAGCAGAGGCTTGTAGCCTTGACAGTCATCATTTTTGTACCGACAGGAGGGAATCAGTGTTTTCAGGGCTGCAGTGAATTACATGCTGGGGCGGCAGGGGGCGTGACCCAGTACACAGCCATGCTGTCACATGTGCCGACGGTTGGTTCCGTGTCTGTTGCCAGGGTCTGCTTGGGGGCCTGGCATCAATGGGGACCTGAAGCAGGGATGGAGCGTAACGTAAACCTATCCCTCCAGAGTTGGCATGCAGGAAAGATGCATAATGTGACAGAAATGACCACCGGGTGAACAGCCCAAGTCCAGCTCCCCTTTGGCAAAGAGCTTCCTAGAAGGCTCGTGTGCACAGTGTGCAGCCCCCTGGGAGGATGGAAGTTTATGTCATTCTTTGCTCCCGACTGGTTAGTGGAATGCTAGGAGGTTTTCTAGGTCTGTAATCTCAGCATTCTAAGTATCCATCCACAACCCACTGTTCACTGGGTTCAAACGTATCTTCTGGGTAATGAAGGTGATCTGTTCATCCCCTCTTCCCTTAAGTTCTTCAAATAGCAGATTTGAACTTTCAGTTCTTTCTGGATGAAATCCTGATCCATAAAAGAAAAAGGAAGTCATTCTTTCTTCCCTCCCACCTGATTGTAAAGTAGGAGACAGACAGTCAAAGAGGAGAGAATGTTCTGCTTGCTTCTATTCCTCCTCCCCATTGTTAAAGGCCCTTCAGTGCTAAGATGGACATTCTGGGGTGACTTCCTCCGGTACTGTAATTCCCATCGCACTAAGCTCCCCATCTACCTGAAGACTTATCAAAAGCAGTTTTTAAAGCATTAATAATAATCCTGCCTAAGTGTTTCCAATGAATTTTAGAATCTCTTTCTGTTTATTATTTTTAGTAGTATCAAACTAGACCAAGAAGAATTTTGTATACATAAAGTCTTCCCTGACCCTTGAGTTTTCAGTGGACTTAATTCAGGTCTGAAAGGGTCCCTTGGACGAACGGGAGTGTAGGAGGGAGTGTGCTTCTGCCCCCAGGAGCAGTGGTAACCCACCTCATCGGCTCGCCGAGACCTGGGTAGGCCTCTGACCTCTTGGTAACTAGCCCTATCTTATACAGACGTCACTAAGATTTTTTAGATGGCATTTGTATAGCTGCAGAAAGGAAGAAAAAAAAGGTCCTCTCAGGTACCAGTGAGAACCCAAAGAAATGATCTAGGCACCCTCTCAGTCTAATGTAGGGGGCAGGAGGGAGAGAAGTGTGGACTGAAACTTACACCATTACCTGGAATATCTCTTTCCATCTGAACCGTTGCAAATCCGTATCACTATTTTGAATGCCAGTGAGGTCGAGATCTAAACTAACAGATCACAGTCCTTCTTAGGATTTAGTAGATGAAGTGCTAAAAGAAAAAAAAAAAAAATCCTGTCTGCCTTTAGGCTTCCGTTTCTTAATCTTAAACCATGTAATAGTTTTCTGGATCCTGAATGGGGGTGGAGGGTGGGGAACCTGGGTTTCACACTGGCGCCACCAGGCCAGGGGGTGTGAACTGGGGCAATTATCTTAAGTACCTTCGTCCTCACTTTCCTCTTCTGTCCAACCAGGCATCGGGACGAGATAATCTCTAAATTAGTTCCCACTCGGAAGGGGTAACAAAATATTGTCAGAAAAATAGAGCCAGACAAACAGGGCCCCTTAGAGGCCCAGCCCTGCTGGGCAACATCATCCTCGTCCCATCAGACAAGTCCACATGCACCCAGGGGTACGATAGATGTCCTTTTTTGATATAAATTTTTGAAAGGGCTTTTCTCATTTGTTTTTGAAGTTATCTGGCTCTGGGCAACTCATTTAATTTCCTGAGGCCCTGATTTCTCTGCCATCAACGTGTGATTACGCTGAGGGCTGGAGATCCTCATTTGAGATCCTAGCTGTGTGGGTGACCATCCCTGGGGCAGGTGGCTGGCCTGGCTGAACCTCTGTAAAACAAGGGCAGTGGCCTTACTCACCCCGCAGAGCTGGGAGGCTGAAGGCCACAGCCCCCAAAGAACATTTAGAACCACGGCTGGCATACAGTGAGTGTTCGAAAGAGGTAACAATTGTTTGCATTTGGTCTTGGAATCCTCTGGATATGAGAAAACGCTTAACAAAAAAAGATTGTGAACCCTACATTTAAAAATTCATGAAGTTGCCATAATGTTGCATTTTTTTAGATATTTAAACATTTATAAATTTTGATTTTTTTTTTTCAGTTTTCGTTTTTATTTAGACCCAGTAAAATTTCCTCTTCTGGCATTTTTACGGACCCTTGAAACACTCTGGGCAACTGTTCCTAAGTCCCTCGTGGGCGAAATGGCCTTGACCCCAAAAGCTGAACTTTGTGAAACACTCAAGGGGGGATATCCCGTCTGAGTAACGTGGAAAGTTGGCACCTGAGATCTAACATGTGGGTCCTTTCCATTGTAGGCATGACACGGCTGTAGGAGAGGCTTTTCCACACAGTTCTAGAAAACTGACACGAAATGTGCAAGAGTCTCTGGGGGCCCGAATTCCTGCACCAGACAGATGCAGCTCACCTCCCGGGGGTGCCTCGACCGCTAGCCACAGCCAAGCTTTGCAGGCATAGAAAACACGCTCAGCCACCCTCTGGGTTTCCTAAACCAAGGTGTCTTTCTAGACTTGTTCCAAGTTTTTTGGATCTTTTTCGGTATCTGTTTGCTAGGGCTTTTCTTCATTTCCCTCCAAAGACATTCAGTGGCACATTTCAGTGACATGGTGCCCTCACGAACAGCGTTGGAAACCCCTCTGGGCATGCATGGCTCAGCGCCTCGGTTTGCTGCCTATGTGTCTTGTGGCCTGGGAAGGTTCAGGAGCAGCTCAGCGGAGGTCCGTGTGTGTGGTCTAGCTGCGTTTTGGGGAGTGTCTAACCCGCACCGTTGGTTACCACGGGCGCTGCCGGAGTAGGTGGTCCAGTGCCGTGCACGCATCTCCCATGCCCTGGGTGGACCCACAGCTTGCAGTGGATTGGGGTCGGCACGTGGCAGGGCCACAGTGCAGTATGACACGTCGGCTTCTTGGCTTTCAAGTGGATTTAGAACTTTTTTCATTTTCAAGCCCTAGCCACTTTCCATTTGTCATTTTGAAAAAAAACCAAGTCTCCTTGAGTTTTCTCAAAGGCTTGAGGTTTTTCCTGTAAGCCAGGTCGCTAAGAAAGGCATTAGTATGAATTGGATCCAATGGGCCTCATAGAACTCCACCATCAAAAAAAAAAATTTGAGAAGTTCAGCTTAAATAAGTTAAGTAAAAGCTACCTCCTTGCACTAGATCTGTGTTTTTTATCTAAGCTAACTTGCAATTTCTGTGTTCTCCCATTCTTTTCATGTCCTTTTCCTTTATAAACAATTTGTTTTAACACTTTGCTCTTTTGCTAGGAAAAGTTGACAATAAAGAAGGGGTAAATTAGGTGTAATCTGTTACTGGGCATTACCATCTTATCAGGCACATCACAAGACACTCTTACATGTGGTATATTTATATCAAGTTCTGTGTGCAAGTAAGTTATGCAGTATCTCTGGGAAAATTTGCTATAGCCAATAGCCAAATATTCTGGCTCTACATTTATAGATGAAAGCCAAAGTAAAAAACATTTAAGTACCCAAAGTTCTTTTCTGTGTGCCTTTTTTTTAAGTAACACAATCGAATTAATCTGCCAACTCCCTAGGCCCCTATAAAGTAAGTTAATGGCAATACATTAGTTGGGTACTTCCACGATTTACATATACTCAGGTTCCATTAAAGCAAGTATTGACTAAAACTCAAGACTGTTATCGAAATCTTCCAGCGTACTTGCATATACCGAAATGCTGAACATTTGAGATTCCATTTGTTTGATTTTATTTTTGTTTTCGTTCAGCGTGGCTTAGAAGTCAGTTTTCTGGTCATTTGAGATAAAAAGTAAACATTTGAAATAAGTTCTTAAGTGCTATATACATTTATGGCCCTTTTAGGATTTGTTCCTGGTATTGCTTTATTTTTACTTACCTTTGAAGTGGTTTTATGATATTTCCAATTCACTCTTGTTAAAGAGCTAAGGAGAAATACGCATTGTCACATCCTTTCGTTCATCTCCGACATTGCTAAGAGGGCATAGCTCTGAGCTGCAGAAATGAAGTAGAGGGCTCTGCCCTTGAGGGAGTAAGAGGACTTTGGAGCCAGACCACCTTGGCTTCGAGTCTGATCCCAGCTACTTACTAACTGCGTGTCAGTTTCCCCATCTGTAGAATGGGCTTGGTGACACTTGCCTTGCTGGGGGATGGAAGGATTAAATGAGATGGCCAGAGAGGCAGCCTGGAGCCGTGGGTGGCAGCCCAGGCCCCACTGGATGCCTGATTCAACCTCACCTCTTCTCCCTGATCAGAGTGGCCTCCCCATGCTCAGCCTCCTCAGGGGTCAAACCAGGAAGATGATATCCCTGTCTTGGGGGATTCTCGTGCAGATTGAATAAAGCAACACACGTGAGGACAGCAGGGTCCCTGGCACAGAGGTGCTCCTTAAATATTAGCTGTTATTATTAAACCACATGCCGTGGACACAGTTAGGTCCCTTGCCCTCATCCCGTAGTCCTTACCAGGGGAAACAACTGGAATTCTGCCCAAGTGGAGGCCAAATATTTGGCATTGCCAAGTTATTAAAAAAAAATCCTGGCAGATTGGATCCTTAGGATACAATACAATAAGGGCTTTTTTCTCTTTTTCCTTTCACCCTACCTATTATTAACTACAAATACTGAGTCACGGAACCAACGTCAACAACTTATTCCTCATTGAAGCAAAACCATGTAACCATGTAATTGTTCTGCTTCCTCAGAGAGAGTGGTCTTTTCCAAACAAAGATTTTATCAAAATGTAGCTGTTTCTTAACTGAATGTTAGCACCCCTGCTGCTGTGTGACCTGCAAAGACTCTTAGCATCTAGAAGCTTCCACTGGGTCATCTATAAGATGGGAATAATAGTATGAGCTCTGTCTATTGGGTCATTTGGGGTGAATTAAGATAATATCAAGGTACTTTGTAAGATAGTATCAAGGTACTTTGTAAATCAGTTAGATAACAGAAATAGATATATAATTATATACAAAAATAATAGAAAAATATATTATTATTGTATTATACAAAAATCTCAGGGATCTTAAATAAAATAATTGCTAGTTTCTTGAAGGTAGATTTCATCTCATCGTGTCAGGATTGATGAGAAGGAAATTGTAGAGAAAGAATAGAGACATTTAAATCTGCTCCCACTATGAATCCATACTTATAGGAATTTTAGCTTTTGCCTTGAGAATATCTTAATATTTTCTTTGCCTAGTACTATATACCCTTTAAGAATACTGGAAACAAAAGAAGCAGTCTTGACAGTTAGAGAGCTGAATTTTCTTTTAATACATATTTCTTTTCCAAAACCAAATATGGTTTTTCCTGTATAATTCCATTACTCCATTTTCTTTCAGTGAAAGTCTTGGGAAAAGTTTCGAAGCATGGAAGGCGGTAGTGCAACTTGCTGAGTTCTTATCCCTTTTTTTCACCCGTGGCTTTTTATATATGCTTGGTCTCCTGTGGTTTCTGGATTAGATTTCAGGGAGGTGAAATGTTACACCCTGAGCCTCTGTGCCAGTTTCCCAGGACGAGTCAAACTGCAGCTGCTTGGAGGGGAGAATCTTTCAAGGCTCCGGCTTGCTGTCCTGTTCACTTGCTGACATGCTGCCGGGAGCAGGTTGGGGGAAACTCGTTCTTTTCCTTGGGTGATTCAGCCGATCTCAAAATAAATAGGTAGCCGAGTGCAGGGAGAAAGAACTGGAAACCGCTGAAATTTGAGTCTTGAGGGCTGGGCCCTTCTCGGGAGCTGCTCTGTTGAACTGGAAAAGGAATCCTGAGCCCTGGGCGAGGGAGCGGCCAGCCTAGTGGAAAGACCGCTGGCCTGGGAGCCTAGGTTCTGGGCCTGGCTGGCTCTGCAAAGCTCAGCAGCCCACAGCCCCTCTCAGAGCCCCAGTTTCTTCATCTGCAGAATGAGAGAGAGAGAGGATTTGACGATTTTAAGATCCTCGTCAGCGTCTAAATGTACAATTCGATGTCTGTAGGCACAGTTGCACTGTCAACGCATCCTCTTCTAACCAGGAGGAGAGCCGGGGCCCTGTAGCCAGCCTGCCAAGCTGGGAGACAGAGATCCAGGACTGGGAAGATGGGGGAGGGCCAGGTGGAGGAAGAGGGAGAGAGCGTGCGAGGACTCACTCCCCAAGCTGGGGAAAGAAATGAATAAAGATCCACTGCAGAGTGACATGTTGCGGTCGGGGAAATCATCCTAACTAGATTTCCCATGGCTTTGGCATCATTAAAAAAAAAAAAAAAAAAAAGACATCTTTATACCCACAAAGTGCTCAATTGTGCAAGCCACAGAGCCCCAACATGGCCAACTTCCTGAAGCTGGCCGGTCAGAGACCTCGGTGTTAATTCCTCAGCCAACTCAAAAAGATGGTTGGAGTCCTGTTGACTTAATTGTTGGATGTTGCTGAGCGAGGCTGCCTCCCTCCTTTGCCTCCTCGCAGTATTATGGGCTGTTCTTCATTACCTGCCCTACCTATCTTCACAATCTAGCCGCAAACAGCTTTGGTTGACCACACCACTTCCCTATTGAAAGTTAATACTGCTTGACTCATTCTATGTTGCTAACCTGAAGCCAAAGAAAACAAGCCAGAGAATAACCGGCTTGTATGGAGTTTGGAAAGCTCTCAGAGGCCCTGCTTTCAAAATCCTATACAGTAGCTTTACTATATCTCTCTGCTGCAGCTGTGGGGAAAATGAAGGAAGCAGAAGTGGTTAAAAAAAAAATGTTGAGGGTGGGGCAGAGACAGGGAAGCACATGGGGTGGGAGCCCCCCTCAGGCTGGGAAAAGACTCAGCATAATCGGCAGCCGTTGATGAGGGCTCTCTCACTGAGCTGAGATATTGCTTTCACACACCAGAGTATTATACAGAAGAGGGACTGTTTGCCGAGTTAAAAGGAGAAAAAGTTCAAAACATGCATTGAAAATGTGGTTCTCCTATTGCATTGGTAGCAGAGTGGAGCTGGGAAGCTGGTGCCCCCAAGCCAGCCTTCAGGAGGCAGAGTCCCAAGGTAAAGACAGAGAAGGGGGAAGGTCTGTTACTTTCAGGTCTGGAAAAGATTTGGACAGGAGAATGTTGCCAGGGTTTGCGAGGCAAGTATTGACAGCCTTCTCATCCTTCACTCCATCACTGACTCAGATGTAGTCACCAGGGTGAATGGGGGCACTTGTGTCTTGGAATAAATAGAACTTTCCCTCCCAACATCAACTGGAAAGCTGTGGGACCAGCATGTCCATCACCATGCTGTGGCTCTTTGGGAGTCCCAGGCAAATAGCCACCTGCCCATTCGGGTAACTGGTGGGAGAGGACTCCCTCCCCCACAAATGCTCCATCTCAGCTGCATGTTGACAGCAGTGGATAAAAGTTAGCCTGAGTGAGGCCATCATCTGCAAAACGACCTGAAAGCCTTTTCTCTCGATGGTGTGAGGTAGGGCTAATGGCCCATTAAAGATAACTACTGGTCACTATTGGCTTTCTAACTAGTTAGTGCTCGGGAGCTGGGAGTGGCTGGAGTGCACTGTCCTTTTGTACCAGCCAGGGCCTGCTCAGCCCTCTATTAAAGGACTTCGGCTGGCTTCTCAGTCTCCTGCTTCTATGAGGCCAGCTCAGAATTCAGTCGGCATTTGTGACATAAGAGGGGGGTGGGAATCTGATGTTCCCCTCTCTGCTGCTGAGAAAGGCCCCGGGGCCCGGTGGGCAGGCTTTTAGGAATGGGAGAGAATTTTCTTACTCCTTTCCAGAAGTACAGAGGAATAGAGGTCGTCCTACAGGCTGCTGGGTGTGCATCCTGGAATGAGTCTAGACCAGGAAAGGGAGTTTATTCACTCATTCATTGATTCATTCATTTCTTCATTCAACCAGCATTTATTGGGTCACCACCCAACCTTGAAAGGGCCCTCAGTTTACCTCGGTCCTGTCGGGACACGCTCAGGGCCTCTACTAGTTATGCATGGTATGTGCCGGTGCAAGAGGGGAATGGAGATGTGCGGGGAGGTCAGAGGGCCTGTGTGGAGAACAGGAATGCCCAGGAACACGATGGAGCAGGTGGAGTCTGTGAACCTCTGAGACCTTCTTCTTTCCTCCAGGCCTTCCCTGTCCAGCCTGGGCTAGCTCTGCTGAAGACCTGAACTCCAAAGCCAGGTCAAAATGCTCCAGGCAGCATTTCCTGAGTCGATACTCAGCTCTCAACACTACCCCTACCCTGCCACCAAAACTTTCCCTCCCAAAGTCACCTTCCATTCAGATCCTGTCATGGGGGCAGGAGCTACTCAGATCAATGAACCCACATTACCAGCAGTTACCAGTCTTGGGCTACTTTCTAATTACTCTCTAGCAGGGGGTTTTCTTGAGACAATCCCTTCACTGAGGGAGGGTTGATAATACTTGGAATTACAGGCTTGTAGAGGAGAAAGAACCTTGAATTTGTAGGCTGTCTGCACCCCTCTATGGAGGTTTCCTCCACCACCCCCGCAGAGGGCTACCTCTGGTCAAGAGTAAAGGAAACCGGCACATTCTCTGCCCTAAGCTGCAATTACCTCCTTAGTCACCAGACAGACAGGTAACCCATGGCGACCAATGACTACAGATTTTGACTACTCTGCTTTTAGGGAGGCCCGGGTCTCGAAAAGCTCATGGGATTGAGCTAAAATCTCCACTGCCTGTTACTGTGAGTCTTGAACTTCAGGGAACTCAGTTTTGTTTCTGCTTTTGTCCCGTGAATTTGGGGGGCCTGGTTTGGGGAGGGAGGGAGGGGGCAGGCCCCACGTAGGCCCTGGGGCTGATGTCTGTGTTGGTTGTTGATCTTGCCTGGTCCCCAGCTGGTTTCGCCATTCTGTCTTAGCCCACATCTTGAGAGCAACTGCGGGACGTGTGTGTGTGTGTGTGTGTGTGTGTGTGTGTGTGTGTGTAGATACTACAAAAAAAAAAACAAGGGAAGCTGCAGCAGCTCTTCGCTTCTGTGAGAGGGCAACACTCTACTCAGCACAAGGGCCTTTTATCCATTCTTTTTTATTTTTCAGTAAAATGAAAGAAAAAAATAGAGAACACAAGTTTTACAGTCTATTTAACCTCTAATGAGACAATTCTCCGTGAAACTCTATGTTCCGTTATATTTTTCCTCAGACGGTAGTTTTTCTGAGCCCTCCCCAGTTCCACGTCAGCTGGAAACTTTAGCTCAAACTTGCTTTGCCCCAGATGAATTCTACTTTCCTACAGTCCAATGGGGGACAGCTGGACAGCAATCATGAAAGATCTGGGTACTCAGTCAGTCAGGTAGTCAACAGTTAGTGAGCCTACTATGTGCCCGGTGTGAAGGAGGCAGCTGTGAGGAAAAGAGAATCCCACCCTCCTGGAGCTTACAATCCAGTGGGCACAGACAGACAATAATATTAATCAGTGGTATGGAGAAAACTGAAGCCAAATGGCTAGGGATTGGCCAGTTTGCAACTTAAAATAGGATGTTCAGGGAGAAGATGAAATCAAGCAAAGACTTGAAGGATAGGAGGGATCTGGTCCACTGGTATCCGGGGAAACAGTGTTCTGGGCAGAGGAAACAGCAAGTGCAAAGGGCCTGAGGCAGGCATATAGGAGCTAGAGCAAGGTGACCAGTGTGGTTGGAGCAGGGTGGGGAATTCAAACTGTCTGCCTTCTAGTTCCAAGCAGGAGGTCTTCACCTTAGAAATTGGGCTTAGCAAAATGCCAGCCTGAACTCTAAAACAGGTTCTTTAGGCCATGTGTGGGGCCACTGCAGGACCATGGTGTGAGAAGACCCAAGGTGGGGAAGCCTCATGCACAGGCAGACTCGGTGCTCCCTCGCTTACCTGTTGCCACTTGCAAAAGAGCAGAGCTCTTCTCGACCAAAGGCACCACTGTCGCTGTTGGTGATGCTCCTGGGGTAAAGCATCGTGTGCGCAGGATCCCTAAGAAAGTAGAAACACACTGCCTCGGAAGGGGCCGCGTCCTAGGGGACTTTTCCCCGCTGGCTCGGTGTGATCTGTCCTCCTGTAGGAGGTTGGAGGTCTACTCCCCCTGAGCAGGCCCGTGGCAGGGGGCAGGGAGTCAGACACTGTACAGGTAGCTGATGAGTGTAACCTCGGACTTGCACTCCACTGATGGAGGGGATGGGCAGGGGACCAAAAAGTTTCATTATTTTCTAACCAGTCAGAGAAGCAGGGAAATGAGACCCTGGATTAAGGTTCGGCAGAGTGGCTTTCCTCCCGGCGGCAGCCCCTGACAATTTCCTAGCAGGTTTTGAGGTGAGTTGAACGGCCCACCTGCTCTGGACGCAGCCTTTGGGTGATCATGGAGAAGAAGCAAAAACAGAATGGGGTGTCCCAGTCGGTGGGTAGCAGGAAAGGCTCAGTGAAGGCTTGAGAGAGAGAGAGAGAGAGGAGAGAGGATCTGTGAAAACTGATATCCAAGGTCACTAATAACTGTCCCAAAGGCCACTGAGGAACAGCAGGAGGCAGAGGGAGAGCTGATTCTCAGGACATGTTGTGCAAAGCGGCCGACCACCAGCACACAGGAGGGTGGGGCAGGCCGCTGGAATCCCAGCTTCCAGAGAGAGCTCTGAAGACCACTTTGACAGTTGGACTTGGGGCTGGCTCCCAAGGGCCAGGCACCTGCCTGAGAAAAGAAAGAAAGAAAACTGAAAGTCCTAACGTCGCATGAAGTTGTTCACCCAACGTGCTGAGGGTCGCCCCACAAGAACCAGTTGAGGAGCTGGTCGCTGCTGATGTGATTGCCGTGAACGCTGTGAGAGCCCCTCGGAGTGATCTGTCTCAGCCCTTTAATTCCAGGCTTCCAGATAAGGAGGCCGAGTGATGAAGAGACTTGCTCTTGTCCACAGGACAGCGGGGTGGAAAAGCAGATTTAGAACGGAGCGTTCTTACCACGCAGACTGGCGGTCCCATCTCCCTGGTGCTGCGTTGTTTCCCCGGGGAGAGAAGGATTAGAGCATCTGCGTTAACAGCCCCATCCTCGTGGGGGCTCAGAGGTCTTAACTGCTGCTTTTCTGGAATGGAATAATAGGTTCCACGCAACCCTCTCCTCCTGTTCCCGAAGTCTTTCCGGAGATGGCAGGGCAGAAGTTACTTCCCACGGGAGAGTTCTCCGGTCGGCCTGATTATTGCGACGGTGACTCAGATGGAATCTCAGTGGTGGTGGGAGAGAGAGAATCACAACCCGCCTACCTGCAGAGCAGAGTTTGGGCATTTTCAGCTGCTCCGTATACATGGAAGAATTAAAAAATTAAGAAAAAGACCATCAAATAGTTATCACCAGAACAAGGCCCTCACTCAGTGCCCATGCACACAGTCTAAACACAGTTTGGATATGTTTGGTGTTTTGATTTCCAGCCCACGGCAAATCAGAAGCACGTCGAAAGCACGTGCTCGTAGGGAGGACTTGCGCCCTCTCACACTCACACTCCCAGGGTGTGCCCTGGACCAGCAGCAGCATCGCCTGGACCCTATCAGAAATGTGAATTCCGGGGCCCCACCCTGGGCCTGCCATGCAAGAACGTCCAGGTGATTCCGGTGCCAGCTCAAATACGTGCAGTGTGGCTCTTTACACCAGGTCACAAGCCAGCTCTGACTCTCTTCTATTCTAAGCACAAGCCAGGAACAGCAGTGGGCTTGTGAAGGCAGAGTGTGCAAATTGTTAAAGTGCTCTAGTGTCCCTGTGATCTACAACTATGGAACACTGTTTGCCTCTCCTCTCTGTTCACCCGGGGTTCACAGAAATTGGTGTTTCTAGGTGCATTGAGCATGAGGTCGGGGGGGGCACTTGAGGGAGTGGACGTGTTTCCAGGCCTGTCCTCTTTTTCTCATTGGCTGTGTGAGATTTGGTAAGTGACACAACCTCTCTGAACTTCACTTCCCACATATCAGTTAAAAAACAAGGCTGATTTCTCTGGCCCTTCTCCACTTCTGAAGTTCTCCAACCTTGCACTATTCTCTTAATTTAAGGATATGGGAAGAGATTGCGGGTAAAAGTTAGACTGCCGATGTTCATATAACATTGGACAATATATAAACATGTATATAATATATATTCTAATATATTGACATATATATCATTACATATTTTGTATCACATTATATATTGAATATATAATATATGCACAATATATACTATGGGACAATATTGCCCAACCTTAAATTAGCCAGCAGATGGAGAGTTTCCGGTTAGGAAGGCTTATTTCAGCACCGGTAAGGTGCTTTAAGAAGGATCACATTCACATTCGGTACCTTGCTGTAAAGTCCTAATGACTTTAATGACCCTGGAACCTGGAGGTTGGAGTGTTACACAACAATTTCTTTTCCATGGTCATAAAGCAGTAGCAGACGAAGGATGTTTTTATATCCAGATCCATGTTGTTAGTATCAGATTGACTGGCAAACATCTTTTGAAATACACATATCCTTTTAGAAGAATCACGATGTTATAGACAGATAGATAGAGATATAGACCTATATGCACACACACACACATAGATATCTTCTTGGCATTATCATTTTGCATAGATTTTTCTCAACTGCTCATTGTGACAATACTTTGACTGTACAGCTTCCTAATTTTTCTGAGACTCTATCAAGAAAACTAGTAAACCCATATCAGAAACACAGACTGATGTGCAGACTGCCAGAAAATTTTTCTCTCTAGCCGAAATTTTCCAAGGAAAGGTGACAATTTAGCCTTATCTGTTTTCCTTAATAGAAGATCATATACTGTATTTCAGTTACTTAAAGCCACAGATCAACAATGGTTTCTTGAAAAAGGCAGTTCAGTTACCGTAGAGATATGCATATGACTCCGTCTAGTTTTTATAGCAGAAAACTGAGAGCTGGGCTCATTATCCATCACAAATATCATGACGTTTAAGGAGGCCCTATGGGCCTCCATCCCAGAAAATGACAAGATGTATGTCTTTAGAATGAAGAAGTAAAATTTAGCAGATGAGATTAATTTATTTTTATTCCTTTTTTCCTTTTGGCTTTTTATGGTTTTGCATATGTAATAAAATTCTAATCAAGTACTTTTTTTCAAAAATGTGAAAATGGTAATAGAGAAACATAATTTAGGATCCTTTTCACCTCTGCTTAACATTCAGTAAGATGTCCCAGCATAAACCCTTGAGGGAGCCACATGTAAACATTCATGGTTGACTTGCAAATGTCCAAGGCCCATCCCCACTTCTGAAGTTCTCCAACCTTGCACTATTCTCTTAATTTAAGGATATGGGAAGAGATTTCTGCGAGGGCAGAAAGCCAGGCTGCCAACACGCATATAATTCTATCACAAGGTCTGATCCAGGGTTGAATTCCCTGTTGCCATCTGAAGCCTAGTACTCAATAAGAAAGAAGAAAAGTGAATTTGATAGTGGACATTTTCCATACTCCTGTATTGAAAATTCAGGGGGCAAATTGACATTTTAATTGCACACAGATACAGGAAATTGGAGACACAAAGCATTCATTTTCCCCAGCTTGAAAGTTTCTATCGGAAGCTTCTGTATTTCACACAAAATATTGCTCTTTGGCACGTGAAATCTGTTGGTTTCAGAAAAGAAGAGTTAGGTGTTCTTTGATCTAGCTTATAAATGCATCTGAACCACACCTTGTGTGTGATAATGCTTGTTACTCCCCCATGCCTGGGTGTTACAACTCTCTAGCACCGCGTGAGGAAGGGGGTCGAGATTTCCTGCAAAGGCAGAAACACTCTCCCTTACTCCCGGATCACACGTCAGGAGGGTGTGGGATGAACTCTTCCCCTGCTCCTCCGGCATGAAACTCAGCCCCGGGACTCTCAGGGCTTAGGAAATAGCTTAGAGTGAAGAATTGTTTTCTCTGAGAGTTATGTCTGAACATTCCTGCTAAAGCAGACAGTCATCGGTTAATCTCTGTAAATGACTGAGATTTTGGCAGGTGTCAGCTGGTACAGAAATGGCTCACATGTTAAAACTTTTTTTTTTTTTTTAAAGCAGAGGGCAATGAGAGGGAACTAATAAAAAAAAAAAAACCTCACGTTGTACCTGGCCACCATAGTGGCTCACCTGAGATGACTTATTCCTGTGTGGTTTCTTAGCGGCATGTGGTCCCCAAGCTTGGTGGCTGAGGCAGACGCAACTGGTGGCTTTTCTTCAAAGGCTGACTGTAGACTCCAGAATGTCGAATGCCATGTATCCAGAATGATCTCGTACACATCATTCCCCTGGATCACCCGCTGTCTTTGACACGGTGTTCTTCAAATATGCCACTGGGTGCCCAAGGAATGTGAAGTTTTGAAATGGGTACAAAACCTGCTGGAAGCCTCTGCACCATTACTTCACCAGCCAGCATTCTTTCTGAGGTGCTAGAACTCTCCAGAATCATTTTTCCTGCCTTCTCTTCTTGACTCCTAATACCAGGTGTTAGGTCCTAGTAGGCATTAAAGGGCTGAATTATTATGCCTTGAATGATTTTTGAGTTGGAATTCTTTGTTTTTTTTTCAAGAAAACTTCAGATTTTTCAGTCTGATCATCAGGAAGCTGAGAATCTGTCACAAAGATAAGAGGAGGGAAGAGTCAAGGAAAGCTCCATCCAGAGACACTGAATTACACCATGACTGACTGAAATAGAATGTTCTAGAAAAAGACGTTTTCATACTTCTGAGGGAAGGGGATGACAGGGGATGACCTGGCCCCACGGCCTTTCGCCCACAAGGCTGGTGCTTAAAATACTCAGCCGGTAAGAGGCCTCTCACATGTGTGCTGGGCCTGTGTGACTCAGGCTGTTTGTGTTCAGGTCGAGTGTTGTGGGCTGCAGGGCTGAATCAGAGTCCAGATTTGCCTTGGTGACACATGAAAAGAGGGAGCGTTGCATTTGCACTACACAAATATTATGCTGAAGTATTTTTTTCCTCATTTTGGAGCCAAACAGGTCTTGTTCATGATAAAATCGCTGCAATATAGTGGGCCCTTTTTCTGGTCTGGAATTTGAGACAGTGTCAACTGTGCCAAGGGGCCTGGCAGCAGGAAGAAACGGCAAGCCACAGAGATTTGGAACCATAATACAAGTCATAAAATTTAATTTTATAATTGTAGCGACTGGGAGCTGGGCTGAAAGGTACTTCTCCCACCCTGCACTGGGAGAGTGGAGTGGAGGAATCCTCTTTCTAACTGAGGGTGGGGTCAGGGCATGTTAAAGAGCATTTGATTGTGGCAAGGAGCATATGCTTCTCCAATCTGTGACCACCTGACAATGCCAGGGGCAAGGGGGATTGTGAAATTAGTCAGTGACTCTTTATGCGAACCACAGGGGTGAGGAAGGAGCAGGGGAGCATCGTCTTTGAAAGAGGAATGAATCGCCCAGGCCCTGCCGTGGCTATATGAACACATCGTAGCCTCAGCTTTGCTTGACAGGCCTGAGTCTCCAGTTTAAAGACATTTTGTGGGGGATTAAGGAAGGAAATAGGAGGCCCAACCCTCCTGGCCTGTCCCTATTAGTGGCCTCTGCTCTCTTCATCCTGGTGACAGTGATTTTGGTGAAGAGCAAAGTGAGGACACTGAGGGGCCCACCTTCCCACCCTGGATTCCCGAGCCCCCTGGGGAAGCTCATCCAATTGACTGGCAGCTCCCTCCGGGCTCCAGTAGGCCCACTTGCTGGGAATATCAGACTGGACTTGGCCTGGACTACACCTTCCTGTCAGTTCCCTCTGAAGGGGGTGCACCTGGGGAAGTCGGCTTCAGGGAAGAAAGAATGCTCATGAAAAGCTTTCGAGGAGAGGGAGAGGAGAGCGAGAGGGGCCAAGGGGCTGCTGAGGCCCCGCATTTCACAGGAAATCTGACCTCCCCAGGGGCTGTGGGTTTGCAGCCACACCTCATTTCCTGTTGGAAGGGGCTTGCCCCTAAGCTCTAGGGCCCACTTTGCTGCCTCTAAAACCTGCTGGTGGTTGGGTTTGCAGTAAGGAGCGGCTGTTCTGATGCCACTGGGAGGGCACCTTTCCTGGCTGCCATAGCTTAGCCCACAGCGTGTGGCCAAGTGCCAACAATTAATGCACCCTCTCCCTCCCGCCATCACCACCCCACCAAGCCCTTTATGCCCACTGTGTTCTGCTCCATGGAGATGGGTGCAGAGAGTTGGGGTGGGTGCCAGGGCCCAGGCTGGGTGAGCACCCAGTGGCCAGTGTGACCAAAGGGGCCCCAGTCTGCTGTGGGGACAACAGCCCCAAATTCCCACTGGGGGTGAGGGGAGAGGGAGGGGACAGATAAGAAAACCCCCAATTTTAGAAAATCCACAGTACGTTTTCTGATCTCTTCCCTCCCTTCTTCCCTGCCTCCCTCTCCCCTTCCCAACCCTCCCCACAATAGGACATCGTCAGAAACTAGATGATCAGACCAAGCCTGGGAGCTTGTCCTTTTCCGAGCGGCTCAGTGAACTGGAGCAGCTGCGGCGCACAGCCATGAGGGTCAGCCCACACCACCCAGCCCCCACACCCAATCCTCGGGCCTCCTTGAACCACTCCACTGCCTTTAACCCTCAGCCTCAGAGTCAGATGCAGGGTAAGTACCCGGACCGGCCCGCTTCCCACCTCGCCCTCAGGCAGAACCCACCCAGAGCAGCCCTCCTCCCGCGTTCAAAGGGTGGGTTGCAGACCAGCCGCCTGGGAGCTGGTTAGACACGCAGAGTCTCGGGCTGCCCCAGACCTACCGAGTCAGATCTGCATTGTAACAAGATCCCCAGATTAAAAAGCTCTGCTACGTAGGATATAGAGAGGATATGGAGAGATATATCTGTATGCAGATAATATCTTGAATTTTTTAAGAGTTAGCTTTGGCTATGCTATTTTCTTATCTACGCATTAGGCTTGAAGACACACACACACGAACCAAGGTGAAGGTCAGCATGCTTCAAGTTCTTATTGTCTTCATATATTTGTGAGGTTTGTATCTAATATACTTTCTTTTGAAAATATAAATAGTAGACATGTCTGGCTACCATCACATCAAGGGTATTATTTGCAAGAAATAAATTTGCAATCAATAAAGAATGCAGGTTACCCCCCCCCCCCACCATGGGGCTAGCTGACAATTGCAAAAACAGTGTAAAATACAGTAACTGCATAAAACCCACTGTGCCAAATTAGATAATACACAAAGTTCATTTACACTGTCGAAACCGCTGACGTCAATGATTATTTGCTCTGTGATACCATTTCAAATTTCCGAAATGCTGTCATTTTCCCTGTGCCATGCAGGACACAGCTGGATGCGATATGGTCACAGTAAGATTCCTTTCTCAAAGTAGCAGGCTTGTTTACCTCAAAGGAAAAGATAAGCAACAACACATCTGGGGGAAGGGCAGGTGGCCAGCAAGGGATGTGCCACTTGCCCTTCTGGGACAGCAGAAATGAGCTTCCCCAGGTGTTTTCTCTGTGTGAGTGGTATTGTGGGATGTGCAAGTGTCATAAGTTCTTTAGGGTTTCCGGCTCAATAGCTCTCTCTTGGGGTTAGCACATGTGGCAGTCTTGAAAGGCACGCCCACACTCTTGCATGGAGCCTGATGGGCCAGGCCATAAGCTCTCAGTTATGTTTCTGGGGGAAGTTCTTCTATTTGAGTGGAAAATTCCCAAAGAAATCTTCCCATAAGATACTATGCACAGAGCTGTTAAGTGGCCTATCCGTGGACTGGCCCTTTTGTATATACATAGAAACCTAAAGCTTGACTTCTGGGGGCTACCTCTCATCTACGGTCTCATCTTAGGTGTATGTAGGAAGAGATCCCATGAAATCATTGGTTTCCTGGTGCTTCATAATCATGAGTACTTATTCAAAATATGCATATTGATTTTTAAAAATTCCAAAATGCAAGTGTGTATGGTAAATTCGATCAAATGGCACATTAAGTGAGAAAGATGGGCTTGGGGTGAAATGGTATTTTTCTCCTAAATAGAATAAAATTCTCAAGGAGATTCCTTGATCTCGTGTTTAGGGCCATTTCAATTCATTTTTGTCATCTTCAGGACTCCATTTGTAACGTCCAAGGGAAGACATCTGTTTTCTTCTTCTCTCATCGCATAAGTGATGTTTATGCTACTAAATTCTTAAAGGGATTTGCCTCTTTCTAGTGATATTAGAAACAAAACTATTAAGCATTTTTAAAGGCAATGGAAAATTCAACCATGTGGGGGCAAGCTGAAATTGTCACCATGACGTCAGCTTTGTTTCAGAGTTCTGGTGAGGAATGAATCAGATCTGATTTCTCTCCTCATCAGATATGCTCTCTTTACCAAAAAGAAGAAGAGGGGAGGGTGAATTCTCGTTCTCAGCAGTCAGCATCTCTTGGGTGGAGGCATTACCGTGGACGGGCATTCTTCAGCTCTTTGGAATATTAGATGCTTAGCAGAGTATCAGGTTTAACATGGAGCATCACCTCTTTCTTCTTCCTTTTAAAAACTTGCTACTTCTGCAGCATCTAAGAAATAACAGCTCGCTTTTAGAGTGCCCTGGGACTTAATCGCCACTCTAAAGCATGTGTTAACTATATTGCTGATATTTTTGATTTGCTATTCAGTACTTCACTTGTGAAATTATAGGAACAACTTTTGAAAAATAATTATCCAGGATATTTTCATGTAAAACTGCTTTTCCTTTTTCATTCCCTTTTTTTTTAATTAAAAACAATGCTATTTTATCCTAGTCGTGTTTTGAGTAGACCCTTGGGATTTTTTTCCTGCCTGAAATTAGAAAGTTAACAGGGATAATAGTGAAGTCTCTTTCAGCCAGAACCTTCATTTTGTTCTTGACAGGTAGGAAAATGGTTATTTTCCCAGCTTAGCTCTGGAGCTTCTATATTATATTTAAGAAGATGCTTTATATAAAAGTTCAGCATGTGTTTATGGCTCTCTTTGAGATGGCAGTGCTAGTTGTAAGAAAAATACCCCAAAGGTAGTTATAGCAGTTCCACGCAGTGCCATACGGATGTGTAAATGTTTTCAGCATCGTGGAAATGTCATTAACTGGGGGCTCAAGAGATCACGGGTTTATAGAGGCTGATACACCCTGTCTTGCTAGGACTTCATCGGGAGTCCTATGCCTGTCCTTTTAAGTCTGTCAGTAGGAAATCATGAATATAGAAAAATGTCTCTATTTATCCAGAATCAGATGTGCTTGAGAATCACTCAGAATGGACATCTCAAATTATCTGAAACAGGGTACAGATGGAAAAGGGGAGCAGGTTGCCATGCAACCAAACCACTGTTTATTTGTTGAGGTTTTAACTATGAAAAGGTTGAGGTTAATTTCAACTTCCTATTTGACCAGGTCTTAAAATTGAATAGAAAGCCATTTTGTCACAGCTATACGTTTATTGAGTCAAGACATCACCATGACCTTCTAGAGCCAAGTTTTAGAATTCTTTTACAGTCATGGGAAAGAAAAAGGACATGTGTCCTTTTGACAGATGGAACAGGGCAGATTCTAGAAAGACAAGGCACTGGTGCCGAGTCACACCTCCCCCTTAGAGCTGGCTTCAGGCAACCCGAGCAAGTAATTTTAAGAATTTGACTCCTGATTTATCGAAAATGATGAACTACATTTAAGGCTGCATAACTCCCTCCTTTCTGGGAAGATGGAGAGTGATATCTGCTGGTGCAGAAAACTGTCAAAACCATAGAAACTAAGCGGCCAGCTTTATCATTCTTCTGTGTGTTGCCATAAACATCAAGGCTTGAGGTTTAACTCTTTAACTGGACCAGTTCTGATCAAGTTGGACACAGACCAGACCTTTTGTTTACATTATTCTGTTCTCACCACAATCCTGCTGTGGTATGGTTTACAGAGAAACTGAACCTCAGACGTTAGCAACTGCCCAACATCTCCAAGATCCTAAGTGACCGACTTGGACTTGAACCCAGGCCTTTCTGGCTACAAAGCCGGTGCTGATGGGGTGGCAGGCTCTCCTGGGCTTGCGCTCCTGGCTCAAGGATCGATTAGACACAGGATTGACCAGTGTCAGAAAGAATCTTGATTGCCAAGAGGGAGATGGGGGAAGTGCTGTGTGGGTCATTCACTTGGCAGTGCTGTATTGAATGTGTTCTATTATCACTGGATGTTGATAATAATAATCACAGTAGGGCAGACTCTGTGGTGGGCACCTTAATAAATTGTCTCCTTTTGGGACATGTACATTTGTTTTTAAAGATGGAGAGAAAGGAAAACTTAACTCAGAATAATGCATCTCTATCATGAGTGAATGAAGGATGTGTGGGTGGGGAAAGGCCTTCCCAGCCAGCCACTCTTTGTTTATTTTATTAGGCCAATAATAATGGACCCCCCCCTCTTGGGGGGGGCGGTCCATTGGGACCAAAGCCTTCTTAACGTCCAAACCCAGGCAGCATCTGATTAGCCTTTAGGAGTGTGGGCGCCTGGCTTTGAGAGTTCCATATGGCCAGGGATGGAGGGCCAGTAGATCATTTGACCTCTTCAAATGATCTACTGATTTTTAGTATTCCAAATGATTTATGTTTTGCTAGTGATTTTCCCCAAAAGTTAAAGTTACTTTGGAAAGATCATATTCTGGTGTTCTTGTCTGTGAAGCTCTTTGAGATACTGAATTAACTTTGTTTCTGGACAGCTGTACAGGGTACTTACGTCCACTTTTATCAGCTGGATTGACAAAAGGAAATAACACTTTCCACTTTCCTGTGAGAGGAGAGAGAAATCCCCTTTCCAGCCTTGGGGGTAAACTATCAAACTGCATAGCATCTCTTCCCTTCCCTTTTCTCTCTCTCTCTTTCCTTCCTTTCTCTTCAAGCAATTCTAGAAGTTCAAAAACAAAGTGGAGGTGGAGGCTGTTGGATTACAGTGGAAATAGAGGCTACAGTCAAAGACCAGAAATTCTCACATATAAATCTGTAAATGGTCATTTAATGGTTACACAAAGCAAAATATTCAGTGTGTTAGAAATCAACTTATGAAACTTGCTGTAAACATGAAACGTGAATGATTTAAAAATAGCTCTTATCTAGGTGTAGTAGAGTTTGAGAGCCTTTCAAGGTCTATAGCATCAGAATCTTACACTGAAAACAAGCCTGAATCAGGTGTTGCTACAAATAAATGAAAGTAAATAAATGTAAGAAGGAAGGAAGGAAGAGAGGAAGGGAGGGAGGGAAAAAAGGAAAAACAGTGGAATGGATGCAGAATGAAGAGCTTCTGTGTGGGGTGTAAGCAAGTTCACGGTGCTGCAGCTACATCCCACCCCGTCAGACAGAGGGGTGACCAGTTAATAGAACTAGAAGCACTCTCAAGGCAGGAACTGAGAACCCAGTTGCTGTTTTCTATGTTCTTGGCTGGAGCAACATAAACTATAAGTTTAAGGAAAGCTTGAAAAGCTCCTACTAATGAACTGCATCGTAGACATTCAGAAAAGGGGTAAGAAGGATGGGGAGAAAGCTAAGTCCTTGTTTTCTCCTTTTAAAAAAAGGCCATAGGCCCTTTGCTTCCTTGCTGGCCTGTGGCCTTTGTTGCTGGAGTCTGATGTGGCTTCACCATGTCCATTGCCCTTGCTTTCCATTCACTCCCGCGAGTTACGTAACAGGGCTGAGAGGTAGCAGCCTCACATCGACTCTCCGCGCTCTATTTATGGATGGGCACAGCTACCAACACAGAACTCCCTTGAACAGCACGGCTCAGATGCCTGGGATGTATTTACAAGCACCTCACAGCTAAGTACTTAATAAACCAGCCCTTCAAAGGAGCCGCCAACCTGGTGAGCTGTCAGCACCCTAGTCATCAATAAACCACATTTTAGCGGGACTGCGTTTTCAGACCAAACGTGTTCATGGATGTCGTTCCAGGTGATCAGACCGTGTTTTCCAGAGCGTGTTGTTAATGCCGTGTGGACATCTTTTCTAATTAAAAGACGGAAGGATTCACTTTAGGGCTCGATCTTAATGATAAAGTATTCCTTCTGTGGATTTGATGCATTCTGAACTTTTCCCTTATTCTTGTAACCTATGGGCCAGCGTGCATGGGTACACACACACACACACACACACACACACACACACACACACAAAGGTTTTGTTCAGAAGAGTAGGTTTTTCAAAAAGCTGTAGTTGGAGCGCTTATTTAATATCGATGGTTAAACAGTAGGAGGGTTAACCTGAAAATCAAATGACCAAGAAAGATAGCAGAGCATAGTGGCTAAGAATGAGGGCTCAACAGGCAGAACACCTAGGTCCAAAACTGGCCTCCACCACGTATTACTATCAGACTTTTGGCGAGTTACTTAACTTCTTCAAGCCTCAGTTTCTCTATGTGCAAAATGGGACTCATAATTTTACTTGGAGATCCTAGGCCCATTGTGAAACATGAAGCAGTGGGCATTAGAGCCAGCCCATGGGTAACACTTCATCACTGTTATGATCAGCCTCACCAAACCAAGTGTATTAGTTTCCTGTGGCTGCTGTAACAAATTACCACAAACTTAGTGGCTTAAAACAACAGAAAAGTATCCTTTTACAGTTCTGGAGGCCAGGGTCTAAAATCAAGGTGTCAGCAGGGCCACGCTACCTCTGAAGACCCTAGGGAAGGATCCTTCCTGGCTTCTTCCAACCTTTGGCAGCTCTGGACATTCCTTGCTGGTGGCTGCATCACTCCCATCTCCACCTCCATCATCACATGGCCTTCTTCTTTGTGTCAGCTCCTCTGCTGTCTCTTGTGAGAACGCTTGTCGTTGGATTTAGGCCCCACTCAGATAACGCAGGATGATCTCATCTCATCCTTCACTTAATTACATCTGCAAAGACCCTTTTTCCAGATAAGGTCACATTCACAGTTCCAAGGGTCAGAATATGGACATATCTTTGGGGGGGGGGTGCACCATTCTACCTATTACACCAAGGTGGAAAGGATAGGGGGCATCAGGTGAGTCCAGGGATAACTTTTCCATGTCCATCCTCCAGAACAGCTATTACAGGCAAGTAGATGTGAACTCGGTCTCACGCCTGAACACTCAATCAAGTCTCCTGGCTACCATCAGTTCAGCCCATCATTTGCTGGAACTCAGTATTGCAGTACTTTTATTTCTCAGCCAGGAGAATGTATGATTTTTTTTTCTAGATGAGATCAAATATTTCTTAATACTTTTTGCATCCATGCAAATGGAACCAGAGGTGCCAACAGTGCTAAATAGAAAGAGGGCTTTGCTCTGTGTCATGGGAGCAGTGCAGACCAGGACACAGGAGGCCTGGGTGCCTCCTGCCCTAGCCCCCAAAAGCTCATGACATGGTGGATGGTAGTGAGCATAGGAACAGAAGACAACACGAAGACCACAGCCAGCCAGTTGGGATGGACTCAAGAATTTGACCTCCAGGAGCAGCTAGGCATATCACTGTTGTTTTGGACAAGCTGCCTTTTTAAAAGTGGGTTTATTGCAAGGCATTGTTGACTAGACACCCATTTCAAAAGGTTGGTGATTCACTTTGCATAGCTCATAATCCCAAATTTACAAATCACCCAAAGATAGCCTTTCAAATTTGGATATTTAAAAAAGAAACTTTGACTGCAGCCACGGAGTAGTATCAAACTTTACCAAAAGTTTGTACCAAGAGAGGAACAAACAGTTTACGCTGATTTCATGAAAAAAGGCTCTGGTTAGAAAGTGACTTGTGTTTTCTTGTCAGTAGTACTTCTCCAAACTGAGTTGGTTTTACTCATTTGCATTATTTTTCCTCACGTCATCAACAGAAACGCAGCCCCACTGTAATTCAGTTATTTTAGGGCTCTTTAAAATTCAACATGTATGATTTAAATAATGTTGAGGAACTGTAATTCTGTCTTTCTTTATTTCCCTCTGGCCCTCAGAGTGCTACCACCAGACTTTTAGGGGACAATATACAGAGAGAGGGGTTCTACGGCCTCGATTGTCAAAAGCCACCTCCGTGTATATCTATATTATATTTTCACATTTTACTTTCAAAGCCTTAGCCCCACATGAGCTTTCTTATTATTGAACAACTGCCTTCAAAGCAGTAGAATGGCCCAATTGTTGTGGAGATTAAAGATACGATTGCAAAACGCCTGTAAATAAAATCTTCACTGACAAACCCAGTTTCTTTCCATAGACTTTTCTTCCATAATCTCTTTCTGGCAGAACATTTTATGTTTTGATACTAGAGATTCAGTTACCAACTACAGTAAATAAAATAATAAGGAAAAAAATACTATAGAACTCACCCCAAAAACAAACATTGGCCAATCGTGTTTATTTTCTGTTTCTTTGTGTGCTCCTGAGGACTAATGAGAAAAAAAGGAACGTAGCCCTTCTTATCCAGCGGATTTTTGATTATCAAGCGATGGAAAGTCTTCAGATTGAGTGGGAGTCAGTTCAGGCTCTCCTACATGGCATGGAATGTAACATTTATGTTTAAAAGAAAGAAGCATTTTCAAGAGAAAACAGAACCTGAATGAGCCGTGGGTAGGAGAGATTGGGCAGCAAAGACAGTCATTTCCTCCAGACACGGGCTCAAGTGCCACAGTCCTGGACACCATCATTATTTCACACCATCTTAGGATCATACTTAGGATTTAGAACATTCCAAATATAGTTTCAAGATTTTGAAAAACAGCTCCCAATTGTCATCAATAGCAAGAATTAACTACCCCTTTTTTAAAGGTGATTCTCTTCAGGATGGAACCCCCTGCTTTTCTACCTGGAAGGAGTGTGGACAAAAGGGAGGAGGAGGCAGTGGGGGACACTGACCCATGCATCTCATGTCACCTAACAGCTACTGGGTGGCCATGACACCTGAGCTTTAAAACACACACCACGAACTGAAACAGTGCTTATTTCTGCACGCCGTCTTGGTTCTTCCACCCAATGTCGCTAAATCGAAGTCTCCATAAGTCAATGTAGTCAGTTCTGGTTAGTAAGATTTGGGCCACTGCAGTGGTGAGCTCAGTCCTTCTGGGAGTAGGGAGGAGGACGCACTATGATCCTTCACCTCTAGGGTTTGGGTGTGACCACGTTGGTGTCATAAAAGCAGAGCATCCCTAGGAGAGGCCGTGAGTCAGGCCTCTAAGGAGCTCGGATGAGTCAGCACTACCCTGGGTGTCAGTAGCTCACCTGTCTGGGGCAGTTAAGTCTCCCAGATCTGTAACTTGCTGGTTCCCACAGCAGAAGAGGTCCTCTTTCCTCTACAGTTCAATTTATGTGTTCAACCTGAGCCATTTGAAGGCCAGATCCAAGACCCAGAGAGCTTATACTGTGCCGATTCCTCTTTCCACCTTTGGAAGGACTACATACGTACACTTACTGGGGATTTTAAAAGAACATCTTGAGGTCAGAAGAGAGGAAGAAATAATCTGATGAGTGATTGCATTTCTTGGAGTTGCAGGTCATCCCAGGGAAGCAAACATGCTTGTTTTATTAAGTCTCGTGGGGTTACTGCACTGTTGTGGCCACTCACACTCCATTAGTGCATCTCTCAGTACATATCAGATGGCAAATTATATAATGATAAAGTTATTAAAATATCTATAAAAGTCAGCACAAGCTCAAGGGCTCGACTTGGCATCTCTGCCCGTTAAGTGGTTTATTTAGATCACTCCTCTCGAGGTCTGTTAATCTTCATCCGTACTTTGTTGTCAATTGCCTGCTATGTGGAACAACGGTAACTGCTTGAGTTTTAAGCCGTGCTTCTGTTGGTCATCCAAGAAGGCTGGTACCTTAAGGATGAATGCACAAGTTTTTGAAACATGCAATTATTTGAAATGGTAGCACATGTCTGTGACGGTGTCTTTACCTGAGTGGTCATTGGAGCAGCTGCCGCAGCGAGATTATGACAAGGGCATTGCCTGGTTCACACGTTTACCAAAGGCAAGACTGAAATAATTATAGCTCACATGTATAGAAAGGGCTGATGTTGTCGGTTCATTTAATCCCCACTACTAGCCACCCACGAGGTGCATGACTTATTCCTAGAGGGTCGTGCCTGCTGTGCCTGCTTAGGCACTGGGCGGCCATGTGACCTGGCACTGTTTTCTTTACCACCAAGTCTCAGGACCCTCGTCTATCATGTAAGTGATAAACGAGATGGTCTTACACTCTAATAGTCTATGTTTCTGGATACTGCTGCTCCCAAGGACTGATGGCCACACCTAATATTCTCAGGGAAGCTAGTAGGGATGTCCCCGAGCCCCTCACTCTGCTGTCCCTGATTAAAAGGCTCTCTTTTTTTGGTAATATTTTTGCTGTGTGATCAGGCTTTCTGAGCCACCATATGTTGCTAAATGAGAGAAGTCATTGCCCAGACGTGGATCTGTTTAATTTAATATGATTTTCCACAAATTACAAAGCATGACTTTAAAATTGAATTTGTGCAAAATTACGGATGGCCAATTCAGGTGAAAGGGAGAGGAAATCTTGTTATTCTTATTCCAGAATCTCTTCCCGATTTCCTCATTTGATTCTTTCACGCCTTGGGGGGGGGGGTGGAGGGAGATTCATTGGAGGGTCTATAAGGAGCTTCTCTTGTTTTTCACTTTCTCCCTGGTCACTCACAGGGAGACACAGCAGCCTGGAGAGGTCAAGGCAGAATGCCAGTTCTTCCGTCCATCCATCCCATCAGTCAGGATGGAGCTGTTCCTCCCTTCTTATCATCAGAAGGGAGCCCCCAGAATGTACTTTATGGGGAAAGCAGAATCTGGATCCATAAATTACTGCTAAAATCTATATGGTGGATAATGGGTATGGACTTTGGACTTCAAATCTCCTAGTTATGTGACCTTGCAAGAATTACTTAGGTCCTCTGTGCCACTGTTCCCCATCTGTAAAATGGGCATGATAATAATAGTCCCTAACTCGTTGGAGAGTTGTGAGGACTAAATGAGTTAGTATGTATAAAGCCCTGGATGCCTGGCACGTGGTAAGCATTGCGTGTGTTTACTCTTATTGCCTCATGAACTCGTCACAAGGATTGAGCTCCATTTTTGGCAAGTATTTAGCATAGAGCCTGGTATACTTTAAACACTAAATAAATGGTCAGTGTTATTCTTTTTACTGTTACTGCTATTACTATGCCCTTGTTGGTGGCACTGGTTTATCACCAGGGCATTGCACATCCGGCCTCTCACGTGAGCCACACAGCTACTCTGTCCTAATTACCTTCAGCGTCTCCTTATTCCCCAGGAGTGAGGACAGCCCTGGGGCGGACCAAGGCAGTGGTGGTTTTAGTGGTGTCTTCGTTCAAGTTTTGTACCCTTGGGTAAAGTCTAACAGGAGAATCCATAACCACTGCTCCAGTAGATAAGATGGGAATGGAAAACGGTTCACGTTGAAAGGGACCTTAAACTTGTTTGCTCAAAGCCCTGTCTTTTACTCCTGAGACACTCGAGGCCCGGGGAGCATCAGTGTTTGGCCCGGTTGGAGGCAGACCTGAATGCCAAGTCTTAGGACTCCTGGTTCAGTGCTCATCCCTTTGGTCTGTCCTGCCTCTTCCTCGGAGGTGGTCACAGAACATAGTCTCTGCTGTCAGTGTGGAATGCTCATTAGGACATTTAATCGTGCTCTGCCTTCCACTGCCTTTTTCTAGAAGTGTGCCGTCTCCTCAATGAGATGATAGATCCCCATGGTTGGATTCTATATCACGTGCTTCTTTATGTCTTCATTTTTAAGATGCTGAATTTCATACTTAAGGAATGGGGAGGGCCGGCCTGGTGGCGTAGCAGTTAAGTTCACGCGCTCTGCTTCGGCAGCCAGGGGTTCGCAGGTTCGGATCCCGGGCGTGGACAGACGCACCCCTTGTCAGCCATGCTGTGGCGGCGTCCCATATAAAGTAGAGGAAGATGGGCACAGATGTTAGCCCAGGGCCAGCAAAAAAGAGGAGGATTCGCAATGGATGTTAGCTCAGG
The DNA here is from genome assembly GCA_031878705.1 of Tapirus indicus. NCBI lineage: Eukaryota > Metazoa > Chordata > Mammalia > Perissodactyla > Tapiridae > Tapirus > Tapirus indicus. The sequence goes on along the minus strand of CM062936.1, from coordinate 31,222,162 downwards.
GCTAGTCTTCCTCCCCCCTCCCCCCAAAAAAGGAATAGGGATTTTTTTCTAAAGGCAAGGATAGATCTCAAGGCCATACTCTGTCCTTCTCAGCCCCACCAAGCACCCCCAACCCTACTCCCTGAGGGGAGCAAACAGCTGCAGGGAGGCTAACAGGACACTCCCTGACCACAGGGCCCACATGGGCAGCAGGCAGGGATGAACTCTGACCCGTCCCCTTACTTGCATGAATTGGACACATTCAGAGAATGTGAATGGTCAGCCTCTTTGGCATTTTTAGTGAACCATCTACAAAAGGATTTCTTTGAACCAAGTTTCACCTTCCTGTGTGATTTTAAGTAAATACCTCCCTGTGCCGATTCCGCCCACAAGCCCGGGCTTTGAAAGCCTGCTTGCGGCTTGGGCTGGCGGGCCAGAAGTAGACCAGCAAACAGGTGTGCGAGAGTGACAGGGCAGAGTCGGGGAGCCACAGCTGTGGGAACGTGGCGAGGCGGCTCTGGCAGGCTGGGGCTGGGAGGGCTGGGGGCTGGTGCTGAGTGACAATCTCCTCGTCCCAGTTCAGGACGCCTCTGCCAACTTCACACCATTTACTCCCTGCACAGTGCATGGCAGGGGGAGTGCAGGAGCTAGACCAGATACAGGCGTCCCTGCAATGGCCACGCCCTTGTCCGTGAAGTCAGGGTCAGGGTCACAAATGGCAGGGCCAAAGCTGCCCCAGGAATGTCACAGGAATCCCACGAGCGGAGACAAATGCCCTCTTAGAGGCATTGCATTGGTAAGTGGCTTCTGGGCTCCCTTCCATTACTAAGACTTGGTGACTCCGTAGTCACTTCTAAATGGAACTTAGTTAAGAGTTAATCAGGAGAAATAGGGACTGGAGGCCTCACTAACCAGCCATGTGGACCTGTCATCTCCATCTTTGCCTGTGGCTCTTGATGTGTCCTGACCACACTCCCCTCCCACGGGCTTCAGCTCCAGGCTGTGCATGTCTCTCGGTGCGGTCTCACGGTCCGAGAATCACACGTTCCTAAGGAACAGATAAGAGGAGGAGGCCAGTGAAGGGGAATGCTATGGAATGGCCTTTTCTTGCTCAGAGAAACGGATCCACTCAGAAACACAGCATTCAGCGGTGTTGCAAATTTTCTCCCGAGGGTAATGCTTTCCCCTGATTCAGGCAGTTCTTACAGTGACTTTGAACTTCTGACCACTGGAGATGAGTGAATCATAGAAAGCTAGACCAGAAGGAGATGGCCAGCCCCCTCATTAGATAGATGAGAAATTAGAAGCCCAGGGAGTTAAGTGACTTGTCGAAGATCACACAGACAGCTCCCGTTTTCAAGCGCTTGGCTTCTCTCTGCCAGTCCTCCCCGGCTTGAACACATTCCTCCTACTTGGATACAGCAAAGGGAACCCTCCTGAGCAGTCCCTTCAAAACAGCACTTATGTGAGAGAGGGGCTGTTGGAACAAGATTGGGCAAACCCCAGTGTGCCTCTGTGCGCTGCTCCACCCAGTTTCTCATCTTTATATTACAAAAAAAAAAAGTCTCAAATAACCCAAACAGGCAGGGTCTGATCTGCAGACAGTCTGCAGGCATCCACCCAAGAAGCTGCCGGCCGGCTGGTCCATCCTCCTCTGATTTATGTTGTGTGTGTTAAGCCTTAAATTGTTGAGACTCTGGCTGGCTGCAGTGGTATTACTGGAGGGTTGGTGCATGTTTTCAGCTCTCAGAGCTGGCTCCGGGACTGGAGGTGTTGGCCTCGAATCAAGTCCAATCTCACACCTGTCTGAGACAATGAGGGCCTTGTTAGACACATCTCCAGTCGAGGCGGCTCAGGCTGCTTATTTTTCACATTCAGAACAGGCAAGGGGGGGTCTGGGGACCGGGGAGAAGCCAAGTCAAGACTGGGAAATGCTGGGGTCGGCTGCCTCCCTTGTCCTCTCCTTCTCCATCCTCCCTGCCTGCCCCCGCCCCCTTTTATAAACTTTTCTTTATTTTTGGAAATTAAAAAACAAACAAACAATACCAACAGTAGCCCTCTTATGAAGGGGAATTTCCTACTGCAAAACAAGGAGCTTGAGGCCTGCTGGGGGAGAAATTCAGGCATCTCGGGAGGTAAGCAGCTCTGTGGAGAAGCAGGGTGCATGGGTAGGGGTGTAGCCACCCCCACCCCCCACCCTGAAATGTGAGCCCTTTCCACACTGATGGGGTCTGTCAGTGGAAGGTTTTCTCTTCTTGGTTTTCCCTTCCATGGTTGACATGTCAGTGACGGGAGCAAAAAGCAGAGGAGAACATTTTCCTCAGCTCTGCATTACTCACTGATGAAATAGCAAACTGTTCTGTCCCAGTTCAGCCTTCCTGTCCTTTATTACCAACAGAGAGGACAGGGCTGGCCACCAGCACTTAAGTCTGTGGACCTTTTGCAAATCCAGCTTTCCAGGGACCCTGATGTGAGGCAGCCACTGGATATGACCTCTTCTGGTCCGGGTTGGCACCTCTCCAGGCTAATAGCTCTGGATGGTTGTTATTCAGTCAAAGCCATCTGAAATGAATTTCTTGCATAGGACCGCACACGATGTGGAGGCGCTTAGGACAGGAGTCAAGAAAAGAGTTTCCCAGAGTTATGAAAGCCACTTCTTCCTGCGAGAGTCCACAGTAGGGAGGCCAGGTAGGAGCACCTAGTGATTCCTTTCTCATGTAGCTGTCATCTTGGGGCTGGGGGATGTAACAAGTCTCCCAGCTCCCTTCTCCATAAGCAAGGCTCTTACCTGAGCTGGGAGGCATTTGGGTGCCAGTCGTCACCCCATGCTGCCTGTCCTCCCACATAAGACAGGCAGCCCCCATCCTTCTCACCTACAAACAACTTTAAGCACTATGCCCCATGGCTGACTCCTAACTTGGCCTCAGAGACACAGCAGGGGAAATGTGCAAGCTGTTCATTTCATCTGAGACCTAGGACTTCAGGGATGAAGTGGGGCCAGTCCATTTTTCTTAGTGTAAATCACTTTTAACTTAGCCACCCGAGTATCTCTATATGCTATCAGCCAACATCCCCAGAGGGACAAAAGGACAACTTTTCAGAGGCAGAGTGAGGTGTTTCAATGAGTGATAGAAGATCTGGGGTCTTCTGGCTCCCTGCAACCTGGGTTTGAATTCCTTCTATGGGACCTTGAGTGACAATGTGTGTAAAGACCCTGTGCAGTGGGAGGTGGCATCACTGTTGAGACCTTGGCCTTCAGGGAGGCCAAGGACGGCACTGCGCAGCCCCCCCTCAGGCCCGCGCTCCTCCTTGAGCCCACTCTGTCTGAACACGCCACCTGTGAAGGAATGTGGCTCAGGAAGCAGATGGTGCCTTTTCAGGCCAAGGAGGGCCCGATACAGAAATAAAAGATGCTGCCTACTGAGATCACCTCAACCACTGATTTTACAGCTGCTTCTCAAGCTCCCTGCCTCTCTCCGGGTCATGAGACTTTCCATTCCTCCCCTGAGCCCATCCATCCTCTGAAATGACCAAAAGTCAAGCGGATGAGCCAAAGGGAGGCTGGGGCACTGAGGTGGCTGTGAGCTGCTATCTTCTTACCTGCCTTCTCCTCTGGCCTCTGAACACGTTTGGCCAGCCCTGCCCACCAGCTTTGGTCCATGCTGGTGTCCTACCCAGAAAGCTCCTTCCCGTCATCCTCTCCATCTCCCCTAATCCTGCCATTCTTCAGGGCGCCTTGCCTGCCACATCTCCTTCAGGGTATCTTTGTCCCCACTGAGGACCAACTGACTCCCTTCCCCAACTCCTGGACCCATCTGTTGGTGCCTCTCACTTCGCCATCTCCCCATTCGTTACCCTCCGTTGTTACCCAATAGGGCACGGGTTTGACTGCTGGGTCCCCAGCTATCATGGGCTCCTGGGGACCAAGGACTTGAGACTTCCCTCTGTGCTGTGAGATCATCGAAACTTCAAAACCGACCGAGGAGATGCCTGCCAGGCAATCAACACAGAACGTGCTCCCTGAGTCCCACGCACTCCACCTTTTCCTCCCCATCTGGGATCATGCTTCCGAGAATGACAAGTTCTCCTAGAAGTCTCAGGCAGGTAGGAACTCTCTCTCCGACCTCTCCAGACCCCCATGGCCCTAGCCCAGATCTCTGGGCTCAGTGATCAGTGGGAGTCGTTGAGGAGCATTTCCCCTGCTCTCAGGACAGCAGGTCAAAACTGCTTATTTGCAGGTTTTAATCCCAATTTCAAAATCTCCTGCCCTGAATTATTTCCTTCTTCTTAAAGCACCAACTTTCAGGTAGGGCCCTTTGCTTCTTATTCCTTGATCTGCCCTTGCTCTGCCTCGCAGAGCCAGCTGGGAGCCTGGAGGAGGGAGCCCAGCTGGTCCCACCAGGTGAGGGCATATCCACCCCTCCCTGGGCCTTTCCCTTCGCTTTCATGACAAGGAGAAAAATGGGAAGTCTCTATGCTTCTTGACCTTCTGACCTCATTACCTTCCACAGCCTTCTGTTAACTAAAGCTAGTGGGCAACCCTTCCCTTTTGCTTTCCCCCTTCCCTTTTGCTTTCCCCCTTCCCCTCCGGCCAAATTCTCTTGTGTCACCCTCTTTCCTCCCCATCTTCCTTGCTCCTCAGACAGCTCACTGGAGGCTGCCTTCCAAATCCCCAAACCTGGTCATACACATATAATTAGAGATTTGGACCATAGTGTAAGAACAGGTTGTTTATGCACTACTCCCTTGTAACCCCACCCCCCCACCTCACTGCTGTCTCCTGGGCACCTGCGTCCTGCCCCTCCAGCCATGTTCCGGTGTCCCTGCGTTGCCTCTTTCCCTAAGAGCATTCCTAGATTCTTCTTGATTCCAGAACTTATCAAATCCATCCTTCCAAGTTCACTCTATCTTGCTAGCCATCCTACTGCCCACCCCTAATCACAGCCTCTCTCCCAAACTGACCTGTTGACCCGCCTCAGGGCCTCAGGTCTCCTAAGACTGAAACATTTCACTGCCACCACCAACCACCACGGATGACAGAAGCCAAGGAACCCCTCCCCCATTCTCCTTCGTGTTGTCACATTATAGTTTTCAGCTGGTAGATGAAGGACCATTCCAACCCATCTGTGCCACCCCACTGGTCTCTGAAAAAAAATTAACAAAATGTGGACCAGCAGAGGGAAAGCTATTTGTCACCCTCCTTGTCCATCTCCCCTTTTGCTTTGTCCCCTCTTCCCTCGGTTCCTCAGAAGCCTCTTTTGTTCCAATCAAGGGGAAAGTACTTTGGACGTGTTGTTGAGACTGGTTAGATTTTTTTTTTTTTTGAAAGAAGACGGGAAGTTCCTGTTTATTGGAAAGGTTGTTCGTTTCCAGAGATGTCACAGAGCCAAGCAGCTATAGGATGATTTCTCACTGCCTTTTCTCGGGGTGGTACACAACACCAAAAAACAAACCAATGAGAGAGAGAGGGTGAACACAAAGGGAGATGTTATAATAGGCTTTTGTCGGTACTTGTATTTTCTTGTTGGAAAACAGAGTAAAGGCCCTGAGGTGCTGAGGTGCGGACAGAAGCCCGATGTTATCAGGCCCTAGAAATCCTGCCTGGAGTCCAGCGGCAGGCAGGATCCAGAACTCCAAGAGATGGAGGCAACTGGTCCTGCTCAGTACAAACGGTGCTTTTAGTCTTTCGTAAACAGCCTGTGCCCCAGGGCTCGAATCCTTCAAAAGTTTGCCTAGGTAATTGCATTTCATTGCTGTCTGGCATGTGCTCATCAGTCTAATCTGGAGGTTCAGACAGCCAGGCCAAAGCTTGCGAGACTGGAGGAGAATGAGCCCATGAATTTAATCCACTTGAAAGACAGACTAATACAAGTGCGGCTAACTCATTATTTTAAGTGATGTGAGCAGAAAAGGGTATGGCACTTTCCATAAAAGGGTTTAAAATCAGCACGTTGCAGCCACTTGACAGTTTAAGGCCATTAGAAGAGAAGGCGGAACCGGGGAGACGATGTGATCCTTGCTGCCACTTCCTTTTTTCTGGAATTCTGCCTTCTGCCCCACGACCACCCCCAAAACACAAAAGGAGGGAAAAATGGTAACCTCCCGCCCTGATTTTGACTCAGGTATTCATGAATTCACGGCAATAGACACCAACTTTTATTTGAGATTTGGGGTGGTTTGGGCTTAGTTTCAGGGTAGAAAAGAGACATAAGTGGAGTAAGGACTTTCCAATCAGCCCCACAAAGCTCAGAATCCCAGACCTGTAAGTAGGAAAAGGTGCCCCTTCCCAGCATCCATCGGGCACTGTGCTTGGTGATTACTTCTACTTTTTTTTTTTTTTTTTTTGAGGTTTAGACCAGTTTTTTCTTTTTGTCAGTATGTGGTAACTAGGTTGGGGGGAAATGGCTTCAATCATCATACAGTAAAAACAGCTCTCTACAAAGAAACAGAAGGTCTGTCCCTGCCCTGTCACCTCTCCTCTGCACCCTTTCTCTTAGATGGGGCTGGCTGGGAAAGTCTCCAAAGTTGCTTTCTGCCCTATCATTCCATGAGATGTTGGAATGAAACCTTAGAAATGTTGACGGTGATTTGCATCATTATCTAGTTACATGTGACTCATGCCCGGGAAGCTCAGGCGAGGCAAGCACTAGCCTGTCCCTTCCCAGATGGCAAAGCCGACGGTCAGCTCAGGAGTGATCTTGTTGGTCACTGACACCTGTGGCTCACCCAGGGCTCAGCATGCCAGCTCCGAGTCTGGGTGCCAGGCCATGAGACTGTGAGAAAGCAGTCATCCCAAACCCTGGTGTGGGGACGGAGTTCTCCTGGGCACATCATGGCTCCTGACCCCACACAGGCAGACAAATGGCCTCCAGCCACCTCTGCATTCCCACAAGGGTTCCAGAAGGTGCCCATCACACCCCTTATCTCCTCGCACCCCTCAGTTTCATTGGCATTCCGCCTGGGGCACGGAGCTGCATTAAATTTCTCTGAGTCTGGGGGCACCTCTGGGAGTCACATCTTCTGGCTTGTCATCATGGTTTGACATAGTGACTGAAAACCACCATGATGGCGCGTGCCTACCCTGGGCTGGGTTTCCCTAAGGCACCACTGACATTTGGGGTCCGATCATTCTCTGCTGTGGGGGGCCGTCCTGGGCGCTGGGGGATGTTTAACAGCACCGCTGGCCTCCACCACTGGATACCAGTAGCACTTCCCTCACCCCCATTGCGACAACCAAAAGTGTCTCCAGACATTGCCCAACGTCCCCTGGAGGAGAAATCGCCCCTGTTTAGACAAATCTGGGAAATGCACAAGGATTTGGTTAGTCCACACAGGATCTCAACACCTGCAATAAATGGGAGTTGCTTGGGCGTCTACACTCAGCAGTAAATCCATTTTGACTCTACTTCTTCAGGTCTCTGGCATCTCCCTTCTCCATAGATCATCCCTTGTGTTGAGCAAGAGTTTCCCAGTTGTCTGCTATCTCAACCTCTACCTGTAGTTTTTTAAAAAATTCTTCCATTTTTGCCCAAGTCACTGAAAACTGCTTGCTTCTGTGAGAAAGCCTGCCTTGACCTTGTAAATCAAAGTGGTTCTCCGGAGGGAGGTTTCCCACTGCTGGGCTCAGTACCCTCTTTCTCAGGGTGACCTCATCTATCAAAGTATGAAGGTGGTATTTGAAATGCCATTTACTTTCTCTAAGTCGATAACTGAAGCCGTGGATCTTTAGATCATCAGAGGTCTGCTTAGTACCAACAGTTTTTATGTGTCATTTTTTAAATTGAGATCTGTGTTGGAGTTTAAAAGAATTCGGGCAGATTTCCATTTGCCTTTCTGAATCAGAGTTTGGGGTGATATTCCTTTGCGAGTGTAGATTGCCCCGAGATGAATCTGACTTGATTAGTTTGTGTCCTTTGTTCAGAGCACCAGGGATGAGCCATGAAAGCGCACACAGCTCTTATCTTCAAAGGTCTCCTTTATGCTGCAAAACTCCACCTCAGCAACCTGTGCTATTAGTTTATTGCAATCCCAATTAGTTCACATCAAGGTCAGTTCTTTGGGCGTGTGAAATGACTGCAGACTCAAATGGACAAATTCCCTCTTGCATAGATCTCACGTGAAGAAGGGGTGAAGACTGCGGCAGAGGAATTAGACAAAAGAGGGCGCCGTCTGATCCCAGAGAAGAAACTGAGAGCAATTCTCCCGGCTCCCAAGCCGAAGAAATCCAATTATTCTAAAGAACTAGAAATTTGCCTAGGAACATACCATCGAAGGAAGAGAGAGTTTGGACTCTTCGTCCTCACTCTGTTGCTCTGCTGGCAAACATCCGAGTCATTTGGCAGTTTTCGAAAAATAAAGAGAATCATAAGGGAGCTATTTCTTGGGGGCTTTTTATGTATGGAGAAGCCTTGAGTTTAAGAAGTGTAATAAACACTGCTCCTCCAAAAATGTGTCTATGAAAAATAAACCAGAGCTGGTGAGTCTGTAGGGTGCTGCGTTCTAGGAATGAAGGACGATGCTGAGCTCAAGTAAATCCATGAATCGCATATGTCTTATTTCTCCAGTAGAGGAGTCAGGGGGTAAGTCCCCTCCTTATGTGAAGAGAATATGTTTCCTGGCTCTGTCATTATTTCTGGCATAGCAGGATGGGAGGAATAAAGGGGTCAAAGGCCAAGTGGAATGGCAGTGCCGTTTAAGAGGGGGAAATTCGTTATGTACCCTCAGAGACTCTCCCCAGAGTTCTGTGGAAGTTGAGAGTATTGGAGGTGAAGGGACGGCCAGGAATCACATGGTGCTCGCTGCTCCCTCGAGGCAGGCACTGGGTGTTCATGCCCTTGTGAAAGACAGGAGGCTAGAGAGGGGGCAGAAGGGGTGATTTGTTGAGGGGTTCTGGCCTCCTGGCTCCTGCTGCTGGGAATTCCAGGAGCCGGGGCCTGATGTGTGGGCAAGGAAAACAAGAGGGAAAGAAAGATTGTGACAGGATAGAGTGGACAGGAGCGATGCATGAGGGAACAGGAGAATGCTGAAGCAGACACTGGCTTAGCTAGCAAGCATTTCTGGAAGGCAGCGAGGCGCTTCATCTTGCCAGAGTTATTCCACTTCCCTTGTCAGAATATTCTTCAAGTTGGGAGCGTGGAAGGGAAGCTCTTAAAGAAAGAGCTGTTGCCATTCAATGTGAGTCCTCAGAAGGTAAACAACGATGCATCCTTGATCTGCAAGACTCAGCTTTCAGATTTCTGTGCTGTGGCCGGCACGACGAGGCTCAGCCACGTGGCCACGATGCAGCTGCCTTCTGCAGAGTGGCCATGGTCCTTTCTCTGAAGGAAGCTGGTAGTCAGTGGGTGGAAGGGCTTATATTTCATTTTAGCAGTCTGTGTACAACCTTGCTGGAACAGCACAACGGTGCACACGTCAATTTTGAAACCACGTTATCCCCAGTGAGGGACTCAGGGACATTTTGCACCTTGGAACTCTGGCTGGCTAAGGAAGGTCCTGGTGGCTCCATGGGGCTGAGCCTCTCCCTCCTTCCTCACTGGAGCACTGTCCAGCGTGGGTGAGAAATCTCTGCAGGTAGCATTGAGTGGGTGCTCTCTGGACATAGTATCTTTTTCTGAAGGGACAGGGGAGAGAAGACGTGCCTACGAGGTGCCAGGTACTGCATTAATGATGATCGAGCCCAGGATCACGTTTCACCCTCTGTAACCCATCCTCACAGGTGGGGAAACTGGGTCTTGGAGGGGTTAAGTCTTTTGCCTCAGCACGCAGTGAGCGAGGGGTGAGCCAGTGGCTCAGTCCTGATGTCTCAGACTCCCAAAGGCCCTTGCTCAAGCCCTTCTGGCTCCCTGAGGGACAGCCCGGGGCCAAGGTTCCCAAATTCTGGAAATGTTGGGGGCCAACACAAACCAAAGGATAGTTAAGCATCTCTCATGTTCTCTTTCCGCACTCTAGATCACACTGTTGCCTTCTCTTTTTCTTCATTCTTGTGACTTCTTTTGATTTTATTAGAATGCCATGCTTCAGAGTTTGCTGCTTAAAACGACAGTGTCTGGCGTGAAATCCAGTCAGGATGCATTAGAGCCCATGTCACAGGGGAGCAGAAGACACAGAGGCTGCTTGAAGGACTTCAAGACACTCTAAATGTGTCAAACAGCTCTAACATGTTACAAAACCACGAAAGTGCTAAAGTAAAAACTCGGGTTGCAGCTAGGAGAATGCACAACGGGAAAGCCATGGTCAGGGTAGCAGGGAGGGCAGCCTTGGGGTGTCTCTGCCCTACACCACCTCTGCCTCTCCCACCAGAGGTCTGTCTGAGGCCAGCATGCTGGCACAGAGAGCTGGGGGCTACAGAGCTGGAAGAGGTGGCCTTAGAGGAAGCCAGGCTGCAAAATGCCAGGAGAGAGACCTGTGGTGCGCCAGATCTCGTTCTCAGCTGGGCTCAAGAGCGTATTCTCCAATCTAGACAACTCACGGGGCAGGGGTCGGTCATCTTACAGTCCCTGCAGGCTCAAAGATAACATCTCTCCTTTTTTTCTTGCCTGCTGCCACCCTGAGGCATTACAAGGACCCTGGCAAAGCCTCGGCCATGTTACTTAATAGGATCTGCCCAAGGGACGGCTCTTACTGTATCTACTTAGTCGGAGAGATCACTGGTGCCTCTCTGGGAAGTCCTGTAGGCTCCCCGCTTGTCAGCACAGGGCCTTCCATGGCCAGTCTGGACTGTGGCTTGGCTCTGACAGTCTCCCACCCCCGGCCATGGGACAAAGACTCTCAAACCTGCACAGTCATCTTTATAGCCTGTGCTACCCTCAGTAGAATGTTCCTTCAGAAGATTCTGTTTCATTAGCTCTGGGCAATCTTGGGTGATGCTGTGCCCCTTCCACTTGTAGCTTCCCACTTTGAGGTGTCAGTCATTTGTTTCTTCATTCCTCACAGAGTGAGGGTCCTCATTCTACGCCAAGGGCCCAGTCCCATGCGAGAGGCTGCCTGGGATTTCCCAGCCCTCAACATAGTATTTCTGGCTCATCCCTTTCAAGGAACTAACACAGAAGGCAAAGATGCCAGAGAATGAGTGGATGGGAGCAGAAAGCCATCTTTACCTTCCATATTTTGAGATTTTTCTTGGAGAAGGAAATAGAGGAATGGATGGAAATTAGCAGAGTGGTCATGGAATAATTTGAACATGCCACATCATGGCCTAGCCTTATAGGAATCTATCCAGCCTGTCTGTAGAATCAGTTCAGGCCTGGAAAGTGTGTACAGGGGGCAGAGGGGCAGAAAATCTTTATGGGAGAGGTGTCTGCAATGGATGTTTGTTTAACAAAGTAGGGAAATAATTCGTCTGCCACAGAGGACAGAGCAGAGACCAGAAGGTGCCTTCCGTTCCCTCAGAACCACGATCCCTCTACCCCGTGTGAACTGAAGGCCACTCTCCCTCCGACTCAGGGAGACAGTGCCAGCAGAGAACAAGGGGTATTATCAAAGGCCCCGTCTTTTCTAGAAGCCAGTGACTTATCCCTGAACCCTTCCTCGGAGACAGTGGTGCCTGAGTCCAGAGCCTTTTTCCAGACGCATCTCAGGCTGGTCTGGCCGAGAGGAGAGGCTCCGCGGTGAGGGTTGAACTATTTCCCCTGGGAACCGTCTGGCAGCTCTAATGAGGAAGAGCACTTTGCATTTATGGAGCGCCTTTCATCTGTGGCTCTCAAAGCTGTGCCACAAACATTAATTAACTCTCACACCTGTGAGGCAGGTGAGTCTGGCTGCCCCCATTTTTAGGGATGAGGAAACAGAGGTTTGAGAGGAAAAGGACTGTGGTGAGCCACCAGGGTTGGGGGCGGCTCTGATGTTAGAAGCCAGCGTTCTGGATTCCCAGCGCCCTGACCGCAAAGCCACGAAGCCTCCCCACCGCGGAATACAGGTCCCAGAGGCAGTGAGTGGTGGAGACGTGGCCACACAGCTCCCTCTTCCCTCCCACGGGCTGCCTGCCACCTCCCAGGCCCGCCGGTCGGCTGTGAGGACGGGATCCCTCAAAACCCTAAAGGCCTTTAAAACACTGTCTCCCCAGGCAGGGCTCTGCCCCAGCTTGGTGCTGGATGCTTCCCTTCAAAGTAATTGCTGGAACAATGAATGCATCTTAGCTGTACATGACTAACCAAGATGTCTGCAGCCAGCGAAGACAAGCGGTTGGCAAATACTGGAGCTCTTTCACAACCTCTCTTTTTCCAGGATCCAGAGCTGGTGGGAACTGGCTCATGTTATCATGAGATTTCACTGACAGCGACGACTGCTAATCCAGCGTCTGCTACCTGGGTGCGTTCGTGGGTGCCTGCTACTCCTGCCTGTTGTGCTGTGTTGCACTTTCACTGCACAGGCCAGAGGAAACAGCCTGGAAGACTCTGAAAGACAGTGGAAGTTTCAGGGAAATGCCTCTTTCATAGCAGAGAATTGCCCAATCCTGAGGCCATGAACATGATATCACAAATTCTGAAGGTAGCAGTGAAGCATCTGGGGCACCCCTTTTGTTTGTAGGGAGCCCAGCTCTTTCTTCCCAGGGGTCCCAGACGGGGACATGCAAGCCACCACTGGGGCTCGCCCTGACACATCACCCTGGAAACTGACTCACATCCCTGAGTCCTGAGTCACATCCTGTTGTGTGTTGTGAGGCATCCAAGAGGGCATTACACCAGCTCCCATGGCTGAGGTGAACTTGGAGGGCACCCTGGGAACTGCCCTGCCTCTTCCAAGCTGAAAGAGGGGGAAAAATCCTCTAGGGAAAAGACCAGGGCAGCCCGAGGGTTTATATATTCACGAGGCAGGTTGGCTCTTTTAAAGATAGACGTTAGGGGCCCGTGGCATACATAACTGGCTGCTCTTTGTTTTTAACTGGCTCTGAAAGGTGACTGAAAGACCAGGTCTTTGAAGGTATCAGCCGAATAGCCAAGGAACTTCTGACTATAACAACCAGCAACAGAGCCCCATCAACCTCCTGGCCCCAGGCTGAGGGAAGATGTCTCAGCGCACATGGTGCTATTGGGAACCCAGGGTTTGAGGGGAGGTGTTAAAAAGCCCATAGAGGTGGGTGGTCAGAGTAGAACCAGGAGGTATCTCTGGCCATCCTCTCCTGTGGCCTGGTGGGAGCATGAGGACAGAGCAGGATGTTTTAAACTTTTCAAAGAACAGTTTTGGATTTTGTTATTTTTCCTACTACTTTCTTGTATTCAATTTCATTGACTTTTGCTCTAATTTTTATTATTTCTTTTCTTCTGCTTGCTTTAGGTTTATATTGCTCTTTTTTCCCTAGTTTCCTAAGGTGGAAGCTTGGATTATTGAATCTGGATCTTTCTTTTCTAATATTTGCATTCGGTACTATAAATTTCCCTCTAAGCACTGCTTTTGCTGCATCCCACAAAATATGACAAGTTGGATTTTCATTTAGTTCAAAATACATTCTAATTTCTCTTGAGACTGACCCATGGTTATTTTGAAGTATGTTGTCTAAGCTCCAAATACTTGGAGATTTTTCCAACTATCTTTCTGTTATTGATTTTTTTAGTTTAAATCCATATGGCCTGAGAATATATACTTTATATGATTTCTGTTCTTTTAAATTTGTTAAGGTGTGTTTTATGGCCCAGAATGTGGTCTATCTTGGTGGATGTCCCCTGTGAGCTTCTGAAGAATGTGTATTCTGCTGTTGTTGGATGGAGTATTCTATAAATGTTAATTAGATAAAGTTGGTTGGTTGCACTGTTAAGGTTAACTATGACCTCATTTTCTGCCTGCTTGATGTATCAAATACTAAGAGGGATGCTGAAGTCTTCAACTGTAATGGTGTATTTTTCTATTTCTCCTTGTAGTTCTATCAGTTTTTGCCTAATTTTTTTGATACTCTGTTATTAGGTGAATTCATGTTAAGGATTAGTATGTCTTCTTAGAGAACTGACTCCTTTCTCATCATGTAATTCCCTTCTTTATCCCTGAAATTTTTCCTTCCTCTGTAGTCAGTTTTGTACAAAATTAATATAGCTACTCTGGCTTTCTTTTGATTAGTATTGGCATGGTATACCCTTTCTCTGTCCCTTTACTTTTAACCTGAATCTTTATCTTTAAAGTGGGTTCCTTGTAAACAACATATAGTTGAATCTTGTTTTTAATCCATGCTGACAATCTTTGCCTTAATTGGTGCATTTAGATCATTCATATTTAAAGTGGCTACTGATAGAGTTGGATTAATAATTGCCATGTTTGTAACTGCTTTATATTTATTGCACTTGTTCCTTTTTCCCCCTTTTTTTGCCTTCTCTAGCTTTAACTGAGCATTTTATATGATTCCATTTTATCTCCTCTTTTAGCATATCAATTATACTTTTAAAAAAAATGTTTTTGGTGGTTGTCCTAAAGTTTCCAAAATACATGTATAATGAATTTAAGTCACCATCAAATAACACTATACCACTTCTTCCTTCCCATTTCTGTCATCGCTCTCATTCGTTTCACTTATCCATATGTTATAATCACCCAATACATTATAACTATTATTACTTCAGACAGTTATCTTTTAGATCAATTAAGAATAGAAAAAATAAGACTTTATTTTACCTTCATTTATTCCTTCTCTGATGCTCTCCCTTTCTTTATGTAGATGTGAGTTTCTGACATATCATTTTTCTTCTCCCTGCAGAACTTCTTTTAACATTTCTTGCAGGGCAGGTCTGCTGGTGATAAATTATTTCAGTTGTTGTTTGTCAGAAAATGTCTTTATTTCTCCTTCACCTTTGAAGGATAATTTTGCTGAATACAGAATTCTAGGTTGGTGGCTTTTTTCCTTTCAACGCTTTAAATATTTACTACACTGTTTTTGCTTGCATGGTTTCTGAAGAGAAGTCGGAGGTAATTCTTACCTGTGTTCCTCTCAAGGTGAGGTGTCCCTCACTCCGCCACTTCTGGCTTCTTTCCAGATTTTCTCTTTGTCTTTGGGTTTTCTGCAGTTTCAATATGATACGCCTTGATGTGGATTATTTGGTATTTATCTTACTTGATATTCTCTGAGCTTCCTGGATCTACGGTTTGGTGTCTGTCATTAATTTCGGAAAGTTCTCAACCATTAATACTTCAAATATTAATTCCACTCTCTTTTCTCTTCCTTTTCCTTCTGGTAGTTCCATTACACATATGTTACACCTTCTGAAATTGTCCCAAATTTTGTGGATGTTCTGTTTTGGGGGGGTTTCTTTTTCTTTTTTCTCTTTACCTTTTAGTTTGGGAAGTTTCTATTGACATATTTTCAAGTTCATTGCTTCTTTCCTCAGCCATGTCCTGTCTATGGACGACCCCATCAAAGGCATTTCTCATTTCTGTTACTGTGTTTTTCATTTCTAGAATTTCTTTTTCAGTCTTAGAGTTTCCATCTCCCTACATACATTACCCTTCTGTTCCTGCATGTTGTCTTCTTTTTTCATTAGAGCCCTAAACACATTAATCACAGTTAAGTTCCCTGTCTGGAAACTCCAAAATCTGTGTGAGATCTGGGTCTTCTTCTGATGCTTGTTTTGTCTCTTCAGACTGTGTTTTCTCTTGCCTTTTGGCATGCCTTGTTAGTTCTGTTTTTGAAAGCTGGACATGATGTATCAGGTAATAGGAACTGAGGTAAATGGGCTTTCAGTTTGAGGTGTTACGTTCCTACAGTCAGGAGTTAGACTGTGTTTACCATTTTCTCAGCTGTAGGCGCCAGAGGCTTCAAATTCCTCCTATTGTCTTTGTTTTTGTTTCCCTTCTTGTCTTTGCGCTTACCTAAGAACTCCTCCTTAAATAGTCTGTGTCTTACAGCTCTTTCAGCTGTAACCCACTATTATTATACTGGATCACATGAGAACCTGGTGGAGTTCCTGAATGAAAAACCCCAAAAGTGTCCCCACCCCCACATACACACAGGACTGCAGCCCCCAGGGGTTTCTCACTCTCACACTCACACTCACACTAGTCTATATTCAGCCTGCAACAATTTGTTAAAATTACCATTTAAATGTTTATGGCTCCAGTGGCTTCTGCTCCCAGTAAGCAGACCTCAGTGTGATTCTCTGGATTTGCCTGCCTCTCAAGATTTGGGGGTGTCAGTTTGCCCTATGACCTCGATTATCTAAAAGATCCAAGAAAAGTCATGGATCATCAGTTTGTTCAGCTTTTTTCTCATTGTAAAGGTGGAAGTGATAACTCCCAAGCTCTTTACATTTCAGAACTAAAACTGGAAGCAGCAGAACATTTTGACATGAATTATCTCATAGGGTCATTTTTTACTGTGGAGACTTTTTGACATTGCTACATCAAAAGGTGAGAGCACTCTACTTTCTTATCAAGTGAATTATGCCATGGATACCTCTGAGTTTATGACTAGCCTCAACCCCACTTATCCCTAACTTCCCCCCTTCTTTGACCTCATTTCAAATGGAAGAGAATGGGGCTCAGCAATGTGGAGAGGGGCGTGTTTTACTCAGTATTTGATGATCAAAAAGCTGAAAATAACCCATCACAAAATGGCTTCAGTAAAGTGGCTGCATCAAAACATGTACCCTGGAAAAATCAGATGCAGAAAGGCTCAAATTAAAATTTTCTAATCCAGTAGTTTTTTTAATGGAAACATGAACTGGTTGAAATCGAATCTTCATCTTCTCCATCCTCACCCCAAGTCTCCAGTTTTCTTCCCCCTTTACCACTTACTCTCCTGAGTCCAGTTCCTCTCCAGTGCTAAAGACTGGCTGTTGTGTCCTTTGTGAACAGACCAGTATCACCTGAGCCTCATCCTGGAGCAGGTGTGTGTGGCCTTACCAATAAATACCAGATAAGTCCCTTGGCATGGATTTCTTTTCCTTTTTCGTAGTATAATCATAAAAAATTAGTCAGACATATTGAGCATTTAATATGACCAAAAACTGTGATACTTCCTTTATATATAATTTATCTCACTTATTCCTCACTATTACCCTTTGAAGTAGGAAAATTATGGATCAGAGAAAATAAGTGACTCACCCAAAGTCATACTAGTTTATGGTGGAGGCAGGATTCAAACCAAAATCTGTCTATGACTTAAACTAGGTGCTTTCTCGAGTCTACTCCTCTCAGAGGTAGAACACAAGCATATAATAAATACCACTGGGGTTCTTATCTCTAAGGTGGGAACAGCTGTTTGCAAGTCCAGATTAGGCAGATAATCCAACGGTTTGCCTGGTTACAGCCCACAGGTCCCCCACTAGCTGTACTCCTGAAGGCAGGGACTGTAGTGCATTCACTACTGAGTCCCCAACACAGTGGCCCTGGTAAAGCAAAAATGTTCGTTGGCAACGTGATTGAATGAGGATGTGAATAACTTCATGAAGCTAGAAATGAACGAATGAATGAAGCAACTCTCAGCATGATGATTAAGGCAATAGGAAGAAGCCTTTCCATGCATCATACAATCCTGGGATCTTCACTAATATCACACTATAAGCTCCAATGGGGCAGGGACCATATTGGTCTTATTCTTCACTCTATTACCAGCTAAATTAGCACACTCCTGGCCCAGAGGAAATTTTCAATGAACTTTTATTCTTTTTGATGGACTTCTCAGAGGCAATCCCTCCAAGAACAAGTAGCCCTACTCTCTGGAGAATGACTGACAGTGGTTCTTTTCCTTAACCTATGACTTCTTTTCTGGATAACCCCCATCTTATCCCTGTCTACTTCCTCTTCCCAGAATACACATATTTATTATTACAGGCACCATTCTTCACCCCCACACCTCCACCTGATTCTTCTTTGACTCTGTTTAACATACAAGTTAAGCAGAGAAGTACTGTATAAGACCTATTTGAATTAGAATCCTATAGTGTCACGTTGGAAGGGGTTGAGAGATCATGTCCTTTCAGAGATGAGAATAAGAAAGTGTAAGAAAGTAATACAGGGTCACCGCACAGAGAGGCCCAGAGGCCACGTCTCCTGCCTCTCAGCCCAGTGCTTGGGGTGGCCCACAGCACTGCCATTTCTATACTTGCTTTCATGCATTCACATTGGCCCCATCAGAGCAAGGATGGTAACTGAATAGTAAACTCAGCATACACCATATTATTGGCCCTTAGAGTTTTTTTGTTTTGATTTTGGGTTTTATTAATAATACATGTAGGAGAAGAAAATACCCAAAACTCAACATGAGAAGCTCGCCATCACCACCTTCTGGCCCACCACTGGCAGTGAAGCCAAGGACAGTTCCCTGTGGTCACATGAATGAAAACTGATCACAGAGGGTGCCTTCGCATCTTTAGTGCTATGCCCCCTCTAACACTGGAAAGCTAAGCTGTGGTGGGAAGGAAGAAGATGTTGAATCTAAAACCCTGTGTTAAAAAAAAAAAAAAAACATGGAACTTGGACTTTAATCATAAAGCTCATTTTACCAAAGCATATTTTTAAAAGGCTGTGAAACATTATGCAACGTTTGCATGGTTTAATTATGAGTTTAGAAAAGCCTAGCACAACTTTTTCACTACAGTAAAACATGACAGAGCATGAATCATGGCATAATACTTTATGCTTACTGTGGTTTTAGACATGGGGTAAGGGTGCTGAGCTGTCTACACAACAAGGCATGAATTCTGTACCACAATTCACACCCCGGAGGGCTTTATGACAATTATAAAACCTCTTTTGTTTGCTTTTTAAATGATTAAAATAGTTGAGTACTATATAGTCACTTAGCAAATGTGTGTATCTAGGACATATTCATGTCTTATAGAAAATATAAGTATACAATTTTTTTTCACTTAGAGCAAAATACCTGTAGTAATATGGGAAGATTGAACAATCTGCTATTGCTATTTGCTTTCAATTATTGGAAACACTGTTATCTGTAAGATTATGTGGGATCTCTGACTGTGGTTGAACATTTATTTTCCACTGACTTTAGAATGGACCAGCTCTCTTATTCCTTGCCATCTCCTCAAATTCTCTAAAATTCAGAATGAAATGAAGACCTTTCTTTAATATAGATTTCAAAGATCCTAAGTTAAAATACTTGCCCGGGTTTTTCAAACTTAAAAATTCAGTTATTTTAAAGAAGAGAAATGTCAGTATGAGGGAAAAGTAGGGACTGTCAGAAGAAGAGTGAGGAGAAAGACTGGGGTCTCCAAAAGCCTGATTCTGTTATCCACTGTGACAACTTCAAAGAGATAAACAGAAAAGGCAAATTTTGACTGCTGGAAATGAAAAACCCCTGGAGGTAGCAGATGTGAATATTTTATAATGGGTAGGAATAACTCATTTCTTTATGTCATGGCAAATACAAGACCTACACCTAGTATTTTCCTAAGGAACTTTGCTTTTTCTCGATTTACTCCCAGCATCATGAAGGCCTGACTATGAAGACCCTTGGGAGGTAGACAGTTTGCTGTCGCCCTTGTCCACAAAAAGAGTGGCACACAAAGAGAAAATTAACATTTAACCCTAAAGAAATGTAAAGCTATTTTGTGGTGGGATAGTGTTCAATTTAAATTTCCTCAACATTTTGCCTAAGAATAGAAGGGTTTTTTTTTTCCTCCTCCTTTTCATCTATCACAGTGTGATGCTTCTGATGTCTAAGACTCCTATGAATGCTGGAGTCAAATTTACAAAAATCATTTTACCTAAATCTTCTGAAGTCAGACTTTTGTCTCTTCTCTATCCCAGGCCTCTTTTAATGGCAGTCTATAAAATACTTGCTCAGTATTCGACCCTGTAAAAGTTGCGGACTGGAGGTCTTGAAAAGGAGCAGGTCTCCTCTGTCAGTCTGGGTGAGGAAGCCAGCTGTCTACTGCTGGGTTGTGAACTGGTCATCAGGCCTCATTGCCAGTTTCCCAGCTAGACCTTTGCTGTGGTTCTTGGAAGAGAATCCCCCTAAATAGAAAACATTTAAAAGCCCATGGAATATTTTTGCCAAAGGTACAAAAAAAGACCAAAACTCTATGTTCTTTTTTGCCTACTCAGTACAGATAGATGATCACCTGAGTTTATAAAACGTTTACGATGATGCTAATTGTAATTATTGGTAAGGCTGTAATTGTCTGAGCAGTCAACATGTGCTGCACTTCAACAGTGTGAACATGAACACGTCCACTTGGGAAGCATAATCAGCTCCTCTCATCATTATTAGCATGAGTAAATAAAACCTTTGCAAGGAACAGTTATCAGATGAAAATCCTCAGGAATCAAACATAAACTATATTTCAGTATCTTTGAGGGGGGAAATCATAGAAGAAAAGCAAATACTTGGACTTAAGTAGGCTTATTGAACACTGGTAAACAGGCCACAAACACATATAACATATTTAAACAGAAGGGACTACAGTCATTAGCCGCATAACAACATTTCGGTCAACGACGGACCGCATATACAAGGGTGGTCCCATAAGATTAGTACCTAGGTGTGTAGTAGGCTAAACCATCTAGCTTTGTGTAAGTACACTCTATAATGTTTGCACATTGATGAAATCACCGAAATGCATTTCTCAGAACATATACCCATCATTATGCAGTGCATGACTGGAGCTTCTTATTAGAAGACTTTTTATTTTTTTAAATCCCACCCCACTCTACATATAACTGACCTCCCTGATTCTCTGCAGATACAAGGCAGATCCAGCCATCCCCACCATGGTCCTACGATCAGTCCTACCAGTACCTGGGATCCATTGCCTCCCCTTCCGTACACCCAGCAACACCCATCTCGCCTGGACGGGCCAGCGGCATGACAACCCTCTCTGCAGAGCTTTCCAGTCGACTCTCAAGTAAGCTGCCTGAAAACACACTCTGAAGTCACGCTAGAGTGGAAAGTTGGGGAGATGCATGAAGTGGTTGGCAGTCATTTTTAATTGGATAAAATATGTTTTCAAGACAAGGTTGTCTATCTCTAAGTCCCACACACATGCACTGATTTTCCTTGACACCCAGAGGTACAGATTATGGATGTGGAGACAGAAGTGGCTTGGAAAAGTGGATTCCTCGGGGGATGCTCACATTTGGCAGGCAAGGGTGGCAGCTGAGGGGTTAATAATATGAAAGGCCAATGTAGTCAGTTTCTAGAACTCTGATGGGACTGGTCCATCTGGTGGGGGTGAGCTTTCACAGGTCATGTGAACAGCACACTGGGGTACATGTAGAATAGGGAGCAAATATACCACAAATGAGACATTTCCAACTAAGAGCTGCTCATACCAGGTTGGAAAGCTCAGGTGTCGTGGTTAGCATAATTGTTGTTAATACGAGCTCATTAAATATTAGTCATTTAACCTATGAGACCTCTGGGCTTGGCACTCACCCTTGCTTGTGGGCAGGGAAATCGGAGTTACAGAGAAAAATTCCTTTGTTGAAAGCAAAAGAAGAAACTCCCGTTTGGGGCTTTGAAAATGGAGCTGGACCAAACTGTGAAAACACTTCAGAGAACTTCAGCATTATGAAGCCTGCAAACACACTTCATGTGTGTTGGACGGAGGGCAGTTGTTTTTGCTTTTCAGCTCTTGGGATCAGATTATAGCAGATTAGGGGGTAGGCAAAGGGGCAAAGGCATCATGTCTGCCATTTTAAACGCTGTGTAATGTTGTGTTTTGCAGACAATTGTGACTACTTGAGATTTCACCAAATGCTTTAGCTTCCTCTCAGAGCTTCACAGAATACCTTCTCAGAGCTTCTCAACAGCAGCACCATTACCATTTGGAGCCAGATAGTTCTTTGTTGCGGGGGGCAGTCCTGTGCAATGTAGGATGTTTAGCAGCATCTCTGACCTCTAGATGCCAGGAGCACCCCCTAACCATGACAAGCAAAAATGTCTCCAGACATTCCAAATGTCCCAAAGGCCAAAACTGTTCCCCAGTTGACAACCACTGCCTTTAAGTATTTTTGGGCACTACAGTGAAATAGGAAAGCCAACATAGTTGCTCAGTTTTCACAATATTTTTGGCCATTAATGCCAAGATTTTCATGGCACCTGCTGAGCTAAGGAGTTGAGGGAAAAGCATAAGAATTCTGATGTCTGTCTAGCTTGTTGTTTTAGTACTTCTGTTCCCTCAGGACTGGTTTGATTCCAAGGGCATTTGTCAGCTTTTATTGATTCTTCTCGGTGGCACTGCTCTGCCCACTGGCTATGATCTACATCTGAAAGAATTACTGTTTTCCTTGGAAATGTCCCTGCAATGGGTCTGTCCCTTGGAATTTATTATGTAAGTCTTTTGACTTGGTCACCACCCAAGGTCGGCACCTTATAGTCCAAGAACCCTAGGGGCCAGCTGCTCCCGCTGACCAGTGTTCAGATGCAAGGGTGACTTTTTTTTAAAGGAATGAGTAATGTGTGTACTCCCAAATCTCATATCAGTTACACTTTTGAATAACCTAGACTTCAATTACCCAAGGAGTATGGAAGGACATTTTATGGCATAAGGGTGTGAAGCAGACAAAAACCACGTCCCATTTTAGCACCCAAGAATGATCCTCTGCTGTCGCGAAGGGAGGACCAGCAAGAATTCCAGATGAGCTTTCACCGGTGGCAGAGAACAGCATGGGAGACTGCTCTTCAACTTGGCAGACTGCCCTCTGAGAAATCAAATCTGGAGCACAGGCCTGAAAAGTGTTGTCATACACTTGGGGGCTGGAGGGGGTTAGGACACATAAAAGAAAAGTGGCTGCCTGGTGGCCAGCTTTGAGAA
The DNA here is from genome assembly GCA_031878705.1 of Tapirus indicus. Lineage (NCBI taxonomy): Eukaryota > Metazoa > Chordata > Mammalia > Perissodactyla > Tapiridae > Tapirus > Tapirus indicus. The sequence continues at coordinate 31,199,489 of CM062936.1, read as the reverse complement.
CCCGACACTGCTCTGTGCCTGCTCTTCTTCGTAATCCCACCCCCGAGCTCTGTGCTCTGCCCCGCTCCCCACCCCCAGCCCCACCTGGGCTGCCTTCTGCAAGGGGGACTTGCACTCTGTCTGTCTCTCTTTCCTTTGCAGACAAACTCCATACCTCGTCTGAAAAGAGTTGTCATCTGGAGGTTTCCTTTTCTTTCTCTTTTTTTCAAAAAATTAATGTTTAGCTGCCAACCTGGGCGACAGACAGCATGCATTAATCTGAGTCATGCAAAAGATCCTTTTAAGGCAGCCATTATCTGCTCAGGCTGTTTAATCCTTTGGGGGCAGTGGGAGGGGCCCAGAGTGGGGCTGCTTTCATCCATGTCAAGTTGCAGAAGGAAGGCTTGAGCTGTCATGGCAAATATTTAGCCCCAGTGGTGGGGAAACATTTCCAAGTAAAATACCTGAACTTCCTAATCCCCAGATTTCCTACTCTTTAAAAGCTCCCTGTGAATATCAGGGGTCCCCACCTCTGCCCACACTGCTACTGAATAAGGGGGCACCAGGCCAGCCAAAAGGACAATGAGGCATGGGCGGTGGGGTGGATGGTGCATGACCAGTGGGGCTTGGAAGGAGGTGTCAGACTGGACATAAAAATGAAAACAAATATTTGAATAGATCATTTGAATCTAAGCATCTAGAGGGCCAAAGTTGTTTCATTTTCAAAATGTGTATAAAAAGGATAATTTGACCAAATGGATGGTCTTTTTGTAGATGACGTTGGTACTGTGTAGACAGAAGAATCACGGGCAATATTTAAGATCTTTCAGATATTCTGCCCACAAGTGAAACAACTCTTTTCCCCTGACAGCTGAGACCGTAACATCATTCCATTACTTATGTCCGTGACAAACCACGGACTCATTTGGGATTCTGGTAGCTTGGTCCCATCGCCAGTTACCACGTAGTAGTAGGAACAGACTGGCAGAGCATGTCCAGACATCGCCGTGAAACAGGGTGACCTTTCATTCATTTTCCAGTGGATTCACCTTTTTATCTCAGGGCAAGTGAAGCAAGAGGAATAATGGGCAGAGTCATTTATTTGTGTCCAGAGTATTGCATCAGATGACAACAAATGGATTGTATTTGCCTAATGCTTTTCCTCATGCCTCGGCTTCTCCCTAGACTATAGAACTCTAACTGGAAAAATGGAGTGAAGCTTCCTGTTAACTCTCAAACATGTCACAGCTCTCCGTGGGAGCAAAAACAAGTGACACAGGGCTTGCTCAGAGATGGCCCCAGTAAGCGGGCAGGGACAAACCCTGTGGAATGAGGTGCAGCCTGGCTTCAGGATGAGCAGTGGCCATGGAAGGGCAGCCCTAGAACCACTGTCAGTTTACAACTTTTTCCCCTCCCACATGTCTGACTCGCTTTGAAAAGATTAACAGGAGTGTTTGTTTGAAAGTCAGACTCCTGGTTTCCTCATTAGTGGAGAGATCTGCTACAGACTTCGGTTGTTTCTATAAACTTTAATTACCTCTCTGATGAGCAGAATATCCCTTCATCACATTCACCCCAAATTTACAGAGGAGTTCATTTGGAGGGAGGAAGGGAGGGGAAGGGAAGAGGACAGGGGAGAGGAGAGAGGGGAGAGGGAAAGAAAGAGAGAGAGAACCAGAACACTAGCTCTCCCTGCTGGAATAATAGGCTTGAAATATGAGGAAGTTGATCAACAGCGGATGCCTTCCAAAAACAGATTAATCCACCCTGGTAGCTTTCCTTTCAGAGCAAGCTTTTGGCTCCATCAAGTTTCTCTATGGGCCCGAACACAAAAGGACACAGGCCACATGCCATCCTGAGCTTGGAGTTGTTTTGTATGTTGATTTGAGAACTTAACAAATTTTAAAACATTTAATTCTTGCCTCTGCTCTGTTTTGTCACTGTCTTTGGGTTTGCTGATGTAAAGACTATAGTCCTAGCCTGGTCATTTAATGAATAATTCTGAGGAACAGAAAGTACCCCAGGATACCATCTGACATCTACAGGGCCAGTTCTCAGTGGGAGGTGGTTTTGCACCCCTCACCCCTACCCCCAAGACATTTGGCAGTATGGAGACATTGTTGGTTGTCACAATGCAGGTAGTGGGGGCACTACTGACATCTGGTGGGCAGAAGCCAAGGATGCTGCCAGACATCCTACAATGCACAGGACAGCCCGCCACTGCCTCAACAAATAACTATCTGGCCCAAAATGTCATAGTGCCACTGTTGAAAAACTCCAGTCTACAGGACACAGGGAACCCTTCCTGGTACCCAAACCCCCTAGTAGTTCCCAAGAGCAGTCTGTGGTTAAGAAAAATGCAGAGGGATGCAATGAAGGACAGCCAAAACCAGTTTGTGAAACTGTAAATGCATAATCCTAACAAAATGAGTTTTATGGACAAAGTTTTGCCATTCCTGGTAAAATTTAAACATGTACAAAAAAGTGGAGTAGATAAGTCAGGGTCCTGCAGCTATTCATGTTAACACAACAGTGAAACACATATCAGAGAAAATTAGGAGAAATCGAGGCTGTATTGTTTTTAAAATGTGGAACTAGTCTGAAGGTAGATATGAGGGAGAAAGAGTGGTATTGACATCCACCGACATTCACTCACAGTCACTACTATGGCATGCATTAGGGTGAATCATAGGAAACTGCCAATTTTTCATTGTTCGAGGCTTACGGAAATGGCAATTTCCTATGATTCAACCTAAATATTATGTATAATGGATTAAAATGTTATTATATATTAATATTGTTAGGACACAATATATTACGTATGATATATTCTATTAATCTATTAATGCATCCATTACACTAGTAATTATTAATATTAATCTATGAGTGCATCCATTACACTAGTAATTATTATACAGTGTTACAAGTTATATACTGTTATATTAATATCACAGGTTAAATTTATATTAACATTGGAATATTAATATATTGAGAGGGCTGGCAAACTTTTTTCTTAAAAAGCCAGATACTAAACATTTTAGGCTTTCTGGGCCCTAAGGTCTGTGTCATGACCACTCAACTCTACCGTGGTAGCTCAAAAGCAGCCATAGATAATACACAAAAGAATGAGTGAGGCTTATTCCAATAAAAGTTTATGTATGGACACTGAAATTTGAATTTCATATAATTTTCACATCAGGAAATATTATTCTTCTTTTGATTTTTTTCAACCATTTAGAAAAGTAAAACTTATTCTTAGCTTGTGAGCCATACAAAAGTTGGTGGCAGCTGGATTTGGCAGGTGGGTTTGCCAACTCCAGAATTATATCAATATTATATCTATATTATGTCTAGACTATGTATTATATATTACAACACTACTACATCACATACCACATTATGTCACATTATATCATATATTACTTATCTTCTGTTACTATAGATTATCATACCATCTCCCCAGGGCAGCAGCAGCATTCTAGGAAGTCACCATCTCGCTGGGCTAGAGCATTCTGGGAAGTCCCCATCTCCCTAGGCAGGAGCATTCTGGGAAATCCCCATCTCCCTGGGCATCAGCAGCATTCTGGGTAGTCCCCATCTCCCCGGGCATCAGCATTCTGGGTAGTCCCCTCTCCCTGGACAGCAGCAGCATTCTGGGAAATCCCCATCTCCCTGGGCATCAGCAGCATTCTGGGTAGTCCCCATCTCCCCAGGCAGCAGCAGCATTCGGGGTAGTCCCCATCTCCCCGGGCAGCAGCAGCATTCAGGTTAGTCCCCATCATTTCCCTAGGCAGCAGCATTCTGGGTAGTCCTCCTGTGGGCGGGCCGGCGGCGGAAGGGGCGTGGCCTCCCTGAACTCCCGTCTCACGATGTTTTCCGCCCGCCCCACAGCGGCACCGGACCTCACGGCCTTCGGAGACCCGCGCCAGTTCCCCGCGCTGCCGTCCATCTCAGACCCTCGCATGCACTACCCCGGCGCCTTCACCTACTCCCCGACGCCCGTCACGTCGGGCATCGGCATCGGCATGTCAGCCATGAGCTCGGCCACGCGCTACCACACGTACCTGCCACCGCCCTACCCGGGCTCGTCGCAGGCGCAGGGCGGCCCGTTCCAGGCCAGCTCGCCGTCCTACCACCTGTACTACGGCGCCTCGGCCGGCTCCTACCAGTTCTCCATGGTGGGCGGTGAGCGCTCGCCGCCGCGCATCCTGCCGCCCTGCACCAACGCCTCCACCGGCTCGGCGCTGCTCAACCCCAGCCTCCCGAACCAGAGCGACGTGGTGGAGGCCGAGGGCAGCCACAGCAACTCCCCCACCAACATGGCGCCCGCCGCGCGCCTTGAGGAGGCCGTGTGGCGGCCCTACTGAGCGGCCTCGCCGGCCGGGCCTCGGTGCTCGAGGCATGCAGGCCGCGCCGCCGGACGTCGTCCCGAGAAGAGCCTCCTCCAGGCCCAGCCTTCTGTCCTGAAACCCACAAGGGCCCGGCCACCGTCGGGGGTGGGGGGGCGCCCCTGTGACCCCCCTGTGATCCCCCGTGATCGGGGATCTCGCTCTGGGCCGGAGCCCCCAGGCCGCCCGCGCTTCTGAAGTCCGTGCAGTTCGCCATCGCTGTTGGCCCGTCTCCGAGTTTTCAAACCTGACACAACTTGAGGCTGTCCGCTCCACCACCACGTGGACACGTTCTAAGGCAAACAGGAAGATTCCCAGAGGGAAACTGTGAATGCTTCTGATTTAGCAATGCTGTGAATAAAAGAAAGATTTTATACCCTTGACTTCACTTTTTAACCAAGTTGTTTATTCCAAAGAGTGTGGAATTTGGGTTGGGGGGAGGGGGGAATGCAACTCATCCTGTTTGGCATCTGATTCATATTTTTTAATTTTGTTTTCCAGCACCTTATAAATTGCAAAATGCGTATTTGCATTTGGGGTGGTTTTTATTTTTATATGTATGAATTTGAGCTTGCTTCTTTCTTGCTTCGACAGTTGAAAGAAACATGATTCCTTTTCCTGTAAGTTTTATTTAACTTTTCTTTTGGACTTTTGTGTAGTTGTTTTTTGAGAAACAGCTACAGCTTTGGGTCATTTTCAACTACTGTATTCCCACAAGGAATCCCTAGATATTTATATATCTTGATGTTTAGACACTTACTTATGTGTTGATACTTTTTTTATTATTTAAATGTACTTAAGAAGAAAAATATCAAGTACTACATTTTTTGGTTTTGATAGTAGACAAAGTTAAATGTATCACATTGAAGAAGGCTGGAAAAAAAGGATGGGTGATGTGATCACTTGGTTATCTAAATATTGTTTACATTAAACTCCCTTTCATGTTAATCAAACGAGTTGGTAGCTAATGCAGCAATGTTTTTAAAAGGCTTTTTAGATACTGAGGGTCACTCCAAGGATCTGAAGTATGAAATTTTCTGCCAGGCTCAACAAAGGGTCTCATATCTGACTTGCTCCCTTCAAACAGAGAAGGTCAAATTTGGTTCCAGAGGGTTCAGGTAGATGCCAATAATTGCACCTCTGGAGAAGATTTATTTTCTGCCTAAAGGTTTGCTTACTCCACGGCCTCTTGATAATTTCAAACATGCTTTGTAACAAAACGAATCCAAAGTAAGCTGTGTGGAGGAGCAGTAGCCACCTGGGAACCAAATGAATGAATTTAGGGGTTCCTTAACTGCTGGATTCTGGGGTAGGAAGGAGATCATCTGAACAGAGTTCAGATTTTTCAGTTCCAAGAAAATATTCTTCTTTGATACAGTACCTGTTTATTGGTGCAGAACAAAACTTGTAGCTGTTCCCCAAGGCTGGGAGTGGAAGGCACTAAACCGGGTGCCTCTGACAGCCCATGGTCTCCAGCTGAATTTTCATAGGGTGGGCCCAGAAGCAGGCCTAAAAAGCCAGTTTCCCTGTGTGCCCAGTGGAGTCGCGTGGGAGAGCATTGTCCCACCTGTGCAGGACCCCATCCCCTGCTACTCATTCACCACCCATCTTTGTGTTGCTTTCACCAGGCTGAGACCCTGCCCTGTGGGGTGCGTGCACTTTTACCCATGCATCAGCATGACCGGAAAGATTCATGTCACTGCTGCCCATGGCTACAGTTCAAATGTATCCAATGTCACTGTAAATTTTACGGCACTATTTTTATTGGAGGATTTGGTCAGAATGCAGTTGTTGTACAACTCATAAATACTAACTGCTGATTTTGACATATGTGTGCTCAAAATGATCTGGTTGCTATTTAATGTACCTCTTAAATTAGTTGAAATGATTTCAGGTCAACTCTGAAGAGTATTTGAAAGCAGGACTTCAGAACAGTGTTTGATTTTTATTTTATAAACTTAAGGATTCAAATTAGAAAGATCTTTGGCTGCAGGCAGCAAAACAGCTGGACTTATTTAAAACAACTTGTTTTTGAGTTTTCTTATATATATATATTGATTATTTGTTTTACACAGATGCAGTAGCACTTTGGTAAGAGTTAAAGAGTAAAGCAGTTTGTTGTCAGGTCGTTCTTAACTAGAAAACAGCTAAAGCAGATCTTGGAGAAACTCAGAATATATTCATTTTCATTTTCGACATAATTCTCTCTCCACAATTCCATTTCATGTTTTATTCTGTATTACATTTTTGCAGCAAAATTACCCTCCAGTTTAAAATTACCCTCAGTAAATTTAAGAATTTTATTTCTGATAAGGACCGTTAGCCCATTTACCCCACATTGGACTTAAATGTTCTTTTCAATGCATGTTGCCACATCTGACCTGACAAAATGTTGGGAAAAAAATGAAGGAAAAAAATTTACATTTTTCAGTTCAATTCCGGTACCTGAAGCTATTCCAACTCAAAACCAGCCTAATGCCCTACAAGGGGAATCAGATATTGTCTCACATTGAATCTTCACTCTAAAAGCCAAGTATGAGGAGGGCTTGTCACCTTGTTGTAGACCCACTGGTTTGGCCGTTGGGAGTTTCACAGACCCTTACCAGCATATATAGTATTTAATTGTTCCAGAAGAAAAATATGAAATCTTAGTTGTTTTGGAGATAGGTCTCACACAACGCATTTTTTTTTTTTTTCCCTGAGGAATTGCGTTCATTGCCTTCAGGAAAATGAAGGTGATCTTTATATCAGGGAGACCCCTAAGCCAGTAATGTCATAACTGGATGTATCTGGGAACATTGGTCCAAGAGAAGAAAGATTAAATAAGCCATTTCTTCTGCTTATTCATGCCCTTATTTATAATTTCAACATGGACACATTTCAGTTCTTTTTGTTTTTCTCACTATCTGAAAATACTTATATTTCTCTCCTCTCCACCTCCCCAATATCTCCCTCTTTTTCTCTTCCTCTCCCTCCTCCTTTCTCTCGCTTTCTATAAGGAGATAGCACACACCCCCACCCCCAGTACCAAATGTCGGGAACACACAGAGCTGCAGTTCCCCTCCCTTTACATAAAGGAACGTGGTGAGTCAGCCTTTCTCCTGCTTATGGGTTTCTTCCAGCAGAGCAGAGACATTGCCAACCATTTTGGATCTGCTTGCTGTCCAAGTGCAGCAACAGAGGCCTTCCTGGGAAAATTACAATCAGTGAGTTAATAGACACCCTTTCTGCTGCCTAAGGTTTCTGTGCAGATAAACAGAAATGCTCTGATTAGAAAGGAAATGAATGGTTTCACTCATGTCCTGCAATTTAGGATTGCAGATTTCTGTCTTGAAATACCTGTTTCCTTGGGACATTCCGTCCTGGTGGTTTTTGTTTTTGGTGGGTTTTGTTTTCTGGGGGAATGACATGTTTGGGATCTTTTATACATGAAAAATCGGTTTAACAATAATCTCAGAAAACATTTTTTACATCTAAACAAAATGCCTTTTTGTTTCCCTGCAGTATACAATTGTTTGGGGATTTTTGTTTGTCTGTCTGTTTGAGTTTTCCCCTCCTTTTAGCCAGATCAGTATTGATGAAGCTGATCATTGGCATTTTTTTTTTCCTTCCTGAAGAGTTGCATCAACAAAGTTAATTGTATTTATGTATGTAAATAGATTTTAAGCTTCATTATAAAATATTGTTAATATTGGTAATAACTTTTTTCAATTTTTGTGTGTGTTTCTAAAGACTTTTTCTTATGTTTGCTAAATACTGTAGACAAAAAATGCTTCTTTCTACTTTGTTTATTTTAGACGTAAAAACGAGCTACTTTTTATTCACTTTTGTAAAGAGCTCATAGCATGGTTCCAATTTTTTTTTAAATTCACTTTTTGTTCTAGGGGAAATGAATGTGCAAAAAAAAAAAAGAACTGTTGGTTATTTGTGCTATTCTGGATGTATAAAAATCAATGGAAAAAAATAAACTTCCAAATTGAAATGGCAGTAGAACACATCTATTGAAAAAGTAGCATTGGGAAATGCAGTCCTACTTGAACACGCCCCACCTAGTGTCTCTGTGTAGCAGTTACTGGATCTGTTCACAAAGCATCCTGGAAATTTGTGTATTTCTTTCTCCCTGGTACTGACGTATTGAACACTTCCTGAGAGGGAACTGTCAATCTCCAGTTTTAAACCAGATACGAGAGAACGCCCCAGAAGCCCCTCTCCAAGTTGTTTCTAGATAGCGCAGGAGACCAGGCACTCCATCGCGTGTGGTCCATTGCACACAGTTGGAGTGGCCGCCCCCTCTGCCGGGAGCATTCATCGTGCCCAGCCTGTGCAGGGCAGCTGGACTGCTGCTGCCCAGGAACCACTGGAGCCTTACTGTCTTTGTACCACAGTTTCTTCTGTAAATCCAATATTATAACTAGTGAATGACAAATAAACAGTTTGGCAAGTACGTACACTGTATCACATTGGTTTCATCTTTCTCTGAGATGGAGGGCTGGGAAGCCAAATGACGTCCACTACAACACACGGGAAAATTCCTTCAACGAGCAGCTCCTTACAGGCCCGCCGGTCTTCAAGCTGAAGTCTGTGCCTTCTCCTCCCAGTGCTTCCAGCACACTCCGGCTCCTGAGGCCCTGATAGCCCAGGGAAGGCCCAGGCTCCCGGTGTTGCTTCTTTGGGCGTGAAGGAGCACTGAGACATGCTGTAGCACTTGCTTAAAAAAAAAAAGAATTACATGGGGTTTGCAAACACAGTGTGGAAAGGGTGTGTGTTCAACCTGAGGCGTATCACCGTCATCTCCCTCCATTTCTGTAAGTTACAGGAGTCAGGCTTGAGGAGTGGTTGGGAGATTTTTTAAAATTCTTCCCTCACCACCTCCCCTGTGCAAAGTATTATCAGTATTTCAGTCTCAAGACTCTGTGTGTGACCTAAGTCACCTGCCAGCCAAGAACCAGTGTCGAAAGCTCCTTCCCAGTTCTGTCACTGCTGTCTCACGGTCTTGCAGGGTCTGCAGCATGGTCACAAAATGTCAGGAACCAAGGCAAGTGAGATCAAGAGAAAGGATCTGACATAGGGAGTAATGGCTACTGAGCAGAGGCAGGAAATGGGTGGAAGGATCAGGTGGTCTATGTTCAGAAAGGGAGCCTAGGGGAGCAGCTGAAGGCAGGTGTCACCCGTCGGACTGCCTGGGTCTGAGTCCCAATTCTGTCTCACCCGAGGGAACAATTAAACTAGTGGCCTTGTTTTTCTCAGCTGCAAAATAGAGGAAATAACGCTTTAAGTTATGAAATTTAAGTAAGTTTGTATATGTCAAACACTTTAAAAAGTGCTTGGCACATAACACGTGCTCAAGAAATCTTAAATACACAAAGTGATACTGCACATTATTAAAAATGTAAACAATATCAAATAAAAAGTTAAAACGTCTTCCACTTTTCCCAATCCACGCCTTGCTGTTACTGTCAACTGGTTCGTGTCCACCATTCCATTTTTCTATACTCGTAATATACACCACATATTTTATCTGGACCTGGTCAAAAAGGCTTCGTACAATACATATCATCACACATATCATACCATTTTTCACTTAATATGCATCCTTCCACATCAGCACACTTAGATCTACTTCATTCTTTCCAGTGACTGCACTGCATCAAATTGTATGGTTGTACTAATTGCTTTACCTCTTCCCCTACTGTTGGGCATTTAGGTTGCTCCCAAAGTCTGCTATTACAATTCTCTGCATATATGTTATACCCTTATGCTAGAATTTTGCACATTTAAAAGGAACTGCTGGTTCAAAACAATTTCATATTTTGACAGATATCTGCAGATTGCTCTTTCCAAAGATTTTATTGAATTAGATTTCCAGGGTTGGGGCCATGGGCTAGGAAGAAGAAAACAGAGACTTGCCTGGTAGATGCTTGATTACCACTGTCTGTAGCAGTTTTTTAAACCGGACCTTAGTGTCAGAGAGACTTTGTACCTTCTGAAGTGCCCAAAGTATTCCAGAGGAGGTTTGAAGAAGAAAATTACAACAAACATTTATTAAGTGCTTACTGCAAGCCGGGTTCTGGTTTAGGTGCTTCATATATACTAGCTTATTCAATTCTTACCATGGCCTTGTGAGAGAGATCCTGTTGTTATCCCCATTTTGCAGATAAGGAAACTGAGGCACAGTGAGGTTAAGCAATTCGCCCATGGTCCCACAGCTACGGGTGGAGGAGCAGTGACTTCAACCCCAGCCATCTGGCCCAGGGCTCCCTGCTGTTAACCACTTTCTCTACTGAAGCTCTGAGCAACACCCGACATTAGTTGATGACAAAAGAGTTATCGACACCCTCAAGGGTGGCCTATCTCTTCAAATAATGCCTCCTTGTTGCTGTGCGAGAGTTTCTGGGAAAGGTGGGGAGCCCGAAGGGCTTCCAAAGAAATTGTTCACCCTGGCCCGGTGCTCAAGATCATGGGGACATTCCAGGCTAAAAGCCCTTCCCTGCGTGACCAAGGGTGTCAGGCAGACCCTGCGAAGTCTGCGTAGAAGCCTCGGGGGGCGTCCTCCACACCTTCTCCATTCTCCCCTTCGTTTACGTATTTATTTTTAAGTTGTAAACCTTACTTTTTAAAACGGTTTTAGATTTACAGAGAAATTGAACAAATAGCGTGGAGGGTTCCCACCTGCCCCAGTCCCCCCCCCCCAGCGCACAACTTCCCCTATCATTAACATCTTAAACATGAGTATGGTGCATCTGCGAGTATTAATAAACCAATATTGATACTTTATTATTAACTACAGTCCATACTTTATTCGGATTTCCTTAGTTTTCACCTAACGTCCTTTTTCTGTTCTGGCACCCAGGATTCCACATTGCATTGAGTTGTCATGTCTCCCTAGGCTGCTCCTGGCTGTGACAGTTCCTCAGACTTCCCGTGTTTATGGTCAGGTAGATTGTATTGATGCCCCTCTGTTGGAATTTGTCTGCTGTTTCTTCTCATGATTAGACTACAGTTATGGGTTTTGGGGAGGAAGATCACAGAGGTAACTTGCCATTTTTATCACATCATATCAAAGGTTTATACTATCAACATGATTTATGACTGTTGATGTTGACCTTGATCAACTGGTGGAAGCGATGTTTGTCAGGTTCTCCTCTGTAAAGTCACCCTTCAATTTCCCCCTTTTCCATACTGTACTCTTTGGAAGGAAGTCACTACACACAGGCCACATTAAGAAATGGGGAATTATGCTCTCCCTCCCTCCAGGAGGCAGGAGTTCTTGGCTGCGATCACGAGGACAGCCCCTGCCAGCAGGTTGCATGCCCTATGAGATGCAGAGGACAGATGGCCCCTGAATGAAGGGGTCTCTCTGTTCTGGAAGGGACAGGCAGCTCCTCCCTCTGCCAAGTGCATGAGTGCCCAGTCTCCACCCCTCCAGCCTAGGAAATCCAAAGGGTCAGGGTTCTAGAAGCATCTCCATGGTGCCTGGTCACTTTGGACCCACTGGCTGTCTTTGTACAAAGCCAAATTTTCCTTCACCCCCCCAGATGATGCTGATAAAGTCCTTTTGGATCATTGGCCGAGCTTTACCTTATGACCTTACAGAATTCCCCACATCTTTTTCAAAACCAATCCACCATGTCCATGACTCCCCTTAGATGGCATCTCAGAATCCTAGATCCCAGGATCCTAAGAGAACTCTGAATTGAGTGAATGATGCATAAATACTCCTCCCCAGCCCTTCAGGTTTCTCAGGGATAGCTTTGCCTTCTTCCTGACACGTAATAGAACTAAGTTCCCTGCTCATTTTTCCAAAGGGAGAGGAGATGGCATGGAATGTGTTTACTGCCCCAGCAGGAGGAGTGTTAGTTGTGTGCCAAATTTTAATATTGGTAATTAAGTTTTGCATACCTCAAATTCCTCCTCCAGTTTCCATTTCATTGATGCTGTTGTAAGGATTAATTAATGTTTTGAAAGTGTTTTGAAGATGAAAAGTCTTACACGCGTACAAAGTATGATTATTTGTTATTACAAATAATTGAATGCGGCCACTTTCTTCCCTCACCTCAGTGATTATGCGAGGGTTTCTGCAGGCAATTAAAAACTGTGGTATCTCTTTTACAAAATGGCTGCCTTTCATCAAAAATTTATTCTATGGCAGTGAACAATGCAGAGTCCTTTCCCTCCTAATGGGGGAGGCAGACCCCAAACAAATTAACAAGTAACATATTGTATGCCAGATGGCGTATTAATTTCCTAGAGTCGCTGTAACAAAGTACCACAAACTGGAGGGCTTAAAACAGCAGGAATTCACTGTTTCACAGTTTGGGAAGTTGGAAGTCTGAGGTCAAGGTGTCAGCAGGGTTGAATCTGTTCCAGGCCTCTTTCCTTATCTGCTTCTGGTGCTTGCCCCAATCCTTGGTGTTTCTTGCCTTGTAGACTCATCACTCCAATCTCTGCCTCCTCCCTTAAGGCATTCTCCCCGTGTGTCTCTGCATCCAAATTTCCCTGTCCTTATAGTGATATCAGTTACTGGATTAGGACCCACCCTAATCCAATATGACCTCATCTTAACTTGATTATCTCTACAAAGACCCCATTTCCAGATAAATTGACATTTATAGATACTGGGAGTTAGAACTTTAACATATCGTTTGGGGAACACAATTCAACTCACAATAGATGGGGATATGGCTATGGAGGGTAAGGAAGATGGGGTGCACCAGGGATGGAGCACTAAGATGTCAGGGAATGGTTCCCTGTGAAGAGGCTTGAAGGATGTGGGGGAGTGAGTCACTTTAGGGAAAGGGAACAAGGAGTGTAAAGGCCCCAGGGCAGGACCTTGCTTGATATATTTGAGATTGACCAAGAAGGCCAGTGTGGCTGAAGTAAAAGGAGATGACATAACAGAGGTAGTGGGGCCAGGTCACATAGAGCCACCATTGTGGGATTTTGGCTTTTCTTCTGAGAGAGTTTTGAGCAGAGGAGTGACGTGAGCTCACCTACGAGGCAGTTGCTAGTCTACAGGGCATCTTGGTGCAAATTGAAAAGGGTGCCCTTTCTTCCAAATGATGCAGCTTGGAGCAAAGCACACAGCTCAGCGAGTGGAGCAGGGCTGGATTTCAGCTCCCATTCACTGGCTCAGTGGGGCGCTCCAAGGAGGAGATTATTACAGGAGACAAGGTAAGATGTGGCCGGGTTCTGAAGCTATTTTCAAAATAGAGCCAACAGGGTATGCTGATGGATTGGATACGGTGTGTGAAAAAAGAAAGAGTCAAGGATACCTTCAAGGTTTTTGCCTGAGAAACTAGAAGAATGAAGTGACCATTCCCTGAGATGGAAATTTGGGGAGGATTGGGTTTGTCTAAGGACCCCACCCTCATGGTGGGTCAGGGGAAGGGGAGACTGGACTTCATATGCTCTTCAAGATTTCTTCCATCCAGGTGGAAACAGAAGCTATGGTAGCTGAAAAAGTTTGATCCTCTTGCTTGTTAGGAATCCAGCTTGAGAGCCACACACATAGGCCTAATAAGAAAGCAGCATTCCATTTTCCACAAGTACTCCATGATCTAGATCTGACTCTGCAAAATCATGGGGAACCCTTGAACTCTCCTCTCACTGTCCACTTTGATAAGTGAGGAATTTTCTCAGGCAGCCCCACAGCAGTGGCATGAGTGTTGGCTTCACCTTTTTCCCACACCAACCAGCTGTCACCCAAAGATGCAGGGAGCGTTTCACTAAGTCCATGTGTGCCTTGATTTTGATTGTCAAACAGAATGGCCTACATGTTAAAACCTGCAAGAACAATAGGACTCATATAGCTGAAACACCTATACCTTCCTTCCATTAATGAATTTTAGAGTGCCAAAACCTGTTAGTTGCCTACCCCAATATTTGCTTTCCTTAATAATAGATTTCCTTGGGCACATGACTGAAAGAAAGACCACACCTCTCAGCCTCCCTTGCAACTTGGTATTCCATGTGACAAATTTCTGGCCAATGTTATCTAAAGGGAAGTAGGATATGGCTGCTTCTGGAAGACCTCCTTAAAGGACAGTTGGTGTGCATACTTTGCCCTTTCTTCTTCACCCCTTCCCCAGCCTTGCTGCCTAGAATGAGAAGGTGATGTCTAGAGGGAGAGAGCCACATCCCAAGGAGGGCAGATGGCGTTAGAAGGAGCCTGGTCCAATGTCGTTGTGGAGCCCTCATCCCAGCCCTGGACTGACTGTATCTGGATTTATCTGCGTGAAAGAAAACTAAACATTTATCTCTCGCTTAAGCCACCTATATGTGAGGTTTTCTATCACTGCAGACAAACTTAATCCTGAGTGACACACACACATAAATGGCTTCCATGGGGTCACCTTTGGCAGAAGTGCTGACTGGGAGGAGAAGTGCTTTCTCTTCTCTCAGACTCTGATTCCTTCCAGTTTATTAAGGGCCTTTCAGGGTGTTTGGGGACAGCAAAGCAGTGAGGAAGTGAGAGGAGGTAGTAGGAACGCTCCAGAATCCACCATGAGGAATAGCCCAGTGCCTCCAGGTAGCTCCTCCCTACCTCTGCCTAGGGTTTGTAACAACCCAAAAAGGTCTAGGTCAGTTTGTCGGAAACCCCTTTGCCTGTGATCTATTTGCCTGATAGTTAAGATCCCTTAAAATTCAATCCAGCTTCAAGGCTTTTGGGCTCTTTCCCATGTCCCATCCTCATTCGTCATCCTGTTTTTTTAGCTGTTGAATATGCCTAAGGGCATTTCTGACTCTTTTTTTTCCTTAATCTTTGCTAAGCAGTCATGAAATTTGCAGTTTTATGAACGATGGGATTTTTTTTTAAACATTTGGATGTCCTTTTTTCTCTTGTGAATAAATGAGGGAGTTTATAGCCAGCTTTTCTAAAGATCCTTTTCTCAAATTTTAAGCAATATAGGTTTTTATTTTTTTTATTTAGTTTTATTTAGCTATGTTGCTCTGTATTTCATTTCACATTAAGAGCTTCCAAGCAGATGCAAAACCTTCAAAGAGGTGGATTTGAAGAGAACTGACCACTAGACGGTTGATCATATGGAGGGTTTTCTATGAACCGGTTTTGGGTGATATGAGCTGCTCCCTACACATTTGCAGAATCTGTGCTCCTTAAACCTAATCAAATGACTTGAAATCTCCAAGCCTCAGCTTCCACACCTATAAGGTACAGATAAAAATGTCCATTTCATTTAACTGCTGTGAATAATAAATATGTTTGGCAAAAATGAAAAGATGATAGAAAATGTTGGAGAGGATGAGGAGTAACTACAACTCTCACATTTTGTAGGTGGGAATATAAATTGGTGTAACCACTTTGGAAAACAATTTGAAATTATCCTCAAAAAACTGAGTACATACTTAACCTAAATCCCAGCATTTCCACTACCAGGAAAATATTCCATACACTCTCTTCATACACACCAGGAGATGTGTACAAATGCTTATAGCAGCCCTAATTGTAATAGCAAAAACTGGAAACAACCCAAAAGTTCACAACAGAAGAATGGAAAATAAGTTGTGTTGTATTTTTACAATGGAATAGTATGTAAAGATGAAAGTGAATGGACTACCATTACATGAAGCAAGATAATGTATAGGGGAAAAAATCAGAATAATATATAGAGTATAATTCTATTTATATAAAGTTCAAAAACAAGCAAAACTAAATAATTCTTTTTTAGGGATGTATACATGTTATAAGAAAATTAGAGGAATGATTGACACAAAATTCAGAATACATTTGGTGGTTGAGGGAGGGACACATAAGAGATTCTGGGATACAATTAGGTCCTGTTTTTTAGCTTAGGTGGTAAATATATGCACATTTATTTTATTGTTATCCATAGAACCTGGTTCAAGTAGACGGCTGGTGAGATCAAAACTCACTTTTGGATCAATGGAGTTTGCTCTCGTCCAAGGTCTCCTTGGATCCCATGAACCAACCTGTCATGTGGCAAGTACGTACCTGTGGTCACCATGGGAACCAGGTAAAGAGTAAATGACTGCTGGTGGAACCACAACTCAGAACCCACATTCCAGCGCGTATGGTTCTTATATGCCAGGTGGAATTTATTTCTTCTCAAGGATGAGATCACTTGGGTCAGAGGAGGAAAAAACACCAACATGCTGTTGAGACTAGAAGTATCCATGGGTGTGAGTCACAATGTTACTTGACTTCCTTTGAATATCTCTTCACAAAAACCACCCAAAAAGCCCTGACAATGTCCCTACAGTTATTTATGAGCCCTCTCTCATTGCTCCATGAAAAAGAAGAAATAGGCCTGTTGTCCATAGATTAATTCTCCAGATGTGGTTAATGATTTCAATACTAAATAAGAGGGTATGTGTATGTGGGTGGCACTGAGAGGTAGGAGATAGCTGGAGACCCTTTATCAAAGTAAAAGAAGGTGGCACAACCACAAATTTAATTCAGAAACAAAATAGTCTTTCTTTTGGTTTCAATTGTCCCTTTCTTTCTTCACAAATACCTCACATCTCTGTAATGATTGGTTCAAACCCCACTTGAAAAACAAGCCTTTAGCAAGATTCCAGTTCATTGGTTAACAAGGAGGGAAGAAGGCTTGCTTCATGCTGTAAAAAGTCTGACATAATTGCTCTCCTCCTTGGCCTCTTTTTGTCTAAACTGCAAAATCCTGCAGTCCTGAGACTCTGCTTGGATTTTCTCCCAATATTTGCATACATAAATATAGGTCTGCAAGTGCACTGCCCCTGTTTATGAGCCTTTTAAAGATCAAAGAGTCATATTTAGCTCTTGAGCTTGTCACTTTAAAACATACTGTACTTTACCATTTAACGGGTAGTTCTCTTAGAGTGGCCCATTAGGCTCTTTCCATCTTCTCTAACACTGAATCCAACAGTTTGTGTAAAGAAATGCCTTTAATGGAGGATTCAACTCTATTTCCAATGTGTTAAAGGGCTCAGTGTCTCCCTTTAACAGGGCTGAATTTTAAAGTGTGCAGGCCTGAGCCTCCATATGTGTTATTCTGAAGATGGCATAACTCTAATTCAAAATTGGTTAGTCACACTGACAAAAGAAACCATCACAAAGTCAGGAAAGAAGTAAAAGCTCACAAGACACCACTTCTCTAGATGCTGCCAGAACTTGAAGTGTAAAGAATGGCTCCCAAGTCGTGTACAGCCTGGGGAACAGGTCACATTGCTTAACAGTCATGGTTCCTACATGTTTACCATGTGTTTTCTTGGCTACATCTTTAAGTTCAACACTGAGTTCAAATCTGAATTTTGAAACAGTTTAAGTATTTCTTGCATAGACAAGATGACTGTGGAACAAATATGAGGAAGTGTAAAACTGGAAGATAGAGAAATAAAATACCAGAAACTTTGAGTTTAAATTGATGCACTTCCTGAAATTATGAAAATAATTTAGGTTTTCATAGACCTAATTCTCAGAAGTGTATCAGGCTGCCTGTCCTGAAGTTAGGAAGAGTTATGCATTTGGTATGTGAAAAGTAGATTTTGAAAGATTTCTGCCTCCAGTAATGGTGGAGTAATGTGTTGCAGATCAACATTCCCATAGGGAACAACTTAAGAAAACTTCAAAGTGAGTGTGTGTATATGTGTGTGAAGACATCAAATCAAGGTAGCAGAGACTTCAGGAGCCAATATCCTAGAAAGAAAGGGAAGAGGAAAAGAACTAAAAGTGAGATGAGTCTGACATTTGGCACTGCTTTTGCTTTTCCCCTCCAGGCATCTTCTGTTTCTCAAGGATTCTAAGATGCAAATACTTCTGTTAGTCGTACAAGGTACAGGGACAAAAATTAGGGTTCCAGGATGTTTAAGAAAGAGACATGAAAGAAGTGGTGGTAAATAGCCCAGGCTTTCAGTTGGGATGCTCCAAGAGCTATACTTGGGAGTACAACCTCACAAATACTAAAACCCAGACTCTCATCCCCTCAATATCTGCGTGGATTAAGGTAGGTTTCTCTAAACTCAACTGCCTTCCAAAGCATACAAAGCCTCATAGTATCGCAACAATTTTTTATGCACAACACTTGGTGTTCAATTGGAAATTACTTGGCATACCAAAAGACATGAACAAGTAACTGAAAACTAAGGGAAATCACGGATAAAGGAAATAGTCCCACAGGAGTTATCAGATAAAAATTTCAAAATATATGTGACTAATAAATGCCAGAAATTGAAATGGCTATGTGTAGACCCTCAGCAGAGAACTTGAAAGTATAAAAAGAAAAAAGTGGACATTCTACAACTGAAAAATACTTGAACAGAAATTAGGAACTTAACCAATAAATTTACTAGTAAGTGAGAAATAGCTGAAGAGAGGATTAGAGAACTGGAAGATAGGTCAAAGGAAACAGCCAGACTGAAATACAGAGTTTAAAAAAAAAAAGCAATATGTGAGAACAATATTCAATATTCAAAGAGATTACAGCCAAGAAATTTCCACAGCTAAAAGCAACAAGTCACAGATTTAAAAGTGTTAAAAAACACCAAGCAGTGTGAATACTAAGAAAACTACATCCAGGTACATCATAGTAAAATTGTTGAAAGCCAAACACAAAGAAAAAAAACTCTTAAAATCAGCCAGCGAGAGGAAAAAAGACATGTTACCTTTAAAAGAGTAACCATAAGACTGACAGATAACTTTCAAACAGAAAAAGTAGAATCCAGGAAATAATAGAGTGGCATTTTCCAAGTGTTGCATGAAAATAGCTGCAAGCTTAGAACTCCTTACCTGGTGAAAATATATTTGTAAATGAAGACAGAATAAAGAGTTTCAGACAAACGAAAACAGGGAATTTGTTACCAATAAGACTGCAGTACAGAACTATTCTGAACAGAGTTCTTTGGGTAGAGGAAAAGTAATTCCATATGGAACCATACAGTGGAATGAAGAGCAATGGAAATGGTCAAACATGTGGGTATGAAACACTAATAATGTCTTGTGAGGTTTAAAAAATTTAGAGAAAATTAAAATATGTGATAGTAATAACACTAAATGCAGGAAGAAATAAAGTTAAAGTGTCCTATGGTCCTCACATTGTCCATGAGTGATAAAAAAGTCTAATTTATATTAGATTTTAATGTCAAAGATGCATGTTGTAATCTAGAAAAACCATGTAACAGAAGCACTTGACAGGTTTTTTTTTTTTTAATTGTACTACGAGTGACTGACTTAACCTTTTGATTGCAGAGGCATCCACTTCAAAGACAGCTATCTGAATAAACACATTGGCAGCCACAGGACTAGATAAAAAACCAGCCCACCCCTCCCCTGAAGTTTCCTTTGTTTTACAGATCTCTGCTATTTGGCCACTTGTTTTTCCCTGACTGTGTTTTAATTCCCACTTTTATGTCTTAAATTCACCAATAAAGAGTGAACCTGCAAAACTCTAGGCCCCCATCCTCGACCCCAATAAGAGCAGAGCCCCAGGCCTGCACTCTCTCTCTTTCTCCCTGTGACCTGGCTGTGTGGCCCCAGGTGTGCCAAGTACCCTCCAGGACTTGTGTAATAAACCTTGTCTCTTTTTTCAAAGTTTTGTGGGAGATCAGAATTGGCCACCCCAAAATGTATCTCTTTGGCTTGATTATTTTTGAGAACAAAAGACTCTGAAAGAAACTTTGACCTCTCCCACAACTGCCTAAAAGAAATAGAAGGCCTGTTCCAGGAAGGAACTAATACCATAAGATAACTGTAATGTAACGTAAAATGTGTCCCTCAGGTCACTGTCTATAGTTGGCCCATTTGCATTTCCATCTCCATGTAAACTGCCTTCCTCCCCCTTGAAGTCCCAAACTACTATCTCCAACATGCTCCTTTGTCTTTAGCTCAAAATGGTGTTTAAGGTGGCAACCTCAGCCATTCTGGCGTGTTGCTCAGTTTTCCTGGGTTTCTCCCATGTATACATGTTATAAAGCTTTGTTTGATTTTCTCTTGTTATTCTGTTCCAGGTCAATTTAATTCGTAGACCAGCCAGAAGGACCTGGAGGGTAGAGGAAATGTTCTTCCTCCCCTACAGTTTCTAAATGGTTATTGCTGAGGGCATCTTACAATCATAATAAGAACCACAAGGTCCAGTCCAGCCAAAACACTGGTTCTGAAAGGGAAGACGTTTGTGTGGGGCTCGCCATGGGCCCAGGGTAGTGCCCCCAGGCATTTCTAGCTGATAGCATTATATCGATAGGCTGAGACCAGCTAAACAAGAAAAAGCTAAAAAAAAACGAATACATACTGTAGGATTCCGTCTATATAAAGTTCAAAAATAGGCAAAACTAATCCAAGGTTGTAGAGGTCAGGATAGCAATTACCTCTGGGAAGAGAGAAGGGGATAGTGATTGGAAGGGGACATAAGAGGGGCTTGTAGGGCACTGATAATCTCTCTCTGATATGGGTGGTGTTACATAGGAGTGTGTTCATTTTGTAATAATCCAACAAGCTAATTCACAAGCTATGGTTTGTGTATTTTTCCATACCTATGTATACTTCAATATTAAAAAAGTCTAAATGGATTTGAATTTCAGAACTGAAAGCTGACATTTAGACACCTAAGACTTAATAAGCCACATCATACCAAATCAAAATTGCATAGCACTTTATAATTCAAAAAAGTGCATACATACATTATCTTACTTGCTCTTCACGTCAGTCACCAGAGGTAGTGCAGGGTGTCTAGGTGGATATTATTATTACACCCAGTACATAGATGAAGAAACTGAAATGTTGAAAAGTTCAGTGAGTCATCCAAGATGGTATAGCTACTATCATAATGCCAGGTCATCTAATCACAATGGAACAATCCAGAATTATTGAACCATTGAGCATAATTTCCCCTTGGCATCTAATTAAACAAAGCTCATTTAGACCACCTCAGTGAAATTCATGGACATGGCTATACAGATTCCATTTTTCCTATTGTTGTTCAAAGCCAGATTATCCCGTGTGAAATGGTGGATGGAGCATAGATTTTGTAGTAAAATCAAATCTGGAGGGAAAAAATCCAGACTCTGTCACAAATTAACTGTGTAAAGTTGGACATGGTACTTCACTGCTCGAAGTGCCACTTTCCTAATCTACAAAATGGGACTAATAAAATGCCTGTCAATAAAGTTGTTGTGAAGAGTAAATGAGACGACCTGGGAAAATTGCCGAGCATGGTGCCTGAAAGCAACTAGTGCTCAGTTATGTTGGTTCTAGCCTTCGCTCCCAGCCACCAACTTCATAAAGGAAGTGAGTCATCTGCTCCGTGGAGAACAACCCCAAAGCCCTTCAAATAATTGTGGAATAAGGCATAGAGGGATACCTAAATTTCTCTAATCCAGCAGAGGCCCTTGAAGATGAACTGATTCATTCAAGGTCATTACTTAGTCAGGCCAAGCTAGACTTAAACAACTAGGTCTAAAACCCACCTAGGTTCCCCAAACTCATATAGATCTATCCCCCCTACCACCACCACTACCAACCATTCTTTTCCTCTGGGGAGAGAGGCTGTTTCTGTTTTCATCCCAGCTGAGGGTAAGAGGCAGACACACAACCTCAAGATCAGGCTTGCAAACAGAGGGCTCCCCCCAGGCCTTCACTCCTTCCCCTTTTCTCCCATTGCATCTTCTATTTAATCTTTATAGAGCACATAGTCACACTTCTTTGTGATAATTTGCTAGTTTACCCTTAGTCTTCTCTTGGGAACTCAGAGAGGACAGGGTCTGTGTATTATTTATTTTTATATGCCCAGTGCAAAAAAAAATAATGTAGTGAGCCTCAAAAAACATTTATGGGAGGAAGGAAGGGAGGAAAGGAGGAAGGAAATCAAATTAATTTGCAGGCCAAGGAAGCAAGGTTTGTCTTTAAACACCCCAGCCTCTCTCTGTGCCCTTGTACTTCTCTCCCATGGCCTCTCTCACTCCGTGGAAGCTTCCAAATTGGTCAGGATTCTTTCCACCTTTCCAATGTCCTCTTATTCTGGCCAACTCTCAGAAAAAGCCCCCAGGCCAATGTGTTACATGCTAGTGTGACTAGGAATCACTATGTTTTGTTTTGTTTTTCCAGATGGAATATGCATTTCAAGTATCCCCTGGAATGATAGGAGGCTTGGTCCCTTGTTAAAGGAAAGCAGGTGAGGAAGACGTAGGGTTGGAGACAGGGAGCCTTCTCAGAAGCCGAGAAGTTGACCCTTGATTAACTCATGAAGAAAACTAGACCTGAGATTGCTTGCTTCATCTCAAAACGCTTGGACTCCAGTTCCTGTTTGTCTGCTCCAATATTACCCCTTACACCCCATTTCCCACCAAGCCACCTGTTCCTTGGAGACTCTGATCAGAGACCTGGGTCTCTCAACACAGGTGTCAACATGTGCCGGGTTGGCAGCCACCTCATCTGGGTTCTGCTGCTAAATGCACCCATGTGGCCCAGCCATCTCAAATATCACAGTTGAGTAAGTCTGGATGGTGTGATGCAATCATTGCTGCCTCATGTTTGCTCCCTGTGGGGTGTTCTGTGGTTTATGTGGCATTGTCCTCCCTGCCTCCACCACAAAGCCTGGGCTTGAATCATTGGCTGTTCCTGGCTAGTACTGGGCTTAGTGATTACCTCTTTGCTCCCTTTGTGCATGTCTACATCCTTTAGCAAGAGGTGGATGTTTCTAGAGTGCATCTGGGACCATCCTTTGGCATCCTAATGTTGGCAATGAGGCTGTGGGCACCTGCTGAGACACAAAAGCAACTGAAGTCAACCCAGCCATGGATTGGGGTAGCCCACAGTCATAACGGCATTTGAGGTAGGAGTTGATGCTCCATTCTCTGCATTGGGAAGGATTCAGGTAGAGGTCCTCCATGCATGGATCTGTAGGAGAGAGTTAAGAGGAGTCCATTTTCCATTCAAGGCTCAAGTCTACCTGGTGACTACTACCTCCAAGGGGTGACTTAATTAAAGGTACCTAGACACTTTTTTGGTAGCAAGGACGTGTGCGCTCTCCAGCACAGAGGCAACAGAACTTCTCTGGTGCAAGGGCAGGGTCATAGTCGTCCATGCTCCTACTAAATTATGAGAGCAAACACAATGATGGTGCTGCCAGCAATTATAGTAATAAATAGCAAACAAGTATTGACTGCTAACTCTGTGCCTAACCCTTCTGAAGCCCTCTACTTGGATTATGTCATTTAATCTTTAAAATAATGATATGAGAGGTGTATTATTTTCACTTTACAGATAAAGCATCCAAGCCTTAGAGAGGTTAAGCAGTTTGATCACGGTCACACAGCTGGTAAGTGGCAGAGCCCAGGTTCCCACCCAAGTAATCTCTCTCCAGAGCCCGTGCTTTTGGTCCACATGCTATACTGCCTCCCTACAGAGTAGGCTCTTGTTCACTGACTGAATTAGTGAAGGAGTAAGTGAATGAAAGGAACTATGCATTGAATTCTTACTACATGCCATGCAGCAAGCTAGGGCTACTGCTAAGTTTTCTAAGTTGTGCAACTGGGTAGATGTTGTCATCAGGCTTTGAGATAAAGAACACAAAAGGCTGAACATCTGTGAAAGGAGGTGGATTGAGTTCTGGCTGTGTGGAGCTAGGGTGTCTACTGGGGGGCATCCTGGGAGGCTCTGCATAACGGTCTCCTCACATGCATCCCCTCCCTAAGTCTCCAATCCATGCTCAGATGGACAAGGAAAACTGGATTTCTCTGGCATTGCTCTTGTGTCTGTCAGTTGTGTCAAGATCTTCCTAATCAGACTGGCAGCTCTTAAAGAGCTGGGAGCTTACCTCACACACTTTGGGTCCTGGTTCACTGCTCATTGATTGACTCAATGTGACTGTCCTCAAATTTGGACCTTAGATTGCTTGGGGAAGCTAAAGTCTCAAGAGTGCAGCCCTCAAACCTGCTTCCTGGTGACATGGGACACACGTCTCTTGGCTAAGGAGGAAGAATTCTGCTGGCTTTCTGTGAGACAACATGATGAAGTTGAATTATGTGCTTTCAATTAGTTATTGGCTTATTCCAGAAACGGTACCCTTCAAGGCTCAGTACAAAGTCCATCTTCTCCATGGAGCACTCTCTGAGCATGCCGGCCCAGGCAATTTCTCCACCCTCCAGAAAACCACCCAAACTCAATGTCTGGGCCATAATTTGGCATTTGCCATTTATCACTTTGTTCATTCCATATCTTATACCAAGTGTAAGCTCTGTGAGGCCAAAGATGGTGTCTTCTACTTCTTTAAGCAGCAAGATATGATTTTTAGATATGCATTAATTCCATAAATCTTTATTTTGCATCAATGGTATGCCAACCAGAAAGACAACAGAGATAAACCTGATCAAAATGCCTTCCATAGTGGAGGCACTCTCCTGCTCACCACCTTGTTCTCCCCACAACTCTCTTCCCCTATTCCTGCAGAAACACACATTTGCTAATGAGATGGCTTACACAGAGTGCAAAAATTAGAGTCAAATTTCTAAGGTAATCCCAAAAGAATGCCAAGCCCAGGTCAAGCATGACGGGTTGAAAAGAGCACAAAAGAGAGCTAGATGACACTTTCCCTAGAGGCTAGAGAATGCTGCTCAAGCTAAGGGATGAAAATTGAAGGGGAGAAAGTTGTGGGTGTCTAAGGAGGGCTCCTGTGCCCTATTCCAGTGATGAGCTGGGAGCCCACTCATGCCGGCAGCCAATTATTAAGTTTTCAGGAATTTTGTGAGCTGATTGATGTTAGTAGCTTGAAATTGGCCAGGGAGGGAATTTCCACATCTCTGAAATGAGCAAATGCTACAAATTTGGGCCTCTCTGCACCCCTCCCCCCACGTCAGAGCCAGTTGACATTTACCAGCACAGCTGAGCCAGGAACCTCACAGACTTGTTCCCCCATCCCCCCGCTCCCAAAGCAGTTGAGTAGAAAAGGCAGCAGGGCTAGAAGGGAGGGCCTGGGATAGCACTAGAGAGACCCAGAGAGCATCAGAAGAGTTTCCTTGCCCTGAGAGGGCAGTGCACAGGGCCTCAAAATCAGGACAAGAAAGAAATGGAGTCATGGCAGGTGACTAGAGACCTTTCATTATTTGAAATAACTAACTCAATAACAGCGGGTCATGATGATAATATGGCATGAACCAAGGGTAATGATTAATCTAACCCTGCACACCTGAGATCCAGAGGAAGAAGAAAAAGAGGAGGGAGGGGAAAGACATACCCAGTTGCCTGGAGGCGGCCACGTGGGGCCACAGACCTCTCAGTGGAAGCCAAAGAGGGCAGAGAAAGTTCGAGACAAGATGCCATAATTTTAGGCAGATGCTGCCCTGGGAGGAAAGGGAAGGTAGAAACTCCTAAACTCACCAAACGTGATCCCAAAGCAACCAAGAAGAACACCAAAAAGAATGAGTTTACCCTGAAGTAACTAAGACTTTTCTACCTATATTAGTCAGCTTGGGCTGTCATAACAAAATACCACCGACTGGGTGGCTTAGCCAACAGAAATTTATTTCTTACGGTTCTGGAGGCTGGAAGTCCCGGATCAGGGTCCAGCACTGTTCAGTTTCTGGTGAGAGCTCTCTTCCTGACTTATGGACAGCCATTTTGTCCTCATATGACCTCTTGTTTGTGCACACTCAAGAAGAGAGTGATCTCTCTCTTCCTCTTCTTATAAGGCCACCAATACTATTGGACCAGGGCCCCATCTTTATGACCTCACTTAATCTTTATTACCTCTTAAAGGTCCCATCTCCAAATGTAGTCATACTGGGGGTAAGGGCTTTGACATGAATTTGGGGAGACACAATTAAGTCCATAATGGTATCACTAGGGAGAAAGGGGACTCCCAACAGGGACTGAGTTGACTCTCCATTGGTGGAGTTGTGCCAACAGGCAGGCACTCTCTCCAAGGCAGGTGAGAGTCTAAATTGCCACAGCCCTGTGGAAGGAGGTTTGGAAATATCTATACAACTTAGAAAAGCATTTACCTCTAATCCAGTGAGTCTGGAAATTTCTCCTAGTGAACTACCTTCACCTGTGCAAATTGACATGCACACTGTTATTCACTGCAGTTTTGTTTATAATAAAGAAAGATTGGAAATGCCAAGTGTCTATCAACAGGGGACAGGTTAAATCAATAGTGGAATATTCTATAGCTATAAAATAATGAGGAAGCTCTCTACATGATGATATGGAAAGGAAATGAAGAAAACAAGGAGCAGAACAGCGTGAATGATATGCCACATTTTATGTAAAGAGGGAGGAATAAGATTATATACTCATATTTGTTCTATTTTAAACAGATTCACAAGAAACTGATAACGTGGGAGCAAGGCATCTTAAGTTATAGCTTTTTTATATTGTTTTTCTTTTATGTAACATGATCATATGATTGACTGAAAAATAAGAAGAAAAATTAAGTTGCATTTCTGCACACCTGAGATCAAGACTTGTAAAAATTTACTACCCGCTCTACTTGTATCTTGCACATTGAAATGTTCAAGAAGTGTTTACTGATTGGCTAATTCTGATGCTATTGAGTCATGAATACGACATTCTTCAACCCAATAAGAATCCAATGAGAATCTAGGCTGGGCCTGACCCTGCCTGAGAAGTATGGCTCGAGTCTACTGATAAGCATATGGCTTTAGGCAGGTCACCATCTCTCTCGTCAATTCTCATGTTATAAAGAAAGGAATCAGTCTGGTTCAGCACATATGTGTCGGGAGGGGACTCCTATCCTGGAGACTCAAAGCTGGGTAAGATCCAGCGCCCGCCGTCAAGCACCTCGCGGGCTGGTGGAGGAGGCAGCCAAGACCAGTACGAGGGCAACAGAGTGTGGCAGACACCATGCCAGCGGTGTCTCCAGGGAGCTCTGGGGCCTGGAAGAGGGCTGTCCCTTCTGATGCACTCCGGGAAGACCTTCTGCAGGAGAGGGTGAGGGGGGAAGGTGTCCCAGGCAAAGAGAGGTACAGGAGCAAAGGTGTAACTGAGCACATCAGGGAAGCCCCAGCAGCACGGATTGCTGAAGTGTCCACGTGGGACAGGAGGGAGTGCCAGATGCAGCTGTCCATGTGCCCTTCCTGAGGTCCAGCCCACCCTCATTCTCCAGGAGGCTGTGTCCTAACTGTGGCCCTCATGGGAGCATGTGGAAGGAATCCTCAAACTCTGTGACCAGGGCAGGGGCCAAGTCAGGGCCAGTGAAAGCAAAGTGGGGCTCCACAGAGGACCAGCTCCAAGGGAAAGGTCCCCTTGCATCCACTGGGGGCCTAGGCTAGGGAGGCAAGACCTTCCCCCTCCAGGCCCCAGCTCTGCCAAGTTCCGTGGGAGCTGCCTCCACTGCTGCAGAGGAGTTAGGGAGATGGTCCCCGGCATTTGTACCTGTCCTCTCCTTGGTGCCCCTGGGGACCACAGCTTGTTCTGCCCTGAGGAAAATGTGCCCACCCTAGATCTCTTCCCCTCTCCCCACTCCCAAGGTCAGCACTGCTTCTAGCTGCTGGCATGCCCAACTGATCAGTGGCCTTGCAGGGCCAGACCCCAGGCTTGTGTTATGTGGCATTGTCCTCATCTCATTTCGTCCCCACAAGGATCCTGAGAGGTTGTAGTCCTGAACTCACTACACAGATGAGACATTGGAGCTCAAAGGGGTTAATTGTCCCAAGGCCTCAGGGATACTTGGTGACAGAGCTTGGATTCCATACCAGGTCCCTCCTTTCCAAGCCAGGAAACTAAGCCTAGAGGGAAGTTCTGTCCATTTGGTTGCTTGACCAACAGGTTGGCTGTTCTGAGCTCTGTCCTAATCATCTGGGGTGAGTTCTTCCCACACTCCAGCCCATCCTACTCATCCCCCAAATCCCAGGCCAGCCCTGCCCCCTCCCCTGAGCGAGGCTGGACCAGATTAGCAAAAGCAGCCGCGTTCACAAGATTGCCCCACTTGGCTCCAGCAATTAATTAAGAGCCGTCTGAGAGCCTCCAAAGGGCCTGCAAGCTCCAGCAAGATGCGGCACACACAGTTTAATCCAAAATATTTGCTGTGTTTTTCCCCGTGCTGGGAAACCAGTCCTTACCTGTTACCTGAACCTGATTAAATTTTTAAGCTGCTCATTCTTGGTGCCAACCATGAGCCAGCCTGTGGGTCATACGGAAGGTGGGGAGGTGGCTGGAAACTTGACAATAATAATAACTGATCAATAATATGCCCTTGTTTACTCATTGTACCACGAAGCATCCAGGATCCGCACCAGGCCCTGCTCATCCCAGTCAACAGTGCTGTTTACACACACGAGACGTGCAGACTCAGCCAGGGGATGGCAGGAGCTGGAAAGATCCAGTCCACAGTCGTCTACAGGCAGGGCTACTTTGTGGCCATAATGGTGGCCTGTTGGCCCTGGAGGCTGTTGGTCCATTGGTCCCTCACAGTCTTAGAACAGGTCTTAGGGATCAGATAGATCCATGTCCCACCAACCCCCTTGCCTCGTGGTCTATGTTCCGCCAGCATTAAATATCCAAGTCCTATTGGCTCTCCCTCCAAAATGTATCTGAATCCACCCACCTTCTCCACCTCAGTGCCAACACCTAGACCAGGGAGTCGGCAAACTTTTTCTGTAAAAAGCCAGATAGTAAATATTTTAGATGCTGTGGGCAAAGAGGCAAAATCCAGGACATTATACAGGTACCCATATAACAAGAGAGAAAACATATTTCCAAACATTTATATTGATGAAATTTAAAACATAACGATATTAATAATCAAGTACAGTTTTTAAAGTACAGGTCAACTAATGAGAAGAATGGAATTTTTTTTGAGAGAGATAACGTTTCACTTAATTGGGGTTCAGAGTTAGTGTTCTCCATCAGTTGAGAATGTTCGCCGTTCTTACTTCACAGGCCACACAAAAGGGAGGGCTGTGGTTAGCAGACCTCTGCCCTTGACCAAAATGTCTTGCTAAGGTACTGAAACAGCCTCCCTACAGATCTCTTGTTTCCATTCTTGTTCCTTAACAGTCCATCCTCCACTTGGCACCAGATGGACTTTGGTAGAGAGTATAAAGATCTTTATTCCTCTGTGTCAAACCTTCTGCTGCCCTCCCATTGCCATTTTGGCCTGGAAGGCCGGAGTCTGAATCAGACGTAGCGCCTCCTCAGAAAGCTCGTACACCAGGGAGAAAGACAGCCTCCCCCACGACAAGTCCCCCTTGCCTGCAGGTAGCTGAGAGCAGGACAAAGAGGGCTGGGCCTGGGGAGAGCAAGCAGGAGGGTGCATACAGGGGCTCCTGTGGCCGCCTGCGCACTTCTTACGGGCCATCTGCGGGCAGCGCTTCCTCCACCTGATACTCATGAGATGACATGGAGAAACGGCAGAGGGAACTAGCCTGGCGAGCCAAACAGCTGCAACACATGATATCTTTACAGCTCAGTTATGAGTAGGCTGGTAGGTACAGTGGCAGCGTGGATTACTGTGATGACACTGAGCCACATCAGGGGAGCAGGGCTGCTCCCAGCTTCACCTCTCACCCACTGTGTGCGCTCAGCTGAGTCATCGCCTGTTTGGACTTCTGTTTCTTCCTGAGCAAAAGGTGAGAGGAGTCCTCCCCCAGACTGCTGATAGTCGGAATTAATGTGGAACTTAAAAAAAACAGATTCTTGGACCCCACCCAGAACTTACTGAATCAGGAGGTAGGACATTCTGTGTGTGTGCGCACACACATATATATGCATATACATATATATTCATATATAGCATATATGTATTTGTTATATATTATATATGCATATAAATGCATATATGTGCACACATAAATGTATATATTCATATATCTAGATATATATGTATGCACATATATACTACATACTACATATATTCACATATATTGTATCGATTCATATATATTTCTATATATGTATATGTGCATGTATATGTACACATATACATGCATGCAAACCTACATACACACACCTATGCATACATATACATATACCTATACATACGTATACATATGCACATACACACATGCCTACACACATACACATACATACACACACATGCATACATGTGGGTGGGTGTGTCCCCTTGGTGATTTTGATGATTAAACACATTTCAAAGACACACTGTCCCTGAACATTAAGTGTCTATGTGATAAAGAAACGTGGTGCCTACAAATTTCGTATTTTGTACAATTTAATGACCAACATCTTTGTAAACACTCGCTGGGCCCAGAAGTGGAAGCCGTGTGAAGGCGTCTCACGTCTCTTGAGTTTACAAGGCTGGATTTAGATTATATGAAAGACTCTAAACAAGTTACAGAGCGCTCTACAACTGGCCACATGGTTTCATCACCTTTCTGCTCACAACAAACCAGAGATTTTATTTCGCTTTTGCAGAAGAGACCCATCAATGCTCTACTTTTCCAACATCACGTAACTAATCAGTTGCCAATCTGGGATTTGACCCTAGGCTTCCAAACTTTGGACTCAGTCGAAAGTTTGTCTAATAAGTACAAGTTTGTTCCATCAGGGAACAAATTATTTTGAGCATTTTTTCAAGAAGAATTAGTTGGACAAGCAAAAATTATTGCAGAATCCAAGTTAATGACGTTATTGCTGTATTAGTGACTAAGAAATTATAGTTCTTTAAAAATTCCCTGTCCCTACAAATTTTTAGTGAGAAAACTTTCCAACTTTCCACTTACTCAGAGTTACGAGGTTCCTGCTTATTTATACAAGCAGAGTAGAATTCTACAGCTAGATTTGTTTTGACTATTACATTAGAAGGAAGAACAGCCCCTGGACTCGATTATTTCCCCTTTACCACCTGTGGGCAGAGAGGACGGTGTGGGGTAACCACACTAACACAAATCCCATTCCCACCTTTGTTTGTCCATTCACTCAACAGACATCCAAGTGTTCATGGGATCAGTCTCCAGCAGAAGACTTTCATCATCCTATCTCCCATAATCATACGAAGCGAGAAGACAGGTGGAGCCCCTGTAAACAAGGAGAGTACGGCAACAACCTAGGTGAGATGAGGCTGACCCACTTGGTAGCTGTCAATCCCAGCTTTGAACCTCTCGGGGACTTCTACCTCTGTGGGTGCTGCCTGTGACAGGCATCCATCAACACCAATCCTTGCGCAGACTACTGAGAGCTGAAGACCATCACGGTCTGATGCTGATGTCGGGGAGGCAATTGATGGAAATGCTTCCCAAGGCATCTTGGTTTTATTGCAAACATTATCACAGTCTCAATTAATATTTGGTACACCCCCTAAGACCCAAATCTGTGTTCCTTTTTCAGATAGACAAAAGATCTCTGTGTCTACCCATGCAACCAGTCTGCAGGAGGCAGGCCTGCCTCCATGCCCCTGTAGGGTCCTGGGATCTGCTCCTTACATCCCACTGAAGCATCAGTTCTTAACCTTGGCTGCACTCCAGAGTAACCTGAGGCTCTTCACAGAATACTGATACCAGGTAGCGCTCCCAAAGATTCCAATTCACGTCATCTAGGCTGTGGCCTGGTCATCAGGATTTCTAGAAGCTACCACCCAGTGCTAACATGCCACCAGGATCAGAAGCCTTGATTCTAAGCCTTCTCTGTGCCAAAGACTTGTAATTCTGGAGGCTCCTGCTCTACATAAGGGGGAAAATGAAGGCTTTTATTGATGTGGGAAGGTCACAAATATGGTTAAATGACTGAAATCTCTACACTTCCAACTCTCTGGGTGATCACGATCTTTCCAGAGCTCTCCAGAGTTTGGGCCACCCCTCAAGTTTTCTGTGTAATGTGGGTTTTGAGGTGATGCATGTACACAAACACACACCCAACTAATTGAAAAAATCATGAAAAATCCTCAACTGAATTTAATAAACAGCTATTTAAAAAACATAATGGTTAGCTTGTTGGGCTGCAAGACAGAATTATCAGCGTTTTATATTTTCAAACACACCATGTAACACAGAGGGAAAGAGAAGTATTCACTGCACACGGACTAAAGAGTTTTAAGTCTTTCAAATAGATTTATTTTTTATTTTTATTTATTTATTTATTTATTTTTTTGTGAGGAAGACCAGCCCTGAGCTAACATCCGTTGCCAATCCTCCTCTTTTTCTGCTGAGGAAGACTGGCCCTGGGCTAACATCTGTGCCCATCTTCCTCTACTTTATATGGGATGCCGCCACGGCATGGCTGACAGGCAGTGCATCGGCAGGCGCCCGGGATCCGAACCTGCGAACCCTGGGCTGCCAAGCGCGAACTAAACCGCTACGCCACCGGGTGGCCCCCCTCAAATAGATTTTTAAGGGATTTATCTCTGTATTCATTTCCTGTGGCTGCTGTAACAAATTATCACAGACTTACTGGCTTAAAAACTCAAATTTATTCTGTTACGGTTCTGGAGGTCAGAAGTCTGAAATGGGTCTCCCTGGGCTAAAATCAAGGTATCAGCAGGGCTGCCTTCCTTTCTGGAGGTTCCAGGGGAGAATCCATTTTCTTGCCTTTTCCAGCGTCTAGTGACCTCCCACGTTGCGTGGCTCGTGGCAACTTCCCCCACCCTAAATCCAGCAAGGGCAGGCTGAGTCTTTCTCACGATGCCACCTCTTTGCTCCTGACTCTTCTGCTTCCCCATTTAAGGACCTGTGATTACACCCAGCCCACCATATAATTCAGGATAATCTCTTTATTTTAACCTCAGCTGATAAGCAACCTCAGTTCCATCTGTAACCTCAATTTTCCCTTGATGTGTAACATCACATAGTCACACGTTCTGAAGATGAGGACCTGGACATCTTTAAGGGGTCATGATGCCCACCTAATGCCCAATGAATTGATGACAAATTTTTCTAAAGGTATAAATGGTGCTTAAAAACCTGTATCAACTGAGGAGGGAAATTAAAAAGCTTATCATCAAACTGGGACGCACGTGTCATCCAAATAAATCAGGAGTAGGGACAGTCCCTCTGATACCTGACCTTTAGCTTAATACCATCAGATCACGGTGAAAGCATCGGGTACAATCTCCATTTGTGCTGCAGTTGTGGAAAGGCAGCATCATTTTTAATCTCTTAGGGATGCTGTAAGAGATCCCAGGCTGGAACTGTTTCTTCCCGAACACGTCTTCGGGCCTGCCTATGTTCATAAGTGCCTCCCCCATATGTGTATCTTTTTTTATTGGTCTCTGAGGGTCTCTCTCTGCCTCTGTGCCTCTATACACTTTATGCATGTAATTTGTCCCTTTTCCCCCCTCTGTCAATCATCTTTCCGTCTCTCTCCCTTCATTTTCCTTCTCTGCCTCTATGTGTCCACCTCTCTCCACCTTTCCTATTTCTACTTAGTCTTACTCTCCTCTCACTGTCTCTTTCTCTTAACTAACCTCAATATTAAACCAATATATGTATTTTATTATTTTTGTTTTTATTAAGTGGAGTTTTCTGTTCCATATTAGCCAAAAAAGTAGATAATGTTGTAAGTATCCCTCTCTCAAAGTAAAAACTCATTATTAAATTGTTCTCTATTAGGTAGTCTTCAGGTGATTGTTTTTCCCTTATAGCTCCATAAGAGACACATGCTGTAAGTGAACAGAGGGCATTTGGAACAGGAACACAGACGGTTGATTTCACCTTGTCCTCCAAAATCCTATTGTCCATGCCACAAACAGGCCAGTTTAAGGGGTCGGCAGAAAGGCCTTCCAGTGGACCCTTGCACCTGGTTTTGTGTTCTTAACTTCTCTTTGCTTTTTAGATCCTGATGTGTCATGAGGCAGGTATGCACTGGGCCATCACGTAAATGCTCTGGTCCGCACCCTGACAGCACTCAGGGACTTGAGAGCATCTGGAACCTTCCATGGCCTTGCCATCTGCCTCCTCCTTCTCCAAGAATGGGAAGGACCACGCTCTCAGGAATTTGAGGGGAAGATGCCCCAACAGCTACAAGGTGATGCCATACGCTGAAGAGGCTCTGACTTGGGCCAGGCCCTGGGGTTGGCCTACACTCTGAAGCCACTGGTCAGTGCAAAGGGAGTGACCCACACTTGTCCTCACCAGCTCAGCTCGGATCGGCAAACAACTGTTGACTTTATTAGGTCACTGTAGCTCCTCATCCATTAGAAATGCCTGGCAGAGCCCTCTCCTTGGTCACTCTCCTGTTTTTCTTAGGGTTAAATGTTTATTTACAGTTTTTTCTTTTGATGTAAAATTTACGTGCAAGGAAATGTACAATCCTTAAGTGTCTCAAATGTACAGTCCTTGCCCCTGGAGCATTTCCCATATTTATTTTAAATCAATAATTCTATTGTATATCTAGTATGAAGCTTGGAATTGATTTCATACTTTAAAAATATGTGATAAAATTTAGTCCATATACCAAATGCAAATTCCTAATTGTTCATTAAGAGGAGGTTGATCAAATGGGGATCTTTGGGTTTTGTGGGGGTTTTTTTATTGTGGTAAAATACACATAACATAAAATTTACCATCTTAACCACTGTTAAGTGTGCAGTTTAGTGGTATTAAATGCATCCGTGGTGTTGGGCAACCATTGCCACCATCCATCTCCATAACCCTTTTCATCTTGTAGAACTGAAACTCTGCACAACTTGGTCTCTTTGCATCCAGGATGGGAATCCTGAATCTTAGCTCTCACTCCCTGGCCTTCACCTAGTCTAGCATCTCTGCCTTTTTCTGTTGGGAAACAATTGGTGCTCATCAGGTTAGTAGAATTTTTTTTCTTTTTCTTTTGACTTTTCCTTGTCTCCTCTTCTTATTTTTCTCTCCTGATATCTCTTTCTCTCCCCTCTTTTCATTTTTCATCCTTTTCTCTCCTGTCTTTCTTCCTCTCTTCATTTCTATTCCTTCATTCTCATCTATTTTGTCATCCCCTTTTCCATCCCTTTTCTTTCCTTCTCCTCCTCTATCCCCTTTCTCATATCTCTCCTTGTTCTCTCTTTCCTTTAAGTATCCCTTAAGATTTTCCAAGCCACAGACAGGGACTCACTTACTCTGGGACAAACCAAGGTGAAGACGGAGCTGAGGCTGCTGGGTGACCCAGAGGAGGCAGGGAGGACAAGATGTTACGAGATGACAAGTGGTTATTGAGAGAGAGCCTGCCTTGCACAAGGCGCCATGCTCAGGCCTGTAGCAAACGAAGGGAGGCTGGCGACACAGTGCTTGTGCTCCGAGGCCTGGCATCCACTTGGGGAGATAAGACACGCCCACACAGAAAGGTGGTGGACAGGGCAGTACAGGAGGTGACAACCAAAGGATGGGCAGAATTCCAAAAGTTGTTTGTAGGTCGGTGTTTTAGAACTTGTACAGGATGTAATGCATTTGTAAAAATGATGTTCTGAATTAGACAGTAGGTTGTTTGGCTAGCTCATAAAACCGACGTAACCACGATATATGCAAGCACAGCACTCAAAACACCTTTTTAAGGTGCACCTACACATATAGCGTTGTTTACCTCGGCAGGAAAATTGGCTTTTGGTTCCAACTTGCTACCAGAACATTCCAATTTTCTCCCCACCACCATGGGCAACCCCAGGGTGGGGGCTTTAGGGAAGGAAGGGTTGGGTGTTCTGGGCACCAGTAACTTGCTAAAGTGCCATTTTCCTGGCCAAGCATTTCCTGATGGTTTGAACTGGGAAGCAAACCTAGAAGTGGTGGGTTGTTCATAAATTAAGCGTTATGAAAGCAGAGCCCGCCCTCCTAATCTACACGCCAGATGTGTGGGGCAGAAAACAAGAGAGGGGGATCTTGATTGGGGCCGCTTCAGGAAGAAGGCAGGGGTTGAACTGGGCCCACGAGTCAAGCAGGGTGCGGGAGGGAGCAGCACAAACTGGGACAGGCAGAAGAGCATCAGGAACCACTGAGAACTGGGACAGTTTGGAGAGAATAAAACCAAGAGTTCTTACGTGGAATCCTGAGCAAAAGGCTAGAGGGACAGTAGGGGTAGGTGGCAGGAGCAGGGAGCCTGGGGGTGGCAAGAACCTTGAGAACAAGGCTAAGGATTTCAAACTTTGCCTCTAAGTCAAAGTGTGGATGCAACCCATTAGGGGGTCATGAAATAAAAATATTGGGGCACCGGTATCATTAGTTTTTGTGATGGAATCAAATAAATGAAATGGAATGGAATAGAAGATGTCAGTGAGGGTGTCACATAGGAAAAGTAAACTTTATTTCATGCATCCTGTCTTGGGTTTTTTTAGGCCTGTGTATGCACATATGCATATATATGGATGTACATAAGCACGTATATTTGCACATACATGTGCAATGGGCCACAGTCTAAAATGCATTTCTTTACTGTGGGCTTTTGAGTAATGATATGTTGACATGAACGTTTTAAGGTGAATCATGAAGTGATTTGGGGGATTGGTTTCAGGGCAGAGGGCCTGGCAGGGAGTGACTGAGGGAGGAGGCAATCAGAAGAGTTGAGTGACCAATGTGGAAGCCTGAGATTTGGGTGGTGACAGCAGGAATGAGATGAGTGGCCACCAGCCCCACTGAGAGGAAGAGGGCCTGCTGCATGGGGTCTGGAGAATAGAAACAAAGATTCCACAATTCCGAGGGGTTCTACGGCTCCTGCCCAAGGCAGAGCTGAGGTTTCCAATGCAGTCCCAGGGGTCATGCCCCAGCCTGCTGCAGTTCATAACACAGGGAATTATGTGTGTGTGTGTGTGTGTGCGTGTATGTTCATTTTGCTAAAAAAATTTATTTTTCCAAAACTCCCACTGTTGTGTGTTCCATCATAATTTCTTTTTTGGATTTTTGAACTTTTAGTTTAAAAATGCTTAAATTTTAAATACCACATTTTAATAATTCATATTTCTACTTTATATCACCCTGCACAGGTAAGTAGGATGGCTGAGGTAGGTATGATCGTTATTCCAGAAAAATTATTTGAGAATCAAATGACCTACTTCTCTGCATTGTGGTGAAGTTCTTGGAATGAACACAGCAGTGTTGGCTGTCACTATGATTTCAGGAATCACTTCTCAAAAGTGGGAATATATGTGTCTTGGGCGTGAGAGGAGGACGATACTGAAAGGATAAACTACACCCTTGTCTCCAACGTCAATTTACCTCACAGGACTGAGCTAGAGAGCCTCCAAACCAAGCCATGCGCAGGAGACAGTAGGCATCGCAGTCTGGCAGGAGCTGAGGGTGCCAGCAAGGAGGTGGTGGGGGACGAGGGGCCGTGAACCGAGCTCAGTACTGGCAGATGACCACCAAGGGGTTCTCTCTGTTCATCATCCAGTGGCATCAGAAATCTTGGTCAAACTGTGTTTCTTCCAATGAGAATCATGATGAGAGCACAGCCCTCCTCTACACAGAACCAGCCACATTGTAGAATAACATCATCATTCCAAAAGTGATTGTTAATGAGGGCTCCACAATTCCTGCTGGCAGCCTTGACAATGAATGGTCTGGTTGAAAATTCACAAGATGGTGGATCGTAGTGGCTGAAAGTTTGAGGTTTGGTGTGCAACAGCCCGCGTGTGAATCCCACCCGATGGTTACTAACAGTGTGACTTGAGGCAAGTTCTTTAATCTTTCTGTGTCTTCATTTCTTCTTCTGTAAAGCATAAGGATTGATGAGATTATATAAAAACCTTGAGAGTAGTGCCTGGCCCACAGTAAGGTTTCAATACTTGTTTGTCTTCAGTGTCATTTTATTTAAATGAACGCAAGTATGTATTTGCAACATGTATGACCAAGTGTTGTAATAATAATAATATACAAAGAACTCTTAAAACCAATTTAAAAAATACAATTACCCCGATAGAAAAGAAGGGTAGAAGGCTTCTTGAACAAGCAGTTCCAAAAAGAAGAAATCTAAGTGGTTGATCCACCTGGACCAAAAATGACCAACCTCACCTGTAACAATAAAAATACAAATTAAACCAGACTGTCTGAAATTGAAAGGACTAAAAATACTACGTGTTGGCAAGGATGTAGAGCAACTGGAATGCTCATGCACGTCTGGGGGGAAGTAAAATTGATACAATCACTTAGAAAAAATCTTTAGAAGGATCTACTAAAATTAAATATATGAATACTGTCTGACCCAACACTTCCACTCCTGGGCGTATACTCCACAGATGTGAGTGCTTATGTCCACCAAACGATATTACAAGAACGTTCATATTCATTGTAGCTCAAAACTGGAAACAACCAAAACATCCTTCCGCAGAGGAATGAATAAAGTGTGGTTTATTCCTACAGTGGAATGGACTCAACAATGAGAACAAGCGAACTATGGATGCACGCATCCACATGGGTGACTCTCAAGGATGTAACATTGACTGAAAAAAGCCAGATGCAAAAGAGTAATCACTGTATGTTTCAATTTATATGAGGGTCACAAACAGGCAAACTGTTCTACCGTGAAAAAGGGTAGAATAGCGGTTACCTTCGAGTGGGGGGAGGGGCCCAGAGAACCTTCTGGAATGGTGGAAATGTTCTATATTTTGATCTGGGCCGTGGTTACATGTCATTGCGTTGTACACTTAAGATGTGTGCATTTTGGATGTTATACCTCAACGAAAAGTATTTTAAAAATCTAAAAAAGCCGTTAAGACAGTAATGAGATGCCATTTTCTCCTGTAAAATAGGAAAATATTTTGTAAATGAATAATACTCAGTGTTACCATCTGATTCAGTGGTGAGGATGCTTGATACACCATTTCAGAAGGGCACTTGATTGCATTGATCAAAAACCTTAAAAATGCCCTTCTCTTAACCCAGCACGTTCACTTGTAGAAATTTATCCTGAGGAGACAGTCAGACAGATGTACAGAGATACTTTTTCAAGGATGTTTATCACTTCATTGCTTATAATTGCAAAAAAATTTGAAGCACCTAAATGTTGCACAACAGAGGACTGAGTAAATAAATTTTGCCACACGTATGTGATAGAATATATTAAGCACACATTAAAAATGATGGAAAAGAATATTTAATGGAATAGGAAATTCAGCAAATGAAGAGAAACATCATAAAACAATGTGCTCTTTATAACACATTATACTATCTATACATTTTTATTTAAAAGAAAAAAATATATATATAAATAGATATCAACCAAATGAGACAATTATTCCTTCTGAATAGTGGGATTGCGGCTAACGTTAATTTTGTTCTCAGTACTTTACTCTGTTTTCTAAACTTTCTATTAACACAAAACTTGATAACCCTTAAAGAAAATATGCTATTCTTTTAGAAAATATGTAGAGCGTGAAATGAAGAAAACCCTAGAGAGCGGTGCTCTTCTTTGCTATGTTTAGTGTCAATATGCAAAAAATGATGGCCCCCTGGCAGGGTTATGGTCGGGTTGGATGAGATAATGTATGAAAATATATAACATGAAATAGACAGCTTGGCAACTTGGAGAAGCTACTGGTTCTCTAAGATCACGCGCACGCACTCTGACCCTCTGGCTACATACAATCTGTTGATCTAATCAGATCCATCCAAACTCCTGGAGTTTGAGGTTGGACTGGAAAGACCCAACTACCAGGAAATTGAGGCCGGGCCACATGAAGGGCAGCTCTCCTGAGAGAGGGACAGCTGGGCATGGAAGGGGCAAATTAGGCTGCCAATGCCACCTCTGAGCCCATGAAACCCCGGTCTCCTTCCAGGACATTCTCAGTTTTAATTACATCTTGATTAAACGGGTAAGCCAGAATCCATTTCAGTTGTTTGTAACCAAAAGGACCTCACTGATTACCCAGCTGTTTTGATGAATTGGGTGGCTTCCCTGTGCTCCCGTCCCTTCACCTGCCCATCCGCGCTCTCAGCAAGCGTGTGTGGAAGACAGGCCGTAGGCAGACCTCTGTGCTCAGTGCTCTTTGGACTTTCAAATGGAGAAAGTCAAGGCCTTGCTCTTGAGGTCTTAATAATCCAGCTAAGGGAGATGTGTAGGCTCTCAAAAAGTTAGGTGAAACAGACATCCGGCTACACGTGAACAGAACGCGCACTGCGGAGGAAACACACACGCCCAGCCTGGGATAGGCGGCTTCTTGTTTTCCCTCGCAGCCCTTTACAGGGAGTCTAGACTTTTTAGTTTCTTCCGTGATTTCTCGTGCTCTTCAGTCTAGATGCAAAGGAGAACTATTTACAACGTATACAAGAATTCCTTTACCAAGAGCAGCAGAGTGTATCAAACACCCTGCTTTCCGGGGATTCATTTTTAATTCTGTTACCACGAAGGCTAATATCTTAGGTTCGGTCACAGTTTGGGGTATTTGCCTTTAGGATTTTGCCTTTCTAACCACTTCAGCATTCCCATCTAATCAGGAAGAGGGAGGGCAGAGGGAGGACAGGAGGAAGGGAGGCAGCTGAGCTTTCAAGAGAGAAGCTCTGCCTGCCTCCTTCTCACTTCCAGCCCCACACCTCTCTTCCTTCTCCTGCTCTGGGTTTCTCCTGCCCACTCCTCCCACATCCTCAGCCACTTCACAGATTCTTCGAGAAGTTCAACTGAGATAATGTCAGATGTGAAAGTTCTTTGTAAAGCAAAGCATCATATCCACATTCGAGTGTTTCCATTATTGCCTATGACTTTGTTCCATCTGTGCAGGTGACTCCCTTGTCTCCCCCTCCCCCCATTCCCACCGTGAAGGTGAGCTGCAGACACTACTCGACCCGGGACAGAGCTGGCATCATGCGTGGAGGTGCTGCTCAGTTGTGTGCCCAATACC
Source organism: Tapirus indicus (assembly GCA_031878705.1). NCBI lineage: Eukaryota > Metazoa > Chordata > Mammalia > Perissodactyla > Tapiridae > Tapirus > Tapirus indicus. The sequence goes on along the minus strand of CM062936.1, from coordinate 31,158,478 downwards.
CTCTGCCCTGGGCAAGGCCACAAAGCCACCAAGTCACCCGTGTCCGATTATCTCAGCCAAGCAAAAAGTCTTTAATGAACCAGCACCCCTGCAGATTCTTGGCCACCTCAGGGGGCCTGTGACTCGGTCAGAGCAGTGTGAGAGGGACACACGCGGAGTGTGACTAAGCCCTTTGCTGGGACTCTGGGCAGCTTAGTGTGCTTGAGATCAAGGAAGTGTCTACAAGTGGGTTCACCTAGGAGACACTTCCTTGACCCACAGGGGTGGGGTGGGTTGCCTGTGTCACCGGAGAAGGTCACCAGGGTGAACTTGATAACTTGAAAGAGACACTCCGAAGAGCCACAATAAAGAGCTCCTCAGACTGGAAACAACAGAACTCGCCACTTACACAGCACTTTTCATCTTCAAAGCCCAGAACCTCAATTAAGTAATTAATAGGTCTGGTCATGTTCACAGCTCTCTAAAAATGAGACTGGTGGAGCTCTGGCTTTCCCTCCAGGAGAAGTGCTTTCCTCGGGAGCCCAGAGAAACTCCAGTGAAAGCTACCAGTAATCCAATAATCATTCCCCCTCTGGAGGCAAGTTCTGAATCAGCTCTGCGTTTGCGGGGAATGCCCCAGAAACATGTCCAGACATTGTGATTTGCTGCCCCCTTGAGGTTGTTCTGAGTGTAGCAAGTTAGTAGGACACAAACAATGCGTCCAGTAATGGGAAGAAAACAGCCGTTTTTGTCTGAGTGTCTGGCATGCCCAAGACTTCTTAAAGAGAGGAAAATATTAACCCAGAGCATAATAAATCCTCTCTCTTTTTAGTCAAAACCTAGACGGACTGTGTTGATATTGAGTTAACAATTTCCATGGACTAATACCTTCCGAATGAAATGAAAGGGTTCTTGAATTAATGGATGAAAACTCTCCTTTGCACATCAGAGGACTAAAGGAAGGTAATTGCCCTCGATATTTATTTTCAACTTGAAAAATCCAAAGCAAGAAAGCTTTGAAGAAGTCAAGATCTGATTATAATTCTAGGCTTGGTGCCAACAGGATAAATTGTCTGGCGACTTTTTGCAGAACTGACTCCATTTGCATCTGACGCCAATGGCCCGGTGTGGTATGATGCCTCCTAAAGCGCTCAAAAGAGGGTGTCATTCCTACATCACTGGCAAAATGCAGAATGAGTGTCGGGCTTCGGGACTGCCCCCCACTGACCATAACCCGTCACCTCAGGGGGCTGCCAGCACCTCAATCCACTAGAAGACCCTTAAGTTGGATTCTGCCATGAGGAGTCTTTGGTCTCTGCATGATTTGAAGGCTCTCTGCTTCCATGTTCTCAAGATTTACTGCTCTGGGCTGGCATATCTGGGTATTTCTTGCCCTAGACAAATTTTTTAAAATAAATAAAAACCTCACCCCACACACACACAAGCATGCACAAAGTGTGTGCCCCAAGCTCAACTCTCTTCATTCAAGTTTTAGATTCACAGAATTTTTACCCTGGCCAGGCCTGGGGTCATGGGGAATGGGCCTGTGGTGGTTCCCAGGGGCGTGGAGAGATGGGTTACAGTCAGCACACTTCGGAAGAGCTGGAGAGCAGCCAGGAAAGGGTGCACTGGCCCAGCTAACTGAATCCCAGCCAGTGGAAGAAACCTCGTGGTGGGGGTCAGTGGAATATGAGGCTGGAGCAGGGACATGGCTGGCTTGGCCTCCCCACCTCTGCCTCCCCCACCAGAGTTCGGGTGGGTAAGGTGTTGGGGGTGCTGGAGAAGGGGCTTATGGCCAGGGAAGCACAGAGATGATCACAAAGGAGCAGTCACGTTCCACAGATGAAAACAGCAATCCCAATTGCCGAGCAATGGAGCCACAGCCACTGGAGCTGGGTGTCACCCCAACTTTGATCAGCTGAGGGGCTGCGGGTCAAAGGGAGGCAGCTCTTGCTACGGGCTGATGACCTCACCCAAGAGCAGTCCTCTCCAGCTGATGCCCTGAGTGACCCAAATGCTCTCCCGGAAAGTCCAGTCTTAAGGCGACGCAGCTGCCCGTCACAGAGCAGGCTGCCCAAAACCGCAGGGGGGAAAAAATCCAATAACCAAATCCCGGTGACCCCACCCTGTCTGCAGTTACTCAGAGCTGGCTGGCCGAGGTCCAGGGAGCAGACCCAGTCAGGCTGAAGTCTATCCAAATTTAATTTTCAATTGAAAATGGAAACAAGTCAAGCCAAGACAAACCCAGGGCCTGACTTAGCAGCAGCAACTGCCACAGCAAAGACATTGTCATATGGGGGCCAAAGGTCGGCCTCCATCACCCCGGGAACATTTATACAGCCGCCTCCAGACACCACTCAAGCACCTTTCAGGTAGAAACCCATTTACCGCATAACTTCTCTGTGACAGTTGCTGCTGAGGTCCTCACTTTACAGGGGAGGACACTGAGGCACCAGGAGGTTAGATGACTTACCTAAGCTCTCACAGTAGGTGGTGGGCCTGCCTGAACCTGGGGTCTGGCCAGACCCCCCTCCCAGGGCGGGGATCTCCCTGCTCTGGCCCCCCACCACCCCCACCAGCACCTCCCCCAGCTGCAGGCCCTGGGGTGGGTGAGGGAGGATTGGGCCCCAAAGAGGTGTCCGGGTTCCACGTCCCCCTCAGGTACTGACGGCGTGGTTGGTTGTAGCCAACATGTTCCCGGGGGTGAGGCTTCATTTCCGACGTCCAGTGTCCTAAAGACTACACTTCAGTATCCTGAAGGTGGCATCTTGAGGACTGCTCTTGTCTCCCTGCCTCAGGTTCACTTCCGAGGGGGAGACTCATGTCCCCGCTGCCCGTGCCAGCCCCCAGCATGGAGCCACGTGAAGCCCCATGCCACAGGGGGCTCTCAGGGGCAAGTCGGCATGCAGCATGGATGTGCGGAGGCCTCTTGGCTGTGGTGCCTGCACAAGGAGCTTGACTTCTCTGAGTGTTTTCCCTCCTCTAGAAGGTGGCCATCAGGGGGCTGGGCATCTGCACTGGGGGGAATTTTAAAAGACTGATTTAGAAAAAAATACAATAACAGCAAATAATAGCTATCTCCTGTGAGAATTACCAGCCTCTTATGAAAAGAATCTATCAACTATCATCCATCCATTGATCTATTTTTCCTTCTTTTCTTGTTTCTATCAATCTATCTATATCATGTATCTATCAATCATCTATCAGCTATCATTTATCTGTCTATATAATCTCTCATCCATCCATTTATCTTTCTATCAGTCTATCTATATCATGTATCAACCATCTATCATTTATCTATATATATCATCAGTTAACTACCTACCTATCATCTACCTATTATCTATCAATCATCTATCCACCTACCTACATGCACACGTTTCAGATGTTCAAGCTGCTTTGTGGAATTTTGATTGTGAGCTCCAAATAGCACCTAGGTTAGAGTCCAATTTCTGGAAATCATTGGCTATATGACCTTGGGTAAGTTACCTGACATCTCTATGCCTCTTTTTTGTTTTTTGCCTCTGTAAAATGGGAAGCACGAGAGTGCTTATCTGATTGGATGATTGCAAGGGCTCCATGAGGAAATGGATGTGACAGGTTAGTCTGACAGCTCGGAGCCTGTTCGCTCTGGATAAATGGGAGGGAAGGTACCGTGGGCTGGAGCAGTGGGCTGACTTTGCTGTGCCCTGAAGGAGAAAGCAAGGTGATCCGGAAAGCTTTCAAAGCAGTGATTTTGGGGAGAGCCCTGGCCTGTGCCAGCTGACCCAAGCTAATTTTGACAGTTTTCCTAGAGGGACAAAAGGCCCAGAGAAAACTCGGATGTGGCTGCCAGAGAAGAGAAACTCGAAGTACACAGCTGAGGTTGACACGAAGCTCTGCAGAACAATGAAGGCCCCTAAACAGGGCAGGGAGTGTGCAGGCACAGGACCAGAGTTGGGGAGCTGAAAATCACCCGCAGCGGGTCAGCCACATGGGACCTGACACAGATCCCAAGGAGGAGCCCTTGCTGGGCCTCAGGACCACGACAAGGCGCCATTCTGCATGACTCACAATCACAGCCCCACACGGGACAGCGAGGCCCAAGTTTGGAGCATTTCTCAAAAAACATGCAGAATTAGCCTCTACATCTCCTTGAGGATGAGGGCCCGTTGGGACCGTCTGTCTTCCCCCTCTGCACCCCTGCACCGCTGGGCATGTCACCTGGCACTGGGCATAGGAAATGTCCACTGAAGGATAGACAGGGGCATCTTGCCTGTGGCCCCGAATTGGGGCTGCTCTTTAGGTTGCCCCAGCATTTGCAGGGAGAGCGAGCTTTGGGGAATGTGTCACCTGTTGGGTGTTAGGATGTGACAACAGGCAGAACCCGGCTGCCCTAATGGGTGGATTGGGAGGTCCCAGCTGAAAGGTCGGCTTCTGCCTCTTGGGGACCCACCTGGGCGGCAGGTGCTCTTTGCTGAACCACTTCACAGAGGTTGTCCAGGTCAGACCCAGAGACAAAGAGAGGGGCAGGAGTAACTGTCACAGAGAGGACTGAGCGTCACACAGACCCAAGTGGGAAGCTGCGCCTGGTTGTTTACCAGCCACGAACCTTCAGACAAATTTCCTCACTTCCCATCTGCAAAGTGGGGACAAGGTTAAGAATGTCTTCCTCAGAAGTTCCTCCTCGGCTTCTTCTCTCTTCTGGAGAGCGCTGGTGTCAGGAACCTGGATGGACGATTGTTTCAGGAAGAGGAGTTCAGACCTAAGGAAGCATCGCAGAGTCCACAAGATCCAAGCTGGAAGGGTGCGAGAGACTTTTTAGCTCAATGGTTTTCTGTTATTTTGCACACAGGAATTACCTGGGAAGCCTTCTATATTCGTTTCCTAGGGCTGCATTAATGAAGTAGCTTACAACAGAAATTTATCCTCTCACAGTTCTGGAAGCCAGAAGTCTGAAATCAAGGTGTCAGCAGGGTTGGTTCCTTCTGAGACTGCATAGAATCCTTCCTTGCCTCTTCCTAGCTTCTGGGAGTGACCGGCACTTTTTGGCATTCCTTGGCTTACAGCTGCATCACTCCAGTCTCTGCCTCTGTCATCACATGGCTGTCTTCCCTGTGTGAGTCCCTGTGTCTCTCCTCTTCCTATGAGGGCACCAGTCATATTGGATTAGGGCCTCCCCCACTTACTCTAGCACAACCTCATCTAACTAATTACATCTGCCACAGCCCTATTTCCAAATAAGCTCAGATTCTGAGGTCTTGGGGGTTAGGACATCAACATATCTTTTCGAGGGACATAATTCAACCCTTAACACTTGCTAAGAAACACAGATTCCTGGCTGTCAACCACAGAGAGTCTGTATTTTTAACAGGGTCCCCTCCCCTCCGCCAAAGTGGTTCTGATACAAGAGGCCCAAGGAACACACTCTGCGAAAGCCCCACCTGGCAGGTGGAGGTGCACAGGTGACACGGGTCACGTCTCTCGGTTCCCCATCCAGTGCTCCCTCTGCAGCCCCAGAGGAGGCACCTTCTGGATATCTGAGGCGAGAGTAACCTTGCAACAACTCTGCAAACTGACTTAGTCCAAGGAAACTTAGACAAGATGCAAAATATTCACCAATTAGGCCATTTTTATGCAAAGCCAGTGTTATGGGTTACATTGCACACCCCCCGCAAAAATGATATGTTGACGTCCTCACCCCCAATACCTCAAATGTGACCTTATTTGGAAGGAGGTTGTTGCAGATGCAATTAGTTAAGATGAGGTCATGCTAGAGTAGCACACTGGACACCAATATGACTGGTGTCCTTATAAAAAGAATGCCATGGAAAGAGAAAGAGATACAGAGAGATGGAGATGGAGGCAGAGATTGGAGAGATGCTGCCATGGGCCAAGAGACACCAAGGATTACTGGCCGTCACCAGAAGCTGGGAGAGACGCCTGGAGCACGCTCTCCCTCACAGCCCTTGGAAGGAACCAACCCTGCCGACACCTTGATTTCGGACTTCTAGCCTCCAGAACTGTGAGAGGATAAATTTCTGTTTGAAGCCACCTCATTGTGGCATGTGGTCCCTGCAGTCCTGGCAAACTAAGACTGCTGGTGACAGAACTATCATAGGCAACGGGAGCTGGAGGGATGCACGGGGTCTCCCAGGTCACAGGCATGGACATGGGGCCCTCAGGGAAATCCTGAGAGGGGGGTGTGCCTGTAGTGGAGCACACAGTGGTAATGAATGGGAGCCCTCAGTGTGTCCCTTCCATAAGATCAGGGACGTAGCAGGTGGCAGGGTGACCATGGAAATGAACTGGCACTGGGCGTTCTCTCTGGGGCACACGGGCAGGCTCTGGGCTTTTCCCTGAGTTCCTTTCAGCATCCAATAGATGTTGATTGAGTGGTGGCCCCAAGCTGGGCAAGGACCACACAGCCTGGGTTCAAATTCTGACTGTGCCACCTTCTAACTTTATCACTGGGACAAGTTCTTTTCTGGTTTCTTCCTCTGTAAGACAGGGATGCACATGGTACCACCTCCATGGGTGTGGAGAGAACTAGATGAAAGAGGACATGTGACTTGCTTAAAGTGATGCTGGGCACACAGAAGTGTCCATGATGTGCCTGCTGTGTGGCAGTTCCAAGGGCCCTTGCCACAGCTGAGACACAGGGCAGTGGGCTGAATCTGTCTGCTAGGTATGGACCTGCAAGGAAGTGCAGGCCACCTCCTTACAAGAGTGGAACGTTGGAATCCACCTTCACTCTTTGCTCCCTCCCTCAGGAGATGCCCTGACAATAGCCCATAGTCATAAAAATAATGAATGTGTGTAAAGATGTTAATGAATCTCTTTCACAAAAATAGACTAAGGTTGTTGTCATAACTACCTGTGAAGTCTATATGATTATGACCTTCCCTTTTCAAATTAGAAAACTAAGACTCCCAGAAATAGAATAACTTGCCAAGATCTCTCAACAGATAATTGAATGTCAACGCTAACCACCATCTTTTTGGAGGCAGAGGATTGATAGGGAAAATGGGTGGTGGGGAACGGGACAACCGTATATGTCTCCAGGCTCCTGCAAGTAGGGCTTGGGGCTCTAGGGACTACAGCCTGCTGCTCTGCCTGGCTCCCAACCTGAATCCCAAGTAAGTGCAAACTCTAGAATCTTCCTGAGGTCTGTGGTGCATGCTGGGGCACGTCCACAGCTGGAAAGAGGCCACTGGCACAAGAACATTGGTGAGAGCCACAACCTTGGTTGGCACACATCCACTGCAAATGTACCAGAGGGTGCAGCATCTCTTCACTCAGAGAGGTTGGGCAGGGGGAGTGAGGAGACGCAGGGTGGGCAACATCATCTTGGCATTTACGTGTCCTGGTCACCCTGCTTTACAGCCATGGAGGAACCTTGAGCACTCAGCCACTGTAGGCGTCATCCTCAAAGCACACAATGCATGTTGTCTGATGAGCAGCAGGTTTGTTCCTACCCGAAAGAGGAGAAAGCGGAGCCTCAGATAGGAGAAGACACTTGCCTGAGGTCACACAACAGGTAAAGGGCAAAGCTGGGCGGTGGACCCAACCCTCCCAACTCTCAGCCTGGCTCCAACACATCCCCCACCAGATCATCCTGCCCTCAACTGAATGGCAAATGAGAGTGAGCAATGATGTCAAGAGAAGCAGACTCCACACTCCTCCTCTGGGACCCAGAGTTCCAATCCGGAACCTTTCTCCTCTTTACCATTATGTGCAACACTGAAATAACCATTCTGATTCTTGGATTCTAAGGAAAGAATTAGATGTCTCACAGCTGGGGGTTGGGGGATCTGCATGCATGCATGACGGAAAAAGAAAGAGGGAGAGGAGAAAGACGATCAACTCCAGCCGTGTAGCCATATTTCCTCTGTTTATCTTCTGTACGCAGCTGGAGCTGGGCCATCATCAGCAAAGACACAAGGGCTCACCTTGACCATTCTCCTCTGTTTCAAACAAAGGTAAGGAAAATACGGGGCTGCCACCAGCTCATGGTGTCAAACTTTTTTCTGCTTTTCAACTATAGACTGGAAACTCTATAGACTTGAAATCAGAGGTGGCCCCAAAATCTTGAAAGGTCTGGACCCTACAGCTTAAGGCAGGCAGGACCCCGAGGCCCCAGCTCAACTTAGGGCCTGAATTCCACATGAACCACCCTGGGGAAGTTTCCATGGCTGCTCCTTCCCTGCCCTCTAAGGCAGAGCTTCTTAACCTGGGCCTTTGGTGACTTTTGGGGGTCCATGTGTGTTCAAGTGTGTGTGTGTATTTTTCAGGAAAGCCTTTCAAGGGGGTCGGAACCTGAAGAGGGGTTAAGAGCCACTGTTCTGAAAGCAGCTTTTCACCCAAAGACCACCACAACGGGGGGTACCTACTGTATTCTGCTACCTGAGGGTGATGGTGTTTGTGGTGGTGTGAGAACACGCCAGGTAGGGCTAAATGCTACCTTTACTGGTGATATCCATAACATGCTACAAGTCTTCCTGTGGACTACAGTATCCCAACACTGGGGTGGCCAAGATATTTTTGTTAATCCTTATTTTGCTGGTGAAAGTCCTAACATTCAGAGATTTTTGTGGCCTGTCCTAGATTTCTCAGCTGGGAGCCTAGTGACCACTTACTCAAAACCTGGCCTCTGCCTCCAGATGACACTGGGACCCATGAGCGTGGTGAGGGGGCTGCTGTGGGACTACTCACTTAGCTGGTGGAGATGGCGGAGGGGTGTCCTTGAAAAGATGCTCCAGTCTCCCTCCACTGCCATGGCTGGGGGAGACCTGGCTTCTTCTAGATGTTTCACCATCTCACTCTCTCTCTCTTGCCCTTCTCTTAGGCCAGATACTGGCTTCAGTGGCCTGTTTAAGTTGCTCCTTTTGAATGGACATTCTGGATCTAGAAGGCAAACAGTACCACCTTGGTAATGGCTCAAGTGCCCGCCATTCTTCCCCCATTCCTGAGCCCCTGCACTGCATATCAGGGCCCCTTCTATACAAGAGTGATAACAGAACATAATGAGTTTGCTCAGAGAGAGAAAGGGTCTCTGACCTGCTGGGCAATGGGACGAGCAGGACCGTAAAAGCAACTCATCTCTGGATGTCTCCAACGCTGATGTGTTTGAGGGGGCAGGATGGGGAAAAGTGGGTTACCAGGACAGGTAGAGGGAAAAGAGAGAAGGGAGGAGAGTGGTGAGAAGCAGAGGTTTAAAAGTGGGTGTTCTCTGCCGGGAGAGCCTGTCAAGCCTGGGGGCACCTGCCCTCCGACCCTCCCGAGCCTGGACATAGGAATCCCTTCCTCTGGGAAGCAATGGGCAGGCATGTGTTGCTGACCTTGCTCTTCATGACCTGCATACCCACAAACGAAGTGCTGCTGATGGAATCTGAAAGGGTGCCACGCAAGAGGCTGAGTGATGGATGACACAGTTGGGCTATTTCAGGAACAAGGTTTATTTGGCCCTTTTTAAGGAATGGAATCTAGGGAGCGCTGGACTGGGAGAGCCTCAATGGGTAGAGATCACATCTTATTCTTTGTATTCTCATGGCCTAGCCCTGGAATATGGGTGGAGGGATGGATGGATGGATGGATGGATGGATGGATGGATGGACGGATAGGTAGATAGATCAATGGATTGATGGATGGATGGATGGAAGTCAAGTGTGGATTCACTCCTCCTGTACCCTAGGCCTCCTTCCTCACCTATCAAATGAGGTGGGTAAATTTAATGATCTCTGAGACCTCTCCATGCCTTGTTATCCCATGTTTTTGTGGTCTTATGACTCTGAGCTGCTCAGGACTCCCAGGCTGATTTATGGGGCAAAAGGAGTAAGTTTTGGAGGCTCTCTCATCACTATTGGCACCAAGGAGCTAAGATTCCTAGAAAAGTCAGATAGAACAAAGTCATACAGAGGAAAGGAGAACTGCCTGCTGAGATCAGAGAGAGACTGGAAGCACTTCTGTGTGTACACCCAGAGGTTCCTGGGCCTGACGTGGTCCTCCCACCCCTCTAACCCCCGGTGGAAAGACACTGGCTTTTGAGACCACGGCCCTTACGGGGGTGGTAACACAGTTCTCTTATCTTCACGTAGGAAAAAGACACTAGGTTTTGGAAATGCTTAGCCCCCATCAACAAGGAAGATCCTGAGATTTTTATCTGCATTAGAAGCGCTCCTCCCAAAATGCTAATACTCAAAGAAGTCCCAGGACTCACAGTCTCAGAGGATTTTACGGGAGTTTTCACCAGGTTGAGAAAAAAATAACTTAAAAATAAATAACTTATATCATTATATCCTTAAATGATTTCTAGATAAGAAATGCTTAAACATGGTCTTTGAGGTATATATTTAGCCAGGAGGAGAGGGAACTTAAATGTGTTGAATTCTGTGTTAGTTTGGGGTTTCCAAAAAGCAGACATCAAGATGGGATTGGACACTTAAGAGATTTATTGAGGGCACATCTGTGAAGAAGAAAAGGAAGGAGCCAGAAGTGGTGGGAGAGCATCAGACTATGATGTAGTTCTGACCCAGTGAAGGAAGGAAGGAAAGAAGCAGGTCTGGATAGGTGGAATCTCTCACTGCAGCACAGTTCTAAGAAAATTCTAACCAAGCCTATGGGGAGTCCTCGAGCCAATGCTGTCTGTCAGAGGAGTCCCACATCCCTCAGGAATGAGCCTGTCTTAGTACCCTGTCACACCTCAGTCACCGCCTAGGAGCAGCCCATGGCAAGTGTGGCTCTGTGCAAACTCACTGGTGGATCCAAAGGGGAAGCAACTGGGGTCATCACCAAACGTGAGTGACACATTTTCACAGCTGCCACAAGTGCCTTCTATGGGGCTAGTCACTTTCTAAATGTCCCCTTCAATCTTCACCCATTGCTGTTGGAGATTGGTATTATTAGCCCATTTTACAGATGAAGAAACTGAATTCCAGAAAGGTTAAAGTACTCCCAGACTATAAATGACCAAGCCAGGACTTGACCCTCTGTAATTGGCTCTCAAGGCCTCCCTGGTCACCAGAGCCCTGCACTGAGACCCGGAGACCGGGGTTAGCCTGGGGAGGATGGTGTAATGAGGTTAGGGTATTGTTTGGATTTAGGGGAGAAGAGGCAGAGGACATGATAGGAAATGCTCTTGAGTTAGAGGACGTAGGTGAGACACTTACCAGCAGGTGCAGGGAGCCAAGGCGCCCACACTTCACATCCACCTGGTGTCAAGGCTCCAGCCCTCTCCTGATTCAATGCTTAAATAAGGACCTTTCAGGCATCGTGAGAAACGTGGCAGGAGAATCACTCCAATGTGGCTCCTGTGGTGGGAAGGAATGCAGGCTTCCAACCTGGGCTGTTTGCAAACCAGAGAATGTGGTCTTCTGAGGACTCAATTTGTACTTGGGCTTCAGCCCGCCTGAGGGCTGAATTTATTTCCTTGCATTTGAAGTGATGGGTAGAAGTTAATTGCTCATTCAGCTGTCCCTCCAAGATGATCAGATGCTAAATAGGGCTGCTGAGCAATGCCTGCACCCTCTCCCAGCTCCTGCCAGCTTGTGCTGGGGAAGGCAGAGAAATAGCTCCTTACATTGAGGAGAAAACAGGAAATGCAGCAGGAAGTAGACGCTGTCCACTTCCTGCACCCAAGCAGAGGGATGTCCAGGCAGAGGCCATGACATCAGTGTAAAAGCCATGAGTTTTCAATGGATTCTTTGACTCCCAATTAAGGAGAAATAAGATTCTTCAGAGACTGAAGCAACTTGAAGTCAATTTTTCCAGATGCCTTTAAAAATTTTTGTAAGTGCTATGATTCTTGCCAGTTGCTATCATGTGGCCCCCAAGGATTAAACCTTGGGGAGTCCAGCCCCCTCCCACTCTACTGAGCTGGGAAAGAGCAAGGAAGGCGACCTTTCAACCAGAGCCCTGTTCTGCATCCCACATGGCTTTTGGCTCCATAATTAGAGTTCTCATCATGTTTTAAATACACTACTGGAGCCCTAGCTTGGCGCTCAGAGAGCAGCTGACTAGCGGGGACCTCACAGCCTTCACCTGGGAGTGCACACAGCATGCTCAGGTTGGAATGGAAGAAACTTATTCTGAAAATAATTGATAAATAAAATGGCAAGCAATAGGATATATTGGAGTATATGAGGAAGCCATTTGGTGTAAAACTAATTTGGCCTGACCTTGTTTTTCCAAAAGGGCCTGACTGGCCTTTAAACGTGCATTGTATATCTGCTTTGAGCATTTACCATGTCCCAGAGACAACAACAAGTGCCCTTAAGATAAGGATGCAACTTCCCCCACGTTGGCATTTCCCTAAGGATAAGCAGCTCTCCCTAGGCTAGGATTCGATTGCTGTACTCATCCTGTGACCACCCAACTTGAGACAACAGACCTGCTACCTGCTGTGCCCATTAATTGCTGTGCCAACAGGGCCATCTCATGACTATTATAAAAAGGGCATTGTAATCATATGTGATATATGCTCTTTGATGGTATATAACCACTCTGTACACCCCACTTCTTTGGTGCCCTTCGTTCCTTGGGGAAGGAAGGCCCTGAGCAATACAGCCCTCAAATTTGGCTCATAATAAACTCACCTCAATTTTGATTTATAGATTGGCTATGGATTATTTGCATCGACATATTCAATCTCTTTGTAACAGAAATGGTCTCAGATGACTTATGGCCCAGAGAAGCAGAGACCTTCTGGGGCTGGGGGGAAGGTTCTTCCAGGTAGAGGAGGAGTCTGCAGGCTCAGGCAAGACACTACTTTGTGGATATTACTGGAAATGACAAACAGACAACAGAGAGGTGCCAGATGCATTTCTTTCCCTTAAGGAGACAAAAACAGAATAATTGTTCTTTAAATCCCAGTTCTTAAACATGTCAGTAGATATTCAAATGAAACTTACACTGAGACGGGGAAAAAACACAGACGTTTGGTGACACACTGTGGTGGAGGCTTTGGGCTCTCCTGAGTTGCCAGGGAGAGTATAATTCAGCACAACCCTACAGAGAGCAATTGCACAATAGTTAACAAATTCATAAATGTGCATGCCCTCTGACCCAGCCTCACACCTACTGAGAATTTGTGCTGTGGAGACACTTTTGAGATGACACTTGTACAAGATGAATCATTGCAGCTTTGTTGGTGATAGCAAACAGCCAGAGACAAACTCAGATGTCCATCCAGAAAGGATTAGTTAACTAAAGCTGGAACATCTAACAATGAAGCACTGTGCAGCAATAAAAAGGAACGAGGACATCTCGTGTGCAGGTGTGGACACAGTTCCAGGACATTTTCTTAAGTGACTGAAGAACAAGGTGCAGAATATGGTGTATAGAATGTTACCTTTTGTGTGATGAAGAGGAGAGACAAGAATGTATATCATACTAGCTTGTATTGGGATATGCGTATTCTAGAAGAATACATAAGAATCTACAAAGACGTAGAAGCGAGGAAGAGGGAGACATGGCTGATGAGGGCTGGGATCAAAGAAAGGAAGATGTTTGACTTTTCATGTCTTGAAGGAATGTGAATGCATAGTATGTTGAAAATTTTAAATTAACAAACTTGTCTGTCTTATATGAAAATATCCAAAATGGGCAAATCCATAGAAGTAGAAAGCAGGTAGTGGTTTCCAGGGGCTGGGGGAGGGAGAAATGGAGTATGACTGATTAATGGGTAATGGGTGTCCCTTTGGGGTGATGAAAATGTTCTGGAAGAGATGGTGGTGATGGCTGCACAGCATTGTGGATGTACTATATGTCATAGTAAATTTTATGTTACGTCTATTTTACCACAATAAAAGAAAAAAAACCCTATCTATCATAACAGCTACATTTTCAGTTTCACAGGCCTTCGTTTGGGGATCCGTTTTTAATTCAAGAAGTATTTCCAAAGTCCCAATCATTCTAGAAAGCTGGAGAAACAAATGTTTTTCCGCATGAGAGAAACAAATATTTGTTTCTGCTCCAGGACTAAAGCTTTTTTGTGAACACTTGAGAGACACAAGCTCACAAGAACTGCCATTTCACTAATTCATTAAGAGCTAAAATCCAGCAAGTGAAGGGCAGCAGTGGTGGAAAGGGAGGTCAGATACAGGGTGCTGGAGAAAGTAAGGATGTGAGGCCCTGTGGGCACCTGGGACCCTAAACCACCAGCTGCAGGGGCTGCCGTGGGAAGCAGAGGAAAATGTGACTTCCCCAGAGTGGGCACGTGTCTGGGCAACCGCACACCCAGATGAGACATCTTTATTTTTAAGGATGCCAGCATCCATCTGTCAGAGCACTGAGCAGGTCCAAGTCTGTCAGCACTCCTGGCTCTCCAAAATCTCCATGTGAAACCAGCGGTTCATTGACTACTTACCAGGTGACCTGGCCACATAGATGATTATGATGAACCAGACTGACTGACAGGTTAGGAACAGAATCAGCCCATTTGAGTTGGGATAAGGGAGTTGAATCAGGGGATCCTGAGGCTGGATCTACATCCATGACCTACCAAAGAAACCTAATTTCTGGGTACGGTTGGCAGGGGGAGGGAGGGCAGGGAAGGTAGTTCATAGAGCAGAATTTTTCAACATATTATCTCATTTTTTCCTTGCAACCAACCTGTGAGGAAGGGATTCTTTCTATGTTATTGAATGGGCAACCAGTACTCTAAGAGTCTAAAAGTGGCTTCCCCAAGTTTCTCGGCTTGTCAGAACTCCATGACCAGATCTTAGCTTGAAATCCTTACCTCTTTCCAAGATGCGATACCACCTCCCACCAGGATTCTGAGTGAGGTGTTGTGGGTGTGCGTGTGTGCGTGCGTGTGATGCAACTTTCACAACATAACTTGCTGCAGGCCATTGAAGATATCATTAATCCTCTCTGTGACTCAGTTTGCTCACTTCTAAGATGATGGAGACAGTAATAACGCTTACTTTGTAGGATAATTGTCAATCTGGACAAAATGATGAATTTAAAACAGCAGCACAATGCCTGAGCCTGTGCTCAATCAATGTTGGCTAGTGGTGTTTTCAAAACTAACAGTAGTTGTGACTGCAATAAAGTCTCTGTTATCGAGCCTGGTTGATAACAAAGTTTTCTGATTAATAAAAAATTCTGATAAATAGATTTATCATATAGATCACAAATGGATTACTATGTTACAAAACTTAAAACACAATAAAATACTCTGAAGCTGGACACGAAACTAGTTTTTCTTGGATAATCCAGAAGGCCTTTGGGGATCTGGTGGTACCTCATTATGAATACCAATTTAATTTTCATGCAGGTATGCAGCTATACAGGTTTATAGAGTGATCCAGGTAATAGAAATGGATCACAGAGAATATACTGTTATAGTTTGAAAATGAAGGTAAATGAAGACGCCAATCCAACTCCGTAGCCTGCTTCAGTCTTGGAAGAGAAGACTGGCCTTGATGAGGCATGCCTTCGTGACTCAACCTTCTGTGTCCACTGGCTGTTTGCTGGACTCTCTTCCAAGTTCAGAATCAGCCCGAAGCTCTTTCTTAAAAAGAACAGCTCGGCCCAAGGAGGCTGTTCAAGTGACATATCAGGCTGTCCTGGGAGCACAGTTGTTTCCCAACCACCTGAATCATGCCAAATTGCTCGAGGCTTGTACTGTAGAGAAGTCTGAAACTATTTCTTCTTGCCCTCCCTACTGGATGGAAGGTTTCAGAATCAATCACAGAGCAATGGACCTAAGGACAGCCAGCCAGCCATTCCCCTCAGTCACTGGGGTCAGCACCTTTGGGGTCCTTACAAGCTCTCTCCTCTAATCTGACCAGTCTCAGGTTACTGTTACTGTTTCCAGAACTCACCAGGGGCATTTCCACCATCTGACTGGTAACTCTCTCTCCCCATGGACATTCCCAACCTCGTCTCTGCAGCTCAAAGCCTTCCCAAACTCATGTTGTCCTTGATGTTGGTATCAATCAAGAATTCAATCATATGCTGCCTTACGTTTCAATATAAAAGTTCCCTTCTCTATGCCATGACTCCCCATCAGCTACTTGAAGGAAGGGTGTACCTCCAAAAGACCCACACGGTGCCTAATAAGGTAATGGGCACTCAAAGAGAAAGTGCGGTAGAAATCACTGTTCAGCACTCAACTCTTCTACACGTGATGAAAAATACTGAATTGACCCCCAAAAGGTTTGATTTGGCATACTATACAACAGTGCTTCTCAAACTTTAGCAAGCATCAGAATTCCCTAGAGGGCTTGCTAAAATACAGATTGCAGAGCTTCTGGCTCAGTAGATCCAGGGTGGGGCCCAAGAATGTGCATTTCTAACAAGTTCCCAGGTGATACTGATGCTGAGGACCACACTTTGAGAAGCACTGCCCTGGATCCATGGTCCTCAACTATATGAATCAAGAGGTCTGGATACTTGTCCCAGCTCTGCCGTAGATGGACAAGGGACCTCGGGTAAGTAATTTAAGCTCTCTGCGCTTCCTTGGCTGAAATTTTCCTTGTATGATTGCTAATGTTACTTTCAGCTCTAAAGTTATCTGAGTACAAAAGGTCTAAAATACCCTTCCTTGTGTCATTGACAATGTTATCATCTTCATGAAATTTCCAGCAACAAAGGCACTAATCGAAACAGTGACCACTTTTCAAATCTTGGAATCACAAGACTTCGGTCCTAAGTGTTGCTGGGTTCCAGTGAAAGGCTAACAGAGGAGGAAACTGAGACCAGACAGCACAGAGATTTAGGAACCTGATGGGGGCAAGAGCCAGCTCTGAAGGAAGCCAGACCAGATTCTCCCATGGAATTAGAGTCTGATCTGAGTTCAGTTGCTGTCCATGGGCTCCAGGCCCTGCAGGATGCTGGTTTTACTTAGGAAGTAGGAGAGGCAGGCTCCACAGAGCCCAATGTTGGCTCAATGGCCAATGTCCCAAGAGACGATGACCAGATGTCATAGCCAACTGGTTCTTCCCTTCCTTTAGGATGGATCAAAACTTTCCCAGATGGGTGTTGTCTACTTTGTTCTTCAGCATCACCAAGTAGGGGGTCTCCCTCAGTAATGGGATCTCCACCCATGACTGAGTATGTGAAGAGGTGTCAGTCCTCAGGCATCTTCAAGGGGGGAGAATTACCAGGATTGGTTTCATATCCTCAAAGGGAACTATGGAATATTGACCTACAGAGATGTTGATGAAAAGCCATTTTCCCTGTGGCTATTCTCAGGAGACCATAATGTAAAAATTAGGACTTTCACATGATTGACACTGACACTCAATGCATTTCATGCAAGAACCATTCTTCACTTTTTTGTTGAGTCAGAATTTCCAGCGTTTCAGCCACCGCCTGCCCTCCAGCCCTGCCGGCCTCTGAGACCAAGCCTCAGCTGTTCTTGGGACATTGGCCATTGAGGAGCCTGCCACTCTTGCTTTATAAGTAAAGTCAGCCCCCTTCAGGCCTGGAGCTCCTGACACACACTTTTTGAAAAGCGCATATTTTCAATAACTCCTGGGAGGTGAGTGGGGTATCATTTTCAACTATAAGTAAGTTAAAAGGAAGGTGGATATTCTTCGGTCTTCGACATTTTCTCTTAGATACTGCTCATCTCTCCTCTGGCACTTTAAAAAGTTTCTCAGCTGAAGTAATTTAGAAAGCTGGTGGCTAACCAGATAACTATCAACATCATGAACACTTGCATTGCATCTTGCAGTTTTCAAGGTGCTTTCATATGACTTATCTCATATAATCCCAGCTGCTTTGTACTGACTGACTTCCCTAAAGATTTGCAGTCACGTTTAACAGTGGCTCACAGTCTAGATGACAAAGTGGCAACAGCTAAAAGCAGGAAGGTAGAAAGTTGGTTTATGCCTTGCAGGGCCCTTCACGGGCCTTCTTGACTAGAGGAAGTGAGTCAGACTGGATGTGGGTGCCCTATGCTTGGTTATAGCTTCAGAAGTGACCTGGACCCAGAGGCAACCTCCTCACAGGATCCCAGGTGAAGGGATCTTCTTGAGGAGTTTTTTGGGGACAAACAGTACCTGGAACAGAGCTAGGCAGTCAACATTAAGAATATTTTGGAGTGATACAGCTCCCCTTAATATTGTTTTAGACAAAGTCAAAATGATTTCACTTCCATTACCTCTTGTAGTCTCAAAAAGACAGGCCAATTCTTATTGGCCTTGGAGAGAAAAAGTGGCTTGTTCAAGGCCTCCCAACCAGCAGAGTAACTTGATTCCTGGCCTAGCTCCCTGACCGTGAGGCTGCTCTGCCTTCTGAAGCCTAGCCCCATAATCAGGAAGAAAACATATTAGCCTTTGCTTTTACCTAGCTTTTCCTATTTTCATGAATTTTCCTGTACTTTCTCATCACAGTCTCAAGACCTGGGTAGGACAAGTCTTTTACAGATGAGCAAACTGAGGTTCAATTAAATTAAATGACTTCCCCAAGGCCTACAGCTCTTTGCCCAGTTATCTTAAGTCCCAGTTAAAGAAGATAGGAGGATACGCTGTTGAGAAATGAAAAAGCTAGGTACGAGATTGGTCTTAAAGAAATGTCTACAACTGCTTGGTTGTCTCAGTCCTCATACTGGCCACACGTATGCTCCTCACCCAAGAAATTGAGCCATTTCTGAAAGCATTTTAAAAAGGGGGAATGCTTTGTCCCTGAATAACCTTTCCTATTATCTTAAAAGTTCATGGAAAACATTAAATACTGGTACCTACTGCTTGCAAAAATTAACTATCCAAATTAACCCAAAATTTCTTGCATTGACTCCCGGGACAACTTAAGCCGGTGCCAAAGGAGACCAACATTGACCACAGCCCCGAAGCTCGTCTACAGGGTTAAACAGTCATTGCGACAGCATCCGCCTGAAAGGACCCTATTGATCTCTCTGTTTATTAAATCTCCGCCGGCTTCTGTTTTGCATTTTTATTTTCTGCCCAACAAAGGATATACTATTCTTTCCTAAGATCCTTGATTAAAAATCCAAGTGTTGAGTAATCTTGCTGCTTCCACCCATTCTAAACCCTCCCCCTATGCCTTGATTCTCATCCACTTCGACCTCCCCCTCCATGGCTCTTAGGAAGATGTGGATCTGAAATCCATGTTGTGTGATCTTGCTGTACACTCACCCATGTACAAATGGCAGCCCAGGAGACCTCGGGATGTGGGCTGGTGCTGAGAATTGCCATTCTCCTGAGACTAATTGATTCCACAAAAATGAGCTTCAGGCATTAACCATTCACCAGGTTCTGGGTTCTAGATCCAAACTTTCTTTATTAGTTGTTACACAGCACGCAAGAGAGCAGGACTTGCCAGCCTCCACGGAGCAAACTGGGAAGGCTTCTGGTGATCCGGGGGGGCTCAAACTGAATTTCCTGGAGTGGCAAATCATTCCTGCACCACCCAGCCCCAAACCCCAGACAAACACCACAGGGCTTCCGCAGCAGTTCCACGGGTGCCAAAGCCCCTGCATTGGCGTTTTTAAGGTGATGGTTCCCTCAAGAGAGCACTTCAGATTTTACCTCTGGGTGCCACTGTGTTTCAAAAACTTCTCCTCTTTAAAAAAGGAAATGGATTTTTAGACTTCTCAGAAATACCAAGTAGAACCTCTTTCCTAGAAAACTAATATCAAAATTCGGGGTAGTTTGATATGTGATCCAACCAGTTCGGCTGCCACGCAAGGTAGCCCTAGACATTTCTGAGAGTTGAGATGCTTCCTTCGTCAAGATCTCCTGGGGAGGAGATGTCACACCTCCACCACTGCAGCCACTTCCATTTCTAGTGACTGCTACTTCCTGGAAGAGTTTCACAGAGCAAAGTCAAATCCCTCCGTACTCATGGAGAGCATTTCTTGGGTCTGGTCCTCAGGACAAGGACAGAAGAAGCTCCTCCCCGAAGACCACATTCTCAGGGAAGCCCAGAGCCCTCATCACATGTGCTTCTTAATAAAGATAGAAATCACTTCATCAGTGAAGACACATTGTGGTTGAAACCGTATATTCATTTCCTACCGGGGAAACTGCTTTTATCTTACTCAACAATGCTAAAAGAGAGAGCTGCTGAGAACAAAATCGGCATGCCTTGATTTTATTTATCTTTCTCAAAAAAAAATTATTTTGTTCCCAGGACATAAAAATGCAAGAATAAGAATCACAAAAAATACTCTTTAAATTTTAATTTAATTTTTTTTAAAGTAGCAGCATTATGGTATTTAACATCTCTCATGAGGAGACGCTCTCCTGGAGAAAACAAGCAAACTCACCCAAACTTGAAAGTCACTCACCTTCCAGCTCTTTCTGGTGTGAGACATTCACGAGTTGGAGGTGGCCTCTTGTGAAAGTTGGAAAGTTATGTCATGGCTACACAGGCTACGTGAAGAATTGCGTGCTGTATAGAATCAGAATGTTTCACTGCTATAAAGAACACTAGAGATGGTATTGGCCAAATTCCTCTCTTGGCAATAAGAAGCCTGAGGCCTGAGACCTGGGTTCTGGCTACGTGACGTCTCGTCTGGTGACCATCCGTGGAGCGAGGAGGCAGCCTTTTCTCTTGTGTGCACACATTTTTGCCTCTTCTCTCCAACTCAGCATTCCTACATTGGCAGAGATGTCACCTTCCTGTGGTTTCAAGTCCATAGGACTATAACTCCTAAGTGTCTCACAACACAGTGAGAGAAAAGCAAATCCATTTCCCCCCACAACTCTGGTCACTTGAAAGACTGCCTGGTTTGGATGGATAAACCAAGAGTCTCCCTGAGCAAAAGACACAACATGAAACATGCAGCAGGACGTGAAACCATCCAACAGGCATCGACAAATGACGCAGAGTGAAATTCAAAGAGAATAGAGAAGAGTTAGTGTCTCTTGTTTTGTTTTTCCAAACTCCATGTGACTTCTCTCAGACTATTTGTTTCTTTCTGAAGACAGCTTTTCCCACCAGAGGAGAAACTGTGGCTTTTTTTTTTTTTTTCTTATTTTTAATCTTTACTACTGGCTTTGGGGCTGAATGCAGGGAAGGCCAAGGGAGAGAAGTCTGTCTACCTTGAACCTGAGACACTTGGCCACCTGCACAACATGAAATGAAATCATAACAAAGCACTGCATTGACCAACTGCAAAAGAATCCTTCCTCCTGCTCCACCCTCCCTCCCCACCCTTTGGCAAAAGCCTGAGTAAATAGGTACATTAGGTGCCAGGACTCGAAGGTCAACAAACTCCTGCTTTGTCAGAAGAACCTGGGAATCAAGTTAGTGGACTTCACGGAAATGCCGTACCTTCTCACTCCATGGGTGTCTGAGTCTAGGGATTAGGAGTAAAAATGTCTCAGGGAAGCTTGCCAAGAATTTATGCAGTAAACACCTAAGCTATGGTGTGGCTTGGGGCCCCCTGAGAGGTTTGGCAATACCATCTCAGCGGACCTCAACACACGGGTTACGTACGGTGTGGTGGGCTTCCTTTGGAATGACCGTTACAGATCCTCAAACTCATCTGGGGCAGGAGAATTCTAAGACGGCCCCCAAGATTCCCAGACCCTGGCATACATGCCCTGTATAATCTCCCCATGCTTGAGGTGGGGGCAGGACCTGTGAATACAATGGATTATCATCCCTGTGATTAGACGGCAAAGGAATTTTGCACATGTCATTAAAGCCCTTGATCTAAAGCCCTTGACTTTCCTTAGGAACATTATCCTGTGTGGGCCTGACTTTATCAGCTGACTTTAAGTTAATCCAAAAGGAGAGGGTCCTGGGAGGGCCTGACCTAACATTCAGATGAGCTCCTTAAAAGAGGAACTAGAGGTCAGAGATGAAAGAAGTCAAGGAGATTTGAAGCAGCAGAGACATACTTCTGTTGGCCTTGAAGAAGCAAACTACCACGTTAGAGAAAGGGCCATGTGGCTGGGAGTGACAGGTGGTCTCTCGAAGCCGAAGGCCTCAGTCCTACAACCACAAGGAACTGAATTCTGCCAATGACCAGTGAGCTTAGAAGTGGACGCCGAGCCTCCGATGAGAATCACAGCCCCCACTGACACCTTGACCTCAGCCCGTGGGACCCTGAGCAAAGAACCCAGCTATGCCACACCTGGACCCTGATCCGTGGAATCCATGAGATGATAAATGCATGTTCTGTTAAGGCACTGAGTCTGTGGCAATTTGTTAGGCAGCAGAGAAAACTAATATATCATTCTAGAAATTGCAGAGAGAAAATGTGCTCACATTTTCTCCATCGCTTCTCCAGATCCATGTTTTCTGTACCCACTTTTCCTTGTCAAGGTGAATGTTCAAAGCCAGGGCTTGTTTTACACATGGGCAGAGCAGACAGCTGCAAGGATGAGGAGGAAGCTGGGAAAGGCTCCTGAGATCTCTACATCTGGCTGTTTGGATTATTGAAGGTCTAGTTGATCTTGTAGAACGTGTTCTGAGAGAAGATAGATTGTTGGCCCCCTTGCAGGTGATTAATCCTTCGGAGTCCATGATCAGATGGTTCAGTATTGCTAATTTAGTTACAGACTGCATAGATATTCTAAATTTTGGGAAGTGGCTCCACCAGAAAGGAAAATATACACCCCAAATCTCTAAAGCAAGTAGCTAAAGGGGCCTGAATTTAGAACCCGGCCTGGGACAAGAGCTGTGGGCAGTGTGATGCTGGTCTGTGCTTGGGGGCCTGTTCCCAAGCATTGTTACTGGTGCTAAACTGTCTTGCTGACTCAAGGTTTACAACTGAATAGTTGGAAATGACATGGAAGATTCCATCACCCAATTCCTACAGTTGACAGATGAGGAAACTGAGGCCCAGGGAGGTTAGCTGTCTTTCTCAAAGTACCCCAGCAGGAAGACGCAGGGGCAAGACCAAAACTCAGGGCTTTCCACTATTTCCCGTCTGGTCACCTTTCCTCAAAAAGCCCCAAGGGCTGCCTATTAGTTAAATCAGCAGCTCTCTCAAATAAGGCATTGGTTTGCATCCTGGTTCAGTCTGCACCTGGCTGTCCTTGCTCTGCTGGCATGTGACACCAACTCTTCCAACAGGCCAGCTTGCCTCTCACTTTAGCTGTGCCGTCAGCTCTAGAGTCTCTTGTTGCTAAGTAATCACGAGGTGCCTCGGCCATTCCAAGATGCAAACCTCACCAGGCAGATTCGCTTCCTATGGCTGCAAGAACAAAGTGCCACAAAGTTGATGGCTTAAAACAGCAGAATTTCTTCTCTTACCGTTCTCTTATGCTCCCTCTGAAGGCTCTAGGGGAGGAAACTTCCTTGCCTTTTCCAGCTTCTGGTGCT
Source organism: Tapirus indicus (assembly GCA_031878705.1). NCBI lineage: Eukaryota > Metazoa > Chordata > Mammalia > Perissodactyla > Tapiridae > Tapirus > Tapirus indicus. The sequence goes on along the minus strand of CM062936.1, from coordinate 31,135,270 downwards.
TGCCAACAATCCTTGGCATTCCTTGGCTTGTTGCTACATCTCTCCAGTCTTTTCCTCCATCTCCACATGGCCTCTTCCTCTGTCTGTGTCTCTGTGTCTTCTCCTCTTCTTATAATGAAACCAGTCACACTGGATTTAGGGCTCACCCTAATCCGATGTGACCTCATCTTAACTGAACTAATTATATCTGCAAAGACCCTATTTCCGTATAAGGTCATATTCCGAGGTTCTGAGTGGACATAAATTTTGGGGAGACACTACTCAACCCAGTGCACTGGTTTTATATGTGCGCCTATGGCTAGCTCAACCAACTGCCCTAAGAGTAGAGATACATTGTATGTGTGGTCCTCTCCATCATTCCTCTCCCTCACCCGCCCCCCACCAGGACTCAGAAATTAGAGAGCTAATCCTGGAAATAACTTGAAGAGCATCTAGCCAAGAGCTATTAATCCTGGCTGTGCAAGAGAATTGCCTGAGGAGACTTTTAAAGCACAACCCCAGAGATTCTGATTCAGTTGGTCTGAGGTGTGCCTTGGGCATTGGTAGTTCTTGAAACTATCCAGATGGTTCTAATTATGCAGTCAAGGTCGAAAACCTACCAATCTAACCCAACTCCTCAGTTTTCAGATGAAAGACTTGAGGCAGGCAAACCTTTTGCCATATCCTTCCCCCCCATTTATTACCACCTCCAGGCCCGAAAGCCACCAATTCTCTGACTGGAATGTCCTGCTCCCTCTATATGGTACAGGACCCCCGAAGTTGACAGACGAAAGCCCCTGTGGTGGGCCACACCCTCCACTTATGAGACAGAAGCAAATAAGGCCCCTCCATGACCACAAGACAAAATGGCAGCTACTTCCCTGCTGCCACACCGTCCTCTTCAATTATTGACTCACGGCTATAACCTATGGAATCGCATATGTTGTGCAGGCTTTGTAAACTGTTATACAAATGTGTGTCATTACTTCTATTACTTCACTTGTGGTAGCCCCTCAGCAACGCTGTAAAAGTCCTTTTTACAAAGTGTATACTTTGCCCACTCACCCATTTGTTTTCTATTACTCGTGTTCTTGGGCATCTTTCTGGCTGCTATTCTATTTCCTCATTGTAACTGCACATTTTTTAAAAGCAAAGAGCATTTTTTTTTTACTTCTTTTTAATCTTTGTGTATTCTAGTATCATGCTCAGTACAACAAATCCCTCTTTTCCTTGCCTTAACTAGCAAAAAAATGCCAAAGTGTGCACTAAAGGGGCCTGCCCAACACCTGAATCACCACCAAATGACCCTAAGATTTTCTTTTGAACAATACTCTCTCGGGACCAGTGAGTCACTTACAAGCTGCAAAAAAATAAAATAAAATAAAAACTGAAAGATTCTGATGGAAGCAAGACAAGTCCTGCCTAACAAGTCCCTAACCCATTTTTCTCCTTCCTCTCAGCTCTGAACTTACAAAAACCAAAGATCACAAGCACACGGATTCCCACGACATGCATGGGCCTCTGCACCTCAGCCTCGTCACAGATTTAAAAATCAAGAGGCAAAGAACCTTGTTAAAATAACGTGTGTTTTTCTTTTCTTTTATTTCTTCTAGTTCAGTCCACACTGTTGGGAAAAATCTGTGCAAATGGTTAAGGAGACCACTACGTACATTTCAAATAATTTGGCATATGGTATGACTGGAAAGAGTCGGCTGGATGACCCTGCCCAGAGTTCGCAGGCAGGTCTGGGGGCCTCTGGCCTCCCCCCATTCGCAAACCTCAACACTAGATAATTTGTAGCTGTGGCTAAACTGACTCAGTTTTTGTGTCATTTCTGTGGGCTTCCTGAAAAGCCTGTCATGCACCAGAAAGTTCTTACATACCTGTGGTGTATGCCACAGTTACTTCCACCTCTGCTGGGGAGTCCCCTCTCCCTCTATTTCTCTCTCTCTCTCTCTCTCTCTCTCTCTCTCCCTCTCTTCTTTGAATCCTCTTCATGGAAAATCTGAAGTCTGTCTCCATTTTGGCTTTTTTTTTTTTTTTCTGAGCAGAAAGATGTGGATAAAATTTACCTGGTTGGCTCTCTGTGGGGTTGTGAGGAAGCTGCCTTCCAACCTGATGAAAGGCTGTCAGGTGTCCCTCTTTAACTAAACAATACATTTAAGAAGTCAGCCCTCCAGGATGCAAAAGAGAGCCAGAAAAGAGGTGGGCTTTGGTGACAGATGAAGCTGAGCACTGCATCGTAACAATACGGTCACAAATAAGTCACAAAACAGTTGCCACTTTTTCCTTCTTCTCAGGCAGTAAAATAGCTGAGCCCTGGATTGGATGGCTGTCCGACCTGGGGACTGGTCAGAGGAACCAGATGTCCAGACCGCTTTTTGATGCAGTTCTACAGTGAAATCCAATGGATGGATGTATTGATTGCCTGGCAGTTGACTTGGGAACAATTAAGTAGGTTGTCGAGCAGGTGACCCTGGGGCTCCCACTGGCAGCAGGAACCTCATTCCCCATCCTCTGACCTCACGCCTGAACCCAGGCGCCAACTTGCTTTAACTAGACTCAGTCGTGTGTTTGCAAAAGTAGTTAGATAATGCATAACTAAAACCCACCCTATAGATAAGTTCTCTGATACTCAGGTCACAATGGTAATGGGTGCTTGAGTTTTTCAGGAACTGAGAGTCAACTCCGTGTCCAGTTCAGGCTGGTTAAGACCACCGACTCATCAACTGGGCCTGTGCAGGTGACCAATAGGTGACCCTTTGTTGTCAAGGAGCCAAAAACTCCCCCCTCAGATCATGGTAATGCCGCCATTTTGTGAACATGCATCCTATGAAGAGCCATGAAGCTTGACTACACTTGCGCAGATCATCAACTCCCTCACTTCTCCTTACCTCCAATCATCTATTCCCACACTTCAGACCACCCTGCCCCCTTATCCCACAAATATCCCTAATCCCCATTTTCGAGAGGCAGACTTGAGATTAGTTCTTCCGTCTCCTCGCTTGGGTGCCTTGTGAATAAACCCTTTCTCTGCTGCACACTTGTCTTCTTGGTGATTGGCATAATCGTGTGGCAGGCAAAACAGACCTGGTTCAGTAACACAATGTGCAGCCTCTCCATCCCTCTGGGGCAGGTGAGGGGCCAGGAGGTTCAAGGGACATAGCTACAGGATGGAGGCAGGAGGATGCCTCCTCCCACTGACAACCTGTGCAGGTACCCTGACACCTTCTTCCCCAGGCTGTAAGAACAAGTCGACCCAGGGAGGTGTGCTGCCCCAGGAGCCAAGGTTTGTGGGGAGAGGAAGCAGGAATCTCAGCCAATCCAGGAATTTGCCCTTTCCATAAAATCCTCATGCATCTCTGAGCTGTCATGCATCGGGCTCCAGGAGGGAGAGTTGGGATCATGGGGCTTGGAGAGGAGAAGGTTAAAGAGCGACCCAGGGGCTCTTTTGAGTTCCCGAAGTCTATAAGGCAGTGCCCACCCCCCACCCCATATCTATTTGCACAAATGGGAAATGGATGAGGGGCTATCAAGAGCACATTGTATTAGAGGTGGGCATGACAAGGAGCTTCTTGTCTTTGAGGGCACTTCTGTGGCAGGGCAGGAACCACAGGGCAGAGTGGAAGCCCCTCCACAAACATCCTTCAGCAGAGTAGAAAATGCAACCTGACCATTTGCGTGTGGACTTCCTGGAAGCTGGGCTGAGACCAGCAGGATCATTCTACACTTTGCTTCTCTGGCCCTAAAAACCACCCTTTGACACGTGGGCTGCCGTAAACTGACACCGAGAAGGCTGAACTGGACTTGAATGAAGTCCTGAGGCTGTATCTGTATCAGGCTGAGGCGGGGGTGGGGGGGACGGAGTCAACCCAACAGGCTACCTGTCTGAAGCCCAATTCCTGTGGAAGGCGGGACGAGACCTCCCGGCTTCAGGGAACAGGAGGAAGCCCCACCTAGTGGTGAGAAAGGTAGGCCTTGGACTCTGGCTGAAAACCACTCACATGGATTTATCTGCTTTTCCACTTCTCAGGGCCTCAAGTAAATGTCATGCAACTGTAGGCGGTGTCTCCAAGCCAATTGGGAGAGGTCCTGATAGAGCCACCAGTCCACTGTGGAGCCCGTCCAGTTCACAGGGTGCCTGACAGACCACTGGACCAACCCTGGATGGTCCACAGGGACTGACCAGAGGGGACAGCTGAGCAATTAGCTACCACCACCCCATGGATGGTGCTTCCTTGTGGGAAAGTGGGAGATCAAGGCATAACTGCCTCCCACTTCTGTGAGAAAGGTTCAAGGTCCTTTAAACTTGTAATTTCATCACGCCCTGTCCATTTTGATATAACCCATTCAAGAAGAGCAAATGCCGAAAAAATAATGTGTATGCAGCCAGCTGCATTGCAACTTTCACAGAGAACTTCTAAGCACAGCGCTTTCTACCTGACTGGGGGATATTGTTCCCATTTTCCAGACGAGAAGAACAAGGCTCAGAGAGATTAAATGACCATTCAGACGTGTCAGAGGTATCGAGGGCAGATTAAGGAGCCTGTGTCTGCTGTTGTTTGTTTTGTGGTTTTTGAAACATCTCCACTGCCTCAAAGCTCCTCATAGGGAAGAGGCTAGTAGTAACATATTCAACTTGTTAGCACTTGATGACAGAAAGGGAATGTAAGCAAACCCAAATGCTACCTGAACACCCCTTTTTACAAAAGCGAGGAACATTCTGAGCAAGGGCCCTTCCCCTCCTTCGGGTATGATTACCCTGAGGGGACCCGAAAGATCTAACTCCCAAGGCTCCACAGGTGTTAGTGCTGTATGTAGTAGTAGAAGCTCGGGGCTTCCAAAAGGGGCCTGACTCAGATGTACAAGCGTTAGCCACCTGGAGAGATGGCTTTGCAGGGGACAGATCCCAGCAAGTCAGCTGATGGCCACTGTCCTTGACCACTCACCCAGGGGTTTGTCAGGGAACCCATTACAGAAGGGGGCGAGGAGGAGATGGGAGCAGAGGCATCAGCAAGAAAACTGGCCTCTCTTCAGGAGGGTTGTTAGGACAGCTGAAATGTCCAGGGGCCATGGGAGAAACGTTGGGGTAGGACAATGTGGACAGTCGTCCCTGAAGGGACAGAACGAGCAGCAGGTTGAATAAGAGCCTGTTGGCTTCCCAATCCCAGGCCTTACTCCTTAAATCGGTGGCTTCTACCCCCAAATGTGCAGCTCCCTGCTTTTCAACACAGTTCCCCTGGACCGTGGCCTGACCGGAAAATGGCACCTCTGGGCTCTCTCTCTGAATAAATGGCCCTCTTCAAGGCCAGGGTCGTCAGAGACTCCGCTGGAACCTCTGCAGTGAGGACAATGACTGTCAGAGCTCAGGCTGCAGTGACGGGCAGCGCCCTCCTGGGTCCTGATGGGTGGCAGCAGGGCCTCTCTGACCACCCGGACCTGCAGAGGCCCCGCTGAGTCACGTCGTCCCTGTGTGAGCAGGGGCCTCTCCCATGCATCGGGTCTTATTAAGTGGTCCTGCCCTGAAATCCGGTGACATTAAACCAAAATCCAAACATCTGAAGGGAAACGGGCCATATAGAAGGATTCAAAATTAAACCACTGAATGGAAAGGGAAGCCATTTTATAAAGTGAGCAAACATCCCCTAATTTGTCCATTTTACGTATCCAAGATTTTGTGAATTATATGTTCTTGGGATGATGCACAGCTTGGTTCTCTTAACTGTAAAATAAAAGAAAGGTTGGGTTTTTTTTTTATTTTAGAAAGAACCTATTCTTTTTAAATTCTTCAAAAGCGTAATTACAAACCACTGGAAGTGGGGACCGAGGCATGGTGGAATGTTGCCAAGAGTGTGTTGCTGGTCACTGATGGAAGGAGGGACGAAGGGGAGCCCTGACCTCACCCTGCAATGTGTGTGTGGGGAGGGTGTGCACACATGTATGCAGGTGTGTACCAATGTGTATGTGAGTGTATTGCATATGACTGTGTATGTGCATGTGAGTGTGTATCTGTGTGTTTGTGCATGTGTGAATGTGTGCTCGTGTTGTGAGGATGTGTACATGTGAATGTGTCCATGTGTGAGTGTACATGTATGTGCATGTTGTATGTGTGTCTGTCTGTCTGTCAGAGGGGTAAAGGGCTCGGGCGTGTGTACATTCAATTCCTGGGGACGGACCTGTGGATCAGAAACTACCCCTTCAGACCTCTGGTCCTAACCATCCTTTCCTGGGCTAAATTCTATCCTCCCATCCCCGTTTGCTGGGCAGTATCCAGACAGTGTAACCTTGTGACGCTCCTGTATTCTTTTACAGCCTACGTTTGGAGATTCTGTGTTCAGAAGGAAAGATATTTTTTTTCTACTTGTCAGGCCTCCTGGGCAACTAGAAGCGAGAGGAGAATCCCTTCCACCCAGAGAACATTCCCACCACCAGCCTCGAAGGAGGGCTTTGTTCACTATTTGTCCATACTTGCACTCCCTATGGTATGTTTTGAAGAACAAATGCATTTTGTTTCAAAAACCACACTATAATAAAGATTTTAAGGCGGCCAAACAGCCCTGGAATATTTCTCACCTTCCCACTATGAACAGCTTTTTAAGGGCCTGTGATGTGGGTGTGGGAGGGGAAGACTGGCAGGAACTATTCACTTTCCTACAATTACATTTAAAAATGGAACAGCCACCTGGACAAAGTCACACCTGTCCTTTCAGACCTCTTTGAGGCTCCTTTAAAATATCTTTGTGGTCTACAATTCAATACAGATTATCTCTAATTCAAATATCAATAATCTCTGGTTCAAAGTTGCTCTCACCCTTTCAAAGGAAGCCCATTTCTGTTCATTTTATTTCTTTAAATCTAAGTAGGGAATGCAAAGTAAAAAAAAATAATAAAGATATTGGTTCCATATAAATATTTTTATAATTTGTTTAATTTTTAAGGCACATGGAGTTTACCTAGATCATTTTAACATCTAAAAATACAAAGTTTGCACTAGTAACCAATGGTAGTCTATTCGTTTACCAAGCTTAAATGCAATATTATAAAACTTATTTTAAAAATCTGACTCCTAAACAGATGTGAAACATGAACAATGGTGACACGTGCTAGACACAACCTCCAAAAATGTATGGCTAAGAAAGAAACTGCTGGGATCGGCAGCCCCAGGTAAAACTGTAGCAGCCAGTAATGGGGAAAGAAAGTGGCCACGGTATTAACGACTTTTTCTCTTACCAGACATTTTTCACTAAATCCTAGAACAGTTATTGTTAATGCTTTTTACTCTCTTCCAAATAAATTGCCATAGAGCAGAGGTATACCTTTTTTCTTTTAATGAGCATTTTAGCATCAACCACACGCTACCACCAACTAGACAAGAGGGTTTTCTGTAAGATGTGTGTAAATGTCACAGGAACACAGCCTGGCAGATAATGCTCACACCCTGTGAGGTCTTGATGAATATCTAAACAGCCTCCCATCTTGCCTTCCATGCTTTCAGTTGGAGCCCAGCAGCCCAGCCCACACACACAGCTGTTGATGAGAGGCTGGCTGCAGGGATGGTGGAGGGGAAGCCACAGAAAAACCAGAGAACTCTTTTGAGTCAGTAGTTTCCACTTCCTCTCCAAGTTGACCGTTTACCAGAACTGCCCAAGAGTAGTCACCGTGAATTTAATCTCCCTGGATTTTCCCTGCCTGACGTTGAAATGAGATACGAAAGGGCAGAGAAGCAACAAGAACTCGGCTGGCCCCACACTACTTCATCCTGAAGAAGTGCAGTGTTGGCTCTTAGAGAGAGCAGCCATGAGAAGGAATCGAGGTATGCTTGATTCACATTTCAACACAGGGCAGGGAGAGTCTCCACCTTGCGGGTTGATGATGTCGAGTCCTCCGGAGGTCATGGTCTCCGTGAGAGGGGAGGGAGCAAGAGAAGGCATCAGAAAGGGAGCTGGAACAAAAGACACAGATAGGCTCTCTCCTCCATTGCCTTCCCAGAAACCAGAGGTGTCATGGGGGCGGTAACAAGACAGAGTGGGGACCCAGAGAGGGCTTCCAGTCCCTGATGGTCCCTGCAGGTCCCTGTGGGTCTGTGGACTCTACAGTTCTCCACCCCTGTGAAAGCTGGTCGCAAGCATCCTCTCTAGCTCTGAAGTGCCAGATCTTTTTGTTTTAGGTCCTCTATGGATGATCGTCAAGACATTCCCAAGAGATCCCCTCATAGTCCTTTAAAATAAAGTAACACAAGGCCACATGTGAATGAAACTGTGTGTTGTGTGAACGCGTGTGTGAGGGACAGACTGAAGATCTAGAAGATGCTCACCCATAAGTTATCAGTAATTATCTAAGGGTAATGACATTTTAGGTGATTTTTTTCTTTCTTCTTTATACTCCCTGACATTGTTTTAAAATATTAAAATAGGCATATATCATTTTGCAATTATGAAAACAGTATTTTCATTCTGAAAAAAATTAAACTACTATTTTAGAGGAGAAAAACAGGCTATACATGACTATGAAAACTAACAGAGACAGACAAATTTTTTTAAATGGGAGGAGGCATTGAACTCAAACTTAATCTGCTTTGAAACAAACCACAAAACACATGCCCTAAATATCATGGATTACAATGTCAGTGAAGGTCAAAGGCATAAATTAACATAAACCGGACAATTGGCGTGAATAACAACAGAGACTGGGATTATTCAGATACACAAGTGAGTTGACAAATTACAGGGTCATGTACGACTTGGTGTTGGGTGGATCATGCTATGATATGGACATTGTTGAAATATAGGCATTATTTTGCAAAGGATGGTTATTGGGAGTGAAATGCAGAGAACACATTCTTTTCGCAGCCTAACTCATACAACTGAGACATAAGACAGAAAACACTCCAGCTTCACTTCATTCTTTTTGCAACATCTGAATAGGCATGCTCGATCTCCTGGTCAGCCGGACACGTATTTGTGAATTCGTCTCTAGCATAAGCATTGTTCAAGTATCTCCAGATGCCAGTCATTTCAGAAGGAAATTCAAAATCTCTGTATCTCTTGGCCACGATCTGAAAATAGGGAGGAAATAATCAGCAAGAGGAAAACCCACTAACGTAGGCACTTAGGTCAGACAATCCACTCTTTTTGAGGTGTGTAATAGATTCTCTTTCTCAGATCCTGATGTCATCCTGCAGGCCTGCGGGCTACCCCGAGTTGCACTTTGACTTTACCTGGGGCACACTGGGTACGGGAAAGGTTGTAGAGGTACTGGATTCGAAACAGTGGCTTCCCACAATCCTGCCCACCAGTTCATCACCGACGGTCCTTGTGACCCACTGGCATGAATGTGCTCTGTTTTCCAGTGGATTTCTCCTAGTGTTCCCGGTTTCTTTGTGTTCTGCTGCTGTGTTATTTGGTGCGTAAAGATTTGTCACCAATCTTCAGTTTAGATTGTGCCAGGACCACTGGGAACTCTCGTCTCTTTTTCCACCTGCTGAGCCTCACCTCCTAAAATCACAAATATCTGTGTATGTTATTCCCACAGATGTCTATCACTCTGCCACTGAGAGGGTCATTTCATTGTGGGTCTACCGTGCACAGAGGATAGATTCATGAACAAAATGGACACAAACCTTTACCTCATGGAAATCATGGATATAAGGACAAGGCAACTGAGAATAAACATCATGGGCAACACTACAGTGTGAGATGTTTCCTTTGGCTGGAGGGGTGCTGTTGGGGAATTAGTCACAAAGGAGGGTGTATACTGTTGGGGACTGTATCAGTTTCCCGGGGCTGCCTTAATAAAGCATCACAAACTGGGTGGCTTAGAACAAGAAAAATTTATTCTCTCACAGTCCTGGAGGCCAGAAGTCCAAGATCAAGGTGTCAGCAGGGCCACACTCCCTTTAAAGGGTCTTGGGGAGGATCTGTTCCAGGTCTCTTTCTTCTAGCTCCTGGTAGTTCCTTGGCTTATGGGAGCTTAACTCCAGTCTTCACACGGCGTTTTCCCTGTGTGCATGCCTCTGTGTCCAAATTTCCCTTTTGTAAGGTCACCAGTCATATCAGATTGGAGACCCACCCTACTCCAATATGAACTCAGCTAATTACATCTGCAAAGACTCCATTTCCAAAGAAGGTCACATTTTGAGGTCCTGGGGGTTAGGACTTCAACAAATGAATTTGGGGGACACATTCATCCCCCAACAGGGACCTGGGGCTACAAAGGCAGCCCTGGGATGCCTGAAAGAAGTGAACATGGGACTTACCACAAATTAGAAGATCTCTGGGACTTATGTCTCAGATTTGGGAGGACAGAAGTCATTGATGCAGCAAAACAGGACCATGTAACTTTCAGAAAGCCCTAAGCTGTTTACCATCTTTTGCTTGAATTCAACCTACTGAGGTTAATATTAAGAATTCCATTCTCCTTTCTTTTGCATTTGCCTGGTTCATCTTTGTCCATCTTTTCATTTTAACATTTCTGAGTAAATTTGTTACGTATAGGCCTCTTATCTTGTTTTTATGTTATAGTTTCTAAATTTAATACTTACTTCATTTTCCACCTTTCTATGTACACTTGCGCATTTGTGTGTGTGTGTGTGTGTGTGTGTGTGTGTGTGTGTGTGTGTGTGTGTTTCCCTTTGTGGTAGTTTAGGAGGTTCATGATCTGTTTTAATTCTTCCAGTCATTTCTTATACAACTTTAAATAATAAGAATTCTCTATTTCTTGATTTATCAACTTAAGATCTCTATTTACTCCTGATTATAACAAATGAGAAAATTAGCATAACTACACTTCTTTCCATTTCTTCTCCCTTATCCCCCATCCATTGGTTGTAAAAACATCCAACTTTGCCATATATTCTCATTCTGTCCTGTACCTAGAATTCCCACTGTTGTTTAGTCTCCGTTCTGGTTTTAGATTTAAATAGGTTCTATGTTTATAATCAATCCTTTTATACCACATACCTTCTCTGTTCCTGGATTCTTATTTTCATTTTCATTTTATTATTTCATCATATAGCAATGCTATTTTTAAAAATGACTCAGGAGTGCTTATTTTATTGAGATCAGAAGTCTAAGTAAAAACAACAATTTACCCTGGATATAAAATTCTTACATCACACATCCTTTCCCTTAAGTCTCTATAAATATTAAACCACTGTTTTCTGGTTTTTAATGCGGTCACGGTGACTTATGAGGCCAGTCTGAATTTCTTCCCTGTGTAGGTGGCTTTACTATTTATCATTTTATTATTACTATTATTAGTAGTAGTGCTATTGTTGTTGTTATTTTTATTATTATTGTCTGGATCTCCAAAGGGTTCTTTTTTATCCTCCAAGTTTAGTAATTTATCAAATATGTCATAGTGTATTGGTTGTTCTGGGCAATATTTTTCTAATCAAGGCATGTTGTTTAAACTGAAGGTTCAGGTCATGCTTGGGTTCAAAATAATTTTCCCTTGGAGCTTCCTTTTTTTCCTTTTTCCTTTCCTGTTCTCTTGTTCCTAATTCTGTACATCTGGGATCTCTCAAGTCACCTTTGTCTCTTGGCTATTCTCCATTTGATTTGGGATGATTTTCTAGGACCCATCCTCCAAATCCCTGAACAATTTCTGCAATGTCTTTTTCTATTTCTTGCTACTTCTATTATTTCTGAAATTATCTTGTCTTTTAAGTTTTTTTCATGAGCTCTGCCAGCCTGGTTTTCATCTTCTTTGTCATATTATATTTTTTGGACATCTTGTGTCATGTCTTTGAGCTTTTTCTCAGAATATCCATGTTCTTCATTTCTTTGAGGCCATAGAGAAGTATCTGTCTAGAATGTTCTTTCACTTACTGGAGCAATTCTTCATCAGATATGTGTCTCTCACCTGCCCTTTCTTCTTTTGCTCCTTCTCTTTATCCTTTTTCCCCTCCCCTTTTTGATCATCTCTATCTACATGGAGGTCCCACTTGGGACCAGAAATCCTCTTTCTGATTATTAATCACCTTTTAATAAGGCAGGTCTACTGGACCTACTATTTCTTAAAAATAGTGTGGAAGGCAAAGGGAGTGAGATGGGGCAACTGGTAGACCAATTTGGATATTTACCCCCTAATCATACTCTCACCAAACACTGCTCTATACTCTGCCCCAGGGACACATTAGGGTTAGGGTCAAAGTCACAGTTAGGGTTAGGGCATCTTCCATTCTGAGGCTCACAGATTAGGCAGGAGGTCACCATGGCTAACAATGAAGCGTGGGTAATTTATAATCTCTCTCTTGACTGGTTCAAGCTTGTTTCTTTTCTCTGCTCAGCAGTCACAAAGCAGAACGCTGCTTCCCTTCTCTCCTCCACTCCACCTCCCCTCCCTGTTCCTTTGGAAAGAGAATGGGTGGCAGAAAACAAAGATGGCTCCTCTGTATGGCTCCTCCTTCAACTCTGCCTTCCCAGAGATCTTGGGTTGAAAATGATCTCTGTAGGGATGTTCTTTGCTTCTCTGTGGCCCACTCTATGCCCAAGTCCTCAAACTGAGAAGTTTGGGTTGGGCATTTCAGGACTGGACTATTTACTTTAAGAAAAATCTGAACCTTGCTAAAGATATAGAGAAGCATGCCTTGGCTCTGTGCCACATTACACTGGATGAAATTTCTCAGTCTTTGAGTTGGTGATCTGTCCTTTTCTGGTTTTACAAAAGATGAAGCTAATGCTCTATTTTTTCAAATTGTTTTGCTGGGTTTCAGGAAGGGAAATAAATTATGGATTCCTTTACTCTCTCATCTTTTACCATAAATTCCTTTAGACTGATTCTCATTTCCTTTCAGAAGTGCTCCATCCTGGAAGATTATTAAGCTGTTTGATATTTAGAGTGCTAAATGGCTTTGAAGATTTTGCTATAAGGTCTTATATTGGAGCCACGCACTGCTTTATTTTACTCTGAAGTTTACCCCTTCTACTGAAACTTAAAACAGTCTTTTTCTATAAGGCCTAAACAAGTAGCCATTGATGTTGTATGACTGGGGTTTTTCTCTTGCTCTTCCCCAACCTCCATGTACTTCTGTGATGCTACACTAGTCATAGCAATGATTGGAATACATTCACTAAAGGGTTTAAACCAAAATATAACGACATAAATATTTTGTTAGGAAATGGCTCCAAAGCTTTCAATTTGGACAATCACCAATGTAGCAGGTTTGAGGGGTTGAGATGTTTTCATTAAATGTTAGATGTCAGGGCACTGGCAAAGTTATTGAAAAAAACATTTACTTGCAGGATCAGCAATATCTTTAAGGCTTGAATTTCAAGTTGGTGTCCCTCGAGCACAACAGGGAAGAGAGAAGAAAAGAGAGAAGTGTGGCAAGGATTGGGAAGGGCATAGGAAAGGAAGAAGAAATGCAGGTAAAAAAGGCAAGGGAATGACATGAGTCACTAGGGGTGGCTGGTAGGTCATAGGAGCATCAGTGGCACAGATTGTGTGACCCTAATTGGTAAATTTCTAATGCCAATTCAATGTGTTATTGGAACACAGGGTCCTTGACTTATATTCCCTGTGTCTTCTCTCTCCCATCTACCCTATCCTTATACCAAGGACCTAGCTCTGGACCTGGTGGGATTTGAATAATCAAGATGCCCCAGAACAAGGCTTGGGCTTCCTCCTGGGGCGTCTGGGGCTATTGAAGGCCAAGGATTGTGATAATGATCATTGTGATAGTGATAATCACAATTAACACCTGTAAGGAATAGACAGGTTGGGGGCACTACTGAGAGACAGCCGTAACCAAGGATTCCAAGTGTGGGGCCATCCGCCTCAGAATCTCAGAGTCACCCCTAGAAGTTCTGATTTAGTAGGTCAGGGTCTAGATCAGGGGATTTATATTCTCTTCAAACAATTCTTATGTCTACTAATGTTGGAGAACCACTGGTCTAGAGAGTCTTTAAACCCTAATAATATATAACCCATGACTCTTATTTCATATTCAACTGTCTGGGAAGACAGGACGCCAAATCTGGCAGAGGCCTAGCCAAGGAGCTGTCAACTGCTCCCTCGCTGTAGAAGGTCAATGTTAAGAGCTGAGAGAACATGCCTCTGTCACCCCTATTCAGGGCTACGTTTACTCCGACAATCACCAACAATTGACTGAATTCACATTTTAATATTCCGCACATCATCTCCAAGCCTTGAGCATTAAATGCCAGGTATAATCAACGTATTCCCTCATGTTGCTTTCACATAACTTTTCTTTAGGCCGTGACTTGAAAAGAGAAGGAGAGAGGACAGAGGGATGGAAGCCAAGTTCGCAGACACTTCTTGAGAATACGTGAAGAATACCTGAGAATATCCATGTATCTAAAACTTGGGGTTTGGCTGTCTCCCACAGAAACAAGCTAGATTTTTTCACTCAAGAGTCCACATTGTAGATAGTTTCGAAGGCTGGCCAAAACACAAATCAGACAAAATAGAACAAAGCCCCATTCATGTATTCAGCACCGTGGTAGGAAGACCAACAAACCTTAATAATATGGAGCTTGGGTAAGAGGTTACAGTCGGCAAGCGTGAGCTCATCTCCATCCAGGAACTTCCTTCCAGAAACAGCAACTTCCTCGGTGCTGTAGGCATCTATTTCATCAGGCAGAGGGCTATTTAAGTAATTATCCAGCTTCTTCAGAGCCTTTAGCAGGTTCTTTTCATAAACTAAAACAGAAAGGCAAAAAATGACTAAGATAAGCCATGTGAGTTAGCGTCACCTTTCTCTAGATATGAAGGAAGGAGATTGTCTCCCTTCCTTCTCGAGGCATGGCCAGTGGGCACTGGGGAGTTGGGAAGGGAGGAGGTGGATTTACAAGATCTGAATAAATCACTCACTCCTCCCTGGAAAATAATTCGGCTGTCTACACAACACTGCTACTTCTAGATCTCATTCATTTGTTCAAAAATCTTTATGGAAATCCTCTAATGAAGTAAGCCCTGGCAGAAGCTTCATTTAACCTGATTCCCATGGGCAGCTGGGAACTCCTGATGATGATTACTTTCCCCTACAAATGTCACTTTCTGGGCTCCCAACCTCTAGAAGAAGTACTCAATCTCTTGAAACCCACGTGCAGATTCAACGTTGGAGGTACTTTTTCCTTATTTCTAGACACAGGTCCCTCCTCGCTGTGAAATGCATCAGAATTCCCAGGATCTTAAAAGAAGCCACACCAGGGGCCAAGTGGAGGTCCACGTTGCAAACAGAACACAGGAAGATGGGAGCTACTCACTCTCGTGTGCATCCTTCTTGGTGTTTTTTATAAATGCTGAGAATTTGGCAAACACATCATTTCCCGCAGAGTTAGAGTCAGGGTGTTGGGTTCCCAGCTTAGGGTACCTTGAAAAATTCAAAATAGAAGTATCACAGATAAGCAATGTTTGAGTTAGGATAATACGACAGTGGGGGAAATGTCTCTTTTGAGTGGAGATAAAAATGAAAACTTCCCCTCGAATATCTTCCTAATCTTTTTATCTTCAAGGTTGGGAGCAGCACAGTCTGAGGGAAAGTACAGGACTGATTGTCCTCATCCTGGGACACAGGGCCCCACCTGGCCTCGCTGGTCTCTGTTCCCTCCCTACTAAAATGAAGGTGATGGACTAGAAGGTTCTTTTCCAGGTCTAGCACCCAGTGACGCTGCACACTAACACACACTCCTTACCTTCCAGCAGTGTATGTACCTAAGAAATGACCAACCCAGGCAACACCAACCAACCCACACAACACCAACCAACCCACGCAACACCAACCAACCTCCTCCTGCTTCCTGCCGTCAAACCCTAATTACCAACCTGCAGGTGCAGAGCAAAGAAATCCAGCCGCCTTAACTCAAGGTTTCTAACCTCACTCTGTGTTTTCCGTGGCACACCACAGTACAGTTAGGAAGTACGCACCACGGCCGCAGAAAACCAAACACACAAAGCCAAGAGCTGTAGCATTGTCTGTGAAGGGGGAAAGTGACAACCAAGCTGCAAATGCTGTTTTGATGAGGCCTACCTCGGGGGAGCTAATTTCTCCTCTAAGAACTCCTCGATCTTATTCACATCCGTCTTGACTTCACCATCAAAAGTCATAAAAGGAGGGTTTGTTCCGGGTGCCAGGTTCTGCAGGTCCGCGGGCTTCCTGGGTGGGAGTGAAGAGCAGCGTTTATGGGCAGCCGCCAGCAGTGTTTGGGCTCATCTCCAAGGCTTAGGTGTGTCCTCCCCAATTTAAGGGAAACAACCCTTGAGAATGTCAAGGAGATTGTGGGTTCACAAAAGGTCTTACTGGCAATGAAAGTGTGGCCCTTTTTCTGCACACGGAGGTGAAACAGTTAATTCTTCCGGGTATTATCAGCCAGGAGAGCTGTTCAGACAGGTTTTCCAGAGGTTCACAGCTGACCAGCAACTGAGAGAGCAGGTTCCTTATGGCACCCCCAACTCTACTCCTTCCTGATCACCTCTGATCCAATCCTGTAGCTACTGTTTGGCCCACACTCAGGCTTCAACCCAGGGTCCTGACTGTGGATAGACATGCCATGACATCGTCTGTGAGTCCTAGTAGTGTGTGTGTGTGTGCGCGCTCGTGCGTGCGTGTGTGTGTGGGGGGAACAAGGTACAGTTATTCCAATAACGCAGAAACCTTGCCATACCTTTTCAGGTCCACTGTTGTCACATTAAATATAACGCCCTTTAGCCAGAGAATCATAAAGAGACGCTGAGAAAACGGGCAATTTCCAATACTCTCACCATCACAACCAGCCTATAAATGGAAAAAGAAATCTTGATCAGAGCCAGTCTCACAGTTATATTCCTCAACGCATGCACACAAAATCATCGTAAATTTTTGTCAGCAGTCATGATACCGTGAATATCCGTCTGAGGCATTTCACTCAGCCTCTGTGCCAAGTTGGAGGTGGGGCAGAGGGAAAGGACACACACACGCACTGCACCGAGAATTTTCTTTCTGCCTTCCCACCACCTCACCACTTCCTGCCACGTTGGGCCTCTGAGTAGCAGTTCATGGAGGGAAAGAGCAGAGACGCAGGAGGGAACGCCCTTGGGTACACCCAAGGCAAAGAAGAAACACATGAGCTTTCCTTCCCTCTATCTCTTGATCCTCTCCAGAAGCAACACACCTCTCTTTCCAGGATGATCATGCTTAAAAACAGACCAGCAGACTCTCCCACTGGGACATCATCCCTAATAGTCTCTGCTCTGCTCGTCTATAGAATGATCCCTGGACATTATAAAATGTTTGTGTCCTCTCATCTGATTCACGGGGTGGCAAAGAGATGGGGAACATCTGTACTTAGAAGGTAGATTATTGCACAGTTGACTTCGAGGGTGGAAAGATATGAAAGGGCATAGAAACATACACATGTCCTCCTTCTCGTGGGCTCCTGGCAAAGGAAAAGGGCAAGTGTTGGAGAAGAGAAGAGAGATGTGGGGCTTTGCAACTCCTAGGAAGTTCCAAAACCTCTTCTTTCACTTCCCACCTTTCTCCACTGCACCCAAGGCTGACAAGGTTACAATGTGAATAAAACACTGCTGGAAAGACAAAGAGGTGGCCTGGACACACTCCTCGCATCTCCAGACTTCAAACACCACACTCAGCCAGACTTTGATGACCAAAACGCAGCCATATTTAATCCATGACGTCCATTTCAGCTACACATGTTCAAAAGAAAGTTGAGAGGAAAGCACTGTATGTACGACCCGAATAACAGAGGGACACGAGGCAGAAAGTGAGCTGCTGATTTGGGAACTGAAGAAAGGAGAAAAGATGCCTCAAGAAAACTGGACACCTTAAGGCGTCCTTCACAGAGTTGGTTCTGTGACATTAGTGTTCTTAAGTCACCCAGAGAGGTTGTTAATAACAAGTTGTCCCTACAAATTAAGAGGATAAGAGACCCACAACCCAATTTTAATAAGACTCGATCAGCCTTGGGGCCGGCCCAGTGGTGTAGCGATTAAGTTCGCGCACTCTGCTTGGGCGGCCCGGGGTTCGCAGGTTCAGATCCCGGGTGCGGACATACACACCGCTTATCAAGCTATGCTGTGGTGGCACCCCATATAAAGTAGAGGAAGATGGGCACAGATATTAGCCCAGGGCCGGTCTTCCTCAGCATAAAAGAGGAGGATTGGCAACAGATGTTAGCTCAGGGCTGGTCTTCCTCACACACACAAAAAAGACTTGATCAGTCTCTTCACAAAAGGCGAAATCCAAATGGCCAGTAAGCACATGAAAAGGTTCTTAACATCATTAGCCAGCAGGGCAATGCAAATTCAAACCCCAAAGAGATACCACTACACACCTACCAGAATGGCTAAAGTGAAAAAGTCTGACAATTACAAGTGTGGACAAGAATGCAGAGCAACTGAATTCTCATTCATAGCTGGTCAGAGTGCAAACTGGTACAACTACCAAAGCTAGACCTACTTTTACCCTCTGACACAGCCCAAGAGAAATGAGTGTTTATGGGCACAAAAGACACTTACGTGAATGTTCTTGGTGGCTTTCATATAAGAGCCAAAGCCTGCAAACAACCCAGATACCATAGAGAGTAGAACGAACAGATAAATTGTGGTACATTCATACAATAGAATGCTACACCACAATGGAAAAGAATTAGCTCTTACTATAAGCAACAACATGAACGAATCTACATCCACAATGTTGAGAGATAGAAACCAGACTCAAACGAGTCCTGTATAATTGAATACAGGTGAAGTTCAAATGCAGGCAAACTTCTCTATGTGATGGGAGTCAGAATAGCAGTGGCCCCTGGAAGCTGGGTATTGTCTGGGAAAGATGGGAGGGTGGTAGAAATGTTCTATATCTTGATCTGCATGGTGATTACACAGGTATTCAACTGACAAAGTCTTAAGGTTTGGGTACTTTACAGCACGTTTTACTTCAATACAAAAGAAGAGAAAGTAAAAATATTAATTCAAAAAAAAATAAGGAGAGTTGGATCCAGTGAGTCTGGCATGGGGCCCAGGAATCTGAATTTTTAATAAGCTCCCCCAAGGTGATGTGACGCTGGTGGTCAAGGACCCGTGAAGATAGTGGGTGGACTTCATACACACACAGAGGCACCAATAGACTCAGATAACTGCATTCAGAGTCCCCTAAGCTCTGGGCACTTGCTTCACGCACTTCCAACCTTCCAGTTCTTTCTTCCTCCTGCCAGCATTCATTGGCCTCTCCACCTAACAGACAGAAGGGGCTGCGAATTCCCCCCAACTGGAGTCTGTGAATTTCCCCCAACCGGAGTCTGTGAAGTAGCTGGGACTTGAGGCGGAGGGAGATGGACAGTTAGGACCCATGCATCCAACGGGCCCTGAAATAGCGCCCTCTCAACCACCTGAGGCCGTTCCCCACCTCAGGGTCCCTTGACCTCACAGCCATTTTGCAGGCTGCCCGTCTCCTCCTCACTGTCCTGGAGCAAGAAGTGCAGAGCTGAGTTACACAAAACTCCCAGCGGGCTGCTGCTTGGGATCCTGTGAAATCATGGCGCTTTCTTAACTCCTGCAGGTTCGGGCAGAGTCAAGCCAAGAAAAGGGGAGAGGGGGAGATGAAAGCACAGGGACACAAAGCCACATATTTTGGCTGGTCCTGACTTGTTCCGCAGCTTTTAAACCTCTTATTTTTATAGTAGTTACACTAAGCACAGTAAAGTCTGAGATAAGTTCTGCAGAGTGCGGCAATTGTTTTCTTTCTCTTCCTCCCTTGTCTCCCTAACCTTGGGAATCCTGTTATAACTCATTCTGGATGCTGCAAATCCCCGCTGGATGTCTCGATGAAGCGCACCTTCACAAAGAGCCCAGTGTCTGGGCCCGGCCTCTGCAACCAGCCGCTTTCTGCCGCGGCTTCTGGAGAATAATTGTCTTGCCCGGGTCTCTCCGTCTTGCTGTGTAACTTCAACAGTTTCAAACTCAAGCCTGTGTTTCCCTTGAAATTATTCTCGCCATTTCCTGCATCCTGGCAGCTACTTCTTTAGGAGAAATAAAGCGGGTACGAGCAATAGGTTTTTTAAAAAATAAAAACTGCCTTTGTCATCCAACTCTGTAAAAACGTGAACTTCTTAACAGGCTCCTTCCCGGAACCGCAACTGGGGCAAAACATGTGGCGGAAGGGTGGGACAATGGTCTGCATGGCCACGGCGCCCACAGCTTAGAAGAGAGCGATGAAGTCTGTGATTGTACGTTTTCCCCGCTGTGGCCTTAAAACGAAGTTGCTCCAACAGCATGGCTGGTGGACCGAAGGCTGTTGGGCATTTTAGAAGAATTAAGCAGCTAAGGCGACTGCCAATGAAACAGGATTTACATCCCGTGTTGCCTCATCTTAAATTGCTCTGAAAAACTGTTTTTCTGTCTTGATCTGTTGTAAATGAGGGAGTTCCGGGAACATGGTAGGAGTGACGAGGACGCCACGCTGCCTAATTGTATTACTTTAATGTGCCTCAGTGCTGGGATGTGCCAGCAAAAATAAGGCGAAGATACGCCATCTCCATAGCCCATTATTGAGCAACACTGGGAGAGGGTCACCTTGGTCGCTTTCATTAACCAGACAAGATGATGGGATAAATATACAGATATTAGGAGTGAATAACTGACACCATAGCTGTAATTGGGACGTTTTATCGTATAAAGTTTTATTTCCCAACGCTGCTAATTCTCTTGGGGTAATTACACTCTAGGCTAAAGTTTCTCAGCAGAGCTCTCAGCCTACGGGGGAAATTTCTGTATATACACATTTCTGATAAAATCAAACTAAGCAGTGTGAGAGATCAGAGTGTCTTTTGTTTCCAGCGAAGACCCAGGCACTGGGATAACCCAGAACTGTATGTCTGCCTTTCGAATTCAACTTTTCTCTGAGCGCCTACGATGGTTATTCTCAAAAGAAAAACATTAATGCCTCTGACATGTTCTGAGAAATTCCATTTGCAGCTGAGACCAGCCGCAGCCTTTGAGAACACCGGTAATTCTGCTGGGTCCTGGCTTGTGCCCACCTCCCCCTCACAAAGCCCCCCCCGAGATGTGAGGGTCCCAATGTTGCTACAAAGGTCAGCAGTTTCTCTTTACCACAGGCCCTATTCAAATTAGGGCCTCTTCCACCTACTCTTTGCACACTTAACTCCATTCAGAATTGGTGGGGAAAATTTTTTTTTTAATTTTCCTTTCGGTGCTTTTGGCTTCAGGCAAATGACCTCGCCAACGCTGGGCTGGAGTTACATGTAAGGGGCACCACCTGCTCCCCCACCTTCCGCTAAAATGATTCCAGTCCCACCATTGCCTTTGAAGGATCAAATGGACCCCTGGCACCCTAGTCCAGACCTTGCAACGGGATGATGACTCCCTCAAGATGGTGGCTCCTCAGTGCTGGGATGTGGCTCCTCAGCACCCTCTCCTTCCTGCCAGAGCAGGTCACACACCTACCATCCTGATTTCCTACCTTCTTGGCTCTACCTTCTAGAAAATTCCATATGGGTCTAAATGGTAAACACATTCTGTAAAGCAAGGACTTTTCCCTACTCTACTCTATTACTTTTCAAATGTAATGAAAAACAATTTGGGGGGTGGAGGGAAGATAAAAGAAGAGGAAATAAGTCAGTAATATTCTAATTGTCCCTTTTCTGATAACTGGCTTTCAACCAAGGAGGCCAGATGTGTATCCTGTGCGCAGGGATGTATCCCAGTCCCTGCCGAAAACCAGGAGGGATCTGGAGGCAAACAGCTAATTTGGTTGGCTCCATCACAGGGATATGGAGGAAGTCAGTGAGTAACGATGGGCCGTTCCATTTCCAATGTTCCAGAGGGATTTTAGGCTACATAAAAACAGTAGCTGACCAGAGAAGGCAAGAGTCAGAAAGCAGAGTTTGATGTGGGAGGCCATGGGCGGCCACCAGAATCAGTTCTCCTCCAAGAAGAGCAATGTGGTCAAAAGGACCAGCCAGGACTGTCCTCTGTTGGCAGGTGGCCCAGCAGAAGGCTGGACACAACACGGCCAGAGAGAAACAGTTACAGCCAACCAGCTGGAAGATGACTCCTCCCTCCGAGTCCCACCTACAGATTTCCCTGAATTCCTCTCATGTCCTTGCGGAAAGCACGATGGCCTCACATGCTTTGGGACCTGGCAATCGGACATGCACTGCACGGCCAAGCACAAAGATCTTGGCCTTCAAGCTGAACAGTCAGTCCTCCCAGTCTTGTTTTCCCTGGACTTGTCCACAGAGGCTGGGGCTCCCTTCTCTTTACTTCATGTACCACTGACTCTAGAGTTTGATGAACACCTCTCATGGTGTATGAGGGCCTGAGGGTTGTCACCCATCAGCACGTGGCACGTAGAATAGCTGATCTTGTAACAGAGTGATGTGGGAGCAGTTACTGCTCGCCAGGCTGCCCAGCCTGCACTCACTGTGTCTCCGCATCGGTGCCTACCATTTGGAGCAGGCCAGGCCATGGAAATTGTCTCAACTCAGGGAGAAGGCCTTGTGGGAAGGGTGGGGTTTCCCACTCCTACAGGGTTTCTTTCTGCTCCCATGTGGAAGCACATGGGAGAGCTGGATCTCGCTAACCCCTGAAACAGTGGGTGTTTGGAGTCAGGGACCATCTTCATGCATCTGGGCGGTTCCCACAGGCCTTGGCAGAGTTCCTGGCACAAAGTAAACATTCAAAAAATGCCTGGGGGCCTGAGTCCAATTGCTCTGATGCATCTGGAGCCTGGTCCACTTTAGTAAGTTCCTCACAGCTCTCTCTTTTCTGGGCCAATGTCCATGAACTTTTCCTCTTCAGAAGCTCACAAACTCTCAATACTAAGAGATCACCCACGGAGAGCGACACAAGGAAGAGAATAGAAAGTGGACCAGAGAGACAGAAATAGGAGAGGGAGGCAGAGAGGGCCTGAGTCCTGGGTAGCAAAGTCTTCCCCAAGCTTCTAGTTCTAAATGGTTTGACTTAAAATGCAATATTTAAATAGACCTGAGGCTTCCTGATTTTGAATAATTCTGCAAGTTAAAACAATGTGCAAAACTTTCCATTTGCCTGGTAAATTGTAGTTTCCATTCTGGGGTGGCACCAGGCGTCCGAGGTGACATGGGAATGGGTGCAGGCTTTGAAGCCAGGGAGAGCCAGTGTGAACTATGGCCCCACTGCTAATTGTGTGGCCTTGGGCAATTCATTTGCCCAAGAAACTGAGCCTCAGTTTCCCCATTTGAAAAACTGGGATAAAGATACCTACGCCCTGCAGGGTCTTGGTGTGATAGACCTGAGTCTCCTGGGCTCCCAATAAAGGCAGCTATTATTGTCATTATCATCAACATCATCATGTTACTTTTCCAAGCCTGAGCACACCCGAACAATTATGGAATTTAGAGTACTTTTTAACAAGGCTCGACTAGTGTGATTTTCATGCCAAACCATATAGTCCTTAAAGAACCACTGATTTTATTTTCTCAAAAAGTAACGTCTCCTATGTCTGTTCCAAGTGAAAATTAAGAACCGAAGTCATTTTCTTAATTGCAAAAGCAAATGGATCTTCTGCCAGGAGGAAAAACAGCAGGACCCTGGCCTGGCTTTGGCGTCTGGGAGTTACACCAACCTCTTGGGGAAAGGTCCAGAGGAAAGAACATCAGGAGAGCTGCACGCACCTTGGCCGACGGCAGGGCCGACAAGCCCAGGGGAACTGCTGTCTTGTCAAGAAATGACACCAAAGGCCTCTGCTTGTACAAGTTAAGAGACTGATCTCCTGACTTTTGGAGTTGGCACTAGGGGACCCAAGCAGTTGCTGGCTGCCTTTTTCCACCACCACGTGGGGGAGAGAGAATTCCATGGAACGGGAGAAGGTGGCATCCACTCCCCCATCGGGATTTGAAGTTCAATGCTCCAGAATTGCAGATCCACAGGAAGAAAGGTTATTACAACAAACTGGGGGAGAAACAAACTAGCCCATCCCTTCCACGTTTTGAAGAAATGTCCTCCAAAATCAGCAATTTCTACGGTGATTTTTCAAAACTGACAATAGCGAACACTCATTGAATGCCCGCTTTGGTTTCAAATATGGTTCCAAATCATGTATGGAAACTATGAGATCCAACCCTCTCAAACTCCTGTAAGACATCCTATTACCACTCCCATTTTACAGATGAGGAAACTGAGGCTCAGAGAGAAGTAACCTGTCCAAGGACGCAAACGGGGTTAGATGCATAAAGATCTCTCTTGTTCTCCCGAACTGGATCCAGTTAAGGGTCCTCTAGATGGAAACCAGACTGTTTTCCACCCTTTCCCTGAACGTCAGACTGTCCCCCAGCACAGCGTCCCTCCTCTGAAATCACTCCCGCCCGGGTCTCGGAGCCTCACACTCCAATTCCTGCGGCAGCCTTCTGCGGGGTCTCTCTGCCCAGGAATTCCAGCCCCTCTGATCTTTCCCGTAATCTGGACAAGGTTAACCCTGATGACATGCCATTTTCCTTAGATCACTCTGCTGGAATGTTCTTCAAGTGCAAATTCGAGTTATACTCTCTCAAGCAGTGCGACTACGGGCAGAGTACCAAACCTTCTGGTACCCTCTTGCCTCATTTACAGCGTAAGATAATAGTCCCTACCCCTCCGATTTGGGTGAGAATTAATTAGATGTTAGGGGAAAACACATAGAAAAATGCCTGACACACGGGAACATTTAATGATCTGTTGCACCCTCCCTCCCCCTCCCTCCCCCTCCCTCCCCCTCCCTCCTTCCTTCCCCTTCCTTTGCCCTCCCTCCCCCTCCTTGCTCCCTCCTTCCCTCATCTGTCCTTCCTTCCTTCCCTCCTTCCCTCCCTCCCTCCTTCACTCCTTCCTTCCTTCCCTTTCTCCTTCCCTCCCTCCTACCTTCCTTCTCCCCTTCCTTCCCTCCCTCCCCCTCCCTCCTTCCCTCCCTCCCCCTCCCTCCTTCCTTCCCCTTCCTTTGCCCTCCCTCCCCCTCCTTGCTCCCTCCTTCCCTCATCTGTCCTTCCTTCCTTCCCTCCTTCCCTCCCTCCCTCCTTCACTCCTTCCTTCCTTCCCTTTCTCCTTCCCTCCCTCCTACCTTCCTTCTCTCCTTCCTTCCCTCCCTCCCCCTCCCTCCTTCCCTCCCTCCCCCTCCCTCCTTCCTTCCCCTTCCTTTGCCCTCCCTCCCCCTCCTTGCTCCCTCCTTCCCTCATCTGTCCTTCCTTCCTTCCCTCCTTCCCTCCCTCCCTCCTTCACTCCTTCCTTTCTTCCCTCCCTCCTTCCTCCCTCCTTCCCTCCCTCCCTCCTCCCTCCTTCCCTCCCTCCTTCCTTCCTTCCCATATATGCTGTCAAGCCAGTTACTCTCCTGAGATGCTGCCTCCCTCAGGCTGACCACTGTGCCCCTGGCTGTCCCGTGTCACCCTCCGGAAAGACCTCTTGTCCACACCGCTGCCATCTGGCTCTGGTTCTCCTGCTCTGCACCCCTGTCTGTGACTCTCCGGTCAGCATCTCTCTCCCGTTCCTGAATTCAGCTCACAATATAATCGGCTCTGCCTGGCTTAGCACTAAATTGTTGACAATTATTTGCTGTTGGTTACATTCCTTCAGGGTGGACCACATGAGCCTCTGTACAGAAGAGGCCACCAACTGTTCCCCTGAACGCCCCGTGACACGTTCATTCCCTTCCCACTCCCCTGCCGGCATCCACAGCACAGGGCCAGGCCCACGGAAGTCACGCCACGGAAAACTCACATTGGGGAGCAAACGGCCGCTGTCCTCAAAAGTTCTGGGAAAATCCTCATCACATGAAGTTCCTTTAAAGACAAGGAAACCACGCCTCCTCCCTGAGGAGAACATCGGCAGGCTGGGCCTTACCTGTCCCCAAATATCTCCCCAGCCTGCTGACACCGGGCTCCTTTCTCCACCCAAAATGACAATCTCTGGGCGACCTGGTTTGCCCAGGACTGTCCTGACTTTAAAAATGGAAATCCTGTGTTCCCCACACTTAGTCCCAGGCAAGCTGGGACAGTTGGTCGCTCTATCGTGTGCCCAGATGAGGGTGTTATGTGGGGGGGGACATTAACATCCTCATAGGTTACCTGGAAACAGGGCTTTGCTCCCCCCTAACCAGAGCATCAGCACAGATTAATGTCAAGGATCGATCAGATTAGGTAGCTGATACCTTGAATGCTGAGGAGACGCCATCAGCTCCCTGAGAGAACAGATCAGCAGGGCTGAGCCCGCGGGGTGGGGAGGAGGCGGGGATTTGAGATAAGCCTGGCAGACGCCCCAAGTCGCGCGGAGCCAGCTAGCACAGGAGCCCCCTTTCTCCTGTGGCTGTCAGGCCACCGTCGGGAAAGAGCAGCAGTTAACACGGTGGCCCAGTTCCAGTGGCAAACCTACCCCAGAAGGGCCCTTCTCTGGGTGTGACAGACACTCCGGACCAAAAGTCACTGCACAAATGGGCCAGAAACCAGGAGCTGCTCCGTGGGGGGGGAGACCAGCCCTGAGCTAACCTCCGTTGCCAACCCTCCTCTTTTTTTGTTTTTTGTTTTTGTTTTTGTTTTTGTTTTGTTTTGCTGAGGAAGACTGGCCCTGGGCTAACATCCATGCCCATCTTCCTCTACTTTATATGGGACGCCGCCACGGCGTGGCTGACAAGCGGTGCATCAGTCTGTGGGCGGGGTCAAACCTGCGAACCCTGGGCCGCCGAAGCAGAGCACGCAAACTTAACCGCTACACCACTCAGCCGGCCCCTGGACCTCCTCATTCTTAAACCCCTAAACCACTCTCGACCAAGGCCACAATTTCTCTTTGATCCTCCATATTACCCCTGGGATTAAAAAGAGGAGTCAGAATGTGTCCCAGTTGAACAGGACAACCTTGCAGGTGTCCCCCACGTCAGCAGCACCCCTGAGCACCTGCCCCATCTGCAGGATTCCAGGATGGGAAAATCCATATCAATCCCCTTGGAGGTTAGCGCCACTTCTCATTCCAAAAAGAGGACACAGAATTAACGCATCTTCTCAAAATAATTCACCCGAGGCCTTAAGAAGATCACAGATTCCAGTTCTGTCTTTTACAAATGTCATTATGAACAAAATGGCTATGTTGTGCAATGAAGATGATGATGATAATGATGAGAGCACTAAACATAGCTTTTATCTTCATTACTCACTGTTCTAATCACTTATATTAACTCAAGTAATCCTGACGGCAACCCTATGAAATACAAGTACTATTACTATCTCCATTTACAGGTGTGAAAACTAAGACACAGATAGGTAGAGTAACTTGCCCAAGGTCACACAGCAGGATTTGAACACAGCAGTCAGCTGAAGTCTATCCTCTTCATCCCACCTGGGACACTGGCCTATGTCCAAAGGGAGGGGGCTCAGGCTCCAGCAGGGCCCCTCCGCAGAGTACAGGGCACTAACTGGGTTGTCTGCTGGTTTGCGTTGCCCCACCCCTTTTCAGTAAGGATTGGAGGTGGCTCGCAGGAATCCATAATAATAAGAGAACACGTATCAGAAGCAAATGAAAAGTGCCAAGGACAAACAGTGGTTGGGACATTTAACAGTCCTGAGGACAATTTTGGTGGCCAAGTGGGCTGGAGGCCTCTGGCCATCTCCTACATATTCTGTTCCCTCTCTAGGAAACTTCTGCTAGAATTCAGTGACAATGAGCGTGACATTGCATCCCGCATCCCCACACCTGGATGCAAACAGTGCTTCCGCTCGATTAACATCAGAGCCCCCCACCCCCATGCATGGCTGGGATCCGCCTACAGAAACTGGGGGGTCCTGCAAAGCTGAGCAGATGGTCCCACCTCTTCTTCCAGGGGGGCAGGCAGGGCCAAGGTGCCCCTGTAAGATCCTGTCAAACCTGCTCTAATCCAGTCCATCACAGCCCACATAGCATGTCCCATGTCATGCAACTAAAAGAGTTTGGGTCTGGAATTTTTTTTAAGGCAGGTAAAGCCCAACGCCTGACCTTGGCCGTGAATAGCTCTCAATAAAAGCGCCCAGAGAGCATAGAGCATGAAGCAAGACCATTTCCTGCTGTAGAAAAGGGCTTTTCAGGCTTCTTCTTCTCATTTCAGAGTCTGAGAAGGCATCAATTAAGGGCCAGGGGGCAATCTCAGAAACAGCCTGAAAAATAACCACCGACTGACTTTCTGAGTAGGTCTACCCTTGACCACAGCTCATTCTGGCCACAGCCTAGGGTGACAATGACCGAATGGGAAAGAACAAGCTCCAAGACTATTTACTGGTGCGGGAGGCAGAATAATGGCCCCTCAAGGATGTGCACATCCTCATACTCAGAACCTGGGGAGAGGGCAAAAAAAGGACTTTGCAAATGTGATCAAGGAAATGGATTTGAGATGGAGCAACATCCCGGATTATCAGTTGGGCCCACATGTCAATCACATACGTCCTTGAAAGTGACCACCTTTTCCGGGTGTGGTCAGGGAAGATTTGACTAGGGAACAACGGTAAGAGAGGTGAACATCGCTGGTTTTGAAGACGGAGGAAGAGGGTCATGAGCCAAGGAACGCAAGTAGCCTCTAGAAGTTGGGAAAGGCAAAGACATAGATTCTCCCCCTAGAGCCTCCAGAAAGGAAAGCAGGCCTGCGATGCCCTAATGTTAGCCCAGTGAAACCTGTGTCAAGCTTCTAACGGAGAGAACTGTAAAATAATAAATCTGCGTTGTTTCAAGCCACCAAGTTTGTGATTTGTTACACCAGCAACAGAAAACTAGTACAGCTGATGATCCATATGGGAATCCTAAACTTTACCCAAGATGTTTCAGTAGATCAACCACCTATCAGTCATGTGGAGGGACAACCCCTGAAGCAGTAACATTAGCCTGTTCCTAGAAGCTTCCTCCAAGGAGCCACTCCTCTCATTTACCAGGGATTTGCGAGAAGGCCTCAGGGACTAAGAAGGGTAAGTAAGGTCACCAGCTGCAGAAGCTCTGTACTGAACCCACTAACAGCCAAGGCAAGCCCACAGCTCTTCTCTGTGGATTTGTGAACCACAACAACCTTTTTGACCTGAATTGTGGGGAGGCCTGCTCGTTCCTCCACATCATCTCTGGGGCCACAACCTCTGGCGGAGAAGCCCTGAACATAGCTTTTCACCTGGACTCAGTGGCTGTATTTTTCCCCCAATTTTTTAATTTGATAAGACCGATGTGAGAATCCATCTGGCCAAGAATCTAACAGGGCACAGTCACAGATCATCACCTCTAGAGAATGAGGGGTCCACCCACGACATTTTGCTCTTTTTCATCTCGGTTCCTTACTGTGGTTTTAAAACCTGCCTTCTCAAAAGGACCTTTTGCGTCAAGCGGTGGAGCAACTTCAAGAGGTTGTTGGCGCCCCCTCGTGGTCTTGAGATGCACATTCAGACTTACCTTCATTTTTACTGCGTCCGTCTGAAATTAAAATTAAAAACGTTCTGGTGGAAAATGTCACAAGTTAATTTTTAGTCTCGTTAGGGGGCTAAACCGTCCCGATTTGCCGGGACTCGGGTTTCCTGCTACGTAGGATTTTCTTTTTTAAAAACGAGAAAGTCTTGGAAAGACTAGGGCACGTTGGTCTCCCTGCCCCTGACACCCTCTTAGACACTTTGGAAAAACTACCCAAAAAGCATTGTCTTTCTGTCCTAGGCACTGCAATGACCGGTCACAATTAGGACCTGAACAGTATGCCTTTAAAAATGCATCTGAATTTGAGATCAGCAGCTGAATTTGCTCGTGTTGGGAAAAATCACAATTGAAGATTTGTAAATTATTTCTCCACTCTCCTTGAAGAAGAATGGGGAGGGGAGGGAGGAAGCATGAGAGGTAGGTAGGAGAGTAGGGTTTCCCATATGTTGGGCACAGTGCACCATGAAAAAGAAATCCTAATTATCTCTAGACGTGTTCAAATTCAGCTTTCTCAATTTGTTCAGAATTCGCCAGTCCTTTGGCAAAATTCTTTAGAAACACGTAGCTTCCTGAAGGAAAAAAAAAACAGATACTTTCTCTTTATTTTTCTTTGTAGTGTTTATATATATTTTTTCTTTGTTTGGTGAGGAAGACTGGCCCTGAGCTAACATCTGTGCCCATCTTCCTCTACTTTGTATATGGGACGCCACCACAGCATGGCTGATGAGTGGTGTAGGCCCACGTCCAGGATCCGAACCCGCGAACCCCGGGCTGCAGAAGCAGAGCGTGCAAACTTAACCACTGTGCCACTGAGCCAGCCCCAGGTTTATAAATTTTAAGGAGGCTAAAGACCTGGAACTATCTATTTACAAAGAAGGAAGTCTAATGCCTCAGAGACACTCAGGTTGGTTTCAGTGACCAATTTATTAAAGTTCTGTGGGTCAGGTGGGGGAGAGAGGGGCTGGGATTCTATAATACTTATTGTTCAGACTGAAACTAGTCAGTTAATCAGAAATATCTTACAGGTTATTGAGGGAATTCTTATGAGATAGAGTTTAGGACCAATGTGGATTTTAGAACTCTTTCCTTTTAATATCAAAGGATGGCAGAAATCAGAGGCTTTGTGGTTGACTTTTCAAGTGGAAAGCAAAGATCACCTGTGTGATATGATTTGTGAGATCTGGAAGAATCCACTCGTCTAAAAATGCCCACACCAGCCTTCCTTGAAAGCCTGAATCTCAGAGAATTGTCTAGAAAAAAGCCACAGTCTGTGAAGGTAAGTGGTGGTGGTTACTCTCATCTTCCCCAGGGCCAACCCAGGAGACCGCACCAGTCCCAGCGACCTGTAAACCTTCCTATAAGTTGACACTGTCTGTCCATTTCCTCATACACAACATGAAAAGGTCCATTTTGGAGACCCTTACTACACCTTCCTACAGGTGTTTAATGAAGTGGCAAAGCCAGGTGAACACTCTTGTCCTGTGTTATTAAATTTCATTTTGTAAAGGTATGCGTGTCAGATCTCTTTCCAGAAGGTTCGAGGCACTTTTGAGAAGCAGTATTAATTACTACAGCTGGTCACTACAGCTGTGAAAGATACTCAAAATCTAAAATTAAATCACCTGGTATGCTGAAAAATAGCAACCTAGGGTACTAAGTAGATTTGGTTTTCTAAATTAAAGTTCGTAATAGATCTCACGGGTGACATGTTCATTGAACATTTCTGCTTGATTTAAAGGACACATAGAACAGAGCTATTTCTAGTCAATTAGGTAATCACTTTCTCCTGCCATTGTCTTGCTTAATAGAATAATGGAATTATCCCTGAATGGCTTTTGCAACTTCAACAAGAATAGTAAACAAATGAACAGCTCCCAGCGCAAACAAAACTTGTAAAGAAGAGAGGTGATTGCACCACTCAGGATGGGGCAGCGTGCCAGATCAACCTTCTAGTGGGAGGGTACTTCTTTTAAATGCAAATTTAGGACACTTTGCCCTATAATTTCTTTTTTTTTTTTCTTTTTTTTTTTGAGGAAGACCAGCCCTGAGCTAACATCCGTTGCTAATCCTCCTCTTTTTGCTGAGGAAGACTGGCCCTGGGCTAACATCCGTGCCCATCTTCCTCTACTTTATATGGGACATTGCCACAGCATGGCTGACAAGCAGAGTGTCGGCGGGCGCCCAGGATCCGAACCGGTGAACCCTGGGCTGCCAAGCGCGGACTAAACCGCTGCGCCACCGGGCGGCCCCCTATAATTTCATATTTACAAAACCTAAGCTACATCCACTAGCTAATTTCCCCTGATGCTCCCTTTTCTCCCAGCCACTGAGAGTGGAAGCGAAGCCCGCATTACTAAACTGAAACCTCAGGTTTCACAAGCTTTGGATTCACACCAGCCTGTCATTTTGCACTGGCGAAAGGAGACAGAAGACTCAACCAAAAGGACATAAAATCATATTATGCATAAAATAGGCAAATTGGCTTTACGCTTCAAAAGCAAGAAATTCAGAGTCGGAATAAAAAAAAAAGCGTGGAGTTTAGGAAAATCACAAAAGTTTCCAGAACTATGCTGGAGAGGGTAACTACTCCAATGATAACAGTTAGATTTCATTTTGCATTTCCTTGTAGTCTCTGAATCCTTACGAGGTCAGGGGTTCCTAAGTCATGGGTAATTAATGTGCTGAACTTGAAAGTTCTTTGTCAGTGAGCAGAGACATGTAACACCACCCTGGAGATGTAAGCCATTTAAACGGAGAGATTTAGAAGACCTCAGACATTACTGGATTATCTGGAAGCTTTACCTTCCCCCATTTCCTGCTCTTAGTTATAGGACTATATTCCATGGCCTGGCTTAACCCGCGACAGCGAAGGCCTATGGCCTGAATCCAAGAGCATCAGCTGCTCTCCAAACTAGAAGAAGCACCAAACTGGCTCTCCAAGGCCAAGGCCAACACCCTGGCTTTGTCATAAGGAAGTCTTTTCTGAGCCATATACTTTTTTTGGCAAATATTGTAACTCCCTCCTCACCCTCACTCCTGGGAAAAGAGAAGGAGGGGAACCTACCCTGTTTCAGGATTCCCTAATCCTGGCCCATTAGTTCAAAGAAGACAGTAAGCCTGAGACCCACTTCACATAGTCGTCCACGAACCAGTCAAGGAGCAAACCATCCCCAGGCTCCTGTTTCAAAAGGGGCAGCTATGCTAAGTGGCCAGGAAACTGGTGTCCCTCATTTGTTGGAAATCGTACTGTGGAGAGGCTGGGGTTCTCTAAAGACGCCCATTTATTATCCTAAATCCAATCTAGGCAAGTCCAGATCCTTAAGAATGGCCATGTTTCAGGTTTATGTGAAGGGGCAAAGCAGAGTAAAGCTTGGAAAACTGGAACTCAGAGATGAGGCAACAAAATATTACTTTTTGTATAAAATAACTTGAAAATATTTTACACTGGGGAGCCTGAAGGTAATTAAATAGGAAAAGATAAGTGCTCTCTATTTCAGGGAAAAAATGGAATGTGAAGATAATCTGGCTGGGATTTGGGGGGAATGCCACCAATCACCAGAGGACATCCAGGCGGTGTCCTGCCCTCACCCACCGTAAGCTGTGAGCAGGATCAGAGAAGCCTCCCACCCCGCCCTCACCCCCAGGAGATCTACCCTTTGTTTGGGAGCATACAAGGGTCTGGAACCCCCAAAAAGCTCCCATGATCTTGGTATAGGAAATAGACTCGGGAAATAATGGGACAGTCTTTCATAGGAATAAGGAAGTAGAAACTTGTCTCGCCTCAAGACTGGAAAGCTGGAATGAGGACGGCTCATAAAAGGAGACGGAGGCATCTTTTCGGATGGTATGAGGTAGAGAAGGAGCCTCATTGCACGCCGTGTTGAAGGTGAATGAAAAACAATAAAGCATTCAAGGAAACGTCAGAGCCAACAAACAGAGTTGTCTGAAAGCTTTCGCCAAACCTAAGAAAGTGAACCCAAAAGAAAAATCTCCACTAGCCACAGTCCCCAGAGAAGACCCCGGACTGCCATGTTGCACACGTCATGGGCACATTCATATTCCAGTCTATGCTGGGGGGGTTAGTGCCCCCAGAGTTGTGCCTAGCAATACTAAGGGACACCAACATCAACCCAGCCCCAGACAGTTCGCAGAAAGAGGAAGAAGAACTTCAAATCCCTTAACACAACAAAGGAGAAGTGTGCTAGACCCCCTTCCATATAAGAAAGTGGACCAGAAAGAAGAATTGGCAGAAAATGATGGTAAAAAATAATACTCAGAATGGATGGCATGATGCAAGGCATGTGCTTTGAAACATAAGGACCTTGGAAGTGACCTCTGGTTTTATTTCACACACACCTCCCAGTCCCCAAAGGAAAACATCACTCTTCAGCCACGTCCCTGCTCACAGCACTTCACTTGGGCCTCTCTGGGGACAAGCTCCTTGCCACGCACCTGCATGGGGTTGTGTGTTGAGTCTTGACAACTTCTTCCTCAGAGTGGGTCTGACCATGACCACTGGAGGGGCGAGAAACCAAAGAGGAGCTGGAGAGCCCAGAAATCCAGACCCTTCTCTTGGCTCTCCCCTCTCCCACGTGGAAGAAACAAGGGGGACGTGGGCTTCAGAGATGGGGCTGCAGGCAAATGCTCCTGCAGGCAAGGGAAGGATGACAGAGGGGGCCCTTCACTCTCCCTCTGAACCGCGGGGGAGCTCTCCCACCCCACAGTGAAGGCAACTTTATGAAAGTGCTTTGAGTTATTGGAAAGAAAGTCCGTATTGGAATAAAAGCCAATGTCTTATTTTCACGCCTCTGTGAGGGCTGTCATTCACTTGTTGCTGAAATAAAGGTATCCACACAGATGCGAAAATGAGAGTATTCGGGGGATTTAAAGGGCGGGAGAAGGGCTTGCAGGGTCTTAGGTGTTTCTGACTCTAAGTGGGCTACATGCCTCAGCTCGTCCAGCCCACACTCGGGCACCATCTAAACCAGACTTGCTCTGGTTCCCTGGACCCCATCTCCATCCAAATCCACATCATCTGCAGGACCCGGATGATGACACAGAGACCCTCCAATGACACCAGGAGAAGAGGGAGCTGAGGGCAGCTTGGTCTGACACTGTCTCATCTGTGAGTCTATTTGATAAACGTCTACTCGACAAAATAAGACAAAAGGGTAAAAGCAGCACAAAACGTTGGGCGTTCCCAAACCAGGAAACACAAAACTTCATTCTGAAAGACAAGATTGTGCAAAAATAATCAAAGATTTTCTTTCATGGAATTTGGGATGCTTAAAAATCCTTGCTGAATCAATTAATGAATACACGAGTCAATCGATCAATGATCCCCAAAACACATCAACACACTCCACTGCACTGGGAACAGAAACACTCACTGTCTGTGATGTGTCAACACGTCTTCAAGGTCGAGGGGACAGAGTCGGTGGGGCAAGAGGAGAGGCCCACCCAGAGAAGAGTCAGCTTCCGGAGTTTCACACGCTTTACTCTATTTCTGACCTGGCTTTGGGTACCTGTCATGTTGAAAACATTCTGAAATCCCACGTACAGTGGATGGTGTTGGAGAAATAGAGAGGCAAAACTCACATCACATATTATTCTCTGTGAATAAGTTGAATAATTTCAGGAGGTTTTTAACTGTTTGCTTTTTTTTTTTTTTTTTTTTGCGCTCAAATCCTATTGGTGCAGGAAGTAAGAACTTAATACATAATACCCTACAAGCCTTGAAAAGCTAATTCACCAAAATAAGGTATGCCATAGGCTTACAGTTCTGGAAACCTGGACTGTAGACAAAAAAAAAAAAAATTCTGTTACTGAAATGTCACCCACTGATATCCTTTAGAGGACGGACATTCTTCATATGGAGCCTGCAATCCCGGGAAAGATGATGTGAATTGAATTGATGTGTTGACTGATTTTTCCCATGGAAACAATGATACAACAGAAGACTGTTTTCTTTGCCAAGAGCTAAAGGAACAACTTTGATAGAAATGCCCAATCAACCACAAAATTGGGGGAAGAGTGTCCTGTGAAAGGTAAAGTGTTCTACGGGATATATAAACCACTTAAGCAGATGACAGAGATGACATAAGGAAAAACCATAGAAACGTGACAGAGAGCACCAGTCCCTAATGTACTCTGTTCTTAACTTCACAGTTTCTGTAAGGGGGAAGGAATGCAGGAAAGTTTTTTTCTTTGGGGAGATTCTGACATTGCAGCCGTCAGAATTTGATACCCCTGCTCGAATTCTGGAATTCCTACTGGTGAGTCTCCCTTGGAAACTGAGGGAAACAGGTCTTACCGCATCACAGTCATGAGATATGCCACTTACTGAGGTCCGATAATCTTTCTCCCTGCACCCTGTGCCCAAGCTTTTCTCAGCTCAGCGTCACCTCTTCTTTCTCTCTAGTTTGTGCCAGCAAAGTAGGAATCCTCGCTGCTCTTATCCCCATCTCTTGATTAGGTGCAGGATGGAGCCATGTGGGGTGGGGCGGGGGACTGGCCACCCTGCAGTTAGCAGGGACGAGGGCCCATGGGGAAGAGAGCGGACAGCCAGACTGTGCCCTGCTGGACTCCTGTTATTGCCACCGATTATAGTGCAGGGTAACTGCCAAGGTCCACAGGAAGGGCTGTATCGGGCTGCTTGCAGGTAAAAGCCCGTTGATTCCAGAGGTACCATTGCCACGACCACTATGCAGTGCAGACCATCTGTAAGGCTTCTTAGTTTCTTTAACTTTTCTGCAAGGCAGAGGGAACCCTAACTGGACAGAAAACCACCCAGTTGGCCCCCTGTCCTTCTGCCCCTTATCTTCCCTCTTCTGCCCTCTAGTGGAGCAACAAAATAACCAAAAACCAACAAAACCCGGTGCCAGAAATGAGGCTCCTTGCAGAAGAAAAATCAAAGCAAATCAGAAAAGAATTAAAAATGCAAAGAGACAGATCTTCTCTTTTGCAGCACTTAGGAGTGGAGGGAAAGGCTGGCATGCCCTTCATTTCCATCTCTTTCTTGGTATTCTTTATTGTTATTATACTGGCATATCCCATGACACAAATATTATGCATCACACTTCTTGTAAGCCTGTAAAGGAAACACATATCATAATTGCAACAAGGCCTATTTTAGAAAAGGAAAATTGAGTATTTTTTTCTTAAATAAATGAAAGCCCACACAGTTGACAGCACTTTCTAGATTGACTTTGCTCGCATATCCAGTCAATGGTTTAGGCCATTTATCCCCAGTGGAGTGGAAAGCTGGGCTCATTTTCTGCACGTTATCAGTCAAATGTGTTTATTAGGTTCCTCACTCCAGGCCCCAAGGGGGATTTTGGTCTATCTCGAAGCATGCTTCTCACTCTTCCATATCCTTAGATCTTAAGAACAGTATCACCCATCAGTACACCTAGGTCCTAAGAAATATATTTTAGATCTTAAAACTTTGAAGCATAGATCTGAACTTTTCAAAAAGCCTATTAATCCTGAATATGTTCCCAAGTATGTATAGTATTTATTCTTTTCAACTGTCCTAAGAATCGATGTATTATTAGGTGGATTAAGTGGTTGACCACTCTTGACCCACATAGCTTAATCATTGAACCATATTGCTCTTAGCTTTAAATTCTGGCCAGAGGCTTAGTTATGTTAGTGTCCATTGTCACCATGGGTGGAACTGAGTCATAAGAAGTACGCGGACAAAAGAAATGCAACTGGCTCTTTATTCTCATATACGAATTATGTGTTAAAAACGCCAGGGCTATTTTTAATCCTTATTTAATAATATGGCCTGATACCAACTGAAGCTTTTACATGGAGATGAAAAGCTTATTTCCTTGTAAGATTCTCAGAAGGAATTATTACAACAAAAGGACATCTTGTTCCTGAAAGCCTGCTTAATACTGCAGCCTGTTTTTATATACCCTAGTGGTGTACATTCTTGAATGACTGAGAGTATTCCAATCCCTATAGCGACTCATGGGGGAGAAATGCACACACCGAATGGAAGAATTGGCCACACGGAGCCTTCCTTCCATTTGCACTTGATCCCGACCTTGGAACTGCTTTATAACGCTCTGTACCTCTCACCTGGGCCCTGTCTTTCCACCTACACAGATTTCACCAGCTTAGAAGAGACATAAGCCACGTGTCCCAACTACTTGTCGCCCAGTAACAAATCACCACAAATTTCTTAGCCCAAAGTGTCTGTTTTATTGTATCTCATGATTTTGTAAGTCAGGAGTTGGGACAAGGCTTGACATGTGACATTAACAAAGGTCAGTCAGGGGTGTTCAGCCAGTGGATGAGCTGGTCTGAGGGGTCCAGGACAGCTTCACACACTTGTCTGGTGTCTTGGCGGGGTGGCCAGAAGGTGGGCTCAGTTGGGATTGTCAAATGGAGCACCTACAGGTGGCCCCTCCAGCATGGTGGCCTCAGGATCGTCCCTGAACAAGGCAGAAGCTGCACAGCCTTTTATAATGAAAACTACACAGCATCATCCCCACCATAGTCTCCTGGTTACCAAGTAGTCACAAAGGTCAGGCCGGACTCAGGGGGAGGAGAACAGAGCCCACCTCTCAATGGGAAGAGGGTCAAAGAATTTGCAGCCATCTTGAATCCACCAAATTATATGATTTCAGGGTGTGCTGAGATGCTCAAATCATTTATTTATAGATCCAGTTCTTTACTAACTTGAACTGGTTTAAGAAAATTTTAGCAGTGCCTAAGAGAAATGGAGTGTTTTTTCATATTCATTGATGGGCAGAGCAATGTACCTGCAGTACTTACTACAGCAAATCTCAATATCGGGAGAGTGACAGAACAATCTTACTTTATTGCTGCCTTTTATGATGCAAAGAATCATAATGTATTGGTTAAAATGGCAGATGACAATAAAGGTCCCCCTTCATAGCCGATGAATTAATACCTCTGAGTTTTCTTAAGCATGGAATTCTCTGTTTGGAGAGTTAAATGACACAAAGAAGCCGTTGAGTGCAACCCGAAACTTCATCCAGTCTGACCATTTATGGGACCAGAGTTGAAGGTATCCAGACTGGAGTTCAAACAAAGGGAGCAAAGTTGGGGGAGGAGATTAAGTCTTTCAAAGATTCTTTGAACTCACCCCATCCAAGGCCCTGACACTAAGAGCACCAAAAAAAGTGTTAATTTTCCTCACTTAAGGAGAAAGTTTGGTGGCCCTGGATCTCCAGACCAATAACCTCTTTATTCTCTGTGGCCTTCAAAGCACATGACAGCTGTGATATGCTGGATGTCTTAGATGTGCATGTGGCCACTCTCCTAAGGGCCGGGTCAGAACCCCTTGTGTGCCTCCACCCAGGAAAAAGTCCTGATTCCTCATCCCCATTCGCACTGTGGCTAGAAGTAAGCCAGGGGCATCATGGGGGGACTGCTGTAAGGGAGGCATAATGAGGTTCTTCCTACCAGACTGCAGCATCCTAAGCCCCAGGAAGGTTAGAAAAATACCAACATAAAGCCTCGGGCAGAATGGGTCCGGGCTTTCTCCTCTCACAGCAACTGGCCCTCCTCCCCAGTGGAGAGTTCTGCTGGCTGGAAGGCAGAATCCCACAGCTTTATACAAGGGGACCCAACTCGCTCACTTCTCCAGGACAGCGCTGAATTCGCACACTCAGAAACACAAGGGGGCAGTGAGACCAGTGGCCACCTAATCAGCATGGTATTGCTTCTCCTTTGTAAGAATAAGTGGCCGGGTCTTAGAGACAACCAAGAAGTGACTGTAGGAGGGGCACATGGAGTGGCCCAGACTGTGGCTCAAGGCCCTCTGCTTGTGAACTATGGTTGATGTGGTAATTATATGGTATTGAAATTTGCTGTAGGTACATTGCTCTGCCAATCAAAGAATACAAAAAAAAAAAAAAAAACTCCATTGCTCTTAGGCACTGCTAAAATTTTCTTAAACCAGTTCAAGTTAGTAAAGAACTGGATCTATAAATAAATGATTTGAGCATTTCGGCACACCCTGAAATCATATAATGTAGTGGATTCAAGATGGCTGCAAATTCTATGACCGTCCCCCCGCCTCACCATTGAGAAGTGAGCTCTGTTCTCCTCCCCCTGAGTCTGGCCTGATCTTTGTGACTCCTTGATAACCAGTAGAGGATGGTGGGGGTGATGCTGTGTAGTTTTCATTATAAAAGGCT
The DNA here is from genome assembly GCA_031878705.1 of Tapirus indicus. Classification (NCBI taxonomy): domain Eukaryota; kingdom Metazoa; phylum Chordata; class Mammalia; order Perissodactyla; family Tapiridae; genus Tapirus; species Tapirus indicus. The sequence continues at coordinate 31,095,731 of CM062936.1, read as the reverse complement.
GTGCAGCTTCTGCCTTGTTCAGGGACCATCCTGAGGCCACCATGCTGGAGGGGCCACCTGTAGGTGCTCCATTTGACAATCCCAGCTGAGTTCACCTTCTGGCCACCCTGCCAAGACACCAGACAAGTGTGTGAAGCTGTCTTGGACCCCTCAGACCAGCCCATCCACCGGCTGAACACCCGTGAGCGACCTTTGTCTCTCTCCCCACTCTGGTCTTCAACTATATTTCTTACTATAGTCTCCTGCCGTAGAAATGGAAAGGTAAAAACGATTTTCAGCATGCACAGTACTTTAATAGTTGTTTGATGACTGTGCTCAGACAAAAGCCAAAGTCTGTAAATCTGCAATCTGACTGGAGGCATTGCTGGCTTAGATGGAAAGAATTTATAGGATTATAAAATTTACATTCTGCAAAATAGATCATTAAAAACTGACCACCCAATTCTTTCCACTCAAAACTGTGCACTGCCATCGTTCGTTTATCATCCATCATGCACAGCACGATCTTCCAAACAGGGGAATGCGGCAAAAGAGCAGACCCCTCACTGTCAGAGATCTAGAGGCCAAATCTGCCCTTTTTGGTGGTCCCGGCCCAGCCCACCATCCCGCTCTTCCCACCTGTCCCGGCAACCCTCTCAGCTCCCCTTCCTCACACAGTACTGTAATTGTTTCCTTCTGGATCACTCTGTAGGCTAAGGGCTCCAGAAAAGCAGGAGCTGTGTTTGTCACTGTTGTACCCTCAACCCCCAGCACAATGTCTGATACTTGAAGGGTACTCAATAAATATTTGCTTTAAATAGCCACTTGGGTCCAAAACACCTCTCAGCAGTTTGGAAGACTTCTCTGCACATCAAAAGACTCAACTTTCACGTAGATGACCAAGCGCAGAAGGGAAGAGAAACAGTGAGTTGGGAGTAGAGTCCATATATCTAGTAAAAATCTAGAATTAGAGGGTTTTTTAAATCTGATGATTTCTTGCATGTGTATATAAGATGAGACGTACCCTTGCAGACTGAGTATTTATCAACATGGTCTGTGTTTCTCCATGGAGCTACCCTCTCAAAGGGTTCAAAATTATCTTTCCAAACAATTTTTGATATCTGTGTATTTCAGTTCTCCTTCTCACTCAGTAAACATAGGTATGAGTAGGCTTCCACAACTCACTGGACCTCTACGAACAGGATTTGTCATCATGCTCTATAAATTTTGGTCAATTCTTTCAACAGCTGGGAGCATAAATAGAACATCTTGCTGGTTCCAAAGAGACACAACCTTGGAACAATATTTGGATATCACTTCATCACAGGTGATTACTTTTCACAATGTTTTTATTTGTGGGAGTCAAATTCAGTTTGGTAGATGACAAGCCAAGATCAAAGTGACATATCTTATATTTTCAGGTGAAGCAGTGTGGGCGTGAAATCATCCTGCTGTCTACATTTTATCTTTGGTTTGAACAGGAATTCTTAAATGTAAGAAAGAATGATCCTGAAAGGGCATGTGCTTGATAAAATGTAACCTACTAATGAAAAAGAAAGGGAGAAAGGCAAGATTTGAAATACCTAATCCCTCAGGATTTAGGAAGTTATAGAATATAAAGTAAAACAGAGCATTTAAAGATTCTAGTAAATGAAGTGGAAGTTTCTAAGAGTGCTCTCAGTCTATGATTTGTTTTCCCATGCATCAATTACAAGAATTACTAAGACTATAAGGATAAATTACTCCAGTACAAACAGTCAAAATGGTCCTGTAAAAATAGATGCAACTCATATGACAGACAAATATCTAATTTCCTTAATATAAAAATCAGGAAGGATAAGGCCAAAGGCAATTTGAAAAAATGGGCCAAGGACATAAAAATCCCACTCACATAAAACAGAGACCAGCAGTTTTTAAATATATAAAAGTATACTCAATCTCACACATACTAAAAGAAATGTGAATTAAATGACAGTGGGCATCCTTTTTCACGTCTTAGATTCAAAAAGTTGGGTAATACTCTGAGAGGGGAAAGGTGGGGAGGCAACACTCATATAGTGTCAGGGGAGCATTACTTGTAAAAACTCTTTGAAGAGGAAATTTGATAAAGGTTATCAAAATCCTAAATAGGCATGTCCTTTCCCCTAGCAATACCATTTCTAAGAATTTAGATTTCATGTATGATTGTACATCTGTGGAGCGATATTCCCTACAACATCATTTAACATATCAAAAAGAGGAAACCACCTAAACATCCATCCATGGGGAACTGATTGTAGAGAACCATCCCTAGAAAACTATGAAATTTTTAACAAGAATGTGAGAGTGACAGGCACCAATACAGAATGATTTCTAAGATATGCTCTTAAGAAAGCAAGAAACAATCCAATGCATTTTCACTGTAGGTATGGTATTTTTAAAAATATGTCCACAAATTCTTTGACTTTCTCTTTAAAAGGTGGAGCTTAATTCCACTCTTCTTGAGGGACTTAGTGAACAGAATAAGACAGAAGTGACTATGTAACTTCTGAGACTAGGTCATGACAGGCATTATGGCTGCTTCTCTCTTGAATCCCTGCTCTGGGGAAAGCCAGAGGCCATGTTGTGAGGACACTAAAGCATCTCTACTGGGGGAGTCCGATTGAACCTCTTGCCAACAAAAATGTGAGTCAGCCATGTTGAAAGTGGATCTTCCAGCCCCAATCAATCCTTCAGATGAGACCACAGCCCTGGCCAACATCTTGACTGCATCTTCATGAACCACAACTACCCAACTAAGCTGCTCCCGATTTCCTGACACAGAGAAACTGTAAATAATACGTGTTTGTTGTTTTAAGGTGCTAAGTCTTAGAGTTATTTGTTACACAGCAATAGATAACTAATACAGTGAGGATATTTGTATATATGCTTGAATATGCACAGAATACCTCTGGGAAGGTATTTACTGACTGTCTTCAGGGAGAAAAAATGAGAGGCTGGGCCTCAGAGGTGGAAGATGACTTACTTTTCATTGTATTATATCTTTTTATGTTTATAAATTTTTTATTATCCTAATGTATTATCTTTTTCTTAAAAAGTCAGTAAGTACCTTTTACAAGAGAATCCCATGAGCTACATGAATGACCAAACTGTGCATAAATATGTTTAATCTCTATGTTATTTCAACCTCACCTAAATCAAGATTATGGATATCACAGGCAAAAAACATTTCTAACCATATATATAAGATGTTTAGTGTCTCAAATAGTTTTTGCTGTGATAGACACTGCTGATTCTTTACTTAGCAGTCATTCTTCTTCTTCCTTGCTAAATAAAACTCCAATTTTGAGCAGATGGCAATGTATCTAGCCCCAGGTGAGGAATCAAAGTAGGTTTAAGCTAGGGGTCAGCAAACTTTTTTTTAAAGGGCCCCATAGTAAATTTTTAAACTTTATGGACCACAGCTGAAAATGGAATTGGATTCTGTTTCTCAATGGGGAGAAGAATGGGTTGCCAGGAAACATGTTGGTGTCGTTCAGAAGCTGTCTGTATTACAGAGAAAATATCTCCCCTCAACTATCCCCAGATACAGGGCCAAGTTTATGAATCAATGTTCTATCAGAAAAAGAGCAGAAAAAATTAATGATGGAAAAAGAGGAGTTTAGGAGATTAAAACCTCCACCTCCACAATTCTCAGAGAAAACTTATCTTTGTTGAGTGTCACAGAAGCTCAGAGATTAGCTAGAGCAAAGCCAGTCTACTTTAGAAAATCTTGAAGAATTTTTACCAGGGATTATCAGAGGGTCCCACTCTCTGTGTCTCCCCAAATACAATTAAATCATTAACTCTTTAGTGACTACCTCTGTATCTGCAGGTCCTCCTGCAACACACTCCTACAGCCTCCTACTCATCCTCTCTCCCTCCTTCCCTTCCTACCAGCATTAATTGGGTGCTTATCATGTGCCAGCCCCTGTGGGAGAACAACGATGAGCAAAACTATACAGTTCCTGCTACTGCAAGCTTTCAACCCACTGGAGATGTCCCATACACTTGATATAATACATTGCTCGATCTCTGTCTTCTGTGCTAGACAGTAAGCCCCATGAGGGCAGGGACCCAGTCAGTCTTGATGGACACTGTGTCCCCAGACTCTAGCACAGTGCCTGACACACAGTAGGTGATAAATCCACATGCACTGAGTTAATGGACTAATCTATAGCACTTGATCCACTTGAACCTAAAGCATGGATCAGAGTTTGGATTTTACATATTCCTTCAAATTCTAGGCTTTATTTTTCTGTGTCTCTGAAACAACAGGGCAAATTTACATGCTTAAAGAACCCAGTGTGGTATTTTTGAAGGTTTCCTGTGGATCTTCAGATACTCAAGGAGGTAGCATATCTGAGTGGGCCTAATGGAGAAGAGCTGGCCACGTGAAACCGAGGATATAAAGGAGACCCAATGTGAGGAGGAGGAGCTGAAGGTGAAGCACAATTGCTCACTTACTCCTAGGAGTCCAGCCCACACCATCCATCAGCCCAGGCTGGGGCAGGATGTGCCATCTGTGCACACAGCAGGGCAGAGTCACAGATTCCCATAGCCCCAAGGGGACTGCAGAGTCTTGTAGCCCTGCTATCAAGATGTTTTCATGGAGAAAAGTGACTCTGCCCTTTCACAAGGGACACGAGACTGGAACAGTGGAGAACAAGGCTTATGTCCAGCTTCTCACTAGCTGAGTCACCTTGAATCAATCATCCGTCCATCTGGCTATCTACCTATTGTTACCAAAAAGCACTGATGGAGGGCCTTTCACGAGCCACTGCCATGCCAGGTGGTGAGGACGCCATGCGGAGAGGCAATCAAAATGTGGATCTCATTCAGTGTGGTGAGAGGGTCCCTACTCCCAGTGTGCATGTGTGTGCCCATGTGTGTAAGAGGTGAGCAAAACATGATGTTCTACCTCAGTTTCTACCCCAACCAACCCTGTACTGAATTCATGTATGTAATTTGTGAGCAAGTTGCATAAGACAATCAGAAAACAAATTACAAAAATATGTCATTTTTCAGGGAGAATGAAAGTCTCAGACATGCATCTTTGCTCGTTTCCCTTCAGAACACATAGTCCACACATAGTTATGAAAATAATATCTCCCTTTCAAGCTCCTCAAAGACCACGCCCCAGAGAACAGGTCCCAACATGCTCTCTCTGGCGAAGTGTGGGCAGAGAGCCACAGCCTACTGGTCTACCAGGAGTCAAGTAGATGCTGCCCCCGACACGGTCCCAGCCTCCTCCCATCCCTCCATGTAGTGTGGCAATGCTTGGGTGGCTCAATTTATCTATTTATTTATTTGGGGGGTGACAATGCTTATTCAAAGGCATGTCTTTTACTTTCTTCCATCATCAATTTCACCTCGCTGGAAAACCCGAATGTGACGGCAAGTGCAAGCTGTCGAGCTTGGTGGGAGCTGCATGTTCATAGTTAAAAGTACGCTTTCCAAAACATCGTTTACGAAATTCTTAGACTCTGTCCCAGGATTCTCCACTGGTCACACCGAGGTTTTTTAAGTCATGTGAAATTTGCCAGGAAATCCATATGTCAGACTGTCCCACTGCTAGACCCTGCCTCAAAATACATAGGTGGGATTAGCAGACTAAAACCCGTGAGACCACCTTGGTGACAAAATCCCCTCAGCTGCCGAAGTCCTTAATTTACCCTTTGTTGTTGGTATTTTGTCTGTCGTTTTGTTGTTATTATCTTACTATGTTGTTACCCTTTGTTGTTATGAGTAAAGAAGAAAAGAATCTTTCTTACTAAATATATTGCAGGGTTACCCTATAATTTGATAACAAGTAATTAACACTTCTTTGAGAAAACAAAACTAAAAATTAGCATGATCAGCAATTAATTTACCAGGCAATAATTCAAGGAGGTTTTCCTTGGGCTGTTCTAGACGCTCCTGGGTCTTTTACATCCAAGAATACATTCTTGCCTACTTACAGAATAAAACAAAATGACAAATTAATAAGATGACAGCTCTCACAAAGATGGGGAATATAAACCACCAGGTGGCCAAAATTAGAAGCAGATTTTATTGTTACGTGTTACTGGGTTGCAGGTCATTACTTTCTGGTATATTTGTAACCAATATGTTTATTTTAAAAAATAGGAAGAAAAGTCAAAGTTCACAAATAGAATATGGGTTAATTACTTTAAAACTGCAGTTACCAGGCTGTCATACGAAGGCTAAGAGAATGTTTGGAAGAAGACGGCAGTACCCTCCTTAAAGATTAGTTCTGTGGAGACTGGCCTGGTGGCATAGCGATCAAGTTTGTGCACTCTGCTTCGGTGGCCCGGGGTTCGCAGGTTTGGATCCTGGGCATGGACCTACACACAGCAACGGATGTTAGCTCAGGGCCAATTTCTCACCAAAAAAAAGAACAGTTCTGTGAATTCTATGCTCCTACACTCCAGTGGCAGCATAGAAAACCCACGATAACACACTTGCCTTGACTTGTTTACAAAACCCAGGAGGTCAGATGTCCACCATGGAATACAGAGTCTACATAAAGTAGAGCCCAAAGAAGAAAAGGCTAAATCTGGTAAAGAAATACTATTTTGAACTGATTCAAAGATTTTAAATCAGGTATTATAAACTCAAAAGATATAACAGTCTAAGGGATTTTTGCTTGATTTTTGCGTTGTGGTCTTTTGTTTGTTTGTTTGGTGAGGAAGATTGTCCCCGAGCTAACACCTGTGCCAATCTTCCTCTAATTTGTATGTGGGCCGCCACCACAGCATGGCTTGATGAGCAGTGTAGGTCCCTTCCCAGGATCCAAACCTGGGAACTCCAGGCCGCTAAAGCAGAGTGCACTGAACTTAACCACTGCACCACCAGGTCAGCCCCTTTTGCTTTGTTTTTAATGAGAATCATCAGTAGGGTAAGAAGAAAGTGAGATGCTTAACAATCCTATGAGACACATCATAAGGGGCCCTCAGAAGCCGTATCATGTAGTAGTTGCTTGAAAACCAATCTCACTATTTGGAGATCTGTTTATTTCCTTAAAGAAAACAAGAAAAGACAACAATTGAGCACCAAGCCAATCCTCAGAGTACAACATTCTGGATATGCTGTCCACGACACGCCCCTTGCCTCTGCCCACACAAGCTACTCCTGAGCAGCATCTGCAAAAACAACTTGTTTTTACTTTTTATAACGTTCTTATCCCCAGAGAATGGAGGTAATTAGGTACCTAGAGGGATTTGCCCTAAGAAAAATAAAATAAAATGGCAGAGATGGAATAGGAAGGGGATTGTTTCTGTGCAAAATCAATGAAAGTTTATGGGAGCTGAGTAGATGTAACAAGAACTCACATTTATACTATGTTTATTTCAAGCCAGTTCTGAGGGCTTTATGCAATCTAATTTTAGGATCCCCACAGCAACGTCATGGGGCAGATACTATTATTGTCCCTGTTTTATCCATAAGCAACAAAGACACAGAAAGGTTAAGTAACTTGCCCAACGTCACACAGCAAGAAAGTAGCAGAGCCAGGATTTGATCCCAGACCCACTGGCTCTAATGTCTGTGCTCACCACAGTATACTATCTCATGCAGGCAGCCACCCATTCAAAGCTTCATCCCATTCCAGACCTGTGCTCCACATCAGAGATATAAGATGAATTTCACTCAGTGCAGGGAAGAGAGAAAGCACGCAGAGTGGGTGAGTAGAGCTTCAACAGAGGGGCACCCAACCCAGACTGGGGCTGGAAAAGGCTCCCCAGAGGAGCTAATGCTCCTGCTGAATCCTGGACACACAGCAGATAACCAGGGAGAGGGCAGGGAGAGGGGCGAGGGGGAAGAAACTCGATTCAGGCAGAGGGCAGAGCACCTGCAAAATTTCAAGGCAGGAAACAGTGTGGTTCTCTCAAGGAACAGTAAGTAGTTCACTAGGGTGGCATAGCAGTACCATAGGTGACAAAGGGTGGGGACACCCAGGCAATGCCAAGGAGGCAGGAATAACACCATGAAGAGCCTTGTGGCCTGCCTAAGGAGCGTGGATTTATCTGAAATTCTGCAATAAACAACTAAAGAATTTTCCACTAAGAAACAAAATGATCGGATCTTTTTTTCCTCGCTCACTGGCTATTAGGAAGGGTCTAGATGGCAGAGAGCCGAGAACGAAAGCAGAGAGACTAGTTAGGAAGCTGTGTTTCTGTAAAGAGGCTGGAATCATGTAGCCACACAACCAGAGCAAAGGGAAATTTCTTAAACCAAGAAGCAGACTGGGGGCACACAGCAACCCCGTGCTCAGCTTTCTCCGGCCCCTCTCTCTCCAGCAGGCTTCCAGCCCCCAGTGACCCTCCTGGGGGTCGTGCCCTCAGGTTATGCCCCAGCACATAATCTTAAAATGTCTCAGGGTCTTAAAAATTGCTCAGAACAGCACCTTGTCACCAGTGCAGAAATTCATGCCCTTTCTTCTCTAACTCCTTTGCCACCCAAACAATTCTTGAAATTCTGATGTTAATCATTTTGGGAACATTTCGCTTTTTGCTTATTAGATTTGCTTACATTTCAGTCAAGGAGGTTTAGGTCATAACTGGCTTCTATAAGCCTGAAAGTATTTGGAAGGATTATGATTCGACATGCAATGCACATTCTTAACCCTATTATCTGCTGTTTTCCCAATCCGGCCAAAGGTCTTCAGAAAAGGCTTTTTTTAAACAAAGATCCTCGTGTGAGCTCCCTCCAGACGTTGTCCCTTATTTTTGATGCCTTGTAGAAATGCCTTTTTAAACTCAATTCTTCCTCAGTCGTGATTTTACAGATTCTTTAACAAAATCATCACTCTCTTCCCATTTTAAGTAAGATTGACAATAGGCCATAAAGACAGATGATGTTCAAGTCGCCAGCATCTTGCATTCTTCCAAAATAAATGTTAAAATGTCCACTAAATAATATAATACTTAAACTTCCACTTTCCTCCCAAACATACCTCATGGATTCTACCAAAATGGGGTACCTTTTGGGAGCTGAAAACATCGGCCAGCTCTGGGCCTCTGGGATTTGAATCCCAGGAACATGTCTCACATTACAACCTACCTGTTTGCATTTTTTCACTTCAAGTGTTAGGGCTTCCTTTGGCAGAAATTGCTTTGAACATCAATAGGGCGTGTAGCTTTTTTTTTTTTTTTTAAGTTCATTCTTTAATAACGTCCTGACTAGAGGGGCCAGTTAGGGTTTTCAGGACAAAGGACAGTGGGATGCTGGCCCGGCATCCACACTTCCAACCCACCCCCATCCCAATTTCTTTGCTTCCAAACGATCTTATCTTCCCCCAAACGCTCCTTTAACTCTTCTCCATGAAACCCAGGCTGTCCCACCTCCCTCCTGTAAATAGAAGTGACATCAGGATACCCAGGGCACCGTCCCTGCGTGTCCCTGAGCGCCACTCTCGGATCTGAGACCAAGACTAAGAAAGGGAGGGGGCGTCCCAAGAGTTGGGGGAAGCGAGCTTTACCTTCACGAAGAGGGTGATGTCGTGCTCCTGCCCCGGGGCCCCCTCCTCCGACGCCTCGCCGTCCTCCCCGCCGTTCACCCGCGCCGCCTCGTTGCCGCCCTCGGCGCTGCTCTCCTCCGCCAGGTGGTTGCCGAGCTCGGCCTCGGGCTCCGCCGCTCCCGTCGGCGTGGCCGCCTCCCCAGCCGCGCTGCCGTCGGGGGGCTCCTTCTCGCCCCCGACTGCGGCATTCTCGCCTGACCCCTCTGGGCCCGGCTCTCGCCTCTCCTCCTCTGCCTCCTCCATCTCCTCCTGGGGCCCACCCTGGTCCCCATCCTCGCCAGCGTCTGCCCCCCCGTCCCCGGGGGCCGCTTCCTCCGACTCCTCTCCCCTCGGGGCCCCCGCCTCCTCCGCGGCGCCCGCCGCCGCACCCCGAGGCTCCGCCGCAAGCTCCCCGGGGCTGCACTCCTCGCTCTCCGCCACTGTGGCCTCAGTCGCCTCGGCCTCGGGCCGGGGGCTGCGGTCCCCTCCGTCCCGGGACTCACCCTCAGCCCCGTGCGCCCCTCCCGCCGGGCCCTCGGCGTCCATCCTGTCCCCCGCCGACCCCTCGGCGTCCACGCTAGTCCCTGGCGCCCCGGGCGCACTGCCTCCCGGCTCCTCCGGCCCGCGCTCCGCCTCCTCCTCCGCCTCGGGGGCCTTGGGGTCCCCGGGCTCCCCCTGGGTCTCCTCCGGGGCCTCGCTCTGCGCGCCGCCCCCGGGGATCGCCTCCACCACCTGCTCCGCGCCGCTCGCCTCTTCCCCTCCCTGGGGGGCCTCGGCGCCCTCCGGGACGCCCTCCTTGGCCTCCGCCTCGCCCCGCGCTCCCCTCGCGCCCCGCGTCTCGGTCCCCGGGTCACTGCCCGCGCCCGGCGCCGGCTGGCCCGCGCGCCCCCCGTCCGGGCCCGCGCCCTCTCCCTCCTTCACCGCGGCCATCGCGGCTGCGCCCGCCCCCTCGCCCCTCCGCGCCTCCGCGGCCCCCTCGCCCCTCGGCGCCTCCGCGGCGCCCTCGCTGGCCTCCTCCCGCTGCGCCTCCGGGCCGGCGGGCTCCGGCTCGCCTCGTCCCTCCGCCAAAAGTGCCGGCCCCTCGGGCGGCCCCTGGGGATCCGGGGCGCCCCCCTCAGGCTCCACAGCCTCGGCCATGACCGCAGATCTCTGTCCTTGACCGGAGACCCTTTCTTGACGCTGCTGAGAGGGCAGGTGGCGCTGGGCGAGGAGCGCGGTGCCGAGGGCCACTGCGCCCCCTCCGAGAGGACGCCTCGCTCTGGGCTCTGAAGGCTCCGGGCCCTGCGCTGGACGCTCGAAGCCAAATCCGCCTGGCCCCAAGACACTGCGCCCCTTCTCCTGGATTCAAGCTCTCTGGACTCTTCCTCCACCCCTCGTGCTTCTTCCCGCGTCCGCCTCCCACCTGGACCCTAATTCCGACCCGGTTTCCCTGGAGGCGTGGGCCGCGGTGGTGCAGAGCTCAGCTGGGGAGGGCCGCTTTGCTCCTGCACCCTTTGAGGTGCCTGGCTCTCTTTCCTGGGGTTGACCAGAAGTCCTTGGTGCCAACTCCATCCGTCTGTGGCTTGGGCGGGGTTTGCACACCCCCCACCTCTCCCCTTGTTTGAATGGCCTGGGAGCCTGGCCAATGACAGCCTTTCTCGTGGCCCTTGTGGATTTCAGTGGAAACATCCCGGTTCTACTGGCCTCTTGGATATTTTCTGGAACAGCCTCAAGTTCCAGAGCCATTTAAATCGCCTCCCAAACACTCAGCCCGAAACCCAAACACCTAATCCCCACTTCCCCAGGAGTCAAGCTTTAAGCTCAGCTGTACCCAACTGCGGATGCCCATGTCATGCCTCAGTGTTCAAGAACAACGTTGTAAATCCTGGAAGAGAGAAGGGGAGGCCACATCGCCACCTTCCAATTTCTGCAGGACCCTCCTGAGAAGCTCCAGAGGCCCCGATAGAGAAGCAAAAGGAGCCAGTTGAGCTGCTCTGACCAGAAATGGGCTCTGTCGTGCCTGAGGGTCTCCCCTCTCCCGGCAAGTACAGGGGGTCCTGCACGGGGAGAAGTTTACATCCTTCATCTCCCTGGTCCTTGAAGACTCTAAAAGTCTGTTTATCTTGCAGATTCTCCTAGATTTTCTAAACTCATGCCCAATGCTTCAGCCTCAAAATTGTATGGTAAGGACTTGGGGAGCTGAAAATACAAAATTTGAAGGAGGGGAGCTGTGGAATTCACTGGGTTAGGAATCTCCCAAGATCACAGACCAGACTCCTTCTCCCGAAAACAGGAAGCTATGATGAACATGATGTAGTAAGTTTGTCATGAGCTAGACTAGATCTTGTGGGTTACAGTGAGGAACAGATTGCCTGGATGGCACAGTCTGAATATGGTGGAGCAGGGATCCCTACTCAAGACTGTTTTGAGTTGTCAGGTTCCTAATGGCTCTGATATTGCCCTGAGACCTATCAGCTTATCAGGACCACAGAGGACTCTGTTATCACTAGAAGATCAGGGGGCATCTTTGATGAGGCTTGGAGTTGCACATTTGGCCCATCATCAGGATATCTCCTTCAAATTCCCATGAGTGACAAAAACAGGAGTCCAGGGACTGGCCTGGTGGCATAGCAGTTAAGTTCATGTGCTCCACTTCTGATGGCCCAGGGTTCGCAGGTTCAGACCCCAGGCATGGACCAATGCACTGCATGTCAGCCACGCTGTGGCGGCGTCCCATGTAAAGTAGAGGAAGATGGGCACGGATGTTAGCCCAGGATCAGTCTTCCTCAGCCGAAAGAGGAGGATTGGCAACGGATGTTAGCTCAGGGCTGATCTTCCTTACCAAAAAAAAAAAACAAAACAAGAGCCCAGTGTCACCCAGATTCGTGCTGCCTTTCTCCAAGGTTGTGCCCTCTCTGGGAAGGAACAGGCAGAAACCTCACCATCACAAAGCAGCATCTACTCAAAGCACAGCGCTCACACACATGAGCTGGACAGACGTGTCAGACACAGATCCTGCTCTGCAGATGCTCCAGGCACCTAGAAAAGGAATCACGCTGCACTCACAAGGCAAGAAAACAGCCATCAGCCATATTCCTTAAGGAAGGAGGAAGCCCACACATTCAGCCCCAAACAGCAAACACAGTTCAGGATTACAGCCCGTTATGCAAACCCCGTGAGGCCAGGTGTGTTTCAGAAAACAGAATTCTTAGAAAGATGACTGAGTGCTTGTGGCGTATGTTACATGACACTGCAGACCAACCCGTGACCAAACACATTAATGTTCCAGCAGTGATGCAGATGAGCATTCCTATTAGGCGGGACGTGTAAAAACCTCCAGTTAAGTGCACCTCCAGGTGAGTTCTGGTCAGTCTGGTTTTGCTTGCAGATGAGTTCCCCAAAGAGCTTGCCATTTTCAGAGCCCTTTGTATTTCAGAACATATATAACGGATTGTGGTCCTGTGACCCAGTGAAGGGCTCTAGGTATTTTGCGCTGCTTGGGAACATCTGAGATTAGTTAAGTCTCTAAGTTTGTTCTTAATAACAAACTGTCTCCAATGCTCTGCTTTCACAAAGAACCAAGTTAAGACACATACTTATGTGAGTAATAATATTCCATAAACTTGAACTCAGGCAAAGTTGATAGAAATATCCTGATTATAGGAAGGTTGGCATCTCTAAGAAAACCTCCTTTTGAATCGAGCCAAGAGATGATCAGCTAATGAATGCAGACTCGATGCAGTTGACTGGCTGGCTGAAAGCCGGCCCCAGCAGTGTCCTTGTGGAAAAAACAGCACTAATAAAGTCTATTCTGTCCCGACAGCCCATCCCATGTATCACACAAGGCTGCTTTATTCTATAGGATTTGGACTTATTCTTTTATGCTATTTGGATTCATTTACTCACATGGACATTGGCTCTCAAAATAATGTCATTCAGTCTGTAGAATGCAGAATCTTTCACTTTTTATTCATAGTCTTAATAAGCAATTTTTCAAAATTTTATGACATATAATTCTGCATATTTCTTTGATTTTCTATAAGTAAACAAAATGCATTATTTTAAAATGAATACAGGCTCAATGCTGAAAATAGCAAAGACAGAAAATAACAGAGCTCTTTACAATTTTTCTGGAATGTCATTACCCACGGTAAACACTTTTTCCTTTTTGAAAGAGAAAGAAAGACTCTTCTAGACACTGAGCATACAGGAATGAACAAGACTGAGAAGGTCCCTTCCTTCGCAGGGCTTTGGGGTGGAGCAAAAATAAATAAGTAAACAATTAACCAGATGCCTTTGGATAACGTTAAGCTTTATGTAGACAGACGCTCATGTGCCTGCACACGCTCATGCACACATTGAAAAGCTTAACCCCTTTCTCTCATACCTGCAGCCAACCTGCCAGTAAATCCTATTGTCCCCACTTTTTAGAACAGATCCAGAATCCAACTCATCTCTCTATTCCCATTGCTACCATGCTGGTCCAAGCCCCCATCACCTCCTAACTGGTCCTCCTGCTTTTCTCTGACCTCCTATAGTCTGTTCTCCACCCCACAGCCAGATGATCCTCCTTTGAAGTCATGAGTCCACCGTGCCACTTTAACGCTTGAAACCTTTCAAAGGCTTCCCGCCTCATACCTAGAAAAAGTCAAGTCCTTACACATCAAGTATGAGGTCCTATGAAATCAGGCAGCCCAATATCTTTCTGGCCTCATTGGCTCCTAACACACCAGCCTCTCTGCTGTTCCTGGAACTTGCTGGGCCCTCCTCTGCCTGGATGCGTTCTATAGCCTCGTAGCTCGCCCCTTACCTTGTTGAAGTCGTCCGTAAGCTATTTTCTCTAAGCACCCTATTCTATTTTATTTTTGTGGTAATAACACTTAAAGTCTACCCTATAAGCAAGATACAATACAATACTGTTAACTATAGTCACGTAATTGTACATTACATCTCCAGAACTTACTCATCTTGCATAACTGAAACTTTGTACCCTTGATTGACATCTCCCCATTTCCCCCTCCCCCCAGCCCTTGATAACCACCATTCTACTCTCTGTTTCTATGAGTTTGACTATTTTTTAGATTCCACATATAAGTGAGATGATACAGTATTTGTCTTTCTGCGTCTGGCTTACTCCACTTAACATATGCTCTCCAGGTCCATCCATGTTGTCACAAATAGCAGGACTTCCTCCTTTTTTAAGGCTGCGTAATATTCCACTGTATGTGTATACCACATTTTCTTCATCCATTCATCCATCAAAGGATGTTTAGGTTGTTTCCATGTCTTGACTATTGTGAGTAATGCTGCCACAAACATGGATAAGCACTCTATTTAAAACACTCCTGGTCTCTTTCACCTTTTTCTGGTTCATTTTTCCCCACAGCAGTTATGTCCATATGACATCTAATATATTTTTCTTACTTATTCTCTGTCTCCCCTGTCTCACCACACTAAGATGGTGGTTCCATGAAGCCAGGGGTTTTGCTTGTCACTGCCTAGAACAGGACTGGGCACGTAGGAGAAGCTCAATAAATATTTACTGAACGAGCGAATACAAGCATGCTTTCATTCATATGCATATGTATCAACCCAAACCAGTTTTCAAAAATACTGTTCTCAGTTGGTTTTATTCAACAGGGGACAAGCTAATGTCACAAGACACACTGTCACAGAAATTCTTATCTACTGACTTTGGGGAATACTTCAGCAGGTACTTGTAATTATTAGCAAAGGCCAAGCCAGTTCATATAAAGAACACTAAAGGAAATACCAAATAAACAGAGCTATGAAGGTTGCTGTGAAGTCACAAAGAGATTTGCACATTGTTAACTGGGCAGCCAGCACCAGATTAGCTATTTAAATACCAAGGAGTGTTAAACAGAGGTGACAAATTCAAGGACAGGAGGCAAGAGGCAACAGTGCTGACAGTTAAGTAGCTTTTAGTAATCATAGTTTTCCTACCGTTTATCACGAGGAATCATGAAGCAGGTAATTCAGGGATTACGAAGAAAACCTCAAGGGCTTATAAATAAACAAATTTAAAGGTTTGTTGTTTTTGCAGTTTTTCCAGAATAAACAGGCTCATTTCCACAGAGATCCCCTCTTTCTCTCGCAGGTCTCTGCTTCTTTCAGAAGAGCCCTTGGGACGATGATGTATCCATGACCTTCAGATCACAGGATGCACTGGTGGCTGAGCAAAAGTTCCTCTTGCACTGACTTCTCTCAAACATCTCTTCCTCTTCACCTAAGGATGGTCCCAAACCTGCCTTCGTCTGCCTGGCTCTGCTCAGTTCCCTGTAAAGCTGCACTTCAGTTAGAAGAAGGATGTTGCTGCAGAATAGACCTAACCTAGGACACAGGGACCGCAGCACGATATAGCATCCTGCAAGTCAATAAGAACATTGCACAAATGTGCACAATGCCGTGGTGAAGTGGGTGGGTTCTCAGGGCACATTGCCTGATTTAAATCCCACTTCATCTTGTATTAACTGCGTGATCTTGACTGAGTTTCTCGTCTAGTACAGTGGGTGTCATGATAGGACCATTGTCTTTGTGAGTTTTAAATCAGAGTATGTACATATCACACTCAGCTCAGCACTTGTTATTGTTGACCTTATGACCTCATTGTTAATATCGTCCCAGAGGACAGAGTTATCACGTCTTGACAGAATGGTGTATTAAAGCACTGGAAAAGCCACGGAGAACCAGGGTGACACTTCGTCCCACTTAGCCTGAGACAGTTCTGGGTTTTGCCTGTTGTCTCAGCAGCATGATCACAGGGGCATCCCCTGGCACTCTCAGAAGGGTCCTAATTTGGACAAAGAATTGTCTGGTCCCCCTACCTTGAACTCATCTAGCTAGTGAGAGTTTTTTCTGTTTTCTTTCCACATGATCTTGCACTGTTCTCAAAACAAACTAGATCTTGCATAAATACTTGCTGGATGATAGAAGAGATTTTAAAACAAGAAAAGAAGAGGAAGGAGAGGGGAGGGAGGAGGAGGTGGCTGTGGGGGAGGAGGAGGAGAAGTCTCCAGAATTTTACTACCAACCACTTGCTGAAAGCCCTTCTGGAAAGGTAGTCTATAGTCTGAAAGGAAAGACGAAGGAGCGTTGTGGGCTTCAGATATAATATGTTCAGCCCCAGGAAGAAGGACAGGAGTGGGAGAGTATGTAGTTCTCACGCCAAGCTGTCTTCTTATCCAGCTTCTTATTCTCAGTTACCTTCACTTCTGACACCAGGAGCAGCAGTGACAATCCTGCTGGAGCTAGAAACAAGCATTCCCTGACAGTCATGACATAAGATTTTGTGCTCCACTTTTTTCCCCAGCTTTATTGAGATATAACTGACATACAACATTGTGTAAGTTTAAAGTGTACAATATGCTGATTTGATACACATGTATTGCACAATGATTACCACAATAAGGTTACTTAACCCCTCTATCCTCTAACATAATTACCTCTTTTTTTTTTGGTATGGTGAGAACATTCAAGATCTACTCTCTCAGCAACGTTCAAGGATACAATAGAGTATTATTAACTGTAGTCATCACGCTGTACGTTACATCCCCAGAACTTAGTCATCTTATAACTGGAAGTTTGTACGCTTTGACCAACGCCTCCCCGTGTCCCCCACCCCCAGCCCCTGACAATCACCCTTCTACATCCTGTTACTATGAGTTCGGCTTTTTTAGATTCTGCATGTAAGTGAGACTGTGCTCCACTTTTATGTAGAACTCTCTTTTGGGAGCCCGCCTCCCTCTCTGTGCCGATCACTGGCTCCGGACCACAGCCTCAACCATGCAGGCTCACCATGAAGGCTGCTGCCCCAGTCCCTCCCTGTCCCCTGCGGGCCTCCCAAACACTGCTGATGAATTTGTTCTCTTTTAAATAGGCTTTTCTTTTTCTGTTGTTTACTTCTTTCTTCTTGAAAACAGGGTCTACTGGGACCCCCAGAATCTGAGGTCTCCTGTTCTTTAGTTTGTTAACAGTTGGCCCACCAGGAGCAGCGATGAGAGGCAGTGCCTTTCTCCGACCTTGTACCGCAGCCTAAAAACAATAAAAAGATGTTCTGGAAAGATCTCAATGCCAAAGGTATTCGTGGCAGAGGAATCTGCAAAGGAGCAAGAGATGTGGAGATCTGCGGTACCTGGCACTCTTAACACGTCAGAAAGCGGGTGGGGTTCTGGGCCAGCACCGGACCAGCTGTGTCATCCTGGCTTCCTTCTTACTGGCTCATTGCGTGATGGTCCAGGCCACCTCCATCCCTAGCCTGGACCACTACAAGAGCATCCTATCTCTTCTCCCTGCTCCCACACTTGTCCCTAGGTCTGTCCTCAAGGCAGCAATTTGAGTCACCCTTTAAAAATGTAAAATAGATAAGGTCACGCCCCTGCTCACTCCCTCCAACAGCTTCACTGCACAGTTGGAACTAAATCCAAAGACCTTCCAGGCGCTCTGATGCTCTATGTAACCTGGCGTCATCTCCCATTCCCTCTCTGGCCTCTGTCTCCTGCCTCGCTGTCCCCCATCACTGTCCTATACTCAATCCAAACCAGGCCCCCCAACTGAAGCTCCCCATCCCTGTCTCCACATAGCTCACATTCTGACTTCTTTTAAGAACCTGTTAAAGTCACCTCCTCGTGGCCACCTTCCCTGATTGTCCTGTGCAAAACATCTGCCACCCCCCATCCCTCCCTCTCCATCCTCCTACCCAGCTCTATTCTACTTGTTGGTTGTCTGTCTCCCCCCAAGACAAGAAGCTCCAGGAGGGCAGGGAGCTTGCTTCTGGCTCACTGGTGTCCCATCAGCGCCTAGAACAGTGCCTGGCACACAGGAGTCTCTCCATGATCACTTGGTACATGAATGAATGCTATTTTGACTGAACTGACTTGACTTGCAGTCTAAGTTGACCAGATGCTTTAGGATTATTTGCACAGCCAATGTTTTTTCATAGGGAGCAAACGTCCTACCCATTCGTTCATTCAATCAGCCATCAATGATGTTTTAACTGGCAGAGTTACTCTGTAGTTCATGCCCAGGTGGAGGTGAACTAGTAAATTAGCTTGTGACCCGTCTATAAAGTCAAGACTGAAATGCAGCCACCTCATTTTTCTTTCCAAGGACTCATTTGCCTCATTACGAGGAAGTCAGGTATCTTCTTCTTGGGCCTCCCTCTCGTTTGATTTGCCTGAGAACCCCAGAAGCTTCCTCATGCCAAAGGGGTGAGAAACGACTCTGGTTTCCCACCTTCATCTGATGCCGGTACTCAAGCCAGGAACCCTTCTTGCCTCTATAGAGAGGCCTGATCCCAGTCCCCATTGAGCCACAGGGGGTAAAGCTTGGAGGGGAGACAACCTTCTTCCTTGGCTCCAAGTTCTGCTGAGGGAGTTCCCCACATCACAGCTCTCAGCAAGTCCCCTGTGGATTGGACACCCAGCCCCTTCCCAGGGGTCAAGCTGGCTCCAAGAGCCTGAAGTTTGAGTGACGTCCAGCACCACCACCCCACCAAGCCTCCCCTAGGGTGGGCTAGCTTATTCTTTAACCCTCAAAACAAAACTACTCCTACTCTACCCTTCCCCAGTAAGCCAGGCCAACCCCATCTGCACCTATCTTTCAGCGAGTCCAAGATGATTGACTAGCCCTTCCTCTACTGAGACATGGATGGCAGCTTCTCTCACCAAGAAAAAAAATACTTATATACCCCTAACATCCAGCATGGCACCCCTAGGGAAGGCTCTTAACTGCATTTCTAAAAAGATAGCTGTTTTTAAAACTCCATTTCACGTTTAAGTCCAGGAATTGCACAGATGACACTCATGGCATTTGTTAATGCATAGGATTTAAACAACATTTCAAAATAAGCCAAGGTCAGACCCAGCCCTTCCTACTTTCTCTTTTCCTTGTGCTTGGTGCCTGGGTGTCTTTGGATGAGTCCCTTAACAACACCAGTCCTTTTTTCCCCACCTGTACTATTGGGAAGTGATCCCTGCTCTACCCTTGCAGGGTTATTTGGGACCAAAAAAGAAGTCTGTGTGAACAAAACCCATCAGCTGTGGACACACAAAGATAAGTTATTCTTCATCAGACTTTCAGTGCTCGAAGGCAGTGGTGTCCAACCCCAGCCGCGCATCACAATGACAGGGAAGCATGTCAGAATGAAATATCCCTGGGCCCTGTCTCCAGAAATGGTTTATCCAGTCCGTCAGACTCGTGGCCTGTGTCTGTCCCATTCCTGTGGAATGTCTCACGCTCTCCCAGGCTTGGGAAGATTGCTCCAAGTGTGTGAACTTGGGTCAATGAGCTACCACTCTAAAGAGTATTCGCCGTTTAAGTCCTGTCTCTACTTGAGAAATAAGAGCTTTGCACCCATTAAAATTTTAAGGCACCCAAGATCAAGTGAGAAACCTATTTTTCAGGTAGAGAATCTCTGACAGTTCTCCGAAGTTAACCTACCTGGGACCTTTGGTGAAAGACTATAATTAAAGTGTATTCTAACCATATGGGTTTTTATAGAAAAGGAGTGAATAAGGAACTTGGTAGGTCTAAAAGCAATTTAGGCATTTGGTAGGAAGGGGGGAAAGTCCTAGATTTTTTGGAGAAGTGTGAAAAAAGGTGAAGAGATAAACTTCAAAGCAACCCTATTTGGTGAAAATTTTATTTTTTGGACATATTTATTTCTCCTCATAAATCTAAGTGTCTTTAAGGATTACTGGCCAGTGTGTCTCTGGTGCACTTATATTCATTACATCTGAAAAAATTCTGCTGGGTGAATGCAGGAGCATTTGATACACGTAAAACTTGAAAGCTGGTTTTTAAGCCCGTCTTCAGACCAGGAAGTTGAATTTTCCCAGAATCAAACTGGCTCATGTTTCAATAGAAACTCAGAGCTCACAAAATACAGGTTGTATTTTTCTACCCCAAGCTAAATTCTTCTAAACCCCCCGCTTTTGCTTTAAGTGTGTGTCCACTGCTATAAATTCAGGCGGCAGGTCTCCCAGGTGGAGATCAAGTTAGATGTCCCACCTCTCCCAGGACTTTGGGGGCTTTGTTCTCTTTCCTGGGATATGAAGGCATAATTGTGAGACTGCTGTAAGCTGAGCAGTTTCTGAACTCACAGAAATGACTAGGGATCGTGTACCTGCTTGAAATAGGTGGGTTGTGCACTCATCAGCAGCTGTGAATCAGCAGAGAAAAGGACCCAGGTTCTACCTCAGTGGGTATGGACGTCAGCAACAAGGAGCTGATTCTCCTCCCCTTTTTAAGGTTGTACCAACAAAATGAGCTGCATGATCTAATTATAGCAAGACACCAGAATCGAAGTCCCCAAAGGATATATGGATACAATTCAGGAGTTCCTGGGGAAAAATCATATTTTTATATTCATGAGCCTCAAATTAAAATTTAACATTTCCTTCAATTATGAATGTAGGTATCAAACAAAAATAGTAACTATTGTGTCTGTGACTTTGTCCCCAGTAAAAATCACAGATATTTGTATATCTCATTCCAGAAGTGAATTATCTCAAAGTGTCACTTATACTCATCACTACGTGGAAATTTCAATAGTTATTAGACCTGTCTCTGGATTTTATTTGATGTGTTCATAAATAAATACATATATTACTACATCACACACTTCTTCTTAATATTTGATAATTGCATTTCAATGTAAGTGGCTTCGTTTGAGATCCTATGCATTTTATTTTATGCATTAAAAACATTATTCAAAGAAGAGTTCACTAGACCAGCCAAAGGATCCATAGAAAAAGGTTAAGAATCCTTGAACTAGAATTTGTTTCTCAGTGGTATTTTAAATGAAACCTATATATTAAGAGGAGTGTGAGTCACACAGGTGTATCGATTTGTCAAAATTATACAATTGTTCATGGAAACAACCTAAATGTCCTTGAACTGGGGAATGGATAAACAAACTGTGGTACCTCCATACAACAGAATACTTCTCAGTAATAAAAAGGAATAAGCTACCGATCCATGCAACAGCATGGATGAATCTCAAATGCGTTATGGAAAATGGAAGAAACCAAACTCAAAAGGCTACACACTGTATGATTCCCTTTATAGGACACTATTTCCAAGTCAAAACTATACAGACAGAAAACAGATCAGTGGTTGGCTGCGGGGGGCAGGGAGTGGGGTCAGGAATTGAAAAGAAAGGGGCACAGGGGACTTTGGGAGGCAGATGGAATTTTTATATTTCAATGTATGTAAATTGACCTAAAATGCTATAACTGTAACCCATATGCTAATTTCCTGAATATCTCTCGTCTTCCAGCTCTCCCTAAAGATGTAAGTGGCTAGAAGTCCCATCCTGAGCACAGAGGGCAGCCCAGCATCTCTTCCATTGCTCCTGCTGCATCTCCCCTGGTCCCCTCTGGCTCTGAGAGCCTCTGTCCGCCCCACCCCCACCCCATCTCCACCTGCCCTGTTCTCCTCTCCTCTTCACCTCAGCCCAGGCGAACCCAGCCTCTTTTCCTTGGGTTTTCAAATACACCACCTCACAGAAGGTAGCTGGCATAGTTAGGGCAAAATTTATAACCGAAACTTGACAATTTTGAAAGCAAAAGTAATTATGCCGGTGCTACAGGTATAAACCAAGGGACTGTCCTGGCAAACTAGGACACATGGCGCCATGGCACTGGAGACGTTTACCTAAGATTTTGAGCTAATGATGGGCAGTGGGTTGGAGGTTGGTTATATCAGACCACAACAGGAAAAAAATGCCAAAAAACTGAAAATTAGACAGGCAGATTCTTAAGGGCTTTAGGCCATTCCCGGCCACAGGAATTTTCACTGGTTACACCTTCTGCTTGTAACAGGGCTCCCACACTCCCTCTCCATAGCATCCTGCATTCTTCCCTTTAGCTTGCTCACACTCAACCCCAAGACCCCTATTCATTTGTTATACAAAGCAATTTAGCCCTCTCTCTGTTTCATGCCTCTCGGCATCTGCCTGTGCCCTGACAGCTATTGTTCCAAAACCAAAAAGGGCCATCAACGGGCTTTTGCTAATCAGTTCTCTCCCGGGGTGGGATTCCTCCATCTGCTCATGAGCTCCAAGACAGAATAACATTAATGGCTTCATTAGTGTGCGAAACTCTGCATGTGCATCATCTCCTTCCATCCTTTCAGAGCTCTATGAGGTAACTGAAATTACAATCCCCATTTTAAAGATGAGCAGACTGAGATTCAGAGGTATCAAGTAACCCCAGAAAAAGGCGGAGCCAGGAGTGCAACCCAGGTCTCTTGGACAGCACAGGTGACCTGCAGAACGGCCATTGTCCTTCCTCGCCTTGTCCCGGGGCGCCTAGTACAGGTGTCAGGCAAATGTTTGCTGTCTGGTTGCTTGATTTAATTGTTTAAACAACCAAATTAACTCAACAGTTGCCAAATAACCCCACTGTTTCCATTGCGTTTGCAACTGCATGAGCTGAAATAATCAGTGAAGGTCAGCATGAGCTCAAGAATCAGAAAACTCTTCCTATTCTCGGCTTCTCAGAATCCATGATTACCTCGTGCAGAGTTTGAAGTCATTTCCCTTCTAGACATTAAAGCCCAGACTTGACACTATACCAGGCTATTTTCCTCTGACTCCAGACTTGTGGGTGCAAACTGAAAATGTGAAAGGAGAATTCAGGTTTTGATTTACTGTCCAATGGCATAAATATGGGGAGTCAGAAATGCCTCCAAGGCAGATTTAAATTTTCCATTTCAATCAAATGCTTGATAATAAGAAGAAACCACCATGGTTTTATACAACTGGCAGTCCCTTCTTTCCTAATGGAGGTATTGACAGCCAGAAAGTAAGATCTTGAAATGCATTTTTCTCGCAGAAACGATGCGATACATGGCAATCAGGTGTCCAGAGAAGCTTCCTCACGTGAGTCCTGGGGAGAGAGGGCCAAATAGGGGGGAAGGAAGGAAGGAAGAGAGGTTCCTTCTCTATTCCTGGACCCAAAATTAATGTACCCTGAATTCTTGTAAAGCGAGTGAGCGTCTGAAACCTTCCTGCCCTCTTCTACGCTTCTCTCTGAGGTCTTAATGTTTTTCTTGAGAATTTCAGGTTATTGGTTTTCTCTTCTACCAACATGAAGACTCCCAGTCTACCTTATCTCCCATCCCTTCTTCATCCCAACCGTCCACTATCCCCCTCAAACCAAAATTCTTATCCTCTTACTGTAAGTTCTAAGTGTTCAGAAACTCTGACATCAAACTCTTATATAGTGCTGTCTATCTGCCAAGCACTCTTTTAAGCGTGTAACATACACCTCATATGATTCTTATAATAACCCTTCAGGTAAATACTTATTACCACCCCACAATAAAGGTGAAGAGACTGGAAAAGAGAAGGCAAGTAATTTGCCCAAGGACACCCAGTTGGAAAATGGCAGAGACCAGCCAGGTACCCAGACAGCCTGGCTCCAGAGTCTGTGAACTTAACCCTTCCCAATATTTGGGAAGCATGCGCCTAGTGCCAGGCCCTGCACAGTGTGTGCATGTATTGAACAGATATGCCCTGACACCTGCTGACATGCCAGTCACTGTGCTGGGGCTGGGGACACAGGGGTGACAAGACCTCATAGCCTATGCTTAATGGAGCCACACTCTTGGGAGGCCTTAATTAGACAAGCAATTACAACCTGGGAAAGTAAATGTTCTGTGAGAAGCGGGCCATGTGTCCAGGAGCATGTCAGAGGAGTGCCCCACCCTGACCTGGTGCTGGGTGGGTGTGGAGTGAGGCTTGATCAGGTCAAAGGTACACCTGAAGGGAGAATAAAAGTTTAGTTGGCCAAAAGAAGGTAGGAGATAGCATTCCGGGCAGAGGAAAGAGCATGGGAAAAATCCAGAGTGAAAAGTACACCGAGAAAAAACAAGTCATCCCAGTGAGGATGGAGCAAAGCATGGACGGGCTCAGGGGGCAGGCTGGTGGATGGTTGAGAGCCCTAGAGGGGCAGGCAAGACTGAGCGTTGACTGGGGCCCTGTGAGCCCTGTCAGAAAGTCCAGGCTCTATCCTAAGAGCGTTGAGGCACCCAAAGGGTTGTCCACTAGGGGCTGATACAAATTGATGTGCATCTGGAGAGTGCACTTGCAGGAGACAAGTTAGGAGAACATGGCAGTGATCCAGGAGAGGGCATTGGCCGCTGCTCTCTACAGATGAGATGCAACAGCTTCCTGAAGAGTGGAGGGCTCCACCCTGGTGGTCTCGGGCCTGAACATTTGCACTGGGCTCAATATCAAAGAGTAAGGGGGAGGTAGGGGACTCTGAAAAGGGCCACCCAACTGTGGGGCTGTGATTTTCCACTGGTGGTTCTCAACCGGGGGCAATTTTGCCCCCCAGGGGACATTTGGCAAAATCTGGTGACACTTTTGGCAGTCCCAGCTTGGGGAGTACTACAGGTATCTAGTGAGTAGAGACCAGGGATGCTGCTCAACATCCTACAAGGCACAGGACAGCCCCCCAAAATAAAGAATGATCCGGCCCAAATGCCAATAATGCCAACACTGAGAAACTCTGCACTAAACAGATGACCCAAACAAAGCAATTGTAAACAATTCAGAACAAGCTTCCCATGGGAGAAAGGAGGAATATTGCCCTCTGAGGTAGCTAAAGTAAAGAAGAAAAACAATCCTTTAAAAAAAATCCCAAGCAAAAGATAAACAAAATAAAAGAGCAGGCCCCCTCGCTAGACTCCACATCCTGTCTTCAGCTTCTTGACTGCCTGGAGCAGGTCAGCTGTTGGGGTCACACCCTGTTCCAGCCTGCAGGGGCTTCGTGACAGGTCACCCACCACGGAACCTCAGGCGCCTGGTCTGATAAGTGAGAAGATAATCCCTGTGTTCAGGATAAAATGAGTTAATAGTGTGTCTGGCCCATTGTAGATGCTCAATTAACATCTATGTCCTTCCCACTGCCCTCTCCTCCCTATGAGTCTGGACATGAGATGAAGGAATGACTGAGAAGGCCAACTTCCAGCCAATCTAGAATTCAACTTCTGGGATCAGGGGAGTGTGGAGCAGT
Organism: Tapirus indicus; assembly: GCA_031878705.1. NCBI lineage: Eukaryota > Metazoa > Chordata > Mammalia > Perissodactyla > Tapiridae > Tapirus > Tapirus indicus. The sequence goes on along the minus strand of CM062936.1, from coordinate 31,070,213 downwards.
GATCCCCAAGGGAGTGGGGTGCCCACACCCCAGGAGTGAAGGAAGTAAATACAAACACACATTGAGACACTTTTTGGTATTAACATTTTTAATACATATTTTTTGTGTATATTTTATATTGTAACATTCTCCTACTAATATATGAAATTTGTAAATAAAATATTTAGATATTTAAGTGTGTGGTTAAAATTTATTAATATATTTACATATATTAGGATATTGGGAGTACAGGCTCAAAACAAATTTTTTTTTTGCTAATGGGGTGCTGAAGCAAGAACTGTTGGCATTGACTATAGACTGTTGGTTAGCATGGGCTCTGGAATGGGGTGCTTTGGGGAGGATGGGATTTGGAGGAGTTGTTTTATTTATTCCAGTGCTTTAAAAAGTTTTTAGACCTAAAATTCAACTCCTTCCCTTACGGAACTTTTTCAGATTCCAGCAAACACAGACTTGAAGCAATTATGCAGATGATTTGATTTTCCACAAGGAGCCTGGGTTCATTTCTAGCACAGTTCTGGGGCCTCACTCCCCTTTGCTGGGAGGCTCCACCCTTCACTGAGGTGAGGGTGACCCCATTGCCCCCTCGGGGGGGGCAGAGAAACGAGCCTGGATGAAAGGTGCCGGCTCCTGGCCAGAGCTGGAAAGGAATGTTCTGTTCATCTGGCCTTTCTCTCCTTTCCTTTCCCACATTCCCAGAAAGGCTGCAGCCGGCTGGTGGCTCAATGCAGGGAAAATAACAATATATAGTTACTAGGGGAGGGGGTGTGGTTGGGAGTGAGTCATCTCTGTGAATGCCTTTTTAGCATGGCTTTGACTTTTGAACCCTGTACATTCACTCTATTATATTAAAAATATTAAATATTAAAAATTATTTTTACCAATTCAAAAATATTTAATTAAAATTTTTAAAAGAGGTTAGCAATTCAGATATCCAAACTTTTATCCCTTCTGAACTTTATTTGTAAACTCTGGATTTTTCTGATGACCTTTCTTCTTAATAAATCTTTATTTATTGATGGCATCTTTATCAAAACACCGTACTGGCTGCTATTCCCTTCCTGGGAAATTTACACAGCTGATATACACCCTATTTCTTTAAAAAAGCTCAACCTTCCCTTTAATCTTTCCTAAAGCCCACAGTGGTCTGGTTTCAGTGAACCTCATTTTGTTCTGGGACTTACCTGTGAAATGTATTTATTCTACAGGGAAGCTTTTGAGTGAATCAATCACCTGATCCCCCCCCAGTATGCATAGGCTCTGAGAGGTCAAAGTTTCTGTTTTCTTCCACTGCCACCAAGTGCCTTCACAAGCCTTTTTAAAGCCAGCCAGCTCATTAGGAGGCCAGATCGTATATCCAAGGTGTGTAAGCCCGCCTTTCAGGACACATTCACCCGTGAAGGGGTTTTTGGCAGGCGACCAATCTCCAGGAATTTAAAGCCTTGACTTGTTATTCAAAGCCCTATATCATGAGGCCCAAACTCCTCGATTTGGGGGATCAGCCCATGGAATTTATGACACACCCATCTGTATCAGACAGGACAGCCTTCCTCCACTATGCCCAGATAAATGGAATCAAAGCCTTTCCTGCATTTCCAAGAGCTGGCCTTCAGCTGGCTCTTGTTTCTTTTTGTTTGTTTGTTTGTGAGGAAGACTAGCCCTGAGCTAACATCCATTGCCAATCCTCCTCTTTTTGCTGAGGAAGACTGGCCCTGGGCTAACATCCGTGCCCATCTTCCTCTACTTTATATGGGACGCCACCACAGCATGGCTTGACAAGCGGTGTGTCTGTCCGCACCCGGGATCCGAACCTGCGAACCCTGGCCCACTGAAGCAGAGGGGGCGAACTTAACTGCTAAGCCACCAGGCCAGCCTCTCAACTGGCTCTTTTTGGAGGTGATGGGAAGCAAAGAGGATCCAGAGTCCTGGCTGGACCCATGGGAGTAAGCACAGAGGGGACTTGATGCAAGAGGAAATTCAACATCCAGTGCAAGAGGGAGTTTTCCTTTTCTATAGGACTTGAGGGACATGTAATGCCATCAGGGGACACTCCAGCACCAGAATTCTTCCCCCTGGGGACAGTATGAATTTTTTTCATTGAAATAGTTTCATGATGCAATAGTTTTAACGATGCTAAAATAGCCAGCCATGAACATTTTCCAGTGTATGGCATAAGAGCACCTTTGTAAGTGCCTAATAATTAAGGAGCCAAATTGGCTAGTTTTCATGCACTAATAAAGACTCTGTTTCATGGACACACTGAATAAAACCTGTAATGGGAACTAAAATCTTAGTCTGTCAACATAATTTTTCTCTTGAGTGGTCTCTGCCCCCGGTTCCTGACACAGGGCTCCTGAAACCCTTGTAATATCCTGGGTGATAGGAGTGTCTTTTGTTCTAATGAGGTGACTCTGGGTGGGCTCCTGGATGGGGGCTGGTCACCAGAAAAAACAAGCCATGATTAGAAGCTTGGAATTTTCAGCCACACCCTCCATCCTCTTGAGAAGGGAGAAGGGCTGGATTGGAGTTAATGATCAATCCTGCCTACATGAAGAAGCCTCCATAAAAATCCCAGTAGTGTGGGGTTTGGAGAGCTTCTGGGCTGGTGAACGCATGAAGGTGCTGGGAGAATGGTGGGCCTGGAGAAGGCATGAAGAAGTCTACTCCTTCCCACATACCTTGCCCTATGCATCTCTTCCATCTGTGTATTCATCTGTATCCTTGATCATATCTTTTATAATAAACCTGTAAATGTAAGTAAACTGTTGTCCTGAGTTCTGTGAGCTGCTCTAGCAAATTAATCAAACCTGAGGAGGGGGTCTTGGGAACCTCTGACTTATAGCTGATAGGTCAGAAGCACAGGTGACAACCTGGATTTGTGATTGGCATCTGACGTGGGGGGCGGTCTTGTGGGACTGAGCCCTTAACCGGTGGGATTTGGTGCTGTTGGCAGGTAGATAGTGTCAGAATTGAGTTAAATTGTAGGACACTCAGCTGGTGTCACAGAAGTGTTTGGCATGGGGAAAAAAACAAACCCACACACAGGGGCCGGCCTGGTGGCATAGTGGTTAAGATCCCCCACTCTGCTTCCGGAGGCCCAGGGTTCGCAGGTTCTGGCAGGGCGTGGACCTACGCACCGCTGATCAAGCCACGCAGTGGCAGGCACCCCACATATAAAGTGGAGGAAGATGGGCACGGATGTTAGCCCAGGGCCAGTCTTCCTCAGCAAAAAGAGGAGGATTGGCAACGGATGTTAGCTCAGGGCTAATCTTCCTCACCAAAAAAAAAAAAAAAACCCACACATTTAATGATCAGAAGTGTTCTGTGTGAAAGTGAAGGAGACACACAGAAAGACTGGGGTTTTCTTCCCTAACTCAGTGGGACATTGTGCCAACAAGTCAAACATAAAGCATAAGAGAGATAGACATAAAAACTTGTGACTCAAATGATATAATACTACAGAGAAGGATTTGACATTATCCAGTAAATTTATATCTGCACTTGCCCTTTGACCCAGCAATCCCATTTCTGGGAATCTTTCCCAAAGACATACTGGCAAAATGCAAATCATTTGTGCACAAGGCTGGTCACAGAAGCGCTGTTGTTAATAGCAAAAGGCAGGAAACAACACAAATGTCCATCAATAGGGAACTGGTTGAATGAGTTGGAAACTGGTTGAAAAAACTGGGGTACAGATACACAGTGGGATGTAGAAATGAATGAGGAATAGTTCCCTATGCAGCTGTGGAATGACTTCCAGGAGTTAGTATTAAGTGAAAGAAGCAAGATAGAGAAAACAGTAAAACACCCACGTATTAATATATAACACCTGCTCCCCACACTGGGGTGGGACCTGCAGGTGAGAGGAGGGGGTGATGACAGACCTCTGTCGCTCTGGTCTCCCTCACATCCAGAGTCTGCAGCAGGGATGGTCTTGATGCACAGAGTTGTAGAATTCCTTGAAAGGTTTCTCTTTTCCCAGCCTGTTCCTAAACCCCCGAGTCCCTCGGTGTAGTCGACTCTGATCATCATCTCTAGGTTCTGACCCCTACAGCACCATCCAGTTCTTTATATCATGGCAACATGATGCTTTCTTTGGAGTATTATTAAATTATCACTCCTCAGAGGTCTTCAGAGGAAAGGGTATAAAGAAGCTGGTTTTGTCCTGTTAACCAGGCTTGTTTGCTTGGGGAATTTTATGAGATCCTAAATGGTAATGGAAAGAGGCTTGGAGGATGAAATAAATGAATATAGATACAATTTTTTTGTTATAACATTTGCAACCTAAAATTGACCTGAACCGCGTATCTTGCATCTGGAGAGAAGTCCTATGTGCTCACTGATATCATGATAAACTTCCAGGGGTAATGGTCATTCTTATGATTATGGTGGCCTCCACTCCAGGGCTGAGTCTCTTTAATCTAAGCTGGGCATGGCCGTCCCATGCCCCTGTCAGTGATGGATTCAAGAATTCAAGCCTGAGTCAATCAACTGGTGGTATTTTTCCCATCAAAGATTAGTTCAGCGATGGACCCATTGGGCGATGGCTGTGAAAGGATGTTTGCTGGGGGGACTCTGGGAAAACTCCTTTGCTCTTAGACACCACAGAAGGAAACACTTTCCTGTTCCTTAGGGTGTTGTCATGCCTGGAGTTGAGGCCTAGAGTACTACATCCTTCTCATAGAAGGGCAGAGCCAAGAGAACCATGGGAGATGGGGCTGGAGTCATAACATAGACTTACAGTTACAATTAGGTGAGTCAATCAAAAAGCCACTTGTTGGAGCCAGTCTGAATTGGGTTTTCTGTTATTTGTGGTCAACAGCATCCTGATACACGGACCTCTGCTTCATACTCCTGTCCCCTCTGAAGTCTTGAATGCATTCATGTCTTACCATTGGTAGCTCTTCTCCTCCACTGACCCATATGGGGGCATGGAACACATCCCCAGCACTCTTCACCCCAAACAAGTGAGAGTGCCCACTGGATGCAGGTTTGGGTCTGCCACTGCAGGTGTATTGCAGTATCATCAGCAAAAAAGTCCCAAAGGGAAGTTCTAGTCTCCCTTTTCCTGGGAAGTCCTTCAGCTACATTTGCCTCCACCTTCTACCACATTGCCCTCCCCCACCCCTTCTATACGCCATCCGAATAGTGGTCACCTCTAGGGTGGAGGAATGGGTGTGAGCAGGGAGGACATGCTGGAGCTTCTAAGTTATGGAAAGATCTCTTTATTAATTTGGGTGGTGGATACATGGATATTTGTCTTATTACTCATGAACCCATATGCATATATTTTATACTTTCTTATATCTAATATGTATTTCACAATAAAAAGAATTTATGAAGTAGCTGGGGATGAGGTGGGGCAAAAGCATCAGCTCGCCCTCCTTAAAACAACCCCAGCAAAATACTGTGGTTCATAGGAAATCTCACTGCAGACATTGGACAGCTCCCCTCTGCCTGAAGAATAAAATCCAGAGTCCTCAGCCTCAGGCCTCCCGTTGTCCAATCCACCTGCCTTTCCAGGCCTTCGTCTTCATTACTGGTGCTTTTTCTCACACTCTTCCACTCACCAGGCCCTTCAGCGCCCCCACTGCAGATCTCAGCCCAAAACGGGTCTGAGGGGCCCGTGCTCTCCACCCACCTTCCTGCTCTCTGAACTAAGTTCGGGATGTCAGCGCACCATTTGTGTTTCCATATGCAGCCAACCCCGCCCGTTTGCCACAGCACATGTGATGGGCAGCACCCAGCACCCAGCTCCAGTCAAGCCCCACCCCTGGGGCTCTCTCTTTCTTTCTCTCAACTGGAGACAAACCTGGGAGGCAGTAGATTTGAGGACCCTTTCTGGGTTGCTGAGAAACTTGCATTCACATGCACGGTGAGCAGGTAGCTACGGCTGAGGGAAGTGGGAGTTGAGAGAGTAAGAACAGGGAAAGACTCAAAGCCAGTGTCCCCCTGGCATGCTGTGGCTCTGGTGACCACCTCCAACTCCCAGGAATTGCAGGTGAGATAGAAAGATTTTTGACTCTGTGGCTTTAATTTAATACCAAGCTCAGCTCTGTGGGTCTTTGGATTCAGACCCAATTCAGGCCAAGGCTTTGAGACCCTTGGACATTGTAAGGAATCAAAAGATGACCAAATGCAAGGCAAGTGGGGATGTCTCCATGCAGGTTATTTTTATTATTCAGATTATTCAGATGACAGGAACCCCTAAAAGCGGTGACTTCCAGATTTTAGTGTGAATTGAAATCATCTGAGACTTTTATAAATGCACCATTCCCAGAAATTCCAATTTGGTAGGTCTAGGTTGGGCCCAGGAATCAGAATGTTTAGCACATGTCCCGGTAAATCAGATGCATGTGGTCATTGGATTCAATTGAGTAACCCTGCCTTAGACATCAATTTCCTGATGGAAAGAAATTATGCTTTGTCAGAAGCTATTAGTTCATTTTTTCAAATTGTGTCACAACATCAGTTTTATCAACATCATGAGGACAAATGATGACTATAGTCTTGGAAATCTCATGGTGGCTTCAACAACTCTGGCAAATGGTCCCACAACAAAACACAGAGTTGTGGGATGTTACCTTCACACATCATTGATACATCATAATCGGAATTCTCTTCCTTCTTACACTCAGGGTCATTTGAGTCCTTTTGTAAATACAACTGAGGTGTCAGGGCCAGGGCGATCAGACAGTGACGAAACTCCTGAGTTTCACCATCAGGGGAACGATCAAATCCACCCGCCCTCAGATGTCGTGACCTACTACATGAGCTCCTGGTTGACGCTGGTGGGTTTGAATGTTCTGTTTCAGAATCCATTCTCTACATCCTTGAGCCTGCAGATAGAGCACAGTGAATTCTACCAAGGTCTGGGGAAGCGTTGGTGCTCTCCAGCCCACAACTGCACGTCTCTGGGAATTTCTAAGCTATGTGTCTCTGAAAGAGGACTGTCAGCCACCAGATTCCACCAGAGTCACACCACCCCCACCCACCAGCTCCGGGAGATCTCAGAAACACAAAAACAACTTTGCATCAATGTCACATCTGAAACCCAGAGCAGGTATCCCCCGAAACCCGAGGCCTTTCTGGCCCAGAGGGATGTGCGTGTACCCCAAGCTTCATGCTGAGCCCTCATCCCCGTGGCACCACCACACCTCACATCCCACTTCTACTAAGCCGCTTGCTAACGTGCAGGTCCCTGTGGTCATTTATCTTTTACGTTTTCTTGTCCCCACACTGTTGTCTTCCCTTTGCTGATTAATGCTCCAGCAGATCTTCAGGAACCACATCACTTCATGTGCCTCTTCTTCACAGGGGTCACACCTGGGTTCAAACACCAGTGGAGGCACTTATGACCTCTGTGGCCTTGAGTAGCTGTTCGTCTTTTCAGGTCTCACCTGTGCAATGGGTTTGACAGTTCCCATCTGTTTCAAGCAGGATCCACTTGCAGTTGTAGGAACCAGTCTAGCTATCTCAAGCAGAAATGGATTTAATACCAAATTTATGTGCTTACAAAATCTTCAAGAGGGCTAGAGAAGCAGGCTGCAGATGAGGCTGCCAGGAATGACTCATAGGACACTATCGCAGAACTAACTGGCCAGGGAGCTGATTCTTCGAACTCCAGCAGGAAACTCTGGAATCAAGAAGCTGCACAGTCCTAGAAACTCTGAGTTGACTTTTGCCTCCAGTGACAGGACACCTTGGGTGGTCCCTCCACACCTACTAGATCTGCACAAGCAAGAAAAAAAGAGGTGCCCGTGACTGCCACCTCTCTGTGCACTTAATCCCGTTCCAAATTCAACGCTCTGCTGGCTGCATCTAATCTGCAGCTCCTGAAACATGCGTGGAGCCCTGTTTGCAAGGCAGTCTGGGAAATGCAGTTTTCACCTCTCCGGCCTCTGCAGAAAAGAAAAACCCAGCAGAAGAAGGTTGAAATGAATGAATGAGATCTATCGTACCTGCCATGCTACCCCATAGAGGTGTGGGAGGAAGGTAGCCAGCATCTTCTGACATCCTCATCAGTTCATTCATTCATTCATTTACTCAGTAAATATTTATTGCTATTTATGTAGCAACAGGAGTTCAATGATGAGTGAGGCACAGCTCTGCCCCCAAGGAGCTTACAGTCTATGCTATGGACCGAGTTATATCGCCCCCAAATTCATATGTTGAAGCCCTTACCCCCAAGATGACTGTGTTTGAAGACAGGGCATTTAGGAGATGATTAAAGTGACATGGAGTCATAAGAGTAGAGTCCAAATATGATAACATTGGTGGTCTTAAAAAAAGGAAGAGGTAGATCTCTCTCTCTCTCTCTCTCTCTCTCTCTCTCTCTGTCCTCTTGCACACACATGGAGGAAAGGCCATCTGAGCACACAGCAAGAAGGGGACCATCTGCAAGCCAGGAAAAGAGCCCTCATGGGGAACTAAACCATATGGACACCTTGGTCTCAGACTTCCAGCCTCCAGAACTGTGAGAGAATAAATTTCCAGTCTTTGTATTTTGCTATGGCAGCCCGAGCAGACTAAAACAGTCCAGTAGGGGTCCAAGCAAGAGAACAGGCATTTATAATACAGCGTGGTAAGTGCCAGGGGCAAGGACCTCGGGCTTTGAGAGCACAGAGGAGGGCAACTTTGTAAGCCTTGAGGGGCCAACAAAGGCATTTGGGAATCTGAGGGGAAAATATGTGTAAAGGTCCAGAGGGAAGAAAGACTCTGGCACGTTCAAGAGGGCTAGACATGCCCTATTTCTAGGGGATTTGAGGAGCTTGAGGAGGGAGAGGCGAGGGGTCAGCCTAGAGCAGCACATCCCTTGCACAGGATCCAGTCACTGAAAATACTCACAGACACCACATGGTTAATCACACGCGGCTTTAATAAAGGGAAGGATACAGCACAACAGGAAGAGAAAATGGAGGCAAGCACAGAGAAGTTGGAAAACCTCCAGGCATCAACCGCCATAGTCCTTTTTCAGTGGCACAGCATGCACGTCTTCAAATTATGAACCACCAAGACGTGTGCATTATCTCGATTTCAGGGGGGCACTGGCCAAAGTTTACAGCTGGGTGTTTCAGAGCCAGACCAGGCTGTGGAGCTGGTTAAAGCAGATGTACAGCATCAATCTCTACATCCATAAGTAGTGTAGACAAGCCAGCCCCCAGTGCCTCCAGGAGAGTTGCAAACCACAAAGCACCTTATAAATCACTAACTAGCTCACCTCATCATTGTCTTGTCCAAGAGTCAATACCAAATAGGTGACCCAACCATCCCGATTTTCCTGGGACTGAGGGGGGTTTTCAGTGTAAAAACCAGGAAATTCCTGGGCAAACTGGCATGAGTTTCTCGTCCTGGTAGTGTCTAAGCACCTTCAGGAACCTTCAGATTCACACAGAGCTGTCGCAGTCTGGCTGTAAACAGCCCTATCTTACACAAGAGGTAAGCATGTTCAGATCTGACAGGCACCATGAACCACATGTAGAGCTGTTGTAGGTACCCCAGCGAGTTTCCTCTGCACTCACAAGCCATTGACGTCCTTCTGAAAGCACCTCCGGCCCCCCAGAAGTCTTGTCTCAGCCAGAAGTACAGGGGAATCAACACCTGCAGCAATTGTCCCCAATGGGAGTTGGAAGGTGCACGCGCCAGATACCATAACCTTTGAGTGGGCATCTCTGAGGTATGTTCCACGTGTCTCCCACAGGTGTCTACCACATTGAGCCACCATCACCCAGTTAATAAGGATAAATAGGGAAATGACATTATCACATGTATATTTTGATAAGAATATAGACAAAAATCCCTGCCTTCACGAAACCTACATTTGGGGATAGGAGGCTGTGGTGCGCAGAATAATGGTCCCCCAAAGATGTTCGTGCCCTTATTCCTGGAATCTGTGAGTATACTACATGACAAAGGGGAATTAAGGTTGCAGCTGAAATTAAAGTTGCTAATCAGCTGACTTTAAAATAAGGAGATTATATTCAATTATCCTGGTAGGGCCAATATAATCACAAGTGTTCCTAAAAGATGAAGGAGGAAGGCAGCCAAGCCAGCCAGAGAAAGAGAAAGGAGACAAATGATGGAAGCAAAAGTTGGAGTGATGTGATTGCTGCCTTTGAAGACGAAAGGGGCCACAAGCCAAAAAACGCAAGCAGCGTCTAGAAGCTGGAAAAGGCAAGAAAATGGATTCTGCCTCCGGAAAGGAATGCAACCTTGCCAATACATTGATTTTAGGGAGACCAGCAAGACCCATTTTGGACTTTGATTTTGACCTCCAGAATTATGAGATAATAAATTTGCATTGTTTTGCCACTAAGTTTGTGGTGATTTCTCACAGCAGCCATAGGAAACTAATGCAGGAGCACAGGCAAAAAAAAAAAAAAAGTAATTGAAAATCTTTATACTATAAATAAAAAGTCTATTGTATATGATGGTGGTAAGTGTTACGGAGAAAAATGAAGCAGCAAAGTGGGATAGGCTGATGGGCATGGCTTGCTTTAGTTAGAAATCTCTTTATTTGTTTTCTTCAAGATCACGTACGATGAAAATTTCTCAGTGTGGGAGCCCCGAGAAGCGATATGACGGCTGTCATCCTGTTCAAACACAGAGGACCTGCTCGCATTCCAGTGGGGAGAACATGTTCAAATTTGTGACCAGCAGGTGAGAAGCTGCTTTGGTGTGGAAGCTCAGTCCCCTTCCTCCTGAACTAGTGGATTCAGCATTTGTGAGTGTAAAGCCATCACCTGCCCTTGCTGTTCCATGAGAATCCGTTCTGGTTCTCAACGACATATCAGAGCAGCCGTAGACCTGGCCGCAGACACGGCGACTTCCAAAAGCTGGTCACTTATTGGGGTAGAAACAGCTGAGCAGAGGTGCCCCTTAACTCAAAGGAGCCCAAAGCCACAGATACATCACAGAGACAGAAATAAGAACACGGGATCACTGTGTTCCCCTGACGTGACATCACACACCAATCCAGATGCAGTTATGGCGCACGGGGAAAGGATGCAGTTCCTGGTGGATTATTCTACAAAGCAACTCAGGCAGCATGTTGTGGGGTGAAAGATAACCGGTATGCTGAAGTCCTAACTGTCAGTACCTATGAATGTGACTTCTTTGGAAACAGGGTCTTTACAGACGTAATCAAGTTAAAATGAGGTCTAATTGGACTAAGGGGGCCCCCAAATCCAATGACTGGTGTCTTTATAAGGAGAAGGAGATTTAGACACAGAGACACACAGAGGATTAGTCCACGTGAAGATCGAGGCAGAGATTGGAGGGATGCAGCCACAAGCTAAGGAATGCCAGGAGCCACCAGAAGCTGGAAGAGGCGGGAAGGATCCTCCCCTAGAACCTTTGGAGGGAGCACGACCCTGCTGACACCTTGATTTAGGACTCTTGGCCTCCAGAACTGTGAGAAAGTCAAGTGCTGTTGTTTTAAGCCCCCCAGTTTGTGGCACTTCATTTCAGTCCCATAGGAAATGGACACACAGGATAATCTGGGGGAAGAGCAGCTAAAGCTGAAACTCTGCCTGGAGTCCCTTCATAACAGGAATTTTCCTCTGTTGAGGCAAAGTGACCTGGAATCAGCCACCCATTTACCAGCTAAAATGTTTCACCAGAGGTTGCTGAATCCGCTGTCCCCGCAGGCCTGAAGTGAAGTCAGAGAGTGGCTAACTCTTGTTTTCACTGCCTCCCTGCTTCCTGCCCTGTGGTCTCCCCTGAAGTGGTAATTGGTGTCCCTCTAAACATACCCTCTTGACCAGGAGCCCTGGGGTCCCCCTCTTCCAGGTCCAGAGTTGCTCTCCAAGTCTCCATTCCTGCTCCCCTTTCATAGTCAAAGGGACACATCTCTTCGCATCCAGGAAGGAGGGCTAGAAGGCTGCCCATATTTCCAGATGGCGTGGGCAGTCTCTGGATGTAACATCCCCCCAGGCACCCCCAGGAATGCCTGGCCCAGAATAGGCACCCACTAGAGACTCATTGAATGAGGGGCATCCCTGCATTTTGGCCTGTTCCATACTGCGGGAATCAACACCAAGCAGTGCATTGGGGCAGCAATAAGTGGCAGAGATGTTTTTAAGCAAACAGATCGTGCAGTGCCTTTTAAATCACCCTTATCCATTATAGCCTCTGGGCTCCCCTGATCTGATCCATCTGCCTAGGCCGGTCTGTCTGATGGAAAATATTAGGAACCCGACCACGTGGGCAGCCAAACTCTCCTTCTCCTTCCCATTTACCTCCCTCCTTTGCCCATTCCTTCTTTCTCCCAGCTTTTATAAAGAGATGTGGGCACCTCCCCAGTGTTACTGATAGTATCACAGAAAAGGACCTGTACTAAGCAGTAAGCCACGTTTTTGAAAGCCTGTCGCCTACCACTAGGTGGTGGTATTTCCATGGCTTGCTCTCCCTTACCCTGCAATTTGCTGAGTGGCCCCAACAGTTTATTCTCTCAATATTCAAGCCGGGAGAAACCCCTTACAATTAGCAACTCTAAAACCAAATCATTCTTTTGACACATGTTCTACAATATTATCCTGGAGAGGTATGATTTGCAACTAGTTTGTTCTGGCAAGGTTACTTGACTTTCTTGCTTTAAATCAGGTGTTTGGTGGCCATATTATTAGACAAGTTAAAAAATTAATACACTATTTTTAGAGCAGTTTTAGGATTACAGAAAAAAATGAGTGGAAAGTACAGAGAGTTCCCATGTATCACTTCATCACCCCACACAGTTTCCCCTATTGATACCACCTCGCATTGGTGAGGTACCTCCGTTATAATTGAGCCGTTATTGATACGCTATTATTAACTAAAGTCTGTAGTTTACCTTAGGGTTCACTCTTGGTGTGTACATTCTATGGGTTTGGACAAATGTAAAATGACATAAATCCATCACTATAATGTTATACACAGTATTTTCACTGCCCTAAAAGTCCCCTGTGCTTCACCTGTTCATCCTACCCCACCCCCAGTCAACCCCTGGAAACCACTGATCTTTTTACTGTCTCCATAGTTTTGCCTTTTCCAGAACGTTATATAGTTGGGATCATACAGTGTGTAGTCTTTTCAGATTGGCTTCTATCTTAGTAACATGCATTTAAGTTTCCTCCACGTCTTTTTGTGGCTTGACAGCTCCTTCACCTACTCAAAGACATCTTGGTGACTTCCAATCTTTGGTAATTATGAATAAAACTGCTATAAACACTCATGTGCAGGTTTTTGTGTGGACATAAGTTTTCAACCCCTTTCGGTAAATACCAAGGAGCGCAATCGCCGGATCATATGGTAAGACTACGTTCTATTAGGCAATGTTTATCAAGAGGGTTGGCTAACGGTAAGGAATACTTTGAACATTTTCATCACAGCACCATCTACACCATTGGGGCTCTTGCTATTTCCTGAGAAAAATCTTGATTCTTCTTGAAATAGAAATGAGGTGCCAGAGGAGTCCCGTGAAGGGAACTTGCATTGTGTAAAAGGAGGTCCCCCTCTGCCCACTCGATTGACAGGGAGATGGGTCTGCCTTCAGCCTACTACAGAGAGCTCTATATTCAGGGCAGAAGACAACCTGTGACTCTCTTCCAAACACAACTAAATTTAGAAACTCAGGTGAAATGGTTTAGTAGAAGGAAAAACATTTTTTTTTAATAAAATAAAATGGCAGTGGTACTTCCACATTGTAGAGGGGACCTTAGTCTCACAGGTAACTCAGAAACACCCAGATGAGCCCTGAAGAGTGGTTGTGGGTGAGAAACAGGAGGCCCTCTTTGCACAGCCAGCCCGAGGGCTCAACTTGCGCCAGTGCAGTAAAAACAAGAAACCCAAACAATGAATGCAGCCTTGGAGGGGGCTTAGGATCTCCAAGGGGCCCATGTAGTTGAGAGGCCTAGAGGCCCCAGGGCCAGGATTAGCAGAGGATTAAGGTTGAAATGGGGATTACTTGAAGCCTCTGTGTGGGAAATAGCCATAAATCAGTGCACGTGCTCGCAGACACACTCACATATGTGCATGTGTGTGTGAACACGCATACACACATGAACACATGCATGCCTGTGCATGTACACACATACTCATACATGTGCACACATACACACGCCCATGCATGCATACACACATGCACACACTTATTCACGTGCATACGCACACACTCCCTATATAAACACACACATGCTATGCATATGCACACATACAGCTATGTACACATACACACTAGACATGCACAAACATGCACGTACATGTATACACATACATAAGCACACATGCACGCAAATGCACATACGTTCATATGCACAAACATACACACATACATACAAATGCACATATATGCACACACACAGCAAACAGAATACAGCAAAAACCCAGGTGGCTCTTCCAATAAATGGAACAAATTATCTGGGGAAAGCTAAAACTTTTCTTGCTAATATTCGTATCCCAAGTAAAGCCCTCTCCCTCTGGCATTTCCAGGGTCCAGGTTGACTGCTGGCTCGATCCTACATTGCAGGCTGACAGTTACCTCCCCCATAACTCCCCATCCTCCTCGCATAGAGTGGCCACTCAGAATCCCCACTCAATGACAGACCTTGGGAAAACACTCATTCAGCAGCAAAGGAAACACATGCTGGCTCCCTAGTCCTTCTTTCTTAAGGAAACCAAGGCTCACCAGACATGTGAGAACAAGCAAGACGAAGAAAGTGAAATTCTTTGGAGGCCACCAAGGTAACTCAGCAGGCTAGCCAAAAATTTTTAATTGAATTAAAACTCCAGAGAGATATCAGATAATAAAGCAATAATATAAGAACAGGAAATATGTAAGGAGAAGACAGGCCAAGGAAGCTCTTCAAGATTAAATACGCACTTGATCAACTCATCTATAGTGGCGGGAAGCAGATCAGTGGTGGTTTGGGGGCACCATGGAGGGAGGGATTACAAGGAAGCATGAGGAAACCCGGGAGGGTGGATGTGTTCACTCTCTTGGTTGTGGTGACAGTTGCACCATATGTCAAAACCTGTCAGTGATAGAGGCTAAGTATGTTAGTTTAGAGTATGTCAGTTACACCTCAATAAAGTGGTTTTAAAAGTATGCTTGCTCCACAAAAAGCCATAAAGCACTGGAAAATGAATGCAAATTTGAAGAAATTGATTAAAATGTTGAGCCAAGACCCCCTTTAGGGTCTCATCAGTCACCTCTAAGGTAGAAGCAGAGGTGGATAGACTATCTGAAGTTCATACAGTCCAACCATTCTTGTAGAATGGTTCATTTATTCTACAGGATGAATAAAAGTGTCTTCCTGAATTAAGCCAGTCTGAGGACCGCCGTGTCTGCTCCCTCCTGGAATTGCTTTAGTGGACTAAACAGTGCTTTGATTCATGTTCTCCCGGCTGGCATTGATGGAAACTCTAAGAAGTGGTCTTATAAAATGTGCTGTTCTGTTTATCGGAGGAGTGTTTTCAACCATCCATTCAGTCCTCTAGCAGTCAGTTATCAAGTGCTTGGGGTTGGGGTGCACAGATAATTATAGGAAAGTGCAGTAATTATCAGATATTGAATGCCTGTGTGCCTGGCATTATGCAGGGTACAAGGAGACCCCCATTGTCCCTGTTCTCAGGGGACTCGCAGTACAGTGGGGAAGAAAGATAGCGAAGTGTTATCATGCAGTATGATTGTTGTGTTTGATAAAAGTGATAAAGAGGGCGTCCATAGGGGACTGCATCACTAAGGGACCACAGACCTTGTCTGGGAGAGGGAGGAATTTGATGATCCTTACTTGAATGCCTGATCCTTGGGAGTTTCTGGTGATTAACTCAACCACAAATGGAGACGGCTTCCAAGTCCTCGGCTCTGCTCCCAGGAGCTTCCTGGAAGACACTGGAGGGCACCCATCTCTTCATCTAAGGAGAGACAGGACTGGAGGGTGCCACTTGGAGCCAGGACTGTTACAAAGCAGCTCGGGTAATCCACATAAGAAATGCTGTGATGCTGAACTAAGAGTCTGGAGGTGGGAATCGAGATAATGGGGTAAACTCAGCTGATATGGGGTGACGGCTCAGCAGGAAGCGTGGACAGGACTTGGTGGTTGGTTGTCTGGAGTGGGGGATGGGTCAGGTGTGTGTGTGTGTGTGTGTGTGTGTGTGTGTGTGTGTGTGTGTGTGTGTGTATAAGATAGAAGAAGCAGTCTACAGGACTCCTGGTTCCCTCCCTGGTGACCGGGCAGATTGCAGAGTACAAATGAAAACAGAACAGAGTGGGGTAAGCAGCTTCGATGGGAAAGACGACTGCTTTCATTTTGACCTTTTGAAAATGAAGTGGTCTTTGGAAATTAGCCTGTGTTTCTGACCCCAGTGATGAGCTGGGAAGGTGGAGAGGGCAGAACTCGGTAAAACTCAGTAAGTTCCACAGCCGGTAAGTCACAGTCCCTGGTCACAGAGAGACAGTGAGCCTGGAAGGAGCTGTCCTCAGTGGAGTCTTGTCCATTCTGCTTATTTGCCCTACCGGGTCAGGTCACATACTGGTGGTGAGAGAAAAATATTAGGATTTCTGTTTATATTTTGGTTTCTATCTTAAAAGGAAGAAAAAAAGAGAGAGACAGAAGGAAAGAAAGGAGGGAGAGGGGAAAGAAGGAAGAAAGGAAGGAAAGAAAGAAAGAAAGAAATTATGCTCTGCTGCTTTGCCATGTCGGCTGACCCCAGTGCCCACTCTCACAGCAGGAGTCAGCCCGGCAGGTGTCACCGGGGGGCACAAGGCACCCTGAAGGAACAGCTGGAGTTCATCCGTTGCCGAGGCTCCGCACACCTTCCTCGCTTCCAGAATTTTGCTGTTATTGCAGATGTCAAATTCCCATTAAGAGAATTTGCAGATTATGTTATCTAGTTTTTAACCAAACTAATCCTCGTGAGAACAGAGAAGCGCCTTACAAAGGCGTCTGCTAACCATGGTATGAGGGTAGTTCTGATGAAGCAAGCAGAGCTGGACAATGAAAAAGGGGCAGAGCTGGCACCTCTCCTCTTGTGTATGAGCAACCACCAGCCAACTTGGGAAGTTTGAACCTTGGCGGTATTCTAAAATAAATAAATAAACAGACAAACTTAACCTGCCCCTTCAGGGTCAAGGCAACATTAACAATGAGGGAGAAAGTAACTACTTTCTGCCAGAAACGTGTGTGATGGCGAGAACATTTTCAAAACAGAAGTTTGGAAAGGTCTCTAGCATTAAGTGATTTTATTGCCAACAATGTGTGACATCTATAAAAACTCTCATATCTCACACTTTAAAACCTGGAAACACTTTTCTAACCTGTTAAAGAGCTTCCAAGGGATTCTGTGGGTTTTAAAACCCATTTGTGAAACATATAAAAATGAATAATTTCCAATTAATTTGCAAGAACAGCTCATTGACACCAAGGTGCACGGAAATTTACTAACTGCGTCTCAATAATGATAATAAAGCTTTGCATATTTGGCAGATGGGATTGAAAAATGAGTCTCCTGATTTACTAAGCAGAGCACACAATACCCACCACGTGGCTCACCCTGTTTTCCAAAAGGACGAAACATGTTTAATCACATCACTGTCACTAAGACACTGTTAATAAGTAGTTGAGAGTCACAGGAGATTTTTGAGAAAACAGAATATTTTTGATTGTTGATAAAGACTTTGCCTTCATTGATCTTCCAAGTTAGAGAAGACAAGGATAAAAACACAATAAACATTTAAATTTGTGTTTATTTCTCTTTTCTTATACTTTTGTAACCAAGCAAAATGGGCTCAGTCTATTTGCCGCAATCCAGTGCCAATCAATTGCAAACAAGTCGGTGGTTGAGAAATGAAAGTTTATACGATGAGCTAGCACAATGAGAAAATGGGGGACTGGTGTCCTAAAGAGCCATCTTAAAATCATACAGAATCTTGAGGCAGTTAAATAGGGGAAATGGGCAGGGAAGGAGGGGGTTTAGGAATGTTAACCATCTGGTGTGATGGACTTCAAGGCGCCTCATTATCTCTTTCTTCTGTCATCCGTGATGGGTACCAATGCAGAGTTTTTCTTTCTGGAGGTCATCATGTTCCTGGGGGGACTCAGAGAACAAAGTTGTCATCTTATCATAAGCAAGAGTCATAATACTATCAGATCACGTATTTTGCAAAAGTGAGAGGTGCTTAATCATCTAGGCTACGTGCAGGCTGGAATGTATTCATAGACATAGTGAGTCAGGGTCACGGTTAGAATATTGCTTCCTTTCCCTAAGATGGCTTCCCTCATGCTAACTGAAGATCCAGCTGTCACACTTTTAAAATTTCTATTTCTATGTATGTTTCATAATAAGCATCACACACATTATGAATAGAGGGGGGAGACAGATGATTCAGAAATGTGTTTTTAATTGTATATAATATACACAGTGTATTAATATGTTACCACATACATTATCTGCATATATTTCTGTATTCATATATGCTGGATGAACATATATTCATATACCACATTACATATATATTAGGTACTATTGATTGTAATTATTTTGTAATGCGTGTTATATTATACAGATCTTCCTCAGCTTATGATGGGGTTACATCCTGATAAACTCATTGTAAGCTGAAAATATCCTAAGTCAAAAACACATTTAATACCCCTAACCTACGGAACATCACAGCTTAGCCTCGCCTACCGTGAACGAGCTCAGAACACTTTCCATTAGCCTACAGTCGGGCAAAATCATCTAACACAAAGTCTATTTTATAATAAAGTGTTGACTATCTCATGTAATTTATTGACTACTGTACTGAAAAGTGAAAACAGAATGGTTGGATGGGTACAGACGTTTGTAAGTGTATTGGTTGCTCACTCTCGTGATTGCGGGGCTGACGGGGAGCTGTGGCTCGCTGCCCTGCCCAGCATCACAAGAGAGAATCGTACTGCATATCGCTCACCAGAGAAAAGATCAAAATTAAAAGTTCGAGGTACAGTTTCTACTGAATGCTTAGCGCTTTCTCACCATTGTAAAGTCGAAAAATCGAAAGTCGAACCACCGTAAGTCAGGGACCATTTGTATTACACGTATTATACATAAATATCATATTTGTTGACATCTACTAATGCACATGTATACATTGTAATTATATACATAGATTTACAGACTGTATACTTATATTATACTCACACTACATTTGTGTGCAAATGTAATCCTCCTACATTTCCCCAGTCCATTCACTCTCGCTCTCCTGGAAGACTACATTACATTTTCTCACATGCCTTCAACACTCAGTGCCACATTTCTCATCCTCACCCTCAACTGACGGTGTTGTTTCCTATTTCACCGAGAAGGTCAAGCAACCACAGGGCACTGTCACCATCCCCGACGCACTCCGACATCACCCCGCCCACCAGCACCTGTCTGAGCTTGCTGCCTTCTTTCCGTGACAATGAATGGATTCCATTCTTCCATCTGGGGCCCGCCTCTCCACTCACGTACCCAGTGCCCTCCCCTCCCATCTGCACAGAGATGGCTCCAGAAATCCGTCTTGCCCCACCCAGTTGTCAAGCCTTCCCTGTGCACTGGGTCAACCCCGTCAGCGTGCAAACCTGGCATTTCTTCTCCCATCTGTAAACACAGAAACAAAACCTGTCCCCTACTCTCACTGCTTCTTTCTGCTACTGTCCCATGTCTCTGTTCCCTCCACAGCACAACTTCTTGAAAGAGTTGCTTAAATTCACTGTCTCCAGGTCTTCTTCTCCCAGTTGGATATCTACCTCCCACTATTCCTCCAAAAGTTCTCTTGCCGAGGTCATTAATGACTTCCAAACTGTGAAACACAAATGTCAGGTCTCAGTCCTCCTCAAAGATGACCTTTGGCAGCATTGGACATGGAGGACCCTTTTCTCCTCTGTGAAGTCCTTTCCGGCCTTGGTTTCCAGGATGCCCCACCTGCCTCTCTGACCTGCCTTCTTCCCAGGCACCACCGCTGACCATGTCTAAGCTCAGTCTCCTCTCTTCACTCACTCCAAAGGGGATGGCAACAGCCTCACTGCTTTAAATTCCATCCAGAGCTGCATCTCCCACATGGATGTCTCCAGCCTTCTCCCTTGAACTGCAGATCCTCTACCCAACTGCCTCCTTGACAACTCCACTTTCAGGTCTAGGTGTCTCTCAGGCCCAAATCGCCCCAAAGTGAGCTCTTGATAATGGCCCCTCTCCCATCCCAATCTGCTCTTCCTCCTTGTGGATGCACAGGCCAAAAGCCTTGGAGTTGATCTTGACCCTTCTCTTTCTCTAAGCAGGGGAGATACAATAATGGTCCCCCCCAAAGATTTCCACGTGCTAATCCCAGAACCTGTGAATATGTTACCTTACAGGCGAAAAGGACTTTGCAGATGTGATTAAATGAAGGATCTGAAGATGGGGAGAGAAGCCTAGGTCGTCCAGTGCCCAGTGTAATCACGAGGGTCCTTGTAAGAGAGAGGCAGAAGGGTTGGAGTCAGGAGGAGTTGTGATGGCAGAAGCAGAGGTTGGAGCGATGCGGGGCCATGAGCCAAGGAATGCAGGAGCCTCTAGAACCTGGAAAAGGCCAGGAAATGGATTCTTTTCTGGAACCTACAAAGAAACACAGCTCTACTGACCCACTTTAGACTTCTGACCTCTAGAACTGTGAGATAATGTCTTGTGTTGTTTTAGCCACTAAGTTTGTAATATTTTGTTGCAGCATCAATAGGAAACTAATACACTAAGGAAATCCTGTTGGCTGAACCTTCAAAATATAGAGAGAATCTTACCACGTCAGGTCTTCCATCTTGATCCGAGTTCCCACCATTTCTCACATGGGTTATTGCAACGGCCTCCTGGCTGGTTTCCAGCCTCCACCTTGTCCCCACCCAGTGTCCTGTGCACCTTGCTGCTGAGCGAGCCTCCCTGATAGGCATGAGAAAGTCATGCTAGTCAAGCTAGTTGCTCTCTGTTGAAGCCCTCCACTGGCTCCCTGTATCAATGAAGGCAAAAGCCAAAGTCCTCACTATGCCCTACAAAGCCCGTTATGATCTGACCCTGTCACCTCTCTGACCTCAACACTACTCACTGCCCTGATTATTCACCCCAGCCACACTGGCCTTTGAACTATTCCTTCAACAGGCTGAGCAGCTGCTGCCTCAGGGCCTTTGCATTCGCTCCTCTGCCTCGAATGCTCTTTCCTAGAAGTGGGCATGGCCCTCTCTCTCCTCCTTAGGTCATGGTCTTCCCTGGCTGACCTAGCTGAAATCCTTCCCCCTCTACACACATGCACGTGCATGCGCACACACACACAATTTCCAATTCCTCTTCCCTGCTTTATTTTTTGCTTCTTAGTACTTATCACCATACATCTACATGTTACATTTAATTATGACCAACATCTGCATGTTGTATTTACTTATCTTCTCTATTCTCCCCCCACTACTACCACTAGAAAGTACACTTTATGAGGGCAGGGATTTTTGTCTGTTTTATGAACCACTATATCCCTATCATCCCAATGAGAAGGGGAGCCCCCAAAGTCAAGGTCAGGGAGGGGTCAGGCCTGAACAAAGCTGGCTTAGTGCTGTCACGTTAGCCCTGCTCCTCGTGAGCCCATGAGCGCTAAGTCATCATTATTCAACACACGAGGCACTGTTAGGTGTTAGAGGCAAATAAGATGCAGATCCTACACAATAAGTGAAAGTCAAAGAAAGAACCCATCACAGTGGTTAAAAACCATCCCCAAAGAAAGGCGCTGGGAGAGGTCCCAATGATGCCCTATCCCAACTCCTAAGATGAAATCTCTCCTGTTGGAATAATGACAATGACATCAGCTGGATCTCAGGAACCGCTAGCCCAGCACACACAGGTGGCTTCCAAGGACAGACTGTCAATAGAATGGGTATGAGGTGGGACAAGTCATCAATGTATCATCCATCTTTCAGTCTAAAGAAGAACTCATGAGAAGCACAATCCACCCAGTCCCTGGACCCAGATCCTGCCCTGGTATCCATTCCCTAGAAGCTGGCCGGAGGTGAAGATCTATTTACCTGTTATCCCATTGTTAAAAGACTTTAACATAGAAGAGAAGGGAGTCTCTAAGTGGGAGACCCAGGACCAAGAGTACAATTACAATCCTTCCATCCAGGGCCCCTCCTCTGTGACTGGCACAGATTGGACATGGTTTCTAGTCCCTGAAACACTTTGAACGGAAGCTATTTACACCACCTTTCTATACACGAGGATTTGGAGACTTGAAGAGAGCAAGTGACTTCCCCGAGCCTACAGAGATAAGAAAGGACAGGACTGGAATTTAGGCTAGATCTACCTGGCTTCTGGAGTGATACAGGAGACTGTGTGATACTATGACAGGAGTGACGATGTAGCTCAAAACCAAGGGCACATTTTGAACAATGCGAGTTCACTGAAAAAGCATGGGCTGTGTTTGCTAATGTGCCCATCCCTATCTCTGATGGTCCCAAGATGGCCCAAAATGACAACCTGGCTTCCAGATAGCCATTGAGGTCCAGTTTCTAGGACCTTCCCAAGGCCTGGCAGCATTCCTGCCTTTGGGTACCATGAGATGCCCTACATCCTGAATTTAAATTCCCTCTTGTTTAAACTGGCTCCAGAGGTTTTGGTTACTTGCAACCAGAAGAATCCTAACTCACATAAAAGTCACACAAGTGTCAGCAACCTTGAAAGAAAGCTCAGGGTAATGTAAAAGTCAGTGAACATTCTCTCTGAACTTGGAAAGGCAAAGCAACCAAATTCCAATATTTCCCCCAACACCTAATTTATAACTCAGGCTTTCTGATTTAAAAAGCATCAGAAGATCATAAAAAATAGGGATTATAAGAGTGGATTTTAAGAATGAAACTTGAGTAGGGAAAAAAGTTCCTTTCTCAAAGAAACCAAAACAACAATAATAAAATAGCATATATTTTTATTCCTTTTACAGGAAGCAACAAAATAGAAACTTTGACTGAGTTATTTAAGGGGTCTATCCGTTTGAGCAGTATTTGGAACAGTTCACTCTTAGTGAAAGCAAACGCTCAGATATTTGCCTTCTATCTTAAATAAAATTTTAAATGTCTATAATTTCCCAGAATGTGCAGAAATGGTTCATTTAATAAGCACTCAGCAAGTGCGTACTGCACACAATCCCCTTCAATTTCCAGAACAAAATAGGAAGCAATTGCAAGCGTCGTACAGTGAAACTTTCCCACCTGGCAAATGAATAGGCTAGTTTATCCACACACAGGCGTGTTTCCATAACTGGGATGCATTCGATGTAAGAAGCAGGTGCTAAGAACAAAAATAACCAAACGTGGCTTTTTAGCACCTCTTTTCCTTTTATATTCTGTAATTGCCATGGCTGACGTGAAGGAAGTATAAGGGGAGGAAATTGAATGGGAGGTGGTAGGGTATATCAATTAAAATTTATGCCCCTTCCCCCATTTCAGAATTCACAGAATCACTGAGAGCAGCTCTTTTCTATGTTGGTTCCTTTCCCTTCTGGGTATCTGAGATCTGGATCAAATCAGTTCCTGCGAGCCAGTGAGAGGGAAAGGCTCTCTAGTTAGACAGATGCCAAAGCTGGAAGCAGGGACAGATCTTAGATTCCCTCGTCACAGCTGGAAAAAAAGAGTGACAGTTAACAATTCCCCAAGAATTTTGTACACGTGCTATGGTGTATCAGCTCTTAAAAGATTACCCTCAAGTATAATTGATTTCACCTCAGAAATGTCTGCAATCACATGTAAGCAGCACGTTTTGCTTGGTTTCTGCCTGCACTGTGGACAGCTCACATTTTCTCTGTTTTTGCCTCCTTGGGAGAGCCCACTGATTGCTGGTGTTCATTGTTAGTGTCAGCGAGGGCATAAGGCACAGCATCTGCCTTTCTTAAACTTATAAGGCATGAGGAAGATGGAAGTTACTATAATGTTTTATTTTCTAAGTGGAAAGAGGAAGCTGACATTTTAGTACTAAATATGTCACCCGCAATGGGGCAAGAACCTTGAGCACCCAGATGTGGAAGTCATGACGCTAATCCTACTGATTGAGAGTTTCCATCATTTTGCACCGGTATTTTGAGAGCTCTCTGTCTCTTTCAAGCATCACGCCGAGCGCTGGCCCCAGGGATCTGAGAGTGCGCCCTGCACAGCGGGATGTGCTGGGGAGACCAGCATTTCCTTAGGATCATCACATTGAACCTCAACTACTCCCCTTGGATTTAGGCTTCTAGAGGGCACCTCTCACCTTCTGCTCTCCATCTCCTTCCTCTGCTTTGTTTTCTCTCTCCTCTGCTTTTCTCCACCATTTTTCTTTGGTTCCTTCCCATTTTTCTGTTTCCTGTAGCCCCAGGGGGCAGAGGCATCTCAGGAAGGAGAGCAGGGTGGTGTCTGCTTTGCCACGTGCTGCCCGCTTGCTTGTGGGAAGGTCGTTCAATATCTTTGAGCCTCAATTCTAAGAATCTGGAGTGATAATACCTGTTTCTGAGGACTATGTGAGCTATTTTATGAGTGTACACTCATCAACTATTTAAGAGCTACACAGATGAAATTGGCATTATTATTGGAGTCATACAGACAACTGAGAAATGTCACCACCTTTATTTTGCTGCCTGGGGAGGGAGAGGAGAGAGATAAAGGTGGAAATCCAAAATCACTGAAGAGATGTGTGACTTTGCATCTTAGTGATGACTAATTGCATTCCAAAGTCTATTACAGTCATGCCTCGATTAATGACAAGGATGCATTTGAGAAATGCGTCCTTAGGCGATTTCCCCTCTTAGCTCAGCAGCTAGCCAGCAGTGATGCCTGCTCTGTGTGAATTTCAGGTTTCTGTTTTGCTGGTACTTTCTTTTGGTCTCCTATGCTTTGTCCACCAGGCCCACGCTGCATGCTGTAAGCGGCTTAGGGTAAGCCAGGATTGAAAGAGCGTACTGTCCTAAGGGTGATGACAACACAGACCCACCCAGCAACGGGGTGACTGGGTGTTGTTTTTCCAAAACTGGTGCCTCATCCTTTTTGTTACCCTTTCCAGAATGTCCGACCGAGTTCACAGAGAGTTTTCAACTCTGCAATGTCATCCACTCTGCCACATTTCATCTAACCCCTCATGGCCTTTATCACATTCTCTTTTTTGTAAATACCAGCTTTACTGAGATATAATTCACATCCTATAAAATTCACCATTTAAAGTGCAATTCAGTGATTTTTGGTATATTTGTGGAGTTGTGCAAACATCACCACAATCCAATTTTTGAACATTTTCTTCACCTTATATCCTTTAGCAGTCACTCCCCCTTCCCTCCTCGCCCAGCCCCTGGCAACCACTAATCTACTTTCTGTCTCTGTGGGGCTTTTCCTCTTCTGGACAGTTCATATAAAAGGACTCATACAATATGTGCCTTTTGTGACTGGCTTCTTTCACTTAGCATAACGTTTTTGAGGTTCATCCATGTTGCAGCATGTATCAGTACTTCACTCCTCTTTATGGTTGAATAATATTCCATTGTCTGGATATATAGCTGGTTTACTCATTCATCAGTTGAGGAATACTTGGGTTATTTCCACTTTGGGTTATTACGAATAATGATGCTATGAACCTTCATATACACATTTTGTGTGGACACGTTTTCATTTCTCTTGGGTCTATACCTAGGAGTGGAATTGCTGGGTCACGTGGTAACTCTATGTTTAACTTTTTGAGGAACTGCTAAACTGTTTTTCCTAAACGGCTGTACTGTTTTACATTCCCACCAGCAATGCACGATCGTTCCAATTTCTCCAGATCCTCACATCACATTCTATTCTATGAGTTATCTCTGCATGCATATTACTACTCCCCTTGGATCTGGGCTTCTAGAGGGCGCAGACTGCTCGGAGATTGTTATAACAGCAGTCACAGCACATGGCATGTTCTGAATTAATCTCAGCTGTTAAGTGGATATACTTTTTATTATAATCAGTCACAGTTCCTAACCAGAGGGTAAGCCTGCTTTAGGAGAAAACACAGGTCTAAGTTCATATCTTCCAAAGAACCCTGCACATAGACAGAACTGCCTTTTATTGGGCCCTTACTGGATTCTTACCGTATATGACCTCATTCTTCAGATGAGGAAACTAAGATTCAGGTTACTTGTCCAAGCAATTAATGTCAAAGCTGAAATTCAGACCCAAGTGTTCACTGTACCACATTGTCCTTCGCGGAGAAAGAATTCTATCTATTTTGCAGGAAGATAGAGAGGGAGAGACAGACGCTTATTTAGGGAGCTCTGCTTTCCCTCTATAAACACTCCAAAGGCAAGAACTAACGTCTTATTTCTTTTGTTATCTCCTATTGTACATAGTGCATAGTGGTAATTCAAAAAATTACTTCTGATTATATAAATTTTGAACCATGATATAATGACTAATAAGCTGAAATGTAAAAGTAAGGTATTGTTATCATGGTCTAGTTCAATTCCCTATTTGCGACTATATCTGATAATATACGGTAAGCATCTAACCACTTGCCAATGGCCACGGAGCCATAGGCAGGACTGTATCTCGCTCAAATCCACAAAAGTTGGCCTATGTGCCTCGAAACGTCACCTCATGGGAACCACAGAAGCGCTGTCTCTCCAGCTATCACTCCGGCGCCCCAAACACTGCCTGGCGCCATTCAGCGGGCATCAGCTGTCAGAAGAGCGGAACTGGCTAAAGAGGCCCTTGCCCCTAACCAACATGGCCACCTGAGGCTTCAGGGTGAGGGCGGCAGAATGGGGATCACGTGAGGAGAATCCCGTCCCTTTATTGGCTTTCTCTCCTGGAGGGGCGGGACACAATAACCCAGCTGGGGCCGGCCTTAAAGGGCCTGCGGCAAAATCCGCCAGAACTCCGCCTTCGGGGCTGGGCGGGCGGGGCGCCGCGCGGCACGGCGGCAGTCGGCACCGGCGCGCGGAGGCCGCGTCTCGGGGAGCCCTGGTGACCGCCGCCGGCTGCGACGCGAGCCCGAGGGGGTTAACCGCGGAGTCTGCGGACGGGAGAGCGCGAGGATCCTGCGCGCGAGCACGGCGCAGCCGAGGAGGCGCACGGGGGCGCGCGAACGCGGGCGCGGGGATGGAGGACGGCGTGGCCGGGCCCCGGGTCGGGGCGGCGGCCGAGGCTGCCGAGGCGCGAGCGGGGCCCGGGGTGACGCTGCGGCCCTTCGCGCCCTTCTCGGGGGCGGCCGAGGCCGACGAGGGCGGCGGCGACTGGAGCTTCATCGACTGCGAGATGGAGGAGGTGGACCTGCAGGACCTGCCCAGCGCCACCATCGCCTGCCACCTGGACCCGCGCGTGTTCGTGGACGGCCTGTGCCGGGTGAGGGCCGGGCAGTCGGGCGGAGGGCGGACACTTGTTGCCCGGGGGAGGCGGCGCGGGTCGTAGCGCCGAGGTCCTGGCCGGCTCGGGCAGCCGGAGGGGCGGGGAGGCGACCCCCGGGGACGCGGCGACGCCCCCGGCCGCCCTGCCGCGGTCCCCTCCTGTCCCGGCAGGGGTGGGGGCGCGCTCCCCGAGGGTCCCGGGTCCCCAGCACCTGCCGGGCCGCCCGCGCAGCCCGCCCAGGGGGACGTCAGGGGCTCGCCTTTGACCGGGGGTAACCGCCTCCCCCGGACGCCCCTGCCCCCGGGTGTTTACTCGGGCGGGAAGGGGGGCGACGAAGTAGGAGACAATCAGGGGGTGAATTAGCCCCCCAAAGTGGCCGAGCTCTTACTGTCACCCGGGGCTTTGACCGTCGCCCTGCCCTCACTCGTCAGAGGAGGGGGTCGCCTCATTCATAGGGAAGCAGACGTAGAGCGGCGACGTGCCTCACTGTTCATAAATAGGACGAGGTCCCCGCATTCTCAATCTGCACTATTGGAAGAAAAGCCAATGTTTGGGTGAGCATCCGCGGTTGCTCATTATCCTGCGGTTGGCCAGTTTTGGTCGAATGGTGTTGGGGGGAAGGGGCCCACTTTCTAGGCCTTCAGGATATGTAGTAGGAATCTTGCTCCCTGAAGGGGTGACATGCCACCATCGGGGACACTCAGTACCTGGGGAGTTGATTTTTTTTTTTTCTCAAATTCACACGGTTTAGACACTTGGGAGGGTGAGGGGGCAGATATGAGTAATCAGTGGTGGTGGGGAGGAGGAATTTATTTCAAATCAGCATTTTGCGTGCAGAAGAAAATTTGGACAACGTAGGCGTTGCAGAATGAAGCCTGTCTTTGAGAGAGACGCTCCATTAGGAGAGCAGCTGTTCAAAAAAGCAATGCTTTCCATGCTTGGCTCTGAGTCTGCATATACCGTCAATGAACTGTAGTTGAAGGCTGCTGCCAAGAACACCACTGTAGAACAGAGAATGGTGTGCT
Organism: Tapirus indicus; assembly: GCA_031878705.1. Taxonomy (NCBI): domain Eukaryota; kingdom Metazoa; phylum Chordata; class Mammalia; order Perissodactyla; family Tapiridae; genus Tapirus; species Tapirus indicus. The sequence goes on along the minus strand of CM062936.1, from coordinate 31,041,859 downwards.
TAATCCCATTTATTTATAATTTATATGCCCATCTACTTTCAGAAAGGATTTACAGTGGCTTCATGCTTAGGTAAGCTTGCATGCGTGCCTGCTAACGCAACAATTGTCAAAATACAGGGTCTGGCTCATCTTACTCTAAAACCTTTTCTCTTCCTGAGGCCGAGGTCTAGGCAGCATTTCAAGTCTCTTTTGTAGGGGTCCTAGGCTGTCTTTCTCATGGAGCAAGGTCAGGTCATGTAAGACTGCACTTATTAGCTATGCATTAATTAACGAATGTCTAGCAATTCATAGTTTTACATTCCTCCCAGTAAGTATGCCGACAATCCTGAAATTGCTTTGTATGAAATTTTGCCCACTTTGCTAGCTATTCCTTTGAGCAAATGTTTATTGAGACTGCCATGGGCCAGGCACTGAGCTAGGCTCTGCAGGCAGCATTTCTGCCTTCAGGGCTGACATTTTTGTAGGGGGAAACAGACAATAAACAAATAAATATCTAATATGTCAAGAGGGGATGGTGCTGTAGGGAAAAGTAAGACTTGGAAGCTGGGGGAGGAGGGAGTGGAGGTCTGGGAGGGGAGGGAGATTGCTGTTAGACACAAACTCATCAGGGAAGGTCTTACTACTAAGGTGATATTTTGAGCGGAGACAATGGGCTAGCTAGCATTCATTCATTCGTTCTATTGTTTACTCTTTTGCTGTTTATTGAATGCTTACTTGCTCCAGGCACTGTTTTAGGCCCAGTGGAGAGAGTGGTGAACCGAGCTGCCGGCTTATGTTCTGTGGTTGAGGGGGAGGTAGACAGTAGAAAAAAGTAAGTGAACAAGGTAATTTCAGATAGTGTTAAGTGCAGTGGGGACAATAAAACAGGATAATGTGATGGAGAGTGACCAAGGAGGAGAGGGGGCTGGGTCATATCAATCAGGTCCTAACGGGGATGTGTGGAGGTCCAAGAGGTTTTAGTGAAGAACTGATTAATTGGGGCAGGACTGAGGGGGTCAACAAGGCGTGTTGGGTCAAGGGGAGGAAGCAGTGTTGCTGGAACCTGGGAGAGGAGCCACCTGGCAGGAGCTGCAGACGTGAAGGTGTGGAAAAGAGATGCTGAAGCTGGGAGTGCCAGGGAGGAAGTACCCCAACTTGGCCCCCGGCTTTCTGATCCCATTGGCGAAATCCAGCTGGCAGCCAGAGGCAGGGGAGCCAAAGCGATACAGTCCATAGTGGGGTCCTCTTTCCAGGGCCCAGAGAAAGACGGAGAGGGGCAGAGGATGGCTCTGGGTACAGTGCGGGTCAGGAGGACATGCAGAGAGGAATCAGCATGGGACCACTTTGGACTGAATGGCCCCGGAAGGCCCCAGAAGTCCTCTTTGCACAGTTTGGATTTGGCTCACAGGAAGAAGCTCCTTGTATAGATTATGTGTGGCTGGCGTCCAGGCAGGGGGAATAGCAAATACGAAAGTTCCAGTGCAGGGATGCACTGAGTGTATTCAGGGGTGGTGATGGCCCAAGTTGGACGCAGCCAGGGAATGGTTCCATGGAGGGCCATGGAGGCCATGCTAGGGATTCAGATGTTATGCTAATTGCAAAGCTGGGTGGAAAATGTCTTTTGGGGAAGGAGGATGGGTGGGCAAGAAGAGAGGAAGCAAGGAGATCGCTCAGGAGGCTGTTGACTTTTATTGTCCGGGGGAGCCATGAAGGTGTTTGGACTAGGGTGATGGTGTTGGAGATGGAGCAGGGCACACAGCCTCTGTTTGAGCCTGTCCTCTCCATTTGGAGGGTCAGGGGCTTCAGAACGGGGACAGGGGGAGCTTTGTGCGTTGGTTGCCCATCCATAGGGTCGTGTAAGATGTAAACAATTGGTGAAGACACACAAACCCACTGGGCTAAGGGAGCTGGAGTCCCTGAAGGCAAAGAGCTCTGTGAAACAAGGCAGTGGGAGCAGACATCACTGCCAGCCATTGGGAAGCCTTCCTGGAAAGAGATTGTTTCTCATTTAGCTAAAAGCACCTCTCTGGGTGGGAAGACATAGCTTCTGAGGTTTCAGTCTGACAACCGTATCGTTTGAAAGGCCGTTATTCTTTAAGGCTGGCATGTCCCCTTTGGGTGTTGTAATGAAAGTGTGATCCTACTTCGGGTCGGTGGTGTCTGACCATGGGGTCGCAGACCATTAACTGCATTGCTGACAGAAGTCCCTGTGCTGGTGGTCTGGCCATCCCTCTCCTTAACCAGCCTGGGTGAGTGATGGTGTCATAGCCTGTCAGGGCTGCTATAACAAAACACCACAGACTGGGTGGCTTATAAACAACAGAAGCTGATTTCTCACAGTTCCAAAGGCCAGCATGGTCAGGTGAGGGCCCTCTTCCAGGCTTCAGACTTCTCGCTGTGCCCTCCTGTGGTGGAAGGGCTGAGGGAGCTCTCTGGGGTCTCTTTTATAAGGCCAATAATCCATTCATGAAGGCTCCTCCCACAGGCCCCACCTCCTAATACCATCACCTTCAGGGGTTAGAATTTCAACATGTGAATTTTGGGGGGACACAAACATCCAGACCATGGCAGATGGTGTGAAGGAAAAAGGCTGTGTCAAACTTGTTTGCATTTGTTCATATTGTTCTCTAACTTTAGTCTTAAAGGAAAGAAAGAAATTGACCTGAACTCCCAATTTATTTGGGAATTTGCATTGGAAGCTGTTTTCTAACTATAACAGTTGAGTCTGATGTGTAAAGGTGTTTTTGTTAGCCAGGTCATCATCAGTATTGTAAATAATTTATACTGAATATGTTCATTAAATGTTTATCTAAAAAATAACTGAATCTATATCGTCATTAATTTCGAGTAATATTATTAGAGAGATTCACACCATTACAAATGAATGAAAACATCTATTAAAATAAGATTATTTTCTCTTGTACAAATAGTCGCTTAGCGTATTCTCTTACTGCGCTCTTTGTGGACCTTTTTTCTTTTTCCTGAGAAAGCAGAGCGCTGCTCTGAACCAGTAATTACATGTGCTTTGGGTTGTTGGCAGTGGTTCGTTGGTTCCCTAGAGTAAGTTTATTCAGTCGTCACCAAGCTAACCAGAAATTTAAGTTTCCAGGCAGTAAATGTAGTTCCATACAGTAATGGAAACGAATACCATTTTTTCTGTTGCCTGAAACATGGACGTGTATTTGATAAGAGCTTTGCATGAAGCCTCAGTAGGAAAATGCTAATCACAGAAAAATGTACTCTCCTCTAGTGAATAAACTCATCTTTCTTAAAGCAAATGCCCACTTAAGATTTGTGATACTTGCATGACTTTCTTTTAATAACACGAAATATTCGGATAGGCATAAAAGAAGTTTGAATGATGTCCTTACTTTCTTTGTATCTGAAGGTCCCTGAGCAGTTCACACCTTAGCTGCACTTGGAATCCCTGGGGAGCTTTGAAACCCACCCACCCCCATGCCTGAGGCTCCAGACCAGTTCCAGTCTCGGGGGGCTGGGAACCACCTGGAAGGAATCGCCTAGAAAGTTCCCCCAGGTGATTCTATTTGGGAGTCCGTGTTGAGGACCATTGTCCTAGCCAGAAGGGGTTCTGCCTGACTCCCTTGTACATTGTCGTATCAGGAAAAGATCATTGGATTCCTCTTGTAGCCAGATCTGTGCCTCAGTTTCCTCGAGCCTAAGATGGGAGTCAGGCTCTTCCTGGTCTGGCGCCTCCCTTCTGAGTGGCGTCTGACCTTGTAGCCTGAAAGCAGGATGGCGGGCCATCAGCTGGAGAGGTGGAGTCTTTGGGCAGGTGACACATACAAGATAAGAGGGTTTTACTTCAGTGTGGGGCTGACCCTCTTGGCCTTTGTATGCATCCTCTCCACCGTGCTGCTCACTCTCCACCCAAATGTCATATCCCAGACTTGTTCTGCCAAAACTTGTTTTTTGGTAGACAAGCTATCATTCAGTAGTAATTTGATGGTTGAAAGGATTTTAAGATCCAAGGTGGCACAGCTGATATGCAGTGTCTGCTCATAAGGTGTCTACTTGGCTGTGTTTCTGCCTGTTTCTATTATAAGTCAGTCAGTGAGAGCATGTTGTAAAATGGGACATTCCAGCAGGAGAGTAATGGTTGGATTCTATGACAGTGTAAAATCCAGACATTTTTAGTCCATTTTCACTTTTCACCCTGGTGTCATACGCATGTGTCTCAGACTTAAATTATGCATAAAATTTCCCCTTAAGCCTGCTTAAGGGTGGAGCAATGTTAAACCAATGTGGTATGGTTTAATCTGCTTGGGAAAGTTCAGAATATTGTATGTTAGAAAAGAAAACTACATGTTATATACATGCAAAATTTATTTTAGAAGCTATCCACTATTTCCCTAATTTTAGAATTTCTGACTCTTAAATAAATCGAATGTTTTTTACATCCATGAGGTTGTTTTCATCCCTCCTCACCACTCCACTCCCTAGGGAACAGAAAAATAGGCTTTGTGATAGAAGAGAATAGCTAATGAGGAGGCTGTTCGATTTCACTGTTTATATTTCAGGCTGTATTCTTTCTTTCTTGCCTTTTTAAAAAATGTCATCAGACAGCACAGCCCACTCTTTTTCATACATGTCACTGAGGGGCCTGTTTGCCCCATTCCGTGACTACCTCATTCCTGTTACTGCAATAATACTTGTGCACACATCAGTGTGTGTTGGGGGGATAGACCCCCCCCCCCAGTGCACATTTTCTATTGTTAGAACGCATTTCAAGGGCCGTGGGGGAGTGCCGATCATTTGCAATACAATCCAGTTGTGACAGAGTTTTTTCCTTTGTAAATACTAATCACCATCAAAACCTGGGGATGCTGACAGTTAACGAGACGGTAAAGTGTCCTCTGAGCATTGCCGGGCTACACCACGGTAATAGAAAGTAAAAACCACGGTAATAGAAAGTAAAAAGCGCTCTTCCCCCCTCTTAGGCAAAACAGAAACATTTTTAAAATATAACATCAGGAAAATATTAATTACCTTAAACTTTGATGTTGGGAGAAGCGTTGGCTTCGTGTTATATAGATTCAGTCACTGTAGAAATCCTTTATATTTTTGATTTAGTTGGTGTAGAGCCTTTTTATATATTTTTTTTAACCTCTAAAGATTTAATTGGGTTTCATATGGTCACATTCCCCATTGAAGTGTATATGTGAGGAGGCAGTGCAGCATAATAGCTAAGGGTACAGATCTTAATCATACCTTCACCACTTATACAGGGTGACTCTGGGGAAGCTATTTACCTGTGCCTTAGTTTCCCTACCTCTAAAATGGGGGTGCTAATAGTACTTATATCTTATAATGTACATAAAATGCTTATCACAGTGACTAGGACATAGTAAACAATAATATAGATTAAAAGCAATTAGATTATTGTATTATAGATTAAAATATAGATAGATAGAAATAATATAAATAATTTAAAATAGTATAGATTATTGTATTAACTATCTACTGCTGTGTAACAAACTAACTCAAAAGGTAGTGGTTTAGAACAATAAACATTCATTATCTTGCAGTTTCTGTGGGTCAGGGATCCAGGGATAGCTTAGCCTGGTGCATCTGCCCCAAAATCTGCAGTAAAGTGTCAGCTACGGTCTCATCTGAAGACTCGACTGAAGGAGTGTCCACCTCCAGGCTCAGGCACACGGTTGTTGGCAGGATTGCATTTCTGTTGGTTGTGGGTCTGAGAGCCTCAGGTCCTTGGTGGCTGTTGACTGGGGGCCTCCCTCAATTCCTCCCCACATGGGCCTCTCCATAGGGCAGCTCACAGCATAGCAGCTGGCTTCATGGCAGTCAGAGCAACAAGGAAGGGTGTGCAAGACGGAATGCGATTCATGGTCTTTCTGTAACTTAATTTCAGAGTGCTGTCCCACCACCGGTGCTGTATTTTCTTCATTAGAAGTGAGTCAGCAGCACGGCTCACACTGCAGGGGGCGGGGCGCTCACACCGGGATGTGAAGGCCAAGAGGTGGAGGTCACTGGGGGCCTCTCTGGGCTGCCTGCCACAGTAGCTATTTATTAGTACATTTGTTTCTTTGTAAACTTTGTTGACTTCTGTGGAGCAGTTAATGTTCAGAAATGTTTATTAAGGTATTTTCTAATCTGATTCTTTTTAGCTTCGACTCTATAAAAGAATACAGTTTTATGGGGCCGGCCCGGTGGTGTAGCGGTTAAGTTCGTCTGTTCCGCTTCAGCAGCCCGGGACAGGCTGGTTCAGATCCTGGGTGTGAACCTACTCACCACTCATCAGGGCATGCTGAGATGGTGTCCCACATAGAAAAGCTACAACTCTACAACTATGATACGCAACTATGTACTGGGGCTTTGGGGAGAAAAAAGAAAAAGAGGAAGATTGGCAACAGATGTTAGCTCAGGGCCAATCCTCCTCAAAAAAAAAAGTGAAAAAAAAAAGAATACAGTTTTAGGTTCCACATCCTAATATAAAAACCTCATTGATAGATTATAGCTGGGTTATTCAGTTTCTAAAGTGTCAAAAGCTTTTAGCCACTACATTTCTGAAAGAAGAGCTCAGGAACTAAACCTTTTGTAACTTGGGAAGGTCCCGTATTTTTCCTCTCATTACTATTTCAGCAGGTGCAGTATGTATGAAATTCCCATGTGTAATCATAATTAACACCATAAGAAGAGGTATTTGAGGTTGGCCTGAATTATGAATTAAAAGACAAGAATATTATTTAATTCAGATAGCTAATTTTGGGTTTTCTTCACTCAACATAACAATAGCTTGTTTTACTTTCCCCTTCATATTTTTTAACTTTCTGCTTTATTTTAAAGATAATAGTTTCTGTTCATTAACGTGAAGTGCTTTATGTGTAATATATATATCATTTCATCTTTTTACAAGAACTCTATGAAATAAATATTGACGTCATCTCCATTCTACAGATGTGGAAACTGAGGCCAGGGGAGGCCAAGTGACCTGTCCCAGGTTATACAGCCAGTAAGTGTGATCCTGTGATTCAAACCTAGTTTTAGCCAACTCGAAAGCCTGTGCTGTAATCAGCTTACAATATGCAGTAATGTACATGAATTTCTCATATCTTTCACATCTTATTTAAACCCTAGGACAGCTCTGTGAAGAAACTATTTTTATCCACAGGAAACTGAGGTTCAGATGAGTTACAACTCTATTATTCTTTCAGTCATTTATTTATATTTGACGGATGTATTTGAGTGCTTACAGTACACCAGGCGCAATGGCAGCCCTGGTGATATTCTTGTGTGTAAATGGAAGGTCATGCCTGGGTACCGGAGCCAGACAGATCGGATTTGAATCCTAGCTCCTGCGCTTCACTCATTCATGCATTTATTCAACACGTGTTTTGAAGGCCTGCTATGTTCTGAGCACTGGGTGAATGATGGACACCATCCCTCCCTTTATGGAGCTCACAGGCTAGCAACGAAGACACAAAGTTACATTTTTTATATTGTGCATGTTATATAAATATAACCAAAGAGCTTCATAGATCCATACTAAACCGCGTGTCCTTGGGTAAATTGTTCAGCCTGCAAATTGAGCCGGTAGAACTGGCTGATCTCTGTGAGGTCGTTTCTGGCTCTCAAAGCCGAATGGCTCTGTACTCTTCTATCAGTGGGACACAGCCCGGACCACTGGCCCGTTGCTCCCCTGCACCCCCACATGCAAAATCAGACTTTTCCAGGTAGGAATTTGCTCAAGAAGAGAATTTCTCTAGTGTGATTCTAGTTCTCCATCCAGCCTTTCCAACCTTCCACCTGTGGGGGAGACAGAACTTCACCTCCACCCATACTAGGTATTCAGATGCAACTCTTTAACAAAAAGACAGATTAACAAGAGAAAAACAGTTATTAATGCATGCAGTGCACCTCCGTGCAGGAGAAACCTCAGTGAAATGTAACTCAAAGCAGAGGCTTAGAACTCGGCTTACATAGCCTCTTCAACGAAGAACAATAAATTTGTAGAGAAACGACAGGATGGAGGAAAGCAGTTCTAGGCTTTCAAGTGGCAGCAAACTGTGGGAAGGTAAATATGTGGGAGGAAATGAATAGAATAAAGTTTGCTTGCAGATCCCTCTGGGCTGATAAGAGTCTACAGTCATCTCCAGTAAAAGGAGAATTTATATCCTGCCTTTAGGCAGAGGAGGAGAGTATAGAGCCAGCTTTTCCTGCATGAGCTGCTCCTTAATTGCCTTCAGCTCAAAATAACTTTATATCAGGGAGGCATATTTTGGGGTGACATTCCGGTTTCCTTTACACCTGTACTCCAGCCTTCTCCTGCATTGGTCAGTGGGAGGCCAGTCTGCTAGTTTGTGGCTGGAGAGGAGGTAAATTTCAGTCACTTAAACTCGGTCTTTAATTGGCCTTGGAAATTTACCTAGGACTGATGTGAGAGGAGCCTGTGTCACAGAGGGTGTAACTGACCCCAGCACCGATTCTGTCCAGTTACCATTTGAGGGTTTGCCAGAGATACGGCCTCACAGAGCCAGAACACTTGAGTGAAACATTTCTTTTTTTAAACTCTGTCGATTATTGGGGCCTTTTCCAAATCTCCTGATAGCAATTACTTATTGATAGGATGACAGTATGTCCCTGTTTTTCTATCTGGTTTATGCCTGTCATCCAGGGAAAGTTATTCATAGTACCCTCTTTTAAGTTTGGATGATAAATTATATAGCGAGTAGTTATACAATTAATCATAAGCACCCTATTTTTTTTAGCACTTACCATTTGTGCCAAATATTTTATGTACATCGTTTCCTTTATTCCTTATAACCTTCTAAGATAAATGCTATATTTGCCCATTTATAGAGGAAGAAGCATTCTTCTCCTTTTGCAAAACTAATCAGCACATAGTTTCCCACCACAGCTGGGTGTTTGACTCTGGGGACTCTCACAGAACCTCGGCAGGAAGGGCCCTCAGACCCAAGCCTTTCCATTCTCCAAGGAGGAATCAAGGCTCGGAGAGGTGATGACATTTCTCAGGGGTGCTCACTAGATATTGGCAGAAGTAAAACTTACCCGCCGGTCTCCTTTCTCCAGGCCGGCTGGTTTTTATAGTGCTGGTTTAATTCTCTGTGAAACAATGTCCTCCCCTCTCCCGCCCCCACCCCACCTAAAAGAACCCAGGGCATGCAAATAACGGGGAGGGCATCTAGATTCAAGTCAGCTGGAACAGGCATTCTGGAACAACACAGGGGACGGCCTGTCCCCGGTGCCACTGTTACTGGGCTGCCCAAGGGCAGGGTCTCTGCGGCCCCTGCTCGCCCCGGCTCCCAGAAGGGCAGAGAGCTTTGCTTTGAGAGCAAGTCCGATGCTGTTCAGAACACCAGCGGTCACCACCAGGGGGAGGTAACTTCACATGTGTTCTGTGATGGATCCCAGTGGTTGACTTAGACTTCATTTCAGCCACCAAAGACAGAACGTGCATTTTGAGAAGGCAGAAGTCATACCTTGTGCACAAAAGAAGCTATTGTAAAGATAAGTTTGTAGTTGAAACTTGAAAGTGGAGAGACAGCCCCCAGCGGAAAAGCAGGGGAGTGAGAGAGCCACCTCCTTGAGTGGACCCTTCTGCTGCTGGGCGATGGGACCCCCTTTGGTTAAACAGGAAACAGGGGCGCTGTGTTCACCTGAAGGAATGACCCTTCTACTCCAACTATGCATGGGTACAAGTTTGTGACATTCTGTGCCATATGCTCAGATTTGTTGCAATTTATTTGGACTCTGACTCAACTTACCAGCATAAAGAAATACCAAGAGAGAACTCACTCAGATGAAACAAACACTTCATTTCAGAGATGAGGGGACTTTTCTGAGCTGGCTTCAGATATTAGGGTAGCACATAGATTACTTTTAAAAGGCAAAGCTTGTGCTGGTGGATAAGTCTCCAGACCTGTGTGGTGGGAAGTATTCTTTCACATGGGAGCCCCTATCCTCGGATGATTCCAGAATTACGTGCTGCTCAGGCCATGTAGTGACAGTGTTCTTCTGGGCTGGAGCAGGGGTTCTGGGGAATTCAGATAGATCTTGGCTCTACCAGTACAAACCTTTTCCTCCTAAGCTGTAGATCTCAGATGGTGATGGAGATCCCCTCAGGTCTGGGTCAGCAGTCTAAACTCCTTTGCAGCCCCTAAAAACAGACCACTCATCAGAAAAAAATCACTGGGTTACATATAGTTCATGAACTGGCCTGAAGACACTTGTAGATATTTGGCAACATCAGGGTCGGGTTTGGATCTGTATCTCTCTAGAATTGACGTATCCAAGATGTATCTGTCAGACTCAGCCACCTGCTTTTCCCCTGACACAAAGTTTCCAGAGCAGTTTTCATTTTTAAAATCACTTCTGAATTTGTGTATTTCTTCGAAGTGATTCATAAATTTGCAGGGCTAACACTCTGACCATAACGTGCTCTGTTTTGTCAAATACTCTTTTAATCCTTGACGTATATTGGAAAATACTGTTGAAGGATCGTAAGATACTTTGTAACCTCCACATTTAGAGTATTTCGGTTATTTAGAGCAAGTTCGGGAAAATGACCTGGTCCTCAGCACCGTGAGCCTGCCTGAGACTGTGGCATAGGGTGCGGTGGGGTGGGGGGTAGAGAGGTTGTTGATGGGGTGACTTCCTGCATTTACTGGAGGGGGTAGCTGTGCAGAGGACAGAACGGAGCATTAGGTGCTGTTAGTGGCTTGGAAAGCAGTACCAGCGGGCCACTTCGAAGGCTGTGGCTGAGATTCTGAGCAGCTTCATCTTATATCTGGAAAAGGAGGGTTGGTGGTACCTTCATCTTGCTAGGGTGCTGTGAGAATTAAACACAGCACGACAATGTCTGTGATCATATCTGAAGGCAGGAGATACTCCAAAAACATTGTTTAGTCTTTATCAAGCACTCCATTTTTTTTTTTTTTTTTTTTGTGGGGAAGACCAGCCCTGAGCTAACATCCGTTGCCAATCCTCCTCTTTTTGCTGAGGAAGACTGGCCCTAGGCTAACATCCGTGCCCATCCTCCTCTACTTTATATGGGACGCCGCCACGGCATGGCTGACAGGCAGTGCGTCGGCGGGCGCCCGGGATCCGAACCAGCAAACCCCGGGCTGCCAAGCGCGGACTAAACTGCTGCGCCACCGGGCCGGCCCCTATCAAGCACTCCATTTTAATGTCACTATATCGTTAGAGGTTTTATATTGGGTTGCCACTTAATTTTTGCTTATCCATTTAGTTCCTTTTCATGTATTTTTTTTTTCCTCCTTTGTTTTATCTACTAGGTAGCACAGGGACCACATTGGTAGGTTTTCTTGCTGTTTGTTATTAATCTTATTTTTATGGCTCAGCCAAGAGTGGAAGCCTGTGAGGTGTGTGTGCATATTACCCCTGAGTGCCCACCCTTCTTTATGGACAGATACCTACCTTAGTTTGGAGTTGTGTGTGTTAAAAGGCAGATGATGCAGCGGTTAGGAGGGTGGGCCCCAGAGCCAAAAGTGGGTCTGAATTCAAATCCCAGCTCTGCCAGCAACTGGCTCTGTGACCTTGGACAAGTAACTTAACTTCTCTGTACTTCAGTCTCTTCATTTGTAAAATGGGATAAGGAAAGTACCTACCTTACAGAGTTGTTGTGAGGATGAAAGGAGAGCATATAAGTAAAGGGCTAAGAATAATACCAGGCTCGTAGTAACTGTTTAACACGTTAGTGATTTTATTAAAATTATTATGAAAATGCAGGGATTACAGTGTCTATATTGCTCACTGCTATTTATCCTATGCCTAAGACAGTGCCCACCACATAGTAGGCACTTAATAAATATTTATGCAGCAGTGGAAGTAAAACACTGACCTAAAAATGAAAGTACTGCTGTTTAAGTCCATTAAATATTTAGCCTTATTTTCCCAGGAGTAATTTAGGCTCTTCCAGAAGTTGCATATTTTAGGCCAGTAGGGTCTTTGGCTTTAAAATTATTGCAGCGATGTGTGTGTGTACGTGTGTGCAGGCACACACACCTGTGTGCAGGTGTGTATGAAATTATCAGGCTTAGATATTGCTGAACATTTAGAAAGATTGGCATGGCTTGTTATCACTTGTAAATGCTTAGAAAAAGCATGTTTTAGCATGAAATGAGCATTGCTGCCAGGTTATAAACAATGTAAGGAAACGAACACTTCTAAAAATAAATCTCAAATAAGCTAATGGATATAAAAACCCCATGAACTCTAAATCATTATTGCTGATGATAAGAAATCCTAGGCTTCCTAGCACAGTTGAAAAAAAATATGCTGTAATAGAAAAATAAATGCCATGTTTACTGGTGAGATTCCCCCGACCCGCCCTCCCTCCCTCTCTTGCTCTCTTCCTCTTCCCTTCCTCCCTCCCTTCTCTCATTGTTCTTAGGATGCCTTTTAGGGGTCACAGGGATCATTCATTATCATCTGCTAAATCCCCACCTACTGCACCAGCCAGCCTCTAGCACCCCTGATAGAAGGTGGCTGGTCATCCTTTGCCAGATCTTGTCCGAAGAGGGCAAAATCAACTTGTGATCTGATCTCTGAATGCCACCCTGGTTTCCATTAGATTGTGCCAGGAAAGATGACCTTCTTTAGTGAAATGCATGCTGTCTGCGTAGTACTCAGCAGCCTGCTGTGCTTTTAATTAAATGAACCAGTCTTTTAAAACTTGATTCTTACCCCCGAAGCAGCATGTCACCCAACAGCCTGTTCCCAGTTACAGGACTGCGGGATGATTACATCTTAGGGCGGCCCCAGTGGGGACTGAAGATCGGAGCAAGGGGCTTTAGCATGGTGTGACCTGGGCTCATAATTCTTGGGGCCAGTTCTCTGTGCTTTAGGTCCGGGATAACTCACCCCTTGTGCAGCCTTCTAGCCAGACAGCACAGCCATTACAAGCTGACTTTAGCCAAAAGTTACCCACCATTGTATTAGGTCTACACTGTGCTGGGTGTTAGGGTGTTAAATGGCATTTGGGAGCACAACTCATAATAAGTACCAATTGCCAAGTACCAATTACGGATCATTACATTTGTCTAGATTGCTCTGTGATTGGAGGAGTAATTCATTATAGAAGTAATATTTGGTTGTAAAAATAAATAAAAGCCTTTACTAAAAATTCCCCATCCTCTTCTCTCAACCTGTTTCTTAAAGGTAGCCTTTGTTAAGTTTTAGATATACTCTTTCATGCATGTTCTATGCATGTTTAAACATATATATGGTATATATAAAGAAAGATAAATGCAATTAAATATATACAATGTATATATATTTATTTGCTATCATACTATATACACTCTTTTGCTACTTGCCTTTTAAAAATATTGTGGACATCTTTTCTTTTGATGGATATTATTATAAGAATGTAACCTAATTTACCAGCAATTCCTATTGATAGACATTTAGGTTGTTCCTGGGTTTTTTCCCTGTTATAAACAGTGTTGCAAGCCGCATCCTTATTCATATATCTTTGTTCTCTTGTGTAAATATGTTTGTAGAGATAACATCCCTAGAAGTGGAATTTCTGAGTCAGAGGGTATAGTTATTTTGCATTTTGATAGATACTGCCAATTTGTTCTCCAAAATGTTTATACTAATTTATATTACCACCTGCATTGCGTGAGTTCCTCTTTGCCATGTTCTTGTCAATCCTGGGGGTTATAAATCATTTTGGATCATTGCCAAGATCCTTCATAGATGAAAATAGTCTCTCTTTGGTTTAATTTGCTCTTCCTTCATTAGGAACAAGGTTGACTGTCTTTTATGCTTATTGGTCATTTATTATTGTTTTGTCCTGTAAATTGATGTTTTGCTACTTTTCTAAGTTTTTGGTGTGTACTTATGAATTTGTAAGTTTTTTTGTATATTAAGGAAATTTATATATTATATTATTAAGGAAATTTTATCATCTATATTGCAGATTTTTTTCCAAGTTTGCCATTTGATTTTATGGTGTTTTTATCTCACAGAAATTTTTATTCTTTTCGTTTGTAGTTCAGATGTAGAATTTTGCCTTCCTGTTGTCTCAGCTAATCTCATACCTAGAGACTCCTTTCCTGGGCCAAGATGTCAGGAGAGTGTTTTTTCCTACTACTTTTACATTTTTGATGTTTGCCTTTAACTCACTGGACAGTTTGGTATAAGGACTAAGTTAGGCTTCTGGTTTTCTTTTTTGTATGCTACCCGAGAGTTCCAAATCCTGCAGATTTGAAATACCACCTAAATGGTCAAATATACTTGAATCAGGACTCTTCCATTGATGTTTTTATCCATGTCTGAACCAGTTTCATGCTATTTTAATGACTATGGTCTTACATTGTAGCTTTATTTACCAATGGAATAGGGCAGATCCTCCCCCATTCTTCTTCTCTTTCAGAATGTATTTTCGTGGCCGGTTTCACTTGCTTATTCTTCTTCGTGAACTTCAGAATCATTCTGTCACTTTCAGACTATCCTCCAGCCCCCTACAAAGAATGAAAACAAAAATGCAACAACCAAACCTGTTGGTATTTTGAGTGGAATTGCTTTGAGTTTATAGAGTTCCTTAGGGAGAATTGACATCTTTGACTGTTATGTTCCTATAATTTTTTTTTTTTTTTTTTTTGTGGGGAAGACCAGCCCTGAGCTAACATCTGTTGCCAATCCTCCCCTTTTTGCTGAGGAAGACTGGCCCTGGGCTAACATCCGTGCCCATCCTCCTCTACTTTATATGGGACGCCGCCACGGCATGGCTGACAGGCAGTGCGTCCGTGGGCGCCCGGGATCCGAACTCGCGAACCCCAGGCTGCCAAGCGCAAACTAAACCGCTGCGCCACCGGGTGGCCCCATGTTCCTATAATTTCTTAATGTTCTTAATAATTTAAGCCCTCTTTTATGCCACTCAGTACAGGTTTGATGTTTTCTTCGTATAGATCCTGTCTATTTCTTTAGTTTGTGTTTATGTTTTAGATTCTTCAGTATAAATATTTTTAAGTAAACTTAAGAAATGTATTAAAATATGAGATCTCTTTTTCCACTCTACTTACCTTTACTTTCACATAAAGGGAATTGATGTTTCTGTGTATTAACTTTGTAACCAAACACCATACAAAAGCCTCTTACTGTTTCTCATAGTGTTTCAGCTGATTCTTTTGCCTTTTCCAGGTATAAAATCATATCATCTGCAAATAGTGATGATTTTTGCCATCTTCTTTACAGTACTTGTGTTTTATTCTCTTATTCACATGGCACTTCAACATTGAATTGTAGTGGCAGCAGATGGCATCCTTGTCTTGTACCCTCCTTTTAGGGGATGTGTGCTTGTCTTTCACCATTGACCGTGTGGTGCTATAGTGTTTTAACTTACCTTCGGGTATCTTTGACAAATACTTTCCTGATCTAGATGTGGTTACACACAACAAACACATCCAGCTCTCTCTCACTGCTTCTATGTAGGCTCTAACCTAGCACTCAACTCTTTTAAAGAAGTGACTTCAAGAAAGTTCTATGAACCGTATGTCTCTGTCTGCGGTCTCAACGCTGCACAGTGGAACTCTGCATGAATGCAGATGTTCTGTGTCCACGCTGCCCAGCACAGTAGCCACCAAGTGTTTGAAATGTGACAGATACAGCTGAGGAACTGAATTTTTAATTTTATTTCATTTTAATTAATTAAAATCATCACATGCTATTGAGTGCTTAAAATGTGGCTAGTGCTACTGAGGAACTGAATTTTAAATTTTAAGTTTAATTAATTTTAATTGAAATAGCCACATGTGGCTGGTCGCTACAGGCTCGGGCATCATGGGTCCCTCACTCATATCAGGAAAGGATAGGATGTGAATGCTAGGAAGGACCTAGTGGCCACTCAGTGTGCGCAGAGAGGTTGAGATGGGCCCCATATCACACAGCGAGTTCCTGACTAAACTGAATCGAGAAGCCCAGGCTCTGTGTTCTCGTCCGGAACTTTTCCACTACACCTGACCTTCACTTTACTTCTTACCTCCCATTTCTCTTCGCTAAGTGACAACCAAAGTCCTGGGGTGCGCAGACCTATAAGTGTTCAGTAAGCGTGCCTCAGCCCCGCTGGCTCTTCCCTGATGTGGGTTGACCCAGGACGTGCAGCTGTGAGTTTTCAGCTGTCACCTTGCTCTGCACTGCACAGTTCTTTCCTGATAAGGGCAGTGCAGGGGCCCGGGAGGCCAAGTGCCCTGGCTGTTAGTCCAGGTTCTGCATCTGGCCTCTCTGCAGGAGGGTTGAAAGCACCACTGAGCACGGGCTCATGTTCCAGCATCCTCAGGAAATGTTAGTACTGTGCCCTTTTGGTCCAAATGTATTTTCAACTCCTTTTCCTGAAAGATTATAAACATCCGTGCTTCCAGCAAGACGGCAGGGTGTTGCTCCTCTCCCCTGTGACTAATCTAAATCTTAAGAGAACTCTGGTGAGTTGGGAGTCAGCGAGGAGAATAACGAAAGGAGAACCTTCAGGAAGGCCCCTCAGCAGAGGCTCCAGCGTCGAAGTCGGGTCTCAGTGACGAAGAAACCACGGTGATGCTCACGAGTCACTTTGAACTCTTCCTCCTTCAGCCAACCCTTCATCTCTCCCAGGGGGCTCCGAGTTACTTGGAGCCACCGCTGGTATATCCTTAGCTTTCCCTTCCAGCCATCATTCAGATGAAGCAGGAGTGACCCACCCTCTAAGGAACTCCATAGAAAGAACCTCCTCACGTCTGAAGGTCAGAGCTTAGCGATTAAGAGTGCCAACCTGTCTGGGTTTCATTCCAGCTCTGCTGCCCACTCGCATCGTGACTTCGGGCAACTTGCTCACCCACTCTGAGCATCAGCTTGCTCATCTGGAAGAAGAGAACAGCCCCCTCATAGGGCTCCAGTGAAGAGTACACGAGTCCACAGATGGGCAGTGCTCAGAGGCCCAGCTCCCCAGTATGCCCTCCACAAACGTTAACTCCTCTTCACACAGGCTCGGTCCCCCCACCCCTCACGGAGAGTGCTCCACGCGGGCGTATTTGAGGAGCACTGCCTGCGTGTGTGCAGATGGCTGCACCAGTGAGTCCTCTTTCCTGGCCTGACCACACATGTGTCCCGGCTTGGCAGAGTGGTAGCTGGTTTATCTGACACCAGGGTCCCAGACCCCTTGGGGTAGCTGGCCCAACCCCAGGGGCCTCGTTTGGAGCTGTAAGGACCCGTCCAGGCAGACTGTTGGCGTTGGGAGCAACGCTGTCCCCCCGGCCATGAAGGTGTGGCCATGTCTGAACCTGTTTGCCAGTTCAGAAATCAGCTCCTTGGGTGGCAAGAGGCCCTGGCCTCCCGGAGCCTGAGAAGCCCCCAGTGTTTCTTTTTCTGGCACAGGCTTCTGTGGTGGCTTAGATGTTGGCACCCACCTGCAGAGCCTGGCCCTCGGGACCCACTCCCCAGATGCTGAAGTCTGTGATGAATAGATGGGTTGTGTACACTCTTAAGCAGAGTCAGTAATTTGCTAAAAGGTCAAACTCAGCTTGATCAGAACACAAAATTACCAGGATTCTATTCTTTCTGCAGGTGTTGCTCCATTTTTTGTTTTTTTCATGGTCAAGAAAGACCCCTGGAGTAGTTTCTTCGAGCTTAAAAATGGTAAATTTTCCTCCCCTTCTGAGGACCCCCTCTTCCTGCCTCCGACACACCCGCGGAAGGGAAATGGCTACAGTGACTTTTCCCAACCAGTTACTCAGCTCCTACCACGTGCCAGTCCCCATAGCAAGTGGCTCGTGTATGTGCTTAAGTGAACGCCTTTACAGTGTTTGTCCTGTGTGAAGCACTGTTATACATGCTTAGAAATGTGGACACGTTTAATCCTCACACAAACAAACCCTGGGAGGGAGATACCATTATTGTCCCCATTTTAGGGATGGAGTAACTGAGGCAAACGAGGTGGAGTAACTTGCTCAGTGTTGCACAGCCAAGTTGTGGGAGGGGGCAGGATTCAAACCCAGGCTGTCCTGTCCCAGAGTCCATGTTCTTAACCTCTACCCCCTGCTGTCTCTCCGCTCAGGTCCCTCATTTAGTTTGAGGCCGGCATCCCTGTGAGGTACGCACTTGTTATTGCACCAGGCTTGGAGAGCTCATGTGCACACCCGTAGCCTGCCTGGGATTCAGATGCAATGGCTGGGGCTCTGACTCCAAACACTGCTCTTCTCCATGAACCTGGCTGCCCGTCTGTCATTGCCACCTGAGCCCCTGGACTCTGCATCATCACGTGCCCCTCAGGTCAAATGCAACTAACTGACTTTAAGGGGCTCAAGTCTCCCTTAAAGGGGCGCTTCTCCTCTTCCCTTCATGGAACGTTCTGGTTTTTTTTTTTTCCACTAAGTTTCTGACTGCAAAATTGTTCTATCTTCCCACATGCTTGTGGACTAGTTCTGTTTCCTCTAGTATGTTTCCTCCGGACAGTTCATATCCTTTGCCTGTTCAGCTATTGGGCTGTTTATTTTAGGTAGGTCTACTTTCCAACTCAGAGTCAGAAATTCCTCTAAACTCATCAATTGATATGTAACATTTTTGTACATTTTCTATGTTGCAACAACGCTAAAAATAGTCACCCATATTCCTGAATAAGAGGGTAAGAATGCAGATTTCATCCATCCCCCAGCCCTCCAGCCTCAGAATAAAAACAAGTGTAAACTAGCAGTATTTTCCTCATATGCATTATGGAATTATAAGTCTGTCTGGTACAACGGTCGCCCAGGGCATAAGCCGCTCCTCTAGTCTGTGCACCTGTTCCTTGAGGGCAGGGACCATCCTGGTTTGCCCTGTACCCCGACCTGGACCTGGTTTGCAGGAACCTTCTATCAGTGTCTGTCAAGGGAATGACAGTGAGCAGCTCATATATATTCCGTGGGAAGGGCAACCCAGGAAGACAGAAACTGGCCCTGAATTACCATGAAGAGAAGGTCTTCTGTAGTTTTCTTTTCAGTTTTCCGGCTGTTTTCCCATTTGTGTATTTAGTAAGCCTGTTTCCTATTCTGAAAACTGTGCATATCCCTTCTCCATGCATCAGTTGGCTCAGCAGCCAGAGGGACCCTTAGCCCACCATATAACTCACTGAGGCCCAGTTACTTAATCTCTTGGAGGCTCTGTGTCTTCATCTATAAAGCAGGCACAACTGTTCCAATTCAGGCTGCCTCTTTCTTGCTCCCTACCCCCCTGCCTATGAGAAAGGCCAAGTGGGCTCATGCATAAGAGCGATTCTCGGTTCTCGTCTTAGTATATGCAAAAGACAGCAGAAATACTAGCTTGGTTAGCATCCCTTCATAACTTCCCTAAAAGGAAACTTGTGATTCAGGGTGGCACCTCAGCCCATGTTGTAAGCCAAATCTTATTCATAACCATTCAATTATTTTATAATTTGTGATGAGGCATTTAGAGGGTTGGCCAAGGGAGGGTGAGGTTTGCATCTCGGAAAAATAGGTTGTGCCTTGAATGGCAGTTATAGGCACTCTGCAAGCAGAGCTGGGTGAGGGCTAATTAGTGTTATGTTGAAACTCATGAAATTGCCAATGTCTGAGCGTTTTTGACCTAAAAATATTGGCGCTTCACTATTATGCCTCTCTCTGTGATCAGGTTTCTCATATGAGACCATCTCATAAAGAGCTTCTTTCATAGCTAAAGCAAGATTGAGATCATTATGAAGTCCTAGTCTATACAAACTAGGGTCAAATTTTATTGTAATCTAGATGAGGGAAGATTTAGCTCATTTGGAGAGTAGGCCAACCGTCATTTATTTGCTATTCTGGTCAGTGATGGTGCCTAACTGTGCTCAGGGGTCTTCTGTGTATTAAAGCCCTCTGTCTTGAAGCCGGATCCTCTGTCTTGATGTTCCCACATGCACTTAAAAGAAACAGCGCTACTGTCCCTTCCCACCTCCTCCTGCCACTCCAATTAAGTCACGTCATTGAGGTTTTCCTGTAATTGTAGATGGACGTCTCTCTGTATTAATCACTGGAGTACATAGAAGTTATATAGGAAAATCTGGTCAGGGACAAGACAGTCTCAGCCACGAAATGTTTTTTCTTAGAATCAGAAAATACAAGTAACAGATGATTGGGTTCTGTTCACTTTTTAAGGCCACATGAATTAATGTGGGTCGTTGATAAACAAACAATTCTCTTCTTAGAGACTTTTAGTCCTGGTGTAGAATAATGACAGGCACCTAGATGGAGAAGGTGGCCCTGGGGGGGGGGGCAGGGATTTGTGTGGGTGTGTGAGGGAACAAATTGTCCCATTATATTGACTTGCCAGCTAATTCCAGTGCTGGGAAAATGGGACTTCCCCCTCTGCTTGAACTTTAATCACCTCCTGACCAGTGTTTTGTTCAGAACAGCAGCCTAAAGACTGATCCTTGGGTTTTATCAAATCTTTTTTTAGCCAATCAGCAGACAATGCCAACAGGGTGTGGGTGTGAGCTTGGGTGCCATCACCCTGAACTAACAAAAGCAGTGCTGATTGTGGGGGTGACTTTAGCCCAGTGCGAGAGCTACCTGCAGATGAGGCCAGAAGGGGTGGTCCCGATTCCTCCCAACATCCAGGTGCGCTGCCAGGCTGGGAGCTTCCTGGATGCCCCCCCGAAGCAGAACTTCTCTACAGATGGAAGTTCAGACATTTGGCTGAATTGGGGTAGTTTTCTCAGGTTTTCTGGCTCCCATCATTTTTCTTTCCTCTATCTAAACCCAAACAGAGGAAGATTTGGTAAAGAGGGTGGGATCTGAAATTCCGGCAGGGGGCAAACCGGGGAGCCCTTCTTCATTACATTTAATGGCACTTTTACAGCTCGAATCCCAGCCTTGCTGCAGTTTGCTATATAATCACATATGCTGTAATGGGGGCGGGGGGAGGAGAAGAGAGGATGGGTCGAATTAGGCGATGGCTTGTTCTGTGGACTCATGTAAAATAGTGGACATTTGGGTATTAGCCTGACAATCGTAAAATCCAACTTGTGGGAATCTTGAACCCTTTAGCTAGATCAGTTCATCGAATTAGAATTCAGTGGTTCAAGCTCTATTTAATCTTAAAGTAGTTGTGTTTGAAGCTCAGCTTTAGTTCTGCACCCCTTTAGTCACACCCTCCGGGGTTTCCCACGTCTCTCTGGAGAGTGTAGCTGGCTGGTCCCTCTTCGCTGTCCCCTGTTGTTCCCACCTCAGTCCTTTGTGCCTGCCCTTTCCTCCTTCTGGAATAGTTTCTGCCCAGAAAGCCATAGCTGGTGTTGGCTCAAATGTCACCTTCTCAGGGAGACCATCACCCGCCATCCTATTTCAGTTGTACCCCCTTCCCCTGCACTCTGTCCCCCGCCCTAATTTTTATTCCTC
This sequence comes from Tapirus indicus, assembly GCA_031878705.1. Lineage (NCBI taxonomy): Eukaryota > Metazoa > Chordata > Mammalia > Perissodactyla > Tapiridae > Tapirus > Tapirus indicus. The sequence continues at coordinate 31,020,521 of CM062936.1, read as the reverse complement.
CATGCCACTTCTCACCACCTGACACACTGTGCGCTTTATTATTTATTGTCCATCTCTTCTTTCCAGACTGTGAACTGCATGCAGGAGCTATGCCTGCTATACAGTAGGTACCTAAATAAAAATTTATCAAAGGAGAGAACGAATCCTTCCTGATGAAGATTTCCATTGGCTTTGGCTGTGTGGCTCCTTGCCAGTGAAGACCAGATCCGGCTTCCCTCTTGCTCCCACGCTTCTCATAAGGACGTAGCTCTCGTGGGTCCTGGTGGGTCTCTTGTTCTGAACACTGCACAGCCGTCATCTGTGCTCAGATGATAAGAGGATAGCTTTTGGGGTTTTTGCTAAAGAAACAAATCCTTATCATTGCCTCTCAGGTCAAGACAAAGAATATAATTTGCCCAGAAATTTCTGTACCATCCCAATCCAGTCTTTCTGATCGCTTCATTCTACAGCTGTAATTGGCTAGATTGATACTGTTTTGACAAGGACATAGTTTTACTCATCCATGAGATTCCCAGCTTCTCAAGGGTAGGAAATGTGTCTTCTAGTTCCTTTGTAACCTTCCTTCTGTGACCTTGCACACAGGGACTGTCACGGATGTGGCAGATCAGCCCTTAGCCCTGGCTTCACCATAGGAGGAAATGCTGGCTAAAGTCACAGTGTCGTGGAACGTCAGAATCCTGCAGGGTGCTAGGTGCTGGTTGGGCGCAGGGATGGGAGGAGGTTTGATGTGTGTCAGAATAATGTGGAGAAAATACTCGGTTGAAGAGGTGCAATTTAGAAGGGGAATTCAGAATATTTTTTCCTGTAGCTTTCTGGTTCTTATTCCCTTTTAGATCAGAGTGCTGAAGTAAATATCCTTGGAGGCCTGCTCATTAGACGTTCATTTATTCATTCACTTGTTCGTCCGACAAATATTTATTGGACCCTTCTGATGGTATACCCAGACCCAGGGGAAAACTAAGCAATGTCTGTGTCCTCATGGAATGTACATTTCCATGGGAGAGACAGGTAATATTTTCTAAGTGTATTGGTTATAGATTGTGATTACTGCTATGAGTAAAGCCAATGAGGAGCTGTGATAAACAAGAACAAGAGGCACCTATTGGGGGCCCGGAAGGTCTCCCTGAAGAGGTGATATTTAAACTGAGGTCTGAGGGATGCAAGGAGCCAGCTCAGGTCCAGGCAGAGGGAATGGCTGGTGCAGAGGCCTCTGGCAGAAAGAGCATGGTGTGTTCACACAGGAAGCTGGTGTGCACAGACAGTAGTGAGCAAAGAGAAAATGGGTAAGAATTGAAAAGTGTTTGCTAGACTTCCGTATTAGGGTTCTCCAGTGAAACAGAACTAAGTAGGAGAGATAGATGGATAGATGGATGGATGGATGAATGGATGGATGGATGGATATAGATGGATATACATATATAGATATGCAAAACTATACATAATATAAATGATAATGAATATAATTAATAATATAAAAGTATATAATCCCCTTATATACAAATAAATATATTTATAAATATATAAAAATATAGATAGATGGATAGATAGGTAGATAGATAGGTAGGATATCCTATATAGAGACAGAGAGATTAGTTTTGCTTGGAACTTTATATAATGGAAACATGTTTTTAATTATCTGTATCTGGTTTCTTTTGTCCAACATTATGTTTATAAAATTCATCCATGTTGCATGTGGTATTAGTCAGAGTTCTTCAGAGAAACAGAACCAATAAGATATGTATATCTGGAGAGAGAGATTTGTGTTAAGGAATTAGCTCACATGATTATGGATGCTGGCGAGTCCAAAATTTGCATGGTGGGTCAGCAGGCTGGGGGCCCAGGGGAGACCTGATGCTGCAGAATTCACACTTGCTTGGAGGAGGTCAGTCTTTTTGTTCTACTCAGGCCTTCAACTAACTGGATGAGGCCCACCACATTAAGAAGGGCAATCTGCTTGCTCACAGTTCACTAATTTAAATGTTGATCTCCAAAAACATCCTCACAGAAATATCCAAAATAATGTTTGACCACGTATCTTGGCACTGTGGCCCAGCCATGTTGACACATGAAATTAACCATCACATGTATAGTAATAGTTCATTTTCATGTTTGTTTCTATTCTATGATGTGAATATATCGCAATTTATCATTCTACTGTTGATGGCTATTTGGATGTTTTCCAATTTGAGGGTATCCTAATAATGCTGCTATAACATTTTCCTACATGTCTTTGGACATACAGATAGTCACATTTCCTTATTGGTGGTGGAATGTTCTTTGTTATAACTCCAGCTTTGCTTTACTATTATTTTTGTTTTGGAATTTTATATCTATATTCATGAGAGATATAGGTCAATGATTTTTCTTTCTTATAATATCCTTGTCAGGTTTTAGGATCAAAGTTATGCTAAAATCATAAAACAAGTGGGAAGATTCCCCATTTTGTCTTTTCTATTGAACAGTTTATATAAGATTGATGTTTTCTTACTTAAATGTTTGGAAGATATCAGTGATCTTCTGTGAGGGCCTGGAGTCTTTTGAGAAGCTTTTTAATTAGAGATTCAATTTCTTTAAAAGATATAGACCTATTTGATTTTCTTTTTCTGTCAGTTTTGTGTGTTGTATTCTTCTGGGAATTTGTCCATTTTATTTAAAATATCAAATATATTGCCAGAAGTTTTATTATATTTTTATAGGCTTTTTAATATCTGTAGGACCTATACTGATGTCTCCTTTTTCAATCCTGATAATGACAACTTATGCTTTCTTTCCTTATTCTTCATCCTGACAGAGGTTTATTGAATTTATTAATGTTTTCAAAGAGTCAGCTCTTGACTGTTAATTTTTTCTATTGTATATTTGTTTCCTATTTCAATGTTTTCTACTCTTTTTTTCCCTTCTGTTTTCTTTGGGTTATATTTGCTGTTCTGTTTTCTTGCTTTTTGAAATTAATATGTAAATCATTGATTTTCAGTCTTTCATCTCTTTCAATATATGCGTATAAGGCTATATACATTTCCCTCTAAATATGACTTTTGTTGCATCTTACAAATTTTGATATGTCATATCTTCATTGTCTCTCACTTAGAGATATTTTCTGATTTCCACTGTAATTTCTTCTTTGACCTATGTATTATTTATAAGTGCATTGCTTTGCTTACAAACATTTGGGGATTTTCTAGTTATCTTTTATGTTATTGATTCCCAGCATAACTCCACTATGTGATAAGAAAACACTCTATCTCAGTCCCTTGACATTTTTTCAGACTTCCTTTATGGCTCAACAAAGAGCCAGTTTCATGTGCACTTGAAAAGAATATGTCTTCTGCAGTTGTTAGGTGCACTTAACAACAACTTGTAGTCAATTGGGTTAAATTTGATATTTGTATTGTTCATGTTATCCGTTGCCTTACTGAGTTTTGTCTGTTCTATCAGTTGCTGAGAGAAGTGTGTTAAAATTTCCAACTATGACTTGGATTTATTTCTCCTTTCTGAGCAGTCAACTTTATGTATATATTTGAGGCTATACTATTAGGTACATAGAAATTTAGAATTGTTATATCTCCCAGGCAAATTGGCCCTTTTATCATTACTACGTGTCTCTCTTTTTTGCTAATAATACTTCTTGTCCTAAAGTCTATTTGTATGGTATGAGTATCTCTACACCAACTATCTTCTGATTAGTATTTATATGGTCTATCTTTTTCCATTCTCCTATTTTCTGTCATCTTACTATTTGTCTTCTATTTGTTCCACTTTCCTTTCTTGCCTTCTTTTGAATTATTTTTTCATTATTTCATTGTCCCCCCTCTTCTAATTTGTCTGTTATACATCCCTTTACTCTTCTTTTAGTGGTTATTCTAGAGGTTACAGTATACATCCTTGATTTATTAAGGTCTAACATGAATTAGAAAATAGAAGTAATATCTTAGCATATGCTGCTTCCGTAGCTAATGCATTATTCTGGGAATGCCTATAAATCTGCTTCTTTTTTTGGATATCAGTAGGGTTCCTATAGCCCTCTTTGAGCTGTTAATATTATAAATAATCACCAAAATGAGTTAAAAGGGTGAAGTTGAAATATTATATAATCTTTAGGAATTATCCAACTTTTTGAAATTCTATTACTAGTTTTCCTAGAAAAAGAGAAAGTTTAAACAAATATAATTTATAAATTATTTTTATAATAAAGTACACAGTTTATATAAAATTTTAAAGCATTGTTCCTCCAGCATACAGAAGTAGTATCCACTAAGTGCATATCAAAGCATGGCTCTCAGATAACAAATAATTCTTGTGTTTAGTTCCTGATGTTACACATTTACTTGAAGCTGTGGGGACTAGTGGTTAGTCTGCATTTAATTTTGCTATTTGGATTCATGATGCTCTTAGGAATCCTCTGGTGAAAGTCAGACTTAAAAAATGTACAGATTTATTTTCAAATAGACTGTCACCAGGCAAGCAGATACACGCTCCCACGAGGTTTGAAGACGCACGGCCTGTGAGCTCTTTTGAATGTAAGCCCATGATCCAGAGTTAAAAGCAACTTCTGGTCTTCTCATTATTTATCTCCTTTGGACTGATGTCCTCTGCATCCTTTGTAATTTTCCCCCTGTCTGTCCCTAATTACACCATCTCACCTAGCAATTTGATGAAAACCTTAATAGGTGTTAATATCAACGGGATTATGTTTCGCAGAGGAATGTAATTTTCCACTGCAGTCAGCGATGGAAGAAGAGGAGGTAAAAGGAAACCTTTTTGCGAGAAGGATATATTTGAGGAGTTATTCACAAGAACAAACTATAATTATGAAGCTTTATTTTTACAAAGTACAAATGTTTTTTAACCTTGGTAATGTCTATTTTCTTAAATTTGGTAGAAACATTCGGAAAGAGAAATACTCCGGTGTTAGAAGGCTTATTTTTTATTATTATTTTTGCTTTGAAGTTGCCCGGTGAATTCATTCTGAATGAGACATTTTGGATGTTTCTAGCTAACTGACTTTCTGATTTCCCTTTGGATTTTTAGCATCTTCTGAGGGCTAGGGGGTGGATATTAATAGAGATTACTTGAAATAAGGTGTGAGATTTTTCTGCCTCTAGAATACGGGCAAAAGGTTAAAGGCAACAAATTGTTGTGTGATGACGGTCAGCAGGCTGGGCACTCCAGATGGCTGTTGCAAGCTGTCATGGGCAGGTCTGTCCCTGGGAATCTGGACAGGAGCAGGGGCGGGCATGCTCTTAGCAGGAAGTTCAAAGAAAAGTTGTCTAAGGTAATAAGGCAGCTCTTGGTTAGACTTCATATCAACTTTGCTTGTATGTGTGTGTGTGTGTGTGTGTGTGTGTGTGTGTGTGTGTGTAGTTTGTTTTTTAATGGTCAGCCTTCAGGTCTCTGCCTTGACTGATCAGGTCACAGAATCTCTGTAAATTGTGGTTAAGTTTATCAGCCTATAGAGACTCAAAGCAAAATAGAGGCTGTTTGTATTAGTCTGTTAGGGCTGCCATTATCAAAGTACTACAGACTGGGCAGCTTAAACAACGTACATTTATTTTCTTACAATTTAGAGGCTGAAGTCTAAGGTCAAGGTGCTGGCAGGTTTGGTTTCTCCTGAGGCCTCTCTCCTTGGCTTGCAGGTGGCCACGTTCTTGCTGTGTCCTCATGTGGTCTTTCCTCTGGACACACATGTCTGATGTCCTTCTGTGCATCCTAATCCCCTCTTCTTATGAGGACACTAGTCAGATTGGATTAGGGCCCACCCTAAGGGCCTCATTTTAACTTCATTACCTCTTTAAAGGCCTTATCTCCAAATATAGTCACATTCTGAGGTAGTGGGGGTTAGGACTTCAACATACGAATTTGGGGGTGGTGGGGTACAATACAGCCCATAACACTATTAGGGTAATCTGAGCTCTCTAGTGGAAACAGAGAGTAGAATGGTGGTACCAGGGGCTGGAGGTGTGGGGAAAATGGGGAGAAGTTGGTCAAAGGGAACTTACTTTCAGTTATAAGATGAATAAGTTCTGGAGACCTGGTATATGACATGGTGACTATAGTTAATAATACTGTATTGTGTACTTGAAACTTGCTGAGAGTAGATTTTAAGTGTTCTTGCTACACACACACACACACACACACACACACACACACACACACACATATACATGTACACAAAGGGAGTAACTGGGTGAGGTTCTGGATATGATAATTAGCTTGATTGTAGTAATCACTTCACAATGTATATGTATATCAATTCATCATGTTGTACACCTTAAGTATATAAAATTTTTATTTGTCAATCATACCTCAATAAAACGGGGGGGAAAAAAGAGTCTCTGCAGAAATTTATTAATGCTGTTGTTCCTAAAACAAACATCAGATTGTTCTGTCTTTGATGGTAAGGACTCTGAACCCAATTCCAACATGTGTGTGTGGAGGGTTTCCCCACACCACCAATTCTCGGACACCAGCAACTCAATTCTGACACTGTGTACCTGGAGCTAGCGTCAGATCGCACAGGTTAAGGGCTCAGTCCCACAAGACTGTCCCTCACACACACATACACTTCAGATGCCAGTTGCAAGTCCAGGTTGTCACCTGTGCTTCTGACTGACTGACTATAGATTGGAAGTTTCAACGACCCCCTTCTTGGATTTGATTAATTTGCTAGAGTGACTCACAGAACTCAGAAAAACACTTTACTTACTAGATCACCAGTTTAGTATAGAAGGATATAATTTAGGAGCAGCCAGATGGAAGAGATGCATAGGGCAAGGTATGGGGAGAGAGCGTGGAGCTTCCATGTTCTCTGAGCAAGCCACTCTCCCCCAATCTTCCTGTGTTCACCAACCGGAAGCTCTCCGCACCCTGTCCTTTTGGGTTTTTATGGAAGCTTCATTACATGGACCTGATTGATTAAATCATTGGCCATTGGTGATCCAGCCCCTCTCCCCTCCTTGGAGGTCAGGGAGATGGGGCTGAAAGTTCCCACCCTCTAATCACAGGGTTGGTTCCCCTGGCAAGCAGCCCATCCTTAGGTATGTTCCAAAAATCACCTTATTATCATAGCAAAAGACCCGTTTATGCTCTTATCACTTAGGAAATTCCAAGGGTTTTAGGAGTTCTGTGCTAGAAACAGGGAGGAAGACCAAATATATCTTTCTTAGTGTAAGTCACAGTATCACAGATACTCTTTAAAATGGCATCAACCTCCATCTGGCAGCCAATTGGCTCCTTTCTCCATGCCCCACATCCAGCCCAGGTGCAAGAGTAAATGACTTGTCTGGCTTGAAGGAGAGCGGCCCTGTGGGCATTTTGGTAACAGATTCTGAGCTGGGAGGTCCCTGATGAGGCTGACCCCTGATCCCGCGACCTTGATGGACAGGTACCCGCTTTGCAAGAATACGGCTGAGTCTCTGCACCCCAGTCAACACGTGGGTCGCTTCCTGATCTTCCTAACTTTTTTTAAAGATTTTTTCATTAATACCCTATTGAAACTGTCGTGGTGGATATCCTGATTGTTTAATATTTTGGGGGGCTTGTAAGCAGTAGCAGCTTTTCATTTTTATCGATGGTTTTTCATTAGCAATCGCGTTGATGTCTGGGGGTGGCTGCTGTTTGTCTTTTGAGCCTCTTGACGTCTGTGGTCAGCGTCCAGCAAATGGAGAGAGAAGAACTGGGGGCATGGAGGGGTGGGAATTTCCTCTCCCTCCTCCTCCTTCCTCTTATTCCTCTTCTTCCATTTGAGGAAACTTTTCAAGTAACAGGAAAGAGGGGGTATGAATAATACTTTCTCAGATTGAAAAGATCTTTAAGGGGCAGTGTCAATTCATTCTTTGACTCTGGGAGATAATCATTTTTCTTTTGTTCTGTCTTTTAATAAGCCTTTACTCCTAGCCTCCCTCGCTCTGCCCAGTCCTGGAGCTGTCTGTGCGGAGGCAGCCAGGACCCTAGAGACAGCACCTTGATTTGGTTGGGATGTTAGAATAGGTATCTTTCAATTCTAAGACACTCTTTGAAAAAAATTATGAGGGAGGCTCGAACATGTTGCTTATTTAAACTTTCCAGCTTGAATGCATTTCCAACAGTTCTTTCCTAGAGAGACTGAGACATCTCTGAGGCAACTCTGGGCCTGTCTCTAGAAGGGCCTAGAACTCCCAACTCACTGCTCAGCACTTTTGTTTTTTGGGTTGCTTCTCCTAGTGCTTGTCTAAAAGACATTTTTGAAGTTTTAGCCTAAAACTCTCCTGTCCCTCCTCCCCACCGGTCCCGGCTCACAAACATCCCCTTTGTAGCTTGCCTTTCCGTGCTTTTCCTTGACTTACAGCAACTTTTATGCATGTGTGAGTGGGACACAAGCAGGGTCGCAGAGTCGTGGAAAGCTCACAGGTCTCAGGTTTAAACTCACACAGCCTGGGGTTTGGATCCTTGCTCCGTGCAACCCTGGGCAAGTCTTTTAACCTCCCTGGGGTTGGATTCCCTCAGCCAGGAAGTGAGGCAAATACCGCACACCTCTTAGGATCACGCACGGAGGTGAGGGGCCAGGAGAGGCCTCCGGAGCCCCACTGGGTGCTTGGTAGGTAATTAGCACAGACAGTCACCACACCCATCTCACCTCCCAGCTTCAGTTCTCCGGAGACCGTCTCTCCCTGTGCTTGGTTTTGCAAGCACTGTCTCTGCAGCTGCTTCGGGTTGCAGCATATAATTCCTGCAGCCCGAAGGACGTGCCTGGATAACAGCCGAAGTGAGCTGCAGTGATATTTGAACACGAGCCCCGATCTGATTATTCTTCAGTCATTCAACCCCAGGCAAGAATGGATTCATACTTTCCACTGCCGCCTGCGCCAGCCGGTCTCCATATCAGCCGGAGCCCCAGGAAGATGGAAGGACACTCTGTCATTCTTTCCATTCGCGCTGACCCTGCTGCTATCAGGCCTGAATACCAGCACGTTCCGCCAAAGGAAGTTGCAAGTGCTGACCAGGCTGTGCAGTGCAGACCTCTGTTTCCAGCACGCTTGAGGATAGATAAGATGGCTCTTGATGCTCTAAAGCTGGGCTCGCCTTACCTGTGAAAGCAAAACAAACAGAGTCGCCTCCTTTCTCCTTGCGAATCCTTGGTCGGGTTCTCTGATTTTGAGCTGTTGAAGTAACTGCCGTGCAGACGCTTTGGGTCTGAAAGTAATGCAATGTGACAGTCTCCCCTCTGTTCCCTGATGCCTGGTGTTAGTTGTAAAGAGTCAGATTGATGGCAAATTCCATATGAATTCTTCCCAACAGCCCTGGGAGACAGATTGGTGGTGGGTATTTCTGTTTTACAGAGTAGAAAGGCAATTTCAAAGAAAAAAACAAAAATTCTCCTGCTCAGGGTCATCATGGCAAATCAGTGGTCCAGATGGAATTAGAGCCCATGGCTCTGGACCTGCCAACCCAACACCTCCCTCGTGTCAGTTCAGGGATGTTGCTGACACTCTGTTTCAGTTTTGAAAAATTCATCCAAGGGAAATGAGAGACGGGTCTATTTTAGGACCCCTGACTAATTCATTTTATTTCATTTTCTGTAAAGCAAAGAGTTATTCATCAGCAAGTAGAGGCAATGTCTGAGTAACACAACTGTACTATGTTAGGTTTTGGGTCATGGTTACTGAATTGGTCATGAGCGTTTATTAAATACATGCATTGAATCATATAGTGTTAGAGCTGGGAGGGGCTTTAGTAATCCTTTAACCCAGTGGCTCCCAAATCTGGCTGCTTATCAGAGTTACCCAGAGAGCTTATTAAAAATTCAGATGCCCCGGTCCTACGCCAGGCCCAGGGTCAATGTTAGCATTGCATTTTTAACAAGCTCCCCAAGTGGTTCCTAAACAGCCAGCCTAAAAATCTCTAAAGGACCCACATTTGAGAAACACTAGACACAAATCCTTCTTTTTCTTCATTTGCTTGTTTTTTGTTTGTCTGCTTGTTGTTTTTTTGTTCTTCAGGTGAGAAACCTGGGGCCCAAATGCCAGGCGAGCTTGCCTGGGGTCACCCAACTAGTCAGTGTTAAAGTTGGGACTAGAAACCCGGCTCTGCTCTTCCCAGGGCACCAGTGTGAATGCAGCCCAAGAGGGGGGCCAGCAGAGGCTGATGACCGTGGCACTGTATGCAGAGCCACACGGACCACTCCTGGGAAGATTTTGTAATGTGCCCGAGGCTCCTGCAAAGTCTCTCTGGTCAAAATGGACCTCTCAGAGGACCCACGAGGTTCAGGAGATTCTTCCTCAACCCTTAGGAAGGGTTACTTGTAGGGCCATCTACAGAGCCTTCTCTCCCTCTCTGGGCAGACCCATCTCCCCAAAGCCCAAATGGGGCCCACCAAGAGCAGAGCAGATGCCGGGGCTTAGCCCTGAAATAGAGCTGATGCGTCCAGTCTGTCTGCTGCCCTGTAACAGCAACCTGCCTGGGAGTCCTGCTCTCAGACAACCAATTCCGTTGCCTTAGACAGTGAACCTTACTTGTCAGTGGCCTCAGTTAAATGGACCATTTTAAAATGATTGTCCAGTAGGGCTCGGATGGGGCACCGGCTATCTGATTATTTATTTGGCTCAGTAGAGAGATGATAAGAACATGTCATCTGCTCTGTCTCAGATTTCTAGGTGATCTGGCTAATTGCTACTCACAGCAGGAAACCTACTAACCCATGATGTAATCCATTTCTTCATTTCCTCCTGCAAGATAATTCTGATGTCGTTCTTCCATCCCTCCCCTGCCTGGGGTTTCTCGATATTCTGACTTATTTCCAGATCAAATCGGTACACATGTATTTTCCAGATGGTCCCTATCCTTGGTACTCCTTTAACATGGAGTCCAGTATGATATCCTCATTTGTTTACCCGAATCATATATTTTGGAGGGAAAAAATCATAAGGTAAGTAGTCACAGAGATACAAGGGTCAAGGACAATGTAAAATCTATTCCCATAGACCCATCTTACTCTTCCACGTTTTTGAATTATCACCTCCACATCGGTTGTCCTCAGGATTCTGACCTTGGCTGGTTCAGCTTCCTCGTCCTATTCAACCACTTTTAATAGTCTGCTGACCGACACACCCAGACCCCTCTGCAGGGCTGCAGACCCAGCTAGCCACCTTCCTAGTGGACCTTCCACCTGGATGCTTCGCAGGCATTTCAAGCTCCATGTGTCCAAACCCCAAGCCGTTGTCTTCACTCCTGAACTTGCTGTCCCTCTTTTGTTCTCTCCCATCTACTCAGTTGTTCATGCCAGAAACAGGAGACATTCTTGACACCTTCTCTTTCACCCTCATTTATTCAGCCAAAAGTCTGATAGATTTCACACCTAAACATGCTTTCCATCTGTTTCCACTTTCCTGTCCCCACTACAACTGCCTTAAGTCAGCCTCTTAGAATGCCTCTTGCCTGGGTCACCGCAACAGCCTGCCACCTAGCTTTCCTGTTCCGTTCCGGCCACTTCCAGTCTACCTTTAGCTTGTTCCCTGAGAGATCTTTCTGAAGACTTATTTAATCATCTCACTACTCTGCTTTTAACAACTCTTCCACACTTATATTGTCTACAAGATAAAGTTCAAAACCCTTACTTTGCACAAAGGGCCTTTCATTTGGCAGCTGCTTCTGTCTCTGTCCCGTTTCCTAACACAGCTTGTTATTGTAGGGGTGCAGAACCACTTGGGGTCCCCAGAATGCAGAGCGCTGTGTGATGGAAACTGCTGTTGGCTCTGCCTGGGATGCCGCACCCCACTTCTGCATCCAGCTGACCCCTGTGGTCCTTCTTAAAATTGTCTTTAAAATAGACTTCCTGTTTTAGAGCAGTTTTATGTTCACGGCAAAGTTGAGCAGAAGGCACAGAGATTTCCTGTATACCCCCTGTCCCCACACAAGCACAACCTCCCCCACTATCAACATCCCGCACCAGAGTGGTACATTTGTTACAACTGATGAACCTACAGTGACACATCATACTCACCCAAAGTCTATAGTTTACATTAGGGTTCATTCTTAGTGTTGTGTTGTACATCCTATGGGTTTGGACAAACGTACAATGACATGAATCCACCATTATAGTATTATGCAGAGTATTTTCACTGCCCTAAAAATCCTGTCTGCTCTGCCTATTCGTCCCAGATAGCCTTTTCTCAGTAGAGGTCATCTCTCTTCCCAACTAACCTCTGATCTTCTCTGGTGAAGAACCTGTCTTAGTATTGCCAGCTCCTAGCACACTGCTTGCCACGTTATGTTATTAATAAGTGTTTGATGAATGAATGAATGAGTTAGCAAGTCATTTAAAAACCAAGTCATTTAATTGAACCAAAGGGGAAAGCGTAATTCATTGGGTCTCTTTGAGTCTTCTCCCCCCTGCTCATTTGTATTATAAAATTCATTTGACTACAATAGATTTCCTGCCAAGCGGCAATTAGACCCCCTGGAAATCTGCCCAGTTTAAACTTTAAAACCTTTACGTGTATTTACCAAAATGGGCAGACTTCTCCAGTGCTGGTGCATTAGTCTCAATCAAAAGTAATTTATTTCTTCTAAAGACTATACTTGCTGGCTGGTTTTGGTTTTGTTTTTAATAAAATTCACCATCCTTCCTTAAAAAGAAAGGCTGAGTTTGAGTACACAAGACGATCACAGACTGATTTAAAGTACGAGGAGGGCTCCATTGAGCCTGGAACCCCTCACAGCTGCCCACCCCACAGTTCGCTTGTGTCCGAGTTGGATGGTGTCCCAGAAGCTCTTTTCTCCTTGTCACAGACCCCTCTGAAAGCTGTCCACAGCCCTGCCCTTGGAGAGGCCCCAGTTCTCGTTGCTGGAAAGAACAGGTCAGGGAGAGGGCATGGCCCCCAGGCTGGGGTGGTGCAGGTGTGAGCCTGCAGAGCCCAGACTTGATTACTGCACTGATATGACAAAGACAGTGCACAACCCTGTCATGGTGTTGGGAAACAGAAGGAAGAACTAGGAGGCAAATTATGGAATCATCAAATTTTATCAGTTGGGTGGTACCGAGGGAGCATCTAAGGTGAGCTACATTGTTGAGCTCTTGGACTCGAATCAAAATGGTGCTCAAGCTCTCTGACATGTTGCACTTCTCCTCCAGCCGTCACATCAGGGTGCAGCGTTGGGAGACCTTTGTAGGACCCTGGCTTGCTCGCTTACTCACTCAGAGTAACCAAGAGTTAACAACCCCAGACAGTGATGGAAGGAACCCAGACTCTGGTGCTACACAGGCCTAGGTTAGGCCTCCTCAAGTTCCTTGAGTTTGTTTCCTCATCAGTAAAGTGATGCCTACCTCAAAGAGTTGACATGAGGATTAAATGAGATAATGTGTTTGAGGGTCACATAGTGGTCCCCCTCCAAACTGCTGTCTCATCTACTTTTCTGTGTTTCAGTTGGTGGATTTCTTGCATGCATCCTTCTGGTTAGTGGAATTATGCTTAGAAAGTCCCAGTCACTGATCTTTCTATGTTCAATGCCTTTTAGAAAATAATTTTACATTATATCTTCTTCTCTGTCACCTCCAGGCATAGATTCTTCGGGCCCTAGGTCTGGCCTTGTTTAAGATGGGCTCACCTTGAGAACAAGACCATCTCAGCCATAACGTTTGGCATATACAGGAAGCTTCATGATGGGGAGAGGAGAGAGGGAGGGAGGAAGAGAAGGAGGAAAGGCAGGATGAGGGAAATGGTATGACAAGCAGGTTGAGTGTGGTAGTCCCACACTCAAGGAACGAGGGGACAAGGGGAAGAACTGTGCATTCTCCTGTGGAGTGTTGCAGTCCATGCTGAGGGTGGATGGCAATGGTGGCCAGGTAGCTGTTGCAGAGAAAGGCTCACTCCGACCACATCTAATGAAAAGCCCAGGACCAGTTTTAGTAAAGCGTGATCCACGATGCTGTTCAAAAACTGATTTGATGTAAATGGACTGGTTTTAGCAGATCCCTTCAAATTCTGGAATCGAGAGTTTCCACCTTCCTTTTCCTCTCATTTCTTCTTGACTCAACCTTCCGCCTGTCTAGTTCCACCTTCCAGCAGCCATCGTTTTACATTTAGCTGGTTAACGTTACATTCTGTGCTGTAACCATTTCCATGTTTCACTCAAAAGTTGATTCTAAAACCTGAAAATCAGTAAGTAGAGTTTACACTATTATAGTTATAAAATATTCTTCACAATGCTAGGCCAAGCAATTGGTTAGGATCACATTTCCTTCTAAGTAGGTCCAATTTCATGACCCAGGAGGCACTTGAAGAGAATGTATTTAGCATCAAAGGCAAATGGACACTCCTGTCATTCACTCAAAAACCTGCCAGTTTAAAATTGTGTCATGTTATGCTTTACTTGGTACCTGGACCTGACTTTCTTGAATAGCATTTTTATTTTTCTTCAAGTTTCTGCTTTTTTTTTCACGTGTCATGTGCTTTATTAGAGTCTTGAGTTTCTGCATCTTCTCAATTATGGGAAGATTCTGTTATTCACATTTCCCATTCTGGAAAGACAGAATGAAAAGTAAATTGTCTGATTTCTTGAAAATATCTTAAAATATATGTATTTCACCTTTGCAGTTGATTGCTAGTTTCTCTGCACGTAGAATTCTCCAGTGAACAGCATTTTCTCTCAGGACTTTCAGGGAAAGCTCATTATCTTCTAGGGTCTAGTTTGGTTGATGTGAAGGCTGATGTTAGTCTGATTTGCACACTTTTGTAGGTGACTGATTTTTTTTTTTTTCCCCTCCTAAAACATCTTTCTTCATCTTGGATATTCTGAAATGCTTCGCAGATGTGTCTACATGTGGGTCTTTATTCACAGTAGTCTTCATTTGGTGAGTTCTCTCCATCTGAAAACTCATCCCTTTAGACCCAAGGAATGTTTTTTTTAGCATTTCTAATCTCTTCCCCTCCATTTATTTCTCTTCTTTCTGGAACCCTAGTAATTGAATGTTGGGCCTCCTAAATTGATATTCTATATCTCTTATCTTTTCTATCTTATGTGTTTTCATGACATAGATAATTTTGGCAATTTTCTACTATTTAGAGAAGCAAAGTATATTGTAACAACAATAACAAAAGTTACAGGCAGGAGTAATTTTGAGATGGAGTAAGGCTTTGGAGGAGGCAAGAAGGAACAGAATTGAAGGAACAAATGAAGACTTTATGTTTGGGAAGGAGGAGGGATGCTTCTTATTGACATGATAGAGAAAGAGCCAAGAATGAGTCAAGATATAGAAAATGTTGTAATACAGAGGGGAGAAATTAACTCAAGTTTCTTGGCCTTGATAGTCTTATAAAGTAGAATTTGAGGTTGTCCACTTAGACTGAAGACTCAGGGATATAAAAAGGTATGAAACATCTGCTGAGGCAACAAATGATGAATGGAAGTTTGACCCAGAAGCCTTGAAGACTCATCAGAAGTTATATAGCATGTATTTGTAGAGGGACCAGTTGGCCTGGTTTTGTAACATCCGATAATTAGAACCTGTGAGCAGGAGTGGGATTGAAATTTGGCAAGGCAAGCATGGTAACAGGACAATGATGAGGGAACTCAGCCAAGGCAAAATGTTTTCATCAGTGAAGTTAATATGAGACATGAGCTAAATGATCTTGACTTTATCCCAGTCCGTGACTTAATGTTCTCTCTGTGGCCCTCCCCACAATCACCGTCACCAGGCCAAAGTTTGTCCCAGGAACAACTGAGACAAAAAGGAAGTTGGAGACTTTTGGTCCCCAAATTTGAGGGTCTCTGCTAAAATCTTGCCATTAACATCAAGTTCATTTTCAAACAGCATCCTTGGGTCACTATTATAAAACCGAAGTCTCACCCAGGAGCGTGATCTCCTCTTGCATGCAGAATTTCCAGCTGATGTTTGCTTGCATCTAGAAGCAGAGTCCAGATAAGCCAAATTCACCGATGTTCATGGACTTTAGAATGTTGAAGCTGGAGGAAACCTTAGAGATCAAGCTCAGTGGTTTTGAAATGGTCTTATTTTTGGCTTTCGTTGTTGTTTTTAATGAAATATTTAAAATGAACTCTTCTGATGAACCCAAAATATACACAGAGTAAAGTGGAGCTGCTCTGTTGTACACTAGGGTCTGCCCTGGAGCCCCACAATGAGTTCCCCTTCACCTCCTGCACCATCTCCACAGCCTCCTAGAATGTCCCCTTATTTTATGATTGATGAAACTGAGCCCAAAAGAGGTCAAGCGGGGTCAGAACTGTACTGCTCTGTTCTGTTCACTGTGTTCTTCTCCCTGCCATCCGAGGAGCAGCGGGTCCTGGACCCAAAAGGTATGTGGATGAATCCAGACCTTTGATATTCTAGCTCCTCATGGGGATGAAGGAGCTTTCTTAGGAGAGCTTTAATCCAAGGCTTTTTTACCGTAGGCTCTTAGGAAATCTCTCGATCCTAAGGGAGTTAACTGCTTGCGTTCTAGTCCCACAGAGGCCTATGTGCCCTTCAGATAAAGTACAGGTTAATTCTGCAGATTTTCCAGGCTACCATCCAAGGAACCACTGGGTACTGTGTTCCCTAGTCATAAAGAAGGCTCTTCTTGCAAGAGAAGGATCATTCTCTGCCTTTTCCTGGTCACCAATTATGTTAGTGATAATTAAATTAGATCTTTGATGGGCATGCAAGTGAAAGCAGTTTGCTGTAATTTACCAAATTAAATAAATTGTCTTAATGATTAATTGTAAAATCATGTAAGATTTTTATCTGTAATCTCTGCATAGTTTTAATTTAAAATGAATTCATTGGCATTCTTAGGGAAATTCAAATTCTTTAATTAAAAGTATATTCATGTTTTGACATATACTTATTTTTAAGAGGTAGGTGTAAATTTAATTTTTATAGACTATATTTAATCAATTTTTAAGCAGTGATTTATTTTTATTTTTTCAGGAGAATTTTGTCAGAAAACCAAACAATGTTTTGACATATTTAAATATGTTCCATTCATTTATAAAGCAACTTCCCTCTGAGATCTCTCCATAATCATAATTAATTTGTTTGGGTCTTTGTTACAAAGTTTGCAACTTGCTTGAGTCTGTGACTGGGGAAAGGATTTTTAAATATATATATGATTTATACAAAGTCATGTAAATCTCTATAAACAAAAGCATATTCTAATACTGCACTAAAAGCAATTTGCAGCTCTTCTTTTCAGATTGTATTTGCAACAAGTTCACTAAGTACATGAGACAATTAGATAGGGGTTATGGTCACATTCTATTTTCGGTTTAAAATAGTGTTACTAGGTTGATCATGCACTTCATGTACCAGATTTTGGTTTCAAGTGTTAAGAAAAAAGAAAGAAACCAAATCCACCATCATCAAAGAACAGAGATGCATCATCAGAAAAATGTGTTATAGAGGCAATATGGAGTGTGACTTCCAAAAGAGTTTTGAACCATGTAGCATGGAGTATGTGGACAATGTGCTTTATATATTTTAGTGGTGGGGTGCTAATTCAAGATGTCAGCCATATTGCTTTATAGCCTAAACTCCTATTGCCTAAGAAGTTGTCATTTACATCCTGTTCTTAGGACTTTTTTCCACGTGTACTAGACCTCTCACAGCATTGATACTTAAATTAATGGACATTACATGCCGAAGCGAATCACCTAGTCTTCTGGAGAATACGTCTGCCATAAAAGCTTCCTTCCTTCCCTGTTTCCTTCCTTCCTTCTTTCCTTCCATCCTTTATCTCTTTCCTTCCTTCCCTCCTTCTTTTTCTTTTAAATTATTATTCCCTTACTTGATTATTCTCTTTTATTTTCTCCAGAGCATATTTTAACTATAACAATTTTTTACTCTGAATTTTTAGACGTGAAAGGGCCTTTTTCATTGTCTGGGATCTTCTAGATGGACTGGTTATCTTTAAAATCTCTACAGGCACCACACTATTGAAAACTCTACGATTCAGGGGCTGGGGATTCTCAGACAGGGCCCCAGCAGCCCTGGGCATAGGCCCGCCCCTTCCCTGCCCTCTGTCCCTCACCTTCAGTCTGTGGTTGGACAATGCCGCCAGCTTCCCCAGGGAAGAAATGGGAATGCCCCCCATCTTCACTCCTGCTACTTCCTGCTTCCTCCAGCCCCTCTCACCTCCACCCAAGGCCCCTATATCTTGCCCAGTGGCCTTTGGCTCCAGAAAGGAATTCACTGATGACCTCAGGCAAGGCCTTTAACCTCTTTGAGATTGCTTCCTCCTCTGCAAATGGAAATAACATGTACCTCATAACCAAGATGAGAAATTTAAGAAGATAATTAATATATTTGAACACCTACACACCGTTGCTGGCACGTAGGACATGCTGAAATTGTTAGGTGCTTTCCCTTCCTTTTCTTTCCTTTTCTCTCCAGTTATCCCTGCATCCCCACCCCCTCACTTGCACCGTCCCAGCGGCTCTGCCAGTGGCATCCCCACCTGAAGCAGTGCCTGGAGGGCAAGCACAGCCGGAAGTGCTCTACCTTCTTCTGAAGGTGCAGAGAGGAGAGACCTTCCATCTGCAGCCCTGGGTATTCTTTCCCAGGGGATAACAGTCAAAAACAGGTTTCTAATCGAAGATGTGCAATGCAAACACATAAAAAAATCACCACAGAATAAAGTAACGTTAATTTGTTTGTATTTGTATTAAATTATTTTAAAACAACTTAAAAGGAAATAGGCTCTTATTTTAGGCTCAGTCTTTCAGGATTTATAGCAATTCCTACACAGCAATTCTCCCAACTTCAAAAATCAGTTTTATTCGAAAAAAACATCTTCCTGTGAACCTGCCATCTGGAGTTGGGAAGGCGTTTTCCCACCTGCCCCTGAGAAGGCAGGTCTGAATGCATCCTGTTCAGTTGGTTCCGCCCCAGTTGTCCCTGAGCACAGTTCCTTAGAGAAACAAAGCTCCTTTCTGCTTAGAGCCCCCTCACCCTTAACATACGGTAAATATGTGATTCCTCCTACTGCCGTGAGGAGGCCCATCTAAGGAGCCCGGTCTGCTGTAAATGTCAAGGAATTAAGTTGGCGCCAACACACCTTTCCTCCCTGGCACCACTGCCATCTCTCACCAGCAAACAACTTCTTAGACACAGTTACAACTTCACATCATTGCAAACTTGGAAAACTGGATTCTCAAAGTTCACCGAAAGGTTAAAAAATGCTTGAGGTCAAGCTCTTAACAGTCAATCTAATTGTATAACAAGATCTTTTGATGGGTTTGGTGGGAGAGAAATTGCACCAAATATAGAGCGCCTTTCTCTTGCCTAACATGAACCCAAAAACTGTCTAGATTTCAAGATGGAATTTTTACTGTTGGGGGAGCCAATGAAGTGGTTAGCCAAGGCATCAGTAGCCAGCTGAAGCGCTGAATGAAGCAGGAGGTCGGCTTTCGGTGTTCATATTGAACTTCCTCTTAATGGGACTGCGGTGTGTTTTCAAAGCTGGAGCTTAGGTCCTGAGTGGAAGGCTCAGGCCCCGGTGGAAGCTGTTTTAAGTGCATTGCCACACAGATCTGCCAACACCTCCCCTATTCTCAGAGCTAAGCCCCTTCTACACAGTTACCCATCAAGTGGCATTTTGTCCGAACTTTAAGATCGACTGGCCAAATGCACGAGAAACATAGGACTCTATTTCACTGCAATGATCTTGTGTTGACCAGAGCAGACAGAACTCTGGAATACAAACAGCTAAAGGGAGGTAGGTGACTCCAACCCCCTTTTTCCTCTATTTCATTACACCAGCAGTGCAAAGACAAGCAGAAAATTCCAATGAAGCTCATACTTGCTAGAGACTTCTTCGGTTGTAGGTTAAACCTTCCAAAGATTTCCCCAAGCCTTTTCCCCGTCAGTAACTAGGCTGAAGTTTTAAATTTCAAAGTTGATTTGAGAGTATTCTGAATAGTTATCTTTTTTTCTAACAGAGGGATGCCTCTTAGAGTTTGTGTTCTCAATCCTTTAAGTATTCAGAATTTCTTTTTAGTGGAAATGATTTGAACCTTTCTTACTTTAAAGCATCTGGTTTGTGCCTACACAGAACCTCAAACTACAGAAACAGGTAGAACCATACTTGGGTTTGCGGACATAGGGGTGGGTGGAAGGCAAAGCAATACCATTTATCGCATTTTTAGTTTAAAGCCACAGAGAACGCTGAAGTGAGGGCGCTAAGCATGATTCTGACCTCCCCTCGACCGCCTCTTCAGGTAAAGTCTGAGTCTCACTGGTCCTGTGTGTCTCCTCTGGGTCAGATGCGCTCTGACTGTATCCTGCTCCACACTGGGGGAATACATGATTGGTCCATAACTGCATATATGCACATGCGCGCCAGGAAATGCGCCTGTGCAGATGTCTGCATGCGCGTGCGCGAAGAGAGGAAAAGGAGCAGGGAAGAAAAAGCGAGAAGAGTGTGGGTCATTGTAACTGAGAAGCTAGAGGACAAAGAAACCATGTTCTTTTGGGGGGGTGGGGAGCGTGGCAGTGCTTGTCTTGTGCTCAAGACCACCCGTAGACCCAGGCAATGGGTACCAGCCCTGGACCCGGTGCTTCCCCACTATAGTCCTCCTCTGTCCATACCCCTATGTCCTTAAGGGGCCATGCCACCCATACCCTACACCCCCTCCATTTATGCCACATTCTGGGTACTGAGGACTCTGGAGTTCCTTCCGCAAATGGCCCAAGTCCACTTCCAAGGTCTGAATTGAGCTCTTCCCCAGATCCATGTACCAAGCCACTGGTGGTGCCCTTTTAGGCCAACGGGTGCTGAGGAGCAGCTGTCTCCTGGGGCTGTGGACAGAGCTTCAACAGGGGGTGCCGACCTGAAGTGGACAAGGCCCCTTGGGGAGTGACCCCAGGGTGTGGGGTACAGGCGGTGGTAGGGAGGGAATTCCATTGAGGGAATGTGACAGAGGGACTCCAAGGAGTTTGAGAGTCCTAAATTTGAGCCTGGCCTTCCAGGTTACTATGACTGTCTTTGTCAGCTTGAGCTGCTATGACAAAATACCATTGACTGGGTGGCTTCTAAACAACGGACATGTATTTCTCACTGTTCTGGGGGCTGGAAGTGAGATCAGGGTGCCAGCAGGGTTGGGTTCTGGTGAGGCCCTCTTCTGGATTGCAGGTGACTGACCTCTCCATGTATCCTCACCTGGTAGAAGGAGTGAGCTAGCTCTCAGACCTCTTCTTGTAAGGGCACTAATCCCATTCGTGACTGCCCCACCCTCATGACCCAATTACCTCCTAAAGGCCCCACCTGCAAACACCATCACATTTGGATTAGGGCTTCAGCGTATGAATTTGGTGGGGGCATAACTATTCAGTCCATTGCAATGACCATCTGTTTGTGGTCAGGAAGATAAAACATTTTATTCAAAATTTATTATTGATGTATAACTTTTAAGCATTTAGACATGTGGTATGCAGGCCTACATTTGTTCATGAAAGGCAGCCTGCTACAAACCCAAGTGCTGTAAGGTTGAGCAGGTCTGGAGTTCATCACACAGAATTTGGAGACCCTGGGTTGGGAAGAGACTTTACGCATCCAGAAGCCATCTATGCTGCAATGCCTTGACATGCCCATGTCCACACCACATGGTTGCCTGGTCTCTGCACCCAGGAAAGGGCAGGTTCCTCTCCCTAGGCAGCCCATTTCATCTTTACATGGCTCCAAAGTAGGTCCCCCTTCTCTTAAGCCAAAACTATCCCCATTTCCACTGTGGCATTATCTAGAACATTCCAGAAAGATGGCAGTTTAGGTGGGGAGTTGGAACTATTTCTGAGTGAGCATGGTAACCAGCCCTCGCCATCCAGGCGACAGGGTGCGGCTCCACTGAGGCAATAAGCATGAAAAGGCCTTAAACCGTCTTGTGCTGCTCAAAGAGGAGGTGGTAGCGCTCATTCTGTGGGCTCGCGTGGTGCTCTGCACATGTGCGTACGTGTACGATGCTGACGTGAGCCCCGCCCTTATGGAGCTTCCGTCAAATGTATAAACATAGTCATTGTCGAGGAGACACAATGAAGCCCTTTGAATCGAAAGGTATGTCATCTCTCTGTGGCTATAGTTCTTATTAAATGGAAGTCTCAAAATTTTCAGAGAGCACGTAGAAGGAAGGCCATTGGATTCATCTAATAGTGCCTTTTAAAAATGATGAAAAACAGAGGTGTCGGTCAGGAGGAGGTTCTAGTGCTCTTTAATGGTCCCCTTTCTTGTGTTGGCAGTGTTTCTCATCTGTTGTAGTGTGTGACACACACGTGTTCATCTAAGTGTTCATAAAAGGAGTGTCTTCCCCCAGTTATGGCTGGCTAACTGTGTAATATGGCTGTTTCCCAACTGCTGAGCCCTCACCCAACCATCCCAACCACCATGTCAGTGGAGCAGCAGCCCAGGTTTGGGGGCAGGGATGGGCTTAGGGGTACTGGTGCTAAGCCGAGAGTTGGAGCAGGCGGCCCCACATGGACCACACCAGCCTCTGAGAGCCCCGCAGCTGTGCCGTGTTTTCAATCAGTGTTTCTCAAACCATCTGTGAGGATGACCTGCTTTGTTTTAACTTCCAATCTCTTGCCAACTAATAAATACACTATAATAAAAATAAATTGCTAGAAGAATGAAGTAGAACAGAAAGACATACAGAACACAAGCGTTAATGTTTTATGATTAGATGCAACAGACATGCAATTTTTCTGATAAATTGGTTTAAAAGTTTCTAAACGCTTACTGCCAGTTTCTGTTCTTACCTCACTGCAGACTGGCCCCCGTCCACAGACCACACTTGGGTAGCACTCTCCTAAATGACAAGTAAAGGTCAGAGCCCGGATTTGAAATGACAAATATGTATATTTATAATTATGAGGCTTTCATAAACTTTTCAGAAGAAAAAAATGCACATCATATTCAATTTGCATTGCTTTTAATTTGCTTTTAAATCTTTTCCGGTGAACAAGCGCACATTTTACATCATTGTAATCCTTAACTGTGTTTATATTCTGCTTTTATTCACTCGCACCTGCATCCCCAGAGCCTCTGCCTGGGTCCTGACCCTCCTCACCTGCCACCCGATTGCTGTCCCAGCTTCTGCACTGTTCTCCCCTCTCACCTCTGTTCTCCATGCAAGTCAAGCCCCACAAGGTGCCCAGAATGGTCTTCCCAAGTCACAAACCTAGTCTTATTCCTTCCAGCGGTCTCTCTGTTCTTACAGGACAGTGTCTGTGTTCCTCCACAGCCTGATCTGGCGCCTGCTTGCCTCTCCGGCTTCATTTCTTATTTATTTCTTGTGCTGTGATCCTTCCCACCCCACCCCACCCCACCCCAGCCATGCTGAGCTCCAGACAGCTCTGGAAGGTCCCTGCCTTTTCAGGCCTCCCTGCCCGTGGCACTGACAAACCACATCAGCGCCCAGCACTCAGTGAACAGTGGCTGTTTGTTCTTATGGAGAATTCCCCATTCTGCTGCATTTCCCCAGTATTTTTCTATCATAAACAGCACTGACTTAAATATTGTTATGAAATCTGTCTTTTTTTAATACAGTAATTAATTCCCCCAAATGGAATTATAGAGTCCAAGATTATGGACCCTTTATAAACATTGTTTTACCAGTTTGTTTTCCAGAGAGGTTAAGCCACTCACTTTTCAGCATCAACATCAATAAATCATGAATTTCAACTCAGGAATATTGTGCTGATATTGGCCCCACGTTAAGTTTTGCACTAGAGTATACAGTGTGTCCTTAAGGTTGTGATCGCTAATGTCACCAATTGGCTTTCTGCTTTGGATGTTAGTTCTGCAAATATATGGGCCTTGTCTTCCAACATTCTTTCACCCAGGAAACAATGGGCGTATAATCAATGCATGACGGCAGTAATGTTGATGATGCCAGGTCTGATGCTGAGGTGAGAAGAAGTTAAGATAAAAGGTTCGTTGATGGAAAATGTCCATCCCCATGTGTCCAGCAAAAAAACCATGAAAAGTAACAAAAATAGCCAACTCAGTATGGAAGATATGCCTGGGCATGCTGGTGGCAGAAGATTGACATGGGTGCACCATCAACAGGGTCTTTATTTGGGGTGAGAATATCCTAACGTGTGCACTTATTATAATAGTGTTGGCACTGTGAGCACTTCCCACTCACACTGAATCCTCACAACTGTGTGAGCTAGTACAGGGTGCTCTTAGCCCTTTTTATGGATGAGAAAACTAAAGCCCAGAGAGGTTCAATAACTTGCCCGAGGTGGCAAGTACACAGTGCAGAGAGTGAAGCCGGGATTCGATCCTGGGTGGCCCAGAGCCCCAACACCACCCTGTGACAACGCCATGCTTAGCTTCTGCATTTGACTGACTTGATGTGGAAGTTCTTTTCTT
This sequence comes from Tapirus indicus, assembly GCA_031878705.1. Taxonomy (NCBI): domain Eukaryota; kingdom Metazoa; phylum Chordata; class Mammalia; order Perissodactyla; family Tapiridae; genus Tapirus; species Tapirus indicus. The sequence goes on along the minus strand of CM062936.1, from coordinate 30,996,186 downwards.
TGGCAGTTATTGTTATGGTTATTGTTGTTGTTATTATTACACAAAAGTTGCAATTTGAAGTCAAGTAACTTTTTTTCTGAGCTATTTCAAAGTCATTGCCAACCTGATGCCCCATCATCCCTGAATACAGTAGAATATCTCCTTAAAACAGGGACATGCTTCTAGATAATCACAATAAAACTGTCAGGGTCAGGACATTAATACTGACACAGTACTGCCATCTAACCCTGAGACTCCATGTAAACTTCCCCATTTGTCCCAGTGATGTCCTTTGTAGTAAAAGGATCCAGTTGAGGCCTGCCCGTGATCAATAGTCATCTTATCTCTTGGGTCTCCTTCGGCCTAGAACAGCTCCTGTCTTTCCTGGACTCTCATGACCTGGACACTTTGGAAGAGTACAGGCCCATCATTTTGTGGAATGTCCCTCAGGCTGGGTTGGTCTGATGTTTCCTCTTGATTAGATTCAGGTCATGCATCTTTTTCTTTTCATTGTGGCAAAATACACATAACATAAAACTTACCATCTTAACCATTTTTAAATGTACAGTTCAGTCATGTTAAGTATATTTATTTTGTTGTGCAAAAGTGTTTTTTCGTAAGCGTCCTAGATGTCTCAGGTGGGTAAGATCACCTGGGGAGGATGCAGGCTCAGCAGGCACCACCGCCCCTCCCTCTGGTTCTCCCACTGGTGTCATCCTGCGGCCCTTTGCAGGTGCCTCCCCAGGGCATTTGTCACATGACTTTCTTCACATGCTGCCCTTTCTTCTGGCTCTCCTAGAAAATACACTTTCTTGGGAATGCCTGGCACGTGGTAGGTATCCAATCGGTGATGACCGAATGAAGCAGAATGTGCAGGGGAAATTATCGAATGTAGAGTGATTTGATTTTCCAGGAGCGTAAGAATGTCCCGAAACTGATGTCAATGCAGAGTGAATCAGTGCTCCATAAAGTCTTTATTGATTTTTAGCCCAAATGTGACCTTAGGAGATTATCCCTGAGGGAAATGGAGCAAGATGATTATTTTATGTGCCTTCATAATGGAATCCACAGAGCGCTTGGTCGGATATTCTTGAAGCACTTGTTCTGCATGACCTCACAGAAACTATGAGACCTGTCTGGGAGTGCCCCGCTCGGTTAACGCAGTCACATTTAAGAAGCAGTAATTGAGTGCAGCACTAATGCACTCCAGTGATAAACAATCTGGAATTTTCTGGGTAGATCCCTGAATTGGAGAAGATAGGATCTTGAGCCTTTTAAAGAGCCAAATTCCTGAATCCCATGTCCCTGTGGAAAATGCAGTCAGGCGGGAGCTGACTCACATGCTTCAGCTCCTCTGAGCAGGACTGTGCTGGCCCCCCGACATGGGGCCAATATTGACAGAATATTTCTGAATTAAAATTCAGGTTTTATTGGCATTGGCACCATGTATTAGCTTCTCTTCTTTTCATAAACAGATTACTTAGGTAACTATCTTTTATGTAAAATAATCCAGAAAGAGGTAAACATTTTCCGGAAAGTACTAGTTCTTGCAATGTTGCCTTCAAGTATTCAAACCACCAAGTAAAACTAGCAACAATATTTTTATCTCTTGGAGGAAAATAAAACTATTCAAATGTATTTTTGTTTACATACAGAGCATTAGAATACTATTAAAATCAATAGGATATGCAGGCAGATCACTATTTCTGACCTCACAAATAGTCCAACCATGGCTTACAAATAGACTTGGGGGATTGTTTTTCTTTGTACTAAAAATAAAAGTTTTAAAGTAACCGCTTGCCAAAAAGAGTTTCCTGGTGCTTGAAGAAATGGCATAGATTGGGAACTTTTCTCCTGTATTTACACTGATTATGATTTCAAAAGAGCATTAGTTTCTAAGTATAGTCAGAACAGCTTTGCTGGACATGGCTCTTTTTTGTTTCTTTATTTCACCACTAATTCTCCATTTAGCTTCCCCCAGGCTCTCATTGTGCTTCCTAAGCAGATATATCATTCTTCTGATGTCTTTGTGAAATCATGTCAATATTTCCAATTTTTAACACATTATTTTCTTTTTGTTGTCGCTTCAACCGAATTTTCTTCTGGTACATTTCAAAGTGTTATATTAAATATTAAAATCATTAGAGGATTGCAAAATAGTTTCCTTTATAAAACTCTATTTTCATCATTTAAAACTTCACAACAATCCTCCTTTTGTAAAGATATTTTCCAGCCAATGGATGTCCCACAAAAATCACTGACCTTGAGGTGAATATCAATATGGATATTCATTGTTTGCTTCTGTTCTTTATCCTCAAATTTTCTTTTTTTTTGCTGGGAAGATTTGCCCTGAGCTAACATCCCTGCCAATCTTCCTCTATTTTTTTGTATGTGGGCTGCCAGCACAGCATGGCCGCTAACAGAGCAGTGTAGGTCCACACCCGGGAACTGAACCCGGGCCGCCGAAGTGGAGTGTGCTGAACTTAACCACTAGGCCACCAGGGCTGGCCCTCTTTTTCCTCAATTTTTATTCTCATTCTCTATTACCTGTTTGTTCTAAGTGTAAAAGATGGAGAAACAATAAAGGAAGACCCTGCTTTTAAATTCTCACAGAAGTCTAGGTTGGTATCCTTATGTGAAGCAGTTCACTGAAGGAGTTTTAAAGTTAGCCTTCTCACAGAAACTTCCAGCCCCTTCCAGTGTGGAGTTCTTCCTTACTAGCACCTTCATGGGCTGCCTGTATCTGTGCCAACAGGTGCCTTTGATCAGCCACACCTCCAGACCAAAGCGTGCTTGTTAGAGTCTTAAATCCTGCAACCTCTACTACTAGCTTAGGCAGATTCTGGGTTTGTATGAGGGCTCTAAAAAAATGCCTGGAACCTGACTTCTTGTATTAGAAGATAAATTTGGGGCAAATTTTTTTTTAGTTATCTTAACCGTTTCTAGTTGCAGAGCCTGAGACCTGAATGAGCTCACCAATGTTCCCTTTAAGTCACGTTTACTGACTCACCACCCGCAGGGGTGCCTACATTTCATGGGCGTTTGGTGATTGCAACATCACAGACCCGAGCTCATGTGGTTTAGACCCACACACCATGCAACAGAAGGCAGTGGTAAACCACTTCTGTATTTTCCCTTTTTTTTGAAATATGAGATGGTGGAAGATGAGGTGCCCCAGGTCAGAAGGCACTCAGTTCCTTGGGAAGAGCAAAGAACAAGCACGAATACTACTGTGGCTAATGATGCAACCAGACTCCAGCTGAAGGACGTCTAGCGGCTGAAACGCACCAAGGTGAAAACAAAGCCCGATGCTGTACAACACACACAGTTGGAACATGGAACATGAGAAGCATGAACCAAAATAAACTGGAAATTGTAAAGCAAGAAATTGAACGTTTAAACATTGCAGTGCTTGGTGTTAGCGAACTAGAATGGACTGGATGGGACACATTCATTCAGACAACTACAGAGCGTTCTACTCTGGAAATGACAAATCCAGAAGAAAGAGAGTGACTCTAATAATGAGGAAGGAGGTAGCACAGGCAGTTGGGGGCTCTAATGCAAGGTCAGACCGAATAATATCCATCAGACTTCTGGGAAAACCTACTAACGTAACCATCATCCAAGTCTGTGCTCCAACCACAGGTGCTGAAGAAGATGAAAGGGAAAGTTTTTATGCAAGTATCCAAGAAGAAATTGATCATACGTCAAAACAAGACACACTGATACTTATAGGTGACAGAATGCACAAGTAGGAAAGAAAGCAGAATCAAACGTCGTAGGAAAATTTGGACAAGGGGTCAGAAATAAAGCAGGAGACCAGCTCGTGGATTTCTGCGAAGTCAACAATCTGTCCGTCGCTAATACACGCTTCGAGCAACCAAATAGAGGACTGTCTCCGTGGACATCACCAGATGGCTGATACAGAAATCAAATAGGCAGGAGATGGAGAAGCCGTGTTCTCTCTGCCAGAACAGGACCAGGAGCAGATTGTGGTCCTGACCATGAACTGTTAACATCAAGTATCAGAGTAAAGCCAGAGAAGAGCACAAAAAGAATCGTAGTGCCAAAACATAACGTAAACCACATTCCCGATGAATTTCAAGTCCACATAAAAACCAGATTTGCATTGTTAAACTTAATTGACCAAGAACCAGAAGAACTATGGACTGAAATCAGAAATATTATTAAGAAAGAATGCGAAAAGACAATGCCTGAGTAAAAAGAAAAGAAAAATTAAGATGGATGACAGAAGAAACTCTAAAAATTATTTAGGACGGGTGAGAAGCAAAAGTAAAAGGTGACAAAAGCAGGGTTAGAACCCTGAACGCAGTTTTTCAGTGACTGTCACATAGGGATAAAGAGAACCACTATCATGGCCAATGCAAAGAGACAGAAGTGAACAAAAAAAAGGAAGAGCAAGAGGTCTCATCCAGAAGATTCAAGAAATCAAAGAGAAATTTAAACCTAGATTAAGAATGCTGAACAGCCAACAGGGAAGCACACTCTCTGATCAGCAGAAATTAGAGGGAAGGTGGAAGCAGGACACTGGAGATCTATACAGAAGAGACAAAGGATGACAGATGTCTTTGAAGAAGATTCCTGTGAGGAAGAACTTGTAATTTTAGAAAGCAAAGTGAAAGCTGCCTCGAAAATACTGGGAAGAAATGTCACTAGGGGTAGATGGGCTATCTATAGAATTATTTCAAACCACAGAGACTGAATTTGTCAAAATCCTAACAAGAATAAGCCAACAAATATGTAAAACAAAACAATGACCTACAGACTGGAGGTGCTCAATGTACATCCCAGTCCCCAAGAAAGGCGATGCCAAGGAGTGCAGTAACCACAGGACCATTGCTCTAATTTCCCATGCAGGTGAAATGATGCTCAAGGAGCTGCACAAAGGCCTTTACTTTATATGGAGCAAGAAATGCCTGATGTCCAAGTTGAATTTCGAAAAGGGAGAAGCATGCGAGATCTAATTGTGATTATTTATTGGCTATTGGAGTGCTCCAAAGGATTTCAGAAGGTTGGTCTGTGTCTTACAGACGACAGTAAAGCCTTTGACTGTGTGGATGATGAAAAGCTATGGGCCGCTTTGAAAGAAACAGGCGTGCCTCAGCACTTGATTGCCATGATGCGTCACCTATATTGTGGACAAGAAGCCACTGTCAGGACAGAATATGAACAGACAGAACAGTTTCCTTTAGGCAAAGGTGTCAGACAAGGGTGCATTTTTCTCTCCCTGTTTAATCGGTACGCAAAACGTAGCATACAAAAAACTGGTCTAGACTCAGAAGAAGGAGTGGTGAAAATTGGTGGAAGAAATATCAACAATCTGAGAAATGCAGATGACACCATCTTACTGGCAGACAGCAACAATGACCTAAAATGACTTCTGACAAAAGTGAAAGAAGGAAGTGCCAAAGCGGGACTGCATTTGAACATCAAGAAGACAAAATCATGACCACAGAGGAGCTACCCAACTTTAAGGTAGGCAATGAAGACATTGAAATTGTTAAAGATTTTGTTTACCTTGGCTCAGTCATCAATTTAAACGGAGATTCCAGCCAAGAAATCAAGAGAAGACTGAGGCTCAGAGGGCAGCAATGAAAGAGTTAGGAAAGACCATCAAGTGTGAGGAAGTGTCATGAGAGACCAAGGCCAGGATTATCCACACCCTCATATTCCCAATTACTGCATACAGGTGTGAAAACTGGACGGTGAAGAAGGCTGGCAGGAAAAAAATCGATCATTTGAAATATGGTGTTGGAGGAGAGCTCTATGGATACCCTGGACTACCAGAAAGACAGCAAGTGGGTCCCAGAGCAAATTAAGCCTGAACTATCGCTGGAGGCAAAAATGATAAAACTGAGGCCATCCTACTTTGGGCACATCGTGAGAAGTCAGGATTCCTTGGAAAAGCAATAATGCTAGGAAAAATAGAAGGCAGCAGGAAAAGAGGAAGACCAAATAGGAGATGGATTGACTCCACAAAGGAAGACATAGGCAGGAGTCTACAGGAGCTGAGTAGGGCTGCTGAGGACAGGACATTGTGGACACCACTCATTCATAGGGTCACCAGGAGTTGGGGCTGACTTGATGGCATGTAACAGCAACTGACTCACCATGGAAATCTGAAGACATGACCTACACCTAAACTGTGCCTTTTTTGGTACTATCTTAAGGGTTTACAGGAAGGCGTATTTGGGTACAGCCATCCTGCGTAACAGTCAGAGGCATGAATGTGCACGTTGATGTTGCCAGTTATGGGTTATATGACCTTGGGCAAGAGATTGAGCTCACCGAGCCTCATTTCCACAAAGGTAGGGATGAGAATGCCTTCCTTATGTCCTCTCAAGGGTTTAGGGAAACTCGAATGAGTTACTACATGTGAAAAGACCTTGTAAACTGCCAAGTGTAGATTGCACGTAACTTAGAATTATCATCAGTCAGAGCCTGCATAATAAGCTGGAAAATGTGAGCTACATTCTCAGAAGAACATCAGGACCTTCTGTGAGACCCAGTTCTGGATATTTTGACTGACCGAATCCACTGGAACAAGGGGATATTTCAGAGCATGGCATTTAAAACATTAGGCTGATTACAGCATTACCAGCACGACATTTCTGCACCTTACAAACAAATTCTTTATCTTCTCCCTTGCCTGTTAAAGTTACGGAAATGCCCATGTAATAGGATTCATCACGGAGCTCTCCATTAACTTGCACTTGTCTGACCTTATTCATGAGCATGTCAACCATTATCCAGAACAAACAGAGTTTGATGAGAGTTCTTAAAGAAAGAATCCTGTGCTGTGAATCAAACAGATTGTATTAAACTTCCCGACACTACTTAATTTGTCAGGCAAGTTTTCTTTTCTTTTTTTTTTCCCTACCCCTGGCCTTGTTCTGAATTTTCCAATGATTCTTGGAATAAGTAGGCTGCATTTATCAGTCTTTGCATTCTCACAGTTTCCAGTGACTCCAATGGGAATTTCATACAGTTAGGATGACAGCAATTTATGAGTTTTTTTTTTACTATTATGATGATTACTTGGAAGCCTATTTTTAGCATTCAGGTGAAATGTTTTTATAGTGCTCCATTAGCATAGATATTAATACACTCGAGTATTAATAACTCTGCCTGCTTTCCCACACTTTGTTCCGTTATATAAGCTGAATTATATTACACGTGATTATGAGCTTTCCCGTCCCTGCTGTCATCCTTTTGGATCCTCTGGATTCCGAGCGTTGGAGCTGAAGAAGGCTTTACCGTTGATTTTGCAGCAGATGAGACTGAGATTCGGGGAGGTGAAATGTTCTGCCTAGTGCAGCACAACTTATTTTTGCCAAAGCTGGGGCTAGAAACCAAACCTGACTTCTGGACCAGCATCCTCTCTACCAGAGGCAAACCTTTGCTATTCCAAATCCTTAGATAGCCAGGTGTTCTGTAGGGAAGGGTCTATAATATTTTGATGGTTACAAATTTAATGTTTAAGCAGTTGGGGATTAATGTCTAAAATGGACTGTCCATTAAGAGGACAGTCCAACCCTGCCTTCTTAAATAGGGATGAAAGGTTTTTTCTTGATAATTTCCTTTCTTGATAATTCTTGATAATGCCTTTTCTAGATCATTCCAGCTTTTCAATCACCCTGAGCCTCAGTCACTGTGTTTTGCTACTGGTGGAGGTGGTGTGGTGCATCAGGTGAAAACCAGGGCCTGAGCTCTCTGAGAAAAGGTCACTGGCCTTGCAAACCTTTTGATCTTTGCCTTTCTCGAACACATTTCTTTGTTAGTTTGGTCGGTGCAGGATGCCTGCGCGAGGTGACATCTTCCATAGAGTGGCCAAATGTGTCTTGAATTGTCAGCAGCATTAAAAGAATTGTGCTTTTTCCATCAGTAGTACGTGGGACCGCAGGCACCTCCCTGACAGCTTGAACTTGTCATCGTAGTTTGCCGCCGGCTGTGATGGATCATTCTTCACTATTGTAGGAACTTGTGTTAGGCTGGGTACAATTTCATCATTGCTTCGCTTCAGATTCTGATTCCAAGTCAAACATCCAAGAGAATTAGACATGACATATGGCCTTAGTTCCTCATCTGTAAAAAAAAGAATAGTGCGTATCTCATAGAATAGTTTGAGGAGGAAAAGAAGAATGTTTGCAGAGTACCTGCCTTAGTACCTGGTAGACAGTAAGCTGTCAATTTATGATAGCTGCTGTTTCCCATCATCTTCATCAGCATCATTATCACCATTCGCCGCTAAGTCTATTAACATCTTCTTCTGTGAAAGATGGACACCACCTTTCTCATCTTTTAAGTACATTAAATGTGAAAGTTGTTTTAATGTTTATTTTTTTTTTTAATTATCAGGAAATTTAGAAACCCACCACCAGATACTTGCTAATATACATCTTAATATGTCATTCAGTTTAGCATCTTCCCCAGGCTCGGAAAAGGTACATTGTGATGGTTAAAGCTGGCTGCTGGGTTGTCAAAGTGTTGGGTTGAGTTCTATTTCTGGACTTCCCCTTGAATCACTCCCTGCCTTGAGCAATCACATGATCTGCACCAGTCTTTTCATAGATGAAATAAAAACATAACAGATTGCCACCTCCACACCTCATTGGATTGTTGTGGGAGTTAGGAGTTAGTGCTTCTGAAATGGGTGGCTGGAATGAGCCACGCGAGCATGAGGTGTCTGAGTGGCAAATCTGGTCAAAGGGACATTACTTTTACGGATACTGTAATGGCTCCCTTGTGGTCTTCACAGCTCTAAATGTTTCATCAACAGCGCAGTAAGGGCACCTTCTCAACATAGCGCTTAGACCTTTCAGGTCACGTGACTGATTGATAGAGGTCTGTTACACAGTAAGACACAAAAACTTGAATAATACTTAGTCTTCGCCTGAAAAGTGGGCTGAGACATTTCTCCACTGATAGTTTCCAGCAATTTGAAAATTGTTCTAAATACTTTCCCTACTGTCTGTATTACCATGCTTGTAAAAATAATGTATTTTCCCTGCTGACTGTGTTGCAATAATTGCAAAAATAAATCATGTCCAAGAGAGTTCTGTTGTATACTTTTACTGCCACAGTACGAAATTTTTCATCAGAGACCTCGCTTTCTTGAAAAATTGTTAATACTCACATTATAGATTTTCAACTTGTGTGAATTATACATGAAAACCATCTTATACCATATATGTTTATTTAGAATTAGTGCAGGTAGTGCTAACCTTATTTTATTTTATTTATTTTTGGGGGGGGGGAAGACCAGCCCTGAGCTAACATCTGTTGCCAATCCTCCCCTTTTTGCTGAGGAAGACTGGCCCTGGGCTAACATCTGTGCCCATCTTCCTCCACTTTATATGGGACACCGCCACCCCATGGCTGACAGGCAGTGCGTCGGCGGGCTCCCGGGATCCGAACTCGCGAACCCCGGGCTGCCAAGCGCGGACTAAACCGCTGCGCCACCAGGCGGCCCCACTAACCTTATTTTAAATCCCTTATCAATTCTTCACTACTTTTTTTTTGGCCTGTTAACTTTTTTTCAATAACTTTATTACAGAGGTTTGTAAATGCATACAGAAGGAGACAGGACAGTCTAATGAACCCCAAGTACTCATCACCCAGCTTCAACAATGATCAACATATAGAATCCCCCATTCCCATTCTCACACCATGGGGTAATTTTAAACATACCCCCAAGCATCATATCATTTCAGTTATATGCATCTCTAAGAGATAAGGATTCTTTTCTTAAAAAAAAGATAAAAGTACTTTCTTAATGTCAAATATCCATTCTGTATTCAGATTTCCCCAATTGCCTCATGAATGTATTTTTTTTAATAGGACAATTTTTTTTTTTTTGCAGGGAAGAATTTGCCCTGAGCTAACATCTGTTGCCAATCTCCCTCTTTTTTTTTTCCTTCTCCCCTATGCATAGTTGTATATCCTAGTTGTAAGTCCTTCTACTTCTTCTACGTGAGCCACTGCCACAGCATGGCAACTGACAGATGAATGGTGTGGTTCCATGACCGGGAAGCGAACCCGGGCTGCCAAAGCGGTGAGAGCACCAAACCTTAACCACTAGGCTATCAGGGCTGGCTCTCATCAATCTGTTTTTATAATGAGCATGTTTGAATCATAATCCATCCAATGCACCCATTGCATTTGGTTGATCTATCTCTTCTGTCTCTTAATATCTGGGTTCCCCATCCATAGTCGTTTGTATTTGAAGACACTGGATTATTTGTCTGGTAGAATGTCCCATAATCGGGAAGCAGTGATTGCATTCCTTTAGCATCCTTTAGCACATCCCTTTCTACTTCTGTTTATTGTAATCGTGTATGTCTGGGAGACTGGGCAAAATCGAAGTGCTTTGTTTCTTTTGTTTTTGTTTACCTGAGATGTCCCATTACTGACCACTGCTGCACATTGAGAGGCGTGCAATGACTGGTTGTCTCTCCTTGGGTGTGTCAGATTGATCCATCCCTGGACTAGAGTGTGGTCAGTCTGATGGTAAAATTGTAAAATTCCCTGTCAGCTTCTCCCTTGATGGTTCAGCAGCCATTGCTGACCCTCACCTCCAGCTCCATCATTTCACTAGGGTTTCAGCACCCAATGCATAACTCATTTTGAAAGATTTTCCAAAAATATTCCTTAGTGTGTGTTAGAAATACTGAGTGATTCTAATAAAATAATGATTTTTAGGTAAAAGCGGTTACATGATTCAAAATGTTTTCCTGTTTTTATATAGAAACATATTTTTCAAGAAGCTAACTAGAAAAATAAAAATAATTCTGTCTCAAAGAAAGAAGGTATGAGAAATAATCAGAAAAGGGTTGACTTGTGTGCTCTCTTCTCATAAACTCCAACTAAAGATTTGAAATGTGCATTGTTTCCAAGGGTTTTTTATTTTTAATGGAATAGAGAACACAGTAATTTTTAAAGCATTTATCTCCCTTAAAACACAAGCAAATCGAGGCAATTTAAAGTACTTCATGTTCCTTTTGGTAATACTGTAAAAAAAACACTGGTGATAAAATATTGAAATGCCCCTTTCAATAAAGCATAAAGGTATGCAATCTTATAGAGCAGGAACATCTATATTGCTTCTAGTCCCCTTTGCACCTAGTCCTACTTCTTGACTTCAGATCTCTCTTGGGTCTAAAAAGATTTTTGCTTTATAGCTTATTTGTTCCGTGACCAGTAGATCTGATTCTGGAACTGAATTCAGTAAGTTTTGGTCATAAGCCCCACACTGTGTTATAAGCTCATCTACTGGAGTATATGATGTCCCATAGAGCCCAGAAACATTGATCCATTTTATGAATTAATGAGCAAAAGTTTATTTGGGACCTAGGGTTAAGACTTGAAAATTGTACTTAAGTTTCTGGGTTTTATGTATCATTCCACTTTTTATATGGAATAACCTTCATCAGAATCATTTCAGGAAATGAGAAAAGTAGGATAGGGTTATGAGTCAGCCATGGAAAACTGCAGCATGGAATGAATTAGTCAGAAGAAGAGTTTCAGTGGCCAGCGTGAGCTGTGTGCTATCAGGAAGTGGTGTGACTTTCCATGATTCTACGTACTGTAAATCATGTGGCATAATGCTCCAGACACCTGGAGGTTTGTTTTTTTTTTTTTTAATCATGGGTTTTGAAATAAAATTGAAAAGTACTATGGAGCAGAAGTGCCACAGCCCTCTCAGGAGTCAGCCATCCCTACTGTCAGCTTGAATGGATTTCCCCCTCTCCCACTCCATCCGGGAGAGGGACACTCACATGAAAGAACTTTGGAGCTGCCAGGTCAAGTCTGAAGAGCAATTGGCCTTAACAGAGTCACTGCTACAAAGGGCAGCATCTGGCTCTTTCTTTGGTTTCTAACACTTTTTCTCATACCCCTGGTCTTGCTGCTTATAAAACCAGGCCATTTATGGTCTGCAAGAGAGTTGCTTCTCCCCATGTTATGCTGTGTTTTAGAAAGGTACTCTGAAATTCAGAATAAGGCCCTGTGTTCCTGTTAGAGAGAAAAGAAGAACTTGTGGAAATGAGTGGATTAAAAGTTTGAGTCGTGTAAGGTTTGTAAAACTACATCTCTAGAGGAAAATGATGGAAATGTATAGTCAACCACTAAAACTGGAGAGAAGTAAGTTTGCTGTTTTATTGGCAATGCAAGTCAATTAAAATATAATCAAGTAATCAAGTCACCTCTTCCCTCTCAGTTATGCTTGATAGGTACAAATAGCATTCAAGAATTACAGCTTCAGGGGCCAGCCCTGTGGCCTAGTGGTTAAGTTTGGTGCACTCTGCTTCAGTGCCCCGGGCTCAGTTCCTGGGTGCAGACCTACACCACTTGGCGGCGGCCATGCTGTGGCGGCAAACTACATACAAAATAGAGGAAGATTGGCATAGATGTTAGCTCATGTTAGCTCAGGGAAAATCTTCCTCAAGCAAAAAGAGGAAGATTGGCAACAAATGTTAGCTCAGGGCGAATCAAAAAAGAATTATAGCTTATGAGAGATGTATCTATTTATCTATGTATATATGATATATATATTCATTTATTTATATTTATATATAAATATATATATTCTTAACCAGCATATCAAATGGAATAATTGAGTTAAGAATGGAGCCTGCATGTGAGTGCTCACATTTCCCATTGAACATCAGTGAAATTTCCAGTTGACTCTGATGCCCTTGGCAACCTGGTAAACATTTTCTCTGGAAGAATCCTGTAAACCAGGTTTGCCTAGTTTGCCATTTGTGGCAATCTGGCGGGATTCCTGTGGAGAATTGTTGGTCCACAGTTAACCCAGGACGGTTTAATGTTCTTGTCACATGGTATCACTCAGATGGTAATAATCGGCACGTTCTTCCTCCCCTTCTACCCTAGACCAGTGATCCTCAAATCTTACTGTGTGCCATAGACTGAATGTCTGTGTTCCCCCGAAATTCATATGTTGAAATTCTAACCAGCAATGTGATGATGTTAGGAGTTGGGGCCTTTGGGGGGTGATTAGGTCATGAGGGTGGAGCCCTCATGAATGGGATTAGTGCCCTTATAAAAGAGACCCCAGAGAACTCCCTTGCCCCTTCCGCCACATGAGGACACAGTGAGAAAATGGCAGTCCATGAACCAGGAAGCAGGCGCTCCCTGGCCACCAAATCTGCCAGTGTCTTGATCTTGGACATCCAGAACTGTGAGAAATAAACATCTGTTGTTTATAAGCTGCCCAGTCTGTGGTATTCTGTTCCAGCAGGTGAACAGACGAAGACAGTGTGCACAGGGGTCACCTGGGAATCGTGTTAAAACGCAGACTCTACTTCAGTAGATCTCAGGCGGGGCCCAGTGCTCTGCGTGTCTCACAAGCTCACAGGTGATGCCAGTGCTGCTGGCTCAGGGCCACCCTGTGAGTATCCAGGACAGTGCTGTATAAATGAACTATGTCTGCAGAGTCAGCAAGAAGCCAAACCTTAAAAGGTGTCGCTGCCTGATACAGAGCCCTTCTTGGTTCACGACCTCTTTACATCACATTAACACCCCCCCACCCAGCAGGACTGGGAAGCACCCAGGGTGGAGGAACCCTCATAGCCACATAGTATGAGTCCCCTGCCAGCCTTCACACACTGCGTCTTGAACCATACTTCATCCAGCACATGACCGTCTCCCCCAAACTCTGCCAAAGCCTCATAAAGGTCTGGCAATTCCTTCCCTTTCTCCACTGACTGGACTCTTTCTTAGTATGAAGACAATATCTAGAACTGTTGGTCACCTAAGTCTTCTAATGGGACCCGGGCCCTACTCTTAAGTATTCATCCCAAGATTTTTTTATGCAGCCCACTTGTCTTCTTTCTCCAACGTGCAGAGAAAGGGCTCAGAAAGTTCGGAAGGACAAGAAGGGATTTCAACATTAGTGACCAAGAGGTCAATGCTAGAAGTTCTATGAACAAAGGTTTAAGAATTCCTTAAGGTTGGTTTAAAGAAAGAATGTTCATTAGGGGAGTATCCCAGCCTAGAAACTTCAGCAGTTGCTGTATTTCAGAACCACCCATTGTCAGAACGTGAGTTTTGGACTAGCTGAAGAATCATTAAACCAAAGTGACAGAGCTCTTTCCACTGCCTCCTTTCCCTTGATTGGCCTGATGGAAATAGGTTAAATCTTTAATCGGTTATTTTACTACCATGGAATTTTCAAATAAACCAGCAAATCAGCATCATTATTTTCAGATCCTAGGAAATATGATTCAGGATTGTCATTATTTTTTCCAAGGAAGAAACTGTTATAGATATTTTCTGTAAGGATAAATTTCTGTGACTTTTCCAGTTAGAATCCAGCCAGCAGACCTTTCATCCCCCCGGTTTGAAAAGAAACAGTCTTCAGTATGTAGGAGTAAAAATAGTTCCTGCTGGCATGCGTGCATCCTTAATGGTTTCCCCTAGAGCAGTGGGTGCCGTTGAAAGCCTTTCCACTGTTCCCCTTGAGTCTTTGTTTAGGGGAAAAAAAAGAAAGTTCATTCCAAATAATGGCCAAGAATTGGCATTTGAAAAGGCGAATTTGATCCTTGTCATAGACTTGCCCATCTTACATTAGCAACATCAGAGAGTTCTGTGGTTTTGCATATATGAATGAGTGATTTCCAGCGTGGAGTTGGATGATGGAAGGTTATGAATTCCAGCAGATACGTGATAAAGCTCTGCACACATCATTAAACATGTCTGAAGGCAGCTGGGTGTGCGTTCCTGTGGTGGACTGGAGATGTCGTTATGTTCCTGTCTATTGTTTTCTTCCAGAGACTTTTCCTTGAAAACGTGAAAGCGAACTAGACAGGAACAGGTGCTTCTGCAGAGACCTTTTATAAGGATGTTTAGTAGGAGGTAGTTCAAGATGGGCACATTGTATATTGTTACATACTCTTAAATTGGAGGTTATATTAGTTTCCTAGAGCTGCTGTGACAAAATACCACAGGCTGGGGGGCTTAAACGACAGAATTAATTTTCTCACAGTTCAAGAGGCTCTGAAGAAGTTCAAGATCAAGGTGTTGGCAGGGTTGATTTCTTTTAAGGCCTCTCTCCTTGCCTTGGTGGCTGCTTTCCCGCTGTGCCCTCACGGGGTCTTTCGTCTGTGTGCGCGCGTCCCTGGTGTTCCTCATGTGTCCATATTTCCTCTTCTTATAAGGACACAGTCCTGTAGGATTAGTGCCCACCCTAACAGCCTCATTTGATGTTAATTACCTCTTTAAAGGCTATAGTCATATTTTGAGGGGCAGGGGGTTAGGACTTCAACCTATGAATTTTGTGGGGACACAATTCAGCCCATAACAAAGTTCCTAGAAATCACTTTGAAACTGCAAAACTATTTCTTTGACTCGGGTTATTTTGCAGTTCTTCCATTTCTTTTCAAGAACGGTTCTGTCTTCATCTTAGTAGGGAGAAACCAGATCTGGAATATTATTGTGGAAGTCAAAATTGCAACCACAATAACATAATTCTCTAAATGGTATTTTAGGCCACTGGAGAGGGTTTTACTCTGTGAGAAGACTTCTTTAGAAATACATCCGGGATGTTCTGCAGAGAACAAACTGGACCTTTGTCACTTAGGAGTCTCGGCTGTGCGTCCTCCATTCTCATTGGCTCTACCTCACTGTCGATTTGCTGTCCTCAGCTGCCACCACCAGCAGCAGGAGCACCTGGGGGAGGGGCCTCAGAGCTACACCTGGATTCTGGGTTCAGTAGCTCCCAGGGTCAGTTTGGGTGGCCAGGTCTCCCCTGTGGGACTGTCGGCTCCTCAAGGAACCATGGTGGAGTCATTTCTGGGCCCCACCACCTGACTTAGTCAGTGCCTGACCCACGGTAGATATTCAATGAATGGATGAATGAAGGAATGAATGAATTGATAACAGTGGCAAACCACATCACACCTAACACCACTCTGAAGTATTTCAGAAGAATGTCAGCCATTGAAGCTACCAACCTCCTCCTAGTCCACCATCATTGTCTCCACCCCGTGCAGCCCTTTAGGGACGGCTGCTGTAGATGCCACCAGTGGCATTCAACCTCGTTTTGCATTACGTATATTGGAAACAAGGCAGGTATTGTGCAATCCTGGTCCGGAGGGGCATCAGCACCACCCTGGCTGTGAAAGAGTACTAATTTTCCAAATTTACCTCCATCATTTGTCCTTTTGGGGTCTTAGGCACCCATACTCATACTGATTTTGAGCAACCACAGCGAGTCATCTAGTAGATGCATTTTCAAACTCAAAAGCAGATTAGAACATCACCTAAACCACCACCAGTTTAGAAAATGAGCATCGCAATGAAGAAATGAAAATAATAATTATATGAAGTCATAGGCTGTCCTAGAAAGTGCCTTCGTGACAGAATTCACCTTTTTGAACGCAGACTGCCGCAACTGTGGCTACTGGCTGGCTGACTTTCTTCCTTCACCCGGTACCTTCAAGGCCCACTGACAGCATAAGTCAGAACAGCCAGGACCCAAACCAAGCACACAGGGGCATGGCCGGTGCCTTAGTCATTAGCCAAAGACACCCGGCTTTCTCACGTCAGAGAGAATGGAGACAGTAAAGAGGATGAGTAACCCAAGGCAAATGAAGAACTTCAGACAGGACTCTCTGATCGTAGCCCAGCATCCGGCAAACAAAATCTCATAGTCCCTCTCCTGGGTGTTTGACCATAAAAAGCCAGTTTGTTGACACTGCAATTTAGCAAAATCTACACAAAATAAGAAATGAGCACACAAAATAAGGGCAGAGAAGGAAAGCATGTATTTCTTTGTAATTGCTTTATACTCTGTTATATCCTTTACTTGAATTGACAATATAAACTTAGAAGAAATGAGGTTTTATTTAGATGGCATGAAGACAGAATTTAATGTTCTTCTGCCACCACATTTTGCACTAGACATTAGTAGATTTACTGACAGGTGTAGAAGTTCATAACAGCTTTTTAAATTATCGTGAATAGTATTTTTCAGTTAAGACAGTATTTCTCATGATGTTAAGCAAAATATCAATTTTATCACAATATAGTCAAAGGCAAAGATTTTTAAAATAACATAAAGGTATTTAAATTATATCTCAATAAAGCTGTTGAAAAATATACTATGCTCATATTTCAAAAACTTCAGTATTGCAGGGAATTTAAATCCTGAGCATGTACTGACTTAAACTTTTTGGTCATTTTTACCCTTTTGAAAACTATACTTTTTCAGTTTAAATCTGAAAACTCAGCTTTCCCAGTTTAAGAGGTCATTAAAGAGCTTTCACAGAAATCAGAGAAATATCATTTTATTAAGAGAACTGATTTGACTATCGATGTGTTTTTAGTTTCCAAATTCTTAATCATCCAGCACATATCTAACCATGCAAAACAAATTTCATATGTAGCTTTGAAAGCAAAAAGTGCATTGTAATTAAAACACATTGAGTGTCTTAATTCAGTGCACCTCGAAAAGTGGTAAAGTACGGTTGTGAAGGACATGGGCTTAGAATCCATAGAGTTTGGTTCAAAGTCCTGGTTCCAAGCTGAGCAGGTGCCTTAGCTTAGGCTGCTATAACAAATACCATAGTCTGGGTGGCTTAAATAGCAGACATTTATTTCTCACAGTTCTGGAGGCTGGGTAGTCGAGCTCAGGCTGCCAGCATGGTGTAGGTTCTGTGAGAGCTGTCTTCCCAACTTGAAGATGGCCACCTTCTTGCTGTGTCCTCACGTGACGGGGAGAGAGAGAGAGAGAGAACACTGGTGTCTTTTCCTCTTTTTGCAAGGACGCTAATCCCATCATGGGGGTCCTGTCATCATGGCCTCATCTATTATCTTCCAAAGGCCTCACTTCTAATACCATCACATTGGGAGTTTGGGCTTCAACATATAAATTTTGGGTGGGGACACAGCAGTGGACAAGGTACTTAATTATCTCCTTCTCCTGGCCTCTTCATGACAGATTTTTACTTTTTCTTTTGGGACAATTTTTTTTCCAAATTTTCTATCTCCTAGGGAATATTCACCTACATGGCAGGGAGCAGTACAGGGGTGGGAGGGGACACATGTGGTGTACAGAGAGCAGTGGGCCTATGTGACATCCTGGTCGCCCATGAAAGGGCCTCTCTTGACTCCACTGGAACTGCCCCATTCTCTCAGGCCTGCTGGAAGAGTCCCCGTGCCTGGCGCAGGCTCCTGAGATATCCGGGCACTGGGACCCGGAGCACTTCCCTGACTCCGCTGCTCCTTGGTTCTGGGGGCGGCATGGCTACAGCCTGGTGGGAGTCTTTCTGTCACCCTCTGAGTTCCAAAGAAAACACCACTCACAAAATCTACCTGTCATGCTCACTGTATAGACCTTTTAAAAGAATGGACCCCAAAATAGAGGTTTGGGGAAACTTCATTCATGTAGGCCTATCCTGTCATCCAGAAAGTCATTTTTAATAAGTCATGCACTTATGACTAATCATTTTCTCCACCTTTTTTATTTTCCAGATAGGACATAGTGATAGGTCCAGCTACTTATACCTTTCCTGTTTCCCCTTTTAATGGGAAAAACACACTATCTTTCCATATCTAAAATGGAATTGAACATTTCTTGTAAAATACACATCTCAGGGAAAAACCCATTGCTGTTCTAAACCTGCTTCCTCATATTCTTTAGTTCCTGGTATGGTGGATGTTGTTGGTGACCTCTGACTTCTCCTCTCTGAGTCGGGGAGTTATAATAACTTATTTGCTTATTAATATTTGACAATGCTGTGTTTATCTTCAAACTACAAAGACAGTTTTGCTTTTAAGCTACAATGATTTTTCTTTCACATTCAAGTTTGTGGTATCTTCTTGGCATCAGCTTCTAAAATAAAGAATAGTTACACACCTGTTGAGAGTATATTAACAGCACTATTGGGATTTTTCAAATAATTTAACGCTCAATTATACCAATAAATGATTTTAAGTTAAAGCCTATTTAGTTTGAAACAAAGAAATGGTTTCTACATTTAAAAAAACCTAACTAATGATAAGGAAGAAACTGCAAACAAGTACATAGAGACAATATTTTTATGTCACTTCCTCTTAGAGCCAAAATTTAGTAAGTTCTCAGCCTGCTGGCAAATGTTTTGGAGCAGGAGGTTGCTATTAGGTGAATTTTTTTTCTTTTTCTTTTTTTTTAATGGAAAAAAGTGAACTTTTGCCTGATGTGATTTCTGGCCGTTTTCTGAGTCACTGAAATGTTTGTTGTTATTCATTTTATTTCTGTAAATCACTTTCTTTTACTATCCCTCAGATGATCAAAGAACATGTTGTATCTCTGAGAAATTTCTTTTTATTCAAGATGGACTGAAATCTTTCAACATTTCTACATGTGTGTTTCAACAGAGTGGTTGAGATCCGAACAGTATCTCCTTTGGACTCGTTTGAAATGACATGTTTCAAAGGAACTCTATATTAAGAGAGGTCATTCTTTCCTGTTGAACAAGAAATTAGATGAATGTGTTTGGTGCGCTGGGGCTATTCTTAGTCTGTTAGAACAAACCTGCTTAATTTTAGATCCCAGAGTTATTATCCTCCCAGGGACGTTTGAAAATCTGTGGGAGGCAGTGGGGTTGCTGTGGTGATGGGGGTGGGGAGCTGCTGGCATTTAGGGAGCGGGGAGGGGAGACCTGCAGGATGCTAAACAGTGTATGTAGAATGCAAATGACAGGGCCGCATGAGGAAAAACGGTTTCATCCAAAATGTCATTAATGTAACTGTTGGGAAACACAGAGAGAAATCATAGGCTCATCAAATATTAAGACATAAAGGATCTTCCCATCTGGTTCGACCCCCTCATTCTTCAGAAGAGCAAACAGAGTGCACACATCTCTTTTTTCAGTGTTTTCCTTCACCCCAGCCCCACATTGCAGAAGTTTTCATCAGAAACCACGGGGAGCCCAAGATACACTTCCTCATTTCTAAACTGACTTTCTTAGTCATGGCTCAGATCCGTTTCCCGTGGGGGACCAAGGCTCATGTACTCCACCAGCACAATCTTTTGTTAGAAAATGTCAAGCTGGTGTTCAGATCGTCCTCTGGCCGGGTTTTGGGAGTGTGGGTCACACATGCTGATGGGCCCAAACTGCCCATTGTGCAATGCTGTAATCTCCTGGGAGAGCAAGAAGCAAACCTGAGATGACATTGAAACAAGGCATTGGAGGGGGCTGTTTTTGTGACTTTGCATTGCTTTTTGCCTTCTGGTTCAGTTTCTCTGAGGGATCATGTCCCACTGAGAAGTATATGGGGCTGCCAAACCGAACGCCAGTCCAGCCTGCCGCCGATTGCAGGTCTGGGGCTCAGAAGAGGTGGTCCCAGCGGCCCTCACACTACTGACACTGGGCCAGGGGATTCTGTTGAGCTTTGTCAACATAAAGTCACATATAAAATGCCTCCATCTCTCTTACTGCTTCCTGGCCTTCAAGGATGGATTCTGAAGCGCACACCCCACAGCCTGTAAGAGGCTTCCCTCCCTGCACCAGTGGCACTCAATGCTCCCTTTCCTTCAGCGGGCGTCGCTGTTTGCTGTTTGCTAAGACTTAAAGGACAGTTCCGTGTCCCGGCCTTTCACTCCAGCCTGAAGTGTGTGCTTCCTGAGAGAGGGCCGTGTTTCGTCACCTGGTCCCTCTCTCAGGGACCAGCAGGGCTCCTCAGACAGGGAAGATGCTCAGAAAATGCTTGTTGAATGAGTGGGAAAAGGAAATCCGAAAGTCAGATTTTCCTCCACTCATTTACCAGTTTTAAAAGGTACCAATTACCTTTTTTCTTTTTTTTTCTAAATTCCTCTTTTTAGATCAATATTTTGGAGTTTACAGAGAGCATGATCATTAATTCTGTCAGTCATTCAGCCAACAGATGATCGCTGAGCCATCTCCTGGGTGCCCAGACTGGGGCTAGATGTGGAAATATGGCCGGCCACAGAAAGGTCACTTTCCAGCCCTAAACCTGGGACTGATTACAGTTGTCATATGTGCCAGGAAGGAATAGGCGTTCTTAATAGAGGACTTAACCTCATCTGGGGGGTCGGGCAATTTCTCTGATGGGAACATTTAAATTGTTATCCAAGTGGGAATCATCCAGGAGCCACGTGAGGTGCTCCAGGCAGAGAAAGCAGCTTGGATAAAGGACCTGAAGACAGGCGTGGAGAACACGGATTAACCAGGACAGCGTGGCTGGAGCTGGACTTTGGGGAGGGCGGGACCTGCACCAAGAGGTAGCAGGAGCCACTCATGGTCAGGATGCTGGATTTTCTCCCGAGAGCAAATGGAGGCCAGAGAAGAGCTGACAGGAGGAGAGGGCAAGCCATTTCCTAACACCCGAGTTGAGAATGTCTCAAAGAAGAGGCCACAGTGGTACATTTTCTGAGGCTCACCTTCCAGACTGCTTCTCAAGACACGTCTTCCTCCTTGTATGCCAGGGCCTGTTGCTGTCCAGTAGCATGCAGAGAACTGGGTGGGGCCACCAGCCAGCCATCCCAATAAACAGGCTGCCCTAAGCTTACTTGGAAGCACCCATGGCTATCCACCAGACAGTACCTCCCCAGGACCCTCTGGGCAGCCCCAGGTGGAGGAAGACTCATAGGAGTGAAAGGGGAGGTGGAGGATGACTCAGGAATGAACCAGAGAGCTGGGAAGAAGGATGGGGGAAGAAACAGGGATTTGAAAAAGAGTCAGAAGTCATAACAAAGATCGTAGATATTAATCCAACTAGATCAGTAATCTCTTTGAACATCAGTGATCTAAATGCACCAATTAAAAGACAGAGAATATCAGAGTGGATCAAAAAATAAGACCCAACCATATGTTGTCTACAAGAAACCCGCTTTAAATATAAAGACATATATGGTTAAAAATAAGTGGATGGAGAAAGATAAACCATACTAATACTAATCACAAAAGAGTGGGAAAAAGCTGGAAGGAATGAGAAGTGTGCAGAAAGAAATGGAGGGAGATGGAAAAGGCGTTCACCCTGACTGCGCATCTGCTGAGTGCCAGGCGTGGGCGGACCCCTGGGTGCAGGTCTTCTCATCACATCCTATGAGGAAGGTCCTGCTTTTATAGTTTCGGAGACTCAGGTCCACCTCCCCTGCTTGCAGTCTCTCAGAATATGCGATGTGGTCCCACCTTCCCTGGCCCACTCCAGTTAGAAACCCTCTTCTGCAGCTGCTTTAGCAGTATTATCTCTAGCTGCCCTTGACCCTTAGTCTGAAGGGCAAAAAGGAAATTCCTCATGGCCTTCTTATCTGCTATTTGCAGAATGTCTAGTGGTCGGTCTGATCTTACACCCAAAAGGGTAAGTCTGGAAGATTTTTTTCTTTTGTGCTTTTTCAAATGCAACAAAGGAGCCAGAAGATTCTCAGAATCTTGTAATGATAGTCCCGCCGCAGCAGCCATTCACTCTGACCTCCTTGCAGTGAGCTTTGTGGTGGGTGGGCCCTTGAGGTACACCAGAGGTGCTCCAACTTGAGTGTGCATCCAATCACCTGGAGGGCTTGTTAAAACACACAGCTTCTGAGTCAGTAAATATATTCTGTAGCTGCATAATAAGTTACCACATATTTAGTGGCTTAACAACACCCATTTATTAGCTGACAGGTCTGTAGTCAGAAGTCCAGGTGTGGTTGGGCTCTCTGCTCAAGGTGATATAAGGCTGGAATCAGGTCATTGGGCCGGCTGTGTTTCTGTCTGGAGGTGTGGGGAAGAATCTACTTCCAGGAACATTCAGGTCCCCTTTTCCTTATGGGGAGAGGCCACTCACATTCCTTGCCACCCGACCCCCTCCATTTTCAAGCCAGCAATGGAGGATCTCTCTCACAGCAAATCTCTGACTTAAGAAACAGCCTGGTCCCTTTTATGGGCTCACCCCAGATAACCTCCCTTTCACAAGCTGTGCTGTGTGACGTAACCGGATCATGGGGTAAAATCCATCATGTCCACAGTCCTGGGGCTTATGCAGGGCGTGTCCGCCAGGGAGTAGATCTTGGGGTCAGTTTAGAATTCTGCCTTCCACAGTAGGTGGGGCAAAAATCTGCACTTCTCACAAGTTCCCAGGTAAAAAGATGCTGCTGCTCTAGGAATCACAGTTTGAGAACACTTACTTACACCAGTTCCACAACTTTTGACTTAGTGCCTAATTTACAGATGATGAAACTCAGAGTTTTAAGTCTAGAGATAATATTCAAAATATACAACAACTAGTACCTCATGGGCACTGACCAATCAGAAGTGATGTCAAGCTAATCAGGAAGGATTCTGGCTGCGAGTAACCACTGTGTCCCTGCTGGTCGGCGCCAGTTGACCAAGGACCCCCAGCACGTAATGGCTGGAGCCCGTACTCACACCTAAACTGGGATTGGCCCCTTGACCACACTAAGATTAAAGAGCAAATGTCGTCCCACCAAGGCTAAGTCAGGAGAAGAGGAAATAAAGAGAGAGCAGTTTATTGATTCTAAAATCCATCTTCTTTTCATCATTCTATCTACTCCAAGTTCTGTAAAGCCACCTTTCTCAAGGTTAAAATCTGCATTCGTTTCCTATCGCTGCTGTAACACATTACCACGGATTTAGTGACTGAAACAACACAGACTTATTACCTTACAGTTCTGGAGGTTAGAAGTCCAAAACCAGTCTCAGTGGGCTAAAATCAAGGTGGCGGTAGGGCTGCGTTCCTTCCAGGGGAGAATCTGTTTCCTTGCCTTTTTTCCAGGTTCTAGAGGCTACGGCATTCCTTGGCTCACAACCCCGCATCCCTACAATCTCTACTTCCATCACCACATCTCACTCTCTGAGCCTGACCCTCCTCCTCCCTCTTATAAAGACCCTGTGATCACATGGAGCCCTGCCCGAGACAATCCAGGGTCATCTCCCATCTCAGGGTCCTTAATCACATCTGCAAAGGGCCCTCTGCCATGTAAGGTAATGTACTCACAGGTTCCAGGGATTAGGACGTGGGTATCTTTGAGAGGCCATTCTTCAGCCTACATCACCATCTAGGGCCCACATTTATGTGGATGACAACAGCAGACACATTCCTAGAACCTCCTACGTGCCAAGCCCTCTGTAGACATTAGCTCAGTTAGTGCCACAACCACCAGATGAGGTAGGTTCTGTCATTTTCCTTCTTTTATAGACAAAGAAGCTGAAGCACATGGGAGTTAAGAACCTTGCCCAAGGTCACACAGCTAAGAAATAGCAACGCCAGTGTTGCAACCCGGGTGGTCTGTCTCCAGAGTCCATCGTCTTTACCACTCTGTTATGTGCCTCTCATAGATCCACTTTATATAAGTGCCAAGAAACAGTCCCCACCTCCCCCCTTCACCTGCCCATCCTCATACTCCCACTGTCCCTGTTAGGGACCCTATGCTTCTCTGGGCTCTCAGTTGGGAAAGCAGTTAAAAACTTTGGTCTTTCCTTTCTTCCTTTTCAAGTCTAGTCAGTAATGAGGCCTTGATACTTCTGCCCATCTCTGAAATGTTGTTCCAGTTACTCTTGCTGTGAAACAAACCACCCAAAACTTAGTAGCTTAAAACAGCAAGAATCATTTATTTTGCTCATGAATCTGCAATCTGCGGAGACGGTTCTTCTCCATGCGGCATCTGCTGGGTTTGCTTGGCTGGGAGTGGGAGAGCTCACTCTGAAGATGTCACACTCACATAGCTGGCAAGTTGTGCTGGCTGTCAGTTGGCAGCTCAGCCCAGGGCTTTGGGCCAGGAGCCTGAGTTCCTCTCCTTGTGGGCCCCTCCACGGGCTGCTTGGGCTTCCTGACAGCATGGTGACTGGATTCCAAGAGAACAAGGCAGAAGTGCAAGGCTTTTTATGACCTAGCCTCAGAAGTCATATGGTGTCACTTCCACCATATAGTATGGGTTGAGGCCCTCATAAAGGCCCTCCCACGTTCAAGGGCAGGAGACATACATCCCTCCTCTTGATAGGGGAATGGCAAGGTTATACAAAAGCATGCGGGATAGGAGATGTTGTGGCAGCCATCTTTGGAACATTCAATGTGCCAGAATTGTCTTTACTATAGTTCCCTGCATTTTCCTCACCCCACCCACACTTATCAATACATTATTTTCCAAGCCCAAATTTGGGTAAGAGAAGATTTTATCTAATATAGTAATTAATTTATTTTGATATTCTTACCAAAATATTAAATATGTAGCCACATATATTCCATGAATTGTCTTTATTTTAGAACTAAATCAAAGTATGCAAAGGTACGTTTGTCCTGAAATCCAGGACATCAGATTAACAAGTATCAGCACTTAACCAATGCCATGTAAAAATGCAGGCAATCAAAGAAATTTGTTCAAAATGAATAAAGTTTAAATGTCCTTTAATAAAAGCAGCTCCTTATTTGATTCTGCATGATAATGGATGAAGAAAATGTTAACTTTCCTAATCCCCTTTTTTCAATTAGGAATGAGAAAATACAGGGATATATCCTGTTCCCACCCAGTTTAAAATCTAACCCTATTTTCAAGGCCTTTATCCAGAGAACTTTCTGTAACTAGACTAATTAGGTATTGAGATGGGATCATTTCATACTAGACTAGCCTTCGCTGACCACCACCCTCCCCTCCAATATCCTGACTCTTGTTGTCTGCAACACACAATTGACGTCATTTATCCTCCCACTGGAGTTGCAATCTTGTCTCCCAGGCTTTGTTGTTAAGCCCCTGGAGGGACAGGAACTGTGTCTTGGGCTTTTGAAGCCCCAAGTAGAGTACTGAGCACTTGATACTGCGTTCGTATGTATTTCCTGGTTGATTTGACGAAGAGCTCTTGCAGGAATAGTCATGCCTCCTCCTCTTTGTATCTCCAGTGAAGAGTCAGGTACTTAGCTGCATGTGTTTGTTCAACAGATATTTATGGAGGAGCCTAAGTGTTCGAGGGTCCATGGCTTGGTCTGTCCTTAGTTTAGTAGAGGAAACCAATTAAAATGTGGTAAATGCTAAGAACTAGAGGTTCCTGGTGTTATGAGAATATGTAATAGGTGTATTTTGACCCGGTCGTGGAGTTTGAGAAGGCACATAGCAGATCCTTAATAAATGGTGGTTGAATGAATGAATGAGTGAGTGGCTTCCTTTAGACTTGGAAGTCTGTCCATAACTCCAAACAGCCTGTACAAGAAACTGCTCAATGAAGGTGCTCGAAAAATATGTGTCTCATCTCCAGGTAGGCAGCACCCAGCACCAGAAGAGCCCACCTGTCCAGGCAATTTCTCCTATAACTGATTTGCTGCTGAAATTTTCCCTTTAGTGATGCTTTCCTTTGGGGCTGAGACATTGATCTCTAGAATTTGCTGATTAAATTGGCCTTATACATTAAACAGCTGTCATTGTTAATGCCGTAATGGGAACAAGTTCATTAGGTAACATTCCAGACTTGTTAGAAGGGAGCTGTAGAGGGCAGGGCCATTCCAAGGAGAAAGGAAAAGACCTGGATGTGATTCTGGGACAGCAAGAAGAATGGAGAAAGTAACACAGAAGAGGAAGGAGTAAATGTGGGGACAGGGCAGTGACAAGAAAGAATTTGATAGTTTTGCTCAGACAAGGCATCACGCTGATGGACATTTGCGAGGCCTGGGTAGGAAATTTTCCAAAAAACATTGGCTGTTCTCTGGAGCCTGCGGAATGGGCTGCGTGAGATCTGTTCACGCTAAGGCAGAGCTCGGCCCACTGCCCGCGCTGTGGAGCAGGACAGAATCACAGGACTGTTTCCTGGTGTGCATCGGGCCCTGACTCCAGTGAGAATGCCCCTGTCAACACAACTGATTAGTTGGGCATTTCACCAGATAAAGACGATTGGCAGGACAGGTTATCAAAGAAAAGCAAAATAAATATTTTCTGGTGAAATCCCTGTTTTTAAAGGTATTTAGGTAAGAAGAGGAATTCTTTCAACAGTTTGCACCCCAAAATATTAATGGGCTAAAAATACCAGGTTTGGGAATTGTGCATTGCTAATACTCCCAGTGCAAAGAAATTAAAGCCATGACACCACACCGTTATGCAAAAAGGGGTAGATTTCTTGTCCAACTAACCTTTAACCTTTACGTCTGTTAACCATGGTTTTCATGACCATTGATATATAACATACAGTGGAGGGAAGGGAAAGAGAGAAGCTTATTTCTTATGACAAAAGAAAGAAACATTTACTGTGGAAATTCTAGTAAGTCCAAATAGGCAAAAAAGGAAAACATTGCAATTTTCTTTAATACTAACATGCATATTTTTTCTTTTCACCAAAATGGAGTCACAACAATAAACATTGCTTTGTAACCTGCTTTTTTCTCTTAACAACAACTTGTGAACATCTTTTTAGGTCATTAAATAGTTTTCACCTCCTGGATGTGAGTAGCTCTATCGTCTATTGAATGGATTCAGCATATTTATTACCTGATCACTGACTGGGCATTTGGGTTGTTTCTAGTATGTTATTTGCATAAACAGCATTGCAGGAAGTGTATTTGCATCTAAATCTTTACCCACAGCCATGAGGATTTCCTTAGAATAAATTCGTAGGAGTGAAACGGTTGGGTCAATATTCAGGGTTTTAGTTGACCTGCTTTGTACTACAAGTCTAAACCATTGAGTTTGCTACTTATTTTACCATATTCCTTTTGAAGTTTCTTACATGGGCAGAGGAGCTAATGATTTGCGGTGGAATCAGTAGTATTTTCATGGTGTCCAGTTTAAAGTTTGCCATATCTGTGAGAAATTTCAGATGATTAACTTAGGGTACAAATCGTTGACCTTCGGTCTTGTTGGTTCCTTGACCTTGGGTTTTCTTGGTTTCTTGACTTTGGGTCTGGTTTGTTGGTTGATTGGTTGAGAGACACAGTGACACACCCCAGGTCCCTTCAGGAATAAAGGATTTGTCCCCCAGCTGCCCTTGGCAGTTGCCCCCTTTGGGGATTACTTCAGCTGAGGAGAGCCACCCCCCTAAGTCCCCTCCTTTCTCAAGGTAGCCCCTATCCCAGAGCTGACCAATGTGGGGGTACCAAGGCCCAGCCCTTCTGCTCCACAGAGGGTCATCACATCTTCAGAACTCCCCACAGGGTCAGTGAGGCTTCCATTTGAACCACACTGTAGATCCACTCTCCCTCTGCCCAGTCCTGATTTCTCCCCTCCCTCCTTCTCCCTGTCCCCTCCCTTCCCCTCCCCTCCCCTGCCCTTCCCTTCCCTGGGCATTGATCCCAGCAACACTCCCTAATAAACCTCCTCCACAAGAACCTCTGACTCAGATTCTGGAAGCAGTCACTGACTGTTGAGTTTTTGTTGGTTGGTTGGTTGGTTGGGTCAGGGGGCAGAGGTAAGGGCTCAGCAGACCCCAGCAATTGATCACTATATGTGACACACACCCCTACAGAGGCAGTAGTGCCACTGTGACCTCCCTCAGGATGGAAGAGCCCAGGACAGCTCAGACTCACTGGGAGGGTTTCCTACAAGTCTGAAGTCAGGCACAATCTTCCTAAGAGTTATTTCAACATAAGAAGATTGATCAAACTGTATCCTAGATTTTTCACAAGAGCAGTTTACAAGGCTGTCTTCTCAAAAAGGTCTTTTAAAAAACTATGTTAAAAACCTCACCCTAAAAATACCTGGATCTCAGTCTACTTTCAGAGCATCTCCCTAACCCCGTCCTCTAATGCTGGTCGGAACACACCCTTTCTGCCTCAGTTTGTGAGAAGCGAGGTCTGTAGAAATCTGTGAGAGTTGAGCTTCTGATCTTCAACCATGCTGTCCGCCCCGTGGTGTGGCCCAATCATGTCTCACTAACAATTGCTAAAGAAGCCCATGTGGTTTGTAAACGTTTGGGCAGAATCTACGTCATCCCCATAATAATGTCTCCACCGTTCACTTGAGTTACAGTATAATTTCAGGAGTGGGAGAGAACGTTCTGCAAATGTCCAGGGAGTTGCCCGTGGAAATGTGTTGTGCCAGAGAATGGGCCAGAAACAAATAAAGAATTGCTGTGTAAGGAGTGAGGGACACACTCTCTAAATGTATTATTTGGAGTCGATTATTTGACATAGAACATTTGGGGCCCCGGGGATGGATGGTAAGCTGCCTTCCGTGTATCCCTACTTCTCAGTGTCTGGTTCATAGCAGGTGACTAATCTATTTTTGATGACTTACTAAATTAAGCCAGAGGCTAAAAACTCAAATGCCTTTGGGGTCGAGAGCAATGGGGCCATTAGTATTTGAAGAGCTTGGGTTTAGCCAAAGGTTCAGCCATAGCCATGGGGGCCTCTGGGCCCCAAATTGCCACATCTTCCTTTTTCCTATCCTACAGAAGCCAGACATTCTGTTTCCATGTGAAACCTCCCAACTTTTAAATATTGACAGCTAATTTTTTTTTCATGTTGAGCTGCCAATTCTCAGCCAGTAAACTAACCTGGCCATTCCAGACCTGATGGAAAGAGGACAGCTCTCACATCTCACATGCTCTGGTTCACAGACGTGTGCCCAAGGTTTAGTCACTTGACATGAGCGCCCGAATTTTCCTAATGAACAAAGCTGGCATAATCATTCTCTTTTTTGATGGTGAGTGTTAATATCCAAGTGTGGTGGTGTCTTGTTTGTTCTGTTTATAGTTTATTGTTTCTTAAGTATGTTTTGAATCACTGTGTTACCTACATGAAGATGACAGAATATCTTTCCTCATGTGACTTATTGCCAGACTTTTAAGTAATCAGAGAAGAAGGCAATGTAAGTATAAAAGGAGAGTATATTGGTAACTTCTCAACCACAGACATGGGAACAGGGCCTGTGGGTAATGGAAAGAGTAGGAAAACTTAACACACTTTTCTCTTCTCCCACACTTGGCAAAAAACGATTTCTGAACTGACTCCTAAGATTTAAAAGTGGGTGTGGATACAAACTCTGCATAGCAAAGTTACTGAAAACTGTGTTTTATATCTGGTATAAAAGATTTACAGATTTCGATTTTACCCTAATTTTTCCCCCTTCCTCTCTTTTAGTCTTCAGTATAGCCAGTGGCTCACCGGGCATTGACAGGGTGTTCGCATCGTCCCCAGCACTGTGCCAGGTCCCCTGGGAGAACCTACCAGAATGAGATCCAGCCTCGACCTCGTGGCAGCACACGTCCTGGCCAGGCTTTAGTTGTGTCAGTTCTTCCAAGATGAGTCTGGAATATAGCAAGGAAAGGAATAAGACTTTTCCATCAGTGTTACCACTAGAGCATAGAACCCACACTTTGCATGTGAAGGGATTTATTGATGGGAATGAACCAGTCTAGGGCTGGGAAAGCTGTTTCGTGCTAGAATAAAAGATCACCAGGTCCTGGTGACTGATGAGTGCAGTGGCAGCCAGTCCCCAGCCCACTCCTGCAGAGCTGTTCCTGCCCAGGTGTTTGTCTAATTGTGCAGGCTTGTGCCCCTGCCTTAGAACAGCTTCAAAACAGAAGTTAAAATCAGTAATTTAAGCAAGGTGGGTCTAGAAGGGAATAGACTAAAGAGAGCAAATTAGGAATGATTAATGAGGGTGGCTTTGGCCCCCATCATCTCTAAATAAATGTTCCCTCCCTGAATCCTGCGGCCGCTGGTCTCCAAGTTATTAAGTACAGTTTTGATTTGCCCGTGGCTATTTCCTCATCTTAAGCATTGCAAGCAGTGCGTTTCCAAGAAGTTACAGAGGGGTGGTTAACCTTTATGTATGAAGGAAAGATTGAGGTAATAAGGAAACAAGTTAATGGGATTTTGAGTGCACATGGAATTTACCAAACAAGATGAAATCTTGTACAAACTGTGACCTCTCTCTTAAGGAATAAATTTGAGCACGCTCTTCCTATTTTCTCCCAATCCATTGTCTATTTTATTTTATCTTATTCCTTTTCTCTCTCTTTTTTTTTTTTTGATGATTGCAATTTTTCTTTATTTCCACCATGAGCTTTAACAGAGCCTTATTGCCACTCTGCTAATATACGCATTTTATCATTTTCATTTTTGGCACTGGCATCAATAAGCCACTTTTTTTTTTATTTAAGTAACTGAAAGTTCTGTGTTATCTCAGAAATACAAATTATTTGTACACTCTCTTGTGCTAATCCATGCAAAGCACTAATCAAACGATATTTCAGGCTTTTCCATTTTTTTCAAAGTGTCAGAAATGTGCCAGGCTGAAGTTTAGTATTAATATCATTTCTTCTGTGTTCTCCTACAGATTCAGAAGATTAATGCTTATTAAACTTAAAGGTGATTTTCATTTAAGGTGGTTTTCTCATTTCAGATTTAGAATTCTCAGGCTTCATCCTCCGTAGTGGGAAAAAACAGCATTTGCCTGTTTTCTCCAGGGGGTTCTGGTTAGAACCTTGAAGCTCATCAGAAAAAAATGGTTATCTGCTTTGTTTTACATCTTCTTTGAAATGGAGGCCCCTCTCTGTGGCCGGGCAGATTTTACCAGTAATAAAGCAAATACTGACAGCAAAAATTTCCTGAGCTTACGTCTGGCCTCCCAGCCCATTCCCTGATTCCCTCTAAAAGTGAACAAAACTGGAAATTCCTTTCAAGATCAAAAAGAAAGATAGTTTTCCTGTTCTCTTTGTTACACTTGATCATTGTGAAGAAGCCTAAAAAAGTTGAGAATTTAATCACACTACTGCCTGGACAAAGGGTCTCCAAATGTTTTTGATCATGAACCTCATTGGTAAAAGATTTTTGAGTACCTCCACCAATAAAAGCATTTTATTTGTAAATTCTGTACAATTTCTACTCTACACAGAGCACCTTATGAAACACACCCTAAAAATAAGCATTTAGAAAAGACAAGGGGAACATATATTCAGTTGAATATGTTCCCCACACACAAAGGATTGTGGAGACGGCTGCCATAGATCCATTAGAACCACAAGACTCTGGGACTGTCACGTGGGGCGGGGCCTCAGAGTCTGGGGTTGACGGTGCAGTCTCGGCACCCTTCGAGCCCCCACACAGCAAAGGCAGAGAAAGGACACCCAGGAATGTGATGGCACCTGCTGAGCAAATGTGCCTTTACCAACGCTATACCACCTTCTGTGACAAAAAGGAATGGCATGGCCTTTGCTCAAACCTAAGACACAGGATGCCCTTCAGTCAGGAACGCAAACCACCATGGCACTTTGATGCCTGGTGAATTCCAGCTCTTCACCTGCCTCCAATGGGCCCTCCCTAGCACGATCCCTGGACTTCACAGGCATTTATCCGCATCTCTGGGGAGCACCCTCATGCAGCTCTCACTGTAGTGGGGAGATTGCCAGGCAGACTACAGTGAGAGCCAAGGGGACCACCGGGGTTCAAGGAGAGAGAGAACATTTATTTGGGAGGGGCGCCTCCTGGAGAAGTGGCATTCGTGATGGGCTTTAAAGGATGAATAGGAGTTTGACAGGCAGAGAAGAGACAAGGGAGGAGCTGGCTGAGGGAACTGAGGAAGGTGGGTGCAGCAGAGGGTGTGTCTGGGAGCCGTGGGCTCCACAGCCAAGAAGGCCTATGCCTCACTGGGCACCTTGCTTCTGCCCGGCCCCCGCTCTGTTCTGAACCCAGACACTGGAGTGATTCTGTTATGTGGAAGTCAGATCACACCCCTCCTCTGCTCAGAACCCTCCGATGGCTCCCACCTCAGTCAGCATACAAGCCAGAGTGCTTCCGGGGGCTAAAAGTCTCACATGGCCTCGTTTCCAACCACTTTCTCCAAGTCCCTCCTCTACAGCCACCCTGAGCCTCCTGCTGGGCCTTCAACGTGCCTGGCTTCTCCTGCCTTGGGGCTCTGTGCCTGCTGTTCCCTGGGCCTGAAATTCTGTTCCCCAACACCACACAATTCACTCCCCCACTTCCTTCAGGTCTTGATGCATCCTCATGTCATCTCAGGATGCCTTCCCTAGGTAGTCTTTCAACATCTCTTTTTCCCAACTTTTCTATCCCTCCTCTCTGCCTTATTCCCAGCCCTTATCACTATCCAAACCTACTGTATATTTCTCCCCGTCTAGAATGTAAGCTCCATGAGGGCAGAAATTCTGTCTGTTTTGTTCACTTTGAACCCCCAACATCTAGAACAGTGCTTGGGTGAAAGAATGAATGGATGGATGGATACATGCATAGATGGATGCGTGGATGGACAGACCGATGAATACTAAGTGAAAGGCATCATCTTCGACCTAAGGAGCAATGGGAAGTCACTGAACTTTTATAGTAGGAGAGGAATGTTTTATGTTGTGGGAATTACACACCATATTGGAGCAATAAGAAATTGGCCACAGTGAGGCCAGTTAGGAAGGTCTTGTGGATGCAGAGGGCTGCCTGCAGTGTTGTGGAGGGTGGTACAGAGAGCCTACAGAGCTTTCCACCGACCTGCGGGGCATAGGACATCCAAGGTGCCCGGGATGGTCCAGTGGGGGGACTGAGAGAACGGAGACAGGGAACTGAGCTACAGTACCTAAGGGCACTGCTGCTGAGCAGGCAGAGTTCATGAAACCGGCATGGAATCGCAGTCCAAAGACCACGGTGAGTCCTGGCTCTCCTAGACACAGGGTACCCCCTGAACCTCAGTATCAGTACAGGTGAAACGGGAAATAGAAGCGTAACTAACACGTTTCAACCATGGATTGTGTCTCAGGCACTGAGCCTACGTCACATTGTTCAATCCTCACCACAACTGTGAATTTGCTATTCACCCGGTTCACAAGTTGAGGGCAAGAGCACCCCTCAGTTAATAACACCTTTCAGACTGGGAAGTGATCGAGATGAGTAAAGGGTGACCCCCTGTCTTTTTCTTTTGTGTGGCAACTTAGGGTGGGGGAACGACGCTCCACATTGGGGAAGGAAGGGCTGCAAATACTCAATAACAAGAAAGATATTCCATTATCCCAGAAACTAAAAGTTTCATTAGATTCCAGATAAATGTTCTGACACCTTTTATCATTTTCCTTCCCAAGAGATCTTTTGCAAATTGCCTCATTCTTCACTCTGCTTTGGTTTGCCCATCAAAGTCAAAACTCAGTTTCCCTCCCTGGTCATTTTGTGGACAGTTCCACCCATGGCACATTCTTGGTGTAGTTGTAAACTCCTTGGGGTTTATAATGGATGTGCTGAGGTCATCCTAGCTATGTTTTAGGAATGCTGTAATGGGAATGATGGAATTCAACATAAACCTCAATTTTTCCTCACTGAAAATAGAAACTTCTTAATGAAAATATGCTCTAACTGTTTGGAGCCAGAGAATGCAGGTTAAAGAGATCCGTGTAAGATTTTTATGGAGTGAATGGAAAAATGCAAAGCATCTAAAGCTTTCAGTTGACTAAAGCATTTCATTTCTTCTTTAACTTCTGGCCTCAGTCTTACTATTTTAAGTGCAATTTTTAGTATGCTTTTCAAGAGTTCTAATGAGGCATTAGGCACTGCTTTCTTCAAATCACTTACATCCGACCAGCAAACAAGAATTAAGAATGTACTTGTCTCCCAAACCACAAGGGATATACAAGTAATAAAGTCAACTTTTTTAATACTTGCTTTGGATCAGTTTGTATTCTCGGTGGAGAAAATTGCTATTTACAAACTAAATTCTTGCATAGGATGTTTAGAAAGCCAAGTTCACGGATAATAGACGTGCAGTCAAAGAGCGGATGTTCCTAGCAAGAACTGTCAGATTTAGCAGATGAAGGGAAATCAAGATGAGTTTAAAGCAGTGTTACCTCTGGATACGGGGACAGATGTCTGTCCCCTTGGCCAGTCAGGGTGTTGGAGCACCACAAAGAAGCCACACTACTCAGAGTGACACACTTGAAAGACAAATCTGCTCCACCCCTCTCACATAGAGGAGGGAGCCTGCACCAGCGGACCCTAGGTGCCCCCTCTCCTGGTCCAGGGCGCTGGTATACTTTGTGACCCAATGATTTTTGCCAGATGGCATCTGATCCAGCCTCCCTACAGTTGGCTGCCATTTTGAGCCCCTTTCCCTGATCTAAAAATGGAAGCACTCAAGTTCACTAAATTCGATTCTGATGGAGCTTAAAATCAGTTCAAAGGCAGGTACAGAATTACATGTTTTGTTAGGCTTTGGGGGCAGCCTAGTGAAAGATCGATCATTTATCATTTATTTCTATAGCAGACAGTTGAACAATCTTCAGATACCTCACTCTTCCTTTTTTGTTTTCATCCGTGTAATGAAACCAGAATTGTAAATTTGGGTGAACTCAGTACTGTTGTCTCAGAGGAACAGAAACGTTCCAGATCTGCCTGCACAGCTGAACTGGAGCTTCATGTCATGATTTTTAAAAGGAGGAGGAGGAGGAGACAGTGAAATTAGCCTCTTCTTCCTCCTTTGATCACCTTTGAACTCTATTTGCCAAGGAGGACTCCAGGAGAAAGAGAAAAGGAGGGGCAAGGGGTTGGAGCCAAAGGGGGGAGTGCACTTCAGAGAAGTTCCCAGCCTCCCTGGAAGAGAGGAACGCAGTGCTGCATCTCCTACCTCACCCTCCCCTTCCCCCTCGCCTCCCCGCCTCACCAACACCTCCCATACCCACTCCACTGCCACCCAAGTCTTCAGGTGCCGCCAGGACATTCTGCAGACTCTGCACCGAAAATGCAGCACATCCAAGCACACACTCCCCATCCCCAAGCACCATCCAATGTGACCATTTCCCCGTGGTGATTGGTGTGTACCGAACTATTCACAGCATTCCAAACTTTTTTAGAATCTATGCATTTTGATCTTTTCGGGTTGAGAGTTATGGGTAATTTGGCAAAGCAAATACCATAACTGGTTTCTTACATAACTCTACAGTTGGCAACTAGGCACTGTGCGTTGAAATTAAGCAGTGCTCATTCATCCAAGAAGACTCTGCTTTTCCGTTTTTGGAGGGATAAATGCTCTGGTTTGCTTTTTTCCCCATTGTTTATATTCTTTTTATTATTGGCTGAGTTTAATAATTCTTTGAAGTTAATTTTTAAATGTGAATGGCAGGGTTCCATTTAACTTTTGGAAGCTTAAGAAGTGTATCTGTGTACCTCCAGACTTGAGAATGCTTTTATAAATAACGTGAGTGCTTGTAGGTGATAATGAAATCGGGGAGATTGGAAGGACCTTGGACCCAGACTGTCATAGGGATCTAAACTGGTAAAGTGCTTAAAAGTTCAAAGAGTTGCCTTTTGAAAGAACTGGCATCTTGCCATCCCAGTGTGCTTCTCCAGACCAGACATCCTACCTGAAGAAAGGCCAGCTGAATTAACTTTTCAATAGTAGTGTGCATTCTTTCCATCTCTTCTTCCTTTTCTACTTAAAAAAAAAAAAATTTCAGTCTATGAGTGTCAAAGCAGGGCAACCTCTTAATGTTTCTTTTCTCAACTTCAGAGTAGATTCTCCAAACTGTTTTTGTATCTTTTTCTGATTTTCAGTAGCTATTAGAAAATGATCAAAGTGTTGCCTATTCCTAGTTCTCAAATTACAATAATAAAGTTTTCCAGTGAAAATCCTAGGATGGCTTGAGGATCTCTTCCCACGTTTTCACTGTGGAATGAAGTGAGAATTAGGAATTCATCCAATAAAGTTCAATTGGAAAAAAAAAAGCTATATTACACAGTGAATTCCACTTTTTTCTTCAGAAACAGAGTTCATTGACCAAGACAGATTTCAAAATGTTTTCTCTAATGCCCCAATATGAAACTTTGATCGAGGCTTTCAGGAAATTACAGGGATCAAAGAACTCACCAAGACTTTGGTTTCCAGGTTTCCCAAAGCCTTGAAACTTCCCTGGAGGCTAATTACTGTTTACTGCTGTAGACCTTCCTCCTTTTTCTTCTGTAACATTTTCCATCTTAAGACGGTTGTCCCATTCAGCTGAACAGCATGGTGTCTGACTGGCTGAATGGAATTACTACCAGTGGAAACTATGCTGCAAGAGGGGTCGATAAAGCAGCTGCAGAGCAAACCTCTGCTGTTTTTTCCATCCTCCCCAAGCAAAGTTAATTAGCATAAGGAAAATGACTAAGGTGTTGACGTCACCTCTTTCCAGTAGAAACTTACACTCTGTCCCTGTCTGCCTGCAAGCGTGCAGGACTTGAGTCAGGAATTTGCTGTCCAAACAGGATGCGCTGGAAGCTGCGATTTTTTT
The DNA here is from genome assembly GCA_031878705.1 of Tapirus indicus. Lineage (NCBI taxonomy): Eukaryota > Metazoa > Chordata > Mammalia > Perissodactyla > Tapiridae > Tapirus > Tapirus indicus. Next base: position 30,959,053 of record CM062936.1, on the reverse strand, counting down.
CCCAGGGGGCTGGACCTCGGTGCTTTATAAGCCCTGGCTCCAGAAAGAACCTACAGCCTCTCGTAAAGGAGCCTCACTTGGAGCTTGACTGCGTGCGTCTCTAGCGCTTTCACTGTAAGAAAGCAAGATGCATTTTAGAAACTTTAACTACAGTTTTAGCTCCCTGATTGCCTGTGTGGCAAACAGTGATATCTTCAGCGAAAGTGAAACCAGGGTAAGGCTTCTAATATAACGCGATTTTTGAGAGTTTTCAAAGCATTACGTTAATTGGGGCTATTAACTAAAATATCTGGGGGGTCTGTGGCTCTCTTGTAGGCTTGGGGGTGTTGAAATCAATCCAAAATACTTTGAGCCTTAAAAATCGAAAGCTGTCGCCTGAGGAATTAACTAGGAAGGAATTTTTAAACCTGTCAGTGTTTGAAAACATCCAGGTCCCTCGACCAACTAGGAAGGCAGACTTTCGGCATCGTGTGCTTTTCATTCTGTGTAGGTTTGTAAGTAAGTTTTTTGGAGGGAAGTCTTTTCTGACAGTGAATAGGACGTTTCACTTTGACATCCAGAGTTCAGAATATTTGATTTCATCTTAGGAAATAAATATTGTAAAGATATTTGTATGTTTGCAGTAATTACAAGGGTCTGTCCTCAAGTTTCCAGATTTCTCTAGCTGGAGAAAATGCAGCTGTGGCAAAAAATAAAACTGGATAAATAACTTAAGTGTGGGGTGAGTGTACCTCCTGGGAAGCAGCTCTCACTCGTGGTAATTAATATAATTAGTAATTTTAATTACTATGCTTTGCTTCTTCATTTGATTAAAATGTAAGATTTTCGTCAATAGCTGCCCAGCTATCTAATTGATCTTTAACAATATTGTATATGAATGAATTCTGTATGTTCTGTTTGGGGGATGGTGTTCGCATTATATGCTTTATACCCAAAGCCATATTGGGACATCTGAAGGTTTCTTTTTTTTTTTTTAATCCAATTGTGTACTGAGGTTTGAGCTGGGACTGTAGTTTTTTAACTAAATATTAGAGCACGTGCTATGTATAAAAGTACTACAAGGTCTATGTATTTAATATTAGCCTTATGTGAGTAAAATCGCTATTTTATTTACTTAATTAAGTAGGGATTCCATCCAACAACTATGAAAACTAGATATCAGTTAGAACAAATTAGATTATTTTACAAGAGAATGGTATAACAGTATTATGGACTTAACAGATAATGTGGATTCTCTTGTGTTCTTGTCCTAAGCCTTGACTTGTATTCTAAAAATATTCATCAAAGTCATCTTACCTAAACTATGAATCATAACTTCAAAACTACACAGTTGGTCACAATGCCCATCGATGAGGTCATGCGAAATTCCAAATTTACACAGATACCCTTATGCCAGAAACTTGCCCGTGCTTAGAGAGGGGAAGAAAAAAGTCACAGGCAGCCAGATGAAATCCCGTTGAAGCATCTGCTCTGCTTTCTTTCTCATTCTTTGCGTCTGTAAAACCCCTCATGGGAAAGTCACAGAATTTCCATAAACTAAAGAAAAGCCAGGGAATTTGCAGAGAGAAACTTTGTGGGCTGTTCCCACTCCCCCTTAACAACCTGCCTGTTGGTGACCCCCCCCAGACCTGCTGGCAGCCCTGCCATGTGGAGCGGGCACGCACAGGGAGGCCCATTCCTTCCTCCTCTTTCTAGCATTGGATATTCTTGAAGATGTTCTCCTCTCTCATTCAGAATCCTCTCTCCCCTCTGCAGAAATACTGTACTTTCCATTGGTTTCCACGGTACTGTGTGGGCCCCACCTCCTCTTCTGCATCAGTCGCCTGGGTAGAGGGCATGCTGCCCCATCCAGACTCTTAGCCACCCGCTTCTGCCTTTCGCAGGGATTCCCAACCTGTCCCCAGTGTTTAGTCTGGAAAAAAAAGACTCATAAAACACGGCAGCTAAAAGTCCATGCGATCTTCCTTGAAGTTTCACTGTCCATCAACTCCCTCTCTGGTTGGAATCCCGAAGGAGTACAGTGGCCTCCCAGCTGCCCCCACAGACACCTCCACCCCAGGACCCAGCCCAGGGGGGCTCCCCCCAGGGCTTTTCCCAGGAGGCTGATGAGCTCTTTGCTGAATCTAAGCTTGTAACCATTGAACTGGGGCATTTCAGTTCTAAGAGCTCCTGCTGTTTCAGAATTTCTATTAGCCCTTATAACTCTAGAGCTAGATATGTATATATATTACAGCCAGCATGCAGAAATGGGTCCATTTGCCATACATTCATTGTTTAAACCAGTATTTTAGAGAGTTAAAAAGTAACAGATTGAGTGGGAAAACAATAGTGGGAATTTTTTTCTAAACTGCTTCCTTTACATTAAGAAATGCAAGTCCTGTTATTAATGTCTTATTTTCCGATTCAATAAAAATGTTTTTTTTCAAATTAGCTCCCGTGCTTTTAAGCCCTAAAGAAATCTTTGATGTCCACAGCAACGCCCTAAACTGAGTGGTGGGGTTGGAGTTCACTAGGAAGGCCATGGGACACAGGAACGGTCAGGCGAGAGGGGTGGCAAATTACCAAATAGGTCCTCCTTGGAAAATGCTCATTCTACTTTAAAAAGAATGTTTCTGTGACTATAAGAAGTATTTAAGTACTGGCAATTGTTCTGCTGATTAAATGAAGTTAGTAAATTGTATACATTCTTACTTTTGTATAAAATCGCCTGTATTAGAATTAAAAGGGCAGAATCTCCTCAGAGGAGAAAGTTTGGTTCTCTGTCTTCTCTAAGAGTGAAGTTAGGAGTTCTTGAAATGATTAATAATTCCAATCCTCAGTAAGAAATGCAATGAATTGTCTAGTCAAGAGTCATATGCAGGTAAATTTTAACTCCTTTCATTTTTATTTTTCAGGCCAAATTTGAATCCCTCTTTAGGACATATGACAAGGATATCACCTTTCAGTATTTTAAGAGCTTCAAGCGAGTCAGAATAAACTTCAGCAACCCCTTATCTGCAGCAGACGCCAGGCTCCAGCTACATAAGACTGAATTTCTCGGAAAGGAAATGAAATTATATTTTGCTCAGGTGAGCAAATGCTTCTTCCTTCTCCATCTCACCCTTTTAAAAGTAGCTTATACATCAATTACATATATGTTGATTTCAAACTCCAAGAATTCATCTTGAGAGAGGCGAAGTTCATACTCCAAATTTTCAGTGTCTTACCAGTTTTAAGAAAACATCAGAGTGTATTTGAAAGTGACCTCAGAAATGGCTCCTGACCTCCTTGGGTTGAGTGATGATGGAAGAAAGAATGAGGTTGCAGAGGGCACTGTTGGCGTGGCTTCCCTGGAACGCTAAGATTTGTGCAGCGAGTTTTCATGAATTTGCTGGAGGACCAGGGCTAATGACTCGTTCCAGACCGAGAGCAGACCAGGCTGGCTCCCGCTCTGTGCAGGTCCTCAGCAGCCTGCTCGCGGGAGAGAACTTGGAGTCTGCAAGCCGGGGATGCGCGTCAGCTCAGGGCTGCCAGGCCCGGCTCGAAAGGACATGAGTTAACCGGATAGGTAGCCAACGCTAAGACATCCGGTAGAGGAGTCCCGGCCCCCAGGGCACCCACGGGGGGCTGTGAGTGGGTTTGCTTTTTCTTCTCACCACCCTTCCAGCTCTCCCCCCGGGGACCTCCCATGATACGTGACCCACCTTCGAGGCAGCTCACAAAGTTCCGTTTGACGATGTAACGGGGGTCTAACAGGTTGGCAGGGGGAAGGGGAAGGAGCTTCTCTCGATGTTGCTCTCTGGTTAAAGCGAGCCCCCATCCCCCGTGGGGGCTCTGAGGTCGCACCAGTGCGGGAGCAGACCCTGTAGACAGGCTCCAGCGGGAGAGAGCGAACTGGCCCACCGTCAAGTGTCAATTAGAGCTGGGATGCCCTGCCCCCTGGTGGTGGGTGTGAGGCGCAGCCTTGACCTTGTCTCCTTGGTTGTGAGTACACTCCTTTCTGCATTTGGTGAGGTTCCATGTAAAGCGTTACTTGGTCCCTCCACGACTTTTTCTGATTATTAAAGTAAATGCATGTTCATCCTGAAAATTTGGGGGATGAAATATTAAAGCGCAAAGAAAATTCAAACCAGTAAAATGATGTCCCATCTTTCTGGACAGCCCTCTAATCACTGATATAACTTTTAAGCCCAAACTAGGATCATCGGTTATTGTTCCTTCTTATTATCTTTTTAATCTCCTGGAAGGTGGATTTTTTTTTCCTTCCTTACTTTTGGCATCCGATTCAGAGCCCCAGAGGGAGGGAAGCGTGAGCATGTGGTGGGCAGGAGTCCTGGATCCTGTCCCTGCTTTGCCCCCCTGAAAAACTGTGTAAACCTGGAGATGTTGCTCAGCCTGTATTTATTTCTCTCCTCAGACTTTACACATAGGAAGTTCACACCTGGCTCCACCGAATCCAGACAAGCAGTTTCTGATCTCTCCTCCTGCCTCTCCGCCAGTGGGTTGGAAACAAGTGGAAGACGCTACTCCCGTCATAAATTATGATCTTTTATATGCTATCTCCAAGCTAGGGCCAGGTAAGCAGTAGGAGCTCTCAAGTGGGAGTGGGGCAAGGGGACGGGGAGAGATTGTGCTAAAAGTCCAAGACACAGATGCCCACCTGCAGCAGCGAGCAGAGGCGGCCCCATTGCCCTTTCATCTCCCCTGTGATCCATGCGAGCCTGTGTTGTGAGCTGTCACTATTTGCATTCTTCCACATCTCGGAAACTCATGCTGGGAGCCTGCATGCCTGCCTCAGGCCTCATTCCTTGAGAAGGTGTACAAGAGGGACTGCAGCTGGCTGTGGGGACCAAGCACCATGACCCTCCAACACAGCATCACATGGATCTGTCCCTCTCCCACTGAGCACAGCCCATGTGGGTGGCTCAAGACCCGGCCCCACGTCCTGTTGCTCCAAGTGGGGATGAGCAGTTGGACTTTGGAAAGGGAAAATGGACCCCTCCCTTTTAGAAATTTCATTTTGGGTCAAGGTAATTTTGTCCACTGATCTGATTCTCACCTGCCCTTTTGAGTGTGTGAGGGAACAAACAACCACAGATCGTCGTGAAGAATGAGCCCCAGTCATGCATGCCCCCTCCTGGCCCCATAGAGGTGCCTCCCCTGCTGAGCTTGCCAGGGAAAGAAGAGGGTCCAGTGCTCTGAAGGGATGAAGATGGGAGCATTCAGGGAGACAGATTCTCTGGCCTGAGGCTGCTCATCCATAAAATGGGTATTACTGGGTAGAGTTGTGAGCAGTAGATGAGACCATCATGGAAAAAGTCCTTCAGACAGTGCCTGGCCCATAGGCAGTACTTAATGCACATTTTTTGGAAACAACAAAATGCTGGTGGCTCCTGTCCTCTCTGATAGGGTTTCGGTGAGCAGGGGGATGTGAGGGGGGTCTTGAGGTGCAGAGGTATGAACGCCACTCCTGCCCTATCCGTGGAGCAAATGCAGTAAGTGCTGAGACCATCAGCTTTCTCCTTGACCCGCAATCTGATGTTCCTTTCGCTTGAGGGTTTTATTTTCTTGGGCCATCAGCAGTTTCATATTGAAAAGATTATATTTCTGACAACATCGCCCCGATGGAAATCCCCTGTGTGGTAGAAAGCAAGAATCACATGGCTTACTGGTCATCATGGCGTGAAGGTCAAGAGGGGAATGACCAGTCTGAGGAAGCGTGTGCTCCTCCGGGCAGCTCCTGGCCAAGGGACATTCGCAAAGCTGAGGGTTGGAACCTGCTGGGATGTTAGAGAAGGGAGGAAATGGGATCTCCACCTGCGGAGACGTGCCAAACTGCTCCAGAGGCAAGAAGTGCTGCTAGAGAAAATTCCTCACACTCCAGAATCTACTGCTCCTTACAGAAGGCTTATTTGAGAAGCCTTTTTACAAAATAGACATAATAAGACCAATTTGCTACTTAACAGTGAGCTTGAATACTAGTTCATATTTCAGCTGTGCTTTGCAGCCAACAAGATTGCAAAGATTTTGCAAATATGGTCCTACGTGGAGCTTTCTGATTGGTAGGTAGATAAGGGTTTGTAAAGAGCATCCTGACCAGGGTTACCTATCTGAGCCTCCACCTTAATTCTCTCCCTGAGAGAGCTCAGGCTCCTTCACCTTTTCAAAGGCAATTGCAAAAACATTCCAGTTTCCCGTGTGGCATAAAGAAAAGGCAACCACTTTTTTTTTTTTTTTGGTGAGGAAGATTGGCCCTGAGTTAACATCCGTGCCCACCTTCCTCTATTTTGTATGTGGGACGCTGCCACAGCATGGCTTGATGAGCAGTGCAAAAGTCCTCGCCTGGGATCTGAACCCGCGAACCCCAGGCTGCCGAAGTGAAGCACGTGAACTTAACCCCTCGGCCACGGCTAAGCAACCACTTTCTTTTCTGGTTCAAAGCACTTTCTGTGTTCAGAGGAGTCTCCAAGGCAGCGTGAGGCAGGAAGCCCTGCTTAGCTGCTCCTTCCAGCTGAGAATCAGACAGGAAGAGAACCTGGAGGAAAACTCACTCCAGGCTCCCCCACCCCCCACACTGGGAGGTGGAGCAAACTGAAGCAAATCACCTCCCCCTCCCCACCTACCCCCACTCCTGTCTGAAATCCCTAGCATTTCTACTACTCCCAGCTTTCCACCGGTAACCATTCATGCTCTATTTTTAAACATCATAAAACGAGGTGACACTTAGGGGAATGTGTACCGTGCGTCGGTACAAGTGCTTTTCCTGCATTTACTCATGTAATCAGCTCCGTGAGGCTGATGCCTTTATTATCCCATTTTACAGAAGAGGAGACTGAGGAGCACAGGGAGGCAAAGGAACCCACCCATGAGCACCAGGTACTAAGTGGCGGGGCTCACAGCCCAAGTGCTGGGCACCGGCCCACACTGCCTCCCTCAGCTCCTAGGATGCGCTCTTCCTGTCGCCATACTGGTGCCATAGAGTGCTGCCAGGGCTTTGCAGTTACAGAAAGCTCCCCTGGCCCTTGCTGGACCAGAGTGGCCTGAACTGGACTGAACTGGTAAAACTCAGGCTGACCTAGAGCAGCAGGACACTCTCAGTTCCATGAGGTTGATAGTTGTTGTATGAAGAAGGAGGCCATGGTCAAAAGTGGTTTTGGAGTCGCTGGTTCAACCGGCCACACCTGTGTCTTCATGCAGGCCCTCCTTGTGCCTCCTGTCCCCCAGGGTGCTCTGCGGACCTCAGCGGGAACCTCCACGGGGAGGCTCACCGTGTCCTCTCCTAACACGTTTATTCGTGCAGCATCTTTTCCTGAACAGATGCTCCCCACACCATGCTGGGGGAGTCCTCTGGGTGTTTTAGGAGACCTGGTGGACATATTAAGTGTCACTGGAAAATGCATTCCTTCCATACCTTTCCTGTGACTAGACTCCGAGTGTTTGACTGAAAGCAGAGAAATATACAGTGATGATATTGTACATTACAGTCGTGTGTCACTTAATGATAGGGATACACTCTGAGAAATGCATTGTTAGGTGATTTTGTCATTGTGTAAACATCACAGAGTGTACTTACACAAACCTAGATGGTGTAGCCTACTGCCCACCTCAGCTATATGGTACCAATCTTATGGGACCACCATCGGATATGCGACCGAAACATCACTATGCGATACATGACTGCGTGTGAGTGTGTGTGTATACATATGTATGTGTGTGTGTATGTGTGTATATATATATATATATATATATATATATATATATTTTTTTTTTTTTCCCCCTGAATGAGCCAGCAAAGAAACACCAATCCAGAGCATGCTGGCCATGTCCCTCAGTCCCCACTGAATGTCCACAAAAGCTTGGCCGAACAGACCCCTTCCTGCTTTTCCAGTTACTCTTGCCCATTGGCTCTCGGTGACTTGCCTGAGTTACCCCGCAATTGTTTTCTTTCCCCAGGGGAAAAGTATGAGTTGCACGCAGCAACCGACACCACTCCCAGTGTGGTGGTCCACGTATGTGAGAGCGACCAGGAGAATGAGGAAGAAGACGAGATGGAAAGAATGAAGAGACCCAAACCAAAAATTATCCAGACCCGGAGGCCGGAGTACACGCCCATCCACTTAAGCTGAACTGGCACCGGGACGAAGAAGTGATCCAAGTCATACTCACGGGGAGGAATCTTTTACTGTGGAAGTGGCCGGTCACAACTTTGGAGGTGGCAGCCGTGATTGCTGTGGCAGAAATTCCAGTTCATGTTGCTCGGGAGAGAATCAAGGCTTTGTCTCCTGGTTCTAATGCTGCACATCAGTCAATGTTCATGGCTCCTGGGAATGTCCTGGGCCAATCACTGAGTCTGGGGTGATCGCACAAAGACATTTGGGAACATCTTGAGAAAACTGATAACGATAGTGTTTTGTACTTGTTCTTTTCTAGTAGGTTCTGTTTTTGCCAAGGGCAGGGTGATCAGTGGGTCCGGGGAGAGCCTTCTGCTTCTAACCAGCCCACGGGGTAGACTCTTTTCTACTGGTGGGACAAGACACCGAGTGAAGACATGAAGTGTCTGGTGCAGAAAGGTTGTGAAAACAACAACAGTGCAACGTGGGAATTGTGGTGTTTCCTTTGTCCCCTCATGTTCTAATGTTTGTGCATGTATATTACTGATTTTCACAACTAACCTTTGTTCATGTATAGAGTTCCGCCATTGTTGTTTTACCTCTTTTGGGAAGCTAGGAAAGCATTTGAAAAATCGATCACCTTTCCAGATTCGTGACTCTGTTTGCAACAGCACTCACACGTGGAATTCTACCTGGAATGCACTCCCTCAGCATCCTGTCCGATGCAACCTACAACCAGTGCTTTGGCAAAAGAAGTTGATCTGAAATTCCTCTGTAGAGTTTCTCCTGTAAAATTCAGAGAACCACAGTTTCACTGCCAACTTTTCGTGGGTGAGAAATTTTAGTTTAGGTGTTTTGGGTAGGACATTGGTTTCATTGATTTCTTTCACGTGGTAGTTTATATCCATGAGTCATAGCCAAAACCCTTTTAGGGGAACTGTCAGTTGAGATAGTTGATTTTTCACCCCACTAAAACATCAAAGTAAACTTGTAAATAAAGCTGATAGCATATATTCATACCTGTTGTGCACTTGGGTGAAGAATATGGCGATGGAAAAATAGTGTAAGAGGTATTAACCCACCTGTGAATTGTATGTTTTAGAAAATGCTGTCAAAATGTTTGGCAGGACTCGAATTCAAAGCATGTGAAGTGGGTAGTCGATTGTGGTGACATGAGAGAGATGCAGTGCCTTTCCCCATTAATTCCTGATGGAATTGTTACACTAGGTTAATGTTTGTGATTTTTTTCTAGTTGTAATGTGTATGTCTAGTAAATAGGTATTATATTTTGGCCTTACGATACCATAACAGAATTTGTCCTTTTGAAATACCTAATGCCGAGTAACAGTGCATGCTTTGGAAATTTGGAAGATGGTTTTCTTTAAGGAGCAAATACATATGGTGGTTCATGTCAAGAAATTGACTGAATGTTCTCAAAACCCTGTTTACAGAACTTGGCGGGAGGGGTGGGGCAGGTGAGGGAGAGACCATTCATAGCTGGTCAAGTGTTCCTGGTGAAGTGCTTTTAAACTGGAGAGGCTAACCTCAAAATATTTTTTTTTAACTGTGTTCTATAATAAATTGACACACTATGCTCTTTACGGAAAAGTTATGTTTGTCATTTTATTTCTGATAATCAATCTGTGAGCGCTTTGTATTCTGCCGTCTCAGAAGGACACATTCCTTCCTCAGTTTGAGTTCAGAAACTCCTAATTCTTTGCAATGGTTCGTCAAGGGTCAGGCACACTAATGTATATCACTTCGTAAAGGGAAAATGGGTGAAATTGGAAGTTTGAGTATTTCCCCTGTCTAGGAAGAAAGCACTATGATGAAAACCAGCGGCTCCACGAAACAACAGTGTTTATGATTGTTAACTCAAGGAGTTTTCTTTCCCATTAGAAAAAACATCCACAGAAGGCACTAAATTACAAAGGCCAGTTCCATTCAGAAAGTCTGTCTCTAGGCCTTCTGTCTGAATCTCAGGCAGACTTTTCCCTGGAATTCTTATTACAAATGGTAGTGAGCTTCCTGTGCCAGACCACAAAGGCCTAAATAACCCAATATTTATTTGCTGAACTCTAGCAAATAACATCAATCTTGATCAAGATTAACATTCAGCATTTTTCCATTAAAATTCACATGTTCCTCTCTGTTTCTTTTATGAATAGCCCCATCCTGTCATTTCCCAAGAGCATTTACATATTTCAAAGCCATATATGTTTGAGGTTTAAACATGTTGGAAAATCCACATTTCCATCAGGTTGGTTAAATCTGACTAGTGAGCAGATTTACTCATTGACCACCTAGTGGGGGAGGGGGCTGTCATTTGTCATCATTTTGAACAGCTAGGAGCCCATGGATGAACAGAACTGGATTGAGAAGTGTGCCGGCCCAGGATCCTATTTCATAAATAACCCTGGAATGAAGCCGAAATATGTTGTCAGTTAATTCAGATGTCCCCTTGCACAACTGGGGAAACATAAGTGGAAGGTCCCACTGCCCAAGAAGCCAACAGGACCCTAGAGTAGAAATCGTAAGTCAACCAACATCCTCTCTAATGACGGATGATGTCTGATGAGTAGTTCTATGGCAGGTACGTGTAGCAGCCTCAGCTGGAACTCTGGAACCAATAGTGCATGCAGTTGCTGATTACCAGGCTGATGGAGATGAAGGGCCCCAAACCATGAACATGCCCAGGACTCTGCATTTCTTTGTCTGGCCCTGCTTGTGAGAGGGCTCAGTAAAATGCAAAATGACAGACACAAAGCAGGCAGAATCCTGCAGAACCCATCCTTTGCCATTGATTGAGTGCATTCCTTAAAAAGATTTGATAGGCTATATTTCTGACCTGCTGGTAAGTAGCTTAGGGCCATCCAAGAAAAGAAAATCAGCCCCTTGGAAATGTATGCTAAATCCGAGTGAAGTTTGGTAAACGATGAGAGAAGCATCACATTTCATGCAACTATTAATACTCGGGTTATAAACATTGATTTGCAGTCAGCAAGCATTTAGGATTTTACATCTCCAGAATGTTGTGTGAATTAGTGCCCACAGGAGATTTGGGTTTTCAGAAAGCTTGAACTCCAGGTAAAATGTACAGAACTCAGTACAAAGTAATTAGATTCTATCAAATACCAAATTGCAAAGGATTAAATACACTATCTGGACATGTTATGACCAAAAATGGATCGGCAGCTGGGGTATGTCATTCTTTACAGAGTTTGCAGAACTCCGTGGAATGGTTGCCCCAATATAATAAGTCCCTATCAGGTAACATTCATCTAAAGATCAACAATTTGGATGGCAACTACATAAATAATTCACCTTAAAATTATTTGGGAAGAAGTTAGAATATAAGGAAAAAATACATTCTTTCTTCCCCAATTCTCTGGTCTTCTGATTCTAAAGTAGGACATGTTGGGAATTTTTTTCAAGCATGCCACCACTCTTGGCAATCTTTAATATACATCTGAAATTCTCACTCCGGTGACTCACCAAAAGTTATATGGCAATCAGGTAGACGGATTTTATTCTCACATACCCCATTTTCTTCAGCAGTCCCTCCCTGCTGTTCGTGAAAGGTCATTTTAATCATGGCTATGTTTATGAGAGACAGAAGGAAATTATTTGCAAGTGATTGAAATGTGGTATCTATATTCAACATTTCTTTTTCCTTTCAGATTCTGATTAGGGCTTCATGACCATTCTACACAGCAAATGAGAGCCAAGCCATTGCGATGGCCCAAGCTCACAGCTCCCTCTCCCAAGGCCGTCAGGGCCCCCCTCCGGCTGACATTCATATTCTAGTCATGTGGAATTTTCAGTGTTTCTAATTCACCATGTTGTCTCTTCTCTATGCTCCATTACCCATGTTCCCTCTGCCTGGAACGTTATCCCACTGCCCCAGCCCAGCCCGGGCTAACTCCACAACGATATGCACCCCAAGTCTGTCCTACTCACATCTGTCTGAATCACTAGCAGCTACCACTGTGCCCAGCCTGCAGCACTCAATAAATATGACTGAAATAACTGACTCCTTGATATTTGTCCTACAGGTCTCCATCATTAATGTCCCTTCCCCCTGAGAATCATTCTTAGCGATTCCTGCTGCGTATCCCATTGTGTCTCCTGTACTTCCCCACTGTAATATGTATTGCCTTTTTAGCATAATTGTTAAATTGTTTGTCTTCCTTATTGGAACAAAAGTCAAGTGGAGGCAGGATTCTTGGTAGCCTGTGGCTCATAGTAGACATTCAACAAAAGTTGGATGGATGGATGGACGTATAGGTGGCTGGGTGGATGGATGAATGGACGGATGGATGAATGGATATATGGATAGGTGGGTGGGTGGATGGATGGATGCATGGATGGATGGATGAGTGGATGGGGATTTCAGAGGCAGAGCAGTAAGAGGTCACTAAGAAAGAATAGAAAAATAATGAGGCAAATTCCACTCACCCTAGTCAGTAAAGCCAATAAGCAGCTCAATGCTTTAATCCAACAAATCGCCAAGCTGCTGGAACAGCAAGAAAGGGAGAGAGAGAAAAAGAGACATAATTGTGTTGGGGTGGGGCAATAGATGAGAGAAGAAAACTTTTGTTTTTAAATTTTTCTGGCTAGAAGGTGAGTGACTGGGAAGGGACATGAACTTTTCAGGGGGATGGAAATGTTCTGCATCTTGATTGAGCAATACAGTAATAGTAGCAGTAACAACACAGTCACAGTAAAACAACTGTATACATTTGCCCAAAACTCATCAAACTGCGTACTTAAAATGGGTGCATTTTGTTATATGTGAAGTATGCCTCAATAAAGTTGATTTAATTTTTAAAAACCAGGATAAAAGAAAAAAATTTCAAATCTTGGACAATGGACAACAGTTGGGGGAAGGTCTTAATTCTCATTATGTCCTAGAGAAAACATTTTCAAGTGTATAATGCTTTCATAACATTCTTAAAACACAGTGTTATACAGCTAGGCAAAGCAGCATCCCAAATTAGTGTGAGCATTCTAATTAAGCTTCTCTAGAAGAGTTTGATATGTCCATGACAATGTTAACTGTGAAAATCAACTTTTCGATATTTGTTTCCTTAAAGAATAATATACATCCACAAATAACCACCCACTGTATTTCTTCAAGGTCAATTTTATTTCTGAAGCTTCTAAAACATTTTTCCTGCAAATTATGCAAAATGTACCTCATTCTTTTTATTGTAGAAATAAAAAAATTTTTAGCACCCTGAATGTTGGAGAAATAACTTTTAAAATTTATATAGGATCATAAATAACCAACATAAATAGTGGCTCACATCAAATATGCATTTTTATACCTTCCAACATCTAATATTTTTCTCACGGTTTTATTATAGGCTCAGTTGCCAAATAACTTCTTCTGAGTTAATTTGAATTCATGGTTTGTATAAAGTAAAAATAGTCCCAGCTTCAGTTTTTGGCCTTTGTGGCAGATCTTTGGTGAAAAAGCAAAAAATTTGCTTTATAGAGGTACTAATAAGTGGGTATGTAGAAGTTTCTTAAAATACCTTCATATTGAATAATCAAGAATGGAGGGATTCACATAGATTAAATTGGATATGGCATGACATACCTTGTTTTTATTATAACATTGTACATCCATAAATACAATGTGAAAGGCTACAGTGGAAATAAAAGTGATGGAGGGGAAAAGTGCTCACAGCCTTCACCCCACCACCTGGATTTGCTGCCTGGCTCCTTGGCTGGTACTGGGAAATGAGGAAGCTGAGTGCCTAGGAAGCCCAGGGGACTATTTACATCTGGAAAAATAGGAGCTCACATGGGAAGAGAAAGAGTAAGGGCGGACCTCGAGAGAAGAGTGGCGAGCAGATCCTGCCCAGGCCAGGTTTGGTCTGAGTTTTCAAGGAGCTTTCCTCTGAGGCTGATGAAAGAATCTAAGCATCTGCTGAGCTCGGGAGATAGACAGACGGACGGATAAATGAGCTCAAAAACCACACTGAGGTGGGACTTGTTTTCGATGGGTGTTTGGCTGGCCATCTGCTGTTTCCTTAAACCTAACCGCTATGCTCAGACCCTGAACTGCCTCGGCTCTGAATCAGTTGCTTCAAGTTTTCTCTGCTGAATTTCATCTCCTAAATGGTTTTTCTTCTTGTTTGGTTGAGAGCCACTCTGTTCCAGATTCTTAGTGGATATCTTATTTAACTTTCCCAGTATTGTGGCTTCACAGGACAGGTGTCATTCTTCTCCCTGAGGTTACACACCATCTCTGAGCTGAGTCTAGTCTTGTGACCTATTGAGAAGTTATTCTTTTTTTTTTTTTCATTTTTATCCATGTCTTAATATTTTATAACATTGTGGGGTTTTAGCTGTACGCTATTTTTTGTCCGTCACCATGTGGATGCATCCCTTCACCCCTTGTGCCCATCCCCTACCCCCCTTCCCCTTGGTAACCACCAACCAGTTCTCTCTGTCCGTGTGTTCATTTATATTCCATATATGAGTGAGTTCGTGCAGTGTCTGTCCTTCTCTCTCTGGCTTATTTCACTTAACATAATACCCTCTAGGTCCATCCATGTTGTTGCAAATGGGACAATTCTGCCTTTTCTTATGGCTGAGTAGTATTCCATTGTATATCTATACCACATCTTCTTTATCCAATCATCAGTTGAGGGACACTTGGGTTGCTTCCACTTCTTGGCTATAGTGAATAATGCTGCAGTGAACATAGCGGTGCATAAGCCTCTTGTGATGGTTGATTTCATGTCCATTGGGTAGATGCCCAAGAGTGGGATAGCTGGATCATAAGGTATTTCTATTTTTAATTTTTTGAGGACTCTCCATACTGTTTTCCATAGAGGCTGCACCAGTTTGCATTCCCACCAGCAGTGAATGAGGGTTCCCGTTTCTCCACAATCTCTCCAACATTTGTTGTTTTTTGTCTTGGTGATTATAGCCATTCTAACGGGTGTAAGGTGATATCTTAGTGTAGTTTTGATTTGCATTTCCCTGATGATTAGTGATGTTGAACATCTTTTCATGTGTCTATTGGCCATCTGTATCTCTTCCTTGGAAAAATGTCTGTTCATATCCTCTGCCCATTTTTTGATCGGGTCGTTTGTTTTTTTGTTGCTCAGTTGTGTGAGTTCCTTATATATTAAGGAGATTAATCCCTTGTCGGATAAACAATTTGCGAATATTTTCTCCCAGCTGGTGGGTTGTCTATTCATTTTGATCCTGGTTTCATTTGCCTTGTAGAAGCTCTGTAGTCTGATGAAGTCCCACTTGTTTATTTTTTCTTTTGTTTCCCTTGTCTGAGTAGACATGGAATCTGAAAGGATCCCTTTATGACCAATGTCAATTAGTGTACTGCCTATATTTTCTTCCAGGGGTTTTATAGTTTCAGGCCTCAGTTTCGGGTCCTTAATCCATTTTGAGTTGATTTTTGTGTATGGCAATAGAAGATGGTCTACTTTCATTCTTTTGCATATGGTTGTCCAATTTTCCCAGCACCGTTTATTGAACAGATGTCCCTTTCTCCATTGTATATTCCTCGCTCCTTTGTCGAAGATTAGCTCTCCATAGGTGTGTGGTTTTATTTCTGGGCTTTCAGTTCTGTTCCATTGATCTGTGTGTCTATTTTTGTACAAGTACCATGCTGTTTTGATTACTATAGCTCTATAGTACATTTTGAAATCAGGGATTGTGATGCCTCCAGCTTTGTTCATTTTTTTCAGGATTGCTTTAGCTATTCAGGGTCTTTTGTTGCCCCATATGAATTTCAGTAGTTTTTGTTCTATTACCATGAAGAATGACATTGGGATTCTGATTGGGATTGCATTGAATCTGTAGATTGCTTTAGGTAGTATGGACATTTTAACCATGTTTATTCTTCCAATCCATGTGCATGGAATATTTTTCCATTTCTTTATGTCTTCCTCGATTTCTTTCAATAGTGTCTTATAGTTTTCATTGTATAGGTCTTTCACCTCCTTGGTTAAATTTGTTCCCAGATATTTTATTCTTTTTGTTGCAATTGTAAATGGGATTGTCTTTTTGAGTTCTCTTTCTCTTAGTTCATTATTAGCATATAGAAATGCAACTGATTTTTGTAAGTTGATTTTATACCCTGCCACTTTGCTGTAGTTGTTGATTATTTCTAGTAGTTTTCCAATGGATTTTGGGGGGGTTTCTATGTATAAGATCATGTCGTCTGCAAATAGAGTTTTACTTCTTCATTGCCTATTTGGAGTCCTTTTATTCCTTTTTCTTGCCTAACTGCTCTGGCCAAAACTTCCAGTACTATGTTGAATAAGAGCAGCGAGAGTGGGCACCCTTGTCTTGTTCCTGTGCTCAAAGGAATGGCTTTCAGTTTTCCCCCATTGAGTAGGATGTTTGCTATAGGTTTGTCGTATATGGCCCTTATTATGTTGAGGCACTTTCCTTCTATACCCATTTTGAGAGTTTTTATCGTAAATGGATGTTGGATCTTGTCGAATGCCTTCTCTGCATCGATTGAGATGATCATGTGGTTTTTATTCTTCATTTTGTTAATGTGGTGTATCATGTTGATTGATTTGCAGATGTTGAACCATCCCTGTGTCCCTGGTATAAATCCCACTTGATCTTGGTGTATGATCTTTTTGATGTATTGCTGTATTCAGTTTGCCAATATTTTGTTGAGGATTTTTGCGTCTATGTTCATCAGTGATATCGGCCTGTAGTTTTCCTTCTTTGTATTGTCCTTGTCTGGCTTTGGTATCAGCATGATGTCGGCCTCATAGAATGTGTTAGGAAGTATTCCATCTTCCTCTATTTTTTGGAAAAGTTTGAGAAGGATAGGTGTTAAATCTTCTTTGAATGTTTGGTAAAATTCTTCAGGGAAGCCATCTGGTTCTGGGCTTTTATTTTTGGGGAGGTTTCTGATTATTGTTTCAATCTCTTTACTTGTGATTGGTCTATTCAGATTCTCTATTTCTTCCTGATTCAGTTTTGGGAGGTTGTATGTGTCCAAGAATTTGCCCATTTCCTCTAGGTTGTCCAATTTGTTGGCATAAAGTTTTTCATAGTATTCCCTAATAATCCCTTGTATTTCTATGGTATCCATTGTAATTTCTCCTCTTTCATTTCTAATTTTATTTATTTGAGCCTTCTCTCTTCTTTTCTTAGTGAGTCTGGCTAAGGGTTTGTCAATTTTATTTATCTTTTCAAAGAACCAGCTCTTTGTTTCATTGATGATTTCTACTGTGTTTTTTTTGTTTGTTTGTTTCAATTTCACTTATTTCTGCTCTGATTTTTATTATTTCCCTCCTTCTGCTGATTTGGGGCTTCATCTGTTCTTCTTTTTCTAATTCTGTTAGGTGCAGTTTAAGGCTATTTATTTGGGACTTTTCTTGTTTTGTTAAGGTGGGCTTGTATTGCTATGAATTTCCCTCTCAGGACCGCTTTTGCTGCGTCCCATATGAGTTGGTATGGTGTATTTTCCTTTTCATTTGTCTCCAGATAGCTTTTGATTTCTCCTTTAATTTCATCAATGATCCATTGGTTGTTCAGTAGCATGTTCTTTAGTCTCCACATCTTTGTGCCTTTCCCAGTTTTTTCCTTGCAGTTGATTTCTACTTTCACAGCATTATGAACAGAAAAGATGCTTCTAGTGATTTCAATCTTCTTAAATTTATAGAGGTTTGCCTTGTTTCCCAATATATGGTCTATCCTTGAGAATGTTCCATGTGCACTTGAGAAGAATGTGTGATCTGCTGTTTTTGGGTGGAGTGCTCTGTATATATCCATTATGTCCACTGTCTCTAGTTTTTCATTTAAATCCATTATTTCCTTTTTGATTTTTGTCTGGATGATCTATCCATTGATGTAAAGGGGGTGTTAAGATCCCCTACTCTTATTGTCTTATTGTTGATATCTCCTTTTAGGTTTTTTAGCAGTTGTTTTATGTACTTTGGTGCTCCTGTGTTGGGTGCATAGATATTTATAATTGTTACGTCCTCTTGGTGAAGTGTCCCTTTTATCATTATATATTGCCCTTGTTTGTCTCTCATTACCTTTTTTATCTTGAAGTCTACTTTGTCTGATACAAGTATGGCAACTCCTGCTTTCTTTTGTTTGCCATTAGCTTGGAGTATCGTTTTCCATCCTTTTGTTTTGAGTCTGTATTTGTCTTTAGAGCTGAGATGTGTTTCCTGGAGGCAGCAGATTGTTGGATCTTGGTTTTTAATCCATCCCACCACTCTGTGTCTTTTGATTGGAGAATTCATTCCATTTACATTTAGAGTGATTATTGATATATGAGGCTTTAATGTTGCTATTTTATTGTTCATTTTCTGGTTCTTATGCATTTCCTTCGTTTCTTGTCGCATGTGTTTCAGACTGCCAATTCAGTTTGGTATTTCTGCATGATGATTCTCTTAGTTTTCCCTTTATTTGTCATGTGCGGTTCTTTTCTGGTTATTTGTTTAGTGGTTACCATGAGGTTTATATAAGAGATCTCCTGGATAAGATAGTACATTTTCAGATGCCTCTTGTTTCCTTAGACTAAGTCAATTCAATCCCTTTCCTCTTCCCCTTCTTATTTGTCATTGTCACTACTTATTCCATCTTGTGTCGTGAGTGTGTGTTTACAGTGATGAGCTTGAATTAATTTTTGATGTTTTCCAACTGTAGTTTTTTCTGGTTTAGTCTCCTTGCTTTTCTGCTTGCTCAAACCTTTGTACCCCCTTTCTCTTTTGTTTTTGGGTTTTTTTTTTTCAGGCCTAAGGGCCTTCTTGAGCATTTCTTGTAGTGGGGGGTCTTGGGGTGATGAACTCTCTTAGCTTTTGTTTATCAGGGAGAGTTATTATTTCTCCTTCATATTTGAAGGATATTTTTGCTGGATAAAGTATTCTTGGCTGAAGGTTTTTGTCTTTCATGATTTTGGATATATCATTCCAGTCTCTCCTAGCCTGTAGAGTTTCTGTCGAGAAATCAGTTGAGAGCCTGATGGGGTTTTGTTTGTATGTTATTTTGTTTTTTTGTTTAGCTGCCCTTAATATTGTTTCCTTGTCACTGAGTCTTGTTAACTTAGCTGTTATGTGGTGTGATGTTTGTTTATTCCTGTTTATATATTTAGGTGATCTATTGATTTCATTCACTGTTATTTCCCTCTCGTTCCCTAGGTTGGGGAAGTTCTCAGCTATTATTTCTTTGAACAAACTCTCTGCTCCTTTTTCTCTTTCTTCTCCTTCTGGAATACCTATTATCCTTATGTTGCTTTTCCTCATTGAGTCTGATATTTCTCAAAGAATTTCTTCATTTCTTTTTAGTCTTAGCTCTCTCTCCTCCTCTATCTGCAGCATTTCTGCGTGGCTATCCTCAATAATGCTAATTCGTTCCTCCATATTGTCAGTTCTGCTCTTTAAAGACTCCAGGTTTTCCATTATCTCATCCATTGTGTTTTTCATCTCTGATAATTCTGATTGGCTTTTCTTTATGGTTTTAATCTCTTTTGTGAAGAAATCCCTGAATTTGTTGATTTGTTTCTCTGTGTTCTCTTGTATTTCGTTGAGTTTATTTATGGCAGCTATTTTGAATTCTCTGTCGTTGAGGTTATAGACTTCTGTGCCTTCAGGGTTGGTTTCTGGGTGTTTGTCATTTTCCTCTTGGTCTGTAGACATAAGATACCTTTGCATGGATCCTGCTGATTTACCTTTGCCTTTCTTCATCTTGAAGATGGTCCTGCAGTTTCCACTTGCTGCCACTGGATGGAGGTCATGAGCGGTGTGCTCTGAGCCCACTGCAGTCCCCAGAGGGATTGTGCTGAAGTGCAGGGTATGTGGGGGGAGGGGTTCTGTCTTTTTCCTGCTCAACCTGAGGGTTTCCTTTCTGGCTCTCTTGGGGCATTTACCACACCCCTGAAACTGTCCATTGTCGCTTCCCCGTGGGGGTCGCTCAACAATCTGTGAGAGCACCTAGAGGGCGATAGTTTTCCCCACAAAGGGCCTCCCCTCCCCCCTGTCTGTGAGCCGCACTGTCTGTCTTTGCCGATTGATTGGGGAGGGGGAGTAAAACTCACCTCTCCTCACATCCTTTGTGGCTTCCCGTGCCTCCACTGTCAGATGTACCATGGCAAGGGTTTCTTAGAAGTCCTTTGTAGTGTTTGATTGAGCTCTGTTGGAATGCGAATGATGTTTTTGTTGTGTCTTAGGGGGCAGAGATTCAAAGAGGGAATCTTACTCTGCCTTGATGCTGACTTCATTCCCCTTGAGAAGTTATTCTTTGCATGGATGATTTTCTTGGGTTTTTTGGTTTTTTTTTTAGCCCCTGTAGGCCCATTGGGAAAAGAATGGAAAAAGTTTCCCCTTTGAAAGTGTTTAATCAGGATAATGTGCTCCTAAGACTGGACTCCTTTAGCCCCCAGATGAGGTCAACAAGATCTCTTGGGGTCCTAGTGTCTGGGTTTCCCCTCTCTGAAAGATCAAGCTCTTCCTGGTGAGAAGTTGAGCTTCCAATGTCTGAGAAAGGAGTCAAAGGAAGAATGTGTGCTCAGAGCTGGGAGGAGTGAGGCCAGGGGTCAGGAGAGGTTGGGTTGGGGTGGGAGAAACAGAATGGGGCAGAAGGAAAGAGCTAAGCCTGTAAGCATGCAGGGCCTCCCAAGAGGGAAGACTTGGGAGCCTGACTTTGTCTTTATTGGTGAGATTCAGGGCCAAGTGTGAAGCCTCCTCCAAGATCCCCCATAGCCAAGCTGGGCAAGGATGCAGTTGATGGTTCCTTCCACTAAGGATCCTCTTCTTTGCCTGGGCCATGCAGGCCTGAGCAAGGAGAGGTGGCAGCCACTGGAAATGAAGGACCAGGCCCTCCCCACGGTGTGGGAAGGCAGAGCCCCAGGCTCCCTGTGTTCACGGAGTGAGCCCCTAAAGTTGACCTCTACGGAACTTCCTGCCAATCTCAGAAGGTGGGTTCCTGAGCCAAATCTCTTTTTACCCTAAGCTCAGGGTGGTTTTTCTTTCGTTTTGCTTTTCAATCATTCAGACAAAATGGGCCCAAACCCAAACCTTTTTTAAATCTTGATTTCCTTGCAGGACCCTTAGAACTGTCCCTCCTCCAGTGTTCCTTGTCCCCATCAGTGGCAGCACCCTTCACCCAGCTCAGCTGAGAAATCCTGGGGTCATCCCTGAGTGTCCTCTTTGTCTCACCCCTCACCTCCAGTCTATTAGCAAATGTTCTCACCTGTTTTCAAAATACATCCAGAATCCCCTCCTTCAGATTGCCTGGTCTAAGCCACTGAGGTCTCTGCCCTGGGGCCCTGCAGGAGCTTCCTGTGTGGTAGCCCTGCTCTGCTCTTCCCCACTCCAGTCACTTCTCCACAGCAGCCACAGGGACCCTTCTTACAATAGATCAGATCCTGCCACACCCTTGCTCACCGCCCCCCAGTGACTTGCCATGTGTGACTGACTAAATGATGGACCCCAAAGATATCCAGGTCCTAATCCCTGAGACCTGTGGATGTGACCTTATAGGGCAACAGGAACTTTGCAGGTGTGATTAAGATAAGGGTTTGAGATGGGGAGATTATCCAGGTGGGCCCTAAATATAATCACAAAGGTCCTTATAAGAGGGAAGCAGAGAGAGATCTGACAACAGACAAGAGATTTGAAGATGCTCCACTGCTGACTTTGAAGATGGAGGAAGGAGCCATGAGCCCAAGGATGAGAGGAACACAGCTCTTGAAGCTGGAACAGGCGAGGAAAAGGAGTCCCCCCAGAGCCTCCTGAGGGAGCATGGTTTGGCCCACACCTTGGCTTTGCCCAGTGAAACTGATTTTTGATTTGGCCTCCAGAATGGACAGAGAATAAATGTGTGCTGTGTTAAGGCACTGAGTGTTTATTCCTACTGCAGCAGCGGTAGGAAGCTAATACACTCCAGACTTAGAACGGAATTTAAAGTCCTTACCAGGCTCTGAGGCCCTCTGCCTCCTGGCCTCTGTCCTTCACGTGACCCCCTCTTCAACACTCTCCCCCAACTCAGCACTGCCCACTTACCCCAACATGCCAAACACACTCCCCAGTATCCGCATTTGCCATAGATATTGACTTCTGTGCAATTTCCAGGACAACACTGAAAGAAGTATGGATGGTGATTTTTAGGCCTCTGCCTTGAGCCTTGAATACTAGAAACTACTAAATTTCTTCTAGAGGAGGAAATTACATGCTAGATCGATGTTGCCAGACACCCGGGGCATGTGATGACCCCTGTTGCCCCAGCCTGGTCAGACCACATGGGCTAGGCAGTGGGTGGACCACTGAGCCAGTGGTGGAAATCACGAATTACCAAGAATTCAGAGTACTTTCTGGAAATAAACCTTCCTCCCCAGGGAGCAAGGATTTTGAATTTTGACTGGGATCCACTACAGGGATGTTCCAAGGATGGTGGTTCTCAGGGAGGCAGAAGCAAGTGACCAACAGATGGCCTTTAAGGACTCAGGCTTTGGGGACATTTCTATTCCTAATGCCCAATCTTGGGCCATCTCAGCAGACAACCAGAGTCCTTTGAAGTGAGGGTTTGGGGAATTTGGGTGGGGAGCTGTACAAGCCATATAGACAGATTCATGGCAAAGGACTGTCCACCTGATCAGGAGAGTCCTAGACTCAGGCCGTGTGACAAGGGCACCTTGAGGGTCATGCTTTGCTCTAAGCTCAGAGCAAGCAAGTTTGAGCCCCACTCACAGCTTCTTCCAAGTACAGAAGCTGATGGAGACAGGAAGAGGAGAAAGGGTTGCTCACCTCCAAAAGTGAGGGGAGCATGGTACAGAAGGATAATCATGGCGCCGGGCAGGGCCTGCGTGCACAGGGGCAGTGCTGACCCAGCAGGTGGTAGCTCAAATTGCTGCCACGTAGGATTTCAGGGGCCTCACCTGCAGGCCTGTGTAAGGTGGCTGCCATGCCCTGGTATACAGCCTCTCTGCCTGTCGTGAAGGGCACAGAATGGTGTGGCCTGGAGCTCACACAGGGCAACTGTGCTCAGGAGGAAGAGACTAGAAAGAGTTCTGCCAAGTTCCTGAGAACCTACTGCCAATGATGTGAACACTGCAGTAGGCTTGAGGGGGCCTTCAGAGACGAGAAAGGGATAAGAGAAGGGGCGGTAAGGGTCCCTCAGCTCCCACCTCCATCCTCACCCCCACCCCCAGATGCCGCTCAGAATGGGAGGGGTCTCATCTGCGGACAGGGCCCTGGCCATGGGAGCCCCCATTCATGTACTCAGCGACCCACCCGCGGCAGGGACTGACTTCTCTGCAGAGACACAGGCTGGGAGAGAGGAGACCTCAGGCGTAAGCAGAGCCTACCTCCTCCAAAGGCCAGGGTCCTGACAAGCGGGAGGGAGCCGGGGACCTGGGAAGATGAGCACGGGCCTGGGATGTGGCTGCCCCCCTGCCGAGGCCAGCAACGCCCCCTGCTGCCTGTATTGAGCAGTGCACACTCAGAGAGCAGGGAGGAGAGAAACACAGCTCCTGCGGGGACAGGGAGTTCTGAGGCGGAGGCTGGCACTGTGTGGAGGATGGAAGGGGAGGCGGAGAGGCGACCTGGGCAGGTCGTGCAGGGCCTTGTGGAAGGGGGTGAGGGGGCTCAGCAGGCGGGCGTCCCTGGTCTAAGTGAGAGTTCCTTTATCCCCAGTCTCCGGAGAGTTCCCTAGACTCAGTGAAAGTCCAGCTGGAGGCTGAGCCCCCGGGTTGGAGAGGACGGGATTGATAAGGATGCTGTTGTGAGTTTGGGTCGAGGGGTTGTGGTAGGCAAAATGGCCAAGATTCCCCCAAGATTTCCACACCCGCCCCAGATGAACAAGTCTTACATAAAACCCTCTCTCAGAGAGTGTGGGCAGGACCTATGACTATGATGGGTGTCATTCTCACGACTATATCACTTTATATGGCAAAAGGGATTTTACAGATAGAACTCAGTGCCCTACTCAGGTGACTTTGAGTTAATCAGAAGGAAGATTGTCCTGGGTGGGCCCAACCTAGTCCAGTGAACTCTTGAAGGAGACAAGAAGCCACAGCAAGGCTCTCCTGCTGGCCAGGAAGAAGTGAGTTGCCAGGTTGTGAGAGGAGGGCCGTGTGCCAGGGACTGATGGAAACTTCTAGAAGCTGAGAGCAGTCCCTGGCCAACAGCCAGCTAGAAAAAGGGGATGTCAGTTCTACAACTACAAGAAAATGAATTCTGCTAACGACTGCATGAGTTTGGAAGAGACCCCGGGCCTCAGGTGAGACTGTAGCTCTGGTTAACACCTTGATTTCAAGGTGGTCTCGCCTGGTGAGAGACCCTGAGCAGAGGACCCAGCCCACACACACCTGGACTCCTAACCCACGGAAACTGTGAGTGATAAATGGGTGCTGGTTTAAACTTCTACGTTGGTGGCAATTAGTTGCGCAGTGATAGAAAACTATACGCAGGTGTAAGGTGTAACCTCAAAGGGGAGGAGTGACCTCTTCATCGGGGCCGGGCTCACAGGACCATAAGACCAACCCAAGGCCAGCACCCCTGGGGCAGGCTCTGAGCCCCTGTGAGCCGTCAGCCCCAAATGGACCTGAGCGCTCCTCACCCCATCCCTGTCCTGCAGGCTTCATGCCATGTTGATTTAAACACTGGTTTCTTGTCTCCTTTTCAAGGAATGCATTTATGAATATATTTCAGTAAGCTCTTGCAGAAAGATACAGCTGTGAATTTGGTGGGTTCGGTTTTTGTTTTTTTTTTAAGGGTATGATACTCTTGGTACAAAGCATTCTTGTAAAATATGCAAAATAAAATTACTATGATTAAAAAATCAGGCTTCTCATGACTGTTTGAACGAGTGGAAGACTAGAAGCACAGATAATACCATACACAGGCCAATATTGCAATATTTCATTCAATGCTCATTTAAAAAGTATTTATTGAGGATCCTGATGTGCCAGGCACTGTTGGCAGAGCTAGAGATGAAGTGATGAAAAGGACCAACACGGGGCCCACTCTCACAGAGCTTAGTTAGAGGAATTAGACAGGAAACATATAAATAAATGAATTAAATAATTTCAGACAGTAAGAGATGCCATGAAGAAGATGAGTAAGATGTATTTGTTTCCTGTGGCTGCTGGAACAAATTACTACAAGCTTAGTACCTTGACACAACACAAATTTGTTATCTTCTGGGTGATAAATTCTGGAGGCCAGATGGTAAGTTCTGGAGGTCAGGAGTCTAAAATCAAGATGTCGGCAGGGCTGTGTTCCTCCGGAGGCTCTAGGGGAGAATCTGCTTCCCTGCCTTTTCAGCTTCCAGAGAACACCTGCATTCCTTGGCTCATGGCCCCTGCCTTGCATCACTCCAAACCCTTGCTTGCTTCTGTCACCTGTTTTAATCACCTCCTCTTCACCCTGTTGGTGAGGGAGGGATTCCTGCCCCAGGTTATGGGGATGGTGCACACCCAACACTGGACACGTGCGATCAACAGCAGTTTATTAATCTCATACACTCACAGCCAGAGGGAGGGGGACACCGCATGCCCCGCAGGGCCACACTCGGGAACAGAGTAAACAACTAGGGGCTGTGAGAGGCAGGCTTTGTAGTAACAACAGGGTGGGGTGACTCTTGGTTCTCATGGGAGGATGTGATGGGCTTGTTTGAGTAATTCCAGTAGCTGGGTGGGAACTGAAACCCACAACTCAGTGATAAGCAAGAACTGAGCCTGGTCCTCTTGATAGGGAGGGTTGTTTGGCTGGGGGACCTTATCCAGGGGAGCAGAGTCAGGAGGAGAGCTTGCAGTTAAGCCATTTGAGGCTGTCCCAATTCCACCAGATGTCAAGGCAGCACGTATTGAGTCTGATTTTATGTCTTAAATCACATTGTCACATCTCCTACTACTGGCAGAAAGTGGTTGAGACAAAATTTCCACCCATATTTGTCTGACTCCAGAGCTGTTGCTCTAACCACCACATCACACAGCCTCTCTAGCACTGTGGGTTGTGGCAGCCAGTGTGCAAAGATGGCCACCAAGTATCCTCGCCTGCCAACATTCATGCCCTGGCAAAATCTGCTCCCACACTGAGTCTGGATTGGCCCTAAGACTCAATTTAACCAACAGTATGTGGTGGAAGTGACACTGTGTATGTTCTGGGCCTAAGAAGGCCTGGAAGCTTCTGTTTCTGTCCTCTTGGTAGCCAGCTGCCAGGTAAGTAGTCCAATACCTCCTGTGGAGAGAGGCCACATAGGGAGGCCCTGGAGGATGAGACCCTCTGTGGAGAGAAAGGCCGCAAGGAAGAGCACCAAGACACCAGCCAAGACATGCCATTAGTGAAGCATAAACATTCAAACTAGTGCTCCAGTAAAGTAAACCACGTAATTCTCTCCATGTATGAGAAGAACACTTGGGTAGATATACTTGTAAATCAGTAAAAAAAAAGGATGGCAAAAGCCCTGTAGCTGTATTGCATTTTTTATCATTTATATTCACTTCTGTGGATATTTTGATAAAGCCGTCCCATGACTGCTTCCTCACTCTTTGCATATTTCACGTGTTTTAAAAAGCATATTCTGTCATGATGCTTGATTCTTCTGAAGCCTTTCAAGAGAGTTACCTCACAGATGTTCTTCCAGAAACACCAAAGCAGGACTTAAGCAGATTAGCTAACCTAGACCTGAGGTAACGTGTTAGGTTCTTTGTATGACTCTAAAGAAACATGGTGTGTAATTCCAGGTGGCGGTGTCATTAGGTGCAGTCCCTGTTCTAAAAAACAATCTAAAAGCCAGAGGAGGTGTCTTTAAATTTTTCAGATGCATGCCACAGCTGCTAAGTCACCGGTGGCCCTCCCACTGGCCCTCCCACCTGGCCCTCCAATGTTTTATGATGCAGCAGAGTTTTAAGGGAAGGCATTGTATTAAGCCAAATATAACCTGCTCACATTTCCTTGCCATCACTGACTTAGGTCCTCTCCTGGGCAAGGGAGATTCTGGAATACCCCATCCCTAGGTCATCATTTAATTCCTCTGAGAAAGATGTTTGAGGCTGACACCCGATGTGTGTTTATTTCTGTCACCATTAGAGATGCGCTTTTCTTCTTTCAGAAAGAAGTCTTGGCATGCTGGTGAGGGCCCAGGCCCTGGTTCTCCTCACACTCTCCCACCCAGCCCCTCTCGGGAACTCCAGCACTGCATCTGGGCATGTCCATTTCCCCTCCATGCTTCCAGATTTTAATCCTCCCAGTCCATCCAGTGACTCAACCTAGGGCCATGGAAGGGGTCCCCTCTTTCCTTGTCCCCCACTTCACTCACTTCTCAAGTCCTGGTCATTCTCTCTTCTTTCTTTAGAATATGTGCCCTGTGCTCCAACCCCAGAGCTCCCCACTCTCCACCCCCAGCCCAGCCCTAAGCAACCACTTATTTACCTTCTGTTTCTGTAGATTTCCCTATTCTGGACTTTCATATGAATTGAATCATATCATATGTGATCTTTTGTGACTGGCTTCTTTCACTTTTATGACATTTTGAGGTTCATCCACATTGTAACATGTGTCAGTATGTCATTCCTTTTTTTTTTTTTTTTGGTGAGGAAGATCAGCTCTGAGCTAACACCTGTTGCCAACCTTCCTCCTTTTTGGCTGAGGAAGATTGGCTTGAGCTAACATCTGTGCCCATCTTCCTCTATTTTGTATATGGGATGCCGCCACCACATGGCTTGATGAGAGATGCGTAGGTCCACACCCAGGATCCAAACCCATGAACCCCGGCCTGCTGAAGTGGAGTGCACAAACTTAACCACTATGCCACCAGGTTGGCCCCACGTCATTCCTTTTTATGGCTAAATAATATTCCATGGTATAGATATACCACCTTTCTTTTATCCAGTAATCAGCTGATGGACATTTGGGTTGTTTCTACTTTTTTGGCTGTGATGAAAAATGCTGCTACAAACATTTGCATAAAATTTTCTGTGTGGGCATATTGTTTTCATTTATCTTGGATATATACCTGGGAGTAGAATTGCTGGTTCGTATGGTAACTCTGTGTTTAATCATTTGAGGAACTGCCAGACTGTTTTCCAAAGTACCTGAACCATTGTACATGCTCACTGGGAGTATATGAGGGTTCTGATTTCTCCACATCCTCTCCAACACTTATTGTTAACTGACTTTTTCACTCTGGTCATCCTAGTGGGTGTAAAGTGGTATCTCACTGTGGTATGCATTTATTTGCTTTTCCCTGATGATTAGTGATGTTGCACACCTTTTCCTGTGCTTAACTGGTCACCTGTTTTGGTTTGAGAGGAGGGGCCTCATTTTGTAGAACGTTCTACCATCTCACTCTCCCTCCCCGTCTTCCTCCTCCTCTGCTGTCCTGAATCCCACCCTCTCTAAATGCACACCCAGGTCCAAACTCTTCTCCCTCCACTCCATACAGTGGCATCTCTCTTCCTCTGAAGGCCCCGTGCCAGGCAACATGAGGGCCCAGGGGCTTGGGGTCTGCCACTAGTGGGCTGACCTGACAAAGGCAAGACTTCTCACACCAGCTGCGTAGGTGAAAATTTCTCCATCTTCCTACGTCTGTGTAACTGGCACATGGCAGGGGCTTACTAGTGGATAGCTGTTAGTATTTACGTGTGTTTGAATTTATGTGTTTACAGCTTTGAAGTGCTACAAATTCACAAGAGGAAGAACTCCAAAAATTCAGAAGGAAGAAAAGGGTTTGGTGGCATATGTTGAAATCCCCAAAGAGCCCACTTTTCGTAAGGATCTACATCCCTTAAAGTAAAACAGATGGTTTTCTAAAGAAGAAGGAAGCTTTGGAAGATGAGAAACTCACCATCCCTGATGGTAGCCGTGGTGGGATTTATAGGTAAAGCTCAGAAATTCTAGAGCCGTGCTTCTTAAGGGAAACTGCTGTGGTTTAGTAAGGAGTATTGTGACTTCCGATCATGTGTCCTTATCAGCCTTGGCTGAATTCCACTCTCAGGCCAGTGCCCCGAGCATCTCTTTGCACTTCACACATGTCAGGAAAGAACAATCGACAGTAGGTCCTCAATGCACTCTTGTTGACCGATGGAGGGATGGGTAGGTCAAGTCATCAGGTGGGTCAGGTGAAAGAGTGCAGGGGGTGGTGGTGGGGGTGGGGGACGGGCTTTCCTAATCATAACACAAGGGGAGCTCCATCCAGGTAGGCACTACACGTGATTAGGAGTAACCAACAAGAGCTCCAAGGTAAGTCTACACCCATATAAAAGGCAGGACGTGTCCTGGGATGAAAAAATCAACCTGGGCTTTGGTCTTTATTTCTGGCTGGTGAAAAGAGATGAGAAACTAACAAGCTTGGTGACTTTGTCAAATGGGAAAATCACCCTCAGGCCAGTTTATTCACCTGTTGAATTCATTCATTCATTCATTCATTTATTCTCTGAACAGTTATTGAGTACCTGCCAGGTGCCCAATATAGTGCTAAATGCTGGGGATAGAGATGAATTAAAGTCCTGATAATCCAGCCAGGACTGAGTGTAAGAGGAAGGATTGGGCCTTTCTACCTAAGGGAGCCCAAGGAAGGTTCCTATTGCAAGGTGATGTTAATGTTGATTCTTGACAGATGGGGAGGACTCTGCCACATGGACCAAAAAAGGAAAGGTGTTTTAGACAATGTTGTTGGTACAACAGCAAATGCCTGCAGAAATGGAGTGTTCATTTCATCTGTCCCCAATTCCTAGGACTTCAATATTCCTACTATTACCGAGGTATGGGACCTCCACATCCACACCCACTGGTTGGTGATAACACCGAGTCCAAAGCCCACCTTGGGATCTACTGACCCCCAGGGCTTCGGAGGTTTGGGGTTATTTTGACGCTCATAGTTTCTGGAGTCCAGAGTGTAGTTGAGGTGAACCTTGGCCAGAGATTAACAAATGCCATCCTTAGCCTGAGAAAGTCATGGGCACTCCATTCTGCCAAGGATGAGATCATAGGTCAGGGGTAGGTTCTCGACTCTGGGCTTGTTCCTGGGGCACTGGCATGGGGCCCACATACTTAGAGCTTTCTTCTGTCTACCAACTCTTCCACCCCTAGGCTCTGCTGGTCAATATTCCCATTAACTCCCCAACCATGCCTCTTGGACTCAGAGACCAAACCTTCTCATCCACCTCTGTCCTGCCCTCAGGGTCCTGTAATCCTATTTGTAGGCCCTGAAACCAATAGGATGATCTCATCCTCTTTCTCAGACAGTTGGGTGTCTGCTTCTAGGACAATAATAAGAGTTGAGACTTGCAGATGGGAGTGTCCTCCCAGACCAATGGGTCCTGTCCCTACTTCCTGCTAGAATCCCCTTACCCATTCCCAGCAGTCCTCAAGCTCTATGTGGGGAATTGCTCTCATCTGCCCAGAGCAGACTGCTTCTGCATTTAAGAATGTAGGGCCCTTTTTCTACCATTTTTTTGTCTGGGCAGCAACTTATTATAGTGAATAACTTGACTTGCCCGGTCCTACTTTCTGCTGTGATATGTACATAAGTAGAGTCCCTTGATCCTTCTTCCATAAGACTTGAGATAGCCTTCCATTCTTCTACTCTTCTGAGCTCTTTTGTGCTTATGGGGCAGTCCAACTTCCACAGAGGGGCAGCTTCTTACCTGATGTTTACATTTGCTTAATCTCATCCTTGCTAAAGCAGGAGACAGCAGTGGCAGGCCAGAACAACTCCTATAGCTTTGGGCCAAGGGTGGATGACACTTGAGTGATGTCTCACCTCCCTCATCCACCCCAAAGCAGAAGTTGGCAGGTAGTTGAAACACCTAATTGTAAGGATAACTAAAATTCCTGTATCTTTTCAATAAGCAGGAAGTTATAACTTGGAGCCAGTCACCTTCACTAACCTACCAGAGAGACGGGGAGACAGGGTGCTGATTTGTGATGTTCACATTTCAAAGAGATGGCTCCAACGCCCCTAAGAAAGACACTCCTGGGAAGCAAAACTGGTAAGGGGCTTATTTAGTTTTTTGAAAGATTGACACACACCTCAAAGAGACAGAGAAAGGATTCTAAAAGAATAATTCTAAGAAAAGGGAGAGAGGGAGTACTCTTTCTCTTTTGCCACCAGGGAAAATTCTATTTCTTTTCATTTGTATTTACCCTTGCACTGCCTAGGAAATCAAGGAGCAGTTGAGGACCCACTGAAGGGCAGAGCTTCCCGAGAGAATGGTCTCCCAAGCCCAGGGCTAGAAGAGCTTCTGTGGTCCAGGAAGACTGGCCCTCCTTTTCCTGTTCGCTGGCTGCTCCACTTCCTGGGCCACTGGCCAGTCCTGGAGCTGCTATCTCCTGAACTCTGACAAGTGCCCTCCCAGATCCAGATTCCCTCATTTTCCTTTCCTGATCCCCACACCCATCTCTCTGTCTGAAATCCACCGTCTGCTGCAATGGAGTGACCTTGGAAACACAAAATGCCTTCTTATTTTCGAGCCACCAGAATCTGCATATAGTTCAAGAAGGCATCACCAGGTCCTGGGGAACTGAACTAAAAATCCAGATACCTGGGACCCTCTCAAGATTGATTAAACCAGAACCACTGGGCAGTTTTTAAAGCTCCACAGGATTCTAAAGTGTAGCCAAGTGTGGAAACTTCTGGCAGGAGGCAGAGCATGGAGCCATCTTTTATGTATTACTAGGGAGCCTGGACTGGAGCCTGTGAGCAAGGGGAGGCCTGTGAAACTTTGTAGTGAGAGAGAAAGATTTGGGATTTTGAAAGATCCTCTGGCGGCCATGTGGAGGGCAGACAGGAGAGAGCAAGGCCGGAGAACGGGGAGGAGACTGTTGGGTGATCCAGGTGAGAGCCATCTGGACCTGGGCAAGAAGACTAGGAAGAAGGGGAAAAGTCTGAGAAGGATTAAAGAGGGGCTTCAACCTCACTCACCATCACTCAAGGTTGTCCTTTTCCACTTCTCTCTGCTCTTAGGTTTCTGTAATCTTTAAACCAGTTTCCAGGAGAACAGTAGTGTACATACCAAGAAGTTTGGCAAATGCCCCCTTGTGAGGAGGTGGAAACACCCTCTTACATCAATCATCAGAGATGAATTCAAGTGTAAGGTCATTCTCACAGGGCTGTGGAAGGGGAGAGAGATTCTGGATAACTTTTATCTATTCTCAATTTTACAAATTTTTGTGGCATGGTTATATTACTTAAGTAGAGGAAAACCAAATTCATGATAATAAATGTCATTAAACAATTTCTGCTCATGGTTAACATTCTTGTGGCTGATTCAAAGTTCCTGGCGTGCAATACTGGGATCAAACTCAGGGATTGCTTTTTTCAGTTTTCTTCCTGCTGTTCCTAACCCTCTATGAAGGAGGATGAGCGGTTCCTAATCTACTTAATAACAGAATTCCCTAAAATGGACTATTACAGCCTTTAATGTATGGCTATAGGCCTGGTTATGGGTTTCAGGTCAATTGCAATCTAACAATTGATGCAATTGATCAATTGCATGGCGCCATCTAACCAATCACAGAATCCAAAGCTGGGCTGGAAATTGCGTCTTCCCAGTAGGGGACAGTATTTGCTGTTCAGTCCTTAACTGTGATGCAATGTGTCCCCTACAGGGACTGAAAGTTTCTTCTGTTCCTAACTTACCCTGTTACTTCCTGTTTCCACCATTGCCATAGGAAAATGTTTCTCATATTTGAGAATTCAGCAAGAATGATGGTTACATCTCCTTTTTATCTGGAAAACCTCGACCTACTTTGCATCCTCATCTTATCAGACTTTTCAGCAACATTGGCCAGAGGGAACCACCCCTCTTTTTTGAGACACTTCATTTTCCTGACTTCCAGGATGACATTCTCTCTAGCTGTTCCTCCTCAGTCTCCTTTCCTCCTTTATTCTCCTGAGAGACTGAATAAACAAATGAACAATGGCCATATCAGGTATAAAAATAGAACTCTGACTCAACCTGCAGCAACCTGCCCAGGAAACCAACCTCTTATCTAAAGTAACCAGCCCAGCAAGCCAGCCTGCCATGAGTCAGGCTTGTCGGAAGCCAGGCTGCTATCTCTACTAACAATATGGAAGCTAATCAATAACTTTCATAAAAATCAGCCCCAAATGGCCAGGACTTGACTAATAACTAACAGCTTCCCCAGTTTATGTCCCCATTCCCAACTTAGAACCAACCAGAGAAAGCCAAATATGCTCTCCAAACCAATCATATAGGATGCCGCCCTGCTAATTAGCCATCTACAGCTTCCCCAGGTGCACAGCCTCCAAACAGGACACATGAAGCCTTCCCTTTCTTCCACCACGAAGTTTTCCCACTCCTCTGCCTGCCTTTGAGGCTCTGCCAAAAGGTCAGCGATGGTGGCCAACTCCCTTGCTACAGCAAGCTCTGAATAAATAGCCTTTGCTTTTCTCATTTGGTTGGTCTTCATTTATTTCCACACTCATCTATGAAACTCTAAGCCCTGGAGAGTCTCAAGATTTGATCCTCTGACCTCTCCTCTCTAACTATCCTTTCTCCAAGGGGTCTTTCATCAAGTCCCCTGGCATTAAGTACCATCAAGATGCTGGTGACACCCAAGTGTATGTCTCCAGCCTGCCTCCTCTCTGAGCTGCAGATTCAACATACAACTGCCCACTTCTACACGTGGACTTTGAAAGGCACCCCAAACTTCACGTGTTCAAAAGACAAACTTCTTGATTTTTCCCCCATCCTCCTCAACTCAGTTAATGGCACCAGCCTCCACACAGCTGCTCAAGTCAACCCTAGCTGACTTCCTTGATTCCTCTTCTTCTCTCTTGGGCTCCGCCATTTTTATTCAGAGCCATGCGGTGACTTCTGACACCTCCACTTCAAAATGTTTCTCAGATCTGTATGTTTGTCTCTCTCCCCTGCAACCAGCCTAGTTCAAGCCCCTTGATATCTCACATGGACCATGTGGGTGCTGGGTTCATGCCTCGGAGTGAATGAATGAGCAACTGGGTTAGTTTCTCACTGTTCTGACTGTTCCCAGTGGTTCTAAACAGCCTTTTCAGCAGATGTAATTTATCTTCCAGGAAACTTTGAGATTACATTTCATGAAAGATATGATGTTAACAAGGGGCTGGTGAAATGCAAAGGTCATTAGTCTTGGAGTTAGAATTCCTCTTGATAAAAAAGAAGCCAGTGACACGAAGGCTAAGTATTGACCACAAAATACTTGTTAATTATCCTAGGCTGTTATCGTTCTATACACAGTAGTATTTATTACATGTTCTTATAGATCTCTGTGTGTGTATACATTTCAAAACTAGGAAAAAGAATAGAGAAGAATATCATGATTGCCCATGTAGCTGAACCCAACTGTATCACTCCATATATTTTATATATGTAAAACGTTATAAGTAGAAGTGAGACCCTCCAACCCCCTCTCTGATTCTGTTTCCCTTCCTCCCTCTGCAGAGGTAACTGCTATTATGAATTTGGTATTTATAATCTCATAAGCAAGGTATAGTTTGTTTTACCAATGGTAAATTTTAAAAGTTGGTATATTTTAGGTATTATTTGGCAAATTACTTTTAAATTTTCAACATTATTTTATATATATTTTATAATATTTTAATTAATTTTTGTGTGTGAGGAAGATTGTCGCTGAGCTAGTATCTGTGCCAATCTTCCTCTATTTCGTATGTGGGATGCCACCACAGCATGGCTGATGAGTGGTGTATAGGTCCTCACCCAGGGATCTGAACCTGTGAACCCCAGGCTGCTGAAGCAGAGCATGTGAACTTAACCACTAAACCACCGGGCCAGCCCCTATTTAATTAATTTTTGAGGAAACATTGGTTTATAATATTATATAAATTTCAAGTGTACATCATTATATTTTGACTTCTGTGTAGACTACATCTTGTTTACTACCCAAAGTCTAATTGCTATTCATCAACATACTCATGTGCCCTTTATATATATATATATATGTGTGTGTGTGTGTGTGTGTGTGTGTATACACACACACTATTTTTTGCTTTTTTTAATTGATGTCATAATAGTTTATAACATTGTGAAATTTCAGTTATACATTATTATTTGTCAGTCATGAATATATATATTTTTTTAATTGAAGTGCAGTTGACATATGTTATTATATTTGTTTCAGGTGTACAACACAGTGATTTGATATTTATACATTACAAAATGATCGCCGTGCCAAGTTCAGTTACCATCTGTCACCATGCAACGTCATTACAATATTATTGACTATACCCTCTATGTCATACATTACATCCCCATGACTTATTTATTTTATAACTGGAAGTTTTAACCTCTTGATCCCTTTTATCCATGTGGATACACATTCTGATCCATTCTTCACACATTATTGCTTTCTCTCCATCATTGAAGTTTATTAAAATGTATAGAAAAGTGCACAAATGATGAGTGTCAGCTCAATTAATTTTCATAAAGTGAGTATACCATGTAACCACCAATGGCTCAAGAGATAGAGCATTAACTGTGCACCAGAACCCCCTCACATGACATCGTCCGGTCAGCATCTGCCCCACCCCACAGAGGAAACTTCCCTCACCACAGCTGCCAGTTTGAAAACTCTACATGGAAGGAATCACAGAGTTTGGAGACTTGGGTCTGGCTTCTTTTGTCCAACTTTATATTCAAGAGATTCATCTGTGTTTTTTTGCATAGAAGTAGTTTGCTTGTTTAAAATTTTTTTAAATAATTATTTTTTAGGACAGTTTTAGATTTTCAGAAAAATTGAGAAGATAGTACACAGAGTTCCCATATACCTCACATCCAGTTTCCCCTGTTATTGACCTCTTATATCAGTATGGTATATTTGTTACAGGCAATGAACTAATATTGATATGTTATTAACAACTGTTCATAATTCATTTCTATTTTCTTTGTCTTTACCTAATGTCCTTTTTTCTGTTCCAGGTTCCTACATTACATTTAGTTGTCGTGTCTCTTTAGACTCCTCATGGCTGTGGCAGTTTCTCAGACTTGCCCTTTTTTGATGCCTTTGGGAGTTTCGGGGAGGACAGTCAGGTATTTTATAGGATGCCCCACTATTGATTTGTCTAATGTTTTTCTTATGATGAGACTGGCTTACAGGTTGTTGGGAGGAAGACCACAGAGGGGAAGTGCTATTTTCCTCACATCATAGCAAGCATGCATACAACATAATTTATGACTGTTGATGGTGGCCTTGGTCACCCACCTGAGGTAGTGTTTGCCAGGTTTCTGCACCGTAAAGTGACTCTTTTTCTCTCCCTTTCCATATTGCACACTTGGGAAGGAAGTCATTACCCACAGCCCTCACTTACCGAGTGGGGAGTTTTACTCCCTCTCCTTGGAGGCAGAGTATCTCCATAAATGATTTGGAATTTCTCTGCATCGGAGATTTGTCTCTTTTTCCTCATTTATTAATTTATTCAATCATTTTTATATCAGTTTGTATTCATGGATATTTACTTTATACTTTGGGTTATAATCCATTACTACTTTATTTTGTCACTCAGAAGTTCTAGCTTTGGCCGTTGGGAATTCTTTCAGTTGTCTCCTGGTCTTCTTGGACACACCCCATAAATGTTTTGTTTAGTTTTGAGCACTTCCTTAGTTTTTGGGACTACTAGATTCTCTAGGCTCATCTTGTATATTTTCTGCCCTTGTCCTAGGATCAGCCATTTCTCCAAGGAGCCCTGGTTCCTTGCAGTGGAGAACAATATTAGAAACCAAGATCTGGGTGCTAGGCTTGCTTGTTGTTACTGGGATGTCATTTCCTTTAGGCCTTCTCAGATGACACAGCAAAAAATATACATGTTTATACTGAATCATGTGTATATACTCATCCATAAACACTTGTATATGTAACCATCTGTATCTATATTAAGCTAAATGTGAGTTCAAACTGATATCTCCAACTCGAATCCGTTACTACATGGATCATTCTAACGTCTTGCCCTTGCTAATCAATAAATTCCCACTCCAATGGTGAGAAATCTGGCTCCCGCCATCTGCCATCCATTCACGTAATTGTTCCATTCCAGTACAAATATATAGCAGGATCAAAATTGTTAACCTGTATCCCTGTTGGAAACAACTTTATCAACTAGAGCACAGTGCTCATATGCAGTTCCTTTTACCTTTGATCTTATAGATCTCACTCATTTCCAAAGATACTTAGGTGAACATCTCTGCAGCACCTACCCATCCCCTTCAGTGATGTAGTTTCATACATTTGTAATATATTTGTAATGTATATTACATGTACATTACATGTAATGTAATGTTTCATACATTTGTAATGTAATTAAATTCTCTTGTCACAGTCTGCATTCCTTCCTGGGATCTCCAATTCCTTAAATAATTTTTTTAAACTTGCATTCATTAAAATTCATTCTTTGTTCTATAGATTTTGACAAATGCATAATATCTTGTATCTACCATTACAGTAAATTTACTGCCCTAAAAATTTACATTACAATAACTTTACTGCCCTAAAAATCCCCTGTGCTTTACCTCTTCATTCTTCCCCTCTCCCCCCTCTCCCTGGCAACCACTGATCACTTTACTGTGTCTATAGTTTTACATTTTCCAGGATGTCATATAATTGGAATCATACTATATGTACACTTTTCATAGTGGCTTCTTTCACTTAGCAATATGCATTTATGATTCCTCCATATCTTTTCATGGCTTGATACTCCTTCTTTTTATTGTGGAATAATATTTCATTTATGGATGTACCACAGTTCATTTATCTGTTTAATTAGTTCCTGAGAGAAATGTGTTAAAATTCCACTCTGTTTATAATTTGTCTTCTTCTTCTTGTTCTACAGTTTTTGCTTTATATATTCATGATATATTAGGTACATACAAATCTAGAATTTTTATATCTCTCTGATGAATTGTCTTTTATCATTATGAAATGCTCCTTCTTGTGTCTAATATGCTTCTTAGTCTATTTTGTCAGGTATTAGTGTACTTATACCAACTTTATTTATTTAGTGTTTGCGTAGCATATTGTTTTCTGTTCTTTTTCTTTCAATATTTCTGTATCCTTATATTTAAAAGGTTCCTCTTAGGGGCTGGGCCAGTGGCATAGTGGTTAAGATTGTGTGCTCTGCTTCTGATGGCCTGGAGCTCACAGGTTCGAATCCCAGGTGTGGACTCACGCACCACTTGTCAGCCATGCTGTGGCGGTGTCCCATATAAAAGTAGAGGAAGATGGGCACGGATGTTAGCCCAGGGCCAGTCTTCCTCAGCAAAAAGAGGAGGATTGGCAAAGGATGTTAGCTCAGGGCTAATCTTCCTCACAAAAAAATTTAAAAAAAATAATAATAATTTTAAAAATTATTTAAAAATTTTTAAAAAGGTGTCTCATAAAGCACATATAGGACGTTTTGTGCTTTTATCCTGCCTGATAATCCTTGTCTTTTCATTGGAGTATTTTGTCTTTTATACATAATGTAATTATTGATGTAGTTGGGTTTAAATCTGCCATCTAAATAATTTGTTTTTATTAGTTCCACCTGTCTATATTTCCTTTTCTTTCTTTCCTTTTTTTGAATAATGAAGTTCTTTTCTTTATTTTATATTTCCTCATCATTAATTTATCTATACATTCTTTCACTATTATTTCAGTGACAACACCAGAGATTACGACATGCTCATTGAATTATTAAAATCTTTACTTTGCCTTCAATTTTAAAGGATTTTTTCACTGAGTATAGAATTCTAGGTTGGTGATTATTTTCTTTCAGCACTTTGAAGATGTTGTTCCATTTTCTTCCGGATTCTATCATTCCTTTTGAGAAATAAGATATGAATCTTATTGGTGATTCTTTATGCTTACTACTTTTTTGAGGATGGGAGATCTATTAGTTTCTGAGAGAAGTTTGTTAAACCTCTCCCCACAACCCAACTCTTCTTAATGTAGATACCCCAATTTCTTGTAAATCTTCCAGTATTGTTTGATATTTTTGAGTCTGTGCATTTAGGTACATACAAACTCCCAAATTTAATATCTTCCTGACAGATTGTTTCCTTTTATTAAATTGTGGTGACCTTTGTATCCTATTAATTACATGAAGTTTTACATTTTCTTACGTTAATATTGCTACCTTCGATTTCTGTAGTTACACCTTTGCTTAGCATATTTTTTCATTACTTAATTTTCAACTTTTTGATTTGGTTTTATTTTAGATATGTACCTTGTAAGCAGCATATAGTTAGACTTTATTTTGTTATTTAATGTGAAAATCCTAGTCTTTTAATGTGTACTTATACTGTTTAAGGGTGTTATGATTATTGATGTATTTGGATATATTTCTACCATCTTATTTTTTGATTTCTGTTTAACACCTTTTTTCTTAAAGTACTTTTCTCTCCTGTTTTCCGTTGGTATGATAAAGCACGCTATATTCACTTTTATTTTAGAAAGAGAATTTACTTTGTTGCTTTGTAACTTACAGTTTTTTCTATTCTTTTCATAATTACCTGTACTATCTTTAGCATACTTAGTGAACTGTGAATTTAATAATTTTCCTATCAAGTTTCTAGTTATTCAGTATTTTTATCTTCTTCTTGATCACATCAAGGACCCCAGAAAACTTCAATTATCCACTGAACTTTCACCCATTTAATTAATCTTTCCCCTTCTCAGACCTCTAAATTAATCATTATTTTATTAATTTCATAAGTAATTAAATGTATAAACATTTTTATCAATTTCAGTGATTACCATTTTATCTTGAATTTCACACGTTCCCTCTTGTTCTCTTTTCTCCTGGGTAAAGTACAACCATTAATAGTTCTTGTAGTGAATGTGAATTCTCTTCATTTTTGAAATTCTGAAAATCTCTTTACTTTGCTTTATTGTGGAATGGTAGTTTAACTGGTTGTAATAGTCTAAGCCCACATAATTCAATGGAGAAAGGTCAATCTTTTCAACAAATGGTAATGGAACAAGCCAGTTGGATATTGCCATGCAAAAACAACACTCAACCTTTACTTTACTCATAAAAATTTTAACTCAAAGTGGATCATAAACTAATGTAAAACCAAAAACTATAAAACCTCTAAAAGAAAACATGGAAGAAAATCTTAGCGGTCTGGGATTAGACACTTAGCTAAGATTAGAAAAACATTAATCAAAATTAGATTTTGTAATTTCTCTTTGAAAGACATTGTCAATAAAATGAAAGACAAGCCTCACACTGGGAGAAAATATTTGCAAAATATCCATTTAATAAAGACTTCAATCCAGAGATATGGATAGCCAATCAACACATGAAAAGATATACAACATCATTAGTCATTTGGAAAATTTAAACTGAAACCACAATAAGATACCACTACACACTTGCTAGAATGACTAAAATTTTAAAAACTGACCATACCAAATGTTGGCAAGGATGGGGAGCAACTGGAACTCTCATACACTGCTGATAGGAATGCAAAAATGTACAACCAATTTGAAAAAATATTTGGAAGTTTCTTATAAAGTTAAACATACAACTACTTCTCCTAAGTATTTACCCAAGAGAAATGAAAACATAGGTCCAACACAAAGGCCTGTGAGTGAATGTTTTTAGCA
Source organism: Tapirus indicus (assembly GCA_031878705.1). Taxonomy (NCBI): domain Eukaryota; kingdom Metazoa; phylum Chordata; class Mammalia; order Perissodactyla; family Tapiridae; genus Tapirus; species Tapirus indicus. Next base: position 30,918,405 of record CM062936.1, on the reverse strand, counting down.
ATTTTATTCATAAGAACCCTAAAGCAGAGACAACCTTAATGTGTATCAACTAGTGATGGATAAATTGTGGTATATCCACAATGAAATACTAAACAACAATATAAAGGAACAAACTACTGATACCTGAAACAACATGGATGAATCTCCAAATCATTATAAAAAGGAAGCTAGACATGAAGGCTACAATCTGTATGATTCCATTTATATGACATTCTGGAAAAGGTGAAACGATAGTCGGTAGTCAGATCAGTGGTTGCCAAGGGCTAGGGTTAGGAGAACAGATTGTTACAAAGGGGCACACTGGAACTTTTTGGGGGGAAGGAAATATTCTATATCTTTATTATGATGGTGAATATATGACTATACATTTGTTAAAATTCCTCAAATTTTATACTTCAAAAAGATAAATTTTATTGAATGTAAATTATACCTTAATAAACATGACTTTAAATAAGCATGAATAGAATCCAGAATCTAACCACTTCATGCTGTTTTCTTTGCTACTGTCTTGGTCCAAGCCACCACCATCTCTATTTAACTTCCCGAATAGTCTCCTTTCTTCAGCATCTTCAGTCAGTTCTCAACAAGGCAGTCAGAGTGAGCACATTAAAATGTAAGTCAAAGCATATCATTCTTCTGTTCAAAACCATGCGATTTTTCTCCCATCTTACAAAGGTTTATAAAAGTCCCTACAAGATCTTTCCCCCATTTCTCTTAGGGCCTCCCTCCCTCCCCTCCACCTCCTGGTTCCCTTTTCCAGCCACACTAACCTATTTATTTTTCCTAGAACCAGACCTTTCCCATCTTAGAGTGCTCACACCGGCTGCTCCCTCTCCCTCCTCCCAGGTGCCTGAATAACTTGCTCCCTTGTCTCCTTAAGACCTTTATTCAAATGTTACATTTTCAATAAGGTCTTCCTTTGCCATTCTATCTAAAATTACAACCTCCCTCCACCCCACTCAGCACTCCCTATCCCCTTTTCTGCTTTATATTTTCCATAGCACTTCTAAATTTTTAACATACTATGAATTTTATTTCTTTCTTTTGTTTATTGTTGGTCCTTCTCCCTCTCCCCGCCCAAAATTGAACAAAAGCCCCATCAGAAAAGAAAATTTTCTCTGCTTTGTTGATCCCTGTCTCCCAGTGCCTAAAACAGTGCCTGGCACATAATAGATGCTCGATATGTAGGTGTTAACTAAATAAAGAAATGAATGCGCATAGGGTTTTTCTCATTTAATACGTCATTTAAAGAAATCTGATAATAATACCATTTACATTAATCAGAATTCTCCTGAGAAACATAACCAATAGGAGATTTTATATATATATAATATGTACATATGTGTATATATTATATGTACATATATAAAGAGACTTCTTTTAAGGAATTGACTCCCATGATGGTGGAGGCTGGCAAGTCCATAATCTGCAGAGTCGATGTCCCAGTTTGAGTCTGCAGGCAAGCAGGCTGCTGTAGAACCAGCAAGAGCCTACACTCCATTTTGAAGGCTGTCAGGCAGGAGAACTCTCTCTTACTCAGGGGAGAGTCAGCCTTTTGTTTTATTCAGGTCTTCAACGATTGAGTAAGGCCCACCCACCTTGGGGAGGGCAATCTGCTTTAGTCAGTGTGTAGATTTAAATGTTAATCTCATCCAAAAACTTCCTCACAGTAACACCCAGAATAATGTTGGAACAAATATCTGGGCTCTGCGTGGTCCAGTCAAGTTGACTCATAAAATTAACCATCACATCATAGTATTAATATTGATACGACTAACATGTTAACTATATCCATCAATTTTCCTATATTATACCATGTTAAACCAACCTGGCATTCCTGGAATAAACCTACATCTGTTATGATATAGTGTTTATTTTAGAATTGCTGAATTCAGTTTGCTGTTATCTCATCTAGCATCTTTGCATCTATTTTCAGGATTGGTGTTGACTAGTAATTTCCCTTTTTCATCCTCTCCTCATGTAGTTTGGTATTAGAGTGTTCTAGCTTCATAAAATGAGTTGAGGATTATTGGCTCTCCTTAATATTCAATTTCTTCACGTTTTTTAGAATTGTGATTTTTAGGCTTATTTTGACTGGGTTTTGATTTTTCATTTCTTTTCATTTTTCTGCCTCCACCCCACCCAGCCAGCCCTTCCCTGACCAGCATTTTGTGATAGCTTTCCCCTGGACTCTGGGGTTTCATCCTGGACCAGATTTTATAAGGGCAGTTTGGGGTCTCTGTCCCATAGTGATCCCGGGGACATTCATGTCATCACGAGGCCAGTCATGACTAGACTCAGTTTTGGGCTAGGGGTTGGATCTCCATCCCCTCATTCCTAGACCCTCATTCTCCTAAAATCTTGGTCTCCAGACAATGGAAAGCCACCATTTCCTCCTTTCAGGGCTCCCACCCCAGTTCCTGACTTCCACAATGAAGGTGCCTACCTTGGGTGCTTGCATCTTGGGTTTGCCCCACAGGTACAAAACTCCGTGCTGATTTTAGACAAAGAGCCCAGTGGGTCAGAGGCTTCCAGCAGTTTTTCTTCTGCCTCTCTTGAGCCAGACGTCTCTTTTTAGCTTTCTATTTTTATACCTTATCTGCCATGGCTTTGTGTTCAGAGCTGAAGGATGGATCAAAGCATGAACTCATTGAGCTGGCTTGTCCAGAACACTCTTCTCTATCTTTCTTATTTTCAATTTACTGCGTTGTAGAACAGAGATTTTAAGAAGCTATTTTACTTCATCATACTGAGACGATGAGTCAAATAGAGCAGGTATTCTTGTCTCCCCAGGTGACAAATGAGCAAAACAAGAAACAGAGAGTTTAAGGGCCTCAGCTCCGGTTTGGTGAATGAATGGTCACCTGCGGAGCCTGGACCCCACGCAGGGCTCCAGAGCCCACCCCATTTTAGTCTCCGGGTCACTCCTGCTGCCCAGAGAAATAAACACTGAACAATCATGGCATTTGTTAAAGACAATCCCCTCGCCCCATTGTTCAAAGCTTATGATACCTTGGGCATTTTGTGATTTCCAGAAGAACAATATCAGAGGAGAAAAGGTCTGATCTGCTGTCACAGCAATGGATTTTAATTTAGATAATGTCATTCACACTTTCTGGTCCAAATTTCCATGCTCCGACATTCCAGTAAATTCAACTCGACTCAGCAAATGTTCACTGAGGTTCTGCATGCCTGGGCACCACCACGTGGTACAGTCTGGTCCAGAAAGGGGTGTCCTCCAAATCATGGACAGATGAGTAACCAGTCATCCACTCAAGAAATAGCCATGAATCCCTTTCTATGTGCCAGGCTCCTTGCTGGTCACACTGGAGGACGGGAGGCAAGTCAGTTGGTAGAGTGTGACCTTCAGGAGCTTACAGCTCACAGGGAGGTCCAACGTGGGCATCGATTACTGACGTGTGAGGTGGAAGTTGAAGCGTGGTAAAATGGACCACGCCAGGACAGATGAAGAGGGTCGGACTGGGTCAGGAGATCAGCCTGGAAACTCTTGTTAGATTCCTGGCAAAAGGTGATATGGCCTTTGGGGGGGGGATTCAGAAAAGAACAGAGAAGGATGGTCCTGAGAGCAGAGGGGGCAGAGGGCAGATCAAAGGTGACAACTTAGTGCTGTTGGAACCTGCACAGTGGTCCCCAGCAGGGAGAGATCACTTCTTCTAGAAAGTCTTTGTGTGTGTGCACGTGGTGGGGGTGAGGTTGGCAAGAGAAGGGGCATTTTAGCTCTACTCTGCAAGGTGGGCGAATTTGGACATTTGGTTGGGTCCCTTCTACCCTGCCCTTATAGGAACTCGGTAAATACCGAATTGAACTGACTGGTCATCAAAGGAGAAATTTATTTATTGATAAAAATTTTAAGGAAAAAGGTCTAAATTCAGATTGGGAAATTGATTAGCATAAGGATTAGTCTGAAGGTCAAGGTTGTCATCAACATCTTTTCAGTGTTTACAGATTTTGCCCATAAGGGTATTTTGGAATTTGCTTTTCTAAAGATTTCCTTCGAATGTAGTTCCTTTCATCCTCCTTCGAGTCATGCCAGACACCAGCTCTGATTTCTTCACTTATTCCTTCAATCCCTGTGGAGGACCTGCAGCAACTCACATTAATCCAGACTTTCAGGCTGAAGGTCCTGGTTGAAACAAAACAGAAACCATGACAGTGGCTGTGAACAGTCCCATTTCTAAAAAGTGACCTTCGCGCACATTCCCAGAAAGGCTGTTTTAAATTCAGGCTTGCCAACGTCCTTCCATTTCAGGCACTTTGGCCACAAGAGTGCTCCTGTGTTATCAGGAATTGGAAGTTCACCAAAATAATATCAGACACGCAAGGCACTGAAGAGATGCTAATCTCTTTCCTGCATCGCCTTGTTCTTTAGCTAAAACACCCAGCGTACTGTTACCTTCGTGACTTTAAACCCACAGCATTTAAAAGGATTATACATACATCTGCATAAACTAGACCGATTGTTTTTATTTTTTAAAGCATAAGGGCAACGTTTGTACTCAGATGTCAAACATTATGTGTGTAGATTTAGTGTTCTTTCCCAACCATAAATAACATTCCAGACTGTAATTAATTTATCCATGTTCCTATCAGCACAGCATTATTCCAGGACAAAAAGGGGTGGAGAGAGGCAGAAGGGGGAACAAAAACAATGCTGTTATTTCTTTTGGAAAAACTTTCTTAATTGGATTTGTGCTCTTTTCATAGCAAGGTGAAGGTTGTGGTTATTTGTCAAATGCAAGGGCAGATGTGATACCTGAATCAGTGGGTCCATAGTCAGCAGCATCATCTTCCTTGGGTGACTCGAGGGTGCCAAGAATTAGTGCAGACATCCCCCAAGACCTGGGCAGAGGCAGCTTAAATGACTATTGCAATGGATAATCTTGCTGTCCACCAGTCAGCCAACATTCAGTGGCATTTGCTGAGCACAGTACACGGCAGAGACCCATAGAATCCATGCTACAGAGTTGAGTTTAATGGAAAAGATAGTCCTTGCTCCAAATCAACAGTTCCTAATGTGGCAACCATGAATCACCTACATATCAAGGGTCCATCGATCTCCTGAATTGTGGGTAAAATGTTGCACATGTGTGCATTTGGGGTGGGGGTGAGGGAACCACAGCTTTTCTCAGATTCCCCAGAAGATTCTGAAAAAATTAAGAACCATTGCTCTAAAAGGATAAATAGAACACACATCTGACACCGCCAAAAGCACTTGTAACACAACAAACTAGCCAGGACAAAATGCTTCAATGATGAAATGAGTTCTCAGGTGTGCAAAGTGAAGGAACAGCCAAATAAGGGGCTTTGCAGGAAGTTTGTCCTGGAAGGAAAGGGCCTCAAACAGAAGTGACAAACTGAGTCCCTACAGAAGGAGGCAGGACATTCAGTAAGTGGAGGCTGCTACACGTCCCTGTGGGGGGCAATGTGGAGTGGTGGGGCCTGTGGCAAACTCTTTAGTTTGTGTTTTTGTGGAAAGGAGCTGATGCCATTTGTTGCTCTGCCAAAGGTGGGCATGAAGTTTCTAGAGCACCTGAGGTTTGTAAGAGAAGCCTGAAACCGAGATGTTTAATAAAAGAGCTCTCAATTTTTTAATCTTAAAAATGAATTCAAAATTAAAGCAAACAAATGGACCCACTGCCTGGAGGCTCAGAGCTGGCCAGTGTCCCCCTGTCTTAGATCTTTGCTGAAGATGTGGGATTGGAAGAGTCCTGGGCCCAAGTTGAAGGATAATTATCAACCTGTGGCTTGTAAAGCTGGAAGCAGAGGGCAGAGCCCTTGGAGAAGGGTCCGGAGTGGGGAAAGGTGGGTTGTGCATAGGGAATGGAATGCCTCCTCTGCTGGTCTGGAAGCTCGCAGGAGCAGGGCCGTGGGAAATGAGGTCACGGAGCTGGAATGGCTGCAGGGCCCTGAGCAGGCTGTGGGTGGTTTCTCTTTGGAACGGGAGCAATCCTCTAGGGGGTTTTAGGAGATGCCAGGAGGCTGCTGTGTTTGGGAAGGACGCCTCTTGTGTGCAGGACTCCCAGCCAAAGAGGAGTCCTGGGAGGAAACTGAGGCAGGCCTCCTGTGGCCAAGTGAATCAGATGGGAGATGTTGGCCAAGGAAGGGGGAAGAAGAGACTTGAGAGCACTAAATGGCCATCAGAGAAGATGAAGACACGTCAGGCCATCTGCGTGGGATGCTCCAGGAGCTGTGAACAGCACTGGGGGGACAACGCACCAGGTGGCAGGGTGGGGCTCTCTTCCATCATTCTTCACCTCCTTACCTGTCACCAGGGAGCTATGATGGGGACTTCAGTACCCTTCCTCCTCTTTGTCCTTCTCATGGGAAGGAAGAATTGTAATTTTAGCATACTACTGCACCCAGGTTATTCTCTGCTGCTACTAAAGAAGGTTGTTTGCCTTACAGGTGTTTCTCAGTGAGAAGTGAGAGTTGCTCACTGGGACAGTAGAAGCCATGGGGTGGAGGGATCAAAAAGCAATAACGAAGGAGACCAAAGGATAGGGAGCGTCCCCAGGCTAATGCAGGGGCATCTGGATGCCAACTGAATGGCAGCCAGAGGGAACAGCAAAGAACTGTCTGTGTGACCTTAGATTCTATAAGTGTACCCCGGGTGGGTTACACTGAAGATGGGTCCTTTCTGGTGACGGAGACTTCCCTTCCCCAGGAGCACCTGAGCAGGCTTGGGAACATAAGCAGGGTGTCCAAGTTGTGAGTTGAGATTTGAGATTTTCCTAAGAAAGAATGAGAAGTGGCTGGAGCTCTGGCTTCAGATGTCACCTGCATTGATGTGGGAGCTCACGGAAGAGGAAGATAAACCCACGGAGAGGAGCAGGGGGCCACGTCTGCCACCCCTCTCCCAAGGGACAGTCCCCAGTGAAGGGACCAAGAAAAATGGAGAAGGTGAAGGAGCCAGAGAGAAAAAGGAGAGAGAAATGACCCAAGGGCTTTGTGGGCTGTGGCTCTGTGGTTGTTATGATTACTTTAAGATCAATCTCACCTGTATGATGGGAAGAGGTGAGAATGATAGAGGGTAAGGAGAGGGAAAAGAAAGAGAAAGGGAAGAAACAATCTCAAGTTCACCGGGGGCAACAAAATCCACTCGGTCTCATCTGTAATCGTGTCTTATCATTACAACAGGAAATGACAACAGCAGTATCATCATAATAAAATAACTCATCATATGTGGGATGGAGAGAACCAGGAAGAGAAATAAGAACACCATCGCTCACAAAACATTTTACCTTTTTGAAAACACTTCCACTGTCTTCACAATAACTGGGTGACAGGTGGGCAGGCATTGTGCCACCGGGGACAGGGGAGATGGTGACCCCCACAGCTGGTCTGGGCGCCCCCTGAATGTTTACCTGGTCCAAGAGTTGTCACTAAAAGGGCTACACATACATTTGATAGGACAAACATTTTTGCTTCAATCCATCATCTTGCCCAAAGATGGGCAAGAAGATATTACATACTTCCAGCATGACCTTGAGGAGAGAGAATCCAGGGAATTTTCAGGTAAAGTTTATGCATTTTTTCCCAAATATTGAAGTATATGAAGTTATTACAAAATAAAGGGAAAAGAAAAACAGAATCATATAAATAAGAAAATAAATGCCCTGTAAGCTCATCACTAACAGACAATATTAACATTGTGGTATGTTTTCTTAGTCTTTTGAAATAATGTATCCTGTATGTACCATTTAGGGTCTTGTATTTTTCATTTAACATTATAAGGCTCCCCCATGTTGTCACAAACTATTTGTAGAGATTATCTGAATGGCTTCATATAATATTCCACCAGGTAGAAAAATATTCTACCCCATGAACCATAATTTAACCATTTTTCCATTTTGAGACATTTAGATTCTAGTTACTGTAAGTAAATCTACAAAGAATTTTTCTATGCATAACACATTTCTAAGGTTCAGATCCTCTCTGTAGAACAGACTTCACACAGCACAGTTACACATCAAGGCTGGACATTGTAGGACAGCCCAAAGTGGCTGTGCGGGCTTATACTGGCACCCAGGATGCAGAGGAGTGCCAGCTCGGCCTTTGCCAGCGGTGCTCAGAATCCTAGAATGCCACAGCCGAGGACCCCTTTGAGAGCCTCCAATCGCGTCCTCCCCATGAGAACACCGAGGCGGAGGCCCAAGGAGAAGTGACCAGCCAAGAAAAACCTAGGGAATGTCTTCTTGCTCTAGGTCAGGAACCTTCTTCCTCTGCGACCCACCCACAGACCGCGAACCTGGACCATATTCCCCAGAGCTTTCCCGGGACTGTCATTTGGGAATTGACCCTTCTCATGCTCCCCTCCCAAGCTGGTGGGCGGCTGCTGAGAAATCTGCCGGGACATCACCTGGGCCATTGCGAGATTTGCCCCTGGCGGCCAGAAAAGCCATTCCCATCGCCCCCAAGGACTTTGGAACGCGGGTACCAAGGCGTGGGTGGCTCAGGCGACTGACTCCTGCCGGCTGGGACCCCGCCTGTCTGGTCCACAGCTGCATCCCCAGCTTAGGGCCAGAGAGCCAGTCAGTAGGCGCTCAACAAATTCTGCCAAAGAGATGCATGGCCACAACTAGGGTGAGGGATGCAGCCAAAAGGAGTCTGCTGGGGTTTTGAGCGTCTTTAAGTTACTGTTTGGAGGTGTTTGAAGGAGTGTTTGGGCGCTTGCCCGAGGGTGGGGGATCTCCCGGACGGGCAGCAGCTTTCTGCCTGCCAACCCCAAACTCCGGCAGGAAAGCAGATCGGTCTGCACCGCCGGCTGACAGGTCTAATACGGACTTGCTGCCGGCCCTGCGCCTATCCGGCGTCATCCAAAGCGCTTGGCCGGGGGCGCAGGGTGCGGAGGGCCCGCGTGGGCCGGAGCTGGCCTGGGGTCTCCCCGACGACCCGAGCTCGGCGGGGACGCGCGGGGACGCGCGGGGACGGGGCGGGGCGCCCGGGGCTCCGGGAGGCCCCGCCCGCCCCGCGCCGCGCACTGGCCCGCGGAGCGCGCAGCCCCGGGGCTCGACTGTCGGTGCCCCGCGCTCGGCCGGCGCGGACTCCGCTGCACACCCGCTCTCTCGGCGCCCCGGACCCGGTAAGTCGAGGGCTCCTGCCTCCGGGCTCCTCGCCAGGCGCGCGGGGGCCCCAGTCGGGCGACCCTGAGGGGACTCCAGGGACCGGGTCTCAGCCCCCGGGCGCGCAGCGGGCGCCCCAGGCAGGAGGCGCCGGGACCCCGGTAGTGGGAGACTGGAGAGATGGCTGGGCGGCCCGCCTCCCTTCCCTTGCCCGTCTTCACTTATAGAACGCATGCATAGAAAAACATCTCCCATTAAGCAGCAACAATATTTTCTTTTATTAGTAAATTACAGACATTCTTGTAGAAAATTTGGAAAATACCTAAAAGCATCCAAAGACAACTAAAACCTCCCAGGACCCCAGTCCGCACTTAAGTTTCAAAGATCTCCAGCTCAGGCAATACTTGCATACACACCCGGCCTCAAAGGGAACTTTTTTTTTTTTTTGACAAGGAAGGTTCTTGGGCCTCGGCATCTCCTGGGGGGAAAGGCATGGGACACGGGGAACATTACTGGTATCTGATCTTGATTGTAGTGATTGGGGAAAATGTGGACTTTTAGAAGAAAGTTGATCGAGTTGCAGCCGTGTGTGTGCCCAGTCTGTCACGTTGTGTCGCCCCCACCCCGGGGTTTTCAGACCGCTGCCTGTGAAGGGACAGTTTATTTTGAGTCCACATTCATGGACGCGCAGCTCCGTTAATGAGGGCCTCGTCGGTCACCAGGGCTGTCACTACGGTCGCGGTTGTGGGGAACGTGGCCGCGATCGCACAGCTGATGTCATTCCCATGTGGTGACTGCGTTGCCAGAACGCGCCTTGACTCCGATCTGTGGGTTTCTAATGGGGGCAAAACCTTCTGCCCTCTCTGCTGTTGCATGCTGCTCATCAGAGGGGAGCTGAGGAAGGGTCTGCGGAAGGCATCCTCAGTCTCCAGAATATTCAGATATGTCTTGCTTTTGACAGGCTTTTAGGAAGTGGATTGTTTTGAAAAGAAAGTACACTTGGAAGACATCACAGGGACTCACTCCTGTCACCTTACATCTCTGAAGGTAGAGCTGGTGAGACAGTTTCTGTGTGCTTTCAGGGCTTTCTGGTTGTTGAATGGAACATTTATTCATTCATGCATGCATGCCTGATCCCATGAATATTTACTGTGCTCATACCATAAGCCAGACACTGTGCTAGTCCTTGGGGTACCTGGGGAACAACACACACAAAGATCCCTGCCCTCCAAAGCTTACATTCTGGTGGGAAAGACAAACAATAAGCAATGACCATAATAAATAAGAAAACTATACTGCATGAGCAGGTGATGAAAGGAAAGCAGAGTGAGGGTTACCAGAAGTGGGGGAGAGGGATGAAAATATGCTGTGTTATTAACAATTACTGACTGCCTTAGACTTTTTTAGGAATAGAGTGGCTTGCAGATACATATATAACTATATTAATATACAAAATAAATAATACTAATAAAGCAGATAAAAATCATTTACATTTTATTATGTAAAAACATACTGTGTTGAAAAAGGTTTTCATTTGGTTACCCACCAATTTATTTCCAGTGTATTATACTTTATCGATTATTTGCTCTCACATTCATATTGTAGTCGTATTGAATCTAATACTTTGCATTCCCATTTAATTCGGCAAACCTATAGGGAAACATTCTGAGTCCTAAGTGGGGACAAGGTGAGCAAGACTGTCTCTGACCTTCCTGAACTCCTGAAGGAAATGCCCAGACCAGTCTACAAATTATTACAAGTTAGAATGAGTAGTATAGACAAGGCACTATGAGGGATAAAGAGGAGAGGGGACATCTCCATGTGGGCTCACACACAGGTTGGCATAGCAGTGGGCTTTTGGAAGACCGTAGAATTTCGACAAGCAAATATGGTGGTCATGCCTCTCTCGCAAAGACAACAGCAAAGGCAAGAAGAGAGGAAAGCTGTGGGTTTGTTCCATGCTTCACAGAACCCTGTGGTATAGTCAGGGTAGATTCCAGTAGTCCCAGTTTTCAGATGGGGAAACTGAGGCTCCCTGAATTCGTTTAATTTGCTGAAGGTGAGATTCTATCTGCCCTCCTTCTGTGTGACTTCAGCTGCCCTCCCAGAATCTGGGAGTTCTGCTATCATCCATTCTCCATGTCAGAATACTCGTCCTTTTTCCCATATTGAGTTTGACGGGGTCCCTTTCTCCAGCTCACTGGCTCGTATTTCCACATTTCACACCTTGAAGCCCCCGTCTATCACCCATGGAGAGATCTGGAAAGCTTGGGGTCCTATGACCAGACTCAACAGCCATACCTCACATCCAGCAGGGAGGTGACAGAAAGCCCTTTTCGGATCTGCCAGGACAGTCGGATGCCATGCCTCTATACAGGTTTCATCCTGATTCCTTGAGACCCTGGCCACCTTGGTGACTCGCTGCCTCCTGGGAGAGGGGAAGCTGAGAAGACCCAGCTAACTGCCTGGAAGGGTCTGGGGGCCCCTGCTGGCTCCTCTTCTGCTAGGAGGTAAATATATCTCCAGAATTTGGACACAGTATTGTGATAAAGATGAAAACAGTTGACAACTGCTCCCAAGGAAAGCTGGCTCATGGAATTCTTGACTCAATAAGATCACATTCACCCAAATTAGGCTTATCTGTGACTGTTTTTACCCTAATTCTGTTTCCTGAAACAAATAAGGCCCCATGATGATTTCAACACTGGATGCTTTTTCAAGGAAATACTTAAAAAATGCTGTTAAGAATAAAAGCAGGGGCAGCCCAGTGGTGTAGCGGTTAAGTTTGCATGCCCCACTTTGGTGGCCTGGGGTTTGCAGGTTCAGATCCCGGGTGCGGACCTATGCACCACTTATCAAGCCATGCTGTGGCAGGCGTCCCATACAAAGCAGAGGAAGATGGGCACAGATGTTAGCCTAGGGTCAATCTTCCTCAGCAAAAAGGGGAGGATTGGCTATGGTTGTTAGCTCAGGGCTGGTCTTCCTCACAGAAAAAAAAAGATAAAGAATGACAGGAATGAGACCCCATCCTCCCTAGATAAGAAGCCAAGGCCCAGGGGAGTGTGTGGTTTATCTAGGACTGAGGGGGGCACTGGAACTCAGATCCCTGCGCTCTGAATCTGACATTCCCCTCTCCTTCACTCACCCCCAGAATCTATCCCTCCCAGAAGAAAGCTTAGAGTCAGCCACAAGCCTTGAACTCATTCAATAAATACTTGAGAAACAATGAAAGGTGCAGTGCTGAGAAATCCTTCTAAAAGCTTCTAGGCGGTTATCAGTGCTGATAGGTGACATAGCTGGAACATGTGGGAGAGATGCAGACGGCGTGGTGTGTCCCAGGAACAGCGTGACGTCCCCCACTGCCCCCTTCGCCCCTTGGCGCGGCCGGGGCCTTACAGAATTCCAGGGGGTTGCAGACCCAGCTGGTCTCCATTTGCAGCTATTCAGCTCAGCTCAGCTGCCCTGAGCCCCGTGTCCTGAGTGATTTCCAGCAGACCAGCAGCTCTAGTTTAAGCTTGGAAGAAGAAAAAAATTGCACTAACTGTGACTGGGGGCAGTGTCTACGCCTCATGAATAGTCTCAAATCCAGGCAGAAGCGGAAACTTCTAGAACCCCCCCCCTTTCTGGGCCCAACAAGGCCAGAGTTCGAGAACGTTCAGTGCAGGCTGAGCATCAAAGTGGCTGTGTTTGGAGTTGGGCCTCCCTGGTCCCTGCTGCCTCGGCCTCACCCAGCCCCCTAGTCACTGTGCAGCCTCCAAAAAGTGGTGGCTCTCCCTGGGGGGAGGGGGAGACTTTTTTTTTTTTTTTGGTGAAGAAGATTTGCCCTGAGCTAAGTGCCAATCTTCTATTTTGTACGTGGGATGCTGCCACAGCATGGCTTGATGAGCAGTGCATAGGTCCAAGCCCAGGATCTGAACCTGCAAAACCACAGGCCGCCAACGCAGAGCAAGCAAACTTAACCACTACGCCACCAGGCTGGCCCCCAGGGCGGGGGCGGGGCAGGGGGACTTTTGATGGCATATTTAGGTCAGAAGCCAGTGCCCAGTTGGGTAGAGCCAGTTTTACCTGATACAAGTGGCTGTTTCCTCAGTTCCTTTGAGCCTAAATACAGAATCTACCTCCTCTCTGCAGAATCCATTCTCTGAGAACTCCCTTTTCTATACTAATATAATGTGAGTCCATGGCGAAAAGACTAAATTTTAGACCTATTTTTGACAGGAGACGTGACCTTGGGCAGGTCAGCTCACCTCTAAGGAGCCCAGTTTTCTGTAAGTTGAGATTGTTGGATCAGTTGATCTCCAACTCCACTGGAGTCCCATAGTCTAAAACCGCGACCACTAGGCAACACTTTGGCATGATAATGGAAGTGAATTCAGAGAATGGGACAGAAACCGCCAGCTGACATGCAGATTAGGTTCTGTGCTGACTATTAAGAGGACATTACCAAACTCATTTTGAGATTCATTACACAGAAACCCCACGTGACCCAGCATGCAGGCCTTGGGGGCACAGAGGGCAGTTAGCAAAAGGAGTACAATAAATTAAGTGTAAAGGAAGATAAAGAGTCTTCTTTTGTTGTTATTTGAAAGGGAGTTAATTAACTTGACTTTTCTGGTCCGACATAAAGCTCTGGCAGACTCATCATAATTTCAGGTGCCAGCATGAGTTAGGATGGGTGCTGCTGAGGTTACAGCCGAGACTTGAGAATTTCTGTCTGCAGCTTGTCTTCAGATTACATCACGGACAGGTAAGACCAAAAAAAAAGAAAATCTGAAAAACAAACAAGATTTGAAAATTATGCTGTGAAATCATGTTTGTCTTCTTGTAAAATTCTTCTGGGCACCACAAAAGACTGATTGGTCAATTTCCCAAGGTCCCACACTGCAGCCAGTGGTTCTCAAGCTCGGCTACAAATTAGGATCACCTGGGAAGCTTTCAAAAGTCCCAGTGCCAGACAGGAACCCAGAACAAGAACATCACGATGTTTGGAGATGAGATCCAGGCATTGGTATTTTTTCAAAGCTCCCCAGGGTCACCAAGTGGGGTCCCCCGACCAGCAGCATCAGCATCATTTGGGAACCTGTTAGAAATGCAAATTCTCAGGCCCCACCCCAGACCTTCTGGATCAGACACTCTGGGGGTGGGGCTCAGCAGTCTGCATTTTTACAAGGTGATTCTGCATCATGCCAACATTTGAGCACCACCGCCTTCCGGCAAGGCTGAGGATGGTTGGCCTGACAGATTTTTTTTCTTTTCTTTTTTTGGTGAGAAAGATTGGCCCTGAGCTAACATCCATTGCCAATCTTCCTCTTTTTGCTTGAGGAAGATTGTCGCTGAGCTAACATCTGTGCCCATCTTCCTCTATTTCATATGTGGGACACCACCACAGTGTGGCTCGATGAGTAGTGTAGGTCCACACCCGGGATCCGGGCCTGCGAACCCCGGACCGCCAAAGTGGAGCATGCGAGCTCAACCACTAGGCCACCGGGCCAGCCCCCTGACAGATTTTTAAAGCTGATGTTTCTGGTTGCTTCTTTCAGACGTAGAAAAGTCCAGCTGGTTTTAAGTAATAAGTTTCCTCAGTGAACCCACCAATATGAGTTAATTGCAGAAGTTATTCTTAAGTTAATTTGCTGTGTGGACCTACGGGTTCTAAACCAATTAATGTTGGGAGATTGTCTGCCGTAATTCTAGTCTCACATGGTCATTAAGTGGTAAGAACTTTTTAATAACAGTAATTGGTAGCAGGATTACTTGCCAATTGTGGTCACTTTTTTGTGGGTTTTTGGAAAAAAAAATTGTATTATCAGCTCAAGGCCTGTCTGTTTTCTGGGGCAAGGCTCTGTGCATTCACCCGTGGTTTCAAGTCGTCTTAAAAGAAAATGTTGGGCAGTGTGTTCAGTAAGCTCAGCTGCCCAGAAGCTTGTGTCTTGAGTGATTTCCAGCAGACCAGAAGCAATGGGTCTAAATTCTAAGGAAAAAAATTGTTACCAAATGATTCCTGCCTACCCCATGGCTAGAACGGGGTAAAATGCTGGTTTTGTCTAAGAATCAGTACCTGGGAGTCTGTTGAACCTGTGCAGCTTTAACCCCTAGCAGATCCCCGGGCCCAGACTCAAGAGCCCCAGGATGTCAGGAAAGGCCACAAACACGTTTCTCATTCGCCACCGGCCTCTCCACAAGGTAGAGAAGAGAGCCGCAGTAGTCAGCTGTGGAAGAGCCAAACCCCAAATCTCCGTGCTGCTCTTTCTTAATGAGGTAGAAAAACCAATACACTCACACTGGGGACACTAAGTGTGCACCGCTGTGTGCCACACGCTATGTCAGCCACTCCCTGTACCTGGTCAGTGAGCCAGCAGCCACGAATGTCGGTGATGTTTCTCCCCATTTTCCAAAGGGAAAAAGACGGGACTGAACTGCCTGAGAAACCTGACCAGGGTCGTGTGACTGGCTGGCAGCAGGGCCAGAATCCAAACTGGGGGTGGAGAGGTAGTTCCAATGTCTGAGTGCTTTCTGCTCCTCCCCTCGTGCTTGGAGCCTGTGGTTCTGGGAGGGAGAGAGTTGCCCTTCCTGAAAAGGGATTTAGATAAAACTCAGAAGGCAGTTCATTGGCCTCTGTTAATTAGATAAGTGGCTATAAAGAATCAGGCCGCACAAGCCCGGTGGTGTAGCAGTTAAGTTCATGCATTCCGCTTCAGCTGCCTGGGGTTCGCAGGTTCGGATCCCGGGTGTGGCCTGATGCACTGCTTGTCAAGCCATGCTGTGGCGGCATCCCATATAAAGTAGAGGAAGATGGGCACGGATGTTAGCCCAGGGCCAGTCTTCCTCAGCAAAAAGAGGAGGATTGGCAATGGATGTTAGCTCAGGGCTAATCTTTCTCACACACACAAAAAATCAGGCCCCAGCCATCAAGAGGTATTAAGAAGTTCATGGGCAGCTCCTGTGTGGCTGTGTGTCAGGCCCCAGGCTAGGGAGGCTGTGGGGGACGGAGTTGGGGGACAGAGATGATGACTGTGATGAACAGGGCATGCGTGGGTGGTGCTAACCCAGCCCCACGCATCAGAGAAGACTTCAGGAAGGAGGGGGGAGCTGAGCTGAATGTTACAGCATGAGGAGGCACCACGTAGGAGTTTCTTGGGCCGAGAAGGAGGGGCAGCCCGTGCTGGAGATGTCCAAACACCTGACGACGTGTCCAGGGTTCGCAAGTGGCCAGCAGGGCTGCAGCACAGGGTCTGGGCCAAGTGGCACGTGGAGCAGGAGAGGGAAGCAGAGCCTCTCCCATTTAGGGTGGACATCCATGTTGAAGATGGGGCGCTGCACCCTAATGGTGGGGAGGAGCCAAGGAAGGCTTTGAGCTCGGAACTGACCGATGGGATTTGCAGCGAGGGTGGCTCAGATTTTGGGGTGAATAACACCACCACTCAGCTCACTGAGGCGCAGAGCAGGCTCTCCCAAGATGGGTGGGGCGTTGAGTTTGAGGCACCTGGGGCTCAAATCTTTGGCAGGTTGTTGGACATGCTGCTCTGGGGCTCAGAAGGGTGCCTAGGGTCATGGCCACGTGGGTGAACCTGAAGGAGCAGGTGCAGTCACCCAGGGAGCAGACGAGTGAGCAGAGAGGAGGGCCAGTGATAGAATTCTGAGGTGCACCAACATCTCAGGGATGGGTCGAGGAAGAGGGCCTAGGGAAGGTGCCAGTCATCTTCACCTAGTGCTGGGTTCAGTATAAGTTTGAAAATTAAACCGATTCTACGAAGAAGCAGCTCCAGGTCTAATCTGGAGTGGAGCTATGTTTCTGAGGCTGACATTTTCCTCGGCCACACAATGTGTGATGTCACAGTCCCCATCCTAGCTGGGAAAGCCTGAGCACCACCCCCTCCCACCCTGTACATTGGAATTTCTCTTTCCACAGTGTTTCTGGCCAGAAATATGCTCCCAAACACATCCTTCACCCTTCGTCCCAACAGCCACCCCAAGGGTGCATTGAGCGTATGTTATACTCAACTACCTTGAAGGTCCTGAGAAATGAGCAAGACCAGTTGAGTCTGATCAGCTCTTGGGGGCCCCTTCTGGGTTGAGTTTGGAGTGTGGCCTCATCATCTTGGCCCTGGGATTTTGTTTCCCAGCAAGGACTGGGACTAGAGGCCAGCATTTTCCCAAACAAAACAATGAATAAAACCTGTTTTAGCTTATCGACGATTGTAAAGCCACCTAGGTGGGGTTTCAGAGCACATGAAACCCTGACAGAACTCCAGGCTACTTGGAGACAACTTTACAATTCCCAGGCCTATTATACGGGTATTCAGGGACAGTGACGCCCAGATTAAAGTGATGGGAAACTGTCACATAGCCCATGCAAGCCATTCAGTGGGGGGCAGTGGGCAGAGAGGAGGCAAACACAGCACAAGCTGGGACACTGGCCCGTTAGAGGGGAGCTCTGTGTGACATCTACAGAGTCATTCCAAAGACTGCCGTGTGACAGGGAGGTTCTCCATTCCAATGACGTTCTGTCGTGGAACAGACCACCTGTTGCAATTCCCCCCAGGATGTCTGAGAGCACCTCAGTCTAATTAGTCAAAAACCATCAGGAGGAAATGTGTGATTTTTCCCGGTCCATAGGAGGACAAGGATCAAGCTGTGCGTCACCCCTTTGTTTACGGAGTTAGTGACCACAGCAGTGTCCAGCTGGGGGAGTGGGCAGAGAGAAGTGGGTGCACGCCATGGGTACCATGCAACAGCTGGAAGTAAAGGAATGCATGTACACGCAGCAACATGGGTGGGCCATAAAGCCACAGTGCGGTGGAGAAAGGGAAAGACAGAGGGAGAGAGGTAACCTCATACTATTTACCTCACGTGTTAGTCCGCCAGGGCTGCGGTGGGGGGCTTCAACAACAGAAATACATTTTCTCACAGTTCTGGAGTCTGGAAAGTCCAAGATCAAGGTTCTGGCAGGGTTTGGTTTCTGGTGAGAGCGCTCTTCCTGGCTTGTAGAAGGCTGTCTTCTTGCCATGTCCGCACATGACAAAGAGAGACAGATCTCTCTCTGCCTCTTCCTATAAAGCCGCAGTCCTATGAGGTTAGGGCCCCACCCTTATGACCTCATTCAACCTTAATTACGTCCTGAAGACCTTATCTCCAGATACAGTCACATTGGGGGTTAGCGCTTCAACTGGGGGGGGAGGGACACAATTCAGTCCATAGCACATAAACTAAAATGCACACATACAACACAATGTGTCTGTTAAAGGCACTTATTCTGGTGGTTGCCTGTGGAGGTGGGAGGTGGGAGTGGTGGATGGAAATAAAAGAGAATCAGTTTATCAATTGATCAATCAAGAGAGGGTGTTGTGCAGATCTAAGGTGGTGCGGGTACGTTAGGGCACCCCTGTCACCTGAGATTTTAAAAAATTGTGTGTATGTGTGTGTGTGTGTGCATACGTGTGGGTTTTGGCCAATACATATTTTTTGATTTCAGACTGCACTTTTCTTTTAGAAAGTTTGCCCGGGAAATTCACTCTCCAGCAGTGGAACGTTGAAACCCAGGATGATCCTGTCTAATACCACAGCCGTGACGCCCTTTCTGACCAAGCTGTGGCAGGGGACAGTTCAACAGGGCAGCAACACATCTAGCCCGACCCGCAGGTCCCCCAGCAATGACGACGGCAGGATGGAGGCGCTTTACATCCTCATGGTGCTTGGCTTCTTCGGCTTCTTCACCCTGGGCATCATGCTGAGTTACATCCGCTCCAAGAAGCTGGAGCACTCCCACGACCCGTTCAATGTGTACATCGAGTCCGACACCTGGCAGGAGAAGGACAAGAAGTACTTCCAGGCCCGGATTCTGGAGAGCTACAGGGGGTGTTATGTCATTGAAAATGATCTGGCTGTAGAACAACCCAGCGCATACCTTCCCGAGATGGAGCCTTCGTCATGACCCCCCAACTGGTTAAAACTGGACAAATCCTACTTGACAATCTGATTTTTCTAATCATAGGCCTCTTATGTTCTTTATTATATGGATACAGTTGGGGGGTTTTGCTCTTATAAGGGGTGAAGGGTGGATTAATAACACTAGTTTTCTAAAATCACATTCCTTCTATAATAGACTGTCAGCTGTGCCATAATATCTGTCCCTGCCTTGTTAATTCTAGCAGAATCCCTGAGGTCATGAGCTCTGAGAGTAATAGCTGTATTTCTCAGACTCCCTTGCAGCTAGCAAGGTCGTGTGACAAAATTCTACCCAGTAGAAGTGGGAGTGAGGAGTGCAATATCTTTGAAAAGGAAAGGAGGCATCCTTCACCTCCCTTTCTCCCCTTTCCAGTGGCTGGAACATGGATGAGGTTGTGAGCCAGCTTTGACTCTGGAAGTAGGCAGTATAGTCACAGATGGCAGAGCAAGAAGAATGTGGGTTCCTGGGCAACATCATGGAGCAGGGTCTCCCTACCTTCCTGGACCACCCGCCAGCTCCAACTTTGTAAGAAAGAGAAACCAGCTCCAATCTTCCTTAAGTCACTGTTATTTTGGTTTCTGTTAAGGTAACAGAATCAATATCATAACTTATATACCTACCTTATAGGACTGAGACCAAAGTCATAGTATTTCCATATTTGTCACAAGCATGCTCCCCCTCTTATTCCAAGACACTGCCTATTCTGCCCTTGTCCCTTCTACCCTCACTACTGTGGCTCTGTTCTCTCTTGGCCTTCCCATCTCCCACTCTTCCCTTATGCCCACCCTTCATGAATCACGCATACACAGAGAAACACACACAGACACACACCCACAGACACATGTGTGCACACAGAGGCACACACACACACACACACACATCCAACTGACATATCCCAATCTTGAAGGAACTCACTTCCTGCAGAAGAAGGAGAGAAAATTCCCAGTTCAGACTGTAGACCAAGGGGATGATGCTCAGTTATCACGGCAAGAGGGGAGTGCATCCACCACCCCAAGAACTCAGGGGAAGAAGTGGGTGTGGGCAAGTGGCAACACATGGGACTGAGGTGGCAGGGCCTTTTGAGGTGATGTGACCATTGTGGCTGAATTGTGTCCCCGCAAAGGATACATTCAAGTCCTAACCCTGGTACCTATGAATGTCACCTTATTTGGAAATAGGGTCTTTGCAGATGTAGTCAAGGTAAGATGAGGTCATTAGGGTGGGCCCTAATCCAATATGACTGATGTCTTTAGAGAAAAGGGAGATTTGGACACAGACACATAGGGAGAACCCCACATGATGACAGAGGCAGAGACTGGAGTGATGTAACTTCAGGCCAGGGAGTGCCAGGGATTGATGGCCACCACCAGAAGCTGGAAGACACAAGGAAGGATCCTCCCCTACAGGTTTCAGAGGAAGCGTAGCCTTATGACACCTTGAGTTCAGACTTCTGACCTCCAGAACTGTAAGATGATGAGTTTCTATAGTTTTAAGCCACTCAGTTTGGGATATTTTGTGACAGGAGCCACAGGAAACTCGGGCAGAGCCTCTCAGCCCACCCCAGAGATGGTGCTTCCCTCTCAGCTTTCCTTCTCCCACAAGACAGAAGACTTCCCTGGAAACTTCCCTCATAGACAGGAGCTGGGAAAGGGATTGTGGGTGGGGTGGATGGTCCTGGGGCAGTTGTTTATGGCAGTAGAAGAAGGCCTCATTCTTGTGGCCTGACCTCAGAGACTCACAGGGAACCTGTGCCCTCGGCTTTCAGCCTTCTTCTGCAGCTGCCATCTGCAGCATTACGGCTCTGTGATATCCTGAAGTCTCGCCCATTCCGGAAGAGTGTGGAATATTTAAATAAAACATAGTTGTTAAAAACCTGCACATAAGATAAATTCAAAAGCAACGGTAAGCACTGTTGGCCATTCTCAGATGGACAAATCAGGCCCAGGCCAACTCCAGTCCTTATTTCATGTGATAGACAGCAATTCCTCCATGGGGCTTAGAAGTGGGGGCCCTTGGTTGGGACATCTCTGGGGCAGGGCTCTGGCATGGATTACTATAGTCCTCAAGATGAGTGGTTCTTTGGGTCAGAGTCCTTTGAAAATCTAATGAAAGCTCTGATCCTCCCACCCACAAAGTGCACATGGACACTTTTTGTCCAATACATCGGGGGCTCATGGGCTGCTGGAAGCCCACTTTGGCCTGCTGGCCTCTCACAGTCCCTCTGTGGGTTCCCTGCACATACTGCCCATTTTGAAGGAAAGGCAGGCTGGGAGCACAGGTTTGGAGAGGGACCCAGAGCACATGTGATCCGTAGTGTGATTCCCAGAGGCACACTGACCCAGAGATTGCAGGCACGCAGACTGGTTCTTTATCACCAGTTCCCTCTCCCCCACTGAGATTCCTGCGACTTTTAAGGCAGAGGGAGATCCCATGAGCTTAGTCCTCTCTGCCCTTGAGGGACCAGGCATTGGGCTCACTTCCCCACACCCCTCAGACCTCTCATAAGCCACAAATATTCAAATGCTTGTTGTCATATTTTAAAATTTGGTTTAACGCGCATAGAGTGCTTGTTATGTCCAGGTGCTGTTATGAGCTCTTTAAGTACAGAATAGCGATTACTATTTTGTGTGCAATATTTCATGTGTTCAGTGGATAGCACAACATGCCTTTGAGGAATAAGATCTTTTTTGTAAAAATTAAAGCCTTTTATTATGATCTGTGGTGTGTATTCTCTGACTGGCACTATGATACTTTTAGAAAGTGGATCTTGGCTCTTGAGGGGCTCTGACGAGGCAGCCTCAGGGCTTGGGAATAAGGAAGGAAGATTACCTGTGGATAGCTACACTCTGCCATCAACCCCCTGATGCCTACAGATAGAAAGCAACAGAGAAAAGCCCGGATGCAGATGGAGGCAGATGGAGATGGAGGCAGGTGGAGACAGAGGCAGGTGGAGAGGGAGGCAGATTATAGAACCCCTCTCCTTCTGAGGCTGCTGCAGTGGCTGCTCACCTCAGGGCATTTTCAGCCAACTGGGAATGCAGCACAGTCTTGATGGACTTGTGCATTTTTAAAATAAGCGGGAAATCTGGATATTTATTTAAAATCTCCTGATTTTTAAATGTTGGCAACTAATTCAATTTAAAAAAAAATTGCGTGGACCAAATAAAATATGACCTTGAGCTGAATTCCTCCCGAAGACCACAATTTATATCCTCTGTTTCAAGGAGAGAGGATCGCTCCCTGGCAGCCAGGCTGCACTTGCTGGAAAGCAGAGTCAAGGGGACCCTGCACCAGAAGGGCTGCCCGGCCTTGGTGGTAGAAGCAGGTGGAATCGCTGCCAGCTGTCCCCAGTTGTGGTCCTGGCCAAGGGAGCCTCTTGTCCAGCCCCACCATGAGATGCTGCATCCAGCTGTCTTCCCCCGGCACCGTGGGGACGTCCCGTTCATCTGACCCCCATTCAGAGGCCAGGCCCCTCCCTCCATCACCGTGGAAGAGTGCATTACAACTCTGATTTCACTCCTCAAACTCTTGGAACCAGCTGTGGGAATCCACGCTGGAGAGGTGGACCCACTCTATGTGCAAATCAGGCCTCTGGGCCTCCTACAAGAGTGGGGCCGACCGTGGACTAGGGTTAATTAGCCAACACGAAGAATGTCACTTGCCCCTCACCTCTCCTGGAGCCACCTGGCCTGGCTTGGCGAATGGCTTTAAAACGTCTCCAGAATAGATATGACATGTGCCCTTCATTGGACTCTTGGCCTTGAAGAGCTAGCTCCATGAAGACTAACTGGACCATTCACTGTCCAGTTAATGGTCACTTCACTGCTGAGGAAACTGAGGCTCAGGGAAGTTCAAGGACACACCCAAGGTCATTGGTTGCTTAAAGGAGGAAGCCAGCAGAGGCTCTGCTTTCCTAACTTCTGGCTCTCTCCCTCCTCCAGCTGCTTTAACAGGCCGAGGGCTCCTGGAGGCCTGTGAGGTGGAGAAGGAGTCACAAGGCTCTGCTGGGAGAGGAAAGTTAATCACCACTGGCCACGAGAGCAAAGACTTCGTCAACACAGCCCAGGAGGTGGCACTTGTGAATTCACTGATTTTATTCTTTTGTATGCACTCACTCAACTTGATCATTTTTTATAGGATATCATTTAGTAATATCAGACAATTTCCTCTCAGAAATGATCCTAATACTGTCTGCACTGTACACCCAGAGGTCTGCTTAGAAAGACATAAGGTAATCAGCACACGAGCCAGGCCACAGAGAAAAAGAAAGCAGACAAGTTAAAAGGAAACCAAGTTGCAAATTATGAGAATGTGGTTTCAAATGTCGCCTTTACTCTGGCTCTGAACTTCAGTCCCCTCAGGACACTGTCGTAATTCGATAGTAGCCACGACAAGAGCCAGAAATAAGCTGACCGGCAGAGCAAACTGTTATGGATTCCACAGTCTTTGAATCCCCAGACAAAGCCGGGCTGAGCGCAGATTAGCTGTAGCTGTCTTGGAGAGCACACCCTATCTTACTTAACTCCACATCAGTAGGCGACTTCTCCACGGGCACAAATGCGGTGTAAATACTAAAGCAGACTAAGAGGGAATCAGAAGTTATGAGGCCTTAAGGACAAAAGAAATGTACAGAAAGCTATGAATGAGCTTTAAATTCTTTAAGAAAGCAGACTCATTGGATACATAAAACACATCTAAATACAAAAAGGAGTCAGAAGGTTTAGAGCAATTGGCCCCTCAGGTGTACTGGTATGTCTGTCTACTTGAGGTTAGTTGAGTTAGGCAGAGATGGCAAATATTTCCAAAAATACTGTTTTTCTGCCTGTCTCCATGCGCGGAGGAAGGAACTCTGGGCGCGGCTGCCCTCTGGTGGTCTTGGTGAGGATATTTCTCAATGCACGGGGCCCCCTGGGCACCTGGACCCAGGTGGGTGCTTGCTTGGGGCTGGATGAGGTGCTCAGAGCGGGCTTTAGACACTCCTAGGAAGCTAAACATCTATTCACCTGTCAAGTTCAGCGAGACAGGGCCCACCGTAGGCGCTGTCATGGAACAGGAGGTTGAAAGCCTAGAGAGAAGCAGGCTTCTGGAAGTGCACTGTAAGGTGCCTCCTCTGAGCCCCTGGGGGCTCAGAATTCTTGGGGAGTTGCTAGGACCCCTTCTCCCTTCCTTTGTTCTGGAACCTGCTCACCCCCGCCCCTTGCCAGGAATAATTCTTCGTCATCCTTTCCAGCCCTTGGAAAATGATCTCTCACCCCGACAGAAGCCCCTTGCAGTTCCAGGCTGGGACCACTCATGTGATGCCTGGAGAAGGAATTCCACACCTGGACAACATCGGGGGCCTCTGATGTTTTGGTCCCTTCCTCCTCAGCCCACTGGTGAGGGAGATATTCCCCCTCTAGGGCTATGGGGATGGCCGAACACACCACAGCCAACCCTGGACAGCAGCCCAGGCCACACACAGGACTGTCCCACAAGCCCAGTCGCCACTGGAGCCTCCCCAGGAGTGGGGAGAGGGACACATGAGGTGACCCCATGGAGCAATTTCATGCCTTCCAATGGCCTTGCAGAATCATGGCAGGGGAGACAACAAGGCAGCAGTGGGGCTTTTATGAGATTAAAAAAATCTAAGCTGAGTGAATGGCCATAATTAACAAGACAAGAAATAACAAGTGTTGGAGAGGAGGTGGGGAAAAGGGAACCCTCATACACTCTGGTGGGAGTGCAAACTGGTGCAGCCATGGAAAACAGTATGGAGACATCTCAAAAAATTAAAAATAGAAATACCATATGATCCAGCTATTCCACTACTGAGTATTTTTCCAAAGAACATGAAAATACTAATTCAAAGAGATTTATGCACCCCTGTGTTCATTGCAGCATTATTTACAGCCAATATATGTCAGCCAAGACATGGAAGCAACCCAAGTGCCCATCAATGGATAAATGGATAAAGAAGATGTGGTATATATGTACAATGGAATACTACTCAGCCATAAAAAAGACAAAATTTTGCCATTTGCGACAACATGGATGGATCTTGAGGGTATTATGCTACACAAAATTAGTCAGACACAGAAAGACAAATACAGTATGATTTCACTCATATGTGGAAGTAAACACAGATAAAGAGAACGGATTAGTGGTTACCAGAGGGGAAGGGGGTGGGGGGAAGGCGAAAGTGGTAAAGGGGCACATATGTATGGTGACGGATAAAAATTAGACTACTGGTCATGAGCACGATGCAGTCTATACAGAAACTGAAATATAATAATGTACACCTGAAATTTACACAATGTTATAAGCCAATATGACATCAATAAAATAATTAAAAGAAAAAACAGAAAGGAAGATAATTGGCCTCCAATAGAAGAAAAAAATCTAAGCTTTGTTCCCTAAGAGACTCAGCAAGTTTGGGTAATAATAAACTGTTTTGAGTCGTCTAAGGCTCACCCATAGCAGCAGCTGAGTCCCTGTCCCCCAGTGCCCCCACCTGCTCGCCTACCCCTCTCTCTCCCCTGGGCATTGTCCTCTCACACTTGACCATCCCCAGAAACAGGCTGCGCTCTTGGAGTTTCAAAGACGCGATGCAGTGGGAGGAAGTGCAAGGAGAGGAGCTGGGGCCTGGGTTCACCCCCCACCCCAGGTCAGGAAGGCTTCCCCCAGGACAGGGTAACTTGGCGAAGAAAGGCTTTAAGGCAGCATGAAGAACAGAGAATGTATGGGGCCTCCCGGTGGTGTAGTGGTTAAGTCCCTGCGTTCCACTTTGGCGGCCGGGGTTCGCAGGTTCAGATCCTGGCGCGGACCTGCAGACAGCTCATCAAGAGCTGAGGGGGAAATTAGGCAGAAGATGCGTTGTCCTTGTGCACGTGTATTCACAGGGTCTTTGGGAGAAACTGAGGCAGGTATGGAAATATTGTGTTCTGATGCAGCCAGACAAAAATGAGAACACTTTATGACTACATTTTTTGAGCTGATTTCTTGGATCAAAGACTTTGGGGTCTTACACAGCCCTGAGACATCCAATGAGTCAATTCCCGAAGCTCATCAAGGTTATACATTTACTTAGGTCACAAGATGTCTGGACACACTGAACTTGGAACAGGCTCAAAGTGGACATGCTAACTGAGCAAAGAGCAGCCATGGACACTGTGCATGTCCCACTGCTGAACTGCCCTCAACTCCGTGAGACAGCGGACCACAAAACATCACACTGCCAACAAGGTTCAGTATCACTGGATTTTGGAGATGGGGTGAACGTTCTAGACCAGAGTTTGGCCAACTATGGCCCACAGGCCAAATCCAGCCTGCCATCTGTTTTTATAAATAAAGTTTTATTGAAACACAATCACACCTTCATTTACATACTGTCTAAGGCTGCATTCATGCTACAGAGGCAGACTTGAGTCCTTGCAACAGAGTTCATATGGACCACAAATCCAGAAATATTGACTATCTGGCCGTTTACAAAAAAAAAGTGTGCTGACCCCTGTTCTAGAACCTTCCTGAATTCTATTATGTGGTCAAAGTTGGTAACGTTGGCCGGGTATAACCCATGGGTGCACATTCTGGAGCATGCAACTACAGGGGCCACAGGTGAGTGGCACCGTGGTCAGTCTCTAACGTCAAGCTGAGGCAGGCCCCGGCTGAACATATTCCAAAGCTTTGCAGAAGTTTTGTCTGCTAAATATAGAATTCTAGAATTTGATTTAAAAAAAAAGAACAAGTAACTATCTTTAGGCCCATAATTATGCACTTTACAATTTTTTTGTAGTGCTTTTGTGTGTGTGTCTGTAAAAGCCACGTATCTAACGATTGTTGTGCTGGAAAACACGTGCCACCCCAGCACCTGAGCATGGCTGTCTCATCAGCGCCCTCTGTTGAAAGCCCTTGGGCTGGACACCCTGGGAATCCGTCCGGGGCAGCTCCGTGGCGGCGGCCTGGTCGTTATAGCGGCCTCTTGCCACAGGGGGGCAGAGCGTCCACGGATACCACGGAGCCAGGCGGAGCAAGAATCCCGGAATCCCGGTCTCTGCCTTCAGGTGGCTCCTAGAGCGCTTGTAGGGACGAGGTCGGCTGGTGTGAGCATCAGGACAGCCCACGCTGCATTACGGAATCAGTCACTACTGGCGGCGCTGAATCACAGGGAGGATGAATTACCTCCGCCTGCAGTTCTCACGCCTCATTTGAGGCAGGCTATTTCTCTCACAAAGGGGAGCATTTCTACAAGAAGATGCCAATCAGGGGCAGAGACCGAAGTCTAGGGGATCGGATTTAAAATGTCTGAAAGCCAGAATTTCAAACATACTAGGATAGAAACGACTGATTCCCTGCAACGTGTTAATATGTTCATTGCAAACTCTTCACTCTTAAAAAAATAGATTTGCCTTTTCAATAGATAATAGACACATGGTAAAAATAATAATAATAATAATAACTTAAAAGGACACTGTCCAGGGCCTCAATAAAAGGCTTCTTACATCTCCTTCAGAGATATTCTATGCACATACAAGAATATCCAGCTTTTATATACAAATGGTATACAACACACACCAATCTGCATCATGCCTATTTTTTTTCCTACTTAGCAATATATTGAAGATTGTTCTTCACCAGTACATAGACACCTGCCTGATTACTTTTACTACTTGCACAGGATGCCATTGGATGGAATTCCATGCTGTCTTTAACCCGTCCTCTCTTGATGGGCATTTAAATGGTTTCCAATCTTTTGCTGTTACCATGGGGCAATGACTAGACCTGTACTGTGTCCTGGAAATAGTCTCACACCTAAGTCCAGATGACTGAGCAGTCAGCAAGTGTGTATGTTACAAAATTTCAATACTGCCAATTATCCTTAATAATGATCATAATAACTGACTTCTATGAGCTGTCGCTGTGTGTCAGACACTGTTCTGACAACTTTGGATATATTAGCTAAATTGTGGCAAAGGCACTGTGTTTAGACCGCTTTACAGAAGACCTTTGTCTACTAGTGGTAAAGGAGATCTCTTTATAATTTTATTTGCATTTATATTATTGAGTGAGAATGAGCATATTTTTATCTTTTTAAAAAACATTTGTGCTTTCTTTTCTGTGACTCGTTGTTCATGCCTTTTGACCATCTTCTGTTGAGTTGCTGACCTTGATGTTAAAAACCTTTTGCATATTAAAAAATTTGACATTTTTTTCATATGTGTTGCAAAATACTTCCCCTCGGTTTATCTTTTATTTATGTCTTGACTCTGATGAGAGTATTTTGTTTCTGCCATGAAGAAATTTTTAATTCTTACGTAGTTGGATTTATCAGTCTTGTCTTTTGTGGTTTCTGACTTTTGTGTCATGCTTGGAAAGACTAATCTGGGATTATAAATATAAATCTCCCATGTTTGTTCTAGCTCTTTTATGGCTTTATTTTTCAAAAAATTATAACTTTGCTCCATCTGGAATATATTTTGGTGTGAGTATTAAAGTAGAGATCCAATTTTACTCTTTCCCAGATGTCTACCCAATTGTCCCGTGCGTTTATGAGATAATCCATCTTTTCTCCTCTGATTTGAAATGTCCTCTTTATTTTATACTATTTTCCTGAATGTTTTAAAGTCTATTTCTGAATTTTATTCTGTTACATTGATCTGTCTGCCTGTTTCTCTGCTAGGATCAAGTGCTTTTGATTTGTGACTGTACAATATGTTTTAACATCTTGCAGGAATATTTCTGTCCTTTTCTTCCCTAGAATTTTCTTGGCTATTCTTGCATGTTCAATTTTCCATATAAATTTTAGACTCAACTTGTCTATGTTAATGTAAGTGAGGCAAGGCTCTCAAAGTCTTTGTTTATAAGAAATCTAACAGGTTTCTTCACCTCATGCCTCCTGTGAGAGAAGGAAGCCAAAGTTCACAACTGCTTGTAACCTTTGAGGAAACAGAGGCATCCATTTAAATATTTCTGCCAGGGCTGACATAATTAGGTAAGAGGACCAGTCCAAATTATAGCTTTGGGGGAAGTTAAGGTTCCTCTTCCTAGGGCAGAGCAGCAACCTTGAAAATCCAGGTGGTTTACCTATCCCTTTGTTAGAATAACTTCTGCAAGGGTGTTTATGATGCAGGATGCTGCGCTCTGCTCTACAACTGCAGAAGAAGGAACAATTTCTCCCTTTGATTTTTGCCGCAATTTTGCTGTGATTTTTCAAGACTACAAGCTGGAACTCTCTGCATTGATAGTAAAATATGTCACTGGAAAGGAAAAGAGAGGAATGAGATATTTAACAAATGGAGAATGGGCTCAGAGTATTTGGCTTTCAGTGTGGTTCTGGAACACAAAACAAGAGCAATAACAAAAAAACGAATAAACACCTCTTGATGTTTTCATTGGGATCACACGATATCTATAGATTAATTCAGAAAGAATTGTCATCTTTACACAAGTGACTCCATCTAAGATTAGCAAACATGTGCATTTAGTCAAGTCTTCCTTCGTGTCTCTCTGTTTCTTTAAATTTTCTTTGTATGAATTTTGTACTTTTATTGTACTCCTGGCTGTTTCATCTTTTGGGTTCCTATTGTAAATGGAGTATTTCCTTCAATTATATTTACAAAGTTATTGCTGTTAATATAGATTTTTGGATCTTGATTTTTTAGTATTTATTTTGTACCCATGCAATTTAAATTATCCTCCTGTTGCTAATAGTTTTGCAATTGATTCTCTTCATTTTTCCAATCATACAGTTAATGATAATTTTTGTCCCCTCCTCTCCAATTTTTGTGCCTCTTGTCTAATTGAATTGGATCATTCCTCCAGGACAATATTAAATGGTGGTGGTGATCATGGGTGATTGTATCTTATTCCTGACTATATTGGAGTGCTTCTAATGTTTCCCCGTTAAGCGTATCTAGTTTCTGTCTTGAAATATATTTAATTTAACATATTAGAGAAGTATCTATCTTTTATCAAGATTTTAAAAATCAGGATGTAATTGAAATTCAGCAAATACTTATCTATCCTCTAGGAAGATGAGTACATTTTATTTGGAATTATTCATGTAGTAAATCACATGAATAGATTTCCTAATATTGAACCACTCTTCCATAGTTGTCACGACTATATTTTTTTTGTGGTGTATTACTCTTTTAACGAACTGTTGGATCTATTGGCAAATATTGTAGTTAGAATATTTATGTCTCTATCCATAAAAGAAGTTGGTCTGTGGTTTTTTGTTTTTTTTTTTAATTGTGGTGGTTTTCTCAGGTTAGGTTATCACTGATCTGCTGGTTTCATCAGAAACATTTGGAAGTTTTCTTCTTTCTCTATGCTCTACAGCAGTTTAAAAACTGCTTTCTCTAATCCATAAAGGTTTATTAGGGTTCACTTGTGACACTGTCTGAAACAGATGCCTCTCTGGGTGGATGACTCCTTAGCCATTTTTCAGCATTTTCTGTGGTAACTGATATTTTCTGATTTTTAAAATCTCTTTTGGGGTCAGTTTTGGTCACTTATATTTTCCTAGAAAATTATTCATTTGGTCAAGGTTCTCAAATTTCTTTGCCCAGAATTGAGCAGAGGAATTGAGGAATCACTTCTTTGATTTCCTCTGTATCTATTGCTATCCCATTCACAATTCTTATTTCGTATGTTTGTCCTCTCTCCTTTATTTCTTTATGAGGGTAGTTAATGCTTTATCTCTTTTATTTCTTTTTTTGCTTTCCCAAGGAACCAGCTCTTAGATGTAGTATTAGCATTTTTGTTTTTCTGGTTTCTAAATTCTGCTCTTATCTTTCCTAATCATTTGTTTCTCCCTGCTTTCTTTGACTGTTATTCTTTTCCTAACGTCCGGAATTAGGTGATTAAAATTTAAAATTTAATTTAAATTAAGATTAAGT